>OZ007594.1:345456496-348061739 GCA_963931845.1 Maratus michaelseni
CCGCGGAATGCAGAAAAACATTAAAAAATGCATTGGAAATCTCATTAAAAATCACTAAAAAATCAAAAATCTACAAGACAAAATTTACTGTCATAAAATCCCTGCAAAATACAAAAAAACTCAAATTGTATTAAAAATTAGCCAAAAATCAAAAATCGCTGTGCGAATTCCGAATAAATTTTATTGAAAGGAGGACAAAATTTATTAAACTGGGCTAAAAGATTGAAACAGAATTATTTTTCAAAATGTCAAAAAATTGCCGCAAAAAAAAAAAAAAAAAAATCTGAAAATCACGTAAATTATGCAAAATTGAAGCACGAATTCTGAATAAACTTTATTAAAAAGAGGATAACATTTAGTATATTGGGCTAAAAAAAATTTAAACCTTTTACTACTCTGCTAAAAATCACTGCAAAATGTATAAAAATCACAGAAGAAATGTACTATTGTTAACAATGTAACAAGAATTCTTTCACAAATGTTAAAAGAAAAGAAAATACTGCGGAATGTAAGGTGGGAAAATAAAGGCTAAAGATTGATAAAAATTCAAATAAAGAAACGGAATTGTAAAAGAACAAAATATAAAAGTTTGCAGCTGAATTCTTTTTACGAATGTAAAAAAATCACAAGTCACATTAAAAATAAAAACTGAAATTAAACTGAATAAAAACTGAACAGGTGGCACTGTTATGCTGCATTGTTTTGCATTTTACATGAGGTATTTTAATATGGCAATCTGGGTGAAATTTCATCAAACTTCACATTCAGTTAACATAAATAGATGCTGATTAGATTTTGGTGTATTTCACCCAATAGGTGGCGCTACTGGGTCATGTTTTAACGATTTCCATGATAACCAGATCTCAGCATGTTTAGAATAGAATTTCACCAAATTTAATATGTAAGATGATTATGAACATTGATTCAATATTGGTTTTGACCACTCTCTAGGGACCATTGTCATACTATACTTTTTCGGATTAACATTATAGCATCTCAGCTTCTATTGTATAGAAAGGAACTGAATTTTATGTTTGAGTTAATAATTAACAATATATATGTTAATCTAATTTTAAATTTTAGGTGCTGTTATGCTTTGCTTTTTTTTAATTCACTGATTACTATTACTACATCTTAAATTCCAAGGAATGCAATATACTTTTGTAATTGTTAATGTGTAGCTCTGCTAACAATTGATTGATTTAATATTTTCTTAGATGCATTAATTTTTACTGTTTTTATTTCATTCCAAATCATTTTTTACTGTTCTAAATATAACCCATCTTGCTGTAGGATATTTAAGTGTGTTAAAAAAAGCTATGTACATTGTTTAATGACATAAGATTTTTTTTTTTGCATATTTAGGAAAACTTGTGCAGTATTTTTAGACATGTGGTCCCTTTTCAGTCGCCTTTTTAAATATAAATGGTCCCCCAAAGTCCCCCTTTTTAGTATAAATGGTTCCCCCAAAGTCCCCTTTTAAAATAGAAATGGTCCCCTTTCCCCCTTTTGGAGGACTAAAATGTGTTGGGAGCCCTGCAAATGGAATATTATTATAAAATTATTTTAGAAAATAAACCAATTAAACAGATTTCACATTTTAATTCCTTAGGATGTGATACATCTTAGACTATGACAACAATATACAAAATAAGCTTTATAAATTTCAATACATCTGTGGTACTATAAGAAGAACTCTTCGAAATACAAGAAAAGACACAAGGATAAAATTTTTTAAAACAATGGCAATACCAACTTCACTATACAGAAGTGAGTCATGGACACTCACAAAAAATGATGAAAAAGAAATACAATCCTCAGAGATGAAATTTTTTAGGAGTGTGAAGGGATGTTCGATAATAGACAAAATAAAGAATAACTACATCAGAAGAGAGCTTGGGTTTATGCCAATATTGAATAAAATAGGAAATTACAGAAGGAAATGGAGGGACCACATGGAAAGGATGTATTCTGATCGCATACCAAAAGCAGCCTTTAAACATAAACCAAGGGGGAAAAGAGACAGAGGAAGGCCGCGAAAAAGATGGATTGAGGCCGAAACAGGCTTATAGCCTTAAACCATGTTTTGGGATAATGGTGATGAATATTAGTACACTATAAGTTCTGATACAAGCACTTGAGTTAAGTTTCTTCGTCAGTTTTCTAAGTGTTTACTATACTTTGGCTGCACCAAGCCAAAAGTAGTAAAATTTTGCTCTGTGCTGGTGGAATAATATATTATCTGTTGATTCATACTTTGTTTCAATATTTGCTGTACATTTTCGCAATTTGTGATTGAATATTATGACAAAATTCTGTCATAATATTTATTTTGCACAAAACTCATTAAACTTCAGCTTTTGATTGAAACCAATGTACTGGGTACTAAAGAGGAATATTTCTCCTTTAGCAAACAGTAATACTGGAGTTATGTAAGGGTTTGTTAAATTTTCTCCTGTGTACTGTGAAACCAATAGATGTAATTTTTAAAAAAAAGGTGCTGGATCCAATAGTGCCATTTATTAAATCAGCATCATCACATATCTTGCACTTAAATTTGATATTACAGGTTTCCTATGCGACAGAAAAACCTTGAAAATCGGAAATTGTCAATAAAAATGACAAGTGCTGAAAAAGTCAGATAAATTACAATTTTTTCTAAAAGCTGGAAAAGTCAGGGATTTTTAGGTGCGTTCGTAATTATATAAATACGTAGCACCTATAGTCGTCGTTTGGTCCGTCCGTCTGTCCGTCCGTCCGTCTGTCTGTCTGTCCGCATATAACAACGCAAAAACTACCCAACCAAATGGTTTGCAATTTAAAATATATTATCTTTGCAGAATTTTGTCGCGACATTTCAAATTTTATTAAAATCGAATCAAAACTTTAGGAGATATTAATAAAAATATTTATTAAGAAATTTGATTTTTTTTTTTTTAAATAGGTGCTTTCTTGTTATAGGAGCTTCCGAAGTTTAATCGTCAAGCGACCGAGATACTTATTTTATTACAGAAATTAATCTGCAGACGATATAATTCATTTCACAGAATTAAAAATCATCAAGATCTGAATATTTATATAACTAGCTGATACATATATATCTGAATATTTATATAACTAGTTAAGATATTTGTATGAACAGTGTCATAAAATATATACTTAACTAGCTGTTTAACCCGTTCTACGCACGGGATATCATGAATTTAATTCTAAAACGTGCGTACGAACGCACCTCGTTTGTAACGTTTGACGTACAATTTCCAACTTGTTTGTGTGCTATCATGTATCAAGATTCTCCCAAGTTCCGAGGTCCGTCCACAAAAAAGTTCTGATATTTCACTGCACTGATCATATTACGTTTAAATAGCGTTCTAAACATGCATCCTACTCTATGGAGCTTAGCAGCTGGGAAGCTTCGCTCACGAGCAACCAGTCAGAGTCCGCTAATAGTAAAGCTTCGACACGAAGCTTCACTGCTTGATCACTTTGATTGGTTGCTTTTGAGCTGAGTTTCCCAGCTACTAAAGCTCTGATTCTACTTTGGAAGTGAAAAGTGAACCTTTCTTCGGCAGTTTCATTCGAAATCTTAACTGAAACTTCACGAATTATTAAAACTTAATTCCCAAGTGTTATGCAACCAGAAAAGAAAAAAAATGATCAAAATCAGAGGACAAATAACAAAATGAAGAAATTTTTGTGTTCATAATTCAGCTTTTGTTTTAACAGCGTGATTCCCGTTCGCCCCTCTGGATGGTCCCAAATCGGCCCCTTTAGTTAGGAAGATGACCGGGAGCCTGGCATTGCAAGTAATGCTTCGACACAAGGGGGGCCAAATAAGTGAACGAATCACCACCTCTATGCGGTGAATGGAAGGTAAAGGGGTGCCAAAAAACTTTAAGCAGACTCACGGAACTCGCACTCTAAGCAGACCAGCATGGTTCTCGGGACGAAGCCATGTTAAAGCAGTAGCAAGGGGAAAGATCCCTCATGGCCGGACTACAGCCGGCTGGTGACATGAGCGGCAACAGCTAGTTAAGGTGATCAGGGCGAGACAGAGACGAAGACGGACTCTGTATGGCAAGGACCGCTTGTGGCTCCGTAGTGGCGATGGTAAATGCGTGAGGTTGCATGCAGCGACCCTCAGTACTGGTAGACAGTCCCATTACGACTATCTCTTGTCTCTTCTTCATCTCTTGATTGTTCTCATCCCTTGCGGCTCCCTCTGCAGCTGGAGTAGTTTTGAGTCACCCTCGAGGTCCGGTCAAGAAGGTAAGGGTGCCTTGCTTGACCAGGGACAGATTGTGTCCATGAGGGACCACCGTCGTGGTCCAAACCTCAAGGTGCAATTTGCTCATTTGGAAGGGGTTCGGCCTCTCGGACGGACAGGCCAAGAGGAACCGGACTGGAGGCTTGTCAGTTAAATGACGACACCAGTCCAGCGTGTTCTTGTGTAGTCTGAGTTTTCTCCGTCTGACGGTTGGATGAGCAGGAGTCTAGTAACTAACTCCCAATCAGGAGCGTTTCTTTAGCGCTTAAGAGAGAAAGCATTCTACGACCCTCTGGAACCGAGAGAGGTGTCTTCGGTTTCTTAGTACAGATGGCTCTGCACGGTGAAAGAACTCTGCCGCAGAATTCGCGGAGCATGGCGTTTCGCGTAATGGCCCTTGATACGTCCCTTATGCCGAGACACTAGCAGAAGCCAGGAAGAAAGGGGGGAAAAAAAATTCTGAAAATTGAAACCAGACAAATTTAAAAGGAAAAATGAACAAATTACCTTGAAATGCAGAAAGGGTTGGGCTCGGAGCTCTGAGGCTATCGACGAACCCCAGCGACTTGGAACTTAATGAGTTACAAGTTCCGGCACCAGGTCGCCGGGAGGTAAGATCTCTATGCAGTCCCACTGAGGAGCGGACGGTAAGTTGGAGAAAAGCCGAAAGGGGACAGGTATGAGAGACAAAAGAGTTCTCAGGCCAGAGTGTCCTGGCCCTACGGACCGAAGCCTAAGCTGGGACGTGTCTATGCGTCCAGGGAAGGAATTTTCCTCAACCTTCCGGCAAGCGAGAGGTACCAAGTTCTTTGTCGCTTCTAACGAGTCCAGTATTTTCCTTTGTAGGAGTTCTATGATCGAAGGCGGTGGTACATTAAATGCGGGTCAGGGAAACTTGACTAAGGCCTATGGCCCAGCTCCTGGGTGTCTGGTTCCGGAAGCTGTTGGGGGACTCTGGTTCGTCCCCAGGTGTAACGCGGTAGTGTCACAAGAGGGTGGGCTCCACTGCAAATCGCATCAATCTCTGTCGAAAAACCCTTTTGAAAAAGGGGGTGATCAGCAGGTGGCAGCGCCCCCAGATTCTCTGGTTGAAAGCGTTAAAAGGTCTGTAGACCTAGGGCATGGTGGTTGACGTGCCTGGTGCGCAGCTCAGTTTTAATAGCAAGATTTTATTATTTATATCTGGACTAGACATCACATAATAGAAATTGATTGCGGTTATGATGCGGCCCTTCCACAATAAAGCTTTTCTGAAACTCGATTTTTTTTTTCACGTTCTGCAGCGATTTTTTTATATTCGTAAAAATAATTTTATTTCAAACTTTTAGCCTAACCTAGCAATTTTTTTCCTCTGCGATTTTTGAATTTTTAGTGACTTTTAATTCGATTTTAGCGCTTTGCGGCGATATTTTGACATTCCTAACACAATTCCGATAACAATGTTTAGCCCTCTATATTGTAAATTTTGCCCTCTGTAATTTTTAGCTGATTTTTTTTTTTTTTTTTTTTTTTTTTTCATTGGCGTTTGACAGCAATTCTTCCACAGTTAAAGCAATCCGTTTTTATTCTTCTAGCCCAATGTAGTAATTTTTTTCCTCTTTTAAATAAAGTTTATTCGGAATTCCTATGGCTACTTTTGAATTTTTCGCAAATTTGTTATGCGATCTTTATCGTTTTTAGGTGCGTTTGTAACTATATAAATACGTGGCACCTATAGTCGTCGTCTGATCCGTTCGCATATAACAGCGCAAAAACTATCCAACCAAATGGTCTGAAATGTAATAAATCGTTGCAGAATTTTGTCGTGTCATTTCAAATTTTATGAAAATCGAATCAAAACTTAAAAAGATATTAATAAAAGTTTTCTTCATTCTATTAAATCCTATCGTACGTAATTAATTCAATGATATCCCATGATAGGTAACGATTCTAGGTTGCCACGGTTATTACGTCCTATTTAAAGTGGGGTCATATTATTTTCGTATTATTGAATTTAAAAACCGAATTTGTATACTAAAATTGTTTAATTATAACAATCCTATAGTCTACCGACAGTTTTTTTTTTTTTTTTTTGGTAGATATTAAATGGAGAATGACTTAATATGGATTTCAAGTTCTGAAATTTTTAAAGCTAGGCTTAAGTTTCCCATTGGAATTTTCAGTAAATGTCAACAAAAGATAAAATGTTGCAACTTAAAATGTACTTATTTTATTCCGAAACTTAATCATATCATAATAACAGACGATATAATTAATTTCACTGAAATAATAATAGTACGAGCGCACGTCATTTGTCACGTTTGACGTACAATTTCCAACTTGTTTCGTATTTTGCAACAATTTTTAGACATTCATAAAAGGATTCTAGTTTCAATCTTTCAGCTAAATATAGTAAATTTTGTCTTATGCAATTTTTACCGTTTCTTTTCGTTTTGCGGCGATCTTTTGACATTCGTAAAAGAAACCCATATTCCATATATTTTGCCCAATGCAGTAAATTTTGTTCGTTGCGATTTTTTTAATTTTTTAGCGTTTTAACGCGATTTTTTCCAAAACGGAACGAATTCTCCGGTATTTTTTTTCGTCTGAAAAAACATTCCGGATTTTTTCAAAAATCGGATCAACACGAACCCACTCATAGTAATGAAAACCGAACCCGAACTCGAAACAATTAGTCAACCCGACTCGCAATAACAAACCCCCCCCCCCCCCCCCAAAAAAAAAAAAAAAAAAAAAAAAGCAGCATCAACCGACTCGATGCCGGGCTGTATCTGCCAAGGGCTTTGTAGATTTCTGAATTGTATGGATTTTAAATCATAGTTTGAAGAGGAAGGCACAAAATCATTATAGAAATTTTTTACCGACGCAAAATCATTAATGAAAATTTTCTTACCCCTATGGAGCAAAAAAATTGCAAATTTTGTAATGCATTGATGATGTATATTCGTGTTCTGAATTACATCGTGATCGATAGAATTTCACAATTTTTTTTCCCGCGACCGTTTGACGAACATTTGAACGAGTTTTGCTTTGAGACCAAAGCTACACAGGCTGTTGTCTCGAATTATTCATATTTCACAGAAACACAAACACGACTTCAACAATTACATAAATCTTCTTGATGGGGACGGGATAGACACAAAGAAATTATATCACCAAAGAATTACAGTCCGGCCTGACTCTTACGCTCAGAAGCTATCAGTGAATGGTGCCTTAACCACTCGGACACAAAGAGCCCCGTTTGACGAAATTTGCGATCCAGTGACGAAATTGATTTACCTGCGGCACATTGACAAAATTCGCTGTTTCCGCGATCTTTTGGCGAAATTCACGATATTTTTCCTCGATCGTTTATCGAAATTCGGGGTTTTTTTCCCGCAACCGATTGACAAAATGCGCCGATTTTGTTTGCTGGACCATTTAACAAAATTCATGATTTTTATTTTTCGCAACTGATTATTGAAAATTGTAATTTCTTTCAGCGACCGATTCAAGAAAGTCGTTGTTTGTTTCTGAGAACTTTCACGAAACTCAGGATATTATTCCTCGATCGTTCAAAAAAATTCTCTATTTTTTTTTTTCGAACGGATTCACGAATTTATTTTCCAAAGTTCCTCAAAAGAAAAAAAAAATCGCGAACTTTCACGAACATTAAAAATTATTCGCGGAAGAATCACATACCTGTGAAAGAAATTAAAGTAGAAAAAATATCACACAGCATTTTTTATTATGCATGATTTTCCTATTTTGTGCGCGATCCGCACAATCCCTCACGTTATTTCAAATGCTGCCCCTCAGAGAAAAATTTACTCCCGACCCCTCACCTCAAAAAACTCTTGAAACTGAGCCCTTGCTTCTGAGGAACGAAATTCGTGATGTAAATGTGCACATAAACACGATTCACAGATGATTAATATCCATTAAGAGGGTTTTATTTATATATATATATTTTTTTTATTTACTGTCCGAATCTTTGGACTGGATGATATATGTTTTTTTATTTTTTCGGAAATTGCGAAACAGTATCATAGACTAGGAGGCGACAGCACAGACAATCACCTCATCGAGTTCACGGCTGACATTCCAGAATTTGTTAAAACTTGATTTGCATATTAAAACGCAATCGTTCTGCCAAGTCATATCTTGGTGGAAAACACCTTAACACCCGATTTTAGCGGTTGATTCGTAGGTTTACCATTGTGTTTTCCTGCACCTACAGTTATGAAAACATGGAGGACTGGGAGCAGGAATACACAATGGTAAACCTACGAGCCAACCGCTAAAATCGGGTTTTCGGGTATTTCCACCAAGATATGACTTGGCAGACCGATTGCGTTTTAATATGCGAATCGAGTTTTAACTAATTCTGGAATTTCAGCCTTGAACTCGATGAGGTGATTGTCTGTGCTGCCGCCTCCCGGTCTATCACCTCTGGCTCTGGGGAAAATTGCGCGGCGCTCTAAAAAAATCGCGCGGACACACATAAAAAATAGCATGATGCGATCGATGTGCTGACACTGAAAAAAAAACAAATTGGAAATTGCACATTAAACGTGATAACTGAGGTGCGTTTGTTCTATAACTAGTTTTACAATGTAATACTACGTTCAGATCGGATAGTTAAGATATCTTAGACCGCTGAACTCACTGAGTGAGTTCCAGAAACTCACTTTTAGTGAGTTCGAACTTTCCATTGCTAGATACAGTCAGTACCGTTCACTCTGATTGGCTCTGGAGGCCGATTGGCTGTTGAGTTTGCTTTTAACGTATGCGCATGCGCACTGGACACGGTGATGTTGAGTGAGTTATCTTAAATGCGTTTGGCGGTGTGGACAGGTATTCAATTCCGGGGAGGTACCACCTCAAAAATGGCGGTCTAAGATATCTTAAATGTCTGATGTGAACAGGGTATAAGAAAATCATCGTTATTATTTCAGTTAAATGAATTATATCGTCGTCTGTTTTTTTATTTCTTATTACATATGCCACGTTTACAGATGCAAATTTTTTTTCGACACCAGACAGCACGGCAAAATTCACCATAGAGATCTTGCTTTTCGAATGATTACCTCTGTGGTTTAATATTTCTATAACTCATGATGAACGAATCTCTTGTGTTTATTTACTTTAATGGATTGAGGTATTCGGCTGTTAACCTAACTTCCACTGAAGTTATCTCAGAATCTATAAATTTTTGAGTGTAACACATCTCTCAAGCAAACAATTTTTTTGAACGATCTTTCTAAAAATGCAACTGTTATGCAATTTTATTCGAAAAAAATTGTTTGAAAACAAAATGGCCGCTTGGCCTATGAAAAAAGTAGTTAGCCCGTATTTGTTTTCCTCAGTCACATGACTTGCGCTTTTTTTATACAGGGTGTCCCAGGATTATTGGGACAAACTTTAAGGGGAGGTAGGGGACATCACAAGGATTCAAATTTGCATAGCAACACATGGTCGGAAACGGCTTCGTTCACCGTTAGGTGGTGTTGTTCACAAGAGCATTGGAGGGAACCTTACTTGTTGCCAGCACCTCTAACATCTGCAGATTATCTCATTTTTTTGCAGGTGCTACGAAGATTACTTGACACCATGCCAAACATGTCAGACGCCATATGTGGTTTCAACATGTTGGGACACCTCCCAATTATGGCAGATGTGTTCGTGAACATTTGAATCAGGTGTTTGGTCCCCGATGGATTGGTCCACGCTCTCCTAATTTAAGCAGCATAGATTTCTATCTTTGGGGTGCACTGAAAAGTGCTGTGTACGCAACGCCTGTGGATTCCGATATGGATCTGGTTGCAAGACTAATTCATCTGTGCTGCTGCGGATATCCAACAAAATCCAGATGTATTTGAGCGAGTCCACCAATCCATGGTCTGACGGTGTAATGTATGCAGCAATGGTAGAAACTTTGAACATCTTTTGTGACATTTTCACATATCATCTACCACAGCACACGTGATACCTTTCTCTAATAAATTATTTCAGATGATCTCAGCCTTGTGTCTCTTCGTTTCTTGAACCTGTCATACTACTTTCCCATGACGTTTCCGACCTTGGTTTGCTATGCAAAACTGAATCCGTGTAGTGTCCCCTTAAAGTTTGTGCCAATAATCCTGGGACACCCTGTATAGATTACGTATGATAGGATTTAATAGAATAAAGAAAACTTTCATTAATATCCTTTTAAGTTTTGATTAGATTTTCATAAAAATTTAAATGACTCGACAAAATTTTGCAACGATTATTATGTATATTAAATTTCAAGCTATTTGGTTGGGTAGTTTTTGCGCTGTTATATGCGGACAGACGGACGGACCAGACGACGACTATAGGTGCTACGTATTTATATAATTACGAACGCACCTAAAAAGGATAAAGAATGGTAAGTCTACATTTCAGTGGCGCCGAACGTCTCATCGTCATCTCCAATGTTTTACGAAAAGAGTTAAGACGAAATTTTTATGAGGGATCTATGATCTCTCGGGAAAGAGAATTTAACTAATTCTGTCGTTTGGGATATGTCCTGCACTCAGTGACGTGCTTAAAGGATATTTTATATAATTAGCTCTTCTGATTGAAAGCTTTATGAACCCTTTTTGTTGTGAATCTTATTTAATCAAGATTTCCTTTATATTACTTATTTTTCAATGTAATAAAATCTTATTTTGAATTTAAATGAGGACGTATTTTTGAAATTTATGCTACCACTTCAAAACAAACACCAGCCTCACTCACGCTCTTCGATCGTGCATCTCAAGCTCAGCACAAGTACAGTGCCTAGAAGTATATAGTGTTGTTATCGGCGTCAATATTATACTTCAGAAATAGAGGACGCCGATAGATGGCGCCAGTGTTCTCGCCGCGGCTATGGTAACTTTCGTTTTTACATACACCTCATTTTAAATCTATTTTTTTCTGTATAAATCAGTACTTTAAAATGCTCTAGATAAAAAATAAACAAGGAAAAAAATTATAATAATGAAAATACAGTTGAAGAGAAATGTAATTGATTTCATAACAACTAATTGTAATGAACTCAAACAGTTACAAACTTTATCATAGGACAATGTTTTTCTTCCTACAATATTTAGTTATTTCTAAAATTGGATAAATACAATATATTGGATAAATACATTATACTATCATGAATTCTTGCAAAAACATGTCCCTATTTTGACAACTTTTTAATCGGTATTCATTATTACATAATGAAAGGAAGTGAGTTATATTTACTTGCTCGAAACGACCAGATAAATAATACAATTACTTCTTAATTATTCGTACAAAAATATGTAAGCTTTGCTTACCTGTTATAAGGTGTAATCCTTATTCGTGACGCAGCTAATTATGCTTGCTCTGAGAATATGTGAATTTATTTTTATTAAGTGCAGCGTGAAATCTTTGTAGAAACACAACACATGGTTACTTCTTAAGTACACACTTTATATCTGAAAAACTACACAAAATCTTGATTAAATACGTTACATTCTTATAATATAAAAAGTAAAGGTAATTTAGATCCATAAAAGGTTATGCTTCGTCAAAGTTCAGGAGCGTATTGCTTCCAGAACGCAGTTTTTATTAATATTGGACGAGCGAATTGTTTATGTCTTTCTGACATGAAGTTTCAGCGTCAACTAACTAATAAAAGGGGCTCTTAAAAGTTCTCTCACGGAATTAGTCCGTCGAACACATTTCACAAAGGGTTTATTGCTGATTAAACAGTTTTTACTTTCTTTAAAATGCACATTGTAGTGATTATCTCTCTGTAGATCTGTAGTGCTGCTATCTTGTGGGGTTTTGAGGAAGTTCCATTTCTGGTAGTGGCGACACCTGTTGGCAGTCCACGAAACGAATGGATATATCACAAACGCGTTGCTTATATCACAAACGGGTCGCATATATCACAAACGGCGGAACAGATGAAATCAATTTCTGAACTGTTTCCAACACCCCCCTTTTCATCTGAGCCCTGTGGTGGTGTAAGTTGAAGTTCTGTTCTCAAGTGCTCAAATTGAGGTTTGGGGATGGGCTTGGTAAGGATGTCAGCTACCATCCTTTTCGAAGGGCAATATTCCAGTGTGATCACCCCGCTTTCTTTTAAATGTCTCACGTTGTGGTACTTGATGTCCACGTGTTTCACACGGGATTGCTGTTTTTCATTTTCACTCAACTTTATACACGCGATGTTATCTTCGTATATTACGATTGGTAAAGTCTGATGCAATTCTAGGTCCTTTAGTAGGTTAAGAACCCATTGAATTTCTTGCGTGGCGTTGGATACAGAGATATACTCTGCCTCTGCAGTCGATAACGCTACACAGTTTTGTTTTCTTGATGTCCAGGACACGAGATTGTTCCCTAATTTTAACACATTCCCAGTTGTGGACTTCCGATCTTCTCTATCTCCTGCCCAATCTGAGTCACTATATGCAGTTAGTACGGGCGGCTTATTTTTGTTTACAGTTAGCCTCAAGTGTTTAGTGGTATGCAGGTATCTTATTACCTTTTCTACCGCCTCCCAATCTGCTTTTCTGGGATGTTCGTTCCTTCTTCCAAGGATGTTTACCGTGGCAGCTATGTCCGGTCTGGTTAACGTCGCTATGTATAATAACACTCCTACAGCCTGTCTGTATTGTTTGTTGTCACTTACTGTTTCACTGTTTGGGTCTGCATTGAAATAGTCTGTGCGCATGGGCGTGTATGTGGGCTTTGATTTGGACAATTTAAATTTTTCGGTTATTTCCTCAATTTTATTCTCTTGGTCTAGCTCAAGGTTTCCGTTGTCTAGCCTTTTAATATTTATTCCGAGGAATTGCGATACCCTGCCGAGATTCTTAATTTCGTATTCCTTAGATAATTCCGCGTATATATTGCGCGTGTTTTCTTCGCTCGCGGCGACTAAAATATCGTCCACGTACACGATTATATAGGAAATATCCCCGTTTTCATTTCTCTTATATAAGCACTGATCTGAATTGCACTCCTTAAAATTTAAATTTCTTAATGACTTGTTAATTCTTATGTACCAGGCCCTTGCGGCCTGTTTTAGCCCGTATATTGCTTTCTTTAGCTTGCACACCTTATCTTCCTCCCCTTTTACAACGTATCCCTCGGGTTGCTTCATTAGGACTTCTTCGTCTAAATCTCCATGTAAGAATGCCGTCTTTACATCTAGGTGTGTAATATTTAAATTTTTATACACGGCGGCGTTTAGGAAGCTTCTTATTGTGGTGTGCGCTACCACCGGTGCATACGTTTCATCGTAATCGCTTCCGTATTTTTGCGAGTAGCCCTTCGCGACAAGTCGTGCCTTATATCTCTCTACCTCTCCGCGTGCGTTATATTTTGTTTTAAATGTCCACTTACGCCCTATTGTACGTTTTCCTGGTGTTGGTTTCACCAATTCCCAAGTGTTATTCTTTTTTAACGACGTAATTTCTTCATTTGCGGCCTCTATCCATTTGTTTTTTATTTCAGGATCCCTGATATTATTTATGTCTTCCCAATTTTTCGGATCTTGTATTTTACAGATATTCGCGCTTATCCCGTAGCGGTCAGGGGGGACACCTCTGTTACTTCTTAGTGACCTTCGCGGTTCAGCGGTACTTTGCTGTGGGGTGTCGTTTTGATTTTGTTCATCATTACTTAGTTCAATCGCGACGGTTTCAGTAGGTGTCTTTGAATCATTTATGTTTTTATCAATTTCGCTTGCTCCGTTCTCAAGGAATTTTACGGTTCGCGATATTATCACGTTGTTTCCCCCTGTGTATATTCTATACCCTTTACTACGATTATCGTAACCCAATAGAATGCCTTCAACGGCCTTTTTGTCAAATTTGGATCTCTTCGATTCTTCGACATAGGCGTATGCCTTACATCCGAAAGTCCGTACGTTCGATAAATCGGGTTTTCTATTATTCCACAGCTCATAAGGTGACTTATTGTTTTCGTTTGCTTTGGTAGGCAAGCGATTTATTGCCTCTGATTTATGCGAAATCAAATAAATCATTGTAAACCAACTGTAGTCATCAGTGAAAGTTATAAAGTACTTCTTTCCACTGAGTGTTTGTGTATGCATTTTTCCGCAGATATCTGTATGTACCAGATCTAATGTTTCCTTTGATATATTAGAAGCGGTTTTGGGGTAGGGTGCAATCGATAGCTTTCCCTCGACGCATTTTGTACAAACAGTTTCATGTTTACTGTTATGCATCTTTATAAATCCTTGGCTTAAAGCTTTCTTTAAATATAAGTAAAGGTATTTAGTTTTACATTGATGCATTTTGGTTTTTCAACATCTCTTGAATAAACATACTTGCGTATCTGAAACGGCCAGCGCTAACGTTCTCGTTCACGATCTTCAATTCAAAATACGTTACTCAGTAACAGTAAGTAACCTGTGATTTCAGGATCGCGCTAATCACCGTAGTCTGCTATTCGCAACTTGCGAGTATTCGTAGCCAATGGCGTTTCAGATGCGAATTTGTGTACCTTTAAATGGCAACGTGTTTATGCAAAACATTCGCCGATGAAGTGTTTAAAAGGCTGGACTTTCCAGGATGCTTTGCCTTCACTTTTCCTTCCTCCAGCTTGTAATGCTGGTTGTAATATAAAATGTAGCTGCATATTATTTTTCTTCAGTTCGTTTATTTAACAGCGAAGTTATGCTGTCTTATTGTATGTCATCATGTCTATAATAAACTACTATGATTTTAAAGGAGCTGTTACTTTTAAGTCTTCCACATGTCACATGAAACACAGTTTTTTATTGGTACGGCCAACAAGTGGTAGCAGAGTTGCGCGGTTGTGATTTTTAAAGCAGTTTAAAGTTTGTTTTTGTGGAAGTGAAGACGTCGTCGCCGATGTGGTTCTCGAAGTCGCTGCGATGTTGTTTTTCTGCTGACGTGTCGCCGATGTTTACAGCTGATGTTTTTTTCCCTGGAGTGCGCTTTTAAAGAGACTTTTGCTTTTTTTCATGTGTATTAAAGTGTTTTTCCTACTTATTTGACGGAGGCCGTATAGAAAATGGAGTTTCAGAATGTTGCTCTTTTGACCTCGTCAAACTGGGAGACGTGGAAGATAGAAGTAAAAGTTCTGCTAATGCATTATGGTGCTTGGGAATATATCGAGAACGTCAAGAGTGAAAGCGGTGAGACATCGGAAAAAACAGTTCCTGTGACAGACAAGCTGACATGGAGAGAACAGAGTGAGGTGAATTTAAGAAAAGCCCGGTCCTATACCATTATTTACCAGACCTTGTCATCTGAGTTTAAGCCATTAATTTCGCATACAACGAATGGAGCTGAAGCCTGGAAGATCCTTAAAGAGCATTTTGAACCTACCACAAGAGCTCGTGTTATACAACTGCTAGATGATTTTTTTGGTGTCCGTTATTTTCCTGGAGAAAATTTGGGACTTTTTTTGTGTCGTGTCAAGCAAGCAGCAGAGCGTCTGCGTGATGTAGGACATACCCTTCAGCCCTTGTATCTGGGTTACCAGATGATTAGAAGTTTGCCCGAGGAGTTCCAGTCTACAGTCCAAGCGATTTACAGGTGGCCAGATGCAGAGTTTGTACCGGACAAGATTGAGGCTGAATTGCTACTGGAGGAGAATAGATTGAAACTGGCCAAAAAGGACATTTCTAGTTCTAGTGTTGCTTTTTCTGGAGAAATGGTAAAGTGTAAAACAGGTAAATTTAAGAATTATAATGTTAATCAAAGTAAATTAATAGGTCCTTGTTTTCTTTGTAAATCTTATGGTCATTTAATTGCTAACTGTAAATTAAAAAATCAATCTAAAAATTTTCAGTCTAAAAATTTTCAAACTAAGAAATATCAGTCAAATAGTAAATTTAAAGAATCTAGTAACGCAGAGTTAAAAAACAATAGTAATGTTAAATGTAGTAATGAAAAAAACAATAGTAATGTTATATGTAGTAATGAAAAAAGTAATAGTAATGTAAAATGTACCTTCTCTGAACATGAGACTAGTTTAATTGAAGTAGCTCAAAGTAATTTTAAAAGTAATTTTCTTGAGGCAAATTCATCTGATTTTGGCCAAAATAGTAGCTGGGTGTTTGATACAGCTGCTACTGCTCATTTTTGTAATAACAAAAATCTTTTTTTGAATTATGAGTCAGTTTCAAATATGCAGATGTCACTTGCTGTTGGAGAAAAAGAAAGTCCTGTTCAGGGAAAAGGTATAATACATTTTTTTATTAAATGTAAAGATGGAAGTTTCAATCAAATAATTCTTAAAGATGTTTTGTATAATCCTCATTTACGTAGAAATCTCTTGTCTGGTAGTAAACTTGAAAAACTAGGCATAAATTTTGTTGGCAGTAAAGGCAAACTAATTGTGTATGACAAGGACTGGCAATGGTTATTTTATGCAGTAAGGAAAAATGATTTGTATTTTGTTAAACCTTTCAGCTATAAAACTTGTAAAGGAGAAAGCAACTCGGTTGACATTTCAGCTAACCAAATTGAAAATTTAAATTTGAATAACTTGTGGCATGAGAGATTTTGTCACGTAAATAGTGAATATTTGGTTAATACTAGTAAAAATGAAAGTGTTAGAGGTTTGCCAGAGCTGTCAAAGTTAACCGAGGATTGCATCTCCTGTAAACTTGCAAAATCGAAGAGAGTGCCATTTAAATCAATAGGGAATGTTAGATCAAAAACTGCTCTAGAACTTTTACACATGGATTTGTGTGGCCCTTTACCTGTAGCATCACATGGAGGGAATAGATACTTTTTCACCATCATTGATGATTTTTCTCGTAATGTTGCAGTATATACCATCAGAAATAAATCAGACGTTTTTCAGACATTCTTAAAATTTCAGAATAGGGCTGAAAGGTATTTAAGTAAGAAAGTAATTTCTACTAGAACTGATGGGGGTTTAGAATTCTGCAACAACGAATTTGAGAAATTTTTAGAGAAGCAGGGAATTTTACATGAGAAAACGAACCCGTATAGTCCAGAAATGAACGGTGTCGCGGAGCGTTTTAATTTAACTGCTCTTGATGGTGTTAAAGCTCTCCTTAATTCAAGTGGCTTATCACAAAAATTTTGGGCTGAGGCCTTAATGTGTTTTTCTTACACCTGGAATAGGATCTGTCATAAACAAAAAAGAACCCCTTTTGAGATGTACTCTGGTATAAAACCTTCAGTTTCTCATTTAAAAACATTTGGCTGTTTAGCTTATGTTGGAGTGCCCAAACAAGTCCGAAGGAAGCTTGATATGCGAGCTAAACTAGGGATTATGTGCGGGTATGCTCAGGCAACTAAAGGCTACAGAATTTGGTTAATAGATGAACAGAAAATTGTAGAAACCATTAATGTTCGTTTTGATGAAACTAAAAGGGGGGTAGATATAGCTTCAAAAATTAAAGAACCTAAATTAAATTTTTCACTTTTTGATTTTCCAGAGGACGGAAATATTTTTGATGTAGAACCAGAGATTACATCTGAATTGGGAGGGGCATCAGATTCTGACAAAAGTTTAGAACATAGTGGTTTAAAGACTTGTGCAACTATTCCTTGGATACGTAAAGCAGTACCTCGAAAAATTGGAAATAAAACAGACATTTACTATGGCATCGAAGGAACCAATACTAGAATAAGATCTTTTAATGAATTGTTAGAATATTGTAAATTAAATAAAATAGAATGTGATAAAAACCTTTTTGACTTCAGCAGTAAAAATAAAGAATCCTGTAAAATTTCTAATTTTTTAAAAATAGATGAAGCAAACTTGACTGAGGTTAAAATCCCCAAAACTTACAATCAGGCTGTAAAACCCCCAGAAGCATCTAGTTGGAGGGACGCAATGAACCAAGAAATGAACGTTATGTATGAACGTAATGTATGGGATCTTGTGACACCTCCGAAAGATGCAAAAATACTTGGTAATCGTTGGGTGTATACCTTAAAAAGAAATGAAAATAATGAGATTGTAAGGTATAAGGCTAGGTTAGTGGCAAAGGGGTTTAACCAGGTTAAAGGAGAAAGTTACGATGAAGTTTTCAGTCCAGTTGTTAGTTTTTCAATAATTCGGTTGTTCTTTGCCATATTTTCATGTCTGTTGAAATGGGTTAATGTCCAGGTAGATGTCAACAATGCATATCTTTATGCTGGTCTTGATGAAACTATATACATGCACCAACCTGAGGGTTTTGAAAAAGAAAAAAATAAAGTTTGTAAGTTAAATAAAGCCATTTATGGTCTGCATCAAAGTGGCAGACAGTGGTTTTTTGAAATGGATGATGCTTTATCCAAATTAAATTTTTGCAAACTAGATTGGTTTGGTGCAATTGTGTATATATGTTTCAAGACAGATTGGTTCTTTTGCTTTATGTTGATGACATTGTTCTTTTTGGCAAAACTAAAGATGATTTGAATTTTGGGATAGATTTGCTGCAAAAACATTTTAACTTAAAAATTTTGGGTGCAACCAGAAAGCTATTAGGCATAGAGTTTGAAGAGATTGGAAATAGACTTTACATACACCAAACATCTTATATTGAGAAAGTTTGTGAAATGTATTCAAACTTTAAGTTTCCAATTAGCTCTTTACCTATTCCTAAGGGTTTAGTGTTGTCAAAGCAAGATTCCCCTTCCACTAAGGAAGAATTTGATAAAATGTCTAGTTTTCCTTATAGAAATCTTATAGGATGTTTATCTTATATAGCGGGAAGGACCAGACCTGATATTATGTATGCAGTAAATTTATTATCTCAATTTCAAACCAATCCTGGCATTGCTCATTGGAATTGTTTATTAAAATTGTTAGGTTATTTAAAATATACTAAAAATTTCAAACTTGAGTTATCTAGAGTTAATGATTTAAATCTCTCATGTTATTCTGATTCAGATTTTGCAGCAAACAGAGACGATCGTGTTTCCATAGGTGGATATATTTTGTTTTTGGATGAAACTCCTATTTCATGGAAGACATTTAAACAACAATGTGTAAGTCTTTCAACCATGGAGGCCGAATATGTCAGTTTAACTGAAGCTGCTAAGGAATTAATATGGATAAAAAATGTCTTACAAAATAAAATACTTAACTTAAATTTGAGAGATTGCACTTTATTCTGTGATAACCAAGCGGCCATAGCTTTTTCTAATTCCCCTTTTGAAAACCAGAAAACAAAACATATCCATATAAAATATCATTTTTTAAGAAATCTTGTTTTTGATAAAATGTTTAAACTTAAATATATTCCTAGTAAACTTAATCTTGCAGATAGCTTTACTAAGCCACAAGTGAAAGAGCAGCTGTTGAATTTTTGTAAAAGAATTTTTGATATTTAAATTTTTATGTGTGGGGGGGGGGGGGGGGGTTATAATTTTTCTTACAATGTTATTCACTCTGGTCAGTGTCCTGCCAATAAAGTCTTATGTGACCTGACATTGATCAGATTGTTAGTTTTTGAACTTTTCAAGTATAATTTTTTTGTAAACTTTTTGAACCTTTTCATGTTTATGTAATTTTTTCATGCTTTTGTAATATTCTAGAGATGATGAAAAAGGAGGCCGATTGTTATGCATCTTTATAAATCCTTGGCTTAAAGCTTTCTTTAAATATAAGTAAAGGTATTTAGTTTTACATTGATGCATTTTGGTTTTTCAACATCTCTTGAATAAACATACTTGCGTATCTGAAACGGCCAGCGCTAACGTTCTCGTTCACGATCTTCAATTCAAAATACGTTACTCAGTAACAGTAAGTAACCTGTGATTTCAGGATCGCGCTAATCACCGTAGTCTGCTATTCGCAACTTGCGAGTATTCGTAGCCAATGGCGTTTCAGATGCGAATTTGTGTACCTTTAAATGGCAACGTGTTTATGCAAAACATTCGCCGATGAAGTGTTTAAAAGGCTGGACTTTCCAGGATGCTTTGCCTTCACTTTTCCTTCCTCTAGCTTGTAATGCTGGTTGTAATATAAAATGTAGCTGCATATTATTTTTCTTCAGTTCGTTTATTTAACAGCGAAGTTATGCTGTCTTATTGTATGTCATCATGTCTATAATAAACTACTATGATTTTAAAGGAGCTGTTACTTTTAAGTCTTCCACATGTCACATGAAACACAGTTTTTTATTGGTACGGCCAACATTTACAATTGTGTATTTCTATGCCCTCAGCTAGTTTGTGTTTCGCAAGATGTTTTAACGCTTCAAAATTTTTGTGTCCCAGCCTTCTGTGCCAAATGGATATGCAGTTTTTATCGCTGCAAGATGTTTGAATTTGCACGTTATATCCGTAATCGTCTTTGGGTTGTATTGTAATTCATATAGATTGTCATTTAACCTAGCTGTAAAAATTGTGTGGTTATCCTTCACGAACGAGCATTTCTGTTTTTCAAATATTACTTTGATGTCATTTTCGGTGGCCCTTTTTACCGATAGCAGATTGTTCTGCAATTCGGGACAGTATAGTGCGCTTTTAAGTGTAATGGAATTTTGTGAATCTATTTTAATGTTCACGTCTCCCAGACCTTGTGAGCATAGCCGCTTTCCGTTCGCTATTGTAATATCCCCGAAGTTTCCTGGCGTAAAATTTTCAAAATTGTGCTTTGACATTATGACATGCCTAGTACATCCAGAGTCAATTATATATTTTTCTTCATTTGGTGTTTGCGCCCTGTTTACAGAGATGGGTTCGATTTTATCTTCTGATGTTTTGTCGTCGCCGGGGGGAACCGAGCTATCTAAATCTTGATCACTATCAATTTTGTTATTGAAACAATAGTTGGATGTTTCCTTGGGATTGTTCTGGGCATTTTTGTGACCAATAGTGTTGTTTCTATAGTTACTGGAGTTATTAATTGTTTTATTTTTAGTCCAGTCAGGTCTTGCGTTATTGCAGTGTTGGTTTTTATTTTTCAAATGGTAGCATTCTGATGTTGTGTGGTTTTGTCGTTTGCAGAATCCGCAATATTTTCTGTTTTTGTTCTGTCTGTTGGATACTCTATACGCGGTTTCGCGTGCATTTGTGTTGGATTGTTTATTTTCAGCCCGGTGCTTGAATTCATCTAGTAGTTTTGTCTTAACAAACTCTAAAGTGAGATCGCTTTCATCCCTAGCTTCGAGGCCTATAATGAGAGGATCATATGATCTAGGGAGACTGCACAATAAAAGTGCTACGATATGAGTCTCCGGAATTTCTTCGCCAATGGCGTACAATTTATCCTTTATTGTTAGAATTTCGTTGATGTGGCGGTTCATGTCTCCTCCGTCGCTTAATTTTTGTGAGTATAATTTTCGGAGGAGAAACAATTTAGACGATAAGGTGGATCTTTGATGCACCTTCTTCAACGTGTCCCAGATTTCTTTGGCGGTTTTTAAGTGCTTTATATGACAGATTTGGCTGTCATCTATCGAAAGATTTATTGTTGCCCTAGTTTTCCCATCGTTTTTCTTCCATGCATCGTCGGGAGTTGCAGGTGGGTTTTGGGTAACATATTTAAATAAATCTTCCCTAATTAACAGCATTTCTAGTTTGAAGGCCCATAGTTCGTAATTACTGTCATTCAGCTTTTCGACAAGCGATATATCCTTCGCGGACGAAGTAGCCATAATTAAATGTTGAATGCTACGTTATATAAATGTGTATATATATTTTTCAGTTATTTATATTTATCATTAGTCTATACATATATATCACAACATAGTGACCTATATAATACTTCAATATTCATTTAGGTTAATTATCTACCGTTTTGTTCATCATATATTCTATTCAATGTTTATTATTTACTTTTGCATTATCAATGATCAATAGCAATAATTATATGTTATATGCACCAAGAAAAAACAATATCAATAATATATCTCAGAAAATAATACCAGTATATGTAATAAATAAATTCCACAGTTATTTGTTATATAATACTTATTCAATATTTATAATACAATGCTTTATATTATTTTTTTTTTCTGGTCTAGTTTTTTTTTCTCCTCTTTACTGAGTCTCATTAATCTGAAAGGAAGTGAGTTATATTTACTTGCTCGAAACGACCAGATAAATAATACAATTACTTCTTAATTATTCGTACAAAAATATGTAAGCTTTGCTTACCTGTTATAAGGTGTAATCCTTATTCGTGACGCAGCTAATTATGCTTGCTCTGAGAATATGTGAATTTATTTTTATTAAGTGCAGCGTGAAATCTTTGTAGAAACACAACACATGGTTACTTCTTAAGTACACACTTTATATCTGAAAAACTACACAAAATCTTGATTAAATACGTTACATTCTTATAATATAAAAAGTAAAGGTAATTTAGATCCATAAAAGGTTATGCTTCGTCAAAGTTCAGGAGCGTATTGCTTCCAGAACGCAGTTTTTATTAATATTGGACGAGCGAATTGTTTATGTCTTTCTGACATGAAGTTTCAGCGTCAACTAACTAATAAAAGGGGCTCTTAAAAGTTCTCTCACGGAATTAGTCCGTCGAACACATTTCACAAAGGGTTTATTGCTGATTAAACAGTTTTTACTTTCTTTAAAATGCACATTGTAGTGATTATCTCTCTGTAGATCTGTAGTGCTGCTATCTTGTGGGGTTTTGAGGAAGTTCCATTTCTGGTAGTGGCGACACCTGTTGGCAGTCCACGAAACGAATGGATATATCACAAACGCGTTGCTTATATCACAAACGGGTCGCATATATCACAAACGGCGGAACAGATGAAATCAATTTCTGAACTGTTTCCAACACATAACTTGTTTACATCCTGTTAACAAACTAAGAGTAAATTGAGTTGTTAAAAATTTCTGACATATCGGAGCTTTAGTTTTGAGTAAAATAATTTAAGGTATACTAGCAAACATCAAACATTAAATTAATGATAATTTCAAATCTAGAAAAAAAAATAATTACTCTCCTGAAAGTATGACAAGAATGCATTTTCTTTAAATTAGGGTAGATGCGCCAATCATCCTTAAAAAATTATTTAAAAATTATTTTTGATTAATAGTTATTATTATATATATTATTATTATTATTATTACATTAAGTTATCAACAATATTTAACCATTCTCATACTCACATATCTCAAATGTGAATCAAAATTTTAATAACAGAAATAAATCAAACACTTTCCAGTTTTTTTCGAGTAATAGACACCCTACAAAAAGTAATACACTGATTTTGTGAATGTATTTAAAACCATGATTGAATTAAAGCATACTAATGAAACAAAATAGTCATGTTAAAATAAATTGTAAAGTTAGGATATCAATAATTAATAAAATATTTATGATAATGTTCATTGTTTAAATTATTTATTGTCATTATCACAAGATAAATATTTTAATTATTTTAGATAGAAAAATTAAAATACTAAATTAAAAATAATTGAGCAAATCTTCTTTCCCTTCAATAGTGTATTTGTAATTTCTCTCAATAAATCGCTCATGAAAATGCGATTCACATTAGAGTCCTGCATCGGGTCGGGTTACCCGCACCCGACCCGTCCCGCGGTTCGGGTCGGGTTGGCGCTCTTTTTTTTGTTGAGGTTCGGGTCGGGTTGACTTCTACTTTTTGCTGCGGGTCCGGTTGACATTCACTTTTTCGGGTTCGGGTTGGGTTTTTACTCTTGCGGGTCGGGTTCGGGATGACCCACTTTTTCAAAAGAATGTCCAATATTTTTTCAGATTAAGGAAATCGAGGTAAATTTTTTGTCGGGTTCGGGTCGGGTTGCTAGTTGACTTCAAATGAAATTTGCGGGTTCGGGTCGGGTACAACCCGACCCGTGCAGGACTCTAATTCACATGCAACTGAATGTTGGTTCAGATCTTTGTCGGCACAAGGAATGACTTTTAAACCATTTTTCAAATTAGTTTTAGTCTTTGGGGGGGGGGGGATAGAGTTATGTTAGTTTTGTTGCTTTTATATCCGGGAACGAAGCATGTTCAGGGCTTAATTTGCGCCGGAGCCCACCAGACCTCAGCTCCGGTACTTCTCTATTTTTAGTAAATGGTTAAATATTGACCAGAATTCACCGGAACTCATAAACACTGCGCTCCGGAGCCCAGTGCAATAACGCTTCCGAAAAACGAATTCTAAATTACCCTTTCCTTTCCCTCCCATCCCCAATTTTTTGCCTGCTTTTGTATCAAAACACTTATAAGTGAGGTAATGTGTCGCTCACGTAAGAGATTGAGATGAAACAGGCTCGGTTTTTATATCAGTCTTGGGAGGCTTGAACTCAATCTGTCTGAAATTCAAATTTTATTTATTTCCATTTCAAATCATTTTAATGCTATTTTGATCAGAATAACGAGTAAACAGAAATAGTCTTTTTTCTATTCCGCATAGCTGCGAACTATTAATTTTTTGTGTTAACACTATTTCCGAATCATAATCCTGAGCTTATTTAATCGCAGAATTCTGCGATTAATTAACATTAAGATTAGGTAAAGCAAAGGTTTCTATTTGGAAGTAGTAATAACAAAAAAATGGAACAGTTGATATCTAAGTATACGCAGATAGATGTATTTAATTATTTTTATTTTGCTAAAAAAAAAGTGTTTTAAATTTTGAAGATAATGTATGAAATATAAATAGGCAGACTGGAGTGACGGTGGGGGGGGGGGGGGGGTGCGGGGTGCGTGTTAGTACCGTAGAATATTAGGGCTCCGGCACTTTTTTTCTTAGAAATTAAGCCCGGAGCATGTTCGATCAGCTTTTCTTTTCTTAGTATTTGCAGATTTATCCATACTGATTTATCATTAAACAGGCATAATATATGTTTACTTTAAAATATTATAGAAATAGAAACATTCGTATAGTTTGTTTGAAAATACAGCGTTAATTACATTGAAACTAACATTAGGATCAAGCCTGTTAAATGAAACTTCAAACGTTAATAACGGCGGTGGGAACTCGACGCCCTCTCGCGGAGAATCTGGTTTTCCTCCTGTTAGGGACATTTTTTTTATTGCGGTTGTATTGGCGATAAGCACACTACTTACTTCTAGGCACTGTAGCACAAGAACACTTAAGAAATGTGGTACACACCTCAATCTCCGTATCTTCCAGTCTCCTTTGCGCGCAGTCGACCTGATCGCCGTTCGTGAACAGATTCATAAGTTCTTTGTGCATCTGTTGTGCCACAACAGCAACTATTGAAGTTATTGTTTGTTTTTGCATTTGAATGGCATCGTTAGGTTAAACATCAATAACAAAACAATGGGAAAATTCGGCGACGTGTCGCGGTTTATGTTATTTATAATAAATTGTTTACTTCTGATTTCAAAGGTAAATTTATAGAAATGATCATTATTATGTGAGACTTTCTTTTATTGATATTTTCCCTAGCGAAATCTTTTTTTTTTTATTTGTTGTGTTGTCACCATGTATATAATGTTCGCTAATATATTTTAGAATGTATTATTTGATATTGTGTGTTATATTTAGTTATGAATATGACAAAAGACGTAATTCGAGCATAAATATAGCCATTTGCGCATCTTTAAATCGTCCTCATGTTATAACCCGGGAATCCGACCAGCTGATTATGCAATTGTTTATGTTTACAAACTGCATGTTATACACAGGCAAGTGAAAGTGAAACCATTGTTAAATTCTTATTCAAACATTAGTTATGGGAACATAATTTATGACAAAACATGTGTTTTTACCATCTTCATTTAAAATAAACTTTATCTTTTAAATCACAATTTACCGATTTTAATTTTCTCAGCTTAGCTACTATTTCGTAGCTATTTAACTACATTTTAGTTTGTTTAGTGTTAATTTATTGAAACATTTTCTCTATATACTACTTGTATAATTGCTGACGTAATATTTTATTTTTGGCTTATTGTGGCTATTGCAAAATATAAAAATATTAACATAAATATATTTTTTTTTCATTAGATTTTTTTTTATTGCAAATAGAAAAAAAAAATTACTTTGTTGCATGTTTTATAATATGTAGACATGTATATATAATATATCTATTTTATAATATATATATAATATTTAAAAATTACTTTTTACATATGAACTAATTTCATTTTTGCTTATCATGCTAGCGTACACCATGCAACTCTAACAATACAAGTATTGTCGTAATCATTAATAAATTTTGCTGTGTACAAACGTGTGAACATATTTTTGTAATTTTCATCTTAATATGAAAATACAATTGAAAAATGTAAATACCCAATGCTTTTTGTTTAGCAAGGCACCAGCTGCGATTTTGTGCCAAAACATCAAATACAGTTTAGTTGCTTATTTCATGTCAAAAATGGAGTACTAGAACCAGTGATGTTGCGTATGTGCTATAGCGCATCATAAGCAAAAAATTGAAGAAAATACACATAAAAGCAACAAAATTCTTGTGGGTCATTCACTATGCGTAATTTTTCTCTTGCAAGGAATAAAATATCTTGTGGATAACTGCACGAAACATATTTTGTATTAAATACATTGAATCTAATTTTTAAAAGAGGACCCATTTTTCCAAGTGTTCTAGTAAAGATCAGATTATGAGTTCGATTTTTATACCAATCTTTAGGGTCCCAAAGTGCAAATTTTATTTATTCACAAATTGAAAAAAGGAAAGAAAACTTGCTATTTAAGAAACAAGAATATAGTCTGAGCCAGGGGTGGGGAATTTTGTGAAAATCTTACCAGCCAAGGATTTTTTTTTACCAACCAGCAAGTTGGAACATTCATAAAGTTAAAACAAAATGCACTATAAAAAATATGTAACTGCAAAAATTAATTCACTACAATATATTTTCAAAACACAGGGTGCATTGCATACTAACCTTCTTGGAAATGGAGAAGCTTCTAAGAAGTACCTACTTAGATTCCTTTAAATAAACAAAAACTCTTTAAATTATCACATAAGCAAAATTTAACATTGATCAATCATTTAATTGAAGTATACAAGAGTAGAAAATGGAGTCTTTAATCTTACATAATGTAATTATAGTGGCTGTATATAATCATCTTTCTAAAGTATGTATGGCATGAAAGAAAGGAAAAGGAAGTAAAATAAACATATCATGCTTGCTTACAAAGGTAAAGTTCGGTCACTGCATAAAATCTTTGACTGACAATTTTGTATTTAAATTTATGAAACCAGTAAGCATTTGTATACATTGTGAATACTGTGTAATATCAGCACTAACTATTAGATTTTAATAGAATAAAATCTGTTTTTCTCTCCATGTGAGATATTAAAAATTAGGATGGGTATGCATATTAGATGAAGGCATGTAAAAAAAAAAAATATGGTAAGTCCTTTAAAATTCTTGTGCTACTTGGATTTTTCCTTCTCAAGTCTGTGTGAATCCTGATAACATCTCTATATATACTTCTTGTACATGTCATGAAAATAAGGCTGAATTTGTAGCTTGCTGTTTAGCAACAACCATAGTAACATAAAATTAATTTGCCTTATTACATTCCACCAATCAAAAGCAAAATTTCACCACTGAAACTTGTGTCATATTTCAAATAAAATTTTAAATGGTTTTCATAAAATGTAAATATATTAAAATGATTGCATTCAATTATTATGCACTAATCACCGAAGAGTAGAACAGATTATTTATTGAGAAATATTAAGTAATCTGTGTAAATAAAGTAACAGTAAATAATCTAGCACAGTAAATTCAAGGGTCGATCCAGGCAAATTTGGGGGCCTATTTAGGGTCCCTTCACAAAAATCTATTTAACAAAACAGGCCCCTTCACAAAAATCTATTTAACAAAACAGGCCCCTTCACAAAAATCAATTTTGCAAAATTGATCCCTTCACAAAAATCAATTGGATAAAATGGGCCCTTCACAAAAATCAACTGGATATAAAATGGGTTCCTTCACAAAAATCAATTTGATAAAATAGACCCCTTCACAAAGTTCTATTCCATAAAAAGTTACTATTTATTAATTATTATTTTGAGACTTTTAAAATGTGTAATTTGTAAACAAACAAGTTCACAACAGAGGAAAACTTCACCAAAAGGATTTTAAAAAGTTTTTGGTAATAATTACTTCGTTTGAATTTGAGTAACTGGATTTCAACATTTGTTACAAAATGTTATTTTTTCACAAATATATAATAAATTTCACAAAAATAACCCTTACTTTTCACAAAATGGACCCCAAGAAAAAAAAACCTGCATCGACCCCTGAAATAGAGTAATATGTAAAGCAAAATGTTTCCACTGAAGAAAATAACGTCATTCAGAAAACAAAAGATACATTTTCATCCATGAATGTAAAATATTTTACTGTCGTGTCAGTATTTTATAATCATGTGTCAGTGATGACTTTATATTCACTGACTCTCATTCCTGCACCTAAATAGACTGAACTCTTGCTATTTATTTAAAAATCCTTGGTATGCACAAAATAAAGTTTGAAATTACATAGTTTCCAAGTAATTAATAAATATTTAATGAAACTCAGGAATTTTAAAATAGTAAATGACGGTCTAATCTTGGAAGGGATAAATGGTTCTGATGGTGAAAAAGAACACTCTTTGAAAGAAAGGATGCATTCTTATATAGACTCCAAAAGTGTGATGGCACACAGTAGAATTGTTTCAAACAAACAACTGATTTCTGGGTAGTTTTCCATTGTGTGAAGAAGTTACTTCCAGGAAATCCATAGCAATGGTTTGTTTGGAACTTCCAATGGCGTCATGACCTTCAGAGTTTATATAAAACTGAAATATTTTAGTCTGATTTTGTCAATAAGACATCATGCTCACCAGCCTTTATTTCTAATTCAGCAAATTAAAATTCAGTGCAGGAGCTCTTTTTAAACATAGCACTGTCTTTTAGCCGATATATGAATAGCAATAGTCATTAGTTCGTTTTATGGTCACATGATGCATTCATCAAATCAGCTTTTTGATCAAGAGTTTCTTTTAGAGACATTTGAAAACATGTTTACATTTTGTTAACTTGCCAAGCGTCTGTTGTATTTTTTACGTCGAACGAACTGTAGACGATTGTTGGTTTATATTGAACTATCTTGCTATCGCATAGTGTTTTTCTAAATGTATTTAAGCCGTACTGTACAATATTATAGGCACAATGAGTTTTAAATTGTGTTTCCATGGTAATTTTTTCAGTTAATTATTTTACATTTCAAAAATTTGTAAATTTCATAACGTCAAAAGGATTTATACCATTTGGTATCACCAACTTAATGCATTTTTAATTATCTTTCCAACAAAGTTTTCAATTACTTTTGTTTACATTAAAAAATTTAAAATATAATGTTAAAATGATTTATGATAATAGTACTCATTCGGGCTAGAGTTGCTGCAAAAAGTGGTGAGTGAAGCAGTCCAAATGTTAATTTTTTTGCAATTCATGGAGGTTTGTGAGTGTCAGCAAGCAGGGGTCTGAGCCTCCTAGTTCTGACATAATTTTAGTATAAAATAAAGAAATATATATCATAGAGGAACGTTTCTCTTTTAAATTTAAGTTTGAGGTTTGACTGAAGAATGGGAAAAGTAAAGAGTTTTTTTACTTATTAAATATTGCATTTTAGGGGATATATTTTGATATTAGTAAAACAATGTGGCAGATAAACAGTTTCAATCTTAAGTTTCTTTAAATATTAAATAGTCAAGACTCAGAATTATATTCTTTGTCAACACATTCTGCTTTTAATTTTAACATAAATATTTTCACTTTTTAAATACATTAAGTAATTTGTACAGCTCATAATTTAAAACAAGTGGATAAGTATGGACGAAGATCGCACAAAGTGTTTTGTTTAATTTTCCTTTCAAAACACTTAACATAAAAATTTACCTGTCTATTTTTCCTAATATCTGAACCGGCCGGATAGCGGGCAAAGCCCGCTTTTCTGCTCTTTCATAATAATATCTGTCATGTGGACTAAATGCGATATTTAAAAAAAAAAAATAATTTCCCCTCCCTCCTTCTTTATTAATAATTCTCATTCACATTATTAGTTACATCATTGCCTATTAGTGTTTTATTTCTTTTTTCTATACAAAAATCAGCATTTTGTGATAAAATATAAATTTGGTTCTAATAATGTGATCATTAAAAAAAAATTAGATTTCTGGATTCACTGTAAAAAAATATGCATAGATGCAAAATTTTCTAATCAGTAAATGCAATATTAAAAAAAAAATAATAGAGCTTTTAATCTTTTGCTACACTCAAAATCTGCGGGTTTAAAAAAAAAAATTCCCCCCTTCCACAGTTATGAAAAGCCGGGATATCTTGCTGATAAGTCTCCCATTTCACAACAAGCTGCAAATGTTCTTTTGATTTGGATAAAATCTATTTTCATTAATGCAAAATTAATTCGTAGTTTCTATTCTAATTACACCATCTTTATAAAAATTATAATTCTGTGTTCGCTGTAAAAAAATATGCATAGATGTGTTAATTTCAAATCAATAAATGCAATAATAAAAAAAAATTCTATAGAGCCTGAAAAAGGCCTTGTCTGCCATCTTTGGCATTGGGAACAGGTGCAGACTGTTCGTCTGTGGTTTTTCAATAGAAGGAAATTAAACAAATTTTTCAAACCAATTTTTTATCGATATTTACGCTTCTAGTGGGAGTAATTAAAATTTTTTAGAAATTCTGAAAGCTAAATTTTTTTTGCATGTATGTCTGAAATTTCATGTTCCTAGGTGGAATAGTTTAAATGATAGGGGTGTTTTTGAAAATGTCCAATCTGTTATCGCCATTGCAATGCTGTGACCATGGTAACCCTTCCTCCTCTTCTGAAGATTCTTTATTTGCAGTTTGATTAAATTCTAAGCTTCAGTTGTATATTTTTTTCTATTAATGAGTGGGTTTTAAGGGTTTTAATTAATATCTTGTGTTAATGAAGATATTTTCAAAATTTTATGATTTCTAGTGTGACAGTAGGCAGAGTTTCCCCCAGGTTTAAAAAGGGGCAGGGTGCTGCTGGTGAGAAAAGGGCACTTTTTGGATTCTTGAGGGCATTTTTCAGATGCTTAAGGACTTTTTTTTATTGTTAAAGGTATTCTTTTGGTGTTTAAAGCCACTTTTGATATTTAAAAGACAAGACATTCTTTTTAAGACAACATTGAGTCAGTTTTTACTATGAAAGCAAATTTTTTAATGCAAAAGTAAGAAAGGGCACTTTTTTTTACTGGGGGCCAAGAGGGTGCTAATTATTTTACTGGAGGGGGCAAGAAGGGTGCTAATTCTTTTTATGGGGGGCAAGAAGGGTGCTATTTTGTAAACCAAAGGGCAGGCAGGGTGCAGCACCCTTCTGAAACTGTCTGGGGGAAACTCTGTAGTAGGTATTCAGCTGTAGGTACACAAAATTTCAAGTCTCTAATTTATACAGTTTCCGAGAATGGACTCTGTGACAGACAGACACACAGAGAAGCAAGACAAATAGGGTTTCGTGAGATGAACGAAACCCTAAAAACAAGAAAATTGTGCTTTATTTTACACTACCTCTGAGTATAGTAAAAATAAACAATTGCAGTATTTTCATTTGTGATCTTGAGCATGCTTAAGTCTATTTCTAAAATACTACTTAACAATAAAGTCTGTAGGATCAAAATCTTTTAGTGCTGCTCTGCAGTATTTTATGCAATGAATACGTATACTTTTGGAAAAGTTAATATATTATTAAAGTTTTAGTATGATATTCAGCCTCACATTTAGCATTAGCATGTGAAAAATTTCACTTGTACATTTTTTAATCACAATATCTTGAAAAAATATAATCAGTGTTTCATTCTATATGTGGATAGATTACTTTCATTTTGAAAAATGACATACTTTTTATTTTCTTTAGGTTTCTGCTTATTACTGTAATCATGATTTGTAAGTATTATTCCTCATTTATTTTTTAATTTGTTTAGTTGCTTTTATGTAAATTATGTAACAAAAAATTCTTCTTTATTTGCTGCTGTTTTGGTTTATGGTATTATTTGATATTTTTATTTATTTATGTATTTTAAATGAAATGAGTAATAGGCATGTATTTTAAATGTAAGTAATGTATGTATATCTTAAGAATGATTGTTAGGTATTTTAAATTAAATGAATGAGATTCATATTTTAAATGAAATCAGCATGAATGATGGCAATGGGAACAGCAATATTTGGCAATTTATCACCTGCACCCGGCTAACATAAAAGTACCCAATATTTATTTTTACTAGCCACTAGTGAAAGTCTCTAATTATAGCACCTATTAGTATGTGCACAATGTGTTAATGTTCTAATAAAAATATACAGATTTTCTTTTATTTAGTTTATTGAAAACTGATTCGTGATTTTTCTCAATTGACTTACAGTTTTATAATTAGTGAATCAGGCTGACTCATACAATTTAAAATGAAATACAAACCCTTTTATATCCTATTTAAGTTTAAATAGTTCTTTATTAATTATTGTGAGTTTTTTCCTTTTTTAGATGTCGAGAAGATCAGTACTGTTGTGGTGACAATCTCTGCTGTGACTATGTGTATTCTCCATGGTATTTTTGGTAAGACTCACACTTTTACTTTTAAAACATCCCAACATGTTATTATTGTACTATAAATATTATAGTCCTCATCATTTAATTTCTAATTTTACCATAGTTTTAAAAGAAAATGTATTCACGTACCATATTTAGAAAAACTGTACTAAATAATTTAGTAAAGAAGTTAGTTGGAAGATTTGTAACTACAGTATTTCCATTAATACTTGAAACAAAATTTATGTGACATAAAAAATGAAAAGAAGTTTTTTTAGTTTGCCATACAAAAAAAAAAAAAAAAAAAAAAAAAAAAAAAAAATGTTAAAATGGTATTTTTAAAGTTTTGTATCTTTTTAGATATTTGGATTTTTATAGATGTTCAGTTTGCCATAATACAGATAAATTTTACTTTATTTTATTGAGCCCATATATCTGGATGTCTTAGATCATGTTCACATATCCAAATTCTGTTTTTCACTATGTAGGGGGATTCAAAACTGGAGAAAAAAATTTCTGGTAGGGGTGCAATACACCTAGATGACTCAGAATCACATAGCAATGCAGTGTCAGAAATGCAATCATAATGAGATAGGTTTTTTTTAAAGGGCTGAATCATCGTGATCGAAAATTGACATTTAAAGACTATAAGCTTAAAATAAGTCGTGACTTTTCTGATAATGAAGTTCCCCAAAGTTTTCTGCCTACTTGCCTGGTTCTTACCATCTGCAGTTTTACACGTTTGAGGGCACTTTTCGCTAGAGCTGTAGTTGGTCCCTCAATGTAATCCAGAATTATATATGATTAATTTATGCATAAAATTATTTTAGAAGAAACCTTCATTCAAGTATAAATTTTATTTCAGTGTTTATTTACTACAAATGAGGAATTTTTTTTTTTTTTTTTTTTTTCCTCCTTTATTGACAAAATATTTGTGTTTAAAATTTTGCATTTGTAAAATATTTTAAAATTATAGAGATGGCAATAAAATATTTTCTTGAATGCATTTTAAAATAATTTCTATGATGTTTTATTTATGACCATGTCTGTTGATTAGATAACCCTCCATTGAGCCAAATATAAATCCTAATAGATTCAGGCGCAATGTGCCTGAGAGATCAGGTGATCAAATTTAGATTTTAATGAGGTGAAGAATTAATGAAATGTTTTTAAGAAGTTGGTACTATGCTAAAATAGATGGTAGAAGACTAGGAAGCAACTAAGAAATTTATGGCGCTATAAAAAAAAAAAAAGCAACAAACAAAATTGACTGCTTGATCTCTCAAGCAAAGTACTCCCAATGGAAGTTAAAATTTCTGCTTAACCCCTTCGCAACAAACATCCTTTACAAAATTTTTAATCTTTTACCACTGGTTTTTCGAAACAGAAATTTTTGCCTAATTGAATCGCAGGAATGCTAAGACAATGCTAATAAGGCAAAGCTTACAATAAAAAATAACTGGTGGGAATAATCAAGGATTCTGAGCATCTTATACGACATGTATACTTGTCGCTTTCCCCAAGGAGTTAATGCTTACTAGTTATGATTTAATTAAAACATATAAAGAAAAAAACTATAAAGGAATCAATCATATATTTTAAATGTTAAGAGCAATATTAACCCAGATAATCTTAGTCTTCCAAGAATGTTTTAGCTTTCTTTTTGGAATATATTTTTTTAAAAGATGTTTCTTTAACCTGCAATTTTTCCTAAAATTTAATTTTTGGTGCCTGTGAATATATTGAAAAATAAAAATTGAAAATATTATAAATGAACTTTATATTGCTTGCAAATAAGCAGTTATGAACATGTCTGTTGTTTAAATTAACCTTCCATTGGGTCGGAGAGATCAAGTGATCAAATTTTGATTTTATTGAGATGGAGAATTAATGAAATGTTTCTAAGAAACTGACACTATGTTAAAATAGATAGTAGAGGACTAGGAAGCTACTGAGAAGTTTATGGCACTAAGTTTAAAAAAAAAACATGAAGCAGCAAACAAAATCGACTGCCTGATTTCTCAATTATATTGTATAAGAAAATTGAAAATTCTATAAATCTGGGTTAATGCATTACTAGTTGGCTCATAGCTGTTTTTTAAAGGTGGGGAATTGCATCTATCTACTCACCACTGGCTGGTGGATTTTCTGAATGGGCAAGTTTAATTTTTAAGCAGTTTTAAAAATTGCAAGCTATAAAAAAATATATTCTTACAACTTTTATATGTTTGTATTCATTGGCCATATTTCGCATTTCTCCCAATCATCGCAATGTAAACATGACATTGTCCTACACTAAGCTTTCCTCTGTTGTATATTATTATTATTATTTTTTTTTTTTAAAGAGAAGTAAAAATATTACTAAAAAATGCATTGTAGTTATTAATTATTTTTCTATTCATGTGAATTTTTCGTAAGAATCTTTGATTGTATTTTGCATTTTGTTTTATCAATTACTAGATGGAACCCGTCAAAATTTGACGGCAAACAACTTAATAATACCATAAAAGTAAAATTTATAGTTGCTTTAACTTGACAAATTTCATAGTGGGGAGCATAATATGATTAAGTGGTCACAGACTTTTCCATCAATATATCACATGAGTGGTGTGTGCAAAATTTAGAAAAGTACACCCTTGGGGGGTCAAAGTGGGGGATGGACATGGGACATGCATAATATGATTAAGTGGTGAAAGACCTTTCCAATGATATATAACATGAGGTTGTGTGCAAAATTTAGGAAGTACCCCTTGGGGGGGGGGGGGGGGCAAAGTGAGGAGATGGACACCGGATATGCATAATATGATTAAGTGGTCACAGACCTTTTCAATGATATATAACATGAGGGTTGTGTGCAAAATTTAGAAAGTACGGAGGGGGGGGGGGAAGTGGGGAGATGGGCATCGGAGATGCATAATATGATTAAGTGGTCACAGACCTTTCCAATGATATATAACATGAGGGTTGTGTGCAAAATTTAGAAAGTACGGAGGGGGGGGGACAAAGTGGGGAGATGGACATCGGAGATGCATAATATGATAAAGCAGTTACAGACCTTTCCAATGATATACAACATGAGGGTAATGTGCAAAATTTAGAAAGTACCCTTTTGGGGGGGGGGGCAAAGTGGGGAGATGGACATCGGAGATGCATAATATGATTAAGCAGTTACAGACCTTTCCAACAATATATGACATGAGGGGTGTCAACAAAATTTAGAAAAGTATCCCTTGGGGGGGGGCAAAGTGGGGAGATGGACATTGGAGATGCATAAAATGATTAAGTGGTCACAGACCTTTCCAATGATATATAACATGAGGGTAATGTGCAAAATTTAGAAAGTACCCCTTCGGGGGGGGAGAAGTGGGGAGATGGGCATCGGAGATGCATAATATGATTAAGTGGTCACAGACCTTTCCAATGATATATGACATGAGGGGTGTCAACAAAATTTAGAAAAGTATCCCTTAGGGGGGTGGGGGGGCAAAGTGGGGAGATGGACATTGGAGATGCATAATATGATTAAGTGGTCACAAACCTTTCCAATGATATATAACATGAGGGTTGTGTGCAAAATTTAGAAAGTACCCTTTGGAGGGGGAAGGGGGGCAAAGTGGGGAGATGGACATCGGAGATGCATAATATGATTAAGTGGTCACAGAACTTTCCAATGATATATAACATGAGGGTAATGTGCAAAATTTAGAAAGTACCCTTTGGGGGGGGGGCAAAGTGGGGAGATGGACATCGGAGATGCATAATATGATTAAGCAGTTACAGACCTTTCCAACAATATATGACATGAGGGGTGTCAACAAAATTTAGAAAAGTATCCCTTGGGGGGGTGGGGGGGGCAAAGTGGGGAGATGGACATTGGAGATGCATAAAATGATTAAGTGGTCACAGACCTTTCCAATGATATATAACAAGAGGGTAATGTGCAAAATTTAGAAAGTACCCCTTGGGGGGAGGGGGAAAGTGGGGAGATGGGCATCGGAGATGCATAAAATGATTAAGTGGTCACAGACCTTTCCAATGATATATAACATGAGGGTTGTGTGCAAAATTTAGAGAAGTACCCTTGGGGGGGTGGGGGGGGCAAAGTGGGGAGATGGACATTGGAGATGCATAAAATGATTAAGTGGTCACAGACCTTTCCAATGATATATAACATGAGGGTAATATGCAAAATTTAGAAAGTACCCTTTGGGGGGGGGGCAAAGTGAGGAGATGGACACCGGAGATGCATAATATGATTAAGCAGTCACAGACCTTTCCAACAATGTATGACATGAGGGGTGTCAACAAAATTTTGAAAAGTGCCCCCCTTAGGGGCGGGGGGGCGGGATGGACCCCAGAGATGCATAACATGAATAAGTGGTCAAAGACTTTTTCACCGATATATCACATGAGGGGTGTGTGCAAAATTTAGAAAAGTGTCCCACTTGGGGGATGGACGCCGGAGATGCATAACATGAAAAAGAGGTCACAGCCGTTTCAACTTGCAACTTTTTTCTCGAAGACATTTGACAATATTAAATTTTTTTTTACCCAAGACAATTTAACGATATTCTTATTTTTTTTTTTGCGTAATTCGTCAAACGTTCATGGAAAAAATCATGAAATTCGCTAATCAATAGTTGATAAATTATAAAATTCAACAATCGATAGCAGTAAAATTGGTCAATCGATAACAGAAAAATCACGAAATTCATCAAATGGTCTCCCGTAAAAAAATTGTCCTGCACACTGATGTGATGATCAAAAGGGTTTTGAAGTATAGGACAAAATTAGCACTTGCCAAACAGCGAGTAATACTGAAAATTTGGCAATGGACTTTATTGCCACCACTGGTCAAACATAATAGTCACACTCACCAATTGCAATGATTGAATGGAAAACGATTTTTTTCTCTGCTGTCGCGCGACAAATTTTGAAACCATTTGGCAAATTTCATCCCCGAAATTGGCAGATTGTGAATTTTTTTCTCGAAGCCATTCGACGATATTCGAAAATTTTTTCTCCCGAAACCAGTTGATGAATTTTGTGATTTTTCCACTGTGTCGATTAATGAATTTTGCACTTCTTCCGCTATCGATTGACGAATTTCGAATTTTATCGACTATCGGTTAATGAATTTCACGATTTTTTTCATGAACGAACAAATTGCGCACTTTCTGCTAATTGACACATTTCGCCCTTTACAATTCAGTCAATGAGTTGAACGTTGTTTCTTTCGAGAAATGTCAGGAATGAAACAATGATTCTTTAGGTTGAATTTACTTCGTTCGATGCCCCATGGAAGAATGTGTGCGATGCAGCAACGGGCGTCACAGACTTTTTAGGGCACCTGCAGACTAAAAATATCTAACCAATCTTCGCGGGGGGAAAATAACAGATTTTGTCAAATGATTGAGGAAAAAACACTACTTTATCAAAGGATCATGGGAAAACATGACTTTTGTTAAAAGACCACAGAAAAAACGTAATTATGCAAAAGGATCGCGAAAGATAAGCAAATTTTGTCAAAGAATCGCAAAAAAGGAAATTTCACCAAAAGATCACGCTTTTTTACTAAATTTCGTCTAAAAATTGCGGAATAAAATGTATTTTATCAAAGAATTGCTGGAAAATGCGAATTTCGTTAAGGATCGTGAGAAAAATGCGAAATTCTTCAAAGGATCGCTGAAAAAACACTAATTTCGTCAAAAAATTGCTGAAAAAACATGAATCTCGCCCAATAACAGAAAAATCATGGTTCATAATCATTATATCTAGTAGTATATGTAAATACAGTTTGTGATATAAGACAAAATTAACATTCACCAATCGGCGAGTAATACTGGAAATTGGTGATTGATGTTATTGCCACCACTGGCTAAACTTAGTCACACTCGCCAATTGCGATTGAATGTAAAATGAAATTTTTTTTCCCGCTGTCACTCAAAGAATTTTGAAACCATTTGGTGAAGTTTTTTCCGAAACCATTTTGTGAATTTCCCGATTTTTTCTTCAAAATCATTTGACAAAGAGACTTTTTTCTCGATGGCATTTGCCAATATTCAAAATTTTTTTACCCGAGACAATTTGACGATATTCTTAATTATTTTTGTGCAACTCGACAAATGTTCATGGAAAAAATCCTGAAATTCGTTAATCAATAGTCGATAAATTATGAAATTCAGCAATCGTTAGCGGTAAAATCGTAAAATTTGTCAATCGATAACGGAAAAATAATGAAATTCATCAAACGGTTTCCGGTAAAAAAATTGTCTTGCACGCTGATGTGATGATCAAAAGGGTTTTGAAGGCATTTATTTTATTTGTTGTATTGTGTATAAATACCTAGGTGGAAGCAGTTTGCTTATTTTGTCAAATGTTTCAACAATATTCGACCCAATACGCATGCGTAAAAAAAATCTTCCGGTAGGACCGGCCAATGAGGTGAAGGTCTATTACGGTCTCTAGAAACGTGTTTGGGATCATCTCCTGTTGTTTTTTTCTTGCACTTTGCGTTAAACCTAGGAAGGTATTTATATAGAACTCACTGTGGAGTGTTTAGAAGGTATTTATTTATTTCATTTATTATAATTTGTATGAATACTTAGGTGTCCATTTCGGATTTACTGTTTAAAAATGAATTTAGGCTCTTTTAACGTTCGCAAAATCAATCCCGATGGAAATTGTCTTTTTAGATCTCTATCATTTTGTTTATATAGTACAGAAAATGATTATTCAAATGTATGTAAAAATATCGTAGAACACGTAATACAAAATTGGACCACTTATAGTCCGTTTATTATCGGGGATGAATCTTATGGTGTTCCGATTGCTAATGAAGACAATTATATAAATATATGGTTCTTCATAGAGGTATATGGTTCTTCACACTTCAATAGAAGCATTGTTTAAATTAATATAATTCTACAAATATGATGCAGTTTTAAAATATCGAGTAATGATTAATACTGTCAAAGAATATACTCATATACGTAATTAAGTTTTGGTACTTCTCTATTATCTCATCGACCACTTTTCATAAAAAAAAACTATCGCCAAATAAATGGGAGAACGTTGTCATTGGAATATCGAAATAAATAAATAAAATATAAGAATTTAAGGATACAATTGTTATTTTAATTAATGAAATAACTAATAAATCAAATAAACATAATGAAAAATACACGCAAATGTTGAATTAAAAACCACTTGATGACATAAAAAACAAGTATAATGTTTTCGACATCAAGTAAATGGGACTGCATTTTTGGCATTTAATCATACAGTTTGGCGATAGTATTTTGTTATGAAAAGTGGTCGATGGGATAATAGAGAAGTACTCAAGTTTTTTATACCAAGTTTGAAAATTTATCTTTTTTTGACATTTAAAAAAAATAACATAAAAAAACATTACAAATTTGCCCATTTAAAACATTCAAGATTTGTATATATACAAACAATACAATGTAAATATTAATATTGTTACATGATACATTATATACATTGTTTGCATATATACTTCTTTGTATACATATATTGTTTGTATACATACAAACAAATATAATGTAAACATTATTCAAATATTAAGAGTTTGCAAATCAAAACATTATAAAGATTTGTATACATACAAACAATATAATGCATACATACTCTTTACAAATAAAATAGCCCACTTATGTAATGACAAAACTTTTAAATCGAATAGAGATAATATATTTCTGTTTTGTTATGAAAAGTGGTCAATGGGATAATAGAGAAAAGTACCTAAGTTTTTTATACCAAGTTTGAAAATTTATCTTTTTTTGACATTTAAAAAAAATAACAGAAAAAACATTACAAATTTGCCCATTTAAAACATTCAAGATTTGTATACATACAAACAATACAATGTAAATATTAATATTGTTACATGATACATTATACATTGTTTGTATATATACTTCTTTGTATACATATATTGTTTGTATACATACAAACAAATATAATGTAAACATTATTCAAATATTAAGAGTTTGCAAATCAAAACATTATAAAGATTTGTATACATACAAACAATATAATGCATACATACTCTTTACAAATAAAATAGCCCACTTATGTAATGACAAAACTTTTAAATCGAATAGAGATAATATATTTCTGTTTATTTTATAACTTATATTCAGATGCTCAGATTCTGCTTTTTTCGAACACATAATAATAAAAATATTACTACCGTGCGTACTGTCTTTTGACATTATATTTACATAATCGTTTTCATTATCAATCGGAACACCATAAGATTCATTCCCGATAATAAACAGACCATAAGTGGTCCAATTTTGTATTACGTGTTCTACACGTTTGAATAATTATTTTCTGTACTATATAAACAAAATGATAGAGATCTAAAAAAAAAAATTCCATCGGGATTTCGCCAACGTATGAGCCTAAATTCATTTTTAAACAGTAAATCCGAAATGGACACCTAAGTATTCATACAAATTACAATAAATAAAATAAATAAATAAAATAAATACCTTCTAAACACTCCACAGTGAATTCTAGATAAATATCTTCCTAGGTTTAACGCAACGTGACAACAGAAAAAAAACAACAGATGATACGATCCCAAACACGTTTGTAGAGACAGTCATAGACCCTCACCTCATTGGCCGGTGATTTTTTGACGCATGCGTATTCGATCGAATTTCGATGGAATATTTGATTTGACAGAATTACCAAACAGCTTTAAATATATGGATTTTATCAATAAATCCTAGGCTAGTAATATTTTTTGGAAATTCTATTAGCTTTCACTCATATTTTCCAAGAAATGCATAAATGAAATAAATATTAAGAAAAAAATAAAGAACAACAGAGAAGAAAATCTCTTAGCAACAAACAAAACAAGAAAAAAGTTAAAAAAAAAAAAGCAACAAACAAAATTAACTATTTGATTTCTCAAGCACAGTACTCCCAATGGAAGGTTAAATTTTCTGCTTAATCCCTTCGTGACGAGTGTCCTTTATAGAATTTTTAATCTGTTACCACCGGTTTTTCAAAACAGAAATTTTCGCCTAATTGAATTGCAGGAATGCTAAGATTAAATAAAGGAAAGTTTACAATAAAAAATAACTGGTGGGAATAATCAAGGATTCTGAGCATCTGATACGGGTATAGGTGTCGCTCGTCCTCAAGGGGTTAATGCTTACCAGTTATGATTTAATTAAATCATACTCAAATCTTATCTAGGAATCTGAGTAAAATATTGGACATTTATATAAATGTTTAAGCAGACTGAAAGCTTTACATAGCTAGATAAACATTTAAAAATAAAATAGTTAATAAAGAGTAGAAGGTAAGAATATTTAAATAATTAGTTATTTATTGTTGGTAGTAAATAAAAAAAGGGCAGAAAATGAAAACAAGTCTTTCCAGCTTACTCGGGAAGAGTAGGTTTATTTATTTATTTATTTAATTTTAGGGCTAATAGTTTAAGAAAAGTGACTTTAGATTAATAAAATTCAGCATTGAAAGGAGAATTTTTTGTGTTTTGTTACAGGGCTGGGGTTGTTTTTATGATTCTTGTGCTGTCTGCATGTGGTGGTTTATTTAGATATTGTTATGATAGCAACTCATATGTAGTACTTCATTCATGTAAAGATGGATATTACCCAACTAAGAGCGCTGCTGATGAAGACAAAGGGTTAAGTAATGTAAGTATATTCAATGTTTGCATTTTTTACCCCTCTAAAAATGTTGTTGAATTTGTTGTTTGAAATTAACATGAATCTTAACAGTTAAAATTGTATTTTTACCTGCATGGGAAGTGAAGCATTGTCTGTACCTGGTTTTTAAATTATTAACTAAATTTTCTGAGAAAATTTTAATAATAGTAAAATTTAATTTTCCTAAGAGATTTAAGCACTAAGAGAAATTAGAACAGATGTACCTGTGATCTGCAGCACAAGCTTAGCAATTTTTACAAAAGTGTGTTGAAACTTCATTTCTGAACATGATTGTAAGCTGAAAGTCAAGGGAAACCAGAGTTTTCAAAATAGTAATCTTTTTCAAAACTGACTGAAATCTGTGTTTTAAAATGAAGGAAAACAAACATAAAATAGGCTAAACTACAAATGTTTTGTCACAGGGCTTCTGCTCTCCTTAACCTCATGTGCAGGACAATTTTTAAGCATCCTGACAAAAAGAAAACTATTTCAGTTGTTCATTTTTGAAAATGCCAGACAAGTATATTTTAAGTTTAATATTTCTTATGTGTTACATTATTTGTATTGCTTTTTATGTTTTATGTTTCAAAATTGTCTTAAATGGGGGTAAGGGGGAGTGGGATATTAATTTTCCTGAAAATATCCATCGTCGCATAGCAACTACTTAAAATAAACAATCAGACATTTTTGTTTCAAGAAAATAATTAAAATGTGTTGTAACTCTTAAATTGTTTGATGTAATGTAAAGATTGATTAATAAAAATTAATGTAAAGATTTTTAAACAACTCTAGCCTGCCCTGGGGCTAGAGTGGTTAGATTTTTATATTCTTTGATGATTAGATATTTATATTATTTCATAAAAAGAATTTAATTATTGCAAACAGTCATTAATATTTGTTTAATTATTAAAATATACTCAATTTTCAATTATTCTTTTAAATATTGTTAATTTTTTGCCACAACAAAAATAGATTTTTTTTTTAATTATGCAATTTGGACTGTGGAAAAAACTGTATAAAAAATGCAATGTTGACAGTATGTCAAAAAAATATAAACATGCTTTGTTTTTTAAAACTATTGGGTACTTCTCTATTATTCCGTCGACCACTTTTCATGACAAAAATCTATCGCCAAACTGTAACGCCAAATAAACGGGAGAGCATTGCAATTGGAATATCAAATAAATAAATAAATAAAATATAAGAATTTAAGGACACAATTGTTATTTCAATTAATGAAATAACTAATCAGTAAAACATAATGAAAAATACATGCAAATGTCGAATTAAAAACCACTTGATAACATAACAAACACGTGCTTCTGACATTAAGTAAATGGGACTGCATAGTTTTTTGTTATGAAAGGTGGTCGACAGGATAATAGATAAGTATACCATATATTTAAAGGAAATGCTCTAGGATTTTTGCTAGGAAGGAAACTGCTGCAAAAGGAAATTTATTATTATTGTTTTTTTAAATATAATTGTGTCGTGGTAATAGATTTTATCAAATGCTTACGAAGCTGTTAAATTCATCTTTTTATTCCAAAAGTATGATGCTATTAAGTTGCTTTTTATTTAAGTTTTGCTTGCTTTATTCTGTATTTTATCGATACTGAATAATGACTATTTCTTTTTCAAAATGTGTATTTTTATAAGATTTTATCAAAATTTTAAAATTGTTTGAGGTCTTACGGGTAAAACAAGTGATTTATTATTTAATAATTTACAATTGATTGTTAATCAAAATAGAACTTAAAATATTTCTGTAATATAAAAATAACAAATTAGCAGTTACATAATGCAGTGCTTGGATCATATTAAAAAAAAAAAAAAAATCATATTAAAAAAAAAAAAAAAAATCAACATTTGAATTATTAATTCAAAATGTTAATAATGATAATTATTGATATAGCAATAAATGGCTTTAGTTTTTTCTTTCTTTTTCAGGTGAAACTTGGTGGAATTAAAATATGCTAAAATACAAACAATAAATAAAGTGCAAAATTGACAAATATAAATAACAGATGTTTTTACACATGTTATATGGATGCAATAAGATGTAAAAAGTTTTCAGATTTTGGAAGTTATCAGGTGAAAAATTAATTAAGAAATGCATTGAAATACAGACGTGAAATTTAATTAGATACAAAAGATCTGGTGTTAGTGTTAGAGATGAATTTAGTCTTTTTTCCCCCAAGCTTGATACCAAAAGAAGGCAATAGAAAATTGTTAATAACATTTTAAAATTGTTTCAAGAGTAATTTTATCATTTAAAAATATCTTCTCACATAGAAATAAGTATTAATCCTAAATATTCCCTCATTACAATGTTTCGTGATTTTCATATCCTTGAAAATCTGTTTCAAATTGCAAATTTATATATACCCAACCACTGGCAAAAGTCAATTCTTGTTCTTTTAAATATTATTGTACAACCATGGTAGAAAGTCATCAGTACTGTTTACCACAATTCTGGAAAAAGACTTCAAACAAAAAGCAAGAATAGACAAGGAATATTCCATGGTTTATTTATATTATTAACACTGGAACCGTGCGCAAAGGCTTCAAAATCAGATAGAATATTTCTCCTTATCAATAATGTATCGCATCGTTGACAATTTGGATATTCTTGTTCCAAATGGCTGACTATCATACTTCATGTATCAGTGTTTAACAAAAAAAAGATTTTTTTTTTGTTGTTGTTCATAAAAAATAAACTAATTAAAAATTTAAAAATAGGTCAAGGATAAACTTTCATTAAAAAAACAAAAACAAGGAAATTAGTTTATTTGTTGTGCAGATATTTTGGGGCTGACTTAAAAAACAATGTTTGGTACTTTTTGATTAGCCGGGCGCCAGTGATATATATACTTGTATGTATACACACATATGTATATATATACACCTATATCTACACACACACACATATATATATATATATATATATATATATATATATATATATATATATATATATATATATACTTGTACATATATCACTGGCGCCTGGCTAACCGAAAAGTACCCATTGTTTCAAGAAAATTGCATTGAAAGTTTTCAACAAATACTGCTCCCTTGTTGACTATGCAGTAAGAATCGCTATATCTTCTGTATGTTTAAATTTTTAAAAACTGCTTCGAGAGAGTATTTATAAAATGTCAGACATTCACAGAAAATGCTTATTTTTTTTTTTTTAAGCTGAAATCTTCCATAATCCTTAAGCAGTTTTGATTTTAGTATCACTAATTGTAATAAGCTATTGCTTTTAATGTTCTTATTTTTTCAAATTTCAGGTCATAGTAAACAGTGATGCACCCCCTGCATATTCAGTCTCCCAGTATTCAGACATCCCGGAAGATTACCAAAGGCTTTCTTCATATGAACAAAGTAAACACCACTTTAGCAGTTCACGAACTATTATTCACTGAAGTTTGTTGATTTGCATGTTTAAGTTTGCTCATTGAAGCTCTGTGGGACCACTGAAAAATCTTTTAGGTTCTACAAAAGTTAATCATATTTACTACTGTGTCGTCTTCTCACAGTGTGAAATTTCTCCTAACAAAAACTCTATTGACCTGTGTAGAGCGACAGTGCTTGACTGACTCTTAAATATTTATTTTGGAGAATGTGATGTAGACATCATCTGTATTACATTGTATCAGATAGTGGTCATTTTATATATATATCATTGTTATTGGTTGTTGTCATATATCTGGAATATAATTTTATATAACTTTGGTTGTACAGTGGAGGGTGAGCAATGCTTATTTTCAATATTTTTTTATCAGATACCTTTATTCTGAATGTTGATACAGTGTGCATTCTACAATTCTTGTGTTTCTTTTCCTCCATGTTAATAACTCTTAATTATCGATATTCTCAGTTAAAACTAAATATCTCAAAGTCCTGTAATATTTGATATAGTCTATCTTGCCACTTCCTGTAAATTTCTGTGCCAATTCACTTTTTGTACTCCAGCAAGCTTACTTATTTGTTACACAGATTTCTGTATCTGAACTCTATAATCATTATTTATTCAGATTTTAAAACTTGTTTATAATGCTTGTATTGGTTTTATTTAATATTTATACCTTGTAGTTAAACATTTTTCATTATATTCTAATAAAAAAAATGCAATACTGTGCCATTGAGTCGATTTCTATTACATAAAAAAAAATCCAGTCTATTTACTTCTGTTGCTTTTCATATATACCAATTTTTATATTTTAATAACTTTTATGCTTCTAACAATTGACTTTTTTTTTTTTTCATGTATTAGTAAATATTTTAAAAATATTTCTATTGGAAAAAACTTTTTTACAATACTTTTTTTAAGTTTAATTTTGCTTATTATTTTTAAGAAATATAAAAAATAATCATATTTGCTATAAAGTGAAACTACATTTAACCAGACTAATGCATTGTGGATGCAATCTTGATAATTTAAGAGGGGGGGGGGGGGGGGAGGGGCACAAAAGCATTATGTTGTAAAAATTGTTTTTGTTTAATAAAAAAGGCCTAAAATATATATGTTGCCCTAAATAAAATTACTACAGAGAAAATATATATATAGTATATGTAGTACAGTACTTATGTATGTTTGAAGAAGTTAGTTGAATATGTCTTAACAAAGTTGTTTTGCTACAGTGAAAAATTTAGTGCATATTTGAATTTTACTGATTTTTTTTTTTTACTCTAACTACATTTGACAATACTAATATTATTCTAACAATATTCCACACTGTTTTCCTTTCATTTAAAAGTCCAGTTACAGTTAAAGATGTAACAGTTATCTAACAAAAATATTGCATTCAGCCAGTATGCCACATATTTGACAGTAGTTGGATATTATGATTATCTGACAGTAAATCCAGTCTGGAATTATATAGTAGATTCTGGTTATTTGGGACACCATTTAAATAGTGCTTAATTTGCTCTGAAGCCTAGCTCCAGTACTTCTTTTATTTATTTCAATATTTAAATATTAGTTAGAGCTTATTAACCTTTATAGATATGGGCAGTTTGTAGTAACATAAAGACACAAGTGGCACACTCTATATATTCCATTGGTTTTTAAAATCTAAATAACTTTTAATGATGTCCTTGTTTAATACAATATACAGTAGTATTATGAAAGTAATAAACATGCAATTACAAGTAATATAATAAAATCACTTGTTAACTTTAAATTAAAGTGTAATTACTGCTTAAAGTGATAAAAACATAACACAAAAGACTTAAAAATACCTTTTAATATAAAGATGACATGTTTCATGCGCTCTAACAGTGACTTCTTCAAGGTCAAATAAATAAATAAACTATTTTCGCAAAGTTTTTGAAAACGATAAACATAAATAACGAGATCACATGTCGTAAACAGGTGCTTAAATTAGCCAAACTTGAAAATGTGATTTTTTTTATTGCTTTTAGGTAGATTTTGTAAGAAATACTACCTATTACATTCTCACCTAAGTTGGAATTTTTGAAAAATTTTTGCAGATCTATGCCGATTATGACTCCCAGAACCCAAAACCACCCTCAGTTCAAAACTTTATATATATATATCCATCTATCTATCTATCTATGTCACTTATTTATGGACACGATAACTGCAATAATTCTGCACAGATCTCTTCGAAACTGATACATAAAATTAAGGGGCATAAATTCTCGGTCAAGTTCGTTAATGGGCAAAATCGAACCAAGGGGGGGGGGGGGGGGGGCTTTTTGTGAAAGCAGAAAAAAACCCATAATTTCTTAATTATGATACATATCGAATCTGTTTAAAGTTATTACTTCTAGAAGAAGGGCCCGAAAATGTACGTATGACAGATTTTTGATATAATTAAAAATGGCCCCAAGGGGGGGGGGGGGGGAAAGGGGTGTTTTAGAAGAAAAAAATTCATAACTACGTCAATTCACAAGATATCCACTCCACTTAAATTTATTATAAATCCTCTTAATATTATCTAAAACTTTTATATTGACAAGTTTTTTATAGGACCAACCTTTATAGGAAAAAAAATTAAAAACAAAAAAAATCCCTGCCGGCTCCGCCTGCAAACAAATAATTTTTCGAAGTAGGCAGTTCCAACTCCCGTATCTTTTCAAAACTGATACATAAAATCAAGGGGCATAAAATCTCTGTCAAATTCGTTAATGGGCAAAATCGAACCATGGAGGGGAGGGGGGGATGGGGGGTCTTTTTGTGAAAACAGAAAAAACCCATAATTTCTTAATTATGATACATATCGAAACCATTTGAAGTTATTATTACTTCTAGGAGAAGGGCCGAAAATTTATGTATGACAGATTTTTGATATCATTAAAAATGGCCCCAAGGGGGGGGAGGGGGTTTTAGAAGAAAAAAATTCATAACTTTGTCAATTCCTAAGATATCAAATCCGCTTAAATTTATTATAAATCCTCTTAATATTATCTAAAACTTTTATATTGACAAGTTTTTTATAGAACCAACTGTTATAGCAAAAAAAAATCCCTGCTGGCTCCGCTTGCAAACAAGTTAGGTTTCGAAGTAGGCTGTTCCAACTGCCTCATCATGGCAAAAAGGTAATTTCTTCCGCAATTCCCAACAAACAGGCGCCAAACGGTCTGCGTCTTCGAATTCTACCTGTGCCTGTAGGCCGAGCCATCAGGGATTTTTTTAAATTTGTAAATCATCACAAGCAGGCATGAGATTCTTCCGCGGATCCGTGGTTTTCCGCTTTTTTGTTATTTTTCATTTTCCGCTTTTTTGTCATTTTCAGATTTCCCGAAAAAACGCAAAATTTGCCCAAAGATCGCGAAAAAAAAGCCAAAAATTTCGTCAGTGGATCGCTGAATTCTGTCAAAAAATCGTGTGAAAAACGCAAAAGATCGCGAATTTCGTCAAAGGATTGCTGAAAAAAATGCGAATTTCTTCAAAGAATCGTGTGAAAATCGCCAAAAAATTGCTAAAGAAACGAGAATTTAGCCAAACGTTCGCTGAAAAAACGCGAATTTAGCCAAAAGATCGCCGTAAAAGCGCGAATTTAGCCAAAAGATCGTCGTAAAAATGCGAATTTAACCAAAAGATTGCCGTAAAAACGCGAATTTAACCAAAAGATCGCCGTAAAACACTAATTTAGCCAAAAGATCGCCGTAAAAGCGCGAATTTAGCCAAAAAGTCGCTGAAAAAACTTTAATTTAGCCAAAAGATTGCCGTAAAAATACTAATTTAGCCAAAAGATTGCCGTAAAAATGCGAATTTAGCCAAAAGATCGCCGTAAAAGCGCGAATTTACCCAAAAGATTGCCGTAAAAATACTAATTTAGCCAAAAGATTGCCGTAAAAATGCGAATTTAGCCAAAAGATTGCCGTAAAAATGTGAATTTAGCCAAAAGATCGCCGTAAAAGCGCGAATTTAGCCAAAAGATCGCCGTAAAAGGGCGAAATTAGCAAAAGATCGCCGAAAAAAACTTGAATTTAGCCCAAAGATCGATGTAAAAACGCGAATTTACCCAAAAGATTGCCGCAAAAACACGAAATTAGCCAAAAGATTGCCATAAAAACGCAAATTTCGCTAAAAGATCGCCGTAAAAACGCAAATTTCATCAGAATTTACTGCATTGGGTTAAAAGATTGAAACCAAATTTCTTTTAGTAATGTAGAAAATTCGCTATGGAATGCAGAAACAAATTAAATTTTAAAAATATTCAAAAAATCCAAAAACTAGATTCCAGCTGACTGGTAAAAATGACCTGGAATCTGGAATAACCATGGCACTGACTAGTTGGTGCCACTGATAATGTCCCTAAAAAATCTCTTTAATTCCTTAAAAGCTTATTTTTATTTTTAAAAAGTGTGGGAACTCTGTTCTATCATTTATTTAAGGTGGTTGCAATTATTAGCATATACCTGATTTGCTCTTTCAAGAAAAATGTTTTACAATTTTTCAAAATTTCAATTAAAAAAGTGTTTATGCTATTGAAGGGTTTTATTAATGTGCCGTATCTTGGTAAAATAGACTTTTTATTAGAGTAAGTAAATAATTTCTTTTTAATTTATTCAAAGCTAAATTGATGTTATATATATATATATATATATATATATATTTAAATATATTTTTTAATAGCAATTATAATATTTGTTGCGCTTGAAATTCATAACTTATTGCTCAAACGTCGTTCGCGCAGTTTTCAGCTTTTTTGCTTTTTTGTCAATCTCATCCCTGCACAAGCCAAATTTTAGGTAATTCAAAAGCAGCTGATTCGTTGCATAGGTTCTTGTTTTGCAAATATATTTCTTTTGATTCATGGATAATGGATGGGAAATAAACTTTTGATGAAAAAATTATTTTACTGTTCTTGAAATCAATCTGCAAATGCTCTGTTCTATGTAGTCTAGCCAAGGCTGTAGTTCTTCTGTCATATTTGATATCTGCTATATGTTCTTTTATTCTCGTTTTAAATTTTCTGTTTGTCATTCCTATATAGTATTGTAATGTTCCATCTGCCTGGTGAATGGGATTTCATAAACATTGGAGAGTTGATCAGGCTCTATTGGATCTATCTTTCTACATACTACGTTTTTTAATTTTGTGGAAGGTTTTGTGATAAGGCAGATATTGAATTTGCTAAGTTTATATTTTAATCTTTCAAAGAACCCAGGAAAATATTGTATTGATAACTTTGAATTTTGTTCATTGAAAATTTTTTTTTTATTATCCATCCTCGTAATTAATTTATTAATCATGCTGTCTTTGTATCCATTATTTATTGTGAGGTCACATATTTTATTTATTACATTGGTTAATTAACCAGGAGTACAGACAGTAAAGGCTCTTCTAATAAAATGTCTAAAGGCAGAAACTTTATAGGAGAAAGGTGCTTGAGCATTATTTGGAATAGTGGATTGATTAGTTATTTGTTTTCTATAGACAGTATGTTCTATGCCATGGTGGGTTTTGATTAACAGCACATCCAAATAAGGAAGTGTATCATTTTGTTCAACTTCCAAAGTGAATTTAATCTTAGAATCAATGCTATTGATCTGAGCAAGAAATCTATTGAGCGAGGTATCCTTGTGTTGCCAAATGACAGTGGACCTTTGAATGACAGTGGAGCAAATCAAAATTTTTGAAAATCAAGATAACCATATTTTCACTGTATGTATATTAATTTCTATTCAATGTGTCAGTCAAATAAGTCATAGTTCACTTAGGGAGTTGCTAGTGGGCAAAACAAGTTGGACCACTCAATACAACGGAAATACAACAAGTATCACAAAACCCTTCATTTCTCAAATCACTAAATTTTGACTTACTCCACTGTCATTCTAATCCCTTTAAATGATGAAAATATCTGAGCTATGTATGAGGGGTATAATCTAATTTATTATATATATCAGTTTTTATAGGTCATAATATAAACTCTTCTAAAAATCCAGATATAGAGGAACCCCTCAGGGCCCCATTATTTTGCTTATAGATTTTACTGTCAAATGTAAAACAGTTATTAACTATAAGATTAAGAGCACTTTTTAATGTGGTTTTCATATTGTCATTAATGTTCCTTAAGTTGTCAATGTAGTTATTTATTCTTATAGTGATTTGTTGGGTGTCATTGGATGGGTATAGAGAGATGACATCTAGACTAGCTATTAAATATTTCTGTGGAAATTATCCTGACGTTGAATAAATTCATTCGTTGAACTAATTGCATGATCTGGAGGAGGTAAGATATTTTTCAATAAAATCACAAAGGCTTTTTCTATGTAGTAAGTGGGACCTGAGCATTTAGTTACTATTGGTCTTATTGGCATATTTGCTTTGTGATCTTTAAGTCTACCCCCAATTGTTGGGATTACAGTTAATTTATTAATTCTAACTGTAACTTTCATATCATCAAGCCAATTACCTTTATTGACTAATTCAGTAACTTTTTTGTTAATTATGTTAAGAGGGTTCTTCTTAATTTCTATACAGTTCATATTAATACCTTCAATCATTAAATTTTAATAGTCATTTGTATTTAATATAGCTAATTTATTGGATTTATCTATTTGAATTAAGATAATTTCCGGATCAAGATTTAGGATCTTCAGGGTGTTTAATTCATCATTAGATAGCACTGTAGGTTGCTTTATTAATTTGTTAAGTTCGTGGTACATTATGTTGCAAATTTCTCTTTTATATTCACTATGTGAAGTTTGTACAACAGTTTCAAGTTCCGTAATAATAGATTTTAGATTAGGTTTCGTCGGAAATATATATTTAGGTCCATGTTCTAGTACATTTATTTCCTTTTCATTGAATGTTCTGTTAGATAAGTTCAGAAATTCCACTGGTTTACAAATACGTTTAACATGTTTACTTTGATTGCTACAAAGTTTTTCAATTTTATGACGTTGTATTGTTTCTTTAGAGGTTTTTTTTTCCCATATCTATACTTTTCTAGACTTTGCGTTAAGATATCAAAAATGTATGGTGGAGTTGACACAAATTCTATAAATCAAAAGTTCTTTTTTGTTTACAGTTAATGTAGGCATATTTCTTCCTAATACATAATGCCAAGCATTTTTGTTCAAATTTTTTATTTAGACTAGTAAAGTTCAAGTTTGCAAAATTATTTCGCTTCTGCAAAAATGATCGAATAATGTTCATATTACGACATGTTAAAAGAAAATTCAAAAGTTCATGATCAAGACGTAGTTTTTGATATTTAAAATGCGAAAGTACTTTCTTATCAAATGCATTAGACATGTTCTATCCAGCATCGATGAAATGTTTCAAATAATATAATAAAATCACTTGTTAACTTTAAATTAAAGTGATAAAAACATAGCACAAAAGGTTTAAAAATACCTTTTAATATATAGATGACATATGTTTCATGCGCTCTAACCTCGACTTCTTCAAGATCAAAATGATAAATAAACTATTTTCGCAAAGTTTTAGAAAACGATAAACACAAATCACAAGATTACTTGGCTAATGTAAGCAGGTGCTTAAATTGGTCAAACTGGGAAATACGAAAAATTATTATTTTATTGCTTTTTTAATTTGTAAATCATCGCGTGCCAAAGTTTAAGTAATTCAAAAGAAGATGATTCGTTGCATATGTTCTTGTTTCGCAAATATATATCTATTGATTTACGGATAATGGATGGGAAATCCCGTGATCCAAATAATCTCGGGATTTGTTTTATTATTTTCAAAAACTTCGCAAAAATAGTTTATTTATCATTTTTATCTTGAAGTCGCCACCATTAGAGTGCATGAAACATGCACTTTAAGCAGTAATTACACTTTAATTTAAACATGCAATTGTTTAAAAAACTAATTTAATTAGAATTAATATAACACTGACTGGTTGTAGTAACATAAAAACACAGTGGCATATTCCATGCACCATTTAAAGCCTAAATATCAACTTTTGATGTTAAAGAAGAATAGTATCTAATGCCTAGTAATAGTGTTATAAAAGTAATAGCCATCATATTTATAAATATATATATATATATATATTAAGAAAGAAAATAGAATATACAGTGGTGGCCAAAAGGATGGACATTTTTTGAAAGTTTCATGTTTTTCAACTTTGTGTGCTTGTAGAATATATTAATTTTCACTTAAATACAAACGTTTATATATCAAATTGCAGATAATTTAATGTAGAATTTAATAATAGAAACAGTATTACAATATCTGTATTACAAAAAAAGTTATGCAGCTAATAGTAAGATCTATCTTAGATTTGCATTTTTTTAAAGTGATACTTACACAATTAATACTTAGTAGGATAACCCTTATTTTTTAAGACAGCTTCACAGCGTCTTTTCATCGAGTGAACGAGTGTTTGGAGTTCATCTTTCGTAATCACATGGTGCCAAGAATCAATTATAGCTTCAATAAGTTGTCTTTTATTGGATGGATGTTTTTATCGTACAAGAATTTTCAAACGTCGCCACAAATTTTCAATTGGATTGAGATCAGGGCTGTTTCCTGGCTATGGTAATATATCTATGCCTTTATTTTGAAACCATGCTTTGCATACTTTTGCTGTGTGGCATGGAGCTAAATCCTGCTGAAAAATAAATGGTATGTTGTTGGGGAAGAGATCCCTGATGGAAGGTATCAATTTTGGTTCCAGGATAGTTTCGATGTATTTTTTGGCATTCAGGATGCCATCAATCACTTGAATTCGGCCCACACCATCTGCAGACATATATGCCCAAATCATGACATTTGTTGGGTTTTTTGTAGTTGCTTCAATGCAATCAGGATGAGTGCTTCTCCTACTCTATGTCTCACGTATTTTCTACCATCACTACCAAAGAGCGATATTTTACTCTCATCGCTCCAGATTACTTGCTTCCATTGATTTTCTGACCATTTAATGTGTTCTTTTGCCCACTTAACTCGTTTTTCACGTTGCTTTTGATTTAAATATGGTTTTTTCCTTGGAATTCTAGCTTGTAGTCCAAATCCTGATAACCTTCTTCTTATTGTTCTTGAACTTACTGCAATAGCCGCTGCATTCATTTCACATCTAATTGCATCTGATGAAATTTTTCTATCTTGAAGGCATAGCCGTTTAATTTTTCTATCGGCAGTAGCACTTGTGCATTTTTTTTGGCCTGATTTGGCCTTATTTTCCACTGATTTCGTTTTTTCATAACGTAAACAGAACTTTCGTACACCAGAACAAGTCACTGAACCACCAACTTGTCTTGCAATTTCAGCATAAGAGAGGCCATTTTCTCTCAATATGACAATTCGGCTTCTTTTTGTAGATGTCCAATTAGTTCTTCTTGTTGATGACATTGTTTAAAATTAGTTTAATTAAAAAAAATACTTTAAAATTCAAAAACAGCAATACTCTATTTAATTGTACTAGTATGCATCATTCTGCAAAATATTTCCACAACAATAAATCTTCTACCATCCCAATAACCTAAACTATTGTTACAGACATTTGATTTGTCCTCAGAACAGTGTTTGTGATTGGCTAGTACGCTCTTATTACAAAACACGTCCTTATTCAAAACGATTTGTGTTTGTTTGTTCTACTAAAATGAGCATAACTTTTTTTTGTAATACAGATATTGTAATACTGTTTTTATTATTAAATTCTACATTAAATTACCTTCAATTTGATATATAAATGTTTGTATTTAAGTGAAAATTAATATATTCTACAAGCAAACAAAGTTGAAAAACATTTAACTTTCAAAAAATGTCCAAACTTTTTGCCACCACTGTATTACACAAGTACACAGGCGGCATATTCCATACACCAGTGGTGATTTATCAATACAAATAATGAAACAGAGTAGAATAAATTGGGAACTTCAACTTTAAACAGTGAAGCCCACTGAAAATGTATCATTGGTGGGTAATTAAAGACAAAAAAATTAAGATGCTTTTCAGAATCTTTCTAGTTTGGGAACATTTAAAACACAAGGATTGACTGCTACTAATGAAAACAACTGAGAAATTAAATGAGCAACAAAAATTCTTTGTGAAAGAAAATTCTTGAGCACTAAGTCTCAAAAATACATGTAAGCTTAAGCAGCTGAAAAAATTCTAAGTACCACCGTAATGTTTATCCAAAAGAACAGAAAAAGAAATTGTAATTGAATTTTTAAAATTGTATATAATTTAATGAAGCAGAACAAAGCATTTTACAAATGGGAGAAACAGATTTTCAAATTTGAAATGCTTTAGATTTTGCAAATAAAGTATTAATGGACGGGGCTAGTACTGTAGAATATTAGGGCTCTTGTACTTTTTTGGTTAAAAATTAAGACCTGCATTTAATTCAGACAAAATGTCAAAAATGAAATAGAAAATACCATTAACTATATCTCTGATAATTGGGACAGCCACTTTAGTATAAGAAATCATGCTGAGCCGATGTGTCCTAATTAACTGGAATCTACTGTACTGGAAAGAAAGATAGCTGTATAGTATAATAAATATCTAATAACAGTAATATTAGAAAATGTATTTTATTCTTTTTTAATAATTTTTTTTAGGGGAATAAAAAAAAAATATATTTATGTCTTGCTTTATAAAACATGGAAATTAAAATTTAAAAAATATATAAATTTAATTTTGCCTCTTGTAAATCACAATTGTTGGGAAATTAGAAAAACTTGTTAGCAAGCACAAATTTTCTAATCTCACAACACAAAAGTTATTTTTATAAGTTATAATAACTGACAGAATGAGTCAAAGATTAAGAGGGAAGAAAAAGATACTAAATAAAATATTCTGTTACAAACTTTTTCAGTTTTGTCTCAAGAAAATAATTTACTGTTGCCAAACTATACTTATATCTTAATTTATTATATTGCAATTTTTATTATTATTAATTTGTTATATTAGTAGCAATGAGCAAGAGCTAGTTTTCTGTTCTCAGAACACCTAACAACATTGTTAATATTTGTTTTTATGAAGTAAAGAAACTGATAGAATGAGGGTTGGTCCTTCCGGCTTGTACCAGAAGGAAAAGGTAGCTTGCTTCCCTATTTCTTTGTTTTTTTACTCAAACACACTCACAGACTGCTGCTTTTTTTTTTTTTCAATTTTCACAGTTTAACTATGGGTACTAATGAAATTTTGTTTCATTTGGAGCCTTAGTACTATTGCTAGAAACTTCTGAATAAGTACATAAATATTGGCTTGTTAAACAGTATCATATCAGTTAAACGAGCCTTTTATTCACATTTTGATAAAGTAGTCTCAGAGACCGCTCACAGTAGCTACGCGGCAATTTCTGCAACAGTAATTAAAGGTTCATTACTGTCACAAAATCTCTCTTTAAAGGTTGTTTAATTTTAACAAAACTATTGAAGTTAGCATAATTATTACAAAAAAAAAAAAAATTGAAGCTTATTTTTAAGTAGCACAAGTTAAATATCACAGAATTATTTAGAATATGATTTCTGTGATAATGAACGAGAAAAGTGCAAATAATGCCCATATTTTTCTGCGGACCACCAAAATTTTCTGCCCACTGTTCTAGTCGAAGCCAGATTTCGGCATGGACAACATGGGCCTGCCTCAGGGCAAGAGAAATTTTGATTGGGAAGAGGAAGCATTTTTAATAATACTGTTTTTATATTTAAAAAAATTCTTTCAAAAATTTAAATGCAAAATTGAATTACATATTGTCACAAACAGGTTATATATACATATATTGGAGGAATGTTTTCCAGACAGTAGTGATTGTTATCACACTAAAATAAAATGTTTGGGTTCCTAAATAAAATAAACTCTTTGTTTATATTGCTCAGAGCTTAGTAGAGGATTTGATTTCTTTTTAAAACTTTTACATTGACACAGAAATTCTGACTACAATAAGATGTCTTACCTAACCTGTTCTGTATTATGTATGAACAGAATTAAAGACAAAATCTGTTATTGAGACCATTCTACAGAAAGTGAAATATGAAAATTATTTTACACCATTCAAAGTTCTTTTCCCATTTTAATGATTCTTATGCCAAAATACAAATTTAACAAAGCTAGTGTGCTTCTTTATTAGGATTCGACATAGTTGTTTATTTCAAGCTCTAAAAAGGCAAAGATGGGGATGAGAATGACCATGGAATGGACTCGCGCAAAACAAAATTCAGGTAGGGGGAAGATTTTGGAACAGATGTGCCTGTAGTCTAATTTTTATAACTGACAGTAATATCACAGGCCTTTGAGGCCTATGATGTTGATTAACCCTTAACTGCTGTTGTAGAAATTGTCGCATAACTACTGTGAGCGGTTTCTCAGACCACTTGATCGAAACATGAATAAAATGCTCGATTAAGGATGTATTCAAATCCAAACTGCTTATTTTGAGACACATTTTTAAATTCATTTTTGCTCTAAAATGCATCCAATTGGCAGGTTATCGTATTCAGAAACTTTATAATGTCCGTATTGTCTCGATTTTTTTGATAAAGGCAGAATATATTTCAAAAAATGCTGTCAAAGTGGACATTTTGAACCGTATTTCCCGAAGCAATAGCGCTGGAAACAAAAAAAATTATCGTACTGTGAAAATAATTGTTTGTAAATCAATTTCTAATTAATTGAATGAAAAATAAAAACATGGGTCCCTTATAAATCTCTTCATAAATCACGCCGCCATGTTTCATGTTTTTACTTTTAAAAATGAGTCTGAAAATGTGTCTCAAAATTTTGAGCTGTTGAGCGTCAAAAAATATTTTTTTTGAATACCACCTTAATTCATAGGATAGTGTTTCAGTAATAAACTTTATGTATAGAACTATTATGATTAAAATTCATCTAGTCAGAAGTCTAGCAATTATACAAAGGTACTAAACGAAACAAAATTTCGACAGTAACTATAGTTAAACTGAAAATTACAAGTTTTGAAAAAAGCAGCGGTCTGTGAAAATGCTAACAACAGTCAAGAGTTAAATGACAGTCTTCACAATCCTGTGATGTCTGTTGATAATATTTCTTCTATAATACCTCCTATTATGGAATGGAAAGTATGGAAATTTTGATGAATTTCATTTCAGAAGCCTATGAGTGCAACATGAATTGTGAATAAAAGGGTATTGCTGTCAGGGTTAAATGAAGAATATCAGCATGAAATAAACTAAACCAAGAATTTCTGGTCAGAACACCCTGTGGAAAGCAATTTTTAAACATAGCGACATAAAAAGCAATACAGAAATGTAACAATTACGAAAAATTAAAATCCAAAAGTAAGCTTTAGCCGAACTTTTACAAAATGAAGAATATAAACAATTTATTACCTTTTTCTTCAGAGATGCTCCACTTCCTTGAACCGCCAGTTTAAGATAGTTTAACACCTGATCGTAAAAAGAAAAGCAAAACTAAAAATTGTCTTCCTTTAAGGAGGAAGGAGACGAAAAATTCTTAGTTTTTTTTTTTAATTATTTTAAATCACTTGAAAATAATAGACTTTTATACTTTTAAAGTCATGAGATAAAACAAAAATTTAGTTAAGTTTGAAAATCTAGGGAGGAGCAATTGCCCTCCCTGTCTTCTCTCTCCCTTGCTGTCGGCCATGGCAGGCGGCACTGTTCACGTTCATGGGCATATAAAACAGAAATTTAGCGCTAATTGCAGTATCTTAAAGATATTGAAATAAATTATTTTAGCCTGTAATTGTATCTAAACATTACATACATCGTTGGCCTTTCCGAAACTTATCTTTTCAATGTCAGCAATCAACAATTCTTTCTAAATTTTCTATAGCAAAAAATATTTTTCATAAAATATTCTACAATTTAATAAAATCCAGTTACATTGATAATGAAAATATATTTAAGACATGTCTAAAAAAAAAACAGTTAAAAGAAATATGAAGATTTATAAGCGTAATTGTAATATAGGAAAAATATCCATCTGGATTAATAACACTAAAAGTTTTAAGAAACTAGTTGAAAACAGTTTGAATGTTTTATTTCAGGAAGTCTAATATAAAATAATAGGGAAAAAATGGCAACACTGAATCTGTCTATCTGTCTTATGAACTTGGATAATTAAGTTTTGGTGATGCTCTTGCTGAAGAAGTTGGTTGTGCAGACCATCTCTACCAAGAAAAAAAAAAAAAAAAGGAATTACAACCCTGCGTTAGGGAGTACCAGTGACGCAGAGAGGTGGACGATGGGGGAAAAATCTTCGAAGCCCTTGATAAAAAAAGGTCTCCATTATTTTAAGTATATTGGGATAATTTTTTTCCGATTTTCAAAGTTTTAAGTCCTGTTTTTCTGTAGAATGAAAAATAAAAATGCACTGCACAAAACAATTTATAGGTTTATTTTTATTTAATTATTCTGAGTCTTTATCAAAGCAACACTCCATTAAAAATAATGTAACATGCTTTATAATTACAAATAATAATAATTTAAAAGTGACAAATTAAATATTATTAATACCGTCTAAATTCTCCTTTTTTATGTGAATACATAGATGGGAGCGGGGGGTTAGGAAACTTTATTTCTGGGTCTAAATTGGGTCTCTGCGCCTCTGGGTAGTACTAGCAGTTTCTTGACGCACTCTTGTAGAAGAATAAATCCATGGCCTTTCTCCACCTCCACGATATATACCTGCATACGTTTGTTGATCTGTTTTATAAAATATACGTAGTTGCAGTGGTTTTATTCCAGAACTTTCAAGGTAATCGAGTACATGAATGACATCACTTAGATCGGTATAATCTTTCGTATAAATCATAATAGCATAAGTAGATTCCTCAGGATTAGTTGTAGACACTTTCGAGCTCCAAAGTTCACCATTTGTCACAGCCAGTTTAATTTTATCCCATACCGCATTGACTCTAAACTTTGGTAAAAACAACATCCATTTACCAACTTTTTCATAATCTACATCATCGTCATCATATTTATTGTTTCTTGCCCATAGCCACGGCGAGTCACTTTTATGAATGTCGGTAGGATATAACTTACAATAAGATACTATTTCCTTTTTTTGAATATCAAATTCATACGTATACATATCATTCATAGTCATTTTACGCAAACTGGATAACTTGGCTTAAATTGCTCTTCAAATGACTTTCTAAACTAATGGCTTGGGTAACGGAATATTTTAAAATAAGAAACAAAATTTTATTAAATATTAACTTTTAACTAATCAGTAAACTGAAATAAAATTATCTTATCTTACTCTTGCTAAAGAGATAAGATATTATTGTATTAAGTCTCTGAAAATGAATCGCGATTTATCTATTTTAAAGTAGACAATTATTTAAACAAAATAAATAATAATAGTAATAAAAATGTCTTTTAACCCAGCTTATCTTGATATTAATTTTATGTTTAACATAAATTTAAATCTTTTTTCGTTGACAGATTTCAATTTAGCATCAAGTGCGGTTTCAACAGAAATTGTCGCGTTACTGTGAGCGATCTCAGACCGCTTAATCTAAAGGTGACTAAAAGGTTCGATAAACTCATAGGATGCTGTTTCTGTACAGGACTATTGTAATTAAAATTCATTTATTCAGAAGTCTGTAGTTACTAGGGCTCCAAAAGAAACAAAATTTATCAAGTATCTATAGTTAACGAAAAATTACAAATTAAACTGTGAAAATTGAAAAAGGCAAGGGTCTGTGAAACCGCTAACAGCAATTAAAAGTTTTTATTTTATTATTATTATTTTTAAGAACGAAAAACCATGCGTTAAGCATAGATTATGAAATACTTTCCAACACATTCAAAATATACTGTAACAAAACTTCACTAAGTAAACAATTTAGAAAACGCGTAACACATTTGAAAACTCAATTTCAGCAATTACTACCAATAGTCGAACAAAATATCCGAATTATTTTGTGCAGCCCTGTATATGATCTATAGATTTGTATGCTAAAATTTACTTCAATTATGAAATACATAGCATAATTGAAAATGTTCCTTCAGAAATTTCCGCCAATAAACGGAAATGTAAGTGAGATGAGATCTTTTGAACAGTCCTGTATATGATCCATAGAATTTACACTTTTGAGTGTCCCTTTAAATGAACGATACATTCTATACACACAATGTTCTACAGTAAGCGCCCTGTAATTCACCTGAGTGATATGTATCAATTTGAATATGTTCAAAATAGTGTAACATCATTAAAATACGCCGCAAATGATTTCCCCCATAAACCATAATGTAACGGAATTCTTTTGAGTGTCCCTGTAAACGAACCATACATGCTACACACTTGAATTTCAATACCAAACATGTCATATTAAACCCCAATAACATATATCAATTTCATGGCAATCCGAGTACATTTACGCGAGTTAGAGCACTGACGGACGGCAGACAGGCAAACCGAATTCATAAACACTTCTCAACTATGTTGGGAAACTGTTAAAAAGACGAGATCTTACTGTTAATCTTCCATATTCAGGTCCATAACCAAATGGCGTATTTGAATACATGTAATTTGATGCAAACTAATTTGATTTTTTAAGCCATTAATGGTATTTCCATTCATCGTTATGACATACTTATATACATACTACATGCGACAACTTTCAATTATAAGATAGATACAACTTTTTCTTTTGGAACAAATGGAAGTACAATGGTATCTCAGTTTTCGAACAAAATTCGTTCCAAAGAATTGTTCGAAATCCGAATAAAATTTTACCATAAGAAATAATGAAAATACGATTAATTGATTCTCATTTCCCACGTATTTACCTGTTGCAAATAGTACACTGTATAGTTACAATACAGTAAAATATGGAATCACATTACAGTACTGTACAGTACTCTCTGACAGAAATTAAAAAATCCGAACGATGACTTAACTCGAGTTCTAACTTTTCATACTTCCTCGGTACTTTGTTTAAAGTACCAAATTAGCATTGTTATAAAAAGTATTTGATTCACCCTTTTATTAACGGCCCATTTCTGAATCAAAGTTAAATACTGCACTCTATCATCGATAATAACTTAAAATAAACGCACTTCATATCGCCGATAAGTTAAAATGACATTTTTAGCTCACAGGCTATCAAAGTTTGAGAGCCAATGTGCCCGCCCGTTCTGTATGTACGTATGTACGTAACGCGATAACTCTTGATAGAAATAACTGTTTTGCTTCAAACTTTGTTTATAGGTTCATTGTGATAAGGCGCTTCCCTGATTAGTTTTTGGGGTTCATTGGTTAAGTATAAAAGGGGGGAACAGGGGCCTAACCCGCCTTAATTTAGACAAATGGGTTTTTCATGCAGAATTATCCCATTTTCTTAAAATTTTGTATATATATATTCATTGTAATTAGAGGCTTCCCTGATTAGTTTAAGGGGTTCAATAGTTAACTATGAGGTGGGTAACGAGGGGATTATATATTATAATATTTTAATATATTGTCGATTTCTTTATTTTTCGAGGGGCTTATTTCAAATTCTTTGAAATAAGAGTATAATATACAATTAGTGTGAATAGCCTGTAAGCTCAATGCCATCAGTAATAACTGGGCAGTTTTCTTTTTATTTTAATTTGGTAAATAATATTACTTCTTAGACTTTAAAAAATAAGAGACAAAAATACAGTGGATTTACGTTTTAATCTTGATAAATAATATTACTATTAGCATTAGTAGTTATCATTAGTGGTTTTCAGGGCCACCATTTCAAGAATTTCTTGGGGGGGGGGGGGGGAGGTACTTTTGAACTTGTGAACAGCTGAGAAGTAGGAATTTATACAGTTTTATTCTTCCATATGTTTTTTAAATTAGCCGCAGTACTTATTAACGATAAATGTATCTCACTTTGAGAATGCTACAATTGTTTTAACAATAACTATTGATAATTATTAATTTCTGTGCTTAAAGTGTTTATTTAATGCTAATGTTTCTATTTTAATAAAATCTGATTAAGTTATTTTAAATTTTGTGCAATTTCTGGAAATTATTTTTGAGTCGGATCTGCGGCGATTGATATACTCTGAAATATCAAATTTCTTAGGGGTGCAACTTCCCCCCCCCCCCCCCAGCCTCCACCAAATGGCATCCCTGGTACTACACTGCAAAAAATAATTGTTGATTTTACAGTATAAAACTGGCATCCCAGCTGCCAGTATTATACCGTAAAATTAACAGTATTAAACAGTAAAATAAGCAGTAATACGCTGCCGTGCAAGCAGTAATACGCTACCGCGCTGCGCGGTAGCGTATTACTGCTTGCACGGCAGCGTATTACTGCTTATTTTACTGTTTAATACTGTTAATTTTACGGTATAATACTGGCAGCTGGGATGCCAGTTTTATACTGTAAAATCAACAATTATTTTTTGCAGTGTATAAACATTAGTACTGTGAAGAAAAAATGTTTTAGAAGGACTTTTCTCTCCTTTGTATCTCATTTTTGCTTCCATCTTCTTGTGTGATGTGCGATAATAAGTTTCTGCTGTGAAACATCTCTCTCAACAGCAATAGGTCAATCCATTCTATCTTTCTCTCTTATCTCCTAAAGTCTGAGAAGAAACATTATTTATCAAATTAAAGAAATACAAGTCATTTTAATTTATTTTTAAAGGATTTTTTGAAGTGGTACTTTCAAGTACCGTTGAGACTAGGAAGCAATTGCTAATGTACAGAGGCTTGCAATGAAATTTGTTTTCTTTAAAAGGAAGGCTGTTCCTTATGTTTTTTTTTCTTCTACCCTTATTTTGGGTACAATGCTCAAAGATATTTATCACGTACAGTTTTGGCACAAATCGAGAATTTCTGTCTAGTTTGTAAATAATAAATTTAGCCATAAAATCATTATAATTTTGAATTGATAAGTTATAAATTTAATAATAAAGACACGAGGTCCTAATAAATATGATAGCAGACTAATTCTAGTTGTTGCATAGGAAATAGCAACAAACAAGCAGTGCACAAGACAAAAAAATCCCTGACGGCTCGGCCTACAGGTAAATTTCGAAGACGCACACCGTGGGGCGCCTGTTTATTGAGATTTGTAGAAGAAATGACCTTTTTGCCGTGATGCTGCAGTTGGGACCGCCTATTTCGAAATTTATATGTGTTTGTAGGTGGAGCCGGTGGGTATTTTTTTGTTTTTAATTTTTATTTGCTGTAAGGGTTGTTCCTATAAAAAACTTGTCGATATAAAAGTTTTAGATAATATTAAGAGGATTTGTAATAAATTTAAGCGGATTTGATATCTTGTGAATTGACGAAGTATGAATTTTTTTCTTCTTAATCCCCTATTCTCTCCCCCCCCCCCCCCCCCACTGGAGGCCATTTTTAATGATATCAAAAATCATACATAAATTTTCGTCCTTTTTCCTAGAAGCAATAATAACTTTAAACCGATTCGATACGTATCATAATTAAGAAGTTATGGTTTTTTTTCTGTTTTCACAAAAATCCCCCCCCCCCCCCTTGGTTTGATTGTGCCCATTAACGAACTTGACCGAGATTTTACGCCCCTTGATTTTATGTATCAGTTTGGAAGATATTTGTGCAGAATTATTAAAGTTATCGTGTCCATAAAAAAGTGATATATATAGATAGACAAGTTGTAATTTTCCAACTGGACGAAAAATGTCCGGGCCAGGATTCGAACCTGGGATCGCTTGGCTGAAGCCGCCACGCTCTTTACATTACAACTTGTCTGATTACTTTACCAATTTGAAATAATTGTGTTAAAAAATAATCTAGTATATATAGATAGATTTAAAATTTTGAACTGGGGGTATTTTTGGGTTCTGGGAGTCATGATCGGCGTAGATCTGCAAAAAATTTTCAGAAATTCCAACATAGGGGAGAATGTAATAGGTAGTATTTCTTACGAAACTACCTAAAATAGGTGTGGGTTAAGGGGGAGGGGGGCAGACATCTTTCTTCGAGAGGAAGAATGTAGATTATAATAACATTTTCCTTAGTGGCAATTATGACTTTAACTTGTAATTTTCAGTTTAAGTATAGATACTAGTGAAATTGTGTTTTGTTTGGAGCCCTAGGGCTATCGCTAGAAAATTCTGACTAGGTGAATTTTAATTATAACTAAGGCATAGAAACCGGGCTTTCCGGGATAGAGACTATATATATAAACCATTTTTAACACTTTCCAACCTAGTTGAAAAGTGTTTATGACTTCGGTTTGTCTGGCCGTCTGCCGTCTGTCCGTGCTCTAACTCCCGTAAATATGCTCGGATTGCCCTGCAATTTTTATATGTTATAATCGTTATCTATAGCATGTTCCCTATTTCAACGGAAGTGTGTAGCACATATAGTTTTTTTACAGGGACACTCAAAAGAATTCCGTTACATTGCGGTCTACGGGGAAAAATCATTTGCGGTTTATTTAAATAATGTTTCACTATTTTAAACGCATTGAAATTTATATATATCCCTAAGGTGCATTAGAAGAAGCTTAATATGGAATAGGGTGTGCATAGCACTTATACTTACTTTACAGGGACAGTCAAAAGAATTCCGTTACATTACGTCTATGGAGAAAAATCGTCTGCGGTTTATTTAAATAATGTTTCCCTATTTTAAACTCATTGAAATTTATATAAGGTTCATTACAAGAGACTTACTACAGAATATTGTGTGTATAGCAGTCATCGTTCATTTACAGGGACACACAAAAGAATTCTCTACTGTATGTTAACAATACTTCCTGGAAGTGCGTTTTAAGTTACTGAACGCGATTTTAATTTTAAATCGCTTTTTGTATATTACGTGGTGTGTATAAATTCTGTAGATCCTATACAGGGAAGCACAAAAGTTCGGGAACACATTTCCGTATTATTTAACTCCAGACGGAGAATTTTAAACTGTGCTACGTGTTTCCTAACTGAACTAAAATTTAGCATTCTGTGTAGTATATATACAAATCTATAGATCGTATACACGGCTGAATAAAAGTATTCGGATTACTTAGATGTTATCTTTTAGCTTATTAAAGAGTATGATTCGTAAAATTATTTTGGAAGCGTTGGAAAGTGTTACATAATCTATGCTTGACGCATGATTTTTCGTTCTTGTTTTTTTTTTTAATATTGAAAACGCTAATAGATTTTGTTACACTTAATTTTTTTTAGATTGCCCCTTAACAACACCAATAAGCATTTTTATATGAAATATGTCAATTATATATTCAAATAAAATTTTTAAATTTATTAAAAGCAGTACTCGTGTCAGAAGTCAATAGCCGAAGAAATCGTTACAAATTTCGTTATCTACAGCAGTTTTTTTTATTTATTTTTTTTTTTTTTTATTCTGACAACTTCAGCAGTTTTAAGCGCTTATTTCAATTACATGTCTATAAAATTTGTGCTTAATCCATATTAAAAAATTATAAATTGTGACCCACATTAAATTTAACATAAGACGAACCACAATCGTAAAAAAAGCATTGATGTGTCCATTTACAGCTCATTTTCAACCATTAGTTTTCGATATACAGATAAATTTTACTTTTCGTTACTCTAAAGCTGCGGTTCAAAACCTTTTTCTGGCTATGTCCACATAAGCATCGCTAAAATCATAATCTCCCCCATCATCTCCTCTCATGACATACACTTTTTATCATTAAAAAAATATATATTTTTATTTTCTCTTATTTACGTAAGTTTAAAAAGCCACAAATAACTGAAAAACATTGCACAGGATGTCGTAACTTAAAAATTTAGACCATATAAATATGACAAATCTTGAGATTAAAAAGAACATAAGAAAAAATGCATTTAAGAGCCTACACTAGTCACGCGAAGAAACTCGAATGCTAATGTTAAACATATGGGAGAAATCTTTACAGATTTCTCGTTTGTATTTTAATATTTAATATATATATATATTTTCATACGATACCTGATGTCGATATCCAATATTGTGCGTTTGTACGTTTTCGATTTTGGTTACGTTTTTTTTTATATGCGGATATTTTCCCTGCTGAAACCGTTTTGAAAATGAAACTGCACTCATAAAAACACTGTAACCAAAATTGAAAAAGTACAAACGCACAACATTAGATATCAACGGCAGGTAACCGGTGAAAAAAAAAATAATAATTGAAGAATATTAAAATACAAGAGAGTAATTTGAAAATATTTCTCCCATAGGTTTAACATTATTTTATCTCCCGAAATAAGGTGCGGCAACCACAGCTAGTACAACATAAAAAAAAAAAAAAAACTTTATATTCTTTCATCTAATTATCGTATTCACACGAGGTTTGCATCATTTTATTCTAAAAACTGCAGAATATGTTATAAGCCCCCCCCCCCCCCGTTTTTTTCTCTTTAAATAAAGGTAAAAATGTGATTTTTTTGAGATTTTTGTTTTCCGGTCTACCTTAGAAGCAATTCAAAGGGAATCTGGGAAAGAAAACTGATTTTGTTGCAGTTATGATTTAACACAAGGTTTGAATAGCTTAATTTGAAAATTTTCATAAACGATAAAGTTTTTGTTGTAGCATGTTACTGTTTTATTGTTAAAACACAAGTAATCGTTTCAAAATTTCCTATTTTTAATTTTAACCAATATTATTCCTGAAGGACAAATTTCTCCATACTTTATTTTAGATCTGCAATACAAATTTTTATATCTCTAAATGTTTATAACAATCAATTGGACATATGTGCACTATGTTATAATAAATAACACTGACTACTAACTGCTAATTCTTTGCATGTAAGCTGGTAAGTAAGTACTTTTGCGTGTATTACTTCTATACAATTCCTGAGATGTCTATGCCACAGTATATAATTTCAATTTTCTTTATTTTCATCGCTATCTAATATTTACCCTTAGTAAACTTATAGCTATTATAATTATTTTTAAAGTTTACAACACAATCAAAATTAATCATCTTTTTTAGAAAGTTTATTTTTAAATCAAGTTTTAGATTCTGCAGGCACCCTGCAAGTATTAATTCTAAAGGTAAAAAAGTGTTATTGAACTCTACAATGGAAGAATAACTCTTATTCCCTTCTTTGGACAACATACTACATACTACAAGAAACACATTTTGTATAGGAAACAAGACTCATAATCCATTTACACTCAAAAATACAGGGTGTCTCACTCCAATTTGAACATAACTATTGTTCATAACTTTAACAAAAATTAAAATATTTTAATGACATTTTTGACAGGCTTACCTTGTTTTGTGTGAAATGCAATGGCATCATGAAATGTGATTTAAGTGTACAGTATTTCGACACGTGAAACTGTACTTATTGTTAATTACATACGGAAATATAGAGTCTATTTCAGCGCTTTTTGGATGTGGATGGTGCCGGCTTTTCCCTCATCTTGTGATGTTATATTTCACATTTTATTTTCAGATATATAGCTACTTTATATATAGGACCAAAGAGCTAAAACTTCTTTAAGAAGTATTATGGAGCTTTCTTCAGCTTAGAGTCCAGTAGAACTCTCTTTCTCCCCCCCCCCCCTCCCACCTCTCGTCGACATCTCTATTTTGAGCACTGTAGTATCTTAAATCTATTGTCATTGTTTCAGTCAATATAATTCTATTTACACATTACATACATTCATTGGCAATTCTGAATATTTTTTCTAAGTTAAAAATCAACAAGTGAGTTTTCTATAGCCAGAAATATTTTTTATAAGACATCCAACTTTTTAATAAAATTCATTTATATTGATAATGGAGTGATAAAGAAAATATACTTCAGATATAAACAATGAAGAAAGACTAAAAAAGAATTTTCAAAAATTCCGAATTGGAGTGCAATTCAGAGAAAATAAATACCCAGTTGGTAAAATAATGCTACAACTTATGAGGAAGGAATTTTTTGCAAAAGAAACTAGTTAAAAATTATTTAGTGTTATTAAATGCTTTATTTCCAGAAATTGTAAATAAAATTATGTTTGAAAAGGAAACACTAAAAAAATGTCTTTGATATAATTAGACCTCGATGTGCTTGTTGAAGAATTTGATTGGTTTGCAGGACATTTTTACAAAAGAGAAATTACTGTATTATGAGGTAGTAACAGTTGCACTACGAACTGTAGCAGAAGAATAAATCCATGGTCTTTGTCTCCCTCCACGGTAAATACCTGCATATGTTTGTTGATCTGTTTTATAATATATAGTTACTTGCGGTGGTTTTATTTCAGAACTTTCAAGGTAATTGAGTACTTGAATGACATCATTTAGATCGGTATAATCTTTAGTATAAATCATAATGGCATGCGATGCTTTTTCAGGATTAGTTGTAGAGACTTTCGAATGCCAAAGTTCACCATTTGACACAGCCATTTTAATTTGATCCCATACCGCGTTGACTCTATCCTTTGATAAAAATAACATCCATTTACCAACTTTTTCATAATCTACATTGTCATATTTGTCGTTTCTTGCGTACAGCCACGGTGAGTCACTTTGAGAAATGTCGGTAGGATATAACTTACAATCAGATATTAATTCTTTTTTATGAGTATCAAATTGATAAGTGTACATTTTTTATGTAAGCTGGATTTATTTGGTTCAAATTTCACTTCAAAGATCTGCACTAACACTACGAAATATATATATATATTTAAACACAAAATGTTATGAGTTTAACTTAGAAAATTATCTTATCTTATTCTAGCTCCAGTTCCTGTGAGATAAGAAACCTCAGAGAAGAAACTCGTCAGTTTAGAAATGAATTGCGGTTGGTCGATTTTAACCGTTTGAATCCCATGCAGCAGCGCAATAGAGAATAGAGAATGTGCATGTTTGTCAACAAACCGGTTCCCCACTAGTCAGTCTTCTTGTGGTAGGTAAAACGTTTCCCTCTCAATGCACTGTTTCCTATGAGAAAGCGAAATTTTTGCATTTAATTATGGACCATATCTATTCTAAAACAAATTTTGTTTTAACAGATTATGCACAGAACTTAGATTCTGTAGCTAATCAAGATTATTTAACAAGAAAATTTTACTAGCCAGTCAATTGAAAATTGTTGACAAAATGTATGCAACTGGAAAAATAGTTAATTACTATTACTACAATGCATTTTCATTTTTTTCCCCTATAAAATTAAGAATATGAAAGTTTAGTATAGGATAAAACAGCATGTTTACATCGTGCTAAATTGAAAAGTTGCAAAATATAGCTAACTAGTATCGTCTGCAATTTTTTAAAGATTGTCTAAAAATCCACTCGCTAGCGGTAATTAAAATGATGTATTTCCCAACTTCTGAGTATGGATTAATGGTTTTGCATAAAAACAATTAAAAATTTATGTATATCATTTTAACATGTTGTATTATGACAAGGAAATCTGTGAAACTGAAGCATGTATTTTGTCAGAATTAGGTTTTGTTAGCTGAAATAATTTTTATACTAAATAAACACTCCTTAGGTTTTAAAAAAATATTTTTACTATTCTAATAATATGTATAAAAACAGGACAAAACAAAAAATCGACCTATATGAAACATTTAAGGAAGTACTAGGGCGATATTTTTTAAGACACATTTTACTCTTTTTTTTTTTTTTTTTTTTTTTTTTTTTTTTTTTGTAGAAAAAAATTATATAATTTAATCTAAAAAAAAAAAAAAAAAAAGCCATGTTTAAAAAAAAAAAACCTTGCCATGAAAAAAGCATTTAATCAGGGGTAAATGCAGATTTTTTTTTTTTTTTTTTTTTTTTTTTTAGGGGGGGGGGGGGCATTTTGTGAAAAATAAAATTTATTTTTCTGAAATTTGTTATATTTTTGTGAAAAATAACATTTTGTAACAGACGATGAAATCCAGTTACTCAAAATCGAACCAAACATTAATAACTAGCTGAAACGCCCGGAACTGCCCGCGCAAGTGATAATAAATAATAATAAAAAAAAAAATGTTTTCGATATCGAGTCGAATGACCCAAACTCTGTTGAAATCGAGCCCTTAGAACCCAAGAAATGAATGAGTCCCCAGGCGGTGGAATTTGACACCCTGTAAATTTAACGAATTTCCTTTAACATTAACGCGATATTTAATTTACGGATGAAATCCCCCCCCCCCCCCCCTCTTTCTAAACTTAATCCCTTATCTTTAACAGTAATGCGATTTTTAATTTACGGTTGTGATGAGTAAACGTAAGTTGATGCCGAAAAAGAAGATTAATATTAAAAAAAAAAATCCCTGTCGGCTCGGCCTACAGGCACAGGTAAATTTCGAAGACGTAGACCGTGGGTAGCCTATTTATTGGGAATGCAGAAGAAATGACCTTTCTGCTATAGTGCGGCAGTTGGGACCGCTCATTTCGAAATCTACTTTTTTTTTTTTCCTGTAAGGGTTGGTTTTATAAAAAAAAACTTGTCAATATAAAAGTTGTAGATAATATTAAGAGGATTTGATATCTTGTGAATGGACAAAGTTCTGAATTTTTTTCTTCTTAAACTCCTATCCCCCCCCCCCCCCTTTAAGGCCATCTTTAATGATATCAAAAATCTGTCAAACATAAATTTTCGGCCCTTTTCCTAGAAGTAATAATAACTTTAAACGGATTCGAAACGTATCATAATTAAAAAGTTATGGACTTTTTTCTGTTTTCACGAAAAGCCCCCGATTTCCTACTTCCTTTGTTCGATTTTGCCCATTAATGAACTTGACCGAGATTTTATGTCCCTTGATTTTATGTATCAGTTTGGAAAAGATTTGAGCAGAATTATTGAAGTTATCGTGTCCATAAAAAAGTGATAGATATATATGCATACATATAAAGTTTTGAACTGGGGGTAGTTTTGGGTTCTGGGAGTCATAGTCGACGTAGATCTGCAAAAAATTTCCAGAAATTCCAACATAGGGGAGAATGTAATAGGTAGTATTTCTTACGAAATCTACCTAAAAAAGGTGGTAGTTGGAGGTCTAAGGAAATGTTCGGTAGTTTATAAAGTAGCTGGAGCACCCTAGAACTATATTAATGAAAATTGCAAGATAATCGGATATTTTTTAAAGAAGCTGCACCAAGGGCCCCAAGAAGGAGATTAATATTCAAAATTGGTTGCAGCTGAAGTCCGAGAAAGTTTTTGTCGTGCAGATAGCTGGAAGTTCTAAGGTGTTAGCAAAAAAAAGCTAAGTGAATCGGACCATTTTTAGGGGAGCTATAATAGGGGGCCCAAAAGGAGCCAACTGATAGTTTTTAAGAGGACCCTAAGAGGAAAACACCTTAAAAGGTCCTAGTACTTAGCGCTTTAGATCTTTAATTAGTTGAAATTAAGCATAGGGTATAAATTAATCATTAGAATAAAATTTTAAAGAAATGCTTTAAAAGGGGCCCTAGGAACCAATAAAAATATGAGGTTGGTGGCCCGGAGAGAGAAGTCCAAGGCTCAACTTTGAAGTTCTGCATTGAGATGGTGACACAATTAGTAGGGGAGAGGGAAATGCATGGCACACAAAAAGTTCATTGCCCCGGACAGGGCCCCAGGGGGCCAAGATCCTAACTGGAATGTAAAAATGGGGAAATAATTAAATAGAGAAAAGGCCCCCTAAATGATGAAAATCGGATTAAAAGGGGGCAATTTATTAAAAATTTATGGCACAAAAACGTAAAGGGGCCCAGGGGCCCGGATCTTGTCCGAGAAATTTTTCGGTCATTCATGTAGTAGCTGGAAATTCTAAGAAGTTATTAGAAAAAAAAGCTAGCGAATCGGACGATTTTAAAGGGAGCTATAGTAGGGGGCCCAAAAGGGGCCGCTGATAGTTTTGTGCAGGGCCCTAAGATGAACGGTCCTAACTGGAATGTAGAAATGGGGGAATAACTAAATGGAGAAAAGGCCCCAAAAAACAAAGATCGGATTAATAGGGGACAAGGTATTAACAATTTAAGGAACAAAAACTTCAAGGGCCCAGGAGGCCCAGATCTTCTTCATTTTTTTTTTTTTTTGTCGTTCATGTAGTAGCTGGAAGTTCTAAGTTGTTAGAAAAAAAAAAGTTAGTGAATCGGATGATGTTTAGGGAAACTATAGTAGGGGCCCAAAAAGGGGCCAGCTGATAGTTTTGAGCAGGGCCCTAAGATGAACGGTCCTAACTGGAATGAAGAAATGGGGGAATAACTAAATGGAGAAAAGGCCCCAAAAACGAAGATCGGATTAAAAAGGGACAAGGTATTAACAATTTAGGGAACAAAAACTTCAAAGGGCTCAGGGGGCCCGGATCTTGTCCGAGAAATTTTTCGGTCATACATGTAGTAGCTGGAAATCCTAAGAAGTTATTAGAAAAAAAAGCTAGCGAATCGGACGATTTTAAACGGAGCTATAGTAGGGGTAACACAGAAAAAATGTAAGCGGTATAGTAAACACAGAAAAATGTAAGTGGTATAGTAAGCGGTATAGTAAACGCAGAAAAATGTAAGCGGTATAGTAAGCGCAGAAAAATGTAAGCGGTATAGTAACACAGAAAAAATGTAAGCGGTATAGTAAACGCAGAAAAATGTGAACGGTATAGTAAGAGCAGAAAAATGTAAGCGGTATAGTACGTGGTATTGTAAGCGGTATAGTACGCGGTTTAGTAAGCGGTATAGTAACGCAGAAAAAGGTAAGCGGTATAGTAAAGGCAGAAAAATGTAAGCGGTTTGGTAAGCACAGAAAAATGTAAGCGGTATAGTAAGCGGTCCAGTAAGCGCAGAAAAATGTAAGCGGCATAGTAACACAGAAAATGTAAGCGGTATAGTAAGGAGTATAGTAAACGCAAAAAAATGTAAGCGGTATAGTAACGCAGAAAAATGTAAGCGGTATAATAACGCAGTAAAATGTAAGCGGTATAGTGCGACTGAAGTCTGGTTCCCGAAATTTTTGTATGTAAAATAATATGCATTATTTTTCTATACTTGTACTATAGCGCATTAAATGAAAATTGTAATATAATTTTTGTAGTAGTAGTTTATAATAATGAATAAAAAACACTTCAATTAAAAGCATTTCGTGCACAATAAAACATTTCCTGATGATTAAAAAAATACACACGTAATTGTTCAAGTTTTCACTTCTGTCGGCACTCTCGGAGTGCCACTGTTTTTTTGTCGTTTATGTAGAAGCTGGAAGTTCTAAGTTGTTAGAAAAAAAAAGTTAGTGAATCGGACGATTTTTAGGGAAACTATAGTAGGGGGCCAGGGTCATAACTAGAACGTAGAAATGGGAGTGAAAGCTAAATGGAGAAAAGGCTCCAAAACGAAGAGGATTGGATAAAAATTGGGCAAATTATTAACAATTTAGGGCAAAAATCTTAAAGGGGTCCCAGGGGGCCGGGGTCTCAAAAAATTAAAAACCGAGCCTCATGTGCATCAGGACCTACCTTGGACTATCCGCTGCAATTAGGAAAAGCAAAATTTATGAATAATTGATAAAAAAAAATATTAATAATAAGCTCATAACACAGCTAACTATACACTATACAGTAGGCATGCGTATGTTTTGCCTACCCCTAAGATCTTTACGGCTTCGTGACGTCACATGCACATTCTCTATCGCGTTGTTCCGATTCTATGTCTAAAAAAGTCACTACATATCTTTATCTGTAAATATGGATGTGTTTGGATTCTTCCGAGTAGCGTGTTTAACTTCAGGGAAGGTTTATTTTTTTCAGGGAGGCAACTAGGATTTTTTCCCCCGGGGCAAGCCCGGATTTTTGCTCCTCCCCCTTTCTTTCCAAACTAAATTTATAAGCAAAAGTGTTCGATCCATTGCTTTTATTTTTTACTAGCTAACCGGCCCTCGGCGTTGACCGGGCCCGATATATTAATCATCTGTTCTATACGAATATGACTGAAATCTGTAAGACTGTCGAAATCAAGTCGAATGAGGCAACCCCCGTCGTAATCGGGCTCATAAAACCCAAGATCGGAAAGCGCATCCTGGTGGTCGAAAGTGCAACTAAAATATTTAAGGCTATTGATATCAAGTTGAATGAGCCAAACCCCGTCGTAATCGGACACATAGAACCAGAGATACTCCTATAGTTCCTATAGGGGTTCCTATAGGGGGCGCAGTCTGTTTTGGAAGAGGCCTTTTCAGAACACTCGACTCAACCAAATTTCCTAGTAGAATTGAAATTTAACCACAGGTAAACATTGCCAAAATAAGGGAAATCGCGAAAGCGGGTTACGTAAACGATCGGTTTCGAAAGGGTTAATGTAGATATTTTTTAAAACCCAACGGTGCGTTTTCAAGAAAATGAACGTATCTATGATCTGGAGTCTACTGTTTGTCCGTACTCGTATTTCCCGAGTCGATGCCGATTTTTAAATCTTGACCGAAAAACGAAAATCGCGTGAGTGAATTTTGGAAAGGATTTTTTCCGGAGGGTTAAAATTAAAATTTTTGAAAATGGATACCAGATTTTAAAAAACAAAGGGATGTAGATTAGGCGCGGTATTTTTAGTTTTTCGTATCTTGTTTATAAACGCCAATTCGGATTTTTAAAGATAGGAGAAATAGTTAAAAAAGCGAAATTGACTTACGGTAAAAAATATGTTCGAAAGGGTTAACGTGATTTTTTTTTAAACTAAAGGTTTCTGCCTAAACCCAATAGAACGTAGATGTCTTTAGGTGTGTTTGCTTTTTGTTTGGTTAGTTTAGAAAGCCGATGCCAGATTTTATGTATCGCAGAAAATCTGAATTCGCAAAAGAAAGTCCTGCGCACGAATTTTTTTTGAAGGGTTAATATTCGTATTTTTCAAAAACAAATACAAATGTCGAAAAAAGAATAAATGTAGATATTGTCTAGTATTTTTAGTTTTTCGTACCTTTCTTTGAATCGCCGATGTGAATTTTTAAAAATTGCCAAAATCGCAAAAATTGCGAAACGGCATACAGAAAATATACTTTTTCGAAGGGTTAATTTTTGTATTTTTTAAAACCAAAGGTGGCTTTTAAAAGGGCAAAGTCAGTTCTTTAATCTGATGACCTTCGTTTTTCCGTATATTTTGTATTCCGGTGGATGCAAGGCTCGGAAAACGGGAGAAAATAAAAAAACACGAATTCGATGCTTTTTGATTATTTTTTTTTTGAAAGTGTTAAATGTAAAAATTTTTCAAACTAACCAGATCGTTCGAGACGTAAAAGTACGTTCTTTCAGAATATGTAGACGGTTTTTCCGTATTTCTAGCCGTTTGCCCACGGCGAATTTAGAAAAACTTAAAAAAAAAAAACGAGATGTCTTGTGTTTTCTTTCTTCTATTCCGGAAGATACGGATATTGGTTTCTGAGCATGCGCCAGCTAGCTTCGGAATAATGACTTTTTTATTTGTGATCTTTGATCAGTTTTTAATTAATAACTACTTTAATTTTCAAAATACTAAAATTCTGAGACTCAGGTATACCAGGAGATGGTTTGGACTACCTAAATCTAAATTTACAGATTTCTAGGTGCGCTAAATTTTGCTGGCCATCGCCAACAGACACACACACGGATGGGTTCGTTAATCAAGTGTGTAGATGTTAATAATTCGTTTACAGGGACACACAAAAGCAAAAAACATGCAAAACTTGTTAGCACGATGACTTCCGAAATACTCAGTCAATTCAAACCTAACTGGGACAGTGTATTGATCTTGCAAATGTCTTGGATGAATTCGTTAATCAAGTATTGTTTTGGTGCGCTACCACCTGGTCATCTAATGAAAAAAACCGGACCGATTTACAGAAATGAAAGCCTAGTGTTAAGACAATCATTGGGACTGTCCTATCTAGTACTGTATAAATATCACAGATACGTGCACTTTCGGAACGCGGATGCAATTTCAGTCGATAATTATATTTTGTAATTTGCAAATAGATAAAACTAAGGAAATGTTTTGAATAAATGATTATTTATTTTTATTAGTTAGAAACGTATGTCGCAGATTATTATTTTTTTAATTAAATAGTTTTAGAGATTGGAATCTCTGTATGCTGAATGAAGGGAGGCAAAAGAAAAAGTGGAAATTTGGAATTTTTCTAAATATAAAAATAAAGATTTAAAAATATTTTTAATTTCTTTGTATGCTGTGGTGGGAAGCATAAATTCGAGTGGTTAGGGGTGAATTTCGATGATTATTTGTTATTTTGATTAGTGAGAAACAAAGATTTCAGTTTTTCAATTTTTTTTTAAATAAAAAAATTAAGGATTTTAATTTCTGTATCCTGGAGGGAGGAGAGAAGGCGCAAAGTTGGAAGCGTGTTTTTTTTTTTGTTTTTTTTTTTTTTTGGGGGGGGGGGGGAGGGGCAGGAGAATAATTTATATGATTGCTAATTTATTATCACTAAAGATCATTCAATAGGATAGTTTTTTTTTTAATATAAAAATAAATATTTTAAAATATTTTGTATGCTGGGTGGGTGGGTGGGTGGGGGGGGGCAGTGAAAGGGGAAAGCGTAAATTTGGGAGGTTAGGAGGGTAATTTGGATGATTATTTATATATTTGTATTAGTGAACAACGAATGCTGCTAATAATTTTTTCTTTTTAAATATAGAGTTTTAAAGATTTTAATCTCTGTATGCTGGAGTGGGAGAGGGGGGGGGGGGAGGGGGCAAAGGGAGAAGCGAGAATTTTTGGTGGCAGGGGAATAATTTATATTAATGATTATTTATTGTCACTATAGAGCATTAAATAGGGCAGAAGAATTTTTTTATATAAAAATAAATTTTGAAATATTTTAATTTTTTTTTGTTTGTTGAGTTTGAAAGAAGGGGGAAGTAAATTTGTCAGATTAAGGGGGAAATTTAGATGATTATTTACTTACAGTCCCTGGCCAAATTATTAGGCGCAATTGTTTTTATTATAATTTATTAAATATCTGGAAAGATACATGAGGAATTATCCTGAAACTTCAGGAGTGTAAACAACATAATAAACGTCATATATTTCCGCGAAGATTTTTTCCCGAAACCCCATAAGGGGCCGTCAACAAATTGAAGAAAAACGAATATCTTTTGGATAACCCTGTAAAAACTAATGTTGCAAAAAGCATTCAAACTGTAGATTATGATTAAGTGGCTTATTGTAATAATTTGGGTTCATTGTTATGAAGATAGCATGTATAATCGAAGAGAAATTCACGTTTTTATAAAAACAGTCCCAAATTTTACCAAGTTTGTTTGCTTATAATTTGCAGAGTTTTTAATATAAAAACAAGTTATTTTCAGAAAATATGACAAACAAAATTATACACAATACCCCTGCAATCAGAATTAAAAAATAATAAAAATTGTATGAAAAATGAGCAGATTTACTAAATATTGTTTCACTGCGCATGCGCGAATTCAATCAAAATATACTGTGCATAATATATTAGCTTAATGTATAGACCAACTTTTATGAAAGTCTCAAAAACATAGCTTGAAAATTCTGATAATAGTCGTCGATAGAATAAGCTCGAAATTCGCTTTTCCCAAAAGGAAGCAAAAAGATAAGGGGTTGTATCCAAATATACAATGAGAGACACTTCATTCTTATTATGTCAACTTTCATAAGCTAGTATATTTGGATCTACAAAAACAACTTTTCAAAAGTAGAAAAAGCCAAGCGAAAAGAAAAAAAAAAGTTGTGGCTAAAAAATGGTGTGATATCAAATTTCCATGCTATTATATTACTTATTTAACTTTATTCCATTAAATAAGTTATCATATATATAAGTCGAGTGCCTACGTATATGTTAATAGAAATCGTTTTCTCCTGTACTAAATACATCCTAACGAGTTTCTGAAATTTCAATTTTTTTCAAATTATGCATGATGGGCTTGGCGGCCATCTTTGCATATTATTCACAAAATTCTAAACACTCAAATCCGTAGTTAAAATCCGAAGTTCAAAATTGTTATTTAAGCAAATGTTTTAAGCGTTTCATTTATAGACTTGTATGCTCTGAAAATTGTGTCTTAAGATAACGATGACTTATCTTAAAGATTCATCTTATGATTTATTTTTTAGAGTAATTAATAATTTCAAACTAGTAAAAATCAATTTCTCAAAATATCAGTCTTATCTAATTTATCTGTCCGTAGTTAAAATCTGAAGTTCGAAATTGTTATAAACATATTACAGTGCAAACATATTGCGCGTTTACTTTAGAAATTTGGATGCTGAGAAACATGGAAAGATGGCCGCCAAGCCCATCATGCATAATTTGAAAAAAATTGCATTTTCAGAAACTCGTTAGGATGTATTTAGTACAGGAGAAAACGATTTCTATTAACATATACGTAGGCACTCGACTTATATATATGATAACTTATTTAATGGAGTAATGTTAAATAAGTAATATAATAGCTTGGAAATTTGATATCACACCATTTTTTAGCCACAACTTTTTTTTTTTTTTTTTTTTTTTTTTTCTACTTTTGAAAAGTTGTTTTTGTAGATATCATTTCTTTTTTTTTAAATAGATTAAACATAATTTAAATAATCTAAACATGAGAAATAATTTAAAATTACATTTTACTTTCAGTCATTGTTTAAAGGGTAAACTAAAAATACCAGTAGATTTTTCAATTAAACTAAATACACTCTTAAAAACAACATATTAAATGTGGCTTGTTATAATACTTGTTATCCTGTGTTAAAAAATATCCATGGAATGAATGAAAATGGAATACGTGCATAGCGTGTCAGTGCTGCATTTGATATGAAACGTGATATCACGCTCTTTTATTATTAGCACTAGCGGGCTTCGCCCACTAGCGGGTCCTTAATTTATATCGGGGCCTCGAATCTTGTAAAACCTCGAATAAGATAAACCTCGAACCGAACGAACCTCCGACCAGGTTCCCCGCTGCTTTCGGCACCGGATAATCCCTTAATTTGCACATCGAATAGTATAAACCTCTAACCAAACGAACCTCCGACACGTGTCCCCACTGCCTTCGGCACCGTATAGCAGTCGTGCTGCGCACGCTCAAGTTCCATCTTCCACCACCAGGTAGCGCAATCTGTTCTATATGAATCTCGGGCACTGAAATCGTTAAGGCTATAGATGTCGAGTCGAATGAGCTATACCCCGTCGTGATCCAGCCCATAGAACCAGAGATAGAAAAGTGCCCCCTGGTGGTGAAAAAACGAACTAAAATCAGAAAGCTCTATCGATGTCGAGTCGAACGAGCCATACCCCGTCGTGATCCGACCCATAGAAACAGAGATAGGAAAGCGCCCCCTGATGGTGAAAGCTAATCACGTTTAGGTGCAAAGTGGGGGGATGAACACCGGAGATGCATAATAGGATTAAGCGGTCACAGACCTTTCCAACGATGTATCACATGAGGGGTATGTGCAAAATTTAGAAATACCCCCCCCCCCGCTCCCTGCATAGTATGATTAAGCGTTCACAGAACTTTCCAACGATATATTGCATGAGTAGTGTCGGGGGGGGGGGCGCAAAATGTGGGGGTGATACCTGTGATGCATAACAGGAATAAGTGGTCACAGTCCTTTGTAACGATATGTGACATGACGGATATCGTTAAAATTTAGAAAAGTGCCCCCCCCCTTTTGTAGGCAAAACACGCTCCGCCCCTCCCTATAATTTTTGACGCGGCTTTATTTTTAAAATTTATGTTATGTGTTATAAAATATCGTAAAGTTTCAAACAGATAGCCTTATTATACTTCCTAATTTTTTTCACGCCCCTCCCCATCTCCTCCCCAAAATGTGACACGCCACTCTTTTTTATAATTTTTTTTATCATGTCTTATAAACTATCTTAAAGTTTAAATCAGATCGCATTGGAATTTACTATATTTGCTGAAATTACTATTATATGTAGAATAATATAGAAATAAACCCTCCTTTAGCTTGTAGATAAGATATACGAAACATTTTTAGAATTTCTGAAAGCTGATTTTAATTTATTTATTTATCTATTTATTTATTTATTTTTGCGTTGCCCTGTGCATGTTTGGAATTTCTTAGCAATTTCTTAGATTTACATTATTTTATTCAATTAAATATTGTACTGTTACAATAAATTTAAATGGAAACTTCACTTCTAAAACAAAAATAATTTAACAACTGGATTTCATTAATTTATAGGAAAATGACGTGAAAGGTATTCCTGCGAACAAAATGCCTGTCCTTTACCGTTTTTTTTTTTTTTTTTTTTTTTTTTTTTTTTTAAAGAAATAAATGAATCACATTTAATTCATTTCAAAAATTTTGTTTACGTTTGGAAAGAAATTTTAAATGCCGATAAGTCTTAATGTATACATTTTAGAAGGTACATCTTCCCTCAAAAACTAATTTATTTTTAAAGATCTTTCTAAAGACGTAAATTATATATTAAAAATATTTTTTTAAAGCATAAACACTACGTCTGATTACTTTATTTTACAATATTATAAGAACACACATTTTATCAGACAATTAAATACACTAAACAAACATGAGTGAAAAGTTAACCGGGGGCAGGACTCGAACCTGGGACCTTGTACATGCCGTGCTGACGCGCTGCGACAGAGCCACCCAGACCGATATCCTTGAGCGGCAATTTCTCATACTTATTAATGTTGGAAACAGTCATCTGCTACAATTTGCAGTCATATTTATTTGTGTGATAAAATGTGTGTTCTTATAATTATGAAGTTTTTTTTTTTTTTTAAATATCTTTAAAGAAAATGGCTGACTTGCAGATGAAATTTGATGTGGTTATAACCTGTAACTGATTTGTGCTATTATAATACAGATGGTACATGGTCGTTGGCGGGTTTTATCTCTGTTTTGGCATAATTTTTTAATCGCCAAGTTAATTAACAGTTTTTTGCTAATTAAGGATAGAAAATAATATTTTTTACACTGGATTTTATAAAAGCACATAGATTACGTAATTACTTGTCCAAAAATGCAAGCCTTTTTTTATTCTGCCCAATACTAAGGCCTGTAGGTTGTTTGAAAAAAAAAAGTTTGACGAAGAAAAAAAGTGATAATTTTAAGTAACTCGACGTTTTTTTTAAAAAGCTATATCTCTGTTTATAAATCACTTATGAAGATGAGTTTGGTCTTAAATAGAAGAAATTCTTCCTTAGATTCTTCTAGTTTTCGTTTTTTTTTCTACGACGCTTGGTTTGTTTGATATCTGATATTTTAATCTGGCATGTTTTGTCGATTTAACACTGCGAAGTTGCTTTCTGTATATAAGCATTAGCGGTCTTTATTCCAGTTCTTGGCGTTGTTTGTGTGGCGTTTTTTTTTAAGCTTGGCTTGGCAGAGCGACCGCCCTGCTTGATATTTAAAATCAAGGCCTCCTTATCATAGTATCAGGCCTCACAATCAGCAAGTTTCCTTTGACCGCTATATTCTCCTGCTACTAGCGCCATCAATCGTCAGTAATAGGAGTATTTTCGACTAGAAATTTTTTCACAGCTCCATTTGTTCTATGCATTTGCTTATGAACTAGTATCGGTAGCATAGCTGCCAACTTTTACGCTTAATTCCTACCACTAAAATTTTATACTAAATTTTATCTTATTAAATTGACAAGATCGTGTGATTACATAACGAAAAAAATTCTATTAAATTTTAGTGGTAAGAAAAAAGCGTAAAAGTTGGCAGCTGTGCGGTAGCAGAGCTGCTAGATTTTTCTATAGATTCTTCTATTATATTTTTGGATACAAGTTTTTTAGTAGAGACAATTTTGTTTTGTTTGATCGGAGAATTATGGGATTTAAAAGAACAACATTTTCTCTAAAAATATACTGGTGTTCAAAAAGCCGGAGACTTGGCAACTCTGCGGTAGTATCAACCAGGCGGCGATACTTTCTGGAGAAAGTCAATTAATAAGTGGCAATTACCGCGGACATTTTCTCCCATAGACTTTCTCCGGATTGTCAAGTCTTATCTATTAAGGTAGTCTTGTTTAAAATATTGTTTAAAGCATAAACACTACGTCTGATTACTTTATTTTGCAATATTATAAGAACACGCATTTTATCAGACAATTAAATGCACTAAACAAAACGAGTGAAAAATTGACCTGGGTCAGGACTCGAACCTGGGACCTTACGCATATTGTGCCGACGCTCTGCGACTGAGCCACCCAGATCGATACGCTTGAAGGGAATTTCTCATACTTATTCTTGTTGGAAACAGTCATCTGCCACAGTTTGCAATCATATTTAATTTTTTGATAAAATGTGTGTTCTTATAATTATGAAGTTTTATTTAAAAAAAAAATCTTCAGAAGAAAATGGCTGACTTGCAGATGAAATTTGATGTTGTTATAACTTGTAACTGATTTGTGCTATTATAATACATATGGTACATGGTCGTTGGCATGTTTTAACTCTGTTTTGGCATAATTTTTTAATCGCCAAGTTAATTAACAGTTTTTGCTAATTAAGGATAGAAAATAATATTTTTTACACTGGATTTTATAAAAGCACATAGATTACGTAATTACTTGTTCAAAAATGCAATCCTTTTTTTTATTCTGCCGAATATTAAGGTCTGTAGGTTGTTTGAAAAAAAAGTTTGACGAAGAAAAAAGGGATCATTTTAAGTAACTCGACGTGTTTTTAAAAAATCTATATCTCTGTTTATAAATCACTTATGAAGATGAGTTTGGTCTTAAATAAAGAAATTCTTCATTAGATTCTTCTGGTTTTTGTTTTTTTTCCTGCGACGCTTGATTTATTTGATATCTGATATTTTAATCTGGCATGTTTTGTCGATTTAACATTGCGAAGTTGATTTCTGAAAGTAAGCAGTAGCGGTCTAGTTAAGTTCTTGGCGTTGTTTGTGTGGCCTTTTTTTTTAAAGCTTGGCTTGGCAGAGCCTTGCTTGATATACGAACAATTTTTAGAACTTCTGAAAGCTGATTTTAATTTATTTATTTATCTATTTATTTATTTTTTATTTATTTATTTATTTATTTTTTGCGTTGCCCTGTGCATGTTTAGAATTTCTTAGCAATTTCTTAGATTTACAATATTTTATTCAATTAAACATTGTACTGTTACAATAAATTTAAATGGAAACTTCACTTCTAAAACAAAAATAATTTAACAACTGGATTTTATTAATTTATAGGAAAATGACGTGAAAGGTATTCCTGCGAACAAAATGCCTGTCCTTTACCGTTTTTTATATATATAGAAATAAATGAATCCCATTTAATTATTTAATTCATTTCAAAAATTTTGTTTACGTTTGGAAAGAAATTTTAAATGCCGATAACTCTTAATGTATACATTTTAGAAGGTACATCTTCCCTCAAAAACTAATTTATTTTTAAAGATCTTTCTAAAAACGCAAATTATATATTTAAATTATTTTTTAAAGCATAAACACTACGTCTGATTACTTTATTTTACAATATTATAAGAACACGCATTTTATCAGACAATTAAATATACTAAACAAACATGAGTGAAAAGTTGACCTGGGGCAGGACTCGAACCTGGGACCTTGTGCATGCCGTGCTGACACGCGGCGACTGAACCACTCAGACCGATATCCTTGAGCGGCAATTTCTCATACTTATTCATGTTGGAAACAGTCATCTGGCACAGTTTGCAGTCATATTTAGTTGTCTGATAAAATATGTGTTCTTATAATTATGAAGTTTTATTTAAAAAAAAATCTTCAGAAGAAAATGGCTGACTTCCAGATGAAATTTGATGTGGTTATATTATAACCTGTAACTGATTTGTGCTATTTTAATACAGATGGTACATGGTCGTTGGCGGGTTTTATCTCTGTTTTGGCATAATTTTTTAATCCCCAAGTTAATTAACAGTTTTTTGCTAATTAAGAATAGAAAATAATTCTTTTTTACACTGAATTTTATAAAAGCACATAGATTACGTAATTACTTGTCCAAAAATGCAATCCTTTTTTTATTCTGCCCAATATTAAGGCCTGTAGCTTGTTTGAAAAAAAAAAGTTTGACGAAGAAAAAAGTGTTCATTTTCAGTAACTCGACGTTTTTTTTAAAAAGCTATATCTCTGTTTATAAATCACTTATGAAGATGAGTTTGGTCTTAAATAGAAGAAATTCTTCCTTAGATTCTTCTAGTTTTCATTTTTTTTTTCTACGACGCTTGGTTTGTTTGATATCTGTTATTTTAATCTGGCATGTTTTGTCGATTTAACACTGCGAAGTTGCTTTCTGTATATAAGCATTAGCGGTCTTTATTCCAGTTCTTGGCGTTGTTTGTGTGGCGTTTTTTTTAAAGCTTGGCTTGGCAGAGCGACCGCCCTGCTTGATATTTAAAATCAAGGCCTCCTTATCATAGTATCAGGCCTCACAATCAGCAAGTTTCATTTGACCGCTATATTCTCCTGCTACTAGCGCCATCAATCGTCAGTAATAGGAGTATTTTCGACATGAAATTTTTTCACAGCTCCATTTGTTCTATGCATTTGCTTATGAACTATTATCGGTAGCATAGCTGCCAACTTTTACGCTTAATTCCTACCACTAAAATTTTATACTAAATTTTATCTTATTAAATTGACAATATCGTGTGATTACATAACGAAAAAAATTCTATTAAATTTTAGTGGTAAGAAAAAAGCGTAAAAGTTGGCAGCTGTGCGGTAGCAGAGCTGCTAGATTTTTCTATAGATTCTTCTATTATATTTTTGGATACAAGTTTTTTAGTAGAGACAATTTTGTTTTGTTTGATCGGAGAATTATGGGATTTAAAAGAACAACATTTTCTCTAAAAATATACTGGTGTTCAAAAAGCCGGAGACTTGGCAACTCTGCGGTAGTATCAACCAGGCGGCGATACTTTCCGGAGAAAGTCAATTAATAAGTGGCAATTACCGCGGACATTTTCTCCCATAGACTTTCTCCGGATTGTCAAGTCTTATCTATTAAGGTAGTCTTGTTTAAAATATTGTTTAAAGCATAAACACTACGTCTGATTACTTTATTTTGCAATATTATAAGAACACGCATTTTATCAGACAATTAAATGCACTAAACAAAACGAGTGAAAAATTGACCTGGGTCAGGACTCGAACCTGGGACCTTACGCATATTGTGCCGACGCTCTGCGACTGAGCCACCCAGATCGATACGCTTGAAGGGAATTTCTCATACTTATTCTTGTTGGAAACAGTCATCTGCCACAGTTTGCAATCATATTTAATTTTTTGATAAAATGTGTGTTCTTATAATTATGAAGTTTTATTTAAAAAAAAAATCTTCAGAAGAAAATGGCTGACTTGCAGATGAAATTTGATGTTGTTATAACTTGTAACTGATTTGTGCTATTATAATACATATGGTACATGGTCGTTGGCATGTTTTAACTCTGTTTTGGCATAATTTTTTAATCGCCAAGTTAATTAACAGTTTTTGCTAATTAAGGATAGAAAATAATATTTTTTACACTGGATTTTATAAAAGCACATAGATTACGTAATTACTTGTTCAAAAATGCAATCCTTTTTTTTATTCTGCCGAATATTAAGGTCTGTAGGTTGTTTGAAAAAAAAGTTTGACGAAGAAAAAAGGGATCATTTTAAGTAACTCGACGTGTTTTTAAAAAATCTATATCTCTGTTTATAAATCACTTATGAAGATGAGTTTGGTCTTAAATAAAGAAATTCTTCATTAGATTCTTCTGGTTTTTGTTTTTTTTCCTGCGACGCTTGATTTATTTGATATCTGATATTTTAATCTGGCATGTTTTGTCGATTTAACATTGCGAAGTTGATTTCTGAAAGTAAGCAGTAGCGGTCTAGTTAAGTTCTTGGCGTTGTTTGTGTGGCCTTTTTTTTTAAAGCTTGGCTTGGCAGAGCCTTGCTTGATATACGAACAATTTTTAGAACTTCTGAAAGCTGATTTTAATTTATTTATTTATCTATTTATTTATTTTTTATTTATTTATTTATTTATTTTTTGCGTTGCCCTGTGCATGTTTAGAATTTCTTAGCAATTTCTTAGATTTACAATATTTTATTCAATTAAACATTGTACTGTTACAATAAATTTAAATGGAAACTTCACTTCTAAAACAAAAATAATTTAACAACTGGATTTTATTAATTTATAGGAAAATGACGTGAAAGGTATTCCTGCGAACAAAATGCCTGTCCTTTACCGTTTTTTATATATATAGAAATAAATGAATCCCATTTAATTATTTAATTCATTTCAAAAATTTTGTTTACGTTTGGAAAGAAATTTTAAATGCCGATAACTCTTAATGTATACATTTTAGAAGGTACATCTTCCCTCAAAAACTAATTTATTTTTAAAGATCTTTCTAAAAACGCAAATTATATATTTAAATTATTTTTTAAAGCATAAACACTACGTCTGATTACTTTATTTTACAATATTATAAGAACACGCATTTTATCAGACAATTAAATATACTAAACAAACATGAGTGAAAAGTTGACCTGGGGCAGGACTCGAACCTGGGACCTTGTGCATGCCGTGCTGACACGCGGCGACTGAACCACTCAGACCGATATCCTTGAGCGGCAATTTCTCATACTTATTCATGTTGGAAACAGTCATCTGGCACAGTTTGCAGTCATATTTAGTTGTCTGATAAAATATGTGTTCTTATAATTATGAAGTTTTATTTAAAAAAAAATCTTCAGAAGAAAATGGCTGACTTCCAGATGAAATTTGATGTGGTTATATTATAACCTGTAACTGATTTGTGCTATTTTAATACAGATGGTACATGGTCGTTGGCGGGTTTTATCTCTGTTTTGGCATAATTTTTTAATCCCCAAGTTAATTAACAGTTTTTTGCTAATTAAGAATAGAAAATAATTCTTTTTTACACTGAATTTTATAAAAGCACATAGATTACGTAATTACTTGTCCAAAAATGCAATCCTTTTTTTATTCTGCCCAATATTAAGGCCTGTAGCTTGTTTGAAAAAAAAAAAGTTTGACGAAGAAAAAAGTGTTCATTTTCAGTAACTCGACGTTTTTTTTAAAAAGCTATATCTCTGTTTATAAATCACTTATGAAGATGAGTTTGGTCTTAAATAGAAGAAATTCTTCCTTAGATTCTTCTAGTTTTCATTTTTTTTTTCTACGACGCTTGGTTTGTTTGATATCTGTTATTTTAATCTGGCATGTTTTGTCGATTTAACACTGCGAAGTTGCTTTCTGTATATAAGCATTAGCGGTCTTTATTCCAGTTCTTGGCGTTGTTTGTGTGGCGTTTTTTTTTAAGCTTGGCTTGGCAGAGCGACCGCCCTGCTTGATATTTAAAATCAAGGCCTCCTTATCATAGTATCAGGCCTCACAATCAGCAAGTTTCATTTGACCGCTATATTCTCCTGCTACTAGCGCCATCAATCGTCAGTAATAGGAGTATTTTCGACATGAAATTTTTTCACAGCTCCATTTGTTCTATGCATTTGCTTATGAACTATTATCGGTAGCATAGCTGCCAACTTTTACGCTTAATTCCTACCACTAAAATTTTATACTAAATTTTATCTTATTAAATTGACAATATCGTGTGATTACATAACGAAAAAAATTCTATTAAGTTTTAGTGGTAAGAAAAAAGCGTAAAAGTTGGCAGCTGTGCGGTAGCAGAGCTGCTAGATTTTTCTATAGATTTTTCTATTATATTTTTGGATACCAGTTTTTTAGTAGAGACAATTTTGTTTTGCTTGATCGGAGAATTATGGGATTTAAAAGAACAACATTTTCTCTAAAAATATACTGGTGTTCAAAAAGCCGGAGAATTGGCAACTCTGCGGTAGTATCCACCAGGCGGCGATACTTTCCAGAGAAAGTCAATTAATAAGTGGCAATTACCGCGGACATTTTCTCCCATAGACTTTCTCCGGATTGTCAAGTCTTATCTATTAAGGTAGTCTTGTTTAAAATATTGTTTAAAGCATAAACACTACGTCTGATTACTTTATTTTACAATATTATAAGAACACGCATTTTATCAGACAATTAAATGCACTAAACTAAACAAGTGAAAAATTGACCTGGGTCAGGACTCGAACCTGGGACCTTACGCATATTGTGCCGACGCTCTGCGACTGAGCCACCCAGATCGATACGCTTGAAGGGAATTTCTCATACTTATTCTTGTTGGAAACAGTCATCTGCCACAGTTTGCAGTCATATTTAATTGTTTAATAAAATGTGTGTTCTTATAATTATGAAGTTTTATTTAAAAAAAAAAAAATCTTCAGAAGAAAATGGCTGACTTGCAGATGAAATTTGATGTTGTTATAACTTGTAACTGATTTGTGCTATTATAATACATATGGTACATGGTCGTTGGCATGTTTTAACTCTGTTTTGGCATAATTTTTTAATCGCCAAGTTAATTAACAGTTTTTTGCTAATTAAGGATAGAAAATAATATTTTTTACACTGGATTTTATAAAAGCACATAGATTACGTAATTACTTGTTCAAAAATGCAATCCTTTTTTTTATTCTGCCGAATATTAAGGTCTGTAGGTTGTTTGAAAAAAAAAGTTTGACGAAGAAAAAAGGGATCATTTTAAGTAACTCGACGTGTTTTAAAAAAATCTATATCTCTGTTTATAAATCACTTATGAAGATGAGTTTGGTCTTAAATAAAGAAATTCTTCATTAGATTCTTCTAGTTTTTGTTTTTTTTCCTGCGACGCTTGGTTTATTTGATATCTGAAATTTTAATCTTTCATGTTTTGTCGATTTAACATTGCGAAGTTGATTTCTGAAAGTAAGCAGTAGCGATCTAGTTAAGTTCTTGGCGTTGTTTGTGTGGCCTTTTTTTTTAAAGCTTGGCTTGGCAGAGCCTTGCTTGATATACGAACAATTTCTAGAACTTCTGAAAGCTGATTTTTATTTATTTATTTATCTATTTATTTATTTTTTATTTATTTATTTATTTATTTATTTTTTGCGTTGCCCTGTGCATGTTTAGAATTTATTAGCAATTTCTTAGATTTACAATATTTTATTCAATTAAACATTGTACTGTTACAATAAATTTAAATGGAAACTTCACTTCTAAAACAAAAATAATTTAACAACTGGATTTCATTAATTTATAGGAAAATGACGTGAAAGGTATTCCTGCGAACAAAATGCCTGTCCTTTACCGTTTTTTTTTTTTTTTTTTTTTTTTTTTTTTTTTTTTAATAGAAATAAATGAATCCCATTTAATTATTTAATTCATTTCAAAAATTTTGTTTACGTTTGGAAAGAAATTTTAAATGCCGATAACTCTTAATGTATACATTTTAGAAGGTACATCTTCCCTCAAAAACTAATTTATTTTTAAAGATCTTTCTAAAAACGCAAATTATATATTTAAATTTTTTTTTAAAGCATAAACACTACGTCTGATTACTTTATTTTACAATATTATAAGAACACGCATTTTATCAGACAATTAAATATACTAAACAAACATGAGTGAAAAGTTGACCTGGGGCAGGACTCGAACCTGGGACCTTGTGCATGCCGTGCTGACACGCGGCGACTGAACCACTCAGACCGATATCCTTGAGCGGCAATTTCTCATACTTATTCATGTTGGAAACAGTCATCTGGCACAGTTTGCAGTCATATTTAGTTGTCTGATAAAATATGTGTTCTTATAATTATGAAGTTTTATTTAAAAAAAAAATCTTCAGAAGAAAATGGCTGACTTCCAGATGAAATTTGATGTGGTTATATTATAACCTGTAACTGATTTGTGCTATTTCAATACAGATGGTACATGGTCGTTGGCGGGTTTTATCTCTGTTTTGGCATAATTTTTTAATCCCCAAGTTAATTAACAGTTTTTTGCTAATTAAGAATAGAAAATAATTCTTTTTTACACTGAATTTTATAAAAGCGCATAGATTACGTAATTACTTGTCCAAAAATGCAATCCTTTTTTTATTCTGCCCAATATTAAGGCCTGTAGCTTGTTTGAAAAAAAAAAAGTTTGACGAAGAAAAAAGTGATCATTTTAAGTAACTCGACGTTTTTTTTAAAAAGCTATATCTCTGTTTATAAATCACTTATGAAGATGAGTTTGGTCTTAAATAGAAGAAATTCTTCCTTAGATTCTTCTAGTTTTCGTTTTTTTTTCTACGACGCTTGGTTTGTTTGATATCTGTTATTTTAATCTGGCATGTTTTGTCGATTTAACACTGCGAAGTTGCTTTCTGTATATAAGCATTAGCGGTCTTTATTCCAGTTCTTGGCGTGGCTTGTGTGGCGTTTTTTTTTAAGCTTGGCTTGGCAGAGCGACCGCCCTGCTTGATACAGCCCCTTATCTTTTTGCTTTCTTTTGGGAACAGCGAATTTCGAGCTTATTCTATCGACGACTACTATCAGAATTTTCAAGCTATGTTTTTGAGACTCTCATAAAAGTTGGTCTATACATTAAGCTAATATATTATGCACAGTATATTTTGATTGAATTCGCGCATGCGCAGTGAAACAATATTTAGTAAATCTGCTCATGTTTCATACAATTTTTATTATTTTTTATTTCTGATTGCAGGGTATTGTGTATAATTTTGTTTGTCATATTTTCTGAAAATAACTTGTTTTTATATTAAAAACTCTGCAAATTATAAGCAAAAAACTTGGTAAAATTTGGGACTGTTTTTATAAAAACGTGAATTTCTCTTTGATTATACATGCTATCTTCATAAAAATGAACTCACATTATTACAATAAGCCACTTAATCATAATCTACAGTTTGAATGCTTTTTGCAACATTAGTTTTTACAGGGTTATCCACAAGATATTAGTTTTTCTTCAATTTGTTGACGGCCCCTTATGGGGTTTCGGGAAAAAATCTTCGCGGAAATATATGACGTTTATTATGTTAATTACACTCCTGAAGTTTCAGGATAATTCCTCATGTATCTTTCCAGATATTTAATAAATTATAATAAAAACAACTGCGTCTAATAATTTGGCCAGGGACTGTATGTTTTTCAGAGAGGAAGCAATGTTGCAGATTGTTTTTTAAAATAAAAAGTTTTAAAGAGTAATAGTTTTTGCTATTTTTCCTCAGTAAGCAAATTTTTGGTATAGTAAAATTTAACACTGCTTTTTATATCTTTGAAACAAAAACCACTTTATAAACATGAATTTTGAACATTATTTCCATATCTTACTATAGAGGTTTTTTTTTTTTTTTTTTTCAAATCTATTTCAAATAACATGGTATTTTAAAATTAAACTATAAGATTTTTTAGGGGGATGGGAGAGCGATTGAAGGGGAATGAAAATCATAACTATGAACTCATTGCAATGGTCTTTAAATTTATTTATTTTTTCATTTTTTCATCATTAACAACAAAAAAATTAATGATACCAGTACAAAAAACCCTTAACCGGTTAAAAGTTTGTGACGCAGCACTTTTTCTTATGGGTCTTAAAAATGATGATATGACATTTTCAATGACACTATGCTATTAATTAAAAAAATGAGGCAAGTGATGCAAATATGGCCAATACAGGTAATATGGCCAACCCGCAATAATGTTATTAACTGCAGTGAAATCCAAAAGATGCGCTTGAATCAAGTCGCTGGATGTTCGACAAACAAAGTCTAGTACCGTGTTGCTCGCAATCTTTGATCACGTGCTAAGGAGCCATTAGGGATTTGTTGTTAGTTGCGTTGGCGTATTATAAATTTGTCTCTTGGAAATTTGTTATTTTTCTTATTTAAGCAAAGTCTTTGTAATTAGTGTTATACATAATATTTTAAATGGTTTAATGGTCTTTTAAACAGTGTACGTAAATTTCAATATCTGAGTGTTCAGACACGCATACGCATCCTTTTTCAAAACTCATTATTGTTGGCAATATGCCCAATGGCCATATTACCTACACATATGGCCATTCCCTAATTCTTTAATTACTTATTTATTTATTTATATAATTATTTTATTTATGTACTAACCAGTTAAATAGTACACTACTGGCATTAAATAACAAATCAATAAACTTTTAAAAATATACATTACTATCTAGAGACTAAATATATCTAGAAACACGGAAGTGTGTCAGCCAAGTTAGTCTGGCATACTAGTGTGTTATATTACGCGAACCATTTCGAGATGATATCGCCAAAGATCCTGCCAGAGCGGCAAAGCTCAATAAATATACTGTTGATGATTTTTTTAATAAATTGCGAAAGGTTCTAATTGACAATAGTCTCATGACCTCCCCAGAACGAATATTTAATGTGGATGAAAAAGGCTGCCGTCTCAGTTTGCATAAAGATCTAACTGTTTATGCTCAAAAGGGCTAAAAAAGAGTGCATTTTGTTGCTCAAGAGCATGGTAAAAGTGTAACAATTGTGGCTTGCGGTAATGCAACTGGGACAACTATTCCCCCTATGATTTTGTATAAAGGTAAGAGAATGAAACCAGAGTGGGTTGATAATTTGCCTGCAGATTCTGCATGTGAAATGACGCCAAAAGGAAGCATGACAACACAGATCTTTGTTAAATGAATCAGTCATTTTTCAAAATTTAAACCACAAGGACGCTGTCTTCTCATCTTTGATGGAGTCACGTCCCATCTTGATTACTCAGTTGCGGATGAGGCTGAAAAAATGACATTATCCTACTTTGTTTACCTTCTAATACAACTCATGAGCTGCTCCTTTGGATAAATCCTGTTTTGAGCCATTCGAACACTTTGGGGACCAAGAAGTTGTTTTATTTTTGGAACAAACCAACCATGACAACATTACAAAGGCACGATTTGGAAGAATATTTTCTGTAGTTTGTGACAAAGCTATGACACCTGCCAACGTTAAAAGTGGTTTCAAAGGGACAAGTATCTATCCTTTCAACCCAAATGTAATTCCCGAGGAAGCTTTTGCTCCAAGTTCTGTTTCTGAAAATGCATGTCTGGCAAAGGATAATGCTAAAAGCGGAAAAGAAATTTCTACTCCAGGGACATCTTCTGAAAAACAAGGTCGTCATATTTCTCCTCTCTCAAGAACGCCTGACTTTTCTTCGGACTCCAGCTATGATTCTTCATCTTCTGAATATAATGACAGAAATTGTACCACTGTTCATGACTCACCATTTCAAAAATTACTGCCATCACCACATAAAAAGCGTAAAACAACTCGTGTCATAAAACCTGCAATGAACTATTGTGCTCTAATTTTTGAAAAAGAGCTATTTTCCAAAACTCCTCAAAATAATACTGAAGACACTCAAGCATCACAACAGCGATTAAACAAACAAAACAGTCAGTCTGCGAAGACTAGTGGAAAAGGATCCCGAGTAAAGAAAAGTGATACAGTTGGTTTTTCGGTATTTGCAACAACACTTTTAATTTTCCAGTACACTTTCACTGAGCCTATATTATGCATTGAAATGTATTTATTTCAATAAATTTATTTATCTTTTTCGTCACGTTATCCAAAATTCTAAGTAAAATTTATGTAAATGTTTAATTTGCGTCATAGTATCCAAACTAATTGAAATGTATGCAAATGGATAGTATGATGCAAAGTTTTTTTTTTTTTTTTACACTGGTACCACTTCTAGTGGGAAATTGCATAATTAAACTTTAAAATGGATTTCTTTTATGTTTTCTTGTATGGGAACCCCACACCAAGTTTAAATTAGGTAATCCAGATTCAACATTTTTTTTTTTTTTTTTTTTTTTTTCATTTGTAGCACCCCCTGGGAGGGAATAGGTTAACCAAATTTAAGTAAAACTTATTTTTTTCTTTTATGTGTGAAATGTGTTACTTTTTATGTGTTACTATATGTTATGCATCAACTACACTGATGTTAAAAATAAGTAGTACATATTCAACACAATTTTGTTTTGTATTTTCTTTAGCTCCCCCTTGCGGGGAATTTAAATAAATTTGATATTGTATATATATTTTTCTTTTTTTATAAGTCTCTAGAATAAACTTCTGAAACGGTTAAATTTATGTTTTGATAAGATTTTTCCCATGATAGGCTTTTGTTTTTAATGTTAGTATCACCTCCGGTGGGAAATTGCATAACTAAATCTCTAAAATGGATTTTCTTATGTTTTCTCATATGACAACCATATTCCAAGTTAAAAGTATGGAATACAGATTTAACAAATTTTATTTTTGTATTTATAGTGACCCCTGGGAGGAAATAAAATAACCAAATAATAATAATAAAAAGATTTGTTTATGTATTTAAAAAATATATATCTTCAGAATAAGTTTCTGCCTAGCTCAAGTTAATTTTCACACAATAGTTTCGTTTTGATAATAATAATAAAAAAAAGATAGAATTTTTTACGCTGGTAGAGGTCCCGGTGGAAAATTTCATAACTAAAACTTTAAAATGGATTTGTTTGTGTTTTTTCATGTTGCAACCATATATATACTCCAAGTTAAAATTAGACAGAGTAATTTAAACTCAATATTCTTTAACGCCAATATAACGCCCCTAGCGAGAAATATATTAACCACATTTAAAGAAAAGTGTTTTTCTTTGTTTTACTATATGCCAGCCGCGCTCAAGATAAAAATAGGTAGTACTGATTCAACACAATTTTCTTTTGCGTATGCAGCGACCACTGGGGGAAATATAGACTACTTATATGCTACATTTAAGTAAAGTTGATTTTTTATGTTTTACCGTATGTAGACGCTTACGGTGTTTGCTTTGAATTTTAACTCATTTTATCATGCAAAGTAAATTCTTAATTATGAATATGGAAATAAATACAAATTTGCTATTCATCACTGATACTAAACTATCAACCAAGTTGTTACATAAAACACACACAAACGCAAGGTATATGCAGTTAATGTGTCTGTCGGCTTGTCTATCCATACACCATTTAAATTTTTTAAAATGCTCTTAATTCAAAGACATTTTAATTGATTAATATGGTAGATTTCAATGTGTTTCCACCAATATATGAATTAGGAAGAAATTTGCAACGCCAAAGTCGGTTGAAGGTTCGGTGGTTGACGTACGAAAAGTGCAGGAAGCAGAGCCCGGTAGTTATTAATAACAAGAGCGAAAAATCATGCGTCAAGCATAGATTATGAAACACATTCCAACGCATCAAGAAAACTGTAATGAAACTGGTGAAAGAAGATATGTCAGTAAACAGTTTAGAAAACTTATAACACATTTAAAAATAAAGTTTTAGCCATTACCTTCCATAGTAGTAGCATAATTATCTTGTGCTGTCCTGTATATGATCTATAGATTTGCATATATACTACATAGCATGCTAAAATTTAGTTCAGTTAAAAAATTTTGCTTTTAGCAATTTTCTTCAAGGGATGGAAATACACTCGAATTCTATTGCACAGGCAGTATAAAGTCTAAAAACTTTTGTACACATCACATATTAAGCTAAAATTTAATTAAGGTATAAAACGCATAACATAACTTAAAACGCACTTATAGCGGTATAATAGGCAATATGGCTTGTTCTTTGCGTAGGCCTGTATATGAATTTATTTATATTCCACAAACTTTTAATAGTATACTAAATATAGTTCAGTAGAAAAATGAATAACGCAATTAATTAACAAGTTGGAAATTGTACGTTAAACGTGATATAGGAGGTGCGTTCGTTTTATAACTAGTTTCACAATGTAAAAAAAAAAACAAAAAAACATCATTGATCAAAAAATCATCAAACATTATTTCATTGAAATGAATTATATCGTCTACTAAAATTGAACATGCTTTTTTTAGGGTTTTGTTCATCTCACGAAACCCTATTACTCCCGCTCCGTTGTCTGTCTGTCACAGAGCTATTCTCAGAAACTATGTAACTTACAGAGTTGAAACTTTGTGTATATAGCTGAATACCAGCTATAAAGAGCTCAAAATATTAAAAAGTGAAAAATTCGTATTATTTTAATAAATAGCGATAAAAAACCAAAATTCTAACAGCCTTTTCCTATTAAATTTAAACATTTTTCGTTATAGCAGAAGCCAACAATTAAAAATCCCCGATGAAATTCTTTCTACAATAATTAATTTTCTATCAGATGATTTCCACGTGAAAAATGAAAATGAAATAAAAAGTTTCCCCAATTGAAAAAAGATTAATATGGAATAAAAATGATTAACGTCATAGTGGTAATAAAGCGGAAATTTTCAAAGATTTCTATGTGTATGTACACAAGTATGTGTACAGAGTATGTGTATGTACACAAATCAGATTAATATCACATCATTAGAGAACTAAAAAGAAAATCTGACGTCATATTGGAAGTTTAACGAATCTATCAGATGTTTGAGAATAATACAAAGCGAGTATCAATATCAGTAATAGAGAATAGTAAATTTATGAGTTTGAGAAACATATTGAATCATGATAAAAATCCGATAATGGAAATATTCGCATATTTTATCATTTTAAAGGTGTACAACATGTTTAATTTTGAAATTATTTTTTTATATTGCATTTAGTCCGCGTGACAGATATTATTATGACAGAATATAATAGCCGGGTTCGCCCGCTGGGCTGGTTTGGATACTCGATAAAACGAAAAAAAATAAGACTGGTAAATTTTTACTTTATAAAAAACAAAAAATAAAAGTTTTTTTTTTCGGTTGTTAAAGGAAACTTATTTGGATTTATTAAAGAGAGGATAAAGTGTTTTGAAAGGAATATTAAACGAAACCCTTTGATCGACCTTCGATCACACTTACCCACTTACCCACAGGGTTTCGTTCATCTCACGAAACCCTATTACTCCCGCTCCGTTGTCTGTCCGTCACAGAGCCATTCTCAAAAACTATGTAACTTACAGAGTTGAAACTTGGTGTATAAATCTGAATATCACCTATAAAGAGCTCAAAATATTAAAATTTGAAAAATTTGTATTATTTTAATAAATAGAGATAAAAAACCAAAATTCTAACAGCCTTTTCCTATTAAAATATTTTTCGTTATAACAGATGCCAAAAATTAAAAATCCACGATGAAATGCTTTCCACAATAATTAATTTTCTATCAGGCGATTTCCACGTGAAAAATGAAAATGAAATAAAAAGTTTCACCAATTGAAAAAAAAGATAAATATGAAATAAAATTGATTGCGTCATAGTGGTAATAAAACGGAAAATGTCTAATATTTCTCAATAATACAAGGAATATGAGTATGTGTATGTACACAAAGCTGATTAATATCACGTCATTAGAGAATTAAAAAGAGAATCTGACGTCCTATTGGAAGTTTAACGAATTTTTCAGATGTTTGAGAATAATAGAAAGCGAGTATCAATATGAGTAATAGAGAATAGTGAATATATGAGTTTGAGAAACATATTGCATCGTGATAAAAATCCGAATATGGAAATATTCGTATATTTAAACATTTTGAAAGTGTACAATTTGTTTAATTTTGAAATTATTTTTTTAAATATCGCATTTAGTCCGCATGACGGATATTATTATGAGAGAATATAATAGCGGCATAATAATTAGATATTCGAAAAAACGAAAAAATAGACCGGTAAATTTTTACTTTATAAAAAACATTACTTTTTTTTGTTGTTGCTAAATGAAATTAATTTGAATTTATTAAAGAAAGGAGTGTTTTGAAAGGAATATTAAACGAAACCCTTTGAGCGATCTTCGATCACACTTACCCACTTGTTTCTTATTACGTATTCCACGTTTACAAATGCGATTTTTTTTCTACACTAAACAGCACAGTAAAATTCACCATGGAGATCTTGCTTTGCGAATGATTACGTCCATGGCTTAATATTTTTATGACTCATAATGAACGAATATCTAATGTTTATTTACTCTAATGGATTGAAATATTCGGCTGTTAACGTAATCTCAGAATCTACATTTTGAATGTAACTCATCTCTCAAACAAACAATTTTTTTTCAACGATTTTCCTAAAAATGTAACTTTTATACAATTCTAATGAAAAAAATAATTTTGAATAAAAATGGCCGCCTGGCATATGAAAAAAGAAGTAGTTTGCCCGTATTTGTTTTCCTCAGTCACATGACTTGCGCTTTTATTATATAGATTTACGTACGATAGGATTTAATAGAATAGATAAAATTTTTATTAATATCTTTTTAAGTTTTGATTCGATTTTCATAAAATTTGAAATGACTCGACAAAATTCTACAACGATAATACATATTAAATTTCAAACCATTCGGTTGGGTAGTTTTTGCGCTGTTGTATGTGGAGAGACGGACAGACAGACGGAATGACGGACCAGTCGACGACTATAGGTGCTACGTATTTATATAATTACGGACGCACCTAAAAACTACCCTTAAGCAATTGACTCCCATAGTCAGTAACACTTTCTAATTTCTTTGTGTAGCCCTGTATATAATTAACAGAAATTTTTCACACCACGTACTATGCAAAATCTTACTTAAATTTAAAAACGCAAAATAAAGTTGAAAATGCATTTCCAGCAATTGTCGCTCATAGACAGTACTGTAAACGAATTCTTTTGTGTGTGCCTTTAAATGAACGATAAATACAATTCACATAATAACAGTAAGAAATACACAGTTCAGTAAAAAACTTATAGTGCACCTTATTAATGCATATAAATTTCATCATATTTAAAACAGTGTAAAAATATTAAAATATACTGCAAATGATTTTCCCCCGTAGACTATTATATAACAGAATTATTTTGTATGGCCCTGTTTGAATGAATAATAAATGTTTTGCACCCTACATTCTACAGAAAGCATGTTTTAGTACACTTTATAAATTCATATCAGTTTCAATATGTTTGAAATCGTGTAACATCATCAAAATGCACTCGAAACGAATTTTTCCCCATTGATCGTAATGTAACGGAATAATTTTGACTGTTTCCTGCAAACGAATGATACATTCAATGTACACAATACGTTTCAGTAAGAAACTTATAGTGTACCTCAGTTATACATATAAATTTCATTTTGTTCGAAACAATCTAACAACAGTAAAATATACTGCAAACGATTTTTCCTCGTAGACCATTATCTATCAGAATTTTTTTGTGTGACCCTGTAAATGAATAGTAAATGCTTTGAACTCTATATTCTACAGAAAACATGTTTGAGTACACTTTATAAATGCATATCCATTGCATTATTTTTGAAATGGTGTGTCACCGTCAAAATGCACTTGAAACGATTTTTCCCCATTGACTGTAATGTAACGGAATACTTTTGACTGTCCCTGTAAACAAACTATATATGCTACACACTTCATTTCCAATAGGATTGTGTTATAGTAAGCGTAAATGACATGTAGAAATTTCAGGGAAATCCGAGTATATTTACGGGAGTTAGAGTACGGACAGAAGAGGCCAGGCATAACGAAGTCATAAACACTTTTCAACTATGTTGGAAAGTGTTAAAAATGGAAAAGAAATAGTGTTTTATATCACATTTTTTTTACATGACATATTGTATAAACACAATTTATTTTTAACAGTTATTATCCATTTATTTCTACGAGGGGCAGTCGGAAAATAAGTTTCCCCTGGCGACTGTGGACAGAGGTGTGCATGAAAGACAAAAAATGTAATGGGACATTAAAGATAAAATATAACTTTATTTTTCCACATAAGTACCAAGTACATTGAGACATTTGTCATACCTCTTTATAAGCTTCAAAAAGCCCTCCAGGAAAAAATCAGGGCTTTGCATATGGACGAAGCGTTGAACGGCTTTGGGCGAAAGACGACACAGCAGGTGAATGCGAACGTGCAAGACACCGTCTTTGGTGTCTTGCCCGTTCGCGTTCACCTGCTGTGTCGTCTTTCGCCCATAGCCGTTCAATGCTCCGTCCGTACAACAGCGCCATCTGCTTTATCGCGGTCGACCTCTACCCAATGGTGTATCGGTGTCTTGCACGTTCGCATTCACCTGCTGTGTCGTCTTTCGCCCATATCCGTTCAACGCTTCGTCCGTATGCAAAGCCCTGATTTTTTCCTGGAGGGCTTTTTGAAGCTTATAAAGCGGTATGACAAATGTCTCAATGTACTTGGTACTTATGTGGAAAAATAAAGTTATGTTTTATCTTTAATGTCTCATTACATTTTTTGTCTTTCATACACACCTCTGTCCACAGTCGCCAGGGGAAACTTATTTTCCGACTACCCCTCGTAAATGATCTATTGAAGATTGTACACAGAATAATATAATAACAATAATAATAATAATAATAATCAAGTCATTAGGCAAATATTTGTCAACAATTTAGCACTTTTACGTTTAAATAAACGCACTGAAATTGTTGAACATATATATATTTAAAAGCGTTTAATTTTCTATCTAAAATATGTAATTGTTGCTCAAATATCTTATGTTTGTTAAATTTATAACAAAATATTAAAATTTAATCATTTTCTTATAAAGGAAATTGAAAGTTTTAAATAATAAAGTCATATAAATGTCCCATAAATCTCCTTAAAATTAAATGTTATATAACTGCCAGAGAATGCTAGGGGTGGCTCAGGCCACCCTGCCTCCATATGGCAACGGTAGATTATTAGTCTGCTTTAAATTGAATAATTTTAGCGTGTTTGTATTTTATACGCTGTTTTTAAAATACTAAAATTTTAACAAACAATTTCAATTGATTTAACTTTATTCTTTCGATCTTCAACGTAAAAGGTTTTATTGCAACTGAGGATGAAATATATTAAATATACATTAATAATACAAGTGGGTAAGTGTGATCGAAGATCGCACAAAGGGTTTCGTTTAATATTCCTTTCAAAACACTTTAATAAATCCAAATAAATTTCATTCCCCCCCCCCCCCCAAAAAAAGGTCATGTTTTTTATAAAGTAAAAATTTACCGATCTATTTTTCTCGTTTTTCTCGAAAAATCTGAACCGGTCTGATAGCGGGCAAAGCCCGCTATTATACTCTGTCCTAATGGTATCTGTCATGTGGACTGAATGCGATATTTAAAAAAAAAAGAAAAAAAAAATCAATTTCAAAATTAAACATGTTGTATGACCTACAAAATGTTAGACGTCAGATTAATTTTCTTTTTAATTCTCTAATGACGTCATATTAAGCTGCTTTCTGTATCTACACATATTCATACTCCTTGTATTATTGAGAAATATTTGAAAATTTCTGTTTTATTACCAATATGACGTCATATTAATCTTTTTTTCAATTGGTGAAACTTTTTATTTCATTTTCATTTTTCACGTGGATATCTTTCAAAAGAAAATTAATAATTGCAGAAATAATTTTATTGTGGATTTTTAATTGTTGGCATCTGCTATAACGAAAAATGTTTAAATTTAATAGGAAAAGGCTGTTAGATTTTTGGTTTTTCATCTCTATACATTAAAATAATGCGATTTTTTCAAATTTTATGATTTTGAGCTTCATACTAGGTATTTAGGTATAAGTACTCACAATTTCGTGACTGTAAGTTACATAGTTTCTGAGAACCGGTTCTGTGACGAAGCGGGAGTAATAGAGTTTCGTGAGATGAACGAAACCCTAAAAAATAGGAAATAAGTAGAGTTTTATACCACATTTTTTAATATGCCACATTGAATATACACAGTTTATTTTTGACAGTGATTTTCAATCTATTTCTAAATGCATTTCCAATTCTATTGAAGATTGTATACAGAATAATATATAATCAAGTCATTAGGCAAATATTTGTCAATCTTGTAGTACTTTTAAAAACGATGCATTACATTAAAATAAACACACTGAAATTGTTTAAAATAAGCTTTTAATTTTCTGTCTAAAATATGTACTTTATGCTAAAATGTCTTAATGTTTGTTAAATTTATTTATAAAATATTAAGATTTAATCACTTTCTTAAAAGTAATTGAAAGTTTTTAATAATAAAGTCACTTTAAGGGACTAAATACCTCTAATTTTGACAAAATGTCAAATTTCAATTTTTTTTTTAAATCTTAAAATGAACCTTAACATCTGTAGAACATTTGTACTCAAATTTCTTGACGATCTGATAAATAGTAAAAGCGATACGTTTAATTCGACGTATCTCTCTTTAATACCTCTTTTTAGTAAATGAAATGTTAAAAGTCATTTTTCTCAGTTCATATTTTTTTCTTATTCTTAATGTAATGAAAATGGTAAGAAAAAAAAATGAACAACGTAAAATAGCACAAATAAAAATATGTAAAATGGCAAACAGCTGTTTCGGAGCTCATAAAGCTCCATCATCAGTGTCAAATTTAAAAGATTAAAAACCTATTAAAAAGCTCAAGCCAATACAAGCTCAAAGCAAAAGCAGCTGTTTGCCATTTTATATATTTTTATTTGTGCTATTTTACGTTGTTAATTTATTTTTTAATATAACGGCACAGAGTTAAATCCACCTATTTTAAATAAAAATGGTAAGGCTTCTACAATAATTGAGAAAATTGTCTGATTTCTTAAATGTATCTTTAGATTCTATGAGGGATAACTAAGTATTGATTTTTGAAAGTTTTGTTTGAAAAAAAAAATCTGAACTTAAATATATGCGATCTTCATATAGGTTTGTTTATTTCATACACATCCAATTATTATTTTTTTTCTTCTGGTTTAATCCTTGTGTCAAAAATCCTATGTTTAGGTAAGTCTCTCTAGGTAAGTAGTGAGTATAAGGTAAACATATCTAGTTTGAAATACCAAAATTGGAAAAGAAGAAAGATTTTTAAAATTGTTAAATTTAAAAAGAAATATTTAAAAAACTTATTAATAATTATAACTATATTAATAATAATAATATATTAATAATAATAACTTATTATAAAAAAACTAATAATAAGTAAATCTGAACTTAAATATATGCGATCTTCATATAGGTTTATTCCATATACATCCAATTATTAATTTTTTTCTTCTGGTCTAATTAATCCTTGTGTCAAAAATCCGATGTTTAGGTTTAGACAAAGTCTCCTCAGTATAAGGTAAACATATCTAGTTTGAAATACCCAAACTGGAAAAGAAGAAAGATTTTTAAAATTGTTAAATTTAAAAAGAAATATTTTAAAAAACTTATTAATTTATTAACAATTATTATCTGTTATGATTTTGCTTTATTGAAATATTATCCAAAAACTTTAATATAGTTATTATTTACAGAATAAATATTTTTGAAACTAAGTGCTCTTAAGTGCATATTATCTCCTTAAGGCTCTTTATCTGTCAGATTTCAAATTCCCCTCGCTAATGTTAACCCTATGGGCGTTTGATGCATTCGTATTTTTAAAATATCTCCTTAGGAAATTAATATTTTTAACTTCTTTTTTCTGTGTACCGTTCTTAAAGGATTTCTCTTCCTTTCTTACTTATCAAAATATTTCTAAAATATGTGCTTAATTTATAATTTTATGTATTAAAATCTTAGTGAAACTAAGTAGGATTTTAACACTTCACATAAAATTAAGCATATATTTTAGAAATATTTTGACAACTAAAAAGGAGACATCCTTCAAGAAAAAGTATACCAAAAAGAAAAAAAAAATTACTGCGGAGATAGTTTATAAATACGAATGCATCACACGGCCATAGGTTTAACATTAGCGAGGGGAATTAGAAACTTCACTGATGAAGAGCCTTAAAATTTAATTTCATCTAACCCTTTAGACAAAGTGGTTTATTTTTTTTTATTCATTTGGTGGCACAAATTTGGACATTCACAGTAACGTAACATGACATCTTGAAATGAAACGATATTAATACATTTCCTGTTATCCGCTCGCTTATGGATGCAGACACGTTTCGGTTGAACATTGAGCTAACAGGTAGCTTTTATAGAGCGTACGCGAAAATTATCCAAAGCAGTTCGAGGAAATCATAAGCTGCCGTCTTATAAAAAGAGGTTCAGAATGCTAGACAGTCACACTCCAGTTTCGGACAGAGACTTACACTGAGATTGTCTTGAGCACTTAGTTTCTGAAGTCCATTCAAGATGACCATCAAGGAGAAGTCTGACCGCATCTTGCCCTTGTTCGAGCAGCTGACCTCCCTGACCAGGCAGCGGCTCCCAGTGGAGGAGAGGGATCCCAGGCTCGCCAGTGCTGGTCATTTGCCCAGAGGTACCCTGTTCTCCTGCTTTCACGAGAAACACCTGAATGAAGCTACTGAACTCTTCAAGATCCTTTACTGTGAGTACTTGTTTCAGTATAATCACATTTCTGTGATTTGTTTAAGTTCATTTTTAACACTTTCCAACATAGTTGAAAAGTGTTTGTGAATTCAGTTTGTCTGCCTGTCTGGCCGTGCTCTAACTCACGTAGTCATGCAATTTATGTATGCTAATGAGGTTTACTATGGCATGTTTGGTATTAAAAATTAAGTATGTAGCGCTTATATTCTATTTACAGGGACACTCAAAAGAATTCCGCCACATTACGGTCTATAGGGGAAAATCGTTTGCGGTGAATTTAATGATGTTACACTATTTCATAAATATTTGAATTGATATATATCACTGTACAAGAGGCTTACTATATGGTGGGCATAGCATTCATCGTTTATTTACAGGGACGCACAAAATAATTCGGTTACATACTGTCTAAGAACAGGAATTGCTGGAAGTGCGTTTTAAGTTGCGGTACATTTTAAAAATTAAGCTTTACTGTGAGTACTCTTTTCGGTATAATAACATTTCTGTGATTTTACGCACCTTTATAAAACTTAGCTTTGTTCAGGTAATATGTAAAGACAGAATTTTGTAATCGACTTTTCACTCGCTGTCTGAAGTGCTAGAGTTCTAGAAATCACGCACAGTTGTGTGCTCCCAATGACAATACAATGTTTTCATGTTTTCAGAACTTAATTATCAGTCAATAGATAAATCTTTTATTAAGTTTTGATTATACGTTAAGAAAATAATTAAGAAATTCTTGGTAGTTTAAATAATTTTCAGGTAAGAATTTTTTTAAAAACCCATTAACACGTGACTCAACAATAAATATTTATTTTGTTACAATAATGTAATAAAGTAACATTTAAGTAATATAAAAATGTTTTTGTCTTTACTGTTGCCGATTGCCGTATCTCAACTGAGCAATTTTTTTTTTTAAATAACAACCTTTTAATTTCGAGACTTTACTGTATGGTTTTTACTTGGGAATGCTGCGTCATATAAAGATTGTGAGTTTTCATCTATAAAACACGAATTTTAAATTCGGCATATTTCTACACTACTACAAAAATATATATATATATATAAAAAAACTAGTTTTACTTTTATAAATTAATTTTAGTTCATTCTTATATAAAGCAACAAAGAAAAACCATGCGTCAGCATAGATTATGAAACGCTTTCCAACATATTCAAAATACTGTAACAAAACTTCCCCATTTAATGAAGTGAAAAATGATATTAAAAAAAAAAAAAATTGGAAAATGCACAACACATTTGAACACACGCTTTACCCTTTTAACACTTTCAACCTAGTTGAAAAGTGTTTATGACTTCGGTTTGTCTGGCCGTCTGCCGTCTGTCCGTGCTCTAAATCCCGTAAATGTGCTCGGATTGCCTTGCAATTTTTATATGTTATTGTCGTTATCTATAGCACGTTCCCTATTTCAACTGAAGTGTGTAGCACTTATAATTTTTTTACAAGGACACTCAAAAGAATTCCGTTACATTACGGTCTATGGGGAAAAATCATTTGCAGTTTATTTTAATGATGTTACACAATTGCAAACACATTGTACTTGATATATATCACTAAGGTGTATTACAAGAAGCTTAATATGGAATAGGGTGTGCATAGTTGATAGTGCACTTGTAGTGCACTATCAACGATAGTGCACTTGTAGTTAATTTACAAGGACAGTCAAAATAATTCCGTTAAATTACGTCTATGGAGAAAAATCGTCTGCGGTTTATTTAAATAATGTTTCACTATTTTAAACGCATTGAAATTTATATATATCACTAAGGTGCATTACAAGACGCTTACTACAGAATATTGCGTGTATAGTAGTCATCGTTCATTTACAGGGACACAAAAGAATTCTCTACTGTCTGTTAACAGTAATTCCTGGAAGTGCGTTTTAAGTTACTGAACGCGATTTTAAAATTAACTCACTTTTTGTTTGTTACGTGGTGTGTATAAATTCTGTAGATCCTATTCAGGGAAGCACAAAAGTTCGCGAACACATTTCCGTTTATTGACAGAAACTCCAAAAGGAGACTTTTAAACTGTGCTACGCGTTTCTTAACTGAACTAAAATTTAGCATCCTACGTAGTATATATACAAATCTATAGATCATATACAGGGCTGAATAAAAGTATTCGGATATTTTTCCGAATAGTGTATACGTTGGAAATTACTGAAATTATGTTTTTAAATATGTTATGCGTTTTCCAAATTGTTTACTTAGATGTTATCTTTCAGCTTATTAAACTGTATGATTTGTAAAATTATTTTGGAAGCGTTGGAAAGTGTTACATAATCTATGCTTGATGCATGATTTTTCGTTCTTGTTTAATTGAGCTTTAGAAATCTCTGCCGGAGAAAAATGTCTGAATTCAACACTCATAATAACAATGTTATTTTCGATTTTTACTATACCAATACCAATAGCTTAAGTATCTTAAAAAATAGCGAAATTGACTATTTAGTAATAAATTTTACTTTCTTCTATCTTTACAAGAAGAAAGTATTGTATACAAGAAAACTTTCGATGGATTTATACGTTTTAGAAGGTCTTGAACACGATTTGACTGTTTTTAGAAAATGTCTGTCTGTGAGTCTGTCTGTCTGTGAGCCTGTCTGTCTGAATGTGACAAAAATTTTCTCAAGGACTAAAGCACTGAATTTAATAAAACTTTAGATTCAGTTAGTCCCTGATATAAATTGGTGCTGATTAGTTTTTAGTGTAAATCACCTAACATGTGGCGCTGCTGTGCTACATTTTTCACTATTTTCATGATAGCTATATATCAAGAACTAGTGCACAGAATTTCATCAAGCTTCAGATTCTGTTAGACCTTGACATAAATAGAAGCTGATTACGTTTTAGTGTTAATAACCCAACTGGTGCCACTGATATGATACTTTTTTCATGATTTTTATGATAGCTATATCTCAAGAACTAATGCACAGATTTTCACCAAACTTCAGATTCAGTTAGACGTTGACATAAGTTGTTGTTGATTAGGGTTTGGTGTAAATCTCCCAACAGGTAGCGATCCAGCACAGGTAGCTATGCTGCATTTTTCAGGATTTACACGATTTTAGCGATAGTCCTGAACTAATGTACGGAATTTAATAAACTTTAGATTCAGTTAGACCTTAATATAAATTGGTGCTGATTCGTTTTGGTGTATGTGAAACCTGTATGAGATAGAAGAAAGTTTTGGGATTGGTTTATCCAACTAGATATAATTGCAGCAAAACCAATAAAGATTCTTATGCAAAACATGTGTATGCATAATTATCAATAACCTTTTTTCAGTTAAAATTAATTACAATTTCTAACAGAAAAGTACAGAGCGACATAAACATAAATTATATAAATTATGAATCCGAACAAAGCATAGAAAGAAAATGTTTGTATTATGCATTCATTTCTTTTAGACATAAAATTTTTAAATTTAAATATAAATTCTGCAGTTTACAAAATTATATTTACAGCCACATTCAATTAACGCTAAAAATTCACCCAAAATATACATTTTAATCCTACCTTAGACTATGTTATAATTGAAATTCAAATGATCGATCCGTTCAGAATTTTTATCGTAAAAAAATTATCACTGTTTATTAAACAATCACTTTTTTGTAGCAGTAAAATTAATGCAGGAAAATTGATTAACATGTAAATTGTGATTAATTTGAAAAAAAAAAAACATATTCGAACTTTTTCAGCTGCCACTGATTTTGATGACTTTATCAAGCTTGCCACCCAGGCTCGTGACATCGTGAACGAGGGTCTCTACGTGTACGTCCTGTCCGTGGCTGTGGCTCACAGGGATGACTGCAGGGGTGTCACCCTCCCTCCCATCCAGGAAGTCTTCCCCGACAGATTTGTGCCATCCGAAACCATCAACCTCGCCATCAAAGAGTCCAAGAACCACCCAGATATGGTACTTTTTTAAAATGATAAAATAGATGATAACTAACACAAGTTTAAATTAAAAACAAATTGGATTAGTACGTTGAAAAGTCATCCCAATTTAAAGCACACTTTCAACAATTTTTTAATTTGACTTTCGAAATCTCTAATGCAATTAAAATTATTTCTTCATCTCAAAGGATGTAGAAATTGAGATCGAAAAGACTGGTAACATCTTGGATCCCGAATACAAACTCTCCTATTTCCGTGAAGATATTGGCATCAACGCTCACCATTGGTACTGGCACGTCGTCTATCCTGCTAACTGGGATGAGGAACTTACCGGAAAGATTAAGGACAGGAAAGGAGAACTCTTTTACTACATGCATCAGCAAATGAGTGCAAGGTATGCGAATTTCATTTTATCCCATTGATGTGTATTTATATACATCAACATAGTTGCCAACCTCCTGACTCTTTAATACCAAAATTTTTATACAGCAATATCTCTAATCGCAGAATTTCTATGATTAAATAAAACGAACTTTTCTATATAAAATAGAGGTATTCAAAAATTGGGAGGTTGGCAACTTTGCACCAACATACATGAATCCTCGCACCAATGTTGCCGACAGACTTAATAATATGAAATATTTCGTTGTAGATATGACTGTGAAAGGCTGTCCAACGGTATGAGAAGAATGGTACCTTTCCACAACTTTGAAGAGCATTTGGACGGTTTCGCCCCCCACTTGACTTCCTTGATCAGTGGTCTGCATTACGCCTCTAGACCAAGTGGATTCAGCCTCAGGGATCTTCCCGATGTCGATGTCCAGGACATGGAGAGATGGAGGGAACGTATCTTGGAAGCCATTGACTTGCGAGAAGTCCACGCCGCTGACGGTTCTGAAATTCCCTTGGATGAGAAAAATGGTGCCAACATTTTGGGAGCTCTCATTGAAGCCAGCTCTGCTTCTCCCAACAAACCTTTCTATGGATCTCTTCACAATTGGGGGCACGTCATGATGGCCAGAATTCAAGATCCTGATGGCAGATTCCAAGTAAGAATTTCATAAATAATATCATGATCATCATAACAATCATTTATTAAAGTAAGAAAGAACCAGTTTTAAAATGAGATTTGTGTTACTAATAAACTCTTAACAGCTGTTATAAGCACAAATTTTCGAAATTTTTTAATTACTTCTATTATTTAATAACTAAAATCTTTATTATCTAAATTTTATGACTAAATCTTTATGACTAAAATCTTAAAATCAACATGGTGACTCATGGCATCTAAGAGTGGATAAGGTATAGAGCAAATTTTAAAATGAAATATCTCAAAATTTATGTTGCATTCATTGATAATAATATCTTCCTTAGGAAAACCCCGGTGTTATGAGTGATACCTCCACTTCCCTCAGGGATCCAATTTTCTACAGATGGCACAGATTCGTTGATAACATCTTCCAGCAGTACAAAGCCACCCTGAAGCCTTACACAAAAGAACAAGTACGTATTGGCGCATTTTTACAAAAGATAATACACCTGTTAGCACTCTATTTGAACATTAATTTTAAGAAAACATAGTCATTAGAAAATGTTACTTAAATTCCTACAATGTTTTATTCTGCGTATTATATTATAAGTTATACAAAACTATATTAAGTATATAAAGTGTACATATGCTTTTGACAAAACATGTTCAGTTTTTCTTTATAAAATATGCTCATTTACATGCATACAATTACATGTATGATAAATAACATAATATATCAATGTCAAAAGAAATTTTATGATTTGAAAGAAAAACTGATGATTTGTTTGAAATTTTTAGCCTTGTAATATTGACTTTCTATCAATAATATTAAGCTCTGTTTAATTAATTAAAAAAAAATATATATATTTGTTAATATTTCTATTGATACTAGTGTTAATTTTTTTTCTTTAAGAATGTTATCTTTATGTTACATTTTCTAGATTATTTTCAAAAAGTGAGAAATAGCATTATATGAAATGATTATCATAAAATCAACTAATCGGATAGCGTATCTTATTTTCAGTTGACATTTGACGGAATCAAAATTTTGAGCACCCAGGTGAATGCCAAGCAACCAAATGTTGTCACCACATACATCAAGGACGACCGCTTGGATCTCTCCTATGGTATCAACTTTGGAACTGGTCACAAAGTTTACGTAAGTATAATCCAGTTTTGCCAACTTGATTGTAATACAGTCAGATATAGTCATATTAAACAAAATTTGAAAAAATAAAAAATCCAGTTTTAAAAATTGTTAAAATAAATTAATAGAAGTTAAATAAAAAAAAAGTATTGCAAATTAATTTTTTTTTCTTTTTGTCAAATGGATTTTTAATTGTATTTTTAGATTAAACTTATTATACGGACTAAGCATTAAGAGATTATGAAAGGACATTTATTTCACACACACACACAAAAAAAAAAAGCAACATTTAATATTCAGAATTAATAGAAATGGCAAATAAAGAAAAATAAAATTTCATTTCAAATTATTTTCGGAACGGAAGTTTATTAAAAGTAAAAGTTAATAATGATTTTCTATTATAATTGTTATTAAAAAAATAAAGGTAAAAGATGCATTTATGCCTGTGTAAGGCTTTATAAACAGTACAATTTATTGCTCTAAAATTAGATATGAGTTAAATAACTTAATTTGTAAAACATATACGCAACAAAAAAGTTCATAATTAATCTACGTAAATAGGGATAATAAAGTGTTGTGATTTTTCGTCTAAAAATAGCTCAATAAATATTAAATTTACTAGCATGATTTGTACTGTATTTAATAAATAACTTGAACAAATATATGTAATCGCCTGAAAAAAGGACTTTTATTATATTTTATTTCATCTAAAAGTAGTAGTTTTTCACAAATGCAATTAAGGCAACTCCAATTACTGTAACTGCTAAGGCTCTTAAGTGTAAAAATTTTTTTCTCATGTACGTAAAATGATTTTTTTATCTATTACTTGCGCTACTTTAAACATCTCTATTTTATTTTAAATTTATTACCATTTGTAAAATCATATAATTTTTTCTTATACAAGTCTGTTGAACAACGGAAGCAAACAAAGATAAATATGAGTGAAAAAATAAAGTATGAAAGATTATGCGATAATTCAACTGAAGAAAGTATTGAAATTTCTCTTACCAAAATAAAATGTAACACAGTAACTGAAAAAAAAAAAAAAAAAAAAAAAAAAACTCAGCTTTTTCTATCACAACTTTCACATACATCATGATTATAGTTTTATTTACATTTTCATAACTCATAATGCTACCGAAGAAGAGAATGTTAAGAAAGTGATTTTTTTTTCATTTAAGTGAAGAAAAGTCGTCATGAATTAGACACAATCGTAGGTTGGTTCTCGTGATCTATCTTTTCTTGGGAACATTTGCAATACAACACATTTATTGCAGGCGTAAATAGTTACTATGATAATTAAACAAACATTTTTGGCCATTGATCATTGTTAAGTCCAAGCAAAAGCTTTTTACAAGCATGCTCAAGCGAAATAACGTTTATAAGGCGTCATCAAAAAGCACAACTCCATTCCTTATTAAACTTCATAGACCTCCTTTATGCACTGACTTTTGTTCAATAAATGCAGTCTATTAGGGATAGATGTTTAGTTTGGATTAAAGTCTTCTGATTTATCCAATGTGTTTTATAAACAAACAATTCGTTGCATTGTTTAAAGTAATACATGGTGAATATAATTAAACGGACAGTACTCAGCGTGTTCTCTAGCGCGATCTAATTGTGAGAATGCAGTCAAATTTTGTAGGATGTTTAAACAAGACAGGGAACGAAGGATTACACGAAAAAATAGGTCTAAAAGTCGCCGCTAGAGGAATGGCGCTGTTTTTTTTCCCGCGGAATCCTTTGCCTCTAATTAATCATTCTACAAAATTTGGCCCCATTCTCGCAATTAGATCGCGCTACAGAACACTCGTGAGTACTGTCAGTTTAATTATGGCCACCTAAAAGTGGTTTAATTAAACTGATAGTACTTAGTACTCAGCGTGTTTTGTAGCACGATCTAATTGTGAGAATGGAGCCAAATTTTGTAGAATGATTAAACAAGATACAGGACAAAGGATTCTGCGAAAAATTATAAAACAAAAACAGCATCACATATTCCCCTAGCGCTGACTTTTGGAACTTTTTTTCACAGAATACTCTGTCTTGTTTGACCCGTCTTGTTTAATCATCCTATGAAATTTGTCTCCATTCTCTCAATTAGATCGCGCTACAGAACACGCTGAGTACTGTAAGTTTAATTATGACCACCTTGTATTATTGAACTTGATGTTCAATAAGGTGCTACATAACCCAACTAAAAAGCAGCAGCTTCATTATATCACAATTTAATGTAATATATTTATAGCGCTATAAAGCTTTGAATAAGCAAAACAATCATGAACTTCAATGATCATGAATTAATTCTTCTATTAAAACAGGTAAAATATCACCATTTGGACCACGAACCTTTCTCATACATCATCAATGTTGAAAACAACTCTGGAGCAGCACAGCACGCCACCATCCGTGTATTCTTGGGACCCAAATACGATGAACTCGGAAACCGTCTTGAACCTGATGAGCAGCGAAGACTGATGATTGAATTAGATAAATTCCACAAAGAATGTGAGTATATATATATTTTTAAATAAAGGCAAATATTTCTATTAAACTAAGCTAAATAATAAAATTAAAAACTACTACATTCTTAAGTAGCAAAATGAATCAAACATGTCTTTTGATTGCAGTGGCTCCAGGAAAGAACGTTATCAATCGCAATGCCATTGAATCCAGCGTCACCCTCTCTCACACTTATACCTTCGGCGAATTGCGCGCTGGACAAGGTGGAGCAGCTGATGCTAATGAGTACTGCAGCTGTGGATGGCCAGAACACATGCTTCTTCCCAAAGGAACACACAAGGGCATGGTCTACGAACTCTTTGTCATGGCAACTGACTACACAGTGGATAATGTGAGTACAGTTCTTATAGTCTTCAAAATTATTATTTTAAAGCAGAGTTTTACTGTAAAGTTGTCGAAAATTTTCGTAATAATACTAATTTAATTTAATCTTCTGAACTTTATAACTATTGCTATAAACTTAATTTTAACTTACTGATTTTCATTTCTCCAGTGTCTGGTTGACTTTTCTTTCGCCGTCCGTTTTCATTGACTTTTCATTCCCCTTCATTGAGGCGAAGCCCTTTTGGCCTTAATATCAACCTAAACCTATAACAATAATGGAAAAATGATGCATCAAGCATAAATTATGAAACACTTTTCAACACTTCCAGAATAACAAAACTTCGCTGTTTGACAAGGTAAAATGAGCTCGCGCCGCCAGACGCCCACGGGGGTTGCCGGCTCGCGTTCCGACCATCGCTCCCAAGTCTCTAAATGACTTATAACGCACCAGAGGCTTTGTCTCGCCTCGGCGCTGCGATCGGCCTGGGGCCGCTCCCCAACTGCGGACCCCCAAGCCAGTTTACCAAGTTCGATGACATAGGTCGTCACGAGAGTAACCCCAAATCTCGGAGGAAACTTCCGCAGAGACGGAACCTTGATGAACCGCCGAGGAACCCCCGCAGACTTCGTTCGCGAAACCCCATAGGGGGAGACGGTCACTAGGCCATATGTCGAGCTACCACGACGGCTCTTGCTTTACCACAACTCGAGGGGTGTGAAATGTTTGACAAGGTAAATGAGATGAGTAGGTAACCATTTTAGAAAACGCATAACACATTTGAAAACCAGATTTGAGTAATTACCGTCCATAGCTGGAAAAATATCCCAGTTCTTTTGTGCAGCCCTGTATTTGATCTATAGATTTGCATATATTCTACACAATATGGTAAAATTTAGTTTAGTGAGAAAACTCATAATAGATTGAAAATTCTCTTTCAGTAATTTCTATCAATAGACTGAAACTTCTTGAATTCTTTTGTACAGCCTACATATTACCTACATAAAAATATATTACCTATATATTTTTATACACGCCATATAATAAGCTAAAATTTAATTCAAGATAAAATATGTTTAAGACTACTGAAATCACACTTCCAGAAATTATCATCCCTAGGCATCCATATTTTTGCATGGTCCTGTATATGATTTTATTTATATTTTACAAAGATCTCTTAGTATACTAAATATAGTTCTGCTTGAAAATGTACAACTCAATTAAAAAACACCTTTAAGCAGTTCACGTTCATACGTAATAATGCTTACGAATTCTTTTGTTTAACCCTGTATACAACATGTCTATAGCATTTATACATACCACGTAGTATGCAAAATTTAGTTAAACATAAAAACGCATACCATAACTGAAAACGTACTTCCAACAATTATCGCTACTAGAGAGTACTTTGGATGTAGTACTGTATCCGAAATCTTTTGTGTGTCCTTGTAAATGAACGAGAAATACTATGCACATCATATTCTGCAGCGAGTATGTTGTCGTAAACCCCAGTAATGTCTATCAATTTCATTTATATTTGAGATACTTTAACATAATTAAAATACGCTGCAAACAGTTTTTCTCCGTAGGCCATTATGTAACGGAATTCTTTTGCGCGGCCCTGTAAATGCATAACAAATGCTTTGCACACCATATTCAACAAAAAGCATGTTTTAGTGCACTTCATAAATGCATATCAATTTCATTATGTTTGAAATGGTGTAATGTCATCAAAATGCTTTAGGAACGATTTTATCCCATTGATAGTAATGTAACGGAATACTTTTGGCTGTCCCTGTAAACGAACTATAAATGCCACACACTTCATTTTCAATAACGACCTTTTTATAGTAAACGTCAAATAGATATAAAAATTACAGGGTAATCCGAGTATATTTACGTGAATTACAGCACGTACAGACGGCGGCCAGACAAACCGAAGTCATAAAAACTTTTCAACTATGTTGGAATGTGTTAAAAAGCCGATTAATCATAAGATCAGATAAGACACCACGCTTTGGTGCTTAATTAAAATCTATGAGCGAAGAGACAGATTTTCATTCTATGTTGAACATAAAATTAATATTAAGCTGAATTAGTTAAAAGATACGTTCAAGATATGTTCAGAATGGTATTTTAGTTTTCTTTTCCTTTGTTTTTTTTTCTAAGTATTATTATTTATTTATTTTTTAAATTTCAGCCTGATGGTGCTAATGTGAAGACCGTCTGTGGTGACGCAGTCAGCTATTGTGGTGCCAAGGACCAGAAATATCCCGACACCAAACCTATGGGATTCCCCTTCGACAGGCCCGTGACCGCCAAATCTGCCGAAGAGCTTCTCACCGAAAACATGTGTCTGACCGAAGTTCTCATCAAATTCACGGGTTAAGAAAAATTACACACACAAAAAAAGAGGATATACTCGGAATGAAAAAGAAAACGGGTACATGTGCATATCTAACTTCTGTGATATCAAAATTGAAGGACTATTTTCAGCTGTATAACCGTGCTGTTATATTTCGATATTGGTGTAAAATTTGGCGTGAATCTCAAATTCACAAGGCAAATATCATTTGTAAAATTAAAAAAAAACACTTTTAAAAATTAGAAATAAAGTTATATGAAATTGCATAAGCTGTTTATTACTTTACTTATTTTATTATCTTCATTATATGTTCTGACACTTCTTTTTTGCATTAGCAAAATTTAAATGGAAGGAGAAAGAGGGAGAGGCACTACTATAAAACTGAAAATTGACTCTCTAATGAAGAGCTATTTTGGGTTTGAAACTATAATACCATGCACAGTATTAAATTATGGAAATTGCTCTCTAATGAAGAGCAAAATCGTTATAAAGTTAATTCGTTTTTGAAATACTTATAATACTATTCTATGCACAACCTTAAAAAATAATCAGAATATTATTAATAAAATAAAATTACCAGATTTATTTTATTTTAACAATAATGGCTAATCGAAAGATTACTCAACCGTATTTTTAAAGTATAATGTGCTTGAAACGGTTGTTTCGCATGAAACTGAACTTTCACTTGTATTTATTATAACAGCATTTTGTTTTGTTATCAGTGCAAATAGGATCTATCAAAGTTGATGACCAGTTTCGGTGGCATTAATCTTACCGTCATCAGTGCAAATCTTTGGACTAATGACGACTAGCTCAATGTTACTGAAACCGGTGTGTAATTTTAACAAATCTTCTAGTCTTTTAAGCATTGTTCTTTATTTACTGCGTTAAAGTTTTCATAACATAAGTTATAGAAAGTACACTAACTAGGACTTCCCTCAAAGGGATTAGTCTGAGTGATATTGCTGAGAACATAAAGTTAACAATTACGATATAAAGAAGATATCAACAAGAATCTAAGTGAATATACAGCATATGATAGACAAGAGATAGATAAAGATACAACATATGAAAAATAGCAAATTAAATGATATAATTACAAAATATCATATATAAATTCATATACTGTTATGTTTTCATATGCATTTTTTATAACATTTGGCAAATAATCTCATTTTCTTAAGCGGGAATTGCTCAAAACTTAAAAAAAAAACAAAACAAAAAACCGCCGGATCTTTTAAAACGATATTTTTAAAGTCACATAATCAGATTTGCAGCCAATAGCGTATTTTAGCAAGCGTAGTTTAACGCAAATTTAATTTAATTTTTGCAACATTTTCTTTGTGACAAATATCTAAATAAAATATTAAAAAATAAAATATTAAATATTGAAATATTAAATCAAATATTTAATATTTGAATTAAAAAATTTTCCTTTGTTTATTTGTATAACTATTTATAGAAACTCGTATACTTCAAACCACATTGATAACATGCTTTGCTACAAACGTGTCTACCAGTCTAACTACTCGTATGTCTTAGCTGTGTCTCTCTCCGAACTCATCTGTCCACTGTCTCTCTACTCTTCTGTATACCCGTCTCAGTATCCGAATGTCTTTCTACCCGACTCTTTAATCGTGTCTCTACCTGTCTCGCTTCCCGTTACACTACTCGTCTATCAACACGTCTGTCTGTCTATATACCCCTCTCTCTACCCGTCTGTCAAGTCGTCTCTGTACTTGTCTCTCTATCCACCACGCTACCCGTCTCCCTACCCATATCACTACCCCTCTGTCAACCCTTTTTTGCACCTGCCTCGCTACGCGTCTGTCTATTCGTTTCGCTACCCGTTAGCTTATCTCTGTCGCTATCCGTCTCTCTACCCGTTTGTTTACACGCCTATCTATCTCTCGCCAACTCTTCCCAATATTTAAACAATTTAGTAAACGGAAGACGTTTATCTGTTATTAAATGCAAACAGGAGTAATTTATCTAAAGAGTGTAATCAGATGCAATTTTTTTAAATACATACATAAACCAGCATAATAATTCACCAGTTTTATTTTCATAGTAGTTTATGTCATTTGACAGTAAATCTCAACTTCTTCAACCCGAACTGCGTCAAGCTTTTTAAAAAAGCCCCAAGGTCCGTATAACTGGGAAGGGGAATTGTCCTCAGGGCTATTAGATACATGTTATTAAGTTAAGTGAAAGTTTCGTAATCGGGTTCGCAGCCAATTTCTTATGTCAGAAAGGGTGGCTTCACGCCATTTTAAATTCATTTCTGTAACTTTCTTTTTCTTTTTTTGGTGGGTGGTTGGGGGGGGGGGGAGGGTTCCAAATATATACACTTAAATTCAAACTTTTGCCCTCATGTTAATATTAGTGTTGTTTGTATTATCAATTAATACTTTGTTGATCGAGCTTCATTCGACACAAATGTAAAAGACTTCTACAGTTTTTTTTTCTAGGAGAAAGTTCCGTAATCGGGCCCTAAGCTAATCGGGGAATTTAATATCATTATTGTTTCTAACTCTTATAGAGTTAAAACAATATTGTTGCTAGCATTACTCTTGTTTGTGACCAACCTCTTCTGTGTATCTGAATAGGGAAAAGTTCCGTATCATGTACTGGTTGGTGCCAAAGGCAGTTGTAGAATCTTACAAATTTTTCTAGAGAGCGGAAAAACATGTTTTTTAAAATATTTACAAATATACGTTTATTAAGCCATGTTTTTGAGCCATTTTAAAAAATTAAGTACGGTGCTAAAATAAAATTTTATTGCCATTTTCGATATTTTAATAAGAAATGAAAATACATAACAAACAAATTTAACAAAACTAAGCCATTTTTGGGTACTTCTCTATTATCCCGTCGACTACTTTTCATAACAAAAAACTATCGCCAAACTAAGATTAAACGACAAAAATACAGTCACATTTACTTGATGCCAGAAGCATTATACGTATTTGTTATGCCATCAAGTGGTTTTTAATTCGACATTTGCGTATATTTTTCATTATGTTTTACTGATTTATTAGTTATTTCATTCATTAAAGTAACAATTGTGTCCTTAAATTCTTATATTTCATTTATTTTGATATTTCAATGGCAACGTTCTCCCGTTCATTTAGCGTTACAGTTTGGCGATAGTTTTTTGTTATGAAAAGTGATCGACGGGATAATAGAGAAGTACCCATTTTTTGTGATAAATAATTGTTATTGCCAGGGGGGCAAATTGTAAACAATTAATAAGCGAACTAAAAAAATTACCGGAAAAAACTTGTGGGAATCTCAAGAAAGAAATATCTGATATAAATAGCATTTAAAATCTTAAAATGGAGAAGTGGTCCGTATAAAAATGAAAAACATTATACACCTGATGTAAGAATTTTTTAATTTTTTTATATTTCCGAAAGCACAGATAAAAGGGTAAAAATCCCGGCACAGATGCCATATACTCACCACGTTGGCGCGATTTTTCCCCCGCCCCTTTGGCGAAAACTATTTGTTGTGTTTGTTTACTTTTATTTTTTATTTTAATTCTATAGATTATTTTTATATGTATATCAATATTAATTTAGGCACAGATGTCATATACGTACCAGATTGGCGCGATTTTTCCCCCGCCAATTTGGCGAAAACTTTGTTTTTGAATATTAGTTACAAATACCATACAATAATAGCATGTAATTTTTTATTTCAATATAAAAATAAAATAACGTAATAAATGAAATAGCTCCTATTATTCAAAAATGGGAAATAAAAATAAATAAATGATAGTTTGATATAAATAAATATTGATATATATAATAAAAACAATTTATAGAATTAAAATAAAAAATAAAAGTTAATAAACAACAATTGAAACAAAATAACCGGGTTACCATGTGAGGCATAAAATTGCCATTTTGTTGCAATCGCGCCAATGTGGTGCGTATATGACATCCGCGCCTTTATTTATATCAAACTATTATTTATTTATTTTTATTTCCTTTTTTAAAATAATAGAAGCTGTTTCATTTATTACGTTATTTTATTTTTATATTGAAATAAAAAATCACGTGTACTATTTGTCACACTATTTGTAACTAATATTCAAAAACAAAGTTTTCCCCAAGCTGGTGGAGGGAAAAATCGCGCCAACGTGGTGGGTATATGACATCTGTGCCTTGTTTCATTTCACATAGAGGTACTGCTCTATTATCCCGTCGACCACTTTTCATAACAAAAAACTATCGCCAAACTGTTAGCAGGGCCGTAGCGAAAGAAAAATTTTGGGGGGGGCAAAAAGCAAGATTGGCCGACTCAAAAATGTTTCAAATCCGACTAATGTAAATTAGTCAATCTGTCGCATTATTTCTTAATTAATAGTTTTTACAATTAATTTTAACTGATTAATTATAATTGATAGTTAAAAATAAAATACATGATTTTGTATTCTTAAAATGTTTCTTAGATATAACTCAGTAATTATTTAAAAGATTTACGAAGAACTTTACTGGAGAAAAAAAAGGAAATATATATTGATAAGAGAAAATCCTACAGTTATATTTGTGAAAAACACATTTGTTTAGAATGATAGAATGAAGTGCTAATTTAGTAAATAGAATGTGGTGATTTTCAAAATAAAAGCTAAATAAAAATGTGATCTCTTAGTTCTAAAAATTATGATAATGTAATGAATGGGAAGTACTTTCAATATTTTATTAGCATGCGATAGAAAATAATTTTAACTTTATATTCCAATTAGAGATAATATCGTGTGGAACGAACAACATACACATTCAGTAATTCTAATTGTAAAACTAAACAAGACCGAAAAATTATGCGTCAAGCATAGATTATGTAACACTTTTCAACGCTTCCAAAATAATTTTACAAATCGTTACCGTTTAATAAGCTGAAAGATAACATCTAAGTAAACAATTTGGAAAACGCATAACATATTTAAAAACGTAATTTCAGGAATTTCCAACATATATTTCCAACATATATTTCCAACATATACAATATTTGGAAATATATCCGAATACTTTTATTCAGCCCTGTATATGATCTATAGATTTGTATAGATACTACATAGGATGCTAAACTTTAGTTTAGTTAGGAAACGCGTAGCACAGTTTAAAATTCTCTTTCTGGAGTTTCTTACAATAAACGGAAATGTGTTCGTGAATTTTTGTGCTGCCCTGTATATGAAATACAGAATTTATACACACCAAGTAATAGACAAAAAGTGAGTTAAATTTAAAATCGCGTTCAGCAACTTAAAACCCACTTCCAGGAGTTATTGTTAACAGACAGTAGAGAATTATTTTGTGTGTCCCTGTAAATGAACGATGACTGCTATACGCACAATATTCTGTAGTAAGCCTCTTGTAACGCACCTTAGTGATATATATAAATTTCAATGCGTTTAAAATAGGGAAACATTATTTAATTAAACCGCAAACGATTTTTCTCCATAGACGTAATGTAACGGACTTCTTTTGACTGTCCCTGTAAAGTAACTATAAGTGCTATGCACACCCTATTCCATATTAAGCTTCTTGTAATGCACCTTAGTGATATATATCAATTACAATGTATTTGAAATTGGGTAACATCATTAAAATGAACCGCAAATGATTTTTCCCCATAGACCGTAATATAACGGAATTCTTTTGAGTATCCCTGTAAAAAAACTATAATTGCTACACACTTCAGTTGAAATAGGGAACATTCTATAAATAACGGCAATAACATATAAAAAATGCAGGGCAATCCGAGCATATTTACGGGAGTTAGAGCACGGACAGACGGCCATACGGCAGAATGCCAGACAAACCGAAGTCATAAACAATTTTCACCTAGGTTGGAAAGTGTTAACAATGTTCCTTGGCTGCATGTTCCTTGGTTTCATGTGCTCCGAATTCATGTAAGTTTCTTTTTCTTACTTCCCGCGTTTGGCAACACTCAGTGTTCTGTTTTCTTTTTGTTTTTGGAATGTGAAAAATGATGTTATAGAATAAGCCATGTGATGGCTCGCTTTTCTTTATTTGTGAATAAACCGCTTTTACAGTCCATTGTGTGTTTTTTATTAAGAACCAGCAGTGTATGTGTGTGTGTAGTCAGAAACGCAAAAACACGGACTAATGTAAAATAGTTAATCTGTTACATTATTTCATAATTAATAGTTTTTACAATTAATTTTAACTGATTAATTATAATTGATAGTTAAAAATAAAATATATGATTTTGTATTACTAAAATGTTTCTTTGATATTACTCAGTAATTATTTAAAAGATTTACCAAGAACTTTACTGGAAAAAAAAAGAATATGTATTGATAAGAAAAAATCCTACAGTTATATTTGTGAAAAACACATTTGTTTAGAATGATAGAATGACGTGATAGTTTAGTAAATAGATCGTAGTGATTTTCAAAATAAAGCTAAATAAAAATGTGATCTCTTAGTTCTAAAAAATATGATAATGTAATGAATGGGAAGTACTTTCAATATTTTATTAGCATGCGATAGAAAATAATTTTAACTTTATATTCCAATTAGAGATAATATCGTGTGGAACGAACAACATACACTTTCAGTAATTCTAATTGTAAAACTAAAAAATGCACACTATAGGGGTACTGAAAATATTTGGAGGGGCCTCAAAATTTTATTGCGCCTGGGGCCTCTTGAGTGCTTAATCCACCACTGATTGTGTTTTATAGGAATGTCAAGAGACCGACAGAAACATTTGAATTATCCACGATTTCGAATTATACACGTTCGAATTATTCAAGTTTGACTGTACTATTTTTACATGAATTACACATCACACTGAATAAAGCAAACCATTCATGCCTTTCTTATCACCATTCCCTGTCGAGTGGTTTCCACTGTCCAGCCATGTTGATAACTTCTTCGAACTTTTTGCAGCCTCCAAGTTTCTTATTTTTAGAGTCTGTCTTTTTTTTATTTCCACTTGGCTGGTGCCGAATTCGTTTCATAATATAAACTATTATCTCAACACAAGCAAAGTAAGATTAACCTCTTGGGGACGAGCGACACGTATACGTGACGCATAAGATGCTCGGAATCCTCGATTATTCCCACCAGTTAATTTTTATTGTAAGCTTTGCCTTATTTAATGACAGCATTTCTGCGATTCAATTAGGCGAAAATTTCTGTTTTGAAAAACTGGTGGTAAAAGATTAAAAATTCCGTAAAAGACGCTCGTCACGAAGGGGTTAAGTAATAAACTATCGTACTATCACTACTATGCGACTCTCAACTGCTCTGACAGTCCGATATTGATGAGCAGTTAGTAAACGAATGACTCATCATGAATAGCACTAGCTCACTGCACGTCCTAGCCTGCACTTGACTCATCACTCGGCAGGCACCTGGCGCGACATGACACATTCGACTCGATATTCTGCTGTCTGCTCTAGAGATGCTTTTGCATGCGAAGCGTATGGAGTATTTGAACGGACGCGCAAAAACATTTACTCTAGCACTTTGATGGATTTTTTTTATTAACTTTTAGCTAGGTGCTGGGTATTTTATAGGAAGTTAGATTAGATATTAAAATACAATAATTTTTTAACCATCAGTTTGGAGCCCCGGCGGTAGTTACGGGCCTGAAACGCTGAACTATTTATATTGTTTTAAGTGTAAACGTGTTAATGTTCCGCAATCGCTTCAAGTTTTTTTTTACCATAAAATTACTTTTAATAATTAAATTTTTCCTGAAATCCTCTACTTTCGGAATTCTTTATTAAAAAAATAATTCCTCTTACGTATGATTTAGTTTTTAAAAAAAGTAATCGCTAACATGTATCGTAATTTCCGGCATATAATCCGCGGATCAAACAATTATGTTTAGACCCAGAAATGTTATTTAATAATTGAAGTAAAATATTTACAGCGATCTAGTATGTTCCGTTATATAAAATAAAACTTCTGGGTCGAAACATAATTGTTTGATCCGCGGATTATACGCCGGAAATTACGGTAATCAGGGTATACAATAAATATTAAGTAATTAATAAAGGCTCCAATGCTAATTTTTATAATAACAAGTGAAAAATCAGTGAAAATTATGTAATTATGTTATGTTGGCACAAGCATATAAATTTAGTTTTAGTTTTATCAATAAAAAAAAAAATAAAAAAGTAAGAAGTTTTTAGGTATTAAATGTTAAATGCACGGATATTTTTTAAATTTATTCATTTTCTTTTTTTAAATAGTTTAAAAATTCTTTGTTTTTATTTTCCAAACGTTCATAAAACAGTTCCAAAGGGCGTAAACATCATATCGTTGCTAGAACCTACTATGTATCAAGTATAAAATTTCTTGAATTTTCTTAAGCGACTTTCGCATTCGGTCGACCTAGTTTATATATTGATAGTTTTTATCTATGTAAGTTGCGAGTGTTACTGTAGGACAAATTTCTGATATTTTCAAATCAATAGATTAGATTCATTTTTTTCCCCTATTGGCTTATGTATCGACGGTCGACTTAGCTTTACCATGTGTGGGTAAGGTATAGTATATGTCCAACATTTCCGGCTCTGCAGACAAGATTTATACATGATAATTTTTTTTTTCAGTGCGTAGGCCGACTAGCTATTTATGTGATTCGAAAATGTGACAGAACCCGTGACTTTCATACCGGCTGACCAGATAGATCTATTGAAACCATTACTTTTTTTACTCATAACCTATCTATTGACAGACCGACTAGCTTTTGCCATATGATTGTAAGGATGTAGTGAAATGCATTCTGAAGACTTAAAGTCCTGTCAACCAGAATTTTTCCGAATTGTTTTTTTTAATCGGCCTACTGACATACTACAGAGACACTAATTAAATCTGCTGATAAGCCGACTGAATCCTTTTACCAAACATTGGGGGGGCAGCTGCCCCCCCTGCCCCCCCGCTCGCTACGCCCCTGACTGTTAGATTAAACGCCAAAAATGCAGTCCCATTTACTTGATATCAGAAGCATTATACGTGTTTGTTACGTCATCAAGTGGTTTTTAACGCGACATTTGCGTGTATTTTTCATTATGTTTTACTGATTTATTAGTTATTTCATTCATTAAAATAACAATTGTGTCCTTAAATTCTTATATTTTATTTATTTATGTATTTTGATATTTCAATGACAACGTTCTCCCGTTTATTTGGCGATAGTTTTTTGTTATGAAAAGTGGTCGACGGGATAATTAGAGAAGTACCCACATATGTATTGGTACTTTTATGTTAACTTGGCGCAGTTGATAAATCGCCAAATATTTTTCTCATAACATCTTCATATTGCATTCATTTCATTTAAATATAAATCTTTCACTGATTTCATTTGAAATACATACATTAAAAATACACGTCTTTCACTCATTTAATTTAAAATACACGCCTTTCACTAATTCCATTTAAAATACTAAAAAGGAAAAGAAAATAAGAAATAATGCCACAAATCGAAACCTTTTATTTAAACATCAAAGAATTGTTACTAACATACACACGCGAAATAAAAAAGCTGCTAATGGTGATTTACGCCAAATCTCTAATACTAATACTACTCTTACTAATCTCTAATACTTTTCAAACAGAAAAAATTCCAGATTAACTTTCCATTTTTATTAAATTGAAATATATTTTATTGTGCTGAATATTAGTGCTTGCATATTTTTTTGCTCCATGTATTCCATGAACTTTTCAATTCCGATTGTCTGCGAAAATCTCCCGCCGGTGAAAATGACGTACGCACAAAATTTAGTGACGTATGTACTTTAATTGTGCTTTTTTATCTATTTTTTTAATATAACTTCCAAACGGTTTGACACTTATTCTTGGTAATAAATAGACGTCGTTGTCACCTTTATAGGTACCTGCTGTAAAAATTTGAACGAAATCCGTTAAATATTTTTTGAGTTATGGTGGACGAAAGGTTTTAATATCCATCGTAGCTATATATGGGGCAAAGTAATACTGCGCTGTGTATGAGTCTTCGTTGCACTCAGACAATAATATAGAAACACAATTGAATCCTGCTAAGACGCGTTTCAAGGGACCGAACGAAGGTCTCGTATTACGCGGGATCGCATATTAAACGTGATTTGAAAGGGAAATATGGCATTTCAGGAAATAAATATATATTTACGTGTCTAATCGTCTAACTGAACTTTAGAGTTTTAGTTTGTATGATGTTTACGATAAAAATTGTACTTTCTAAACACATTTAGACAAAAATGTAAATATACATTTAAGTTTAATTCGTTATTTGTTTTTATAGGACAGGGTATAAATAACAAAATAACGGAAAATAAATATGGATTAAAATATGGCTCTACTCGCAATTAATTAAAAACAATAACAAAAACTAATTTTACCACTAACCCCAATTCTTTAACACACTTTCCGATCGTGGCTTCTATGAGCCCGATTACGACGGGGTCTGCCTCATTCGACTTGATTTCGATAGTCTTACATATTTCAGTCATATTAGTATAAAACAGATTATTATTATCTCGGGCGTTAGCTATTTATATATAATTACCGGTGAATACACCACTAAACTTTGTAAATGTGATAAATTATTGAATAGTTATCAAATTTAGCGGTTACTTCATAAAATCCCCAATTCGTAATGGGGAATGTAATAAATTCGGAATATTTTGTGTAGTAACGAGGTCTCAAATCCAAAAATCGAATATTTTCAAATAGTATATACGCTTCGCGTACATTTACCGAAAAAAAAAAATCTCTGGACGCATGAAACTTGATGTACAGCAATCTCTAGAATGCATGAAATTTATTCAAACAGTGGTCAGTAATTTATGTATGTATGTCAGTTTTATTCTACCTGGCATCTTGAGTTCATCTCTTGAAAGACCTGACAACAAGTTCATTTTCCAAACAACAAGTCCTTTCTTGGGTATCTTTGAATTCTTGTGACAACTTTCACACAAATTTAAGTAAATCAAACTGAACGAATTTTGGTAAAGTTATGGACTTTTATTACATTCCCCATTACGAGTTGGGGATTTTATAAACTATCCGGTAAATTTGATAAACATTCAATAATTTATCACATTTACCAATTTTAGTTGTGATTATGAATGATCACCGGTAATTAGAGTTGTGGGTTTTCAGGAAAAGTTTGAAATAGAAAATTTTCTGGGAAATTTTCCGAAAATTTTCTAAGCCACTAAATTAATAAAGTATTGTAAAATTAAACTCTCGTTCACTAGAGGCTGAAAGCTGCAAGTTAACAAAACTGGAGTATTTTCATCAACTGTGGATGTGATGCAGTTTTGAGTTTTCCCCTTCCAACAAAAAACAATAAGCAAAAAAAAAATAAATAATTAGCAAAGCATAGAAATCGTGATTTATAAGTTTTCAATCATGTGTAAAGCTGAAAAGTTAAAATATGATTATTCTTTAAGGTGGTTCTCAAATGATCTGCTGAACAACATGAAACTTTCTGACACAATTTCTTACTCATTTTTAAACGCAAAGGCATAAAATTGGCAGGCCTGATTATTGAAGCAATTTGCAATCAAAATGAGTTTTCCATTTTTTTTTTATAAATAAATTACTTATCTAGTTATAGGAAATTTGTGTCACGTGACAACACATTTTTCTCCTTTCTGGCACTGAATTATCAAGAATTCAGCTCAAAACTAAAGGTGAAAATATAAATAAGGAATTTCGCTTAGTAGCCACTGGACGGTAGGTTGATTTTTTACAGTAGCCAATAACTGGCTAGTGAGGAATTTCTTTAGTAGCCAGTAAGTACATTTATGTCACTGAATATTTAAATTTTTTAAAATATGACTTTCCAGTAAACAAGTAATTTATGTACTAAATAAAAATATTTTAATTTATATTGTTTTGAATAAACTTCAGATATTAATTTTCAATCTATTTTAAATTTAAAAATAAGTTAACAGCAAAGTTATACACAACATGCTTATGTAGCTAACTACATAAGTCACACTAAGCTTAGGTACTTGTGTAGCTAATTACATAAGTACTTTTTTTTTTGTCTAGAATTAATATCTGAAAATAATAAAATAGGTATATTTATGCACTAAATAATTAACCCACAGCATGATATCAAACATGCACAATCTGTGGTCAGTGGGCCAAAAGTGACCAACATCTCCAGAAATTCAGGAATTGTGAGCATTTCGCCCATTAGTTTTGGAAAAAATTGCAAACTTCGTCATTCAGGAGCGTGAAAATCATGAATTTCCTTGATCGTGCATGTAAAAATTATGAATTTCATTGACCGGGTGCGTAAAAATCATGAATATCGTCGATTGGGTACGTAAAAATCATGAATAATGCCGATTGAGAGCGGAAAAATCATGAATTTCGTCAATCAGGCTCGTAAAAATCATTAATTTCATGATTCGAGAGTGTAACAATCATGAATTTCGTCGATCTGGCGCGTAAAAATCACAAATTTCATCGAATGGGTGCTTAAAAATCATGAATATTGTGCATTGGGTGCGTAAAAATCATTAATTTTGTCGAACGGGCACAGAAAAATCATGAATTTTAGGGAAAAAAGGAAATTGGAAAATCTTGCATTTGGCCGGTTCTTTCCATATTTTTAATGGGCAGTTTTTCAAGTTTAATCGCCGAGTGGCGACTGGCGAGTGCTTATTTTCACCTTTATTCAAAACGCCAACTTTGATAGTGTTTTCTGTAGGATCTTCTGTCCTTGCCAAAAAATGGAAGACGTGTTTCGATTACAAAGTTTCGGAATTACAACACCTGCCCATTTCATGCGTTTCTGAACAAAAATTTATTTAAAGATGTGTCTGAAAGCAGCCCCTTTGGATTTGAGAACAGCCTTAATAACTATTATGCATACATAATCAGGGGTGATTGTGGGTTCATGAAAAAATACCTGAAATTTTAGTAAGAAAATATTTCTGTATGGAGAGAGAGGGAACAAATAATTTATTACAGGGAGGTCAAATTATGAAAAAAGTGAATTTTAATTAGTTTTAGCAATCATATGAAATTGCTATTTTAGTCTTATTTTATGAATTTAACTATCAGAAAATTTTATTTATAACTAAAAATTTATAACTAAAATTTATATTATATGTAAACTATTACAAAATTTCTGTATTAAAAATGAAAAAAATACCTAAATTCAGGTATATAACCTGAACACAATCACCTCTGTATAATATCTCAATAATTAATTAAAAAATACTATATTTTGCAAAATATCAAATAAGAGAAATGGGTGTTTCATTTTCTGTGAGTGCTCTTTTATTATGAAAGGGTGAATTGACTTGTTATAAGTTGCAAATTAAACAATACGACAAATCTTAAGTTAGAATTATAACCTGTAGTTTTTGTTTAAATGGTACAGAAATTGACTAATAAAAGAAAATATGGAAAGTTCAAATATGTCCAATAAAAAATTTACTAAAGAATTGCCAGTTACACATTTAAAAATTTCCGGAAAAACATAGTGGAAAATTTCCCGTGGAAAATTTTCCACTCCACATCTCTACCGGTAATTATACATAATCACCTGGTTAATCACATTTACCGTAGCAGATACATTATTAACACAACAATTGGAGATAATATGTATAAAATAAAGTACAACGTACAGATTTACCCTACAAGTTGTTTAAGTACGTGAATGAAACGAAAGCAGCTACAGATATTTATATAACTTTGTCTTGCCATGTCTTGCCACGAATCTTGAACTTTGAACCCTTTGAGGACTGCAACAAAAGTAAAGAAGCAATAGCAATGGCTGTTGGATGAGCTATATTATTTCAAGAATAATAACGAATGACATACGAACGAAATTATGTTAAATATCTAAAAAATCATATTATTTTAATTCATAAGTAAATTACAATTATTAATTGCATTAGTATGACTGAAAAATACCTTTTCACATTCTCTTATTAAATTACATTTTTTTTTTCATCACAAAGTTATGTTCAAATTTTACTATGTTAAAAATCAAAATCTGATCTGCATTGATATAATTAATATATGTATTAATATAGGGGAGAGTGGGGGCTAATGGGACAAGACTCTAATGGGACAGTGGCCAAATTTTATTGAAAATATTATTTTTCACAAAATATTATAATACACCTAAATGGCAACACCAAAGTTGCCAACTTCAACAACAACAAGTCAGCTATTTGCAATTGTTTGAAAGAGTGCACGAAGAAAGTTTGTTTTCAACTATAAAAAGTAAGTTTGTTTGTTTTTGTACTTAAATTACATTTACAATTCCTTACTGCCTGAAATTGTTTACGAGGCTACTAATTAATATAACACAAATATTCCATTTTATATTACACTTAGTTAAATTATCTTTGGATAAACATGTGCTGTGTAGATTATAAAAATATAAAATATCAGCATATGGGGACTAATGGGACAAAGGGTATGTATGCATGATTTATTTAAAAGATTGTCTTATTAAAAGGTTTTAAAAAACACCTGAAAAAAAAAATCAGCATATGCGGACTAATGGGACAAAGGGTATGTATGCATGATTTATTTAAAAGATTGTCTTATTAAAAGGTTTTAAAAAACACCTGAAAAAATAGTGGATAATACTAAAATAACTCAGAAAAAGATTTAAAAAATGCCAAAATTAATATAAAAAAATAAGAAGCGTATTTCTTTTTCAGAAAGTTCTGAAATTAGTTTTGTACTACATTATTCTTCAAATAATGAATACTTTCTAAAAATAATTGATGTCAAAGAAAATGTTCTTTTAGAGCAAATATCTGAAAATGATTTTGTCTTAGTAAAATTTGAAGGGAAACGCTCTATATCTCATTATGTAGCTGTTGTTATTGAGATAAACAGTCGAATTCAAGTACTTTTTCTGAGTTACCTCACAAAAAGGTGCGATTCACAAAAGATTTGTCTATCCTGAAAAAGAAGAAAAATACTGGACTGAAATTAAAGATATTCTAATAAAATTACCCCAGCCTACAATCGATTAGAAAACTATTCGTTCATCAACTTCAAAGTCTTTTGATTTTAATTTTTCAAATTTTAATATGCAATAATTAATACTCATTGTTTATGTACATTGTATTTTGAAGTAAAATGGGCTGTCTTTAAATAGGTACTGCAACTCTAATTTTTGTATTGATTTTGATATGTCCCATTAGACCCACGGGGCATCCCAATAGACCCCAACCTTAGGGGACTAATGGGACAAGTAAAAAGTTATTATATTTAAAAATCAACAAGTGCTATATCTTCAAATTATTTTCTTTTATAAAGCCAAAACTTCTCTTTCTATGCATACAAAAAAATTTCATAAATTTGTTGATTTCATTTTTAAGTAATTAAAACTTTAAAATTGTCCCATTAGCCCCCACTCTCCTTTAAATGTCTGCACTCTAAACTTAGAAAAGCATATTATTTAAATCATGTTTATTTTACAAGGAAAAAGTATTGGATTAGTAAAAATTTTCGATTTTCAAGTTTCGACAGATTTATACAATTTATGAGGTCCTGAATACGACTTGACTGTTTTTAGAAAATGTCTGTCCGTGAGTCTGGCTGTGTGTCTGTCTGTATGTGACACAAATTTTGTGGACGCTGTATCTCAAGAACTAATGCATGGAATTTTATCAAACTTCAGATTCAGTTAGACCTTGCCATAACTTACTGCTAATTAGATTTTCGTGTAAATCGCCCAACGGGTGGTGCTGCAATGCTGCATTTTTCACGATTTCCGCGAAAGCTATATCTCAAGAAATAATGACCGGAATTTCACCAAACTTCATATTCTCTTAGACTTTGATATAAATAGATCCTTATTAAGTTTTATTAAGTTTAATTAAACTTATTCATTATTACCGCCCAACAGGTGGCGCTGCTATGATTTGTTTTTCATGATTTCCGCAATAGCTATATCTCAAGACCGAATAGATGGACATTTAATTTTGGTTGCAGATGATTTGATTTAGATAGAAGAAAGTTTTGTGAGAAACACATTACAAGTTTTAGTTGTGCTATGATGCTTTCAGACATTGTTTCTATTCTAAAAATGATCGAATATTCCGAAAAATTAATTATCAATTTAAAAATTAACAATCTTTTAAATAAATCATGCATACATACCCTTTGTCCCATTAGTCCCCATATGCTGATATTTTTTTTTCAGGTGTTTTTTAAAACCTTTTAATAAGACAATCTTTTAAATAAATCATGCATACATACCCTTTGTCCCATTAGTCCCCATATGCTGATATTTTATATTTTTATAATCTACACAGCACATGTTTATCCAAAGATAATTTAACTAAGTGTAATATAAAATGGAATATTTGTGTTATATTAATTAGTAGCCTCGTAAACAATTTCAGGCAGTAAGGAATTGTAAATGTAATTTAAGTACAAAAACAAACAAACTTACTTTTTATAGTTGAAAACAAACTTTCTTCGTGCACTCTTTCAAACAATTGCAAATAGCTGACTTGTTGTTGTTGAAGTTAGCAACTTTGGTGTTGCCATTTAGGTGTATTATAATATTTTGTGAAAAATAATATTTTCAATAAAATTTGGCCACTGTCCCATTAAACTCTTGTCCCATTAGTCCCCACTCTCCCCTATATTAATACATATATTAATTATATCAATGCAGATCAGATTTTGATTTTTAACATAGTAAAATTTGAACATAACTTTGTGATGAAAAAAAAAATTGTAATTTAATAAGAGAATGTGAAAAGGTATTTTTCAGTCATACTAATGCAATTAATAATTGTAATTTACTTATGAATTAAAATAATATGATTTTTAAGGCTCAGAATTTATTATAGTTTTCTTTAGGCATATTTTTAAAATAAGAAAAATCTAGGCTTTTTAATTCAAGATACACTTTTAAAAGTTTAAGTTATACAATCCACTTTCATCGTTGTATATGTTTTAAATCTGATTTCATTACTGGAAAACTTTGTTATTTCTGTCATTTTGCATGAGCTGTTTTACTACTGTGAATTAAGAAGCTAATATTCACAAACATGCAATTTTCTGTCTCTTTTTCCATCTATCCTTCTGCTATATATTTGTTTCTTCATTGCTGGAAAACTCTGTTCTTCAAGAAATGCTAAAATTCAACTCTATTATAATGATGCTATTAACGACAATTTGCAGAAAAAATAGCAAGTTCAGTTGTGTTATGCTTTTTAAGTTCAATTTTACTATATTATATACTGTAAGTATATAGTATTATTTAAATTCTATAGATCATATGCTGAGCTGCCCAAAATAGTTCGAATTATTATATAAGTTCCATAGCTGAGAGTTGTAAGAAGTGCGTTTTCAACTGTATTGGCGCGTTTTTTGAGCGTAGCTAAATTTTAATATACTATGTGGTGTAATCATAATATAAATAAATTCAATGCAGGACTGTACATAAGGATATGGATGTATTGCCGTTTATGTATGGTGATTGCCAGAAAAGCGTTTTTAGTTGTGTTATGCGTTTTACAACAGAATTAAATTTTAGTGCACTATATGCTATACATAAAAATATATTATGTATCATACATAGGGCTGTTCAAAAGAATTCTAAAAATCTACCGTTTATGAACAGTAATTGCTGAATTTAGGTTTTCATTTGCAACTGTACGCTGTACAAAAGACAGATGTGTCTGAATCTAGGAAAATATAATATAACCACTAAACGCAAATACACATTAACCTCTTCGAGTTACCTATGATTCTGAAAAGTGTTTTTTATCTTTAGAACGATCAGAAACCACTGAAATTTTTGAGATATAAAGAAGTATATATGAAAATGCGTTTTACAACAGAATTAAATTTTAGTGCACTATATGCTATACATAAAAATATATTATGGATCATACATAGGGCTGTTCAAAAGAATTCTAATAGACTACCGTTTATGAACAGTTATTGCTGAGTTTGGGTTTTGATTTGTACTGTACACTGTAAAAAACAAAATACAAAAACAGATGTGTCTGAAATCTAGGAAAATTCAGTATAACAAACTAACGCAAATACACATTAACCTCTTCCGAGTTACCTATGATTCTGAAAAGTGTTTTTTATCTTTAGAAAGATCAGAAACCACTGAAATTTTCGAGATTTAAAGAATTATTTATGAAAAAAAAAATTATTTTGCTGTCAGTGATTTTTGGAAACGTTTAGGAGTACATTTTAGAGTGTATTAATCAGCAGCTTTCTCAACCCAGAATATAGGTTTTTCGCATGCTATCAGTTCTCAAGTAAGCATTTTCATGTTCAACAAACAACATGTTTTACAGACAAACATGATAAATTAACAGCATTAACATTAATATTATTTTGTTACTCTTGTATGTATAAAATATGTGTAAAAATATTTAATTGAGATGAAAATGAATTATATGAAAATATTTAATTGAGAATTGACAGTATTCGAAAAAAATCAATATTGCGCTTTGTGAAAACTGATTAATACACATAAAAACTACTCGAAAATGCTTCCAAAAATCAGTGGCAGCAAAAGAAACTTTGTCTTTATAAACGATTCTTTAAATCTTGAATATATATTGGTTTCTGAGTTTTCTAAAGATAAAGAATGCTTTTCGGAATCATTGGTAACTCGAAAGAGGCTATTGTATGGTTTCGTTCGTGGTTATATAATATTTTCAAAGATTAAGAAATATTTGTTCTGTTTTTTTTAACAATGTACGTTTTCTAAATTCTTTATTTAGATATCTATTTTCATTGTATGAAAAGAATAATTTTCATAACAGTATACTGATAGTGTTGGAAAGTGCTTTCTAATTAGTGTTACGGAATGTTGGAAAGTGTTCATTTCATGAGTCATAATTTTAATATTTGTCTTTTCTTTCTTTCTTTTTTTTTGTTTCATCATAAATATAAAAAGGAATTATTATCATAAAATATGTTCTTCTTTGTTTATTTTATAGATGAAGGCACGGCCTTTACATATATTAGGATTTTAATGAATAATTCGGACAATGTTCGGTATTCTACCCGATTGTTTTTTTGCTGTACGGTCGACTATCGAATAATTTAGATTACTTATGTCTGTAAGGACTTCTGTACCGTTAACTACTCATGAAAAAGTACAAACAAAATCAGAAATTTGTTGTTTTTATGTATATATAAATATTTTTGGGAAAAGTACGAGACGTGTTAGTCACTCGACCAAAGAAAAGACAAACACAAACAATCATCTTTATTAGGTTGATCGGAAAGTTTTTTCCGTTTGGGAAAGTTGGTTCGTACCGGACAATTCTTTTATTTAATTTTTAGACATTAATTCTGATATCTAATGTCTAATAAGTGACTGGCAGAATTTTCCGGTACGAATTGGTTTTCATAAACGGAAGGAACTTTCCGGACAACCCAATAAATTTAGCTATAATTATTTAAAAGCTTCATAACTGGAGATCCTTCTTTAGTGCAAAAAGAGAAAAAAACTAATAAGTTGTAGCCTTCACAAAACTTTCTTCTGCATCATTCTAATACATTAATTTAAATAGCAACAATTATAGACATGAAGTATAATACCTTTCTTTGAAATTAGCATAGAATCACAGTGATCAGTGAATAGTAATAGTACAAATCAGGCTCGCTAAATTGCATCAATTGCTTGTGGGCAAGATTAGGAATATTTTCCCAAGCACGAGATACAAGCGTCCGATGTTGATTAATCAAAGTTGAAATTGAATCAGCATATATTTATGTCAAGGTCTATCAGAATATGAAGTTTCAAGAAATTCCATGTATTAGTTTTCGTGATATAGTCATAGCAGAAATCGTGATAAACGCAGTTGAGTGATATACATTCAAACCTTATCATCATCTACTTATGTCAAGGTCTAACATAATATGAAGTTTGATGAAATTCCAAGCGTTAGTTCTTGAGATATAGCTATTTTAGAAATTGTAAAAAATGCAGCATAGCAGCACCATCTGTTGGTCGATATACACCGAAACCTAATTAACACCCATTTATGTCAAGGTCTAAATAAATCTGAAGTTTTATTAAATTTAGTGCAGTAGTTCGTGAGTTAGAGCACCCACAAAAGTTGTGTCACATACACACAGACACACAGACAGACATTTTCTGAAAACGGTCAAATTGTGTTCCAGGAACTTCTACAACGCTTAAGTCCATCACAAATCTGAAGTCGAAAATTTTTCGCGAATCCAATACTTTCTTCTTGTATAGATAGAAGAAAGTAAACAAGGACGAAAAATCATGCGTCAAGCATAGATTATGTAACACTTTCCAACGCTTCCAAAATAATTTTACAAATCATTACCGTTTAATAAGCTGAAAGATAACATCTAAGTAAACAATTTGGAAAACGCATAACATATTTAAAAACGTAATTTCAGGAATTTTCAACATGTATTTCCAACATATACAATATTCGAGAAAATATCCGAATACTTTTATTCAGCCCTGTATATGATCTATAGATTTGTATATATACTACATAGGATGCTAAATTTTAGTTTAGTTAAGAAATGCGTAGCACAGTTTAAAATTCTCCTTCTGGAGTTTCTGTCAAAAAACGGAAATGTGTTCGCGAACTTTTGTGATGTTCTGCATATGATCTACAGAATTTATACACACCAAGTAATAGACAAAAAGTGAGTTAAATTTAAAATCGCGTTCAGCAACTTAAAACGCACTTCCAGGAATTATTGTTAACAGACAGTAGAGAATTCTTTTGTGTGTCCCTGTAAATGAACAATCACTGCTATACACACAATATTCTATAGTAAGCCTCTTGTAATGCACCTTAGTGATATATATAAATTTCAATGCGTTTAAAATAGTGAAACATTATTTAATTAAACCAGAAACGATTTTTTTCCATAGACGTAATGTAACAGAATTCTTCTGCCTGTCCCTGTAAAGTAACTCTAAGTGCTATACACCTACTATTCCATATTAAGCTTCTTCTAATGCATCTTAGTGATCTATATAAATTTCAATGCGTTTACAATAGTGAAACATTTTTAAAATAAACCGCAAATGATTTTTCCCCATAGAACGCAATGTAACGGAATTCTTTTGAGTGTCCCTGTAAGAAAACTATAAGTGCTACACACTTCAGTTGAAATAGGGAACGTGCCATAGATAACGACAATAACATATAAAAATTGCAGAGCAATCCGAGCATATTTACGGGAGTTAGAGCACGGCCAGACGGCCAGACGGCCATCCGGCCAGACAAACCGAAGTCATAAGCACTTTTCAACTAGGTTGGAAAGTGCTAAAAAGAATTAATATCCGATTGTAAGTTATATCCTACCGACATTCCTCAAAGTGACTCACCGTGGCTGTACGCAAGAAACGAGAAATATGACAATGTAGATTATGAAAAAGTTGGTAAATGGATGTTATTTTTATCAAAGGATAGAGTCAACGCGGTATGGGCAAGAAACTTCTGAATATTAGATGAATTTTAATTAGAATAGTTTTGTACAGAAAGTTTCATATAGACATTCATCTTTCGATGAAGCGGTTTCGGAGACCGCTCACAGTAGTTATGCGACAGTTTCTGTTACAGCAAGTTAAGGGTTAAGGGATGGGGAATTGCACCCTAAGGAATTTGATACTTCAGAGTATATCAATCGTCGCAGATCAGACTGAAACACCCTATGTACACCCTATTCCATATTAAGCTTCTTGTAATGCACCTTAGTGATATATATAAATTACAATGTGTTTGAAATTGTGTAACATCATTAAAATAAACCGCAAATGATTTTTCCCCATAGACCGTAATGTGTTAAAGGAATTCTTTTGAGTGTCCCTGTAAAAAAACTATAAGCGCTAAACACTTCAGTTGAAATGGGGAACATGCTATAGCTAACGACAATAACATATAAAAATTGCAGGGCAATCCGAGCATATTTACGGGAGTTAGAGCACGGACAGACGGCAGACGGCAGACGGATGTACTGCCAGACAAACCGAAGTCATAAACACTTTTCAACTACGTTGGAAAGTGTTAACAAGAACGAAAAATCATGCGTCAAGCATAGAGTATGTAGCACTTTCCAACGCTTCCAAAATAATTTTACAAAACATACCGTTTAATAAGCTAAAAGATAACATCTAAGTAAACAATTTGGAAAACGCATAACATATTTAAAAACATAATTTCAGGAATTTCCAACAGATACAATATTCGGAAAAAATATCCGAATACTTTTATTCAGCCCTGTATATGATCTATAGATTTGTATATGCTAGGATGCTAAATTTTAGTTTAATTAGGAAACGCGTAGCACAGTTTAAAATGATCTTTCTGGAGTTTCTGTCAATAAACGGAAATGTGTTCGCGAACTTTTGTGCTGCCCTGTATAGGATCTACAGAATTTATACACACCACGTAATAGACAAAAAGCGAGTTAAAATTAAAATCGCGTTTAGTAACTTAAAACGCACTTCCAGGAATTAGTGTTAACAGACAGTAGAGAATTCTTTTGTGTGTCCCTGTAAATGAACGATGACTGCTATACACACACTATTCTGTAGTAAGACTCTTTTAATGCACCTTAGATATCTACCCTATATATGTAAAATCCTAATGAAACGAATTTGTGAAACGATTTTATGAAACGAATTTATGAAACGATTTTATGAAACGACTGATTAAACGACTGATTATGTTTCAGGGCTATTTTTAATACAATATTAAACGCTTGATGGTGAAATTAATACCAATTGTCCATAAAAATCCGCGGATATCAAAACTGGTAATAGAATTTTGAAAGTGGAATTAGTTTTCGAGATATTAATTTTTTCTAATTTTAATGACATTTCTGTAATGATGGCAACTAATTACTCAGTTTTTTTGTGACAAAAAAGGGGAAAAAATTGAAAAGGATCACGATAAGGATTATTGATTTCTTTTTATTCGTCATTTTCAAACTGAAATTGAATTTATCTTTTATTTCAATCGATAATGAAGACAAGATTGTGATTAAATTATGTTTTTCAGGAAAATTTGGAAAAAAAAATCACATTTCTATCGTCAGGATTCAATTGTCTGTCAGCATTTAATTTAATTTATAAACTGAAAATATTTTGAATAAATTCTTCCAAATGACGTCATTTATGTAAACGCAAAAGAAAGGGGCAAAAAAGAATTAATAGTAATTATTATTTATTGATATCATTTTGTTATTTTTTTGTAAAATTTAATTAAACGAATTTATAAAATCACTAATTCGGATATTTGAAACGAATATATAAAATAATAATTGCCCAACTGAACGCAAGGAGAATAAAATATCCTGCTTGGTTTTCTTTCCAATTTGAATGAGAATATGACATCAATTATGGTAAAATGACATTTATTCCTTTCTCTCTTTTATTGGCAGCAAGGAAAAAATGCTCCCTATATATTAGAGAAATGCTATTAAAGTTTAAAACAAATGACTATTTCATAAGCATTACTTTTTTAAATAATGAATTATATGTTTACACATAAATAACAAAGAGAAGAAAAAACTACAAATAATTAAATTACTATACTCGAAACACACTTAAGGTGTAAATTACGTTATATATTAAAATGATTTTCGTTACTTTTCCAATTTAGGGGCCTTCGCGAGATATAGAAAGTGACCTTGGCAATGAATTGAAATTCGGCAACATGTTTTCTAACAATCTATTCGCTTTTTGATATACACAAGCAATTATTTCGATATTTATACAATTTATTTAATATAAAGAAGCCATTTATCTATTTTTATGTACAAAAAGAGGTAAATTGAAAGACAATTATAAATAAATTGTATATATACATGTATAAATACATGTATAAACAAGCATAAAAGTTCGGTGCTTTTCCAGTATATGGGGCCTTGACGAAACAGAGAAAATAGCCTTGGCGGAAAAGGAAATTTGGCAACATACTTTCTGTCAACCTATTCACTTTGTCATTTCGTATGCAGAAGCAATTTTTCAATATTTATACAATTTGCTTAGCGTAAAATGTCACTTATCCTATTTTATATATAATCAGAAGTAATTTATATATATATATATATATACATATAATAATATACGTATAATTAAAATACGCATATAAACAAAAAAATCGTCGAATTTGTTTCCATGGCTGTGTATGTCATTTGGCACCAAATCTCACTTTCTGATGTCCGAATTGCGCCAAGCTTTTTAAAAAAGCGTCAAGACCCCTATAATAGAAAAACACCAAAAGTTCATTGGGTTTGTTTTCATAACTTTTGGCAACAAATATATGTATATTAACGAATCTATTCATTTTTGAAATTCAAATTACGCCAAACCTAAAAGCAAAGGATCCTATACTGGAAAAGTACTCGATTTTCTTATGGACAATATTCAAGTGACATAACATGGTGTAAAATTATCGCGGATAGCAAATTTGTTTAAATATCTCATCAATTGATGCCGAATAAATGCAGGCATGAATGCACAAAATCCTTATATATTATTTCTCCTGTCAACATCCCTTTTTCTAAGAAAATATGAAACGCAGAACAACGAATGAGATACCATATGAAAGGTTTTAGAACCGGCTTCTGACATAGCCCACTTAACAATTCGTTAAAACATGTTTTTGATTAAAATTTTCTGAAAATTAAAAATTAATTCGGCATATTTTTCATAAATGAAATGAAAGGTTTTCCTGAAATTATTGTTGCCAAAAAAATAAATTACCACATTATATGATGCTCAGCAATTATTATAAAAAACACCGCACGGGTTTATTTTATATACTTATGATTAAAAAGCGAAATTGAAATTGAAATGTTTAGATTTATATTTCTAAGTCCCATGTTTTTCCCGAAGCGGATGACGTCATCCTCTAATGCAGTCAAAATACGATTGTTATTATTTTTTTTTTTCTCGCGCGTGCCTTTAGCAATCTTGGATCAGTTTTCAGTCTAACTTTGATGGAATAAATTAGATGATATTCTGGCTTGACTAACAACTAAATGTTGTTTGCAGATATTTTTATCCTCGCTTTTTCTTTAGAAGTTTAAACCTGCATCTGATAAATATTACATATTGATAAAAAATGATACTTCTCTATTATCCCGTCGACCACTTTTCATAACAAAAAACTATCGCCAAATAAACGGGAGAACGTTGCCATTGGAATATAAAAAAAATATATATATAAGAATTTAAGGACACAATTGTTATTTTAATTAATAAAATAACTACCAAATCAGTAAAACATAATGAAAAATACACGCAAATGTCGAATGTAAAACCACTAGATGACGTAACAAACACGCATAATGATTCTGACATCAAGTAAATGCGACTGCATTTTTGGCGTTTAATCTTACAGTTTGGCGGTAATTTTTTGTTATGAAAAGTGATCGACGAGATAATATAGAAGTACCTAAAAAATATTAGATTTCAGTGCGAAATCTTCGCACGGGCCCTCTGGTATTTAATTAATTTTGTATGATAAATAATTATTAGAAAATTCGTATATACATATTAATTAAAATAAATAATTTACATATTTAAAATAACATGAAAATATGCATGATGGTGCACTAAAATAGAGAGAAAATTAAAACCTGTTACTGAAAATGTCTATAACATAGTACTTTTCAATACCGTGGTTCTTAATGTTGTCGCAACAGCTGTGTATGAGGCCATGATAATAAAAAAATGCCCCCATTAAAACGTTAAAAGCATGACAACCCAATTACAGATTTATCAATATTTTTAAAACAAAGCACGCTGTCATGTTTTTAGAGGCCTCGAAGTCTGAGCGGGGGTTGGCGAGCGTAGCTCGCAGGGGGTAGGCCCCCTAGTATATATATAAATTTCAATGCGTTTAAAATAGTGAAGCATTATTTAAATAAACCGCAGACGATTTTTCTCCATAGACGTCATGTAACGGAATTCTTTTGACTGTCCCTGTAAAGTAACTATAAGTGCTATGCACACCCTATTCCATATTAAGCTTCTTCTAATGCACCTTAGTGATATATATAAATTTCAATGCGTTTAAAATACTGAAACATTATTTAAATAAACCGCAAATGATTTTTCCCTATAGACCGCAATGTAACGGAATTCTTTTGAGTGTCCCTGTAATAAAACTATAAGTGCTACACATTTCCGTTGAAATAGGGAACATGCTATAGATAACGACAATAACATATAAAAATTGAAGAGCAATCCGAGCATATTTACGGGAGTTAGAGCACGGACAGACGGCCAGACGGCAGACGGCCATACGGCCAGACAAACCGAAGTCATAAGCACTTTTCAACTAGGTTGGAAAGTGCTAAAAAGTGAAAATAAATCAAACTATTTCAGAACGTGCAAGCCACCACAGCAAATGCGGTAAACTTTTATACCTTGTATGATATATTTTATTATTTTTATTTGTATAATAAGAAAGTACAATAATTAAAGATAATTATAAAACATGGGTAGATTTTCGAAATATTTTTGTTGGAAACGAAAAAAAATTATTAATTTCCTGATTTTATTATACCATTTTATTTCATTTCATCTATCGAAATTGCGATGTTATTTTTAGATTGAACACAGATGTGGAAAATATGGGCAGGATTCTCACGATTTCTAATTTAGAGTTTTATATTATGCCAACTTTATTTAATCACAGAATTTCTTTCATCGAATAAGGAGAAGATTACTGTTTAAAAATAATGGTTTTTCAATTTTCCCAACTTTTTGGAGCTGTTGGATCAATATTTCAGTAATAATGGCTCTCTGCAGTAGCACAGACCGGATTTCATTTCGGAAAAGGAAAATGGGCTAAGTAGGGTTGACCCCTTACTTGGAGAATGGAGTTATAACTAGTTAGACGTGCCAATCTCAAAACTTTCTTCTATCTCATACAAATTTTACATACACCAAAAACGAATCAGCACCATTTTATGTCAAGGTCTAACTGAATGTAAAGTTTTCTAAAATTACGTGCATTAGTTTTTGAGGCATGACTATCGTTAAAATCCTGAAAAATACTACATATCAACGCCAATTGTTTGGAGATTTACACTGAAACCTGATCAACAATAACTTATGTCAACGTCTAACAGAATCTGAAGTTTGATGAAATTCTGTGCATTAGGTCTTGAGATATAGCTATATGAAAATCGTGAAAAATGTAGCATAGCAGTGCCATCTGTTGGACGATTTACGCCAAAAACTAATCAGCACCAATTTATATCAGGAACGAACTAAATCTAAAGTTTTATTAACTTCCGTGCATTAGTTCTTGAGATAGAGTGGCCACAAAATTTTTGTCACATACAGACAGACATTTTCTAAAAACAGTCAAATCGTGTTCAGGACCCTCTAAAACGTATAAATCCGCCTAAAACCGGAAGTCGATTTTTTTCACGAATCCAATACTCTCTTCTTGTAAAAATAGAAGAAAGTAAAAATTTTAAGAATTAGGTTATGATTAGATAAAAAATACTGGTTTCGCGGGGAAGGGGGGTGGTCTCCAGTCCCCTAACCGCCCCTGGTTCCGTGAGCATAAATCAAGAGAAGTTTTTACAGATACTTATTAAATATACTATGGCATAAGAAAAAACAAAAGTAAAACAATAGACAAAAATTTTGTGGTCGCTGTATCTCAAGAACTACTACACGGAATTTCATAAAAATTTAGATCCAGTTAGACCTTGATATAAATTGGTGATGATTAGTTTTTGGTGTAAATTGTCCAACAGGTGACGCTGCTATGCTGCATTTTTCATGATTTTCACGATAGCTATATCTCAAGAACAAATGCACAGAATTTCATCAAACTTCAGATTCAATTAGAGGTTGACATTAGTTGTTGCTGATTAGGTTTTGGTGTAAATAGCCTAACAGGTGGCGCTTTTATGCTGCATTTTTCAGGATTTATATGTTTTTAGCAACAGTCATATCTTAAGAATTAATGCACGGAATTTCATCAAACTTCATATTCTTTAGACCTTGACGTAAGTTGGTACTGATTACGTTTTCGTGTAAATCATATAATAAGTGGCGCTGCTATACTGCACTTTTTGGATTCTAAATTGCATAATTAAAAAAATTACGCTTTTAGAAGTATTAACATGTATGTTATAGAAGAAAGTTTTGCGAATGGCACATACGACTAGTTTTTCATTATAGTTTATTGATAATTGGTATTGAAATCGATACTGAAAGTTCTAATGAAATGTCGGAATGCCATTAAAATAACTATTGCACTTTTTCCCAAAACCAAACATTGCGACTTACTGTTTTATTATTAACTTCTTTACTATTATCTCATTATTGATATAAATCGTACATAAAACTCATACCTTGTTTATAAATGAAATTAAATGAATGATTTTAATAAAAATGTTTAATTTCCATAAGCATGATGGGAACCATGATGGAAAAAAACCCCTCCTTTAAATATGTTATATAAATTATTTTTATAACTTTCTCAATTAACTCTTTCCAGCAAAACCTTTTTGTGGAAAGGGGGGGGGGTGAGGGGATTTTTTTTTTGCTTTAAATACACAGCTATCCGATAGGCAAAAATAAAATTTTACATTAATCTCATGAACAGATTGAAAGTTGGTGCATGTACTAGTACTGTGGACAATTAACTTTACCTGTTTACGTCATTCAAATACAATTTCAGTTACTTTGTGTTTTATGACGAGCCCTGCTCGTCCAATTACTAGAAAGGGTTGAATACAAGTATTTATCACGGATACTTTCAGCTTTGTACTGACTGTTTAAACACCATTACACATAGAAGAAAATAACCAAAGATGGGAAAAAAACCGAAGTGCAAAAAAGCCGGACAGATGGCAGACTAAACGAAGTCATAAACACTTTTCAACTATGTTTAAAAGTAGGGTGTAAAAAAAATCATTATTTCTTTTTTAAAAAAAATCGCATTTTTTAAATTTAAATCGCATTTTTAGGATTTTTTCCCTTGCATTAAAATACCGAATAGCAATTAAGAATTTTAGATTTCCAAAAAAATTAAACCTCTAATTGCTAACATAATCTGTGTTTTTATAATTTAATTAATAAATTATAATTATTAGTTAATAATTTCAGAAATTATAAAAACTGCAAATTAGCAATTTCATTAGTTAGCATACAATAATGTTATGTACATTAATATTGTGTATTAACTATATAAAACTATATTAAATACTACTCATATTTACATTTATTAAAATTGTTAATAACTGCATTTAATATAAATTTGCTAACACTGCTTAAAATTAATAATTGTTAAACAATTAACTCTCTAATTAGGAAAATAATATACATTTTTATGCTTCAATTACTAAAGTGATAATTAATAAATTAGTATTCAGTCTAGAAAGAAAAAGGAGCAGGTTGCTGCTTCCCAAAAAGGCCACTAGTTCAGTAGAAAAGAACATTATTTCATGAGGCAATATACTGGTAATGTGTTTAGTAGCGGTATAAAGAACAAAAAATATATGTTTTTTAATATGACAAATAAAGTGATATTAATTTTTAATCATTTTATGAATTACAAATTGAAAAATATAATTAAATTACAACATGATTCAATAGAATCTTGTTTTACTTACCCATCATACGTAGTATAGGGTAAGTCTTGTAATCGTTTTGAAAATCGAAAATTTTTTTTTGACGGATTTACACGTTTCAGACACTGGAGATTCCGAAAAACATATTTTTAGAAAAAAAATTTTGCCGTCCGTCTGTGTGTCTGTGTGTGTGTCTGTGTGTGTGTCTGTAAACGCTCTATCTCCCGAAAAAATTGAGATAGACACTTGCAATTTGGTATGTACTTAGTATGTAATAATGGGAAGAAGCCTATTTCATTTCAATAACCTCGATTAACCGGAACAATTTTTTTCGGACTCTCGAAATATTCGTTCTGATGAAAGGTATATAAAAATTTTCGAAATTGTTTATTTTAAGAAATGAATATAAAAGACAATAAAAAAACATAAATTTTGAATAAAGCATGAAGTCGATCGGATAATTAGTTGCCGAGATATTTGGAATCCTCTTTTCCACACTCTTCGATTTTTCATGACCCTGTATTTCATCCAAATTTCACTTCAAAGATATATTTTAATTGGAAATTTGACGCTTAATCGGATGCAATAAACCGCTAGTTAACAGGATTATTATTTTTGGAGTTATAAGGAAAAACCTCTTTCATGCAATTCAGTAATCGAGCCTTTAAAGTTTGTGACGTCATCAAGCCACGATTTTATTTTTTGAATTGCAATGCATTTTATAAGTAGTTTACACATTTTTATTTTAATATTTTACATTATGCATATCCATGATGGGTAAGTATTACGGTGGCCCCCAACGACTAGTTTTCTAAAGAAGTAAACTTCTATAATTTTTTGCAAGGTCTTGACCACGCGGATTTAGAATTACTGTGGTATGGGGGAAGTTTACTGCAGGAAATCTCCGGATACAACTAAAGGTGAATTTCACTTTAAAAATATCAGAGTGCATTTTGCCACTTTTAAAAAGGGCAGGGTGCTGCGCCCTTAAAGAAGAGCCTAGAAGGAACAGTAAGTAGTAACAGAATTAATAAAAACTGCAAAAAAAGTTTAATTTCATTAGTTAGTAGCACAAATAACAAAACAAACATCATTTGCAACTCATTTCGCATTTGTACTTAGAAAAATTACTGTTAATTACCTTAACCTAAACTTACACACATGTATGCGTATTCTAATAACAAAAAAAAGTATATGAAAATGAGATGCACCCATTCATACACACATGCAGAGTAAATATAAAAATAGCTAGTTGTATCTGACATCCTCAAAATATTAAATAGCAGCATTATTACTAATCAGTGGGGATTATTAGCATTCAGTGTTTCAAATTTAAAAAAAAAGAAAAGTTTTTCTGCCTTTTAGGTAGATTTCGTAAGAAATACTACCTATTACGTTCTCCCCTAAGTTAACATTCCTGAAATTTTTTTGCAGATCTACACCGATCATGACTCCTAGAACCCAAAACCACCCCCAGTTCAAAACTTTATCTATCTATCTATCTATCTATATCACTTTTTTTATGGACACGATAACTTCCATAATTCTGCACAAATCTCTTCCAAACTGATACATAAAATCAAGCGGCATAAAATCTCGGTCAAGTTCGTTAATGGGCAAAATCGAACCAAGAGGGGGTGGGGTGGGGTAGGGGGTGTGAAAACAGAAAAAAACCATAACTTCTTAAATTTGATACATATCGAATACATTTAAAGTTATTATTACTTCTAGGAAAAGGGCCAAAAATTTATGTATGACAGATTTTTGATTTCATCAAAAATTCAAGGGGGGGGGGGAAATAGAGGTTTCAGAAGTAAAAAATTCATAACTTCGTCAATTCATAAGATATCAAATCCGCTTAAATTTATTATAAATCTTCTTAATATTATCTACAACTTTTATCTTGACAAGTTTTTTATAGTACCAACTCTTACAGCAAAAGAAAAAAGAAATCTTTGCTGGCTCCGCCTACAGGCAGAGGTATATTTCGAAGTGGATGGTCCAAACTGCCGCATCAGGGCAAATAGGTCTTTCTTCTGCAATTCTCAATAAAGAGGCGTCCCACGGTCTGCGTCTTCGAAATCTACCTATGCCTGTAGGCCGAGCCGTCAGGGATTTTAAATTCGCAATTAATTTCTTTATCTGGTGTATTGAATTCAAAAGTTAATATATATATATATATATATATATATATATATATATATATATATATATATATATATTTATATATACAGGGGTCGATCCAGGCAAAATTTGGGGCCTATTTAGGGCCCCTTCACAAAAATCAATTTAATAAAATGGACTCCTTCACAAAAACCATTTTAATAAAATGACCCCTTCACAAAATTCCTTTTACTAAAATAGACCCTTTCACAAAATTCCATTGCATAAAAACTTGCTATTTATAATTTATTTATTGTTTTGTGATGTTTTAAAATGTGTAATTTGTAAACAAACAAGTTCACCAGAGAAGAAAACTTCACCAAAAATATTTTAAAAAGTTTTTGTTTATAAATGCTTGGTTCGAATTTGATTAACTGGATTTCAACTTCGGTTACAAAATGTTATTTTTCACAAAAATGTAATAAATTTCACAAAAATAACCTTTACCTTTCACAAAATGGGCCCCAAGAAGAAAAACCTGCATCGACCCCTGATATATATATATTAAACATTTATTCCACTTCTATCGGAGAAGCTCTTGCTGTGCTTAACACTTTTATACCAATTAGTAATTTTTTTCTTATGCATTCTTTTGCAATAGCTATTGAGGAGGTGTCATTCTTTAATTGTTTTTTAGCTGCAATTTGCCATAAATTTATTATTGTAAAAGTAGAATGGGAAAATGAAATACTGGCTACATATTCTTTTACTTGCAGAAATTTATTATACTTGCTATGCGTATTTTATGTAACAGAATGAATAATTTGATTATTTAAAGGAACATATGACATTGCAAATTATATTAGCTTTAAGTATCATTTTTAAATGAAATGCTTTTTACACCAGATAAAACCTTGTTTTTTACATACTTAATTTTTACAAGCCTGCGGAATTAAGCTTAGATACAATTATTTAAAGCTTTTTTTTTTTTTTTTTTTTTTTTTTTTTTTAATTGATAAGGCGAAATACCCATAGAAACTTTCCAAATTACGTTCATCTCAACGATTTAATACTTTTTTGTTTATGTATTTGAAACATTTAGAAAATTTATGATTTTAATCAATGATTTGTTCAAAAAACCCAATTGATTAAAATAATGATTTAATCATTGATTTAAATCATCTTATTAAAATCGTTGACACCCTATTTATTTGAAAGTGTTAAAAAATTGAGGGTTTGAAAAAAGTAATTTTCTCCCGCTCTACGCAGTGAATCTGACACATTTAAGCAGTAATTTGCAAATGCATGGAGTTGTAATATATTGTTATTTACGGGTCAGATAATCGAACAGCGTTTATCATTTACCTATAATTGTGGCACATACTGAAAATATAATAGATTGCTCCCTGATGACCTTTCTTTGGCTGTTGTTTCCCAAAAATCGTCTTAAAACACCAAATTTGATGTCATTTTCTAAACAATCCTTTGCTTTTATAGAAAAATATGAAACGCTATTGGTATCTGAATCAGAATATCTTCAAATTTTATGCATTTACGGAAAAAGTGTGACTTCGTGAATGTATGAGAAAGTAGCCAATTTATATTTGAGCTATGTATGAATCTATCTATGGTCTGTCTTAAACAGCGTAAAAATATGTGTTGAGAGAAAATACAAAGGCCGAAGCATTGAATTCAAACACATATTTACCCATTAAAACCTGTTTTAATAATAATGCAACAGTTTTCACACATCTTCAAAAATTATTACAAAACCTATATTGCCATATTAATAATACGCAAAATAACTGCTGACGTATTCGTTTTATTTTACTAAATCTTTTTACCATTTAGATAGTTAATTTTAATTGTTTTAACTAAAAATTATTTTTTACCACAAATTAAAGAAAAAAAGAACTTGAAAGGGTTAAAATGCCACTAAATAGGTAATAAATACTAAAATAAATAATATAATTACGATTTGTAAAAACAAATCATATTTTAACCTAATTTTACATGGTTTTCACATTTGAATTAAAAAAAAATTAAATAACTCTAACTAATTACTAATCTTCTGCTAAGTGCCTTCACTTAAAGTGGTTCTCAATAACCTGATCAACAACGCGAAACTTTCTGACACATTTTCTGACTCATTTTTAAACGCAAAGGTATACAATTTAAGGCCATTTGGAATCAAAACGAGTTTTCCATTTTTTGATAAATAAATTACTTATCGAGTTATAACCGATTCAGGTCACGTGACGACAAGTTTTTCACCTTTCTTGTGGTGCGGCGTAGGGCATTCGATCCAAAACGCCGACTTTGGCAGTATTTTCTGAAAGATCTTCTTATTTTACCAAAAAATGGAAAACGTCTTTCGATCAGAATGTTTCTGAATAAGAACACCTGCCAATTTCATGCATTTTCGAATAAAAATAAATTTAAAAATATGTCATAAAGTAGCCCGTTTAGATTTGAGAACAGCCTTGAAACTGCATATATCTCGTTTTAAGGGTCATAGGACTTTTAAACCTTCAAAACATTCAATCTTTGAAAATATATAGTAGGGGAAGGTGGCCTAAAATGATCCTAGCGGGCAAAACGATCCACATATGTTTTCTTCCAGACAGGTTGCGCTATCTACAGGGTAACACATAAACTAGTTGTAATCAGTGAAAAAGAAGCAATGGCGGTATTCAAGCGATCGCAGTATTACGCGTCTGAATAGAGTTCATTGAAAAATTGGGTTTTATAACATGTTTTAAGGTTAGCACCAACTTTATATTATTAAGATATTTATACTGTATTTATTTAGACATACAGTCTTTCATGTACAGAGATATGACTTAGTTTACTTAATGGAGTATAACAATATAATAAATTATAACACCTTGTAATAATATGTTTCTTTTAAATACTAAAAGGTGTAAATTAACAACATGAAATAACTTTTATTAGGTTGTTTGACATGTTTCGCCTCACTTGTTCATCACTATCTTATTTTTTTTTTTAAATGGCTCGGAGTGAGACAAAACATGTCAAATATCCTAATAAAAGTTATTTTATGTTGTTAATTTACACTTTTTAGCATTTAAAAGAAATATATTATTGGGGTATGTTTTTAAAGGGGAATTACACTTATGTATTGTCATAATTACTTTTATATCCTTTATTTTGCCGATAGAAAACAATCTACAACTATTTTTAAATGAAGGATCATTTTGCTCTTATGGTGAGGGTGAAATGATCCTTTGGACACATTTAAAAAAATATTTTTTTCATTACTCAATTTGGGTTTAAAATATTATTAAAATATGTTTATAATGCAAAATATGGTGTAAAACATTCTAGCAAAGGGCAAAAGATTTATTTAAACAGATATGTTATTTTACACAAGTTTTTCCCTTAAGGGGATCATTTTAGGCTACCTCCCCCTATATATTAAAGAGTAATTATTTCTGAACACTTTAAAACAAAATGAATGACACTCTTAATAGTTGTTAAATATGGAGTATTTTCAAAAAGAGAATTTTAAATTCATTTTTCTCAAAATTTTCATTTATTAATCTTTCTGTGATTTTGGAGCATTGGACGCAAAGTAGTTAAAAAGCATTTCGATATTTTTTTTAAATGAAATTTTCAGGATATATTATGTATGTGTTATATTGCTAAATTTTTGAAAATTTTATATAAGCAAGATACAGTTTTGTTTTTAAAACATAAAAATGCTAGAAATAAAGATTTTTTACGTTCAGTGTAACCACAAGTCTCTCAAGTACAATTAAATAAGAAAACTTTTCTTTTATATGCAGAAAGTTTTTGTAATTATATACGCACAACCTGTGATTCCAATTTTTTTCGAAGTTTTAAAACCCCTATAACAACTAATTTTCCCTATTTTGATCTGAAAAAAAATATATATGAAATGAAAGAAAAAACATATATCTATTACCACCTATAAAAAATGTGTTTTTGTAATTTAAACTTTTTGAAATATAAAATGACAAAAATGGTCACTTTTTGACATTTTAAAAGTCCTATACCCCTTAAGCAACTTAAAAATCTTTCAATTAAAAACTGAATAGTCTTAAGTTGAGCGTCCAATGTTCTTTTGAAATTATTCTTTATTGATAAGAACAATTAAAATGCACACTAAACAGATGATGAACACTATTATCAATAAAATAATTTTATCGCAGTCATCTTTTTAACTCAAATTTTGTATTCACGATAGCACAGTATTAAAATATCTCTCAGTGAGGAGATAATAATACATTTCCTGTTATTCAATAAGTTATGCGTATCCTAGACGTTTCGGTTGAATATTGAGCTAACAGGTAGCTTTTATAGAATGTATGCGAAAATTATCCAAAGCAGTTCGAGGAAATCACAAGCTGCCGTCTTATAAAAAGAGGTTCAGAATGCTAGACAGTCACACTCCAGTTTCGGACAGAGACTTACACAGAGATTGTCTTGAGCACTTAGTTTCTGAAGTCCATTCAAGATGACCATCAAGGAGAAGTCTGACCGAATCTTGCCCTTGTTCGAGCAGCTGACCTCCCTGACCAGGCAGCGGCTCCCAGTGGAGGAGAGGGATCCCAGGCTCGCCAGTGCTGGTCATTTGCCCAGAGGTACCCTGTTCTCCTGCTTTCATGAAAAGCACCTGCTTGAAGCTACTGAACTCTTCAAGATCCTTTACTGTGAGTACTCGTTTTAGTATAATAATATTTCTGTGACTTGTTTAAGTTCATTTTTAACACTTTCCATGATAGTTGACAGGTGTTTATGAATTCGGTTTGTCTGTCTGCCGTATGTCGTGCTCTAACTCACGTAGCCATGCAATTTATATATGCTAATGAGGTTTAATATGGCATGTTTGGTATTAAAAATGAAGTATGTCGGAATTAAAAATGAAGTATGTAGCGCTTATATTTTATTTACAGGGAGACTCAAAAGAATTCCGTCACATTACGGTCTATGGGGAAAAATCGTTCACGATGAATTTTAATGATGTTGCACTATTTCAAACGTATTTAAATTGATTTTTAGCACTTTCCATAGTTGACAAGTGTTTATGAATTCGGGTTATCTGTCTGCCGCCTGCCTGTCTGGCCGTGCTCTAACTCATGTAGCCATGTAATTTATATATGCTAATGAGGTTTACTGTGATATATTTGGTATGAATAATGAAGTATGTAGCTCTTATAGTTCATTTACAGGGCACTCAAAAGAATTTCGTCACATTACGGTCTATGGGGAAAATCGTTTGCGGTGAATTTCGAAGATGTTACACTATTTCAAACATATTTAAATCGATATATATCACTGAGCACTATAACAGGCTTACTATAGAATATTGTGTGCATAGTATTCATCGTTCATTTACAGAGACACGCAAAAGAATTCGGTTACAGCACTGTCTAAGAGCAACAATTACTGGAAGTGCGTTTTAGTTTTGGTACATTTTTTAAATTAAACTAATTTTTTTTCCCTATAACTTGGTGTGTATAAATTCTATAGATGATATACAGGGCAACATAAAATATCTCGAGCACATTTCCGTTTATTCACGGAAATTTCTGAAGAGGAATTTACAACTGTGTTATGCGTTTTCCAAATTGTTTACGTAGACATCATCTTTCACCTTATTAAACGGTAAAGTTTTGTAAAAGTATTTGGACGTGTGGAAAGTGTGTCATAATCATAACGGCGAAGTTTTGTTAAACCTTTAAGCGTTTTGCCCGTTTTTTTTTTTCGTTTCCCAAAAACAACTTAAATCGGCTCTAGACCAAAAATTTTTTAAACAAATTTGTATTTAAAAAAATATGTATAAAACAAAGAGATATGAAATGTATTTTAGAAACAAACGGGGAAAGAAAATTTAAATTATTTTAAGTTTTAAAATATTTTTATGAAAATGCAGGAAAGCCCTCAGACGCCCAGAGGGGTATTTGGACGTTTTGAAAAGTGTTTTACAATCTATGCTTGACGCATGATTTTTCGTTCTGGTTAGATCTAAAATTAGTAGTTATGTGCAACGTGTCCTCATAATAATTTACTATGAAGAACTGTTATACCGAATAATATGAAATATCTTGGCAAACAATTAGTGAAAATTAATTATTTGAGGAATAGTCAACCAAAAATTTCTAACGTAATGTAGAATAATTAGATTTGTAAGTACTCTGTTTCTTATATTTAAGATTTATGTAGCTTGGGAAGTATAATGACATGTAGTACAAATACAGTGATAATAACACTGAGTAATAAATCCTGTGTTAAAAATGTTAATCGTTTGTATCTCAAAGGGACTATAAAGTTCCAATACAGAAAATTTGATGTAAATTTTATTTATTACACTTATTTATTGCAGCATACTTTACATTTTGTACAAAATACTCTGCTTTTTAACATTTTCTAACATAGATAAAAAGTGTTTATGAATTCGGTTTGTCTGTCGGTCTGTCTGTGCTCTGACTCTTTTCAAAATATTCCGATTGCCCTGTAATTTTTATATATTATTGACGTTTACTATAATACGATTCTATATCATGAACAGATTTCTGTTGAAAATTACGCGTGGGGCATTTATAGTTCGTTTACAAGGACAGTCAAAAGTATTCCGTTACATTCAGGTCAATGGTAGTGAATCATTTCAAGTGCATTTTACTGATATTACACCATTTGAAACATAAGGAATAAAACATGTTTTCTGTGGAATATGGATAAGAAGCATTTATTATTCATTTACAGAGCCACACAAAAGGATTCTGTTAGTTTATGGTCTACGGGGAAAATCGTTTGCAGTATATTTTAATGATATTACACTATGTCAAACATAAATCAAATTTATATGCATTACTGAGGTGCACTATAAGTAGCTTACTGATAAAAGTTTAATGTGCGTTGCATTTATTATTCATTTACAGGCATATTTTGGTGAGCGTGGTTTGTCATAAAATTCTCTAATTCTAAACTCTATTATTTTTGTAAATGTAATGTAATTGTAACCATAAAGAATATTTGGCGATTTATCACCTATGGCTGGTTAACTCAACAATGTTTAAAACTAATTTATTAATTTATAATTAATTTATAAAAATAATAAAATGTTGTATGGTCATCGGAAAGATACCTGTGAACATTTTATTTTATTCATTTATTTTTTATAATTGTAGCATATCAGAAAGTGAGTGAAAAATGGACTACAAAATTCTATCTTTAAATATAAAAACCAAGTTAGGTTAAATACAAGCGTGTAATAAATCAACAGTAATTCATATTATTTAGTGCAACTATTGCATTTCATAATTTTGAACGTAAGTCATGCAAAAAAGAAGTTTTTCTATACTTGTATCCCGACCTCTTTTTCTCTTTAGTCAAAAAAAAAAATTATACTATACAAGATTGAGAATTTGGAAGAGTGATGGAACTTTTCTTATTCTCTATAACTTCTTCCAAGATGATTTGGTTTGCAAAGAGATAATCTTCGAAAATAACAGGAGTAACAGATTCTTAAAACACTCTTAACACTCTTAAAAATCTTCTACATTTACTCCCCCCCCCCCCCCCCTCCTCGTCTTGCAAGGTTGACCTGAACTAGATTACTTTTGTGATTGTATTTTAATCTTGAATTTGAATTTTATTTCTTAGATTGAAATGATTTTATGATATTTTAAAATTGGATACATTTTAATAATTTTTTTAGTCATCCTCTGTTTTTAAGGCCTTAAATAAGGATCACAAAATTACTGTTTTTGTTTTTGACAAATATTTACTGTACCATTTTCATTCATAAATTAAAGTAATATTGAAAGTTAAATACAGTTTTTTAAAATGTAATAATAGATCAAAAGCATCAAAATTAGCAAATTGAATCAATTAGCTATTAGTATTATACAGTAGCACATTTAATTGGCATATTAAATTAGTATATTAAAACGTTAAAATTTGCACATCTATCTACTTTAATAAATTAAAACGTTAAAAATAGCATAAATAAAGATATTAGTATAAATTATTCAAGAAAAGAAATCTGTAGGATTACTATTTCGAATTATACAACTATGTGTTCATAATTCGCTATCTCCATATTTATGTTTATTTTTGTAAATATTTACTAAGTAACATTGCTAAGGAATTTTAAAGAACTATAAACAACATCTTTAAGATTTGTGTATTTAAGTGAAAGCAGAATTGAGAGTGTCGGGCAAGAGGGTGCTAAGCCACACTTTTGAACTTCTGAGATATTTCAATTTGAAAATTTGATCCAAATACTCAAATCGAGATATATAACATAAAGTTTTCTCGGCAATGTCTTAGTAACATTTGACATATTCTGAGTAACAGGCATTAATTTAATGATATTACTATAACGTTTTTTGTAAATAGCTATCTTCATTGGGGGCATAAACATCTGAGGCAAAAACGAAACCTGGGACATATGCTGCCACCAAGTAACATTAGAAACAATTTATATGTTGGATATTATAATTTACAATATTAAGCAACAGATTACAGTGTTAGGTTTATTTCACCAAAAATGTGGCTTGGCACTTTCTTGCCCTGACCCCCTCAATTTATAAAATGTAATTCATAGATATTCATTATAGATATAAACTAATATGTTGAATTTCAGTTATTAAATTCACACTGAAGAACTCAACTAAATAATTAACCTTTAACTGCTGTTAGCGATTTAACAGACCACTGTTTTTTTTCTTTTTTCACAGTTTAACTTGAAATTTTCAGTTTAACTATAGATACTCGAGAAATTTTGTTTCATTTGGAGCCTAGTATTATTGCTAGAGACCTCTGAATAGATGAATTTTAATTATAATAGTCTTGTACATAAAGATTATCACATTAAGAGTATCCTATGAATTAATCGAGCCTTTTATTCATAATTCGATCAAGTGATCTCAGAGACCGCTCACAGTAGTTATGCAACAATTTTTGTCACAGCAGTTAAGTGTTAAATACAGTTTATGACAAATTTCGAATAATCTCCAATAACTATTCGGTTTTATATGTATTTCAGCTGCCGCTGATTTTGATGACTTCATCAAACTTGCCACCCAAGCTCGTGACATCGTAAACGAGGGTCTCTACGTGTACGTCCTGTCCGTAGCTGTGGCTCACAGGGATGATTGCCGGGGTGTCACCCTCCCTCCCATCCAGGAAGTCTTCCCCGACAGATTTGTGCCATCTGAAACCATCAATCTGGCCATCAAAGAATCCAAGAATCATCCAGATATGGTATATTTCTTTAATGATAGAAATCAATTATTTGATAATTAACACTTGCTTGAATAAAATTACAACATGCAGTGGTTTTAAACCCTTTTTTTCCCCCGTACCTTACTTAAGCGTATCTAAAATCATGACGCTTCCCTCCTCTGGTACTTAAAGTTATTATTATTTAAAGAGTAAACACTTTTTTGAACGAAAAAAAACTAAAATAACATCAACATTGATAAGTACAGAAAAATCAGTCCCTTTACATTTTAGTAACATACGAAATAATTATCAGGTAAAATATTTAGTCAAAACTGTGTTTTTGGCCTTTCCATCAAGAAAAGTTTTACAGTTTCTTGTCAAATTTACCTCAGTGTGAAAAAAAAATTATATTGTCTGCATCTTTATCGAAAGAAAATTTCTAAAAAAGATGCTCGCAGTACGAATAAGGTATGATAGTATTGATACATTTTATAACAGATTTTAGTACCTCATTAAAATAGGTGAAATATTTTTTATAAATAAGATATCTCTATGAATAACACAATGAACAAGGAGAATTTCCGAATTGCAATTTAAACACTATACATGTATAAGTGGCTATTCAATATTTTTAGCAGTAAATCGCGAATGAAAGTATAACTTAATCCGAGTTTTACGAGAATTGGAATGACAATGCAAGAAAACCCTCAGATGGTAAGTAGCCATTTTTCTTCTTTCCCATCATAACTTTCTTCTCTGTTAGAAAGCTTGACCTTCCCCATTTTCGTTCTTTAATGGCCGTGTTTATTCAGATTTTAAAATTTAAAAATGTATATGTGGTAATGTATATTCATAAATTTTGTATGGGGATCGCAGCAGAACCATAAGACATTTACTATAAGTAATATCTTTCTGCAATCCCCATTTAACGATTTATTATTTTTCTAAGGTTGCTAGTTCTCAGTTTAGAAATTTCAAATATTTTTGAATTTAAATGTTTCGAAACAGTCACTTTTAGATATACTTTCATGTAGTTTCAATAGGAAAAGTTTCATCATGTGACATATTGCAGAGCAAACAGAAGCACAAAAGACTTATTCAATAATAAAACAAAAGTGTAATATTCTAATACAGGGTGATTATAAAAAAACTATCCCGATATATGAGCCCATAACTATCATACCGTTCACAGAAACTGAATGAAACTTTTGTTTAAAGTATTTTGAGGTATGCGCTCAAGAATCATATGAAAGACAACAGTTAAATTCTAACAGTTACGGTTACAGTGACAAAATTTCGAAAATTTCAAATGGCAACATCTACTTTTTTTTATTGGAATGTGATCTTCGTAGTGAAAAACCATAAAAAGCGTTGGAACGGTACTTGTAGCACGAAAATCGCCGGCGCTAGACAGACTAAGAAGAAAAGTGAAAACAACCAATAAGGACAGAGAAGCAACAGAAAACAAAACATTTTATTGTGTTTCATACATTTTCCATTTTACACATGACGACACTTTACATGCGGCAGATGGTGGATAGCACTGAACAATAAAATGTTTTACTTTCTGTTGCTTCTCTGTCCTTTATTGGTTGTTTTCACTTTTCTTCTTAGTCTGTCTAGCGCCGGCGATTTTCGTGCTACAGGTACCGTTCCAACGCTTTTTATGGTTTTTCACGACGAAGATCACATTCCAATAAAAAAAAAGTAGGTGTTGCCATTTGAAATTTTCAAAATTTTGTCACTGTAACCGTAACTATTACAATTTAACTGTTGTTTTTCACGTGATTCTTGAGCGCATACATCAAAATATTTTAGGCCAGAATTTCATTCAGTTTCTGTGAACTGTATGGCAGTTATGGGCTCATATATCGGGATAGTATTTTTATAATCACCCTGTATATGTGTAATATTCAAACAAAAGTGTAATATTCTAATAACCAGAAAAGTTATATAATGTATATATATATATATATATATATATATAAAAGCACAAAATATATTTTATATAATTCTTCGGGTTTTAGTTGTATCTTCGATTTTTAAATGAGGACTTTTTGAAAATTAAATAAAAACAAAACTTTTTTTTTTCAATTTTGCATGTGTTATTTTTTTTTTTAGATTACAACTTTTATCTTTTCCCAAAAAACAGACGAAAATTTTCGCAGAAAATTTTGTTAATGATTTTTCTCGAATTGTCTCCATAAAAATCAAATCCCCCCCCATCCCTTCTTTCTGTGGGGTGTACGTTGAGAATCATTGGATTAATGCGTTGAAAAGTCGTTCAATCATTAAGTATAAATTCAAACTATTTTTTAAGATCACTATCGTAATCTCTAAAGGCAATTAAACATATTCTTTGATTTCATAGGATGTTGAGGTTGAAATTGAGACAACTGGCAACATTTTGGATCCCGAATACAAACTCTCCTATTTCCGTGAAGATATTGGCATCAACGCTCACCATTGGTACTGGCACGTCGTCTACCCCGCCAACTGGGATGAAGCTCTTACAGGAAAGGTTAAGGACAGGAAAGGAGAACTCTTCTACTACATGCACCAACAGATGAGTGCTAGGTAAGCGACCTTTATTTATCCTAGATGTATATAGTTAAATATATTAGTATTCATAAATCTCCGCACATACCATCGATATTATAAACTGACTTAATTATACGAAATATTTTGTTGCAGGTACGACTGTGAAAGACTTTCCAACGGTATGAGAAGAATGGTTCCTTTCCACAACTTCGAAGAACATTTGGATGGTTTCGCCCCCCACTTGACTTCCTTGATCAGTGGTCTGCATTACGCCTCTAGGCCAAGTGGATTCAGCCTCAGGGATCTTCCCGATGTCGATGTCCAGGACATGGAGAGATGGAGGGAACGTATCTTGGAAGCCATTGACTTGCAACATGTCCACGCTGCTGATGGTTCTGAAATTCCCTTGGACGAGAAAAATGGTGCCAACATTCTGGGAGCTCTCATTGAAGCCAGCTCTGCTTCTGCCAACAAGCCTTTCTATGGATCTCTTCACAACTGGGGCCATGTCATGATGGCCAGAATTCAAGATCCCGATGGTCGATTCCAAGTAAGAAAATTGTAAACTTCCTTAATTTAGTAGGTTCATGTATAAATAATTTAATTTTATGTAGTGAAAATCCGACTTATATATATATATATACTATTGCTATTTGTGCTAAAGAATATCTTTTTAAATTAATATTTACACGATAAAAGATAGCTGCCTGATAAGAAATACATACAATATAGTAATACGAGTTGTAATTTTTCCAATGAGTGAAAGAGTGTCTAGGTCGGGAGTCGAACCCGAAACCTTTGGCTTACATTGTCAATGGTACCAAGCAATGCTTCCAACACTTGAACTACCTGGACGACAAAATATCCGACACAATTAATTCAGACAGCCTTTTGGCAAAGACATCATGATCTGTTATTTGAAACAGAATAAACTACAGGCAAAGATAACTCCAATATTCTAATATACATTTATGTGACACATATTCCTTGCTTTAAGATTAGAATTTTATGAACTGTTTAAATAACTTAGAATAACTTAATTATTAAATTTAAAACTAGTTTTAGTCATCATATTTGTAAAACTAAAGTGACTTTAAACTATTTATCTTCCTATACATTTTAAACGAGAAAGACAAATGTGCGTCGTCACACATAGATTATGAAGCCCTTTTCCCTGAGAAAGATGTTACGCAATCTTAACCTTAGTTCGTTGACAAAGGATTTGTAAATATAGAAATTGGTTAACTAAAATTATAATAAATAGATATAATTTTGTGCCAATATATTAAAATATCAATAAACAACGTGACAGAAAGCACGCATTATGTTAAAACGTCGATAGCGGACAGCTGTTTCTGAAACTCTGTCATCAGTGCAAGTTAAAACTAGTCGTTGGGGGCCACCGTAATACTTACCCATCATGGATATGCATAATGTAAAATATTAAAATAAAAATTGTGTAAACTACTTATAAAATGCATTGCAATTCAAATAAAATCGAGGCTTGATGACGTCACAAACTTTAAAGGCTCGATTACTGAATTGCTTGAAAGAAACATCCTTATAACTCCAAAAATAATAATCCTATTAACTAGCGGTTTATTGCATCTGATTAAGCGTCAAATTTCCAATTAAAATATATATTTGAAGTGAAATTTGGATGAAATACAGGGTCATGAAAAATCGAAGAGTGTGGAAAAGAGGATTCCAAATATCTCGGCAACTCATTATCCGATCGACTTCATGCTTTATGCAAAATTTATGTTTTTTTATTGTCTTTTATATTCATTTCTTAAAATAAACAATTTCGAAAATTTTTATATACCTTTTATCAGAACGAATATTTCGAGAGTCCGAAAAAAATGGTTCCGTTTAATCGAGGTTATTGAAATGAAATAGGCTTCTTCCCATTATTACATACTAAGTACATACCAAATTGCAAGTCTCTATCTCAATTTTTTCGGGAGATAGAGCGTTTACAGACACACACACAGACACACAGAAACACAGACACACAGACGGACGGCAAAATTTTTTTTTCTAAAAATATGTTTTTCGGAATCTCCAGTGTCTGAAACTTGTAAATCCGTCAAATTTTTTTTTTCGATTTTCAAAACGATTACAAGACTTACCCTATACTACGTATGATGGGTAAGTAAAACCAATTAAAACATATGTATGGAAAGATTAAAATGAAAGGTAGCAAGTAGAGTAGCTTATGATGAAAGGCGAAATGGCAAAGATTCAAGGAACCAACGGAGCTAAATAGCCTGGGGATGTGTAACGTAGTTGTCATAGGCCAATGAAAAGTCAGTGCCACATCCATTCAGTATGAGATAGTAAATGCATGAACACAATAAAGAGTGCGGAAGGGCAGAGTGAGTTAAATAATTGGCTTTCAAACTTCAGAAAATGTGAGTGTACCTTTTAAATCGTTCACTAAACTATTTAAATTTTCACATCTGGAAAAATTTGTTAAAATGTATTTCAAGCTAATACTGACGACAAATCAAAATGTGTATGGATTATTTTATTTGTCCCTGGAAATGAAACATGATTATTATTAATACTATTTTCAGCAGAGAACATTATGTATTAAATTTAAACATACATAAATTTTGTAGCTTTCCAAGCCTATATACGAAAATATTAGCGCGAGCAGACAGACAAACAGACGAACATGTAAATAGAGGAAATTAAGTCATAGACCCTGTTCAGCTATTCTCAAAAGTTCTAAAAATAGCAGAAAACTTTACTGAAATCGATAACTGAATTATCGAAGAAAATATATGAAAAAGTTAAGAGTAATTGCTTTGCTAATGTCAAATAATTCACCAGTTTCTTTCTTTATGAATGTTTTGTATTTCAACTACTGGTAGGATCAAATGTTTAATTTAATTAGAATATTTTAAAACTAAAAACACGAGACTCTAATGAAAAGTAAATTTACAATTTCATTTGGACGCATCAGTCAAATTCTTTTCTGTAGATTGATATATATATATATATATATTTTCCTTAGGAAAACCCAGGTGTTATGAGTGATACCTCCACTTCTCTCAGAGATCCAATTTTCTACAGATGGCACAGATTCGTCGACAATATCTTCCAGCAGTACAAGGCCACCCTGAAACCTTACACTAAGGAACAAGTACGTATTACAGAATTTTTTGAAAGATACACAAGTATTTGTTATTATTAAGTTTCAATTAAAAAAATATAAATTAGACTTACTTATGATTAAGAGGAGTTAAAAATATATTTACTTTATCAATGGACTCTTATACTAAATATTACTGTAGAAATTGGAATTATTGTATATGTATGTAAATGATTTAAATACAGGGTGTTTCACAAAGGACCCCTAACTTAAAAAATTAATAACTCGTAAACAGTGATAGATAAAAACATGAAACCAGTTGTATGTTTATTAAAAAAATCGTAAGAATCTTGTACATAAATCTAAATAATTAGTTAAAAATTGCGCCGATAGATGGCGCTGTGATAAATAGGCGTATCACATTAAAACTTATTCAAAATGTGCACCTTTTGCACAACTGACATGTCGCAAAAGAAGAATGAAATTATCAGTGACTCTCTGCTGTATGTCACCGGCCTGTCTGTTGAATTTTTTTGAAAAGCTCACGAATTGTTTTCCCAACTGTGCCTTTTGCGACTTGAAATCCCTTTTGAAAACTTCTTCTTGTGGCAGTAGGACTCAATTAGGACTTCAAGTAGGATTTAATCGGTGGTACTCCAACACAATAAACACACATTCCTCCACGGTATACATCACTTTTGGAATTATTTTCACTATACGCTAGTAGCGGTCAGATTAAAATGGCGAAATCTTAAATGGCTAGTCTTTCTGTGCTTCTGAACTCTCTTTAGAAAGATTCTGAACGCTCTCAACGCCATCTATCGGTTCAATTTTTAACTAAATTTTGAGATTTATGTATAAGATTCTTACGATTATTTTAATAAACATACCACTGGTTTCATGTTTTTATCTATCACCGTTTACGGGTTATTGATTTTTAAAGTTAGGGGTCCTTTGTGAAACACCCTGTATTAAATAATAGAAAAGAAATATAAAAACTTTATACTAAAATTATCAGTCATTAAATACGTTGTTAATATTATACAATTAATATTACTTTATAATATCAGAAATACTAATCTCTAATCGTTTTAACAAAATAAGAAAGCCCAAACAGCCTATTAAAAACTTTATCCAAGGGGGAAGATATTTTCTTGATTTTTTAACTAATATTGCTTAGGATAACTTTCCTGTGATTAATCTTTTCAAAAATCAGATTAAGAAGACCATTAAAATGAAAAAAAAAATATAAAATCAACTAATAAAATTGCGTTTCCTATTTTTAGTTGACATTTGACGGAATCAAAATTGTGAGCACCCAGGTGAATGCCAAGCAACCAAATGTTGTCACTACATACATCAAGGACGATCGCTTGGATCTCTCTCATGGTATCAACTTCGGAACTGGACACAAAGTTTACGTAAGTATGATCAACTTCTGTAAACTTGAGTGCAATACAATGCGAAATACATACATAATTAAATAAAAGTTCATAAACACATTTCTAAAAATCCATGCACTTAAATTTAAATTAAAGAATATACACTAGTGTGCAAAACTTAAGCAACAAGCGCAAAATGCTAATTTCTGAACACGTGAGTACTCAAAAGGAAATTCTATAAACAGCCAGTGTAGAAAATAGGTACTACCCTAACAGCACAGACAGTCAATGTGAAGTCTTCTTGACATCACAAATGGTCACAATTGTCACAGTCACTACAATGAATAGAAATGTGACATCTTTCATTCGTCTCATTTTTACTCTCATTTGGTCACACCACTGAACAGTCACCATGACTGATGCTTTTTGACGAGTCACCAGGTGATTTTACAATGAAGTCATTTTGTGACTCTCATGTGACTGTCATTTTGACACTCCATTGTAAAGTCATCATGATAGCTGTTCTGTGACGAGTTCCCAAGTGACAGAAAATGAAATCATCTGGTGACTTTTCACAAAGGAGTGCAATGATGACTTCACAATAGAGTGTCGATCACCAGAAAGTCACCATGCGACTTCATTGTGACATTATTTGACTCATCACAATGCAGTGCTCACAATGACTTCAAAGTTCAGTCTTCAACTGACAGTGACTTGAGAATCACAAGGTGACTTCATTGTAATGTCATCTGGTGACCCAGTAGAAAGCGGCAGTCACAGTGACTTTCCAGTGTTAACAATCATTTGAGAGTAATAATGAGGCAGTGAATATCCCATATTTTGATTCACCGTAGCGATTGTGACACTTCTAACCATGTGTGACGTCAAGGGGACTTTACATCGACTGGCCGTGTTGTTTAGGGTAGTACCTATTTTCTACACTGGCTTTTTATAGAATTTCTTTTTGAGTACTCACGTGTTCAGAAATTAGCATTTTGTGTTTGTTGCTTAAGTTTTGCACACCAGTGTATATTATATCCTTTCACTTTAGTGAACAGCGTCTTGAGAGTAAATTGATTCAAACAGAATGAACATTATATTTGATAAGCTAATTCTTTTCTTATAACAGGTTAAATATCACCACTTGGACCACGAACCTTTCTCATACATCATCAATGTTGAAAACAACTCTGGAGCAGCCAAGCACGCCACCATCCGTGTGTTCTTGGGACCCAAATACGATGAACTCGGAAACCGTCTTGAACCTGATGAGCAGCGAAGACTGTTTATTGAATTGGATAAATTCCACAAAGAATGTGAGTATCTCTATTTTTTTTTCAAAGAAAGATGTGTACTTTAACATTAGAATACACTCAGTAAAAAACTACATTTTGAACACTTTCCAACATAGTTGAAAAGTGTTTATGAATTCGGTTTGTCTGTGCTCTAACTCGCATAAATATACTCGGATTGTCATGTATTTGATACATGTTATCCAGGTTGCCCATGGCACGTTCGGTATTGAAAATAAAGTGTGTACCATTTACGGTTAGCTTATAAGGATAACCAAAAGTATTCCGTTACGTTACGGTTCATAGGAAATAATTGTTTTCAGTGCATTTTAATAACGTTAAGCTATTTCAAACATATTGAAATTGCTATTCATCACTGAGGGGGGGGTCGAAAAAATGTTTTCTATATAGTATAAAATAAGTAGAAATTATAGTTCGTTTATAGGGATGTACAAAAGAATTCCATTATATTATGATCTATGTAGAAAATCGTTTGCAGTGTAGTTTAATGCTGTTATACTGTTTCAAACATAATGAAATTGATATACATTATTGAGGGGCACTACAATAGGTTTTATATAGATTACTGAGTATGTAGAATTTATTAGAGACACCCAAAATTATAGAGACACCCAAAATAATTCGGTTAAGGGTCTGCCTATTAGCCATAAGTGCTGGATGTCCATTTTCATCTGCGATATCCATGTTAAAAACTTAACTAATTTTTGGTGTATTACGAGGCGTGTAGACCATGTACAGGACTGCACGAAAGAATTCGCATATATTATCGACGATGGACAGCAATTGCTAAAAATGATATTTATTGCGTTGTGTGTTTTTTAAACGTTTATTTAGTCATCTCATTTCATTGTATGAGCAAAAAAAAAAAAAAAAAAATATTTTTTATTTTTTAAATAAAGTGTTGGAAAGTGTTTCATAATCTATGCCATGATGCATGATTTCTCGTACTTGTTTTATAATAACCACAAGTAATGAAATCTGTCTTTTAATTCCAGTGGCTCCTGGAAAGAATGTTATCAATCGCAATGCCGTTGAATCCAGTGTCACTCTCTCACACACTTACACATTCGAAGAACTGAAGGAGGGACAAGGCGGTTCTGCTGATGCTTCTGAATATTGTAGCTGTGGATGGCCAGAACACATGCTTCTTCCCAAAGGAACACACAAGGGAATGGTCTACGAACTCTTTGTCATGGCAACTGACTACACCGTGGATAATGTAAGTACACTGCAAAAAATAATTGTTGGTTTTACAGTATAAAACTGGCACCCCAGCTGCCAGTATTATACCGTAAAATTAACAGTATTAAACAGTCAAATAAGCAGTAATACGCTGCTGTGCAAGCAGTAATACGCTACCGCGCATGCGCGGTAGCGTATTACTGCTTGCACAGCAGCGTATTACTGCTTATTTGACTGTTTAATACTGTTAATTTTACGGTATAATACTGGCAGCTGGGGTGCCAGTTTTATACTGTAAAACCAACAATTATTTTTTGCAGTGTAGTGTTTATAATCGCCAAATTTATTATTCAGTGTTGACACAAAAATTTACTACGCACACTGTTTTTTTCTTTTTTCAACTCTTACTATTAGTTCACACTCTCCCTATATATATTTATATATCTTGTTCAAATTTTCAATCGTTAATAAAATACTTTTACTCATCCACTCAAGTTCAAATAGATTTTTTTTAAACTTGTAGTGATGACACTTGATGTTAATAGAGTTTTTTTTCAAATATTAATTCATTAATTAAATTTAATTAATTAATTTTAGTTTTATATGGGAGGAAAAAAATTTCCCTTATATAAGATATTTAGCAGGATATAAATTTAGGAATAAATACCGTCAGTGGCGAAGCGTGTAGATCGCTGTAAAAAAATTTCTTTTTGACCTAAGTAGGAATTGACTATTTTTTTTTTTATATTACTTGTTTAAATAAAATTACGCGATTAATTTATTGATAACAGCATATCTATAGCTGTAAACAAAATTCTTTTACACATATAGAACAAGCTGGTATTAAAAGATTTTAAAGTTAATGCATCGCTATCAACTTTCCATATTTTTTCAAGTAAAATAAATGTCTTTTTAACCAGAAATTTTATGTAATAAATGGAATGAAATAAGTACCAAGTAAAAAAAAAAAAAAAAATCTGGTTCAAAATATGTTTATTTGACTTGAAAAAAAAAATCGGATGGTTGGCAGCTATGTTAATGGATATACAAATATTTTCTCTTATAATTAATGAACTTTCTGAAATTAATCTTTCACAAACACTTCACAGATTTCTCCTCAATTATATATTTATTGTCATTATTTCATTTTTAATATTCTGCAATTTGTTTAAAACGTACGAAAATGTAACTTATTCTAAACTAGCGGCCCTCCCTCGCTTTGCTTCGGGTTAACCTTGAAAACCTTCATCTCTTTGTGTTTTCTGTAGACCTTTTTAATGTGTACAATAATTAGTACATTATTTTGATAAATCTTGTAGGGTTCAGCCTGCGTTTGCAATGTATAAGCGGAAAAAATGAAATTATTTACGACATCACATTAAAAACCTCAAAAATAACAGTATTTCTCCACTATTTAATGGATATACATATAAACCTTCCTCTTGAATCACTCTATCTATTAAAAAAAACCGCATCAAAATCCGTTGCGTAGTTTTAAAGCTTTAAGCGTACATAGGGATATAGGGACAGAAAAAGCGACTTTGTTTTATACTATGTAGTGATTTATCTGAAATTACAAAGCAAAACATATGGTTATTATACATATAAACCTTCCTCTTGAATCACTCTATCTATTAAAAAAAACCGCATCAAAATCCGTTGCGTAGTTTTAAGATTTAAGCGTACATAGGGATATAGGGACAGAAAAAGCGACTTTGTTTTATACTATGTAGTGATGATTTATCTGAAATTACAAAGCAAAACATATGGTTATTATTCATATAAACCTTCCTCTTGAATCACTCTATCTATTAAAAAAAACCGCATCAAAATCCGTTGCGTAGTTTTAAAGATTTAAGCGTACATAGGGATATAGGGACAGAAAAAGCGACTTTGTTTTATACTATGTAGTGATATGATGTATTGATCTGTTTTGAACAGAATTTAGATTTGTCTGTACGACACAAGGTCTAAATATGTGACTTTATTTCCCCTATAAAATCTACATTGTATTTCTAGTTATGAAACTGACTGATGATATGATATAGCATTTTTAATATAAAGTTTTATTATATATATATATATACCAGTGGACCCGTGCGAGGATTTCGCACTACATTCTAATATTTTTAGATGCACGTTTAAACTTCTAAAAAAAAAAAGGAAGAATAAAAATTTCTGCAAACAACATTAGTCAAGTCAGAATAGCATCTCATATCGAAGATAGCAAAAGGCACGTGCGAAAAAAAAAAATAACAATCGAATTTTAAACTGCATTAGAGGATGACGTCATCCACATCGATTTCAAAATTTTTTTAATCATAAATATAAAATAAACCTGTGCAGGAGATCATACTTTATATTGTTACTTTATACTTTTCTGATCATACTTTATATTGTTTTGTACTTTATTATTATATTTTTTATAATCATTGTTGTGCGGTATTTTATTTTTCTGGCAACACTGACTTGAGGAAAACCTTTCATTTCATTTATGAAAACAATGCAGATTTGTTTTAACGAAATGGTAGTGTACTATGTCAGAAGCCGCTTCAAAAACCTTTCGAATGATACCCCATTCGTTGTTGTGCGTTTCGTAAATTCATAAGAAAAAGGGATGTTGACAACAGAAATAATATATATATATATATATATATAATGAAATTGCAGCCGCAGTCAAACCTTGGCGTAGGGTCACACTGGCATAGAAGCATCCTGCTTATATTGCCATGTTTCATTATTCCTGCTTAATTTTAAATATATAATTTCATTACTATTAGAAGGTTTAGAGTAAGTACCTTATAATACTTTAGAGGTAAAATTTTATTTCTTATAACACATTTTTGCAAATGACTTAAATTTTTCTTTTGTGATGAGGGACTATTATTACGATTACTCAGTACTCAGTCGTCTTCTTTTCCTTTATGTGTGTGTATTGATTGCAGGTTTACATACTGGATTAATTCTAAGAATTATACTCATATAATATTATTTGCTATTTCAGCCCGATGGTGCTAATGTGAAGACCGTCTGTGGTGACGCAGTCAGCTATTGTGGTGCCAAGGACCAGAAATACCCCGATACCAAACCAATGGGATTCCCCTTCGACAGGCCCGTGACCGCCAAATCTGCCGAAGAGCTTCTCACCGAAAACATGTGCCTGACCGAAGTTGTCATCAAATTCATGGGTTAAGAAAAATCACGATTTTAAACAGGAAACTCTGGGAATGGAAGAAAAACGGGTACATATCTAACTACTGTGATATCAAAATTGAAGGACTATATTTTTAAGCTGAATACATCAACTTGTTACATTTCAAAATTGATGTTGGCATGAATCTCAAATTCATAAAGCAAATATCATTTATAAAGTTAAAAAATGCTTTTAAAAATTAGAAATAAAATTATATGAAACTGCGTGAAAATCTGTGTTTTTTCTTTAGTATTTTACTCCATACATTTTCATACTTTAACACTGTTCCCTACGCAATGCTTTGAGCTAGGCTAGGAGAAAACGACTGCAAAATTGAAAAATTTACTCTTAAGGTGGTTTTCAAATTCCGTGCTTAACAATTCGAAACTTTCTGACACATTTTTTAACTCATTTTTAAACGTGAGGGCATAGAGTTTTGACAGGCCTGACTATTGAAGCGATTTGGAATCGAATTGTGTTTTCCATTTTTTGATAAATAAATTACTTATCGAGTTATAAGGGATTCTTGTCACGTGACGACAAGTTTTTCCCCTTTCTCGCGCTGCCGCCTTGGGAAAAAAAGGTTAAAGAAAAAAAGAATCTGAAAGGGTTAAAATGCCACTAAATAGGTAATAAATACTAAAATAAATAATAAAATTACGACAGTTTTACAAATCATATTTTAACCTAATTTTACACAGTTTTCGCATTTGAACTATAAAAAATTAAATTAACTCAAACTAATTATTAATCTCCTGTTAAATGCCTTCACTTAAAGTGGTTCTCAATGACCTGCTCAACAACGCGAAAATTTCTGACACATTCCCTGACTCATTTTTTAAACGGAAAGGCATAAAATTTACAGGCCATTTGGAATCAAAATGAGTTTTCCATTTTTTGATAAATAAATTACTTATCGAGTTATAAGTGATTCTTGTCATGTGACGACATGTTTTTCTCTTTTCTCGCGCTGCCGCCTCGGGAATTCAGTTCAAAACGCCAACTTTGGCAGTACTTTTTGAAAGATTTTCTGCCTTTACCAAAAACTGAAAAACATCTTTCGATTACACAGTTTTTGAATAAGAACACCTGCCAATTTCATGCGTTTCTGAACAAAAATGAATTCAGAAATGTGTCAGAAAGTAGCTTTTTGGATTTGAGAACAGCCGTAATACATTGTTGACCGGTCAGGAATATATAATTTTGTTTGCGTAAGCAAGCGTCATTGACTAAGGGAGGCTTCTAAATTCTTAGTTCTGCTGTAATTTTTTTTGCGTGAAATGTTGGTATTATTTTATCAGAAAAAAATATGTATTTATATCATGTATTTCAGCCTATTTTGTGAGACTCTGAGAAATTTTAGATTAAAACATAGCTGCCAACGACGAGAAGGTTAAATTAATTTAAAGAAAAACGATTTTCGCTTCAAAGTGACTGTGGCACATTTCTGCTGAACATATTGAAAATATATATACGTTGATAATATTCTGCAAATTTATAATAATGCGAATTTTGTATTGTTATGCGGAGCGCACTCTAATTTTTGTATACTGTTAATTTTCGGTGTGTGTGATTTGTATGTGGCCGCTTTGAAATCTTTAAAATGAAGCTTATTTATGCGAACAGAGTGGTTGAGATAAATACTTTTAATAATAATATTTTAATTAAATACTTTTTAATTCTCAAATTACCTTTGTTTTAAAATTTCTAATATATATATATATATATATATATATATATATATATATATATATATATTTAATGTGTGTGTGTGTATGTAACTACATTATAAAAGATACCTAACATTTAAATTTCATGATTTATAAGAATATTAGTTAGGGCTGAGTGTTAATGTGTTTGTGATTGTCAGTTGCGGATGTACTACTTGTATGGTTTTTCTATGACTTGCCTCACAAATAGCGATATAACAAACGATAAATAACGTTTAATTTTATTCTCAAAATTACCTATCAAACATTGCAACAGTGGCCTATGAAATACATTCAATAAAAGTTATGTTCCTTTTTGTTAATTTGGGTTCAATACATACAATGGTATAATAACTCTTTTTTTTCAACTAATGAAAACGATAGTGACTTAATAATGAGTTTTTCACAATTTTAATCTTCAACGTAATAATTGCTACAACAATGTTTTCTCCATGATTAGATTGCTTTTCGGCGATTGAAAGCAAACTTTACCGTTTAAAAAAATTCCTAAATCAAGTTCATTTCACAAATTGTTGCATATACAATTACTAATTGAAATTTATCTCAGTGAAAATAGTTCACCAAGAATTACCATTATCTTTATGTTTTTGAAAGGTTGTAATTCCGATCCTTTATAGGTTTGAATAGATTTTTCCAATACCTGTATTTTTTTCCAATTTATTATTTATACCACACCTTAAAAACAGCATTGTCGAAAATGTGATTGAAATTATGAAATAAAAACCAGGTGTCGCTTCTAAATGACACTCCCCACTAGTGAGATTAAGTGATATTACTTCAGTTTTATGACTGAACTATCGGTGAAATGCGTGTTGTAAATTGTGGTGTAAGATTTGAAACAAAAAATCTGAAATTATATTGCACGAATGGTGCATTTTTGAAAGAGCGATCCTTTTAATATCGTGTAGTTAATTGAATAAATATTTTGTTAAATTTAATATGAAGAATTATTTAGAATTTAAAAATCACTTTGAAATTATCCCAGGAAATTTGGAAAGAAGACAAGTTTCAACAAGCCTTGAAATCCTAATTAATTTGTGTAATAACATAACTGGCAATGAACCCCTTAAATCATAATAACAAATTGGAAAATTCGCAGTTTACGCAGCTAAACCTTGAAATGTGCTGCGCATTTTCTTGTATAAATTATTACTTACTAGATATTATCATAATTCATGTGAGATTTGAAGAAAAAATAAAGACACTAATTAAGCAAAATTTCGAACCTTTCCAACCGAAAATTTGAAATATCTATCATCAACCGTCTATCGTTTTTCGCTCAAGGCAATGTTACTGGTACAGGTTTTTGCTAGTGCTAGCCGAAATGTTCAGATCCATAACTGACACAGCCCTTTCAAAAATCAATATAATCAGGTATAATCAATATAATCAATAATATAATCTATACAAGTTCTGAGGACCTTCTATGTCCAGAATTATTGCAACAGGTATTTGAAGAAAGGTTTGCTGCATATAAAACTGCTGTTTTTTTTCTAAAGTTATTCAATAAATACTTTGAAATTTATTAAAGAAGGATTTATTTAGCTGTGAAAACTGGATTAGGAGCTAATTAGGAAAGTCCATTAAAGAGCTAATTTCTGGGCGTCTGTCGGACTCATTATTCACAGTTATTAAATTTCATTCATTATATTACCGGAAAGTTGTATCAGGATATTAAACAGTAAACAATTTATTATTTCAAGGGGATTCCCAGTAGGAAGCAACTCCACTCCCTGTATATGAGTAGTTGTGTATCACATTTTAAAAGAGCCATGTAAGAAAAAGTATAAAAGTAGCAAAAACACACTGAAAAAAGAAAAAGAAGCCGTGAATTACACTGTCAACTTTAACAGCCAATCCGAAATTAGTAAGCTAGCCAATCAAGCTTAGCTTGCGTAGAGCAGCCAATCAGAAATTACTTGTGATTTAAGAGCGAAAAAGGATGATAATAATGAGTAGGCTGAGCCAAATGAATAAAAAAGGATAATTTCGAATATAATTAATTGGAAAAAAAGAAGAGAAGGTATGTTTAACTGTTACAAAAGGAGATTCGTGTGCTTATAAGTGAAGTGAAGCAGTAAGAACAGGATATTATACACTCAATTTTGTATTTTTCTTATATTATTAGACAACTTTTCTGGTAACAGTCATATTTTAGAATTTTTTACATTAAAGAATAAGAAATTCGTTATAATACCCGTTTTAAGTACTTTAGAAATTAAAAAGGGCTTAAAAAACTGGCTTAGTTATTTGGGCTTGCAGATCCTTTATCATCGTCCAAAGGAGGGACAATCGCCCATCGCCCCTCCTTGGATCCGCTATTGTAATCAGGCCTAACCCAGCCCGAATCAATTCAATTTCTTAAAAGAAAAAAATATATATATACTATGTATCTTAAACAACATTATCATACAATTAAACTTACTTCAAAAGATCATTATTGCTTGTATATATATGAAATTTTCCAATTATATGTCCGCAAGCCATGAAAAAGCCAGAATAATAGCATTAATGACAGTTTAGAAAATTGCACTCAAATGAAGAATCATACAAAATAGTTTAGTTTAGAATGAAAGAAAAATATTGTTAAAGAAAATCATAACTTTAAAGCCCCATAAAGAAAACTAGGTATAGATTTTTAAAAAAATTATGTATTAGTTTTTAAACTAAAATAAATTTCAAAAGATTCTGTTAAACAAATAGACAATATCACTGTTATTTTTTCAAAAGAAAGCCACCCCGACAAGGCTCGGATTGAATGCAGCTCAAGTTCAGATCCGGCCCAAGTATAATGAAAGGAAATTGGCCAGGACCAATGCAGACTTCTTTTTCTGGTGTTTTCATTGCACGTTCCAGCTCTATGATCCAAAAATGATATTAATACAACATAGAAATATTTCACGTGCTTCAAATTTTACATGTTTTTGCTAATCTGTGATTTTATAAGATACACGTATATTTTATTTTCACGACATATTCACGAATATAAATTTAACGATAATTAGTAACGAATAACAAACATAAGTTTTCCAGTCAATGGATGTTATGTAACGTTACGTTGGTAAATATTTTTGAGGGGATACGTGGTAAATACGTACAAACGAAAACAAAACAAAACAACAACAACAACAAAAATACATGCTTTAATTTCCCAACTGTCACATAAAACCCTTCGAAAATAACCATTCTTCTAAAAGTTGTGTCTTTCATTTTATGTTTAAAAAAAGGCTTAGGGGGTAGTTTTCATACTGAAATTGTACCAAACTCTAAAAATTTTAATACGGATATCCAATTTTGACAGCATATTTGGTTTTTCCGTAAATTTTACCGGAAGAGTCTAAACGGGAAATCATTTACTAAATCAGCTTAGGAATTATTAAAGTTTAAAGTTTGGGACTCCTAATGTTAAATTCATTTGTAATCGTTGCAAGACAGATTGCAATGCGGGCATTTTTTTATCAAAAACTAATTGGCGGAATGAGCTGTAATTTTGAATAAGCATATTTGAAGCTTCTAGAAATCGACTTCTGTTAACTTTTATAGGTTTCATTTTTGTTTTTCGAAAATTGATTTCAAAATATGTATATTTTCGAAATTAGTTTTTGAAGAAAATATGATTTGTGACATATGTTTTAAAAAAAATAAAATCGATTTCTAAAAGTTGTAAATAATCGAATCCAAAATTACAGCTGATTACGTCAAATAGTTGTTGAGTTATACTTCAAAATTTAACTGCATTACATCCTGTATTGCAACGATTACAAATGTATTTAACATTGCAAGTTCCAAACTTTAAACGTTCGTAATTTCTAAACTACTTAACTAAATAACTTCCCTTTCCTAAAGTACAAATTTCCAAACAAATCCAAATATGAGATCAAAATTAGGTAATCGTATTTAAAGTTTCAGACTTTGGTATAATTTCAGTTTGAAAACAACCCCCTAAGATTAATTTTCTAACGTAAATTGAAAGAAGCCATTATTTCCACTTGAATGGATATTTTCGTTTTTTTTCTGTGACAATTTGGCGATTAAAATGTATGTAGTGTTCTTTTTCTTATTTTTTTTTCTTTGGCCGACTGTACAATGCGGCCGATCAACAATTGCTTTCTTCATATAATTTTGTAATATTAATAAATACAAAAGAAAATAAGAAAGAAAAAAACAAGCGTGAAGCATAAATTATAAAATATCTAAAAACATATTCAGAATGTTGTAACAAATCTTCTTTGTTTAATAAGGTGAAAAATGCTGTCTAAGAAATAAGGTCAAAGTCGAACCGGGCGTTGAGACCTACCATTCGGCTTAAGCTCAACTAGCCCCGCCCAGCAGGTTTGTTTACCTAATTATACGGAGCATTACTAAATCATACTTTGTGATATTGAGCAATAATTATACTATATAATGCTGAGATACATATTCTGAAAATACAAGATTCAAAAATACAAATTCTGAAAATACAATTTACCAATGCTACTGAGCAATACTAAATACTACTATGTGACACTGAGCAATAATACTACCATGTAATAATACTGTAAGATGCTGAAGTAGATAACAATATTGGGTAGAAGTAAATACTAAATGAACAATAATGAATGAATAATAATACTAGAGTAAACAATGATAAATTATGCTAAAATACTAAATAACACTGTATGATGCCATTAAGAATAACTAAATTGTTAATGGCATCATACAGTGTTATTTAGTGTTTTAGCATAATTCATCATTGTTTAGAAAACGCACAACACATTTTAAAACTCAATTTCAGCAATTACCATTTATAGTTGGAAAAAAATCCGAATTATTTTGTGTAGCCCTATATATGATCTACAGTATGCATACTCTGTAGTTACAGAGTATGCCAAATCTTAATTCAGTTACGAAACGCTTAACACAGTTGAAAATTCCCCTTCAGCAATTTCCGCCAATAAGCGGTTATATACTCGAATTGTTTTGTGAAGCCCTGTATATGATCTATAGGTTTATATCTATATTACATAGTGTGCTAAAACTTCAGCAATATCCGTCTATAAACGGAAAAGAATTGTTTTGTGCAACCCTGTATATGATCTATAGAATTTATACACAACAAGTAATATTAAAAAAATTAGTTAAATTTAAAAACGAATTCCACAACAGAAACACGCACTTCCAGCAATTATCGTTCGTACATAGAACTGTCACCGAATTCTTTTGTGTGTCTCTGTGAATGAACGATAAAAGCTATTCGTACTGCAGTAAGCATCTTGTAGTACATAGAGATGTATATCAATTTCAATATGTTTGGAGTTATAGCCCAATCAACCCCCCCCTTCTTCAGCCCTTGGGTGCGCCCACGATTTGGCAATTTATCATCCTTGGTCGGCTAACTGAAAAATGCCTTAATCCAGAGGTTCCTAAAGTGTGCTCCGCGGAGCCCTTGGGGCTCCGCTTAAACTTTTCAGGGGCTCCGCGGCGTTCCAGGAAAATAAACAAAACGTGAAAGAAATTGGCATATTGCAAGGGAAATTTTTTCGAAAGTATGTAGGAATTTGTGTGTGTGTGTCAAATTAATACATCTATCACTGGGTTGAAAATACTATAATATATTTTTAAAAATAACGAAAAAATTTGCATTATTCATGTATCTATTTTCTACATAATATTTTTGGTTTGAGCTATTTTCTTTTTTTGTTTCTGCATTTAATGTGTTTTAAAAATTCAATTCAAAATAAGCTATAAGAAATAGTATTCTGAATCGAATGCACAATGTGAATCGAAAGAGCAAAGGCGCGCCAGTGCCTCTACTTTCCGAACGAAAGGGAGAACAGTTTTGTTCTTTGGAGCTCCACCTATTCATATGTTTATACTTCATATGTTGTTCTTTTTTGCTTAGTAACCAGGGTCTAACTTCCTAATGATGTAAGTGTGTCTCACATTGTTTATTTTCTTTCGCTTCACTCTTTACGATCTTTAAAATGAGGTATTTTATAGTCTATTACTTGCTGTATTCACTGAGAAATGTGTTAGTTAAGCTTTTATTGTTTCAATGATAGACTTATAATTGGTTTTTGCTTTTCGTTACTATTTTAATTTAAGTGGTTTAATCTCAAATTTGATGTTTTATTCCAGTTTAAAATTTAAAACTACATCAATTTTTTTTAACCTATTCAGTTTTTCAAAAGTTGTAATTAATTTTGACACTCTGTTTGTGAGAATGGAACATATGCAACTTTTACGCTTTTTTGCTACCACTAAAAGTTAATAGAATTTTTTGACTTGTTGAATCACATGATTTGGCGATTTAATAAACTTAAATTTTCTATAAAATTTTAGTGGTAGAAAAAAGCGTAAAAGTTTACAGCTAAGCATATGCATTTACGAAATAAATAAATATTTTCATTTTTATAATAGCTTGGTCTGTAAATTTTATTTTATAGTTAAAATTTGTAGTCAAATTAATTACTCTTGTAACTTATAATTTACTCCAACATTTTTATTACTGTAATATTTAGTGTTTGTATTTTAACTTTACAATGTCCTATTAGTAATGTTAACATTTTTTAGTTGTTATTGATGATTGTACATAATTGAACTTAATTTTTAAAGCAATGTATGTTGCCGAAAACTCATTTTTTTTAACATTTTGTATCACTTACCAACCCCTTTTTAAAATTTTGTTTTAATTGGTATTGACATTGGCTAAGAAGATTCTTATGCTATGATGCCACATTTTCCTGTCAGAGATAAGGCTGTAGCAATTTAAAAATATATATTGGTTCTTTGCATTTGTCACCACACTAACAATCTAAACTTTTGCTCAGCTTCACCCCTTGCTTAGACTTTTGGTCAATGAGTACCCGCCCTGATATAAATTTAACCCCACACATATACCACGCTTTGTTGATACAGTTTTTCTACTAGTTGCAGTTCTTTTAACATGTGTAGTTTTTAACCGCACATCTATTTTGACGCAAAAACAATGGTGAAAGAAAGTTTCTATCAAAATTATAATTAATAGCTAAATACTTGAAATAAAACATTAAAAAAAAGCTGCACCTAACAATACAGGTTATAGATTTTGCCCCTCCTACTTAAACACTAAAACGATGATATGCTTCTAAATGTATTTTTTAAAAAAGGGTTCAAAAGAAGCTCAGAAGAGAGAGGTTTCAGTTGCATGTTTAGAAGTACTAGAAACGTAAAGAAGTACGAAAAAAGAATCCGTAATCGCATCATTCTATTACGGATGGGTGGAACTAGCTAAGTCGTGTAATATAATTACTCATGGGCGACTGGGCTTACGCGTTTTCTTTCTTTTCTCGAGTAGCTTATTGGGATTATACAGAAATCTCTCTTTGTCAGCGAAAACTGTACAACTTAATTTTTTTCTGTGTGTGAAACATAATTAATAATAGTTTCACGTAATCCCCATTGCAATGCATGACCCACACAGAGTTACCATTTTGATCTTTAATTTTCTAGTGTAAAATCACGAAAGCATATCTTTTATTTTAAAAATGGATGTCATTAACCTCTTAACAGCATTGCTCGAACAAGAAGAGTTTGTTTTCTTCGTTACTAAAAGCTTTCAGAAACTAAATTTTTAACTATAATTTGTACGGACGTATTTCGATTATACAAAGCTTAATACAAAAAATGTGGTTTATAGTCCTTATTTTTAATTTATTGTCCAATAATAGTAATATTAATTAATAGGAAATTTGATTTTCAAAATTTCTGGTATGAATTCAGAATTTCTGTATAAAGAAACGGGCCAAACTGAGAACCTTGGCCACATGTTGGAAACTACTGGTTCGGACTCTTATCCAGCAGCACATCTTTCTCTGATCCATATGCATAAAAAACATTAATTTGTAAACCATAGAGTACCGCGGGGTTAAGAGCCTACGCTAGTCACGCGAAGAAACGCTCCAGCTAATGTTAAGTCTATCGGAAGGTTATCGCGCGATTTCTCGCTCGCATTTTAATATTTTTAAATGATTTTTTTTTTGCATAGGATAGCTGAGGTCGATCTCTAAACGTTGTTAGTTTTTACTTTTTCGATTTTGGTTACGGTTTTTTTTATAAGTGGACATTTTCAATATTGGAACCGGTTGGAACCGGTTCTGAAAGTGAAATTACCCTTATATAAAAAAAAACTGGAACCAAAATCGAAAAAGTAAAAACTAACAACGTTAGAGATCGACCTCAGCTATCCTATGCAAAAAAAAAATCATTTAAAAATACACTGCTCAAAACAATTAAAGAATATTGCAGTTTTAGGTGGATTTTGTATCTGGGAAACTTTTTAGCTGATTGATACATGGTCGACAGACATAGTAGGTTATATGAGAATAAATTACACATGTTTGGCAGAAAAAAATGCATTTTATTGCGCATTTGTGTACAAAAGGAAAAAAACACAATTTGTGCATATGAGAAAAAAAGAATAAGAAAAGGTGTTTTCTTCAAAGAAAATCATTTTCAGTAGGGGGTATGGTTTCCACGGGCGGCCAGCAACGTTGAACACCTTTGAGGCATGGACTCAATGAGGCTATTAATGACGAGTTGGGGTATTCTGCCCCACTCTTCCAGAAGAGCTCTTTCCAGTTCTTGGAGAGTTTGTGGGGGTTGTTGGCGGCCAGAAACTCGTCTTCCTAGAGCGTCCCAAACGTGCTCGATTGGATTCATGTCTGGAGAACACGCTGGCCATTCCATTCGAACGATTCCTTCCTCGAAAAGGAAATCCTCCACCAGGTTTGCACGATGTGGCCTGCAGTTATCGTCCATTAAAATGAAGTTATCTCCGATTGCTGCAGCGTAAGGGACTACAATAGGTCTGAGGATCTCATCCCTATATCGGCGACCAGTCAGAGCTCCATCTCGAATGATGTAGAAGTCAGTGCGCCCGTCAATGGAGATGCCACCATACACCAACACTCCTCCACCGCCAAATCTGACACTTTCGTGCACGAACGCAGGATTATTCCTACTGCCACGGTCCCTCCAGATGAAAATACGCCTATTATCCGGATGCACAGAAAAACGGGACTCGTCAGAAAACAGAATATTGCTCCATTCATTTCTCCTCCAGTTGACATGCTCGGTTGCCCACTCCCTGCGGTCGCGACGATGCCTTGATGTTAATCTAACACATACCATCGGTCGGCGAGCATACAGACCTACAGCATGGAGCCGGTTTCGGACAGTCTGAGTTGAAATCGTGGTGCCTGTAGCCGAGCGAAGGTGTTGTTGGAGAAGAGTAGCGTTCATGTTTCGGTGTCTCCGAGCTGTTAACGCTAAATACCGATCTTCATTGGGCGTTGTTGCCCGTCTACGACCTTGCCCTGGTCTTCGGCCTGCACATCCACTCTCCAAAAAACGGTTCCAGATCCTGGAAATGACACTTTGTGACACTCCAATGGCTTGCGCTACTTCGGCTTGAGTTTGGCCCCCTTCTAACCTACCAACAATTCTCCAAGCTTCTGAATCTGTCAAATGACTTCGCTGAGACATCGTACTCATCGAAACAAAGCAATCACTGAATGCCGATCATCCTTGTCTTCATTCTCTTTTATCCAGTTGAAAGTCAAATTTCATTCGCTGCCGCTGAAGCGACGTTTTTGACGTCGAACTCAAAATTTGCATACTCCACAGTTTGAAAACCAGAAAAATTTGCATTTGTGATTCTCTTCTTCTATTTTCGGCAAAAAAAATTTCGTTTATATCTTTATTTTATATAAAACTTCAAATATCCTTTAATTGTTTTGAGCAGTGTATTAAAATGCGAGCGAGAAATCGCGCGATAACCTTCCCATATAGACTTAACATTAGCTGGAGCGTTTTTTCGCGTGACTGATGTAGGCTCTTAAGGGGCTCCGCCTTAGAAATTCTTCCCAAAAAGGGCTCCGCTAGCCGAAAAGTTTGGGAACCGCTGCCTTAATCTTAAATCTTAAATCTGCCTATCTTAATTTATTAACTTATAATTAAGTTACAAAACTATTAAAATTGCGTTTTGTTGTCTGAGTGCAACGAAGACTCCTACACAGCGCAGTATTACTTTGCCCCATATATAGCTACGATGGATATTAAAACCTTTCGTCAAGCATAACTCAAAAAATATTTAACGGATTTCGTTCAAATTTCTACAGCAGGTACCTATAAAGGTGACAACGACGTCTATTTATTACCAAGAATAAATGTCAAACAGTTTGGAAATTATATAAAAAAAATAGATAAAAAAGCACAATTAAAGTACATACGTCACGAAATTTTGTGCGTACGTCATTTTCACCGGCGGGAGATTTTAGTAGACAATCGGAATTGAAAAGTTCATGGAGTACATGGAGCAAAAAAATATGCACGCACTAATATTCAGCACAATAAAATATATTTCAATTTAGTAGAAATCGAAAATTAATCTGGATATTTTTCTGTTTGAAAGAAAAACCCCGCGATAACTGATAGACTTGGTATTAGAGATTTGGCGCAAATCTCAGCAATAGCAGCTTTTTTTTTATTTCGCGTGTGTAAATTAAAAAAAAAAAAATTCTTTGGTGTTTAAATAAAAGGTTTCGATTTATGGCATTATTTCTTTTTTTTTCTCTTTTTAGCATTTTAAATGGGATTAATGAAAGGCATGTATTTTAAATTAAATGAGTGAAAGGTTTATATTTAAATGAAATGAATTCAATATGAAAATTTTATAGGAACAATATTTGGCGATTTATCAACTGCGCCAGGATAACATAAAAGTACCAATATATCAAACGGTATGTAGTATGTGAAATGAAACAATTATATTATAATCACCCATCGTACAAGAAAAAAAACTAATATTCTGCATTCAGAGGGAAAAATCCATCTCCTGTGCCGTAAGATTTGGCGAGTTCTTTTTGGTGATATGTTTTTCGATGTGATTGTTGGGATCGGCAGGATTTGGCTTACTTTTTCTAAATCTTATTTTTTTTTGCAGATGTAGTATTATGTAAATATATTTTTTGCAGATATTTTTCTATTTTGTATATTTGGCATTCGATTTTGTATATTTTCTATTTGGCAGGAAAAGAGATTTTTACCTTTCTATCTGTGCCTTCGGAAATATTAAAAAATAAAAAAAAGATTTACATATATCAAGCGTATAATGTTACGTTTTGCATTTTTATACGGACCACTTCTCCATTTTTAGATTTTAAATGCTATTTATTATTTACTAGCCGTTTATTAATTGTTTACAATTTACCCCCCTGACAATAACAATTATTTATCACAAAAATGCCTCTTAGGTTTGTTAAATAGGTTTGTTTATGTATTTTCATTACTTATTAAAATATCGAATATGGCGATAAAATTTTATTTTAGCATTGTCCTTAAATTTTTAAGATTGTGCGAAAATATGCTTTAATAAACGTATGTTTGTAAATATTTGAAAAACATGTTTTACCGCTCTCTTGAAAAATTTTGTAAGATGCTAAAACTACCTTTTGGCACCATTTTAAATTTTTTTCGCCAACCGACATAGGATACGAAACTTTTCCGCATTCAGATACACAGGCAAGTTTGGTCTCAAACAAGAGTAAAGCTAGCAACAATATTGTTTTAACTCTATAAGAGTTACAATAATGATATTAAATGCTCCGATTGGCTTTGAGCCCAATTACGAAAGTTTCTCCTAAGAAAAAACTGTATAAGAAGTCTTTTACATATGTTTCAAATGAAGCTCGGTCTAAAAGGTATCTCATCAAAAAGTCACCTGTAAAAAATGCAGCCAAGTCTCGTAACTCATTTACCGTAAAAAGTACTGAGATCGTATAAAGCCAAGTTTAACTATCTTATTAACTCTGAAATTTTCATTCACAAATCACTCCTAGTCTCTACATCTTTAGTTAATTATTATTTTATGACTTGGCAATTACGCAGCACAGGAAAGTTATTACACCTTACTATGTCATGGGATGGGATGGGATAATTTAACTAAAGCAAATTATATACGGACAGGGAAGCTATTACACCTTAATATGTTATAGTATTATTTGATTAAGACTAACTATATACATCACATTCTCGTGCTACGTAATTGCCAAGTCACAAAATAATAATTAACTATCTAAAAGGTATTAGTTAATAATACAAACAACACTAATGGCATGGAGGCAAAAGTTTTAATTTAAAGGTATATATTTGAACCCCCCCCCCCCCTCAAAAAAAAAGAAAAGAAAGTTGCAGTAATGAATTTAAAATGGCGTTAAGTCACGCTTTCTGACATAAGCAATTGGCTGCAAACGAGATAACGAAACTTTCACTTAACTTAATAACATGTAGCTAATATAGCCCTCAGGGTACTTTGCAGTTACACAGACCTTGTGGTTTTTTTAAAAAGCTTGAGACAATTCAGGTTTAAGAAGTTTAGATTTACTGTCAAATGATATAAACAACTATGAACACAAAACTGATGAATTATTATTCAGGTTTATGTAGGTATTAGAAAAAAATTGCATCTGATTACACTTATTAGATAAATTACTTCTGTTTGCATTTAATAACTGATAAACGGCTTCTGTATATTAAATGAATTGTTTAAACATTGGGAAGAGGTGGCGAGAGGTAGAAAGACGAGTAAACAAACGGGTAGAAAGACGGGTAGAGAGACGAGTAGCGACATAGGTAGGCTGACGGGTAGCGAAACGAATAGACAGACGGCTAGAGAGAAAGGTAAAAAGAGGGTTGAGAGAGGGGTAACGAGATGGGTCACGAGACGGGTAGCGACACCGGTAGACAGGAATGTAGCGAGAAAGGTTACGAGACGCGTAGCGTGGTAGATAAAGAGACGAGTAGAGAGATGAGTACAGAGACGAGTTGACTGACGGATAATGAGATTGGTAGCGAGTCGGGTACAAAAACAGACGGATAGTGAGACGGGTATACAGACGAGTAGAGAGACAGTACGGAGATGGGTACGGAGATGGGTACGGAGATGGGTAAGAAGATGGGTAGAGGGGCGTATAGCCAGACGGGTAGAGATACAGATAGACAAGTTGTGAGACAGATAGACAAATGGGTAGCGAAGTGGATAGACATACATAGACATAGTGGATAGACACGGCTAGACATACAAGTAGTTAGACGGTTAGAGAAATAGATTGGCGGGTAGCGAGACCGGTAGAGAAATATAGAGACAGGTAGCGAGACATGTAGAGAGATGGACAATCGGTTAGAGAGACGGGCAGAAGAACGGATAGAGAAACAGACAGATTGTGGAGAGACAGACAGACAGGCAAAAGAAAAGTCTGCGGATTGGCGCAGTAAAGGCGCAGGGGGCAGAGCCTCCTTGAGAATAATCAAGAAGTATCTGTTAAGCTTAACTTTGAAATATATATATATTTTTCAATTTTGCCGATATGGAGATTTAATGTAAAAGTTATTTTACAGAAGTCATCGAAAGATGTTTTGTATACTTTAATAGTAATTTAGACTATAGTTTTGCAATCTGGTTTGTAGCAAAGCATGCTATCAATGTGGTTTGAAGTGTAAGAGTTTCTATAAACATTTATACAAATAATAGATATATAATTAAGGAAGAAAAATTTTAAATTCACACACAAAAAAAGGTGCAACAATCATCATATATATTATTTCTCCTGTCAACATCCCTTTTTCCAAGAAAATACGAAACGCAGAACGACGAATGAGACAGCATATGAAAGGATTTTGAACAGGCTTCTGACATAGCACACTTAACAATTCGTTCAAACATGTTTTTGATTAAAATTTGCTGAAAATTAAAAATTAAATCGGCATTGTTTTCATAAAAGAAATGAAAGGTTTTCCTCAAATTATTGTTGCCACAAAAATAAAATACCACATTATATGATGCTCAGCAATTATTATAAAAACACCGCACGGGTTTATTTTATATTTATGATTAAAAAGCGAAATTGAAATGGAAATGTTTAGATTTATATTTCTATGTCCCATGTTTTTCCCGAAGCGGATGACGTCATCCTCCAATGTAGTCAAAATACGATTGTTATTTTTTTTTTTTCTCGCGCGTGCCTTTTGCAATCTTGGATCAGTTTTTACTCTAACTTTTATGGAATAAATTAGATGATATTCTGGCTTGACTAAAAACTAAATGTTGTTTGCAGATATTTTTATTCTAATAAATATTACATATTGATAAAAAATGATACTTTTCTATTATCCCGCCGACCACTTTTCATAACAAAAAACTATCGCCAAAGAAACGGGAGAACGTTGCCATTGGAATATCAAAATAAATAAATAAATAAAATATAAGAATTTAAGGACACAATTGTTATTTTAATTAATAAAATAACTAATAAATCAGTAAAACATAATGAAAAATACACGCAAATGTCGAATTAAAAACCACTTGATGACGTAACAAACACGTATAATGCTTCTGACATCAAGTCAATGGAACTGCATTTTTGGCGTTTAATCTGACAGTTTGGAGGTAGTTTTTTGTTATGAAAAGTGGTCGACGGGATAATAGAGAAGTAATTAAAAAATATTAGATTTCAGTGTGAAATCTTCGCACGGGCCCTCTGGTGAAATTAAATTTGCGTTAAGCCACGCTTGATAGAATAATCTATTGGCTGCAAATCCAATTACGTAATTTTAAAAAGCTTGTCGTTTTAAAAAAATCCGGCGTTTTTTTTTTTCAAGTTTTGCGCAATACGCGCTTAAGAAAATGAGATTCTTTGCCACATGTTAAAAAAATTATGACAACACATCCAATGAACGGTATTTCTTTTCAATTTTTTTAACAGTGTATATGAATTTATATATGATATTTTGTAACTCTATCATTTAATTTGCTCTTTTTCTTTATATTGTAATTGTTAACCCTATGTTCTCAGCAATATCACTCACTCAGACTAATCCCTTTGAGGGAAGTCCTTGTTATCGAAATCACATCCGTGTACATAATTTTTATTATTCTACCCTATCAGGAAATGAACTAAAAATTGATTACAAAATTTCATCTTTACAAACAAAGTTGAGTAAAATAAAAGAGTGTAATACAGAGTTTTTGAGTACGTCTGTCTGTGTACGCTCTCATGCTATGATGCATAAGACCAGCGCTATGATATTGGGCACAGAGGTACTTCAAGTTATGTCCGAGAACCCCTCGAAAAGTTTTTGTCAAAATTGGATTTATATATATTTTTAACACTTTCCAACCTAGTTGAAAAGTGTTTATGACATCGGTTTGTCTGCCGTCTGCCGTCTGGCCTTCTGGCCGTCTGTCCGTGCTCTAATTCCCGTAAATATGCTCGGATTGCTCTGCAATTTTTATATGTTATTGTCGTTATCCATGGCATGTTCCCTATTTCAACGGAAGTGTGTAGCACTTAAATTTTTTTTTACAGGGACACTCAAAAGAATTCCGTTACATTGCGGTCTATGGGGAAAAATCATTTGCGGTTTATTTAAATAATGTTTCACTATTTTAAACGCATTGAAATTTATATATATCACGAAGGTGCATTAGAATAAGCTTAATATGGAATAGGGTGTGCATAGCACTGATAGTTACTTTACAGGGACAGTCAAAAGAATTCCGTTACATTACGTCTATGGAGAAAAATCGTCTGCTGTTTATTTAAATAATGTTTCACTATTTTAAACGCATTGAAATTTATATATATCACTAAGGTGCATTACAAGAGACTTACTACAGAATATTGTGTGTATAGCAGTCATTGTTCATTTACAGGGACACACAAAATAATTCTCTGTCTGTTAACAATAATTCCTGGAAGTGCGTTTTAAGTTACTGAACGCGATTTTAATTTTAACTCGCTTTTTGTCTATTACGTGGTGTGTATAAATTCTGTACATCCTATACAGGGAAGCACAAAAGTTCGCGAACACATTTCCGTTTATGGACAGAAACTCCAGACGGAGAATTTTAAACTGTGCTACGCGTTTCTTAACTGAACTAAAATTTAGCATCCTATGTAGTATATATACAAATCTATAGATCCTATACAGGGCTGAATAAAAGTATTCGGATATTTTTCGAATATTGTATATGTTGGAAATTCCTGAAATTATGTTTTTAAATATGTTATGCGTTTTCCAAATTGTTTACTTAGATGTTATCTTTTAGCTTATTAAACGGTATGATTTGTACAATTATTTTGGAAGCGTTGGGAAGTGTTACATAATCTATGCTTGACGCATGATTTTTCGTTCTTCTTTAAAATCAAGTTTTAAGCAATTTTTTACTGGATATTTAGGTATTTTCTATAGGTATTCACTAGATATTTTCTTTCACTGTTCGCATCTTTGTTTCTAAATATCACATAATTTCAGTATGTACAGCACAGAATAGAACAAAAAATGCGTTTTCAGATAAAGTTTATTGGAAGACTGCGACGTAATTTTCAGATCTTTAATGATTAATTTAACTTTAATTTACGAATTTTTAATGATTAATTAATTGTTATTTATTATCTTCTATATACAAGAAGAAAGTATTGGACTCGTGAAAGATATCGACTTTCGGTTTTCAACGGACTTATAAAGTCCTGAACACCATTTGACCGAGCTTATATAATGTCCGTTTGTGAGTCTAATCTGTCTGTCTGTCTGTATGTATGATACATTCCTGTCGAAAATTGGCACATTATAGACGATCGCTATTGCTGTCGACTTGAACGTTCTTTCCACCAGACAATCGGAACATCTCAGTCCGAAACCACTAAAATTACCTGATAATCATATCGAGGTAGCCGCAGTCGAGATCGTTGAAATGTAGTCATGACACCCGGACAGGGCATCACTTCGAGTCACTCACCATGAAGACAAATCTCGAAGTATATCACATCGGAAATCTTAGTGTATTTGCAGTCGTAAAAATTGAGCAGAGGCAGTGAAATCCAGAAGAAATTTCCCAAAAACATTAAAAAGAAGACTTAATAACTTAATAGATGAGCAGTGGCTTTATTGTGATCACAGAGATGAAAGCAACTCCACCAACTTTCGCTTCATTAAAAACTGAACACATTTGAAGATCTTGAAGAATTATCAGAGCTTGAAGAACATACTACCGATGCATTAGTGTAGACTCCCCAGTGACGGCAATTAGATGACAACCACTAATTCGTGTAAAATCTGTCTCCGAAGCCAGTGTAACCGTATAAATACTTCAAAATTTGGCCCAAAGGTACAAAACGCGCGAACAAGCTGGTCCACTCGCATCCATGTTCGGAGGGCGCTAGGGGGATAAAGAAGGCGGAGCTTTCTCGCTAATGGATGAAAAAATGAGGCCACGAAGACGTGTCTCTGACGTATGATTAAAACTCTTTAACAGAAGCGGCAAATTAAAAAGGTAAAAAGGCCTTTGGGCGCGAAAACCGCTTGGAATCATGGGATGCCGAATGAATTAAATAGAAATAAAAATGGTATTATAAAAGTTCCAAAGAATAAAATTTAAATGTCTCAAAAGAAGAAATTAGGCAGGTGCGTTTAGAGGCAGTGTTGCAATTTAAGAGAATAAGGTTTTAATAAATACGTGTAGCTTTTAACAGATTAAGATTTTTAGAATGATAAATAACAGAATATTTTGATTAAGTTATGGAATAAAATACAAAATAGATTTAAGAGATATTTTAAAAGAGAGGGAAAAAAGAATTGAAGAATTTGGAATAATTTAACTAAAGAAATAGGGCGAAAATTTTATATTAATACATATCCCCCCACCCAAAAAGACGAATGAACCGGTAGGTCATATGACCTGCAAGTTCATTGAAGGGAAATGTTACACGGACTTGGATTACAATTTATCAATTGGAGGAAGTCAAAATAAGTACATTTCCAAAATTTATTCATTAATGCCCAATAACATTAAATTTAATAACTATAACGCGTATTGGTGGAGTTGTTAATAAAAATACAATTACAAGATATTAATCTTGTTAACAACGACATAAAAAGCTTTAGAAAATATTAAACAAAATAAGAAAAGAATTGTAACACTTTAAAATAATAGATAACATACTTCCAGAGTATCATCTTACAAAATTTGTTGCAAATTGCTTGTAGAATTGTTGCTTAATTTGTCGTTCAGTTCTCGTCTGAGTGATAGTCCATCCAAAAAAGTTATTTGCATACCTCACAAACTGAACAGTTTACAAATTGAAAGAGAAAAATCCTTCAAATTTTAGATCTTACTGATCTTCCTTATGAAAGTCTATTTCAGAATTAAAATTCATCTGAATGCTTTATATTTACTAGCAACAACTCGAAAATAGTACTAATATTAATATTAACAACAATAAAACACAAATAATACAATAATAATAATAATAAGAAGAAGAAGAATATCAACAATAAAAATTTTAAAATAATAATACTTAACAATAACAATAATCATAAGTTAATTTTCAAATATTAAACTTATATTTGTCTGAAAAACTCAGTCCTGAATGGAATGCTAAGAAAAACTTAAGAGAAATGAGTATTTTGTTATGGTATAGTTTGTCTGACAAATGGTAATTACCTAAAAAGGCAAATAGGTAATGTAAGCAATATAAGAGTTTTTTACTCAACATCAAAATTACTATTACCATTATTACCTTTATGACTTCCATTACCTTTACTACTTTATTACTTGTTTACTTCTAGAAGTAAAAATTTATATATCTCAACATATTCAAATTCAAGTAGTCTTCAAATTCAAGTAATATTTAATCTCAATATCAAATTATAAATAGTATAACTAATAATAATAATATTCAACAATAAGTTCAGCAATAACAAGCATTATAATTCAAAAATATCACACTCTTTCTTTAATTACTTTCTTAAGTATATAATTAATATCTCATCCATATAGTAGTGAATGAGGTATGAAATATACTCAATAAAATACATAATACAAAAAAAGGAATAAATAAGAAAAATTCGTGAAAACAATCATTATTGTGTAGATGATGGTTATGTAACTATCTTGCTTTCAGTCAAACAAGAAAACATAAGTTGTGAAATGAAAAAATGGGACCTTGTAGCATATTAAGAAAGGTTGGACAATTCTCAATTAGTATTAAGATATCATATTTGATTAGTTTAAGATATAATTTAATCCAGTTTATTTTATTAGTTTAGTTAATACTGTTTAATTTATTATTCTAATCTAATCCAATTCAGTATCAGAAACTCCTAACTTAAATCAACTAAATTACGCCAGCATAAAAAGTTGACTCAAGTGGAAACTTCAACAGTGACACTCTCGTGTGCACAATCAAGAACACCACGGTTATACAGAAGAGAATTGATTAGTTAATTATTAATTTATTTTATTTCGTTTATTTTTGGATTATATTAAAATCAAGACGAAACTATAAATTTAACATTAGTTTGTTGTTGGTTCTCATGGGATAATTTTAATTGATCAGGAGGATAATAAGGGCGTAATTTTGATACATGTACTATTTCAGTAGGTTTATTTTGAATTTGTCTATCAATTTCAAAATTGACATCAGATAACTTATTAAGGATTTGATAAGGACCACTAAAGACTTGTGAAAGTTTTCTGGTATTAGGATATTGGAACTCTTCATAAATTACAAGATCTCCAATCTCAAATTTTGGTTCTAGATAATTTCGATCATAATATTTTTTACTTCTCCAATAGAATTCATCAGTGCGTTTTTTAGCAAGTTTAAGGGCTTCTTGAACAGGAGGGTAATAATTTTGTTGAAGAGGAGAATCATAGGGTAATTGGCCAAAAAGTAAGTAAGCAGGAGGGAATTTAGTGATAGAATGAGGGGTATTGTTATACTCATTAACTACTTCTGTCAAAATTTTTGTCCAAGGAATTTTGGAGTTGGTAGAATTGACTTTACACTTCAATCTAGTAACTATTGTCTGGTTCGCTCTCTCACATTTGCCATTCGTTTGAGGATGATGTGATGTGGTTAAACGTTGCTTAATATTGTGGTTTCGCAGAAATTTTTTTAATCTAGATGAAGTAAAGGCTGCATTTCTATCACTTAACACTTTTTGATGGGTCTGGACATTAAGAATTTTATTAAAACAGAATAATTGTTGTGGTGTTTGAATATTAAAAACTTGGTTTAGACAATTAGTATAAGTTTCTGTGGTAACACTTTTTGAGGGGAAAGCCCAAACATATCTAGTAGCATGGTCGATGATGATGTGTAGATATTTTTTGGTGGAGTTATAATAATTGAATCCTCCCACAGTATCAATAGAAAGACATTCAAAAGGTTGATCTGTGGTGGGCATAGCTTGTAATAAGCCAAATTTTTTCTGTCTGGGTTTTTTATTCTTTTGACAAATATCACAATGTTTTACAAAATTGGTTATATCTTGCGTCATGTCAGGCCAATAATAATTAGGGGAGATTAAATTTAACATTTTTTGGATACCAGGATGACCAAATTTTTCATGAGCAACATTTAGTATTTTTCTCCTTAAAGACATGGGGACTACTATTTTTCTAAAACCTTTCTTTTTTACTATCATAAGTCCATTTTCCTTTAGATAATTTTTACCACACACATTATCTTTTTCCTGCCTCTCTATAATTTCTGTAACGTCCAGAAGAAAAGTAAGTGGTTGAATAAAATGTGAAATTGGGTTTCTCGACAACATGTCGGCTTCGACATTTGTGGATCCCTTTTCGTAAACTATATTATATTCAAACATGCTCAACTTCAAAGACCATCTAAATAACCTGCCTCTCAAATGTTTAGTATTTTTTAACCATACAAGAGATGCATGATCAGTATGAATGGTAAATTTTACACCATGAAAATAATGATAGAATTTGTCTAAGGTGTCAATGATGGCAAGACACTCTAACTCGGTAATAAAATAATTCTTCTCATAACTTCTCAATCCTCTAGAGTAATAAGCAATTGGATGTAAAAAATTATTACTATCAGGTTGTTTTAAGACTGCACCTACTGCCACCTGTGAGGCATCAACAAACATATGGTGGGGTAACTTAGGGTCATAAATTTTTAAGATAGGTTTGGCTATTAAGGCATCTTTTAATTTTTGAAAAGAATTTTGACAATCTGTATTCCATTCCCATAGTGTATTTTTTCTGAGTAATCTGTTAAGAGGGACTCGAATTTCGGCATATTTATCTATAAACTTGTGATAAACATTGATAGATCCTAAGAATCTCTGAAGTTCCTTTACATTTGAAGGGGGGTTTAGTTTTTTTATTACTTCAATATTAGCATTAGCAGGAGTTAATGTGCCATTCTGGATGGTATATCCTAAGAAGTTAATTTTATTTTGGACAAAATTGCATTTAGAGAGTTTAAGTTTAATGTTTTCGCGTCTACATAATTCAAATATTTGGTTTAAATGTTGCATATGTTCTTCTAATGAGGAAGAAAAAATAATGATATCATCAAAATAATGGCAAGCAAAGTCTATTTTGTATTTAGTAAGTATTCTTCTAAGGGTTCTATTAAATATCGGGGGGCCTAATTTAATCCCGAAGGGCAGAACTAACCATTCAAAGAGCCCAAAGTTGGTAGCAAAAGCCAATTTTTCAGTATCGGATGGATGTATGGGTATGTGCCAGTAGCCAGAGGCTAAATCTAAAGTTGAAAAATACTGCGCACTACTCAGTTTATCTAAAATTCCATCGATACGAGGTAGGGGTTCTGCGTCATTTTTCATTATTGCATTTAATTTTCTATAGTCAACACATAATCTAGTTTTTTTACCTTCTTCTCTTTTCATTACTAATGTAACAGGGGCAGAATAGGGACTATCGCTCTCTTTAATTAAACCAGCATCTAATAGTGAATGAATTTGATCCGAAATCTCTTTTTCTTCTAAAGGGGAAGTTCTGTATGGCCTCAGAGATATTGGTAGGTCAGAATTAAGAAGAATACGTTGCGGTTCGATATTAATTCTCCCGACATCAAATTTATTTTTAGAAAATATATCTAAATAATCCCTTATACTTTCCCTTAAAGTTTCATTTTCTATAGAATTTATTTCCCCAATTAATTTAGAATTATCAACAATAGATGGAACAAAGGATTGAGGAGATATGATCTTTCCATAATCGGGTTGCACTCTCTGATAATCATAGTTAACATTAAAATGAAGTAACTTTAATTTATCACTGGATATGTTCTTAGATTCATTTAAAACAAGGTCTCCTTGTAATACTCTACATGTAGCACAGTCAATAATTAAATTAAACTTACAGCATTCTTTTAAACCTAGTATAGCATAATCTAAATTTGTATTACATATTAAAAATCTAATATTTTGTTGCACATTACCTAATTTAAACAATAAATTACAAGCTTTATCTATTACAACAGTTCCTTTGGCTTGGCCAATAATAACAGGTGGAATATTTATAACTTTAGCATTTAAGAATTTAACAAATTTAAAAGGCAAAATACTTATGGTTGAGCCAGAGTCAATCACACAAGGTAGTTCCCTGTTATTTACATATCCTGATACAATTAACTGTCATATATTATCAGTAGATGGTTGTGGTTGACTAAGAGGGGGTGCAGAAGATTGCAGAGGCCTAACATTGAATACACAATCCCTCTCCCAGTGATAAGCATTTTGGATACCTCTATTTAAACACATTCGACATGGTCGACTAGGAAGCCTTCTTTGATAATGATTGACAGGCAATCTGGGACTAACGAACCTGGACGTTGAAGGGTTAAAATTAGTTGCTGCTTGGAAATTTGGATTCCTGTAATTAGGTTGAGGGCGAATCCAATGTCTAGGTGAATTAATTGGTTGAGAAAAAGGTCTGGAATTTTGAGACATATTTCTAACATTACTATTTTTGTTACTGCTAGAATGAGATGGAATGACAACAAGTTGTTTAACTAATCTATACCAATCGGTAGTAGATTCAGGAGGATTTACTATTAAATAGTTCTGGTATTCAGGTTTTAAGCCATCTGTCAATCCTTGTAAAATAATAGTTTCACATAGTTTAAGTTGTCGACCTATCTCTATTTTCTGACGGAAATAATTTTCTAAGTTGTTTAGGTCATGCAATTTCAGCGAGGCGAAATCAGAAAAACGGGGGACTGTTACTTTCAGAAATTTTTCAGTTAAGATCTCAGCAATTTTTTCATACTCTTTACAATCTAGACATTCATTAACACACACCTTTAATGCTTCGCCCTTCAAATATTTGGAAATATTGTTGATTTTCCACTCTTTTTTATCTGGAGGGGCTGATCCTTCAAAGTGTCTAAGCCAAGACACAACATTCATCCCACTTTCTGGGTCAAAAATAATAACATTAAGCTCTTTTTCAGCCATTTTGGTTTGAGTACCCTTACTTTCAACAATAACTTTAACAAACCCTGACTTTAATAACATGTAAAAAAAAAAAAACAATGTATAAAGAATTCTTTAACTTAACAACAACTGTAAATATCTAACTCTTAATAATTTAAATAACAAACTAAATAACATTCAACAGTAAAAAAGTCCAATTCATATTAAAATTCATTTCACTTAAATAGTAAATGTAAACTACTACTATAATCTTTCTATAAATAGATCCACTATATATGAATATCACAATTTAGAATGAAATAAATAAAACACTTTTTTAAAATAAGTATCATTATTTCGTAAGAACAATTTTTTTGGCTCTTGAATTGTACTCTCAGAATATAGCATCAAAAAACAAAAGTAATAAAATAAACAAATAAATGAACTGCACAATAATTTTACCCTTTCAATGTTACTCAACTTTCTTTTGAGATAACACATTTTTTTTCACATTAATAAACTTCAAAAGCTATTTTTGCGATTATTATGCAATCAGTGAAGCTGTAATTTCAGATAATCTAATAAATTTTTATGCATTTTTAGAATGGCATAGAATATGTTCCAATACATGTTACTTGAAAAGAGATTACTCATATATTTTTTCAATAAATAGAAATTATTTTCTATGAATAAATATCACCGAATGAAAAGGGACTATAATTAAATGATAAAATAAGAACATAAAATGAAGTTACTCTTGTAAAATGAAGTAATATAGGAATAAATATCAGAGCAGTTCAAAACTTTCAGTAATATTTGTGAGCTTAACCAAATAAAATTAATTTTTTAACAATACATAAGAATAAATATTAAATTTCGTAAGTTCTAAATATTCAGGATAAAAGGAACAAAATTCTTCTAAAGTATTCTAAGAACAATTTTTGTTCTATATAAGCCAATAATAACAAATCAATAAAATAAGAAATCAATAAAAATAAAAGAATAATTTAACTTACAGACGTCACTTTTGGGATAAATTTATAAACACTTATGAGTGATAATTTGACAACTAATCGGTAGTTGTTCTCCAATATCACTGGGAAGTCTCCAAAATGTTTTTATTACACAGGTCATCAGTTATCCTGACCGGCTTTTTTGATACATTCCTGTCGAAAATTGGCACATTATAGACGATCGCTATTGCTGTCGACTTGAACGTTCTTTCCACCAGACAATCGGAACATCTCAGTCCGAAACCACTAAAATTACCTGATAATCATATCGAGGTAGCCGCAGTCGAGATCGTTGAAATGTAGTCATGACACCCGGACAGGGCATCACTTCGAGTCACTCACCATGAAGACAAATCTCGAAGTATATCACATCGGAAATCTTAGTGTATTTGCAGTCGTAAAAATTGAGCAGAGGCAGTGAAATCCAGAAGAAATTTCCCAAAAGCATTAAAAAGAAGACTTAATAACTTAATAGATGAGCAGTGGCTTTATTGTGATCACAGAGATGAAAGCAACTCCACCAACTTTCGCTTCATTAAAAACTGAACACATTTGAAGGTCTTGAAGAATTATCAGAGCTTGAAGAACATACTACCGATGCATTAGTGTAGACTCCCCAGTGACGGCAATTAGATGACAACCACTAATTCGTGTAAAATCTGTCTCCGAAGCCAGTGTAACCGTATAAATACTTCAAAATTTGGCCCAAAGGTACAAAACGCGCGAACAAGCTGGTCCACTCGCATCCATGTTCGGAGGGCGCTAGGGGGATAAAGAAGGCGGAGCTTTCTCGCTAATGGATGAAAAAATGAGGCCACAAAGACGTGTCTCTGACGTATGATTAAAACTCTTTAACAGAAGCGGCAAATTAAAAAGGTAAAAAGGCCTTTGGGCGCGAAAACCGCTTGGAATCATGGGATGCCGAATGAATTAAATAGAAATAAAAATGGTATTATAAAAGTTCCAAAGAATAAAATTTAAATGTCTCAAAAGAAGAAATTAGGCAGGTGCGTTTAGAGGCAGTGTTGCAATTTAAGAGAATAAGGTTTTAATAAATACGTGTAGCTTTTAACAGATTAAGATTTTTAGAATGATAAATAACAGAATATTTTGATTAAGTTATGGAATAAAATACAAAATAGATTTAAGAGATATTTTAAAAGAGAGGGAAAAAAGAATTGAAGAATTTGGAATAATTTAACTAAAGAAATAGGGCGAAAATTTTTTATTATTACATGTATGTGGCAAATATTTTGTGGATATTCTAACTCCTGAGTTTAATAATCCCGAATCTAACTCCCCCAAACGGAATTTAATAAAACTTCAGCTTCATTTAGACTTGCATTTAAATTGGTGCTGATTAAGTTTTGGTATATATTGCCCAACAGGTGATGCTGCTATGCGGCATTTTTCACGATTTCCAAAATAGCTATATCACGAAAACTAATGCACGGAATTTCATCAAACTTCATATTCTGTTAGACCTTGACATAAATAGATGCTGATTCAATTTCTACTTTGATCAATCAACAGGGGACGTTTGTATTTTGTGCTTGAGGAAAGATTCTTAATCTTGTCCACAATCAATGGATGCAATTTAGCGAGTGTGATATTTTCTGTAATTATTCACTGATCACTACAATTCTATGCTAAATTCAAAGAAAGGCATTATATTTCATATCCGTAATTGTAACTGTGAGAGTATGCTATTTAAATTAATGTATTATAATGATATAAAAGAAAGTTTTGTGATGGCCACAACCTACTAGTTTAAACTTAAAACAAAAAATTAAACATGAAGTTTTTTGCTTTAGTTTCAATAATTCTCAAACTGCAAACGATTATTTTGATTTTCCACTTTGTTTCTTTGCACAGAACTGGGACACTAATATTGATACGTTGTATATATATATATATATATATATATTCTAAATTTTGGGAAAATAAAAAATGCTAAACCATGTGTGCGCCTTTTTTGTTCTTATTAGGGCTTCGTTCAGCTCACGAAACCCTATAAGTCCCGCTTCGTTGTCTGTCTGTCACAGAGCCGGTCATCAGAAACTATATAACTTACAGTCATGAAATTTTGTGTACTTATAGCTGAATACCTACTATGAAGCTCAAAATGATAAAATTTGAAAAAATCGTATTATTTTAATATAGAGAGATAAAAAACCAAAAATATAACAGCCTTTTCTTATTAAATTTAAACATTTTTCGTTATAGCACTTGCCAACAATTAAAAATCCACAAAAAAATTCTTTCTACAGCAATTAATTTTCTATTGAAAGATTTCCACGTGAAAAATGAAAATGAAATAAAAAGTTTCACGAATTGAATAAAAGATTAATATGACGTCATATTGGTAATAAAACGGAAATTTTCAAACATTTCTCAATAATACAAGGAGCATGAGTATGTGTAAATACGGAAAGCAGCTTAATATGGCGTCATTAGAGAATTAAAAAGAAAATTAATCTGACGTCTAATATTTTGAAGGTCTCTATACAACATATTTAATTTTGAAATTGATTTTTTTTAAATGTAGCATTTAGTCCACAGGACAGATATTATTATGACAGAGTATAATAGCGGGTTTCAATGACGGATTTTCGCCATTTAGCCCTTTCACTAGTTTCAAATGCTTGGGTTATGCGTGAAAGAAAAAAAAAACTTTGTGATGTGGGATTTTAATATTAGTCTAGGATGAAAATAAAAGGAAAATTACATCTCCTGTAAACAATCGATGAAATATGTTTCATTTTTATGGATCTGGAGGCACGGCAGTGCCTCCGCCAAGTCGAGAGAGGACAGCCGTAAGCATACTTTTCTGGAAGCAACTCAGGGCACTTTTGACCCTCCCTTATCTCCGCGCTGGAGTATCCCAAAAATTTTAAACTTTAATTATAGAGAGTATTTGGCCCACAGGACCAAAATTTAAAATTACAACTTTCTGTCTTTTCTAGTTCAGGCGATATATGAACTCAAACATTCGATTTTTTGTCACTTCTTACTCACTCGTTCACGCGTCATCAAAAAGATTGGGTAGATCCCGTAGCCCCAGAAACTTGACATTTGGAAAAAAGGTAGTGTTTAGGATACAAAGAAAGAAAAAATTATAAAATCCAGAAAATTCGAAAAAAAAACATTCGAAAATTCAACAAATTCCATCAAAATTGAAAATTGAAAATAATACGATCTTATAGTCTTGGAAACTTAAGATTTGGTGTGAAGGTAGTGTTTAACATCCAGAAAAAGAAAACATCAAAAACACCAAAAAAAATCGAAAGCAAAATTGAAAAAATCGAAGAAATTGAAAAAAACCGAAAATTTGAAGACAATCCGATTTTGTTGCGCTAGAAAATTCAAATTAGGAATAAAGGTAGTATGTAGGATACAGAAAAAGGAAAATTAAAAAAATCCAGAAAATTCGAAAAAAAAATAAAAAAATTCGAAAAAAATTGAAAAAATGAAAATAATTTGATACGATAACGCTCGTATTTATAAATTAATTTGGATGAAACTAATTGTGTGTATTAAGCTCACCAATGCCTCGACCGAGTTCGTTGGCCAGCTTGGTCCGCCCTCTTGTTTCAAGATGGCGGCCACGGAAAATTTTAAAACTAAAATAAATATACAAAAAAGTTAAAAAATCAAGTTTATTTTTTAATTAGGTGTTAGGACTTGATACAAGGATTCCAGAGCATTTTTTGTTTTACCTCTATCTTAAAAATTGGCTGAGATAGAGCAGTTTGAAATTCTAGGGTGGCTGACATTTTGAAACAAAACAGCACATTACAAAAAACCAACGATAAATTTATGGTCAATAATGGTCAAGCAGGTGCAATCCCGAATGAATACTCCGTGTTATTATAACTGTAACTTTGACTTCGAAATTTTGATACGTTGCATTTTCTATTTGTTGATATTTTTGAACTATGATTTACGCTAAGTGAAATGTTGTTGTTGAAGAGGGATTTTCCATGTAAATCCAAAACGTCCAATTTTAATATGTTTTTAATGTTTTATGAAAGTGTATTGTAATGTCTGTAATTTTAATGATTTTAATATAAATTTAAAGGTTTTAGTGAACGCTATTTCTCGCAAATTATTTTCTTTCATTGTTGTAATCATTTTCCCAATCATACGCATAAAACTATATATTCATATCCATTAGCGCCAAATTCTCGCCAAACTTGGCGACAATTGGCGAAATCTCGCCAAATTTGGCGACAAAAATAAGTCTTCATAAATGAAGCCAACTTGGCTATAGCTCAATAATTTGGCGAATTTCTTATTCAAATTCAGTGTAAACGAATCTTTTGTAAACGGTTTCTTTGCATTTTAACTTGCTGTTTTCGAGTAACATTAGCTAAAATTTTAAAACGAAGATATAGGAAAGCTACCTTTTCCTGCCGGTACAGGCCGGAGGACTTTTTTTATGAGTTGTCGGATGCAATCTATGTTTTGCATTAAATAAAGTAAAACATTGAAAAACAAATCCCACAGGATGGAGATAGTTTGTTTTAGATAGTTTTTAAGATAATCTGGAGCCAATCCTCCGCCAAGTCGAGAAAGGACAGCCGTAAGCATACTTTTCTGGAAGCAACTCAGGGCACTTTTGACCCCCCCCCCCCCATATCTCCACGCTGGAGTATCCCAAAAATTTGAAACTTCGTTTTTCTAGAGTATTTGGCACACAGGACCAAAATTTAAAATTACAACTTTCTGTCTTTTCTAGTTCAGACGATATATGAACACAAACATTCGATTTTTTGTCACTCACTCACTCACTCGTTCACGTGTCATCAAAAAGATTAGGTAGATCCCGTAGCCCTACAAACTTGACAGTTGGAAAAAAGGAAGTGTTTAGAATACAAAGAAAGGAAAAATTATAAAATCCGGAAAATTAGAAACAAAAACATACGAAAATTCAACAAATTCCATCAAAATTGAAAATTTAAAATAATACGATCTTGTAGTCTTAGAAACTTAAGATTCGGTGTGAAGGTAGTGTTTAGTATCCAGAAAAAAAAAACATCAAAAACACCAAAAAAATAGAAAAATCGAAAACAATCGAAAATTTTCAAATAATCCGATTTTGTTGCGCTAGAAACTTCGAATTCGGAATAAAGGTAGTATTTAGGATGCAAAATAAGGAAAAATTAAAAATTCCGGAAAATTCGAAAAAAAAAAACAATTTCAAAAATTCGAAAAAAAATTGAAAAAATTAAAATATCTTGATTTTTTAGCCTTAGAAACTTAAAATTCGCAGTAAAGATAGTGTTTAGGATTCAGAATAAGTTAAAATAAAAAACGCAGTAAAATTTGAAAATAAAATCAAAAAAATCGAAAAATAAGGGTTGGGTTGGGTTGATTATTGACGGCCAATTATCTACACTAGGGATATAGGCCCGGGGGGAGTGCCCTTCGTGGGGCACTTTCTAAGGGAACCTAATCCGTATTTACGCATGGATAAATCCACGGCTCGAAGAAAACCACGAAAACTCCGAACGATCAGGCCGACGGGCGCGATTGGGATCGAACCCAGCACCTCCCGTCTACCAGCTTCGAGAGCACAACCTCTCAGCCACTGGTGGGGCCGAAAAATAAGGAAAATTTGAAAATAATTCGATTTCATAGCGCTAGAAACTTGAAATTTGGAATAAAGGTAATATTTAAGATACTAAATAAGGAAAAATTCAAAAATATGGATAATTCAAAAAATACCCATAAATTAGTGCAGACGATATATGAACTCAAAGTTTCGATTTTTTGTCACTCACACACTCACTCATTCTCGAGTCATCAAAAAGATTGGGTAGATCCCGCAGCCACAGAAACTTAAAATTTGGAATAAAGCTAGTGTTTCGGATACAAAAAGAGGAAAAATTATAAAATCCGAAAAATTAAAAAAAAAAAAAACATTCGAAAATTCAAAAAAATCGAACAAAATTGAAAATTGAAAATAACACGATCTTGTAGTCTTAAAAACTTAAAATTTGATGTGAAGGTAGTATTTAGAATTCAGAAAAAGAAAACATTCAGAAAAAGACACAAAAAAGAGAACAAAAAAATCATGCGTCAAGTATAGATTATGTAACACTTTCCAACGCTTTCAAAATAATTTTACAAATCATACCGTTTAATAAGCTAAAAGATAACATCTAAGTAATCCGAATACTTTTATTCCGCCCTGTATAGTATCTGTAGATTTGTATATATACTACATAGGATGCTAAAATTTATTTCACTTAGGAAACGCGTAGCACAGTTTAAAATTCACCGTCTGGAGTTAAATAATACGGAAATGTGTTCGCGAACTTTTGTGCTTCCCTGTATAGGATCTATAGAATTTATACATACCACGTAATAGACAAAAAGCGAGTTAAAATTAAAATCGCGTTCAGTAACTTAAAACGCACTTCCAGGAATTATTGTTAACATACAGTAGAGAATTCTTTTGTGTGTCCCTGTAAATGAACGATGACTGCTATACACACAATATTCTGTAGTAAGCCTCTTGTAATGCACCTTATATAAATTCCAATGCGTTTAAAATTGGGAAACATTATTTAAATAAACCGCAGACGATTTTTCTCCATAGACGTAATGTAACAGAATTCTTTTGACTGTCCCTGTAAAGTAACTATAAGTGCTATGCACACCTTATTCCATATTAAGCTTCTTCTAATGCACCTTAGTGATATATATAAATTTCAATGCGTTTAAAATAGTGAAACATTATTTAAATAAACCGCAAATGATTTTTCCCCATAGACCGCAATATAATGGAATTCTTTTGAGTGTCCCTGTAAAAAAACTATAAGTGCTACACACTTCCGTTGAAATAGGGAACATGCTATAGATGACGACTATAACATATAAAAATTGCAGAGCAATCCGAGCATATTTACGGGAGTTAGAGCACGGACAGACGGCAGACGGCCAGACAAACCGAAGTCATAAACACTTTTCAACTAGGTTGGAAAGTGTTAAAAAAATTGAAAATAAAATCGAAAAATCGAAAAAAATCGAAAAATTTCAAATAATCCAATTTTGTTGCGCTAGAAACTTGGAATTCGGAATAAAGGTAGTATTTAGGATGCAAAATAAGGAAAAATTAAAAAATCCAGAAAATTCGAAAAAAAAAAATCAAAAAGTACGAAAATTTCGAAAAAAAATGAAAAAAATTAAAATAATTTGATTTTTTGTGCCTTAGAAACTTAAAATTCGCGGTAAAGATAGTGTTTAGGATTCAGAATAAGTTAAAATAAAAACGCAATAAAATTCGAAAAAAAAATAAAAAAATCGACAGAAATCGAAAAATAAGGAAATTTTGAAAATAATTCGATTTCATAGAGCTAGAAACATGAAATTTGGAATAAAGGTAACATTTAAGATACTAAATAAGGGAACATTAAAAAATATGGATAATTTCAAAAAAATGTCGAAAATTTCAAAAAAAAAAAAAAAGAAAAAGAAAGAAAGAAAGAAAAAGAGAATTGAAAATAATATGATCTCGTAGTCTTAGAAACTGAAAATTTGGTGTAAAGGTAGTGTTTAGAATTCAGAAAAAGAAAAAATTAAAAACACAACAAAAATTGAAAATAAAATAAAAAAATCGAAAAAAAAAACGAAAATTTGAAAATAATTCGATTTTGTAAAGCTAGAAATTTAAAATTTGGAATAAAGGTAGTATTTAGGATACAAAAAAAAAAAAATAAATAAATAAAAAATCTGTAAAATTCGAAAAAAATAATTCGAAAATTCGAAAAATTGAAAAAAATTCGATTTTGTAGCTTTAGAACGTAAAATTCGGCGTAAACTTATTGTTTAGGATACTGAAAAAGGAAAAATTAAAACACAATAAATTTGTAAAAAGAATAAACTCGAAAAAGATCGGAAATTTCAAAATAATTCGATTTTGTAGCGCTAGAAACTTGAAATTTGTAATAAGGATACAAAATAAGAAGAAATTAAAAAATCCAGAAAATTATAAAAAAAAATTCGAAAAAATCAAAAATTGAAAATAATTTTATCTTGTAGTCTTAGAAACTTAAATCTTGGTGTAAAGGTAGTATTTACTATTCAATAAAAGGAACAATTAAAATATTCGAAAATAAAATCGAAATATCTTTAAGAAATCGAAAATTCGAAAACATTTTGATTTTGTACTGCTAGAAACATTAGTTTTAAGATAATTGTCTTATTAGCTAGTACAACGCCCCTAATTGTTTTATGTTATTTCCCCCGGATTATGGTTTTCTTTTCTTTCGTTTACGAATTTCGTTATAGAAAAGTTCCGCTATAGACTGGCTATGATATAGGCGATTTCTTTATAGACAGGTTTGTTTTCTTTCACAGATTGTACTCTATTAACTTCACATATGAAATATGGATTGTTAAATGATGTTAGCCCCACAAAAATTTTCACAGCTCCCCCTACCCTCCCGACATTACTGGCTGGTTATGGCTTGATAGTCCTTTCTAAATAAAATCATGGTGACTCTAAGATTCACTTGATTTATCTCTAAATTGAACCTAAATGATCCTAAGAAGACGGATCAAAAAAATACTATATTGGCATGACAATCAGGTAACTTAGGATTAAAATCGAAAAATCAATAAATTTATAAAAAGTCGAAAATTTGAAAATAATTTGATTTTGTAGTCCTAGAAGCTTGACATTTGGCAGAAAGGCAGGGTTTAGTACACAAAGTAAGAAAAAAATTAAAAAATCCGTAAATAATATAAAAAAGACTAAAAAAAACGAAAAAGAAACCATCGAAAAAAGGAATGTAGTTTGATTTATTGGAAATTTCCGGAAATTTAAATTTTGGCTTTCTTTTTATACTAAAAAGTTATTTTATGTTAAATATCAAGTATCTAGGGCTGCGAGTAATATCTCAGATGGATAGCACCTATCCTGGAAGCAATTGAGAGTACTTTTGACACTCCCCCTCCCATAACTTAGTGCTTGCCTAGGAACCTGAAATCTCTTTTTATCTACAGTACTTTGCAAACGAAACTAAAGCTTCAAATTTTTGATACCTGTAAATAATAGGCACAGAGTGTGGGCTTAGCGAAAATCAGTGGATGATCTCCAAAAAGAACCCAAAATCAAGAAAAGGAGGATTACTTACAAAAAGAAGTGAAATCTCATCAAAAAGTCACCTGTAAAAAATGCAGCCAAGTCTCGTAACTCATTTACCGTAAAAAGTACTGAGATCGTATAAAGCCAAGTTTAACTATCTTATTAACTCTGAAATTTTCATTCATAAATCACTCCTAGTCTCTACATCTTTAGTTAATTATTATTTTGTGACTTGGCAATTACGCAGCACGGGGAAGTTATTACACCTTACTATGTTATGGAATGGGATGAGATAATTTAATTAAGGCAAATTATATACGCACAGGGAAGTTATTACACTTTAATATATTATAGTATTATTTGATTAAGACTAACTATATACATCACATTCTCGTGCTACGTAATTGCCAAGTCACAAAATAATAATTAACTAAAGATGTAGAGACTAGGAGTGATTTATGAATGAAAATTTCAGAGTTAATAAGATAGTTAAACTTGGCTTTATACGATCTCAGTACTTTTTACGGTAAATGAGTTACGAGACTTGGCTGCATTTTTTACAGGTGACTTTTTGATGAGATGAATCTTTTGCCGACATACTTTTACATAGGTCAAAGTCATCAATGTGTCTTTCTATGTTACTTGTTGATGAGTACTTTTTTTTTCATTCTCTCTGTGCGAGGAACGGGTTTACTGCTAGTTAAAACAGAGCACATTGAACTGTAGTTAGAATAAAATTTCTAACAGCGTACAAATTCGTTTAAAATTCTCTCCTATGTATGACTGTAAAACCCGTTTTTCCTTCGAGAACGTCTTTCTGCGACGAAAACAAAATGAACGCATACTGCCGGGGCCATTGCGAAACTTTTTGTTGTTTACTTTTCGCGATGGTCCTTATACTGCTCTGAGGCTAACAAATACCCCTAATTTTTCAAGTGGATAGAACAGTGTTTCGTGTGTCATATATGTATATGTACGTATTTTGTAAAATACATATTTTTAAAACCTTGCGATTATTTTTAGAATATGATACAGTCAAAGTAAACATAAGGCTTCTATAATTTTTACCTCAAGAAATAACCCCAGTACTGGAATAAAACATTGCAAGTCTGGCCGATAGTGTTTCATCCCACCTATATGAGACTTCATTATTAACTAAAGGACCTTATCATCAAGCAGTTAATATTAAATTATTAACATTGGTTATTTACGTATTAATAATTTCTCTGTAAAAAAAGACAAAGGTTTCTTAATCTACGAAAATTTAATATAACCACGTGCGAAAACAATAACCTCTTCCGAGTTACCTACAATCCTGATAAGCGTTCTTTATCTTTAGAAACATCAGAAACCAATATATTTTCAAGATTTAAAGGTGCATTTATAAAAAAAAAAAAGTTTCTTTTGCTGCCACTGATTTTTGGAAACGTTTCCTAATAGTTCGTATAGTGTAATAACGTGTTTTCTCAAATCGGAATATCGGGTTTTCGAATGCTATCAATTCTCTAGTAAACATTATCCTGTTCAACAAACATGTTTTACAGACAAACATAATAAATTAATAGCATTAACATTAACATTAAAATTAATATTATCTTGTTATTCTTGCATGTATAAATTCAGTTAACCAGCTAAAATTGTTTAATTGAGAATTGATAGCATCTAAAAATCGATATTCCGTGTTGAGAAAACTGATGAATGCACTATAAAAACTCCTCGGAAACATTAAAAAAAAAAAAAAAAAATCAGTGGCAGCAAAAGAAACTTTGCTTTTATAAATGCGTCTTTATATCTTGAAAATATATTGGTTTCTGATGTGTCGGCATGGTTCTGATGGTTCGGGATTCTTGAAAATATATTAATTTCTCTGGTTTCTAAAAGTAAATAGTGCTTTTTGGAATCGGGAGTAACTCGGAAGAGGTTACAGTATATTTTTGTTCGTGGTTGCATTATATTTTCGTAGATTAACACCTTAAGCACCATATTAAATTTAGTGATAGTATGCTGAATACCAGCTATGTTAATTTTTGTCAAAAATACAACAACAACAATAATAATAATAATAATAATAATAATAATAATAATAATAATAATAATAAAAATAATAATCGAAAATACAAAATTGATATCGGAAATTCTAGAAGAATAATTTTAATTTATGTAATTACGAAAAGTCTGTCATTATATAAAATACAAAATACTACTATAACTTTCTGGTATGAATTCAAAATTTTGAATAAAAAAAAAAGGCCAAACTGGCACATACGTCCTGGTATTTCAGATAGAGGTGTTCATGACGTACGATCTTACGTCGGTCGTGGTCCTTAAGGGGTTAAGAAACATATGTCTTTTTTAGGGTTTCGTTCATCTCACGAAACCCTATTCGTCTCGCTTATCTCTGTCCTCACAGAGCTTGTTCTCAGAAACTGTATAAGTTAGAGACTTGAAATTTTGTGTATTACAGCTGAATACCCACTGTCATGCTAAAAATTATAAAATTTTGAAAAAGTCATATTATTTTATAGAGAGATAAAAAAACCAAATATCTAACAACCTTTTCCTATTAAATTTAAACATTTTTTGTTATAGCAGTTGCCAACAATTAAAAATCCCCAATAAAATTCTTTCTACAGTAATTAATTTTCTGTTGAAAGATTTCCACGTGAAAAATGAAAATGAAATAAAAAATTTCACCAATTGAAAAAAAAAAAAGATTAATATGACGTCATATTGATAATAAAACGGAAATTATCAAACATTTCTCAATAATACAAGGAGTTAGAGTATGTGTAAGCACAGAAAGCAGGTTAAATATGACGTCATATTGAAAGTTTAACGGACTTTTTCAAATGTTTGAGAATAATACAAAGATAGTATCAATATGAGTAATAGAGAAAGCAAGTAGATAGGACGTCAGCAAATGATTATAACGTCATATGGATTTGAGGAACGTATTGAATCATGATAAAAACCCGATTATGGAAATATTGGCATATTTTAACATTTTGAAGTTCTCTATACAACATGTTAAATTTTGAAATTGATTTTTTTTTTAAATATCGCATTTAGTCTACATGACAGATATTATGATGACAAAGTATAATAGCGGGCTTCGCCCACTATCGGGCCGGTTCAGATATTCAAAAAAAAAAAAAAAAAAATAGACCGGTAAATTTTTACTTTATGAAAAACATGACTTTTTTATTTTTATTTTATTTTATTTTATTTTATTTTTTTTTGAAAAAGGAGATGTATTTGGATTTATTAAAGAAAGGATAAAGTGTTTTGAAAGGAATATTAAACGAAACCCTTTGTGCGATCTTTGATCGCACTTACCCAGTTGCTTTTATAAAAAACCATAATGAACATGCATTAGAATTATTGGTTATTTATAATGCAGCCTAGTCCACTTTTCTAAAATGCAGAATATAAATCATGAAATAAGTTGAGAAACTCCCTGTGCCAGACAATTTTTAAACATATCAACATAAACAACAAGACAAAAATTTAACAAATAAGAAATATTAAATATTCAAAAATAAATTCGATAAAATGACTATGTGCTATTATATGAGAGTGACTGCAGTGCTCCTAGTCGCGAAATTTGAAAGTTAGACACTTTCTCGAAATATATGAGAAATTGAGAAAAAACTCGTACACAAAAGCTTAGATTTTGTCCTCGATTTCTCCTTGAAGGGCTAAAAATGTTTGCAAATAATAACTATTAAATCACAGGAAAATCGACGATATATAAATGATTTTTTTTATATATAATATAATGTATATCCAATAATGTAAAATACATAAACCGAAAAGAAAAATAAAAGAAAAAATACACGATCAGAATGCGAAAATATTACAAGAAGAAAATAGAAAATTATATTGCGAAACAAGTTATCAAGGGCAAATATTCATATATTTTTATTTTGGTACAAATAAGTATATGCAATAATAATTATAAATTCGTAAAACAAACTGTTTTATATTTCCCGCTACGTTTATTATTATTATTATTATTATTATTATTATATTTATTTAGAGTTAAACGTTTTTCAAAAAAAGATTCTTCAGTAACGAAGTATTAGTTTCTTACAGACATTGCTTTCACTTTGAGATGATTGTGTTAAAGCTGTTCTCAAATCTAAATAGATTACTTTCTGACACATTGTTTAATTCATGTTTGTTCGCAAATGCATGAAATTGGCAGGTGTTCTTATTCAGAAAATATGTAATCGAAACCCGTTTTCGAATTTTTGATAAAGGCAGAAGATCTTTCAAAAAATACTATCAAAGTCCACGCTTTGAACCGAATTCCTAACTCGGCAGACCGAGAAATGCAAAAAACGTGTCGTCACGTGACCAGAATCGCTTATCTCTCGATAAGTAATCTATTTATCAAGAAATAGAAATCTGATTTCGATTCCAAATTGTTTTCATAGTCAAGCCTGCCAATTGCATGCCTTTACGTATATAAATGCGTCAGAAAATGTATCAGAAAGTTTGGCGTTGTTGAGCAGGTCATTTGAGAACCATCTTGGAGACCACTGACCAGGCCCCTACCTACCGGGATTCGACCCAGTTTGACGGGTTTGAGTGTCTGGTCGTTGGGGCGAAATTCGCCTGATCGCCCTATTGGGGCGGTCCACAATGACAAGTACCCAGGTCGGCTAACCAATTGAGTCCGGATTTTTCTGTGTTGTTCACTCCTAAATTTAGATGTTCGGAGATCTGACGCCGCACACCACGTACTCGTCATGACAGTTGGAATGGGGCTGGACAATTTAGTACCCGAACGTTGGTACTGAACTTCGCTTGAAAAAGGGGGGAGAATTTTGAGGGAAACTAATTAAAGCAATTAATTAGATAATTGAAACCACTGAAATTAAAATATTATTAGCCAATAGCTAAGTCGTACCATCGGGGAAAATTTTTGGGCCGAGTTGCAAGGCAGAAGAAAACGCTGCGGGGGCTGACGGGACTGCGCCTTTCTACCGTACCCCACCTGGACAAAATGGCTCCGTGATCTGTCCCATTGGAGCGGGTCCGGTAGCTTGTGCGGGCAATGTCCATTTGCACCTAATAAAGAGGCGAACAGTCAAAAATAAAATGAATAAAAAAACTGCTGCTAGAAAAAACCCTTGTGCTACCAGTTGGGGCCGGCCATTGGCCCGTCCCAACCGGCAGCACGAGGAACTGCAAGGGGAACCTGAAAGAGAAGAATGTTAGTAACATTTTAAACTGAACTTATTCTGAATTATACTTTAACTACATTATTGAAATTAATTTACTTTTATTGTACTAATTGACTTGGCTACCCGTCCATTGGGCCCATGAAAGGTTGTTAAATAATTAACAATTTGCAATTTAAGATAAGTACTATTGTCGTTAACTGACTAAACCATAAGCCCAATGGGTTGTTGTTGTTGTTGTTGTTGGTTTGGCCCAAGGGCCCGGTTTTGCGGCTTTTTATTTCTATATAGCTGACATGATCCATATAACTGTGAAACTAGTCTCCTAATTTTGAACCACTTACAGATGAGAGACCTGCATCTGGATTGGCAACCCCAGAGGTAACGCTTATATAAAACTTGGAGGACATTAGAGCCACGAACAGATTTAACATGCCAGCTCCCATTAACGTACACGGTCTACTTTCCATACTTATCCTTTATACTTATCATCTCTTTCCTTCCAGTTCTTCTTCTTCTTCTTTTTTCTCATCTGTCTTCTTCCCCTTCTTTTTATTATTATTTTTTTTTAACACAAGGACGGACAAACAGTGCCGGGGGCTATTATAAGCTTCTTACTGTGTCATGGTGCACAGTTTGCTGCTGGACCGTTGATGACATGCGTCGTGCTGGTAATACTGTGATTACGGGGCTCTTGTTTAGGGCCGTGGTGCCAGCTAATATTGTGCGACTACCGCACACTGCTACTAGGACAAAACACATAGACATTTTATAATTTTTTTGGTGGCTTTAGATTGCTCCTGGGCCTTTTTTTTTTTTTTTTTTTTTTTTTTTAACATATAACACATAAACACATAAATAAACACTTTTTTTTCCCTTTTAGTACACTAGGACAGACAGACAGTGCCGGGGGCTATTATAAGCTTCTTACTGTGTCATAATGCACAACTTGCTGATCCGTTGGTAACGTACGTCGTGCTGGTAATTCTGTGATTAGGGGCTCCTTTTTCGGGCCTTGGAAGCAGCTGATGTTGTGCGACTACCGCACACTGCCATTGGACAATACCCATGGACAATTTTTTAATTTTTTTTTGGTGGCTTTGGATTGCTCCTAGGCCCCCTTTTTTTAACATATAACACATAAACACATACACATATTCATTTTATCGTTGTGTTACCTTCCGCATTCGACTGCTGCTGGGGTGCTTGGAGGACATTAGAGCCACGAACAGATTTAACGTGCACCAGCTCCCATTAACGTACACGGTCTACTTTCCATACTTATCCTTTATACTTATCATCTCTTTCCTTCCAGTTCTTCTTCTTCTTCTTTTTTCTCATCTGTCTTCTTCCCCTTCTTTTTATTATTATTTTTTTTTAACACAAGGACGGACAAACAGTGCCGGGGGCTATTATAAGCTTCTTACTGTGTCATGGTGCACAGCTTGCTGGACCGTTGATGACATGCGTCGTGCTGGTAATACTGTGATTACGGGGCTCTTGTTTAGGGCCGTGGTGCCAGATAATATTGTGCGACTACCACACACTGCTACTAGGACAAAACACATAGACATTTTATAATTTTTTTGGTGGCTTTAGATTGCTCCTGGGCCTTTTTTTTTTAACATATAACACATAAACATATAAATAAACACTTTTTTTTTCTTTTAGTACACTAGGACGGACAGACAGTGCCGGGGGCTATTATAAGCTTCTTACTGTGTCATAATGCACAACTTGCTGATCCGTTGGTAACGTACGTCGTGCTGGTAATTCTGTGATTACGGGCTCCTTTTTCGGGCCTTGGAAGCAGCTGATGTTGTGCGACTACCGCACACTGCCATTGGACAATACCCATGGACAATTTTTTATTTTTTTTTTTGTGGCTTTGGATTGCTCCTAGGCCCTTTTTTTTTTTTTTTTTTTTTTTTTTTTAAACATATAACACATAAACACATATACATATTCATTTTATTGCTGTGTTACCTTCCGCCTTCGACTGCTGCTGGGGTGCTAAATATTATTGTGTGTTGTTTTGTATTAGTGTCGTGATGCTGTCGCAGTTTTCTTGGAGCCACCTGATTACTGTCTTTGCCTTGTTTTGTACGTGTTTGTTTTTCGCTAATTGCTCATGCCATAATTTCTCGTTGTCTGTTGTTATTTGTGCTTGGGTGAATGGACATTGAATTAGGCAATGTTTTGGTGAACCCACCGTTCCGCATTCGCAGTCCGGTGTGTCCGCTTTCTTAAACCTGTGTAGGTATGCTGGAAAAGATCCGTGAGCTGTGTATAGCTGTGCTAGTAGGTAATCGCTTATTAGTCTATATTTTTATCTACTTTTGGGAAGTACCTGTGTGTTTCCCTACCTGTGTCCCCATAGTCCCACTCGAACTGCCATTGTTTTAGTGTTATATCTTTTAGTGTTCTTTTAAGTTTTGAGATTGGTTTAGTCAGGTTGTATTTACTCTTGTTGTTTACATTTAGAGCTGCGGTTTTGGCTAACATGTCTGCCACTTCGTTTCCTTCGATGCCTACATGCGCCTTAACCCAGCTGATTTTAAATTTGTTGTTAGCTTCTTTTATTAGTTTTTGGATTGTGTCTACTGTTTTGTTTACGTTGAATGGTTTACTAAGTGATTCGATGGCCGATCTGCAGTCCGAGCGGATGCTATATGACTTACCCGTGGTGTTGCCCCATTTTGCTGCTTCCTGTATTGCCAGTAGTTCGGCCTAGAAGACGCTGTTGCTGTTCCTTAACGGCACTGACCATGTTTTTATCTTTTGATTATCTTTATATGCTACAAAGGCCGAACATGTAGCACCTGATTCCAATTTAGAGCCGTCCGTGTATATCGTTGTGTCTTGTGTATTGCGCCCTATCCTAGGTTCTATTGTGTCTGCTGGATGATTCTCCCATATGTTTATTTTTTTGTCGTATTCGATGTGGTGTATTTGTATCTTAATGTTTGATTGGGAGATAAAACACAAAATTGTAAAATCTTTTTGTTGTAAATTTTCTTCATTTATTTTCTCTGTGGGTAACATATGTTTAAAATGCTAATTTTATAGAAGACATATGTCATATTTTCATAGAAGATTTTTTTTGTCTAATATACAGTTGAGTTACATTCATAAAATGCCCTTAATAACTTTTTCAGCAAAAGTCACTATTTGATAATATAGTCTAATTTAAATCAACTTATCTATAAATATAAAAACTTTAATGAATCACATAACTGTCACATCACTCAAATTCGTTTATGCGTGCGTTTTATACTAGCTATTACATTCTCCCCTAAGTTGGAATTTTTGAAAAAATTTTTGCTGATCTACGCCGATTATGACTCCCAGAACCCCAAACCACCCCCAGTTCAAAACTTTATCTATCTATATATCCATCTATGTCACTTTTTTATGGACACGATAACTCTCATAATTCTGCACAAATCTCTTCCAAACTGATACATAAAATCTCGGTCAAGTTCGTTATTGGGCAAAATCGAACCAAAGGGAGGGGAAATGGGGGGGGGGCTTTTTGTGAAAACAGAAAAGTCCGTTATTGGGCAAAATAGAACCAAGGGGAACAGAAAAGTTCCTTATTGGGCAAAATCGAACCATGGGGGGGGGGGGGGGCTTTTTGTGAAAACAGAAACCCCCCCATAATTTCTTAATTATGATACGTATCGAATCCGTTTAAAGTTATTATTACTTCTTTATTATAAATCCTCTTAATATTATCTAAAACTTTTATATTGACAAGTTTTTTATAGGACCAACCCTTATAGCAAAAAAAAAAAAAAAAAAAAAAAAAAAAAAAAACTCTGCCGGCTTCACCTGCAAATAAGTTAGGTTTTGAAGTAACTGCTGCCCAAGTGCCGCATCATGGCAAAAAGGTCATTTTTTCCACAATTCCCAACAAACAGGCGTCCCACGGTTTGCGCCTTCGAAATCTACCTGTACCTGTAGGCCGAGCCGTCAGGGATTTTTTTCATTTTATAGAACTTCTCCGCGAGCTTAGACAGAAATTTTAAAAACAATTCGTTTCTTTTTAAATTATTAAAATAACCAAATGCGTTTGAATTGTCAATTTTCGCGAAAAAGGACATTTTCAGTTTCTGAATTTATTGAATAAAACATTTATTTAGCTTTACAAAACAATTTTGATTTTGTATTGATGTCAATAAGGAAGACAATATATTAAGGAATTTGAAAAGGATTTAGAAGCCGGAAGAGATCGTTAAAATAGCCGGAATAAACTCTGTAAAGCTGTCAAAAGAAATTAACATACTATACTTTTTAATAAATATTATTTTATAGACTTTTTTCTTAATATTTAAATCAATTATTAACCTTTTATGAGAGTATCTGGCAACGAAGAAGTTAATTTAAATCTAGCAACAGTTATTTCGTCGTATTAATTAAAAAGGACATTTTTCGAAAAATCACCTTTTTTCATATATCTAGCTTTTTTTTTTCAAAAATGATAACTCAAAATGTTATAATTTAATTTTTATCAAAACTTGACAAGATTTTTCTTTGTTATATTTTCTAGGGCGGAAAGAATGTTCACAATAAGAATATTTTTCAAATTATGATATATTTGAATGCAATGCAAAATAAACCAAATATCTCGTATTGATTCTTCGACTAGCCCTAAAATGATTATTTATAGAAGTAGCCTAAAAGTTTTAGTTCAATCCTTAGATAAGTGCGTGAGGATTATTTTGATATTAAATTTATTTGAATTATGATTAGATTTACATGTAGCACTTTTGAAGTTTTTCAAAAATTTCTTCCAAATTATCTATATATTTATCAGTTTTCTAAAAATAAAGCTTTTTAATGAAAATATAAATTTAGCAGTTAATCTGTACATGAACTAAAAATTTAAAAAGTGGTTAATTTTTTTTTTTTTTAAGTATTTCGAACGTAGTCGGATACCTTAGTATTGCATTAATTAATTTATAAATAAAGCAGTGTTTAAGTTTTATCTTGATCGATTTTATAGGCATTTGTAGCACCTTGTAGAGTTATAAAATCCAAATTGAATTTTCTAAGATGAATACAATTCCAAGCATTATAATGATACATTTATAATGATACTTTTTCGAAAAACAAAAAACTGCAGACTGCATTTTTAGTAAAACTACATCATGCAGTTTGTAGTTAAGTATAAGCCTTTCTGTAAGTTCCTTTCATTATTTCTTCTTTCTTTTTGGTTATTTGTGTTTAGTTTTTTAAAATAACCTCATTTAATATTTAATTGAATGCCCTCTTTCGAGAAACAAAAAACTGCAGAAAATAATTGATTTATTTTACTATTTTACGGAAGTTTCAATTCACCCCTAGCATCTAGAGTCTTTATGAATTTTGCAATATCCTTTTATAAGATGAATACAGTCCTGAAGTCTTTCAAACTTTATAATGATGCATTTTTAGTAAAAATATATCATTATGAAGTTTGTACGTAAGTATAAATCTGGTTTATTTCTTTTTTCTTATTAGTGTTTTGTTTTTAAACTAATAAGTATGCAGATCAGAGGCATCAACGTCAGCTCTACAAATTATTGTTTATTAATTTCACTAATTTTTAATATAATCTGCATAATATTTGATGTCCTAATATTTCATTTTTTAAAGTTATTTATACATTTATAAGAATATAAGATTTATCAAAACTTCCGGAAATTTTAGAAGTATCACATTAAACACAATTTTATGCAATGATAGGGTAGACTATTTAGTACTGTATTTTTTCAGAATAAGAATACATTACTTCAGGGGGTGCGGAGCCCCTTGAACCCTTGTCGCTTTAATGTTATGTTCTCAATTTTAAGTAATTACGCTATTTCATTATTCGAGTATATGTCTGAATGCATTTACTATTGTAATTTCATTAGGTTAACCACATACAGGAGATTTTATCCTATCCTTAAAAGAATAATTATTTTTCAACCACTAAACATCGTCATATGTTTCTGAAAATAAATAAAATTTCGATTAAGTTAAATTAAATATACTCATACAAATGTAAATTCATCTTATGATACTTATATTCAATTTACACATTCAACGTTTTTATAATTTTTGTTTGGAAAATCGATTTGGTAATCTTTCTTTGCTAGTTAAAATACATCCTCATCTATTTAATTAGAAAAAAACATATTAAAACTTAAATCACCCGAAAATAAGGTATTTGTTAGTAAAATTTTGCGTCAAAGTAATGAAATTAGCTCCATTTTCTTTTATATACTTTGAAATAGTCAACCATTTAATGAAAGAGAGAAAAAAAGAAATGCATTGTTCATTTTTGTAAAAAAAAAAAAAAATGAGAAATTAAATGTTTTATATATCTCCAATTGATGCACAAATTTTTTCAATAATTTATACAATTCATTTAGAAATTTTAAGAAATTATTGGCAAATTTTACAGCAATTGCAGAAATTTAAGATATCTATTTTGGAAATTTAGCATCCATAATTTAACATCAGTTATCCCAATGCCTCATTTTCCTTTCAATGAATGTTAAAATTTAAAAATCGTCTGACTGCCCATTGAAAAGCATTATGACTTAAAAGAAAATGTTCTATATTTTTCGAATGAATGAACCAAATTTAACCAAAAACTATACAGCTAATCCCGGGTTCCACGTCAGCATACTTACCAAAAATGAACCTAATCGGACTGTTTTTGCGGCAGTTGTCTAGGAAGAAACCAAACAGACGGAAACCAAAAACTTTTCGGACCTCCATCACAGTGAGTCTTAACTGACGTTGCGGTCTGCATTTTTAGTATAAATATATTATTATGAAATTTGTAGTTAAGTATACATCTGGTTTCTTTCTTTTTTCTTTTTGCTTATTTATGTTTTGTTTTAAAAAGACATAATTTAACAGTTTTTTTTAAATGTCCTCTTTCGAGAAACAAAAAACTGCAGAAAGTAACTGATTTCTTTTACTATTTAACTTGGGTTTCTATTCAACGCCAAGCATCTAGAGTCTTTATGAATTTTGCAATATCCTTTTCTAAGATGAATACCATCTTGAAGTCCTCTCAAGCTTTATAATGACGCATTTTTAGTAAAAAATATATCATTATGAAATTTGTAGTTAAGTATAAATCTGGTTTCTTTCTTTTTTCTTTTTGCTTATTTGTGTTTTGATTTTGAATAACATAATTTAACATTTAATTAAATGTTCTCTTTCAAGAAAAAAAAAATGCAAAAAAAATAATTGATTTTTTAAAATATTTTATTCAGTCTTCAATTCACCCGCAAGCATCTAAAGTCTTTGTGAATTTTGTAAAAACCTTTTATTGATTTATTTATACATGCATTTAGATGATACTACTTATATTATAGGACCCAGTTTCAAAAAGTATCATTAAATTCGCTTTCACTGTTTTGTTTAAAAAGATCATAATATATTTAAAGTTTGTAATGAATGTGGAGTTTATGAGATATAAAGTAACTCTAATTATTCGAACTAATGTGTTGTAGACGCAATCTAGATATACAGAAATCCGTATAATTGGAACAATCACAAAAAATTAAAGACTATGTGGTGAAATAACTGCTTTTGCTTAATAACAAGATAAACCTAACATACATTGAAAATAACATCACTTTTAGTACAAATAATAGAAAAAGTACATTAGAATATTTACATACTCTTAGAAGAGTCATTTAAACCTATCCAGCGAAGTTAATTGTCTTGCCGAAGTGGGAAAATTAAACTGATATTTGAATTTTCTCTCTCATTTTTCTTGCGCACTGCTATCACGCTTGTTAAAAATATTCAACACTTTTTGCTTTTAACGTAAAATTCCAGAAACAATTTCCAAAATACAATTGAACGAGAAATATGGTGAAATCCCCAGTTATTGACACCTAACCAGTAACTGACACTTGAGCAAAAATCTAACTCAAATAAGGATTTTGTTGTAAAATTCTGAAAGTAATGTCATCTAGTGGTAAATGAGATACTTAATTTTATTTTGGAGTCAATTTATTCACCACTAGTGGGCCAAGAACATATTCAATGAGGAAGGAACTTTTGAGAATGCAAAAAGTTCCATTTTGAAGCAAACATCTTATGTCTAAAATTAAGGAAGTATTTTTCTAATCTATTTGTAATCCAACCATCCTAAACTTTTTTCTTAAAGTTATACTTGTAGACATTAGTTTAAAGATGCATATGATATATTAGGACAATGATTTAGGGTTTATAATTATTTTATTTAGCTTAATGGGGGGTGCCAGTTCCTAGAATTTCATTTCACCAGTCTCTCACAGAGGTGTTAGTTATTGGTTATATTAAAGAAAGTTAAAATCTATTATTTGAACTGTTTAAAAATGCATAATAATAAATTAAATTTATCTTGTAGTAAACATCATTGAAACTTAAGTTGTTTTACAAGTGTCAACATTTATTGTGTTTATGTGAACCAGTGTCAACATTTACTGTGTTCATGTGAATCAGTGTTATTGGTTCATAAATGTCAGTTAATGGCTATCTGCATTACTAATACTGCAATACTAAATATTACTGCTATATACTCTTACTATATACCCTGCATTACTAATAATGCAATACAGCTTACTAAATCCCACTTTTTATAATAAATATTAATATATTTTGTTTTTATAATAAAGAATAAAGTTTTTGTTAAAGCATTTTAATCTTTTAAAATAAAGTGTCAGTCACTGGTTCACTTTGCGCCAGTTATTGGTGTTTCAAAACAGGGATGGTGGCAGTTACTGGAGTTTCTGACTATATTTATGAATACAATTAATTTTCAATGATAAAATGTATAATTTTTCAAAATTTTGCCAACAATAATTTTTAATATATCTCTACTATCCTTTCAAAAACAAAGGCAAGTATAAAATAGATTAAAATTTTTGTAATAATGATTTGAACAAGAAAGAATCCTTAAAGTGTCACTTACTGGGGGGTTTCACCCTATACTATCTCTAAAATTGATGAAATCTGATTAATAATCCTCTAAATATAGACTTCAAAGTTTCCAATTAGACATAAGTTTTTTAGCATCGGTTTAAATAGACATTTTAAGAAAATTATACTTTTATGAATGAATATAAACAGTTTTGACTTCAACAACTTTTTTTTTAAATGTTATTTTGTTTATTTCCTGATATCGATCCACCTATTTTGCGTATGAGTGGAGTTCGGATATTTTGAATTTTACTGTAATTTTGAAGAAAAAAAAATGTAAGAAAAATGAAAAGTATTTTTCACTCTTATACAGTCTTTTTTCTTCATTCATATCTGACTGCACTATTTAAAAAAAATTACAAATTTCAAATGTATAAAAAAAATATTCATTTCACAAAGTGAATGCTGACATTCCACATTTTTAAATTGTTGGGTATATTTGGTTATTTAATTGTTGGGTAAGACCATCTAGAAAGAAAAAAAAGTGAAAAAAAAATCATAATGTCTTAATCTTTTCTTGTGTATTAAGGGGAAGTTCTACATCTTTGGCCTAAAATTTACGTGATTTTTACGATTTTGTTTTTTCAGTTACAAAGAAAAGAGATATAACCTTCGGACTTTTTACATTATATTTATTGACATTTCATTTATATATTTAAATTTTTATGCGTAAAACAATGAATAATCCGTCTTGTGCGATGGGGAGTACCTGCAGGTGCGCGGAGATCGGGCGACCGTTTTTCTCCTACCACAAGCATCTGAAAAAAGTTGGTCGCGAAATTTTGAAAATGCATTAAATTCTATAGAACTTATAGCTACATTTAGTTAAAAAAGGTCTATTTTTGGCAAAATGGCGGTCATTTAAAGAAAAAAATGTCATTTTTTCGCCTCTTTTTTTTACTTTTTGCAAGCTCGAAAAAATAATTAATCAAGGAAAATTATACTTTTTGAGGTATAAGCGCCAGAAAAACTATTTGCTTTATTTTAAATAAAAAGATGCAGGAAATCGGTTGAATAGTTCTTGAGAAAAATGATTCCTAGTTTGAAAAACATGGTTTCGAGAGAAACAAGTTTAAAAATTTTACAATTGCGTTATGTTCAACGAGCGCCGTTACATTCAGTGAGCAAAAAAGCATTGTAAAGAATAGGAATATCACGACACTGCTTTAGGACAACAATCTACACACTTGGGGGAAGCAAAAATGAAAATCTAAAGAAAAAATCAAAAATTTTTACCCAAAGACGTAGAACTTCCTCTTAAATCAACTTGAGTTAAATGGTGTCATACAGTTGCAGTGTTAAATTAAATAAAGTAATTTCATACAATAGGGGTTGCTGTGATAAATTTATTTTATCATTTTGGAGATGTTACAATAATTAATTCACAGAGATCATGAAGTCCATTTTATAGCTGCCGAATTTAACCCAAGAATTTGATTTTGACATCAGCAACAACCATGTTCTCAGTAAGAATTTCAGCAGTGGTACGAGCGTAGATGTGACGATCGAAGGGGAAGCCCATTGGTTTGCTGTCTGGGTACTTCTGGTCCTTAGCACCACAATAGCTGACGGCATCAGCACAGTTGATCTTCAGTCCTGGACCATCAGGCTGTAAATGAAATAAGCTAAGTTTATATATTCATTCAAGGGAAAAATCTAGGAAACTTTTATTAAACAAATGTCTTAACTTTTTATGCTCCAAATTATGAATTCATAAAAATTTCACATTTTAAAGCTTTTCCTGATTTTTTGAAAATACGTTGGAAGAATCGTGCATTCATTAAATAAATTCCAGAAAGATTTCTTCTATTGAGAGAATTGTAATCATTATGTAGAAGTTAATAAATTACAGCTTGAAAGCGATTAACAACTGCTCAACGAAACAATAATTAGAATACTATATTCTCTATTTTTCAATTCATAGCCTTGCGTTTATAAAACTGCTAAGAATTTTATGCAGTCATAATTTTTGCAAGTAATACTATCAGCAATAATGTTGAAATACTCGTATTTAAAAACATAATACAAACTTTTATATAAATGAATTTTCTTTTGATAATTCTTAAAAATATGAGACATTTTGGGACGTGTTGGAACTTTTAAGCTTCAAGAAGACGTCAATCAATATTTTGCGTTTTAAAAATTTTATTTAGGATACAGTGAAATCCTGAAAGTATGTTATTACGTTAAAATTTCTAAATCTTTAGTTAAAGAATGATTAAGCTTATTTTCTCGTACACGGGATGGTTCCGTATTAATATTTAAAAATTATCATGAAGGTTCTTACTATAAAATTGGCACCTTAAATATATATTTTCTACTGAAAGCATCTGTGTGAGCTACTTAATCAGTACAATATAATACAATACATCCAAGCCATGGGACCAAGCATAAGCTTTACGGTTAAATCCATGGCCAAAAATCCGTTTTTGATTAAAACTTTAGATTTGAAAATTCTTTTCAAAGAGAATCAGATGAGTATCAGCCACAGAAATAGTAAGTGATAAGCTACAGCAGCAACAAGAAAAATAATAAAAATCTTACATTGTCAACGCTGTAGTCAGTTGCCATGACGAAGAGTTCAAAGTCCATTCCCTTGGTGGTTCCCTTGGGTACAAGCATATGTTCTGGCCATCCACAGCTGCAGTACTCTGACTCAGCGTTGGCAGATTGTCCAGACTTCAGTTCTTGGAAGGTGTAGGTGTGAGACAAAGTGACATTGGATTCGATGGCATTGCGGTTAATCACATTCTTTCCTGGGGCCACTAAAATAAATAAATAAAAATTCAAGCATATTGACAAAGAAAACTTTTTAGAGACTCTCAGGGCCTGTTTACCGCACGGGCCAATTAGGCCGCGGCCTTTGGCCCATTGGAGAAAGGGCCCCAAAATGAGTTAAATTAATTAGAATATAAAATTCCTAGAAATTTTTTTATTTCAAACTCTGATATCTAAGAAACGAATACCTCTATAAACGCCTTGTCTGTACCTTTCTGTTCTCAAAAAATAGATAAAATTAGGAATGCTGTAGTCAAAATATATTTTATAGGAATTTTTTTAAAGAAATATTTAAGATGAAGAGATATTTAAAGTATTATAGCATCAAATAGCAAAAGAAAGTTTAGGTTAACTCGAGTTTCATGAGCATCTTTATAAAATGCAGAAAAATTTCCGAATACTCCCAAAAAACATTTCTAACTACTATTTTGGTTTGAGGGAGCCCTGAAAAGCTGCTGGGTCTTGGGCTCCGGTCAATCTTAATTGGGCTCTGGAGACGCTTATACTTGCTGAAATAAGAGACTTGGGTTAAATTTACAAAGTTAACTGAACTTGATTAAATAACTTAATTTTTTTAGCGAGTAATAGTTTTAAAAAAAATATTTGTCATCACACTTACATTCTCTGTGGAATTTGTCCAATTCGATCATGAGTCTTCTCTGCTGATCTGGCTCAAGACGGTTACCAAGTTCATCATATTTAGGTCCCAAGAAGATTCGGATAGTGGCGTTTTTAGCTGCACCGGTGTTGTTTTCAACATTGATGATGTAGGCAAAAGGTTCATGGTCCAAATGGTGATATTGAACCTATAATAGAAGAAGTTGTTAAAATAAATTTTCAACGAAAATTCACAAGACGTTGTTATGAAATATGTGTTATTTTCAAATTTAATGGAAATTGTTTGACACTTACAGAAACCTTGTGCCCAGTTCCGAATTCAATACCATGAGACAATTCCAAGTAGTCATCCTTGATGAAGGTGGTCACAACGTTGGCTTGCTTGGCATTTACTGAAGCACTCACAAGTTTGATTCCTTCAAAGTTAAGCTAGAAAGAAATAAGTAGAGTAAAAATTAAATAGAGAAAGCTAATAATAACAAGGATAATAATAATGCTTTGAAAGATCGTATTTATTAAAAAATTATGATAATTTATAAAAAGTAATTTATTAAAAATATATACTCATAAAGTTAAAAATAGCATATTATAAAATTGATAATAGCTACTTGAAATAAATAAAAATTGTTAATGAAGTTATAATTAAAAGTACAGTTAAAGATGCTTAAAATTGAAATTAACTTTTAAAAATCAGAAAAAAAAACATTCTTGAAAAAATAAAATAATATATTATTATCTTTTTAAAATATGATAATAAAAAGTTTTACAAATTTACGTAGTTCTTATCAGATAATTAACAAATTAATAAAAGAAGTTATTAAATTACTATTAATTATTACAACATTTTTCATATTATAGAAAATATCGAACATAGCACGCTAAATAATCTTTAAAATATTCCAAAAATTTTTAATCTACAAAAAACTCCAATTACACCAATTTGATGCACCCGAAAGTTTTTAAGGTTATAACGATTTATAATTAAAAATTACCTCTTCCCTAGTGTATGGTTTCAGGGTAGCCTTGTACTGCTGGAAGATGTTGTCCACAAATCTGTGCCACCTGTAGAAAATAGGATCTCTAAGGGAAGTAGAGGTATCACTCATGACACCGGGGTTTTCCTAAAATAGTGCACAAATGAAAACATGAGTAAATTGATAAAAGTTGATTTCACTATGAAAATACAAGTTGCTCAATCAGAACACACAGTCTTACATGGGCGCCATCGCAATTCAGAAGAGAAGTAAAAATTTAAAACAGAGACGTGCCTGCGGCCCGTAGTTTTGGTTTGGGGATTTTTTAAAAATCACGTCAAAATAACTCTTTTGAAATTGATCACCAAGCTGCTAAAAGTAAGACAGTCAGTGTGAATGGTGATCACTTTCAAAATTCTATTACACCCGTTTATTTTATTTTTTTTTTTTCAAAAGGAAGATTATAAAATATATGAAATAGGTTGAGCTATTTTTTTTTTAATATAGAATCCTCTTTTGTCAAAATGAACACAAAAAAGGCAATACAGAAATATAGCAATTAATAAATATTAAAAATCCAAGAGCAAGTTGCTTCTGGCTGTTTTCAAAATAGAGAATTGAAACAATTTTTTTTTTCGTTAGAAAAAGGAGAGGGTGCATAGCTCTCTGAGCACTTCCTTTAAAAGAAAAATTTTAAATACCTGAACGTAAAAAGAGCAGAACTAAAAACAGTTTTGCATGGGAGATAGAGAAGCAAAACTTTCCTGACCAAAAAAATCTTAGCCTTAAGATTGATCATTTGTTATTTTAAATGCCTTGCGAAGAATAAAAGAAAATATTTTTTTTCTAAATTATCATGTATAAAGAATTCAATTTCAAACTCGGCAGAGGAGCAATAGACTAGAGGAGCTATTGACAGCTCTTGACCCCACGCTCCCCATTACTGGCGTCCATGTAGGTTTAACGTGCTAAATTATAAATGTATCTTACTTGGTGTCTACCATCGGGATCATGCAATCTAGCCATCATGACATGGCCCCAGTTGTGAAGGGATCCGTAGAAAGGCTTGTTGGGAGAATCAGAGCTGGCTTCAATGAGAGAACCCAAAATGTTGGCTCCATTTTTAGCATCAAGAGGAAGTTCGGTACCGTCGGCAGCGTGTACAATTTGCAAGTCAATGGCTTCCAAGATTCGTTCCCTCCATCTTTCCATGTCCTGAACATCGACATCGGGAAGGTCTTGAAGACAGAAACCTTGTGGTCTAGAAGCATAGTGCAAACCACTGACAAGTGATGTCAAGTGAGGGGCATAACCGTCCAAATGTTCTTCGAAGTTGTGGAAAGCAACCATTCGGTTCATACCATTGGACAATCGTTCAGAATCGTACCTGGAATGTTATGAATACAACAGGCAATCTATATATTTAAAATTTATTTTAAAATATGTCAAAGAATACACAAAAGTATGTGAGTACTTATGTCTCTAAATTAGAGTATTCAATTAAAAAACTTTGTTTTGAATTCAAACATCCAGAAAAAAAAATTTAAAGCATTCTTTTCCATATACCATATTAAATTTAACAATTTAATCCTTCACTATCACCTATACATAAAAAAAATCCTTGACTTAAAAAAATGGAATTTTGCATCCTTTTAAAGTTGATTCTTTAGTGTATGCAAAAATTAATTACGATTTCATTAAAGGTTTTTTTTTCTCCTTTAAGAGGACGTATGAAATTTCTGTTTTTCTTTTCTTTTCTTTTTTTCTATTTTTATTGCAATGTGCTCTTAAATAGCAATTTTCGTGAAAAATAGAAAAATAAAGAAATTTAGCTTTCTATTTTATTTACATATTGAAATAATATCTGGAACAATTATCACTGTCCCTTAAAGAAGGGTCCCTTATTCAGAGATTGAATGCATTATACGCTTTATTTAAAGAGACCGAGACTTGGGAAATTATAGCCAGAAAATATTCACTTTGTGTGAGCTCAGAGACATGAGCAAAAAATTTGCAACGTTTAAACACACAAATACAAACTATATTAGTTTCAATTTGTGTGTTTTAACATTGTAAATTTTTATTACTGTTAGTTTGAATTTGTGTGTTTTAACGTTGTAAATTTTTATTACTGTTAGTTTGGATTTGTGTTTTATAACGTTGCAAATTTTTTGCTCATGCACCTAGGAAATTGTCCTTAAACAGGGGAGGTGACCCTTAAAGAAAGTTGTACTGTAGCATTAAAAAACCTTTAAAATTTTTGCTGAAACTGACCTGGCGCACATCTGTTGATGCATGTAGTAGAAAAGTTCTCCCTTCCTGTCCTTAACCTTTCCAGTAAGATCTACATCCCAGTTGGCGGGGTAGACAACGTGCCAGTACCAATGGTGAGCATTGATGCCGATGTCCTCACGGAAGTAAGACAGTTTGTATTCGGGATCCAAGATGTTACCAGTCTTCTCGATTTCGACGATGACATCCTGCAATGATAGTTTTAAACAAGTTTTAGAGCTCTTTCATTTATAGTTAAAAAATATAAAATTGTTGCAATATATTCTAAACCGAATTTCAATTTTATAATATTTGTCAGATTTCTATTTTTTCATATTGTTCATTACTTGTTTATGCTATTCTTTATGATACTTTTTAAAAGAAAAAGCATTTTATAACTGAACTTTGTAAATATTGCATCTGAAGGAGTATCAGAAATTTGCTCTGAGGCGTAATTCTGAACAATTAAATATTTTCGTACTCAATTTTAAAGTTATATCTATAATAAAATGAATAAATTGATTAGCGAGGTACTACTTAATAAAAAAAACTTTCATTAGGATTAATGATTGAATAGACGGCCATTCCACCTTGGCCGTGAGCGGAGACGCTTGCATACTGACATGGTCTAAACACTTACATCTGTTTCTAAACTTGGCACTGATGAGGGAGCTTTAGAAGCTCCAAAACATCTGTATGCCATTTTCGCATGTATTTCATTTGTGCTATTTTCACGTTGTTCATTTATTTTGAATACTAGCAGACTACGCCCGCTGCGCTGGTTGGTTTCTCCAAAAGAACTTTGAATCAAATAAAATATATCTGTGAATTTAACCTTGTATTTTAAAGTAATCTGTACCTTTACCTGGAATATCCTAAAATAACATAAAAACGGATACTTATTTCACTAAGTTGTGTTTTTTTTAAATACTGTTTACTATTACGTTTACAATTTATTAATTACCGTTTTCCATTGATTTATATGTTTTATAGCTACATTTTTTAATAACGTGAATTAACCTATACACTACTAAAAAGAAATGGCGCATCTAGTATTTGTCGGGAATTAAATAAAAATCATGCACTCGTGACATTATAATTTCATAATTCACTTTTATATTTTAACATAATAATAAGGATACTATAATTTGTGACTCGTGCTGACACATTGCTATTATCATTATTTTTTTACGCGTTAAGTTTTCACTATGGTACTCCATTGTGAAATTTGGAGTTTTTTTAAATTCTATATTTGATAAATGGCATAATCATTGGATTTGAAATTTATATCAAGAAAAATACAATTTTTTACCTTTCTAACGCAGTTTGTCTAACAATTTTCTGACAAATACTTTTCGAGCAATTAATTTTTTCAGTTACTTCAAATGTTTCATTTTCCGAGATTAATCTGTGGCGACGATTAGCGAAAATCCCAGTCGTCAGCAACGCATAGCTTTTTATTAAAGAGGATAACGGCACAAAGTTCACCCCCCCCCCCCCCCATTTTAAACATAAACTTACATCATTGGGATGGTTCTTAGCCTCCTTGATGGCCAGGTTGATGGTTTCTGAAGGGACGAATCTGTCAGGGAAGACTTCCTGGATGGGTGGAAGAGTGACTCCCTTGCAATCATCACGGTGAACTACGGCGACGGAGAAGGCGTAGGTGAAGAGACCCTCATTTACAATATCTCGTGCCTGGGTTGCGAGCTTGATGAAGTCATCGAAGTCGGTGGCAGCTTTAAGGAGAAAAGAAGATTCAGAATTAATACACACGACTCATTCTTTAGTAAAAAAAAAATCATTGTCCTTAATTATATCTTGTACGTTTGTCAGTTAAAATTTCTCTTATAGGTATTTATTATATATATATATATATATATATATATTTTACCATTTAGTAGAAATTCAGTGTAAGAAGAAAAATGGAAATATCCACGATAAAAACAACTCTTTCAAAGATTTTGGTGTCTTTTTCATCAGTTTAAAACATTAAAAAGAACGATAAAACTCTTCAGCACACATGCACACATGGTTGCTGCCGTGGCGAGCAAACTATTCTATAAACGTGCCTATAATCAACTGTTTTTTGTATTTTTGCTCTATTATGTTTTCGTGCTGTTTTTTAATTTTTGAACTGATAAAGAAGCTTCAGAATCAGCTAGCTATATTCTATATCCTGTGGGGTTATTTTTCCTTCTATGAGCTGTTTTTTATTACGCATTATACATATTATTACTATGATTAATAGCAGAAAAGTATCTGTATTTGTTTTATAATATGTTATTCAGTCTAAAAATGGTTCCTCAAAAAATATTTTTATCGTTTTGTGCAATTATGAGATTTTTTTTTTTTTTTTATGAAATAATAAAAAATGGGCGAAAAGCTGTATGCTATGCACATATTTGTTCAGTAGAAGAATAAAATTAACTTACGTGAGCAGTGTTAATAATAATAGATGAAAATTCACTCGTCAGTGCACATAGTTGCAAGCGAGCCATTCTGTAAACGTGCCCATAATCAACTGTTTTTTTATTTTTTGATTATTATTATTCTCTAGTATGTTTTCGTGCTGTTATTTTATTTTTTGAACTGATAAAGAAATTCCAGATATGTTACATCCTATGTGGTTATCCTTGCTTCTCTGCGCTGCTTTTTTGTTTTTTACGCATTATACATATTATTTATATTATTCATAGAAAAAAGTATTCTTCAGTTAATAATAATTAAAGAAAATTACCCATTGCTTGTTAATTATGCTTTAATTTTTCATCTTATTTATTTGACACTTCTGTAAAACATGTTTGATATTTCCTAAAGCAGTTATAATTAAATTCAAAAATTACAAATAATGAATAATTTACGAAAATAAGCTTCAGTCTTAGCAAAGTGTTTAAAAACTTATAAATCTGAAATGTAAAAAAAAAAAAAAAATCCAGATTTTAATTAATTAATTAATTATTTTTTTTCTTAAATCGAATAGATTTTAATAAAGAATATTTGAATAAAAAGCTTTGAATTGCAGAAAATCAAAAAAACATTTTTTTTTCTACTAGTTGCATCAATACTAAGCTGTAGCTTACTCAATAGAATTGCTTCTGTACTAATACTAACATAATATACTTAAGTAAAACTAATGTTTAAGTGCATTAAAAGTGCATTAATGTTTAAGTGCATTATGTTTAAGTGCATGTGAAAGTAACATAAAGCAAGGCAGATAAAAATATTTATTAGTAGATCTTATAATCATTAATCATTAATATGTGTTGTGTACAAAAGTCTTTAGATAATGTGCAAAAGAATCAGAGTGCAAAGAATGTTCACATTTTTAGTTTTTATTCCCCCATTGTTTACAATGTTAGACGTATCCTAAACGTAGTAAAAGGTTTCTCTTTATAAGATTTAATTTTTTAACTTAGCCTATATAGCGTACCTTAAACTTGCTGGATATTTTTATTTTAATTATTAATGGTAAATGCTGTTAATGTTAAAGCGAATATGGAATTTAAATTTTATGTTGATGTGCCGGAAGAGAATTTCGTAGTACACTACTAATTAAGGAGAAAATAAAAGTTAGTTTAAAAAAGATTTCACTTCGATTTCAATGCAAGATGCACATTCAGCTAAAGAATTTAATACATTTACGTTAATTCTAATTTGAAGTGTACTAGAAATAAATATTTAATCTTACAAATTAAATCTTAATAAAAAAGAAATAAACAAATATTTCTCAGCACTGAATTATTGGAAGAAAAAAAAATAGCTGTTTGATATTTTCTCTGTTCTCTGTCTTAGTTCAAATGATAAGTAATATTTGAAGAAAGTATTAGGTGAATATTTTTAAAGTATGACATTAAAAAGATAATCTTCTCCATATGTTAGATAAGCATGAAAATTTTGTGCTTTGTCGTACAACATTGATTACTGAAATTCAAAATCGGAAAATATTTTTGAAGTAGTCGTGATATAAAAGCACTGCAAGAATTAGTTTTGAGTTTTAAAATAGCGCATTGAAAATTGCTCAAAATGTCTAACAAAATCTCAAAATTTGATTAAAATTTATTCTTTAGTAGAAATATTTTAGGAAAAAATGACATTAATAGCTTCAAGAAAACAAGCATGGTTGCCAATAATAATAATAAAAAAAGTAAATGTAACTTTTATTGTATATAAAATATTACTACTTAGCTCTGAAAGTAGACAAAATTTTTAATTATGAGTGCTATGTACATGAAATATATAATCTGAGTTAGGATACAATGATTAAATCTACATTAATTACTTTTCACTAAAGCGCGTAATTTTAACATTCGAATAGGAACTATTATCATTTTATTATAATACACAGGAAATTAATATTTTAAACTTCTTTTTCTTTCGTTTTCTGTTTCTAAAGGGTGTCTCCCCCTTTTTTTTTCAGCTATCAAAATATTTATGAAATATATATTTTGACAATATATATGATGAAATATATATTATGATATATATTTTTTTGAAATATATATTATTAATTTATTATTTTATGTGCTATAATCTTAGCGGAACGGAGTAAGATTTTAACTCTTCACATAAAATTAAGTATATAAATTTGAAATATTTTGACAACTAACAAAAAAAAAAAAAAAAAGAGACACCTTTTAAGAAGATTAATTGAACTTATTAATTAAAATAGACTTCTACTTTATCAAAATATTAAGTTCTATTGCAAAATTCTATTAAATTCTACTTCATTTTAAAAATTGCCATTTAAAAAACCCATTCAGTATTGATTAACGAATTATGCGTATTAAGTTACGCGCTCAGTGGAATCATTTGATTTTGAAATAAAGAAAATTCATTGACTATAATTGCTTATTCATATCCTTTCTGTTCTACATCATTTCAATTGATAGCATTTTCTGAGTAATATTGGGTATAAAGAAGATTAATTTATAATTACATGAAAAGTAATAATTTTATTATCACTTTACAATAATAAAATAAAGTTAAAAAAGTATTAGGTTTTAGCGAAAACACTAAATATGCTTCGCTTTATACTTAGACAAAACTGGTGAAACCGTGCAACTTCAAAACAAATTAAAATCAATGATTTACATAATTTCAGTTCTAGATTATTACAAATACTATATTAAAGTAATAGCTATCTAGCTAAAGAACACAGCGTTTATTGTTACATCGAAAGATTTACCTTAGTTTTTTTTTTTTATTGGCTGTTTAAATCCTATTCGGAATAAAAAAAAGAGGTAGCCATATTGCGTTTTATTATAATATAGGACAAAGTTTTGGTGAAATAATTTGATTTCAAAACGAAGACAGATCTTGACTAAATGATTTGGCTCAAACCATTTCTATTCTATAACATTAAAAATGATAGCCTATTCAAGTAATTGAGTTAAAAGAAAATAATTTACAATTATTTCAAAAGTAAAATCCTTTTAGTACTTTTACTATACATTGTATAATACTTAATCGGTGTAAAAGATGAAAGTAGATATGCTATATTACATTATGAGCTGCAGACAAAATTTTAGTAACAACATTCGACGTGAAAACAAACTAAAAGTTTTGATGTTAATGACTTATCTCATTTTAATATTTAAGGGCATTACAAATGATAAACTTTATTCAAGCAATACTGAGTTAAAAGGACATAAAATTTACAGTAAAATCAAAATATTTATCTTTATTTTCCTTTTAAAATTAACCGGTTAAATCCTATTCATTAGGAATATAATTCTGTTTCATATTAAACTACAAGCAAAGTTTTCAGTGAAATCATTTGCTTTCACAACGAAATCAAATCAATGACTTAGTCTATTCAATAACCTTGCAAATTGTTGTCTGCGTAAGTAGTTTTATGTTAAAAGAACATATAACCTACACTTCAATAGACAATGACGATTTATATTGCTTCTAGTTTTGTTTCTAACGTTGTAAATGATGTTTTATTCAAGTAATGATGAGTAAAAAGAAAAACAAAAGAACCAACAAAACCAAATCATTGACTAAATGATTAAGTCTATTCCATAACCTGACAAATAATTGTCTATTAAAGTAGTTTTAAGTTAAAAGAACATAACTTACAGTACAACAGACTATAACGATTTATATTATTTCTAGTCTTTTGTCTCTAACATTATAAATGATGTCTTATTCAAGTAATTCTGAGTGAAAAGAAAAAAAAAGAACCAACGGAACCTAATCATTGACTAAATGATTAAGTCTATTCAATAACCTGACAAATGATTGTCTATTCAAGTAGTTTTAAGTTAAAAGAACATAACTTATACAGTACAACAGACTATAACGATTTACATTATTTCTAGTCTTTTGTCTCTAACATTATAAATAATGTCTTATTCAAGTAATTCTGAGTAAAAAGAAAAAAAAAGAACCAACGGAACCTAATCATTGACTAAATGATTAAGTCTATTCAATAACCTGACAAATGATTGTCTATTCAAGTAGTTTTAAGTTAAAAGAACATAACTTACAGTACAACTGACTATAACGATTTATATTATTTCTAGTCTTTTGTCTCTAACATTATAAATGATACGTCTTATTCAAGTAAATGTTGAGTAAAAAGAAGAGAAACTTACAGAACAAGATGGCGAAGAGCTCAGTAGCCTCCTGCAAGTCCTTCTCGTGGAAACATGAGAACAAAGTTCCCCTGGGCAAGCGTCCGACTTTTGCGAGCCTTGGATCTCTCTCCTCAACGGGCAGTTGCAGCCTGCTCAAAGAAGTGAGTTTCTCGAACAAGGGCAAGATACGGTCAGCCTTCTCTTTAATGGACATATTGGTGGTAGGTATTGGAGAAGCAAAGCACAAGCCGGAGAGTTGACAATTTGAGGCGATAATTTTGGAGGCAAATGAGGATCACTTCACTTGGTGAGTGTATCTTGCTTGGTTCTACTGGAAACTGTGACTGCTGTGGGATTCGAACGTCCTTTTATACGAGTGATCGACCATGAAAGGAAGTCCAACTACATAGAATTCCAGAAAATATTTTTCCCGATTTTGCATCTTTGTAGCAGAGTAAGTATGAGAATAGGTATAATTCCAATTGATACTGCGGATGTTTTCCAGATAAATGTCAGCACGCGCCGTTTTCGTACATGAATAAACTTTTTATCGGAGATAGAGTTGTATCTTTTAATAGACAGCGGAAGCCGTACCCCATTCACAGAATGTTCTTTTAAACAATGTGTGTTTTGGTTAATGTTTCAGAAGCATCTGGATGAGAGATAATTAATAAGTATCAATTTAAAATTATGCTAAAGCCATACATCAATCATAAGATGTGCTTCTAAAAATATATATTTAGTAGATTAATATTTCAAAAATATTTTAACAAGAGATAATTAATAAGTATCAATTTAAAATTATGCTAAAGTCATACATCAATCATAAGATGTGCTTCTAAAAATGTGTATTTAGTAGATTAATATTTAAAAAATATATTAACCATAGGTAATTAATAAATAACAATTTAGAATTATGCCGAAGCCATACCACATTCGTATAATGTTCTTTTAAACGGTGTATATTTAAGTTAATTTTTCAAAAGTGTTTTGGTGAGACATAATTAATAAGTAGCAATAAAAAGTTATGCTAAAGTCATTCATCAATCAAAAAATGTACTTTTAAAAATGTTTATTTATTAATTTATTATTTCAAAAAGTATTTTAACAAGAGGTAATTAATAAATAAAAATTTAGAATTATTCTAAAGCTATATCTCATTCACAAAATGTTCTTTTAAATAGTACATATTTAGGTTAATGATTCCGAAGTATTTTAATGAGAGATAATTAATAAGTAGCAATTTAAGATTATGCTAAAATCATACATTAATAAAAAAAAATGTTCTTCTAAAAATGTGTATTTAGTAGAAAAATATTTCAAGCAATATTTTAACAAGAGGTAATTAATAAATAACAATTCAGAATTATGCTAAAGCCATATCACATTCAGAGAACATAGTTTTAAAAATGTATATTTATTAAGAGGTAATTAAGCTGCAAATCTTCCGGGGTTTTTCAAGTCAAATAAATATAGTTTGAGCAAAAAAAAAAAAAACAAGTAACGAAATATTTCTTGTTTCTATGTAGTTATTAATTAATCGCTTTTACGAAATAGAATTTCTAGTTTTAATTGATTTTTTTGAAAGGATGGTTGGCAGCATTGAATAATTAACAATTTGGAATTATGCTTCATTCATATAAAAATGTATATATAGGTTATTGTTTTAGAAGTATTTTAATAAGAGGTAATTAATAAGTAAGAATATAAAATTATCCGAGAACGGGGGGGGGGGGGACTTTGCACAATGTACAGTCGGTCACCGTTTATATGATGCTCATTTGCATGTATTTATATATTTTATTTATTCACTATTGTGTTAAGATAGCAATTAATTCTATTATTTACTAAAGTTAAAATGTTTAGTATTTATAAATTACGCAAGTAAAACTATCAATTTCAATTTATGCCCACCAACCCCCTAAAAATAAAAATAAAAATAAAAATAACAAGAACGAAAAATCATGCGTCAAACATAGAATATGAAACTTTTTCCAACAATTTCAGAATACTTTAAAGAAACTTCACCGTTTAATAAGGTGAAAGGGAATGTCTAAATAAGCAATTTGAAAACGCATAACATATTTGAAAACACAATTTCGGGAATTACCACCAATAGTTCGAAAAATATCCGAATACTTTTGTGCAACCCTGTATATGATCTATAAATTTGTGTATATACTACATAGTATGCTTAAATTCAGTTCAGTTTGGAAATGCATAGCACAGTTGAAAATTCCACTTCAGCAATTTCCGTTAATAACCCGAAATGTACTCGAGATCTTTTGTGCTGCACTGTATATGAAGCAGAATTTATACACCCCAAGTTATAGGTGAAAAATTAGTTAAATTTCAAAACGCGTACCGCAACTTAAAACACACTTCTAGAAATTATTATTAATAGATAGCACTGTAAACGAATACTTTTGTGTGTCCCTGTAAATGAACGATGAATGCTATGCACATCCTATTCTATTATAAGCCTCTTGTAGTGCACCTCAGTAATATATATCAATTTAAATAGGTTTTAAATAGTGCAACATCACTAAAATACACAGCAAACGATTTTTCCCCATAGACTGTAATAACCACACACTGCAAAAAATAATTGTTGATTTTACAGTATAAAACTGGCACCCCAGCTGCCAGTATTATACCGTAAAATTAACAGTATTAAACAGTAAAATAAGCAGTAATACGCTGCCGTGCAAGCAGTAATATGCTACCGCGCATGCGCGGTAGCGTATTACTGCTTGCACGGCAGCGTATTACTGCTTATTTTACTGTTTAATACTGTTAATTTTACGGTATAATACTGGCAGCTGGGGTGCCAGTTTTATACTGTAAAATCAACAATTATTTTTTGCAGTGCACAATGGAATTCTTTTCTATAAACGAACTATAAATGCTAAACACTTCATTTTCAATACCAAACATGACATTGTAAACTTAAATAATATATATCAATTGCATGGTATTCCGAGTATATTTACGCGAGGTATAGAGCACGGACAGACAGACGGTAGACAGACAGGCAGACAGACAAACCAAATTAATAAACACTTTTCAATTTTTGTTGGAAAGTGTTAAAAAATGGGAATCTGAATTTCATTTTTGAATAAAAAGTTTAGTTTTTACTCAGATATTTTATGTTCCTTTCTTATTTTCACATATCTCTCTTTAGAAAGGAATCTCGGAAAACGAGGATGATAATATCAGGGATCGATGCACTCTGGCAAACTGGATCGATGTTTTATTTTTTTTTTAATTAATATTTTCCAACATAGTTGAAAAGTGTTTATGACTTCGGTTTATGACTTCGATTTGTCTGCCGCCTGCAGTCTGTTCGTGCTCTAACTCACGTAAATATACTCGGATTGCACTGAAATTTTTGTATGTTATTGACCTTTACTATAGCATGATCCTTATTCAAAATGAAGTGTGTAGCACTTTTAGTTTTTTTACAGGGACAGTCAAAAGTATTCCGTTACATTACAGTCAATGGGAAATAATCGTTTCAGGTGCATTTTGATGATGTTACACAATTTGAAATATGATGAAATTGATATATAATTATGAAGCGCATTAAAACATGGTTTTTTGTAGAATATGGCGTGCAAAGCATATATATTATTCATTTATAGGGTCAAACAAAAGATTTCTGTTACACATTGTTCTACGTGGAAAAATCTTTTGCAGTATAATTTAATGATGTTTCAGTATTTCAAAATTCACGGAAATTATATGCATTACTGAGTGCATTACATTTATCGTTCATTTACAGGGACACACAAAAGATATCGGCTACAGTATAGGTGAGATAATCACAGTCTGTGTGATAAGTACGTTTTCAACTTTGGTTTGCTTTTTTAAGTTTAACTACATTTTTTCATAGTACATGGTGTGTAATCATATACAGGTCTACACAAAGGAATTCGTAAGCATTACAGCCTATGGGAGTAAATTGCTTAAAGGTAGTTTTTAATTGTGTTACGCATTTTCCTGTTGAACTGTATTCAGTAGACTAACAGAAGTTTGTGGAAGATAAATAAATTTATATACAGGGATACGCAAAGAGCAAAATACATTGTCGTTTATGGTTGGTAATAACTGGAAGTGAGTTTTAAGTTGCCTTATGGGTTTTTTACCTGAATGAGTTTTTTTACTTTTTAGCTTTATATGGGGTGTGTACAAAAATCTACAGATAATATACAGGGCTGCACAAAAGATTTTGTGTGCAATTCCACCGATTGGCGAAAATTTCTAAATGTGAATTTTCTAACGGAACTAAATTTTATCATGCTATGTAGTATATATCCAAATCTATAGATTATATACAGGGCTACACAAAATAATTCGATTACATTTTTGACTGTGGAAGTTAATTTGAAAAACTGTATTTTTCAATGTGTTATATGTTTTCTAAAATTTTTACTTACTCCTTTTTCTCTCACCATATTCTTTCACCTTATTTATCGGTGAAGTTTCGTTACCATTTTCTGGATGTGTTGGAAAATGTTTCATAATCTATGCTTGACGTATGATTTTTTGTTCTTGTTATTATTATTATTATTATTTTATTTATTTATTTATTTATTTATTTATTTATTTGAGGGGGGGGGGGTTCATTTTGTAATAAAGAAGTTATTTTTGTTAAATTTGTTACATAGTTTTTGATAAATAAAATTTTGCAAAGAAAGATCAAACACAGTTACTCGAATTAAAAGTAAGAATTTATTAATCAAATTTTTTAAGTTCTCCGGCTAAAGCTTTCTTTCTTTCTTTTTTTTTTTTAACATTTACCAACATAGATAAAACTGTTTACAACTTTGGTTTGTCTGGCAATATGTTTGTCTGTACTCTGACTCTCGTAAATATACTCATATTTGACTGTAATTTACACACTGTAAAAAAAGGCAAATGTTTCTTAATCTGCGAAAATATAATATAACCACAAACGAAAATATACAATATTCTCTTCCGAATTACTAATGATTCCGAAAAGCGTTCTTTAACTTTAGACACCTCAGAAATCAATACATTTTCGAGACCAGGGCTTGAAAAATGCGGTCGCCAGGTCGCCACTGGTGACAAAGTTTTTTCATCTGACGACCCAGTTATTTAATATAACTTTTTTTTTGTACAAAATTGACCAAAAAAATCAGAACAAACGGCATTTTTCTCTGCCCTCGTACGGCAGTTACTTGCCTACAATTTATATCAAGAGTAGCATCTGTTACTCATCATAGTAAAAATGTTAAAATAAAATTCTCATAAGATGTATCATTATAGATTTATATATTAAAAAATATATAAATTATATTCAAACAAAATCTATTTTTTACTTTTTCTATTAATTTACCAAAAATAAGTTCATCAAATGCAAATTTTAAAATAATAAAATCTGAATTATGACTGACATAGATAAGAAATTAGGCCAAAAATTGTTTTTCTGCTTCACTATTTCATAGATGCCCCCTTCATCAGATATAGATTTTGTAGCACCTAATTAACTAGACATTTAATACATTCTGCAATCAGCATTTCTCGAACATGCTGGTTAATTCATCCTTCACTGTATATTTTTCAGTGATATATAATTTTGATAAGTTTATTTAGAAAACTTTGTTTATAACATCTTTCTAAATTATGTACTATTCTTAACTATGCAACTAATAATAATTTTAAGCTATGCTGCTTACTATTTTGCTCAATTAATTGATGAAAAAGCTTTTGCGGTTTTGAAAATCAATGATTGGGGAGGGGGAAGGGGAGGTAAATATTTTTACTGGCGACTAGGTTTTTTTACTGACTACCACATTTTATCAAATTTGTAAAGCCCTGTTCAAGACTTAAAGAAGCAGTTATGAAAACAAAGCTTCTTTTGATGCTACTGATTTTCGGAAACATTTCCGAATAGTTCTTATAGTGTATTATTCCGTTTTCTCAAAACGGAATATCAGGTCCCGGTTTCTAGTATGCTATCAATTCCCAATTAGACAGTTTCAGCTGCGTCATTAAATTTATGCATGCAAGAGCGAAAAAATAATATGAATTTTAATGCTAGTGTTAATGCTGTTAATTTGTCATGTTTGTCTGTAAAACATGTTTGTTCAACATGAAAATGTTTACTTAAACACCCGAAAAACCTATATTCAGGGTTGAGAAAACTGATTAAAAACTACTCGGATATGTTTTTGAAAATATGTGACAGCAAAAGAAAATTTGTTTTTATAAATGCTTCATTAAATCTCGAAAATATATTGCTTTTTGAAGTTCCCAAAGCTAAAGAACGCTTTTCGGAATCGTGGATAACTCCTAAGAGGTTATTGTATATTTTCGTTCGTGGTTATATTGTATTTTCTTACAAGAGAACCACTTTTGGTGCAACTCGCACCTAGCATGGAGACCTGGTGCCTTTTGTAGCCCTATACATAAAAGTTAGAGAACCGATAAAATTTATCTGTTAAAATCATATTTTATATATTTTTTTATACGTTTAATTTTTTATTATTGGATTTTTAATTGTTAATTTCAACCTAAAAGTGAGTTAAGTCGTCAAATATGGCGCTACGAATCCAAATCACCACTCGGCCAGGGTTGCTGGTAAATATTCTACAGTAATGAATAAAGCCAACTTTTTCCCCCTCCAAAAATGTAAATATAATGTTGTAATTTTTCAAAATCAAATTCGTAGGTTCTTGAAGGAAAATTTTCACTTTTTTCAATATTTTATACCTATTATTGAATAATTTGTATTTTTAATTGCTTAAAAAAAAAAAAAAAATCTATGTGGCCTTGAAATTTGCATTTTCAGAAAGTTTTGCTTCTGTAAAATCAAAATATGATTTTAACAGAAAAGTTTCATCGATTCTCAAACTTCGTAATAGAGGGTATTAACCCTCTAAGCGTGTAGAACGTATTATTCCGTTCACTAAGCTCCAGGTTTCACTGCAATATATGCAATGTTTAAGATAATATAATCCTATAGATTTAATGATTTTTCAAAACATTGAAGAATGATTAATACTCTCAAGGGTTGCATTCATATTTGTAATTAAGTTTTATTTATAATGCTGAAAGAATCATATTTTTTTAGCATTTAAAACAAAATGCAGAGAAAACAACATTACAATTTTACCCTTTTTCAAAACGCTCAGAGGGTTAAACTGACCAGGTCTCAATGCTAGGTTTGGTTCCCTTGTTAGATAAGGAGGCTACATCACTCAGGCGAAATCACCCGCTCGCTAATGTTAATCCAATGGGGGAAATAATTTACGATACCTCGTTCGCATTTCAATACATTTAAATGATTTTTTTCCCCATTGAATAGCTGGGGTCAATCTCTATGTACGTTCCTTTGTACTTTTTCGATTTTGATTACACGTTTTTTTTATTAAGATAATTTCACTTTCGGAACCGGTTTCGAAAGGGAAAGTATCCTCAATAAAAATACTGCTCCAAAAATTGAAAAATTACAAAGGAGCGTGCATAGAGATTGACCCCAGCTATCCAATGAAAAAAAAATCATTTAAAAGTATTGAAATGCGAACGAGATATCGTAAATTATGTCCTCCAACGATTAACATTAGCGAGCGGGTGTTTTCGCCTGAGTGAAGTAGTCTCTTAAGAAACATTTATCTCCATTTATTTTATTTTATTTTATTTTATTTTATTTTTTACAGTGTATATGTTATGGAGATTTACTATAGAATGATCGCTATTGAAAATGAAAAATGTAAGTATTTATAATTCGTTTACAGAAACATTTAGGATTATATAGGGTTATTGGATGTTTGACTCACTCTGTAAATTTTTATGCATAGCCCAGCATAATTTCATATGTATGTTTCGATTTGTTATTATTACATATATATATATATATATATATTGAGAAGGCTCTTTTTTTTCCTCTGGTGGTCCCACTTTTATTTTATTATAATCTAAAGACGGAATATCTGTCTGTTTGCTTGTCCTTTTCTCTGTGCTGATGAGGATTTTTCAAATTAATCTCATGCTATATTAAAGCATAAACAGTACGCCTGATTACTTTTTTTAAATTGAGAACATACATCTGACTTGTGGGCTTGACAGCAAGTGCCCGCTTATAAGTCATCGTCAATTTACAAGGACCAGATAGCCAGAAAGAAATTTATAACAGCAGAGAATTACAACCCGGAGCTCCACAAAGTGTGTGCAAGGGAGCTGACGGGAGTTGAACCCGCCGACATGACTCCTACGCTCTCAAGCGATTAGCAGAATGATGTCTTAACCACTCGGCCACGGTGGCTCCAATTTACATTTTATTTTTCAATATAAAAACACACCTTTTTTTTTTTTACACACTGCTGCCGATGACTGTTTCCAACACGGATGAATGTGGGAAGGTGCTGGGCTAGGATATCGATTTGGGTGGCTTAGTGGCAGAGCATCAGCACGATACGCTGAAGGTCCCAGGTTCGAGTCCTGGCACAGGTCAATTTTTCACTAGTATTTTAATTGTCTGATAAAATGTGTGTTCTTATATTATAGTCTCATGCTTTTTTAACACTTTCCAACAAAGTTGAAAAGTGTATATGAATTCGGTTTGCCACTCCGTCTGTTTGTCCATTCCCTAACTCACGAAAATATATGCTCATGTAAATATAATCTCATGCTTTTAACACTTTCCAACAAAGTTGAAAAGTGTATATGAATTCGATTTGCCACTCCGTTTGTTTGTCCATTCTCTAACTCACGAAAATATATTCAGATTGCCATGTAATTGATACACGTTATTGAAGTTTATCATAACATGTTCGGTATCGAAAATGGAAGGTGTAGGATTTATCGTTCCTTTACAGGGACACAAAAATAATTCCGTTACTGTATGAACCTGGAAAAAATTGTTAACTGTGTATTCTTATAAGAATATCATTTGAATGCATAGCATTTATACAGGGTGTTTCACAAAGGACCCATAACTTTAAAAATCAACAACCCGGAAACGGTGATAGATAGAAACATGAAACCAGTAGTATGTTTATTAAAAAAAATCGTAAGAATCTTATACATAAATTTCAAAATTTAGTTAAAAATACCACCGATAGATGGCGCTGAGAGTGTTAAGAATCCTTCTAAAGAGAGTTCAGAAGCATAGAAAGACTAGCCGTTGAAGATTTTGCCATTGAAATCTGACCGCTATTAGCGTATAGTGAAAAAAATTCCGAAAGTGATGTATACCGTGGAGGAATGTATGTTTATTGTGTTGGGGTACCACCGATTAAATCAGAGTCCTACTGTCACAAGGAGAAGTTTTTAAACGCGATTTCAAGTCGCAAAAGGCCCAGATAGGAAAACAATTTGTGAGCTTTTCAAAAAATTTCAACAGACAGGCAACGTGGCCTATGCGTTAGTCAGAAATGTTGGGTCGGACCCACTCCGTCGTTACTCCTGAAAATTCAACGACACTTGCTGTAGTTATTGAGCGTAATCCGAATAAATCTGTCCGCAGACTTGCAGCTGAATCCGGAATCAAGCCATCCAGCACACTGTAAAAAATCTTCAGCTTTTGCTGTATAGTCACTCCACCGCTTTTATAGAATATCTCTATTTTTACCACTGAAAATGCTCCATAATATAGTAAAGTAGCCGTTTTCTCTAAAAGCGGTGGAGTGTGTCTGCAGCAAAAGCTGAATATTTTTAACAGTGCACGTACAGAATCCTGCGGCAATCATTACACATGTTTCCTTATAAGATTCAATGCCGGAACGCCATAAGTTCAAGCTGAACGACAACGAGAGCATTTCGCTAACGAGATGCTCGAGAAAATTGATTGTTCTGGTTTCGATGTCGGCCGAATATGGTTTACGGACGAGGCCCATTTTTATCTGGATGACGTCGTTAACAAACATAATTGGCAATTTTGGGGTACAGAAAATCGACATTTGACTCACGCATGACCACTCTATAGCCAAAAACTTACAGTTTGGGCTGCAATCTGTCGCAAAGGCATTATTGGGCCCTTTTTCTTGCGAGAAACGGTGACGACTGAACGGTATATTGCGATTTTGAAACAATTTGTCGCCACTAAACAAGCGTTAGACAATCGACCAGGCACGGCGTGCTTCATGCAAGATGGGGCTCGTCTACATCGTAAACAAGACGTTTTTGACGAATACTTCTACGATAGAGCTATTGCGTTGAACTATTCAACAGTGAAGGGAAAAGGCATGGGGTGGCCTCCGTATTCACCCTACCTCACTCCTTGCGATTACTTTTTCTGCGGCACATTAAAGGACATTGTTTACCGGAACAATCCTTCAACACTCGGCGAGCTCGAAGAGACTATTTGTCAAGCTTGTGAGGCGATTTCCGGTGGCACACTACAGAGAGTCACTGACAATTTATTCTGCGTTTGCGACATGTCTGTTATGGAAAAGGTGCACATATTGAATCACTTTTAATGTGATACGCCTATTTATCACAGCGCCATCTATCGGCTCTATTTTTAACTACATTTTGAGATTTATGTATAAGATACTTACGATTTTTTTTAATACATACCGCTGGTTTCATGTTTCTATCTATCACCGTTTCCAGGTTATTGATTTTTAAAGTTAGGGATCCTTTGTGAAACACACTGTATGTCCATTTACAGGAACGCAAAAAATAATTCTGTTGCTGTACTTACTATGGAGCGATAATCGCTGGAAGTGCATTTTCAGATTCTGAATGCGTTTTAAAGCTTAGCCAAATATTCGTACACTACGTGTGTAAAAATTCTATAGCTCATATACAGGGATCTACAAAAATATTCGTAAGCATTACTTCTATAGGTGTGAATTGCTTAAAGGTGTTTTTTAGTTGTGTTATGCATTTTCCAGCTTCACTATATTTAGTTAGAATATACTAAAGGTGTACCGAATACTCGGTATATACTTGGCCTATTCAGACAATTTGCCGAGTACTCGGTATTTGGCCAAATTTTGATCATGTACTCTGCCAATACCGAGTAGTCGTAAAAATGGGCTTTCTTTTTGTTTCAAGAATCATTAAAGACAAAATAATTCATACCCAATTGATTTGTAAAAAAAATATTTAAGTATAAATATCAATATATAATATAATATAAGTAATAATTTGTAAGAACTATTATTGGGTACACAGAAATGTGCCTGTACAAAAGTTAAAAAAATAACCTAGAATTAATATATAACAAAATTTTAATGATTAGATTAATACAAACGAGTCATTATTTTTGAAACAGTAAGAATAAGATTGGAAATTTTGGATAAAGAATAATTTGTAGAATATACATAAATGCTTCTGATTCAAAAATTCGAAGCATTTTACATTTTGAGTAAGATGAGGATTTTGTATTTGGTGTGTGTACATAAGTACACATTTATGTTGATTCTGCAACGTTCAACATCAAGCGTCTGCAACAGTTTATAAAAGGATTAATTTGGTGCATCTAATCTCTTTTTAAACAAGAAAGAAAAATCATGCGTAAAGCATAGATTTTGAAACAGTTTCCAACACATCCAGAATACTGTAACAAAACTTCCCCGTTTAATAACGTGAAAGATGATATTTAAGTAAACAAGTTGAAGTTTTGACCAGGCAGGGAGGCCTACCAAATGGCTTGAGCCAACAAGCCATGCCCGGCTAAGCATGTTTACTAAGATCCCTGTTTATTGAAAGATTTGAAAAAGTTTGTGCAATGTTTACAGCTAGCAGCCCAATTGGATCTGGGCGTACTAATAATCAATACAAGGTATGATGAAGCATAAGAAGACATCAATAATATTAATGAACTGTTAGTCATAATACAAATGCACATTCTACTTTTCCATATGACGTTAGACAAATTAAACAATGTAGGTTGAAATCTGTCACATTTTCCATCGTCGTGGATGTCAATGAACAATGTATCACTAATAGTAAAAAAAATTTACAACACTACCTCTAAGAAACAAAAATACAAAATTTGATACCATGAAGTTGTCTACTGATAATTAAATTTGTCTGCGTCTGATCTGATTAATTTGAAAATCGATAGATCTGGGGTGATGGATTACTTATTCCAAGTATTTTTAATTATCTTTTTAATTTTAGCGAAATGCCTTTTATAAACGGAATTGATTTTGTAAATTTTATTTCTTTTTGAGCTGGTTGTATCCTATCATATCTTGAAGTCACTTTTTCGATTAATTTCTGTATTGTTTTTGTGGCGTATCCTGCATCCTTAGCTATTGTTTTAATTTTGTTTATTTCAGCGTATAAGAGGTCTTCTGTTGAACATACTTTAAGGGGCTTATGAATGTATGTATTTATTGGAGATATCTTGTATGGGAAGGGGGTTCTGGTGTATTTTGAGATTATGTGAACATTTGCATTTGTTTTTCTGAATACTGTTGTCAGTAGCTTATTTTCTAATCGAATGAGTTGTACGTCCAGGCATGCTAGTGCATTATCTTTTTCTGTCTCTATGATAAATTGTATATTCTGATATTATGAATTAAGTTTTTCCAGTAAGTGGCGGATGATTGTACTTTTTTTAGTTATTGCAAATATAGCGTCCACGTATCTTACCCATATTTTGATTAAATCTTTTAAATCTATATTAATATTATAAAGGAGTAAAGATTGTTTGTTTGTAGGGGGTAATCTCTAGAACTACCGAACCGATTTCAAAAGTGATGGTGGCAAATTGATGGTGACAACCCCTGCTCCAATATAGGCTATATTTTATGTCGGTACCACTAAATCCTAAGGGGGTGCAGGAGCGAAAAACGTTCTAAAATTGCGATTTTTTGTATACTGAAGGAGCTAGAAATTTGAAATTTGGCATTGTAGCTACTTATAAGATGTAAATGCTCTCTAAGAACCAAAAAAAAAAATAATTAAAAGGGTGAAATGAGCGAAAAGCGTTCTAAAAACATTCTAAGTTACAATTTCTGTGGAATCTCTGGAACAATAGAACCGATTTCAAAAGAGATGGTGGCAAATTGACGGTGACAACCCCTGCTCCAACATAGGCTATATTTTATGTCGGTGCCACTAACTCCAGGAGAGTGCAGGAGCGAAAAATGTTCTAAAATTGCGACTTTCTTTATACTGAAGGAGCTAGAAATTTGAAATTTGGCATTGCGGTTACTTATAAGATGTAAATGCTCTCTAAGAACAAACAAAAAAAAATCAAAATTTAAAAGGGTAAAACGAGCGAAAAGCGTTCTAAAAACATTCTAAATTACAATTTCTACGGAATCTCTGGAATTACCGAACCGATTTCAAAAGTGATGGTCGCAAATTGATGGTGACAATCTCTGCTCCAACATAGGTATATTTTATGTTGATGCCACTAATCCCAGGGGGGTGCAAGAGCGAAAAACGTTCTAAAATTGCAATTTTTTTTATATTGAAGGAGCTAGAAATTTGGAATTTGGTATTGTGGTTACTTATAAGATGTAAATGCTCTCTAAGCACAAATTAAAAAAAAATTCGAAATTTAAAAGGGTGACATAAGCGAAAAGCGTTCTAAAAACATTCTAAATTACAATTTCTATGGAATCTCTAGAACTACAGAACCGATTTCAAAAGTGATGGAGGCAAATTGATGGTGACAATCCCTGCTCCAACATAGGCTATATTTTATGTCGGTGCCACTAATCCCAGGGCGGTGCAGAAGCTAAAAACGTTCTAAAATTGCAATTTTTTTTTATACTGAAAGAGCTAGAAATTTGAAATTTGGCATTGTAGTTACTTATAAGATGTAAATGCTCTCTAAGAACAAATTTAAAAAAAATCGAAATTAAAAGGGTGAAATAAGCGAAAAGCACTCTAAAAACATTCTAAATTACAATTTCTATGGAATCTCTGGAACTACAGAACCGATTTTAAAAGTAATGGTGGCAAATTGATGTTGACAATCCCTACTCCAACATAGGCTATATTTTATGTCGGTTATTTTATGTCGGTGCCACTAACCCCAATGGGGTGCAGGAGCGAAAAATGTTCGATAGCTAGAACTTTCAAATTTGGCATTGTAGTCATTTATAAGATGTAAATGCTCTCTAAGAACAAATTAAAAAAAATCGAAATTAAAAGGGTGAAATAAGCAAAAAGCGTTCTAAAATCATTCTAAATTACAATTTCTATGAAATCTCTTGAACTACAGAACCGATTTCAAAAGTGATTGTGGCAAATTGATGGTGACAATCCCTGCTCCAACAGCCTCTTTAATAAAAAGCTATGTGTTGCTGACGACTGGGTTTTTCGCTAATTGTTGCCACAGATTAATCTCGAAAAATGAAACATTTGAAGTTACTGAAAAAAGTAATAGCTCGAAAAGTATTTGTCAGAAAATAGTTAGATAAACTGCGTTTGAAAGGTAAAAAAAATTGTTTTTCTTGATATAAATTTCAAATCTAATGGTTATGCTGTTTTTCAAATATTGAATTTCAAAAATTACCAGATTTCGTAATGGAGTACCATAGAGAAACCTTCATGCGTAAAAAGATAATGATAAGGGCGACGTGTCCTGACGTGTATATTGGCACGAGTCACAAATTATAGTAGCCTTATTATTCAGTTAAAATATAAGAGTGAATTATGAAATGTCAATATTTTGTTTGATTAAAAGTTCGTTAAGAAAAATTGACCAGCGTAGCGGGCGTAGCTTGCTAGTCCATATATTTAAAGCTGTTTGGTAATTCTGTCAAATCAAATATTCCATCGAAATTCGATCGAATACGCTGCGTCAAAAAATCACCGGCCAATTAGGTGAGGGTCTATGACTGTCTCTACAAACGTGTTTGGGATCGTATCATCTGTTGTTTTTTTCTGTTGTCACGTTGCGTTAAACCTAGGAAGATATTTATCTAGAACTCACTGTGGAGTGTTTAGAAGGTATTTATTTTATTTATTTATTTTATTTATTGTAATTTGTATGAATACTTAGATGTCCATTTCGGATTTACTGTTTAAAAATGAATTTAGGCTCATAAGTTGGCGAAATCCCGATGGAAATTTTTTTTTTAGATCTCTATCATTTTGTTTATATAGTACAGAAAATAATTATTCAAACGTGTAGAACACGTAATACAAAATTGGACCACTTATGGTCTGTTTATTATCGGGAATGAATCTTATGGTGTTCCGATTGATAATGAAAACGATTATGTAAATATAATGTCAAAAGACAGTACGCACGGTAGTAATATTTTTATTATTATGTGTTCGAAAAAAGCAGAATCTGAGCATCTGAATATAAGTTATAAAATAAACAGAAATATATTATCTCTATTCGATTTAAAAGTTTTGTCATTACATAAGTGGGCTATTTTATTTGTAAAGAGTATGTATGCATTATATTGTTTGTATGTATACAAATCTTTATAATGTTTTGATTTGCAAACTCTTAATATTTGAATAATGTTTACATTATATTTGTTTGTATGTATACAAACAATATATGTATACAAAGAAGTATATATACAAACAATGTATAATGTATCATGTAACAATATTAATATTTACATTGTATTGTTTGTATGTATACAAATCTTGAATGTTTTAAATGGGCAAATTTGTAATGTTTTTTCTGTTATTTTTTTTAAATGTCAAAAAAAGATAAATTTTCAAACTTGGTATAAAAAACTTGAGTACTTCTCTATTATCCCATCGACCACTTTTCATAACAAAATACTATCGCCAAACTGTATGATTAAATGCCAAAATTGCAGTCCCATTTACTTGATGTCGAAAACATTATACGTGTTTTTTATGTCATCAAGTGGTTTTTAATTCAACATTTGCGTGTATTTTTCATTATGTTTATTTGATTTATTAGTTATTTCATTAATTAAAATAACAATTGTATCCTTAAATTCTTATATTTTATTTATTTATTTTGATATTCCAATGACAACGTTCTCCCATTTATTTGGCGATAGTTTTTTTTTTATGAAAAGTGGTCGATGAGATAATAGAGAAGTACCAAAACTTAATTACGTATATGAGTATATTCTTTGACAGTATTAATCATTACTCGATATTTTAAAACTGCATCATATTTGTAGAATTATATTAATTTAAACAATGCTTCTATTGAAGTGTGAAGAACCATATACCTCTATGAAGAACCATATATTTACATAATTGTCTTCATTAGCAATCGGAACACCATAAGATTCATCCCCGATAATAAACGGACTATAAGTGGTCCAATTTTGTATTACGTGTTCTACGATATTTTTACATACATTTGAATAATCATTTTCTGTACTATATAAACAAAATGATAGAGATCTAAAAAGACAATTTCCATCGGGATTGATTTCGCGAACGTTAAAAGAGCCTAAATTCATTTTTAAACAGTAAATCCGAAATGGACACCTAAGTATTCATACAAATTATAATAAATGAAATAAATAAATACCTTCTAAACACTCCACAGTGAGTTCTATATAAATACCTTCCTAGGTTTAACGCAAAGTGCAAGAAAAAAACAACAGGAGATGATCCCAAACACGTTTCTAGAGACCGTAATAGACCTTCACCTCATTGGCCGGTCCTACCTTAAGATTTATTTTATGCATGCGTATTGGGTCGAATATTGTTGAAACATTTGACAAAATAAGCAAACTGTTTCCACCTAGGTATTTATACACAATACAACAAATAAAATAAATGCCTTCAAAACCCTTTTGATCATCACATCAGCGTGCAAGACAATTTTTTTACCGGAAACCGTTTGATGAATTTCATTATTTTTCCGTTATCGATTGACAAATTTACGATTTTACGATTTTACCGCTATCGATTGCTGAATTTCACAATTTATCGACTATTGATTAACGAATTTCATGATTTTTTCCATGAACATTTGTCGAATTGCACAAAAAAAATTAAGAATATCGTCAAATTGTCTTGGGTAAAAAAATTTTGAATATTGTCAAATGCCATCGAGAAAAAAGTCTCTTTGTCAAATGATTTTGAAGAAAAAATCGGGAAATTCACAAAATGGTTTCGGAAAAAACTTCCCCAAATGGTTTCAAAATTCTTTGAGTGACAGCGGGTAAAAAAATTTCATTTTACATTCAATCATCGCAATTGGCGAGTGTGACTAAGTTTAGCCAGTGGTGGCAATAACATCAATCACCAATTTCCAGTATTACTCGCCGATTGGTGAATGTTAATTTTGTCTTAAATCACAAACTGTATTTACATATACTACTAGATATAATGATTATGAACCATGATTTTTCTGTTATTGGGCGAGATTCATGTTTTTTCAGCAATTCTTTGACGAAATTAGTGTTTTTTCAGCGATCCTTTGAAGAATTTCGCATTTTTCTCACGATCCTTAACGAAATTCGCATTTTCCAGCAATTCTTTGATAAAATACATTTTATTCCGCAATTTTTAGACGAAATTTAGTAAAAAAGCGTGATCTTTTGGTGAAATTTCCTTTTTTGCGATTCTTTGACAAAATTTGCTTATCTTTCGCGATCCTTTTGCATAATTACGTTTTTTCTGTGGTCTTTTGACTAAAGTCATGTTTTCCCATTATCCTTTGATAAAGTAGTGTTTCTTCCTCAATCATTTGACAAAATCTGTTATTTTCCCCCCCGCGAAGATTGGTTAGATGTTTTTAGTCTGCAGGTGCCCTAAAAAGTCTGTGACGCCCGTTGCTGCATCGCACACATTCTTCCATGGGGCATCGAACGAAGTAAATTCAACCTAAAGAATCATTGTTTCATTCCTGACATTTCTCGAAAGAAACAACGTTCAACTCATTAACTGAATTGTAAAGGGCGAAATGTGTCAATTAGCAGAAAGTGCGCAATTTGTTCGTTCATGGAAAAAATCGTGAAATTCGTTAACCGATAGTCGATAAAATTCGAAATTCGTCAATCGATAGCGGAAGAAGTGCAAAATTCATTAATCTACACAGTGGAAAAATCGCAAAATTCATCAACTGGTTTCGGGAGAAAAAATTTTCGAATATCGTCGAATAGCTTCGAGAAAAAAATTCACAATCTGCCAATTTCGGGGATGAAATTTGCCAAATGGTTTCAAAATTTGTCGCGCGACAGCAGAGAAAAAAAATCTTTTTCCATTCAATCATCGCAATTGGTGAGTGTGACTATTATGTTTGACCAGTGGTGGCAATAAAGTCCATTGCCAAATTTTCAGTATTACTCGCTGTTTGGCAAGTGCTAATTTTGTCCTATACTTCAAAACCCTTTTGATCATCACATCAGTGTGCAGGACAGTTTTTTTTACGGGAGACCATTTGATGAATTTCGTGATTTTTCCGTTATCGATTGACCAATTTTACTGCTATCGATTGTTGAATTTTATAATTTATCAACTATTGATTAGCGAATTTCATGATTTTTTCCATGAACGTTTGACGAATTGCGCAAAAAAAAATAAGAATATCGTTAAATTGTCTTGGGTAAAAAAAATTTAATATTGTCAAATGCCTTCGAGAAAAAAGTTGCAAGTCGAAACGGCAGTGACTTCTTTTTCATGTTATGCATCTCCGGTGTCCATCCCCCCCCCCCCCCAAGTGGGACACTTTTCTAAATTTTGCACACACCCCTCATGTGATATATCGGTGGAAAAGTCTTTGACCACTTATTCATGTTATGCACCTCCGGGGTCCATCCCACCCCCCAAAGGGATACTTCTCTAAATTTTGCACACAACCCTCATGTTATATATCATTGGAAAGGTCTGTGACCACTTAATCATATTATGCATCTCCAATGTCCATCTCCCGACTTTGCCCCCCCACCCCCCTAAGGGATACTTTTCTAAATTTGTTGACACCCCTCATGTCATATATCATTGGAAAGGTCTGTGACCACTTAATCATATTATGCATCTCCGATGCCCACTTCCCCCCCCCCCCAAAGGGATAATTTTCTAAATTTTGTTGACACCCCTCATGTCATATATTGTTGGAAAGGTCTGTGACTGCTTAATCATATTGTGCATCTCCGGTGTCCATCTCCTCACTTTGCCCCCCCCCCCCAAAGGGTACTTTCTAAATTTTGCACATTACCCTCATGTTATATATCATTGGAAAGGTCTGTGACCACTTAATCATTTTATGCATCTCCAATGTCCATCTCCCCACTTTGCCCCCCCAAGGGTACTTCTCTAAATTTTGCACACAACCCTCATGTTATATATCATTGGAAAGGTCTGTGACCACTTAATCATATTATGCATCTCCAATGTCCATCTCCCCACTTTGCCCCCCCACCCCCCTAAGGGATACTTTTCTAAATTTTGTTGACACCCCTCATGTCATATATCATTGGAAAGGTCTGTGACCACTTAATCATATTATGCATCTCCGATGCCCATGTCCCCACTTCCCCCCCCCCGAAGGGGTACTTTCTAAATTTTGCACATTACCCTCATGTTATATATCATTGGAAAGGTCTGTGACCACTTAATCATTTTATGCATCTCCAATGTCCATCTCCCCACTTTGCCCCCCCCCCAAGAGATACTTTTCTAAATTTTGTTGACACCCCTCATGTCATATATTGTTGGAAAGGTCTGTAACTGCTTAATCATATTATGCATCTCCGATGTCCATCTCCCAACTTTGCCCCCCCCAAAAGGGTACTTTCTAAATTTTGCACATTACCCTCATGTTATATATCATTGGAAAGGTCTGTAACTGCTTTATCATATTATGCATCTCCGATGTCCATTTCCCCACTTTGCCCCCACCAAAGGGTACTTTCTAAATTTTGCACATTACCCTCATGTTATATATCATTAGAAAGGTCTTTGACCACTTAATCATATTATGCATCTCCGATGTCCATCTCCCCACTTTGCCCCCACCAAAGGGTACTTTCTAAATTTTGCACACAACCCTCATGTTATATATCATTGGAAAGGTCTGTGACCACTTAATCATATTATGCATCTTCGGTGTCCATCTCCTCACTTTGCCCCCCCCCCCCCCCCCAAGGGGTACTTTCTAAATTTTGCACACAACCTCATGTTATATATCTTTGGAAAGGTCTGTCACCACTTAATCATATTATGCATCTCCCATGTCCATCCCCCCACTTTGACCCCCCAAGGGTGTACTTTTCTAAATTTTGCATACACCCCTCATGTGATTTATCGATGGAAAAGTCTGTGACCACTTAATCATATTATGCTCCCCACTATGAAATTGGTCAAGTTAAAGCAACTATAAATTTTACTTTTATGGTATTATCAAGTTGTTTGCTGTCAAATTTTGACGGGTTCCATCTAGTCATTTATAATAGTCTTCTCAAGTATTCGCATTTTCCATTCAGCTACTGTGTTTGATATTGGAGATCCCATCGGTACACCTTTTATTTGTTTCTTTATCTGGTTATTAAATTTAAAATAATTTTCTCTTAGTACTACATTCGTTGAACTTTGTAATGTATTTCTGATGTCACAGTTTGTATATTCTGTGTCTATTTTCGTATTTATAATATTAGCCATTTCTTCTGTATCAATAGATGAGTACAGGCTTGTTACGTCTAAGCTAATCACGTAGTCATCTGGATTTGGTTTATATTCTGTTATTTGCTATTATAAATTGATTTGTTGAGGTTATTGATACGTTTGATGGCGTTAGTAGTTTTTTAAGTATGTTTCTAGGTCGTAGGTTGGGCTTGAGAATTTGTTAACAAGAGGTTTTAGTTTCATCGGATTTTTATGATCTTTTAATTTTCCAAATATTATAGGTGTGTTAGAGGTGAAAATTTTCTTTTTTGGTATTTTCCCCTCTGGCGATGTTCCATTTCTTAACAATGTTTCGTATTTCCTATTTATCGTATTGTTTGGATCTTTATTTATCTTTTCCACCCCCCATATTTTGTATTGCCTCTTCCACCATTTTTATATATTCTGTTTTATCCATTAAAGCAATTTTTACAGTTTTATCTGTTTGTAGAAATTTTATGTACTGTTTATTTTTTAAGTCAGAGATAATTTTTATATTTTCATCCACTGTGAATCTGCAATGTGAAAATGGGGGTTTTCAACAGATTGACTGACGAAGCAGAAAATATAACATCAGTGACTGAAGATGCCTGAGAGCGACAGGTGAAAATATGTTTACTGTTTTACAATTTTTAACAGATTGACTAGTTTTGTGTAGTTTTAAAAGCAGTTTTTAAGACTTTTAGACATGTACATTGCTTGTTTATATGTTCGAAAATAAAATAATGTCTGTGAAAATGGGTAGTGCAAAGAATTATTATGTTAAAAATGACATTATGAACGATCATAGATAAAAAACTTAATGTATATTGTTTGTGAATTTTTGGAAGGTGCACGCAAAATGGTCCGTTACGCCCGACATAGGTCTATGCATGTCTCTGATGTTAGGCCGCATCCACTTCTGACATCCGAGCAAGGTGTAAAAACACGTTGAACACCCGTCAGAGCATATAGCGATGATTATTTATTTTTAACTGTAATATTTACTGCACTTTTTTAATACGCCTTTTTTTCGTAAGTAATTTTTTTCTTGAATTTTCTATATTTTTAGGCACCTATAGCCGTTATCTGGTCCGTTCGTCCATCCGTCTGTTTGTATTTCCGCATATAACAGCACAAAAACTATTCAACCAAATGTTTGAAATTCCATATATATTATCGATGCAGAATTTTGTCGACTCATTTCAAATTTTATGAAAATCGAATCAGAACTCAAAAAGATTTTAATAAAAATATTTATCAAGTAATTTGAATTTTTTAAAAATCAGTACTGCCTTGTTATAGCTACTTTCGAGGAATAATCGTCAAGCGACCGAAATGTATCACAAAGTTATCTGACATGTATGACATATATGAGATTTTACAACTATATGACCAAGTTATAGTCACATTCTTCATTCTATTAAATCCTATAATATGTAATTAATTCAATAGTATCCCGTGATAGGTAATGATTCTAGGCTGTCATGGTGATTACGCCATATTTAAGATGGAGTTAAGATGGAGGATTATTTCCGCATTACTGAATTTAAAAACCGAATTTGTATACTGAAATTGTTCATTTATAGCAATCCTATAATCTAATAATCTACCGACAGTTTTTATAGATGTTTCCGGAGAAATAGATATTAAATGGAAAAAGAGTCAAATATGAATTTCAATTTCTGAACTTTTCAAAGCTAAGCTTAAGTTTCCTATTGGTATTTTCAGTAAATGTCAACCAATGATAAAATGCTTCCAACTTAAAATGTACTTATTTGATTACGGAAGTTAACCATCTACTTATCTACTTATAATAAAATCCGAAGGCAAGAAAGTGTCTGTAACCATTCCGGGTGGGACCACTCTGGTCTGCGAATCGACCGTAGTTAAACGCCATGTTAGGCTTAATGAAAAACCTATGCTAAATGATAATATCTTCTACTTGAAATCACGTCTGTTCAGCATATTTTTCCTATAAAACATGAATATATTATCCTATTATAATGTTTTAAGTTCTTACTTAAAATCCAGATTAAACATTGGAATCCCAGATATAAACCAGGGTAACAGAATACCTCAGGTAGGGGAACAAAGTGTTACGATTTTGACTCCAAAATGAAGTTTGGTAATGCCCAGTAATTCAAGTACTGGCCGGAGTGCCAGCTATTGTCATTATTTGAATTTAAAATCGAACACCTTTTTCTAAGTATAACTTTTTTTAACTGCTTTTAAAAAGAAATGTTGCGTTGTTTTTATCGAGTTTTTTAAATAAAAAAAAACACAAAATATGAACTATTTTAAGAATTTGTGAAATATTTATAATAAGTTTACAAACTGCAAATATTTTTTTTCAACTGTATTATTAACCTTTTGGGGACGAGCGACACGTATACGTGACGCATAACATGCTCAGAATCCTTCATTATTCCCACCAGTTAATTTTTATTGTAAGGTTTGCCTTATTGAATCCTAGCATTTTTGCGATTCAATTAGGCTCAAATTTCTGTTTTGAAAAACCGGTGGTAAAAATTCTGCAAAGGACGCTCGTCGCGAAGGGGTTAAAAGAAACAAAAAATATTAATTCTTATTCAAGACAAGCCTAGAACACAGTTAATTTTTTCTTTTAAATTTTACTGTACTCAGATAATTTAAAGTAATTAAGACAGTATCTAGATAAAAATTCTGGATACGATTTATTTAGTTATTTAGATTATTCAGTTTAATTTTCATAAATATTTCATGGATTAACTTTGTTTTCTAATTAAAACAAATCCTGCAATGTTTTTATACGCGTTTTTATAATAATAATTGTTATTATTATTAAAAACATGAACAAAAGAATTATTCAGTTTAAGATTTTGATAAATATTCATAATAAATTTTACAAATTACAAATAACTAAAAAAATAACTTTTTTATTGTTTTTTCCTCAGTTGCATAAGAAAAAAATAATTCTTATTCAAGACAATCATGAAGCAAAGTTATTTTTTTTAAATTTAAATTTACTGTACTGAACAAACTATTTAAAGTATTTAAGATAATATCTAGTTAATTTTATTAACATTTATTTTCTTTTTGTTTCCCTTCAGATCAAAATATAAGTTGATGTCTATACATATAGAGCATATATATATACACTGTAAAAAAAAAAAATAGGAAAAGTTTCCGGTAGGAATAGGATTTCCAGTTGCCCGTATAGTACAGGAAACTTTTCCGAATCAACACGGAAAAAAAAACGAAAAAAAAACGAAAGTTTTTTCTTTCCGTCAGGAAACTTTTCCTGTTTGATTCAGAAACTAATCTTTAGACACAGAATAAATTCCTGGGTCTTACGGAAATCTTTCCATTCACATAAAGAAACGTTTTGGTAGAACGGTAGAATAGACAGAAAGTATTCCGTTTTAAAAAGGAAAACTTTCCATTCACACTAAGAAATGTCTTGGTAGAACGGTAGAATGGACAGAAAGTATTCCGTTTTAAAAAGGAAAACTTTCCATTCACATTAAGAAATGTCTTGGTAGAACGGAAGAATAGACAGAAAGTATTCCGTTTTAAAAAGGAAACTTTTCCGAATCAGTCAGTAAACTAATCATGAAAAAATTAAAAATTCCTGTGTAGAATAGAAACTTTTTCTTTGCTTTACGGAATTTTTTTTCATTATGATTGGAAAATTTTCTGCATTGTAAAGAAACTTTTGTTTTAAAGAGTAGGAACATTAACAGATGAAAATATTGCTTTTGGACACTGTTTTGATATCCTTTTATCTCAATTAAATATTATTAAGAACTTTTTTGAATACACACACACATTTTAAGTATTTGTTATCATAAAATGCATTACATGTAATGCATTTTATGATAACAAAATACTTAAAATGTATGTATGTATTCAAAAAAGTTCTTAATAATAATTAATTGAGATAAAAGGAAATCAAAACAGTGTCCAAAAGCAATATTTTCATCTCTTATTGGTCCTACTCTTTATAACAAAAGTTTCTTTACAATACAGAATCAGCTTGAAATTTTATTTATTTGTTACAAGTATACTGATACGTTTAGCTCATGGGTATTTACATTTTTTTTTAAATAAGTATTTTATACAAGGAATGCTAGGGAAGTATCTTTATAAACAAGAAGTAATTCTCGTAAAAGAAAAGTGTATAAATAAATAAAAAGTACACAATGAAATGGATTTTATGTTCATAAAATACATAATATACTTTTATTTTCTTTAGAATATGTGTATATGTTTCCTAGGGAAAAAAAAAAATATATATATATATATTTTAAGCGATATAAAAGAAAATCCAAATAGTGTCCAAAACAAACCTTTTCATCTGTTGTCTGTATAGCAAAGTGGACTGTACAGAGATGCCAGCTTATTAGTGCCAGAATATACATAGGTGTAAGCCAGTGGTGAAGTGTGTGTGGGAGATGATTTCCCCAGGCACTAAATATTTAGGGTATGCCAAAAAACTGTTAAATAAGATGTTAAAAACGGAACAAAATATTTTCAATTTGGACTGGATATTTAAAACCCACACTTATGTCATTGGGTGTAGCACAAGTATATGACATGTTGCATGCGTATGAAGTATGCAACTAACATTGAAGTTTTATTGATGCTGGAAAGACTTTCTATTGCTGTATATCCAAAACAAAGAACATACAAAACATTTTTTAATCACAATAGTGACCGCCCCTCCTTAAAAAACGAGAACTTCTTTTAATTTACGCCTTAAAAAAAACAATCTTATGGGGTCGTCTTCGTTCTTAAGTTGCACAAAACTCCGAACTTTTCAATATGTACATCTAACTTTGACATTATATTTGCCTCTTTCGGTGACTTTTTCTCAAGGATACCAAAAGGGAAGTCACTTGGTCAAAATGTTTAAGAATTATGAAGTTCAAAGTTTGGAACTCCTAATGTTAAACAGCTTGTGGAGTTTTTTTTATACAATTCAATACTTGACGTAATAATTTTATATTCATATATTTTATTTGAAGCTTTTCGAAATCTATTTCGATTAAAAAATTATAGATTATGGTTTATTTTATGGTTTAATTTATAAAAAAAAAATGTATTTTTAAATTAATTAAAAAAATTAATTTTAATAGAAATAGATTTCTAAAAACTTCAAATATGCAAATCAAAAATCACAGCTGATTCCGCTAAGTAGTTTTTAAGTTATGCTTAAAACACTACCCACATTACAGTCTGATTTGGAACGATTACAGATTAGGAGTTACAAACTTTAAATTTTCATAATTTCAAAACTACTTGACTGAGTGAATTCCAGTTTGTTATCATAGGGCAACATTTACTGAAAAAAACAAACATGATGCCCCAATTAGATGTATCTATTGAATTTGCTACAATTTCGGCATGAATATGACCCTCTAAGCTTATTTTTTCTTTAATTAAATTTAAAAAGACAGTTTCCAGAAGAATAACTTTGTTTTTTACTGTGACAGTTTGGAGATTAAATGTTTTTTGTCCCCAAATACATATGATATTTAAAATTTGTCACTTTTTATACCCAATTTGTGTCACAGAGACACTTTCCAATTAGGAACATTGCTGCACCTAACTATTATAACCCAATTTGGGTGCTTTTCTGCTATTACACACACACACACACACACAAAAAAAAAATCCAGAAACTATTTTATAAATTTTGAAAATTTATATAGAGCAGCATTGAAACTTTAATTTTTTATCTTTTATGTGGAAGGTAATTTTTTTCTCCTGTCTAAAACGCCATAAAATAATAATAATAATAAAGTAAATCTAAAAACTTTTGAAGTCATGTAAATTATAAGAATATACAGAATTCAGCTAACCCTAATAAATACGTTGATGATAAACAATTTTCAGAAGCCATACAATTTGAAAATGTACAAGACTTTGAACTTGAAGCTCAACTGAAAATTACATAACAAAAAGGCTCAGTAAATGAAAATCATTTTTTGTTAAAATTTAAATCAGCTATTTTTTTTAAAATTCAAAATACAATTTTAAAATTACGCGTTTTAAAGTAAAATAACCTTTACTAAATCATTAAAATTAATAATTAGAAAAGCTCATTTAAATTTATTTGAATTTAAAAATATATAGAGAAACTCATTCACTTGTTTAATTTGAAATATTTTAATCATATAAACAGTTAAAAATATAGTTAAAAAATGGAGCAACAGAAAATGATATAATTTGAAAATGTGAATTCTCTTTTACTTTTGAAAACATGAAATAAATTAAACAAATTGTCTTGTGTTATATATCACTTATTTACACTAACTGCAATTTAACAATATACTTTTTATTGACCTATTCTGTATAAAATATATACCACCTTAAATTACCCCTTTGATAAAATAAAAAGCATATAAACTCTTCATTACTAAAAGCTAAATCTTTTTGTTTTGACCAAATTTCTCGATTAAAAATCTTAAAATATAAAAGATAATGTAAGAATTTTATTCAGAAAAAAAAAATGAAATTTTAAACATCCTACTCTAGATCTGGATTATATATAGTATTCCTTTAAACATACCTATTCCAGATTATATACACTACTCTGGAATACAGAATACATACATTATTCATTTAATGAAGTTGGAGCATATATTAAAAATACTTATGATTATCTGGGTATAAATTTCAATGGATCTGAAAAAATTATTCTTTGTTATTAAAATGTTTGAAAAGAAATACCAATTTTCCAGCATGAGTTCTTTATAAGCGATTACAGAGTTTGCAATGAATTAAAGTTTGATTTTTTTTTATTTAAAATAAAAGAAACTTTTATATCAGGGTTTTGATTTTTTTTAAAGATTTTAAAACTTTAGTTGTTTATTAGTTTACATTTATAAGTAATTAAAATTAAAATTATATTAAAAAATATATAAAAACATTTCAGAGTATTACTAACCATGTAATCTTTATTTTCCGAATCTTTCCATAAATAAAGTACATTGGAATATCAAACCATTTGTTATTTACATGTGCACAATGAAGTCATGAGATATAAACATAAATAACAATAAATATACTTTTGATTGACCTATATTTATTTATTCTAACGTTTTACAAATCCTCACAGAAACTCTCCATGTTTTTGTATTAAAAAATTCACATAAGATTTGTACATATTTTTTTAACAAATAAATTTATGCTTTAATCTTTTAACATTTCTCAGCTGAGATTCTCTATTTTTAAAATAGAATTTTTATTTTTAAGTGTGATATTTGATTTAAATAAAATTCAAAAAGCAAGGATTTTGAGTTCTGTCTCTCCCAGTCCTTAAATTTACAATGTATTGTTGTCAAAAATAATATTTATAATGAAATATCTTAACCTAAATTTAAAAAAAAAAGTGTATTTAAATAAATCAGTTGATTTAAATCAGGATTGAAATCAAGTTGATTTAAATCAATGAACTCTGATTAAAAATTGTTAGACTATACAAGTGTTATTTAGCAATTATTTAATTTAAATTGAGATTATAGTGCTGAAATATAATTTCAGTTATATTGATCTAAATATTTTAAGATTTCTGAACTTTCTGTATTATAACTGATTAGATAACGTTGAAGAAATTGGCAATGAAACTATGCTTAGATTTCAAAAGATACCAAAATTTACCAATTGCTGTAAAAAAAGTAATTAAAAAAAATTCTTTCCAAAATCATGTACTTGCATACAATATTTTAACAAAAGATTATATTGAAGTAAAAGTTATAACACCAATCTGGCGAATCAGCTAAATAAACTTATCAAAAGCCAATTTGATAACTTAAAACCTGCATTATATTTTGAAGAAATAAAATAAGGATTTGTGAATAATACTTATAAACTCTTTAGAAATTAAAAAAGCAAAAATATGGAATATATAAGCACTTACTTACAGTGGAAGTCCAGTTGTCAGTTCATATATATATATATTTTTTAAATATAAATTAAAATAAAAATACTTTTTAAAAAAATTCTTAAAAATTAAAGAAATTTTAAAAAATGTACAATACCAGTATTGGACATCTGTTTCCTGCTGGTGAAAGCTACATTTTGATAATTGTATAAAGGAATTTATCACCTCTTTAAAATTTCCATAGGTTACCATGGGATTTCACAATTAGCATTAAAGGGAAAAAAATGATGACACAGAAATATAGTAGAAAAACGTGATAATTTTACAAAATGTAACAAATAGAGATTTAGCAGACTATCAAATATTCGGCTGAGTACTAACTTTTCAAAAAGTATATTGATTACAAATTTTTTTTATCATGATTAACAACAAAGAAATAAATGTTTGTGAGTCTTTTATTCCTCAATGGCAGATCACTTAATAGCAGAATATTAAAAATTGCAAATAATTCAGAAAAAATATCTATAAAATAAGAGTGCATTCAATAAAAAATCGGTCTTAGCAAATATGTATGTGCTATTTTTTTTTTACTTAAACTTATTAAAATAAATCAAGCGCATTTAATTTACACAAACATTAAATTGCACGTATTGACAAAATACAATTTTTTAAAAAATATATAAATTACTCGATTTTTTCTGGCTAACAACAAAAGACAGAAAAAATAAAACAAACATTTATACTGAAAAATAAAATTTATTTTCAACAAAACTATAAATCAAAATGTTTTAATAAAACAAATTACAGCACTGTATTTATGCTATGATTGCTATTGGCTTTTATTCCTTTAGAATTGATGCAGTTAGTAAAAAAGCCTGCCTAGATTCCGGCCTGATAACAGTCTTAATTAAACACCCAGTAGGATGCTACAGCAACGAAATTGACTCAGTTGAACATTTCTCCGAAAAAAGTGTCACACCATCAACATACGAAAACACCTTGACGTCCTTTCTATCATCCTCATTCTCTATTAGGCAAGGATGATCTGTTCTAGCTGTAAGGCGACATTGATCACTGCAGTATTATCCTGTAATAATAAAAGTAATAATATTAATTTTTTTTATTGTACTAATTGCTAGTGACCATGTATATTTAAAAAGATAAAAAACAGCACAAGAGCAAAGAATGATTAAGGGGACACTTCGTCTTCAGCAATAAGTATTTTTAAGAACAAAATATTTGAAAATTTTCCTTTGAATAAAGAATTCAAAATTCATAAAATTTTTTAAAAATTTAAAATTTAAGGAAATTTTTAAAAATGTACGCTACCAGCATTGGACATCTGTTTCCTGCTGGTGAAAGCTATATTTTGATAATTGTATAACGGAATTTATCATTTCTTTAAAATTTACATAGGTTACTATGGGATTTCACAATCAGCATTAAAAGAAAAAAAAAATGGTGCCACAGGAATATAGTAGAAAAACATAACAATAATTTTTCGATATGTAACAAATAGTGATTTAGCAGATTATCAAATATTCGGCTGGATACTAACTTTTTAAAAAGTATATTAATTAAAAAAATTTATATACATTAAATTGGAAATAAAATAATAAAAAGAAAAGTGCTCAGTCAAACTGATGGCATTGAGCTCACAGGCTATTGACACTATTTGCATATTATACTCTTATTTCAAAGAAAAAGGGGAGGGGGGGGGTCATTAGCTCCCCTATTTACGTCCTTTATACTTAACCAATAAACGTCCAAATCTAATCAGGGAAGCGCCTTATCAAAATAAACCGGTATACAACATTTGAAGCAAATTGGTTAATTCGGCATGAAAAAACTATTTATCTAAATTAAAATGGACAATTAGTCCCCGTTCCCCATTTATACTTAACCAACAGATCCCCCCCCCCTCCCAAAAAAAAAAAAAAAAAAAAAAAAAAAAAAAAGAATCAGGGAAGCATTTTATCAGAATAAACCTATATAAAAAATTTGAAGCAACTCGGTTAATTCTGCATGAAAAACACATTTATCTAAATTAAGGGGAGGGAATTCGTCCCCATTCCCTTCTTTATACTTAACAAATGAACCCCCAAAACTAATGCGGGAAACGTCTTATCACAATGAATCAATATACAAAATTTGAAGCAAACTAGATAATTTTGCATAAAAAACCCATTTATCTAACTTAAGGTGGATTAGCCCCTCGTTCCACCCTTTATTCTTAACCAATAAACCCCCAAAATTAATCAGGGAAGTGCCTTATCACAATGAAAATATATACCAAATTTGAAGAAAATCGGATAATTCGGCACGAAAAACCCATTTACCTAAATTAGGGGGAGCATTAACCCCTTTTCCCCCCTTTTATACTTAACCAAAGAACCCCCAAAGCTAATCAGGGAAGCGCCTAATCAGAATGAACTTATATACCAAATTTGAAGCAAATCGGATAATTCTGCATGAAAAACCCATTTATCTAAATTAAGGAGGGGGGGAGGGATTAGCCTCCAGTTCCCCCCCTTTATACTTAACCGATGAACCCTCAAAATTAATCAGGAAAGAGCCTTATCACAATGAACCTCATACAATATCTGAAGAAAATTCCAATAATTCTGCATGAAAAAACCATTTATCTAAGTTAGGGGGGATTAGCCCCATTCCCCCTTCATACTTAACCAATGAACCCCCAAAACTAATCAGGGAAGCGCCTTATTTATCAGAATGAACCTATATTCAAAATTTGAAGCAAATTGGATAATTCTGCATGAAAAACACATTTATCTAAATTAAAGGGGGGATCATCCCCCGTTCCACCCCTTTTATACTTAGCAATTGGACCCCCAAAACTAATCAGGGAAGCGCCTTATGACAATGAACCTATATGCAAAATTTGAAGCAAATTGTATAATTCAGAATGAAAAATCAATTTATCCAAATTACGGGGATTGGACCACGTTCCCCCCTTTATATTTAACCAATGAACCCCCAAAACTGATCCGGGGAAGCGCGTTATCACAATGAACCTATATATAAAAATTGAAACAAATCTGATAATTCTGAATAAAAAAGTCATTTATCTAAAGTAAGGGGGGGGATTAATCACCGTCCCCCTCTTTATACTTAACCAATGAACAACCAAAACTAATGAAGGAAGCGCCTTATCACAATGAAGCTAACACATGGGCTGATAAGTTCCTGGTCTAATAAAGAAAACAACTTTTTAACAAAACTTTATGACTTTATAACTTTAATAAATAACATAACTTTAATAATAAATAATAATAATTTAATAAATAAATAAATAATAATAATAATTTAATAAATAAATAAATAATAATAATAATTTAATAAATAAATAATAATAATAGTTTAATAATAAATAACAATTTTATAACGAAAAAGCTCCAAACAGTGTTCTAAATCATTGACTCATTGTTGTTTTTCGTCAAAAGTCAACACGCGCGGCAGCCACTTTGACAACAGCTTTTTCATAGACAAATGCTCATTCAAAATAAAACCTACACGTTTCTTGGATATCTTCAGAGTCTGAGCTATCGCCTGCAACTTCACTTTATGGTTCCCCAAAACGATTTTTTGGACTATTTTTATGTTTTCCGGAGTAACCACCTCTTTTGCGTGGTGCATCACTGGTGTCCATACGACCACGTTTAAATTCAGCAAACCAGTCAATAATGTTTGATTTACCTGGTGCAGCGTCCGGATAATGCTTATCAAGCCAAGCTTTTGTTTGAACAGTGTTTTTTCCCATCAAAATACAATTCTTGAAATTCTTGTTTATGCATTTTTTTTGTTTATCAACAAAGTTGTTCAAATAAAACCACTCTAACGTTTTATCCACACGGCGAATCATCATGACATCTTTTCTGCTACCTTTTAAAGGTTAGTATTTATTAAAAAAAAGCATCGGTTCGGCAATTGCAACGCCATCTGTGTGCCAGACCGGGAACTTATCAGCCCATGTGTTATATACAAAATTTAAAGGAAATTGGGTAATTTTGCATGAAAAACCCATTTATTTAATTTAAGGGGATTAGCCCTTGTCCCGCCTATATATTTAACCATTGAACCCCCAAAACTGATCAGGGAAGCGCCTTATCAGAAACAACCTAATACAAAATTTTAAGCAAATCGGATAATTCTGCATGAAAAACCCATTACATAAATTAAGGGGAGATTAGTCCCATTTCGCTCCCTTTATACTTTACCATTGAACCCCCAAAACTAATCAAGGAAGCACCTTATCAGAATGAACCTTTTATAAAAAAAATTGAAACAATTGGATAATTCTGCTTTAAAAAATCATTTTTCTCAATTGAGAGAGGGGGGGGGGGAATTAGTCCCTGTTCTCCCCTTTATACTTCACCAATGTACCTACATACAAAATTTGAAGCAAGTTAGATAATGCTGCATGAAAAACCCATTTATCTAAATTAAGGGTAGGATTGGCCCCCGTTCCCCTCGTTTATACTTTACCATTGAACTCCCAAAACTAATCAGGGAAGCGACTTATCACAATGAACTTATGTACAAAATACGAAGTAAATTGGGTAATTTTGCATGAAAAAACCATTTCTTTATTTTAGAGAGGGGGGGGATTAGCCCCTGTTCCCCTTTATATTTAACCATTGAACCCCCAAAACTGATCCGGGGAAGTGCCTTATCACAATGAACCTATATACAAAATTTGAAGCAAATCGGATAATTCTGCATAAAAAAACTTATTTATCTAAATTAAGGGGGAGGAATAATCACCGTTCCCCTCTTTATACTTAACCAATGAACCCCCAAAAATAATAAAGGAAGCGCTTTATCATAATGTAGCTCTATAAAAAATATGAAGAAAATTGGGAAATTTTGCATGAAAAACCCATTTATTTAATTTAGGGGGAGATTAGCCCCTGTTCCTCTTTTATATTTAACCATTGAACCCCCAAAACTGATCAGGGAAGCGTCTTATCGGAATGAACCTATATACAAAATTTGAAACAAATCGGATATTTCTGCATGAAAAACACATTATCTAAATTAAGGGGGGGGGGATTAGGCCCCAGTTCCCTCCTGTAAACTTAACAAATGAACCCCCAAAACTGATCAGGGAAGCGCCTTATCAGAATGAACCTATATAGAATATTTGAAACAAATCGGATAATTCTGCATGAAAAACCCATTTACCTAAATTAAGGGGGTGGGGGGGATTAATGACCGTTGCCCTCTTTATACTTAACCAATGAACCCCCAAAAACAATGAAGGAAACGCCTTATCACAATGAAGCTATATACAAAATTTGAAGCAAATTGTGTAATTCTGCATGAAAACCCCATTTATTTAATTTAGGGAGGGGATTCGCCCCTGTTCCCCCTTTATATTTAACCATTGAACCCCCAAAGCTGATCAGAGAAGCGCCTTATTGGAATGAACCTATATACAAAATTTGAAACAAATCGGATATTTCTGCATGAAAAACACATTATCTAAATTAAGGGGGGGGGGATTAGCCCCCAGTTCCCTCCTGTAAACTTAATAAATGAACCCCCAAAACTGATTAGCGAAGCGCCTTATCAGAATGAACCTATATAGAATATTTGAAACAAATCGGATAATTCTGCATGAAAAACCCATTATCTAAATTAAGGGGGGATTAGCCCCCCAGTTCCGCCCTGTATACTTAACCAATGAACCCCCAAAGATAATCAGAGAAGCGCCTTATCAGAATGAACCTATATACAATATTTGAAACAAATCGGATAATTCTGCATGAAAAACCCATTTACTTAAATTAAGGGGGTGGGGGGATTAATGACCGTTGCCCTCTTTATACTTAACCAATGAACCCCCAAAACTAATGAAGGAAACGCCTTATCACAATGAAGCTATATACAAAATTTGAAGCAAATTGTGTAATTCTGCATGAAAACCCCATTTATTTAATTTAGGGAGGGGATTCGCCTCTGTTCCGCCTTTATATTTAACCATTGAACCCCCAAAGCTGATCAGAGAAGCGCCTTATTGGAATGAACCTATATACAAAATTTGAAACAAATCGGATATTTCTGCATGAAAAACACATTATCTAAAAATTAAGGGGGGGGGGATTAGCCCCCAGTTCCCTCATGTAAACTTAACAAATGAACCCCCAAAACTGATCAGGGAAGCGCCTTATCAGAATGAACCTATGTATAAAATTTGAAACAAAACTGATAATTCTGCATGAAAAACCCATTTATATAAATTAACTGGGGATCAGCCCCCGTTCCCCCTCCCCCTTTTATACTTAGCAATTTAACCCCCAAAACTAATCAAGGAATCGGATTATCAGAATGAACATATACATAAAATTTGAAAATTTAAAATCGGATAATTCTGCATGAAAAACCTATTTATGTAAATTAAGCGGGGGGAGGGGGGGGGGGGGGGGTCCGGCTTTGATAACCTGTGAGCTAAAAAAAAATTCTATTACAATGATATTTCGGGTTCTGCGAACTCCAAAAATAGCAGAATTTTCAGAACATTTAATTTATATGTTGACATTATGATTCATTTGAACATTTTTTATTTCTTGAAATTTGCATAGTATTAACACGTGCATTTAAATACATGACAAGATTTAGTTAAAGGAAAGCACAAATATGAAATAAAATCAAATTAGATATTTTTTTTTTGTTAGAAACCCACATACAAGATAATTTTTATATAAATTAGGATGAAAAACAATACAGAAATGTAACAAAAGCTATTACAGGTTTTCTTTTTCTTTCTTTTTTAAAATTTTTAAATGAAGAATTGAAGCTTTATATTTTTAAAATAAATCCTCCCCCCCCCCCACCTCTACTGACAAAAATTCCCTGTTTGCTTTTTTTATTCTATTTATTTTAAATTATTAGAAAAGATTAAAAGTCATTTTTTATTTTCAAAATAATGTGAGAAAAATAAAATTTAATAAATTAAATTTGAATATACAGGGTGGGGCAGTTGAAAGCTTCTGTATGCAAGCTTTTACAGCATGAATATAGGTAAAATCAACCTCAAGGTATTAAGCATATTCTACTTTACGTTTTTCACAACTAAAATATTGTCTGATATTAAAAGACTACTGAAATTTATTTTACCATATACCATTATAAATTTCGTTATAGCACCCTGACATACATTTCTCAATTTTTTAATCAACATTATAGAATTTAATGGACATTCCTTTTTAATTGAATTTTAATACACTACAAATAATAAAATGTTAAATTGATTCTATAATAATGTAGTACCTGAAAAAAAAAGACAATATATGATTCTGATATGGCATCGAACACAGAAAAATCTCATGAATTTATTTTAAGATCATAGGTATTTATTGATATCTTCAGTGTTGAATTCAGGCATTTTTCTCCGAGAGGGATTTCTGTGGCTCCTGGGGGCATATTATAGAGTTCCGAGGGAGGGGGGGGGGGGAAATTGCACTTTTTGACCATTAAATCATAAAATCCGAAATCTTCAGAAGGGGTAGCCATTTCAATGCTCCGAGAGAGAGGAATGTCCCCCCCCCCCTCCCACGGCTATCTCCTGAATTCAACACTGGATGCCTTACAGAATTAAACAAATAAACAAGTACCTGAATTTAGAATAAGTTAAAAACTATTTAAAAAGCAGTCTACAAAAATTGAGTTTTTATTAAGATAATATCTAAGTTAGAAATTTCTGGCACATCAAAATATTTTTTTGATTGGGGATATTTTTCTCATAAAAAATAAACTGAGCGAGAAATAAGATAATATGCATTTTATTTCAGGCTACGCAGCTCCTTAAACATGTTATTCGGTTTGATAATCATGCACTGTAAATATATGGACATATCAAATTCCAAATATTAAAAATCACATAAATTTTAGTACTTACCATTGCGAAGTTAGAACTACGTAGAACAATTGTCCAATATTTAACAACATGGCGTAGGTCTTCTTCATCGAAAATCTCGATTCTGTTCTGTTATCAATCACGTGACGCCACGCCTTTCATACGTCAGCAGAGAGCGAGACTGCGCAGTAAGTCCGGTCAATGCTATTTTCCTAATTTCAGAAACTAATACGATATAAAAAGATTATTTTTATGACTGTAGGAAAACTTTCTGTTGTGATTCGGAAAAAATATTTTATCGGTTGTTTTCCGTATCGTAAAGGAAATTTATCTTTTACGAAACGGAAAAGGGTTGAAAATTTTTTACAGTGTAGAGAGCATATATACATATAGAGATTCTTTTATTTTTGTTATTGTTTACTTTTTGTAAAAACAATCGTTGAAGGAGCACTCTTATTTGCAATATAAACGTATTTTTTAAACGACAAACTTTATCTAGTCTAAATTTTCATAATTCAGTCAGAAATATTATCAACTATGGTAGTAATACTGAGCAAAGGAAATAATTTTCTGAAGATCCTCGCTTTTGTTTTTTTAAGTACACATCATGTCTGCGAATAAAAACTTCAACTTCGCAACACTACAGCCACCATTATTGCAAAGAGTATTTTCTGCATCAAGCATGAACTGAATCAAACACAAGAAAAATGCCAAAGGCTTAGCGGGCCACAGATAAATTGTCGGCGGGCCAAGTATGGCCCGCGGGCCACGTGTTTGACATGTCTGATATAGAACATTTGATCAATATATTTTGATAAATTAAAACTTCTGTTCCTATGTGTGTGCATTTAAATAAAAATGACTTAAATAAAGATATGCAGATTTTTGTAAGAAACAATTAACAAACATTTTTAAAGAGAGAACAAACACAAAATAAATTTCAAGAATTCAAAAAATTAAACATTTGGATATTGACTTTTGCTGGTGCTACCATCTGTCGTCTCAATATAAAAATAACTCCAGATTTAAAAAGAAATAATTTCAAATTGCTTTGTTAAAATCCTTAAATAAAGCTTATATATCATGAGACTTTTAAACAAGACTTCGGACAAAAATTATTGACTTTTTTGTCATAGAAATATTTAGCAGATACAAGGTCTCATTTTATATACTTGCCTTAAAAATTTCATTTAAAAGTGCCTGTTTAACATAGTGTCAAAGTTTTATTACGAATTATTTTATGAAAATTTTGTATAAACTCTTAAACTAGACTTTTAGAAAGAATTGAAAGAAGATTTTTTAGACCTTATCTTACTCATTCATTTTTTTTTTCAAATTAAAATAAAAATCAGTTAAATATTAGATTAGCATTATATATAAGCCTACACACGGAGTTCTTTCACGGAGTAGATTTCTTATACTCAATTCATTATTCCGGCTCTCGGCTTTCACATAGTCCGTGTCACATCCGTATGCAAAACAGTTTCGAGCCATATTAAAATACTAGCTGTTACCCGTGACTTCGTTCACGCAACATTAAAAAAAGAATAAATTCATTAATTAGGCAAAATATTTCACTCCGGATAATTAAAAACGTTAATAATTAACTAACTATTTATCACATTTAATAGGAGACAATACGGTATTTTTTGTTATACGGACCTTCACATAACTCAGTCTTAAAAAAGTGAAATTTTGTGCCAAATAATCGCGAAAATGAAATTGCAACCAATGCAAAAAGGAGGGCTAACTAAAATCGTGGAAATAGACGAATTGGGTAAAAACAAATGTCAATTTTACCTGATAAACAATTTTACTTTTAACGGCTTTGTGAAACGTTTTAACATCCCTCAAAAAAACATTAATTGGAAATAGTATATGCTTTTTCTTTAAATTCAATTCTGCCTCCTTGGTTTAATGTATAGCTGATCTTATTCAAATCTTGTTTTCTAAATGACAGTATGTTGACAGGCAATTTTTGTTCTCCAGAATAAATTGATTCATGAAGTTTGAATATGTGAAAATATGTTTTTATTTTTCGGATAATTTACTGAAATCAAGATTTTGTTTTCACCATCTATTCAAAGTGAAAATAAATTCTGTTTTTCAGTTTTAATGAGAAAATGGTGTAAAAAATATACCGATCTGTTTTATTTCTCCTTTTTTATACGCAAATATGGAGTAATTTACTTTCCGTTTTTAGATAAACTTCGTTAAAATTTACAAAAAAAAAAAATTTGGCATCTAATTTAATTTTTTAAATTCTGAGAGTTTGTGTGACATCCTCGGATCAATGATAACCGGGATTAAGTAAATCGCGTTGCGTTCGATAGTCTAGGAGTAGTTGCGAAATACAAACACACAGTCAGATTTTAATATAATAGATTCGTGTTCATTTTCCTTTTCTTAAAATTATGATGTGATTTTTAGCAGAAAACTCTCATCTGTATATAACGGATACTCATGCTTAATAATCAGTATAGATAACAAAACATTTAAATTTTTCGTTATAAATATGGCGTGAAACTCATCTACTTTCTATACTTACTGATCCTTGTATTATCAATGTAAGGAATTGATTCACACTCATTTTAAAACATATTGGAAAATTCCCGTTTTATTTCAAATATGAAGTCTCTTTTTCCCCCAGAGAGTCTCTTTTTTCTCAGAGAAGATTTTTAATGATATAATTCTTGTTAATTTTCTTTTCCAGGCAATTAATTTCAATACTGGCATAGGAGAAATTATGTTATTTTAACGAAATAATATTAAATCTTTAGGTTTTATCAACAAAAATGGAACTATTAACATTCGTCCTTTTTTTTTAGGTAATCGAGTTATTTCTTTTAGTTTTAAGAATGAAATTACTATTTCTCGCTATCCATGACATCATTTTCGACATGGATAATTTTGCGGAGCATATTATTGACATTTGCTAACCATTTTCTTTTGAAAATTCTTTATACTTTTTTAAAATTTAAACAAAAATACGGTTTATTTATATTAGCCGTGCGCAGACGGTAAAACGTCAAGTATTATTACCATACAAAAGAAAAAAAGTGAAGAAAAAACCCAAGATCATTTTATTTCACCAATCAAAGCATATCCGCTTTATTTTAGATGAATGACGTCATATTCGCCTGTTTCCTATGGTTACGTATATTGAAACCTTGTATTATTATCAAAAACTAAAAAAAGTAAGTTTTATTTTTAATAATATTATTTAATCTTCTTTTTAATTCTTTAATTTTTTTATTTCATTTTCATTTTTCACGTGAAAATTTTTCAGTTGAAACTAAATTGTTGAGTAAAAATTATTATTCCGGGTTTTGAATTAGTTTTGGTAACGATAAAGTATTAGCAACGGTAAAGTAAATCTAACCATTTTAAAATATTATACGAAAAAATGTCCTTTTATTCTCTATGAAAATAACGAAATTCTGAATTATTAAGAAAAATATTTGAATAAAATAAACAAAAACCAGCCTATGTTCATTTGAGGGTTATTATCAACATACGCAAAGATACAGGATCATTAAATGTTCCATTTTGACGCTGGCTTCAGCCTAACATTTGCACACAATCAGATTTATAATATTACTAGCTGTTACCCGTGACTTCGTTCACGTATCATTAAAATAAGAATAAATTCATTAATTAAGCAAAATATTTCATTCCCGATAATTAGAAACGTAAATAATTAACTAACTCTTGATCACATTCCATAGGAGACAATACAGTATTTCTATGTTATAGAGGCCTGTACATAACTGAGTTTTAAAAAAAGTGAAATTTTGTGACAAATAATCACGACCAATAACCAATAAAAAAGGCGGGCCAAATAAAATCGTGGAAATCGGCGAATTGTGTAAAAACATATGTCAAGTTTACCTGGTAAACCATTTTACTTTTAACGCCTTTGTGAAACGTTTTAATAGCCATCCTTCAAAGATAATGGAAATAGTATATTCTTTTGCATTAAATTCAATTCTTGTGAATAGGGAGCAATAATTGTAGACCTAAATGCATGGAGCTTAAATTTGTCTCCTTGATTTAATCTATAACTACAGCGCCTATAATCTAGGCGCTGTACTACAACTGAAAAAAACATCTTTATTTCTAAATGAAAATATGTTGACAGACGATATTTGTTCTCCAGAATAAATTGACTCATGAAGTTTGAATATGTGAAAATACGTTTTTATTTAAAAATTTTTTTTACTGTAATCAAGATTTTTTTTCTTTCACCATCTATTCAAATCGAAAATAAATTCTTTTTTTTTTTTTTCAGTTTTAATGAGAAAAAATATATTATTCCGTTTCATTTCTTCTTTTTTATCCACAAAATTGGAATAATTTAGTTGCCATTTTTAGAGCAACTTCGTTAAATTTATAAAAAAAAAAAAAAAAATAATAATCATATCTCGGAATTTAAATCATTTTTTTTAAATTCTGAGAGTTTATGACATCCTCTGCGAAATACAAACAGGCGGTCAGATTTTAATATAATAGATTCGTAATTATTTTTATTTTCCTAATAATCATGGTGTGGTTTTTGGCAAAAGAACTCTCATCTGTATGTAACTGATATTCATGCATAATAATCGCTAGCTAAAAAAAAGCTAAAAACAAATATTTAAATTTTTTTGTTTTAAATATGACGTGAAACTCATCTACTTTCTAAACTTACCGATTCTTGTATTATTAATGTAACTAGCCGCCACTGGCGACCAGTTTGGTCTCCCTTAAATGTATGTTAAACATTGCAACACGTTACATTTATTCATAATTTAATTTTCCCTTAATCCTTCGCCAAATCGGAAGATTCTAATAGACAAATCATGAACTTTTGCGATCATGGTAGCATTTCGCATATTTTTTGGGCACAAATGTCACATAAGCACGTTGGCGCGATCCCCCCCCCCCTCCCCCGCCAATTTGGCGAAAACTTTGTTATGGAAATTGTTGTTTATTTACTTTTATTTTTTATTTTAATTCTATAAATTATTTTTGATATGTATATCAATATTTATTTACAACAAACCATCATTTATTTATTTTTATTCTTTTTTTTAATTATGAGTATTTTTGTTAGCCGGGAGCAGATGATAATTCGCCAAATATCGTTCCCATCACCGTCATTCATACTACAATTAATTTAATTTTAAATTATAAACCTGTCACTCATTTCATTTAAAATACTTAACTTTAATCTAAAATGCTTATATTACATAAATTTAAAATACTTCACACTTTTCATTTAAAAGAGAAAATAAATAAATAAATAAGAAATAATATCATAAATCAAAACATTTGATTTCAAAATCAAAGTATCATTTCTAATTTGTACACGCGATAAATAAAAGCTGTATTAGCGATTTTAAAAATGCTAAAAATCTGATTCATTAAATATTATTACATGAGTTCAATTTACGTCAAGAAAAGGTCCGAAAGTTGAGTTGTATAGCACATAATTATGGTAAACTTTGATTGTCTCACTGGTGCGAATTATTTTTTTGACGCGAGGCAGCGGTCCAAAAATTCATTCGCGGAGAACTTGCTTTGCGAATGATTACCTCCATGATTTAATATTTTAAATGTTCACGACGAATCAATCTTTTTTTTGTTTACTTTTATGAATAGAGAATTTGAACTGCGAATCTTTCGACTGAAGTTATTGCAGAATATATACATAATTGAACGCAAGTCATCTCTCAAATATTAATTTATTTTGAACGATCTTTCTTAAAATGTAACTTTTATGCAGTTTATTCGAAAAAATAATTTTGAATAAAAATGGCCGCTTGGCATATGAAAAAGCGATGCGGCATCCCGGAACTGTTGAGGACAGTCACATGACTTACAGTTTTATTATAGAGATGAATTGATTCACGCTCCTTCTAAAACACATTTGAAAATTCCCATTTTATTTCAAATATGACGTCACTTTTTCCTCAGAGAAATCTTAGTACGTAAATTTTAGCGGAAAACTCACATTTGTGTGTAACTGGTATTCAAGCTAATTATTAATCAGTATCGATAAAAAATATTTCAGTTTTTCATCTTAAATATTACATCCATTATCTATTTACTTTCATTATACATTGATAACGTGTGATATTCATGCTCCTTGTATTATTACGAATATTTGAAAATACATGTTTTATTTATGACGTCATATTCGTCCAATCCGAGGAGGATCCTTTTCATAGTTCCATGGTCCAAGCGAAATCTATTTTTTAATAATATAATTATTGTTGCACTTTTCCTTCTAATTATAACGCAGTTTTTGACAGAAAAATATTTTTTTATTTTAACCGATATTCATACTTCATGTATAATAAAAAATACTCCATATTTTTGTTTCAAATATCACGGAAATTCATCTTCTTTTGAATTTTTTTAATTTTCAGTTTTCACGTGAAAATCGTTCAATTGAAAATTAGTTGTTGGGGAAAAATTATTTTTCCGTGTTTTTATTTTTGTGGCAACGATCAAAGCCCTAGCAACGTTAAAGTAAAATGGTTAAATTGTATGGAAAAATGTCCATTTATTCTCTATGAAAATAATGAAATTTTTAATTATTAAAGAAAATATTTGAATAAAATAAACAAAAACCAGCCTATGTTAATTTGAGGATTATAATCAACCTATATGCAAAAATACAGGATCATTAAATGCTCCATTTTGACGCTGGCTTCAGTCTAACATTTGCACACAATGAGATTTATAATATTACTAGCTGTTACCTGTGACTTCGTTCACGCAGCATTAAAATAATAATAAATACATTAATTAAGCAAAATATTTCACTCCCGATAATTAAAAACGTTAATAATTAACTAACATTTTATCACATTTCATAGGAGTTACTTGCGGTACCGGTTTTCTTATGGACATTGCCTGGAATCTCTGCTGCAGTAATTTTACTGCAGCAATTTTTTACAGTGAGGAGTAGTTGCGAAATACAAACATAGATTCGTGTTCATTTTCCTTTCCTTAAAATTATGATGCGATTTTTAGCAGAAAATTCTCATCTGTATATAACGGATATTCATGCTTAATAATCAGTATAGATAAAAAAACATTTAAATTTTTCGTTATAAATATGGCGTGAAACTCATCTACTTTCTATACTTACTGAACCTTGTATTATTAATGTAAGGAATTGATTCACACTCATTTTAAAACACATTGGAAAATTCCCGTTTATTTCCAATATGACGCCTCTTTTTCCCGCAGAGAAATCCCTTTTTAATGACATAATTCTTGTTAATTTTCTTTTCCAGGAAATTAATTTCAGTACTGGCATAGGGGAAATTATGTTGCTTTAACGAAATAATATTAAATCTTTAGTTTTTATCAACAAAAATGGAACTATTAACATTCGTCATTTTTTTTCTTTTAGGTAATCGAGTTATTTTTCTTTTAGTTTTAAGAATGAAAATAAATATGTCTCGCTATCCATGACATCATTTTCGATATGGATAATTTTGCGAAGCATATTATTGACATTTGCTGACCATTTTCTTTTGAAACTTCTTTTTACTTTTTTTAAAATTTAAATAAAAAATACGGTATAGTTATATTAGCCCTGCGCAGACGGTAAAACGCTAAGAATTATTACCACACAAAAGAAAAAAGCGAAGAAAAAAACCCACGATCATTTTATTTCACCAATCAAAGATATCCGCTTTATTTTTGATGTATGGCGTCATATTCGCCTGTTTCCTATGGTTACTCATATTGAAACCTTGTATTATTATCAAAAACTAAAAAAAAAGTACGTTTTATTTCTAATAATATTATTTAATCTTCTTTTTAATTCTTTAATTTTTTTATTTCATTTTTATTTTTCACGTGAACATTTTTCAATTGAAACTGAATTGTTGACTAAAAATTATTATTCCGGAATTTGAATTAGTTTTGGCAACGATAAAGTATTAGCAACGGTAAAGTAAATTTAACCATGTTAAAATATTATACGAAAAAAATGTCCATTTACTCTCTATGAAAAAACGAAATTTTGAATTATTAAGAAAAATATTTGAATAAAATAAACAAATACCAGCCTATGTTCAAATGAAGGTTATAATCAATCTGTATGCAAAAATACAGGATCATTAAAGGCTCCATTTTGACGCTGGCTTCAGCCTAACATTTGCGCACAATCAGATTTATAATATTATTAGGATTAGGATTAGGAAAATGTAAAAATAATAATTTATAAAGGAAATAATAACACATTCGTATAGCGAACAATGATAATTTGATGCTGGTACCGACCACAGCGCCGCATACTGCCACTTTGGCGTTAGGCCCAAGTTTGCTTAGAGGATGCCATAGGCGAATTTTCTCCTAATCTACAGGGTATCCATAAATAAACGACCCTACTTTAAAGTTGTCTACAGACGAAACTATTGGTCAGAAAGTTGGGAAATTTTATGGAGAACATAATGAAAGGATGGGAATTTGTTTGAACGAAAGAAATAGTTCAAAATTTCGCTACCAGAGGGCGTTTTTTTAACGAATTACACATTTAGCATACATTTACAACTGTTTAAAAATTTTATTACAACATATCATGTTCCACATGACAGCCATCATTTTCAGATACCATCTGGAATCGTAAGATAGCATGATAAACAGTTGACCGCAGTGTGTTTTGGAAAATGCTAAGAACATGTCGTGAAAAAAGTTTTGTTGAACATATTTTATTGTAATAAAATTTGTAAACTATGGCAAATTTATGCTAAATGTGTAATTCGTTAAAAAAAACGCCCTCTGGCGACGAAATTTTGAACTAATTTTTTTGCTAAAAAAAAATCCCATCCCTTCATTACCCATCCCCCCCCTCATCCCACCCTTCACAAAATTTCACAATTTTCTGACCAATAGTTTCGTCTGTAGACAACTTCAAAGTAGTGTCGTTTAATTATGGACATCCTGTATTTATATCTCCCTGATATAAACAAACGAACACTGTTGCGAACAATATTGTTTTGGCGCCATCTACCGGCTTTAAATTGTACTTTTCTACAATATAAACCTTTCAATAATAAAACCTTCATGCTGTTTGTCTGTATGAAGTCTTATGAAAATGGAACGTAGATCAATAATCCGTCATTTTTGACAGGGGTTCTAGTATCATAATAACAGACGATATAATTCATTTCACTGAAACTAGTTATAGTACGAACGCACTTCATTTGTCACGTTTCACGTACAATTTCTAACTTGTTTTTTATTGTAGAGATAATCGTTATAGGAAAATGTTTCCCTTTGGCATTTACGAGGGCTTTTTAAGAAGTAACCATTCATGAAAAAATAATCGCTTATATCTTCCTTACATCTTTCGAATCCCTCTAGTGAGTAGAATAAGCCCGTAGAACGGTTAGGTGAAATTTGAAATATTTAAGAAGTTATAGTCAATTGAAAGAGAACGCCGATCGGCTGAAAGACAGGAACAAGGTCCTGGCAAGGCACAGCTGCACGCGTGCGGAATTCTTTGCTCTGCAGGTATAAATCCAGGAATTGCGGACTAACTGTAAGTTGCAAAATATAGCACTTAACTAAAAATGTTTATACTCTTTTTCTTTAGTAAATTCTTACGCAAGTTTTTTTTTTTTTTCTGGAAACGGCATTTTTCAGCGCGACGTGTAATGTAAAGTTTAAATGGATCAACCAATGATTTATTTTCTTTTGTAAATTAACCTTTACTTATTTTGAGTTGCCATATTACACACATATGTTAATGTAAAGCTACAGTGATATTATTATTTATTAATATTTATATATATTATTAAAGCTGAAAAGATAAATGTGTAGATCAAACTTAATTTTTGTATAATAATTTTTCCTACAAAGGGCAGCACATTTCTTGTCAAATAAGTGTTAATTATATTTTTAATTTGCCTATAGATGGTGCTAATGTCTTTAAATTTTACTTTTAAATATTAAAATTATATGGGAAATTTGTTTATTCACAAATATAAATATGTTTTTGATTGTAATTATTTATTTTTATTCACAAAAATAATTTTTGTGTGTTTTAAATCAATTTTTGGTGAGGTGTAATATTTAAGGTGTTATTTCAAAATATGTTCTCTCAACTTGACTACTTATCAAGATTTATGATATTTCATGATGTGGGCCATGTGGGCGCAATGTTGTATGAGGAATGGTTGATAATTATTGTGAGTAATATAATTCAAATATTCTTTATAGGTTTTATTTAAAATTTTGTTTCTAATTGTTTTCTGGATCTAATAGCATATAAATTGAGCCGAATGTGTACCTTGTAAAGTTTGCGGAATGTTTGATAAATATTGTGGGTAAAATATTTCATCTAGTCCTTACAAGTTTTTTATTTTCCAATTTTACTATTTCCAATTGTTTTCTGGTAATAATACAGTATACCTGGTGGGATATACTGATCTTAGCATAAATGCCAGTATATTTTTATGAAATACTGTATTATATTTAAAATACGTGTAGGTACATCCAGGCTGAAGATTAATGTCTACACGTGTTTTTTCATATCCAATTCAGTTTTAAATCTCTTGTTATCCAAATTTCCATTATATTACATTTTGGGATATATTAGTTCATTTTTCATTTCAAAATCCATTTGAATTCACTTGATATCAACTTCCAATTATTTTAAATTTTATGGTCATCAATTTTATGGAGAATGGGGGTCGCTGGAGCCGCATTTTATTTTAACAACTAAAATCGAGCAAAATTCTGACGGTCCGCTCCCGTGCAGTATGTTTTATACTCAAAATATTGGTGTAGGAACACGAACGCGCGAATATGAACATCCAATAGATTGTAAAAAGGGGTGTGGCCAAGAAGAGAGCGCCGAAAAACTCAAACGTCAATTGCTAGGAAAATAGGTTAAAGGAGTGTTAACCTGACGTAAATGTAAGAACTCATTACAGGATTCGGATGAATTTTGAAGGCAAAAGTAAGCGCGCGAAAGCAGGGAATGATGGGACAAATCGAGTGATATCTGAAAATAATAAAATAAAAAGAATGTAAAGAAAAAATATTCTGAAAGAATAAATTTCTGTCTTAATAAAAGGAATTTAATCAAATGCTTTTTTAGGAAGTTTTTGCAATTTAGAATAATTTTTTTAGAATAGGGATTTAAAGAATATTTTGACTAAGATATGGAATTAAATCAAACAGGGGATTTAAGATATAAATAAAAGACAGAGAAATATTAAAATAAATAAAATAGATAATATTTAGTAATTTAATAGAATGGTGATAATTTGGAATAAGGACTAAGAAAATGGCGAAAAGACGGGAAATTCTTTTATTATTATTACATATATATACACACAAGGTGGCTATAATTAAACTGACAGTACTCAGCGTGTAGCCCGATCTAATTGCGTGAATATAGTCAAATTTTGTAGGGATAGTTAAGCAAGATGGAGGACGAAGGATTCCGCGAAAAAATAGTTACAAAAGTCATCGCTAAGGGTATATGTGGCACGGTTATTTCATTTTTTTCAATCATAGAATAATGTGTGGATATTAATTTTATTCAGAATTTCAAGATCTACAACTTTTGTATAAGCAAGTTTTTGACAGCTTTTGGTGCTTTTAAGGTTTTTTGTTTTAATCGAAAAAAAAAAAAAAACTTTCACTACAAATTTGCATGTAGAGCTCACCTAGCATAAGGCGGGAAACATTAGCTCTTTAACATACTTTAAACAACTTTAAACATGTTCTGTTCTTTAGAGGCCTAGACTGAAGAGAACAATTTCTAGCTTTCCCTTCAATTTCCATTTCAATCTGCCAGTCACTGTATACATTTTATAAATTAAAATTCGCATTAGTCAAAATACGAGGGCTGTTCAATAAAGAATGATTATAAATTTTTTTATTCGGATAATTTATTATACACAATTTTAATTTCCCGTTGTATTGTCGCTTAAGCTCCGTGAAGCAGTTAAAATGGCTTTAGCTGACGATTTCTTCAAGCGAAAGCAAAATTTCAGATGGCTCATCGCGTGTTACCCTCATCGTTCCCGTAGGCGGGTCTGAATTTGCAAGGCTGCCACTGCTCACTACTGAAATTAAATTAATGAAACATCCAAATATTCATTAGAGACTGATCTGACAATACAACAGGAAATTGAATTTGTGTACAATAAATTATTCGAATAAAAAACTTATGATCATTCTTTATTGAACAGCTCTCGTATATTCCACAAATGTACATTTAAGAATGATTTGATTGTAAACAACTTAAAAGGTTCCACAGAAAAATACACTAGTTCACTAAAATGTCGGGATTTTTTTACAGAGTTTTTGTTAGCAATAGTTAAAATAAATAAAACCATCTTCTTTTATAACCGGGTTGGGGACCGACTGCATATTAACTCTCTTTACTCGGATGCAGAGAACAGAACCAGAGAAATTCAGTTTTCAGATAAAAAAAGACCAACTCCATTTTTTCCCCTTAAAAATTTTACAAATAAAGAAATTTTTGAAGTTTTTATTAGTTTTCTAGAAATTTTTGAAGTTTTTATTAGTTTTCTAGAAATTTTATTAGTTTTCTCCAATATGAACATTTTACTGCATTACAATAACAATAAATGGCACCACAGTTTTTTTTATATAAATATTTTTTCTTCTTTCTGATTTTTTACGGAAAATAATAACTTACTTGTCTTTGTATATATGCCTTATCGATCAACTATAAAAAAAATTATACTAAAAATTGTAGATGATTCCAATTAATTTTATCGATAATTACATGCCAGTAAGATTTAAAATTTTAAATACGAAATCATTAAAATATATATATATGTGCTGTCTTTTGTTTTGATCATGCTTTCAATTTGCTAATTTGTTGTTTTTTTTCCTCCATCATTTTTAATCTTGTTTTATTTTAAACTTAAATGTTGTTTCATTGAGTATTTCTCTACATTCTGGGTGTGGTTGTCCCAAATTCATATTCTTTAGCTTTTTTATGGCTAATAGGAAGATGAAACCACACATTTTATTTGTGGAACTTTAGGTATGTGGGACCTGACGACTCTGTCTAAGTTCTACAAATTTGTATTATTCAATTTCTGATATTTTTTACTCTGTTTTTGGAATTTATGTTAAGTGTGATGGGGGATCTGTATTGTTGTTAAGTAGTTATTTTAATTTTAGTCATAATTTCACAGTTTTTGTTGGAGGTCGGTAATGTTTATTTAATGGTCATATATATATATGGTTATTATAACTCACAAACATATCTGTTTGCAAAGTGTATAAATATATATATAGTTTTTTATTTTTATTTATGAAATTAAATTTAATAAGTATTTTTAATTACTGCATAGCATAAATTTGATTGAAGCACAGTAGTGATAATAATAATTATTTAATTTGATATTAAATTAATCTCTGAAATCTAAAATATAATTAAGTATAAGTATAAACAATAAATTAATTATTTAATAACAAGTCTAAAATATATTTAAGTAGAAGTAACAATAAAAAATTAATAATTTAATTATAAGTTTATAATATATATCAGTGGTTTAACACAGCTGGCAGCAAAGCACTTTGTTTTAAAATAATATCTCTTTTACAAAATATACTCTTGTTAAGAATATCTGAAATGCTGTGCAGGATGAATAAATTCTGTGTATATTTATTCATATTGTAGGATTTTATTCGAATTTAATATTAAAACTACAAGGAAGTATTGTTTATTAAAATTTATATATTGATTAAATTTAATGAAGTGATTATGTTAATAATAATATGGATATGTAACTAAATATTAATTATGAATAATTATAATACCAACAGATGGCGACACTTTACGTTTAAGTTAGTTGATGATATTATAGATATTATTTTTAATTTAACTATAGAGGGAGCTATTGCTTGTATATTAATTTTACTTTCAGGAATTAAAATTAGATGGAGTAATTATATATTCACGGATATAATTTTGTTATAAGAGTATTATCAACAGAATAGTTTTGTGTGTTTTTGAATTATTTTGTGTTGGGGTGTCATTGATCGAGTTGTGTTTTTAAAAAAATGAGCTCTCAACTTGTCTTTCAAATCATTTCTGTCAACTCGACTCGAATGTCAACATGTTTGATACGTGCCATGTGGAATTGATCATTATTCAGAAGTTGCTATATTTTGAGGAGTCTGTATCATTCTTGTGAGTAAAACATTTTTTCTACAATTTAAGGGTTCTAAATTCCAATATTATTTCAAAAATGATATCTGGTGGTAATTTAGTATGGTGATTTATAAAGAGTTTAGGATAATCGTTGTAAGTGATATATTATATATTTCTTAATGGTTTTTTATTTACATTTTACATATTTCCAATTTTAAATTTTTCCAATTGTTGTCTGGTAATAATTCAGTATACTTGGCTGATTCTACTGTTCTTAGCATCATGCCAGTAGAATTATGAAATACTGAATTATTTTTAAAACACATGTGGGTGCAGCCAAGCTGACGAGTACATCCACATATGTTTTTTCATATCCAATTCTTGATTGGTTCTCTTGTGGTCCAGTTTTTCCACTGAATAATGTTCATAATTAATTTATTAATCCATTTGTGTTTACATAATAGCAACTCCAATTTATAATTTTTTTCCCCTTTCTCTCTCTTTCTTTTTGAATGTTCTTCAGGTATGAGTAAATTTGGCTAATTACCATTGAAGCACATGCTATGGTAATTTTATGATTGCACAAGTTAATTATTAGCTATGTGGTATTCTGATTACACAATATCATTAATTATCTCTTTGTAGATTTTAGTAGAATGATATTAGAACTTGATATGTTTTTGAAATTCATAGATATTATAATTATTTAACATTCTATAAAATTATGCTGCATTGCGCAAATTTGTATGGAATGGTTTTTACATATTCTTTTCGATTATAGCTGGTTGAAAGTATTGAGTTTTATGATACCATAATTTAGCCTAGTTGGCACATAAATCACTTTGATTAACTTCTGTTTAAAATACATAGTTAATATAGCTGCATTGCGCTTTTAATGGTGTATTTAATAATAATTTAATAATAATAATTTTAGAATATTATTATTATTTCTTGGTATCATTTGTTTATCTATTGAAATTTCAAATGTATTTTTTTTAAATCTTATTCAGGTTCTTTTAATTTTTTTTTTTTTTTTTTTACCAACATTAATTTTGTATTGACTTATGAATGCTAGGGGATTCTATGTTGTTGTCTATTGATGTTAGCTTTCTTAATGGGACTTTATGTATATATGTATATAGTTTTATAATATAGCCTTATTATATTTAATCAAGTATTAAAAAGTCAATCTTATTATTTTTATTTTTATTTTATTTTATTTTATTTTTTATTTTTTATGGATATTCAAGTACTTTATAACAATAAGGTTGATTCAAAACATTTTTTATCTTTAAATATATTTTTATATGTATCTCTTGCAATTTCTATTGCTTTCAAACAATTATGGCAGTTATTAGTAAAATGTTAGATACTGGCAATTTAGGCCTTGGTGGATCCAGGACTAATGCTCGGTACAGGAAGATTATTAGGGATCTTCCTGGATCGTTATCAGATAACCTATTCTATTGTCCCAAGCCTGTACTATGTTTTCGTGAGTGTGAATCAAAGCGTTGCCTTACATGTCCATTAGCTGATAAGTCACAGATTTCAAATAATAACAATCTTAATTTGGTAAAATTTTGCAAAGCATACAATGTAATCTATTCATTGAAATGCAATTCGTGTAATATGGAATATATAGGACAGTCTCGACAAAAATTACATAAGCGGCTAAATTTACATCGTTCTCATATTGATAAATATAAAAAATTTAAATTTCAAACAACTCATAATATTGAATATACTCATTTCAAAAATCATGATTTTAAAAATATTACTATTAAAATACTTAAAATACAAAAAAATTTTACTGAACGACTTTTTCTAGAATCTAAATATATGACATTTTAATACTACATATCCTTATGGATTACATCAATTAGTATACAAAAAATCACATCCTGTATTTTCAGATTTAACTAAATATGAAAATTATAAAAATCTTTATTCAGGATTAAATTTTTCAAACATAAAAAAAACTTCAAGATCTGGTAGAGGTAAACATAATAACAAAAAATACACTGATGATATTGTGATTCAAAAGGAGCTTGATGATCTTGAGGCAAAATTTTGTAATGATTATTGTTGGCTTGATATAAGAAAACATGTTTTTAGTATAAAAAAGAAATATTTGAACCAATATTTCAAGGTATTTAAAAAGAATCAATATTCTACACATTTTTGTGATATCTTTTATGATATTCTACATTATAGAGCAAACCTATTAAATACATGTCTTTCTAATAAACCTAAATATAAAACTAATAATACACAATTAATTATAAATTTTTCCAATCATGTATTTAATAATATCAATTTACACAATATAATAAACAACATTACTAACAATTTTCCAATAAAAAATTTTACCATTCACAAGACATACAAATATAATCGCACACTTGGACGTAAAATTTTTAATTACAATTCTTTTGCAAAACAAATGGTCTCTTCAAATAATTACCCATGTTATTGTAATGACCCAAAATATCAAAAGTACATAAATACAACACATGGTCATATCATTACTGGTGATCTTAATATTGTAGAACAACCTATTTTACAAAACTTAATGCATAATGGAACAAAATTTCGCCTTCCATATAAGTGTAATATCAAATCCATAATATTGCAGTTTATTCAAGATATTGATTTATTTATATATAAAATTGCTATTGATTACAATAAACCAATCGAGTATTTTAGTGAATGGAGATTTTCTGTTATAGATAAAATGAAAAATGAAATTATAAAAAATTATCATCATATTACACATGCAGCTTTTAATAATATAAATAAACATATATCAGAATTACAAAACAAATTTATAATTACTTATGTAGATAAATCTCCAAATAATTATGCTATCATTTGTAAAGAATACTATAAAGTGTTAATTCACAATGCAATCAACACAAGTAATATTTTTAATAAAACTAAATTAAATATTGAAATAAATAATAGAAAATTATTAAATTATCACAAATTACTAAAAATCAAATGTAATAATTTAAATTATCCTTATCTTGTTATAATTCCAAAATTTCATAAAAATCCTATAAAATTTCGCACTGTTACCATCGGGTGTAACACATATAATAATAATGCAAGTAATTTACTACTTAATATTTTAAAGCAGATATATGATATAACGTTAAAACATAATAACCAACATTGCCTAAAAAACAGTTTTCAACTCATTAATAAAATACATAATATCAATCCGGTAAAATTCATAAAAACATTGGATTTTAATGATTTATTTAATAACATTGATATAAAAGACTTACATAAAACAATGTGTATATTATTTAAAGAATTTAAATCTCAATTAAAATTAAAAGAACATATTTCAGTAAATTTTTTTAAAACTTTACTAAATTTTACATTGCATAATAATTACATCATATATGATAATATTATTTATAAACAATGCCAGGGAATTCCGCAGGGCGGAACAGCATCTAGTATTCTCTCTGACCTTTACTTATATTATTATGAAAGAAATATTAGTACGAACAATGATTATGTATTTTATCGATATATTGATGACATTATCATATTTTATTTCAATGAAAAAAATTGCACATCACCACTCAATTTTTATCCTACTCAACTTAAATTAAGCGAAAATGATTTAATTAATAATAATATTAACTTTCTTGACTTAAAAATCAATATTAATAATAATTATAAATTAATTTTTGATATTTATGATAAGAGATTTGATTTTCCATTTAAAGTAAATATTTTTACCAATTATGCTTCATGTTTACATAAATCTGTACATAAAAATATAATTATCAATTATCTACATCGTATAAAATACTTATGCTCAGATATAAATAAAAACAAAAATATTAGATTTATTCGAGATCAAGCAAAAATATATGGTTATCCAATTTTTATGATAAATTCAACTATCAACTCTTTTAAATAACATTTATTATATCATTTAATTATTAACACTATATGTAATAAATTTTTGTTTTAATGTGCGATAACATATAACACTAGATATAATATTACAATTATAACATACATTAATACAATTATAACATATTAGGAAATTTAAAATTTGATTGAACATTATATACACTCTGTATAGTATGTGATTGTGCGTTGCCGATCACATATGTTTAGGGTGTCATTGATGAGCAGTTTTCACACATTTATAATTTAACTTATACAATAACACATAAAATTATACATGGATAACATTGGTTATTATAACTCACAAACATATCTATTTGCAAAGTGTATAAATATATATATAGTTTTTTATTTTTATTTAAGAAATTAAATTTAATAAGTATTTTTAATTACTGCATAGCATAAATTTGATTGAAGCACAGTAGTGATAATAATAATTATTTAATTTGATATTAAATTAATCTCTGAAATCTAAAATATAATTAAGTATAAGTATAAACATTAAATTAATTATTTAATAACAAGTCTAAAATATATTTAAGTAGAAGTAACAATAAAAAATTAATAATTTAATTATAAGTTTATAATATATATCAGTGGTTTAACACAGCTGGCAGCAAAGTACTTTGTTTTAAAATAATATCTCTTTTACAAAATATACTCTTGTTAAGAATATCTGAAATGCTGTGCAGGATGAATAAATTCTGTGTATATTTATTCATATTGTAGGATTTTATTCGAATTTAATATTAAAACTACAAGGAAGTATTGTTTATTAAAATTTATATATTGATTAAATTTAATGAAGTGATTATGTTAATAATAATATGGATATGTAACTAAATATTAATTATGAATAATTATAATACCAACAGATGGCGACACTTTACGTTTAAGTTAGTTGATGATATTATAGATATTATTTTTAATTTAACTATAGAGGGAGCTATTGCTTGTATATTAATTTTACTTTCAGGAATTAAAATTAGATGGAGTAATTATATATTCACGGATATAATTTTGTTATAAGAGTATTATCAACAGAATAGTTTTGTGTGTTTTTGAATTATTTTGTGTTGGGGTGTCATTGATCGAGTTGTGGTTTTAAAAAAATGAGCTCTCAACTTGTCTTTCAAATCATTTCTCTCAACTCGACTCGAATGTCAACATGTTTGATACGTGCCATGTGGAATTGATCATTATGCAGAAGTTGCTATATTTTGAGGATTCTGTATCATTCTTGTGAGTAAAACATTTTTTCTACAATTTAAGGGTTCAAAATTCCAATATTATTTCAAAAATGATATCTGGTGGTAATTTAGTGTGGTGATTTATAAAGATTTTAGGATAATCGTTGTAAGTGATATATTATATATTTCTTAATGGTTTTTTATTTACATTTTACATATTTCCAATTTAAAATTTTTCCAATTGTTGTCTGGTAATAATTCAGTATACTTGGCTGATTCTACTGTTCTTAGCATCATGCCAGTAGAATTATGAAATACTGAATTATTTTTAAAACACATGTGGGTGCAGCCAAGCTGACGAGTACATCCACATATGTTTTTTCATATCCAATTCTTGATTGGTTCTCTTGTGGTCCAGTTTTTCCACTGAATAATGTTCATAATTAATTTATTAATCCATTTGTGTTTACATAATAGCAACTCCAATTTATATTTTTTTTCCCCTTTCTCTCTCTTTCTTTTTAAATGTTCTTCAGGTATGAGTAAATTTGGCTAATTACCATTGAAGCACATGCTATGGTAATTTTATGATTGCACAAGTTAATTATTAGCTATGTGGTATTCTGATTACACAATATCATTAATTATCTCTTTGTAGATTTTAGTAGAATGATATTAGAACTTGATATGTTTTTGAAATTCATAGATATTATAATTATATATATATATATATATATAGAAAAGGGTAAATTTTACTCAATAATAATAAAAGTAAAAACAAATTCTTTAACTTTTTCTCCTGAAACAAAATATAATTTACATTATGGAACAGCGTTTTCAGAATATAGTAACAGTATCAGAGAAACACCTTATGCCAGGACCCACGCAATCTTTAGAGAGCTAGAATTTCTCTTTCTGGCTTCCTTTGACCACTCGACAATCTTGATTTCGGTCAATCTTTTTCTGAAATGAAACCAAAACTACTCCGTTTGGTGACAGAAAGGCACCCTAAAATGCTCATTGCTCATGATCAGATAACCCGAAATCGGTATTAAACATTCGGCTTTGCGTTTTAAATATATAGATAATGTGTTAAGATTAAAATCTCCTAAAACAATATCTCACTGAACTGTTTTTTTTTTTTTAAATAAAATGTAAAACGGTCTGTTTCAAACCAAAAATGTATAGTTAAGGTATCATCCAGCGATATTTTTGTCAAGCCAATGTTTTAATGGCGATGTTGTGACGCGATACTCGAGAAAAAGGGTACATCAATGTCGATTGTTTTATAAGTCATTTCGCAACTGTTATCGTCTCTTTAAAATCTTAGTTGCACCACTAATACTGAGTAGATAGTTGTACTGAGTATTAATTTTCTACAATTTTTCCAAAGATAATTACTGTTATAAGCTTTTATAAATTCTATAGCATTTAGCACAAATAAGGTAAAGAAAAGTTATTTAGATCAAACCTGACTATTTATTGTCCTGCTCTTACATTTTATTGAAGACAACGTTAATGAATGTGCTCTAGTTAATGATAAATGTTACCAGATCTTTGAAAAATAATTTCAAAGACCTGATAGCATGAAAATTATTCATCATACACTGTAAGAAAAGATAAGTGTTTCTTAATACACAAAAATATAATATATAACTACGAATAAAAATATACAAAAGCCTCTTCCGAGTTACCGATGATTCCGAAAAGCAACATCCTTGCTATACGAGTATATGTCTGCACTCAAATTGCCAAACTCAATGCCAAATTCATACCGAAAATTTTGAGAATTTTTTTATTTTATTTTTTTTTTATTTTTTTTTGCTTAAAGTAATTACGAAATGTGTGCCATTAAATAAAGTAAAAATTTATAGCCTGTACCTAAGCAAATATTACTGTGCTTGTTGTACCATTTTACTCATTTTAGTAATTGCATCACTGATAAGATGATGATAATAAGGAAATTCACAAATATCCGATTCCTTTACTTGAATCTAATTCCATTTCAAAATTCTTCATTAACTTTTTTAATCTTTTTCAGTAAGGTATTCCTCAAAATTTTACACGTCAACTAATAAGAACTATAATCATTTCCTCTTTATAATTCAAATAATTTCAAATTATATACTTGATACTAAATAAAAACAATAACAGGCGTATCATGCACTATGTAGAACAAGAAAGTAAAATCATGCATCAAGCATAGATTATGAAACACTTTCCAACACTTCCAAAATTCTTTAACAAACCTTCGCTGTTTAATAAGGTAAATAAGATACCCAAGTAAATATTTTAGAAAACGCAAAACGCATTTGAAAACCAGATTTCAGTAAATACTGTTGATAGTCGGAGAAGTACTCCAATTCTTTTCTGCAGCCCTATGTATGATCTATTAGATTCGTATATACTCTTTATAGTATGCTACTATATTGTTTAGTAAGAAAACACATAACACAGTTGAAAATTCACCTTCAGTAGTTTCTACCAATGCACGGGAACATATTTTAATTCTTTTGTACAGCTCTGTATATTACCCAAAGATTTTTATACACGATACATATTAAGCTAAAGTTTAAATCAGACAAAAACATGCTGTAAACAATTGAAATCACACTTACAGAAATTATCATATATAAGCGGTCATGTCTCCCATTCTTTGCGTGGCCATGTATATGATTTTATTTATATTCAACAAACATCTCTTAGTACAGTAAACATATTTCGCATTCAACATGCATAACTTGATTAAAAAAACACTTTAAGCAATTTACACCGATATAGAGTAATGCTTACGAATTATTTTGTGTGGCCCTGTATATGATCTATAGCTTTTATTCATACAACATAGTATGGAAAAATTTTGTTAAACGCATACCTAACTGAATACACACTTCCTGCAATTATCGCTTATAGAAGGATACAGTACTGTATCTGAAATCTTTTGTGTGTCCCTATAAATGAACAATAAATGCTATACAAATCATATTATACAACAGGTATCTTATAGTAAACCACAGTAATGTTCATCAATTCATTATATTTGAAATAGTGTAACGTAATTAAAATACGCTGCAAACATTTTTTCTCCGTAGACCATTATGTATGTAACCGAATATTTTTGTGTGATCCTGTAAGTGAATGGTAAATGATTTACACTCCATATTCTACAGAAAGCATATTTTAGTGCACTCCAGAAATTGATATAAATTTCATTATGTTTGTAATATTGTAACATGATTAAAATGCACTGCAAATGACATTTCCCCATAGACTTTAGTGTAAGAGAATTATTTTGAGTTTCCCTGCAAGCTAATTATAAGTGCTACACAGTAAACATCTTGTAGTGCACTTCAATGATGTATATCAAGTTCAATATATTTTAAATAGTGTAACATCATTAAAATACACTGCAAAGGATTTTTTTTCATATACCATAATCTAAAGGCATTCTTTTGAGTGCCCCTGTAAACGAAGTATGAAATCTACATACTTCATTTTCTTTACTGAACATCAGTGCCGAAACTAGCCTTTTTGGCGCCCGGGGCAAACATGGATTTTGGCACCTTCCCCTCCCCCCTCCTTCGAAAAGAAAATTTCCAAAGCGAATTTTTTCTAAGTTTCTAAAATTTAAAGTATATAATCAGATAATCTGTAATACTGAACTAAGTAATCAGCTTTGTCAAATACTGATTCATTAAAACCTTGAAAATGGAATCGAAAGGAGCCGAAAAATATTCCGCTTTATACAGGTTTTCATCTTAGGAAGTATAATTATTGATATTCTCAGGGGCGTATTTAAGGGGTCACTATGGTCTCAATCGCGAGGGGCCCCGCATCCAAAGGGTTCCCAAAATCCTCTTTTGAGTTCAATTTTATTATTTTTATTATTTTTAAAATTAGTATTACTACATAATTTTCATGTAATTTAAATAGAATATTTTTTTATATAATTTGCTATTCCCAGAAATGTTTTAGTTATGTTTAAATGTTTAAATGTTTTCTATTAGCAATTATCAGAACTGTGACCGGTTGTGGAGGGTTGGGGTGAGACTCAAACTTGGATCTGAGCTGAAAGGAACCCTGTTATTGTTAGAGACTTTTATGACGATTTAATTACACAGATTCAGAGTCTAATTAAATCAGATCTGATAAATCTAAATCTGGATCGTGACACTGGGGCCCCTGATTTAGGGTTCCCCCACACTTGGTATGCTGTTTACATAAAGCTGCTATTTAGAATGCATTTGACTTTGTTACTGATTATAATAGATATATATTATTTTGCATTTTTAGAGTAGGATAAGATTAAAAACAAAAAGAACTTGAGCTTGACTATTACAGGGGCACACGATGTATTTGCCGCGGAAATTTACATCTGGATCCAAAAAAAATATAATTACAGCAAAAGAATGGGGCGGCAAAACACGTAAGAATGGGAAAAAGACTATTATTATTATTATTATTATTATTATTATTATTGCAAAGATAAAGGCAGAAACGACTTTATTAGCCATGGCATCCTGTGCGAGGCTCTTTTCTGCGTCTCTACAAATGCTACATTCTTAAAAAAGAAAAAAGGGGAGGAGAGGTTACTATTTTATCTTGCATATGTTTCATCCCCTTAGTTTTTAGTGTCGTTAACAACAGCCCACCTCGCGCCCTTTAAAGCCGCATCTGTATGTAAAAAAGTAATTGTAACAAATGGTATGGCGGCATTTTTCATTTATCTGTAAATGGCCAAAAGACGAGAAAATAATTTGGGAGGATAAAGGCAGGGGCGGCTGCAGTTTTGTTAGTCATAGCAACTTGGGTATGGTTTTCTCCCTGCACCCCTACAAATGACATTTTTTTTTTCAAAAAAAGTTTTAACAAATAGTTTTATTTTACGTATTTTTCAAATTATCCTTTCAAATATTGTTTTTAGTATCACAGGCAGTCGCCCAACCTCGGCCCCTCTAATAATACTAGATTGGATATGGATAAAAAAGTAATTTCAGCAAAGGTAACAGGCCGGCATATTCCAGTTGCCACCAAGGGCGGCAAAACGCTTAGAAAACTTTCGCAAAAAGACGAGTAAAAAACTTTTTCGAAGATAAAGCCAGGGCGGCTCCATGGCGCCCTGTACGAGATTTTTTACTGTACCTCTACAAATGTTATACATAAAAGAAAAATATTTTACTGAGAATTTTACTTTGGGCATTCATCCCCCAATTTGTGTTTATTGTCCAGGGCTGTCACCCCTCGCCCATGACAAAATGGAAAAAGAAGAAAGCTCCACGCTGTGAGAAAAGGGAAAAAATAGAACAGCCTTCATGTGGAATATTATTATGTAATAGAAAAGTCAAAGTTACGTTTGCCAATTATCCATGCTGGACAGTGCAGTACCGTATCCAGACAACGCCCGGGGGCGTTGATCCAGACCTTGAAAAATGTTAGTGATTCTCCTAAACCACAGGAAGAGATTTAAATGATAGACGGCATAGACATGATACATTTGGAATGGGAGAAAGAAAATAGCCTAAGAGAATAGTTCGTTTTTTATTCATTTGCTATCTTGTATTGTAGACGAATCTTTTTATCTATTTGTCTATTTTAATGCATTTGGTTCAGTTTTTCTTTTGGATTTTCCGGCTGCGAGACTTTTTATACAAATTTCATATATATATACATTTCTATATCAAACAAAAAACAAAACCTGCATTTGGCACCCCCTTCGCCTTCTGTTCTGTTGGCGCCCGGGGCACGTGCCCCCTCTGTCCCCCCTTAGTTTTGGCCCTGCCGAACATGTCATAACATATATCAATATCATATACCGATTGCATGGCAATCTGAGTATATTTACGTAAGTTAGAGCACGGACACATATGCACAGTGCAGTATTTGGTGTAAAATACTGGCCAAAAACGGCAAAAATTAAAATTTGCTCAACAATTGTAAAAAGCATATTTTTAAATAGCCGACTAACTGGTGTGTTGATCTATGTCTATTTCAGGAGTCTGAGTCAAAACCGGCGGCTCCTAGCCTCAGTTGAACTAAAAGATTCTTTGTAAGAAGACGTGTTTTTTTCTTATGTTTCAGCTTTGTTATTGTGTTTAAATGTATACTTTGGCATGTGAATTTATATAATTTTACTTTTCATATTATAAAAAATAATTAAAATTGGAAAAGGGTTATTTTTAAGGTACTTTTCAGATCTAATTTATTGAAATATATTATCTAATATATTCAAAGCTTTTTAAAGCTGTGTCGGGTTTTGTCGGACTACTTTTGAATTACAGTCGTATTTGTTATAGTTTTGAAGGCAATTTTTTTTTAAATCTTCCGTATATTGCTGCCATTTTTAGATATCAATGTTTTTTGGGAGGACTGCAAACATATTAAAAACAATGAAAAACCAGCATCTCTATACTATACTCATCTTTGCTAAATATTAAATGAAAGTAATATATATATATTACATACATTGGTTATTATAAATAATTAAACATTTATGTGTAGTAAAATTAACCATATTTAATTAAACATTACTTGTAAATAAAACAAACCTATGAACAATTACTTTCCTGTTAAAAACAATAAACAATTAAGTAAACGTTGTATTATATATATATTTTTTAAATAAATGCATACATTTATGTATGTATAACATTAATTTTGTGTACAGGGTTGTTATAATTAAAGTTCGCCTATTCAGAAGGCTCTAGAGCCAGATCTATGGTTCCAAACGAAGCAAAATTTCCTTAGTACGTAGTTGAAGAGATGCGCTCTGCGAAAATCGAAAAAAAAGTTAAAATTTTTGTCAATAGGTGGCGCTGCGCCAATATTTAAGCCGATATTTACAGATTCCTTTATTTTGTAAAAAACAAAATACAGGAAATTTTATTTCACAGTTGGTAAAAGTAAACTTTTTCAGATTCGTTATATCAATTTCGGTCAGTCCAGATGAAACACACAAAATCACAAAATTTCACCCAACGCTTGAAAAAGATCACATTTTATTCAAATTTTCGACGAACGACGTCAAAGTGACGTCGCAACTTTGAAAACTTGAAATACCCTTTTAACCACTTGACGATTTAAAACTTGCTGATAAAGTGTGTCTGTGATTTCTTTGACACTGGACCAGTTGATTGTTTCTGAAAAGCATTTGAATCTACGTTTTGTGGAGAATGGTAACTTTGAAAGAAAATGCTCTTCTTGTAAAGTTATTTTATCAAAATAACAGCAACGCAGCTGCAGCTCTTCGAGAATTCCGGAAACTAAAAGATGTTAGACGTGTTAGACCAATGAAGAGATGTTAGACCAATGTCGGATCGTGGAGTTCACAAAATGATTAAAAACTTCGAGGAAACAGGAAAACTCGACATTCTTCCTGGCAGAGGACGAAAAAGGTAGACATTTCTAATATTGAAGATATTGCTACTGCTGCCGTGGATTTAGCAAGCCAGTCATCATTTGGTAATGCAAGTGTGCCAGCTATTGCGAATGAAGTAGATATGCCGATTTCCACTGTGAGAAAAGTGATGCGTCAAATTTTGCGCTACTATCCATACAAGATTCAGAGGGTGCAACAACTAATACAGGGTGATGCCGAAAGTCGGCTATCATTTTCACTACAGTTTCTTGCACGAATGAATGTGAACAATTCTTAGCCCTGGAATATTCTATGGAGTGATGAAGCGCATTTTTATTTAAACGGACAAGTGAACACACACAACTGTCGAATTTGGGCGAAAGAAAATCTTAATGTTGTCCAAGAAGTTCCATTGCATGCAGCCAAAGTGACCGTGTGGTGCGGTTTCACAGCTACGTTTATGATAGGGCCATATTTTTTTGAGGAACTAACATCCACAGGACCCATTACATGTTCCGTAAATGGGAGAAAGTATCTCAATATGTTGTCAAATTTTCTGATTTCCGAGCTGCAACAGCGAGACTGCCTTCAAAATATCCTGTTTATGCAAGATGGTGCACCACCGCACATTACTAGAGCAGTTCGGACTTTCTTAACAAGCCATTTTACAGAAGACCGCATCATAAGTCGTTATTTTCAAACAGTCTGGCCACCACGATCGCCTGATCTAACACCATGCGATTTTTGGTTGCGGGGATTTTTGAAAGATTCTGTATCTAAAGACAGATGTCAGACAATCTCTGATCTGAAAGACAGTATTACACTTCATATTCGCTCAATCTCACAGGACAGTTTACGCAATGCTGTAGAAGGCACAATTCTGAGAATGGAATGCGTTATTGAAAATGGTGGAGGATTCATTGAGCATGTGTAATGTTATTCTTCGTTATTTCCTCGCTGCCGAGCGACATGTTTTAATTTTGTTGATGCAGATTACATCGCATGAAATTATATTCATTTTTCTGTATTGTTTGGAGTCATAGGTCAGGCTGTAGAGCTGTCTGATTAGGTGAACTTTAATTATAACAATTCGCAGTTCGTCGAAGTTTGTTGAAACTTTTAAATTTGTGTGCTTCGTCTGGATTGACTGAAATTGATATAATGAATCTGCAAACATCGCCTTAAATATTAGCGCAGCGCCACCTACTGACGAAAAATGTAACTAATTTTTTTTCGATTTTCGCAGAGCGCATCTCTTCAACTACGTACTAGTGAAATTTTGTTTCGTTTGGAGACATAGAACTGGATCTAGAGCCTTCTGAGTATAGGCGAACTTTAATTATAACAACCCTGTATATACTAATAATAAGTCAACAACAATGGTTTTAACTTTAAAACACATGGAAAGTAATTTTGACAAGAATTTTGCATTAAATATTTCACTGTGAGACGGCCAGCTAGCCAGCCACGCAAACCGAATTCATAAACACTTTTCAACTGTGTTGGAAAGTGTTAAAAAGACAAATGTTTCTTAATCTAGGCAAATATACTATAACTAAGAACGAAAATATACAATAACTTCTTCCAAGTTACCCACGATTCCGAATAGGGTTCTTTATCTTTAGAAACCTCAGAAAGCAAAATATTTTTTAGATATAAAAAAGCATTTATAAAAAACAATGTTTCTTTTGCTGCCACTGATTTTCGGAAAAGTTTCTCAGTAATTTTATAGTGTATTAATCAGTTTTCTGAACTATGGATATAGTTTTCTTTTTCGGATGCTTTCAATTCTTAAGTAAACAGTTTCGTGTTCAACAAACGTGACAGACAAACATGATAAATTAACAACATTAACATTAAAATTAATATTATTTTGCTACTCTTGCATGCATAAATTCAATTACGCAGCTGAAAATGTTTAATGGAGAATTAATAGCATCCTAAAGACCTATACTTCGGTTTGATAAAACAGATTAATACGCTGTAAAAACTACTCCGAAAAAATTTCGTAAATCTGCGGCTTTGTTTTTATAAATGCTTTTTATAAGAAAGTTTGTTTTTATAAATGCTTTTTATAAGAAACTTTGATTTTATAAATGCTTTTTTAAATATGGAAAATATATTGGTTTCTTGGGTTTCTAAAGATAAAGAACGTTCTTCAAAATCATGGGTAATTCAGAAGAGGTTATTGTATATTTTCGTTCGTGGTTATATTATATTTTCGTCGATTAAAAAACATTATCCTTTTTTGAGAGTTTAGAACATTACAATGAAATTTTGTCATGCAGTAATAACACGAACAGAAAGAACAACTGAATTTTTTTCTCAGCCCTCAATTACTTATCAGAAGTTATCTAAGCGATAACTAAAAAAAGCAGATCAGAAAAAGAAATTTACCTGTTATATTGCAAAGTACGTACATTATATATAAACTAGCATATAACCTCCGTCAAAAATGACGGAATGTTACGTTTCATTTTCATAAGACTTCATACAAACAAACAGTATTAAGATGTTATGAAATAATATTCAATCCTTTGATATAAACAACGCCATTCCCGAAGGAAATAAACTGTTTTGATTAAACTTCAATAGTTTAAAGATTTCACTATAAAAAAATTCTGTAAATATTAAGAACGATAAAATCTTCAAAACATTATTTAGATCAACAAAGTTGTTCAAACACCCATTGCTGGGTTAACACATCTCCGGGAACGCTAGTGGCCGCCTAATTACACGGGGCGGTGCCTTGCATACAAACCTCGTAAAAAGCTGCTCTAATATACTTCACGAGGCAGCGCTGCAAAGCATATTTTTAGACGACATTAAAAATTTCGTCATTTCGGCAATCTGAGTCATTTTGACCTTTTAAACTGCCCTGCTATATCAGAGTAAACATTTCATTATTCAAATTTCGAGTTCACAACTGTATACAACTGCAATAAATTTCGATGATTAAAATAATTTCTTTTATTTTATTTCTTGATTAAATCGCATCTATTAATTGTATTAATATTTTTTTTTCACTACAAAGTTACTAAATTCAAAATTTTATCTGCATTGATATAAGTAATACTTGTTGTACCACAGTACTACATTATATTCCTTATATTTTAATTATGTTTGATATAAAATATTCATTTTATTTACAATGCAAGCAAAATTGATTAAATACAGAACAAAGTACAATTTCGACAGAAAGTTTATTTGCCAAAATAATAATTAAATAACTTAAATTTTAAAAAGTTTATCTCAAATTAAATTCTGATTTTTTATAAACATGCCTAAAGAAATCTGTGATAAATTTTTATCATTAAAGATCATCTTTTATTAAATAAGTATTTTTTTAATTCTCTTATTAAATTACAAATTTATTTTCACTACAAAGTTTCTACTATGCTAAAATACAAAATTTTATTTCATTGATAAAATTAATATATGTAGTACACGGTATTACAATTACATGTTCCTTATATTCTAATTACATTTTATAAGAAATACAGTGACCTCTCAATTATACGCGATGTTCAGTAATTACTTTTTGTACCACTATTTTAAAACAGTAAAATTAGATTTATAAATTCTGCGATTAAATAAGGAGAAAATTACTTTAAAAAGGAACTGGTGCTGAAAAATAATTACGGTGTATCGCGTATAAGTGAGAGGTCACTGTATTCCATTTAAAATTTTGTTTATATTAATCTCCTATAGATGGCGATAAAGACTCACAACGAATGAACGAAGTAGTTTAGCGGGTATCACGGAGGAAAGTAACTTCCTCCCATGAACCTCCGCTTGCGATCGCTTTCCGAACGGTTGCATTTATGGTTTAATATTTTAAACGTTCACGACGAATGAATCATTTGTTTGTTTACTTTCATGGAGCAATAAACCTAATTTCAACTGAAGTTATCTCAGAATATAAACATAATTTAATGTAAGCCATCTCACAAACATTAATTTATTTTGAAAGACGTGGTTTCAAGTAGGATAAATTATAGTTTAGTTGTTATATGTTAGAACAGAGTCTTCATTAAGCCTAACGTGGCGTTTAACTACGGTCAATTCGCAGATCAGAGTGGTCCAGCCCGGATTGGTTACAGACACTTTCTCGCCTTTGGATTTTATTATAAGTATTTTACAGTTTAAATTTTACAATTTTGTATCTTTTCTTTACATCTTTACAACATCTTTTTCATTTCATCATTACAACATCGTTTAAAAGTCCAAGTTCTCAAACTTATTCTGATCCGGAGAATTTGATCTTGACATCAGCGATAGTCATGTTGTCAGTGAGCAATTCTTCATTGGAACGGGCATAGATGTGACGGTCGAAGGGGAAGCCCATTGGTTTCCTGTCAGGGTACTTCTGGTCCTTAGCACCACAGTAGCTGACGGCATCGGCACAGTGAACCTTATCACCAGCACCATCAGGCTAAAAAATAAACAAATAACTTGTACATAATTCGATATCACAAATCTAATGAAACAAGTATCAATCAAATAAAAATCGAAATTTCATCCCACCATGTTCTGGGAAGGGGATAGCAAAATGAGACATATATATAATTGATAGAGACTTCACGAATCTCGCCCATCTTTGGTTTGACCAGAAAAATTAGTTTTTCAGCATAAAGACAAATCAGAAGGTAGTACAATCTTCCGTTGCGCAAAGAATAATTATCAAATTTATTGCGTAAAACCCACCAAAAATTTGCTCAGATCATAAGCATACCTCTGAGACACCTGTCTTTAGAAAACTCAGGTCTAGGGATTGACACAAAATGATCTTGAAAAAGCGAGAAGCTGTTGAAAATGAGGACTATGTTTTGCACTATCCTGATTCAAAGTCAGTTACTCGTACCAGTGTGACTAATGATGAAAATAAGTCTCATACTAATGTTGCATACTGCTGTCGACTTTTATATTAATGAGACAAAACTTGAATATCGGGGGAAAAGATACGGATTTCTGATCAAGAGCCTCATTGATAATTCAAACTCCTTATAGCAGCTTTAGCTCAATAAAAACTGAAATAAATGCACTGCAAGTTACGGAACGCACTTCTTACAGATCAGACTGTTCGATCTGAACAATTGCATATTTGAGGCCCCGAAAGAAGCATCGAGGAGTCAACAAACTGAGAACGATGTATCCTTTCAGGCGTTTGTGTGCAATTGACTAGAGAAGAAGCACCCTTCAATATATGATAACAAAATTAAAAAAATGCATGACCGCTAGAAAATATGGGTTTCGAAATCATGGTGTTATGTAGAAAATATATTCTGCCAATTTTGTATCAAAAAGGTAAATTCTGGTCTATATTTCATGACTCTTGTATCAACCTTTTGTCCCCCTATATTACTTGATTAATTTTTAACGCCTAACAAAATTACATTGCTAAATATTTTTTCTGTCTTTACTTATAAGGTATAATGACCACGATAAGAAATTTTGAAAAAGAGTAGCCTAAAGTTATAAAACATATATCTTACAGCTCATGGAAAAAAATGTTGTTACCAAATGTGTGACAAATAATGCTAACAATGAAAGAAAATACCGTGTTTTCAATCTTTGTATAACTGAATTTTCTTTTTCTCTTAATTTCAAATATGTTATTAATATTGTCGAAAAATTATTTTAATGCATTAATCAATTTTTTCATATTTTGCGTATAATTAATAAAATTGAGACTACTATTAAACTATTTTCGGCCTAATGAATTTCTTATTGCAAAGACTTTTCTAGATCAACGTTCGACATTTAGAGTTCTTAACCACAGGAATAATTTTACAGCTGAAGATTAAATTAATTAACTTTTCTTTCAACACCGACTACTTTCGTAAAAGTGTTCTGAAATTAGTATTTGTAACTCTCTTTAATCCAAAAAATATCTAAACTGAGAAAACAAGGTACACTTACATTGTCGACGGTGTAGTCAGTTGCCATGACAAACAGTTCGAATTCCATGCCCTTGACTGTTCCTTTGGGAACAAGCATGTTCTCTGGCCATCCACAGCTGCAGTATTCAGAAGCGTCAGCAGGACCATGTTGACCGTCCTTCAACTCCTCAAAGGTGAAAGTGTGAGCAAGTGTGACGCTAGAATCGATGGCATTGCGATTGATTACGTTCTTGCCAGGTGCCACTATAAAAAATAATAATAGTACATCAGAGATATAATAACTGAATGAATTTTGAAAAAAAATAACTTTTAACAGACATTTAAATATGGAAGGTTGCATTAAAAAATTTCCGAATTAGTTCTCTAGCGCGTCAACGGATGACAGCATACCTTACGCTCGCAGCTATTGAGGCTTTCAGTCTTAATAAGGGAGTATGCCAAGATACATCGCTCTAGTAACAAACCGACTAAAAGAAGCAGACAGGTTTTTGAAAATTGCTGCGCTAAGAGATGGCCTTCAATTTGTATCGTTACCGGTTAGGGTATCATATCTGGAAGGAGTAACTCTTTTAAATTTAACAACTGCCCACCAATAGGACTTTCCACGTATTTAACATGAAAGTTTACGGTATATACATGGAAATTGTTTTAAATGCCATATTAACAAGATTTGTCTGAATGGAGCATCAAAACTTCCCAGTTTCTTGCTGTATTTTTCACCACAAGTTTTGGTGAATTTGGAATTTTACAAATAAGGAGGAATCTCCCTATTAAGTACTTTTCTTTTACTTACCAACATCTTATCATACTAATAATGTTACTTTCCATATAAATGAATTTACCAGCAGGTACATGATATCAACACAGAAGTCAACACACAGTGTCACCCGTCCAATTGCTAAACATGCACCACGATGCTCACTCTCCATGTTAGGTTGGTAATCGGTGTTTTAAATAACAAGAACGAGAACGAGAACGAGAACAACCCAATGGAGCACCGATCAATAGATTTTACTTCCGGGTATAACCATTAAGCCCTACAGAAGGATCTTTAATTTTATTGTTTACAAATTTTGAAAATATTTATAAAAGTTGCTAATTTATGACGCGTTACCAAATATATACAAAAGAAAACTCTTAGCGAATTTTGGCAACAAAATGATAAAAATATAATGTGTTAGAAAAGAAAGAAAAAATAATAGTCTATGTAAAGTCAATAATATTAACAATAACAGCATAATAATAACATAGTGAACAAGACGATCACTATGAGTGATCGTATAAAATGATCGTATAAAGTGATAAATTATATAATCGTAGAACTGAAATCAGTATGAGTGAAGACGAATTATCAATCAACAAGATTGATAAATTTGGTATAATAATACTTTTGCTAGTAATAGTAGTAGTTAAAGATAATCACATTTTAGTTATAGTAGAATTAGATATAACATTTAGCCTTACATAAATACATCATTTATCTGTTTTTAAAGAATTATGATATTTTATTCAAATGTTATTAACATTTCAAAGAAGATGTAATTTTTTTAATCTATAAATATGTAGTACAAGTTTAATATCTTGTTGTTTTCCTTTAGTTTAAAATTAAAATTGGTGTGATAATTAAAATTCGGAAATTTTGTTCTAGATTAGTGATGCAATACATTTAAATTGATTCTGCATTAATGAAAAAATTTTGATAAACGGCGATATTAACATCAAGAGTTGTTCTGGGGATATTTTTGAGAGCACATGTTTGTGGTAATCTACTGTTACTTCTTGGGCAAAAAGCTAGAACAACGATTCAACATGAAATTGAGTGTTAAACTGGGCAAATTTACTACAAAGATATAGAACATGCTTCGGTAACATTATAATATCGTTCGGTAACATTATAAACATTGGGTAACATAAAACAACGAGGTCTTACAAAAATGTTCAAGTGGCAGAGGGGTTTAGTGGTAAAAGAACGTGATAACGAATAATAAAATGAAATCGTAAACATAACGACCTATCTGGCACTTTCAAAAGCATCAACTTTGAAAATGTGAAATAAATTAAGAAACATGTACTACATGAAGATTGTCAAATAATATCGCTCCGCAGTGAACTAAGGTCTTTGTTAGCATGGCATAGATGATACATTCTTCACGTTCTTGGCAACAAAGTTTGTCCCGTTAAATGTTTAATTTACAGAATAATACTAATAAATTTTCAACACCTCCATATGAACAACTCAAAATAACAACAAAAAAAAAATTACATAGACCATATATTAGCAGAAAAATTTCTTTTCGTTTTTTAATTATATAGGTACTTAATCATTTCAGTAAAAATAATTCATTACGATACTTCAATTAAAACTCGAGTACTTAAAGTTCTTAAAGACTTTTAGAGAAATATTTTTACGCTGATAGAGGATAATTGTTCCACAAGAAAATTTTCTAAAAAAGGAGAAATAATTGTAAAAAAATCTATAATAAGCTATTATTGGTTTAAATGCTTACATGCTTAACACGTATTTCAGAATTAAAAACATTGCATATTTTCCTTTTCCGTTTTTTTCTATAAATTTTTGTTTCACATTTTATGTATATTTATTTTTTATCCGATAAAAAATCTTCTTAATTAATAATTATTGTGGTTTTCATTAATTTACCGTTGGTATGCAATCGTTTGAAAAATTTTACGATAGAAACAATAATTAAATCATTTAATTTAATATTCTAAAATAATTTGAGTTATATCTTACATTCGCTGTGGAATTTGTCCAACTCGATCATCAGTCTCCTTTGCTCGTCAGGTACAAGACGGTTTCCGAGTTCGTCATATTTGGGTCCCAAGAAGACACGGATGGTAGCGTGTTTGGCTCCTCCAGTGTTGTTCTCAATGTTGATAATGTATGAGTAAGGTTCGTGGTCTAAATGGTGGTACTTAACCTAGTTTGGAAAATATTAACTTTTAGTCATACTCTCAGAATATTTTAAAGAGACTGTAATCAACAAAAGACAAACAGTGTTTTGTACTATAAATATGAATCAGCTCACCTGGACTCTGTGTCCGGTTCCGAAGTTAATACCATGAGACAAGTCCAAGAGATCATCCTTGAAGAATGTGGTAACAACATTGGGTTGTTTGGCGTTTACCTGAGCACTCAAAACTTTGATTCCATCGAAACTCAACTAAAATTGAAAATAATTATTTTTAAAGCCATGAAAACACAAGGAACATAAAGTAAAGATAGAAGGCATTGCTAAAATGTTATGTCCAAGAATATATTATGGCTGTAGTCCATATTATGGCTATGATTTTACATAATATTTATATATATAAATACACAATATTATATACATATACACACACACACATATATATATATATATCTGTTTAATATATCTTCCAGTTTCATTTTAATAATCCTAGTTTAATTTTATGTAGTTATTCCTTACTAATTCGGCCTTAGAATGATTGTTTAACGCTATTATCAAATTTTTTTAATCAAAATTCCTACAAAAATTATGCATAACATTTTCAACATCGACTTATGTACTTTTGAAAGTAACAAAAACCTTTTTTTTAAATCTATCATACTGTCACAAAAAATTCTTTTCGTTTTTTATTTATATTTAGTCATTTCTGTAAAACTAATTCATTCAGTAGTTCATATAAAACTCGAGCATACCATACAATTGTGATACTACGTAATATTTCAACTTTTTGTATAATTTTCTCCTTATTATTACTGTTTTTTTTTGGCAAAGCAATCAAATTCCTACAGCATAATTCGATATATTTTAATATATCAAAATATGCACTGTATGTCATACTCATCAGACAAAATTTTGTGCAAAATTTTTTTAACTTATAGAAAAAAATCGCGAATCAAATTATTCAAAATTTAAAAAGAAAATTCTAATCATTCAGGTGTATGTTAATGTGAAACATATAAGGTGTGACATTTCAAGATTTGAAAGTTTTTTTATATACTTAGCGAATAAGCAATTTATAAATAGTATATACTTATCTCATCAAAACATAAGTATTTAACAATACCAACTGCAACATTAATTGTGATCCTTTAAAGATTATTCTATTTACATTGTCGACAAATTTTGATTGTGGAATGTTTTGATCAGAATAAAGCAGTATATTACCTCTTCCTTGGTGTAGGGCTTAAGAGTGGCTTTGAATTGTTGAAAAATGTTGTCGACGAACCTATGCCATCGGTAGAAAATTGGATCTCTGAGTGAGGTAGAGGTATCACTCATGACACCGGGATTTTCCTGAAAAACATTATAATTGTTTAAATATTTTTTAATGAAAAATTTAAACTTATAAATAATGTAATACAATCACTTGTTAACTTTAAATTAATGTCCAATAATGCTTAAAGTGATAAAAAACATAACACAGAATATTTAAAATACCTTTTTTTTAAAATGTAGATAACATATGTTTCGTTCACAACTATCGGTGACATCTTCAGATCTTTAAACTTATTTTAAAAATACTCAATAAAAAGTATTGTATTTTACAAAGAAATATTTCTATATCTTACTTGGAATCTGCCATCAGGGTCGTGCATTCTGGCCATCATGACGTGACCCCAGTTGTGAAGAGATCCATAGAAGGCTTTGTTGGGAGAGGCAGAACTGGCTTCAATGAGAGAACCCAAAATGTTGGCACCATTTACTTCATCCAGAGGAAGTTGACTGCCATCTGCAGCATGAACGAATTGGAGATCGATGGCTTCCAGGATTCGTTCCCTCCATCTTTCCATGTCCTGAACATCGACATCTACAAGATCCTGGAGACTAAATCCTTCAGGTCGGGAAGCATAGTGCAAACCACTGACCAGGGATGTCAAGTGAGGTGCGAAACCTTCCAATTTCTCCTCAAAGTTGTGGAAAGGAATCATACGCTGCAGGCCGTTTGACAGTCTTTCGCAATCATATCTGGTAAAGAGTGTTAAATGAAATTTAAAAACACATATTAAAATGAATTTTTTTTATAACATATATATTTCTTCAACTTCCGTACCTTTAAAAATAAAACATCTATAGTTTATTTTAATATAAATATTTGTTTTGTATTCAGACTTCCCTAAAATAAAAATTTTAGACCTGCGGCAAAGAAGATATTTTTTCTCCTAATTTTAGATTATCACACCTGCACATGAATATGTGCGTAAGTGTTACTGCTATGCATTCATGGAAAAAAAAAATCAAATGATAAACGGTAATCGTGTGCACAGAAGTTATTTATTATTACCGTTAAAATTTCTTTAGAAAATATAAATTTAGTAGATTTAAATTTAATGCAAGATAAAATGAAGTAATGCTGTACAATCTTGAAAAACATATGCTGTCAAAGAGAATACGAAGTTTACTTATAAGATTGTCGTAAAATACTCAGGTAGAATTTTGAAATATATGAAAGTACAAAGAAGTGTAAGATGATTTGAATTCATGATAAACGATCGTCCTTTTGTATGTCTATTACAGAAATTTTATAAGTTACAATTTAATAATGTTTTTAGTTTACATAATTCGGATAAAGAGTCAAGCTACTTTAAAAAATTATTATATTGGAGGATTTTCAATAAAAATACTAATAAAGATCAGGAAAGTTTTTGTCCCTGGGGCAACTCTTTCGCGTACTCTGCCGGTAGTAGGGCACTTATCGTTAATGCTGATATTTACAACAGGCTGTTTAGATAAGAACTGAAAAAACAAATAATTTTTGTAACCTTTATCCAGATTTTAAACACATAACTACGTATATCTCATGGCAGAACTGAATTATTGAGATTCTCTATGTATGGATAAGTTTATAACAGTTATAAGTCATCTTCAAAGTTTACGGATTTTTTTCTTTTTTTATGTAATATTTGACAAAAAATACATTTCTCTTTTGTTTATTCATTTACCTGGCACACATCTGTTGGTGCATGTAGTAGAAAAGTTCTCCTTTCCTGTCCTTAACCTTTCCTGTAAGTTCCTCATTCCAGTTGGCAGGGTAGACAACGTGCCAGTACCAATGGTGAGCATTGATGCCGACGTCCTCACGGAAGTAAGACAGTTTGTATTCGGGATCCAAGATGTTACCTGTCTTCTCAATTTCGACGATGACATCCTAGAAAGGAAATTTGGAATTATTTAAAGTAAGGTAACATCGTCAATCTTTCTTTAAACTAAATTTTTGACAGCTGTGGTTTAAAAATATGAAAAAAAAAAAAAAAAAAAAAAACACTGATTTTAGTGCTGTCTAACTTCTTTAAGTTTTGAAAAGAATATTTGTTTTCACTTTTGATTTCCGCTTTCAAATTTAAGATTTTGCAAGACATCAATCAAAAGGGTTAGTGAATCACCAACTTTCTTATTTTTGGCAATAATAAATTTATTTCCTACTTTATTTAAAATTTCCCTTTCCACTACACAGTTTTTACATCGCTTAAACAAAACTAGTCGGATGTGCCAATCCCAAAACTTTCTTCTATCTGAGTCATGTTAATACTTCAATTTTCGCTATCACATCGCAAAAAAAATCAATATTTTTCGTCATTCTGTTGTACGTCAGCTTCTTGCTAATCGTCGGATTACTAGGAAGCGATCAACTGATGTATACTAAACTACAAAAAGTCCTTGTAGGGACGGATAGCCTCCCTATTCCTTGGTTTTACGACTTTAGCTAATTTTACTGGAAAATACGAAGCTAAAATGCGTGGAACCCAATGAAAGAAGATTCATTCCCAGTTCTCGTCAACATTGAATTTGAATGAGAATATCGCCAAATTAGTCCTCTACAGCCAAGTTGGTTTCATTTATGGCAACCTATTTTTATTGCCAAATTTGGCAATATTTCGCCAACTGTCACCAAACTTGGCGAGAATTTGACGTAGGCTAATATAAATATATAGTGTTAAGCATATAAGAATAAAAACAATGGTTACAATGAAAGTAAATTTGCCGAAACCATGTTAACTAAAACTCATAAATTAAACCCATTTATGGATGAATTCTGCTGTCTTGTTTGAAAATGTCAGCTACCCTAAAATTCCAGCCATTTTTTAAGATAGAGGCAAAATAGAAATTTCTCCGGATTCTCCGGATCAAAACCAAACATTTAACGGAAAAAACTTTTAGGATTTCTAATTTTTTTGTACATCTTTTTGAATTTGAAACTTTTAAATGGTTATCCTAGCGCCCCCTTCCGGCGGAATATCGCCAAATTCAAGTAAGACCTGCTGGCCATAGCCAAAAACATAGAAAAAAATTAGTTCAATTATCTGCATAACATCATACACTTTTCGATCATACAATAGTGAAAATCAAACAAAAATCAAACAAAAATCCCGGTCGCAGCGCCCCCTTTCATGGAAATATCCCTGAATTCAACTTGGACCTGCAGGCAAACAAGTCAAAACATCGAAAAAAATTTTGTTCAGTTATCTGCATACAGACAGACAGACAGACATTTTGTAAAAACATGTTTTTCGGAATCTCTGATCCCTAAAACGTGTAAATCCTTCAAAAACCGGAAGTCGAAAAAAAATTCGATTACAATACTTTCTTCTATTATAGATAGAAGAAAGTAAAAAGGTATTGGTAAAAGACACGACTGCATTATTCATATGGATAGATCTTTGTTTTTATTTTAAATAAATGGTATGTAAATAAAAGAATTCCAAAAAACTGAATTAAACATTCCAAAATAGGAACAAAAATTCAAACAGTCAAAAAGTTTAAAACCATCATCTAAATTCCCAGTAAAAGTGACATAAAAGTTTCATGGTTGTTAAAAATGTGCTGTTTGACCATAAAAAATAGTCATGCGTTGTAAGCGCCAAATGGTCGTACCGCAAGTACCTCATTTTAGAAGAAATTAAGTTTAAAAAAATATTATTCTACATCTGTTTTTCCGTTTTCTCTTACCTTGTAAAATAAGTGGGTTACTTATGTAATAGAAATATTGTGATATAATTTTTTTTTTTTTTTTTAATTTACTCTATTAATTTTCTATGCACAGTTATAAGGACGTTTTACTCTTATGAAATATACATCGGTGGTCTCTCATATGTAACAATTCATAAATGAGATTAATAAATATATCCTTAAATCATAACAATTCATGAATAAATCCTTTTATTAGACAAACCTAATTGTTTAGGCATCACATAAAGAAATTTCGCGAAAGTTGGTTTTTCTATTTCAGGTAGTGCGAGAAGCATTGAATCTAGCACCATGAAAATGCTTGCACCATGTAACTATAGACAGTTAGTTGTGTTCCAGTTATTTGTGTGTTCATTTCAAGGCAATATAAAACTGAAAGTAAAACTGGTGCACTGAGCGCTGCATCTTTAGTAACAGAAGTATTAAAGAAATTAACTGATTAAACGAAAATGTATTAAACCTGAATAATAATAATAAATAAAAATGTTTACGCGAAAGAATAGACAGATCACAATATTGCGAAATTAAAATAACCCTTTCATTTTATTTTGTTTAGCTGTCTCTTAACATTTCATGCTTTACTCAATATATCTTTTAACATTTATGGTCTAACTAAAGTTATAAATAGAATAATTTAAAAATTTATAGCATTTCTACCATACACATTATGCGAAAAAAAAAAAAAAAAAAAGGAAAAGGAAAGTATACTTACGGCATCTGCGTGGATCTTGGCTTCTTTGATGGCTAGGTTGATGGTTTCAGCGGGAACGAATCTGTCAGGGAATACCTCCTGGATGGGAGGGAGGGTGATACCCCTGCAGTCATCCCTGTGGATAACAGCGACTGAGTAAACGTAAGCGAAGAGACCTTCGTTCACGATGTCGCGAGCCTGTGTAGACAGTTTGACGAAATCATCGAAATCGGTGGCAGCTGCAAATAAAAAGGATATTTAGAAGGCTGAAAACAGGGACAGATTTCAACGTAGACATGAAGGATTTGGGACTCGGGCCCCGAAAATTCTGAACTCTAAATAATTACCTCAAATTATACATATATATATTTGTAGGATTTCAGTTTTACAAACTTCAATTGCTTTATGACGTCATGATCGTCAAGTTAATTGACGCTTTAGTACTATTACTATCATCCATGATTCAAATGCACGAGGTATAAATATTTTGGATCGCGAGATTTGGCAAAGAGCCAGTCTTATAATTTTTATCATCGAAGAAGCGTTGAAGTATGGAAGAGTCATTTAGGGAACTGCTAGGCCTAATTGGACCATGTAACAATAAGAATATTGTATGTTTTATGTGAGAAGTATAAGATATTTTGAAGAAATAACCAACGAAGCGTTGTGGAATTAATTTACTAGAATGGTATTAAAATTCTCGCTTTTGTTATTTTGAAGTCTAGTTGTTCAATTAATTCAGTAAATTAACTTTTTACGTATCAGCTTTCTACACACACACACACACACACACACACACACACACACACCACACACACACACACACACACACACACACACACACACACACACACACACACACACACACACACACACACACACACACACATATATATATATTATAATTATAATATCTATGAATTTCAAAAATCATATCAAGTTCTTGTATCATTCTACTTAAATCTCCAAAGAGATAATTAATGATAATGTGTAGACAGAATACCACATAGCTGATAGATAAACACGTGCAATCATAATATTACCATAGCTTGTGCTTCAATGGTAATTGGCCAAAAATACTGAAAACATGAAGAAAATTTAAAAAGAGAGAGAGAAAAAAAAATAATAATTTGGAGTTGCTTTCAAGTGAATACAAATGGATTAAGAAATGAAATATGAACCATATACAATGGAAAATTGGACAACAAGATAATTAAATCAGAATTGGATATGAAAAAACACATGTAGATATAATCATCAGCCTGGATGTACCCACATGTGTTTTAAAAAAAATTCAGTATTTCATAATTCTACTGGCATATATGCTAAGATCAGTAGAATTACCCAGGTATACTGAATTATTACCAGAAAACAATTGGAAATATTAAAATTTGAAATAATAAAATTTGAAATAAAAAACCCGTAAAGAATAGATAAAATATTTTACTCTCAATAATTATCCAAAATCCTTAAACATCACAAGTTCTCCATGATACCACACGTCCACATGGCACACATCATGAAATATCTCATACTTGTTGACATAGTCGAGTTGAGAGAAATTATTTGAAAGACAAGTTGAGAGCACATCTTTTGAAATATTACCCTAACTATGACACCCCAACACAAATTGATTCAAAAACACACAAATTTATTCTTGTGATAATACACTAATAACAAAATTATATCCGTGCATATACAAATACTCCATTCAATTTTAATCCCTAAAAGTAAAATAAATATACAAGCGATAGCGCCCTCTATAGGTAAATTAAATATAATATTAACAATATTATCAACATCTACCTGACAAGTAAGGTGCCACCAACTATTGGTATGATAATTATTCAAAATTAAGATTGAGTTACATATCCACTATATTAGATTTAGTTATATATATAAACATTAAAAAACAATACTCCTTGTAGTTTTACATTAAAATCGCACAAAATCCTACTGTATGAATAAATTTACCCAGAATTAAATCCATCCTACACAGCATTTCAAATATTCTTAACAAGAGTATGTATTATGTAAAAGAGATATTTTTAATACAAAGTGCTGGTGCTGCCATCTGTGTTAATCCACTTATATATATATATATATATATTATAGAATTTATATAAAATTTATATAAAATAATTAATGTTTTATTTTACTTCTACTTAAATATATTATAGAATTTATAGATTGATTTAAATATCAAATTAAATATATCATAAACAATTTAAAATATCTCAAAATTTATTTTAAAAAAAATTAAATTAATAGTATTACTACTATGTTTCAATCTTTATAATGCAATGCAGTATTTAAAAGACTTATTAAAATTAAACTTAAAAAAAAAAACACACTATATATATATATATATATTGCATATAGATATATTTGTGATTTATAATGATCAATGTTATCCATGTATAATTTTATGTGTTTTTTGTATAAGTTAATTTATATATGTTTTAAAACTGAACATCAGTAACACTTAAAAAAGAGGCGATCGGCTAAACGCACTATCACAGACTATATAAAGTGTATATAATGTTCAATCAATTAATATCCTTATATGTTTTAATTGTATTTATGTATGTTATAATTGTAATTTGCTATATCTTTTGTTATATGTTATCGCACACTAAAACAATAATTTTTTGTTATATGTTATCGCACACTAAAACAATAAATGTTATTTAAAAGAGTTGATGATTGAATTTATCATAAAAATTGGATAACCATATATTTTTGCTAGATCTCGAATAAATCTAATATTTTTGTTTTTATTTATATCTGAGCATAGGTATTTTATACGATGAAGATAATTGATAATTATATTTTTATAAACTGATTTATGTAAACATGAAGCAAAATTGGTAAAAATATTTACTTTAAATGGAAAATCAAATCTCTTATCATAAATATCAAAAAATAATTTATAATTATCATTAATAATAATTTTTAAGTCAAGAAAATTTATATTATTATTAATTAAATCATTTTCGCTTAATTTAAGCTGATTAGGATAAAAATTGAGTGGTGATGTGCAATTTTTATCATTGAAATAAAATATGATAATGTCATCAATATAGCGATAAAATACATAATCATCGTTCGGACTAATATTTCTTTCATAATAATATAAGTAAAGGTCAGAGAGAATACTAGAAGCGGTCCCGCCCTGCGGAATTCCCTGGCATTGTTTATAAATAATATTGTCATATATGATGTAATTATTATGCAATGTAAAATTTAGTAAAGTTTTAAAAAAAATTACGGAAATATGTTTTTTTCATTTTAATTGAGATTTAAATTCTTTAAATATTATACACATTGTTTTATGTAAGTCTTTTATATCAATGTTATTAAATAAATCATTAAAATCCAATGTTTTTATGAATTTTACCGGATTGATATTATGTATTTTATTAATAAGTTGAAAACTGTTTTTTAGGCAATGTTGGTTATTATGTTTTAACGTTATATCATATATCTGCTTTAAAATATTAAGTAGTAAATTGCTTGCATTATTATTATATGTGTTACACCCGATTGTAACTGTGCGAAATTTAATTGGATTTTTTATATACATGCATATGTATTATTTGAATATATGTCATTCTATAGAGACAAATTATGTAAGACAAGCCAACTGCAGGGGATCCCACTACTACCTGTAGCTAGTGCTAAAATTTCCTAAATCAGGACATGGTTAAAAAGCGAGCATGAAAATGAATATAATGTAATTAAGGAGTTAAAGAAATTTGAATAAAACAACATGAATTCAAATAAAATTTCTCAAAATGCTTTGTAGTTGGCAGATTATCGTAAAGATATTTACTATAAATTCGGAAGAAAATATTTCTTGAACTTTTTCAAACAACATTAAATTTAAAGTTAAATACGTAAAATTAATTTTTAATACTGAAGTTTACATATATTATGCTCATTTTCTTATAATCGTCGATAATAATAATAATAATAATAATAAAATGCAAAGGCCATAACAAGAATGAACCATCACTGTATATTTTTGTTTACTAGAAGCATTGACATTGAAATTTAACATGTATTGTACTTTAGTGATTTTATCTACTCCAAAAGTGGCAAACAAAATAAATTTTAGTACGATTGGGAGTTTTGATTTAAAGAAATCGTCTAAATTTAACAACGGGTATATATATTTTATCAGATGTTAAGGAAATATTTTAATGGATAAATGACAACGTCAATTTAAAATTCATAGAAAATCTTAGGGAAAATCTTAAAGAATATAAAACAAATGAAAAAAGGGGACAGAATATTAAAATAACTAAAATTATTTTGAAAAATAATTTTGAAAAACGTTTATCCAAATATTTAAGGAAAGTTCATATAAAATGCAAAAGTCATAGAATTTCATTAAAAAAAAAAAAAAAAAAAAAAAAAAAAAAAAAAAAAAAAAATCTGTAGAGCTAAAAGTTATTCAATCGAATAAGTCTAGTCAACAATATAACATGTCTGAAATATAGTTGAAACAAACAAAAGGATTAGGCTCTGCTACTGAACTGAGTTTTTGCATATTATGTAGTATAAATACAGATCTATTGATTATATACAGGGTTTCACAAACTAATTCTAATACTTTTCCGACTATAGATGGCAATTACTGAAATTAGGTTTTCAAATGTGTTATCTGTTTTCCAAATTGTTTACATAGATGTCATATTTCGCCTTATTAATAGTGAAGTTTTGTTACACTATTCTGAATGTATCGGAAACTGTTTCAAAATCTATGCTTTACGCATGATATTTCTTTCTTCTTAAATTTTAAGAATAAAACACGTGTTTGAAATAAAACTATCCGAAACAAGGTATAAAGCTTTAAAAGAACTCTTAATATTAATAATACTGAACGCTGAAACACAAACGAAGTGATAATAGTAAATGTAAAGATATATGATATCATTACCACTTGCAAGTAATGACAAAAGTAAGTGAAAGATAACATAATAGTAAATCTGAAGAAATGTACCTAGATATGGCTTATTAAGAATACATACACGAAAGGAAGCAAAAAGAAAATGCTAAGTTAAATATTGTAGACTGAAATTTTTATGACTGATGTTTGAAATTTCACTCATTTTAAAATAAAAGCAATAAATACTATAAAATTTCTAAAGAAAGATGTAGAAAAATGAAAAGAAAAGAAAAAATATATATATGAAGAAGCTAATTACAGAAGAGGATTTCGAGCAATTCAGTTGCCTCTTTCAGGTGTTTCTCGTGGAAACAGGAGAACAGAGTTCCCCTAGGCAGATGACCAGCGCTGGCAAGTCTGGGATCCCTCTGATCGACGGGTAACTGTTCTCTGCTAAGGCTAGTCAGATTTTCGAACAAGCGCAAGATCTGATCGGACTTCTCCTTGATGGACATCTTTGAAAATTGATAGAGCACGGAGACAACTGGGTCTACAAGGCAAGCTTGTCGCTGTCTTAAGCACGAATGTGACAATACCGATTTCCAAACTCCTTTTTATATGAGCCAGTATTTTGTTAAATTCATATTTCTTGAAAAAGGTGTGCCCATTAAATGAGAACGTGTAACTAGAACATGCTTTGTATCCTTTTTTTTCCGGTATTATCAAAATGAGAATAGATCTGGTGTCCACCCTTGCTCTACGGCTTTCTATTTTAGTGGTATCACTATAATCAGCAATAGGGAAAATAGAGGATATTAAACGATCTAGAAAGTTCACATTGATATCTTTGTTATTGAAACGAAATCTCCTTACTTTATAGTCCCGAAATAGCCTACAAAATATATCGGGCCGATAGAAAAATAACATATTAAGATTCAGATATGAAACTTTAGGAAGTTAATACAACAAAAAAAAAAATTAAAAAATAGTATTTCTTATTAAGGTATCTGCCTACATCAAATTGGCTGTTTTGGTGAAAATTTTCGAATTTTTTTTTTATAGTTTTATTTGAAAGAGCAATCTTTTACGATTCTAAATCTGTTTTAATTTTATTCCTACGATTATTAGAAGAGGAGTAATGGCAATTTTAACAATTAAATATTGTAGTTTTTTGCCTAAAAAGAAATCTTTAAATGCGATTTCTGGAAAATCAGTTTTTTCGTTATTTCCATGTGCGATAAAATTCATTACATAAAAAGTTTAAAAGATATTTCAGTGAAATTTTGTGAGAATGCTTTCCATATCACTCACTATGCTCTGAACTAGGATCTAAGCTATATGTTATAATTTAATTATTTTATAGGTACTCGAATATGAAAAAATGGTAATTTTTACTAAAAAAATGTACTTTTTTACATATTTTGAAAATTTTCCGTTATTTTTGAAGATATTGTAAAACTCCTAGTTCAGTGCACAGATAAGTGTCATAAAAGTATGCAGCAAAAAGAAAATTGAAATATATTTATTTGAATTGAGTGTACGCTGTCTGGCGTAAACATGAAATTTTGCTAAAAAAAATGGAAAAAAAACCCAATTTTTTAAAATATTAAAAAGATATTGCTAGGATTTTATGTTTTCTTATCATTCTGTATTACAATTGAACTAAAAATAATTATATTTATTCAAAACTATCCTTTTTTTAAAAAAAGTTCTCCGTACGTAGGCAGATACCTTAAGAAAGAATGGTAATAATTTGAAGTAATATAATTGTTTAACATCTGGTGAATTACGATACCGATATATTTTATTATGTTTATGTAGAAGAATTTAACATTTTTATTTCTTAAGAGACAGATTTTATAAGAATGAGGCAGAAATGGGGGTGTCATTATACACACCATTTTTGATTTTGCCGAAATTTTTATGGTGGTTTCGTCTAATGATTTTAGAAGAGACCTATATATTTTTTTTTTCACAAAAATTTTTTTTGTGACCCACAAACATTCTTAAAGTTGGTCGTGACTCAGTATTTTTCTCGAATCGACATCTTTCTGTATTCGATTATCTCAGTGCATTGAGCATCAGCCAAAGTAATTCTTGTGTTTACAACATGACCTTTAGTAGCTAAATTGAATTATTTTGTAAATTTCATGGCTGACCTTCAGTGCAACCTGGCAGTGTTCGCCAAACTTTGTCGCGGAAAATGAAAAAGCGCCATATCTGAGACCTCATGGACCCATGCACTGAGGGTCAGCCATAGTTTTGGGGTTTAACTTGTGTAGTACTACTCAGTATTAACTTAATTAGCTCATTTGTTGCATGGCTCACCCTCAGTGCTGCTGAAAAATAGCTACTTTTGTATCTAAAAAAACCAAAAAAAGTCCTTTTGGTGACTCTGTATTTCAGTGCACTGAGGGTCAATGTGGAACTTGATAATTGTATTTCATAGTATGAAACCTGTCTTTTAACAGACAATTGACAGAACTTTGGCTAATGGCCATGCCAACACATAAGGCTTACTTCAAGACATCGTGGAAATGGAAAATATGGTAACAAAGCATACAATTAGCTGTACAGTAAGGTTTGAAGTAGGAAATAAAAACTACTTGCAAGTTACCAAATAGCTAAAATAAGATAGAAAGCTATAAAATAGCAGTTTTTATTTTTTATTTTCTAAAATCCACTCTATAAAAAAGTTGTGACACTCAAAAATTTCATCTTCTCTGAAAACAAATGACAGTCTATGAGTTTGGGTTCCCTGAATGGTTGGTGGTTCCAAGCATTTCAAGATGCTGCTTTGATGAACCCAATCTTGGTTGTCTGTTGTTTTAGGCCATTGGAAATTGTTTTTTCCTTTGCTTCCACTGGGTTTCATATATAATTCATTTGGATCTGATCATCTTTTATTTCAACACCATCACCTATATCAAAACATTTTTTTTCATTCACCAAGCATATCTTGAAATCAAAATAGGCCTATTTTCAAAATAACCTACTTACCAATGTACCATTCTCTGCTGTCTCTGTGTACAGCTGCGCTGCCACATAACTACCAATTTGTCCTGGAATTCTCTGTTCATTTATAATTCTTTGCAGAGTAAATACAGCGCAACCATTACCACCATAGCAACCAGCATTATCCGATTTTTAATACAGGTTGCGATGATGTGGATGAAACTTTGCAAGAACATGTGCAGCAATGTTCAATGTGTCTTAATCACATCTGAAAAGACATGTAAAATAAACTTCTTTCTTGAGTGTCTCGCAGTTTTCTTCCTTGTGTGAATAAAACATCAATGTGGAGAGGAATGGCATACCCCATTTCCCAAAATAATCCTTTTGTGCTTCTCGATATTTTGTTGGTATTACTTTTTGTGCCCAATCTTTCAGCCAGAATCTCATGGCGTTGTTTATTTATGCTACAATAGATGCATTCTTCTGCACACCATGTAATATGTGCCTCATCCAGTTGATCACATAATTCTGTCCAAGATTGGCATCATAAACCGTCTCATTTTTCTTAGCAGTATCTTCAACAGAGAACACAATTTTTGAAGTTGAATCAAATCGTTGAAACACATTACAGCGTTCATCAAAATTTTCACTAAGCTCATGTTCACACAAGGACTTGAAGCAGTTATCATAGGCATAGGAAAAAGCAAATACTGTGCAATGCGAAGTGCATTGGCTATTCTCTGAACAGTGGATAGCATATCCGAGTTTCAAATAGCGCTGAGCTTTCTGAAGCATAGCATTCAGTTGTTGTTTTATTTTTTTTCAAATCAGCAGCACATTCATTTATAATTGTTTGCAGCATTTGGAATTCATTTAAGCCTTCCACGGTGGTGTTGTCCATTCCTGCAATATTGTGTTGTTGACTAGGCTTCAAAACATCGAGGATATGTAAAAGGGAACTTACTGATAAAGGTGTATAATTAACTTCGGAACAGAATTAATGGTATTGTAAAATAGTGTGGCTTTTCAATGCATTAAGGATGGCCCGAGGTACAATCTGCTTCTCTCTGCTGTCATACACTAATGTACTTGCACCATATGCTACATCTTGAATTGTGCCTGATTCAAATAGATAGTGAAGAAAATGTTCACACTTATGGATGTCCAGTTTCTTCCTGGTTGTTTTTTCAGGGACTTCAAAAGCTCCTGGGCCATATGTAGATCTCCATTTCCATGCTTTGTCAACTTCATACTTTGTACATTCGAAAAAATACATAGTATCACGTTTGGAGATAAAACACTCAAGATTAAAATTTTTGTTTTGTTATTTACTGCACTTTCATAGGCTCGTACAATGTGCTGAAGTAATTCTAGTACATCGCTTTCGGACTCTGAGGATGGAGATGAAGATGACACTTTATACAATACTTTCCCTTGCTCTGGTGCAAAGTTTTCACAAAACTTGTTTTTAAAGTTATTTTTGGCTTCTTTGTATTTACATTTAGCATAATAGATACTTGATTTTGAAAGTTCTGTGACTGGATTTGGAATTTGGAATTTTAGAGGACTCATGTCAGGAGCTGCAGTTTCAGTAAAGGTGTGCATTTGTTGTTTACGTTAATCTCTCTCTGCCTCATTTATATATAAAGTACCAGCTGGAGGCTCATAATTTGGATCAGCTGTTTCTTCTGAATGGTTCTCATCCGCTATTTCTGTTCCATGGTTCACATCATCAATTATTCTGTGCTTGCTAAATAACATGCCATCCATTGGAAAAGATGGAAATATCAAATTCCAATGTAAATATACCTTCCATGATGCAATGCGAACATTTTCTTTTTTCTTAGCAGGATGCACTGTATGATCAGGGTGTGCAACACCTTCTTGATGGCTGCCAAAATATACCATACGGTGTCTGTGGAATGCACATATCACACCTTCAACAGTAGAAATGTTTTATTGACTTTTATTACTAATAAGCTGAACTTCAGAAACATTTCGTTTTGGGTAAAATCCAATTTTTCTCATTGCGGTAAAAACATAAAATAGTATTTGTTACAATCTTTTTTTTAAGGTGTTCAATAAAAACGTTTTACCAAAATGATGAACATTGTTTTTGACTCTTTTTTTCAGTTTGAGGGTGTACATCATTGCATGGAAAATTATTTCTCTGAATATGATTGCCAAGAATTACAACGTTATTTTTTTATTGCTTATGCTACAAGTGAAATTATGACATTGTAAAAAAAGGATATGGTTGCCTACTGACTAGTCACATATATAAAAAAAAAAAAACATATGACATATAGTGAATAGTTTATAGGCCTAATATATAGCTAATGTGTATGCTTTGTTACCATATTTTCCATTTCCACAATGTTTTGAAGTAAGCCTTATGTGCTGACATAGCCATTAGCCAAAGTTCTGTCAACTGTGTTAAAAGACAGGACTCATACTATGAAATACAATTATCAAGTTCCACATTGACCCTCAGTGCACTGAAATACAGGGTCACCAAAATGATTTTTTTTGGTTTTGTTAGATACAAAAGTAGCTATTTTTCAGCAGCACTGAGGATGAGCCATGCAACAAATGAGCTAATTAAGTTAATACTGAGTAGTACTACACAAGTTAAACCACAAAACTATGGCTGACCCTCAGTGCATGGGTCCATGAGGTCTCAGATATGGCGCTTTTTCATTTTCCGCGACAAAGTTTGGCGAACACTGCCAGGTTGCACTGAAGGTCAGCCATGGAATTTACAAAATAATTCAATTTAGCTACTAAAGGTCATGTTGTAAACACAAGAATTACTTTGGCTGATGCTCAATGCACTGAGATAATCGAATACAGAAAGATGTCGATTCGAGAAAAATACTGATTCACGACCAACTTTAAGAATTTTTGTGGGTCACAAAAAAATTTTTTGTGAAAAAAAAATATATAGGTCTCTTCTAAAATCATTAGAAGAAACCACCATAAAAATTTCGGCAAAATCAAAAATGGTGTGTATAATGACCTGCCTGACTCTTATAAAATCTGCCTCTTAAACATTTAATTTAGAAACATAGAAATAAATTAACTCGTTGATTACGAGCCAGAACTGGCGACCATTTTTATATTTAATCGTACCATAATTTGCTAAAACTTTTTTTTTTGAAGGTGGGGGGGGGGGGGGGGGGGATAGATTTCTCTTGAAAATTACCTAGTATAAATGTATGGTAGAGATTATTTTACAAAAAGTGGTACGAATAATAATAATCTATACTAATATTATAAAGTAGTAACGATTGTTTTTTTGTTTGTTTGTAGGGGGTGATCTCTGGAACTACCGAACCGATTTCAAAAGTGATGGTGGCAAATTGATGGTGACAATCCCTGCTCCAACATAGGCTATGTTTTATGTCGGTGCCGCTAAGCACAGGGGGGGGGGGGTGTACAGAAGCGAAAAACGTTCTAAAATTTTGATTTTTTTAATACTCAAGGAGCTAGAAACATGAAATTTGGCATGGTAGTTACTTATAAGATGTAAATGCTCTCTAAGAACAAATTCTAAAAAAATTTGAAGTTTAAAAGGATGAATGAGCGAAAAGCGTTCTAAAAAACATTCTAAATTACAATTTCTATGGAATCTAGAACTACAGAACCATTTTCAAAAGTGATGGTGGCAAATTGATGGTAACAGTCCCTGCTGTAACATAGGCTATATTTTATGTCAGTGCAACTACCACAGGGGGATGCCAGAGCGAAAAGCGTTCTAAAATTTCGATTTTTTTTATACTGAAGGAACTAGAAACTTGAAATTTGGAATGGTAGTTATTTATAAGACTTAAATGCTCTCTAAGAACAAATTCTAAAAATATTCGAAATTTAAAAGGGTGAGATGAGCGAAAAGCGTTCTAAATTACAATTTCTGTGGAATCTCTGGAACTACAGAATCGATTTCAAACGTGAGGGTGGCAAATTGATGGTGACAATTCCTGCTCCAACATAGGCTATATTTTATGTCCGTGCCACTAACCCCATTGGGTGCAAGAGCGAAAAACGTTCTAAAATTGCGATTTTCATTATACTGAAGGAGCTAGAAATTTGAAATTTGGCATTGCAGTTACTTATAAGATGTAAATGCTCTCTAAGAACAAATTTAAAAAAAAAATCGAAATTTAAAAGGGTGAAATCGGCGAAAAGCGTTCTAAAAACATTCTAAATTACATTTTTAATGGAATTTCTGGAACTACTACAAAACCGATTTCAAAAGTGATGTTGGCAAGTTGATGGCGACAGTCTCTGCTTTAACATAGGCTATATTTTATGTCAGTGCCACTACCGTCAAGGGTTTTTAGCAGCAAAAAAGTTCTAAAATTGCAATTTTTGTGATACTGAAGGGATTAGAAACTTGAAATTAGGCAAGGTAGTTACTTATAAAATATATATGCTCTCTAAGAACAGTTTCTAAATAATTTGAAATTTAAAAGTGTGATATGAGGGAAAAGTGTTTTTCAAACGTTCTAAATTACGATTTCTATTGAATTGTGAAGGGCTGAATCTTGAAATTTGACATGGATGATACTTTTTAAGACACAGGTGCACACTGAACAGTTTTATTTAAAAAAATCTAAATTTAAAAGGGTGAAGGGGAAGAAACGTTCTAAATTACGATTTTTTTAATACTGACAGGATTAGAAATTTTAAGTTTGGCATGGTTGGTTACTGTTAAGATACAAATGCTCGCTAACAATGGTTTGCAAGGAAATTCAAAATTTCAAAGGGTCAAATGAGTGGAAAGCGTTTTAAAAGCTTTCTAAATTACGATTTTTATGGAATGCTTTTAAGATATAAATGGTCGCACAGAACAATTTGAAAAAAAAAAAATCAAAATTTAAAAGAGAAATGTGCGAAAAGCACTCTAAAAACGTTCTAAATTGAGATTTCTATGGAATTGTTAATGATAGAAACTTGAAGTTTGACATGGTTGTTGCGTTTAAAACGTAACTGGTCGCACAGAAGAGTTTTTTTTTTTTTTAATTGAAATTTAAAAGTGTGAAAGCGCGAAAAGCGTTCTAAATTACGATATATTTAGAACTGTTAAAACTAGAAACTTAAAATTTTGCATGGCTGTTACTAACGTAATACTAACATAATCACCCAAAAGAGTTTATTAAAAATGCGAAATTTTAAAGGGTAGGAGCGAAAAAATACCGTTCTACAATTGCAATCTATGTTATACAGATGGTATAGAAGCTTCGTATTTGGTATGGTGGTTACTCTTAAAATGAAAATGTTTTCTAAGACCGGTTTCTAAAAATTCGAAATTTAACAGGTTGAAATGAGCTTAAAACTTTCAAAAAACGTTCTACATTATGATTTAATTGGATTTATTCGGGATAGAATCTTGGAATTTAGTATAGTGATAAATTTTAAGATGTAGGCGCTCGACATAACCAGTTTATTATAAAAAAAATTCAAAGGTTGTAAAATGAGCAGAAAATGTTATAAATTATGTTTTTTTTTTTTTTTTTTTTTCAAAATTGTTAGGGACAGAATTTTAAAATTTAACATGCCTGTTAATTTTAGACGGAAATACTTCTACGGAACCGTTTTTACAAAATTCGAAATTTAAAAAGGTACAGAATCAAACAACTTTCTAAAATTGTGATTTTAGTGATGCTGTTGGTCTAAAAAGTCAAAATTTGGCATGGTGGCTATTTTTAAAATTTCAGTGCTTGCTAAGAACGTTTTCTAAAAAAAATCTAAATTTAAAAAAGTGAAATGAGTTTTAAAAGTTCTAAAAACCTTCTAAACTATGATTTATCTGAAATTGTTAGCGATAGAAACTTGAAATTTTACATGGATGTTACGTTAGAGACACAAATTCATCCATAGAACAGCTACAAAAATTTATAAATGTTAATGTGTGCCGGAACAAAAAAGTTCTAAAATTGCAATTCCTGTGATACAGTTATTACAGAAATTTGCTTAACTAGAAGATTGGAATTTGGCATGATGCTTACTTTTGAGATATAAATACTTGCTTAGAACTGTTTTTGAAAATTTCAAAATTTGTGATGAAAAATTAAATGAGCGAAAAACCTTCAAAATATATTCTAAATTACCATTAATTTGGAAATAATTTTAGCTCTTCTTATTCATTTAAGTCTGATGTTTGGCTAATGCAATATAAGAATGAAGATTATTCAAAATATGGCTAAATTAGTAATTTTTGAATTATCTGTGGCAGTAAAATTTCCTCTCATGAAAATAGGCCCCCGAATACTACTTGGCATTTTTCAACAATTACGTGAGCAAAGCCGCGGGTTTTGCTAGTAATAATAATAAAATAGTCCAATTGCTACGTATATGTCTCGACCCGTAGTAAAAGGGTTAAGAAATGTGCATTGCAGATTATTTTAATTAAAAAAGAAAATGGGTCCTTAAGAATATTTTTAAAGTATAATGTGAATTAATTATACGTTAAAAATATTTGTATACTTTTGCAAAATAAACCATCGATCAGCATAATATATTACAATAGTTTTGTTTTCTTTAAAAGATAATTAAAATTCATTTTAGTAATCTATAGTATTACCGCGCTACAGAAAAAGAAAAAAATGGACTAAAAAAAGTATAATTGCTTTTTAAAGTTATTAGAATTTAGTGTACAGCTGGCAAAAAAAAAAAAAAAAAGTCTGGAGTAACACCACTTGATTTTCCGAGCATATCCAAAAGTAACTGAAGAAATATGCGACGCAATATATGCAATTTTTTCTACTGAAATAATTCCATTATAGTCGAGCTAATTTTCCGTAATGGTACCACAGCCAAGATTGGCGTCAAACACGAGCAATACTGGGGATAATTAGTTTCAAGATCATGAGAATTGCAACAACGATTACAACATTTTAATTCTTTTTGCGTTAAACCATTCTCTCTGACCTACGCTAATTGGCTGTGAACTCGATTACGAAAGAATTCCCGGTTACAGGCTAGTCTATGTGTAGACAAAATAGACTTATTTTAATAACTGCGAAAAAAAATGTGAAGTTCGCCCAAGTCTTGAATTAGTACTAATTTAGCATCGTTTTTAGTGACTTTTTTTGGTGCTAAATTTCGCAATATTTCGCCAAGTGTCGTTAAGCGTGGCAATAATTTTTTCCCGCGCGTGTATGTGTTGCGTGGCTATATGCAAAAATTACTGTAATGTTCTTTGTTGACTTTACAACAGAAACGATAGTTATCAGTTACTTCATTCAGGTCATAAAATGGTTGAAATAGTCTTGAACAAGTAATATAAAAAAATTTTTAAGTCAATTCCTACTTTTTAATCATAAATATATAAAATAAACCCGTGCAGCATTAATGTCCCACGTTATCTTTATTGAACATTATTTTATAATTATCGTTGCGGTATTTTATTTTTTGTTGGCATCACTCATTTGAGATAAATCTTTCATTTCATTTATGAAAACAATGGGAGGAATTTTTTCTCCCATACAAAAATTAAAATTAATTAACTAAATTTAATGAATGAATTAATATTTGAAAAAACTGTATTAACATCAATTGTCATCCAGTACAAGTTAAAAAAAATTATTTGAACTTGAATGGATGAATAGAAAATATTTTATTAACGATTGAAACTTCCAACAAGATATATATATAGAGAGAGTGTGAGCTAATAGTAGGAATTTAATAATAAAAATAGTTTCAAAATGGTTTAAATACCAAACCCATTTTTTTTTTCGAAATTTCAGTAAATGTATGTTCTTGCGACAACATACCTTCGAACTGACAGAACAATCGGAAACAGCGTTTGGACGTTATGGTGTTCATTCACACACACACACATATACATTATCCTAAAAACACTCAAAAACGGACTTTGTGGGCCTAAAAACGTAAGGAAATACCAAAATACGCACATACATACAAAATCGTTGAAAAAATACCAAAAACGGAGAAAGCGGACGTCAAAGTATAAAGATATACCAATATTTCCATAAGCGGCTCTTTTACAATGAGTACAATACTTTCCTTACACTATATGTGTCCGGAAATCTAAAATGTTCTATTAAATTATAAATACGTTCTGATGAAACATGTGTGTTGTATCAACATAAGATGAGCCTATGCAACGAAAATGTATGTAATTGAATCCTCTTTAATAAAAAGCTATGCGTTGCTGACGACTGGGATTTTCGCTAATCGTTGCCATAGACTAATCTTGGAAAATGAAACATTTGAAGTTACTGAAAAAATTAATAGCTCGAAACGTATTTGTCAGAAAATTGTTAGACAAACTGCGTTAGAAAGATTAAAAAACAATGGCACTCCGGGAGTGCCGACAGAAGTGAAAACTTAAACAATTACGTGTGTATTTTTTGAATCGTCAGGAAACGTTTTATTGTGCAGGAAATACTTTTAAATGAAGTGTTTTTTTTTATTCATTATTATAAACTACTACTACAAAAATTATATTACAATTTTCATTTAATGCGCTACTGTACATGAAAAATAATGCATATTATTTTACATACAAGAATTGCAATCTATTGCTTAAAACGTAAAATTACAAATACATGAAATATGAAATTTAATTAATTGGTATTCTTTGAAATGAATACCAATGAAACTTATGAATTTTCATCCACAATTTCAACAACTCTCAATACATTCCTCATTTCTTCCATGAGATGTACTTTCATATCTGTTGTAATAACATTTATCTGCAAAATAGGGTTCCCGCTTCCTATCACTCCAAAAATGATGACTTCTTTGCTGCCTGTCTTGTTTACGGTATTCGTGAACATTATGCTTTTTTTTTTATCTTCATACTGCGCGTATTGTTTGCGGTATCTATAATTTCTATCAACAAACTTTTCTATTCTATTAAATGATTTCACTTCATTTCCGTATCGGTAACCACGTTTCTTAAAACTTTCGTGAAATATTTCATTATTTTCATTTTTTCTTATTATATTACTTCCGTCTATTTCTTTTCTCGTGCTCGTTAAATTATAATATTTTCCGTGTTTTGTTATTTCATTTTCCTCTTTTGATTTGGTCTCGCGAGTTGAGTCACTTTTATCTGTTTTCACGGCGCGTGCTAAATTTATCTTGAAATTATTTTCTGAATTATTTTTATTCATAATACCAATCATTTCGTTTTCTGCACGTGAACCATTTCCTTTTGATACTTTCGCTTTATTGTATGAATTGGCAACATAATTTAATTTTTTATCGGAATTATTTACAACTTTAAGGCAACTTACTTGAAAAGTATTGCGCTCGCCAACAATTTCAATTCCCTCTTCATCTATCGCCAACTTTAGTTTGCTGATCACGTCTTGCCCTATTACAATATCGTATGCGAGAGATTTTGAAACATAAAATTCGTTGATATAAGAAACCCATCAACACGTATTTCATACACAATATATCCAATTAGATTTACAGTTTCTCCGCCAATGTCAGCTAATAAGATATCAACAGAAGACAAATTTGGCGACTCAATATTGACATAACATTCGTAACTGAATCGCTGAATTATCGCTGCCTGTATCAAACAATAGATTTGCTTCTTTGCCTTTGATATTAATTATTTTACCCATTCCATTAGGTTTAGACTTATTTCTGATTCGAATTGTAGCAATGTTAGCTTTTTACTGTACATCGGAATTAGAATTGTGATTTTGGCGTTTATAATTTCGATAGTTTTCGGTAGAGTCTTGACTGAACTCATTAGTTTGATCGTTATTGCTATTATTACACTGAGACGCTATCTGGCCTTGAGAGTTACATCTAAAACACCTAATTTGAGATTTATTTCTTTTGTTTTGGTATTTGGTATGAAAGAAAGATTGTGAATTTTCATTTTTACTTACTTCGGATTTTCTATCTCCAAAGTGGTGTGAAATTTTATTCGTGGTTTTAACATTACGTCTCGCCGCATCATAATCGTCTAGTTTACTTACTAATACGTCTACATTTTTAATTTTTGGAAGATCATCTATAAAATGTTCTTTCATTTCTATAGGTAATCTTTTCTTAATTTGATCTACTACTATTAATTCTTTTAAGGATTCAAAATCAGATACTTTAAGACCGCTAATCCATTCTTCCAAATAATTTCTTAATTCAAATGCTAAATCGCGCCAAGTGGCTGAAGATTCTTTTTTATGTGACATTAATTTCTGCCTAAATTCTTCTGACGTCATTTTGAAGCGTTTAAGAAGTAAATCTTTTACGTAAACGTAATTGTTCGCCAATGTTTCTGGCTCTCTAGCTATAATATTGGCGATTTCTAACGGAATTAAACTTAACAAATGTGGGACCCAATTTTCTTTTACTATATTCATTCGAGAAATTTGTCTTTCAAATAATGCTAAATAGAGACTAATATCACTTTTGCTGTCAAAGTGAGATATTAATTTAAGCAAATCTTGTTGCTTACATGAACCAGCTATTGCAGAATCGTCGCCAAATATACAAAGGTGTCGGTAACAGTGTTGCGAGTTCAATAGTTTTTTCCCATCTCAAAAATGCCCAACGCGCCTAAAGAAGTTTTCACTTCAAAAATGTATTTTTCTTGATATAAAAATCAAATGTAATGATTATGCCGTTTTTCAAATGTATTGAATTTCAAAAATTACCAAATTTTACAATGGAGTACCATAGCGAAATAAAAATATAATTATAACGGCAATGTGTACTGACGTATGTGTACTGACGACTTCACTATTTGCACGAGTCACAAATTATAGTATCCTCATTATTCTGTTAAAATATAAAAGTAAATTATGATGTCACGAGTGCATGATTTTTATTTAATTCTCCACAAAAAACATATTTTAGTGCACCCCAGTGAGGCATATCAATTTCATTATATTTGAAATATTGTAACTTCATTAAAATCCAACGGAAATGATTTTTCTCCATAGACACCATAATGTAACACAATTATTATTATTTTTTTTTTAAGATGACCTATTCCATAATAAAGTCTGCAGAGAATTGGCCTAATTTGGGTCAAATTCAAGATCAATATTTCGTTTGATTAAAGGTGGGTTAAGAGAAATTGACCTGCGTAGCGGGCGTAGCTCGCTAGTATAATTGAATAAATAAGCATAAAAGTAAAAATAGTTTGTTAAAAAACATTCTTTTATAAGCATTCAATGTTCCTTTTGAAAATCACGCCAAATTTATTGACTGCTTTTCATGATGTCTCCAACCCCTCTAAAAAAATGCAATATATTAATTTGGCATGGTACCGAACTCGATTACAAAAAATTCACTGATTGTTTTACGCTTGGCAGAAAATGTAAGCAAGTGAATTTATTAAAAAAGTATATAATTCTTGCTCTGTTTTTTTTTTCTTTTTAAGATAGAGCAACATGAATTAAAAAAATGAAACATTATTTAAACTATCTTTTTAGGATTTAATTGATTTCTCAACGTATAATCGTAAATGAATTAATAACAGTGGGCCCGTGCGAGGATTTCGCACTGCTCTCTAATTAGTTTTAGCAATATCTAATATTTTTTAGATGCAGGTTTAAACTTCTAAAAAAAAATTAAGTATAAAAATATCTGAAAACAACATTAGTCGAGCCAGAATATCGTCTCATTTATTCCATCAAAGTTACAGCAAAAACCAATTGAAGATAGCAAAAAGCATGCGCGAGGAAAAAAAAAATAACAATCATATTTTAACTTATTAGAAGACGACGTGATCCGCTTCTTGAAAAACATGAAACAAAGAAAAATAAATTGAATGCATTTAAAACACAATTTTATCTAATATAACGAAACATACCTTTTATTCTACAAGTGAAATACCACTGCTTCGATAGATCGATGGTGTCTTTTTCTTCTAAACATTTATAATTAAATTTTGCTTTTTAACCATAAATATAAAATAAACCCGTGCGGAGAAATCCTACTTTATTATTTTTTTTGTACTATTTATTTTTTCATAATCATTGTTGAGCATCATATAATGCGGTATTTCATTTTCTGTGGCAACACTAATTTGTGGAAAACCTTTCATTTCATTTATGAAAACAATCCCGACTTCATTTCTAATTAACAGAAATTTTTAATCAAAAACATGTTTTAACGAAATGAGAGTGTACTATGTCAGAAGCCGCTACAAAAACCTTTCGGATGATACCACATTCGTTGTTCTGAGTTTCGTAAATTCATAGAAATAGGGATGTTGACAACAGAAACAGAAATAATATTTATGATGATGATTAAACTTTAATTGATAAAAGCGTTTTTTTTTTTTTTTTTTTTTTTTTTACACTCTTCATTGTTTATTTATAATTTATTTTATCGTTTCTAGTAATTAAAATGTTTCATTGTTGCAGTTTCTTAGCCATTTGGCCTATTTTAGCTAGCGTTTATTGGCTCATAATTAAGTCCATTTTTATTTCAACCCATATACAATTGTACGATTTACAGAGATTATTTGGCGAATTATCACCTATGGCGGGCTAACAGAAAAATGCCTTATAATTAATGTATTAATTTATAATTAGGTTTTAAAACTATTAAAATGTTGTATTGTTGCTGAAAACACACCTGTAAACGTATATATATATATATATATTTTTTTTTACAATTTTAATATATCAGGTAGTGGGTTAAAAATCATCATAAAAACGGATTCCAGGGAGATGAAAACGTAAAAAATAAAATAAAATGAAAATAAACAATAATTATGAATATACACGCATATGTACACACATATATATGAACTCATTGTAAAAATAGCAAAAGCGGATTCAGGAAACCTCAAAATGTAAAAGTATTCCATAATTTCCATAATCAGGTGTTTATCATGATTTCAATACTTACCTTACTATATATGTGTCCAAAAAAAAAAAAAAGAGAGAGAGAGAGGGAGTTAAAACATCCTATACATATTAATCACCAAATTATTGCAGAGAATAGCCATTCACGAAAATAGCCATTCAATTGGGAATTATGTGTTTATTTTTTTGCTTTAAAGAAATAAAATTAGGTGGTCGTCGCCATATTGAAATAGTAACAAACATAACAACTATCATTGCTAACAACTAAATTGGGCATGTTTTGTTTCTAAATCCTCAAATTAACATAAGTGTAAGCCGGCGCCACATTTCTAAGATAATTAGTAATCGATATTAAATGTTAGTCTCATTTTGTGGGTCGTCTGAGAAGTGAATCCAGTATTATCAAAGATTTTGCCGCAATTAAATAGAGAAAACTTCTGTAATGCATCACTAATGTCATCTAAAGTATAGATAGATAGCTAGAAATATGATGATAATATGCTTTATATATGACATTAATGACACATTACAAAAGTCTTCTATATTTAATTGAGGCAAAATCTTTGATAACATTTCCAAAATTAAGTATGTTACCGCAGCCCCTATTCTGTTCAAGGCTCCGTATGACCGTCTTGTTTGTCCCTTTACTGCCTGACCAATTTCTTGCGTAGGTGATCATCAGTCTTGATTACACTTGGAAGAGAAAACTTTTTTCGCTTTCTTATCCCCCTTTTTTATTTTTATACGTCTTTCAGCCAAAGGAAAAGACTTACAATTTCACGAATTTAACTAGTATTTACAACACATATACAGGATGCTTCTAAAATAATGGAACGAATTTCCATTTGTAATAATGCGCATCAAGATAAACAATTATTGTATGGAAAACCAGGGAGATTAAAAAATACAAAGTATCTCACTGTAAGATGTACCCGAATTTTAATTCACAACTTTGACAATAATGACGATATTTTAGCAAGACTTTCCTCACATTAAATTTGTTTGTATGAAACGTGATGACATCATGGGAAGTGCTGGAACACCCAGAAAAAGGAATTGATTAAAACTACAAAACATGTTTTGTTGAGTACGTTTTGGTTGTTTTAGCAAAATTCAAGTAAAATTGAACTATTTTACTTGAATTAAAAAAACATTTTTGCTGACGATACAAAAATTTTTTTTGGAATTGCAAAAGAAATTTTTTTTTTTGTTGATTCCAACAAAATTTCCATTGACTTATATTTAAACAAAAAGTTTTGTTGGGTAAACCAAATTTTTGTTGATTCAACAAAACTTTTTTCTGGGTGAAATGCATTTTAATTTGGGACAGTAACAGCATACACACTGTACCCACGTTTCGAATTATACAGTGCTTAAGTATATGTTGTTCAGAGGCGAAAATACCCTTCCGGCACTTCTCTTCACAGCATATTAAATTTCCTAGAAAGCAATGTAAGTTTGTTGAAAAGTTCACTAACATATATTCATTATTTTAAATTAACAAACGAAAATCCGAGTTTGGTTTGGAGTGAAATAGTCTGTATTTTTGGCTGAATAAGTGGTTTTTGACTCTGATTTCCCATAAAAAATCACTTGTCTTGACTCCTATTATCATATCTGAAAGTTTGTTCCATTAGCTTAAACATGTCGAGTGCAGCGCGAAATTCTATCATTCGGCCACAGTGATTTTCAGTTACACTCTACTTTATTCTCAGAGTAGTTTCGAATAACAATTTAAAGCATAAGAACAAATTAAATAGTTCATAAATATCTTTATGAATTAGAAGTTAAAGAATGAACGACTAAGAGAAAAAAAAAATTGAAGACAATGTCTAGTTTACTCTGCCCTCTTTCCCATTTCTTACGCGGCAAAAGCACAGGGATCTAACTTGGACCACGGGTGTAAAGGTTCATAGGGCCCCCATATATAGGATACCTCAGTACCAGGTTTACAAATTTTAAAAGGTGGTACAGAAAACTGCAACAAACATTTTTTTTCTAGGAAACCTGGGTTGCAATCTACTTATTAAGTCAAAATTGCCGGATGCTTCACATCAATGTGAGCCGGGATTTTTTGTAATAAATTTAATTAATTAAGACAATTACCATAATAATTCCTTACAATGTGCTGTCTAATGTAGCGCTGATTGGATAAGGATGGTGCCCCAACAGCAAGAGATATCGGCTAAATTTCGGCCTAATACAAAAATCGTCGGTAAACGATCAGTTGTCGTATGGTGAGATTCACACAATATCGTCTGGACAAAACTAACGTTTTTTTTGTTACTTTCAAAGGCAAACGTTGGCAGGAAATCAGATTAATGTTGGAAATCAATTAATCGGCAAATATTCCCAAGATTGAGATCGGCCGGTAATCTCGGATTGGTGAAAATTTAATCCCTTTACAGGGAGTGTATTGTTTGTCTACACGGTAACCCACCTGCTGTCATGATGACAATATGTGTGTGTCACATGACTAAAACCCACCAACAAGCTGCAAGATATCTCACAAACCCTCTCAAAATGCTTTTTCACGTTTCAAGGACATATTAGTTTTAAACAGACAGTTGAAGAAAGTACAGGAAATAAAAAATACTTTCGAAAAAATGTTCTTTTACTGAGAATAAATTTCTTAATCACATATCAGTAAACATTAATGTTTTAAAAATTTGCAGATAACATGATAAGTAGTTTAAAAGGAATCTAACAATTTATACTTTCATAAAAGGAACCTAATAAATTGAAATAAATGAAATCAGTGACTAGAAAGACTTGATTTAGATATATAAATTGAAATATGTGAGATAATATTTGAAATTTAGACTATTACAAAAACAAACTAATTTGCTCTAAATGCATTTTGTTAATTAATTAAGAAAATAGAACGCTAGAACAGTAAATAAAAGTAAAATGACATTTGAATGGAAAGTTTGGAAACATTTTTGAGAATTTTTTCTAAATGTTACGATGTAAATTGTCTTATAAAGAAGTATATAATCTTTTTTGTAACACTTTTCAACTGAAAAGTGTTTATATGAATTCGATATGTCTGTTTGTCCCTCTGTCTGTCATCTATCCATGCTCTAACTTGCGTAAATATACTCCTATTGCCATGCAATTGGTATACTGAATTTTGTTATGGCATGTTCGGTATTGAATATGAAATATGTAGCACTTGTACTTCGTGCACAGAAGCACTCAAAAGAATGCCGTTACACTATGGTTTATGGGGGAAAATTATTTGCAGTGTATTTTAATGATGTTACACTATTGAAAATATATGGAAATTGATATATGTCGTTGAAGGGCACTACAAGATGCTTACCTTTGAATATCTCACGTGTAGCACTTATAATTAGTTTACAGGATAACTTAAAAGAATTCCGTTATCTTTGGGGGAAAATCGTTTGCGGTGCATTTTAATCATGTTACACAATTACAAACATATTGAAATTCACATCCTTTTCTAAGGTGAACTAAAACATGATTTCCGTAGTGTAAATCATTATTAATTAATTCAGTTGCAGGGTTACACAAATGTATTCGGTTACATAACGATTTAAAGAGAAAAACTGTTTGCAGTGTACAGTGGTGGACATAATTATAAGACACCAACCTAATTTGAGATACAGTGAAAGAAAAGATTCAGAGCTTAAAAATGCTTTGTCAAATACGACAAAAAAATAAATTTATTCTGTTAACACACGTAATTGTTTTACAGAAATGATATTTTTATAGAGCTTAATAAAAAAAAATTAAAAATACCATGGACAAAATTATAAGACACCCTAACATTTTAATTAAAACATCTGCTTTGTTTCGAAATATGCAAATTTTCTGCACGCTGTTATGACATCAGCAGTTAACTAAAGCAGATGATAACCGACTTCACGCATTCACAAACATGCCACGAGGTACAGAATGCCCCAGCACATTTTATAGCATTCTTTAGGTCTTCGATACGTATAAACTGGCTCCCATTTCGGTAAACCTCACGAGCTAAGATCCCCCACAAGTTTTCGATGGGATTTAAGTCTGGGGAGCAAGAAGGCCACGGAAGAACATTGATACTTTGCTCACTTTTTTGTTACGTGTGATGTATGAATCGACGCGTTATCGTGCTGGAAAGTGAAGTTTTCGCCACAAGAAGTCCACCACAAGAAGGCTAGTAGATCTTTAAGAAGATTCTTATACTTTTCGGAATTCATTCTTGAATGCACAAAAATTATATCGGTTTTCCCTTGAGCCGAAAAACCAGCCCAAACCATTACTGAACCTCTACCCATTTAGCGGCTCATTTGTACATCAGTAGACTTCCGTAAATCATGCCCAATCCGAAAATCATGCCAAAAACCCGTCAGGACCATCCAGGTTATTTTTTTTCATCAGAAAATAACACAGAGTACCATTTGGAGATCCAGGCCATAGTTTCTTTAGCGAAGTTTAAGCGGTCCATTTTGTGCCGCCTTATAAGCGGTGTTTTTTTCTTCAATTTTTTAAATTTCACATAGGAAGCATTATGCAACTCCCTAAGAATGGTTCTCCTTAAACAATTCAGTTTCAAAGCATTTTTAATACCTATAGTGGTCATTTTATTCTGTGTAGCAAGCGAAAGCACATGACGTCTGTTTCTCGAGGATAAGCAAGGAGTAAGTCTAGATCTTTTAATCACCGATCCATTACTTCCTCTTTTCAAAACATTTGAAATTGCACATCTAGAGCATTTAATAAGCTTTGAAATATTATTAACTGAAGCACCAGTTCCATTTAATCTCCAACTTTCGCGACTTTCACTTTCTTTTAATTCCGTACCTCGTGGCATGTTTGTAAATGCGTGAAGTCGGTTATCGTCTGCTTTATTTAACTGCTGACGTCATAACAGCGTGCAGAAAATTTGCATATTTCGAAACAAAGCAGATGTTTTAATTAAAATGTTAGGGTGTCTTATAATTTTGTCCATGGTATTTTTAATTTTTTTTTTATTAAGCTCTATAAAAATATCATTTCTGTAAAACAATTAAGTGTGATAACAGAATAAATTTATGTTTTAGTCGTATTTGATAAAGCATTTTTAAGCTCTGAATATTTTCTTTCACTGTATGTCAAATTAGGTAGGTGTCTTATAATTATGTCCACCACTGTATTTTAGTTATGTTATATTATTTGAAATATAAAGAAATTGGTATACAGGAAAGAGGTTTACTACAAGAAGCTTGTCATATAATATGATGTCCATAACATTTATCGTTCATAAATCGTTTTATCGTTTATTGTTTAAAAAATGAACCTAAGAATTTAAACGTATAATAAACCTATGATAAAAAAAAAATGAAATCTGATCTGTTTCTAGAACATTTAATATAAAATAACTCTTTTAATTATAATTTGCTATAAAATTTCAATATTTTGTACTCACTCTCTCTCCCTCCTCTCTCTCTCTCTCTCTCTCTCTCTCTCTCTCTCTCTCTCTCTCTCTCTCTATATATATATATATATATATATATATATATATATATATATATATATATATATATATATATATATATGTATGTATGTATGTACATATATGCATATACATATATAAACAGAGAGAGCATATATAAACAATAATTGCTAGTTTCCGAAGAAAAATTGATTTTTAAACTTTTGTAATACTGTAGAGCTGTGTTTTCCAAGTTTTATTAACAATATATATCATACAAAAATATATAAAGATGCATAAAAAAGAGGTTGGGTCCGTGGTGGTTTGAATGGCTTATTATATATATTATTTATTAAAAAAATCACAATAGGTGAAATTAATTTTTGGTCAAATAATCGTGAAGAAAATACTGTAGTCATTACTATGTTATTTCTTTTACATAATAATTCAATATAAATTTTTGTTTGTTGTTATGAAATTTACCGTTTTTATGAGATATAAATTTTGTTAAAAAAGGATTTATATATAAACATAAATATTAAAAACTAAATTAATATTAAATTTTCTTTTATTAAAAATATTTATGAAAATTAGGTGCAAGTTAATAATTATGTAATTTAATTATAATTATAATATTGTCAAATTCTGAAAATTATAATAAATAAATAAATATAAGTTAAGGATTTAAGATATTTATTATTTTTTGTATAAAATTTCACACATGGCATTTACTGTTATTAATAATTAAAAGTAAATTAATTGATTAATTCTGTATAACAATGATTTCAAGTATTAGAATTTAAAATTTATTATTAATATTTGAAAATTACAATAAAGTAACTCATCATTATTAAATTAATAAAAATATATGAGAATTCGATAATAGATGGTAGCACTAAATTGCTTAAAATAACAATAACAATTTTATTTAAAAAAAAAAGAAGAAAGAAAGAAAAAAGAAAGAGAAAGAAAAAAAAGAGTTTTGATGAGAGAATATTATAAAACAAAAATATTTAATTTAAACATGATTGGGAATGTTCGTAATGCTTAACAAATTATTCAAGGGGCAAGATTTCTATATTGAAACAATATTTGGCGATGTATCTTTTGTTTTTGGTGATTTTGATTTTACTTTTGACCTCAAACAGTTTGATGTTAAGCCAAAAGGTGTCTTTTTTTGTTGCAGAAAGAATTGAAATGGCTATACATCTGGAAAAATAAAAGAAAAAAACTGTTACTAATTTTATTAAAAAAAAAAGAAAGAAAAGAAAAAAAAAAACAGAAAAACAGTTTTGATGAGAGATTTTAAGCTAAAAGGTGTTTTTTTTAAGTGTACGACTGCATTTTTGTAGTTTTTTTTTGGTACTTTTCGGTTAGCCGGGCGCCAGTGATATATATATACATGTATATATATACACATATATCTACACAAAACACGTATATACATACATGTATCTACACAAATACATGTATTAACATACATATATATATATATACACTTATATGTATAAATATATACATCTATATATATACATATATCACTGGCAACCGGCTAACCGAAAAGTACCTTTTTTTATTCAAATGCAAACTATATTAATGGCAATATACTTCTATTTACTTCTACATATATGAAATTTCGTTCCGGCTGCTTATAACTCGAGTTCTGCTGAATGGATTTTCGTAGAACTTAAACTGTAAGATAATTTTTCAGGGAAGGTTTTATTGTATAACATATCGTTCTACGTAGCTTAGTTATAGAATTATTCTGGGAAGTTCTATAATCAGATCAATCCGATTATGAAATATTAGCCTTTTTTCCGAATGGATTTCGATGGAACCTACACTGTTAGATAATTTTCTAGGGAAAGTTTTATTATATAACATATCATTCTACGTTGCTTAGTTCTAGAATTATAGGGGGAACTCGAATATCGGGTGACCATTTTTTTTTAATCATATATTAGCCTTTTCAATATTTGATTCCGATTATGAAAGATTAGCCTTCTGAAAAAGTTCTACTGGACGGATTTTCATGAGAATTGTATTGTTAGTTAGATGCTATTTCAGAAATGGTTTTAATGTATACTACATATTGTTCTACGTTGCTTAGTCAAACAGTTATGTGTGAAGGTTATATAGTCAGGTGAACCCGATTCCGAAAGATTAGCCTTTTTGAAAGTTTTTACTGGGCGTATTTTTTGCGAATTGCATTGTTAAGTAGATAATTTATAAGGATATTTTTAGTATATTTTATATCGTTCTGTTAGTTTTAGAATTATGTGGAAAAGTTCTATAATCAGATGCACACGATTATCAAATATTAGCCTTTATAAAAAACTTCACTGAATGTATTTTGTTAGTTAATTTGTTTGCATTCTTAGTTCGACAATTTTTAGTGATGGTTTTAGTATATTGCATATAGTTTTATCATTCTTCAGCAAACCTTAACTGTAAATGACCCAATAAAAGAGTTGGTCCGTACCAGCTAAAATTTTGACTGCACATTAGAAAATATAATAACGCAATCACGTCATTTTTCAGTAATGTGGAAGGATATTCCAGGTAAATACTATACAGATTGCTTTCAAATACAAGGTCAAATTAAACGATATATTTCGCTTGATTGAAGGTTCATTTGTAGAACCCGACCAGCACAGTTGGCGTAGCTTGCTAGTAACAAATACAACACAAAAAGTTTGACTTCTGTACGACAAAAATTGACACAGTTATTAAATTTCAAAGTTTGAGATTTTTTCACATGATTTTGTCTTTCATTCAGGGATCAGTTAAAAAATTAATTAGAGTAATTCGAGATCGAAATCAGGGTGCAATGTCCTTTTTACGGCAAAACAACCTTTAGCCGGTATCGTTAAATCGGTGTATCACCAAAGATGGTTTTTTCATCTAAAAATTTGAGCTGACTTTGAGGGGTCGTATACAAAGTAAAGAATGAAATATTGAAATTAAACAGAAAAATTAATATCAATTTAATATCATATTAGAAAACGGTCTACTGTAAAAAATGTATACATCAAATACCGGAATTTACTAGAGATACTGCTCAAAGTGTTCTCTATTGGTGGCACTGCACAATTGAATGCTGGATAGTACTGAGTCCTGGACACATTGGAGCATAGCAGGCGAAACCACATTTAACTGGTATCGCTAAAACCGGGTATCACCAAAGACTTTTTTTCATCTAAAAATTTAAGCTAACTTTTAGGGATCAAACAACATCCAAAAGTCAAATTAGGCAATGTTGAATTCATGGGGGGAAAGGAGGGACATTCCTCCCTTCCCCCCGGAGCAATGAAATGTCCCTCCTGCAAAATGTGAGATTTTGTGTTTTCAATGGTCAAAAAGTGCAATTTTTCCCCGGAACTATATAATGTTCCCCCGCCGGAGAAAAGTGTCTGAATTCAATACTGAAAGTAGGCATTGTTATCGGAAAATAAAACCTTCTGCTCTTTTGCGAATGCGTGCAGTCTGTTTTGATTTTATCAAAATAGGGTTGAGTCGAGTTTGTTTAGCTGCGTTTGGCTGAGTGCCAATGTTAGTGACCGCCTACAAGAGAACGCAAACTAGAACTTCGGAAAATACTCATATCAACGTAACACCCTTTTCGATTGTAGAATCGTGCCAGAGTGCTAGGCGCGGTTTTCAAAAACGAACAATAGAATCGACATCGGTAAAATAAAATATCCGTTCGGGATAAAACACGAGCCACTAGCAGTGGACATGCTAGTCAGCGCAGAGATTGTGATGGCAGGCTATACGTACACGCAATATACCGAAATGATACTTATTTAGGGTGAATGACAAACGAATGCCAGAGCGGCTGCGAGGGTTTATTCAGAGCGTTTTCCTAGAGATCGACATCCAACGCAAGAAACAATAACTGGTGCATTGCGCCGTCTTAGAGAGACCAACTCTGTTCCACCACGACCCAGAACAAGTAGACGCACAAGGTGTAATGTTCGAGTGACATCAGAGGAAGTGCTGGCATTGGCCCTTTTAAATCCACAAATGAGCACGGCGGAAATGCGAGGCATATGGATACACGCGTCAGCGTGTCTGGCAGTTATTACATACACATGGTGCGCATCCATACCATCCAACACTGATACAAGCATTGATGTTGGTTGACCACACAGACGGTTTGATTACTGTAATTTCATGCTTAACACTATCGAGAAAAATCCATCGCTCCTTTATAACATTCTGTGGACAGATGAGACAACGTTTACATGGAGTGGCATTGTGAACGTGCAAAATGTGCATTACTGGTCTCTGGAAAATCCTCACATCACCCGCACAGTACGACACCAGGTACGCTGGTCAACGAACGTGTGGTGCGGTATATGGGGAACTCAGATTGTTGGACCCATCTTCTACGATGGAACCCTAACGGGTGAACTATACCTGCACCTACTACAAAACACGGTACGTGACTTGTATGAAGAGCTGCCTCTCCGAAATGCATGCCGGGTGTGGTTTCAACATGATGGGGCCCCTCCGCATAAAGCATCAAACGTCCGTGCGTATCTGGCCAACGAATTCGGTCAACAGATTATTGGATATGGTAGTCCGGTAGAGTGGCCACCGCGTTCACCGGACTTGACTCCCATGGTTTTCTACATCTGGGGATACATCAAGGCACAGATGTATGTCACTGAGCCTAGTTCTCTGGGTGATCTGAAGCAGCGCATCATCCTTGCTTGTCGCACAGTTACACCTGCTATTCTCCAACGTGTCCAGGACTCAGTACTGTCACGCATTCAGTTGTGCATTGCCACCAATGGAGAACATTTTGAGCAGTATCTCTAGTAGATTCCGGTATTTGATGTATACATTTTTTATAGTAGACCATTTTCTAATATGATAATAAATTGATATTTATTTTTCTGTTTAATTTCAATATTTCATTCTTTACTTTGTATACGACCCCTCAAAGTCAGCTCAAATTTTTAGATGAAAAAACTATCTTTGGTGATACACCGATTTAACGATACCGGATAAAGGTTGTTTTGCCGTAAAAAGGACATTGCACCCTGATTTCGATCTCGAATTACTCTAATTAATTTTTTAACTGATCCCTGAATGAAAGACAAAATCATGTGAAAAAATCTCAAACTTTGAAATTTAATAACTGTTTCAATTTTTGTCGTACAGAAGTCAAACTTTTTGTGTTGTATTTGTTATGATATGTGCAAACATTTACTAAATATAACTATAGGGACCGGGGCACCGTATAAAATGTTAGATTTCGTAATTTTTCCAAAAATATTTTTTACTTTAATTAACGCCAAAACATGAATATTTACCTCATTTTAAACACTTTTGTAATTGGAACTATATATGTCTACAACAAACGGTTGAGAAATTAAAAATCGGCGATAGATAACATTTTGCACCCTGTATAATCGATATAATATTGTAAAGTAAAACTTGTGAAAACAAAATATGTCTATAACGAAGTCTTGTTTTAAATGGAAAATTTTAATAGTCTCAACAGCTATTATACCTGATAAGAGAAAAGTTGTCTAAAACTGAATTTTATTCTGCAACCAGCGATTTCGTTGCCAGAGGTTTTAAGCGTATGCAAAACGATATAGTGAGTTATTGCTTACGGTAAGTCATAACTTTTGCTGGTTAATTCATAAGGAAATTGTGTGAAAACGATATCTGTATATAGCGGAATCCTCTCTTAAATGAAAAACATTTATGGTCCCGATGAAAGGAATACTATACTTATCTGCTAACTAAAACGGAAACTTAACTGAAACAGAATATTGTTTCTGTTCCCTAGAACATGTTTTACTGTACTTTGTAGTTCATTAGTGATTGTTAAATTAACAAAATACTAATGCAGTAAAAACTGCTAAGAAGGAATCTCTAGCAACCAAAGAAAAGGTCCGTTTTTGACAGTTTTCCGTCTTAGTAGATATCAGATCAGTGTTGAATTCAGACATTCCTCTCCGGGAGGAAATTTTGCAGCTCCGGAAGGACATTGGGGAGTTCCATGTGGAATTTACACTTTTGATCATAGATAAGACTAAAATCTCAAATCTTCTAGGCGGACATTTTGATGAATTCAGAGGGGGCCTTGGAGAGAATGTCCCCCGCCCTCTGGACCACCCCCTGAATTCAACCACTGGTAGGTATAATTTTATCCTATTTCTTTTTGAAATTTTTCCGTTTAATGCAGGCCTCCATTATAGGCAGTTTCCGTTTTTAAATTTTTTACTGTACTATGTGGTGTTTATAATGATTTACAAAAAGAAGTTCAGTAAAACCTGTGAAACGAAATCATCTCAGCAGGCATAATTGCACGGTGTTCCTTCCGTTTTGACTATGAAGTTTTTCTGTTTAAGAGCAGTAAAACCCGAGAAAACGGAAACTGTCTATGATGAAATCCCACATTAAATGAAAAAAATTCAAGCTGCGGAGAAATGAATACCGTAGAGTTATACCTGTTAAGTAGGAATCCTGTCAAAACATAACTTTTCTTTTATCCCTAGCGATTCCACCTTAGCAGGCTTTACTGTATTTTATTGTCATTAGAATACATCTTTATGAAATAATTTTAGTTCTTTAAAAACAGAAGAATTATGCTGCGAACTTGCATAAAACTAATAGTACCCGATTCTCAAAATATTTAAAAGCAAACATTAGAATAATCGTAATTTTTAAAACAATTTCAGTAATACATATGTCATAACTAAATCTGATATGCTGTGGCCAATCGCAAAACTTTCTTCTGTAATACTGCAACTAAAGTTAAATGCCAATCTATTCGTTCTTGAGATATAGCTATTGCGGAAATCATGAAAAATGCAGCATAGCAGCGCCATCTGTTGGGTGATTTACACCAAAAGTCAGCACCAATTTATGTCAAGACCTAACCGAATCTGAAGTTTCATTAAATTCCGTGTATGAGTTCTTGAAATAGAACGCCCACAAAATTTATGTCACATGCAGACAGACACACAGAATGACACACAGACTAAACGGACAGACGTTTTCTAAAAACTGTCAAATCATGTTCAGGACCCTCCAAAATGTATCAAAAACCATAAGTTAGAAATTTTCCCGAATTCTATACTTTCTTCTTGTAAAGATAGAAGAAAGTAAAAATATTAGTTACAAATAACCGCAATGAAGGTGGAGAGGTGAAAGGAGGTATTTATGGGAGTAGGTGTTAAAAGACCAATTAATAAATTGGTCAGTAGAAAGCCCTTGTGTTGTGATACATAAGTGACGTGTATAAGCAACGAAAATATCTAAAAAAAAATAGTATAAAGTTGTTTCAAGGCTTTATAACAAGGAATCCTTTAAATGTAAAATGAAATGTAAAAGATTATGAGAAACAGGAGTGACACATTACTTTACTGCTGCAGTTTTTTTTTTCTTTTGGCAATTCGCTCTAAAAAAGGGAGATCTTCTTTATGAAGCCTGTGAAACAGCTACTTCTATCTAACTGCTAGTTTAATATATCTGACTGTGTTTTACAATACATTGGTTAGTACCTATCACAGTGAAACCTGTGAAAGGAAACAGAAAATAATTCCGTTTTAGAAAGGTATTCAAATTACTAGGTTTAATTTTACGGTGTTCGTTCTGCTGGGTCATTGAAATGTTCCAATGCTATAGTCAGGCACAGCCGCAGCCAGAGGAGTGGGTCATGGGCCTGGTTCCATTCACGTACTTTCATTTATAAAGTGCATTATAGCTTAAAACCCCAAAAGTTGCCGACCCCCCTCCTGTAAAAAGAACAAGAACGAAAAATCATGCGTCAAGCATAGATTATGTAACACTTTCCAACGCTTCCAAAATAATTTTACAAATCATTACCGTTTAATAAGCTGAAAGATAACATCTAAGTAAACAATTTGGAAATCGCCTAAGATATTTAAAAACGTAATTTCAGGAATTTCCAACATATATTTCCAACATATACAATATTCGGAAAAATATCCGAATACTTTTATTCAGCCCTGTATATGATCTATAGATTTGTATTTATACTACATAGGATGCTAAATTTTAGTTCAGTTAGGAAACGCGTAGCACAGTTTAAAATTCTCCTTCTGGAGTTTCTGTCAATAAACGGAAATGTGTTCGCGGACTTGTGTGCTACCCTGTTTATGATCTACAGAATTTATACACGCCAAGTAATAGACAAAAAGTGAGTTAAATTTAAAATCGCGTTCGGCAACTTAAAACGCACTTCCAGGAATTATTGTTAACAGACAGTAGAGAATTCTTTTGTGTGTCCCTGTAAATGAACGATGACTGCTATACACACAATATTTTGTAGTAAGCCTCTTGTAATGCACCTTAGTGATATATAAAAATTTAATAATAACGGAATAAATAACGGAATTCTTTTGACTGTCCCTGCAGGGCCGTAGCGAAAGAAAATTTTGGGGGGGGGGGGGGCAAAAGGCAAGATTGGCCGACTCAAAAAAGGTTTCAAATCCGACTAATGTAAAATAGTCAATCTGTCGCATTATTTCTTAATTAATAGTTTTTACAATTAATTTTAACTGATTAATTATAATTGATAGTTAAAAATAAAATATATGATTTTGTATTACTAAAATGTTTCTTTGATATAACTCAGTAATTATTTAAAAGATTTACCAAGAACTTTACTGGAAAAAAAATAATATGTATTGATAAGAAAAAATCCTACAGTTATATTTGTGAAAAACACATTTGTTATTAATATTTTATTATTTATATATTGTTAACAATATTTTATTAGCATGCGATAGAAAATAATTTGAACTTTATATTCCAATTAGAGATAATATCGTATAGAATTAACAACGTACACTTTCAGTAATTCTAATTGTAAAACTAAAAAATGTACACTATAGGGGTACTGAAAATATTTGGAGGGGCCTCAAAATTTAATTGCCCCTGGGGCCTCTTGAGTGTTTAATCCACCACTGATAGTGTTTTATAAGAATGTCAAGGGACCGACAGAAACATTTGAACTATTCACGATTTCGAATTATACACGTTCGAATTATTCAAGTTTGACTGTACTATTTTTACATGAATTACACATCACACTGAATAAAGCAATCCATTCATACCTTTCTTATCGCCATTCTCTGTCGAGTGGTTTCCACTGTCCAGCCATGTTGATAACTTCTTCGAACTTTTTGCAGCCTCCAAGTTTCTTCTTTTTAGAGTCTGTCTTTTTTTTATTTCCACTTGGCTGGTGCCGAATTCGTTTCATAATATAAACTATTATCTCAACGCAAGCAAAGTAAGATTAACCCCTTGGGGACGAGCGACACGTATACGTGACGCATAAGATGCTCAGAATCCTCGATCCTCGATTATTCCCACCAGTTAATTTTTATTGTAAGCTTTGCCTTATTTAATGACAGTATTTCTGCGATTCAATTAGGCGAAAATTTCTGTTTTGAAAAACCGGTGGTAAAAGATTAAAAATTCCATAAAAGACGCTCGTCACGAAGGGGTTAAGTAATAAACTATCGTACTATCACTACTATGTGACTCTCAACTGCTCTAATAGTCCGATATTGATGAGCAGTTAGTAAAGGAATGACTCATCATGAATAGCACTACCTCACTGCACGTCCTAGCCTGCACTTGACTCATCACTCGGCAGGCACCTGGCGCGACATGACACATTCACCTGTGTGAAGTTGGCACCCCCCATTTCGAATTAAAATATATGAATTACGTAGAAGTTTTGACCAAGTTTTGCCCAGTTTTGCCCACCCATTATTTAATTTTGCCCACCCTTTATAACGCTGTAAATCACATTTCATTTTTTGACCCATTTTTCATACTGGCACCCCCCAATTCGAAATTTCAAAAAATAATTGTGCCATTATTTTGCCCAAGTTTTGCCCAGTTTTGCCCACCCATTAAATAATTTTGCCCACCATTTATAACGCTGTAAATCAAAGATATCTTTGTTGACCACGTGTGAAGTTGGCACCCCCCAATTCAAAATTTCAAAAAACAATTGTGCCATTACTTTGCCCCAGTTTTGCCCAGCCATTAGATAATTTTGCCCACCTTTTAAAAAGCTGTAAATTAAAAAATATGGTTTTGCCCACGTGTTCAGCTGGCACCCCCCCCCCCAATTCGAATATAGCCATAAAAATTACATAGAAGTTTTGCCCAAGTTTTGCCCAGTTTTGCCCACCCTTTATAACACTGTAAATCACATTTCATTTTTTGAACCATTTTTCATACTGGCACCCCCCAATTCGAAATTTCAAAAAACAATTGTGTCATTGTTTTGCCCAAGTTTTGCCCAGTTTTGCCCACCCATTAAATAGTTTTGCCCACCCTTTATAACGATGTAAATCAAAGATATCTTTGTTGACCACGTGTGAAGTCGGCACCCCCCAATTCGAAATTTCAAAAAACAATTGTGCCATTATTTCGTCCAAGTTTTGCCCAGTTTTGCCCACCCATTAGATAATTTTGCCCACCTTTTAAAAAGATGTAAATTAAAAAATATGGTTTTGACCACGTTTTCAGCTGGCAGCCCCAATTCGAATATAGCCATAAAAATTACATAGAAGTTTTGCCCAAGTTTTGCCCAGTTCTGCCCACCGATTAAATCATTTTGCCCACCCTTTATAACGCTGTAAATCAAAGATATCTTTGTTGACCACGTGTGAAGTTGGCACCCCCCAATTCGAAATTTCAAAAAGCAATTGTGCCATTATTTTGCCCAATTTTTGCCCAGTTTTGCCCACCCATTAAATAATTTTGCCCACCCTTTATAACGGTGTAAATCAAAGATATCTTTGTTGACCACGTGTAAAGTTGGCAACCCCCAATTCGAAATTTGAAAAAACAATTGTGCCATTATTTTGCCCAAGTTTTGCCCAGTTTTGCCCACCCATTAGATAATTTTGCCCACCTTTTAAAAAGCTGTAAATTAAAAAATATGGTTTTGACCACGTGTTCAGCTGGCATCCCCCAATTCGAATATAGCCATAAAAATTACATAGAAGTTTTGCCCAAGTTTTGCCCAGTTTTGCCCACCCATTATTTAATTTTGCTCACCCTTTATAACGCTGTAAATCACATTTCATTTTTTTACCCATTTTTCATACTGGCACCCCCCAATTCGAAATTTCAAAAAATAATTGTGCCATTATTTTGCCCAAGTTTTGCCCAGTTTTGCCCACCCTTTATAACGCTGTAAATAAAGATATCTTTGTTGACCACGTGTGAAGTTGGCACCCACCAATTCGAAATTTCAAAAAACAATTGGGCCATTACTTTGCCCAAGTTTTGCCCAGTTTTGCCCACCCATTAGATAATTTTGCCCACCTTTTAAAAAGCTGTAAATTAAAAAATATGATTTTGACCATGTTTTCAGCTGGCGCCCCCCAATTCGTATATAGCCATAAAAATTACCTAGAAGTTTTGCCCAGTTTTGCCCACCCATTATTTAATTTTGCCCACCCTTTATAACGCTGTAAATCACATTTCATTTTTTGACCCATTTCTCATACTGGCACCTCCCAATTCGAAATTTCAAAAAATAATTGTGCCATTATTTTGCCCAAGTTTTGCCCAGTTTTGCCCACCCATTAAATAATTTTGCCCACCATTTATAACGCTGTAAATCAAAGATATCTTTGTTGACCACGTGTGAAGTTGGCACCCCCCAATTCGAAATTTCAAAAAACAATTGTGCCATTATTTTGCCCAAGTTTTGCCCAGTTTTGCCCACCTATTAGATAATTTTGAACACCTTTTAAAAAGCTGTAAATTAAAAAATATGGTTTTGACCACGTTTTCAGCTGGCACACCCCAATTCGAATATAGCCATAAAAATTACATAGAAGTTTTGCCCAAGTTTTGCCCAGTTTTGCCCACCCATTATTTAATTTTGCCCACCCTTTATAACGCTGTAAATCACATTTTATTTTTCGACCCATTTTTCATACTGGCACTTCCAATTCGAAATTTCAAAAAACAATTGTTGCATTATTTTGCGCAAGTTTTGCCCAATTTTGCCGATCCGTTAGATAATTTTGCCACCCTTTTAAAATCAAAAATATCTTTGTTGGTCAAGTGTGAAGTTTTCACATCCCCTTTTTCCAATTTGAATTAAGTTATAAAAATTAAGCAGAAAAAGTTTTGCCAAAGTTTTATAACAGTATAATCATTTATGTGTCCGTTGACCATGTTTCTGGAATTTTTCTTAGCGTTTCTAAAGATTTGTCCAAAGTTTTTATAGCATTACTTGTTTTTTTCAGTGTTCCTGGAGATTTGCCCATCGTTTCTACAAAGTCCATTTTTGCTATATCGTTGCCGGTGATTTTAGATTGTTCGTAGTGTTTTCCCAGAGTCCAATAATTATGTTCAGCGTTTCGTTAACGGTATGTTTCAAAGGAGAGGGTGATTCCAGATTAAGGCTGGGATTGCGGTGCCTCGCTTTCTTAAATCTTACGTTCGAACTTAGGATGGACGTTCCTACGATCTATCTTAACTTCGTATTGCGGTGCCTCATCGTAAGTCCTCCTGCTTAAGCGTAAATCATCCTGCAGTCAGCCAATCAGAGGCCGTAGTTAGATTTGTTGTGGTTGCGCCCGCATACACTTGTGCTTCGTCGTAAGATAGCTTTCGGGTTAGCGTAAGAATGCGAGGCACTTCAATACCGATTACGCTTGTTTAATCGTGAGTCAGAGTTACGCTAAAGATTGATCTTAAGCGAGGCACTGCAATCCCAGCCTAACAGTTTGAGAGCTTGGCAGGTTGAGAATTGAATGATTTTGTCCAGTGTTCCTGGAATTCTGTCCCGTTTCTTCCTACGTGTCTAGAGTTTTGTTCGTAACTAAAGTTTTGCCTGTGATGCTATATCATTGCCAAGTTTTACCCATTGTTCCTAGTGTTTTGCCCATCTCTCTTATGTTTGTTTAGATTTTCTAAAGAGTTCGTAGGCTTTGCCTAACATTCTTGGAGCATTTTTTCATTTTTTCAAAATTTTTGCTTAGTGTTCTTAAAGTTTTGTAAACTTTGCTCGTTTTCATGTAATATTGTCCGTTTTTTCCAAATTTTGCTGTAATTTTGCCCAGTGATCGAAGATCTTTGCCCAGATTTACACAGAGTTTTAAGAGTTTAAACCAGTCTTTGTAGAATTTAAACTAGCATTTGAAATGTTTTTCCCGACCCGTTTTCCTTTAGCATTGCCCTGTTTTGCACAGCATTCTTAAAATGTTTGCGGATATTACGTGTTCCGATAACATTCCCAGGTTTTGTCTAATGTTCCTATGGCATTGTCAGGTTTTTTTCAGTCTTTCTAGATATAGCCTAGTTTTGGCCAATGTACCAAATTTCTTGCCTAGCTTTTCTAATTTTTTTTTATCTGGCTTTGTCTGTTTTTCAATAGCATTGCAAATTTTTGTTCAGTATTCCTAAAATTTTCCCAAACGTCCCTAGAGTTGTGTCCAACAGTTTTACCCATAATTCTATAGCATTGCCCAGTTTTTTTCGATTGTTTCTAGAGTTTTAACCAGAAATCCTGTAGTTTTGTCCAAAGACCCTAAAGCCGGCTGTGCCCATTTTTTTATAACATTGCCAAATTTTCCTTGTTTTCTTGGAGTTTCGTCTAGTTCTGTCCAATGTTCCTATAATTTTGACCAGCATTATTAATGGTTCACCCACTCTTGCCCTGCCTGCCACTCTTGCCCGTTCTGCTCAGTTTCGCCTAACGTTACTAAAGTTTTGTCCAGAGTTCCAAAAGTTTTGCTCAGTTTTGCCTAACGAAGCTAAAGTTTTGTCCAGCTTCCAAAAGATTTGTCCGTTTTTGTCCATTTGGGTGGTTTTGACTGTTTTTTCTCAAGTTCTTACAGTTTTTCCTAGTTTTGACCATCGTTTCTACAGTTTTGCTTACCGTTTGTAAAATTTTGACGGGCTTTGCTCGTGACCCTATACACTTGTGAAAACACTGAACAAAAGAGGGCAATTTTATAGGGTCACGATCAATGTCGGACAAAACTTTAGCAATGGTAGGCAAAACAGTAGGGACGGTGGGCAAAACGGGAAAAAACTCTAGGATATAGAGAAAAACCGCTCAAAGCCACACGAATGTTGGACAAAGACGAACAAATCTTAGGAACACTGGACAAAACTTTTGTAACGTTAGGCAAAACTGAGCAAAACTTTAGGAAGGCTGAGCAAGAGTGGATGAAACATTAATAATGCTGGTCAAAATTATAGGGACATTGGACAGAACTAGACGAAAATCCAAGAAAACAGGGAAAATTTGGTAATATTATAAAAAAATGGTCACAGCCGGCTTTAGGGACTCTGGACAAAACTACAGGATTGTTGGTCAAAACTCTAGAAACAATCAGAAAAACTGGGCAGTGCTATAGAATTATGGGTACAACTGCTGAACACAACTCTAGGGACGCTGGGGAACACTTTAGGAATACTGAACAAAACTTTGCAACGCTATTGAAAAACAGACAAAGCCAAACAAAAAAATTAGAAATGCTAGGCAAGAAATTTGGCACATTGGCCAAAACTAGGCTAATTCTAGAAACACTGAACAAAACCTGACAATGCCATAGGAACATTAGACAAAACCTGGGAATGCTATCGGAACACGTAAAATCCGCGAAAAACTTTAAGAATGCTGTGCAAAACAGGGCAATGCTAAAGGAAAACGGGTCGGGAAAAACATTTCAAATTCTAGTTTAAATTCTACAAAGACTGGTTTAAACTCTAAAAACGCTGTGCAAATCTGGGCAAAGATCTTCGAGCACTGGGTAAATCTACAGCAAAATTTGGAAAAAACGGAAAATGTTACATGAAAATGAGTAAAGTTTACAAAACTTTAAGAACGCTAAGCAAAAATTTAGAAAAAAAATGAAAAAATGCTGTAAGAATGGCATAATTTCCCTGTCCACCGCCGATAGACGATTGCGATTATCATGCTTTCTGATTAGTTGTTAAACCGAACGCTTCTTAAGTCATTACTGGTTGAACTTGGTTTCTTATATAATATCTATTAATTTCTATATAATCTAATTAATTTATAACTGTAATATAATAAATATTATAGTAATATAATCTAATTAATTTCTATATAATCTAATAATATATATTAATTTCTTATATTATATCTCCTTATATCTTCATAATCCTCTAAAATACCGGAAATGACTTAAAAAGCGTTTGATTTTACAAATAATCAGAAAGCGTAAAAATCCCAATCGTCGATCGGCGGTGGAGATGGAAATTATGCGTAAGAATGTTAGGCAAAGCCTACGAACTCTTTAGAAAATCTAAACAAACATAAGAGAGTTGGGCAAAACAGTAGGAACAATGGGTAACATTTGGCAATGATATAGCATCACGGGCAAAACTTTAGTTACGCTGAACAAAACTCTAGGGACGTTGGAAGAAGCGGGACAAAATTCCAGGAACACTGGAAAAAATCTGTCAATTCTCAACCTGTCAAGCTCTCAAACTGTTAATCTGGAATCATACTCTCCTTCGAAACATACCGTTAACGAGACGCTGAACATAATAACTGGACTTTGGGAAAACACTACGAACAATATAAAAAAACCAGCAACGATATAGCAAAAATGGACTTTGTAGAAACGATGAGAAACCAAGGAATGCTATAAAAACTTTGGACAAATCTTTAGAAACGCTAAGAAAAATTCTAGAAACAAGATCAACGGACACATAAATGATTATAGTGTTATAAACTTTGGCAAAACTTTTTCTGCTTAATTTGTGTAACTTAATTCAAATTAGAAAAAGGGGATGTAAAAACTACACATATGGCCAACAAAGATATTTTTTATTTTAAAAGGTGGGCAAAATTCTCTAACGGGTCGGCAAAACTGGGCAAAACTTGTGCAAAATAATGCAACAATTTTTTTTGAAATTTCGAATTGGGAAGTGCCAGTATGAAAAATGGGTCAAAAAATAAAATGTAATTTACAGCGTTATAGAGGGTGGGAAAAACTGGGCAAAACTTGGGCGAAACTTCTATGTAATTTTTATGGCCATATTTGAATAGATCAGTTTCAACCACGTGATCAACAGCCCACCAAAAGTTATCAACCAATCATAATCGTGGATTTGTAGCCTGTATTACGAGCTGACCAATCATAATCCACCATTTTTGATGGGTAAACAAAAAACAAATCTAGTTGCTAAGGTGGTTGCTAGGGTGTGACGTCAGTTGAAACTGATCTATTGGGGGTGCCAGCTGCACACGTGGTGAAAACCATATTTTTCATTTACAGCTTTATAAAAGGTGGGTAAAATTATCTAATGGGTGGGCAAAACTGGGCAAAACTTGGGCAAAATAATGGCACAATTGTTTTTTGAAATTTCGAATTGGGGGGTGCCAGTATGACAAAATTGGGGGGTGCTAGCTGAACATGTGGTCAAAACCATATTTTTTAATTTACAGCTCTTTAGAAGGTGGGCAAAATTATCTAATGGGGGGGCAAAACTGGGAAAAACTTGGGCAAAATAATGGCACAATTGTGTTTTGAAATTTCGAATTGGGGGGTGCCACTATGAAAAATGGGTCAAAAAATTAAATGTGATTCACAGCGTTATAAAGGGTGGGCAAAATTAAATAATGGGTGGGCAAAACTTGACAAAACTTGGGCAAAACTTCTATGTAATTTTTATGGCTATATTCGAATTGGGGGGTGCCAGCTGAACACGTGGTCAAAACCATATTTTTTAATTTACAGCTTTTTAAAAGATGGGCAAAATTATCTAGTGGGTGGACAAAACTGGGCAAAACTTGGGCAAAATAATGGCACAATTGTTTTTTGAAATTTCGAATTGGGGGGTGCCAACTTCACACGTGGTCAACAAAGATATCTTTGATTTACATCGTTATAAAGGGTGGGCAAAATAATGGCACAATTGTTTTTTGAAATTTCGAATTGGGGGGTGCCAACTTCACACGTGGTCAACAAAGATATCTTTGATTTACATCGTTTTAAAGGGTGTGCAAAATTATTTAATAGGTGGGCAAAACTGGGCAAAATAATGGCACAATTGTTTTTTGAAATTTCGAATTGGGGGGGGGGCAGTATGAAAAATGGGTCAAAAATGAAATCTGATTTACAGCGTTATAGAGGGTGGGCAAAATTAAATAATGGGTGGGCAAAACTGGGCAAAACTTGGGCAAAACTTCTGTGTAATTTTTATGGCTATATTCGAATTGGGGAGTGCCAGCTGAACACGTGGTCAAAACCATATTTTTTAATTTACAGCTTTTTAAAAGGTGGGCAAAATTATCTAATGGGTGGGCAAAACTGGACAAAACTTGGGTAAAATAATGGCACAATTGTTTTTTGAAATTTCGAATTGGGGGGTGCCAACTTCACACGTGGTCAACAAAGATATCTTTGATTTACAGCGTTATAAAGGGTGGGAAAAATTATTTAATGGGTGGGCAAAACTTGGGCAAAATAATGGCACAATTGTTTTTTGAAATTTCGAATTGGGGGGTGCCAGTATGAAAAATGGGTCAAAAAATGAAATGTGACTTACAGCGTTATAAAGCGTGGGCAAAATTAAATAATGGGTGGGCAAAACTGGGCAAAACTTGGGCAAAACTTCTATGTAATTTTTATGGCTATATTCGAATTGGGGGGTGCTAGCTGAACACGTGGTCAAAACCATATTTTTTTAATTTACAGCTTTTGAAAAGGTGGGCAAAATTATCTAATGGGTGGGCAAAACTTGGGTAAAATAATGGCACAATTGTTTTTTGAAATTTCGAATTGGGGGGTGCCAACTTCACACGTGGTCAACAAAGATATCTTTGATTTACAGCGTTATAAAGGGTGGGAAAAATTATTTAATGGGTGGGCAAAACTGGGCAAAACTTGGGCAAAATAATGGCACAATTGTTTTTTGAAATTTCGAATTGGGGGGTGCCAGTATGAAAATCGGGTCAAAAAATGAAATCTGATTTACAGCGTTAAAAAGGGTGGGCAAAATTAAATAATGGGTGGGCAAAACTGGGCAAAACTTGAGCAAAACTTCTATGTAATTTTTATGGCTATATTCGAATTGGGGGGTGCCAGCTGAACACGTGGTCCAAACCATATTTTTAAATTTACAGCTTTTTAAAAGGTGGGCAAAATTATCTAATGGGTGGGCAAAACTGGGGCAAAATAATGGCACAATTGTTTTTTGAAATTTCGAATTGGGGGTTGCCAACTTCACCCGTGGTCAACAAAGATATCTTTGATTTACAGCGTTATAAATGGTGGGCAAAATTATTTAATGGGTGGGCAAAACTGGGCAAAACTTGGGCAAAACTTATACGTAATTCATATATTTTAATTCGAAATGAGGGGTGCCAATTTCACACAGGTGACACATTCGACTCGACATTCTGCTGTCTGCTCTAGAGATGCTTTTGCATGCGAAGCGTATGGAGTATTTGAACGGACACGCAAAAAGATTTACTCTAGCACTTTGATGGATTTTTTTATTATTAACTTTTAGCTAGGTACTGGGTATTTTATAGGAAGTTAGATTAGATATTAAAATACAATAAATTTTTAACCATTAGTTTGGGGCCCCGGGGCTGTGCTCCGGTGGTAGTTACGGGCCTGAAACGGGCCTATTTATATTGTTTTAAGTGCAAACGTGATAATGTTCCGCAATTGCTTCAAGTTTTTTTTTTTTTTTTTTTTTTTTTTTTTTTTTTACCATAAAACTACTTTTAATAATTTAATTTTTCCTGAAATCCTCTACCTTCTGAATTCTTTATTTAAAAAAATAATTCCTCTTACGTATGATTTAGTTTTTTAAAAAAGTAATCGCTAACATGTACCGTAATTTCCGGCGTATAATCCGCGGATCAAACAATTATGTTTAGATCCAGAAATTTTATTTAATAATTGAAGTAAAATATTTACAGCGATCTAGTATGTTCCATTATATAAAATAAAATTTCTGGGTCGAAACATAATTGTTTGATCCGCGGATTATACGCCGGAAATTACGATAATCAGGGTATACAATAAATATTAAGTAATTAATAAAGGCTCCAATTCTAATTTTTATAATAACAAGTGAAAAATCAGTGAAAATTATGTAATTATGTTATGTTGGCACAAGCATATAAATTTAGTTTTAGTTTTATCAAAAAAAAAAAAAAAGGTAGAAGTTTTTTAGGCATTAAATGTTAAATGCACGGATATTTTTTAAATTTATTCATTTTCTTTTTTTTAAATAGTTTTAAAAATACTTCGTTTTTATTTTCCAAACGTTCCTAAAACAGTTCCAAAGGTCATAAACATCATATCATTGCTAGAACCTACTACATATATGTATCAAGTATAAAATTTCTTGAATTGTCTTAAGCGACTTTCGCATTCGGTCGACCTAGTTTATATTGATAGTTTTTATCTATGTCAGTTGCGAGTCTTAATGTAGGACAAATTTCTGATATTTTCAAATCAATAGATCTGATTCATTTTTTCCCCCTATTGGCCTATGTATCGACGGCCGACTTAGCTTTTCCATGTGTGGGTAAGGTATAGTATATGTCCAACATTTCCGGCTCTGCAGACAAGATTTATACATAAATTTTTTTCAGTGTGTAGGCCGACTAGCTATTTATGTGATTCGAAAATGTGACAGAACACGTGACTTTCATACCGGCTGACCAGATAGATCTATTGAAACCATTACTTTTTTTACTCATAACCTATCTATTGACAGACCGACTGGCTTTTGCCATATGATTGTAAGGGTGTAGTGAAATGCATTCTGAAGACTTAAAGTCCTGTCAACCAGAATTTTTCCGAATTATTTTTTTTAATCGGCCAACTGACATACTACACAGACACTAATTAAATCTGCTGATAAGCCGACTGAATCCTTTTACCAAACATTGGGGGGGGGGGGGCAGCTGCCCCCCTTGCCCCCCCGCTCGCTACGCCCCTGTGTCCCTGTAAAATAACTATAAGTGCTATGCACACCCTATTCCATATTAAGCTTCTTGTAATGCACCTTAGTGATATATATCAATTGCAATGTATTTGAAATTGCGTAACATCATTAAAATAAACCGCAAATGATTTTTCCCCATAAACTGTAATGTAACGGAATTCTTTTGAGTGTCCCTGTAAAAAAACTATAAGTGCTACACACTTCAGTTGAAATAGGGAACATGCTATAGATAACGAAAATAACATATAAAAATTACAGGGCAATCCGAGCATATTTACGAGAGTTAGAGCACGGCCAGACGGCAGACGGCAGACGGCCAGACAAACCGAAGTCATAAACAGTTTTCAACTAGGTTGGAAAGTGTTAAAAAGAAAAAAAATCGGATACGGTTTTGTACTCAAGTTTCGTTTTAAAAGGTATTTAAATTTTGTGATAATAAAAACTTGTCCCAGGAGAAAACTTAGCGGAGAGAAAAAAAAAGGCTAAACTTACGACATAGTATGATAAAAGAAAATTTCAGGAAATCCGACTAATTAATTCCGACTTCTTTTGTCTGTTACAAAATGAGAAAGAAAGAACCACCAGATGGCACTAAGCGCGTAGAACATTTTCTGACTGACTGTTGTTCTTATGTTTACGTTTTGTATATAACTTGTTTTTCGTCTGCAATCGTCTTAAAAATAAAGGTATCATCTCTCCAATAAATAATCTTTAATAGTTAAAGATGCTTCTAAATGATTTTGAAGCTACATAGAGACAAGAACCAGGGAATTAGGTGAGATCAAATATTTTCTTACCTTTTATTGCTTTTTATGATAACGAAAGTACGATTCTGTTTCATGATGTCGAAATTCCGCGAGCTAAAATAGAAAATGTCGCAACCTAGCGAATTAGATAAATCAAAAGGCATGCGTAAGACTCTTAGAACATCTTTAACGAAGATTATTAACAAAATAACTGAACCTTTGGCGGGAGACGAAATCAATAATGACGAAATTGAAGATTTTAAAATTAAATAATATAGAGTCAGCAATTCAGAAACTTATAAATAATTTCGACATACTCGAAAAGATGTTGCACCCAGTCAGGAATATTGCGAAAAGATTACGAAAGCTAAGGCTAAAATCGATAGGCATGTAAGGCGTAATGATCCTAACGAAAGCAAAATAAACTTCTCCATTATATTGTCCACAGAACCTGATGAATTAAAGAATTATTCTCCTGTAAGATTGCGGATACTTAATATACAACCTTTCGATGGGAAATATGAAAATTGGTAGGAATTCTGGGGGCAATTTGAGTCGCTATACATGAAAATGTAAAGTTATGGAATATAGAGAAGTTAAATTATTTAAAAAAATTCTTGAAAGGAATAGCTTTAAAATGTATCCAAGGGTTAGCTTTAACGCAAAATAATTATCATGTCGCCATCGGATTGTTAAAAGACAGATTGAGTAAAAACGAAATTATAATAAGATAACATGTAAACAAACTTTTGAGCCTAACTACTGTAAAATCTGGAGCTTATAAGAAAACTTTAAGAGAACTCAGATAACTGCATGATACTTGTATTATTTAAATTAGAAGTATTGAAACAGCCGGGGTAGAATTAAATAATTCTGGAGGAAATCGATTCGCTATTTTAGTCATATTAATTTCCGAAGAAATTGTTCTCGGATTTAATCGTTCTGCTAAAAGTAAAGATTCTTGGAACTGATCAAAGTTATTAGATTTTCTTAAACATGAAATTAAAACACGAGAAAAAACGTTTATTCCTAAACGATGAAGAATTTGAAAAGAATAAAGTTAAAGAATTACCCTACCGAAAACATGAAACTCATAAAAATATGCTTACGGCAGCTACATTAAACGCTTTTATCAAGAAAGATTGCTTATTTTATTCTGGCGACCGCGATAATTTTAATTGTTCCTTATGTTAATTGTTCCATAAATCAATGAAAATCAAGTCTTTTAGGGAAAGGTTATTGCTTTAATTGCTTTCAAAAGTCATACATATCTAAATTTTGCCGTGAAAAAATTTCGTTGCCGCAGTTGCAATCGAAAACACAATGTGTTAATTTGTGACGAAACTGAAAAACAAAATAGCATTATGGGAGCCGTCTTAGAGTCTACCGCAGCAAAAAATCATTCCAACGCTTTGAATTGCTCAACTTTAATAAGTGCAGTAAATGAAAATGTATTTTCGCAGACAGCTGTCGCCTATTTAAGTAATGAATCTCAGAAAACAAAAATAAAAATCATCATGGATTCAGTATCACAAAATACTTTCACCGATGCAACATTATCTAGTACATTTAATTTAGAGATTTTAGGAAAAGAAAAATTAGCGATTCATTCTTTCGGATCAAAACCAAAGAAATTTATTTTAAGAAATAGAGTAAAAGTAAATTTGAGAATCATTTATGATTCAGAAAAAAATATTTCTGTAAAAGCCATTGATACACCTTCTAATTCGGAAGCAGAAATTCAAAGTTCTAGTAAAGAAATTCACAAATTTTGTAACGAAGCCAAATACAGATAGCTGATGTCGAAAGGTCTGAAAATTTAAAGGTTTCCCTATTAATCGGGTCAGACTATTTCTGGAAAATCGCTACAGGGAAAGTCAAAAGAGTGTCCGGTGCTTTAGTAGGAATGGAAACGAAACTAGGTTATGTGTTTAATGGTTCTGAAGCTTAACACAAAGATTTTAAGGATATTAGCGTAATGAATGTTATAGTGCGTAATAAAAATTTAGAAGAATCAGGCATTTTGGAAAAGTTGTTTGATTTAGGTTTGGGAATCTCGCATAGTGACAATTTGAATTCCGAAGATGACAAAGTTTTGAAAGAATTTGAAAATTCCACAAAACTAATCGAAGGTCGTTACCAAGTTAAATTACCATGGAATGAACATTATGAGTCGCTACAGGATAACTATATTAATGCTAACAATCGTCTGCGAACACTCGTTAAAAGATTCAAGAAAAATAGAAATTTTCATAGTCAGTACAAGGACATTATTTCAAAGCACATAATTCAAGGAAGAGCTGAAAGGGTTAATGAAAATGAATGTGGTGATAATTCTAAAATCTATTATATGCCACATGACGTGGTAATACGCGAAGATAAAACAACAACACAGATGAGAATAGTTTTCGATGCCTCCTCGAGTGAACTCAATTTTCCGTACCTAATGACTGCTTGAGTCCATGTCCGAATTTAACGCCCGATATTCTAATACTTCTCTTACAATTCCGTCTAAATAAGGTTAACATAACGGCAGATATAGAAGGAGCATTTTTTTCAAATTGCCTTGGCGCCAGAAGAAAGTAACGCAGTAAGATTTCTATGGGTTACGGAGACTTAGACGCTGAACCCGAAGTTTTAAGGATAACACGTGTAATTTTTGGAGCAAGATCGAGCTCATTTTTACTAAATGCGACAATTAAACATCATATCAAGAAGTAAAAGGATGTTTATCCAGCTCAGCATTTTGAACAGTAGATTGTATGTAGACGATCTGATACACAGCTTCGAAGACACAAATTTAACGTATACCATCCACGAACAAATAAAGTTCATTTTGGGAGAAGTAGGCTTTAATATGAGAAAATGGAAAACAAATGTACGTTCATTGCAAGATCGATTTAAGGAAGAAGTTAACGACGAATCCACGTCATACAAGGTTCTTGGCTATTTCTGGAATTCTGCAGATGATATCTTAAGCGTTGATAGTAATAAACCTTTAAGGAATAAGGATAGTAAAAAATTAAAATTTGTGAAGAGAAGTGGGATAAAAACCATCGGAAGAATCTACGATTCTTTAGGATTAATTACATCATTTGCAGTTTGAGCAAAAATGATACTGCAAAACATATGGAAGAAAAAACTTGATTGGGATGATGCTTTACCACTAGACTTAGCAAAAATATTTCAAGACAGGTGTGAAGAATTGTTTTACTTGAGATAGATTTCTGTGCCAAGATATCTATTCTCAATGAAAGGAATGGAATAATTTACAGACTGTTAATTTCACGTCTTCGTAGATGTCAGCAAACGCACTTATGGAGCAGTTGTTTATGTACGTGTTTGCAACTCTGACGGAAATTTCCATTCGAGTTTAGTCACTTCAAAGACTAAGGTTGCACCAGTTAAAGAAATAACTCTGCCGAGGTTGGAGCTTTTTGCTGCAGTTATAAGAGCCAGATTGTTGCATCACATTCGACTCCATTTAAGTATACCGAAGAACGTGAAGACTAGCTTCTGGTCAGATTCATGATTGTTCTTAAAGGGATCAAGAATAATTCTCGAAAATCAAAGATGTTTGTCAAGAACAGAGTAGATGAAATCAGGAAAATATATGATCCTAGTTGTTGGAATCACTGTCCTGGAAATGAAAATCCCTCTGATTCGTTAACACGAGGTGAAAATTTAACCAGTCTAAAGGACAAGGAGTTTTAGTGGTTTGGGCCGACCTGGCAAAGGAAGTGCGAAAACCAATGGGCACAATCCAACGTTCATCCGACAAGGAAGCCAACTTAGAAAACAAAGAATATGAAGTGGTGCCTATGCTCGTGACAACGAAACTTGAAGCGCTTTTTGACATCCGAAGATTCAGCAAACTTAAACAAATATTACGAATTACTGCATGGATTCAAAGATTCCTCCACAATGCAAGAAATCCTCACAGTAAGAAAAATGGTCTCTTGTCTACAGAAGAACTGGGATTAGCCGAAGAATACTGGCTTAAATTTACTCAAATGGAACATTTTCCTGAAGAATATTCAGCGCTGACTCAAGGAAAACCAGTACCAGCAAACTCAGTCACTCGACCGTTTAATCGGATTTTAAATGAAAGAAAAATAATCCTGATTGATAGACGATTACAGAAAGCTAACATCTTATACAGCGAAACTCATCCAGTTTAATACCTAATATATATCATTTATAAAACCTTATCAAGGATTGTCATGAAAAAATAAGACATGGAGGTGTCTCGGCAACTTTAACACGATTTGAAGAGAGAACTTGGATTTTAAGATCCAGACAAAGAATCCCGAGTTTGATATTTAGATTCAATTTATGTGAAAAACTTCGTGTTAAACTTTCCACCCAGATTCCTACCCCTTTACCTCGAAAAAAATGATAAATCAACAAAAGGGTATTCTAACTTAAGTTTGGGAAGGATGGAAATCTAATTATTTGCTAGAATTAAAATCAGAGCTCACCAGCACCAACAGACCGACAAAGTGAACTTAAAGAAAATACCCTCGTTCTCATAAAGGACAACACACCACGACTCATATGAAAAATGGGTGTTATTATAATCCAAACTCATCCTGGATGTGATGGTCGGACAAGAGCATGCATAGTGAAGTTGCCAAACGAAGCCGTCATCAGAAGACCGGTGCAGCTTCTTTGCCTCCTTGAACTCTCAACCCTTTCGTCTCCAGACGTATTTCGCCAGGCGAAAGTTGTTGCAAAATGAGAAAGAAAGAATCACCAGATGGCGCTAAGTGCGTAAAACATTTTTGATTGACTATTGTTCTTATGTTTACATTTTTTATATAGTTTGCTTTTCGTCTGTGTTCGTATAGTTTGGTTTTCGTCATTAAAATAAGTGTATCATCTCTCCAATAAATAAGCTTTATTAGTTAAAGATGCTCCTTTGGATCCGCGCCTGCCAGTAGTAACGAACTTTATAGCATGCGTGCCCGACGTAGCACATAGAACAATTTCTATGGCACTCGAAAAATTTAAATTTCAGAATCATTGTACGGATAAAATTCATTTTTGTTTTTGTTATAATAAAGGAAATTTTGTTTAATACATACAGACTTTCACAATAATACAATTTTTTTGCATGTATATTAGACAATTTTCCTTTTTAGTGATGCTATGCAACGTTTTCGACATGTAGCTATTTTGCCTTTCTATGTGCATTTTTAATGATTTATTTCTTCAAATTATAAGATAGCCACACTAATAAAATGAAAATTGCACTCAATTTTAGCTACGTATATTAATAAAAATAACAAACTATGAATCAGGTATAACGCATTCCCCATCGGACATACAACAGCAAAAAATACATTAATAAATTATCAATATATTTGTAGTTCAACTGGATTATTATAAATTAGATCTTGCAGTAATGGTAAGTTACAAATCGTTAAAAATTTCGCACCTTTTTTCTTATGTACATGTAATTTTAATGAGTCATATTTCTGAATTATTAAATTAATTTCCAATATATAGAAAAAAATCCTTTTGATTTTTGTCCTTAGTTATTTAATACATGAAAGCAACTGATTCCATTAACCACTGTTTCGTATAAGCAGCATGTGCTGCAATATCATTTCATGTAAACGTTTGGCATTTTACAATGTTAATACATATTGTTTGTGAATTTTTGGCAGGCGCACACAAAATGGTTTGCCACGCCCGCCATAGGTATGTGCATTAGGGTGGGTCGAAAAAAACGAAATTTATATAATCAAAACGTAATAGTGCGGGAAAGTTGCCATTGGTAATAATAAATAAATTGCAAAATATTACACCAAAAGGTTAATATCTTTTACAGCCGCAAAGGGGCTAAATTTCGAAAAATTACAAAAAAAATGTTTTATATATAAAAAAAAATAATTATGCAACCATACCAATACAATTTCAAATAGAATGCAACAGCTACATCAAGATTTTAGTAATGTTCCAATAAAATATCATTTTGGTGAAATAATTTCTATTACCGCCGCAGGGGCGGTCAAAATGTTGATAAAAACGGCAAAAATTGCAATTTTCCGTTTTTTTAAAAAATAAATTCTCATTTTTTATTATATGTTTACAATTAAATAAATTTACATTATAGCTAGTAATAACTTATAAATGTCTAGTAATTATGATCATGGGGATTGCCAACCAAGGGCGAGAGGGGCCCGCCTCTCCTAAATTTGAGAAAAAGGGGCTTTTGAAGAAATTTCGGGGATTTTTCGGTAAATTTCGGTGATTTTTTTGGTAGGGGGGGGGGGGCTTTTACATAAATTAGCCCTCATTTTTCACTTTTGACCCCCCCCCCCTACAAAAAAAATCCTAAAAATTTCCGGAAAATCCCCAAAAGCCCTTCAAAAAACCCCTTTCTCTCAACTTTAGGGAGGGGGGGCGGTCTCCTCTCGCCCTTGGTTGGCAATGCTCATGATCAAAATGACTAGACATTTAAAAGTTATTACTAGCTATAATGTAAATTTATGTAATTGTAGACATATAATAAAAAATGAAAAATTTAGAAAAAAACGGAAAATTGAAAATTTTGCCTTTTTTATCAAAATTTTGACCGCCCTTGCGGCGGTAATAGAAATTATTTCACAATAATGAAATGTTACTGGAACATTACTAACATCTTGGTGTAGCTGTTGCATTCTATTAGAAATTGTATTGGTATGGTTGGATAATTTAATTTTTTTTTTTTTTTGAAAAAAACAATTTTTTTGCGATTTTTTGAAACTTTGCTCCCCTTGCGGCGGTAAAAGATATCAACCATTTGGTGTAATATTTTGCGAATTTATTCCTTATTACCAATGGCAACTTTCCGGCACTATTACGTTTCGATTATATAAATTTCGTTTTTTTCGACCCACCCTAATGTGCATGTCTCTGATGTCGGGCCGCATCCACTTTTGACATCCGAGCAAGGCGTAAAATCACGTTGAACTCCCTTCAGAGCATAGGGCAATGATGATTTATTTTTAATTTGATTTATTCTTTCTAATCCCTCTAGTGTGTAGAATAAGCCCGTAGAACGGTTAGGTGAAATTAGAAGAATTTAAGAAATTATAGTCAATAGAAAGAGAGCACCGACCGGCTGAAAAACAGGAATAAGGTCTCGGCGAGACACAGCTGCACGCGTGTGGAATTTTTCGCTCAGTAGGTATAAATCCAGGAATCGCGGATTAATTGTAAGTTACAAAATATAACGCTTAACTAAAATGTTTATACTCTTTTTTTTTATTAAATTCTTACGCAAGTTTTTTCTTGAAACGGCATTTTTCAGCGCGACGTGTAATGTAAAGTTTAAATGGATCAACCAATGATTTATTTTCTTTTGTAAATTAACGAAAGATTCCGCGAAAAAATAGTTACAAAAGTCACCGCTAAGGGTATATGTGGCACTGTTGTTTCATTTTTTTAAATCATAGAATAATGTGTGGATACTAATTTTATTCAGAATTTCAAGATCAGAATTTCAAGTATAAAGGGGGGGGGGGCTCGGGGGGCTAATCCCCCCTTAATTTATATAAATGGGTTTTTCATGCAGAATTATCCCGTTTTCCTTCAAATTTTGTTTTATAGGTTCATTGGGTTAAGACGCTTCCCTGATTTCTTTTCGGGATTGATTGGTTAAGTATAAAGGGGGGAACGGGGGGCTAATCCCTCCTTTATTTATATAAATGGGTTTTTCAAGCAGAATTATTCCGTTTTCCTTCAAATTTTGTTTATAGGTTCACTGTGTTAAGGCGCTTCCCTGATTAGTTTTTCGGAATTGATTGGTTAAGTATAAATGGGGGAACGGGGGGGGGGCTAATACCCCCTTTAATTTATATAAATGGGTTTTTCATGCAGAATTACCCCATTTCCTTCAAATTTTGGTTAAAGGTTCACTGTGTTAAGACGCTTCCCTAATTAGTTTTCGGGATTGATTGTTTAAGTATAAAGGGGGGAACGGGGGCTAATCCCCCCCTTATTTTATATAAATGGGTTTTTCATGCAGAATTATTCCGTTTTCCTTCAAATTTTGTTTATAGGTTCACTGTGTTAAGGCGCTTCCCTGATTAGTTTTCGGGATTGATTGGTTAAGTATAAAGGGGGAGAACGGGGGGATAATCCCCCATTAATTTATATAAATGGGTTTTTCATGCAGAATTATTCTATTTGCTTCAAAATTTGTTTATAGGTTCATTGGGTTAAGACGCTTCCTTGATTAGTTTTCGGGATTTATTGATTAAGTATAAAGGGGGGAACGGGGGGCTCATACCCCCCTTAATTTATATAAATGGGTTTTTCATGCAGAATTATTCGGTTTTCTTTCAAATTTTGTTTATATGTTCACTGTGCTAAGGCGCTTCCCTGATTAGTTTTCGGTATTGATTGGTTAAGTATAAAGAGGGGAACGGGGGGCTAATCCCCCCTTATTTTATATAAATGGGTTTTTCATGCAGAATTATTCCGTTTTCCTTCAAATTTTGTTTATAGGTTCACTGTGTTAAGGCGCTTCCCTGATTAGTTTTCGGGATTGATTGGTTAAGTATAAAGGGGGGGAACGGGGGGATAATCCCCCCCTTAATATATATAAATGGGTTTTTCATGCAGAATTATTCTATTTGCTTCAAAATTTGTTTATAGGTTTATTGGGTTAAGACGCTTCCCTGATTAGTTTTCGGGATTGATTGATTAAGCATAAAGGGGGGGGGGAATTGGGGGCTAATACCCCCCTTAATTTATATAAATGGGTTTTTCATGCAGAATTATTCCGTTTTCCTTCAAATTTTGTTTATAGGTTCACTGTGTTAAGGCGCTTCCCTGATTAGTTTTCGGGATTGATTGGTTAAGTATAAAGGGGGGGAACGGGGGGATAATCCCCCCTTTAATTTATATAAATGGGTTTTTCATGCAGAATTATTCTTTTTGCTTCAAAATTTGTTTATAGGTTCATTGGGTTAAGACGCTTCCCTGATTAGTTTTCGGGATTGATTGATTAAGTATAAAGGGGGAGAACAGGGGGCTAATACCCCCCTTAATTTATATAAATGGGTTTTTCATGCAGAAATATCCCATTTCCTTCAAATTTTATTTATAGGTTCACTGTGTTAAGGCGCATCCCTGATTAGTTTTCGGGATTGATTGGTTAAGTATAAAGGGAGGAACGGAGAGCTAATACCCCCTTATTTTATATAAATGGGTTTTTCATGCAGAATTATTCCGTTTTCCCACAAATTTTGTTTATAGGTTCACTGTGTTAAGGCGCTTCCCTGATTAGTTTTTCGGGATTGATTGGTTAAGTATAAAGGGGGGGAACGGGGGGATAATCCCCCCTTAATTTATATAAATGGGTTTTTCATGCAGAATTATTCTATTTGCTTCGAAATTTGTTTATAGGTTCATTGGGTTAAGACGCTTCCCTCATCAGTTTTCGGGATTGATTGATTAAGTATAAAGGGGGGGGGGAAAGGGGGGCTAATACCCCCCTTAATTTATATAAATGGGTTTTTCATGCAGAATTATCCGATTTTCTTCAAATTTTGTATATATATTCATTGTAATTAGAGATTTACCTGATTAGTTTAAGGGGTTCATTAGTTAACTATGAGGAGGGTAACGGGGGGATGACCCCCCCCCATTAATATATTGTTTATTTCTTTTTTTTCGATGGGCTTATTTCAAATTCTTTGAAATAAGAGTATAATATACAATTAGTGTGAATAGCCTGTGAACTCAATGCCCTCAGTTTAACTGGGCAGTTTTATTTTTATTTTTTATACTGAAGGAGCTAGAAATTTGAAATTTGTCATTGTAGTTACTTATAAGATGTAAATGCTCTCTAAGAACAAAATAAAAAAGAAATTGAAATTTAAAAGGGTGAAATGAGCGAAAAGCGTTCTAAAAACAGTCTAAATTACAATTTCTATGAAATCTCTGGAACTACAGAACCGATTTCAAAAGTAATGGTGGCAAATTGATGGGGACAATCCCTACTCCAACATAGGCTATATTTTATGTCGTTGCCACTATTATCAATGGGTTGCAGGATCGAAAAATGTTCGAAAATTGCGATTTTTTTATACTGAAGGGGCAAGAAATTTGAAATTTAGCATTGTACTTACTTATAAGATGTAAATGCTCTCTAAGAATAAAATTAAAAAAAAAATCGAAATTTAAATGGGTGAAAGAAGCGAAAAGCGTTCTGAAGTCATTCTAAATTACAATCTCTATGGAATCTCTGGAACCACGGAACCGATTTCAAAAGTGATGGTGGCAAATTGGTGGTGACAATCTCTGCTCCAACAGCCTCTTTAATAAAAAACTATGCGTTGCTGACGACTGGGTTTTTCGCTAATTGTTGCAACAGATTAATCTCGGAAAATGAAGCATTTGAAGTTACTGAAAAAAATGATAGCTCAAAAAGTTCTTGTCAGAAAATTGTTAGACAAACTGCGTTTGAAAGGTAAAAAATTGTATTTTTGTTGATATAAATTTCAAATCTAATGATTATGCCGTTTTTCAAATATTGAATTTCAAAATTACCAAATTTTCCAATGGAGTACCATAACGAAACCTTCATGCGTAAAAAGATAATGATAAGGGCGACGTGTCCTGACGTGTATATTGGCTGTAGCACGAGTCACAAATTATAGTAGCCTTATTATTCTGTTAAAATATAAAAGTTATTTATGAAATGTCAATATTTTGTTGGATTAAAGGTTCGTTAAAAGAAATTGACCAGCGTAGCGGGCGTAGCGTGCTAGTTTATAGTATATTTTTTATAGTTTAAACGAGCCCATAAAAACGGCAAAAAACCCTGACAGAGACAAATAAAAACGAAAAGTAAAATCAGCCCCCCCCCTTCCCACTCCTCCCAAAAAAGGCGATAAACCCTACAGCGACAATCCACCATGAGCGTGACAAGCCAACAGAGATGACAAATATGTAAATCTATGTACGCTAAAGGCGCTTGGTGCATGTAAAATCCGTCGTGGGTGCAAAGTCCACCAAGTTACCTGTGAATTATACCTCTGGGGGTGCCTAGTCAGGTGAAGGTCTCGTCACCTAATCAAGGTTCTAAATTACGAGACCAATTACTTTCATTTCCTTAATTTTCGCCTTTTTTTAAAAATCTGCCAACTGAACAAAGTTAAATAGAAACCTTCAACCGGCAAACAAAGAGAACTGTAGCAAACCACGAGAGAGCAAGCACTGCAGCGATGCCAACAAAACTATAGTCATGTGGATCACAGCCATGCTGTGATTAGGCCATTTCCGCCCCGCTCCCAGGAGCTAACTCGTCAAGCTAGGCACCCATGCCGGGCAGGTAGGGGCCTGGTTAGCGGTATATATATAAAAAAATTAAATACGACATCATTAATAATATATATATATATATATATATATATATATATATATATATATATATATATATATATTGAAGAGGGTAAATTTTACTTAATAATAATGAAGGTAAAAAATAATTTTTCAACTTTTCTCCCGAAACAAAATATAATTTACATTATGGAACAAAGCTTTTAAAATACTAACAGTATCAGAGAAACACCTTATTCCAGGAGCGGGGTTCGAACTCACGCACTCCTTAGAGAGCTAGAATTTCTCTTTCTGGCGCCTTTGACCACCGACCATTTTGAATTCGCTCAACCTTTTTCTGAAATGAAACCAAAACTACTCCGTTTTGTGACAGAAAGGCCCTAAAATGCTCATTGCTCCTGCTCAGATAACCCGAAATCGGTATTAAACATTCGGCTTTGCGTTTTAAATACTCACAGGGCGTTTGCGTTTTAAATACTCACTCTTAGATAAATACTCACAGGGCCAGTAGTATTTTGTCAGAGAGATTATGGAAAAAATATTATTAATCTCACGAAATATTTATTTACGTGCTTATATTTATATATATATATATATGTCATAATATTAAAAAAAATTCCCCTTCTTTTCGCCATTTTCTTAGTTTTTATTCCAAATTATCACCATTCTATTAAATTACTAAATGTTACCTATTTTATTTATTTTAATATTTATCTGTCTTTTATTTATATCTTAAATCCCCTGTCTGATTTAATTCCATATCTTAGTCAAAATATTCTTTAAATTCCTATTCTAAACAATTATTCTAAATTGCAAAAACTTTCTAAAAAAGCATTTGATTAAATTCCTTTTATTGAGGCAGTGAAATTTATTCTTTCAGAATATTTTTTCTTTACATTCTTTTTATTTTATTATCTTCAGATATCTTTCGATTTGTCCCATCATTCCCTGCTTTCGCGGGCTTATTTTTTCCCTTCAAAATTCATCCGATTCCTGTAATGAGTTCTTACATTTACGTCAGGTTAACCCGCCCCTAACCTAATTTCTTAGCTATTGACGTTTGAGTTTTTCGGCGCTCTTTTCTTGGCCACACCCCTGTTTACAAACTATTGGTTGGTAATTTTCGCGCGTTCGTGTTCCTACACCAATTTTTTGAGTATAAAACATACTGCCCGAGCGCGGACCGCCAGAATTTTGCTCTATTTTGGTTGTTAAAATAATATGCGGCTCCAGTGACCCCCATTCTCTAATCAACATTGTCTTTCATCTTGTACACAGTGGGTCATCTAAGTGTATTGTTTCTCATTTTGTACATAGTATGTCTACTAAGTGTATGGTTTGTTTCTTCAATATATGGTATTCCCTTCGAATGTTAGCATCGTACTCCTGTGCTGACAAATTGTGACTCTGCATCATGTAACTGATGATGTTTCCACTATAATGAATCCATGATGTTATAATTTAAAAAGGGGTAGCGTGTAGCCTTTTCATATGGATCAATTTCAATATGTTACTTCGAAACGAATTTTATTTAATATCGTTCTCAAATTTCTTAATATTTACAACTCATTACAACAATTTTTTTTCAGCTTGCTTCGTTTCAACTTACAATCAATTTATAAATCAATAAAAAGTCCAGTCTTGTGCAGTAATTTGAAATCTTAACATCTAACCAGAGTTCTTTTTCACTCTTCACAAAAAGTACAAACGACGGCCTTGCCGTTGCCTTCAGAGATATCCTCTCTCTTTAAAAATGTGTCAGCAAAACCTTTTCTTCCCCACTAAGATGGGAATCCGTCCTGAGATGAGTGTTTTTCCACCAACACTCGTCTCCCGCCAAACTCTAACTAACTTCCCCTCGATTCCCTTTCTGGTCCGTTGGCTCCAACAAAAGTCTCTCCGTTCACCAATGAAAGAAGTTTCCATTCACGTCATAGCATTCAGTTTTCCTGTGATTCGATCGGGATTCCTTTTTGGGAGGTCTTACAGAAATACTAAGCAATCCACAAAAGTTTCTCACGGTGTAAAAGTTCCCACGATAGAGACCTCACCTGTAGACGGTTAGATCACAGAAATATTTTGCTGTCTAAGCAATTTCCGTTCACAAGATTGATCGAAGCTATTCTGTGCCTTTGCAGGCCGGCGACATTCTTGTAAGTTAGCAGAAAAATATGAGGGAAGTTTTCCCACACCTGGGAATTTCTATCCTTGATTATTTTGCATAATTAGCAGACTGTGAGAGATTTAATGAAATCGTCACAACACCCCCACCTTCAAAACATTTTCCGGGTTAAAACGCGGAAAATCTGCAAAAAAGGGTTAGCTCAACATATTTGAGTGGCTAAAATAACATTTCAATTTAACCTCACTATATACATCAGTGACCTAATTTCTTATATACTGTTTACCATTGCTGGAACATCTAGCTTTAGAGACTTTTTTTTTTTGAAAGATACTTTTTTTTTCACTACACATGCCAAAATAACAATAAAACTAAAAATAATCAAATATGTACAAAAGATTGAGTTTTACTCAAAAACTTACTGCTGAATTTCTTTACTAGCGTTTGTCGAACAATACTTTTTACACAAACGTTCCACTTCTTTAAAAAGAGTGTCACAAAGGCGTGAATCTCCCATACTGTCATTACTCTGTTTCAACAGGTCTTCAAAGGATTTTAGAAAAATCTTCGGGATTTCGTTTTCTCCCTCCAGATTAACTTTCGAATGAGGAACCTCCCTGTCAACACTCACTTCCCAATTTTCGCATCTATTTTTCGAATTTCCCTGCCGGTCGAAAACAACTCATCAACTTTCCTTGACCTATTCAAAAGGGTTTCTTTTTCGCCAATACACTGAGAACGGTGGTTCTTCATTTCGGGGGGAAATGACAAAAGAATTTCTTCCTGCCCTTGGGGATCTGTTAAAGGGTTTATCTCATTCCCCGGGTTCTCAAAACTGGAATTAGTTTGTGATTTTTGCTTTCGCTTTATCCTTTCATTTATTAAAGCCTGCGTCTTATTACCTAAGAAATAGTGTTTAATTTTAGAGTGTCTAGGCAGGATTACCGCTTTCGTATTTACATATCCGAGACCTTTTATTTCTATCTTTATACGTAGCACTCTAAATCGTTTTGGATATTTATCAAAAGTCTGTTTGAGCCAAACATATTCGTTACCTAATTTGCTTTTATTTACCAAATTCCACGGGCACACATCATACGAGCTGTCTGAGTCTCTAAGTACACACACCCTCTTCCCATTTATTTTGTTTTCACTCAAAAAAGGTCGGAACAAACTTTTGTCTTCGCTTATATCGCCTAAGAGATTTATGCTCTCGAAAGATTTTACTTCCGTACTATCCCTTTGTCTTTTCGGACAACGGGCCATTAGGTGAAATTCGCTTCCACACGTATGGCAACGCCTCTTTCGTTCAAAGATACGTTCCCTGTCTTTAATATCTTTGTCTCGCCAATTTATTTTTTTGTTGGAATTTTTTTCTTCTCCAGAATTTGCCTCTAGTTTCGTTTCTTCAGATTTCCTATCATAAAAAGAACTCGCATTCTCTTTTTTATCTGAAATTCCTTTTACTGCTTCATATTCGTCGAGACATTTAGCTAAAATTACAGGGTCTTTGTAATTTGCCCACGAATCAATGAAATGCTCTTTCATTTCACTAGAAGCACGGAGCTTGATTTGATCCGTAGTCAATAAATTTTTCAGACTGCTGAAATCCGTAACACCCAAACCATTTAACCATCCCTCTAAATAACTGTTGATCTCGAAAATAATGTCCTTCCAAGGAGCATCTGGATTACGCGGATGTTTCAGCAGTTTCTGACGGTACGCTTCGGGACTCATGCGGAAGCGCTCTAGCAAAATTTTTTTGACGTATTCAAAGTCGTCAGTCCGATCTTGCGGTTCCCTTAAAATCAATTCTGCAATTTCGACTGGCACTAAAGCTAACAAATGCGTCACTAAGTCACCTGTCTCTATTTCCGCTTTGGTCGCCTGTCGTTCGAACAAATTTAAAAACAAAGTTATGTCAGAGCGTTTCGGATCAAATCGATGCATGATTGTTCGGAGCGGCAATTTAGGTGGGCGTTCCGACCCGCCACTGGAAATTGAACTACGTCTGTTTACATCTTGCGTCAATCTAAGTTGTTCTAACGTAAATTCGCGCTCTTTTTGTTTTTCCTCTCTTTCTCTTTCTTCTTTCTCCCTCTCATATTCCCTTTGTTTTTCCTCTTTTTTCTTTTGCGATCTTATCTTCGCGATCTTTTATGATATACCCAGCTTGCGTAAAAGCAAAATCTCTATCGTAATCATCATCAGCTTCGATTTTTTGGATAATTACCGGGATCCTGTCATTTTTCCCTATCTCCACTCCCAATTCTTCCGCTAAATTCTGCAAATCAATTTTCCTGCATTGTTTCAAATCAGTTACTTCTTGCATTTTAAAATTTTATGCAAATACAATATAAAGATGAAAATAATAGTTTCGCTCGCTAACTTATGCAATAGGGATTCTAACACTTTATGGAAAATTTTCTGCTACTACCCACATAATACTAACAATTTTAAATACAATTCAATTTGAGGAATAATTAAAATAGTATACATATAAAAATAAATTTTCAATATTGTAAACTTTTTCAATACACTGACACGTTTTGGTGTCGATCATGCAACTTTAAAACAAATTTAGAAATTCGAAATTCTGTGCACATAATTCAACCAATACTTGATATTTCTGACCCCGCAGGTAACAACTTTCCCAGTTAGAACAAAATGAACACTTTTTGCAACTGCTAAAAAAATTTTCCTAACATCACATATGCAAAATATTTTAGTATCAAAAACATCTATTGTTTCACAAATAATAAAATTGTACAATCTTTGAAATCTTTCAATCAGGAATTACTATACAATCGACTTATTTGAAAAAACGGCATTTTTATCTTTTTTTTCGGAAAAAAAAATTATATATATATATATATATATACACATTTAGCCTGACAGTACCTCCTTATATTATTTTACTGCCAAAAGAAAATTTACACTATCAAATTTTATGCTGATAACAAATATACATATATTTTTCCAAATATGTTAAAAGTTATTAAATTAAAAAAATTATCATAATCTATCATAAATCAATATTCAAAAATAAAAAATTTCTCAGAAATGAATTTTCCTCACTAAAGAATATAAAACAAAATGAGAGCCACTCAAAAATGAATTGAGCCTACCTTTTCTACAGTCTTTGTCAGCATCATCAGTCGCCGGTTTCGGGTCTGGCCTAGACGTCGTCGACTGCACAGGTCATCTCGATTTGTCGGCTCCTGATGTTTCCATTTCAAGGGCTTGCTTCGGGCTTGTTATTTGTACACAAGGGCTTGCTTCGGGCTTGTTATCTGTACACACGGGCTTGCTTCCAGGACGGAGCTGCTGTCTGTCGTGCCACTGCCAGGGCTTGCTTCGGGCTCTGTTTCTACGTTCGGATGACGGAACTGCGGTGTCTGTCGTACCAGTGCAAGGGCTTGCTTCGGGCTCTGCTTTCCTCTCCTGGCGTCAGATCTTGCGCTCTTAAATGCGGGCGGGCGTCACTGCTACTGTCTGGGCTCTCTTCACTGATGCTAATTAATTTTTGTTGAAATATCCGACCCGCTTGCCACCAGCTATAATGAATCCATGATAATCCATTATAATTTAAAAAGGGGTAGCGTGTAGCCTTTTCATATGGATCAATTTCAATATGTTACTTCGAAACGAATTTTATTTAATATCGTTCTCGAATTTCTTAATATTTACAACTCATTACAACAATTTTTTTCAGCGTGCTTCGTTTCAACTTACAATCAATTTATAAATCAATAAAAAGTCAAGTCTTGTGCAGTAATTTGAAATCTTAACATCTAACCAGAGTTCTTTTTCACTCTTCACAAAAAGTACAAACGACGGCCTTGCCGTTGCCTTCAGAGAAATCCTCTCTCTTTAAAAATGTGTCAGCAAAACCTTTTCTTCCCCACTAAGATGGGAATCCGTCCTGAGATGAGTGTTTTTCCACCAACACTCGTCTCCCGCCAAACTCTAACTAACTTCCCCTTCGATTCACTTTCTGGTCCGTTGGCTCCAACAAAAGTCTCTCCGTTCACCAATCAAAGAAGTTTCCGTTCACGTCATAGCATTCAGTTTTCCTGTGATTCGATCGGGATTCTTTTTTGGGAGGTCTTACTGAAATACTAAGCAATCCACAAAAGTTTCTCACGGTGTAAAAGTTCCCACGATAGAGACCTCACCTGTAGACGGTTAGATCAGAGAAATATTTTGCTGTCTAAGCAATTTCCGTTCACAAGATTGATCGAAGCTATTCTGTGCCTTTGCAAGCCGGCGACATTCTTGTAAGTTAGCAGAAAAATATGAGGGAAATTTTCCCACACCTGGGAATTTCTATCCTTGATTATTTTGCATAATTAGCAGACTGTGAGAGATTTAATGAAATCGTCACACCACGAATAAAATATTGATTCTCCTTCGACAAGTCTTGTCTTTGAATTGCTGCTCTGGTGTGTATGTATGGATTATCGGTGGAATTACTCCATGCCTCATTTTCAGCGAATCAATTGCCATACTTAAGGATGTGACGACTGCGTAATTTTCATGGTGTCTACCCCATAATAAGAAAACCGGTAGTCACTAATGCATTCATTATTACCTGCAAAAAATCGTAATATAGAAATCCTTTCAGGATTTAATCCCACGAAAGATGCGTCTCGGCCAACAACTTCATATATGAATTACAACAATTTGCTCGAAAGACTCTATTCGACAAAATTGTTCTCAGTCTGGGATCCTGGATGCTGCGGTGGAAGCAATGTTGCGGAGACTTTTATAATTCACAACAATGTGGATTAATTCGTCGTGACATATGGAAAATCACTTTACTACAGTCTTTTCTTTTTAAATAAAAATAAACAAGAGTAAAGGAGGAGTCATATATTTAGGACTGTTTGGTATAATTTTATTTATTACTTCTTTTTTTTTCAAAAATAATTTAAGTTTTAACTGGGAAAAATAATTCTGTTATTTGTGTGTTTTTATTTTATTTATTTATTTATTCCATTTTCATTCTGTGATATTTATTCATATGAAATAATTTTTATTTATGGAAAAAATGTAAGTAATACCTTTTCATTTATTATTTAAATAAAAAATTATTGGAACGTATTCTATGCAATTCCAAACTGCATAAACATTTTATTAGATTTTCTGAACTACAGATTACACCAATGATTGCGTAATAGTCGCAAAAGTAACTTTAGAAGTTTATTGAATTGAAAAAAGCTTGTGCTGAATTGCGCAACATTAGAAGGGTAAATTATTATGTGCAATTTAATTTATTTGTTTATTTCATCACTTTTGTTTTATTTGTTGATACTATGCTCCGGGATGACAAAGCAAGAAACAAAAAAAAATTGTTCTTACGAAATAGTGCTACTTATTTTAAAAAATGAACTTGGATATTTCTAGTTATGTGTTTTATTATTTTATTTATTTATTTCATTCTATTTTTCTTTTTGTGATATTTATTCATATACAGTAAAATCTATTTATAGAAAGACTAGAGATGGCAGTTTTACATTTGCTATTTAAAAAATAAGAGGAAATTTTGTGTTTCGTGACATTGAACTATAATTGTGGAATGAATTTAAATATGAATTTGATATTTTTACTGATGTATATTATTTGTTCTTGTTATTTAAATTATTAAGAGTTAGATATTTTTACAGTTGTTGTTAAGTTAAAGATTAATATAGTATGAATTGATGTTAGATATTATTAATATTATTAATATTATTTGCTATAAGATAGATTACAAAAAAAAAGTTTTTACTAGTAAAATAAACTTAAATTATTCTAAATTTTATAAGTAAATGTTATGTTTTGCTGATTCATTTACTGTGTAGATTTATTTCTGTTGCAAATCTCTATAATTAATTGAATTCAGTAGGGAAGCTTTTTCAGAGATGTCTATCAGTATTTTGAGAGTGGAATATGATGTTTAACAATAAACTAAGGGGAAATGGGTAAATTTGTTTAAAATAGAAAAAAAATCAGATAAAACTTAAACCAGTATATTCAATATGAAGTTTATAACACTAAACTAACTTGGGATTCTATATTTTATTGAATGAAATTTCTGGTGTAGGTCTATTTTTGTTCCAAATCCTTATAATCATAGAATTCAGTGGGGATAATGACTAAAGGATGGATTTTACTAGGAATTTACAGAAAATGGAGTATGGAATAATGAGCTTTACAATAAATATAACAGAAATTTAATTACAAATTCTGGTTTTATATGCATTCCAGTAACCATCTAAATTTAATTTTAATAAATTTTAATTATTTATTTTCACAAAATTAAATATTATGTTGTTACTTTTGCACAGTATTAGTGGTTTTTATACTGGCCAGGGATTAATTACTAATTTCATGAACTAACAATATATTTTTGTATGTTTGTATGTTGGGTTAAGGAATGGTTTTGGCATGACATGCAGGGATGTCTGTTGATTTCTTGATTTATTGTGTTTAAAGGCGCACCATTAAAAATTTTATTATTTATTCTTATGAATATCTTTTCCTTTTTTGGTCTTAGCCATCATGGTATGATCAATTATCTATAACAACTTATTCTAATTTCTTCTTTTGGCAATTTACTATTTACCACTTTCTTAGGCAGTTAAGTTAAATTAAATTAAATTACTATTTAGTATTGTTATTTAACTATGTAAATAAAATTAATTCAATTATTAAACTAAATTTAAATTAACTTATTTTACCACCAAAAACCCTTGAGTATAAATTATAAATATGTAAATATAACTTAAATTTTTAATATATTATTTATGTTGCTTATTTTGAATTAAATGTTAGGAAAAATGATGCACTCACCAATTTATTTAAATACTTAATACAAGGACTTAGAATTTGTGATGGTGATAATTATTTACAAAATGCTAGATCAGGTAGAAGTTGATTTATTGAGAAATGATGAAGAATTTAGCATTATATTACTGTAGTAAATTGTTCTATTAGGTAAGTTTGAGTTTTCATAAATCTTAGGCTGACCAATGGGGAATTACACCTCATTTTGTCCATAGATTGGGTAAAACAAAATTCATTATTTGCCAAGATATTTAGCATTAATAAATTTACTAAATTGAAGCAAGCTCCCATGATTGTTGAAATAAGGTAATGATCATTTGGAAAAATGTGTGTATATTTAGGAAATTTTGAATAAATGATATTACTAGAATTGAGTACTCAAACTCAATATGATGTAATGATTAATACGTGATGATGATGAAGAATTAAAGGGAAGATAAAGATGATAATAAAATAAAAAGTATTTAAAGGTGAAATTGAAAATTTTAGGTAAGGTGCATTCAAAAAGTTTCTGATGTTATGTAAATAAAATTTTGATGTTGTTGTTGTTTTATTTTTTTGTTGTTGATTATACTATTATTATTGTGGTTGTATTTGTTACTATGATGAAAAAGCTCTAAGATAATCAGTGCAACATATTAATTTTTAAGTTTAACAAAGATAGTAAATGCAACTTAATACATTCTTATGTATTTTATTGGATAGGATTTCTGGTTGAAGCAAACTTTAGTTCTTATCAACATTCCTTATAACATTCTGATTCAGTAAGAAAAGGTAAAGGATTATGAATTGTTTTGCCAGATGTTATTGATAAAATATAATCTAAATTTTGTTCTTAGGGTTTTAGTTGCATAAATTAAACTTATTCTTTAGACTCTTCTTTTATAGAATTTTATCAATAATCATGTAATAGATATCAATTTAATAGCTTAATTTAAAAAAATTATAATAGGCATAAAACTAATTAAAATTAATAAAATAAATTATGATGAACTAATCTCAATTCTTTTAGTGTGGCAGTGTATTTCTAGCATACTAGTATTTAGTGTGTGAGCTCATTGGGAATATTACTGTTGAAATTTGTATTCGAATTAACTTTTATGCTGGCACAATTGATTGGTTTAGATTGAGAATTTCTTATATTGAATTGAATTGGATTACAATATTATACTTTAAAATACTAAAAATTAAACTAAGCAAAATTAAACTATTCTTAAGTAATAAAATAAACTAAATATTAAAAAAAAATTAAAGATTTTTTTGCTTTTTAAGAGTTTTCAGATTTTTTCCAATGCATAACTTGAATTATTTTCTTGCTATTAAAATAGAAGAATATTGTCCCTACCCAGGTAACTAGAAGAAACCACTATTAATTTATTGTTATTATTCTTAGTATTGTATTATTTTTCTTGCTATTATTATTATTGTTATTATTTTATTTATTGTATTTTATTGTGTTAATATTATTCTTATTACTAGTTTTGAGTTTTTGCTAGTATAAAGATAAAACAAATACTTGAGAATTACTGCAAATTGATGTGATATTTTTGAATTTTATTATTAGTTATATTATTATTTAATTGATGTTGAAAGAGAAAAATTTTACTAGTACTTACTATAAGATGAATTAAGTTAATGTTTGATGGAACTCAAACTAGATGATATTTGAAGTTAAAATTTACATGAAGAGGAATATGGACATATACTCCACATAACTCCTTATAACTCCATGTAATTTCATACAATTTCATACTTGACAGCTGGACTACTACTATGATATGGAAAACTCTTAAGAGGAATACTTCAGTTATTTTAAGAACCTAAAGACTGTTGTACAATTTGGTTCATAAGTCCTCAACTAGTTCATAATTTTGTTTGATAAGTATTAATTTTATTATTATATGTCTTCTATTATTGTATATTATTATTGTGCTATGACAGCTAATGGCAACATGGACAGGCCATTGTTGATTTTTTGATATTTAAAGACAACCTGTTGAAAGAATAGTTGTTATACACATAGACTTTTTGAAAAGGAAGAGACTCTCAATTGGACTCTATAGTTATTATCAATTGTTATAGTTAGTACAATTGTGTTATAGTTAGTAAAAAATTTAAGGTATTAAGATATTGATGTAAAATTTTAATAATTACTTTGTACATTCTCAGTTACCAGATTGTGAGCCGAATCCGTGTGGTATGTTCCTTCAATGAACTTGCAGGTTAATGATTTGGGTGAGGGAATATGTAATAATAAAAAAAAATTCCCCTTCTTTTCACCATTTTCTTAGTCCTTATTCCGAATTATCACCATTCTATTAAATTACTAAATGTTACCTATTTTATTTATTTTAATATTTCTCTGTCTTTTATTTATATCTTAAATCCCCTGTTTGATTTAATTCCATATCTTAGTCAAAATATTCTTTAAATTCCTATTCTAAACAATTTTTCTAAATTGCAAAAACTTTCTAAAAAGCATTTGATTAAATTCCTTTTATTGAGACAATGAAATTTATTCTTTCAGAATATTTTTTCTTTACATTCTTTTTATTTTATTATTTTCAGATATCGTTCGATTTGTCCCATCATTCCCTGCTTTCGCGCGCTTATTTTTTTCTTCAAAATTCATCCGATTCCTAAAAAGAGTTCTTACATTTACGTCAGGTTAACCCGTCCCTAACCTAATTTCTTAGCCATTGACGTTTGAGTTTTTCGGCACTTTCTTCTTGGCCACACCCCTTTTTACAAACTATTGGTTGGTAATTTTCGCGCGTTCGTGTTCCTATTCCAATTTTTTGAGTATAAAACATACTGCCCGGTCGCGGACCGCCAGAATTTTGCTCTATTGTGGTTGTTAAAATAATATGCGGCTCCAGTGACCCCCATTCTCCATTCAACATTGTCTTTCATCTTGTACATAGTGGGTCATCTAAGTGTATTGTTTTTTATTTTGTACATAGTATGTCTACTAAGTGTATGGTAGTCTCTTCAATATATGGTAGTCCCTTCGAATGTTAGCATCGTACTACTGTGCTGACAAATTGTGACTCTGCATCATGTAACTGATGATGTTTCCACAAATAAAATATTGATTCTCCTACCACTAGTCTTGTCTTTGAACTGCTGCTCTGGTGTATGTATGGCGGTGGAATTACTCCGTGCCTGATTTTCAGCGAATCAATTGCCATACTTACGGATGTGACGACTGCGTAATTTTCATGGTGTCTACCTCATAATAAGAAAACCGGCAGTCACTAATGACATTCATTATTACCTGCAAAAAATCGTAATATATATATATATATATATATATATATATATATATATACTATTTAGTTATTTTCGTATAGTTTAAAATAAAGTATTATAATTAAATTTCTCTGTTTGCATGTAAAATGCAATTTCTGGGCCCCAAGGGAAGTCAAGACAGTATGCTGCAGAATGTATTTGGGTCCCACTCAGAAACGACCGGCTAGACGGGCGAAGACCGGCTAGTATAATATATAATCACGAACAAAAATATACAAAAGCCTCTTCCGAGTTACCCATGATTCCGAAAAGCACCATCCTTGCTATACGACTATATGTCTGCTCTCAAATATTAATGTGCTTAATACCTAACTGGAAGATATTTAATCGATTCCCATGTTTTTTCCATATATTCAGTATCAGGTGTAACGCAACAGCATAACATCACAACGGAAATATGACCAACACTAGGGCTCCTATAATACTATAGTATATAGGAGCCTTAACCAACACTTCCGCTTTGTCAGCTTTTCTTGACACGGGGTACACAAATATCTTTTTGCTACATGGTAGCGCGAGCTGGATCTTTCATGCACGAAACTTATTTTATTCAGGAAATATGCAGGCAATTATGCATTTTCATCAAATTATTCTGTGCGAAAGTTCTCACGTTCAATCTTGGTACCATTTTACTCCTTTTAGTACATCACTGATAAGATGATGATAATAAGGAAATTCAGAAATATCCGATTCCTTTATTTGAATCTAATTCCATTTTCCATTTCAAAATTCTTCATTAACTTTTTAAATCTTTTTCAGTAAGGGATTCCTCAAAAGTTTACACGTCAACTAAGAACTGTAATCATTTCCTCTTTATAATTCAAATAACGATGAATTTTCAAATTATATGCTTGATTCTAAATAAAAACAATAGCAGGCGTTTCATGCATTATTTAAAACAAGAACGTAAAATCATGCATCAAGCGTAGATTATGAAACACTTTCCAACACTTCCAGAATTCTTTAACAAACCTTCCAGTTTAATAAGGTAATTAAGATACGTAAGTAAATATTTTACAACACGCAAAACACATTTTGAAACCAGATTTCAGTAATTACAGGCCATAGCCAGAAAAGTACTCCAATTCTTTTCTGCAGCCCTATATATGATATATTAGATTTGTATATACTCTTTATAGTAAGTTACAATAGAGTTTAGTAAGAAAACATATAACACAGTTGAAAATTCCCCTTCAGTAGTTTCTACCAATGGACGGGAACATATTTGAATTATTTTGTAGAGCCCTGTATATTACCTAAAGAATTTTATACGCGATATACGTTAAGCTACAGTTTAATTCAGACAAAAACGCGCTGTAAACAACTGAAACCACACTTCCATAAATTATCATATATAAGCGATCATGTATCCTCCGTTCTTTGCGTGGCAATGTAATATGATTTTATTTATATTTAACAAACATCCCTTAGCATACTAAACATATTTCACATTCAACATTCACAACTTGATTAAAAAACCCTTTTAGCAATTTACATTGATGCAGAGTAATGCTTACGAATTATTTTGTGTGGCCCTGTATATGATCTATAGCTTTTATGCTTACCACATGGTATGGAAAAAATTAGTTAAACACATACTTAACTGAAAGCGCACTTCCAGCAATTATCGCTTATAGACGGATACAGTACTGTATCCAAAAACTTTTATCTGTCCCAGTAAATGAACAATAAATGCTATGCAGATCACATTATGCAACAGGTATCTTATAGTAAACCCCCAGTAATGTTTATCAATTTCATTATATTTGAAATAGTGTAACGTAATTAAAGTACGCTGCCAATAATTTTTCTCCGTAGAATATTATGTATGTAACCGAATATTTTTGTGTGATCCTGTAAATGACTGATAAATGCTTTACACTCCATATGCTACAGATAGCATGTTTTAGCGCACCCCAGAAATTGATATAAATTTCATTATGTTTGTAATAGTGTAACATGATTAAAATGCACCGCAAATGTCTTTTCCCCATAGACTTTAGAATAACAGAATTATTTTGAGTTTCCCTGTAAACTAATTATAAGTGCTACACGTATCATATTCGATAGTAAACATCTTATAGTGCAATTCAATGATGTATATCAATTTCAATATATTTTAAATAGTGTAACATCATAACAATATAATAATGCGAAACTGTGGCTCGAATTACTCCATGGTCACAGATATGAAAATAAACAACCAAGTAAAAAATAATAGATAACGTGCGTAATTTTTAAAAAAGTACATGAAAATAATAACTTCAAAGCCCGTGCAATTTTGGAATATTCTCATTTTGTTTTTGAAAATGACTCGGAAAGAGTCGAAACATGTAAAACAACTAATAAAAGTTATTTTAATTTATATTATGTTGTTAATTTACACCTTTAGCATTTAAAAGGAATATAGTGTAACATCATTAAAATACACTCCAAAGGATTTTTCTTCACAGACCATAATCTAAATGCATTTTTTTGAGTGCCTCTGTAAACGAAGTATAAATGCTACATACTTCATTTTCTTTACCGAACATGTCATTACATATATCAATATCATATACCGTTTGCATGGCAATCCTAGTATATTTATGTAAGTTTGAGCACGGACAGACGACCAGCTAGCCAGCCAGCGAGACAGACAGGCAGACGGCCAGGCAAACCGAATTCATAAACACTTTTCAACTATGTTGGAAAGTGTTAAAAAGACAAATGTTTCTTAATCTAGGAAAATATAATGTAACCACGAACGAAAATATACAATAACCTCTTCCAAGTTACCCACGATTCCGAATAACGTTATTTTTCTTTAGAAACCTAAGAAAGCAAAATATTTTTGAGATTTAAATAAACATTTATGAAAAACAATGTTTCTTTTGCTGCCACTGATTTTCGGAAACATTTCTGAGTAACTTTATAGTGTATTAATCAGTTTTCTGAAGTAGGGATACAGTTTCTTTTTTTTTCGGATACTTTCAATTCTTAAGTAAACATTTTCGTGTTCAACAAACGTGACAGACAAACATGATAAATAACCAGCATTAAAATTAATATTATTTTGCCACTCTTGCATGTATAAATTCAATTACGCAGCTGAAAATGTTTAATTGAGAATTGATAGTAGCCTAAAAATCGATATTTCGATTTGATAAAACTGATTAATACGCTATAAAAACCACACTCGGAAACATTTCGTAAATCTGTGGCTTTGTTTTTATAAATATTTTTATAAGAAATTTTGTTTTTATAAATGCTTTTTTAAATGTGAAAAATATATTGTTTTCTAGGGTTTCTAAGGATAAAGATCGTTCTTCAAAATCATGGGTAACTCAGAAGAGGTTATGTTATTGTATATTTAGAGTTTAAAACGTTACTATGAAATAGTGTGATGCAGCAGTAAGAAAAACAGAAAGATTAACTGAATTTTTTTCTCAGCTTTCAATTACTTTTTAGAAGTTATCTAAGCGATAACTAAACAAGTAATATAATTTTTTTAAAAGTCAATTCCTACTTTTTAATCATAAATATATAAAATAAACCCGTGCAGCATTAATGTCCCACGATACTTTATTGAACATTATTTTATAATCATCGTTGCGGTATTTTATTTTTTGTTTGCATCACTCATTTGAGATAAATCTTGCATTTCATTTATAAAAACAATGGGAGGAATTTTTTTTTCTCCCATTTAAAACTAAAATTAATTAATTAGATTTAATGAATGAATTAATATTTGAAAAGACTGTATTAACATAAAGTGTCATCCACTACAAGTTTAAAAAATATTATTTGAACTTGAGTGGATGAATAGAAAATATTTTATTAACGATTGAAAATTTGAACAAGATATATATAGAGAGAGTGTGAGCTAATAGTAGGAATTTAAAAAGCAGATCAGTAAGGAAATTTACCGGTTATATTGCAAAGTACGTACATTATATTTAAATGTATTATCTATATATCTGAAGTTAGTCTAAATATTATTGAAATTGCTGCTTCTGATCTTCTATAGAGAGATCCTGTTTATTGCAAAACTATTCTTGATAAAAGTAATATTAATTTTTAAACTTTATGAGAAAACTAAAAGATTGATAATATGATTCATTCTTTAATTGCTTAACCTCCCCTTTGCATATATATTTCTTCAGAGACTGAGAGACAAATTTGTAACTTCAAAAGACATTTCACAAAGGAAATACTTATTCTTTCATTTAGTATGGATATGAAATTATTATTAATTTCAATGTAGCACTCGCAAGAAATGATAATCAGGCACACCTTAAAATGACGATAATGCACATCTTAAACCTAAATATGCCAGTAGAATTAAAAAAAAAAATCTTAAAGGTATTAAGACTATTTAAATTCCTTAAAATGTGTAATTCAGATAGTATGATACGGAAAACAAAATGCTAAAAAAATACAACAAATTTATGCAGTTTTACGTTTTATTTCAGCTATTTTGAATTTTACAACTTTGTATCTTTTCTTTATATCTTTAGAACATCTTTTTCATTTCATCACTACAACATCGTTTAAAAGTCCAAGTTCTTAAACTTATTCTGACCCGGAGAATTTGATCTTGACATCAGCGATAGTCATGTTGTCAGTGAGCAATTCTTCATTGGAACGGGCATAGATGTGACGGTCGAAGGGGAAGCCCATTGGTTTCCTGTCAGGGTACTTCTGGTCCTTAGCACCACAGTAGCTGACGGCATCGGCACAGTGAACCTTATCGCCAGCACCATCAGGCTAAAAAATAAATAAATAACTTGTATATAATTCAATATTACAAATCTAATGAAACAAGGGTCAATCAAATAAAAATCGAAATTTCGTCCCACCATGTTCTGGGAAGGGGATAGCAAAATCAGACATATATATATATAATTGATAGAGACGTCACGAGTCTAGCCCATCTTTGGTTTGACCAGAAAAATTAGTTTTTCAGCATAAAGACAAATCAGAAGGTAGTACAATCTTCCGTTGCGCAAAGAATAACTATTAAATTTATTGCGTAAAACCCACCAAAAAATTACTCATATCATAAGCATACCTCTGAGACACCTGTCTTTAGAAAACTCAGGTCGAGGGATTGACACAAAATGATTTTGAAAAAGCGAGAAGCTGTTGAAAATGAGGACTATGTTTTGCACTATCTTGATTCAAAGTCAGTTACTCGGACCAGTGTGACTAATGATGAAAATACATACTCCTTTAAGTCTCATACTAATGTTGCATACTTCTGTCGACTTTTATATTAATGAGACAAAACTTGAATATCGGGGAAAAGACGCGGATTTCTGATCAAGAGCTTCATTGACAATTCAAACCTCTTATAGCAGCTTTAGCTCAATAAAACTGAAAGAAATGCATTGCAAGTTTAAGAACACACTTCTTACAGATTATACTTTCCGATCTGAACTATTACATATTTGGAGCACCGAAAGAAGCATCGAGGAGTCAACAAATTGAGGACAATGTATCCTTTCAAGCGCACAATTGACTAGAAAAGAAGCACCTTTCAATATATGATAACAAAATGAAAAAATTACACGACCGCTAGAAAAAATGGGTTTAGAAATCATGGGGTTATGTAGAAAATATATACTGCCAATTTTGTATCTTCAATAAATTTTAAAAAGTAAATTCTGGTCTATATTTGATGACTCTTATATCAACAGTTTTTCCCCCTATATTACTTGATTAGCTTTTAATGCCTAACGAAATTACATTGATAAATATTTTTTCTGTCTTTACATATAAGATATAATGATGATGATTATAAATTAAAAAAAAAAAAAGTAGCCTAAAGTTATAAAACATATACCTTACAGTTCATGTGAAAAAATGTTGATACCAGATGAATGTGTGACAAATAATGCTAACAATTAAAAAATTCTCATGTTTTTAATCTTTCCATAACTGAATTTTCTTTTGTTCTTATACTTTGCGTATACTTTCATACTTTGCGTATAATTAGTATAAAAGAGACTAATACTAAACTATTTTCAGCCTAATGAATTTCTTATTGCAATGTCTTTTCTAGATCAATGTTCGACATTTAGAGTTCTTAACCACAGGAATAATTTTATAGCTGAAGATTAAATTAGTTAACTTTTCTTTCAACACCGACTACTTTCGTAAAAATGTTCTGAAATTAGTATTTGTAACTCTTTTTAATCCAACAAATATTTAAACTGGGTTTTTTATAGAGGAAACAAGGTACACTTACATTGTCGACGGTGTAGTCAGTTGCCATGACAAACAGTTCGAATTCCATGCCCTTAACTGTTCCTTTGGGAACAAGCATATTCTCTGGCCATCCACAGCTACAGTATTCAGAAGCATCAGCAGGACCATGTTGACCGTCCTTCAACTCTTCAAAGGTGAAAGTGTGAGCAAGTGTGACGCTGGAATCAATGGCATTGCGATTGATTACGTTCTTGCCAGGTGCCACTATAAAACATAATAATAGTGCATCAGGGATATAATAACTGAATGAATTTTGAAAAAAAAGGAACTTTTAATAGACATTTAAATAGAGTAAGTTGCATTAAAAAATTTCCGAATTAGTTCTCTAGCGCGTCAACGGATGACCTTACGCTCGCAGCTATTGAGGCTTTCAGTCTTAATAAGGTGGTATGCCAAGATACATCACTCTAGTAACAAACCGACTAAAAGAAGCAGCCAGGTTTTTGAAAATTGCTGCGCTAAGAGATGGCCTTCAATTTGTATCGTTACCGGTTAGGGTATCATATCTGGAAGGAGTAACTCTTTTAAATTAAACAACTGCCCACCAATACGACTTTCCACGTACTTAACATGAACGTTTACGGTATATACATGGAAATTGTTTTTAATGCCATATTAACAAGATTTGCCTGAATCGAGCATCAAAATTTCCCAGTTTCTTGCTGTATTTTTCACCACAAGTTTTGTTGCAATTTTGATTTTTACAGATAAGGAGGAATCTCTCTATTAAGTACTTCTCTTCCACATACCAACATCTTATCATACCAATAATGTTAATTTCCATATAAATGATTTTACCAGGAGGTACATGATATCAACACGGAAGCCAGCACACAGTGTCACCCGTCCAATTGCGAAACATGCACCACGATGCTCTCCCTCGGCGTTAGGTTGGTAAACGGTGTTTTAAATAACAAGAACGAGAACGAGAACAACCCAATGGAGCACCTATCAATAGGTTTTACTTATGGGTATAACTCTTAAGCATTACAGAAGGATATCTAATTTTATTGTTTACAAATTTTGAAAATATTTATAAAATTGCCAATTTATGACGCGTTACCAAACATATACAAAAGAAAACTGTTAGCGAATTTTGACAACAAAATAATAAAATTATAATGTGTTAAAAAAAGAAAAAAAAAATAACAGTCTATCTAAAGCCAATAATATTAACAATAATAGCATAATAATAATAACATAGTGAACAAGACAATCACTATGAGTGAATAAGACGAATTGTCAATCAACAATATTGACACATTTGGTATAATAATACTTTTGATAGTAATAGTAGTAGTAAAAGATAATCACATTTTAGTTATACTAGAATTAGATCTAACATTTAGCCTTACATAAATACATCATTTATGTGCTTTTAAAGAATTATGATATTTTATTCAATTGTTGATAACATTTCAAAGAAGAGGTAATTTTGTTAATCTATAAATATGTAGTACAAGTTTAATATCTTGTTGTTTTCCTTTAGTTTAAAATTAAAATTGGTGTGATAATTAAAATTCGAAAATTTTGTCCTAGATTAGTGATGCGATATATTTAAATTGATTCTGCATTAATGAACAAATTTTGATAAACGGTGATATTAACATCAAGAGTTGTTCTGGGGATATTTTTGAGAGCACATGTTTGTGGTAATCTACTGTTACTTCTTGGGCAAAAAGCTAGAACAAGGATTCAACATGAAATTGAGTGTTAAACTCGGCAAATTTACTACAAAGATATAGAACATGCTTCGGTAACATTATAATATCGTTCGGTAACATTATAAACATTGGGTAACATAAAAAAACGAGGTCTTACAAAAATGTTCAAGTGGCAGAGGGGTTTAGTGGTAAAAGAACGTGATAACGATTAATAAAATAAAATCGTAAACATAACGACCTATCTAGCGCTTTCAAAAGCATCAACTTTGAAAATGTGAAATAAATTAGGAAACATGTACTACATGACGATACTTCAATTAAAACTCGAGTACTTAAAGTTCTTAAAGAAATTTAGAGAAATATTTTTACGCTGATATAGGATAATTGTTCCACAAGAAAATTTTCTGAAAAAAGAGAAATAATTAAAAAAAGAAATCTATAATAAGTTATTATTGGTTTAAATGCTTACATGCTTAACACGTATTTCAGAATTAAAAACATTGCATATTTTCCTTTTCCGTTTTCTCTATAAATTTTTATTTCACATTTTATGTATATTTATTTTTCATCCGATAAAAAATCTTCTTAATTAATAATTATTGTGGTTTTCATTAATTTACCGTTGGTATGTAATCTGTTTGTAAAATTTTACGATAGAAACAATAATTAAATCATTTAATTTAATATTCTAAAATAATTTGAGTTATATCTTACATTCGCTGTGGAATTTGTCCAACTCGATCATCAGTCTCCTTTGCTCGTCAGGTACAAGACGGTTTCCGAGTTCGTCATATTTGGGTCCCAAGAAGACACGGATGGTAGCGTGTTTGGCTCCTCCAGTGTTGTTCTCAATGTTGATGATGTATGAGTAAGGTTCGTGGTCTAAATGGTGGTACTTAACCTAATTTGGAAAATATTAACTTTTAGTCATACTCTCAGAATATTTTAAAGAGACTGTAATCAACAAATGGCAAACAATGTTTTGTACTATAAATATGAATCAGCTCACCTGGACTCTGTGTCCGGTTCCGAAGTTAATACCATGAGACAAGTCCAAGAGATCATCCTTGAAGAATGTGGTAACAACATTGGGTTGTTTGGCGTTTACTTGAGCACTCAAAACTTTGATTCCATCGAAACTCAACTAAAATTGAAAATAATTATTTTTAAAGCCATAAAAACACAAGGAACATAAAGTAAAGATAGAAGGCATTGCTAAAATGTTATGTCCAAGAATATATTATGGCTGTAGTCCATATTATGGCTATGATTGCACATAATATTTATATATATAAATACACACTATTATATACATATATACACACACACACACATATATATATGTTTAATATATCTTCCAGTTTCATTTTAATAATCCTAGTTTAATTTTATGTAGTTATTCCTTACTAATTCGGACTTAGCATGATTGTAAAACGCTATTATCAAATTTTTTTAAAATCAAAATTCCTACAAAAATTATGCATAGCATTTTCAACATCGACTTATGTACTTTTGAAAGTAACAAAAACCTTTTTTGTTAAATCTATCATACTGTCACAATTTTTTTTTTCGTTTTTTATTCATATTTAGTCATTTCTGTAAAACTCAATAGTTCACTTCAATAGTTCATATAAAACTCGAACATACCATACAATTGTGATATTACATAATATTTCAACTTTTTTGTATATTTTTCTCCTTATTATTACTGTTTTTTTGGCAAAGCAATCAAATTCCTACAGCATAATCCGATATATTTTAATATATCAAAATATGCACTGTATGTCATACTCATCAGACAAAATTTTGTGCAAAAATTTCTTAACTTATAGAAAAAAATCCCGAATCAAATTATTCAAAATTTAAAAAGAAAATTCTATTCATTCAGGTGTATGTTAATGTGAAACATATAAGGTATGACATTTCAAGATTTGAAAGTTTTTTTAATCTACTTAGCGAATAAGCATTTTATAAATAGTATATACTTATGTATATACTTATCGCATCAAAACATAAGTATTTAACAATACTAACTGCAACATTAATTGTGATCCTTTAAAGATTATTCTATTTACATTGTCGACAAATTTTTATTGTAGAATGTTTTGATCAGATTAAAGCAGTATATTACCTCTTCCTTGGTGTAGGGCTTAAGAGTGGCTTTGAATTGTTGGAAAATGTTGTCGACGAACCTATGCCATCGGTAGAAAATTGGATCTCTGAGTGAGGTAGAGGTATCACTCATGACACCGGGATTTTCCTGAAAAACATTATAATTGTGTATATATTTTTTAATGACAAATTTAAACTTATTTAAAAAATACTCAATAAAAAGTATTGTATTTTACAAAGAAATATTTCTATATCTTACTTGGAATCTGCCATCAGGGTCGTGCATTCTGGCCATCATGACGTGACCCCAGTTGTGAAGAGATCCATAGAAGGCTTTGTTGGGAGAAGCAGAGCTGGCTTCAATGAGAGAACCCAAAATGTTGGCACCATTTACTTCATCCAGAGGAAGTTGACTGCCATCTGCAGCATGCACGAATTGGAGATCGATGGCTTCCAGGATTCGTTCCCTCCATCTTTCCATGTCCTGAACATCGACATCTACAAGATCCTGGAGACTAAATCCTTCAGGTCGGGAAGCATAGTGCAAACCACTGACCAGGGATGTCAAGTGAGGTGCGAAACCTTCCAATTTCTCCTCAAAGTTGTGGAAAGGAATCATACGCTGCAGGCCGTTTGACAGTCTTTCGCAATCATATCTGGTAAAGAGTGTTAAATGAATTTTAAAAACACATATTAAAATGAATTTTTTTTATAACACATATATTTCTTCAACTTCCGTACCTTTAAAAATAAAACATCTATAGTTATTTTAATATAAATATTTGTTTTGTATTCAGACTTCCCTAAAATAAAAATTTTAGACCTGCGGCAAAGAAGATATTTTTTTTCTCCTAATTTTCGATTATCACACCTGCACATGAATATGTGCGTAAGTGTTACTGCTATGCATTCATGGAAAAAAAATATCAAATGAAAAACGGTAATCGTGTGCACAGAAGTTATTTATTATTACCGTTAAAATTTCTTTAGAAAATATAAATTTAGTAGATTTAAATTGAATGCAAGATAAAATGAAGTAATGCTGTACAATCTTGAAAAACATATGCATGTCAATGAGAATACGAAGTTTACTTATAAGATAGTCGTAAAATACTCAGGTAGAATTTTGAAATATATGAAAGTACAAAGAAGTGTAAGATGATTTGAATTCATGATAAACGATCGTCCTTTTGTATGTCTATTGCAGAAATTTTATAAGTTACAATTTAATAATTTTTTTAGTTTACATAATTCGGACAAAGAGTCAAGCTACTTTAAAAAATTATTATATTGAAGGGTTTTCAATAAAAATACTAATAAAAATCAGGAAAGTTTTTGTCCCTGGGCAACTCTTTCGCGTACTCTGCCGGTAGTAGGGCACTTATCGTTAATGCTGATATTTACAACAGGCTGTTTAGATAAGAACTGAAAAAACAAATAATTTTTGTAACCTTTATCCAGATTTTAAACACATAACTACGTATATCGCATGGCAGAACTGAATTATTGAGATTCTCTATGTATGGATAAGTTTATAACAGTTATAAGTCATCTTCAAAGTTTACGGATTTTTTTCTTTTTTTTAAGTAATATTTGAACAAAAAAACTTTTCTCTTTTGTTTATTCATTTACCTGGCACACATCTGTTGGTGCATGTAGTAGAAGAGTTCTCCTTTCCTGTCCTTAACCTTTCCTGTAAGTTCCTCATTCCAGTTGGCAGGGTAGACAACGTGCCAGTACCAATGGTGAGCATTGATGCCGACGTCCTCACGGAAGTAAGACAGTTTGTATTCGGGATCCAAGATGTTACCTGTCTTCTCAATTTCGACAATGACATCCTAGAAAGGAAATTTGGAATTATTTAAAGTAAGGTAACATCGTCAATCTTTCTTTAAACTAAATTTTTGACAGCTGTGGTTTAAAAATATGAAAAAAAAAAAAAAAAAAAAACACTGATTTTAGTGCTGTCTAACTTCTTTAAGTTTTGAAAAGAATATTTGTTTTCACTTTTGATTTCCGCTTTCAAATTTAAGATTTTGCAAGACATCAATCAAAACGGTTAGTGAATCACCAACTTTCTTATTTTTAGCAATAATAAATTTATTTCCTACTTTATTTAAAATTTCCCTTTCCACTACACAGTTTTTACATCGCTTAAACAAAACTAGTCGGATGTGCCAATCCCAAAACTTTCTTCTATCTGAGTCATGTTAATACTTCAATTTTCGCTATCACATCGCAAAAAAAACAATATTTTTCGTCATTCTGTTTGTTGTACGTCAGCTTCTTGCTAATCGTCGGATTACTAGGAAGCGATCAACTGATGTATACTAAACTACAAAAAGTCCTTCTAGGGACGGATAGCCTCCCTATTCCTTGGTTTTACGATTTTAGCTAATTTTACTGGAAAATACGAAGCTAAAATGCGTGGAACCCAGTTAAAGAAGATTCATTCCCAGTTCTCGTCAACATTGAATTTGAATGAGAATATCGCCAAATTAGTCCTCTACAGCCAAGTTGGTTTCATTTATGGCAACCTATTTTTATCGCCAAATTTGGCAATATTTCGCCAACTGTCACCAAGCTTGGCGAGAATTTGACGTAGGCTAATATAAATATATAGTGTTAAGCATATAAGAATAAGAACAATGGTTACAATGAAAGTAAATTTGCCGAAACCATGTTAACTAAAACTCATAAATTAAACCCATTTATGGATGAATTCTGCTGTCTTGTTTGAAAATGTCAGCTACCCTAAAATTCCAGCCATTTTTTAAGATAGAGGCAAAATAGAAATTTCTCCGGATTCTCCGGATCAAGACCAAACATTTAACGGAAAAAACTTTTAGGATTTCTAATTTTTTTGTACATCTTTTTGAATTTGAAATTTTTAAATAGTTATCCTAGCGCCCCCTTCCATAGCCAAAAACATAGAAAAAAATTAGTTTAATTATCTGCATAACATCATACACTTTTCGATCATACAATAGTGAAAATCAAACAAAAATCAAGCAAAAATACCGGTCGCAGCGCCCCCTTTCATGGAAATATCCTAGAATTCAACTTGGACCTGCAGGCAAACAAGTCAAAACATCGAAAAAAATTTGGTTCAGTTATCTGCATAACTTCATTCCCTTTTTTCGATGATACAATAGTGAAAATCGAACAAAAATCACGCTCACAGCGCCCCCTTTCGTCGAAATATCCCCAAATTCAACTGGGACCTGCAAGTTATAGTAAAAAACATAGAAAAAAAATTTTGGTTCAATTATCTGCATAACTTCATACACTTTTCGATGATACAATAGTGAAAATCGAACAAAAAGCGTGATCGCAGCGCCCCCTTTTATCGAAATATCCTCAAATTCAAGTAGGACCTACTGACCATAGCCAAAAATAGAGAAATTTTCTTTGTTCAATTTGAAGCATAACTTCATACACTTTTCGATGATACAATGAGGACGGACAGACAGACAGACAGACATTTTGTAAAAACATGTTTTTCGGAATCTCTGATCCCTAAAACGTGTAAATCCTTCAAAAGTCCGTAGTCGTAATCCGTAAGTCGAAAAAAAATTCGATTACAATACTTTCTTCTATTATAGATAGAAGAAAGTAAAAAGGTATTGGTAAAAGACACGACTGCATTATTCATATGGATAGATCTTTGTTTTTATTTTAAATGAATGGTATGTAAATAAAAGAATTCCAAAAAACTGAATTAAACATTCCAAAATAGGAACAAAAATTCAAACTGTCAAAAAGTTTAAAACCATCATCTAAATTCCCAGTAAAAGTGACATAAAAGTTTCATGGTTGTTAAAAATGGGTTGTTTGACCATAAAAAATAGTCATGCGTTGTAAGCGCCAAATGGTCGTACCGCAGGTACCTCATTTTAGAAGAAATTAAGTTTTAAAAAATATTATTCTACATCTGTTTTTCCGTTTTCTCATACCTTGTAAAACAAACGGGTTACTTATGTAATAGAAATATTGTGATATATATATTTTTTTTATTTATTTATTTACTCTATTAATTTTCTATGCACAGTTATAAGGACGTTTTACTCTTATGAAATATACATCGGTGGTCTCTCATATGTAACAATTCATAAATGAGATTAATAATAAATATATCCTTAAATCATAATAATTCATGAATAAATCCTTTTATTAGACAAGCCTAATTGTTTAGGCATCACATAAAGAAATTTCGCGAAAGTTGGTTTTTCTATTTCAGGTAGTGCGAGAAGCATTGAATCTAGCACCACGAAAATGCTCGCACCATGTAACTATAGACAGTTAGTTGTGTTTCAGTTATTTGTGTGTTCATTTCAAGGCAATATAAAACTGAAAGTAAAGCTGGTGCACTGAGCGCTGCATCTTTAGTAACAGAAGTATTAAAGACATTAACTGATTAAACGAAAATGTATTAAACCTTAATAATAATAATAAATAAAAATGTTTACGCGAAACAATAGACAGATCACAATATTGCGAAATTAAAATAACCCTTTTATTTTATTTTGTTTTGTTTAGCTGGTATCTTAACATTTTATGCTTTACTTAATATATATTTTAACATTTTATGGACTAACTAAAGTTATAGATAGGATAATTTAGAAATTTATAGCATTTCTAACATACACATTATGCGAAAAAAAAAAAAAAAAAAAAAAAAAAAAACGGAAAGTATACTTACGGCATCTGCGTGGATCTTGGCTTCTTTGATGGCTAGGTTAATGGTTTCAGCGGGAACGAATCTGTCAGGGAATACCTCCTGGATGGGAGGGAGGGTGATACCCCTGCAGTCATCCCTGTGGATAACAGCGACTGAGTAAACGTAAGCGAAGAGACCTTCGTTCACGATGTCGCGAGCCTGTGTAGACAGTTTGACGAAATCATCGAAATCGGTGGCAGCTGCAAATAAAAAGGATATTTAGAAGGCTGAAAACAGACAGAGATTTCAACGTATACCTGAAGGACCTGTGACTCGGGCCCCGAAAATTCTAAACTCTAAATAATTACCTCAAATTATACATATATACATACATATATATATATATATATATATATATATATATATATATATGTATGTATTATTTGAATATATGTCATTCTATAGAGACAAATTATGTAAGACAAGCCAACTACAGGGGATCCCACTACTACCTGTAACTAGTGCCAAAATTTCCTAAATCAGGACATGGTTAAAAAGCGAGCATGAAAATGAATATAATGTAATTAAGGAGTTAAAGAAATTTGAAAGAAACAACATGAATTCAAATAAAATTTCTCAAAATGCTTTGTAGTTGGCAGATTATCGTAAAGATATTTACTATAAATTCGGAAGAAAATATTTCTTGAACTTTTTCAAACAACATTAAATTTAAAGTTAAATACGTAAAATTAATTTTTAATACTGAAGTTTACATATATTATGCTCATTTTCTTATAATCGTCGATAATAATAATAATAATAATAATAATAATAAAATGCAAAGGCCATAACAAGAATGAACCATCACTGTATATTTTTGTTTACTAGAAGCATTGACATTGAAATTTAACACGTATTGTACTTTATTGATTTTATCAACTCCAAAAGTGGCAAACAAAATAAATTTTAGTACGATTGGGAGTTTTGATTTAAAGAAATCGTCTAAATTTAACAACGGGAATATGTATTTTATCAGATGTTAAGGAAATATTTTAAATGGATAAATGACAACGTCAATTTAAAATTCATAGAAAATCTTAGGGCAAATCTTAAAGAATATAAAACAAATGAAACAAGCTGGAAATTGTACGTCAAACGTGACAAATGAGGTGCGTTCGTACTGTAGCTAGCTATATAAATATTTAGATCTTGATGATTTTTAATTTTGTGAAATGAATGATATCGTCTGCAGATTAATTTCTGTAATAGAATAAGTATCTCGGTCGCTTGACGATTAAACTTCGGAAGCTCCTGTAACAAGAAAGCACCGATTAAAAAAAGAAATTAAATTTCTTAATAAATATTTTTATTAATATCTCCTAAAGTTTTGATTCGATTTTAATAAAATTTGAAATGTCTCGACAAAATTCTGCAAAGATAATATATCTTAAATTTCAAACCATTCGGTTGGGTAGTTTTTGCGTTGTTATATGCGGACGGACGGAGACACAGACGGACAGACAGACGGACGGACGGACAGACAGACGGACGGACCAAGCGACGGCAATAGGTGATACGTATTTATATAATTACGAACGCACCTAAAAAGAGGACAGAATATTAAAATAACTAAAATTATTTTGAAAAACGTTTATCCAAATATTTAAGGAAAGTACATCTGAAATGCAAAATTCATAGAATGCCATTAAAAAAAAAAAAAAAAAAAAAAAAAAAAAATCTGTAGACCTAAAAGTTATTTAATCGAATAAGTCTAGTCAACAATATAACATGTCTGAAATATAGTTGAAACAAACAAAAGGATTAGACTCTACTATTGAACTGAGTTTTTGCATATTATGTAGTATAAATACAGATCTATTGATTATTTACAGGGTTTCACAAACTAATTCGAATACTTTTCCGACTATAGATGGCAATTACTGAAATTAGGTTTTCAAATGTGTTATCTGTTTTCCAAATTGTTTACATAGATGTCATATTTCGCCTTATTAATAGTGAAGTTTTGTTACACTAGTCTGAATGTATCGGAAACTGTTTCAAAATCTATGCTTTACGCATGATATTTCTTTCTTCTTAAATTTTAAGAATAAAACACGTGTTTGAAATAAAACTATCCGAAACAAGGTATAAAGCTTTAAAAGAACTCTTAATATTAATAATACTGAACGCTGAAACACAAACGAAGTGATAATAGTAAATGTAAAGACATATGATATCATTACCACTTGCAAGTAATGACAAAAGTAAGTGAAAGATAACATAATAGTAAATCTGAAGAAATGTACCTAGATATGTCTTATTAAGAATACATACACGAAAGGAAGCAAAAAGAAAATGCTAAGTTAAATATTGTAGACTGAAATTTTTATGACTGATGTTTGAAATTTCACTCATTTTAAAATGAAAGCAATAAAATTTCTAAAGGAAGATGCAGAAAATGAAAAGAAAAAAAAATATATATATGAAGAAGCTAATTACAGAAGAGGATTTCGAGCAATTCAGTTGCCTCTTTCAGGTGTTTCTCGTGGAAACAGGAGAACAGAGTTCCCCTAGGCAGATGACCAGCGCTGGCAAGTCTGGGATCCCTCTGATCGACGGGTAACTGTTCTCTGCTAAGGCTAGTCAGATTTTCGAACAAGCGCAAGATCTGATCGGACTTCTCCTTGATGGACATCTTTGAAAATTGATAGAGCACGGAGACAACTGGATCTACAAGGCAAGCTTGTCGCTGTCTTAAGCACGAACGTGACGATACCGATTCCCAAACTCCTTTTTATATGAGCCAGTATTTTGTTTCATTCAATATTTCTTGAGAAAGGTGTGCCCATTAAATGAGAACGTGTAACTAGAAAATACTTTGTATCCTTTTTTTCCCGGTATTATCAAAATGAGAATAGATCTAGTGTCCACTCTTGCTCTACGACTCTCTATTTTAGTGGTATCACTATAATAAGTAATAGGGAAAATACAGGATATTAAACTATCTAGAAAGTTCCGATTGATATCTTTGTTCTTCAAACGAAATCTCCTTACTTTACAGTCCCGAAATAGCCGACAAAGTATATCGGGCCGATAGAAAAATAACATATTAAGATTCAGATATGAAGTTTTAGAAAGGCAATACAACATTAAAAAAAATAAAAAATGATTATTTCTTATTAAGAAAAAATGGTAATAATTTGAAGTACTATAACTGTTTAATAGCTGATGAATTACGATACCGATATGTTTTATTATGTTTATGTACAAGAATTTAACATTTTCATTTCTTAAACATTTAATTTAAGAACATAGAAATAAATTAACTCGTTGATTACGAGCCAGGATTGGCGACTATTTTTATATTTAGTCGTACCATAATTTACAAAAACTTTTTTTTTTTTTTTTTTTTTTTTTTGGTAGATTTCTCTTGAAAATTATCTAGTATAAGTGTATGGTAGAGATTATTTTACAAAAAGTGGTACGAATAATAATAATAAAAAAAAGAATAGTCCACTGGGACATATATGTCTGGACCCGTAGTAAAAGGTTTAAGAAATGTGCTTTGCAGATTATTTTAATTCAAAAAGAAAATGGGTCCTTAAAAATATTTTAAAAAATGCAATGTGAATTATATGTTAAAAAATATATTTGTATATTTTTGTAAAATAAACCATCCAGATAATTCTGCAGAATTTTTTTTTTATATTAACATAAATTTTCTTTTCTTTTTGCATATACAGCTTTACCACGATCAGCATAATATCTTTCAATAGTTTTGTTTTCCTTAAAAGATCATTAAAATTATTTTCAGTAAATCTGCAGTATTACCGCGCTACAGCAAAAAAAAAAAAAAAAAAAAAAAAAAAAAAAAGCATCATTGCTTTGTAAAGTTACTTGGTATACAGTTTTATATACAGTTTTGGTATACAGTATTTAGTGTACAGTTAAAAAAAAAAGTCTGGTGTGACACCACTTGACTTTTCGAACTGATCCAAAAGTAACTGAAGAAATATGTGACGCAATATATGCAATTTTTTCTACTGAAAGAATTCCATTATATATAGTAGAGCTAATTTTCCGTAATAGTATCCACTGCCAAGATTGGCGTCAAACACGAACAATGCTAGAAATAATTAGTTTCAAGAGCATGAGAATTGCAATAACGATTACAACATTTTAATTAATTTTGCGTTAAACCACTCTCTTTGGCATACGCTAATTGGCTGTGAACCCGATTGCGGAAGAATCTAAGCTTACAGGCTAATCTATGGCTAGTCAAAATATACTTATTTTAATAACTGCGATAATATTTGAAGTTCGTCCAATTCTTGAATTAGTGCTAATTTAGCATCGTTTTTAGCGACTTTTTTTTGGTGCCAAATTTCTCAATATTTTACCAAGTATCGTTAAGAGTGGCAATAATTTTTTTCCGCGCGTGTGTGTGTTGCGTGGCTACATGCAATAATTACTGTAATGTTCTTTGTTGACTTTGCCACAGGAACGATACTTATCAGTTACTTAATTCAGGTCATAAAATGGTTGAAATAGTCTTGAAAAATAGTTTCAAAATGGTTTAAATATACCCAACCCATTTTTTTTTCGAAATTTCAGTAAATGTATGTTCTTGCGACAACATACCTTCGAACTGACAGATCAATCGGAAACAGCGTTTAGATGTTATGGTACTCATTCACACACGCACATACACACACACACATATACATTATCCTAAAAACACCAAAAACGGACTTTGTGGGCCTAGAAACGTAAGGAGGAAATACCAAAATACGCACATACATACAAAATCGTTGAAAAAATACCAAAAACGGAGAAAGCGGAGGCAAAGTATAAAGATATACCAATATTTCCATAAGCGGTTCTTTTATAATGAGTGCAATACTTTCCTTACACTATATGTGTCCTTAAATAAAAAATGTTTTACTAAATTAAGTCACGTTCTGATGAAACATATGTGTTGTATCAACATAAGATGAGCCTAAGCAACGAAAATGTATGTAATTGAATAAATGAATAAATGTTTTCACAAATGTAAACAAAATGTAAAAGTAAAAATAGTTTGCTAAAAAACATTCTTTTATAAGCATTCAATGTTCCTTTTGAAAATCACGCCTAATTTATTGACTGCTTTTCATGTCCCCCCCCTCCCCCTAAAAAAATGCAATACATTAATTTGGCATGGCACCGAACTCGATTATGAAAAATTCACTGATTGTTTTACTCTTGGTAGAAAGTGACCGCAAATGGATGTATTAAAAAGTATATAATATTTCTCTGTTTTTTTTTCTTTTTAAGATTGAGCAACATGAATAAAAAAAAAAGAAACATTATTTAGACTATCTTTTTAGGATTTAATTGATTTCTCAACGTATAATCGTAAAATAATAAATACCACTGGACCCATACCAGGATTTGGCACTGCAGTCTAATATTTTTTTAACAATATCTAATAATGTTTAGATGCAGGTTTAAACTTCTAAAGAAAAATTAAGTATAAAAATATCTGAAAACAACATTAGTCGAGCCAGAATATCGTCTCATTTATTCCTTCAAAGTTACAGCAAAAACCAATTGAAGATAGCAAAAAGCATGCGCGAGGGAAAAAAAAATAACAATCATATTTTAACTTATTAGAAGACGACGTGATCCGCTTCTTGAAAAACATGAAACAAAGAAAAATAAATTGAATGCATTTAAAACACAATTTAATCTAATATAACGAAACATACCTTTTATTCTACAAGTGAAATACCACTGATTCAATAGATCGATGGTGTATTTTTCTTCTAAACATTTATAATTAAATTTTGCTTTTTAACCATAAATATAAAATAAACCCGTGCGGAGAAATCCTACTTTATCTTTTTTGTACTATTTTTTTTTCATAATCATTGTTGAGCATCATATAATGCGGTATTTCATTTTTTGTGGCAACACTAATTGAGGAAAACCTTTCATTTCATTTATGAAAACAATCCCGAATTCATTTTTAATTAACAGAAATTTTTAATCAAAAACATGTTTTAATGAAATGTGAGTGTACTATGTCAGAAGCCGCTACAAAAACCTTTCGGATGATACCTAATTCGTTGTTCTGCGTTTCGTAAATTCATAGAAATAGGGATGTTGACAACAGAAATTATATTTATGATGATAATTAAACTATTAATTGATAAAAACTTTTTTTTTAATAATGTATTTATAGTTTTTAGTCTTTAACACTAGAACTACCGGAAATTTTATTCAAGTTTTGTAAAACTATTTCACCTCAGAATTTTTATTTAAAACTATGTAACTTATTCATTTAGCATATTCCTGCGATTTTTCTATTTAATTTATTTTGAAAAGAAATTTCTGGTTCGAATCGGAAAATATTAATTTGATAGCCGTCAAAATGACGGCTCATGGTAGTTCTAGTGTTAAAATGTTTCATTGTAGCAGTTTCTCAGCCGTTTGGCCTATTTTAGCTAGCGTTTATTGGCGGATAATTAAGTCCGTTTTTGTTTCAACTCGTATACAATTACACAGTACGGTCACAAATACAGTACGATTTACAGAGAATATTTGGCGATTTATCACCTGTGGCGGGCTAAGAGAAAAATGCCTTATAATTAATGTATTGATTTATAATTAGGTTTTAAAAATATTAAAATGTTGTATTGTTACTGTAAACGCAATTTTTTTACATTTTTAATATATCAGGAAGTGGGTTAAAAATCATCATAAAACCGGATTTCAGGGAGATGAAACGTAAAAAATAAATAAAATAAAATGAAAATAAAAAATAATTATGAATATGCACGCATATGTACACACGTAAATATGGACTCATTGTAATAAAAATAGCTAAAGCAGATTCAGGTAACCTCAAAATGTAAAAAAAAGTATTCCATAATCAGGTGTTTATCATGATTACAAACCTTACTATATATGTGTCCGGAAAGCAAAAAAAAAAAAAAAAAAAAAAAAAAAAAAAGGACAGATAGAGAGAACATCCCATACATTTTAATCACCAAATTATTGCACAGGATAGCCATTCACGAAATTTCATATTTTGTTTCTAGATCCTCAAATTAACATAGGTGTAAACTGGCGTCACATTTCTAAGATAATTAGTAATTGTTTTTAAATGTTAGTCTCATTTTGTGGGTCGTCTGAGAAGTGAATGCAGTATTATCAAAGATTTTGCTTCAATTAAATCGAGAAAACTTCTGCAATGTATCACTAATGCCATCTAAAGTATAGATAGATAGCTAGAAATATGATGATAATATGATGATAATTCCCTTTACTGCCTGACCAATGTCTTGCGTAGGTGATCATCAGTCTTGAGTACACTTGGAAGAGAAAAAATTTTTTCGCTTTCTAATCTCCCTTTTTAACACTTTCCAACCTAGTTGAAAAGTGTTTATGACTTGGCTGGCCGTCACAGCCAGCCGTGACTTGGCTGGCCGTTATTGTCTGGCCGTCTGCCGTCTGGCCGTCTGCCGTCTGGCCGTCTGGCCGTCTGCCGTCTGCCGTCTGTCCGTGCTCTAACTCCCGTAAATATGCTCGGATTGCCCTGCAATTTTTATATGTTATAATCGTTATCTATAGCATGTTCCCTATTTCAATGGAAGTGTGTAGCACTTATAGTTTTTTTACAGGGACACTCAAAAGAATTCCGTTACATTGCGGTCTATGGGGAAAAATCATTTGCGGTTTATTTAAATAATGTTTCACTATTTTAAACGCACTGAAATTTATATATATCACTAAGGTGCATTAGAAGAAGCTTAATATGGAATAGGGTGTGCATAGCACTTATACTTACTTTACAGGGACAGTCAAAAGAATTCCGTTACGTCTATGGAGAAAAATCGTCTGCGGTTTATTTAAATAATGTTTCCCTATTTTAAACGCAATGAAATTTATATAAGGTTCATTACAAGAGACTTACTACAGAATATTGTGTGTATAGCAGTCATCGTTCATTTACAGGGACACACAAAAGAATTCTCTACTGTATGTTAACAATAATTCCTGGAAGTGCGTTTTAAGTTACTGAACGCTATTTTAATTTTAAATCGCTTTTTGTCTATTACGTGGTGTGTATAAATTCTGTAGATCCTATACAGGGAAGCACAAAAGTTCGGGAACACATTTCCGTATTATTTAACTCCAGACGGAGAATTTTAAACTGTGCTACGTGTTTCCTAACTGAACTAAAATTTAGCATCTTATGTAGTATATATACAAATCTATAGATCCTATACAGGGCTGAATAAAAGTATTCGGATTACTTAGATGTTATCTTTTAGCTTATTAAAGAGTATGACTCGTAAAATTATTTTGGAAGCGTTGGAAAGTGTTACATAATCTATGCTTGACGCATGATTTTTCGTTCTTGTTTATTTTTACACGTCATTCATCCAAAGGAAAAGACTTACAATTTCACGAATTTAATAAGCATTTACAACACATATACAGGATGCTTCTAAAATAATGGAACAAATTTCCATGTGTAATAATGCGCATCAAGATAAACAATTATTGTATGGAAAACCAGGATGATTCAAAAATACAAAGTATCTCACTACAAGTTGAACCCGAATTTTAATTCACAACTTTGACAATAATGACGATATTTTAGCAAGATTTTCCTCACATTAAATTTGTTTGTATCAAACGTGATGACATCATGGGAAGTGCTGTAAATGCATTTTAATTTGGGACAGTAACAGCATACGCTCTGTACCTTATACAGCATACGCTCTGTACAGCATACGCTCTGTAACAGGCATACGCTCTGTAATAGCATACCCTCTGTACAGCATACGCTCTGTACAGCATACGCTCCGTACAGCATACGCTCTGTAACAGCATACGCTCTGTACGCTCACGCTTGTATGAAACGTGATGACATCATGGGAAGTGCTGGAAATGCTTTTTAATTTGGGACAGTAACAGCATACGCTCTGTACCCACATTTCGAATTATACAGGGCTTAAGTATATATGTTGTTCATACTTCGAATAGCACCCTTCCGGCACTTCTCTTCACAGCATACTAAATTTCCTAGAAAGCAATGTGAGTTTGTTGAAAAGTTCACTAACATATATTCATTATTTTAAATTAACAAACGAAAATCTGAGTTTAGTTTGAAGTGAAATAGTCTGTATTTTTGGCTGAATAAGTGTATTTTGACTCTGATTTCCCATACAAAAATCACTTGTCTTGACGCCTATTATCATATCTGAAAGTTTGTTTTATTAGTTTAAACACGTAGTGTGTAACGCAAAATTCTATCATTCGGCCACACGGTAATTATTTAGTTATACTCTATTTTATTCTCAGAATGGTTTCGAATAACAATTTAATGCATAAGAACAAATTAAACAGTTCATAAATATCTTTATGAATTAGAAGTTAAAGAATGAACGATTAAGAGAAAAAAAAAATTGCAGACAATGTCTAGTTTACTCTGCCCTCTTTCCCATTTCTTACGCGGCAAAAGCGCAGGGATCTAACTTGGACCACGGGGGTAAAGGTTCATAGGGCCCCCATATATAGGATACCTCAGTACCAGGTTTACAAATTTTAAAAGGTGGTACAGAACACTACAACAAACATTTTTTTTTTCTAGGAAGCCTGGGTTGCAATCTACTTATTAAGTCAAAATTGCTGGATGCTTCACATCAATGTGAACCGGGATTTTTTGTAATAAATTTAATTAATTAAGACAATTACCATAATAATTCCTTACAATGTGCTGTCTAATGTAGCGCTGATTGGATAAGGATGGTGCCCCAACAGCAAGAGATATCGGCTAAATTTCGGCCTAATACAAAAATCGTCGGTAAACGATCAGTTGTCGTATGGTGAGATTCACACAATATCGTCTGGACAAAAACTAACGATTTTTTTGTTAATGTCAAAGGCAAACGTTGGCAGGAAATCAGATTAATGTTGGAAATCAATTAATCGGCAAATATTCCCAAGATTGAGATCGGCCGGTAATCTCGGATTGGTGAAAATTTAATCCCTTTACAGGGAGTGTATTGTTTGTCTACACGGTAACCCACCTGCTGTCATGATGACAATATGTGTCTGTCACATGACTAAAACCCACCAACAAGCTGCAAGATATCTCACAAACCCTCTCAAAATGCTTTTTCACGTTTCAAGGACATATTAGTTTTAAACAGACAGTTGAAGGAAGTACAGGGAATAAAAAATACTTTCGATAAAATGTTCTTTTACTGAGAATAAATTTCTTAATCACATATCAGTAAACATTAACGTTTTAAAAATTTGCAGATAACATGATAAGTAGTTTAAAAGGAATCTAACAATTTATACTTTCATAAAAGGAACCTAATAAATTGAAATAAATGAAATCAGTGACTAGAAAGACTTGATTTAGATATATAAATTGAAATATGTGACATAATATCTGAAATTTAGACTATTACAAAAACAAACTAATTTGCTCTAAATGCATTTTGTTAATTAATTAAGAAAATAGAACGCTAGAACAGTGAATAAAAGTAAAATGACATTTGAATGGAAAGTTTGGAAACATTTTTGAGAATTTTTTCTAAATGTTACGATGTAAATTGTCTTATAAAGATGTATATAATCTTTTTTTATAACACTTTTCAACTGAAAAGTGTTTATATGAATTCGATTTGTCTGTCTGTCCCTCTGTCTGTCATCTATCCATGCTCTAACTTGCGTAAATATACTCCTATTGCCATGCAATTGGTATACTGAATTTTGATATGGCATGTTCGGTATTGAATATGAAATATGTAGCACTTGTACTTCGTGCACAGAAGCACTCAAAAGAATGCCGTTACATTATGGTTTATGGGAAAAATTCTTTGCAGTGTATTTTAATGATGTTACACTATTGAAAATATATTGAAATTGATATATGTCGTTAAAGTGCACTACAAGATGTTTACCTTTGAATATATCACGTCTAGCACTTATAATTAGTTTACAGGATAACTTAAAAGAATTCCGTTATCTTTGGGGAAAAATCGTTTGCGGTGCATTTTAATCATGTTACACAATTACAAACATATTGAAATTCATATCCTTTTCTAAGGTGCGCTAAAACATGCTTTCCGTAGTGTAAATCATTATTAATTAATTCAGTTGCAAGGTCACGTAAATGTATTCGGTTACATTACTTGTTATATAGTATGATGTCCATAGCATTTATCGTTCATAAATCGTTTTATCGTTTATCGTTTAAACAAGAACGAAAAATCATGCGTACAGAATAAATTATCAAACACTTTCCGACACAGCCAGAAAACTGTAACGAAACTTCACCGTTCAATAAGGTAAAAGAAGATATGTAAGTAAACAGTTTAGAAAACATATACCACAATAAAAAATACAGTTTTCGAAATTACCTTCCAGTGTCAAAAAAGTAGTCGAATTATTTTGTGCAGCCCTGTATAGGATCAATAGATGTGGATATATAGCATGATAAAATTTAGTTCAGTTAGAATATTCACATTTAGCAATTTTCTTCGATCGATGGAAATGCACTCGAAATCCTTTGTACAGCCTTGTATATTATCTGAAGACTTTTGTATACACCACCTATTAAGCTAAATGTCAACTTAAAACTCACTTGCAGCAACTATCAAACGTAAACGACAATGTATCATTTTTTTCGTAGCCCTGTATATGAATTTATTTATATTCCACAAACTTCTATTGGTCTTCTAAATAGAGTTCAGCAGGAAAATGCGTAAACACAATTAAAAACTACCCTTAAGCAACTCACATCCATAGTCTGTAGTACTTACGAATTTCCTTGTGTAGCCCTATATATGCTTAACCGAGTTTATAAACACACACGTACTATGAAAAAAAAGTTAAAAATGCAAACCAAAGTTGAAAACGCACTTATCGCACATAGACCGTAAATATCGCACATGTACTGTAACCCATATGTTTTATGTGTCCCTGTAAATAAACGCAATGCACACAAGAGAGCAATTTATAGTGTACCTCAGTAATGCATATAATTTTCATTATGTTTGAAATAGTGAAGTATCACTAAATTACACTGCAGACGATTTTTTCCCATATAACGATGTGCAAAAGAATTCTTTTGTTTGACCCTGTCGATGAATAATAAATGCTTTGCACTCCCTATAATTATACAAAAAGCATGTTTTAATGAGCTTCATAGTTATATAGTGCGTCTCAAAAGTATATGGACAGGCGATTTTTTGAAATAACAGTTCTAAAAATGAAGCAATAATCATGAAAAAAATTATATGCATATAGTATCATAACATAAATGTATTACAACAAAGAAATAAAGTATCAGTTTTACAGATTTTTTGTAAAAAAAAAAATAAAAATAAAAATAGGCTGTCCCAAAAATATATGGACTTTTCGAATATTTTGCATTTAAATTCAAATTTTGTATCCATTTTTTAAAATTATCTTGCAAACCCTATCAGGCATGCTTCCAACTAGTGTTTGGAGTATGTACGGCTGTAAACAGAATCAGTTCTGCTCTACTTGTTGCAGTAATTCCTGGAGAGTAGAAAACTGCCGACCATGGGCATACACATCTCGTTTAAGTACTCCCCAAAGGTTTTCAACTGGATTCAAGTCTGGGCTGATGGCTAGCCAATCTATAACAGTCACTTGATTCTGTTTAAATCAAGCTGTTGTTGAGTGGGAGGTGTGAATCGACGCATTGTCCTGTTGGAATTTCCAGTTTTCGCCTCCTAAGATGTTTCCTATTGGAAGTAGATTGCTTTTAAGGACATTTCGATAATCCTCAGAGCACTGTTGACCAATAAGAAAAGCAATATCCGTTGTTCCGTTGAAATAGAATGCGCTCCACACCATTAGTGAACCCTCTCCTTTTTGTCGACTAAAGAACTCGCGAGTTTCTTTTCGCAAATCATGCCAATAGTATGCCCATCCATCAGGGCCATCCAAATTGAATTTTTTTTCGTCACTGAAGAAAACACTTAACCATTCATCCGTCCAATGCATGTGTTTTTTAGCCCAAAGAACTCGAGCCTTTCTATGATGCACTTTCAGCATAGGTGTCCGACACATTCTGCGATATTTATGATTTTTGCTTACCTGTATGCGACGGTGAACAGTAGATCTGAAAATAGGAAACGCCAAAGTCCTCGCAGTTTCACGAACAGACTTCTTTTGGGTTGAAACTTCTCGCAAACTTTCTCTATCTTGTCTTAAAGATGTTTATATTGATCGACCTAATGCTATTTTGCAATCGTATTGCCACTTTTTGATAAAATTGCATAAATTTCAGATCTGCTACGCTTCCTTTGTTTTGCAATATCAGAAACTTTCAAATTTTGAGCCTTTAAACGCCAAATTTTAGCAATATCAGTAGCAGAGAATTAAAAGTTGCGAGGCATTTTCCAACTATTCGACAATTGAAGAAAGAGCAGTGATTTTATATTTCGAAGTGGTTACGTCACAAGTACAGAACGCAGAAAATGCAAAATTTTCTGATACGGTGGTAATAAAAGCAATTCGTTTCATTGTCCATATATTTTTGAGACAGCTTATTTTGAATTTTATTTTTTTACAAAAAATCTGTGCTATAAACATAACATTTCTGTATCGTAATAAATTTTTGTTATGATTCCATATGCTAATTATTTTTTTCGTGATTATTGCTTTGTTTTCTTAGCTGTTATTTCGAAAAATCGCCTGTCCATATAATTTTGAGACGCACCTTACATCAATTTCATTATGTTTTAAATGACGTAGCGTCATCAAAATGCGCTTGAACCGATTATTCCCCATTGACTGTCATGTACCGGAATACTTTTGACTGTCCCTGTAAAAACACTATAAGTGCTACACACTTCTGTTGAAATAGGGAGCATGCTATAATAAACGACATGCTACAGTCAAAATTTCAGGGTGATCCGAGCATTTTAACGCGAGTTGTAGCACGGACAGACGGCAGATGGCCATACGGCCAGACAAACCGAAGTCATAAACACTTTTCAACTAGGTTGGAAAGTGTTAAAAATGAACCTAAGAATTCAAACATATAATAAATCTATGATAAAAAGAAAAAATTGAGATCTGTTTCTAGAAGATTTAATATAAAATAACTGTTTTAATTATAATTTGCTATAAAATTTCAATATTTTGTACTCTCTGTCTCTCTCTCTCTCTCTCTCTCTCTCTCTCTCTCTATATATATATATATATATATATATGTATGTATATATATATATATACATATATAAACAGAGAGAGCATATATAAACAATAATTGCTAGTTTCCGAAGAAAAATTGATTTTTAAACTTTTGTAATACTGTACAGCTGTGTTTTCCAAGTTTTATTAACAATATATATCATACAAAAATATATAAAGATGCATAAAAAAGAGGTTGGGTCCATGGTGGTTTGAATGGCGTATTATATATATTATTTATTAAAAAAATCACGGTAGGCGAAATTCATTTTTGGTCAAATAATCGTGAAGAAAATACTGTAGTCATTACTATGTTATTTCTTTTACATAATAATTCAATATAAATTTTTGTTTGTTGTTATGAAATTTACTGTTTTTGTGAAATATAAATTTTGTTAAAAAAGGATTTATATATAAACATAAATATTAAAAACTAAATTAATATTAAATTTTCTTTTATTAAAAATATTTATGAAAATTAGATGCAAGTTAATAATTATGTAATTTAACTATAATTATAATATTGTCAAATTCTGAAAATTATAAGAAATAAATAAATATAAGTTAAAGATGTAAGATATTTATTATTATTTGTATAAAATTTCACACATGGCATTTACTGTTATTAATAATTAAAAGTAAATTGATTGATTAATTTGGTATAACAATGATTTCAACTATTAGAATTTAAAATTTATTATTAATATTTGAAAATTACAAATAAAGTAACTCATCATTATTAAATTAATAAAAATATGTGAGAATTCGATAATAGATGGTAGCACTAAATTGCTTAAAATAACAATAACAATAATAATAATGATTATATATATATATATATATATATATATATATATTACAATATATATTTCTGCATCTGTTCAACAGCCTTAAAACTTTAATATGTAATATTTTTTAAATACGTTAACGGTCTTAAAAAAATTAAACGTAAATAATTATATTTAGTCCAGTTCTCTGTGACAACCTGTTCAGCTTGTTCAACTTGCTTATATCCAAAATCAAAAGTTTGGTTTTCAGTTGATTCCATGTGACTAATGGGAATGAATGTTGTGAAAGAGTCAAATTAATCTTTAAGTCTTGGATCAACTAAAATGTGAATTTGAATACCTTCTCTCCAGAAAGCTCTCTTAGAAGACAGCTCCTTGTAATTTGGTCAAATTTGGCTACTGCCAAATCAAATTCACATATACATTTACTTATTCATGTTCTAAATAATGGTCGCAAACTGATACATTTTTAGAAACAACATCTCGCTCCTTAGTGAACTTAAAATCTAAGATAGCTTTCGTTAAAGGTATAAAAATTTTCAGTACTTTTCTTTTTAGTTTTTTTAAAAATGATATTTCATTGCAATGTTCTATACAGATTTGTTGTGTTTTGTTTTTCAATTCATTCTTCTTATAAGTATTATTTAACCTTTCAGCTAGAAATTTTACTTGCTTCAAAAAACTCTTTTATTAGCAATTTTAAAAATAGATTGCCAGCAAACTTCAATTTTATTTTCTGGCAAGGTATAATGGTATATTTTTTTCTTAAATTACTTTCAGATACGATTGAATAATATCTTATTTGTGCATATTTACACTGTAATGAAAGTCTTGTAAAACTGACATGAAAAAACGATTATTCGAGACAACCGAAAAAAAAATATTTTACGAAAAAACTGTTCTTTTTACGAAATCACTATTTTTTAACTGCCAACTACTGTTTTTAGAAATAAAAACTTTTGCAAAAATAAATATTTTTTGCTCTAACTTTAATTGCCAGTTTTGTATGTCAATTTTACAGATTTTTTTTATTTTTATTTATTTATTTATTTTTATATAGTGTATAGTGACCATCGTCCGTTATGTGTAAGTAAACAAATAAAGAAATAAAATTAACTGTGGATTTCCAAAGCCACTTTTTTTTATAGATTTTATCAAAGTTAATTTTTGTCTCTACTCGTATGTGATAATGAAAACAATATCATTTGATGACAACTTTCGGATTTGAAATCAGCTGACAATTTTAGTTCATGGTCAAGTGCACGCGTAACGTAAATATAACCGTGGATATCATTGACCTTCTTCCTGTTTCCTTTGCGGATTATCATTGGATTGATCCGATTTCTTTAGAAAAAAAAAAAATGCGACAACAGCTTCTTGAAAAAGGAAATATTTTCGGCACGTGTAACAGTTGAAACAGAAAATACTCGTGTTTTAATGATAATGTTAGTAAATCAGTATCATTTAATTGTTAGTATATAACTATTTACGAGCTTTCCTTTGAAAATACTCTGATTTTCTTTTAATCACAAAAACCAAATTATCAATATTCACAAAAAAAAAGTAATAATTCAGAAAAAAATAAACAATGACTTTGATAGAAATTGATTCATTTATATTCATACATACTTTTGAGCATGCACAAAAAAGTGTAAGCTATTTTTTCAGATTTTTTACTTTTTTCTCTCTCTAAGAAATATTGGATTCGTGAAAAAATTTCGACTTATGTTTCAGAAAGTCCTGAACACGATTTGACTGATTTTCAAAAATGTATGTCCGTAACTCCGTGTGTCTATAAGATACAAATTTTGTGCATGCTTTAATTCACGAACTACAGTGCATCTCATAAATATAAATACACTAAAATTTTCGAAATAATATTTTACTAATTCAGTATTTAAAAATATGTTTATGCATATAGCAAAAAGCATGTAACAAACAAACATTTTACAGTGAATTAAATTAGAATTGAATAATTTCAACTCGAAAATGGATAAATGGGAACATATTTGCTGTCTCATAAATATAAAGATATTTTACATACTTTTGAATTATTGTCCTACAATAGATCCATTTTTACTTTCTTCTATCTTTACAAGAAGAAAGTATTGGATTCATGAAAATTTTCGACTTCCGGTTTTCGACGGATTTATATGTTTTAGAAGGTCCTGAACACGATTTGACTATTTTTAGAAAATGTCTGTCTGTGACTCTGTCTGTCTGTCTGTGTGTGACAAAAATTTTGTGGGTGCTCTATCGCAAGAACTAATGCTCGGAATTTAATAAAACTTTAGATTCTGTTAGTCCCTAATATAAATTGGTGCTGATTAGTTTTTGATAAAAATCGCCCGGCAGGTGGCGCTACTATGCAGCATTTTTCACGATTTCCGCAATAGCTCTATCTCAAGAACTAATGCTCGGAATTTAATAAAACTTTAGATTCAGTTAGTCCCTGATATAAATTGGTGCTGATTAGGTTTTGGTAAAAATCGCCCGGCAGATGGCGCTGCTAAGCAGCATTTTTCGCGATTTCCGCAATAGCTCTATCTCAAGAACTAATGCTCGGAATTTAATAAAACTTTAAATTCAGTTAGTCCCTGATATAAATTGGTGCTGATTAGTTTTTGGTAAAAATCACTCAGCAGGTGGCACTGTTATGAAGCATTTTGAAGGATTTACACGATTTTAACGATATTCATATCTCAAGAAATAATGCACGGAATTTAATAAAACTTGAACTTCAGTTAGATATTGATATAAATTGGTGCTGATTCATTTTTAGTATATGCGAAACCTGTGTGAGATAGAAGAAAGTTTTGGGATTGACACATCCAACTAGTTATTAATGACAGCAAATATTCTAGCTGGCAGGCTGTTTATTAAGTTGTGTAAGTGTTCTGGCTTTATATCAAGCCAACTTCGTTCCATTTCCTTTTTCAATTCAAGGATGTTTGAAAACTGTCTTCCAGATGCATATACACTGCGAACGAGAATGCCCCAAAGATTCTCAGCTGGATTTAAATCAGGGCTACGTGCGGGCCATACCATGACATGAACATTGTTATCAACAAACCATATTTTTGTGAGTCTTGATGTGTGAATCGGTGCATTATCCTTTTGGTACAAATAATTTCGACCACCAAGAGTTTCAGCAATTGGAAACAATTGACTATCGAGCACTTCTATATACTCTTTAGATGTCTGTTTACCTACCAGAAAAGTAATATCTGTAGTTTCATTAAAAGAGAAGGCACCCCAAACCATCACAGAACTTCCCCCTTTTTGCCTACAGAAAAGGGTTCGAGGTTCATGTCTTAAATCGTGCCAGTAAGAATTACAGCCATCTGGGCCATCCACGTTAAATCTTTTTTCATATAGAAAAATGATTTTGCATCCAGTCGTCCTTCCAATGCATATGATCTTTAGTCCTGAGACTCCGTTCTTTGTGTTCTTTTTTCAGTAAATGAAATCTGCACATATGCCGGCACACAATATTTTTGCTTTCTTTTATACAACGATGTACTGTGTCCTTTGAGACCATACCATCAACTCGTTGAGAAACTTGTCGGAGTGACATTTTTGCGGCGAAACAAGTCGCATGATCTGGAGATCGAGTCTTTCACTCGTATTTCTCGATCTGCCAGATCGTTTTCTCGAATTTAAATTGTAAGTTTTTGATAAAACTTTATAAATTGCAGCTCTGCTTTTCCCAGTTTTTTACATATTTGAGAAAATGTTAAGCCATTAGCATTAAATCCACGTATTTTGCAAATATCATCTTTAGAAATTTCAATGTTCTGCGGCATTTTTGAAATTGAAACAAGTCAAATAATTTTGTTCGTTTGGTTAACTCAAAGCGTATTTCTGCATGTGTGCTTTATTTCAGTACACGCGAATTAGAAAAAAAATTGCATATGAAACAGTTTCAAATTTGTCTTTATATTTATGAGACAGCGTAATTTTTAATTTTTTCTTATTATTCGAGTCGAAATTATTTTATGTAAATTTAAACCCTGATAACAGATTCATTTCATTGTTCTTAGTACGAGGTATAAAAGTTAATTTCTTATACTGAATTAAAAAAAATGTAATTTCAAAAATATTTGTGTCTTTATATTTATGAGACGCACTGTACATTGTAGAATAGGATGAAACTTCATACGAAGTTCTATCCTTATGTGGACTGGTGCTGATTAGGTATTGTACAAAATTCCCTTATGAGGGGGTGCCGCAAATCGATTATTTGTTCAATTTATGTTTATGCTTATATCTCCAGTTTATGTGCACAATATTCAACGAAACATCAAATTTAGAATTCTCATGATCGGAATAGATTCTCATTCAATTTTGGATGCGTTCATCTTAGAGAGGGTACCGGAATTCAATGATTTGGACGAAAAATGTGGTGCTCATATCTCCAGTTTAAATGAACAGAATTCAACGAAACATCAAATCTAGAATTCTCATGATCGGAATAGATTTTCATTCAATTTTGGGCGCGGTCATCTTAGAGAGGGTACCGAAATTCAATGATTTGATCGAAAAATGCAATGCTCATATCTCCAGTTTAAATGTACAGAATTCAACGAAACATCAAATTTAGGATTATCATGATCGGAATAGATTATCATTCACTTTTGGGTGCGTTCATCTTAGAGAGGGTACCGGAATTAAATGATTTGAACGAAAAATGCGATGCTCAAAAATTTCGGTTTATGTGCACAGAATTCAACGAAACATCAAATTTCGAATTCTCATGATCGGAATAGATTCTCATTCAATTTTGGTTGCGGTCATCTTAGAGGGGATACCGGAATTCAATGATTTGAATGAAAAATGCGGTGCTCATATCTCCAGTTTAAATGCACAGAATTCAACGAAACATTTAGAATTTTCATGATCGGAATAGATTCTCATTCAATTTTGGGTGCGGTCATCTTAGAGAGGGTACCGAAATTCAATGATTTGATCGAAAAATACAATGCTCATATCTCCCGTTTAAATGCACAGAATTCAACGAAACATCAAATTTAGAATTCTCATGATCGGAATAGATTCTCATTCAATTTTGGGTGCTGTCATCTTAGAGAGGGTACCGGAATTAAATGATTTGAACGAAAAATGCGATGCTCAAAAATTTCGGTTTATGTGCACAGAATTCAACGAAACATCAAATTTCGAATTCTCATGATCGGAATAGATTATCATTCAATTTTGGGTGCGTTCATCTTAGAGAGGGTACCGGAATTCAATGATTTGAACGAAAAATGCGATGCTCAAAAATTTCGGTTTATGTGCACAGAATTCAACGAAACATCAAATTTAGAATTCTCATGATCGGAATAGATTCTCATTCCATTTTGGGTGCGGTCTTCTTATAGAGGGTACCTAAATTCAATGATTTGATCGAAAAATGCAATGCTCATATCTCCCGTTTAAATGCACAGAATTCAACGAAACATCAAATTTAGAATTCTCATGATCGGAATAGATTCTCGTTCAATTCTGGGTGTGGTCATCTTAGAGAGGGTACCGGAATTCAATGATTTGACCGAAAAATTCGATGCTCAAAAATTCCAGTTTATGTGCACATAATTCAACGAAACATCAAATTTAGAATTCTCATGATCGGAATAGATTCTCATTCAATTTTGGGTGCTGTCATCTTAGAGAGGGTACCGGAATTCAATGATTTGAATGAAAAATGCGATGCTCATACCTCCAGTTTAAATGTACAGGATTCATCGAAGCATCAAATTTAGGATTCTCATGATCGGAATAGATTATCATTCAATTTTGGGTGCGTTCATCTTAGAGAGGGTACCGGAATTCAATGATTTGAACGAAAAATGCGATGTTCAAAAATTTCGGTTTATGTGCACAGAATTCAACGAAACATCAAATTTAGAATTCTCATGATCGGAATAGATTCTCATTCAATTTTGGGTGCGGTCATCTTAGAAGGGGTACCGGAATTCAATGATTCGAACGAAAAATGCGATGCTCAAAAATTTCGGTTTATGTGCACAGAATTCAACGAAACATCAAATTTAGAATTCTTATGATCGGAATAGATTCTCATTCAATTTTGGGTGCTGTCATCTTAGAGAGGGTACCGGAATTCAATGATTTGAATGAAAAATGCTATGCTCATACCTCCAGTTTAAATGTAAAGAATTCAACGAAGCATCAAATTTAGGATTCTCATGATCAGAATAGATTATCATTCAATTTTGGGTGCGTTCATCTTAGAGAGGGTACCAGAATTCAACGATTTGAACGAAAAATGCGATGCTCAAAAATTCCAGTTTATGTGCACAGAATTCAACGAAACATCCAATTTAGAATTCTCATGATTGGAATAGATTCTCATTCAATTTTGGGTGCTCTTAATGAGGGTACCGGAATTCAATGATTTAAACGAAAAATACGATGCTCATATCTCCAGTTTAAATGCGCACAATTCAACGAAACATCAAATTTAGAATTCTCATGATCGGAATATTCTCATTCAATTTTGGGTGCGGTCATCTTAGAGAGGGTACCGGAATTCAATGATATGAACGAAAAATGTGATGCTCATATCTCCAGTTTAAATGCGCACAATTCAACGAACCTTTCTTCCATCTATACAAGAAGGAAATATTGGATTCATGAACAATTTCCTTTTCCGGACCCATGAGCCGTTCTTAAGGGATTCGGAAACGTTTGAAATGACGAAAAAATGTGTTTATCATGATTATTATTTTCATAATCTTAGAACATTTAGGAATGTCGTCCAGTTGCCTCGATAGGAAAAATCCTAAAATTATAGTCATACAAGCCGTAACCGTTCAGCCGTGCAGACCAGCGATACCTGCGAAGGCAAAATTTTAATTTAAATTAATATTCAATAACGTTTGAACAAATTAACGGATTAACACTGCTTCATTTTTTTTTTAAATAAAAGAAATTGAATTCTCTACAAACTATATTTGAAAAACAATGGACAAAAAAATGTTTTTTTTTGTTTTTGTTCAAGTTTGTTCAAAATACATGATACATTTTTATAGATTTTTAATTTTATTAATTTTATATATTTTATTTTATTTCAGGTATAATCGAGAGACACCGTAATAAGCAAGATAATGAAAAAATGACGACTCAAAAATATTTAAGCTAGACTTCACAATCGTAAGAAAACTCGTTTTGCAAGATTAATTTTGCCGTACAATGCTAAACTTTTATTATTGTTTTTTACAATTTAATAAATATATATATTTTCAGTACAACATAAATACGAGAAAATAGCTGGGAAAATAAATAATAGTTCAAAATAATTACAGGTTTCCTTACTTATGATCAAATTGCAGTCTATTTTTGTCATTTCAAACCTTTCTGATTTCCTTGATGTCTAAATTCTTAGAAATTTTAAGATTTTTTAAAAATCGTCTAACAAAACATTCAGCTACATTTTTTTAAACACTTCACAACATAGCATCTATGATCATAGCATCTGGTCTGATATCTGAATCAGCACAACAGCTGATTCGAATCCTAGTCCGGACTTTTTTGATCAGTTGGGAAGATTACATCTCATATGATTTCTTTACCAATTTGAATAATTGTGTCTTAATTAATCTAGTGCAATAACGTTTCCAGCGTTTACTGGAGGTCCCATTACCTGTGATTTATTCTGCTGTGCTGATTCAGATTTCAGACCAGATGCTATGATCATTAAGGTTAACTGGGTGAATAAGTTCAGCCATATTTGTCCGGGATTGCTCAGTTGGTAGAGCATTCGCAGTTTCAGCCAAGAGATCCCGGGTTCGAATCCTGGTCCGAACTTTTTCGCTGAGTTGGGAAGATTACATCTCATATGATTTTTTTACCAATTAGAATAATTGTGTCTTAATTGATCTAGTATATTGAAGTTGATATGAATCTCTGAAGTGTACTTGCTTTCTGTAGAATATGGGGTGTAAAGCATTTATCATTCATTTACAGGGCTACACAAAAGCATTCGGTAACATAATGGCCTAAGGGATTAAAATTCAAGAGAGTTTTCCTGTATTATCAGGGTCAAAATTTTTTAAAAATCTCTGCAAATACATGTGAACAGAAGAGCAGTAGTAACTATAATTCTAGTTTATGAATTTATTCTAGAAATCAAGTGATAATTTCTCGCAATTCAAACGATTCGCAATACACTGGCTTCCAAAAATTAAGGTACAACCAGTCATTTGTGTCTAATTTGAAAACAAATGAAGATAAAAACATGAAATTTGGAAGAAGTGTGCTTTAAAGAGTTATTTATCGAATTTTACTCAATTTTAACATCAAGCCTGATTTACAAATAAAAAATTGCATTTTTTGCAAAAATCCACTGTTTGATAAAAAAAAAAAAAAAAAAAAAAAAAAAAAAAAAAAAAAAAAGAAAAAAAAAGCAATTTTTTGTGAAAAAAATTAAATAAACGAATTGTAATAAGAAATGTGTCCGGCTCTACTTGTAATGAATTTGTGGCATCGACTTTCCATAGTGTCAATTAAGTTGTCGGACACTGGAAAAGGAAACAACTCCCATACATACGCTTGTTTCAGATAATTTAACGACTTTGAAGAAGGACTTACGGCAGCCACCTGTCTGCTGAGATAGTCCCAAAGATGCTCTATAGGATAAAAGTCCGAAGGTTTTGCTGGCCATTCCACTTGCTCCAAACCTTGATCCTCTAGATATTCATCAACGACTCTAGCTCAATTCGATCGGGCATTATCAACCATTCAGATTAATTCATCACTAATAGCACTACCATACGGTGTGACAAACGGAGCAAGGATCACGTCCCGATATTTCACAGCAGTCAGAATTCTTCCATGACACACATGGAAGTTACTCTGATCAAAAGAGAGATTCCAGTCCCAACCATGATTCCACCTCCTCTATAACTGTGTCTTTCAACAATGTTTCATAGGTAGAATCTAATGCCTTGTTCTCTACAGATCAGCACTTGAACTGAATCACTCTCCAAAGCAAACAGGGACTCATTTGTGAACAGTACGGAAGACCATTGTTGTGTGTTCCAGGTAACGTGCTTTCTTGGCCAACATAAACGAACACTTCTATGTTGTCGATTAAGAGGGCCACACACAACGGCTCGTCTTGCATAGAGTCCTTAATTGTGAAGACGTCTATGTATCATAATCGAAGGTATTGTCATCTCTGTTGCTTTACGATGATCTGAAATGAGCTGAGCCACTGTAGTGATGCTCCTACTTCAGGTCAAAACAACTAGAAAGCGATCTTGTACAAGAGTTGTAACCCATGAGCGGCCTGGAACAAGTCTTCGTGATATTGAATTTATTTTTGGATTCAAATTTTTCTCAGAGCCTTTGGACCACACTTCGAGATACATTAAGACGTCTAGCAGCACCAGCTTGTGATAACCCCATTTCCATCCATCAGATTGCCCGCCATCTTAACGAATCAAGTAAACGACATCTCCTAGACGTGAACAACACTATTTTAGTAACAACAATTCAAGATCATCAACCATAAAAAAATTCACAAAAATTCCCAAAGTGGGATATTTGCAGTTCCTCCTTACAAACATATAAGTATCCAATACATTAAAATAATTGAGATAGGTATAATTTTTTCATAAGATTTTCTTGAAGTTATTTATGATCATTCATATAAACCATATTTTTTACCTTTATTTTCATTCATTTAATAGTGAGTGTCAAAAAACTGGTTGTACCTTAACTTTTGGAGGCCAGTCCGGCCAGTGTATAATGTATCGTTTCATCACCTTGAAAACTGCAGACTAGAAATTCTTAGTTTATTTGTTTACCTTATTCGCATAACTCTGAAATCTATATTTCTAGCTTAGGGATTTAGAAAATAACTACTTATTCGTTCTAGATGAAGGCGGTATTAGTTTTCTTTCAGTGTATGTGGACTGGGACACAATGTACTTGTACAATAAGGTAATTAAAATTGTAAGGTGAGATTATTATAGTCAAAAGTAAGGTAATTAAAATAGTAAAATAGCAAAACAATATAAAAATATTAATATAATTAGTATTAGCTATATAATAGATGAAAATGTAGAAATGTAATAAAGCAGAATTTCCAAGATCTAAAAATAAAAAAATTAAAGTTTCTTTTCTTTTCTTTTTTTTTTTTAATAAATGCGACTTTTGTTACCTGCAGAAATTTTTTAGAATGTAAAAATTAAAAATGCAAATTTGTTTATTTTTAAATAATATTTCAGAAGTGTTGAAGATTAAAAGTTATACACACCAGTGAAATGCAAATAAGACTAAACTAAAAAATAACTTTTGAATTAAACAAAGGATTTTAGGTTGTTTTAAAATAATTTTTAATTATAGATATATCAGGCCAGATCTTTTTTCTTTTCATACAAATATATAAAATAATAGTGAAGTTTTTAAATCCTTTTTGTACACATTTCAATCATACTATACTTCTGTTGTCAACATCCCTTTTTCTATACATTTTGAAAACGCACAACAATGAATGAGATATCATTCGAAATATTTTTAACCGGCCTCTGACATAGTACATTCAAATTTCGTTAAAACATGTTTTTAATTAAAAGTTGCAGTTAATTAAAAATTAAATCAGCATTGTTTTCATAAATGAAATGAAAGGCTTTTCTCAAATCAGTGTTGTCACAAAAGTAAAATACTGCATTATATCATGCTCAGCAATGATTGTAAAAAAAAAAAAAAAAAAAAAAAAAAAAAAAAAATCAATAGTACAAAAAAGATAAAGTATGGATATCTCCGTAAGGGTTTATTTTATATTTATGATTAAAAAGCAAAATTGAAATTAAAATATTTAGAAGAAAAAGACAACATCGATCGATTGAAGAAGTGGTATTTCATGTGTTTAAAAGGTATGCTTTATTATATTAAATTAAATAGTATTTTATATGTATTCAATTTATTTTACTTAGTCCTATGTATTTACCGAAGCGGATGACGTCATCCTCTAATGCAGTTAAATTCCGATTGTTATTTTTTTTCTCGCACATGCCTTTTGCTATCTTTGATCAGTTTATACTGTAACTTTGATGGAATAAATGAGAGGGTATTCTGGCTTGACTAATGATGTTTGCAGATATTTTTATCCTTAATTTTTTTTTAGAAGTCTAAACATGCATCTAAAAAAATATTAGATACTAGCAGAACTAGCGGCTTTGCTGGCGTAATTCTTGAAAAATGCCAAGTGATATTCGTTGGCCTGTTTTCATTAGAGGAAATTTTACTGCCACATATAATTCAGAAATTACTAATTAAATCCCACTAATTAAAAAAAATGAAATTTTAGAATGCTCTTTACCCCCCCCCCCCCCCTGTGGTAGTGTCCCCGATATAAAATATAGCCTATGTTACAGCAGAGACTGTTACTATCACTTTTGAAAATGGTTCTGTAGTTCCAGAGATTCCATAGAGATTGTAATTTAGAATGTTTTCAGACCGCTTTTCGTTCATCTCACCCTTTTAAATTTCGAATTTTTTTAGAATTTGTTCTTAGAGAGAATTTACATTTTATAAGTAACTACCTTGCCAAATTTCATGTTTCTATCTCCCTCAGTATAAAAATAAATCGAAATTTTAGAACGTTTTTCGCTTTTGCACCTCCCTGTGGTAGTGGCACTGATATATAATATAGTCTATGTTACAGCAGGGACTGTCACGATCAATTTGCCACCATCACTTTTGAAAAGGGTTCGGTAGTTCCAGAGATTCCATAGAAATTGTAATTTAGAATGTTTTTAGAACGCTTTTCGCTCATAACACCCTTTTAAATTTCGAATTTTTTTAGAATTTGTTCTTAGAGAGCATTTACATCTTATAAGTAACTACCATGCCAAATTTTTTCTTTCTACCTCCTTACGTATAAAAAAAATCGACATTTTAGAACGTTTTTCGCTATTGCACCCCCCTGGGATTAGTGGCACTGATATAAAATATAGCCTATGTTGGAGCAGGGACTGCCACCATCAATTTCCCACCATCACTTTTGAAAAGGGTTCTGTAGTTCCAGAGATTCTATGGAAATTGTAATTTAGAATTTTTAGAACGTTTTTCGCTCATAACACCCTTTTAAATTTCGAATTTTTTTAGAATTTGTTCTTAGAGAGCATTTACATCTTATAAGTAACTACCATGCCAAATTTCATGTTTCTATCTCCTTCAGTATAAAAAAAAAAAAATCGAAATTTTAGAACGTTTTTCAAAATTGTACCCCCCTGTGATAGTGGCACCGACATAAAATATAGCCTATGTTGGATCATTGATTGTCACCATCAATTTGCCACAATCACTTTTAAAATCGCTTCAGTAGTTCCAGAGATTACCCCCTACAAACAAACAAACAAAAAAACAATCTTTACTACTTTATAATATTAGTATAGATTGCTAAAAATGTTACAGTGCAGTGCGAAATCCTTGCATGGGTCTAATGGTTTCTTCTAAATATGGATTAATGTTTGTGAGTTTCGGGACGCACATAAAAGGTCAGTGGGCCGCCCGGCAGCGTGGTTGGTAGCGGCGGCGTCAGCCACGGTGAGGGCCCAGGGTTCGAATCCCGGGTGAGGCATGGATGTCATTGTGTGTGTATCTTCAGTGCTGTCAACTTCCTTGTGTCTATCCCGTCCCCAAGAAGAAGATTTATGTAATGTGTCAAAGTCCTGTTTGTATTTCTTGGAATAAAAAATATGGATCATTCGAGACAACAACCTTGTAGCTTATAGGTCTCAAAGCAATCTCTTCTTCAAATGTCAAATGTCAAACGTCAGTGGGCCGCAGGTTGAGTAATATGCTGCTCTAAATGAAATATATGTCTTTTAGGTAGCTTTCATTACAAAAAGCTACTTGTTGCAGCCGTTCGGAGGAAAGCAATTCCAAAAACTTTTAGTATATTTTCAACGATCATGACCCCCAGACCCCACAACCACACTCCGTTCAAATGTTGATTTATATATACAGATATCTGACATTTGTCATGCTGTAACTCTCTTATTTATGAACCGATTTGGATGTGACTGAGTATGTGTATAGGACATACCAAGGTCTCGACCGAGTTCGTTGGCCAGCTTCATCCGCCATCTTGTTTCAAAATGGCGGCCAGTTAAAAATTTTAAAAATGCAAAAAGATGTGCAAAAAAAATTATACATTGGACAAATTGTTTTTGTTAATTGTTAGGACCTGATACAAGTATTCTGGAACTTGTTTATTTTGGCTATATCTTAAAAAATGGCTGAGATATGGCAGTTTGAAATTCTAGGGTGACTGAGATTTTTAAACAATCTGAAATTTGTCATGAATTTATGAACTCTCGAATTTATGAACCGATATGAATGTGACGGATCATGTGTACAGAACATACCAAAGTCTCGACTTGTTCGTTGGTCAGCTTCAAGCGCCATCTTGTTTCAAAATGGTGGCCAGCTAAATTTTTAATTTTTTTTTTTTAAATTTCAGAAAGATGTATCTCATCAAAAACAACTCGTTGTAAATGATCCCGCCAAGCCACAAACCTAAAACGTCAGCCATAAAAAGAAGTGATATCACATAAAAAGAAACGATATAGAAGTGCATACTCCGAGTCCCGTGTAAAAATCTATCACCACTCATAATGTTTCCAAAGGACTCGGAGTGAGGTACAGTATGTGAAAACTGCTTGGCGACCTGCAGGCTTTTGTAATGTTCGCGTTTCCTGCAATTACATATGACTATATTGTTATTTTTATTATTATTATTTATTTAATTATTTTGCTCCCATAAAATTGTAAAAAGCTGAAGCTTGTGTGTTTGCATGTCTTTTCTTATTTATGAGCTTGAAAAATTAATTTGTTGATTTTATTTACCATTATTTAAACTAGAAACACCACTCTTACGAAGAAGATTTCTTAAGTAAACATGAAAAGATTTTGAGTTTGTAATATATATATATATATATATATATATATATATATAATGATCATACGCATATTAATAACAATGCACCTTATAATAAACGTTAACTAAATTGAGATACATTGCAATAATTCTAGCGTAAGCGGAATCGCATAAGTCTGGGGAAAAATCCGTTCTGTCAGTTCTTTCGCATACAAAAATATTTATAAAAGTGATATAACAAAAATTAAAAATTTATTTTTTCGATTTTCAAAATTGATATACTGCATATATTATAAAAGCCTGCAGGTGGCCAAGCAGTTTTCACATACTGTACCTCACTCCGAGTCCTTTGGAAACATTATGAGTGGTGATAGATTTTTACACGGGACTCGGAGTATGCACTTCTATATCGTTTCTTTTTATGTGATATCACTTCTTTTTATGGCTGACGTTTTAGGTTTGTGCCTTGGCGGGATCATTTACAACGAGTTGTTTTTGATGAGATATCACTCCTTTTTGTAAGGTGTTTAATTTCAATTACACAGATCCCATATTTATTCAGAAAAGAAAAGATAAAAGAAAGATGAAAGGGGCAAAATAAAAGAATAATTGTGATGCTATAAACAGAATTATACATCAGAATTATACAATTTATTGAGTGACTTATTCCAATGTACATGTCGCTACCATAGCAACGGGGAAACTTTTATATTCATTTCCTTACATTGTATTCATCAGATTATTTATGACATGTTTATTTTCCTTTTTCTTTTGTTAATATCACTTTTCCGTTTATATACATTCAAAAAACAAAAAAATAGAAAATTTTACAGTAGTTTATAAAGTAATTAAAATACTGCAGTTTCAGAAAAATGCGGAAAAATAAGAAGCACCTTTTTTTTTGGTCAATTATAACAATGAGTTTACTTTACCGAGAATAATCAAATTTGTTTTTCTACGAACCATTGTAATTTACAGATATTTTTATACTAATATATTAAATATTATTTTTGAAAATTACTGAGCACTTAAAAGTTTTTTAAATCAACGTTTCAAGAATCGGAAAAATATAAGATTCGCAACGTTTGCAAAAGTATAAAAACTATTAAAGTGATTTCAAAATAGAAAATGTTCGTAGGATGACATGTATTCCAAAATTTTGTCTGATTTTGTAGATATACCACAAAGACTAATGCGTTTACATAATGAACCGTTTAAAAAATTGTAAAATTTTATTAAAATTTTTGATCTGATAAATCATAAAGCTTTAAGTTAGATTTTAAAAAGGAGCATGATTAAACCAAAAAGGATTATATTTACTAAATGCACAAAATACATAATTAATGCTTCTAGTCTGTCCGTTCCAATTCGGGGATACTAAAATATAGGTCCTCAATCCTCGGAAGTCCATGAATTAATTAGGACATATGTATGCAACTGTTAAAATGTTCCCAAAGTCGACAATAGAAGCAATAAGTATAGCTCGGCAAATATGAAATACGGCATTGCTTCATCCTGACTTTGTTTCGTGAGCTGTTCGTTCTCCAAACATAAAAATCTCTTGAAAGTGTCCGTTAACCGAACATGTGTTCGTTATCCGAACATAAAAATCTCACGCGAAAGTGTTCGTTAATCGATTTGTTCGTAAACCGAACAGTTCGTTACCGATCACCTATTGTATACGAAATATAGCATTTTTAATTTTTATGGGGAATTTAAGAAGATATTTCCTTTTCATTGTGCTCTAGGCTCGTTTATAGAGCATTTTAAGTTCGTCATAGCCGGAGATTCGATGAATGGCAAATATTTAAACGCAAATCTTCTAATCTTCGGGTAGCAATATTTTTACATTCTATTAGCGCATGAATGTAAAGTTGGAATTTTTTAATCGCTTTTTCAATCAATTCCTGATACATTTATTAATAAACACAGTTTTTTTTAATCGATGAAAATACTATATTTTAATAGATTTAGAGCTTAAGATCGACGAGCTTTCAGGCGGACAAAATGAACGCGTATTGAATTTTAAAGCAAGATAATAAAACCTTACAGAGATTGAAACAGTATAAAATCATTAAAATACATCTCACTTAGTAAATATACATCCGTTGTAATGTAATCAAGATCTTCTAAGAGACGCTGTAAACAAAACGTATATGGTTTAACAATACAAACAATAGAGATTTTTAATGAATCGGATGTAGTAACATATTTGAATATCTTGTATATATAGCTAATTTGACAAAAATTATGCTAATTTTTACTATTGTTTTTCCTCTGTGTTGAGGAATCAAGTACTTCAACGTAAAAATTCGCTAATTACACAACTATTTAGTCTTATTAAAAAATCTTTTGAGTTACCCTGTAAACGAACAGTAAATTCTACAATTCTGTTTTACAATAGGAAGCTAACTTAGGTCGTTCGTAGTAACATATTTAAACATCATGCGCATACGTTCTTTTTGAAAAGAGTTAGACCATTTAATATTTCTTTGCTTCATCTTAAGTATAGGAATAAATCACTTTAAAGTGGTATACATAAAAAACTAATTAATATTTTTACACGAAATATTAAACATTTGAACTACTCATAAAAAAACTTTCAAATGCTGCAAACCGCGTAAAAATCGGATAATTACACAACTCTTTAGCCCTATATCAAAAGATCTTTTGTGAGACCCTGTAAACGAACCTTAAATGTTACTATTTTTTTATAATAGGAAGCTTACTTGGGTCGACTGTAAAAACATATCTTAATATCATGTGTATACGACCATTCCTAAAAGAGTTGGGTCATTTATTATTTTTTTGCTCTATGTTAAGAATAGGAATCAATAACTTTAAACTGATATAAATCAAAAACTTATTAATATTTTTACATGAAACTTACAAAGGTTTGAACTACTCATAAAAGCAATTCAAATGACGTAAACCGCGTAAACATCCGATAATTACACATTGCTGTAGCCCTGTCAACAGTTTTTTGCTCTATATTAAGTATAGGAATCAATAACTTTAAATTGATATAAATCAAAAACTAATTAATATTTTTACATGAAACTTACAAAGGTTTGAACTACTCATAAAAACAATTCAAATGACGTAAACCGCGTAAAAATCCGATAATTACACATTGCTGTAGCCCTGTCAACAGTTTGTGGTCTGAACAAGATTTAAAAAGTGCAAAAAACAGCACTTTTAAAATCGCATTTACTGAAAACCTATTCGTCGGATTTTGTTTTACTTTTGATTTCTTAGTCACGTGGTACGCCCCATTGCACAGAATCAAGAATTTTGTTTCTATCATAAATAGAACGCGAGATATAGATGTATCAAAAACCCGTTTTGTCCCGTCCGCAAAATATAAACTAGACAGAGTTAAAAAAAAAAAAATTGTAAAATCGTTTGGCATCCATTGGCGGAAATTCCTTTCATTTACGGTTCAATGCATTGCTGTTTCTTATGCTTGGCGAGAAACTCTGTCGAGTTTCTAAGATAAAAAATTATAAATTGAAAAGTTGTTTCCGTTAAGTGTTAGATCGTGATACAAGGATTCCGGAACATTTTTTGTTTTGGCTTTATCTTAAAAAGTCCTTCCGGCCTGTACCGGGAGGAAAAGGTAGCTTTCCTATATCTTCGTTTTAAAATTTTAGGTAATGTTACACGAAAACAGCAAGTTAAAATGCAAAGAAAACGTTTACAAAAGATTCGTTAATACTGAATTTGAATAAAAAATTTGCCACATTATTGAGCAATAGCCAAATTGGCATCATTTATGAAGACTTATTTTGGTCGCCAAATTTGGCGATATTTCGCCAAATGTCGCCAAGTCTGGCGAGAATTTGGCGCTAACGGATATGAATATATAGTTTTATGCGTATGATTGTAAAAATTATTACAACAATGAAAATTTTTGTAATGTGCTGTCTTGTTTCAAAATGTCAGCCACCCTAGAATTTCAAACTGCTCTATCTCAGCCATTTTTTAAGATAGAGGTAAACCAAAAAATGCTCTGGAATCCCCGTATCAAGGCCTAATACTTAATTAAAAAATAAATTTGAATTTTTAACTTTTTTGTATATTTATTTTAGTTTTAAATTTTTAAGTGGCCGCCATCTTGAAACAAAATGGCGGACCAAGCTGGCCAACGAACTCGGTCGAGACATTGGTGAGCTTAATACACACAATTAGTTTCATCAAAATTGATTTATAAATACGAGCGTTATCGTATGACATAGGTCAGATATATATATATATATATATATATATATATCAACATTTGAACGGAGGGTGGTTTTGGGGTCTGGGGGTCATGATCGGTGAAAATATATCGAAATTTTCCTGAACTGCTTTCCTCCGAACGGCTGCAATATGTAGCTTTATACTTTTTTGTATTGAAAGCTACCTAAAAATGGCTGAGGTATGGTAATTTGAAATTCTAGGGTGGCTGACATTTTGAAAAAATCTGATATTTGTTATGCTGTAACTCTCATGCTGAAATTCGCATTCAAATTCAGTATTAACAAAAACCGGGATTGGATCTTCTATAATCGGGTTACAAGCAATTTAGCTTTGAGTGTTTGAGTAAAATGAGTTGAATTTTTAAGAACATGGACTATGAAAGCTATCTTTTCCTCCCGGTACTGACCGGAAGGACTTTTTTTTAATCAAAAAGAAAAAGAGAGGGATTTATATATTAATAATTTGTTTGTTTGGGGGGTTATTTGTTTGTTTTTTAAATCGTCAATTTCTTTTTTCACTCCATATTCGAAATTACCTCGAAATTTAAACTTTTTCAAAAATCTGTTTTTCCCCACTGAGGACTTGACAAAAGCTAAGTGCCTATCCGAACACTGCAGCAAGAAGTCGAGTAAAATATTTTCATATTTAAATATAACAAGAATGAAAAATCATGCATCAAGCATAGACTATGAAACACTTTTCAACACTAACACAATATTATTAAGAAATTTTATTTTTTTATAGAATGAAATTGAATTTCTAAATAAACAACTTAAAAAAAAAACCCACATAACTCATTAAAAATCCATTTTCAGCAATTGCTGTCCATATACAGTAATGGATGCGAATTATTTCGAGTAGCACTGTATGCGATCTGTAGAATTTATACACACCACCTAATACACTCAAAATATATAATTTTGCGTTCAAAGAATGAATTCTATGCACTTCATAATCTATAGAAACCATGTTGTAATGAACTTCAGTGATTTCATTATGTTTGAAGTACCATAACATCATTAAAATGCGCCGTAAAAATTTTCTCCATACACTGTAAACACAAACGTCTGAAATTCAGTTTAAAAAGTGTCTTAAATGGATGGTCACATTTTAAGTGAAAAAAAGGTATCTTACTTTTTAAGACACCTGTTTGCATCTGAAGTTAAGACATTGGAAACGTCTTAAAACGCCGCCATTTTTAAAACACTTGATATGTTTTAAAAAGACGCCATTTTTAAAACACTTCAAATGTCTTAAAAAGCCGCCATTTTTTATACATTCAAAACATCTAAAATGTTACCATTTTTAAGACATTTGAAATGTCTTAAAAAGCCGCCATTTTTTAGACATTTGAAACATCTAAAATGCTGTCATTTTTAAGGCACTCGAAACATCTATATGATTTTTTTTCTCTTATTTACACTGTCTTATTGACAGCAGGCTAAAACTTAGACTTACAATCAAGCTACAAAGCAAAATAAATGGTTGCCAATTATGGAAGACTATTACAACAGTCTGCATTATACTGTCATAATTTATTTTGTATTGCAGCAAGCCATGTGCAATATTCCAAAGTATATTTTTTAAATACTGTTAACCTTTTATATTTTAATTATGAGAACATTACCTATTAAGCAAAGAATTCTTTTCAAAATTACAATTTTAAATGAAGCTATTTTGATTCTTACATATCTGTAGTAGCACATTATTCTTTAGAAAGGACCCAATCTGCGAAGGGTATTCATATCCTATCCTTCTAGGAGTTAAAATTATTTTTAAAAAGTTAACTAACATATTTATCGGCATTTTTACACTAAAAACAAAATGCTGGCAATATGGGTGTCTCTACCCCCCCCCCCCCCCCCCAAACTCATCTTAAAGACTTTGGGCACTAAGTATTATCTTTTTGTTGACTTATATCACTGTTTTAATATCATTATTATACAATCAATTCTGTCATACATATGTAAGGTACAAATTTCATTTTTTGGTCACGCATATCACGAATATAATTTTAGTCATTTGCCTAGAGAAAAAATATTTTTCAAAAAATTATAACAAAGGTAGATTTTATTTGTTTATCTAACCTTTAATCAATTTAATTTATTATTCAGTATTTCCATACAGCACTTTGTACATCCATTTATTTGTATTTGAAAATACCCACTAATTTAAATCATGAATATATATATTTTTTGTTTTCCAACAAGTTTAGTTATATTTTCTGCATCTATTTAAAGATTTTTGTTTATTGAATGTAATCGCTAAGCATCCCCCTCCCCCTCCTACAGATCTAGAAAACTTTTTATGTAACCAAGTAGATTATACCAGATTTTTGGTATATTGTATGGTAACATATCATTACAGGATTTCCCAACACTTGTCAAGATTTCCACTGACTCCCTCAGTATACATGTAGTATAGTCGTTCATTTGCGCGATAATCTTTATTTTACTAAAATATATATCAATTTTTGTTTTTAAATTTAACCGAGAAAGTGCAGTAGACGGTTTTCCTTTTGCTATGTCTGACTTATGCTCCCTTATGCGGTCTTGTAATTTCCTAATTGTCATACCTATGTATGTAAATACTTCATTTTTATTTTTACATTTAAATGGGATGATATAAATTCCTGCTTTTTCATGCATATCTATGGGGTCAATTTTTCTGGTCTGTCAAATGGTTTCATATTTTAGTTGATACCACAAAGGTGAATTTTGTTACAATTGTAAAATAATTTTTCTATATATTTAATGACTTCTGGGGATATAATATATATTCTATATATTTAATGACTTCTATATATTTAATGACGATTCTGGATACATAATGGAACGATGCAATTTGAAGAAAAAATTCAAAACAGAAAGAATGAGGCTGGATAGGGAAATTATCAGTATTAGGTTTTTACAACTCTGCAAGGAGCACAGGGTTATCCCCACATTTTTGAGGAATCGTAATAAAGTAATTCAGGAAGAAATTTCTGAGATCGGATATAAATTAGACAGTATTGCCCTGAAGGCATATATTAGAAGCAAGTTTAAACTGATTGATCTTTTGACCAGGAAAGTAAGGGACTTATACAGTGAATTGTCACGGGTTTTAGATAAAAGGGATTTTGATGAATTTTTGCGTTTGGTTAACACTTACCAGATAATTCAGAAAAAACAAAAAGAAAGGTGTATTTACGGGAAAATCAATAGACTTAAAGACAAGAAATCCTATAAAGGGCTACAGCAAAAACCAGTACCATATGTTAACCTCACCAATAAGAAAATAGACGGAAAACAGCATAATTTTCTAAGTATGGGACCTAGACAAATGTTTCAGAGAAAAATAGATATCAAAAGTGTGATAATGAACTGTGAAAAGATCATTAACATTATACCCACTAATAAAAAAGAGGAAGTTAGAAACTTGTTATTCAATAATGTTCAGAAATATTTAAAAATACCTAGGGTAACGAACGATAGAGATCTAAGTGTAATCAAGAAAATTAAAAATAATCAGGAGGTCACAATTATACAAACGGATAAATCAAATAAATTTGCAATATTACCTGCTGCAGATTCCATTGCCAAAATGGAGAATTGTATTAGTGAAATGAATTGTTTAAAACTGAAAAAAGATCCAAACTTAACAATTAACAGAAAAACGCAAGAAATAATAAAACATGGTACTTGTCCTAGTGAAATAAAAGTTAAACTTATGATTAACAAAACCGCATTTACCCCCCCGCTTAATAGGACGTTTGAAAGACCATAAACCTGATCTCCCTCTCAGACCTATTGTTTCAAAATATTCAGCACCAACCTATTCAATCGAGAAAGCATTTGTACCACTACTAAAAGTAATGTTACCCCCCACTAAATATGTAATCAACTCTACCATAGATTTAATCAAACGAATCAAAGATTTTAAAATTGAAGACAATACTATACTTGCAAGTTTTTATATCAAGTCATTATACCCTCAATTAATGTACAAGAAGTCAGAAATATTATTGAAGATCAAATCAGCAATAACCCAGTGTATGACGACAACATTAAAAATACTCTTATATCCAGTTTAAATTTAATTACTAATAACAATGTTTTCATTTTTAACGGAAATTATTATAAGCAACAGAAGAGCCCCTATGGGCTCTCCCATCTCCGGTTTTATTAGCTGAACTAAAACTGAGACCCTTAGAAGAACAGATTATCTCCACCTCGGATTTAAAACCTGATTTATGGATCAGATATGTCGACGACATACTCATAATTTGGAAGCATGGAATCTCAAATCTGGAAATTTTTTTAAAACATGCCAATAGTTTAGACAACAGAATACAGTTTATAATGGAAATAGAGAAAAATGGGTCATTGCCTTTTCTGGATGTTGAACTAATTAAGTATAACTTAACACATTGTTTAGACAGAAATATTTACAGGAAACCATGCCGATCCAATAATACAATATCTAATAGCAGTATAGTTATAGCACCATTTAATTATAAGAAAGCAGTATATAATTTTTATGTCAGAAGGGCGTTTAATGTATGTTCACAAAATTACATAAACGCAGAATTAACCACGATTAAGAAAATTGCAACACCGAATGGGTGAACTCAATGAAACTTATTAACTCAATAACTCCAAGAACTCAATGAAATTTATTAACCAAGTAATTTATGAATTTAATAACAGAAAAATAATAGCCAAGAATAAAACACAAGTTTCAAAGTTTTGTAGTATAGATTATATCCCCCAACTTTATGAAAGAATCCGGTATGCTTTAAAGAAATATGACATAACATTAATTGCCAAACCTCCAACAAAATTACAAAATCTAGTACACAGAAAAATTGATCCCATAGATATGCATGAAAAAGCAGGAATTTATATCATCCCATTTAAATGTAAAAATAAAAATGAAGTATTTACATACACATGACATACATACACTTATTTTTATTTACATACACATAGTATGACAACTAGGAAATTACAAGACCGCATAAGGGAGCATGTCAGATATAGCAAAAAGAAAACCATCTACTGCACTTTCTCGGCTAAATTTAAAAACAGAAATTGATATATATTTTAGTAAAGTAAAGATTATCGCGCAAATGAACGACTATACTACATGTATACTGAGGGAGTCAATGGAAATCCTAACAAGTGGTGGGAAATCCTGTAATGATATGTTATCATACAATATACCAAAAATCTGGTATAATCTATACTTGGTGTTAATGGTACATTTGGGTTGGAATAAACCACCTCTCTCAATAGACTTGTCCATCCCCCTTTCCCCCCTTCTCCATGTGGGCTATTTAAACAGCTTACATTCCGGAGGTTACAGAATTTTTTCTCATTTCCACCATTTGATGATGGCCAGATTCTCGTCAAAAGCGCTCGGGATTCCGACGAATGTTTTTAACATCTTAAAATGGTTTTAATGTTTTAGAACCTTTTTATTTTTGCACCTATTTTAGTAATCCACAAATTGTGATCCATTTTAAATGGTTTCATATTTTAATTAATTATTTATGTTTGATAGTTTAAATACCAGAAAGTTTTCTAGATCTTTAGGACGGGGGGGGGAGGAGCTTAGTGATTACATTCAATAAACAACAATCTTTAAATAGATGCAGAAAATATAGCTAAACTTGTCGGAAAACAAAAAACAAAAGACTTGAAAGCTATTTATCGTGTTGTACACGTGGTTTGAAAACTAATATCGTATCTTACAAATATATAATAGAAATTATGTGACGTTATTAAAACAAAGATATAAGAAAACATAAAGGTAAAACTCACTTTTATTTTTAAAAATATTTTCTTTTATAATCCAACGATCTGTTGTATTTATTATATTTGTGAATGCATTACGCCGTCATGTAATAACACCGTCCATATCTCTTATGGTTTTCACTGCACCTGCTTGCCCTGTCCTCCCTCCCTTCTCAATTGAGATGTGATCAACAGCACTAACGTTATGTCTTAATTTAAGACATTTTACCATTTTAAGACACTGCCACAGAAACCCTATTGGTTCATTTCTACCGCCAGTCAATTAAGACACACAAGTGTCTTAAATTAATGTATCTATTATGTCTAAGCTCTATATTAAGACATTTACGTGTCTTAAATGCTTTTTCATTCTTTTTTTTTGTCTTACTTTAAGACTCCTTTATTTGCAGTGTAGATCATGATGTAAAGGAAGTATTTTGTGCGCCACTGTAAACGAATCCTAGATGCTACTTATTCAATACACCTAAGAAAGCATGTTGTAGTCTATCTCAGGGATTGATTTCAAACTCTTTATGTTTGAAATATCGTAACATCAATAAAATGCTTCCGCCTTATATAATGTTGCGGAATTCTTGTGTCTCGCTGTAAATAAACTATAAACACACTTCGCTTTCTATACCGAACATTCTATGGTAAACCTTAACAACATAATCAAATTTCATGGCAATCCCAGTATATTTACAGGAGTTAGAGCATAGAAAGACAGACGGAAGACAGACCAATCGAATTCATGAACACTTTTCGACTATGTTGGAAAGTGTTAAAAACGGTAAAAATTCAAAGAGAAATAAAAAACTTTTCAGTTCGGCTTTTTTAAAATTCTTGAGTGTAGAACGGGAAAACGTCTCCATCATTAAAAGAAGAGTAATTACAAAGTGATTGTCAATTAAAAACATTAACAATCTGCCTCATCTGCCCTTTCCTCTTTACGAAGTTGTAAATGCAGGTAATATAAGAAACTCTCACACATTATTCCTAAGCATGTATTTCTCGTGCATGTGCAAAATCCACATGACGAAGTTATTGAAAATGCACAATATTGAATTTATGTACAAAGAATGACAATAATTTATTACGAAACTTCTCGAAATATGAATGAACACTTAGTGGAACATTGCATGAATTGGAAATATATCAAACACTTTTGAAAATATATCATACAAGACGTCAGTGTTTTTAATTTGCATGTGATATATCACAGACTCCCAGCAGCTAAAAATATTAATCAGATGAGGAAAATATACTTCTTACGGTCGCATAAAAATATTAATCAGATGAGGAAAATATACTTCTTACGGTAGCTTAAAAAATATTAATCAGATGAGGAAAATATACTTTTTACAGTCGCATAAAAAATATTAATCAGATGAGGAAAATATACTTCTTACGGTCGCATAAAAAATATTAATCAGATGAAGAAAATATACTTCTTACGGTCGCTTAAAAATATTAATCAGATGAGGAAAATAAACTTCTTACGGTCGCTTAAAAATATTAATCAGATGAGGAAAATAAACTTCTTACGGTCGCATAAAAAATATTAATCAGATGAGGAAAATATACTTCTTATGGTCGCATAAAATATATTAATCAGATGAGGAAAATATACTTCTTATGGTCGCATAAAATATATTAATCAAATGAGGAAAATGTACTTCTTACGGTCACTTAAAAAATATTTTTATGAGATGAGAAGTTTACTTTCCACTGCGTGCCTAATATTAATGAATTTATTCTCACTTAATCTTGAATAAAGTTGCGATTTCATCATAGCAATTTTATCATAGAAAACTTGAAATTATTGCACAGTCGGAAAAAAGTAAGAGAGTGAGAGCCCCCCCCCCCCCCCCTCATATATTTATCACCAAATCATCGCAGAGAAATACACAGTACTCTATAAAGTGTTCCGAAAATCTTATGATGTTACTCCAGAATTTTTCTACAGCGCCAGACAGCAATGATGCTTTTTCAAACATCCATTTTTTCCCTCTTTTCTGTAGCGCAGTACAGATTAATGAAATGATTGGTAATTTTCTTTTAATTAAAAACAAAACTATTGAAAGATATTTTGTTGGTCCTTCTAAAACTGAATAACCAAAAAGAATATAAAATTTCTGTTAATAATAAAAAATCTGCAAAATTATATAAATTATTTATTTTACTAAACTATAAAAATAGTTTTTTTACCTATAATTCACATTACTTTTTTCAAATATTTTTAAGAACCCATTTTCTATTTGAATTAAAATAATCTGCCTAGCATAATTCTTAACACTTTGACTATGGGTCGGGACCTATACGTCCCAGTGGACTATTTTTTTTATTCTGTCCATACCAATTTTGTAAAAATAATCTCTGCCATACACTTATACTAGAATATATTCAAGAGAAATCTGCCACAAAGAAATAATTTTGTAAATTGTAGTACGATTGAAAATAAAAATAGTCGTCAGCTATAGCCCGTAATCAAAGGGTTACTTTATTTCTATGTTTTTAAATTAAATGTTTAAGAAATAAAAATGTTATCAAAGTTATCATAGAATCAAAGGGTTACCATATTTCTATATTTTTAAATTAAATGTTTAAGAAATAAAAATGTTATCAAAGTTATCATAGAATCAAAGGGTTACTTTATTTCTATGTTTTTGAATTAAATGTTTAAGAAATAAAAATGTTATCAAAGTTATCATAGAATCAAATGGTTACTTTATTTCTATGTTTTTAAATTAAATGTTTAAGAAATAAAAATGTTAAATTTTTGTACATAAGTATACTTAAACATATCGTTATCGTCATTCATCAGCAATTAAACAACTGTAGTCCATCAAATCTCTTTTACCATTTTTCTTAAAAAGAAAATCATTTCTAATTACTTTATTGTTGTTCTCTTCCTAATATTTCATATCTAGATCTTATTATGTTATTTTTTCCATCGGGCCGATACTTCTTATCGGCTATTTTCGGAATATAGCTGCTATACAAAAACCGCACGTGAAGTAGATTTCGTTTGAAGTACAAAGATAACAATCGAAATTTTCTAGATCTTTTAATATCCTGTATTCTTCCTATAGTTGATTTTGGTGACATCACAAAAATAGAAAACGTGGATTAAGAGTGACCACTAGAACTATTCCGTTTTGATCATTCCGGGAAGAAAGGGAAAGGAATTATTATTTTGTTACACGTTCTCATTTAATGGGCACACCTTTCTCAAGAAATATGGCATAAAAAAAATTCTGGCTCATATAAAAAGGGGTTTGGGAATCGGTATTGTCACATTCGTGCTTAAGACAGCGACAAGCTTGCCTTGTAGATCCAGTTGTCTCCGTGCTCTATCAATTTTCCAAGATGTCCATCAAGGAGAAGTCCGATCGCATCTTGCGCTTGTTCGAAAATCTGACTAGCCTCAGCAGAGAACAGTTGCCCGTCGATCAGAGGGATCCCAGACTTGCCAGCGCTGGTCATCTGCCTAGGGGAACTCTGTTCTCCTGTTTCCACGAGAAACACCTGCAAGAGGCAACTGAATTGCTCGAAATCCTCTTCTGTAATTAGCTTCTTTATATATTTCTTTTCTCTCTATTCTCTTTATTTATTTATTTTTTTTTTGCATTTATTTTTATTTTTCTTTAGACACTTTAAAGTATTTATTGCTTTATTTTAAAAGTAGTAATATTTCAAGCATCAGCCCTCAAAATTTCAGCCTATGATATTTAACCTATCATTTTCTTTTTGACAAATTTCAATGTTAACAGTCTTTAGATTTAGTATTATTTTATCTTTCAATTACTCTTAATATTATATGCATGGAGTAATGACACCATATGTCTTTACATTTACTATTATCACTTCGTTTATGTTTCAGCGTTTAGTAGTAGTAGTAACAATAATAATAATAAAAAATAATAATAATAATAATAATAACAAATAGTAAAAATTCGTTTAAAGCTCTATACACTGTTTCCGATAAATTTATTTCAAGCGTGTGTTTCATTTTTTAACTTTAAAAATAGGGGGCTATTTGTTCGAACCTATTATTTGTGATAAAAAAGGAAAAAATACTGGAAAATTGTTATGTTCATTTAATTCCTGTTACACGACATTTTCTAATCGTCTTCCAAAACATTCCATAGCCTATTGTCATATCAGTAGTTCGCAAAATAATTATATACGTTAGATTTCAGTAAATGACGTATTCGTTACAATTTCAGTAAACCGTTAAAGAATTATAAATGTTAACTATACTATACTTTCTTATCTTTACGTTTGTCACGCATCTATCTGCATTTGGACCGGGAAATATGAAAACACCTATCGCACATAAAATTTTTAGCTTATGTTATTCTTACTAGATTAGCTTAAGGCTATGTCAACTGTCCATTCCCCTTCGCTAATGTTAAACCTATGGGTATGGAATGCATTCACATAATTAAAATATCTCCTCAGGAAATTAATACTTTAGCAAATGGTCTTTTTTCTGTGTACTCTTTTTAAAAGAATATCTTTTTTTCTTAGTTGGCAAAATATTTCTAAAATATATGCTTAATTTAATATTTTATATGTTAAAAGTTGACGAGCTGATTATATGTAAAAGAAAAGCTTTAAGTAAAATATAGAGAAGATGTTACGGCCTTGAAAGTATTCTGTATTTATTAGATTCTGGTAGGCATGGTTGTGGCGTCTTTTAATAGATAGTATGATTGTTTGGCTTATTAAAAAGAACATTGTTTGCTTCAACTATAATCTAGACATGATAGATTGATGACTAGATTTATTGGCTTAAATAAACTTTCGGTCGACAGATTTTTTTTTAATGTAATTTGATAGCTTTGACATTATAGATAAACTTTCCTTAGAAATTTTAGTGGAGTATCTTTAAAAATATTTGACATTTTTTTTATCTTTTGGAAAATTGCATGATTAAACGTTTCCAGAATTATTAAAAAATAATAATAATTAGTTATTTTAGTATTCTGCCCTTTTCTTTCATTTGTTTTATATCCTTTAATATTATTTTCCCCCAAGATTTTTTATGAATTTTAAATTGACGTTGTCACTCGTTCGTTGAGATAATTCGTTTGGGCTTTAAACAGCTGATAAAATATACTCCCGTTCTTAAATTTAGACGCTTTTTTAAAAGTCGCACTAAAATTAAAATTATAATTCCTCATTTGGAGCTGATAAAATTCGTAATTCTTCTAGTAAAAATGAATATACGTGATGCTTCGTTTTTTTTTTTTTTTTTTTTTTTTTTTTTTTTTTATGGCCTTTGCATTTATTTATTATTATTATTATTGACACAAATAAGAAAGGAAGTATAATATATATTTAAACTTAAGTATATTACAAAATAATTTTCCGTATTTAACTTTAAATTGAATGTTGTTTTAAAAAGCTCAAGAAATATTTTCTTTCGAATCTATAGTAAATAGCTTTGCGATGACTTGCCCAGCTAGAAAGCAATTTGAGAAATTTTATTTGGATTCATGTTATTAATAGTTAGTTCCTTTAGAATTTATTTAACTCCTTTATTACATGATATTAATTTTCATGCTCGCTTTTTAACCATGTCCTGATTTAGGAAATTTTAGCACTAGCTACAGATACTAGTGGGATCCCCTATAATTAGCTTGTCTTACAAAATTTGTCTCTATAGAATGGCATATATTCAAATAATACATATGCATAAATAAATATACATATATATATATAAATTGGGTGAATTTGATTGGTATTATTTGGAGTTCAGAATTTACGGGGCCCGAGGTCCAGGCCTTTCAGGCCTACATTGAAATCGGTCTCTGTTTTCAGCGTTCTAACTATCAATATCCTTTTCATTTGCAGCTGCCACCGATTTCGAAGATTTCGTCAAACTGTCTACACAGGCTCGCGACATCGTGAACGAAGGCCTCTTCGCTTATGTGTTCTCAGTCGCTGTTATCCACAGGGATGACTGCAGGGGCATCACCCTCCCTCCTATCCAGGAGGTCTTTCCTGACAGGTTTGTTCCCGCCGAAACCATTAACCTAGCCATCAAAGAAGCCAAGATCCACTCAGATTCCGTAAGTATACTTCCCAAATAAATAGTTTAAAATAAGAGTGACAGCGTTACCTCCAGTTACCAGACTTTAAATAATTGCAAATTTCCTTTCTAGGATGTCATCGTCGAAATTCAGAAGACAGGTAACATCTTGGATCCCGAATACAAACTGTCTTACTTCCGTGAGGACGTCGGCATCAATGCTCACCATTGGTACTGGCACGTTGTCTACCCTGCCAACTGGAATGAGGAACTTACAGGAAAGGTTAAGGACAGGAAAGGAGAACTCTTCTACTACATGCACCAACAGATGTGTGCCAGGTAAATGTATTAACGAAAGAGAAAAGTATTTTTTGTCAAACTTTACTTAAAAAAAGAAAAAAAAATCCGCAAACTTACAAGATGATTTGTAACTGTTTAAACTTACCATACATAGAGAATCTCAATAATTCAGTTCTGCCATGCGGGGTTGGTAGTTATGTGTTTAACATCTGGATAAAGGGTACAAAAAATATGGGTTTTTTCCATTTTTTCTTAAACAGCCTGTTGTAAATATCAGCATTAAAGGTATGTGCCCTATTACCGACAGAGTAGGCGAAAGAGTCGCCCGGGGCCAAAAACTTTCCTGATTTTTATTAGTATTTTTTTTGAAAACCCTTTAATATAATAAAGTTTTAAAGTATCTTGACTCTTTATCCGAATTATAGAAACTAAAAAATAATTACAAATAAACTTTAATAAAATTTCGGCAATTGACATAGAAAAATACGATTGCTTATAGTTCAAATCATCTTACACTTCTTTGTATTTTCATATATTTTAAAAGTTTATCTGAGTGTTTTAAGACTATCTTATACGTAAACTTCGTATTCTCTTTGACGTGCATATATTTTTCAAGATTGTATAGTTTAACTTCATTTTATTTTGCCTCAAATTTAGAAATTTTAACAGTAATAGTAAATAATTTGTGCGCAAACTATTCCCGTTTTTTAATTTCCATTTTTGTGTCCAAGAATGCATAACAGAACACTTACGCATCGTATATATTTTTTGTGAAGGTGTGATAGTCTAAATCTAGGAACAAAAATATATCTTCTTTGCCACAGGTCTAAAATTTTGATTTTAAGTCTGAATACAAAACAAATATTTACATTAAAAAAAATATATTTTAATATCAGTTTTTAAATTTCATTTAACACCCTTCACCAGATATGATTGCGAAAGACTGTCTAATGGCCTGCAGAGAATGATTCCTTTCCACAACTTTGAGGAGAAATTGGAAGGTTTTGCTCCTCACTTGACATCCCTGGTCAGTGGTCTGCACTATGCTTCCCGACCTGAAGGATTTAGTCTCCAGGATCTTGTTGATGTCGATGTTCAGGACATGGAAAGATGGAGGGAACGAATCCTGGAAGCCATCGATCTCCAATTCGTTCATGCTGCAGATGGCAGTGCTCTTCCTCTGGATGAAGTAAATGGTGCTAACATTTTGGGTTCACTCATTGAAGCCAGCTCTGCTTCTCCCAACAAAGCCTTCTATGGGTCTCTTCACAACTGGGGTCACGTCATGATGGCCAGAATGCACGACCCTGATGGCAGATTCCAAGTAAGATATCTAAATATTTATTTTTAAAATACAATACTTTTTATTGAGTATTTTTAAAATAAGTTTAAATTTGTCATTAAAAAATACTTACACAATTACAATATTTTTCAGGAAAATCCAGGTGTCATGAGCGATACCTCTACCTCTCTGAGAGATCCAGTCTTCTACCGGTGGCACAGGTTCGTTGACAACATTTTCCAACAGTTCAAAGCCACTCTTAAGCCCTACACCAAGGAAGAGGTAATATACTGCTTTAATCTGATCAAAATATTCCACAATCAAAAATTTTCGACAATGTAATCACTTTTTAAATAAAATAGTCTTTAAAGGATTACAACTAATGTTGCTGTTGGTATTGTTAAATACTTATGTTTTGATGAGATAAGTATATACATAAGTATATACTATTTATAAATTGCTTATTCCCTAAGTAAATAAAAAAAAACTTTCAAATCTTAAAATGTCACACCTTATGTGTTTCACATTAACATACACCTGAATGATTAGAATTTTCATTTTAAATTTTGTAAAATTTGATTCGTGATTTTTTCTATAATTTTAAAAATTATTGCACAAAATTTTGTGTGATGAGTATGACATATAGTGCATATTTTGATATTGTAAAATATATCGGATTTTGCTGTAGGGATTTAATTGCTTTGCCGAAAAAAACAGTAATAATAAGGAGAAAAATATACAAAAAAGTTGAAATAGTACGTAATATAACAATTGTATGATATGCTCGAATTTTATTTGAACTATTGAATGAATTAGTTTCACAGAAATGACCAAATATAAATAAAAAACGAAAATAATTTTTTCTGACAGTATGATAGATTTAACAAAAAAAGTATTTGTTACTTTCAAAAGTACATAAGTCGGTGTTGAAAATGCTATGCATAATTTTAGAAATTTTGATTAAAAAAATAGATAATAGCGTTAAACAATCATGCTAAGGCCGAATTATTAAGGAATAACTACATATAATTAAACTAGGATTATTGAAATGAAACTGGAAGATATATTAAACATATATATATATATATATATATATATATATATATATATACATATATAATAGTGTGTATTTATATATATAAATATTATGTACAATCATAGCCATAATATGGACTACAGCCATAATATATTCTTGGACATAACATTTTAGCAATGCCTTCTATCTTTACTTTATGTTCCTTGTGTTTTTATGGCTTTAAAAATAATTGTTTTCAATTTTAGTTGAGTTTCGATGGAATCAAAGTTTTGAGTGCTCAGGTAAACGCCAAGCAACCCAATGTTGTTACCACATTCTTCAAGGATGATCTCTTGGACTTGTCTCATGGTATTAACTTCGGAGCCTCACACAGAGTCCAGGTGAGCTGATTCATATTTATAGTACAAAACATTATTTGTCATGTGTTGATTACAATCTCTTTAAAATATTCTGAGCGTATGACTAAAAGTTAATATTTTCTAAACTAGGTTAAGTACCACCATTTAGACCACGAACCTTACTCATACATCATCAACATTGAGAACAACACTGGAGGAGCCAAACACGCTACCCTCCGTGTCTTCTTGGGACCCAAATATGACGAACTCGGAAACCGTCTTGTACCTGACGAACAAAGGAGATTGATGATCGAGTTGGACAAATTCCACACCGAATGTAAGTTAAGTCTAATTATTTTAGAATATTAAATTATATGATGTAACTATTGTATTTCTAATTAAAAATCACAAATAGATTATCTACTATCTGTAAATTAATTAAAGACATAGTAATTATTAAATTTTGTTGTTTATTAAATTTAATTATTAAGTTTTGTTATCGGATAAAAAATAATTATGAATAAAACGTGAAATAAAAATTGATGGAGAAAGACAGGAAATGAAAATTGTATGCAATGCTTTTGCTACTGAAATACACTGAGGAAAATTACACTTTCAAATCTGAGTAAATTGATGTTTTAATTTTGTTATGAAACCCAATGCTTTCAATTCTGAAATACCAGAAATACTCAGTTTCAAGCAAAATTACTTTTTATTCGAACTTTTTATTGAAACATGAACATACTCAAAAATGAGCACATAGAGGTCAGTTCATACTCATTTTTCAAACATGGACATACTTCAAAAGGATTAGGGTCAGTTCATAGTTTATAGTCATTTTTGAAGCATGGACATACTCAAATATGAGCACATGATATTTTATTCTTGAGTGTGTGCATGTTTTTAGAAATGAGTATATAGATGTTTCAAACTTGAGTAATTTTGATTCAGGGCCATTTTGACTATGCGACATTTTTGCTCAGTTTTGAAAATGTCGTTTTTAGAGTGTACGTTTTAATCATATAGGCATATAAATCAGTATTAACTTATTATAGATTTTTTTTTATAATTATTGCCTCATCCTCGTTTTGAACTAAATTATTTTGTGAAATAATTATCTTTTATTAATTGTTGAAGGATTTCTCTAAAAATCTTTAAGTCTTGAGTTTAATAGAACATACATCCAAGGGTAGATCAAACATTTATTAGGACAAACTTTATTGCCATGAAAATGAAGGATTCATCATTTATGTCAGGCTAACAAAGACCTTCCATCTCTGCGTAGCGATATTCTTTGACAATCTTCATTTAGTACATGTTTCCTAATTTTTTTAACCTGTTTAAGGGTGATGCTTTCGGAAGCTCCAAATCGCTCGCTATGTTTACGTTTTTACGCTATTAATCGTCATCGTCGACTTTCTTTTACCACTGAAGTGCTTGTGCCATTTGAAACGTTTGTAAAACCTCGTTGCTTTATCATTATAAACTGGTTGAAGTATGTTCTATGTCTTTGTAGTAGATGTTTTCAGTTTAACACAAAAATTTACACTGAATCGGTGTTTCAGGTTTTTGTTCATTGGGTAACCTCAGATTACCACAAGCATGTGCGCACAAAAATATCACCAGAATAACTTTTGATGTTAATATTGCCATTTATCAAAATTTTTTCATTAATGCAAAATCAATTTAAATATATCGCATCACTAATCTAGGACAAATTTTTCGAATTTTAATTACCAAACCAACTTAAATTTAAAACGAAAGGAAAACAACAAGATATTAAACTTGTACCTGATTTATAGATTCACAAAATTAAATCTGCTTTGAAATGTTATCAACAATTGAATAAAATATCATAATTCTTTAAAACCACATAAATAATAATTTAATACTTAACGTTGGATCTAATTTTACTATAAGGAAAATTTGATTATCTTTCACTACTGGTATCAAAAGTTCTATTATAATAAATTTGCCAATCTTATAGGTTCCTATATCTTGTTCACTTAGTTATTATTATGCTGTAACTGTTGTTATTATTATTAACTGAAGTTAGACTATTCTTCTTGCTTTATTTTTTTACCGCGTTATAATTTTGTTATTTTGTTTTCAAAATTCTCTAACAGTTAACTTTGTAGATATTTTGCTAACACTTCATAAATTGTCAACTTTTATAAATAATTTCAAAAATTGTAAACAATAAAATAAGGGGCAACTCTGGAGGGTTTAAGGGTTAAACCCGGCAGTAAAATCTATGGGTAGGCCGCTCCATTGGGTGTTGTCGTTCTCGTTCTTATTATGTAAATTACCGGTAACCAAACAAAAACGGAACGAAAGCATTGAGGTGTATGTTTATCAGTGGGGCGTGTGACACTAAGTGCTGGCTTCTGCATTTATGCCGCGTTGATTCTGGTAAAATAATTAGTATGGAAAGTAAAATACTTAGTATGATAAGGTGTTGGTAGGTGGAAGAGAGGTACGGTATAGGGAGATTCCCCCTTTTTTGTAGCAATCAAAATTGCAACGAAACTTGTGGAGGAAAATAAAGCCATAAACTGGGGAGTTTTGATGCTCCGTCCAGAAAAATCTTGTTAATATGGGAATTAACACTATTCCTATGTATATACCATAAACGTGTGCGTAAAATACGTTGAAAGTCTCCTTGGTAGGTTATTGTTAAATTTGAGAGAGTTACTCCTTCCAGGTATGATTCCCCATACGGTAACAGTACAAACTAAAACGAGTCTCTTGGCGGAACAATTTTCAAAAACCTGAACAGCTCGCTACTTTTTTAAGTCGAGTTTGTTAATACAGGGATGTATCGTGGCATATCACCTTATCAAGACTGAAAGCCACTATACCGCTGAGCGTAATCTGCGCCGATACAGTCGATAACTTTATTCTTTTTTAAATTAAGAATTGTTTTTAATGCAACCTTCTATATTTAAATATATGTTAAAAGTTCTATTTTTTCAAAATTCATTCAACTGTTATATGTTTGACGTACAATTGTTATTTTTTTTTATAGTGGCACCTGGCAAAAACACAATCAATCGCAATGCCATCGAGTCCAGCGTCACACTTGCTCACACTTTCACTTTTGAGGAGTTGAAGGACGGTCAACATGGTCCGGCTGATGCTTCTGAATACTGTAGTTGTGGATGGCCAGAGAACATGCTTGTTCCCAAAGGAACAGCCAAGGGCATGGAATTCGAACTGTTTGTCATGGCAACTGACTATACCGTCGACAATGTAAGTGTACCTTGTTTTCTCTATAAAAAAATCAGTTTACATATTTGTTGCCATAAAGAAAGTTACAAGTACTAATTTAAGAATATTTTTGGAGTGTAATCGGTGCCGAAAGGAAAGATAATTAATTTAAACTGCAGCTATAAAATTATTCCTTTGATTAAGATCTCTAAATGTCGAACACTGATCTATTGCAATAAGAAATGCATTAGGCCGAAAGTAGTTTAGTAGTAGTCTCTTTTATAATAATTATACACAAAATATAAACAAATTGTTCATTTCATTAAAATAGATTTTCAACAACATTAAAAACACATTTGAAATTAAGAGTAAAAGAAATTTCAGTCATAGAAAGATTCAAAACATGGGATTTTTTTAAATTGTTAAGCACTATTTATTACACATTCACCTGGTATCAACATTTTTTCACATGAACTGTAAAATATATTTATAACACTAGGCTATTATTTTTCAAAATTTATAATCATGGTCATTATACTTTTTATGTAAAGAAAGAAAAATATTTTGAAATGTAAATTCGTTAGACATTAAAATCTAATCCAATAAAATAGGGAACAAAAAACAAATAATACAAGACCTGATCAAATATAGACAGGAATTTACATTTTTAATTTATTGAAATAAGACACAAAATTGGCGGTATATCTAGTTTACATAACCTCATGATTTCAAAATCCATTTTTTCCAGCGGTCATGTAATTTTTTCTTTTTATTATCACGTGTACTGAAGTGTGATTCTCCTCAAACCGATTGTGCACAAACACCTGAAATGCTAGATCGTTCTCAATTTTATGACTCACAGATGCCTACCTTTGTCGGTACCCCAAATGTGTGATAGGTGCAGAGCGGAAGACCTGAACTGTAAGCAACATGTTTCCGAAATTGCCTAGTGGATTTCTTTTAGTTTTTATTGATTTTAAAGCTGCTGTAAAAGGTCGGAATTGTCAATGAGGTTCTTGATCAGAAATCCGCGTCTTTTCCCCCCAATATTCAAATTTTGTCTTATTAATATAATAGCCGATGGCAGTATGGAGCTTTAGTATGAGACATAAAATACAGGGTTATTCTAAATGATGGACCCATTTTCAAAAAATTGTATTTATTAAAGTACAAATCCAAAATGAACAATCTTTATACCAATGAAAAGAGGAAGTTTCAAAGTTTTTTTAAAGACATTATAAATGTTCAATGTGTCCATCGTTTGCTCACTTCTTGCGAACTCAAGAACGCAGAAAACCTTGTACTCCACAGTAGCCATCTCACTCACAACTGACAGTGAAACGACACTAACCAAACCACTGTCGGGATAGTCTTCTGACGTCCCTACCAATTACATATACGTCTCATTTCTCTATCGCACGCCCAGCACGTGTTGAACGAAATTCCGATTTTTATTTGATTGACCCTTGTATAATTAGATTGAGATATTAAATTATTTATATACAAGTTATTTATTTATTTTTTAGCCTGATGGAGTTGGCGATAAGGTTCACTGTGCTGATGCCGTCAGCTATTGTGGTGCTAAGGACCAGAAGTACCCTGACAGGAAACCAATGGGCTTCCCCTTCGACCGTCACATCTATGCCCGTTCCAATGAAGAATTGCTCACTGACAACATGACTATCGCTGATGTCAAGATCAAGTTCATTGGATAAGAATAATTTTGAGAACTTGGACTTTTAAACGATCTTTTAATGATGAAATGAAAAAGATGTTGTAAAAATGTGAAAAAAAAAAAAAGATGCAAAGTTGTAAAAATGAAACTGTAAAATTCAAAATAGCTGAAATAAAACATACAAGTGCATAAATTTGTTGTATTTCTTGAACATTTTTTTAAACTTTCGCATCCTACTATCAGAATTACATATTTTTAGGAATATAAATAGTCTTTATTCTTTTAAGATTTTTATTTTTTTTTTTATTTTACTGAAGTATTTAGCTTTAAGATGTGAATCATCGTTATTTTAAAGTTTGCTTGATTGCCATTTTATGCGAGTACTACATTGAAATCAATTATAATTTCAAATCTAGATTAAATTAAAGAATAAATGTGCCCTTTTGTGTAATTTTTTTTTTAAATTACCAATTTGTATATCAGACTCTGAATGCAAAGGGGCGTTTAATAAATAAAAAATGAATCATCTATGCCCTAAGCAAGACGTGCATCGTAAATAATCCGCAATTTTTCTTGGCATCTAGATATGATATTCAAAAGTTCTTCTTCAAACTTCCTGTTTTCTCATAAAGTTTGGAACTTAAAAACACTTTTATCAAGATTAATTTTACAACAAACAGGGTTTTCTTGTAGAAGATCAGAGAAGCAGCATTTTCACTAATCGTTAGACTAACTTCAGACGTTGATAAAGAATTATAATGTACGTATTTTCCATTAAAAAAACCGGTAAATTTCTTTAGCTGATCGTTGTTCTGTTTTTTAATATTTTCCAACATACTTCAAAAGGGTTTATGAATTCAGTTTGTCTGTCCGCGATCTAACTTGCTTAAATATATTCGGATTACCAAATAATTTATATATTTTATTGAAGTTTAACAAAGCATGTTCGAAACTGAAAATGAAGTGTGTAGCCTTAATAGTTCATTTACAGGGGCATTACAAAAAATTCATTTCATTATGGTCAATAGGAGAAAATTGTTTGCTGTGTTTTTAATGATGTTACACTTTTTCATATATATATATTCAAATTGTTATACATCACCGAGGTTCACTAAAAGATGCTTACTATGGAATAGGGTTTTCGTAGCATTTATTGTTCGTTTAGAGGGACACACAAAAGAATTCTTTTACAGTACTGTCTTTGAGCAAGATTTGTTGGAAGTGCGTTTTCTATTGTCGTATGCGTTTTTAAATTCAGCTAATTTTCTGCATATAACTCGATGTGTATAAATTCTATAGATAGCATACAGAGCTGCACAAAAGATTTCGAGTACATTTCTGCTTATTGCCGTAAATTGCTGAAGGAGAATTTTCGACTGTGTTATGTGTTTCCTAACTAAACTGAGTTTTTGCATGTTTTGTAGAACAGATGTACAAATCCATAGATCATATATAGGGCTGAGCAAAAGATTTCGCATAATTTTCAGACTGTAGATGTTAATCACTGAAATTGTGTTTTCAAATGTGTTATGCGTTTGCGAAAGCTGGGTTCCCGGGGAGGTCATCCCTTGTCATCCCTTGTTTACTTAGACATTATCTTTCACTTTATCAAACGGTGAAATTTTGTTACATTATTCTGAATGAGTTGGAAAGTGCTTCATTATCTATGTTTGATGCATTATTTTTCTTTGTTGTTTAGTTATTGGTCAGTGCCTCCTGATAAGTAATAAAGTGCTGAAAAGGTATATAGCAGTTATGAAAAATAATAATTTTAAACTTAAATAATATCTCAAAATCAAGAAGAAATAAAGAGTATATTTATACATCCAAAACTCTTTTGACACAAACCTAACCACATGGAAAACTTGAAACAAAGTTGAAAACACTTCTTACCAAACTAACATAAGAAATATTTTAAATCCATGGAGTATGAAACACTATCAGACCATACATTTCAAGTTGTTGTCTTGTGCTTAAGGTTCAGTCCTGGGGAAAAAAATGGGAGCACCCCCTAATAACTCTGCAACAAATTATTGTATTAGAAGCAAATTACTGGTACCAAACGATAGGAAATAAAGTCTACGTGTAAATGATGTATATAATTTTTTTTGCCAATATGACTATTTTACTCACTTAATATGTTTCGGCTGTTGTTATATACGGTAAAATCCTTTTCATTATTCATATTATAATGTTTATAAGAGTTGAATTATCCGATTAAATAAATATATATAAGGTTATCTGTGATTAAAATAGTTTTCGAACTTGATAGGTGTTTATATAATGCTTTTTCTCAGATTTTGAATGTATTTTACTAGCTCTTTTCTAAATTTATATGTGAAGAATATCGGTGAATACAAAATTTAGATTACAAAATGGTACGAAGCAGTATAGGGAAACGATGTAGAAATAACCCAGACGAATTACTTTTCAGTCTGAATATAAATCTTAACTCTATTGCTAATGGCATATTTTAAAAAAAATTTCAGCAAATACACAACACATATGCATTTATAAGATTTTCTTTAAACATATATACCGTAGAAAAAACAAAATAGGTTTAGACTGGAGAAGAACTAAGAAATTCAATTAAAGATAACAAAAATAATGAATAAGATATTTTTTCTAAGGGATTTTTTCTGTTCTTTTTTTTAAAAAATGAGCTTTGTTAATTAAAAAATGAAATCGAAACTAATTTACATAACTGACGTAAAATTATATCTCATGCAAATACGATTTAGTAATTTTAATAGAACATTTAAAAACAGACAGAGAAAAAGTAAAAAAAAAAAAAAATCTTATTCTAATCAACAATAAAATGAGTAAAATATTTTTACAAATTATGTTTTTCTGAACATCACAGACCAGCATCTTGCTGTTTTTTAAGCTTAATTTGAAAACTACTTGGAAGAAAAATTTGAAAGTTTGAATCCGCATAAGGCAGGACATAATAAATTAAATCCATCAAAAAAAAAAAAAATCTAGGTTGCTATTCATAATTTTTTTAATATTAATTTCATAATTCATATTTTAAAATTATAAAAATTACAAATTAAACTTATTTATGTTTGGGTTTTTTAGTATTATAACTAAACAAAAAAATAGCACATTAGGATTATAATTTCAGGCGACATTAATAAAAATATGAAAATGTAATTTAACATTAGAAGTTCTAAGCTTTGAATGTTTATAATCCAAAAATTTATCATCCAAATAACTTGAAATTTGGTATCTAGGCATAGTTTGAACCAAAAATTAAAAATATCGTGTCAAAATTGGGTGTTGCTTTTGAATAAAACCAAGTTTGGGTTGTTTTTGATATGTAGATTACCCCTAAGCAAATTTTAGATACATCATTTTCAAGTAGACTTTATTTCCAATCGTTGGTACTAGTAACTTTCTTTTACAATAATTTGTTGCACAGTTAGTGGTAGTTGTTCATTGTTTTTTTTCACTACTGTACATTTGCCAATCAGAAAGAAGAGTTAAAACTGAAAAGAGGGAATTAAAAATGAAATCATTTGATGGGATGTTTTAGAAGTGGACATTAAAATAAATTAATATGATTTTACATTCAATTATTTTTTATTTTAAAAAATCGTTTTGTAAAATTTATAAAAAAAATATATACATGAGTAAAAAAAATAAACTACTATAATATTTGAGAGTCTCCAAACTTACGAAAAACTTCGGCAAATCTTTATCTTACCCATTCAGAAGTCGGAACCTAAATATGATATAATGACATTTTTCTTCGTGAAAATGGATCATATTTCTGTTTAATTCACAAATAACGACAAAGTTGTAAAGAAACATTCTTAATACCTAGTTTGGATTAAAACTTTTAAATTTAAAAAGTTCGAAAATTAAATTAAACTTACATATCAAACAATTTAAACGATATCGTACAGAGACGTTGATGATTGTAAATACCGTTGTGCTTCAAAAGTCCAGAGCTAAAGTAGATTAAAAAAAATAATAAAGAAAAGTCGTGCATCCTGCATTGATTATGAAACACTTTCCAACACTTCCAGAATACTGTATCGAAAATTCACATTGTAGTAAAGTGAAAGAAGATGCCCATTTAAAATCCACACTCTCAGAAAAAAACTGTAAATTTATGAGCGTTTGCCCTTCAATTTTCACGGACAACAGCCTTATTTGATGAAAAACGGTCTGATCCACTAAATAAGTGGCCTTATCCCTTAGATACTTAGAAAATTAAGAGCAATCCACATATTCTTACAATTCTAGCCTATATGTTAGCAAAAATACGGTACAACTCCATACATTGTCTTCCTCTAGGGTGTAACCCTTCATTTTACTCGTGTTTCGAAAATTTTAACCCGCCAAAACAGTGATTCTGTGATGATTATCTAACGTGCTACGTGCTACGGAACAGTAAGTAAAGTGTTGTTGTGTTTTAAAGTGCATTATATCCTGTGCATTATAATGCTGTATTACTCTGCCCCGTAAAATTACGGGCTGCACAAAATGATGGGCATGGACTTTTTTTTTTACGGGGTATGACTGGAATCTCTGCTGCCGGCCTCTGCCCGTAATTTTACTGCAATTTTTTTTAACAGTGCAGGCTTCAGCAATTACTATTCATAGTCGGAAAGGTACTACAATTAACTCCCATAATCAATAATATATTCGAATTCGTTTTAGAAACCCTATGTATGATCTATAGATTCGTATACACACCAAATGGTTTGCTGAAATTTAAATTAGTTATAAAACACATAACAGACTTGAAAATTCATTTGTAGCAATTAACGCCCACAGAAGGTAATTTTTATTTATTTTGTATTTTTATATTTTTGTGAAGTCCTGTAAGTCTTCTAGAGACTTTAATACAAACCACCTAATTAAGCTAAAGTTTAATTCTACTAGGAAACGCTTAAGACAACTAAAATCGTACTTTCAGCAATTACCATCCATAGACGACAATATATCCAGTTTTTTGCGTATCTCTGTATATGAATTTATTTATACTCTACAAACATATCATAGTATACTAAATATATTTCAGCTCGAATATGTATAACACAATTAAAAATTCACGCCCAGTAATGGTTAGGAATTTTTTTACTCATCTCTGTATATGAGCTATAGAATTTAAGCACTCCCACGTAATATACTAAGATTTGTTTAAACTTACCGCATCCGGAAACGCACTTCCAACGATTATCGCTCATAAACATTACTGTAACTGAGTTATTTTTTCCGTCCGTCTAAACGAACAAATAAACGCTGTACACTCCATATTATACAATAACCGTCTTGTTGTGTACCCCATCAATACATATCAATTTCATTATGATTGAAATAGTGTAGCATCTTTAACGTACACTGCTAATAATTTTCCGCTTAGACCATAATGTTCGAAATTTTTTTGTGTGTCCCTATAAATGAATAAATAAATGCTGTGCACTCCACATTCTACAAAAGTATCTTGATGTACACCTCAGCAACGTTATTAAATTATAACATTTTAACAGTGTAACTTTATTAAAATGTGTTGCAAATGTGTTGCAAAATTTTCCTTCGTAGACAATAATGTAATGGAATTCTTTCCTGTGTCATTGTAAAAATATAAATTTATTTATGTTTGAAATAGTGAAACTATATTAAAATGCACTGCAAACGATTTTTCCCTAAAGGCGGTAATATAAGGGAGTTATTTTCTGTGTCCCTGTAAACGAACTAAGACGTTATTTACTTCATATTCCACACGAAGAATGTTGTATTGCATATCAACAACACATATCAATTGCATTATGCTTGAAATAGTGTACCTTTTTTAAAATGTGTTGCAAATGATTTTCCTTCGTGGACCATAATGTAACGAAATTATTTTCTGTGTCCCTGTAAAGAAATAAATTTCTTTATGTTTGAAATAGTGCAACTTCATAAAAATGCACTGCAAACGATTTTTTCCTAAATGCCATAATGTAAAGGAGTTCTTTTGTGTGCCTCTGTAAACGAACTATAAACGTTATATACTTCATATTCTACAGGAAGAATGTTGTATTACACATCAACAACACGTATCAATTGCATGGTGATTGAAATAGTATACCTTTATTAACATAGAAATCGTAATTTAGAACGTTTTTCGCGCATTTCACATTTTTAAATTTCGAATTTTTTAGAAACCGTCCTAATAGAGCATTTACAACTTATAAGTAGCCATCAAGCGAAATTAAAAATTTGCAGCTCCTTCAGTCTCAAACTTTTAGAACTTTTTCGCTCCTGCACCCACATTTTAAATTTCGATTTTTTTAAACTGTTCTGTGCGTGTATTTGAGTCTTAAACATAACAGTCCTATCAAATTTTAAGTTTCTATGCTTAACAATTTCATAGAAATAGCAATTTTGAACGCTTTTGGCGCATTTCATACTTTTAAATTTTGAATTTTCTTTAAAACTCTATTGTGTGAACATTTACGGCTTAAATGTAACAGTCATGTCAAATTTCGAGTTTCTATGCCTAACGATTTCATAGAAATTGTAATTTAGAGCGTTTAACGATTTCTGCTCATTTTACCTTTTAAAATTTCGAATTTTTTAGAAACCTTTCTTAGAGAACATTTACATCTTATAAGTAACTACCATGCCAAATTTCAACTTTCTAGCCCCTTCAGTAACTCAAACTCGCAATTTTAGAATGTTTTTCGCTCCTGCATCCTTATAAATTTTGAATTTAAAAAAAAAAATCTGTTCTGTGCGAGCATTTAAGACTTAAAAGTAACAGCCATGTTAAATTTCGAGTTTCTATCCCTAAAAATTCTATAAGAATCGTAATGTAGAGCGTTTTCAGAAAGATTTTTGCTCATTTTGAACTTTTAAATTTCGAATTGTTTTAGAAACCATCCGTAGCGAGCATTTGTATCTTAAATGTAAACGGTATGCCAAATTTCTAGCTTCTAGTCTCTCCAGTATCATAAAATCATAATTTCGATTTTTTTTCTCCTGCATCCTTTAAAATTTCGAATTTTTTAAGAAACTGTTCTCTGCGTGCACTTGTATCTTAAAAGTAGCTGTCATGCTAAAATTCAAGTTTCTATCCTTAACAATTCCATAGAAATCGTAATATAGAACGTTTATAGAACGCTTTTCGCGTATTTCATACTTTTAAATTTCGATTTTTTTAGAAACCGTTCTTAGAGAGCATTTACATCTTATAAGTAACCACCATGCCAAATTTCAAATTTCTAGCTTCTTCAGTATCTTAAAAATTACAAGTTTAGAACGTTTTCGCTCTTGCACTCTCAAGATGTAATGTCATCGATATAAAATTTAGCCTATGTTGAAGCAGGGACTCTCACAATCAATTTGCCACCATTACATTTGAAATCGGTCCGGTAGTTCCAGAGATTATCCCCTACAAACAAACAGCGTTACTTCTTTATCATCACGAGCAGGGAAGACCGAGCAATGCTCGGTCAAAATTAAATTTGAGTTCAAATATCATGACCCATGACCAAAATGACCCACTAATTGAATTTTCTCGAACATGTGACTTAACCCAACAGTCTTCTCGTGCCGGAAAACCATAGGATGCAAAATTTAGTGTAAATTGAGCCGCTTTTTAGATATTGACCCACAATGACCCAGAAATGACCCACTAATCGAATTTTCTCGAACATGTGACCTAGTCTAATGATTTTCGCGTGCCCGAAACTCGTAAAATACAAAATTTAATCAAAATCGTTAAAGCCGTTTTTTAGATAAAATTAATTTGACCCGCGTTGACTCAAAAATGACCCACTAATCGAAAGTTCTCGAACATGTGACCCAGCCCAATTGACTTCTCATGCCCGAAAATGGTCGGATATAAAATTTCGTCAAAATCGTTTGAACCGTTTTTTAGATACAATTAGCTTGACCATGACCCAAAATGACCCAAAATGACCCACTAATCGAATTTTCTCGAGCATGTGACCTAGCCCAATGGTTTTCTGGTGCCCCAAAACGGTAGGATACGAAATTTCGTCAAAATCGTTAGAGCCGTTTTTAAGATAATTTTTGCATATATATATATATATATATATATATATATATATATATATATATATATATATATATATATAATCACCCACAAGATTTGCTCGTATTAGAATATATGATATTAGTATAGATTGTTTAAGTATAACGTAATTTTCCCCACTGAATGCTTTTCGCACGTAACAATTTATTTGTTTTAATGTTTTGTTTCTTTTTTAATACTCACGTGTAAATATATGTTTCATTGGAAAAGTGTTTACAAACATTATTATTTCGGCTTTTATAACGTAATTTTTTGCTTTTCGCACGTAATAATTTAATTATTTTAAAGTTTTTTTTCTTTTTATAGGTGCGTTCGTAATTATATAAATACGTAGCACCTATAGTCGTCGTCTGGTCCGTCCGTCTGACTGCATATAGCAGCTCAAAAACTACCCAACCGAATGATTTGAAATTTAATAGATATAATCATTGCATAGTTTTGTCGAGTCATTTCAAATTTTATGAAAATCGAATCAAAACTTAAAAAGTTATTAATGAAAGTTTTCTTTATTCTGTTAAATCCTTTCATACGTTAATCTATATAGTAAAAGCGCAAGTCATGTGACTGAGGAAAGCAAATACGGGCTAACCACATCTTTTTCCATATGCCAAGCGAGCGGTCATTTTTATTCAAAATTATTTTTTCGAATAAAATTGCATAAAAGTTACATTTTTAGAAAGATTATTCAAAAAATTTGTTTGTTTGAGAGATGAGTTGCATCTAAAAATGTATAGATTCTGAGATAACTTCGTTGGAAATTAGGTTAACAGCCGAATATCTCAATCCATTAGAGTAAATAAACACAGGAGATTCGTTCATTATGCGTCATAAAAATATTAAACCATCGACGCAATCATTCGCAAAGCAAGATCTCTATGGTTAAAAAAAATTCGCATTTATAAACGTGGCATGCGTAATAAGGAAAAAAAAAGCCATCCTCATTTCGCTCCTAGCAGATGACATAATACATTTCACTGAAATAATGAGGATGATTTTTTTTTTTTTTTTTTTTTTTTTTTTTTTACATTGTGAAACTAGTTATAAAACGAACGCACCTCATATGTCACGTTTAACGTACAGTTTCCAACTTGTTTAATATTCACGTGTAAATATATTTGTTAATTAAAAGGAAATATTATTATTATTTGTGCTTTTTTTAAATTTGGAAACAATAGGTAAATAAATGATTTTTTCGAAATGGGCAATACATCTCTATTGAAATAATGAAATTTTGAATAAAAATTTAAAAAAAAAACTTGAAAAATTTGGCAAATTTAAAAAGTGGTTGGATACTGCACGCCACAACCAAGCCCAGTATGTACCTTCAAAAGATGGTTATATGGATATGCATACTTTTTGATCCAATAAAACTTTTTTAACTGACTATTTTGACCGATTTCAACATTAAATACCACTTAAAATAATTCCTTAATTTGAAAACTGTCTGCTTCAGCGTGTTTATTATGCAATTATCTGTAAAACTACCAGTTTTCATATTTTTATATGCAATAGTTTGGTTAATATAGGCCAAGAAACAGTCCCAGTCACAATAAATGTAATTACGGCAGCGACAACGTCATAGTTACTTTTTTTAGAATAAATATATACAATCTTATTAGTTTGAAGCCGACATTCAAAAATCCATAATAATTTCTTTAGTGATGTCGCAATGATCTTTGTTTGCTCTGTAGTAGAACTGTGGGTAATTATCGCAAAAAGGGAACAATACTCTTTCTTTACAACTTTCAGTTCCAACCATATTAGTTACAAAATTTCATTTTTAAAAATTTTCTCTTTATTTTCTATTATAAAAATTAGAAGAAAATATTTACTCCAATAAATACTCTAAAAATTTTTTTGTAGCTTCTATTCTGTACAAAATTCAAATTAAGAAAGATCTGAGGAAGCATTGCATGGTAACAATATTTCGAGCGTCCTTACGTGCAAGGCGCGTAGAAATGCTTACACTTCACTAACGCTATTCCGAATAGTAATATTTGCCTTATTAAATTGAACTTTAACTAGTGACTACTGAGCTTCCATTTCGAAACGTTCTTGCTTAAATTAACAGCACATTTCAATATTTTTTTCTTCACATTGAGAGCCATTGGCAAATGAATATTACATAAGTAAATTTTCTAAGCACTTACTCAGTATAGAAAAAAAGTTCAATGAAATTATGTAAAAATATAGTATGTTGTGACCATCACAAAACTTTCTTCCATATAAATCAAATCGTCTGCAACAATAATTAAATGACAACCTATTCGTTCTTCAGATATACCTATCGCGTAAATCGTGAAAGACAGAGCATAGCAGCGACACCTATTGGGCGGTATATACTCAAACTTAATAAGAATCTATTAGTACAGGTTTAACAGAATATGAAGTTGGGTGAAATTCCGTGCATTAGTTCTTGAGATATAGCTATCGCGGACATCGTGAAAAAAGCAGAATAGCAGCACCACCACTAAATCGATTTACTTCAAAACCTAATCAGCGTCTATTTATGTCAAGGTCTAACAGAATATGTAGTTTGGTGAAATTTTGTGCATTAGTTCGTGAGGTATAGCTATCACGGTAATCGTATAAAATGCCACATAGCAGTACCACCTGTGGCGAGATTTACACCAAAACCTAATCAACGTTTATTTATGTCAAGGTCTAACAGAATGTGAAGTTTCATTAAATTCCGTGCATTACTTCTTGAAATAGAGCGCCCACAGAAATGTTTTGTCACATACAGACAGACAGACTCACAGACTGACATTTTCTAAAAACAGTCAAACCGTGTTCAGAATTTTCTAACACGTATGAACTCTTCGAAGATCGGAAGTCGAAAATTTTCACGAATTCAATACTTACTTCTTGTAAAGATAAAAGAAAGCAAAAATCATGCTTTACATCAAATGATTTCAGGAAAGATTAGGGATCTTTCCTCAAGCTCAGGGTACAAGCGTCCCCAGTTGATTGATCAAGGTGAAAATTGAATCAATATTAGAATATAAAGTTTGATGAAGTTTCGAGGATTGGTTCTTGAGATATGTCTAATTTGGAAATCGTGAAAAGTGCAGTATAGAAGCGCCCCCTTTCGGACGATTTACACTAAAAACTAATCAGCACCAATTTATGTCATGGTTTAACTGAATCTGAAGTTTGATTAAATTCCGTGCATTAGTTCTTAAGATAGAGTGCCCACAAAATTTGTGTCACACACAGACAGACAAACGTACAGGCATTTTCTAAAAACAGTCAAATCGTGTTCGACCCTGTCGAAATCCGGAAGTCGAATTTTTTCACGAATTCAATATTTTCCTTATGTATATAAAAGAAAGTATAAAGCACCGTGGAAATATAGTGAAAAGAGATCAAATTGGGTGGCTGGTAATCAGTCTCGGACTGGTCCACTGGCCCATCGGCCCGAAGGCTTATGCGCTCTCGTCCGGGAAAAACTCCCCCCTAAGCCGATCCAATAATTTCTTCTTGGTTGTACATTAAGCTTGCCATATTGTACGTTTTTTACGTAAGTTGTACGTATTTTAGGCTTATTGTACGTTATACACTTAAACAGTTCCCGTACGAAGATCTCTTCCGGCTTTTGAACATATCTGACTTAAAAACTTTCACTTTCGAAACTCCGAAATTGAAAGAATCTTTATTAAAAAAATCTGTAACCAAAATCGAAAAAGTAAAAAATGGCCCTATTAGAGATCTACGTCAGCTATCCTATGCAAAAAAAGAAAAATTGTTTAAAAATAGCCAAATTCAAAAGAGAAAGTTGAAAAGAACCGTCCCATAGGTTTAACATTAGCTTGCGAGTTTCCTTCTCGACTTTACTCATTCCAAATGTTACAAGTGTATTATTATTTTCGTATGAACATTCAGTTACCCGTGTAATAGGTAGTACTTTCGTAAAAGAATAAAAACAAGCATGACCTTTAGTTTTCAAAATTTCTCTTTCCATGCGAAAAATATTTTTTTGTTATAGATATAAATATTTTTTGAATAAAGTTTGCATTGAAGTTTGAATTTTTTGTGTGTATAGAGAGAGACATTTGCAGAGACCACGCTTAAAGATGACGTTTTGGTTAAAAGGGAAAGAAAAAACCTGTAGTAAGTAAATACCATATACTTCTCACACTGCAAAAAATAACTGTTGATTTTGCAGTATAAAACTGGCGCCCCAGCTGCCAGTATTATACCGTAAAATTAACAGTATTAAATAGTAAAATAAGCAGTAATACGCTGCCGCGCAAGCAGTAATACGCTACCGCGCATGCGGTAATACGAGAAATCGTTGTAATCGTGTGTAAAAATCGCGGTAATACGAGAAATCGTTTACCGCGCATGCGGTAATACGCTACCGCGCATGCGCGGTAGCGTATTACTGCTTGAGCGGCAGCGTATTACTGCTTATTTTACTATTTAATACTGTTAATTTTACGGTATAATACTGGCAGCTGGGGTGCCAGTTTTATACTGTAAAATCAACAGTTATTTTTTGCAGTACAGATGTTAAAAGAAATTACATTGATCACATTCATAACTGACTTGATAACTAATTCATATTAAGTTAAAGAAATGTATTTTTAAAAATAGGTTGGAACTCTTAACACCCATTTCTTCTAATTTAATAAGTCATAAAAGTAAAATTTGTTTACGTAATACTTTCTTAGATATTTGTAAAAATACAAACAATAAATGGTGAAATGTTGTTTAAAACAAAGGCACCAGATTTTAAGCAATTTGAATCAGTAACTCTAGAAGGATCTTTGATTCCAAAATTTTTGGCTGGAAAGAAATAAGTTATAGTTCCAAATTAAAATAGGATCAATTATTTTTACATTTTATTGTTTTTATCACTGCAGTTTTGCTCTTTAGTTCAACGATTTCTCAGCAATGATTAATAATTATTAAAATTCAAGAATAATGAAACATACGAAATTTATAATAATAATTAAGAATAATCATTATCTGATTATACATTTGCTTTTCATTTTATCCTAAAATTTAATTTTGGGATATTTTAAACATTTTACAACATAGTTGAAAAGTGTTTATGAATTCGGTTTCTCTGTCTGTCTATCTGCCGTCTGTCTGCCGTCTGTCTGTCTGTCCGTACTCTAACTCACGTAAATATACTCGGATCGTCATACAATTGATATATGTTACTGAGACTTACTGTGGTATGTTTAGTATTGAAAATGAAGTGTGCAGCACTTATATATATATTTTTTTTTTTTTTACAGGGACACTCAAAATAATTTGTTACATTGCGGTCTATGAGGAAATATCATTTGCGGTTTATTTTAATGATGTTACACAATTTCAAAGATATTGAAATTTATATATATCACTGAGATGCACTACAAGAGACTAATTATAGAATGTGGTGTGCATATCACCTATATTTCCTTTACATGGGATACTCAAAAGAATTCCGTTACATTACAGTCTATGAAGAAAAATCGTTTGCAGTTTATTTTAATAATGTTTCCCTATTCCAATCATATTGTAATTGATATATACACATTGGATTACAAGAGGCTTACTATAGAATATTGTGTGTATAGCTTTCATGGTTCATTTACAGGGACACACAAAATAATTAGATTAAAGCACTACTTATTAATAATAATTGCTGAGAATGCTTTTTCAGTTGATAAACGCGTTTTTAAACTTAACTCATTTTTTGTCTATTACTTGGTGTGTATAAATTGTATAGATTGTACACAGGGCAGCACAAAAGTTCTCGAGTACATTTACGTTTATTGCTGGAAATTCCAGAAGGGAAATTTTAAACTGTGCATTACGTTTTCTAACTGAACTAAAATTTAGCATTCTTTTTAGTATATATACAAATCTATAGATCATATACAGGGCTGCACAAAAGAGCTCGGATATTGTTCCGAATATTGTTGGTAATTCCTAAAATTTGATTTTTAAATATGTTATGCGTTTTAAAATTTTTTTAGTTAGATATCATCTTACACCTTACGGTAAAGATTTGCAAAATTATTTTGGAAGTGTTGGAAAGTGTTATATAATCTATGCTTGACGCATGATTTTTCGTTCTTGTTTTTCTTATGCACTTATTTATTTAGTTTATTTCTTTTTACACTTTCTGATTTAATTCTACAGAAAAATCCAAATGCAATAAGAATTAAAAGAATGCAATATATAATAATTTTTTCTTATAAAATGTTAAAAGTTATTTTAAAAATATCTGCACCAACAAAATTTTTAATTATTTTTAAAAAGTAAAAAGTGAAAAGTGAGGTTTTTTTTTTAGATAAAAAATAAATCCGCCTATTAAACAAGAACGAAAAATCTTGCGTTAAGCATAGATTATGAAATACTTTTCGAGACATTCAGAATACTGTAACAACACTTTACAGTTTAATAAGGTGGAAGATGATGTCTAAGTAAACAAGGTCAAAGTAAAACCGGGCGGGGAGGCCTATCTTTCGGCTTAAGCACAACTAGCCCCACCAAGAAGGTTTGTTTACTATGCGGCAAAGCCTTACAAGATAATTATTAGAGTTGAGAGAAGACAATAAACACAAAAAATGCTAAAAACTCATTTATTGAACGATAAACAATTAATAAATACGATGAAGAGAAATGAAGTAATCATAGATTAAACACAAATCAAATACCACCATGATATTAGAGAAGTAGTACTGAAATAAAAATTCCAAAAATTCAAATTTTGAGGATATAATAACTGAGATTTTTAGGAGGAGTAAATTTTGATAATTTACTAACTATACTGCGCAATACTAAATAATACTTTTAGAAAACGCATAAGACATTTGAAAATCCAATTTAAGCAATTACCACCAATAGTCGAAAAAATATCCGAATTCTTATGTGCAGCCCTGTATATGATGTAATAAAGATTTGTAGATGTACTACATAGTTAGGTAAAGCCAGGAGAGATGGCGCGGTCGGAGAGATTGCGCACATAGAGGTTCGGGGGGAAGGAGTAGAGTGAGCGCGCAGCGACTCCAGGTAGTTGTACAACAGCAATAGTGGAGTGTCTATTTGAAAGTACAGGTTGATTGTTTTGAGCATCTAAGATAAAGCATTGCTATTTTGTTTTGTTTTCCCAAAGCAAGTGCGTGAATTTTCATAGCTATTCATCAGAATTTCTATACAATGTCAGTAGTACAAATTATTTTAAACTTAAACGAGTTCTCATATGCTACTAATCTAGACTAACAATGTGAACATCAACGGTTCGTTTTAGTAGCGGCCATGTTTAAATAAAAGGCCGCGCAATCTCTCCTACCGAAATTGGAGAGTTTGCGTATCTGCTACTTAGGAGAGATGGCGCATTGTCCCCATTAGTTTAGATGCTAGGAGAGATTACGCAGCTTATTGGTAAATTTGCGTAAAAAAATGAAAAATGAAAATAGGCTAATTTTAAGTTAAACGTGTTTTCAAATAATTTAATGTTATTTTGTAATCTTATCTGGACTTGCTTTTCCTGATTCTTTACTTTTTTCCCCTTTAATTAAAATTTTGTAATCGTTTTTAAAATTATTTCCTTTTTCTGATTCTTTAATCAGTAGGTTGAAGTATTAACTCCTAATACAATAATATTTGTTCACAAAAACCTTACAACAATGTCCTTTAAATGTAATTATTATTGTTAACAATTTTAATGTAGTTATTATTAGTAACAATCTCTCCTACCCATGTGCGCAATCACACCAACCCTGTAAGGACAGATTGCACAAAATAACTTTCTTGGTTTTATTACAACTGTTCTATTAAACAAATGAAGTAAAAATTATTCATGGATAGTTTAGCAAAAAATTAATATTTAGATTTTTTATTGTTATTCTTTTGAATTGTGCGCAGACTGTCCTAGCTTTACCTTATGCTGAAATTCAGTTAGGAAACGCATAGAACAGTTAAAAATTCCCTTTCCGTCACACAGCGGAAAAGTACTTAAGTGCAGTCCTGTATGTGATGTATAGAATTTATACACACCAACTATTATGTAAAAAATTTGTTAAATAAAAAAAAACCGCGTATCGCAACTGAAAACGCCCTGCCAGCAATTATTATTCATAGACAGTACTGCAACCGAACACTTTTGTGTGTCCCTATAAATGAACAATGACTGTTGCGCCCACCATATTCTGTAGTAAGCATATTGTAGAGCACCTTTTTAATATACCGGGTAGTTATAAAATAAGTATCTCTATATGGATCTGTCTGTAGCTTGATGGAATAACCCAAATGAAACCAAATTCGGTACACTTACTATTCGAGAAGGGGGAAGAAGAATGGAACAATTAAAAAAATAATTGCAATAATCACCGACAGATGGCGCTATTGAGTGTGAAATGTCAAATAATTAAGGCTTAAAACCGGATGGCATACCTAATCTGTTGGAAAAATGTCACAGTGGATGTGATTATGCTCTCGCATGGCGGTGCCGATCACATTCAGGTTCCACATGGCCATGAACACAATCCAGGCTGTGCACGACGTGCTCAACTGCGGATCGTAACGCATCAGGAGTGATGTTTCACACATGTTGTGATATGCAGTAAAGTCACTGAAGTTTGCGACACCTCCACGGTACACAATATTACACATTACATCTCACACTCGAAGGCGCCATCTGTCGGTGATTATTGAAATTAATTTTCTTTATTGTTCCACTCTCCTTCCCCCTTCAAGAATAGTAAGTGTACCGATTTTGGTATCATTCCGGTTATTCCTTCAAGCTACAGACAGCTCCAAATAGAGATACTTATATTATAACCACCCTGTATATCAATTTCAATATGTTTGAAATAATGTAACATCATTAATATACCCCGCAAACGATTTTTCCCTACCGAGTGTAATGTAACGGAATTCTTCTGAGTGTACCTGTAAACGAAGTACAAATGCTGCACATTTCATTTTCAGTACCGAACATTCCATATTAAACTCCAATAACATATGAATTGCATGGTAATCCGAGTATATTTACGCGAGTTAGAGTACGGATAGACAGACAAACAGAATTCCTAAACAGATTTCAACTATGTTGGAAAGAATGAAAAAATGAAATAGTTGAACTTTGTCAGACTGAAAAATGTACTGAAATAAAAATCATTAATCACGGAGACTTGGGCACCGGATGAACATCGGAAGTATTTTGCTACCAAAGGAAGTTTTATTTTATTTTTATAAATGGGGGATATAAACAGGCCCTTATTACCGAATAGGCACGAGAAGCACGTGCTTCCCCTAGAAAATTTTAAAGGGGCCCAAAACTGACAGAACAGGGGGCCCTTTTTATTGAATTAATTCCATTCCAAAAATTTATCTAATTTATTTTCAAATTGATATTTTAAAGTGTTTCATAAAAATACCTTTCATAACAAATTATTTTTTCATATAATAGCCAGCTTTCAACCACATGATCACAATTCTCCAATTTGTCCAACCAATCAAAGTTGCAGGCAGTATTATTGTCCAACCAATCAATATCGAGAAAATCCAGCTGAAACAGCTTATCAATTTTGTTACAGTGAATTGACCTTGCGATTTGCGAGTAGAGTTTCATAAAGCAGCAATGAAATCTCTCAACTTTTAGACCTGTAAAATATTATTTGTGTTCGACGCCGCTTGCTCACGTCTCACGTGCTGAGTTTAACTTAATTCGCATTGCACATAAATCCAAATATTGATTCCAGAGAATCATATGCACGTTTTCGTTTTTCTAATTCACGAATAAGTGAATCACATATTACGTAGTGAGTCTGATATAGAAAAACTTCTCTTTCTGAAAGTCTAACATCCTTGCTTGAAGTTTCATCCAGCATTCTACTCTTTGGAACTTTTTTTGATTGTGTTACTTTATAAATCCTTGTACCAATTAAACTCTCAGCTTTCTTTTCCCATTCATCAAAACGATTTCGCACATGCTGAACAAACTTAATCAAGGAATTGTACAATGGTACAATGGCAGACATCTTACAATTTTCTGACTGGAGGCTTTTACTAGCGCTATTCATTCTTTGCAGAATGCTATCCCAAATAACTGTCATCAGTGCAAACTCAAAGTTTGACATTTTGGAATGTAGGCGTTTAGCCTCATGCCTAGTTGCAGCTGTTTCATTTTCACAGCTTGAAATGTCATTCAAAACTTTCAAAATATTAATGTATTTTTTCTTCAAAGCTTTCACTGCATCAGCATTAGCAGACCATCTGGTTCCTGATAAGTACTTTAGTGTCAAATTACTTACATCAAAAAATTTCTCTTCAGTCAATAATTCCCATCTGTGTGTTGATGCAGAAAAAAAATTGTACAAACTTTGCACAACTCCAAAAAATGATACTGCTGAATGACAACATTCTGCAGCACTTGTGCCAATAAGATTTAGAGAATGTGCTGAACATGGAACATAATGAATTAAAGGATAATCATTTTTCAATTTTGCCTGAAGGCCTGAGTATTTACCAGACATATTGCTGGCATTATCAAATGACTGACCTCGGCAATATTTCAGCTCAATATTCAAACTTTCAAGAAAATTTATAACTTCTTGCAAGTGTTGTGAACCATGGCTATGGATTGGAATAAATTTTAAGAAGCACTCGACAGGCTCACTTTCATTTACATAACGCAACACTATAGCAAGCTGATATCAATATGGCTTATATCTGGTGTGGAATCTACAATAAGCCCAAAATATTTTGCCTTTTTTATTTGTAACACTATTTCTTTTAGCACTCTGTCTGACATGATATCAATAAATTCTGTCACAACTGTTGATGATAAATAGTTTACATTCCCTTTACCCTTATTACCATAAGAATGAATATGATCTGATAAAAATGAGTCAAATGAGGCTAATAATTCTAATATACCCAAGAAATTGTCATTATCTACAGAGCCAAATGTTTCATCATCTCTAAAACAAGCCAGTCCACGCTGAGATATATATTTTATAACGGCAACAACTCTCAATAAAATTTTCCGCCAGTACTCGCATTCATTTTGGAATTGCTCTACAAGATTGTTGTCAATTCGATTAGTAGAATTTGATCATGATGAGAAAGAAAACATGCATCTTCGATGAAAATCTGAGTTTTCATGCGATTGGAGCCTCTTTACAATATTTCTCCAGTCTGAAAATCCATCTTTACACAAAGCTTGATCATTTGAGCCACCATACAATTTGCATACATAGCAAAATACTGCTTTTGCACTGGGAGAATAGATCAACCATTCCCTGTTTACTATTTCTCCATTTTTTTTGCATCTGAAAAAATTGTTTTTTGAGCATGTTCGCTGAATTTTTCCAATTACTTTTTTTGAGTTGCCCAGATAATCTATGTTTTGCTCAAGTTTAGTATTATTAAAATTTTCCCGAAAAGAGTCAGTTATGGGGGGCCACAAAGCAGGATCGCTATAATTTACACATTTTTGGTCAAGAACTGTTTCCAATGTATAATTTCAACTTCTGTTTTACTTTCCTTTCCAGGTGGAATTGAAGGGAAATCTTTATAATTTGAATCATAATCTTTTTGGCTGAAGGTTAAGAGCTGAAGGTCTTCAGAATTTGGATAAACCTTTTCTTGTGCCAAAGTTGATTCATTTTCACATTCAGATTGTTTTTTTTTTTAAGTTCCTCTTCTTCAGAAATAAAAGGCTGATCTTCCAAATTTGGATAAATATTTTCTTGCACCAAAGTTGATTCATTTTCACATTCAGATTTCTTTTTTTGAAGTTCTTTTTCTTCAGGAACAGAAGCCAAGACTTCAAAATATGAATTATCCTCATTATTTTGAATTTCATCTTCAAAAACTGGAAAAGATGAAAAATCTTTTTCATCCTCGGACTCTAATTCAATTTCTTCTTCTTTTGCAGGTGTAGGTGTTTTTGAACTTGGTAAATAGTCTTCACCATCTTCTGCTCTTAAAACAAATCTGTTCATTGCTAAGCTTAATCGCTTGTTATAAGCAAGTCTTCCAGCTTTCCTTTTTCGTTTATTGCTTCCTGACGGTACTTGAGGCTTAGTTTTAGCCATGCTGAATAATTAATTAAATTAAATATAAGAAGAATCTGCAAAAATTTAACTATAAAGCAATAAATAAAATATGCATGCACCGTATTATATCACAGATAAGTGTTAAAGAACATGCTAAAAAATTTCAAGAAATTTACTCGGAAGACATTGAAGAAGAATTTCGAGATGATTTTTTTCAATTTAACGAATTCATTACAAAAGAAATATGACCCACTGAAAAATTAAAAGTAATTAAAACATTAAACATTGAACAGACTTTCCCCAATGTTGAGACAGCACTAAGAATAATGCACTCCATTCCCATATCAAACTGTTCAAGTGAACGATCATTTTCTGTTCTAAAAAGAATAAAAAATTGTATGAGATTATTACTCTCTGAAAATAAATTAAGTGGTTTATCCCTACTCGCAATAGAAAGTGATATTACAGAAAAATTAGACTTTGATGACATAATAGATGAATTTGCTAAACGTAAATCAAGAAAGAAGCCCATGTAAATTAGAATATAAAATATATTTTTAACAGGTAAAATTACTATATAAACTGCTGATTATTTTCAAATACATGTCTAAATTATATAATCAAATATTATAATAGGCAGCATATTTTTAACTATTACAATATTTGCATTTAATTTTAAACTGATTTATTACATTTTTATTAAAAAATTCAGTACTTTTATGTTAGCTGGGGGCCAATGACATATATATATGTGTATGTATATATTATATATATATTGGCGCTCGGCTGACATAAAACTACCAAAAATTCTTTAACTGAAACATCATGAACATTTATTTAAAGTAAAACTTATTTTTTTAGCTTCGAGTAGCAGATTCAAATAAAGAAGTAAATATTTAAAATTTAAAGATTACAATGTATCAAAAAATACTTTATTATTAATCAGTGAAAATTTAAGTTTCTTTTTTCCTTTAATATTTCTTATTGTTTCATAATATTTTATTTAATTTCTTAAATTTATTTAAAAAAAACTAATAAATTAGTTTTTAACTGTTTAGTTTTGATCTAATGGCATGAATAATTCTTGCTAGAACTTATTTTTCCAAAACTGCTCATTGCAGATGATTCAAAAATATTTTGCTTAAATGTATAAGAAAAAACTTTTTCATTTATTTCATTATTGTATGAGGAATGATTTATTTATTTATTTATTTTTTATTAAAAAAAACATGTCAGTGACCATCCTCTTATTCAAAGTGAAAATATTTATAATTGTTTAAGCTTTCCAAATATTCTATATATTTTTAAGTGTGAATTTTCTATTTTATTGAATAATTTCATGAACATAGCTAATAACTATAAGTAGTTATTTTGAATATTTCTGTATCAGATTGTGGATATTTATTGTATCTTATTTCTATCTCAGAGACGTATTAAATTTCTCTATAAATTAGTTATAAAAAATTTCTGCAATTATTGAATTCCACCACTTAATTTTTTTAAGTTCATTTAAAAATTTGAAAAAATGTGAAATGCAGTGAAAGAAACCTGCAGAAATTTGTCTTAAATCTCATTTTTTCTTAGATGTTTACTACAATAAATAGATCCATGCTGTTGTATGAAATTTTTTGTCTCTTCACAAAAATCTACTGTATTAAAAAAATGTGTTTCTGAGGTTAATATGAGAGGAAAAGAAAACAAATGACGAAGACTAGAATTAATTGTGTATGTTGTTAAGTTTCCAATATAATGTATGTTTAATGTAAAAAATTAGCTTTATAATATGTTTCTGTTCTGAAAAAATAGCGAAATGAATTATATCTCTCCCTTTCTACTGTTCCTTGTACAAGTAGAAAAAAAAATGTGATAGTCATCTGGTAAAATTTCTAGTTGCTGGTGAAATACATTTGTGCCACCCCCTTTCCCTACACATACAAAATATTTAATCATACATAAAAAATAAAAAAAATAAAAACATTGATTAAGGAAGAATAATTACTATTATAGTAATGATATATCATTAATTGCTTTAACAATTCCACTCGGTAAGTGAATTAATTAAAAAAAGTAATATAAACACATTTCGCCAGTTGATATATTTTAGCCAAGTGATTGCATTTGTCAAATCCTTGTTCTACAAAAATATCCTACGTGTTTCTGTTCTAATGTTTCCTATGATGTGCATGTGTTAAAAGGCTAATTGGTTGCCTAATTTTGACTAAAAATAATGTGATCAGAATCTTGATAATTATTTACATTCATTTTGTGAAAAAAAAAAATACAGGAATACAAGTAAAAAGTAAATTATTATTTTAGATTATTTTACATATTGAATTTGAATATTATTGATTTTGGCTGGTATGCACAACATAAAATATTAATAATTTAAACTATTGCCGAAATTGAAAGACACATTTTAAAATATTGATATTTTATGTTGTGCATGCATGCTGAATTCAACCTTTTTTATCCAACTTACATTATTCTGCTAATACTATGCAAAATCATTTGTGCATATTTTTCTTGATTGTATCCATTTTTGTGTATAGGAGAACATAAAAAAAGCTGTTTAATGAAATGGTTCTTTTCGGTTAGCCAAGCGCCAGTGAAATATATATCATATATATATATATTCACTGGTGCCTGGCTAGCCGAATATATGTGAACTCAACTGAGCCACTCTTTGTAGCATTGGTGAGTTTGCGGGTATGTCGAATTTAGAAAACTCTTCTAGAATGAAATGGGGGGCGGGGGCCCTGAAATGACGCTGTGCTTCCCATAGCTTCAGAGGTTAATCGGGCCCTGGATATAAACACGAAATAAAGTAAACTAAAATTTTTTGCCAGAACATTCCATGAAAGATAATTATTAAACATATCAACATAAAAAATAATACAGAAATGTAATAATTATTACATATTACAAATTCCAAAATAAGCTACTACTGCCTTTTCCTTTTCTTTTTTTTTTTCAATATGAAGAATTGAAATTGCTTACTATTTTTTGAATAAGTGGGCACCACCTTCACCCTCGCGGGAAGGACCCCCCCTCCCAGAATCCCTTATTTAAGATATTGTTTATATACATGGAAGAATAGAAAAACAGAACTGAAAAATTTCCTCCCCGGAAGGTTTAACCCTTTCAGGGGCAATGCACTTCTGTTGCTAAAATGATGAATGGATTGAATGACACCAGGATTTTAGAACAAATTTATATATATAAAAAAAAGTAACAGCTTTTCTTTACGTACATTATAAAAGTAAAATTTAATTCCAAATTTAATTCCAAATATGGTGCCAACATGGCATTCGGAAATTAAACATAAGTGAGATATAGTTTAATCCGACCAGTGAGTGAACAGCCTCCAGTGAATGGACAATTAGTAAATATTTTAATAGAATAATGTTTGAACCCCCCCCCCCCCCCCCCATCCACACACACTAGTTAATTACCATGCTGGGTTTTAAAAAACCCGTAATTCAGTAAAAACGTGTTATAACTTGTTTATACAAGTTGTGAAATAAATAACATAGTATGAAACTTAAGTGTTTTTGAAATGCTGTCTGTTCATTCACTGGAAAATTTTGTGCTCATTCACTGGTAAGAACTGTTCATTCAGTTTTGAATTCAGACACTTTTCGTCGGGAGGGATTTCTGTGGCTCCGGGGGGGAAATACTACTTTTTGACCATTGAAAGCATAAAATCCCAACTCTTCCGGTGGGGACATTTCAATGCTACGGGGGGGGGGGATGTCTCTCCCGGACCACCCCCTGAATTCAACACTGTGTTCATTTACTTGGTTTTTCTATAGCTTTTTATTAAGACACCCCTAACATCCCAAACAAATGAAATATAAACTTCCTTTTATTATTTTTTAATCATTTGTATGCCAATACATGTATTTGCACTGTCAGACACCAAAAGGTACCATCAAATGTTTATTAAAATATTATCGATCTTTTTTTTTTTTTTTTTTTTTTTTTTTTTTTAAGTGCTTAGGTGTTGATTTACTGGTCGGACTACCCTATAATATCCCACCGCCTCCAAGGTGTCAAAAGTACTTGGCGAAATATCTTTAGTCCCTTTTTCCCATAGTATTTAATTATTTTAAATAACTTGAGAAGAATAAATGTTATTAATTTTTTCAACGTAAGAAAAGTGAAATTAAAATCTGAAATTTTAGGGAGTTACAATTACCATATCCTGCCCCTCTTGCGAGCACCCATCATCACGCTCAGAGATTATTAAAAATATCATAGAAAACAGAGTAAATTTCGTTTTCTCGTCGGTCTAAAATTTCCAAAATACTAAGATGATCCGTTACAAAGAAAACGTTTGGAAAGAAGTACGTTATCAAAATCTGTAGCTGTTATCACTGCTATTAGTAGTCTATTTTTGCACTTTCTGATATTTCCGAAGAGCGTCTTCCGTTATAACTTCCGTTTGTATGCTTCATTATCTGCTCTTCCGTATATCCTTTAATTGCGGAGTAAAAATAAAGGAAATATTTGAAAACTTAAAAGCTTATTGCAACTTTAGCAATCGAAATTATAGAGAGAAGAAGTAATCGATCTTTCAAAAATAAATCATTATTTATTTTTTTTTAATTGTAAAATCTATATTAATAAAACAAAGAGTTTGTGAGTCTGTTTGTCTATCTATGCACTACAGAGACCAGTGCAACGACATTGAGCACAGGGGTACAACAAAAGGTGTATCCGAGAATCCGCAGAAGAATTTTTTTTTTTTTTCAAAATTCAATTTAGATTTTTTGCAAAATTAAGAGTTAAGGAATGTTTTACCGATTTATGTGTTTTATCTCACCGTTCATATCTTTGTATCAAAATATCACATAATTTCGCTTTTTACAGGACAGAATAGAACAAAAAACTTTCGAAATGAAATATTTTCAGCAAATTAAATGTATGCATACAAAAGTAAAAAAATAATATTAATTTTAATGCTCATGTTGATACTGTTAATTTATCATGTTTGTTGAAAATGAAAACGCTTACTTGAGAATCAATAGCATTCTAAAAACCGGGTTGAGAAATCTGATTAATGCTCTAAAAAAACTAATCATAAACATTTCCGAAAATCTATGCCAGCGAAAGAAACTTTGTTTTCATAAATGCTTCTTTAAATTTCGAAAATATATTGACTTCTGAAGTTTCTAAAGATAAAGAAAGCTTTTCGGAACCGTGTGTACTTCGGAAGAGGTTATTGTATATTTTAGTGCGTGGTTATATTATATTTTCGTAGATTGAGAAACATTTGTCTTTTTTTACATGTGAGGTACTCTCCGTTTTTAGGTGCGTTCGTAATTATACAAATACGTAACACCTATAGTCACGGTCCGGTCCGTCCGTCTGTCCGCATATAACAGCGCAAAAGCTACCCAACAGAATGGAATGAAATTTAATACATATAATCGTTGCGGAATTTTGTCGATTGATTTCAAATTTTATGAAAATCGAATCTAAACTTAAAAAAATATTAATAAAAGTTTTCTTCATTATATGAAATCTTATCATACGTAATTAATTCATTGATATCCTATGATATGTAATGATTCTAGGTTGACATGATGTATAAGTCCTATTTAAGATGGAATCATATTATTTCCTTATTACTCCTTTTAAAAACCGAATTTGTGTACTAAAATTGTTTAATTATAGCAATCATATAATCTATCGACAGTTTTACAGTTTTTTTGTATATAGATGTTTCCGGAGAAATAGATATTAAATGGAAAAAGAGTCTAAATATGGATTTCAAGTCCTGAAATTTTCAAAGCTAGGCTTAAGTTTCCCACTGGAATTTTCAGTAAATGTCAACAAAAGATTAAAAGTTTCCAACTTAAAATGTACTTATTTTATTACGGAAATTAATCATATCATAATAAAAGACGATATGAATATTTATAAAACTAGTTATAGTACGAACGCACCTCATTTGTCCCGTTTGACATACAATTTCCAACTTGTTTTTCGTACTTTGGCTGTCTTAAGGGCCTACGTAAATATGAAAAATCCCCTATGAAATTTGGGCTGAAATTTATGCATAAAAAAAAGGAATTTATTTTTTCAGTTTTTTGGGGGTTTTGTAAGTACGCTGTACATTATTTCACAAAAAGTATCCTCTCACTTTTCTGATAATGCGTCATGTGACTTTTTGTTGATATTCCGCATATAGCTGCGTAGAAACTGCCCAACCGAATGGTTTGAAATTTAACATATATCATCGTTTCATAATTTTGTCGAGTAATTTCAAATTTTATGAAAATCGAATCAAAACTTAAAAATATATTTTAAAACAATTTTCTTCATTCTTTTAAATTCTATCATACGTAATACATATGTAATAAAAGCGCAAGTCATGTGACTGAGGAAAACAAATACGGGTTAACCACTTCGCTTTTCATATGCCAAGCGACCATTTTTATTCAAAATCATTTTTTCGAATAAAACTGCATAAAAATTACATTTTTAAAAAGATCGTTCAATTTTTTTTTTTTTTTTTTTTTTTTTTTTTTTGCTTGAAGAGTTACATTAAAAAATGATTCTGAGTTAACATAGATTCTGAAATAACTTAAGTGGAAATTAAGTTAACAGCCGCCCGCTTCAACCATCAGCCGTGCTCAATCCATTAAAGTAAATAAACACAAGAGATTCGTTCATCGTGAGTCATAGAAATATTAAACCATGGAGGTAATCATTCGCAAAGCAGAATCTCCATGGGGAATTTTGCAGCGCTGTCTGGTGCCGAAAAAGAAACTTGCATCTGTAAACGGGGCATGTGTAATAATAATAAAAAGGCATACTAATTTCGCTCATAACAGACGATATAATTCATTTCACTGAAATAATAACAATGATTTTTTCTTTTTTTTTTGCATTTCAAAACTAGTTATAGTATGATTGCACATCTTTTGTCACGTTTAACGTACAATTTCCAACTTGTTATTGTTACACTCTTTTATATACTTCAACTTGGTATTTGTATGTAAAGATGGAAATTTCTAATCGAATTTTCACTAACTCCTCATATTCTAGAATTAAAAGAAAATGTGTTCGCAGGTGTGTTTCCGATGATAATACAACATTTTAATATTTTTAGAACTTAATTATAAACTAATAGATTGATTTTAAAGCATTTTCCCTTTTACTCGCCACAGATGATAAATCGCTATACATTCTTGAGGGTTACAGTTGTATAGGAGTTACCATAACAATGGATTTAATTATCCGCCAAAACACTCTCGCTAAAGTAGGGCAATAGGCCGTGAAACTGCAATGATTTAATTTTAAACATTGAAAAGGAGAAAAAAATTAGCGTGTAAGAATTTTTAAAAAATACGCATTTTTTTATCAATGAATAGTTGCCTATTAATTAAATTATTATTATATATTGCGAAATAAATTTAGAAATACTAAAAAATTGTTTAAATAATGTTTGATTTTCTTTCCTGTTAGCCATATCTTAAAAAAGAAACAAAGAAAAAATCATAATTTTTAAAAATAAACTTATTAGTTCGCCTTTTCTCTCAAGCGTAAATCAAAGCGGTGAAATTTCGGGTTTGGTGCTCATATCATATTCAAATATTTTAGCGGGCACTTTTAAACACTGAATGTGTATGAAAGAGTGTTTTTTTAAAAAAGCTATTTTTATTTTCATATTTATTTTGCTTGTTAGAAAGCAAAGAGATTTTTTTTTTCTAACCATAACTTACAAGACCCAGTGACCGTATAAAATTTTTTATTTCGTAACTTTCACAAAAACAATTATTTTGACATAAATGGCTTTCAATATGATTAGAAACAACTTTTGGAGCATTTTTGCAATTAGAATTATATATCTAAAGTTAATGATTTAGAAATTAACTATTGGCCAACGATAAAAGTGGACACCCAGCATAACGTAAAAAATTTTAGAGATATTATTAATTAACAAGAGGTTTAATGAAGAAATACCGAAGTAAAATCATGTGACACATTATAAGAAAAACAAGAAGATGATTTCAGTGAAAAAAAAGATACGTTGTATGTATAAAAGCCCCAAAGTACTAAAAAAATCAATCAGCTAAAGCTTTTTTTGTTTATGCATATCACCCAAAATTATATACGTGATTTTTTTATACCGATGTAGGACTTTCCAAACACCAAAGTTACAAAATGTGAGTGTACCAAATTGTAAAAAAAGACAAATGTTTCTTAATCTAGGAATATATAATAACCACGAAGGAAAATATACAATAACCTCTTCCGAGTTACTCACGATTCCGAAAATCGTTTTTATCCTTAGAAACTTCGAGTCAATATATTTTAGAGATTTAAAGAAGCATTTAAACAACAAAGTTTCTTTTGCTGCTACTTATTTTCGGAAACGTTTTCGAGTAGATTTTATAGTATATTAATAAATTTTCTCAAATCGTAATATCGATTTTCAGACACTATTCATTCTCAATTAAACAATTTCAGCTTCGTATGTGCATTTATACATGCAAGCGTAACAAAATGATATTAAAATTTACAAAGATTACGTCTGTTTATAATTAAAAGCAAGTACATTTATACACAGACAATTAAATTATAAAGTTAAAAAGCACTATTTATTAAAAACAATATTATACGTTTCGGACTTTTCCAAAAGCCCCTCATTATTAATGTAAAATTAAAAACACAAAATCACGAAAGATGCAACTTACAGAAGAGATGATAATACAACTTACTTTCACACTTGCTCTCTTCTGTAAGTTGTATTATCATCTCTCGTGAGTTTGTGTTTTTAATTTTACGTTACTGGGTGAGGGGCTTCTGGAAAAGTCCAAAACGTATAATGTTTTTAATAAATATTTGTGCTTTTTAACTTCATAATTTAATTGTCTAATCTACGAATGTACTTGTTTTTAAAATAACATTACTTTTAATGTTAATGTTACGCTGTTAATTTAACCTGTTTGTCTGTAAAACATGTTTGTTGAACATGAAAATGCTTATTTGGGAATCGATATCATACTAAAAACCGATATTCAAAGTTGGTAAAATTGATTATTGTACTATAAAAATTACTCGTAAACGTTTCCTAAAATCACTGCCAACTTTGTAAATAAGCTCAGTTCCTGCAACATTATGCAAATCACGTTTAATACGCGGGATTTGGTCAATCCCTGGAAACGCGTCTTAAGCGGGTTCGACTACTTTGTAATTTATTTACACAATATCTTATTCAATAGGTTAAAATGAAGGTTAAATCGTAATAATTTCCAACATATATAAATTCAGAGTAAATTGGGGCAATACAAAACAAGTAACTCTACATTATTTATACTATTAAGGTATACAGCTTTAAAATGCCATTTAAATTGATATTTCAAATGTGATATAATACTGAAGTTCATCGCTTTTTCTTCTAAATTCCTTTATAATTAGTCCGAATCGTATTAAAAATCAGCTCTACAACACTTCACGTATACTGTATTGAGAGAGCCATACTGCTAACCAGATAAAGATCAAGAAATAATTTGTTGAAAAAGTAATCTTAGATTAAATTTATGCATTTTATTTTATTTTTTTCAATGTTTGCTTCAAGACTGTCTCAAAGTCAAACTGGCTACTTTTTGACACATTCCTGGGTTCATTTTGTTTTATATACACATGAAAATTGCAGGTACTCTCATTCAAAAACTATGAAATTAATTTTTTTTTCTGTGTGTGTGTGTGTGTGATAAAAGCAAAGGATTTTTCAGAAAATTTTGTCAAAGTTAGTTGACGTTTTCAACCAAATTCCCTGACGTTAAAGCTCTGTAAAGGCTGTCATGAGACAAAAAACGCTTATAATTCAAGATGCGATTCATGTATTAAAATTTAAAAAAAAATAAATCTATTCCAAAAAACTTCAATATTTTATATATATTCACACTTTTATATATTCATACTTTCATACTTTTATATATATAAGCATACATTTTTATATATATTCAATATTCCTACCTGCAAGTTTCGTGCTTTTATGTTTAAAAATAAGTCCGTAAATGTATCAGAAAGTTTAGCATAGTTTAGCCCACTGAAAAAGTTATACATGAAGTTTTGAATGAATGTTTAAAAGATGCCCATAGCAAGCATACCTTACCAACCTTCCGGTTTTATTTTCCACGTTAAATAAACATAATTTGAATCTGGAAAGTTATTCAGTAAAATGTTTCTTGTTTCTATGTGGCTGTTAGTTAATTTCTTTCATTTAATAAAACTTCTGATTTTATTTGATTTTGCAAAGAAAAACAAAAGATTAGCGGCTATACTATAGGATGGAAAGGATTGAGCATTTAACATTCTTGATGAATTATTTCGTGGAATACAACTTACCGTTTTAGCAGAACTCTTCAAAAAATTAATTATCATGATGGTTAACTCTTTAGATAAAATCGATATTTAAAAAATTTTCAATAGAATCGTTTGTTTAGGAGTTTTTATGTTTTGTAGTAGAGGTTTTTTTTTATACATTTTATTTATTTGGTTAAATATAGTTGTAGTTTTGGTGCTTATCTTTATGAGCTTTGTCAAAATGATATTTATATTTTAGAAAAGAATATAATTATAACGACGAAATTAAAAAATATATATTATAAAAATGACCGAATGTGTTCTAACAGCATAGCTAATTTTCTTTTAAACATGTCATAATTTTTTTTTAAAACTGTGTAGCTTTACTAAAAACTTTACTAAAATATAATACTAAAAAAAGTTAAGTATTTCAGTATTTTTATCTAATGGAATAGGCTAAACGTTGCCATGCGTATCGTTATGACTAATTGACATAATCATTTTATTCTTCACAACATCTTACGTATAAGTGCTCATTTGAATGTTCATTTTACTTACCCATCATACGTAGCATAGGGTAAGTCTTGTAATCGTTTTGAAAATCGAAAAAAAAAAAATTTCGACGGATTTACACGTTTCAGACACTGGGGATTTCGAAAAACATATTTTTAGAAAAAAAAAAATTTTTGCCGTCCGTCTGTGTGTCTGTAAACGCTCTATCTCCCGAACAAATTGAGATAGAGACTTGAAATTTGGTATGTACTTAGTATGTAATAATGGGAAGAAGCCTATTGAATTTCAGTAACCTCGATTATCCGGAACTATTTTTTTCGGACTCTCGAAATATTTGTTCTGATAAAAGGTATATCAAAACTTTCGAAATTGTTTATTTTAAGGAGTGTATATAAAAGACAATAAAAAAACATAAATTTTTCATAAAGCATAAAGTCGATCGGATAATGAGTTACCGAGATATTTGTAATCCTATTTCCCACACTCTTCGATTTTTCATGACCCTGTATTTCATCCAAATTTTAATTCAAAAATATATTTTAATAGGAAATTAGACGCTTAATCAGATGCAATAAACCGCTAGTTAACAGGATTATTGTTTTTGGAGTTATAAGGATGCTTCTTTTAAGCAATTCAGTAATCGAGCTTTCAAAGTTTATGACGTCATCAAGCCACGATTTTATTCGAATTGCAATGCATTTTATAAGTAGATTATACATTTTTTTTTTAAATATTTTATATTATGCATATCCATGATAGGTAAGTATTACGGTGGCCCCCAACGACTAGTTTGAATTGAGTTTTAAAGATCCTGTTTACAAAATTGGCATCATCTTTTGCTATCTACACTCCAAAAAAAATTGTTAATTTTGCGATATAATAGTAGCAGCTGGGATGGCAGTATTATACCGTAAAATCAACATTTTTTTTTCAGTGTATTTGCTCGTTTATCTATGAATTATTTCATCTGCATATGCTCTTATATCTATAAAAATACTCGGGTCGAAATGCAGATCTACACTGCAAAAAATAATTGTTGATTTTACAGTATAAAACTGGCATCCCAGCTGCCAGTATTATACCGTAAAATTAACAGTATTAAACAGTAAAAAAAGCAGTAATACGCTGCCGTGCAAGCAGTAATACGCTACCGCGCATCGCGGTAGCGTATTACTGCTTGCACGGCAGCGTATTACTGCTTTTTTTACTGTTTAATACTGTTAATTTTACGGTATAATACTGGCAGCTGGGATGCCAGTTTTATACTGTAAAATCAACAGTTATGTTTTGCAGTGTAGCCACTCACTAAAAGGGTATTCAAAATCATTTCTTTTGCAGATTATTAATGTAATCACAATGCCCTATTCTGACAAAGTGTTTATTACAAGGTTAAGTTGAAACAATTTATATGAACAGTTGAACAGTTTAGGCATTTCTTGGGCCTCCTAGTTGACACCAAATTTATTTAACTTTATGTAAAATTTTTACTAATGAAAAAGTTTTGGTTACATTTTCCATTGACAGGAGTTTAATCTATGTTCAGAGAAGTATTTTAATTTTCGATTAAAAGCTGGTTAAAATAGTGTAGCTTTTCGGGCGTTCATTGTTAATAATTATTTGAGGAAACATTCTCAGCCGAAAAATGAAAGTTATTACTAATTATTTTGAATCTTTTAACTCATAATTTTAGTTTCAATACATTCGGAAATGGAAGAGGGGGGGGGGGCATTTTTTTACAGTGCATTTTCGACGATATCTTTGGAAATATAATACCTAAAATTAAAGCAACGATACTTTTGAAATCCATATTACGAGATATTTTACACGATACCCCACATGATATACAAAAAGAAAACTTTTTTTTTTCAAGTAACTTAATTAGCCCCCAAATTTTTTCCTAAGCATATTTGTGAATGGCTAATAATCTGAAATATGTGAGTAAAAAGGCTTTATAACTTTCCCAAGTTTGAAGTTTCCACGTCACATAGTTCACCAGAAAAATGACTCTGACAGACAGACATAGGAGTTATCTTATAATGGTTCCAATTTTACTTTTTAAGTGCGGAACCCTGAAAACTAAATAAATATGATGTTTGTAAAAGAAACACATGAAGTTAGCGAAATTTTGTTTTATTAAAGTTTTATCTCCATTTTACATCTTTATATTTGCAACAAAGTCCACGTCTCCAAATTTAGTCTGATCCAGTGAATTTGACTTTGACATCGGCTACAATCATGTTGTCGGTGAGCATTTCTTCAGTGGTACGAGCATAGATGTGACGGTCGAAGGGGAAGCCCATAGGTTTTTTGTCGGGGTACTTCTGGTCCTTGGCACCGCAGTAGCTGACGGCATCGGCACAGTGAATCTTCACGTTAGGTCCATCAGGCTACAGTGAAAGAATGAATTATAAGTAATAAAATATACTTGCTCAAAATTTCGAAGTTACTTTAAATACATTTTAGTGTTTTAAATGATATATTCTTTTCCGAATCAGTATAGTATACTTGGACAGAAAATATTGTCATTTTACATATCGTAAACCATTTCTTTATTCCATTATCTACGAGATAATTGAAGAAATATAATATTTAGCGTTTTAAGAAAAGAATTCGCCATCGAACGAAATATTTTTAAATCGACATTAATAATTATGCATTGTTGTAAAGAAAAAAAAACATAAAAATTTCGTTTAACAATTATTTTCAAGTAATTTTTAAATTCTTTTTTGTTTTCTTTCTTTATTTCTTTTCTTTAGTTTGCGGGAAATAATTTTCCTGGTTTATGCAGAGAGAAATATGATAAAGTCATTAATTTTTTATCTAGTGTTTCAGATTCGTATATTGTTCATAGATTGTTCGAAAATGGAAAAAAAATTATTTAAAGTAATTTTAAAAGTTATATGTAATTATTACAGAAAAAAATCGCCTCAATTGCAAAAGCATATCATTTGAATTTGATAAAAAATATATTATCTCTCCTTTGAAATCTTTGAAATATGCCAGCCAGGATATCGTCGAAATAACTCAGTAGGAAGAGCGTTGGTACGGCAAACCAAAGTACCCAGGTTCGAGTCCTGGTCCCGGCATATTTTCGCTCTGTTGAAAAAAAAAACAACTATGATACTCCAACCATTGGATATAATTTATCTAGTTGAATATACTTTCATCTGTTCATTATGACCTAATTACATGGCATACAGGAGTTTCCGTGCTATTTCAGATTCATCATGTAAAATGCTATAGTTATAGCTCAGATGAATGAAATTAGCGCTGCAGTTTGCAGCCTTGTCCAATAAATAAGAGTGAAATATGCCAGCCAGGATATCCTCGGGATAGCTCAGTAGGGAGAGCGTTGGTACGGCAAACCAAAGTACTCAGGTCCTGGTCCCGGCATATTTTCGCTCTGTTGGAAAAAAATCAACTATGATACTCCAACCATTGGATATAATTTATCTAGTTGAATATACTTTCATCTGTTCATTATGACCTAATTACATGGCATACAGGAGTTTCCATGCTATTTCAGATTCATCATGTAAAATGCTATAGTTATAGCTCAGATGAATGAAATTAGCGCTGCAGTTTGCAGCCTTGTCCAACAAATAAGAGTGAAATATGCCATACAGGATATCCTCGGGATATCTCAGTAGGGAGAGCGTTGGAACGGCAAACCAAAGTACCCAGGTCCTGGTCCCGGTATATTTTCGCTCTGTTGAACAAATCTCAACTATGATACTCCAACCATTGGATATAAATTTATCTAGTTGAATATACTTTCATCTGTTCATTATGACCTAATTACATGGCATACAGGAGTTTCCATGCTATTTCAGATTCATCATGTAAAATGCTATAGTTATAGCTCAGATGAATGAAATTAGCGCTGTAGTTTGCAGCCTTGTCCAATAAATAAGAGTGAAATATGCCAGCCAGGATATCCTCGGGATAGCTCAGTAGGGAGAGCGTTGGTACGGCAAACCAAAGTACCCAGGTCCTGGTCCCGGTATATTTTCGCTCTGTTGAAAAAATCTCAACTATGATACTCCAACCATTGGATACATTGGATATGCTATCTCGTCTTTGATTTTTAAACTTTGTGTAATTTCATTGTTGTGACAGGAAATACAGGGAAGACATACAGGGGAGAAAATATACAAATGAAATTGGGACATCAGTGTTATGGAAAATATTTTGAACATGTGTGTTGAATAGCTTTTCCATTATTGTAATGCTAGAGGCTAATGCTAAGTACTACAATTCCAATTATTAAAAAAATCTCAAAATTAATAAAGTTCAAAGCTAGTAGCACTTCCTTTTGCAATTATTTTAAGAATTCAGGGTTTCCGATTGAGAATGTTGTAAAAAAATTTGTATGTACACTTACATTGTCAACGGTGTAGTCAGTTGCCATAACGAACAGGTCGAACTCCATGCCCTTAACTGTTCCTTTGGGAACGAGCATGTTCTCTGGCCATCCGCAGCTGCAGTATTCACTTGCGTCAGCGGCACCCAGCTGGCCGGCCTTCAATTCCTCAAATGTGTAGGTATGGGCAAGAGTGACACTAGAATCAATGGCATTGCGATTGATGACATTCTTACCAGGAGCCACTGTAAAAGTTTTGAAAAAAATATATTGCATTTATTAACTGCACTGCAAAAAATAATTGTTGATTTTACAGTATAAAACTGGCACCCAGCTGCCAGTATTATACCGTAAAATTAACAGTATTAAACAGTCAAATAAGCAGTAATACGCTGCCGTGCAAGCAGTAATACGCTACCGCGCATGCGCGGTAGCGTATTACTGCTTGCACGGCAGCGTATTACTGCTTATTTGACTGTTTAATACTGTTAATTTTACGGTATAATACTGGCAGCTGGGTGCCAGTTTTATACTGTAAAATCAACAATTATTTTTTGCAGTGTGTTGAAAATTTATAGTAATGAATTATCAATTTGTGGCACTGATTGCTACATTTAAATTGATTGCTTGGTTTGAAGACATTTTGGTCATATTTTGTAGACCAAGGCTGAACAGACCGAACCCTTCAGTTTAATATGGATTTTGAATCGCTAGAAACATCCAATTTAAAATAAATATGGTATCTGTAGTCTTCATCTCCTATTGGTACTATGGCCTAAACCACTGCATAAATACGTGGACCCTACATTTCGGATATTATAGTATTGCAGTAAAAACATAATTCTTTCTCAGACGTAAACTTTCGTTTGTTATTGAAAATTACATAAAGTTAAGATCTAGCAAAAATAAATAAATAAATGTCAGTAATATTGAAAAAGCATGAAATTTTTGTAGCCGGATTTTCCTTTTTAAAATTTTTGCCCAATAAAATAATTATTAGTAATTATTAGGCCTTAAACTGTTTCTAAACATCCTTATATTATGTTTCAGACTAATTTTTCAGCAGCAAAATTTTAAACGAAAATTGCTTTTATTTTATATTTGTTTCAACAGTTCGTTCTCAGTAATATTGATTTCAGAATAAAAAATAAAAATACCATTCTGCTCCTCACATATAGAAATTACGATTCACTTTGTTACTTGGTTTAATATATATAAGAAGAATAAAGAAGCTACATACATTCTTTGTGGAATTTGTCCAATTCAATCATCAGTCTTCTTTGCTCATCGGGTACAAGACGGTTTCCAAGTTCATCGTATTTGGGTCCCAAGAAGACTCGGATGGTAGCGTGCTTGGCTGCTCCAGTGCTGTTTTCAATATTGATAATGAATGAGAAAGGTTCGTGGTCCAGGTGATGGTACTTAACCTAGAAATTAAAAAGGTTACTTTTATGAGCATCACTGATTTGTCATAGTACATTTAGATGAAAACATAACAATTGTTCATAACATTGTTCAAAAGGAATTACCCATCATTAATCTTACCTGTACTTTGTGTCCGGTTCCGAAGTTAATACCGTGAGACAAGTCCAAAAGATCATCTTTGAAGAATGTGGTGACAACATTGGGTTGTTTGGCGTTTAGCTGAGCACTCACAACCTTGATTCCATCGAAACTCAACTGAAATTAAAAACAACCTTTTTTAAAAAACGTAATACAAATTTGTCAAATAAAACGGCACATTAAATACGCGTAACTTCTAATTTCAGTGCTAGTTAATTTCAATCTATGAAACATACTCACATATCCAGATAAAATTCTGTTATTATAAATATTGTATGTTATTATTATTTCAGAAATATTTTTACTTCATTTTTTGTGGTTGCTTTAGAGGATTAATTTACTTATGTGATAATTATTAATGGCGGAATTTATTAATATTTTTAAAAAATATACTCTGAAGCCTTAAATTGTTAAATAAAAACATCCATTTAAAATAAAAATATAATAACACTGCTTTTTTCACGTTTCATTTTTAAGCTCTAAAGCCATATTGGATTTTTTTGTAAAGGAATAAAATTTAGATATAAAATTACAAAATCATTTTTAAAAATATTTAAATAAAGGAATTAAATTTTTGTAGCAAAAAAAAGCTAGATATTTTAGTGCATTTAATTGGTTTTTAATGAACATTCAAGGAAAGACTTTTTAAAATACTCCTCGATCTGGAAGATCTTAACAGATTGAAGACTTAAGGCGCGTTCTCATTTCTCAAAATAAAACAAAAACTTAAGTTTAAGAGAATCTTTTATTAACAATTTATTACCTCTTCCTTGCTGTAAGGTTTGAGGGTGGCTTTGTACTGCTGGAAGATGTTGTCCACAAATCTGTGCCATCGGTAGAAGATGGGATCTCTGAGAGAGGTGGATGTATCACTCATGACACCTGGATTTTCCTATATAAATTTTTTTATGAAATTAACCATACTATATAACACATTAGTTTTGTATTGTAAATTTTCTCCTGTAGCTATCAGTTCAATTGAGAAAAATATTTATTTTACAAAAAATAATTCAATATCTTACTTGGAATCTACCATCAGGATCATGCATTCTGGCCATCATGACGTGACCCCAGTTGTGAAGAGATCCATAGAAGGCTTTGTTGGGAGAAGCAGAGCTGGCTTCAATGAGGGATCCCAAAATGTGTGCACCATTTACTGCATCCAGGGGAATTTCACTGCCGTCAGCAGCATGGACATGTTGCAAGTCAATGGCTTCCAAGATACGTTCCCTCCATCTTTCCATGTCCTGAACATCGACATCAACGAGATCCTGGAGACTGAATCCTTCAGGTCGAGAAGCATAGTGCAAACCACTAACCAGAGATGTCAAGTGAGGAGCGAAACCTTCCAATTTCTCCTCAAAGTTGTGGAAAGGAATCATACGCTGTAGGCCATTTGACAATCTTTCACAATCATATCTAGAAAAACATTTTAATGCAACATTAATTTCAGTAATGATATAATATGTATTAAATATAGTCATTCTACTTAGTTTTTTATGACTTATAACTCAATTTTTTATAAATTGTTTCATTTAAATTATTAACTAATGAAGGCCATGGCTTTGCGCGCGTGGTTTTTAAAATACATTAAGCATTTGTATGGCCTTCATGAAGAAAAATTTATATTGCTATTGATAATAAAATTATTATTCATAAACTCATCAGTAAGAAAATCCTCATTCAAGTGAAACACTTTCGATAGCTGTGGCCTAATGCTCATACAATGGACAAACAGAAGTGCCTTTTTATACTATAAAAGGAATTTATATTACATCTTTCTTTTTATATATTACATTATTTTTAATGTAAATGAATATAAAAGCTAAATAGCACTATCGTGTGCATTAATTTCTAAGTAGAAATTGTTTCAGGAAATAAAGAAAACTGGGCTGTACAATTATCATACCTAAAGTGATTGCTTAACAATATCTAACTCAATATTTAAGACATTTCAACTCAGCTTTAACACAAAATATTCGCATTTATAACTGAAATTTTGTCTTATTTTCTTGCTAAATGTAGACAGTAAATAAAATTTTTATGAACATAAAAATGAAAATAAAAATTGACTTTGGAATTCCATATTTTGAATTTATTATTTTGAACACCGTACACTTGTAATTAGCTTAGTTTGTTCTTTTGAATAATCACAAGATATGTACCAAGATTTGCATTGTTTTAATGAACGTCGATTTTAAAACACTTTTTGAATATTTCTTAAACATCACCATGGTCAGATCTTTCAATTCATAGAGTAAAATAATCGAAATCCATCACGTCACCTAAATTGTCTTGTTAACTTTTGTGCATGTTACTGCTACCTCTTGCAAATGTTGTCTTTTAGCGCTGTGTTTTTCAATAATAGTTTGAGAAGAAGTTTTTAGATTTTATTCAAATTCAGAAGCTTGATGTTTCAAGAATCAACCATGGACTTTAGCAGTACATGGTTGATATTTGTAGATTGGATCATCTTTGCCATGTTCAAACTCTCCATAGCCTGAGAGGTTTATCGTTAGGCCAGGAGTGGAAAATATGCTTTTAATACTTCTAATTCCAAAATCCGTCCCACTCCAAAATTCCTAAATTCGTCCTGTTTAAATACCACAATAAAACGGCGATTAAATGGAAGAAACCAAAAAATATCACAGGAGTTCTTACAATTCAACTTTCTACTTCTACTAGAGCTGTTACTTTAATTTTTTTTTTCTTGTATAAGTATCTCCCAACAAGGAGACACCAAAAACTTTGCTAGCGACTAAATAGAACTTGTAGAGCATCAGAAGGAACAACTAAATCTCGAAAGAAAAAAAAAACGTTTTTTGTTGTGGAAATTACATGCCTTTTTTCCAAATGTTTCCTACTTTACCCCCTTCAAGGGCGATGGGTTACAGGGCTGCCACTGGTGACTATTTTTATATTCTATTCACACCACTATTTTTAAAAACTAAATTTTCTAGAATATTTCTCTTGCACAAGTTATCAAAGTGTATTTGAAAAAATTTTATTTTGAAAAAGTGGTGTGAGATAGAAATAAAAAATGGTCGCCAGTGGTTACCGTAGGGTTATTATATATCCCACTTAATTTTAACACCCCAAATTCCGCAATGGCACCAGATTTTGGGAATAATTTTTTGCCTTTATGACGTACGTGAAGAAAAGCTTTCACATATTTTGAAATAAATTGATTCGAAATTTCTGGTGTCATTCCATCATTTCAACATTTTAGCACCACCTGTTGTACTTTGCCCCTGTGAGGGTTAATTAATGTATGTATTGTAAATTTAAGAAAGAGTGCGAAATTAAGGACTCTTTCTTCCAAAATTCGAAAAATTTGGTTACTTTCGTTTTTGTTTACTCAAGGGTGAGGAGAATTAATTTTGCCCACTTAATATACTAGCTTATATTGGAAAAGAACAGAACTGTGTAAATTAATTTCTGTGGCAGTTTTAACTTTATTTTATTTTTGGTCATAATATTTGGCCATTTTACCCTAATTATTTCGTATTTTCTTGTCAAGCTGCACTTGAAAAGTGTGTGAAGAAAATTTTAAAATGAATTTTTGAACTAACCTGGCACACATCTGTTGGTGCATGTAGTAGAAGAGTTCTCCTTTCCTGTCCTTAACTTTTCCTGTAAGTTCCTCACTCCAGTTGGCAGGGTAGACGACGTGCCAGTACCAATGGTGAGCATTGATGCCGACGTCTTCACGGAAGTAAGACAGTTTGTATTCGGGATCCAAGATGTTACCAGTTTTCTCAATTTCGACGATGACATCCTGAAGAAGAAAAAATATATATAGACCCTCACTGTACAAAAAGACAAATGTTACTTAACTATGAAAATATAATATAAACACGAATGAAAATATACAACAACCTCTTTCAAATTACCCACTATTCCGGAAAGCGCTCGTTATCTTTAGAAACCTCAGATACCAATATATTTTTTAGATTTAAAGTAGAATTTACAAAAACAAAGATTCTTTTGCTGCCACGAACTTTCGGAAACCTTTCGGAGTAGTTTTTATGGTATATTAAACAGTTTTCTCATCCCGGAATATAGTTTTTTCGGATGCTATCAATTATGAAGTAAATGTTTTCAAGTTCAACAAACACATTTTACCGACAAACATGATGAATTAACATCATTAACTTTAATATTAAGATTAATGTTATTTTGTTACTCTTGCAAGTATAACTTCAATTACACAGCTGAAAATGTTTAATTGAGAATTGATAACATCCTAAAAACCGATATTCCGGTTTGAGAAACTGATTAATACACTTTAAAAACTACTCGAAAACGTTTCCGAAAATCAATGGCAGCAAAAGAAAACTTGTTTTTATAAATTATTCTTTAAATCTTGAAAACACATTGGTTTCTGATGTTTCTAAAGATAAACAACACTTTTCGGAATCATTGGTAACTCGGAAGAGGTTATTGTATATTTTCGTAGACTGAGAAATATTTGTCTTTTTCACACAGCATAAATCACCCAGTCATCTTTATTTTTTTTTTCAATTAACATTCTTTAATTTATTATTCCAATGTTTTTTCGATGTGCATTTATTCTTACATTAATATGTATCTAAAAGACTATTCTAGTAGGAAAGATTATGCTTAAGTATACATTAGTTAAGTAAATTTATAAATCATCATATACGTTGTATACCTGTCTAACAAATTTTTAATATGTAATTAAAAGATAATGATTAAATTGCTTGCACATTTCTTTTGAATTTACGTAAAATTATTTTAATGCAATGAAAATTACAATAGAAAATTTTAAATTATTCAAGAAGTCTATGATATTTCTACATTTTAATTACATTACTTTAAACAATATGATAAATGTTTAATTTAATATAATAAGTTAAATATTTAATTCAATAATCAAGTTCAATTTTTGTAACAGATTAGAATTATTTGTAGATTCGATTTATTTGAATTATGTTTTATTCAAATACATTCATTTCATTACTTTAAATAATATGATAAATGTTTAATTTAATATAATAAGTTAAATATTTAATTCAATAATCGAGTACAATTTTTGTAACAGATTAGAATTATTTGTAGATTCGATTTATTTGAATTATGTTTTATTCAAATACATTCATTTCATTACTTTAAATAATATGATAAATGTTTAATTTAATATAATAAGTTAAATGTTTAATTCAATAATCGAGTACAATTTTTGTAACAGATTAGAATTATTTGTAGATTCGATTTATTTGAATTATTTTTTATTCAAATAACAGTTATAGTCCTCTAAGTTTCTATACACAAAAAGATCCAGAATTGAGTAAACATACAGTTTTAATTGAAGGAATGAGAAAAAAATTTACTAATTAAAGAATACCTAATAAATCTGAAAGAATGATTTAAAATTAGTTGTTTTTATGTTTATATGTACAGAATAATTTAAACATACCAAATCACGATGGATCTTGGATTCTTTGATAGCTAGGTTGATGGTTTCAGCGGGTACGAACCTATCGGGGAAGACCTCCTGGATTGGTGGGAGGGTAACACCCCTGCAATCATCCCTGTGGATAACTGCGACAGAGAATACGTAAGCGAAGAGACCTTCGTTCACGATGTCTGTGTAGACAGTTTGATGAAATCATCGAAATCTGTGGCAGCTGCAAATAACGAAAAAAAAACTTTCATTATTAAAAAGTCAGGTTAAATCAAATATTCAGCCTAGGATTTGCCAGAAAAGACAACTTAAAACTTTTAAATTCAAAAACAGTTGAGGAAATCTCGCGAGGCAAACAATATCGATATTAATGTATAAAGTGTCTGAAAAATGTGACTCCCATAGCAGAACTAGCCCCACCAGTGGCTGAGAGGTTCTGCTCTCAAAGCTGGTAGACGGGAGGTGCTGGGTTCAAACCCCTGTCGCGCTCATCGACCTAACCGTTCGGAGTTTTCCATGGTTTTCTTCTAACCTTGCCGTAAAGACGGCATAGGATCCCTTAGAAAGACCCCCCCCCCTACGGAGGGCATTCCCCCCTAGGGCATATATCCCTCATGTAGATAATCGGCCCTCATAAAATGAACCAACCAACCCATAGCAGAACTATCATTTTGTACGCTTTTCTGCCAACACGGTTTTCGAATAGTAATCTTTGCCTTATTTAATTCTATTCAGAAATTCCGTGATTAAATAAGGAAAAAATATTATTGAGAAACGGTGAACACAAAAAGAAGTAAAAGTTATGAGCTAAAAGCACAAGAGTAAAGTGCTGTAATTCCTAAAATTAAGAGAAATGAGAAGAGAGCAATGACTAAAATTATTTAAAATATTCCCCAAAACAGGGAAAATTTTCATTATATTTTCGAGTCCTGATAAATTTTTGCATTAGATAAAAAAATCAAATAAAATGTAAAAAATAAATAAATGAATAAAACGCTTTCAACTTTTGACTCAATAAAACCTCATATCTAAACTACTTGCAATTCTTTCAAGAATATTTGTAACTTTTAAATCATTTTGAAAGCTGGTGTATAGCTGCGAAAGTTACAAAATTTTATATGAAGTAATAAATTAATTCGAAAATCACAAATCAGTTTTTTTTTTTTAATCTCTGTTTAAGGCTGTTCTGAAATCCAAACAGACTACTTTATGACATATTTTTTAATTCATTTTTGTTCGGAAACGCATGAAATTGGCAGGTGTTCTTATTCAGAAATTTTGTAACCGAAAGACATTTTCGACTTTTTGGTAAAGGCAGGATATCTTTCAGAAAATACTTTCGAAATCGGCGTTTTGAACCGAATTTCCGACGCCGCAGTATCAGAAAGGGGTAAAATGTATCATTACGTGACACAAATCGCTTATAACTCAAAAAGAAATTTATTTATCAAGAAATGGAAAACTCATTTCGATTCTGAATAGCTTCAATAATCAGGCAGGTCAATTTTATGACTTTGCGTTTAAATATCAGTGAGAAATTGTATCAGGAAGTTTCGCGCTGTTGCCAGGTCATTTGAGAAACCACCTTAACAGATACGTGCAAATTCAATACAGTATCATATGTGATTTAATATCATTTAAAGCAATCAGAAGGGAAAATATTTAAAATACATAAAATAAATCTTTCTATTCTTATTAAAAATAAATAAATAAATAAATAAAAATAACCACCACTGCCGCTGTCGTACATGAATTTTTTGTAATCAGAGATCTTTCTTGGCTAGTATTAAGAAAATTATTGCATAAAAAAAATATGAATATTGGTAGTTTTATAGAGAAATGTTCTTGAATACGCTGAACCAGACAGTTTTCTTTTAAATTATTTTAAGCTCTATTTAATGTTGAAGTCGGTCAAAATAGTTACGTTAAAAAAATTGTATAGGGTCAAAAACTATGCACAGCAATGTAACCGGCTTTCGCAGGCGCATACTTGACGAGCTTGTGGTGTGCAGTGTGCAATTGTTTTTTTTAATTTGTCTAATTTTTTTTTTTTTTTTTTAATTTTTTTGCTCCAAATTTCATCATTTCAATAGCGATTTATTTCATAATTCGAATAGGTAACTTTTTACCTATTGTTGACAATTTTAAAAAAGGCGCAAATAACAATATTTCCAAAGAGTTTACAATTGAAAAATATATTTACACGTGAATATTAAAAGAGAAAGAAAACTTTAAAATAATTAAATTATTACGCACGGAAAGCATTTAATTGGGAAAATTACGACATATTTAAAAAGCCGAAATAATAATATTTCCAAACACTTTATACATGAATATTAAAAGAGCAAGAAAAATTTTAAATGATTAAATTATTACGCGCTGAAAGCATTAAATAGGGAGGCAATTACGTTATATTTAAAACAATGCATTTAAAACGACTTTCTTATAGCGTCTAAAAGAAAAAAATTCTTTTACAATTTAATCAAAATTAAGAGAGAATTCATATAAACACAAAGGTTGTCAATTTACGCCACGGACTTTCAGTTATGCACCTTTTTCGCTTATTTGGCGATTTTATAAATATACATTAGTAAATATTTGTTTTAACAAAATATTTAGAAAACGTTGTTGATAGATATTGAATTTTTTTAATTTAATTCAGCAAAATAATATTTACATTTAATTGATACATTAATTGCACAAATTAAACATTTATTTCGATAAATTGCATTATTTTTTATACAAAGTAACGATCACTGTTTTGGCAAATAATTATCATTGCCAATTTGCACTTGCTTTTATTTACTTGTTTTCTCTCTTATTTTTTAATAGACTATAGACGTTATTATTAATTGTTCGGGACACAAAGATATTTCTATTTAATTATTTTTTTGAAGCTGATTTTTAAATGTGTGATAGATCTTACTTAACCAATCACTGCCGTTAGCTGTTGAGACAGCGGTGGATGCGAACGTGGGAACCGAAAAACCTCCCCAGTCAAAGGGAATGAATGGCAATCTCATTATAGTATCTGGTCGTGAGAATATCATTCAATCTTCCGTAATCGGGTTATATTTAAAAAAAAAAACAGATTAAATTAGCGTATTTTTTAGAGCCTGCGGGGTCCGGACGGGGGTTGACGAGCGTAGTTCGTAGGGGACAAGGCCCCCTAATATGTTTTTAAAAAATTAAACACAAAACTTAGTTATCATATTCAAGCCTTTAAAAAAATAAAATAAAATTCAAACATTCAAGATATTAACAAAATTTGGAATCCTTTTTCCAATTGTATTCAACGGAAGATGATTAATTACAGAAATTCTTTTCTTCCTTCTACCTATCAAAAGTTTTCCAATTTTTTAAATAAAAAGTCTAACAGAAGCTAGAGGGATTACTTAAAAAATCATTAAAAATATAACATAGAATTTGACTTACAAAAGAGGATTACAAACAAATCTGTGGCCTCCTGCAGGTGTTTCTCATGAAAGCAAGAGAACAGGGTTCCTCTGGGCAGACGACCAGCACTGGCAAGCCTGGGATCCCTCTGATCAACGGGCAACTGCTCCCTAGAAAGGCTAGTCAGCTTTTCGAACAAGGGCAAGATGCGATCGGATTTCTCCTTGATGGTCATCTTTGGAAATTATTATGAGCAGAAGAACGCACAGAGAGAACTGGATCTACAATGTCAAACCTGTCTCTGTCTGGAAATGGAATGCGACAAACTCCAATTCACAAGCCCCCCTTTTTATATCATAAAATGTTGTGTTTAGGTCCATGTTCTTCCAAGAATGGAGTGTTTCTTGTTATGGGGCTGATGCGAGTGGAAATTTCTGGCTCTTCCTCTCTTCCCTGAATTAGTGGAATGAGAATAGCCACTCTTCCCGCTTTTAATCAACGCTCGCTATTTTTGGTGATATCACTGTAATCAGACAAAACGGAAAAGAAGAGATCTCGAGAAAATTGATCATTATTTATGTTTTTCGTGTGAATTAGGGTTTTTAATGAGTAATTTATAGAAATTTTTTTTAAACAATTTTATGAAATAAGATAATATAACACATCAGAGATGAATGTTCTCAATACAAAAGAATTTTAGGAGTATATTTTGCTGTCCTCTAAAAAAAAAACCATTTTTTGAAATATATAATATAAAGTCTAATATATAAAGTCTAATAAAGAATTTATAAAAATTGAACATGGCTAAATAATTACAGCTTGTTCTGACTAAGATTTTAATGTTGAGTATTTTTCATTTTATCTCTTTATTACAAAATGGCAGCCAATTATGCGAGAATTTGAAAAAAAAAAACACTTTTCCAAAAAAAATTATCCATGTTACCTGAAAACAACCCACACCTGACACAATCAGCTGAAAATGAAGCCTTTTATTACATATTAATGGTTTAACATAAAAAAATATATAAATTTATGTAGATCATTTTAAAAATTCTATTATAAAAAGAAAATCTGTAAAAATGAAGCTCATGTTTTGCCAGAATTCTGCAATAGTTAATTTAAATTATTTTAAAACTAAATAAGCACTTTTTAGGTATTTTTAACCAATTTTATTATTTTAAATGGTGCATAAAAACAGAACAAAACAAAAAAAAATTGACTTTAGTAGAATATTTGGTGTAGTACTAGGGTGGTTTTTTTTTTAGGAAACATTTCAGTGTGGGTTTTTTTAGGAAACATTTCAGTGTGGGTTTTTTTAGGAAACATTTCAGTGTGGGTTTTTTTAGGAAACATTTTAGTGTGGGTTTTTTTAGGAAACATTTTAGTGTGGGTTTTTTTAGGAAACATTTCAGTGTGGGTTTTTTTAGAGGACAATATGTGTCATAATGGAAATTTAACTAATTAGATTATATAGTCATCGAATTTTTACGGATAAATTCGATTTCATTTTTACAATTTATTAAAATACTTTTATTGCAAAACTAGTTGAATTATATTTGGCCAAAGAAAAAAAAAAGAGAGAGAGAGAAATAAAACCCCATACATTTTAATAACCACATTGACTCAGAAAAAAAATTGTAAATAGCCATTCGACTGGAAATTGTTTTCTTTCAATTTATGTTTTTCTTAAATAAGCTTATGAGGTCTTCATACTGAAATTGTACTAAACTCTAATTTTTTCCATACAAACACCCAATTTTGACAGCATAGTTTTTTTTCCCCATAATGAAATTTAACTAACCAGATTAAAGTCATTGAATTTTTATGGATAAATTTGATTTCATTCTTACAATATATTAAAATACTTTTATTGCAAAATTAATTAAAGTACATTCGGCCGAAAAAAAATGTAAATAGATAATCGACTAGAAATTACGTCTTCTTTCAATTTATGTTTTTTTAAAAATAAGTTTAGGGGGGGGGGGGGTCGTCTTTCTACTGAAATTGTAAAAAGTCCTAAATTCTTTACATACGAACACCCAATTTGGAAAGAATATTTGTTTTTTGTTTGTTTGTTTGTTTTTTCGTTAAAATTTATCTTAGAATATTCAATGGGAAGTCATTCGGCCAAATAGTTTAGGAATTATGAAGTTTTAAAACTTGCAACCCCTAATGTTAAATTAATTTGTAATCGTTGCAAAGCAGATTGCTTTGCGGGTAGTTTTCAAAGCCTAACTCAAAAACTATTTGTTGGAATGAGTTATAATTTTGGAATCGCATATTTGAAACTTAAGAAAACTAATTTCTGTTAAAAATTTTATGGGTTACAATTCATATATTTTAGAAAATAAACAAAATATGTATACTTTCGAAATAATTTTCGAAAACTATATGAATTTTGATCTATGATCTTTTTTTAAACAAAAATTGATTTCAATAAGCTTTAAATTTGCGAATCCAAAATTATAGCTCACTCCGCCAAGTAATTTTTGGGTTATGTTTTAAAAACTACCCGAAAAGTAATCTGCTTTGCAACGGTTACAAATTAATTTAACATCGGGAGTTCCAATTTTTAAACCTTCATTATTCCTCAACTATTTGATAGAATGACTTTCCGTTTGGTATCCTAAGATAAAATTTACCGAAAACATATATTTAAATATGCTTCCTTTTTTTTTTTTTTTTAAGGGGGGGGAAGGCAATTTGGTGATTAAAATTTATGTATTTTCATTTTACTTCTTTCTTTATTTTATTTTTTTTTCGGCGAACTACATAATAGTTTGACATTAAATTATTTCATAATTATAAATTTTTTAAATTATGGAATATATAAATAACAAAAAAATCCCTGACGGCTCGGCCTACAGGCACAGGTAGAATTCGAAGACGCAGACTGTGGGGCACCTGTTTATTAGAAATTAAAGAAGAAAGACCTATTTGCCATGATGTGACAGTTAGGACCGCCCACTTCGAAATATACCTGTGCCTGTAGACGGAGCCAGCAGATATGTTTTTTTTGTTTTTTTTCCTGTAAGAGTTGGTCCTGTAAAAAACTTGTCAATATAAAAGTTGTCGACAATATTAAGAAGATTTATAATAAATTTAAGCGGATTTGATATATTGTGAATTGACGAAGTTATGAATTTTCTTTCTTCTTAAACTCCTATTCCCTCCCCCCCCCCCCTTCTTGGGGGAATTTTTAATGAAATCAAAACTCTGTCATATATAAATTTTTGGCCCTTTTCCTAGAAGTTATAATAACTTTAAACGGATTCGATATGTGTTATAATTAAGACGTTATGGGTTTTTTACTTTTTCACAAAAAGCTCCCCCACTTGGTTCGATTTTGCCCAATAACGAACTTGACCGAGATTTTATGTCCCTTCATTTTATGTATCAGTTTGGAAGGGATTTGTGCAGAATTATGGAAGTTATCGTGTCCATAAAAAATTGACATAGATAGATACCTAGATAGATAGATAAAGTTTTGAACTGGGGGTGGTTTTGGGTTCTAGGAGTCATGATCGGTGTAGATCTGCAAAAATTTTTCAGGAATTTCAACTTAAGGGCGAATTTAATAGGTAGTATTTCTTACGAAATCTACCTAAAAATATATAATATGAATATGTGAAGCGGCCTCTTATAAATAGAATGCAATGATAACGCTATATTTTCCTGGCATATGAAATTTTTAAATGTTATTGTTGAAATTTTATTTCACTTAATTCCGCGCAAAGAAATTACTTTAATTTAAGAAGTATTTAAAACTGTTTAAAACCTCGATTTTACTGATTGAAAAATATTAAAAATTATCAAAGTTTTAAGAAACTAGTCAGATATGCCAATCCCAAAACTTTCTTCTATCTCATACGTGTTAATGCTTCAAAATTCGCTATCATATCGCCAAAAAAATCAATATTTTTCATCATTCTGTTGTTCGTCAGTTGCTTGCGAATCGTCGGGTTACCTGGATGCGAGCAGCCAATGTATTGCACTAAACTACAAAAAGTCCTTCTGGCCTGTACCGACAGTAAAAGATAGCATCCCTATTGCTTGGTTTTGATATTTTAGCTAATTCTACTGTAAATAAACGAAACTAAAATGCACGGAACCCGATTACAGAAGAGTCATTCCCAGTTCTCGTCAATATTGAATTTGAAAGAGAATATCGCCAAATTAGACAGACATAGCCAAGTTCGTTTCATATATAACAACGTATTTTTGTCGCCAAACTTGGTGATATTTCATCAATTGCCGCCAAGCTTTCCGAGAATTTGACGTTGGCAAATATAAATATGTAGTGTTAAGCATGTAAGTGTTAAAACGATGGTTACAACAATGAAAGAAAATTTGGCGAAACCATGTTCACTAAATCTCATAAATTAAACCCGTTTTTGGAGTAAAAACCCTGCTGCATTGTTTCAAAATGTCAGCTACCCTCTACTTTCAAACTGCTATATCTCAGCCATTTTTTAAGATAGAGGCAAAACAAAAAATGCTCTGAATCCTTGGATCAAGGCCGAACATTTAACATAAAAAGTTTTTAGGATTTCTAATTTTTTGTACAACTTTTTGAAATTTAAATCTTTAAATGACTATCACAGCGCCTCCTCCAGGCGCAATATCCCTAAATTCAACTGGGACCTGCAGGCTATAGTCAAAAACATGTATTAAAAATTTGGTTCAATTATCTGCATAACTTCATACAATTTTCAATGATAGAATAGTGAAAATGGAGCAAAAATTGCGTTCGCAGCGCCCCCTTTCGTCGAAATATCCCTAAATTCAACTCGGACCTGCAGGCTATAGTCACAAATATGTGCAAAAAAGTTGGTTCAATTATCTGCATAACTTCATACAATTTTCGATAATACAATAGTGAAAATGGAACAAAAATCGCGATCGCAGCGCCCCCTTTAGTCAAAATATCCCCAAATTCAACTGGGACTTGTTGGCCATAGCCAGAAACATATACAAAAAATTTGGTTCAATTATCTGCATAACTTCATACACTTTTTGATGATACAATAGTGAAAATGGAACAAAAATTGCGATCGATCACAGCGCCCACTTTCGTCGAAATATCTCTAAATTCAAGTGAGACCTGGTGGTTATAGCCAAAAATATAGAAAAAAAAATGGTTCAATTTGAAGCATAACTTCATACACTTTTCGATGATACAACGAGGAGCGACAGACGGACAGACAGACATTTTGTAAAAACATGTTTTTCGGAATCTCTGACCCCTAAAACGTGTAAATCCGTTGAAAACCGGAAGGCGAAAAAAAATTCGATTACAATACTTTCTTCTATTATAGATAGAAGAAAGTGAAAATGCATTTAATTTCAAAAGCTGTGCTGCAGTTGCTTTTTTCCTAATTTTATAATTCTGTAGAAGATTATATAAAAAAAAAATGAGTAAAATTTTGATATTTAAAATGTTAACGGACTTTGAAATGCTGTTAAATAAACTAATTATAATCTGATTACTTGCAATTCAAGCAATCCTTTGCGCAGTATTACAAAAAAAAAAAAAAAAAAGGACAAATGTTTCTTAATGTATGAAAATATAATGTAACCACGAACGAAAATATACAATAACCTCTTCCGAATTACTCATGATTCCGAAAAACGTTATAACAAAATTTCATTTGCTGCCACTGATCTTCGCAAATTATCCAAGTAGTTCTTACAATATATTAAATAACTTTATCAAACCGAAATATCGATTTTAAAGGTGCTATGAACACCCAAATAAACATTTTCAGCTGCGTAATTTAATTTATACGTCCAAGAGTAACAAAATACTGTAATTTCCGGCGTATAATCCGCAGATCAAACAATTATCTTTACACCCAGAAATTTTATTTAATAATTGAAGTCAAATATTTACAGCGATCACGATAGTTAAATTTTATAAAATAAAATTTCTGGGTCGAAACGTGATTGTTTGATCCGCGGATTATACGCAGGAAATTACGGTAGTATCAATTTTATTGTAATTTCTGTTAATTTATCATGTTTGTTTGTAAAACCTGTTGAACATGAAAATGTTTACTTGAGAATTGATAGCAAACGAAAAACATATATTCCGGGTTGAAAAAAACTGTTTAATACACTATAAAAGTACTCGAAAACGTTTTCGAAAATCGCTGGCAACAAAAGAAACTCTGTTTTTGTAATTGATTCTTTAAATCTTCGAAATGTATTGGTTTCTAAGGATAAAGAACATTTTATGGAATCGAGGCCAACTCGGACTTTGTTATTGTATATTATCGAGAGTGGTTATATTATATTGCCCTCCTCGACCGCGGTATATTCGAGGGATGACTTACACTTTTAAAATTCTATCTTGGCTACAGGGGGATATATGTTATTATATATATGCTCTTACAGCCCGTGCATTCTGCCTTATGGAAGCTTCTCATAAAATCCTTGACATTCTTCGGGTCACGTGGTTGAACGTGTGGAAGATTTTTCTCATAGTTTTCCGCATCCTCATTAGTAAGATTTGCATATGTTTTACGTGGTGGTCCTGGTCAGTGGGGCTCTTTTTTTCCTCCCACTCTTAGTTGCTCCTCCCTTAATTATCCCTAATCAAAATCCCTTAATTAGCCCTTTTGTGGATTTACATATTTTTAGTCATTTTTGTACTCGGGTATTTTCAGTGTTTTTGCTACAATTTCGAATATTTAGTTATTTTCACCCATTTGATCTCAATTTACAAGATTTACTATAACAATTTTACGTAATTTTAGTCAATCTGCCACTTCTTTGCTATTTTCTGAACTCTAACTCTCTGGTCCTGTTTTGTGGACTCCGGAATAATTTCAGCTTTTTCCTAATCAAACATATTTCGACGATTTTTGACTTTGTCATATTTTCAGTATTTTATTTTAACTTTAACTGTTTTCTACGCTTTTTCTGAGTTTAACATTTTGAGCCTAGATTTATCGCTTTCATTTTTTTCAACAAAATATCAGAAAATCAGAAAATCTATCTGGAACTTTAAACTTTGTTATTAATAGGATTTAACTTTTTTCCAAACTTTATTTCTTTTCTTTTTTTTTTTTTTTACCATTTTTTAGCATTTTTTCAAAAACATTTTTTTTTTCGTATTCCAATCTGAAAACTTGTTAATAGTTTTTATTTTACATTTAATTAACATATATATAATTTTTAAATTTATTTCAAATAAATTTCTTGCTTCGGCTTTCGCGTTTTGCCAGCGCTCGTGGACCAGACACCGCAAGTGACGTAAGCTAGTGAGGAGCAGATCTAAAACGAGACAACTTTTCCTTGCGTATTTCTCAACAATTAGGGGCAGGACAAGATCGGGGATTGGTTTTCAGTATCTAGTTATTAAGAGTAATTAATAGTTTTATTTACAACTTTTTTTGTCACCAGTTGCTTGGTGCTGGATTTGCAACTGGCACAGAGTATAACAACCTTTAGTAATACTATTACAAATTTATTTTATTTCCTGGACAAATGAATTGTATTTTCCATTTTTGTTACGTTTTTCTCTCTTATTTCATACCAGTCTAGAATTTCACTATATTTTTTGCATAAGACCTTCCATTATCAGAGCTGGATTTTAACTATTTTTCAATATTTTTTGATTAAGACAAAATTTTACATCATTGTGAGCTTTAGCATTTTTTCGACTCAAGTTCCAACTTTAATATAATCCTGTGTCCCCGGTTCGGTAACCATGACTTTTTAACTATTTTCTACAATTTTCGACACAGACAAAATTTTACTTGATTTGTACTTTAATGTTTTCGCCCACTTTCCAACTTAAACTTTTTTATGTGTTTCCATGTTCTGAAGCCGGGACTTTAACAATTTTTAACATTCTTTGTTTTTTCGCCTACTTCTCAACTTAATCTTTTTTCTCGTGTTTCACACTCTATTCCTTGGAGTCAAGCATCGGAATCCTGACTTCGTTCAGCCTCCCTCCTCCTTCTCTCTGGGCACTGCTGTTGGCTCTGACCACCGTGTGATGCTACGAATGTTTGTCTCCACTATTTCATAATCACTTAAGCTCTAAAGTTTGTAGTTACATCTGTATAATTTAGTCACAGCATAAATTCAATCTATCTCCTATGATATTACCCTTATAACTCTGTCACAAGCAGCGTCTGGAATCCAGTATTGCACCTTCTCGTTCCCCAAATTCAAAATTCAAACTTATATACAGCCTTGTAGCTGGCTACTCTCCGTCCGGGGACTGAGTCTTTCGTGGTTTCCAATGGTCATTTACCAGTTTATGCGATTTCCAATTTTCATCTAGCTAAGCAATCTTCCATAGCTCGCGTAGAGGGTCCTTCCCTAGTAGGACCGGCTTATATGCGATCTGGAATTTGACCATAGTTTGTTTTTATTGTAAATATTTGTTCAAAACTCAATTATTTTCAATCCTGCCCCTTCTCGCGTTTAACGACGGGTTCAACTCCGGCTGAAGTTTTTAATTTTTTATAACTTTAATAAAGGATCCGGGAGGAACACTATGCTCTACAGACTTGTACTAATATGAGCAGTCCCTCTTAGGCTATCAAATCTTCTATAGCTACTTTCTTCTTGCTAGTTATCTCATAAGTTCTTCCAAATTTTCTATAATCAGTATCATATACTTGGACGATGAATCAACAAAATTTAAGCCCCCCAGGGCAGTTTCAACTCTTTGTTTTAAGTACATGGCTAGCAGAAACATGCTGAACAGCACGGAAAGTTTGGACTCCGTGATTGAGACCATGCATGATACAGCACACCCACATCATCAAAAACACATTTATCGCTGTAAGCGCCTCTTGAAAGCCATAACTAAAGACTCTAAGTCCTTACACGCTGTGAACATTCATCTCGAGGAGGTTCGTGACACCTTCAAATTCAAATTCAACCAAGAACTGAGGCCTACCATAGGCTTAAGCTCTACAAGTCCTGCTCGGCATCGTGAACCATCATGAAAATCATCTATTAACATCTCAAGATGGGAGCTGATTACAGCACTTAAAGCACTTGCAAAGACCCAAGCAGACATGTAGCGTCTGGACTTGCGTCCAACCAAAGCACGCTTAACACAATCACAAAAAGTATCCTCCAGCCGGAATAAATCTCAGTTTCCATTCAAGCTGCCCTGGCCCAACATATGACTATACTCAATTCCAAGATAATTGAATTGGATGAACTCAAAGTATCTCTAGTTGTGATTGTCCCCGCCACCTCCTCCACAGAAAATACAAATTCCCAGTTGACCGATAGCAGCCAATACATCCCTTCAGCTGACACCATCACATCAGTGTCAAAACAGGAGACACTAAGGACAGGATCAATTTACTGAAAAGACGACAACCCAGTCCTCGAACCATAACTATATTTCCTATCCATCACGACCGCTTCTCCCCGGGACAAGCGATCAAGAAAAAACTTCAACAGAAGAGGTTCAGCTACTCCTCCTCAGTAGTGCAACATATCTCAGCCCAAAATGTCCCTCTTGAAATTGTCTGCAGGACTGTGAATGAGAATAAGACCCTTGCCAGAGATCTAAGTCAAGACCCTTCCCTCAACACTCACTTCAGGATATCCATCAAGCAACCACCACCAGAAGAAAATAATCGTATTTAACGTTAGAGACATCGCCACATCCAGATTTCCTGACAGATAGTCTCTCAAACCTGAATGCTCACATTAACAAATCTCAAGTCCTGAAGTCAACGCCAGTCAAAACAGACAACACCTTTAACTGAGTAATCCTTCTACCCGCACATCAAGCCAAAAGTATCGTCCTCCAGGGCAGCATCTGCATAGGCCGGCCGAGATGCCGATAAATCCATACACAACCATGCTTCCTCGCAGACGCTGCCGAGGGTTCAGAAACCCAACCAAAGACTGCCAACTCGAAGCTATTTGTGATAACTGTGGTAACCCTCATGCAGATGGAGAATGCAGAGCTGCTCCCCATTGTGTTAATTTCTCACACCATAACAGTAAACAAATCACAGCCTTTGCATCTAATCACAATACATCAGCTAGCACCTGCACCAGCTACAAACCCTACGACACTGCTCGAAGTCAAAGATTCGATTGTCCTTTCCTTCCTCTCAGGAGTCATTCCGCAACAAGTCTTCCCCTCATCCTCCAAGTGCCTGGCATTATCCCCCTACCGCTCTGCACGTCCACACTGGGGCCATCCAGTTTCAGTATAAGCAATTTATTTCGTTATTATCGTTATTTTTTCGCTACTGTGGCCACAGTCTCATTAGTATCAATTTTAATCCTCACAGAAGCATCTAGAACTTCTTCTGAAGTATTGCCATCTTCATTATTGTACCCACCTTCAATAAACTTTATATTTGTTACACAACATGAACTTTACTTCCAAAATCTATTACTGTTCTCACTACAACAGAAAGTTTCAAACCACGTTCGGGATGAACCATTAAGCATCCTCGTCAGTCTGTGAAACGTACAGACTAGCCTATGACATTGAGAGGCGCAGGCTAGATGAAATGTTCATACCAACCCATCAATATCCACTGCCCATGTACCAGCCTATCATTCCTCGATAATGGAGTAGATCATCCACTCAGGGGTCATCTAAGAGAACGGCCACCACTTAATCGAGGACACTACCCACCAATATGCCAGCCTATGGACTTTACAACACTCTATCAGCACGGATACCCAGACGACGCAACATTTGCAGGTAATACTAATTTATACACTAGCTTTTTATAGGTTCATCTAAGTTTTTGTCAGGTTAGTACATAGACTAGTGATGTTTTCTCCTACCAATCAACCCCCTCCTCTTCCTTTAGGCCAACTAAAATTCCTCCAGATTAAATTAAATCACTATACCGCATCAAACGGAAATGCAAAGTAGTTTATGATAGAAAAGAATATTGATATAGCTCTGCTACAGGACGCCCATTGCAACAAGAAGAGGATTCTTTTAAAAAACCCCTAAAAACGGGAAGATATCCCTAACCAAAAATCCAAGTGCTCATGTTGTCGTCAGGAACTTTAATTGAACCATTAGCAATATTTTCACCGGCACTACGTGCCTTCATATCCGCCACGACCAAAGAAGGCGAAATTATCATCGGCTAAGCATATGCAGCTCCCTCTGCTGATTTCAAGGAATTCTAACAGAATGGCAACACATCATCGCCCAGAGAAAGGCTTCCATCTTTGGCGGGGACTTCCATGCCAACTTCACATTTCGGGGACGTAGGCATGATGACCAATTGCCAACCTACATAATACGGACGCCACATTTAAAAAGCTTAACTCTAAGGGCGATGTAATTATGACAGGCTGGCCGGACCCCATCTTGGTCAACTCACAGACACTTTCAAATTATCCACTTGTTTGTCTCAGACACCTACAATGGCTCCGATCACATGTACATTCACTATACATACCAAACCACACCACTACACACACAACGAAGACTCTTCAATACCACTAGAGGTAACTTTTGCAAAATCAACAACATCATTAAATCTAATAAACAGGCCTTTTTTAAGTCAACTTGATGGCATTGATAGCACAAACAAAGTTAATGAATTTACAACAAAATTAACTGAAACCATGAACTTAGCAGCGAAAGCCTCTTTTCTATTGATGTCAATTCACTAGACTCAGACATTCCCCTTCTGGACTTCCGAGCTCAGAAAAGGAAAAAAATAAACTTACCTTCCTGCGACGGAGGATAAAACCTTTGCGACAGAAAGGCCTAACCTCCTCGGAGATCAAAATCCTGGGCGCCAAGCGGTCAAAGCTGTCAGCCCTTCATACGTAATGGCCTGGCGAAAAGGAAAACTGCTTGGGATAAGTTCCGTAGCAACTAGCAACGATTCCAATCCCTTCGGCTCCATCCAAAAATTTTATTCAGACAAATATTTTACTCCAGTAGCTTTATTCCAGGAAAAAAACTTTACCCCACCAAACGCAACATTAGGATAACATAACTTGGACCGTTTAACACAACAACTTTTTAGATCATCGGTATACTTATCACTAGACATCACTGACATCCAATTTAATGCTCCACCAGACAGAAGCAGAAATTAAGACAGCTTTAAACAGACTGGATAACAAAAAAGCACTCGGCCCCAACTCCATTTATTCCCGTCTACTCAAACTTACACATAAATTACTTTCACAAATCTTTGTCTAACATATAACATCTTTCTACTTAGGCACGGTGAAGTTGTACATTCTGTGTAAAAAATACCCGGAATTGTTAAATAAAACACAAAAAAAAATATTTATTCATCGAAAGTCATTTTGTTGCCTTCAAAATAGGCCCCATCGAGTTAATCGAATATGCCAGCGCAGGGTCCAATCCTCCATACATTTTTCTTAGGCAGATTGAGGTGTGGTCTTTAGCTCCTTCCACGAATGTTCTTTTATGTCCTCAATCGACTCCAAACGCCTTCTTCGAATTGGTAATTTTAGCTTCGGTAACAGGAAAAAGTCACACGGGGCCATGTCAATCGTATGCGGTGCTCGGTCAATGACATTCGTTGCGTGTTTGGCCAAAAGCTGCTGCACAGCGATAGGAAAAAATTGAGCTCTTTCGGAACCAATCATGCAGCGACGCATTTCATGCCCAAATATTAGTCATAACAATATGAACGGGCTTAAAACATATATTCACCTCTTGAGCCAAGACTCATACGACGATTTTCGAGCATAGATTCTTGATTTTATCAATCTTTAAGTCGTTCGTAGACGTTGAAGATCGATCAGAACGAGACAAATCAGCTACCACAAGTCAGCCTTCTTTGAATGCTTTATACCATTGATATGTCTGTTGTTTTGACATACACGATTTACCGTAGGTCTTTTACAAAATATTTAGTGATTCGGCACACAAAAGTTTGTTCGAAACACAAAATTTAAAGCCAATTCTCTCTTTATTCAACAATTTTTTTCTTTGTAAAAATCACAGAGTACTCTAAAGTATGTCTGAAAAAGCAGCTGCTGTCAACACACTAAGTTATAGATGGCGCTGAAACTCAGCGTTGTAACTCGGTACAGTAGTCCCAAATCACTGAAAAAAGATTGTCGTGATATATTTTATACGCGTCTTTAAAATGATAAATTCCGAGTATGTTTTACAAAAAATGCATACTTTCTAAAGCAACGAAAGTCTCTCTCTGAACCCAAGTCCCATACGGCCCGATCTGCCTCCTGCCAATCTTAAGCAAATTACTTAAGAAGCTCAATGTATTCTCCCATTTTCTAGAAATCATTAACCTTCTTTATCCCAAGCAGTTTGGGTTCAGAGAGGGCATATTATGAGAAATTACACTTTACTGGTCTCACTAAATATACAAGGGGCCTTCGACAATGTGAAATGATGCGATATCCTGATACAACTACAAGCACTCAACTGCCCTGGGAACATAGCTGGAGTCATAATCTACTCATTTCTCAAAGGCGCGGCCTCATTAATTGTGCCACTTACACCTCATCCCACTTCAGAAAGATTGCACACAAGGCTCTGTCTTGGACCAATCCTTTGGCTGCTAGTAACAATGTACTTCTGAATTAGCTGAAAATGAGCTTGGTTGGAATAAAGCTTTACGCCTTTGCTGATGACTTCAGCTTCATTTTCTCGAGACGCATACCTCGTCATCTGGAGGAAGTATTTACATCTGCAATCTCCATCTTTTGCCAGCAGCTGGAATCACTTCACCTAACACTATCATCGCACACGTTACAAGAACTCACATTCAACAAGCTACGCACGCTCAAACCAGAGCAACCTCCAGTAATACTCAAAAACGGGGTCAGCTTCCACCATGTTCCACATCTTAAATACTTTGACATCACCATCGACAAGAATATAAATTTGATCTCACATATCGAGCAAATAAAGCTCAAATTGTTTTTTACCATCACAACTCATTATAACTAACATAAAAAACTTGGGGGTGAATAATAAACTATTAAAAACTTAGTATCTCACAATAATAGAAAGAATAATAACATATGGCCAAGTATCTGGAGGGGGGGGGGGGAGGTTGTGAATTAACCAAGCAAGCACTCACAGAATTAACTTCAACACGACGAATGTTTTTTTTACATATTTCGCGTGGCTACAAAACAATATCCATTGATGCATTAACAGTACTCACTGAAATACCATCAATAACAATAACCTTAAGTATAAATATACTAAAAGCTCCATCCTCCATCTTCGACAGGACCATAGTACTGACACCCTATTCCCCAACACGAACATCCAACACAATGTCCACAGCTAGAAACTTCATTTTGCGGAAGAGACATCATACTTCCAAGTCAATCCATAACTCAACAGCTACAGCCCTTTCGGACTTCTCACCATTTTCATTGATGGATCCACACAGATACCGGCCTGGAAGCAGCTTATTGCGTCAGGGAAGGAGGCGCGATGACTTATCAGTGAGTCTGCAGACTTTACGACAACAACACAGTCTTCCAGGCAGAGCTATTCGCAATTCTCTCATCGCTGGAATGAATTGAAAAACATCATGACCTCTTTTCGACTCCGATTTTCAGCTTTACCTGTCTGGCTGTCCACGCTGTCCACGCACATAGAACAACAAATCCACTGGTTCTACAGATTAAATTAAAATTAAAATACCTTCCATACAGAGCATATATTGGGCACGTATCCACGCACAAGGGCATTCGTGGTAACCAGTGCACATATCAACTTGCCAAATAGGCCACCACAAAAACCAACATAGGATCAACATAGACAACCTCCTTGTGCCACGTCATTCATCAGGAGGGTCGTGAAATACTGAATTTTCACGGAATGGCAGAAAATTACTGGGAATCCATGAACAATGTCAAGCACACGTTTGATCTAATTTCCAAAGTCTCACTAACTTGTGCTATTTCACACCTCATATAACTAGCCCACATAAGTTGGGTTTGTCGATTGTCATTCTGTGAAACTTAAATTCTAATAAACGTTCGTGATTCTCGTGGGCTCTTAGGGGGGGGGGGGGTGTCAGTCTTCCGCGTGTCCTCTCCTTCCGCGTGTGCTCTCTCGTCGGGGGCTGGAAGAATACGAGCCTCTTCGTGTCGGGGTACATTCCAGGGTTACGTTTACGCTCTATAACTTGGTTAACCTCGTTGAACTGCCCCCTTAAGTCTTCTCTCTCTTGGATCCGCTGAATGATTTTCTGTCGATAGCCTCTCAGAATCCCTCTCAATCCGACTCTTGATCTAATATATTTGTTTCTATTTATCATCTCTTCCTATTGAACCCCTTGGTTCACGGGGCTAAAACAAAGCATCTTCTTTCCAGCCACTCTTACTCGAAAGGCATTCCTTTTCTGGCTTCTCTGTTGGTTGAGGAAAGTTTTGCAATTCTATTAGCTGATACATTTGCAGATCAGCTAATGAGTCAAGTTGCTGTCCTGGAAGAAATCTAAGAGTTTTCCCAGATCATAATCAGGGCTTTTCGTGGATAAAGGTATTGTCCACTCCTGTCACTGGAATGTCAAACGAGTGATGCATTGACTTATTTGGTTTTGCCGGTGAGGAAATTGGACTTATTTTTTATTTTGGCCAGAAAAGCTTATACATGTAAACTCGCTGAGTTTAATCTGTTTAGTGAGAAGTCTAGTGAGAATTAGTGGATTAGTAACTATACAAAGCTCATATTATTTAATAATCGTATCCACAGCCTAGGTTGACATCAATGATAAGGAAGGAAATAATCACCTAAAACGCCTTGAAATGTTTGCTTCATAAAAATACAAATCTGGTTTCAACAATATATATAATTTTAAGCGCAATCATTCTCTCTAAAACTAAATCTCTCTAACATATGACAATTATTTTTAAAGGACACGAAGGATACATAGAAGATATGTGTGTGTATATATATATATATATATATATATATATATATATATATATATATATATATATATATATATATATATATATATAGAGAGAGAGAGAGAGAGAGAGAGAGAGAGAGAGAGAGATAGATAGATAGATAGATACATAGCAGATCTTGAAATGATAATAATTTTATTGATTTAACTTTTAGTTTAAAACTTATTTATTTTAATTTTAAAACTGAAATAATAAATATAAAAGTTAATATTTCGTAATCGTATTCACAACCAAAGTTAGCGTCAATAATAAGAAAGAAATCATCATCTAGGATATCTTCAGTAAATGAAAATAGGCCGCGCGTTTTACAATCTGGTATATTAAAAAATGTGTCAATGTGTTTGTATTCCCCAACTATTCAAACTAGAATATGGCTTGATGCGCGATGAAACTAACATAAGTTATTCGCATAAATTCGAGGATGTCATAATAATTTTTGGAATTTTAAAATTTCAATTAGTTTACTAGATATAATTTTTTTTATAGATTTTCTTGAAATTTTTGTAATGATGACAGCTAAATTACTCCACTGGTATGAAAAATGAGGAAAGAAAATGAAAAATTATGATTATTGTACTTTTTATTGCCATTCCCCTTAAAACTGAGAGAAAAAAATATCAATTTGAATGCATGCAATGCTAGGATTGCCTGCTATCCAAACTGTTGGTTTAATTTTGCTCCTATAAATCAATTTCATGATTTTGTACTTTGCCTTTTCTTTAAGAAATGTATTGTAAAGAATTTTTGTGCATCTTACCTCTACATTTGCCTAATTATTACCAAAATCTGAAATATTGCAAAATATTAGTCCGTTTGAAATACTTTTTTCTGAATTTGAAGAAAACGTAAATAAATGACGTCTAGAACATCCAGCTGTTGTAAACTATTCGCTTCGAGGAATACGTAAGGCATGTAAAGAAATATTAGCTTAATGATAATTGCAAGCTCGCCAAGTTCAAGAATTTTAAAAAAGGCATCCTAAGTTTTTTCCATAATCCTCTCGACCAATTAAATTTTATGATTATATTACAACATATGTCGATATGTTGTCACTCTCTTATAAAAACATTCTATTGTAGCTGCATAAAAATAACGTAATTCACGAAATGTAAACTTTTTTTTTTTTTTTTTTTTTTTTTTTTTTTTTTTTTTTTTAATCAAATGCAAAAATGTTTCATAATTTACAGTTAACCTACATTGTAAATACAATAAAAAATATACAAAATTAATATTACACATATTTTTAAAAAGTAGAATACAGTTAGATTTCTTTTGTCCCAAAAAACTCGAGAGATCTTATAAAATGCAAATACAACACAATCGGTTGTTACGCAGATTATCTCAAATATAAATTAAACACTACTAACTTGTGCATCAGTCTAAAAAAAATAATAGATTTTTTTTTTTTTTGGAATTACGTTGGTAGAAGAATTTTTATTAGTCTCTGTAACTATCCCTTGTTGCGAAAAAGTTTATGTATGTTGTAAAAATTGAGAATTATTGTGTGTGAATATGTATTCATGTTATAAAATATATGTAAATATGTAGCATGCATATAAATCTGAAAATATTTATATATAGTGTAAGTGAGGAATACTAGATGCATGTAAATACTCATATATTGCATTAAGTATGGAGTATTCAGCATGAAGATATATATTTTAAAAATTAAAAGTGATTTATTGATCTTATCCACACTTGTGCATAAATAATATCTGACAATAAGGCAGTTTTATTTATATTTTTGTAATTGAAGATACGAAAATTAGTTTGTTTGATAAGCTGCCCATTTGTTGTGAGGTTGTGACTTATCACAAATATACTTAACAAAACTATTACAAAGCTTTGATTTTAATTTAAAAAATATTATATTTCCGAGTGCCTATGAAGAAATTGTATTTGTCTCAATCATTTTTTAAATTGTCTAAATATACAAGGTGTCTTATCCCTTTGCCGTTCATACTCGTATTTCAAAAAATCCTAAAAATTTAATAAATTGTCGTATCGGAGAGCGTTCTGCTAGTTAGAACTTGCCAAATAGGAGAGAATGGAGGTTAAGTGGACAAATGGATTTTCTAGTAAATTAACAAATAACTTAGACTTGAGGCTAATTAGGATATGGAGGCTAATAGGGTATGGAGGCTAATAGGGCATGGAGCGCAGGCTAATAGAACAAATGCATTTTCATAAAAATTTAACTAAATGTCGTATCGGAGGGAGTTTGCACCATAAGACTTGGCAAATAGAGAAGACTGGAGGCTAATAGGACAAATGGATTTTCATTAATAAAATTAACTAATAATTGTATTGGAGGTCTGTTTGCAACATATGGCTTGATAAATAGGAGTAACTGGAGGCTAATAGGACATAAGGGATAGTAAAAAGGAGATGTGGATTTTCATAAAAAACTAACTAATTGTTGTGCCGGAGGGCTGTTTGCATCATAAGACTTGGCAAATAGGAAACACTGGAGACTAATAGGACATGGGGGCTAATAGGATAATTGAATTTTTTTCATAAAGTAAATCAGTTCTACGCTCAACGGCTGGGTTCGCCCTCAGCCGAGTGGTCTTCCTCAGGCATTAAAATTAAAAAAATAAAATTAAGTAAATCAGTTAAATGTTCAGACTTTTATCAATAGATTACAGCACCACATTTACACAAGCACGCGCATTGAACATTTATTTTTTTCGTTAGTTGTTTTCAAAACAAGAAAATCATTTCTAAGCCTAACTGTAGGGATTTTTTTTGTTTAATAAATATATATATTTTTTACATATAAAGTGTTAACTCTGTTTTTAATGTATTAAATGTGATTATGAAACTTTTAATCAATGCTATTCCTTTGCAATCAATATTTTGTGTCATTGATAATATTCAATTTACAATACGTTTAAATTCAGTTTAAAAGGGTATGGGGACTAATGGGACATTTCAGATTGAGTGATCCTAAAGTGATTATCTATAAAAGTTGTTATGTTCTTCCATCAAAAATCAAATAATGCATTTTGTGCACAAAAACTTAATGTGCCTTATTCTTTTATATTTGTCAAATTAGTGCAATTTTATTAAATTAACTTTCAATAGAAACATGACAAGTTAATAAAGACCTGTATCAATTTTTACCTTAATAAGTATTACAAAAATAGAAAGAAAATTTCATTTTTAAAGCAAGATTTTGCCTTTGACTTTATAATAGTCCTGATTTAACTCTTGAATTAGCCTATTTAGGAGACGCATATATCGGAGTTCCACTAAAATGGGACAAAATTTCATTTTACAAATTAAGGCTATTTCTCTTTCAATAATTAAGTTATGACTAACATTTTAAACTATTAATAGACAATTGTTTAAAGTAATTGTCTGTTTTATAAAAATGTAGGAATTTTATAAATTACACTTTTTTCAGTATAAAATGTAAAACGTCTCATTAGTCCCGTCTTCCCTAATTGGAATTTTTGTGGCAAAAATTAAAAAAAATAAAATAAAAAATTAAAGATACTCAGAAGTAAGTTCAGATTTCAAATATTCATAAAAAAAAATTAAGACTGTCGTATCACAATGAAATTTTTGTCATAAAACTTGTTAAATATTCAGATTTTTTTAGGCAAAAAAAAACAGATTTTTTTAAAAAGTGAACTTTTTTCTTTTTCTTTTGCCACAAATTTCTGACATTTTTACAAGTCTTACGATAACAACCACACTACGATACGCCAATTTTTTCTTATATTTTTAAGAATTTTGAAATTTAAACGAGACACTCTGTACATAACCATATTCCAAGAGAATGAAATGTTTCAAGATTAGTAAGCAATGCAAATTACAAAAGTGTAAAAAAAATTGTAGATAGAAAGTAATATTATATTAATAAAACATTAGGTATATAAATAAAAAGTTTTTAAAAAGTTACTTTTTAAATTTTATACTGCTTCCTTCTCCCCTTCACAACTTCAATACAAAATTGACCAATTAAAAATGTTTTCGATTAGTTGCAACAAGATCACTACAAACAGGAAAGAAAAATCATATGTCAAGCATAGATTATGAAACAGTTTCCCACACTTCAGCATAATGCAACGGAACACCAACGTTTCATAAAGGTAAATAAGATACCTAAGTAAGCATTTTAGAAAATGCATAACACATTTGAAAGCCAGATTTCAGAAATTGCCACCCACAGCTCGAAAAGTACTCCACTTCTTTTGTTGTGTAGCCCTGTATATGATACATATATTTGTATTTATTCTACATAGTATGCTAAAATGTAGTTTAGTAAGAAAACACATAAAACAGTTGAAAATTCATCTTCAGCGATTTATACCAATATATGAAAACATACTTGAATTCTTTTGTACAGTCCTGTATATTACCTACATATTTTTATGCACAACAACAATTATGCTAAAATTTAATTCAGGCAAAAACACGCTCAAAACTACTGAAATCACACTTCCAGAAATTATTATAAACTAGTAAAAGTCGCGGCTTTGCTCACGTAATTCTAGAAAAATGCCAAGTTGTATTCGTTGGCCTATTTTCATTACAGGAAATTTTACTGCCACAGATAATTCAGAAATTACTAATTAATCCACACTAATGTCGAAAAAAAAAATCGAAAATTTAGAACATTTTTCGCATGTTCATTCCCCCCCCCCCCCACTGTGGTAGTGTCACCGATATAAAATATAGTCTATGTTACAGCAAGGACTGTTACCATCACTTTTGAAGCCGGTTTCGTAGTTCCAGAGATTTCATAGAAATTGTAATTTAGAATGTTTTTAGACCACTTTTTGCTCATCTCACCCTTTTAAATTTCGAATTTTTTTAGAATTTGTTCTTAGAGAGCATTTAGATTTTATAAATAACTACAATGCTATATTTCACGTTTCTAGTTCCCTCAGTATAAAAAAAAAATCGAAATTTTAGAACGTTTTTCGCTCCTGCACTCCCCTGGGGATAGTAGCACCGACATGAAATATAGCCTATGTTACAGCAGGAATTGTCACCATTAATTTGCCACCATCACTTTTTAAAACAGTTCTGTAGTTGCAGAGATTCCATAGAAATTGTAATTTAGAATGTTTTTCGCTCATCTCACCCTTTTAAATTTCACATTTTTTTAGAATTTGTTATTAAAGAGCATTTACATCTTATAAGTAACTACCATGCCAAATTTCATGTTTCTAGTTCCTTCAGTATAAAAAAAATCGAAATTTTAGAACGTTTTTCGCTCCTGCACCCCCTAAGGGTTGTGACACTGACATAAAATATCAACTATGTTAGAGCAGGGACTGTCACCATCAATTTGCCAGCATCACTTTTGAAATCGGTTCTTTAGTTCCAGAGATTCCATAGAAATTGTAATTTAGAATGTTTTTAGAACGCTTTTAGCTCATCTCACCCTTTTAGAAATTCGAATTTTTTTAGAATTCGTTCTTAGAGTGCATTTACATCTTATAAGTAACTACCATGCTAAATTCATGTGTCTAACTCTTTCAGTATAATAAAAATCGAAATTTTAGAACGTTTTTCGCTCCTGCACCCCCCTAGAGGTAGTGGCACCGACATAAAATTTAGCCTATGTTGGAGCAGGGATTGTCACCATCAATTTGCCACCATCACTTTTGAAATCGCTTCAGTTGTTACAGAGATTACCCACTGCAAACAAACAAACAATCTTTACTACTTTATAATATTAGTATAGATAGGCGGTCATTTATCCAGTTCTTTGCGTGACCCTGTATATGATTTTATTTATATTCGACAAACATTTCTTTGTGCAAAAAACATAGTTCAACTTGAAAATACAATTAAAAACCAAGCAAATCATAAATGAAGTGAATACATGTCTTTTATTTTCATTTTGAACTTAAAATATTAGTTCGGTGTTTTCATTTTGAAACTGCATGAACTAGATATTTATATGACAATTAGATAAACATTATGCTAAGTTTTATTAAGCTTCGAACATAAATCTTTATATCCAATTATCTCAGAATAGCGCAGCAATTTATAAATTTTAAAACATATTTATATGACAATTAAATCAATATGCCAAGTTTTATTTAACACCACTCTTTGATCCTAAACCTTTATTTTCAATTATCTCAGAATAGTATAGCAGTTTATCAACTTTACGCATGTATTTTCTGCTAAGATAAATCTTTAAAAATAATAATAATAATAATAATAATAATAATAATAATAATAATAATAATAATAATCTCTACGAATACGACATATTTACTTAATCTATTTTCGGACTTTTAATTTTAGTTATAGCGGAAACGATATTTCATTTCTTAATTTCCCGAAATATAATCTTCAATGTATTTAGCTTTATGTAATAAACGCATTTTCTTTTTATTTTATATATTTTAATCATATTTTAATAAAACTTAAATTACGAAAGCAACTGTTTCACACAAAGTTAAAAAATAATAATAATAATTATGGTAATGGAGAAATGGGGGCGAAGGATTATATAAAAAACAAAATAGGTTTAAAATTTGAAATTAGTTGTGTTTCCTGAAATAATATTTACGTAAACACACATTTACGTAAATAAATAAATAAAACCGGAACTCAAAATATTCATAAAACGTAAAAAGGCTGAATTAATGATAAAATCGAGTAAAATCTTCTGCCCCAAACACTCTCAATGTAGTTTAAATAGTAAATAAATAAATAAATAAATAAATAAATAAATAAATACACAACACTACTAATATGCAGCTAATTTTAATGCTCGGAGGCATGTATATAGAAATGTTTCATAATTTAAAAAAATACATTGCAGTAGGTCGGATATTTTTTTATAATTTAGTAAGGAGTTTTTCGGAATGCCTTCAGAATTTAAGTTCGCAGGGATTTGTTAAAAATGAAATAGTTACGTTTGAAATAATATGAAATAATATGAAATAATATGTTTTTTTCATAGAGAATGAAATTCCTTTATGATGTACAAATGAAACACAGTGCACAGAAGGAACTTTCAGTAAGATGCATTTTGAAAGTAAAATTATAACGAAGTAAACAAATATACATCGTTTCTGTTAATTATCTTTCTATTTTTGTTATCAGCGGCAATTCCACACCAAAATAGTCAATATTAGTCTGGAATTTTCTTGAGCTATTCTAAAAGGGAAACGTGCGGAAATGAGAAAAGGAAGTTTAAAATGGAAGTAAACACGTAATTCTTCCAGAAACGTTTGCATAAACAGGGGGGTCGTTAGTATATAAGGGGGTTTGATTTTCTATGCATTGCAGTCTGACTTCAGGCAGCTTGCTTAGTGGACTAAGTTCTCTCTGCGTGCTTTTGTCCAGATTCTTCAAAGATGACCATTAAGGAGAAGTCCGATCGCATTCTGCCCTTGTTCCAGAAGCTGACTAGTCTTACTAGGCAGCAACTGCCCGTTGAGGAGAGGGATCTGCGACTTGCCAATGCTGGTCATCTGCCAAGAGGAACCCTGTTCTCCTGTTTCCACGAGAAACATCTACAAGAAGCCACTGAGCTGTTCAAGATCCTTTACAGTAAGTTGAAATTTATACAGTACACATTCTCTTTTCTTTTTAACTATTTTCTATGAAAGATCTGATATTTTTACTCAATTTCTGATTAAACAAGTTGGAAATTGTACGTTAAACGTGACATATGAGGTGTGTTCGTTTTATAACTAGTTTCACAATGTAAAAAAAATAATCCTTATTATTTTAGTGAAACGAATTATATCGTCTGCTATGAGAAAAATGAGCATGCCTTTTTTTTCCTATTACATATGCCACGTTTACAGATGAGAATTTTTTTTTCTACACCAGACAGCACTGCAAAATTCACAATGTAGATCTTGTTTTGCGAATGATTACCTCCATGGTTTAATATTTTATGACTCATAATGAACGAATCTCCTGTGTTTATTTACTCTAATGGATTGAGATATTCGGCTGTTATATGTGATTATATGTGTGTTTATATGTGAGGCATGTTTAAAAATAACATATGCACAGTTATCTGGCGGTCGTTTACCAATACAATCTCGTATGAGGTTGCTATGCATGAGAGTGTTAATTGTTGCCATCGTCACATTAAATTGAAGAAAGAATTGGGATTGAAAAGTATAAGATTATAATGGATTGTGTGGGATTAAAAGTCTATCTTTTAAGACCAGCATAGGCATTTTATAATGTGTTGTCTGTGTAAGCAACAAAAAAAGATGATTTAGTTAAGATTGTATTAATTTTCATCATCAACATATTATTTGTATATATGAGAATTTGTATATATGAAAAAATCGTTTATTATAAAATTATTTAATATTTATTATTAAAAGTTAAGAAACCAAACTAATCTAAAGTATCTGACTGATAGTTTTTGACATCAATTTTTTTGCAGAGAACCACCTCTTTCAGTATTTTTTTTTTTTATATAAAATTTGATTTATATATGTTTTATTTGATAGTATTTTTTATCCATTATTGCTTAATTGACTGTACTGATTTTTTTTTTTTTTACGTTAAATGTCTTTCTCTATGTTTAATGTTATGCTTTACATTTATTTTAACATTATTTTACTTTCAAAATGAGATGAGACGTTTTACAGAAAAAGTATATAAGTTTGATGCTCTAAACCAGCGGTTCCCAACCTTATTTTGGCTACGTCTCACCTAAAATATTGCCTCATCTCTAAAATCATGACCCCCCTCCCTCTCCCCTCCCCCTCCTGAAACACGATTCTTGTAAAACGAACTCTTATTCACAGAGAATAGCCTAAAAGGACATTAACCCCTTCGCAGCGAAAGTCCCATATGGTTCTTTGAATAATTAGCACCACTTTTGCGAAATAGTAATTTGCGATTTATTTAATCGTTGGAAATTGATTAGATAAGGTAAAAATTACTGTCGAAAACAATGGTGTTCAATTAAAGGATTTTGTGCACCCTTAAAGACACTTATACGTGCCGCTAATTGTAAAGTGGTTAAGAATGACAAGTCACCCCAACGTTATTTTAGTTTATTAAAACAGAAAAATTTTTGTCACGACTGTTTAACATAACTCTATAAATTCAACGAAGCACATCTTCATATTTAGAGTTGTTTTCTTTGCCAACTCACCTTAGTATAGTATGAAACATTAGTGTAATATGATCTGTGGTTTTATTTTCGCAATATCGGAAGATTTTTTCACATTGATTCTAGTATTTCATTAGGAACAGGTGGAATATTTTTGGATACTAAGATTTCTCTATGAATAATTCAACATACAAACATTCCAGGACTATCATCTTTATCAATATTAAGTAACCGTTTTCCTTTACCATTATAATACTCTTAGCAGGTTATTGTTAGCTGTTACGCTGTTGTTTTGCTTTTTGTTTTTACTTCCCCATTATCGCCAGATCACCGGAATCATGTATATACTTGTGTATCAGGTCTGCACTACTCCTAATCTATTTCCTCCTCCGTTTGGGTTTTTATTAATTCTGTGTGGTTGGTAGTGGCTGGTTTAGGTATTTAAAATATTTTTTAGGCTAAATGTGCTCAAGGCAGTCACTGTTAGATAACTCTAAATAATTTCATGTGTGATATAGTTTCTTGTGACACATTGTACAGCATATATAATTAAAAGCTTCATTCAATAAAGATTCGAAGAAATTGTGTAAAATTCTAAAATACGGTAATAGCCAGAAAAATTGCAAAAATGTTAAATAGGATAAATGGTATAATTTTCTTATAAAAGTGTTCGTAAATTTTTTTCGGTAACAGTTATATATTTAGCATTTTTGAATGGAACAATTTTAAAATTGGATAAAAAAATCTTATTTTTCATTTAATTTTAAAAATTTACACGCATAATTTTTATTAAAATTTACACGCATAATTTTTATTAAAATTTACAACACTGCTTCTCCAAAAAAGGAAACTGGTAAAAAAATGGGTTCATTGCTAATCTGGAAATGCCCCTCTGTGGGGCGTGCGTCCCACGTTGGGGACCACTGCTCCAAACGTTGTGTTATATAAAATAAAATATTTATTTTATTTTAATAAATTATTATGCAATATAAATAAAATCACGAATTTTGCTTTATAATATATATTACAGAAAAACATGAAGTTGCAAATTCGTAATTTTCTGATGAGAAATTTAAAAAATACAAAAACATTCCAAGCACTTAGGATTAGCATAGGGAGGAGAATTTCAGATTTCGCTGATGAGGGACCTTAATTGAAAACATTTGAACTCATCCATTGATAAATTATGAGCACGCATACTGCGATAAAAAAATCTTTATGTCTTTCATTTCGGAAGTCTAATGTTATTATAAGGTAAAAAAAAAAAACTTCTTAATAAGACCATAAAAATTAGAAAATGAGCTAGGATCATTTTCTAAGGTGCGAAAGATAGCAAAAGAACTTTGTCTTTCTTCATTAAGCGCAAAGAACACGTTCTTCCACTTTGAAAGCTGGAGCAGGACATGAGATGCTTTCAAAATGGTAGCACGTGTTCTTTGCGCCTGATGAAGAAAAACGGAGTTTTTCGAAAGGCCGAGCGCATTTTCTAATTTTTATGGTCCTATTAAGAAGTTTAAAAAGTTTGTTTTACCTTATTTTGCATCACACCAGCTTGTTCAATATTTAATATATTACTGTTCTAATTTTATTGTTAATTTATTTTAGGTGCCACTGACTTTGATGACTTCATCAAGCTTGCCACTCAAGCTCGTGCTGTTGTGAACGAGGGTCTTTTCGTCTACGCTTTCTCTGTTGCCGTCGTCCACAGGGATGACTGCAAGGGTGTCACTCTCCCACCCATCCATGAAGTCTTTCCCGATAGATTCGTCCCAGCCGAGACCATTAACCTGGCCATCAAGGAAGCCAAGATACACCGAAGTGAAGTGAGTTTCGCACTACTACTACAAAAATTATAAGATATAATGTTTAATCACTTTATCAATAACTAATGAAGTTTATTTCTATTGAATTCGAATATTTTAGAGAAAAAATTTATAGTAATTCAGAACTTCCTTTTATCAAAAAAATAGTTTGAACATTTTTTTTTAATACTTTTTTCTATTATTACAAGAAGACTTGACTTCCAATTTTCGAAGGATTTATACGTTTTAGAAGGTCCTGAACACGATTTGATTATTTTTAGAAAATGTCTGTCTGTATCTGTCTGTCTTGTCTGAATGTGACACAAATTTTGTGCAGCAAACTGTCCAGTCATTTGCTGTTTTTATAGAAAACGGTTACATAACCGTAATTAACCTTTACTCTGACCTTATTATTGTCCATATTATGATCAGAATAGCGTTAAATTACGGTAATGTAATCATTTTCTATAAAAACGGTCAAATGACTGGACAGTTTGCTGCAAATTTTTAACAGTGTACCTATATCTCAAGAGCTAATGCTTGGAATTTCATCATATTATATTAGACCTTGTCATAAATAGGCGCTGATTAGGTTTTGGTGCAAAAAGTGGCGCTACTATGCTGCATTTTTCACGATTTCTGAGATAACTATAGCTCAAGAACTACTACACGGAATTTCAGTAAACTTTATATTCTGTTATACTTGGGCATAAATAGACGCTGATTAGGTTTTGGTGTAAATCGCCCACAGATGGCGTTCTTATTAGGTTTTAGTAAGGTAAATCCTTATTAGGAGTATTATTGAGTAGAGTTATTGAGGTAAATTCTTATAAGATTTGAGTATATACTGCCCAACAAATGTTGCTGCGGTCTGTTTTTAACGATTTGCGCGATATGTCTCAAGAATGAATAGATTATCATTTAATTTTTAATTATAGACGATTTGGTTTACATAGAAGAAAGTTTTATGATGGCGAGAACATATTAGTCTTTCAATGATGTTTTACTTTTGATTACCTTTCCGTATTTAAACATGATCCTATTTAATTGTTTAAAATTTTCAACTTAAAAATTTGCACAAAGAAATATAAATAACGAAACACTAAGAAAGAAAATTTAAAAGCGGAAGGAGAAATTCTATTTTTCAGATTTATCTTTTGAAAATTTTGTATAATCTCAATTCTGTGAAGAAAATTAAAAGAAGTCATACTCAAACATTTTATTTAAAAATTAGCTGAAAAACCTGTCAAATATCACACGTGAGAAAACATATAAAATTAAATATAATAAAACTTTTTTTTTTTGTTACATTTACTGAAAAGAACTTTGAAAATATTAAGTATGTAAAAAAATAACTCCAAAAAAAAAATCATCTTTCTTAGACTCACATAGAGTTCATTTCAATTTTAAATTTTAGTCGAACTTTAACTAGTCTTTCATTATATTTTAATCTAAAAATTATATTACTTTTTTATTTTCACTTCGTTGTACCAGGAGTTTAAAATAAATATGTGACAGACATATGAGTGATTCGCTATTTTTTTTACACTCTTTTATTATGTATGTTCTTAATTACATAAATACGAAGCACCTATAGTCGTCGTCTGGTCCGTCTGTCTGTCCATCTGTCTGTCCGTCTGTCCGCATATAACGGATAAAAAACTACCCAAACGAATGGTTTGAAATTTAAAATATATAATCGCTGCAGAATTTCGAGTCATTAAAAATTTTATGAAAATCGAATCAAAACTTAAAAAGATATTAATGAAAATATTTATTAAGTAATTTGAATTTTTTAAAAATCGGTACTTCCTTGTTATAGCAGCTTCCGAGGATTAATCGTTAAGCGACCGAGATGTATCGCCAAGTTATCTGACATGTATGACGTTATAGTCATATATGACGTATATAACATTTTATTACCTGTATTACCAAGTTATAGTCTATTCTTCCTTCTATTAAATCTTATCATACGTAATTAATTCAATGATATCCCATAATAAGTAATGATTCTAGGTTGCCATGGTGATTACGTCCTATTTAAGATGGAGTCGTATTATTTCTACCGACAATTTTTTGGATAGGTGTTTCCGGAGAAATAGATATTAAATGGAAAAAGAGTCTAAATATGGATTTGAAGTTCTGAAATTTTCAAAGTTAGTCTTAAGTTTTCCATTGGAATTTTCAGAAAATGTCAACATAAGATAAAATGTTACCAACTTAAAATGTACTTATTTTATTTCAGAAATGAATCATATCATAATAACAGACAATATAAATCATTTCAATGAAATAATAACAGTACGAAGGCACCTCATTTGTCGCGTTTGACGTACAATTTCAAACTTATTTAACACAACTTGGTTTTTGTACATAAAGATGGAATTTTGTAATAGATTTTTAACTCATTTCCTGATATGCTAGAATTATTTAAAAAAAAAAAAAATGTATATACAAAGGTGTGTTACCGATGACAATACAACATTTTAATATTTTTAGACTTAATCATAAATTAACAACATAATTTTACGGCATTTTTTCATTAGCCAGCCACGACAATAGTAATGCTATTACTGGAAAAGGAAATATCACTTTTTTGGAAAAGGATAATACAAATATAGAAAATTGATATGCGCAATTTAATAGCAATTTGAAGAAACCGATAAATTATCTTAAATAAAAATTTTTTGTTTTAAGCTTAAAATCTGACTTTTTATTAAAGACTAGTTGAGGAGCAACCCACTGTGTTGCATTTGTATTTTATAAAATCTTTCGAGTTTTTTTGGGGGGAAAATACTTAATAAATCCGGTTTTTAAAATAAAATGTAGAAGTCATAGACTAGAAATGTAATGATCATCATTCGTAAATCCTTATTAGGTTTTTTAATTGCCGTAAGATTCCTTAAAAATGATCAATTAGTTCTCCAGTTTTTGCGCATTTAAATATTGGTTGATTGATTGATTCGTTCTCCCTTTTTTTTCCTGTTTTCCGAAGATATCAGAATGTGACAAATTTCTGAACGTAGCCAGAATTATCATTTATAAATATTGATCAGCCCTTTCAGTCACCGTAAAATTCCTTAAAATTTATCAATTAGAACCCGTATTTTTTACTATTGAAAGAGTCGTTGATAGATTGGTTAATTCTCCTGGTTGTTCCCCGTTTCCTGGAAGGCTGTTTTAGATTTCGGAGTACAACAGACTCCATACTGTAGCCCAAACTCCAGAAACATTCTTTATCTGGCCCTGATCAGTTTAGTGTTTGTTACACCGTTTACTACCGTTTCAGAGCTTATTTCGGACAAACAGATAGACAGACAGACTGTTTTTTTGTGTTATTTTTCACTACACGTCCTCTAAATAGTCTAATGAACTTAGAAATAGGTGTTTTTCTGAAAATCACAGACAGACGTTCCAATTTTATATGTTAGCATAGATATAGATGATACAGTTTGGTGCAGAAATCTGACTTATTCCTTTAAACATTTTATTTATTTTTTAATTAGGATGTGATCGTCGAAATTGAGAAGACTGGTAACATCTTGGACCCAGAATACAAACTCTCCTATTTCCGTGAGGACATTGGCATTAACGCTCACCATTGGTACTGGCACGTTGTCTACCCCGCCAACTGGGATGAACAACTCACTGGCAAAATCAAGGATAGGAAAGGAGAACTGTTTTACTACATGCATCAACAGATGTGTGCAAGGTATGTTTAAAAACTGAGATCTTTAATGTGGCAGAAATATATTTTAAGTTGTTTAAACCTTAGTTGCAAAAACATATATATCGGGCAATTATTGTTTCTACTGGCTATATATTGGCTAATATTGAAAACATCTTGTCTAATATAGCCAGTATTCGCACAAAATATTGCCCCAACACAGGCATGTTTAGAATTTGAAGATACTGATGCAATAATAGCAGCAAATACTTCCCCAATTCATTGCCAATATTTCCAATCCACATTCAATATTTCTTTCATATAAGCACTTCATTGCAATTATTTCTAATGTAAAATGTTAACTAATATTGACATTTCATTGGAAATATTTTCGAGGAACGGAATATTGGCACACTACTGGACCCAAATAAAACAAATATAATCAATATTACATTGTTACTAGGATATGTTTGCAGAAATATCTTCATTATTAATCAATAATATTAATGGATTATAATACACTCTTCACAGGTATGATTGTGAAAGATTGTCTAATGGCTTAAAGCGTATGGTTCCGTTCCACAACTTCGAAGAAAAATTGGAAGGCTATGCTCCTCATTTGACATCCCTGGTCAGTGGTTTGCACTATGCTTCTCGACCTGAAGGATTCAGTCTTCAGGATCTTGTCGATGTCGATGTTCAGGACATGGAAAGGTGGAGGGAACGAATCCTGGAAGCCATCGATCTTCAATTCGTTCATGCTGCTGATGGCAGTGATCTGCCTTTGGATGAAAAGAATGGTGCCAACATCTTGGGATCCCTTATTGAAGCCAGTTCTTCTTCTCCCAACAAGGCCTTCTATGGATCTCTCCATAACTGGGGTCACGTCATGATGGCTAGAATGCACGATCCTGATGGCAGATTTCAAGTAAGCTGATTTCATAATTTTTTCTTTCTCTCTTTTATTAAATTCTTTTTAAATGATATTAAGTTTAAAAAAATTAGTTAATATTTGAGTCAGTCATTCCAAAAATTACCCGTAAGTCACAGGTTAAAAAATTTTCAGCAACCAATAAAAACTATACTGCACACAAATGCTAGATTTATTTATGACTTTGTTGTGCTCATTATAGTTCTCAGATCTTTAAATTTGTAAGTCCGTTATCCCTTTCAGGCGCAAAGTATACTTCTATTTGTAAAATGCTGAAATGATTGAATGACTCCAGAATTTACAAACAAATTTATTTTAAAATAAATAAAAACTTTTCTTCGTGTACTTTTACTTTTACTGCCCGAGAAGGACTGCTCAGCCTAAGATCAAGTCTGTAAACATGGATGTCCCTCCCTGTCCTCTTTATTGAGGTTTAAAAAAAATTACAAAATCCCGCCGGTAAACGCGACAGAGGGCGGGGTAGTGAACAATAGATATGATTATATTAATATAACGAAAACAATATTTGTGAAAATATAAAAGTGCAAAATAATATCACTGACGGATAATACAAGCTCCAACCCGACAAAGATTTCTTCGTGTACTTTTTATTATTATTATTATCATCATCCAACCGGAGAGCCAACCTCATCGGTTTACGGCTTTTTTACCTCCGGCGGAAAGCACCCCAACGCACCACCTCCAGGGTACAGGCCCGAAACAACAGGCAAATATTTCAAATCAAATTACACAGATCTTGTGTACAGACTGTCATACGCAGATGACATGAACCCCGCATTTCGGGGTTAACTTAAAGTTAACTACAAACTAGCAAGGCCTATACAAAAGAGGTATAATATAATACAAACCAATAAAAACCTAGACACAAAAATTAAACATAAGATAACAATTTTACAGTAATAAAATGTTGCTCAACAGCACGGCCGGAAAATAGCACAATTCTTCGTGTACTTAATAAATGGAAAAATTACATTGTAAAATTCTTGTGCCAATGTAACATTTAGAGATTAAAATTAAGTAGTCTAAAATGAACCACCACCCTACAAGTGGTTATACATTTTATGGTGGTTAATAGTGAAAAAAAACTTAAAACAACTTTTAGATTCATATTGTTTTTGCTAGAAATGGGATTTAGTACTCTATAAATCATACAAAAAAATATAGTAATCATATTTTAATTAGATATTCGACAAATTATATATAAACCACTAGCAATACAAAAACCTAACATCTGTATCTTTAGGGTTGATATTAAGCCACTTATAAGCCACGTTCCACCACACCATTTGTTCGACATCAAGCGCTACCGTCATCTATGAGTGTCTGCAAAAATTACATAAGTTATTGATTAATATTGCTTTTGCAATGAATGGTAATTGTACCATGCCTTTTCAGTAGCAACGGATAAATAAATCTGTGCAATTTTTGTCCTCGATTTGAGCCTACCAACAAAGGCAGGTTTGCACAGAAAAAAAAAGTGCATTTTGAAAAATATTGTAGATGTATTTTTTGAAATGACCTATTCATTTGTATCTTTCATCACAAAATAAATAATATATTTTTTCTATTTTATTTTTTCTAAGGAAAACCCCGGTGTCATGAGTGATACTTCAACTTCTCTTAGAGATCCTATTTTCTACAGATGGCACAGATTCGTTGATAATATCTTCCAGCAATACAAGGCTACCCTGAAACCTTATACTAAAGAAGAGGTAAAAGATTTGGTATTGAACTCTAGTATCACAGACAAATTCACGAATATAGATATTGCCAAAAATACATTATGTTAAATGTTGGAATCCAGACCTTGAAGTATTTGTGATTTTCTATGTTTTTCAATGAGCTGAAAATGTTTTATTATCCTATTGGGAAAATATAAGCAACAATGCATTATGTAGCGAACTGCTTTACAAAATTTGCAATTACAAAATTTGAGGTTAAATACGGTAAATAATAATAAATATGATATGGTAAATATAAGGTAAATACAGTTTAATATGGTAAATATAATAAATATGATTTGGTAAATAAGATAAATATGGTTTAATAAGGTAAATATAATAAATATGACATGGTAAATAAGGTCAATGTGGTTTAGTATGGGAAAAATAATAAATGTGATATATGGTAAATAAGTGATATAATAAATAAGTGTGGTTTAATATGTTAAATTAATAATAACGTTCAAGATGGGAAATATATATAATTTAATATTGTAATTAATAATAACGTTAGAAATGGTAAGTATGATTTATCATAGTAAATTAATAATAACGTTAAATATGGTAAGTATGGTTTAATATAGTAAACCTTCCTTCTAGTTTCGACACATTTTATCCGTTTTAGGTTTTTCGACAAGATTTTTTTTTTTTTTATGAATCTGTCGTATTTTCTATTGTGACTTTGCTAATTTATTTCAGCTGACTTTCGAAGGTATCAAAGTTATTGGTATTCAGGTGAATGCCAAACAACCTAATGTAGTAACTACTTACTTCAAGGATGCTTTCTTGGATTTGTCTCATGGTATCAACTTTGGAGAGGGACACAAAATAAGGGTAAGAACACAATGTTATTCTTAGTTTTATAAAAAATGAGACTTGGTATTATGTCCTAAGAATTTCTTGTATAACATTTATGACAAAGTATGTAAATTGCTTATAATAAAAATATAAGCAAGAAGTAACGAAAGATCAATTTATTTAACCTTCCTACCCTGAATGGATCGAATCGACCCACTTCTATAATTTATTTAATTCGATTTTAACCAGATTTAAGTAAGTTAAATAAATGCTGCTGAGAACTACGTTAAATAAATATGTTAAATCATTATCAAAAACAAATTCTGGTATGAAATGTTTTTATGCACGTTGAGTAAAATTTCAACAGGGTACGAAGGTTAACTGTAATTTTTCAATATGTTACTAATTTTGTTTTTCTTACAAAACAGGTTAAATACCATCATTTGGAACACGAACCTTTCTCATTCATTATTAATGTTGAAAACAGCACTGGATCTGCCAAGCATGCTACTGTTCGCGTGTTTTTGGGACCCAAATACGACGAACTTGGAAACCTTCTTGAACCTGATGAGCAGCGAAGACTTATGATTGAGTTGGACAAATTCCACAAAGAGCGTTAGTACATTTTTGTAAACATAAATAGTTTAACTTTAAATTTTTATTTAGTTTAAGTAAAAATTTATTTAAATAACATTCAATTATATTTATGCGTTATATATAAATATAACAAACTACTACCTATAAAATTTTGAAAGCTCAAAATTTACATCATTAATTTTATATAAAAATTTAGGTATATGTTTTAATATTTAAAATGATCAAATAACAATGCTTTTCAATCAATATTACTCTTGTTAAATTTGCTAAAATCAAACATTTGATATGTTTAAACATAATAATATTGGTTTTTTAAACAATTTTAATTGGGAAATATTGAAAATTAATTATGTATAATAGATATTCTTATGAAAATGCTTTTTATGCATATTTTTTGTATTAAGATATCTTTTAACACATTTCATTTCCCAAAATATTTTTTTAAAAAAAAAGCCAAATAATCTTTTATAATAATAAAAAATAAAAAACTGTTTTAGATTTATGATGGGTAGATTATGGCTTTTAATTTGAAAAGACTTTTTTTTCAGTTTTTATTGGTAAATATTAAAGAAATAAGAAGTGTTGTTCTGAGAAGTTATCTAATCAAATATTAAACAAAACAATAACTGATCTTCCAATTCATATAAATTTACTGTTAAATATTTGTTATTGGTTAAAGAAAATCTTTAGGGCGAAAATTTACTGTTAACTTAACTAAAATAGAATTAAATAAACAATAGTTTTTATTTTCTGTAACCCATATTAGTTTTAATATTTTTCTCATAATGTGAATCTAATCATATCTAAAACAGTGTTTCTCAAATCCCTTGCCTTGTCCCAGCACAGGGCCGCGTAATAAAAGTTTTGAAAGAGTAATTTTTCATTAAAGGGTTTTTGTTTTCGGGAAAATAAAGCAATATTTCCCTATTTAGAGATAACAAAGCATGGAAAAGGGAATATTTCTACAGTGAATGTGGTAAACGAGACAGAAAGGCTGGAATCAGAAATTGAGTTTGTAATTGAGCTATCGTGTGATTCGGCACTCAAGCACATTTTCAACAGAATATTGTTCGATTGAAATATTGTTCGCTAAAGTGAGATTTGCTAAAAAGAGGTTAGCCCGTCGCGCTACCACACTGCAAGTCAACAGTTCGATTGGGTAAGGTTCTACTCAACCTTTCATCCCTTCCGGGTTGATAAAATGAGTATCAAGCTTGCTTTGGAACTAATCACTGAGGTTCGACGCAATAGAATAACTCCTCTGAACAACCACCTGACCTGGACATAAGCTGTATAGCACCTCAGGGCCCATGCACAAGAAAGCAGAGCTGGGCGCTGTAGGCTATGATTGTAGTGCCGCAGCTTTGGTTTAGTTTAGCTTTTAGGTGCGTTCGTAAATATATAAGTACGTCTCACCTATAGTCGTCGTCTCGTCCGTCCGTCTATCTGCCTGTCTGTCCGTCTGTCCGCATATAACAGCGCAAAAACTACCCAACCAAATGATTTGAAATTTAATATTTATAATCGTTTCAGAATTTTGCCGAGTCATTTCAAATTTTATAAAAATCGAATCAAAACTTAAAAAGATGTTAATAAAAATATTTATTAAGTAATTCGAATTTTTAAAAAATTGGTACTTCTTTGTTATAGCAGCTTTCGAGGATTAATCGTCAAGCGACCGAGATGTATTATTCTATTAAATCCTATCATACGTAATTAATTCAATGATATCCCATGATAGGTAATGTTACTAGGTTGCCATGGGGATTACGTCCTATATAAATTGGAGTCGTATTATTTCCTTATTACTAAAATTAAAAACCGAATTTGTATACTAAAATTGTTTAATTATAGCTATTATATAATCTACCGACAGTTTTTGGATATATGTTTCCAGAGATATAGATGTTAAATGGAAAAAAGAGTCTAAATATGGATTTCAAGTTCTGAAATTTATAATGCTAGGCTTAAGTTTCCCATTGGAATTTTCAGTCAATGTCACAAAAGATAAAATGTTGGCAACTTAAAATGTACTCATTTAATTAGGGAAATTAATCATATCATAATAACAGACGATATAATTAATTTCGCCGAAACTAGATATAGTACGAACGCACCTCATTTGTCACGTTTGACATACAATTTCCAACTTGTTTTATGTACACTGCAAAAAATAATTGTTGATTTTGCAGTATAAAACAGGCACCCAGCTGCCAGTATTATACCGTAAAATTAACAGTATTAAACAGTAAAATAAGCAGTAATACGCTGCCGCGCAAGCAGTAATACGCTACCGCGCATGCGCGGTAGCGTATTACTGCTTATTTTACTGTTTAATACTGTTAATTTTACGGTATAATACTGGCAGCTGGGTGCCAGTTTTATACTGCAAAATCAACAATTATTTTTTGCAGTGTAGTGGTGTCCATCATTAGGGTGTGTCCATTATGGATGTTTTACTGTATATAACAAACTAGTCATCATTCGTTAATTTACAATTGTTTCTCTTCCAATAGTTGCTCCTGGTAAGAACGTCATCCACCGTAATGCTGCTGATTCTAGTGTCACTCTTTCCCACACATACACATTCGACGAGTTGAAGGCTGGCAAAGGTGGTTCCCAAGACGCTAACGAATATTGCAGTTGTGGTTGGCCGGAGCACATGCTTATCCCCAAAGGTACCCACAAGGGAATGGAATTCGAACTCTTCGTTATGTGCACTGATTACACCGTGGACAACGTAAGTCAATGCCATATTATTATTGTTAGAATGTTCATTTTAAAATCAACTAAATGTTTTATAATTATGTATTAGTCCACAATTCCGTAAATTAATTTCTAAATAAGACCTGGAAAAATTTTTGGGAGCTAAAGACCTAGAATATTATGTATTTATTACTATCAAGCTCAAAAATGGTACAATAAAATAAAGTACTTTCTTGAAATAAAAATAATAGAACTCTATTAAGTTCTAAAAACCTAACTGATATAGTTCGTGATATAGTAAATGATATCGTGAACAAATGATTAATAATCAGAGTCGTAGCCTGGGAAGGGGATGTGTGGTGTTTAACCCCTCCTCCTCCCCAATTTTTTTTTATAGACCTATGTTTTTTTATAAAAAAAAATTTAAGTACTTCATTTTTATGAAACGTTATATAAATTTCCTATACTGAATTTATTAAAGTATAATAAATATACTGTATTATAATTAACACTATATTCGCCATATTGACTACGCTATATTAAAATTGAAAATTGAACATGCGCCTTCCACCCTCCGGAATATTTTTCTACCTACGGTAATGTCAGTAATATAATGAATTTATATTACAAACTGATTAATTTTTTCGAATCGCATCGTATTTCATTTCTATTCTTAATAGACTAAGTTTTGCTCAAACTTTATTTTTAATGGTATATTATTTTAAAATTTTAGTTATATTGCTGTAAAAATGTAAGTTAAAAAATATATATTATTCTGAGAATAAAAGAAAGGGATTTTGCTTAAGTCGAGTGAAAAACGGGGAATATTAGTCAACTTACTCGATTAAAAAAAATTAAATGTTAATTCTTGAATATGTTTTGCTCTATCAATTATCAAATAATGTCGTATACGCAAAATAGTTTAGCGAATTTTAAGTCCATATTCGAGAAATATAATGTATTATAATTAACACTATTGTTACAAATTAATTAAAGAACACGTTAATCTCAGACATACGTACAGATTAATATAATAAACCCAACACGAGTGAAAAATTAACCGAGGACCGGACACGAACCTGGGTCTACAGCGTAACGTGCTGTTGCTCTAACCACTGAGCTAACCCGGCCGATATTAATTGTACCTTTAATGATTTATTATACCTGTATAATTAATTGTACCTTTAATGAATTCAGACATTAATTTATGTGCTTTAACACTATTGTTGTTTATAGTATCATACTTATTTCGTTTTCCTTTACTAGCCTGAAGGAGCTAACGTAAAGACCATTTGCGCTGATGCAGTCAGTTATTGCGGTGCCAAGGATCAGAAATACCCAGACAAGAAACCCATGGGATTCCCCTTCGATCGTCACATCTATGCTCGTTCCACTGCAGAAATGCTCACTCACAACATGGCCGTTACTGAAGTTAAGATTAGATTCACCGGATCAGATTAAGTTTAAAGACCTGGACTCTGAAATTTGATGTTGCAAAGAGGAAACTGTACGATTCAGAAAAAAGCTTAAATAAAACATAAAATTGCTCTCACTTCTTGTATTTCTTTTACTGGTGATATTTTTTTTATGAATAGTTTCTTTTCAATTTTTACGATGAAATAAAACACATTATATCAGGAATCCTGAATTTTAATTGACTGCAGAAAATCATCTGCTCAGTTATGAAAATTATACAGTCACATCTTACTAAAATGAATTCTACAGAACTGGTAGTATCTTACTGGAATACAGTGATGCTAAAATTTTCTTTCTAATAGAATTTTGCTCTAATGGATTTATCTTTAATAGGACTGTATTTTAAAAAAATGCAATTTCATGAATATGAAACAGAACTATTGATTCCCGAGCAAAGCAATGACAAATGTTTAAAGCTTTAACTTACATGTATTAAGATGCGTGTAATGATATAAGATAAAAAGAAAAGAAAATTTGTAAATAAATTGCATCTCAATTTCACTACATTCAACATAAATTTTTAATTAGGATTACATTTCCTTAAAAATTTCTAAAATAATACTTCAAGACTTTAAATTAGGATCTAAACAGTAAGGCAAGTTCATTATTTAAAATTATTAACCAGCTAGCGTTTGTAAAATCATAAGTGGTATTAAGCAAGTATTTAGTATTTTGAAATACATACTGTGAATTATCCAGTGGTGGCATCAAAACCAACATGTACTGTATGCACAAAATTAGTAGGAGGAGAAATGACTGGTTTCTTCATTTCAAGAGTTTGGGAAATAATATATATATGATACTCAACACGAAATCAAATTTATCATAAAGCAAACACAGCTGTGAAATCCGTAAAAAATATAACAATAATCCATATATTTAAAACACAAGGCTGTTTTTTAGTCATCTGCCCTAAGCTTTCTATTAAACCAATTTTGATTTTTTTTTTTTTATGAAAGCAGTTTATTTGTAGATGTGCCCACACTAGCTATTTTTCAAAATATTCCCCTTTTTATATTTTAATTTTAATTTAAAAAGTGTTTTATGAAATTTCTTCACAGTGGTGTCAGTGGTCTACAATTTGATCTGCCATGAAATACATTCCGTGAATTGACGAATTTGACAAGATCCTCTCTTGATTTTCAAATTTAATTAACTAAATTTTCCTTTACTCTCATGACTTTGAAAAAATCATATAATTTATTCTCAAAAGATTTAAAATAATTATACACTAACAGAAAAAGGAGTTAAGGATTTTTCGACGAAAAATTTTCTGCTCCTTTTTCTGTTTAGTCACTGGACAACAAATTTGAACTTTTGCTCTGCCCCAAAATCGAAATCAGTTGTTTCTTATTTAGTTTTTTGCGCTGATTCTAAGCGAATTTTAGATTTTTCACCAGCACGTCCAGATTTTCAGGTATTTGCATATTTCAATTTATGCAAATTTTGGAATTTCTGTACAATTACATGGAAATTTAAGGCATAAAGCATTATCGAATTGGCTTTTTTGCTTTATGTTATGATTACTGGCCAGTGTATTTTTCAAAAATGTTGTGTCCGAGATTACACTGACATGTGATCGTGAAATATTGCGCCCAATTTGCATATTTTTCATGTTTTTCTAATAACGTTTCTTGACGTCCAAATATTTCTGCCATATGAGTACGCTAACATGTTTCTAAATCAATTTTTTACGCTAATTTCAAATCTGGTGTCCGTTTTTTTCTATCACGTCTAGGTTTAGGAAATTTTATTTTTTGGTCAAAAAAGCCAGAAAACGCTTTTTATGCTACTTTGTGATCTACTTAAGCTATTTACGATAGGGTCTACTATTTTTTTTTTCAATTGTTTTTTGATTATATCCATTGGTGATTATGTCCCTGACAGGAATCTCACACTGTTAACCCTTTTGACAAGGAGGTACACTGCCCTAAAAAGCATTTTGTATCAAACGTGTGTCAATACCATACAAACGTAGGTATTCATTTTACTCAAAAACTAGACGTGATAGAAGGAAACGGATTACAGATTCGAAATCAACATAAAAATTTAGTCTAGCAAAACATTACGTTAATTATGTGGCAACTACTTTAAAGTTGGTAGTAATGTAAACATTACACCATTGAAAAGTATGCAAATTATGCTTAATAACTGACAGGTAAATGTTAATAATATGCAGACTGTGACATTTATCTGAAGCAAATGGTCCAGTTGTCATAATCTAGCAAACGTAATTCAATCTGACATTTATTGTACCTAAAATTTGCATAGAATGGCACAAAAAAAGCTTAAATTTGCATACACATAAATATGCAAATTTATCAAAAATTGGACGACCTAGAGAAAAACGGAAAGTATATTCGGAATTAGTGCAAAAAACTGATCTAGGATCAAATATTTTCATCTAAATGGCATTTTTTATGTTGTACAGTGTAATCTTTTCAAATCGTTTGAGAATAAATTATGTTATCAGGCAAATGTCTTGTGTTCGACCCCCAGCTTGGGCACTTTTTCACACAGTTGAAAAATTTTCAATTTGTATTATATCTATACTAATCAGTTTGATTGGGTTAAAAAAAATAAAGTGTATTGCATGCATGATGAAGAAAAAGGTTCAAATATAATTTTAGATACTATTGTAAGTAAATAATAAAATAATTACAATAATAATAATACATTTGAATAATAATTATTCTGGGCATTTATAAATCATATAGAATACAAACTAAATACAATAATTATGTTTTAACAACTTTCGGATGTAACAATACTCAATAAAAACACTATATCATTATGCTTATACTTAGTAAATGTAATTCTGAGAATTTTCCAAAAAATGAAAATGATCATATAGAAGCTGAACCCCAATATAGTAAAGCTCATAATATATAGCATTATGCCGTTGTATGTCACAGTAAAAAATCTTTGGAATTAATTAAATTTTCCTTATCGGTTGTGTTATTAAAAAAATAATAATAATAGTTTTCTTTTCTTGTACCTTTCTATTTTTCTTAAGGAGACAGACAGAACATTTTAAACATATTAAAAAATCGAATTTTCAATTTTTATATTAAGGCGGTTCCCAAATTTCCTAACTTAACATCGCGAAACTTTCTGACATATCTTCTGACTCATTGTAAAACTTAGACATAAAATTGGCATGCTTGACTTCCAAAGTAATTTGTAATCGAATTTTGTTTCCCATTTTTTGATAAATAAGTTACTTATCTGGTTTTAAGCAATTTTTATCAGGAGGCGGCAGGTTTTTCTCATTTCCCGTGCTGTCGCGTCCTGCAATTCAGTTCAAAAAGCCAACTTTGACAATATTTTCTGAAAGATGATCTACCTTTACCAAAAAAAATAGAAAACACCATTCGATTACATAGTTTCTGAATAAGAACACCTCCTAATTTCATGCGTTTCCGAACAAAAATGAATTCAGAAATGTGTCAGAAAGTAGCTCCGTTGGATTGGAGAACAGCCTTAAAGAAATCCATTTTAGAACGGAACATTTGAATACCAAATATATGCTTCTGCACTTTTTATACTGTTCGAAATATCACTGCTTGAAAATTGGATACTGTTGAATTTTAATTATTATTATCTAATAATTATTATGCGGGTTTGATAACTTTATTTAATTAAAATTATTTAAATTTGTACTTTATTAGTACAAGTACAATTATGCACTGTTTATATTTTTAATTTCTATAATAAAACTTGTTATGCTGCTTTGATAACTTTATTTATTTATTTATGCTTGTACATGCCATATCCAAGTACGGTACACCATGTGTGTTTAGTTGAGTGTAAGATCAATTTACAAGAAATAATAAAAACTTATGCGGGTTTGTTAACTTTATTTAAATTTTTTATGAAAAAAGATAAACTGTGAAATAAAATGGAAAAAGATAAACTGTTTTCAGTCTGTACAACTTTTCTTTCTTTCTTTTTTTTTTTTTTTTTTTTTTTTTTTTTTTTGTAAACAAAGCATTGAAATCTCACTCATACTGAATATGAAAGTCTTCCGGCGATAATTTGGCTGATGACTTTGAATTATTTCGCTATGTCGCACGGAAAAAAGGTGCTAACAGACCCAAACGGTGCAAGAAGTGTATCATTTAATTTAAAACTGGATTCCACTAGTTGCTAGTAGTTTTTGTCACGTTAATTAATGAGTAAATTAATCTAAATTTCCGTTACTCATCGGTCATGTTACCATGGAAGGACTGTAGTAATTTCGGATTTTATTTTATTCTAGTAACCTTAGTAGTTGTGAAGAAGCTTTTACTCTCATTTGTTTTTTCATAAATATACATTTATATGAGAAATCGTGCATGTTTATGCATATGTAAGATACTGACAACATATATTTAACAACATTCTGCATATGCACAAAAATAAATATTTATGTAAGCGTTTGTGAAAAAGAAGTAATGCGCCCATAAATTTAGCGAAAAAATGTTAAAGCACTCCTGGTAATAAAAGGATTGATCAGCCCTGTTTTATATTATTTATTTAAATTTCTATCAATCGAAAAACATAAAATATATTCCAAAATCATAAAATATGTTAGAAAATCCAAACATAATAGTATATACAATCTATATTCACTAAGTGACCCTTTATAATTTATAGATTTCATCACACAAGTATAAGAGCAGAAGCAGGACTTATTTAATCCTGCTTCTATTTCTGTTGTAATTGCACGTGTTTTACCCCGAAGGATTCATTCTTTCAAAAGGATTGTTTTGCTTTTTGCTTTTTATTGTGATGTTATATTTCATATGTGTGTGCTTAATAAAGTATTCTTTAAAAAATGTATTAGTTTGATTAATTTTGTGTGCTTCATGTATAAAACAATAAATGTTATATTTGTTAAGATTTTTTTTTAATTAATTCTTATGTTTCACATTTTTTAATCTTTTATTTCATTCTAAAACATTTAAAAAATAATAAAAATTTAAATAAAATCCTTTTCAGAAATTAAAATTTTTATTCGCATATTGAGTAAAAATGATTAGTTTTCGAATTCCTCAGCATCTATATGTTAAGATATCCAAAATATATTTGTAGTAAAACAGTTTAAACTTTTCCTTCTATCCCAATTGCTTTATCTGTAAAGGTTTACAGTGTATGTCATTCTTTAAATTATATAATCTATGCTGTTTACCCCTTTTTTAACGAGGGTGTAAAATAAATCAAATGTTACTTTTGATTGCTCTCTAATTCAACGTTAAATGATGATATAAGTTGAAATATTTTATTAATATATTATTTATGACTATTTAAAAAAGTAGTCATACGGGTGCTAATAAAAAAAGTCCTTAATCAGTCACTTAGTGCGACTAACTTGACAGTACTTGAATCGAAGATATTGTTTTTAAAATTAAAAAAAAAAGTTTTAAAAAAAGTAAAAATGATAAAATATTGGTTTGTCACCATATGACTCAGCTTATAGATCTAGCATTCTTCCTTTCTTTTCAATAAAGGAAATTAATTTTAAAAATGTATAAAATATTTTAATTAATCAACAGAGATTCACTCTAAACAATGTTACAGGTTTTTTTTTAAATTATTTTATTAATATATTTTATTAATATATTATTTATGACTATTTAAAAAAGTAGTCATACGGGTGCTAATAAAAAAAGTCCTTAATCAGTCACTTAGTGCGAGTAACTTGACAGTACTTGAATCGAAGATATTGTTTTTAAAATTTAAAAAAAAAGAAAAAAAAAAGTAAAAATGGTAAAATATTGGTTTGTCACCATATGACTCAGCTTATAGATCTAGCATTCTTCCTTTCTTTTCAATAAAGGAAATTAATTTTAAAAATGTATAAAATATTTTAATTAATCAACAGAGATTCACTCTAAACAATGTTACAGGTTTTTTTTTAAATTATTATTATTATTAAGAAAATTGTAGATCAATTATGCGATAAAAAACTTATTAAGAATCAATTGTCCGTAGATAATAATTTTATAATAAATATTTTTTCGTATACAATATCTTATTTAAAAAATATTTAATTTATAGTAATACTTGACACGTGTCGTATTACATCATTTTATTTTATTTTATTTTTTAAGAGACGAAAATGATATCATTCATAAAGAAAACTGTACTTTCCATCTTATGATATTAAAAATATTCTAAATAAATAAGAGACAGCTCTACAGAAAGCATTTGAATATCATACGTGAAAAAAAAAATGTATACTTTTCTTTCTCAGAATAAAATCATCAATCAATTTGCAAGGTATAATAAAATCGCTATTAAAATTTCCACTTTCAAACAAAGAAAACTTTTATGTACGTTAAATAAAAATAAAAAGAAAGTAATTCTATTTCTCAACCACTTAACTGTCATTTAGATATATTGACGTAAACGTTTATTTATTATAGATATAATTTAGCAAAATTTTTGCGCTTCATATTATTGTGGCAATCTTTTTTTAAATTATGTTAATATACTTACTCTGTTTATATCTTCTAATATAAATTCAGTGGTCATTATTGTATCACCCATAATTAAAGTTATATTCATGCAAAAATTCTCATTTCAGCAATCCTTCATATTTTAAGCATTGACAGATTCAATAATATAATAGCAATTATTAATTTTTATCTCTCATAAATAATCTGGGTTGTTCCTATTACAAAGTCACAGATGGTGTATTATGTGTTTTCCCCCTTTTTTCATTCTTGGTTTTCCCGTCGTTTCCCTACTATTTCTCATTTCTCTTTCGTCAAGCTGTAAGCATCACCAGTTTTGCCTTTTGATGTCCCTGAGGATGGCTATAAAGTTTAGCCGAAATTGTTTAAATAACATGACTTTTAACTATTTTTTAATGTTTCCATTTTATACTGCTATAGCAAAATACAAGTACAATTATGTACTGTTTATATTTTTAATTTGTGTAATAAAACTTGTTAATGTTTAGTTGAGTGAAAGATCAATTTACAAGAAATAATAAAAACTTATTATGCGGGTTTGATAACTTTATTTAAATTTTTCTTTTATGCTTATACAGTCCATATTTAAGTGTACTATTTGTTAAATTTAGATGAGTGCAATCCATTTGTACTCAGCCAAGGAACTTGATGACAACAGGTGTGATGCACATGTTTTCTGTGATGAGCTCTTCGGCAGTTCGGGATAGAAGGGGCCTGTCGAATGGGAATCCCATGGGTTTTGAATCTGGGTACTTCTGATCTTTGGCGCCACAGTAGCTGACGGCATCAGAACAAATAGTCTTCACACCGGCACCATCGGGCTGCAAAAAGGAAAAATTATAAAACTATATCAAAAAAGACATATTTATTGAATATATATGCGTATAAATCCGTCTTAATTAAAGTGATTTAAATTCTAACTGGACGTGGTCATTTTCAAATCTATTTAAAACACTTGAGTCCAGATTATAATAATATGCGTCCTTATATCAAAGATAGAGAAGATGTAGAACATATCCTTAGACATGAAACTGTCCTTAATGCCGAATTCAGAGCTTAGAAGCTTTAAATTTTTACTAGCGAAGCTTCGTCCGTTACACTGGTCGGTTTATTTAGCAAGTAAATTTAATTTAGAATCCTGCAGAAAATGTATTTTTAAAAACTGTCATTGTTGATTTATTTTTTCACTGAATAAACTCGGAACTAAAATTGGTAAGTTATATCGATATCGAGTCGAATGAGCGAAACCGCGTCGAGATCAGACCCATATAACCCGAAAGTGTTTTACAATCCTTTAAAGATAAATCTGAAAGGAAATTGAATTTTTATTGATGATATAGAAGGAGAAATATTCTATCTCATTCCGACGGCTTTGCACAGTCAGTGTTAGTAAAATAATGAAGCCGTGGGATAGCCTTTATCTATCCTCGCTTTCTGTTTGAAGTCCTTTTCTATACTTACTGAAAAACAGAATTTATGTCTTTCTGCCATATTCGTACAGTGACATTTTAAAATAATAAGAATTGGAACTTTTTTTGCAGTTTTGCCAGTGGTTGAGTAAAAATGACAGATTTGCTATTTTTTCAGTCGAGATTTTCGGGAACATGAAAATTACGAAACTTTGTCATGATGGAGTATTTAGGACTAATACATATTACTATGTAAGACATTTAAAAAAAACTAAATTAGAAATATTTTTAAAATATTTTTACAATCTTCTACTGCGTGCTTTCGGATATCGGGTTCGGACTCCAATGGCAGCAAATTTTTTTACCTCGAACTTATCTCTAGTGTGTAATCTGTGTTTGTTAAACCTTTTCTTGAAAATTCTCCACTACTTACATTATCCACAGAGTAGTCGGTTGCCATGACGAACAGATCATATTCCATTCCCTTGTGAGTTCCTTTGGGTAAGAGCATATGTTCTGGCCATCCACAGCTACAATACTCATCGGCATCAGCTGAACCACCCTGTCCAGCCTTCAGCTCATCGAAAGTGTAAGTGTGGGAAAGGGTAACATTAGAATCAGCAGCATTACGGTTGATGACGTTCTTTCCTGGGGCCACTAGAAACACAAATATAAATAAATAAATAAAATTGAAAGTCAGCCAATGATCTTTAACATATAAAATGTAGTTTATAACTTCATTCTTTAAAAACTCGGCAGACGATAATTGCACAGCTAGAAATTAAGAAACAAAAGTAAAAATACAATGCAGCAATTCAGAGATTATTCTGATGAAACATACATTTTAACCAATTTAACTTAAATTCATATTAATTTTATGTTCAACATAAAATGAAAATCGGCCTTCTCATTGATAGACTTTAGTTTAACATTGTTAAAGGCTGTAGTTAATCAGCTTTTATATTTTTTTTATTTGTTCTAGGTATCCAATTGTGGTAACTCGGCCGCTATTTACTTAGCATTATTGTAGCAAGCAAATGTTCATTGTTGAGATAGAATTTTAAAATAATTCATAAAAATCCACTAAATTGAGGTACAGCTTTAAACAAATGTCATTCGAAAGTACCTTTTTTCCCTATTCGAAGATGTAAAAATTGAAATTGTGCAATATTTAGAAGTGGTGTATGAGTGTTAAAAATAGCAACTGTTTTTTTTTCCTTTTTAGCAGGCGTCTAAAAGAACCTTATTTCTGGCGATGACAAAAATATCCGTAATGAAAGAAATGGGACTCTGTCGCTAAAAATTTGCACTGAAATTAAATGAATCATTTCGGCTAGTCTCAATCTTTTGTAATTGGGACACTCTTTTTTTTTTCACTTTTCTTAATATTTTTACTGAAATTTCATCTAAAATTCGGGGTATTTAAAAAAGATTTTTTTGTGATAGCGTGATAGATAATGTGTGATGATATTTTGTGTGATAGATAATTTTTGTGATATCTTTTGAGCTGTTAAAATCATAAGAATGCAATGCATTGGTAACACAACTACAAAATATCTTGTAATACTTTAAGTCAAGCACGCAGGTATAAGTCTTTCTTAGTCTTGAGATGTAGCATTTTATAAGAAATTATAATTCACCGTACTCTCAAAAAAATTTTTGTTCAAAAACGTAAAAAGTACAGGCATCAAATTGCCGAAACATCCGTCTCAGTGGAAAAGATTTTTCTATTATTTAAAGAAATTTCCATCTTTTGACTTTAGAATTTCAGGAAAGTTTGATCTTCGTTTCGCAAATTTTTCGTGGTTTGAGGAAAAAAGGACCGATGCAAAAATTTGTTTCGATTATGAAAAGGTAATAGGCAGCATAGTTTCCGGAACATCCATATGAATTTACTAAAAGGCAAATTTAGATTAGAGGTTTTCAGGTAACTTCTACGTTAGATTGATGAATTTTCTGTATTTTGGGAAGCAATATGCAAATAAAATCGATAATGAATATTTTTAATACCTCTAATTAATATTTTCAATACATTTTATTTTAAAATCAGATTACATCTAATTATTAGTTATGTACTATTTGTGACTTTTATGCAAAATGTTACTTAGATGATAGCATGCACATTTAACTGTTTGTTTGTCCTGTAAAAGTTTTATATCAACCATGAATTTTGAAAGATACTGATTTAAATCAGAACAAATTTATAAATTTGTAGTTTTTAGCATTTGTTTCTCTTGGGGACTCCACCTTTTCTCCACCTAAATAAAATATTTATTTTAACCACCTTAACAAGAAAATGACACTTACATTCTGTGTGGAATTTGTCCAATTCGATCATCATGCTTCTTTGCTCATCGGGAACCAGAAGGTTTCCAAGCTCATCGTATCTGGGACCCAAGAAAACTCGGATGGTAGCGTGCTTGGCTGCTCCAGTATTATTCTCAACGTTGATGATTAGAGAGAAAGGTTCGTGTTCCAAGTGTTGGTATTTCACCTACAATTTAAAAGTTCATTAATACACTAATACATATACATTAATATCGTATACATTATATCATATACATTATTATAGTATGCATTATATCATATACATTAACATAGTATAAGATAGTATTTGGCAATATAATTTTCGTTATTAAAGAAAAAATACCATGTCTTTCTGTATATTTCTGTGACTAGCGTATCGTTATATTGTATACATTTTTCGAATTATTCAATTTTTACATCATCTTATGTGGCTTTTTGATCACCCGATATGCAAGTAACGGAAAACTAATGCATCACTCTTTACTTAACGATGCATTTGACAGACCAAAGTAATAAAATACTTTTTGAAAATAAATTTAACTACACTCAAAATTAAGTGTTGACATAATATGTAAACATCCTTCTTACTCAGCAAATATGCTAAAATTTTTATTCCTCGAGATGTTTTCTACAAGCAGAATTTAGTCTCGCTGTTACGATTGACCTCAAAATTTGTTTTGTGACATCATATACAGTTACAATACAGTTGTTATCTGATTACGAACATAGGTAAACTAATCACGGGGAAAACTTCGTACAAAATTTATATAAAAAATGATGTTGGCGCAAATTTAGATCTGACCAATGACATCATTGCGCTAAGTTTTGCAAATTATCGTTATTCACTATTTCTTCAGTGCTAGAATTCACCGTCTCATTATCAAAATGGCTTATGCAAAAATGAGAAATAATATGTGCGTAATTTATTTGAAAAAAAAATCTCATAACTTAGTGTTTTTGCTACAACCTCATTTTTCACTAAATGCAAAAAGACAGTTCAGAATTCGATAATAAAAGAGAAAGTTTTCGCTTTTTCGCTAAACCATTTTACTAACAGAGGATTTTCAAGGAATCATTCTCATTTTTTCATACACATGATATGTTTTAAAAATTCTGGCATATTAGCATTTTGCTAAAGCTTTTCTCTGATTTAGCTTTTCCACTAAAGAAATTTTGAACTCGGTTAAATTCTTGCCCATAACGCATCTTTATAAGCAAATATGCCTATAGAAAGATACAATCTGATAACGGAAACATTGCACAAACATTTGCAAAGGCTACTTTTCTATTGTAATTTTCTCGTCAGAATTAATGCAAAAAATAATAGCTGCTATATTGTACGATGTATTGCAGATTTGTTTTAATTTAAAAAAAAACATATTTACTTGAACTTTTCGTCCGGTTCCAAAGTTGATGCCGTAGGAAAGATTCAAACGGTCCTCCTTCTTGTAAGTTGTAACTACGTTGGCCTGTTTAGCATTCACTTGTGTGCTCACAATTTTGATTCCATCGAAGGACAACTAGGATTAAATAGTCATATTTGATTAAAATTAAGTGTTCTCACATCACAACTACTACTCTTTGAAAACGATTAATCAAATTATATATTCAGAAGACAACTTATATTGTATAACAGATTACTTACGTCTTCCCTAGTGTAGGAAGGAAGAGTTGCCTTGTACTGTTGGAAGATGTTGTCAACAAATCTGTGCCATCTGTAAAAGATGGGATCTCGAAGGGAGGTTGAAGTATCACTCATGACACCTGGGTTTTCCTAATAATTAAACAAATTACATAAGCATTTTTAGAACTTCCACACATTCACTGACAATTTCGTGATCTCTCACTAACTCAGGGCCCAATTAACGCACAGGCCGACTAGGCCACGGCCTTGGGCCCATTGCTGATGGGGGCCCCAAACTGAATAAAATGATTTATAATTTTTTTTTTAAATGCCGTTTACTGCAATTATTTTCCCCAAAACCAAAAAAGATGTTAGTTAAATTGACAAACATATCATAATATCTAATGATAACCCCCGAATACCCCTGAAAAAATATTTATAGCTACTATTTTGTTAGGAGGGGGCCAACGGAAAAGTGTTAGGCCTTGGGCCCCAGATGACCTTAATCGGGCTCTGCGACTAACTCAAATTATTCCAAAGTTGTTTTAGAAGAAATAATGTACAAAACTAGCTTCGACTCTACCCGGCCAATTGGAGAAAAAAATTGTCTCAATATCATTAACATTAATTGAAAATAGAAAGTTATGACGAAAATGAAATTGAGCAGAAAAAAATTACAAGCTAATAGACATATGTACTGGGATAATAAAAAAAGATATTTTCACTTTCAAGATGAAAACCCTACTTTCTTGATATGCAAAATACATAATTTATATGCAGGTTTGTTTCTGATATGCTAACGAAAGCTTGTGTTGTCGATATACATTAACACTGACTCCTGATTGCTAATGTTTTTAAAATGTTATAAATATATTTACTTGTATTAAACTTTTTTCCTGCAAATTTTTATATTTTGTAGTTTAATATTTATTTTTAGATACCATAAACTGGGCTTACTTGGACACCGAACGGGTTTATTTAGACTCACAAAGAAAAGTTTTAAATAAGCCCTGGTTCATATCAATACTATTTTAAGGAAATTGACAAAATTCAACAATACCCGGGGCATCATGTCAATACTCTAGACCTAGAACCGATTTAAAAAACTTTTTTATTGGTTGGGAGGGGACTAATAACACTGATTTACAGTTCATCGTATCCATTTGTTACTAGTCTTATTTAAGAAGGAGGAACTCACTTGGAATCTGCCATCGGGATCTTGGATTCTAGCCATCATGACGTGTCCCCAGTTATGCAGGGATCCGTAAAATTTCCTGTTTGGAGAAGAAGAGCTGGCTTCAATGAGTGTTCCCAAGATGTTGGCACCATTTTTCTCATCCAAAGGAAGTTCAGTGCCATCAGCGGCAATGACCTTTTTCAAATCAATGGCTTCCAAGATACGTTCTCTCCATCTTTCCATGTCTTGGACATCGACATCCGGAAGATCCCTAAGACTGAATCCACTTGGTCTGGAGGCGTAATGTAGACCACTGACCAATGAAGTCAGATGAGGAGCAAAACCATCCAAATGTTCATCAAAGTTGTGGAAAGGCACCATTCTTCTCATTCCGTTGGACAATCTTTCACAATCGTATCTAGAAAACATATAGAATATTATAACTAACGAGAATTATTAATTTCCGAAATCTTTAAAAAATTAAACTATGGTTATGCGTAATTAAAGTCCAGATGTAAGTTTTAATAGATTAGTTTTGATTGAAGATTATTGCATTCTATTTGAAAAATAACAGTTTAATAATATTAAATAGCTGGTACTTTGTTTCTGATTAATGATATACGTAGAAAAAATGTTAACTATAGAATTTTATTTGCAGTAAAGAACACTAATATAATAATAGCTTTTGTTAGAAAAATAAGATATTTATAGATAGTGTTTTTGACTTTAAATACATGAATTATAATTTAAATTTTTAATATATAATACAATTTCAATTTTCTGATATCTGGTAAAACTAAATATATGTTTATGTATAATTTTTCTATAAATTACCTTTAACTTTATATTCTACTGGAAAATCGTTGTAATTATTGGATAATCAAGAGACTTTATTTTTGTACTCGAGGATATAAGTTTCTATAAGTGTGCTGATTGTTAGAGCAATAGCATCAAAACCATTTAATACTTAAGTCAGCATTTGGATACTATACCATATTTTCTCGATTATTAAAATTATAAATCGGTTTTTTGTTCCTTATTTTTTTCTCAATTTTTAAATGTCTTTAGTTTAAAATTGTATATTAAGTGTTTGATGTAAATTTATAAACTTTGTATTGTAATTATTGGATAATCAAAAAACTTTATTATTGTACTCATATATATAACTTTCTATAAGTGTACTCATTTTCAGAGCAATAGATTCAAAATCATTTAATACTTAAGTCAGTATTTGGATACTATACCATATTTTCTCGATTATTAAAAATATTAGTCGGTTTTTTGTTTCCTTATTTTTTCTCAATTTTTAAATGCCTTTAATTTTTATCGCTTTAGTTCTGCTTATAAAATATCTTGTCTTCCTCTTTTGTCCAAGGGACTCGTCTATAAACTTTTTTGTTTCACATTACAATTTATATGTGATATTTTAATTAATATTCTGCATTGTTGGTCCGGTTCTGCTGGCGACCAATAGAGCCTCTCTCCTAGGGTCGCGCTTTTCCTCGCTCCAACTCCCAGGTGGGTAAAAGGGTGATCTCGGTTAAGATAGGGCTGCATTACTCCAAGTAAGGTACTAGTTACGTACATCAAAAGTTCTAATTGACAACAGCAGCAAATAGCTGTAATTTTACATTCTTAAACAAAATAAGTAATGTAATATCATTTTCTTTTCTAATTTGCCACCAGGCAGTTTGTAAACATTTCTTCCATTTTCACCTGTCAGCAGATGTAAGTAGATTTAGAATCACTACTGTAACATAACCCATCCTGTAACTTTTAAATCATTAATTTTCTAATCTTTTTTAATATAATATATATTACCTGGCACTCATCTGTTGATGCATGTAGTAGAAGAGTTCACCTTTCCTGTCCTTCACTTTGCCAGTCTTAGCTTCATCCCAGTTGGCAGGGTAGACGACATGCCAGTGCCAGTGATGGGCATTGATGCCAATATCTTCACGGAAGTAGGAGAGTTTGTACTCTGGGTCCAAGATGTTACCAGTCTTCTCAATCTCAACTTCAATATCCTAATTTAAAAGAAGAAAAAGATATTTAATACAGTTAATTACTGCTGCTATATTAATTTTCGTCATTTGAAAGATAATTATACGAATATATTTGATATAAAGCAAATGAATTAACATTTTTAGAGGAGAAAAATACCAGCAAATGATGAGTGATTTCAGATAAATTATAAAGGGGGGAGGGGGGGGGGGGATTGCCACCTTTATAGGAATTTTTTTTAATGATAATACTTCTATTTTCGAATGGATTTATCTTGCCTATACATGTTAATGTGTAAATTTCTGAAATTTAATTGAAGTATAAAGTGTTAACTCAATCGGTCATTTCAAAAACTGCATAAATCCACTTTTTCCGAACGTGATCTTAAAGGTACGCTCGGATGTGCGGAGAAATATTTCATAGGTATTTATATATGTTTCCACTCAAAAAGCAGGATAAAATAGGCGTTCATTTCAAAAACGACATTGGTCAATTACCAAGATATATATCAATGGCCAAAAACAGAACAACAAGAAAATGTCATCGATTACGATAGTGAATATGACTAATTGCCTAAATGTCAATCTCTAGGATTCGTCAAATAATTTACTTCTATTTTTTCAAACACATAATAAAAATATTATTAATATCATTTTTTGCATCATTTGTAGAGCAATAAATCACATTTCTAGCAAAAACAACGTAAGACCAAGAGTTTCTTAGTTATCTTTCAAATTTTAATTACTATAACATACAATTTTAAAAAAACTGATAAACGACTTACAAATTTAAAGATCTGAAAACTATCATGAGCACAAAATTCTAAGATTTATCTGCAATACAGATTTTATTGATTTCTGAAATTTGTTTGAATCTGTGACATGTAGTTTTTGAAATAACTAATTCAATTATCTCCCTTATTAATAGAATTTCTTAACCCTATCGCTATTATTCTGTTTTTAGACATCACTGATTGTGTAGTTTTTCTAAATTTCAAAATATTAGCAAAGATCTAAATATACTGATTCAGAATTCAAATCAAAAACTTTGCCGTGTAATAATCGCTATTTTAAGTTTCTAAAGTTTTATTTCCTATTCAGTCTATTTAAAAAAATACTGCAAAGAACATATGAAAATTTCTTTTATAATGGCAGTACATATTTTAAACACAATGTTTTGTTTTGTTTTTTTTATAAAAAAAAAAGCCGAACTTGTTAATACAACTTTCATCACAATTGTGTTAATCTCAATGAAAAGTTCTATTAAAAGCTACATACTCTTTGAGAATATGTTTGGTAAAGTGCAAAATACGTGTAATGTAGTTGTTAAAAAATCTAGAAATATGCCATTGTTTCCAAAATTTTCATTTTGGAATTTTGCATAGCAAGTAGAAAAGTGTTAAATACAAAGAAATTTTTTTAATGAATTATGTAAGGAAAAATCCAAAAGAAGTAACATGATGTGCAATTTGCATTTTATGTTAAACTGAATAATTAGAAAATAACTTTATTAATAGCTAAAAAATTGCATTTTATTATTTGAGAAGTTAGCTAATAAGATCTTGCCAAATTCATTAATTTTAATTATTTTCAATTTATTTTACGGAATAATTAAATTTGGTAAATATTTGATGAAGATATTTGAAGAAAGCTGTTTCGAAATCATTAAATCAAAGTCGCAGCTTTACCTTAGTCCATGGTTATTAATAAAAAGAAAAACCCCAAAAATGAACAAATATGCTATTTTATATATATTTAAAAGTACTTCTTTATGAATACGGCACATGTAAAATCAATAATGGCAAAGAAAAAAAAATCATAATTAACAAGGCATAATTTTTCTTTCAAGCCGTCTTTCAAGCCGCCCCTTCATCTTTTTATAAATGAGAAAATAGAGGGTGAAAAACAGCAGCAAAAAAAACAGTACTTGCTTACTTGTAAAGTCCTCTGAAGTCTTCCCATGCTTTATAAGTAGCCTTGAAACAACTTTCAGCGAAATTTATTCTGATTAATTTTTCGCTATTTTTTCTTTTTCTCAATATTGTCAATTTCTACACGTTACATGCTCATCATTTTACTGGTTGTTTCTTGTTAAAAATTTGTTGATTTAAATAACTTTTTAGCATTTAAAAGAAATATATTGTGAATGTTTGAAAATTTCCGTTATATTACCAATATGACGTCATATTAATCTTTATTTCAATGGTTGAAACTTTTTATTTCCTTTTCATTTTTCATGTAGAAATCTTTCAATAGATTTCATAATAGATAGTATTGTAGAAAGAATTTTATTGGGGATTTTAAATTGTTGGCAACTGCTATAACGAAAAATGTTTAAATTTGATAGGAAAAGGATGTTAGATTTTTGGTTTTTTATTAATTAAAAATTAACTATACATTATTTCGATTCTGGATCACTTTAGTTGCCTCGGCCATGTTTTTATACACCTATACGTAACATTTCACAATTCTGGCTTCCAAACTGTTTATTTGTATAGAAGTGCAGACAGGTAGACAGACAAATTTTCATTTTATACATTAGATTTTCGATATTTTCGTGTGCTAACAATTAACTTCAAGATAGACACATACCAAATCGGGATGGTTCTTGGCTTCCTTGATGGCCAGGTTGATGGTCTCGGCAGGGACAAACCTGTCAGGGAAAACCTCCTGGATGGGAGGGAGGGTGACACCCTTGCAGTCATCCCTGTGAACCACGGCGACGGACAGGACGTACACGTACAGACCCTCGTTCACGATCTCGCGAGCCTGAGTGGCAAGCTTGATGAAGTCATCAAAATCGGTGGCAGCTGAAATTACAAGCATGAAAATGTATAGATTTTCCAAAAAATGTATTAGAAATTTACTTTTTATAATGTATAATATTTAATAAATACTGTTGTACAATAAAATTTCTTTTCCTCAAAAATGCAACAGAAATATTTTATAATAAACAATATTTAATAAGTATTATTGTCTTTCAAAAATCTATTTTTGGTAATGAATAATATTTGATGAATACTTTAGGTACAGCAAAATAATTATATGTTAATCTCTTATACCAGTGAGGTTTGAATTTATTTCGGCAACGGTATGTTTCTCAAATGAGCAATATTTGCGATCGAAATTTGAAAATATTATGTGAACAAAAATAATATTGCATTATAAAAAAGAAGTATTTTTAGTCATTATAAAAACTTCAATAAATAACAGCAAAATTTTTTGTGTGAGGGGGAAGGGGCTTATTTCTTAGAAAATTTAAGGGGCGGGGGAGGAGAGATTTTCAGGTAAGCAGGTTCAGAAAATTAATAAAAACAATATATTATTTTTAATTTTATAATAATATATTCTAAGTCTTACTTCATATGATTAAAATTGCAATACAGAAAATTGCTATAGGTACATAAATCACTCAAATTAATAATATACATATTTTTAAAAGTATTTTGAAGTAAACAGATTCAAAAAATTCCATGCGGAAAAAAGTCTAGATATTGTTATTTAAAAGTGATTAAGTCTATTTACATTGCCATTTCAATGTAGTGTTAATAAAATAATGCATGTTATATTCTATTAATTACTAATATTTGAAGGGCTGGGTTGTAAAAGAACTTAACTAACAAAATGCAAGTTTCAATATATTATAATAGATTCAAGTTTTCTAAAGAAAACTACAATCAAAACCATTGTGATTGCATTCATTAAACAGCTGATTTTTTAAGTCTGAACCTTTAAGTTAACTTATGTGCACCATTCTATGTCCAATAGATTTTATGTTATTGGACATTGAATTTTAATAACAAACTTTCACGTTTCACAAACTTAACATTTTTCGGCATTTGCCGAACCATCTTTTACACTCGATTCCTTGATTTAACTGTATTCAGAGGAATCTAAACTTGTTATCGCGCAGATGCATTAAAAATAGAATCCACTAAAATTCTTTATTCCCTCTATTCTATCCACATATCCATTTTTTAGTTATTTTCTGAAACTGTTGTGAAAAGTACTAAACATCCAATGCATCTTCTAGCAATAAGCATCACAGTAAAACTTTGGGAAGGGAAAAAAAAAAAAAAGATAATTTCGACAGTTTAAAATGTATTATTTTTATCAGCATAAACACGCATAAAGTAAAATATAAAAATACAGACAAAATGTCATTTTGTTTTCAAAGCTTTCTGTTGTGCATTCTGTACAAAAATTTTAGTCAGAAAAAAAAATAATCATTTTTCTACTTACAAAGGCTTTAAATTTGTTTGATATATTCTAAAAAATGGTGTATAAATTAAGTAATATTCAAATATTCATTTACGATGCCCATAAGCCTATCATGCAGAATTTTGCAATTCTTTAATTTCTTGAAAAATAGAAGAAAAACAATAAACAGGATGTTTTCGTGAAAACCAAAACAATTTCGCACACGCCTTCCGAAACATTTTTCAAGCAAAGTTATTTGAGTAAATTATATTTTCTATGCGGAAACGCAGGGATGAGGCTTAAGAAGAAAACTGCAGAATTTAGAGTAAATTATTGCTATCTATCTGAGATTAAAGTACTTCCTGAAAAGGCAAAACATGTTATGTGAGTATATCTCAGTATCGGACATTCTGCCTACACACACACACACACACACACACACACACACACACACACACACACACACACACACACACACACATACACACACACACACACATGTATATATATATATATATATATATATATACATGTCAAGAACTAAATCTTCTTGAAAAATAGAAGAAAAACAATAAACAGGATGTTTTCGTGAAAACCAAAACAATTTCGCACACGCCTTCCGAAACATTTTTCAAGCAAAGTTATTTGAGTAAATTATATTTTCTATGCGGAAACGCAGGGATGAGGCTTAAGAAGAAAACTGCAGAATTTAGAGTAAATTATTGCTATCTATCTGAGATTAAAGTACTTCCTGAAAAGGCAAAACATGTTATGTGAGTATATCTCAGTATCGGACATTCTGCCTACACACACACACACACACACACACACACACACACACACACACACACACACACACACATACACACACACACACACATGTATATATATATATATATATATATATATATATACATGTCAAGAACTAAATCTTCTTGAAAAATAGAAGAAAAACAATAAACAGGATGTTTTCGTGAAAACCAAAACAATTTCGCACACGCCTTCCGAAACATTTTTCAAGCAAAGTTATTTGAGTAAATTATATTTTCTATTAATCAAGAACTAAATGTTCGGATTCAAATAACATATCTTTCATTATTATGTGACAGTATAATAATTCCAAATTTAGCTATTATTTCCTTTACCTTTGTGAATACAGAGTATTTACACTGCAAAAAAAAAGTGCGCGGCAGCGTATTACTGCTTATTTTACTGTTTATTACTGTTAATTTTACGGTATAATACTGGCAGTTGGGATGCCAGTATTATACTGTAAAATCAACACTTTTTTTTTGCAGTGTAACTGCATTTATAGACCACGAACAGTAATTATTTTTCAGATTATCCATAAGTCATGCTTATGAAAGAACAAAACATGACAATTTTTTATATATTCCTTTTATCAACTTTCGTATTTTTTTAAACGTAATATTAAGCTAATTTGGCAAGATTTATCAAAATAATTTATCTAGACTAAATTCGCTTTTTCATATCTGCCAATCTTCCGGGTTATTATTATTTTTTTTTCAAATGAATTAAACATAATTTGAACCCAAAAATTATTTAATGAAAGGTTATTTACATTTCACTTGGTTATTAACTAAGTTCTTTTATTTAATAAAATTTTTGGATTTATTTGAAAGGGAAAATAAGGGAGAAAAATATGGACATGTATGGGTTTTTTCTATTTTTAAAACTTAAAACTAGAGCCATTCTTTAAAAGTGGATAAATTTTAATTGAGGGTTTCCATAACTCATTATGTGTTAATTCATGCTTATCAATCACAATTTCTCGATCAACATGCCTAAATTGATTAAATCCATTGATTTATTTGTCGAGTTTTCGCTGTTATTGTGATTATTTTTTAACACAATTCCGCCCCATTTTCAAAATCAATTAAAACATAATGTAATTTTATAAGCAAAAATCAGCTTATTCATGAATTAATATATTTTTTTCAAATTAGTACTTAACTGATTTTGTTATAACTTTAAATAAAAAAAAACATAAAATAAACTGAAAATGAGCGGTTATAAAAGATTATGAAACAATTTTTAACATTAATACAATATTATTAAGAAATTTCATTTTTTTTTCAAACAACTGAATGAGATATATAAATGACCAATTTATAAGTTAAATGCACCGCAAACGAAAACTATAGGCGAATTCTTTGTAAGGGAATTCTTTTGTGTGTGCCTGTAAACTATACATGATACACACTTCATTTTCAATAAAGAACGTTCTATAGTGACCCTTCTTAATATATAAAAATTAATATCAACCCGAATATATTTAAGCGAGTTAGAATACAGACAGACGAACAAACAGACAAACAAACCAAATTCATAAACACTTTTTAACTATGTTACGAGTAACTATGTTAAAGAGTTTAAAAAATAAAGAAGCAATTTTTAGTTGTGTTTTTGTTCGAAAAGACAATGGCTTTGCTATCTGTTTCTATATTTCAAAAGCATGTTTGACCTAATTATGAAGTTCATATGTAATACAGAAACAAAAATAAAATGCGCACATTTCACTGGGGATTATTTTTCAATACAAGTTCACAAGATTTTCATGCACGAGAAAGTTAAGACTAACCTATTAAATCACATATTTTTTCTAAGTTATCTTTTGAAATACTTAAAATCAATTAATTTTAAAATTAAGTGCTTAAACTTTTTTTTATAACTGTGAGTAAGAGTATAATTATTCAGAAATGGCAGCTTCGTAATTTGAAAAAATATGTGAATAGAAATGAGGACTAAGGAAGTGAGGTTAAACTTCGCGAATATTTCTAAGTCTTCTTTAGGCATTTATTTTAAGTCAAATAGTTTTGTAATTATCTGCTTAAGCAGTTTTATAATCGTGAAGGAAAGTACAATTACACTGATCAAGAAATTTTAACGAACTTTTTGTTTCTGAATATCGATTATGCGTTTCCTATAGATTTTAGTGTGTTGTTAAAAATGTTTTATGCCCCTTCAATTTAAAAAAAAAAAAAAAAAAAAAAAAAAAAAAAAAAAATCTAATTCTGATTTTGGGTCTATATGGGCATTTATAAATAGAGAAATTATGATAATATTACATTATTATTTTAAGTGCATTTAATCTACAAACACTTATTTCGACTTGTTATCTCTATAGAATATGTAACAATAGAATAAAAACGGTTTTTACTTTGGTAATTTTATTTATATGACCTTCATAATTTTCATATAAATTTCATTTATATTCTTAAAATATTTCTTTGAAAAATAATTAACACTATAACTTTTCAGTATTGTAAACTATGTAAGCTATGTAAATGTATATTTTATTACTAAATTCAAAGGACAAAACTCATATGTTATATTGCCCAATGCAAAAAATAACATATTCAAATTAGCATTATATTTATTTTACATATATTTTTTCAAAATCTGTGAGGATTGGAAACTTTTGAATGCCGTAATCTTTTTCAATGTCTCTTAAAATATAAAAATTACTACTTACTTCATAAGAAATAAGATATCTTACTGAATAGTGTTACAGAGATCCGAAAATAGTTTTATAAATTTGTCTACTATCTACTTCTGCTATGTATATAAAATGCAAATGAAAAGTTTTAGTATATAGCATGTCGTTGTTTAGTTATACAATTATGGCTCAAAGTTCTATAATGAGATGAACCCGATTACGAAAGATGAACCTTTTTAAAAGATTCTGCTGAATGGAGCTTGTACTGTTAGTTAGATAATTTGGGGGGAAGGTTTTCGTTTATTACACATCTTTCTACGTTGCTTAGTTATAGAGTTATGGGAGAAAGTTCTATAATTAGGTCAATCCGATTATAAAAGGGAATTTCATTCCGAACGGTTATAACCCACGTTATGCTAAATGGGTTTTTATGGGACTTACTACATTGCCAGTTAAGTAATTTTGAGGGGAAAATTTTAGTGTACAACACATCGTTCTGCGTTGCTTAATTATAGAGATATGGGAGAAAATTCTAAAATTAGGTCAACCCGATTATGAAAGATTAGCTTTTTTTTAAAAAAGTTCTGCGGATTTTGATGGAAGGTTCAATATTGTTAGATAAATTATGCAAAAAAAAAAAGTAAAAATTATACGTAACATTTGCATTAAAAATTGCAAAACTTACATTCTACGGGAGCAGAACCGCGGACAAAAGCTAGTATACATATAAAAATACTCACCATGCAAAATTTCAAACAGCTCGGTAGCCTCCTCTAGATGATCTTCGTGGAAGCAAGAGAACAAAGTTCCTCTTGGCAGGTGACCGACATCCTTGAGCCTGGGATCCCTCTGATCAACGGGCAGTTGCTCCCTAGTCAGACTGGTCAGTTGCTCGAACAGGGGCAAGATTCGGTCGGATTTGTCCTTGACAGTCATTGTCAAAGTTTAGATTCAGGCAACGAAGGAAGAGATTCTCTATACGAGTGATGTCCGTCTCTGGCCAACAGCTGAGAGTGAAGTACCACTGAAAGATGTGCCGGTATATATATGCAAAAAAATCTTCCATATTCTAAGAACTATTGTCAGCATTTCTCAATAAGATGCAAATAATATGCAAAACACTGCTTTTTAGGGACGCAGACGTAACAGGAAGCATCTTGGACTGTCCAGAAATATTCGGCAATCCATCGTAAGCTTAAGTTTGTTTTTTTCTTCTCAGAAGTAGTTTGCATGTGATAAAAAGATATTATAAGATATCCTCTTCTTAGTAAAAAAAACTATTATGATAAAAATAAATGTAATTTTATGATGTCCGAATGCCGTTTCTTGGCTACGTATAATAACATAAATATAAGATTCAGAAAATTAATGGTGCATCTATTAAAAGAATTCACAATTAAAAAAAAATCCTTATAATTAAATAAAATTAGAGACATTATCATAGAGTAAATTTGTGCTTACTTTTTCTGGAAATTTTTGTAAGTGTCATTGTCTCTAATAACATTAAACAAATTATAATGTAAATGTTCTGTAATACTAATTTTGGCTTACATATATTCCTTAAGTATGAAATTTGATAATACTCATAGCCAGAAAAGGTAATAATGATCCAATTTAAAATAAAAAAAATAAAAAAATAAAGTTATAAATACATTAACTCAGAAAGCTATCATAGAAAATAATTATGTTATTTTAGGGAGAAAAAAAATGAATAATCACATCGGAATAAAATCAAACAAATGAACATGACTTTCAAAAAATTAGCGGCACTATTCGGGTCCTGATTATTGTAAGGGCAAACAGGGCATCTGTCCAGGGCCTCCACCTCTAAAATGATCTCCAAAGCTAAAAATCATATATTTTTATTTAAAATAAATATTATTTGTGTCTAAAAATGTTATGGGAGCGCTCCAACTGGACATTTGCAACAGGGTCTCATGTAGGGTCAGTTGGGCAGCGCCCTGACAGTATTTTCTCTGAAGTTCGTTGAAAGAAGTTATTTTTTTATATATCTGTTAACTTGTAGCCCATCAGATAATAAATGATCTAAGTCAAATCAATTAGCTGTGTATAAGAAATCGATGTTCTTAAGTAACAACCTCTGAAAAGAGCGCCAAAGCTAAAAAATTAAATATTTTTACTTAAAATAAGAATAAATTGAAACTACAAAAATAGTATGGAGCTCCCCAAATGCACATTTTGCACCAGGTGCCCAAGCAGAGTTAGTCGAGCACTGACGCTATTACCTCTGAAGTTCATTAAAGAAGTTTATTTTTTTATGTATCTCTTAATCGATTCTAGCCCATTAGGTAAAAAATCAAAGTCAAATCAGTTAATTGTTACATTAGAATTTGATGTTCTTAAGTAACAACTGTTTGAATATGTCAAAAAAAAAAAAAAAAAAATCCGTTTATGCTGAAAATCAATGGCTCTCAAACATTTACGATTCCGTCTTTAGTCATTGGTTTAGAACAGGAGTGTTCAATCTTTTGGCTTCCTTGGACCGCCAAGTGAATTAAAAGAACAGGCTATTAACGAAAATCTTTATCATTCTACTCAAACAACTTATTTGCCAAACTTTCGTTTTTTTTTTTTTTTTATAGTGAAATAAACGTACTTTGAACTAGAAATTTTTGATATATAATTGAAATGAAATAAGTACCACATAGAAACAAGACTCGTGCTTAAATAATTTAATTTTTTTTTTTTTTTTTTTTTTGGGGGGGGGGGGGGGTGTTCCATGTATGACTTTTTTCACGTTAAAACCAGTGTTCTGAAAAACTCGGTGAGTTGAGATTCACGAATCCGATTCAATTGTGAGATGGTGAGTTTGGAACTTAATCTGACTCAATTATGAAATTCTGAGCGCGAAACGAACTAAATTCATTTTTTCCCGAAAATTAAGTTTAAATTACAACTCAAATTCAGATTATTATTTTTTTCTTTTTCTGTAGGGAAATATTCTCATTGTTATTATTATTATTATTATTATTATTTACAACTGCCAATTGGAAAGAAGTTTTTTGAAGAATTCTCAGAATATTGCGCGGAGGGGTGAAGGAGGGAGGGTGTCATTTGGCCTACGCAGAGGAAAAGTTTTTCTAAATGCAGAAAAATCTGTGAAAACAAGAAAATGCGACGATAAAGGATCAGACTGCGTTCAGCCTTAGCGGAACTTTTCATGTGGTTAGTCGCTCTCGCTTTCATGTGGTCAGTCTTCAGAAAGTCGGAGATATTTTAAAAGATATTCAGATATTTCAGATGATATCTTTAAAATACGAATGTATCCTACGCCCATAGGTTTAACATTAGCGAGGCGAATCGGGGAGTTTACTAGCCAACAGCCTTAAGGGAACTGGTTACTTGACATGTTTTTCACATTTCTTGAGCAGATAATTTCTTGGGAAAGCTTCCATATCTTCCGTTAATTCTGTATGCTTTACTTTGCACAGGACACTCCTAGGAAAAGTAAAAAAAAAAAAAAAAAATACAACTGTGTACACTGCTAAAGAACACATAGAAATAAAAGTTATTTGATTGTGATGATGATTGGATTTTGAATACAATATAAAAGGAGAATGTTACTTTCCTGTCTGAAGTAATGAGACCTTATCATAGTCTTCTAATTATTTAATTTAACTTCGATTCCAAATTACTGAGGAATACATTATTTTAACCACGTATTCATAGCTAAATTTTAAAACAACTGCAAGTGGTAAAAATAATCTCGTAAACATATTGAAAAAGTGATATTTGGTTGGCAATATATCTACACAGTTAAAAATTTGCAGCAAACAGACCAATTATTCACCCGTTTTTATTGATAACGGTTACATAACCGTAATTTAAACTGATCCTGTACGCTTCATAATAGAGAACGCTTCGTAATATGATCAAATAACCGTTATTTACAAAAACGATTGAATGACTGGACAGTTTACTGCAGATTTTTAAAGTATATGTATATTTTGGTATGATGGCCAAATTACTGAGGAATACATTTTTTAACTAAGTATTCATAACTATATTTTAAAACAACTGCAAGTGGTAAAAATAATCTCCTAAACAAATTTCAAAAAGTGATATTTGGTTGGCAATATAACACAGTTAAAACACAGTTACATAGTTAAATACACAGTTAAATACACAATACACAGTTAAAAATTTGCAGCAAACTGTCCAACTATTCACCCGTTATTATTGATAACGGTTACATAACTTTAATTTAAACCGATCCTGACCAATGAGAACGCTTCATAATATGATCAAATTACCGTTATTTACAAAAACGATTGAATGACTGGACAGTTTAATGCAAATTTTTAATAGTACATGTATATTTTGGTATGATGGCCAAATTACTCAGGAATACATTTTTTAACCACGTATTCATAGCTATATTTTAAAACAACTGCAAGTGGTAAAAATAATCTCGTGAACATATTAATTAAAAAAGTCCTTCCGGCCTGTACCGGGAGGAAAAGGTAGCTTTCCTATATCTTCGTTTTAAAATTTTAGCTAATGTTACACGAAAACAGCAAGTTAAAATGCAAAGAAACGTTTACAAAAGATTCGTTAATACTGAATTTGAATAAGAAATTTGCCAAATTATTGAGCAATAGCCAAATTGGCTTCATTTATGAAGACTTATTTTGGTCGCCAAATTTGGCGATATTTTTCCAAATGTCGCCAATTTTGCCAATTTTGTCGCCAATTTTGCCAATTTTGTCGCCAATTTTGTCGCCAATATCGCCAATTTTGGCGCTAACGGATATGAATATATAGTTTTATGCGTATGACTGGGAAAATTATTACAACAATGAAAGAAAATAATTTGCGAGTAATCGCGTTAATGTGCTGTTTTGTTTCAAAATGTCAGCCACCCTAGAATTTCAAACTGCTCTATCTCAGCCATTTTTGAAGATAGAGGTAAACCAAAAAATGCTCTGGAATCCTTGTATCAAGGCCTAAAAGTAATTAAAAAATAAATTTGAATTTTTAATTTTTTTGTATATTTATTTTAGTTTTAAATTTTTAAATGGCCGCCATCTTGAAACAAAATGGCGGACCAAGCTGGCCAACGAACTCGGTCGAGACATTGGTTAGCTTAATACACACAATTAGTTTCATCCAAATTGATTTATAAATACGAGCGTTATCGTATGACATAGGTCAGATATATATATATATATATATATAAATCAACATTTGAACGGAGGGTGGTTTTGGGGTCTGGGGGTCATGATCGGTGAAAATATATCGAAATTTTCTGGAACTGCTTTCCTCCGAACGGCTGCAATAGGTAGCTTTATTTTTTTTTTGTATTGAAAGCTACCTAAAAGTGATGTTTGGTTGGCAATATATCTACACAGTTAAAAATTTGCAGCAAACAGACCCATTATTCACTCGTTTTTATTGATAACGGTTACATAACCTGAATTTAAACCGATCCTGACCAATGAGAACACTTCATAATATGATCAAATAACCGTTATTTACAAAAACGATTGAATGACTGGACAGTTTACTGCAGATTTATAATATTTTATGTATAAATTGGTATGGCGGGCTCAGTCACTTTAAAATTTACATATATATATCTTTAGTTTTTTAGACTATGAAATAAAATAAATAAATAAAAGGATAGCATCGCATGGTTTGTTTTTATTTATTTTTTAATATTTAAGATAATCTCGTAAAATTGTGGGCAATTAGTTTCCTAAATATCCAACGTAAGTTTCTCATTGAAATGGACTCATCTGTTTGAAAATGTACAGTGAAAACCTCGATAACTCGAAGCACCAAAGATATAAAATATGTCGATATAGGAGAATTTCGAGTTAGCGAGGTTTCACATAGTTTCATATTTGAAACTTTGTCATAAAGATCTTTTATGTAGTTTTATTTTAAAATAATAAAATATGTATAATAAGTAAGAATATACTATTTTGTATCAAATATGTGTATTAAATCTTAGAATTATTATATGTGCATTAAAATGTTTCTTGAAAACGAGGAAAGTGATTTTGAGTAAAATAAAAAGTTAAGTTTTATTATAGAAGCAAATATTGAATTTTAACTAAAAAGTTTTGATCAATGAATGAAGAAGCAAGTTCTACGATTAAAGTTGTGATAGAATAGATCCAATTATAATCGCCTTAAGCGGGTTTCAGCTAAAATTCGACGAATTAACGAGTTTATTCTTCATTAAAAGATAGCATTGTGCCCATCATAGAAAATTTTGCACAGTAAAATTTTGCTCAGAAATTTTTTTGCACAGTATAGGAAAGTGTACCTAGCTTTAAGAACACAACACACAGGGCCGGATTTAGGTGAGGGCATGAGGAACTAAAGCCAGGGGGCTTTCAGAAATTTTCAAGGTTTTGACAATTTTTTTTTTTAATGAGAAATGCAAAATTTTGCATATAGGAAAATTTTAGAGCATATAATTAAATTCTTGGTCTTGAAAAGCATATACTTTCTAACGTAATAAATAACTTTACAGTGTATGTTTAATGCATTTCCATTCATAAATGCATGAAATTTGCATTTATTCTCATTCAAATATATATTAATAACTCGAATAGAATTTTACAGTTATCTATAAATGCAAGGGATCTTTCAGAAAATGCTGTCAAAATAGGCGTTCAAAACTATTTTCGAGACGTGACAGTACGAGAACGGCCGCCATCAGAAAGCAATCGAATGTAATAATTATAAAGATGTGTACGATTTATCGAAAAAGGAAAAACTCTATTTGATTCTTAGGTGCCAGTTTTATGCATTTAACATGCAAAAATGAATTCCTGAATGTTTCAGAAAATTTCATTTTGTTGAACGAAGAAGATAAAATTTTCGAGTTAAATTTAAATCCTCGAGTTTCAATTTGATTTTTTTTTTTTTTTGTCAGACAATTAATTTTTATCGGTAGAACAAATCCAGTGTAAAGAGAACAAGATTTGTTTTTAAGCGAATTAGTAACATGACAAGCTTATTAAAATGAATGAAAACACTTTTAACCTCTTAATATTTAATTGTTTAAAGTCATGGGAAAATAAAGGAAAAATTGATATAATTTAAAAATTCAAGGAAGGGTCATGACTTTCCTATACTGTAATGACGATACGAGCTGAGCCTGAGCCCGAGGGGCCCGATTCGGGCTCAAAGTGAAATATTTATTTATTCACAAATTGGAAAAAAAGAAAACACTTGCTATTTAAAAAAAAAAAGGAATGTATTCTAAGATTCTTAATGTGTTTTACAATGCCTTAAAAATCAGCTTAAGTGAGAATTGAATTGATGAGATATAAGGAGACATATAGATTCGGAAGCCTTTGCCCTGTCAGTGTTAACAACATAAAGAAGACGTGAGTGGGAGATTCCTTGTCTATTCTCGATTTCTTTTTTAGGTCTTTTTGCAGAATTAGTGGGAAATAGAACTCACGTCCCTCTGCCTCAGTTGTAAAATAATATTTTGAAAGTATAGGAATTGTGATTTTTGCCGATTTCTGCCAATGGTTGGGTATAAATAACAAATTTCCGATTTCAAACCGATTTTTAGCGACATGAAAATCACGAAACGTTGTCATAAGAGAGTATTTACAATTAATACTTATTTCTAAGTAAGAAGATTTTTTAATCCGAAAATTAATCTTGAAACAATTGCAAAATATTATTAACAATTTTCTACTGCGTACTTTTGTTATCAGGCATGGGCAGATTCTGATGAAACAAAATGTTTTGGGTTCGAGCGGCTCCGCCTTCGTGAAAAAAAAAAAAAAAAAAAAAAAAAAAAAAAACACGAAATCATCTCTAAAACTAATGATGCCTTATTAAAACTAGTCGGAAGTGCCAATTCGAGAAATCTCTTTTATATTATCTCATACTTCAAAAAGCACAATTTTTTTAATTAAGCACTTTAGATACAAACAAGAACAAAAAAAATCATGCATCAAGCATAGATTATGTAACACATTCCAACACTTTCAAAATAATTTCACAAATCTTTACCGTTTAATAAGGTGAAATCTAAGTAAACAAAGTCTAACAAGGGGACTGCCAAACATGATGCGCACAGATTTTGATGATTTTAAAGTATGTTGTAGGTATGTAAAGTATGTTGTATCATACCCCTAACTATTCAGGTCAAAGGTTTCCTTCAAATGGACTTTAGTTTTCAAGAAATTTCTGGTTAAAGTTCAGCATGCATTTCAAATACGCATTACTTCGCGATCTTGGACAAGGGCTACGTGGTGCAGTGATAGCGTTGGCGATTTGAGAGCCGGAGATGAGGATTCTGTCCTCTCATGTGACTTTTACCTTTTTTAACCAATTTTATATATTTGTCGCGTTATAAGTTTTATGCAGAATTATGAATTCTGCATCTTTGAACTTTTTGATATTTTCCTAATAAATTCCACTTACATTTTCGAATATTTCGTGAAAACTTATAGTTTTTGCGCAATTTTTATTCTAATATTTCTGTTGACGAAAATCTAAGCTAATTTATGTCTTGATATCTCGTCTTTTTAAAATGATTATTGTTTAAATTTATGTATATTTGCTTATTTATTTATCGTATTTAGGAAATAAGGCATTTTTTTTATTTGCATTTTCTATTTAAAAAAAATTAAATGATTAAGAAAAAATTAACAAAATAATGTATCCTTTTAATATTTGATTTGTTCTAAATACATTGATATATGTTAACTGCTAAAATACTAAAATATTTATCATCACCGACATCGACATTTTCAGTTTATTAAATATGGAACTAATTGTGTGATACCTATCGTACAAATATTCTAAACAAATTCCGCATTAAAAATCGCCTTTAAATAATTGTTTTAACAATATTGGAAGAATGTATAAATTAGCATATTATATATTCTTTAAATACTTAAATTTTGATAAATATATTAAAAAATGCATTAAATTTGAAAAAGAAATTATTTCAAACCTGGTAATTGCCTGCAAAGGAAGCTAAACGAAATGGATAAAAAAAATATATATTTATTCTGATATTACCGTAAAAGTCATTGCAGACGATTTTTTTTCAGATATTTTTTATATGTATTGTAATTTACAAACGATTTTTCATTTCTAGTTGAATTTTTCTGGCATCGACATGTTAGACTGAAAAAAAAATTAATTGTAATATATTATTTTTTATTTGTGCAAATCAAAAATGATGTTGAGTTTGAACTTTACAGTTAAATGTATTTAAATAACATAAAATATATATATATATAATACTGGCTAAAACTTGGATATAAGCGTTATTGCTTTAATATTTTATTACTCCTTCAAGATACGTTGTTGGAATTAATTAGTTTGGAATTTGGTCAAAAAAAATTGTAAATTGTAAATTTTTACGATATATTCGAAAATGTAAATGGAATTTATTAGGAAAATATCAAAAAGTTCAAAGATTCAGAATTCATAATTCTGCATAAAACTTATAACGCGACCAATATATAAATTTTTTTAAAAAAGGTAAAAGTCACATGACAGGACAGAACCCTCATCTCCGGCTCTCAAATCGCGAAAGCCACCTCTGCACCACGGAGACCTTGCTCAAGATCGCGAACTAATGGGTATTTGAAATGCATGCTGAACTTTAACCCCAAATTTCTCGAAAACTAAAGCCCATTTGAAGGAAACCTTTGACCTGAATAGTTAGGGGTATGATCCCTACAACATATTTTAAAATCATCAAAATCTGTGCGCATCATGTTTGGTGGTTCCCTTGTAAGTCAAACCGGGTGGCGAGGCCTAGCTTTCGGCTTAAGCTCACCTAGCCCCGCCCAGCAGTTTTGTTTACTATGCGGCAAAGCCTTACAAGATAATTATTAAAGTTGAGAGAAGACAATAAATACAAAACAATACTAATAGCTCACTTATTGAACGATAAACAATTAATAAATACGATAATGACAAATGAAATAATCATAGAATAAACACAAATCAAATATCACCATGAGATTAGAGAAGTAGTACTAAAACACAAATTCCAAAAATTCAAATTTTGATGATATAATGAGTCGCCTGATATCTATCCCCAGTATATCTGCCCCCATACGTCGCATTTAGGTCACAGCAGAAGGGGATACATATACAGGTTCACTTTCTTCGAGAGTCGGATATCCGACCCCAGTATATCTGCCCCCATATCAGAAGGGGCCATATATCAAAAACTAGTTCGTGTTACTTTCGTCGAGACCTGGATAACCGTCCCCTGTATATTTGCCCCCGTACTTCATCTTGACGTCATAGCAGAAGGGGACATTTATCAAGGGGTAACATATCCGATGCTTGGACCTTTTACTTTTGAGGGGAGCATTGGATATCCGACCCCTGTATATCTGCCCCCATACGTCATCTTGAAGCCACAGCAGAGGGGACACATATCCAGTGCTAGAATATTTTCACGCTCGTCGAGAGTTGGATATCCGACCCCTGTATATGTATCCCCTGTTACGTACAGTTTTTATTTTTTGCCGTGAACTAATATACGTCCTTATTTATCTAGAAATCGGTAGACGTCATTCAGATTATAACACACCAATTAGATACATATATATATACATAATTGAAACAATATAAATATTGTTTGAATTATGTATTGTTATATTTAATAACATTACATAATTGAATTTTGTTATATATAATATATGTATTAGGTTTCAATGTATTGAATACCATATATCTATTGAAATTTGTAATGTAAAAAGTATTTCTTTTAAATAATTTTTTCCTTTTTTAAAAACGAGTTATAGTTAGATGGCTAGAAATTATTTTCAAATGAAAAAATATATATATTATTGCTGATTTTCCATCTGTGCCTAATTCCTGTTGATAGCACATACGAACAAAACAATAACGAAAAATAATGTCGATTGCACAGATTATAAAACACCTTCCAACTATTTTTACTTATTACATTTATCCACTATCAGTTTTTCGAAATATATTCTGAACTTTCATGCAATGTTAAAGATTAAATAACTTTCTTTGAATTTGTTCAAGAAAAACATGATCAAAATATACTTCAAATAAATTCTGCCACTAGACCGTAATGTAATGTGTCCGAATTCTTTTGTGTACCTCGTGTAAAAACTGTAAATGCTAGATACAGCATTTTTTTTATAAGGAACTTGCTGTATAGCATTTCTTACGACCCTCAGAAAGTCTCAGAAAATGTCTCAGAAAGTTCCTCATTGTTGAGCAAGGAATTTGAAAGCTACCTTAATGACATATATCAATTTTGTGGTTTTTATTTGTCAATATTTTCCCGAAAGTTAGAGCACGAACAGACAGACAGTCAAAACAAAATTATAAAGACATGCCTCACACATACATTATTGCACCCTTTCCAACACGACGAACATATACATTAAGCTACAGTTTACGCTATATCTTTTTATATCTACATTTTACGCTATATACTTTCTTGAAATGGCCTCAGAAACTGCGTGGTCCGGCGACTACCAGGGACACGAAAAACTAAAGTGTATGAAATTCACTAACTATTAAGTGAAAATTTAAGGTTGTTCTCAAATTCCCTCCTGAACAACTTGAAACTTTCTGACTACTTTTTCTAACACATTTTTAAACCTAAACGCATAAAATTTGCAAGCCTGACTATAAAAACGATGGAAATTGGATTGAGTACTACATTTGTGATAAATAAATTATTTATCAAGTTACAAATGATTGTTGTCACGTGACGACCACTTTTTCCCCTTTCCCTCGCTGCCGCGTCCGGAAATTCGATTCAAAACGCCAACTTTCAAAGTATATTCTGAAAGAAATTTCTGTCTTTACCAAAAAAAGGTAAAACATCATTCGATTACATAGTTTCTGTACTCATAAAAAATAGACATTTGTTCTTTAAAAAATTAGTAATTTTTTTAAAATAAATATTTCTGTAAATCCCTTAGTCAAATCAAAACTTATAATTTTCATATCAAATGTGAAAAAAGTATTCAAAAAAGTCATTCCGGCCTGCACCGGGGGGAAAAGGTAGCTTCCATATTCCATGGAATTTCAAACAGCTATATCGCAGCCGTTTTTTAAGATAAAGCCAAAACAAAATATGCTCCGGAATCCATGTATCATGATCTAACAGTTCACGGAAACAACTTTTTAAATTTATAATTTTATTTTACATCTTTTAGAACATCTTTTTACATTTTTTAACTGGCCTCCACTTTGAAACTAGATGGCGCATGATGCTGGCCAACGAACTCGGTCGAAACTTTGGTATGTTCTGTACACATGATCAGTCACATTCGTATCGGTTCATAAATACGAGAGTTATAGCATAACAAAAATCAGGTTGTTTCAAAATGTCAGCCTCCCTAGAATTTCAAACTGCCATATCTCAGCCGTTTTTTTTTTTTTTTTTTAAGATAAAACCAAAAACTGATCCGTAATCCTTGTATCACAATCTAACACTTAACGGAAACAATTTTTCAAATTTATAATTTTTTTGTTCATCTTTTTGAGTTTTTAATAAATTAAAAAAAATTAACTGGCCGCCATTTTGAAACAAGATGGTGGATGAAGCTGACCAACGAACTCGGTTGAGACCTTGGTATGTCCTATACACATACTCAGTCACAACCAAATAGGTTCATAAATAAGAGAGTTACAGCATGACAAATATCAGATATCTATATCTATATCTATATCTATATCTATATCTATATCTATATATCTATACTAATAAAAGAAAGTTTCGCTCTGTGTGTGTGTGTGTGTGTGTGTGTGTTTGTCTGCGATGGCTAGCAAAATCTAGCCCACCTAGAAGTCTGAAAATTTAGGTGTGTATAGCCCAATGTCTGGCCATGTGTACCTGAGTCTCAGAATTTTAATATTTTGATAATTACCCATCATATTAATTATATTCTCATTAAACATCGCATCAAAAATGCCATCTTTTTAATCAAAATGGCTAAAGAAAAGAATTGCTGTTGGGATTTGCAAGCGGAAATGAATGAATTCGAAATTATTTTAATAATTAGCGAATTTTAAGAAAACTAATTAAGATATCAATTTGAAAATTTCTGAGCATATGTAGAAAAAAAAAATCTGCATCCGACTATGCGATTTGTGAAAAATTCGGCCGGTATTTTTCCTTAATTTATGCAAAAATCTGCCGGCGCCAGTGAAATAAATCGGAGAGAGTTTCATACAGGGATCTGCTTTCATTAAAAACTAAACTACGAAGAGATCTATTTCTCTGGCCGATCCCTCCATTTAGTTTGCGAAAATGAAAGTAAATAATTGCCAATTTTTACTAATGAACAAAAATTTAGATAACTAATTAAGATATAGATCTGAAATTGAGGATGGGTAAAGTTGTCCTCTGCCGGCTATTTTAGCGTAGCGTCTTCGTTATGTTCTAATTATCAGAAAAATTTAATTATTTTTTTAATGATCGCGTTAATGTAGGTGAAGGTGGTTTTCTTGAACAAATTATTCGTTATATTTGCGAGTATAGGGAGGGAGGGGGTTAACGCCTTGCTCTGAGATTGTTATTATCTTTGGCCCGGACAATGCCGGGAGTGTAGCTAGTACTAATATAAAACAAAATTACTGTGTGTGTCTGTGTGTCTGTCTGTCTACGATGGCCAACGAAATGTAGCGCACCTAGAAGTAAGAAAATTTAGATTTATGTAGTACAAGGCCTGATCTGATGCACCTGGGACTCAGAATTCTAATATATTTATAATTACCCACGATATTAATTAGAATCTCATTAAAAATCGCATCGAAAATGCCATCTTTTTTAATAAAATGACTAAAGAAAAGAACATCTGTTCTCAATTTGCAAGTAGAAATGAACAAATTTGAAATTTATTTATTAATTAGCGAATTTTAAGAAAACTAATTAAGATATTGATTGAAATTTTTAATCATAAGTAGAAACATTTTCGACATCCGATAATGCAATTTTTGTAAAATTCGGCCGGTAATCTTCCTTAATTTTTACAAAAAACTGCAAAAATATGGTGGTGTGTATGCATGTGTATGCACATGTGTGTATGCATGTATGCCCCCACATGTACACATACATGTGTGTATGCATGTATGCCCCCACATGTACACATACATCTGTGTATGCATGTATGCCCCCACATGTGCACATACATGTGTGTATGCATGTATGCCCACATATGTACACATACATGTGTGTATGCATGTATGCCCCCACATGTACACATACATGTGTGTATGCATGTATGCCCCCACATGTACACATACATGTGTGTTTGCATGTATGTGCATTTTACAACGTTAAAAAAATCCGAGAAAGTTTCAGACATGGATCGGCTTACATTAAACACTGAACTACAAAGATATTCGTTTCTCTGGCGATCCCTCCATATACTTTGCAAAAATGAAAGGAAATAATTGCCAATTTTTACTAATGAACAAATATAACTAATTAAGATATAGATTTGAATTTGAGGATGGGAAGGGGTGCCATCTGGCGGCTATTTTAGCGTTATGTTCTAACTATCAGAAAAAAAAAATTCTTTTTTTTAAAATGATCCCGTTAATGTAGGGGAAGAGGATTTCCTTGAACAAATTATTCGTTATATTTGCGGGTATGGGTAGGTGGGGGGGGGGGGGGTGTTAAGGCCTTGCTCTGATTTGTACAAAACAAATTCCATTTAAGAAATTTAACATTTTTAGCTTCTCCCGTATCGTTTTATAAATGTTATATATAGAGAATACCGGAAATTTCAAATAACGATTTTCGTAAAAATTAAATTTATGTTCCTAATAAAAGTACACAACCCGTATTTACTTGATGCATACCAACAAACAAAGTAAATGAATTGTTGTTGAGCACTTGATCAAGCGCCCCCTGGCGGGAAACACTACAAGCTTTTTTTCTCTAACAGTGCTTTGTTATCTCGGGTTCTACGGGCCCGATCACAACGGGCTATGGTTAATTCGACTTTTCGATCGCGTTACAGACTTTAGTTTTACCTTCCACCGCCAGGGGCCCATAATTTTCTGGAGTTCTATGGGCCCAATTTTGACGGTAATTGGTTCATCCAACTCCCTTGATACAACAGGTACCCGTGTCGGATGTTCGAATCTAACAAATGACGTACCCTGGTGTTAGAAAGTGGAACTAAATGATTTTGCTGGCGTGCACGTCACGCCTACTATATGGTACCGGAGGCAGCGGGGACACGTGTGGGAGTTTCGTTCGGAAGATGATTTATTTGAACAGAGTGACTCCCCTGGCGAGTGACTCCCCTGTGAAAGATGGAACTAAAAGACTTTGCAGCGCATGCGCTTCATGCCTACTATACGGTGCCGCAGGCAGCGGGAACACGTGTCGGAGGTTCATTTAGATGAGAATGCGCATCCTGTCGGCGGTAGGTGGAAATAGAGGATTTTCCGTCATGTGCGCAGCACTTTTAAATAAATGATTTCCCGTACGGCTGCAATAGGTAGCTTTTTGTATTGAAAGCTACCTAAAATATTTTAGAAGCTAGAATATTTTAGTAATTTTCATTAAAGCATTTACATTTAAAAGGGAATACATATATAAATTTATATTTCAGGAAAACAAAATTATTATAATAAATAAAGGATTATAGATATAAGATATATACGTATATATCGTATATGTGATATTATTTATCTCTCTTTCTATATATGTATATCTGATATTATAGGACAAAGCGATTTTATATATATCACTCTATTTTGTATATGTATATACCTTTGTATAATAGGTGTGCGAAGGTACGCAATCATGATTCAGTGGTTAAGATAAAAAAAAAAAAAAACATTGAGTCATGATTAGATTTTGCTAGGGTTACAACCACGCAATCACTTTCAATTTATATTCTCACTACTATTTAAAACTGAAAAGCTTAAACTAATATCCAGTGATAGCAGCATTGAAAAATTCTACAAATTTCGGTACATGTGTTAAAGCATTGTGTACTAAAGAGGAATTCCTATTCGAAACACATTCTTTTTTGTATAGAACTAGTTTTTTTCCTGATTAAAAAAATTTAAAAGGGAATCTATTTCGTGAAAGAAGTATTCTTCGAGAATAAAAGATTATTTTACAATGTGTCTGAAATTTTTTATAATGAAACTTTATAATTATTTTGATTCCGTTATAAATTCTCTAAAACTTAATTTCATTCTTTAAAAAGTATTCTTCGAGGTGTTTTTAGAAGAAAAAATATTTATGAATGATACCACACGAGTCGAAAAAAGTGTGATTGTAATAGATAGTATTTATAAGAAAGTGAGAAAGTATCAGGGCACGGACAGCCCAATAGTTAGCGTATCAATAATAAAATAATAAATTCGAGCTCAAGTTCGCGGGCTCAAAACCGACGCAAACGAATGAAACTAAAAAGTCCTTATGAATAAGACATGTTGGCTTTCTGATTTTAAAAGTAATATAATTTTCCAGCGTACGCGCAATCACATCGATTTCAAGATCTTTAAATTTTTCTAGCTTTGTTATAATATGATGACTATCATAATTTTTCAAGTTATGGAATATAACAGGGATTGTTTTACATTGCTTATAGTTCAAGTTACATTCCACATGTGTAGCTCCTCTGTATACACCTTACAGGTGATTATGGTCACGTGTGCGTTTCTAACCTAATACTTTTTTACAAATTGAACACGGATCATATACAATTTTTAGTTTCGCAACGTTTTATCGCATGAGTTATTGGCGAATCCTTAACAAAAAATTTGAATTTTATAATTATAGGTTATATACATGGTTGAAAAATTATAAATTAGTATAGGTGATTGGTTATGAAATAAAATTTGTGATTAGCGAATTAATTTATTATAATTTTAGATAGTCACGTGACATACATTTAAAAAAATCCATATGTGTTATGGTAATGATAAGCTACGGCTGCCGAAGGCAGTCTAGTTCACAGCGGATTCCGGGCTCTGGTTAGCCCATACGAGGTCACGAACAAGAAGGGCCGGTTTACCCGGACACCTCCAAGGTGGTGCTCTTTGGCCTGGGGAAAGACGGGGGCCGAATCCTACCTGCGCCTCTCACCCTAACCCAAATGAGTTAAGTTCAGCGGACGCTGTGACTTGCGGTGGAGCCCAAGTGCAGGACACCACCACCTGACACTTGGGCGGACGCAGAGACGACCCGACGGCCTTGTTGCCAGAACCTCATAAGAGGATCCGGATTGTAGGCCATTGCCGAAACACCCCACGACCCATTACTGTAACCACGCCTTCCGATTATCAAATCCTAGGGAAGGAGGAAGCGACTAGTTCATCGGACGTGGCGAGCAGAAGGTGCTTCTTGCCAACCCGGGGCTTCGAAGAAAGTTAATCCCTGACGCACAGACACGCCTTGGCTAAGGTTGTCCCCCACTAGAATAGCTTCCCGCGAGACAGAACCCCATAGGCGAAACTAGGACGTGGTCAAGCGACCCCATTCGAGGAGATCATACCCATATTTATATAACTACGACATTCATGCACTACTACATATATACACTACTGCATGCAAAACATAACACAACACATAGAGATAAGGAAATCATACCTACCTGTTTACCTTACCTGTGGGTTCTCGAGTAGGACTCTTAACCCACTAATTATGCACCATGACCCCCAGCGCCGTAAATGCCGCGGGCTGGTTGATTTGCATTTAAACGTGGTCGGCGACCACGAAAAGCATTTACGCTTCGGCCTGCCCTTCGACGACCCAGATTGCGGTCCAGTGTCCGAACAAGGAGGTCCTGGACTATGAGCCTCACTCCCTTGCGGCAATAACCGTCTAGACATAAGTCATGCAGCGTTCGAGTCCGGAAGTCACGAGGAAAGAATGTTTCTCTCTCGGACCACCAGAAGTTGCACTCGTACAGACAGTGTCTGACTGTGCTGACGCGCGTTCCGAAGAAATATACTGAGATGTTTCCGAAGAGGCGTCTCTGAAAGTCGCCGAAGGCGCCATGTCCCGTAAGGGCCTGGTTCACATAGAATTCTCCCTGCAGTCTGCGAGTGCGGACCCGCGGGAAAACCTCATACGTCGCTCGACCGTGCTCAGAATCGGTCTATCTTTCTTGCCAAGATGCTACGGCCCGACCCAGAAGAATTTTCTTGGCCTGGCGGCGCGTTTTCCTGATCTCCACGTCGACAGTTTGTCGTGTCGTGGCTGCCTTGGCCAACGCATCCGCACGTTCATTGTATACGTGACCGACGTGAGCACGAACCCAGCGAAGATGAGGCTCGACTCCAGTTTGCTTCACCAATTCCTTAATCTCAACAATTGCCTTGTGTTTTGGCACCAGTCTATTAAGCGCTTGGAGCACCGATCTCGAGTCTGAGTAGAGATCGAGCTCACTGAGACCTCGCAGATGGGCGTCTGTTATTGCTTCTTTGATCGCGTGAACCTCCGCCACAAATACTTCTGCACCATTCGTGAGACGTAACTGACTCTCTCGTTCGATTAGGCCCTCGACAACAGCAAGGAACGCACACCCAACGGTCTCGTTCATTTGCTTGGATCCGTCCGTGTAGTAGGAACACGTCGTCTTTGGGGTGAGGTCTTAAGTCCATGGGATCCACCGAAGGTCGTCTCTGTTGAGAGTTGGTTTCCACAGCTCGACAGTTCCGGGGTTTAGCCCAGTGCCGTCAATGCTTGCGTTCCAACGGACCAGAGACTTGAAGTCTCGGTCCAGCTCTGAACGTAGGTCGAGAGGCAAAACCCCTGCCAACACGTTTAGAGCATCCGTCGAAACCGTCTTGTAACACTTGGTAACGCACAGCAGTAGACCCCGCTGCGCGCTTAGTGACCGATTTTTCAACACTACTTTACCGTTGTACCAGACTAGTGCGTAGAGCATCTTGCGGAGGTGCGGCTTGATTCCCCAGCTCACTGCAGTAAGTCGGTTCATCTTGTGAAGTACCTTGAACGCCTTTTCCTGAACCTGGTCCAGGTGGGGCATCCAACTAAGGTGGCTGTCAATCGTAACCCTAAGTACTGTATGTTCCATCGATGTGCTACCTTGTGGCCTGCCATACGGATGGGCGTCGATGGCTGGTACTTGAAAGGTGCCCTTGGGAGGAACGATTGAGTGGCAGCACTTGGCGTAGCTGAAAGTGAGGACGAAATCCATCGCCCAGCTGTGGATCTTGGAGAGAACCGGTCTGAGCACAGTCGCGAACCTCATGACCGCCTTTTGACGTGGTACCACAAAGACGTCATCAGCGAAGGTCTGGACAGCCCACTTCTCGTCAATTGGAACTGGCAAGCGATCCAAATCGTCCAAAAGGACGTTTGTTACAACCAGCCAGAGAGTCGGGCCGAGACACGACCCCTGAGGAACGCCTACGTTGTAGTAGTGCTCCCGTCGTGGAGGATAATCGAACGATACCAGGGTTAGTTGTCGATCATCCCCAGGAGATACGGCTCAACGCCGTAGTCCTTCAAGCATTGGAGGACAGCGGCTCGCCGTACGCTGTTGAAAGCGCTCTTGATGTCTAACGTAAGCAGACATGTGTTAGCTTCACGTCTCTTTGATTCGGCTATGTAGTGCAACACCTTTCGTTGCGCCTCTACGGTACTGACATTCTTGCGAAAGCCGTACTGATGCGGGTGGATCTTACCGTTGGTCTCTAGATAGAGCGCCAATCTTGCTGCGCACAACTTGTCTAGAATCTTCCCGAGGGTCGGGAGTAAACAAATCGGACGGTAGGAATCTGGGTCGCTCGGTTCCTTGCCGGATTTGACAAAGTAAACAGCAACCACCCGCTTCCAAGTCCGCGGAAAACAAGACTTCCTCAAACAGTGGTTATACAAGGCCAGTAACCATTGAGGATGGAACTGGAGGACCTTACGGGCGATCTCTAAACTGATACCATCGTTGCCGGGTGCCTTATTAGGCGGCAGCGATTCGACTGCAAGCTCCAGCTCTTCCAATGTGAACCAGTCCGGTTCGCCGGTCCTAATGATTTCGACCCGCGAGGTTTCGGCGGCCTGTAGGAAATGGTGTCTAGCAAGTGCATCCTGAGATTTCTCCCAGATGGAGACTTCCTCACCGGAGGGAAGGACCAGCAAAACGGGCGCCTCCCGTCTCGACTTGCCCTTTACCACATCAACTACTCGGCCTGGCCTATCCGTGACAGGTCCTTCGGAAATAAATTTCCTGGACCAGGCACGTTTTGTGCGCAGGATCGACTTCTTGTATTCTGCTCGCTTACGCTTAAAGAGGGCGCCAAGTGTCGCTCTCCGAGTCGGCTCCAGATTATTCTGGTAGAGCCGCTTCAGCGTGCGCAGACGAGATCTGATGCTGGTCAACGCAGTTGTCCACCAACATGCACCCTTGCGACGAACAAGCTTTCGGCGTTTGTGCTTCTGACACAGCTTCACCAAAGTTGACATCAAGTGTTCAACACCCTCCTCCGGGGTGGCGAAATCGTACCATCTCAGATCCGCTGTTTGCAGATCACGGAGGAACTCATCCAAGACTAAGTCCCTTGGGATCCAACGTCTGTTGGTTCCTCTAGGTTGACCTCAGCCTGCCTTCATAGGTCCATAGCATGAGACGGTGGTCACTGAGTCTTTAGATGTCGGAGATCCTCCAATCCGCAATGCGACTGGCGCAGAAATGGACGAGAAGGACGTCGATCCAGCCTTTCCCTTCAAGGCCAAGGAATGTGGGAGGACCGTCTGGGTCGTTAACGATTTCAAGGTTTGCGTTCGAGGCGAAGGCAATCAGAGATCGCCCTCTGGGATCCGTGGGTCGCTGCCTCAAATCGTGGTCTTTGTATTGAATTCTCCAACCAGAACGACGTTGTCATTCGGGTATTGCATCAACAGCGTATCCAACGGTTCGAGAACGAGGTTGATATCTTCAGAAGGGACACAGTAACACGTTATTACCAGTACCCAACTGCTCGGCCACTTGCAGGGGATGGCCACCACATCCGGGTGTCTCAAGACCGTGCAGAAGGACACTCGCTTGCTCACCCAGAAGGCCGCCCGAAAAAGGTTACCCGCCGAGTGAACTTGCGCGTAGTCCCTAGGCGTACCGGTGACGGAGCCCTCGCCGACGTATGGTTCATTGAGTGAAACGATGTCTGTCTCTTGCGACAGAGTATCCTGAGCCAGTTGGTTTGCGTCCGCCATAGCAAGGTGGCAATTAAGATGTGCGAAAGTCGGGTTTATCCCCATGATGACGCTGTTCTTAATTGTTCGACCTCCAACTTGTGGATTTGACACTCATTAGAACCTGCGGCATGACTGGTCGACAATTGCTTGCCGTTTGGTCTCCGTTCGTTCCTGGTTCTGCAGTTCGGGCAGCAGAGCGCGTCCGCACTGCATTCTGAGGTTGTGTGATCCGAGACGCCGTACCTCCCACACAGGGACACATTTCGGCACACCTTCTGTGTGTGGCCGTACTTCCAGCAACAATAGCGAATCAGAGGCCTCTGATTTGGCCGGAAGTCCACCTGTCACCAACACACACTCAATTTGCGAACCCGCTCCACACGCTCATATGAACTCTCATCAATCGCTATTACGTGATTACGACCGCGTTTCCCTGTGAACGAAGTTCTGAGTTCAAGGGAAGCCCCTTGAAGAATCTCATTCTGCTCCAGGATCGCAGGAATCACGTCGGCATTGGATAGATCCGAGTCCACACCGAAGACAATGATAAACGGGGTGCGTCGACGCGGTCTCGAAATCGATTAATCGCTCACTAGTTCCGTCTTCCCTATTTCGGCCTCCAGCCTCTCGAGATCTGCGGTGCTGTCTGTTATAATGACAATGCCTAAACCTGAGATATCCCGCACACCTCTGATTCTGATTTTGGCCTTGATAGGGTCGATTTCGCTAGTTACTTTTGTCCGAATGAAATTGGAGGAAACGTCAGAGTGTGTGGCCGGTGTTTTCGGCCACACTATGAGGGCTAGTTCCTCTTTAGGTTTGGCTTTGGCTTTTGGCTTCTGCTTCCCCTTCTGGGCGGATTCCTTTGGATGGGGATTCGCACCTTTTGGGCGTCCCGCCCGATCCATCTCCCGCTGTTTCTTCCTTGCATTCCTGGACACAACTTTGGACCAAGAGCCGTCCTCATCAGCCATTAATCCACCTAGCTAGGTTTCTGGAAGATCGTCTACGGAAGACGCGTCCGAATCATGAGATTGGACTTTGCTCTTCCTCGAATCTTTCTTACTTCCCTCACGATCGTCCTTAGAGCTCTAAGAGTTTTTCTTTTTCCTCTTTTTACGCAACTTGCCAGCGCTCTTGGTCACTTTCCGTTTAATCCCCAGCTGAGGATCGTCGGGTTACCCGTCTTTGCGAGGCTTCACCTTGTTTCGAGAGGATTGATCAGAACCATTACGTCGCTCACTAGCACTCTGGGTTGCTTTCCGTTTACTCCCCTGCTGAGGAACTTCGGGCGACCCGTCTCCATGAAGTTTCACTTTGTGTGTGCTTCAGATATGGGATGTGCCTGTCTTAGACCTCTCCGTCTGCACCAGAAACTTACGTTTTTGTTTTTCCGTATTTTGATTCGGGTACGATTTACCGCCCGCTACGTCCGAATCTCCAAAAGGATTACGCTTAGTCTCTGGAGTTAGGCCATCCTTGTGACCCTTCTTTCCTGAAATGTAATCATGGGGCTTTGCTTCAGTCTGATTACCGTTATACTCGGCTGCCGTCGACTCCTCCCGCGCACAATGTTATGTGTTATGGTAAAAGAAAGAACATATATCTTAAAGTCTGTATGAAAATAACTAAAAGTATGGATGCGTTTCTGTGGGTGGAAGTCTTTATATTATTAAAGATTTAACTTAAAATGCAATAATTTGTGTTTTCCTTTTTGCCTACCCCTACATACAGAAAAATAACTTTAAAAAATATATTACTACTAACTTACTATATATTTACTTACCTCGAGTGCACCCTACAACTAGGTCATAAACTTGCTTTGGAAGAAATTAATTGAAATCTGTTCTTATCAGTGAATCTTATCTATAGTGTTATCGCGATCAGTGATGTCGTCAAATCACGTGATCTTACTAATCTACCACGTGGTGGAAAATCCCTGACGTTAGAGACCATGTGACATACAGTCACTATGTATTATAAAAACTAATAATTTAAATTGTATTTTATTTTAAAAATCAATTAGACGAAACATGCTCATTTCAGTTATACCTATACATTATGTCTACTACCATACCCCTTATAAATAACGTCACAGTATCCCATGGTCTTGCGATTTAAGCGAACACGTTACCGTTCACTCCTTTTAAGACAAGTGCCACAGAAGTTCAAATTTGGGTCAAGTCCAGTACATCATGGTTGAAATTTTAGGTAAGAAACGTTTATATATAAGTTTTAATATAGTAAAAATGTATTTTAAACATTTAAAACATTTTTTTAAATAATAGACAAACTAAATAGTAGAATACATATTTTATAAAAACAAAGTCAAAAGGTTTGTCAGGCAAGTTATTTATTTATCCTATTCATTAATCAAAAGAAATTTTTAAGCCAGAATACTAAAAACCCAATTTAGTATAATTTTACTATACTTTACTATACAAGTTACAAAAAACATAAACGTGAAAATTAGTAAGCATTTTATTTAATTTTAAAACTATGGTGAATTCTACAGATATTCGATAAAATACCGTTTAACTATCAAAGTAATTGTATACCAAAGTACTTTCCAAGCCTTATTATAGATAATGACCGAATTTTTTGTGAAGGGGTTTTTATTCAAACAGGGGACTCCTGCGATTTTTTGTCAAGGGGTCCTTTTATTCAAATAGGGCACGTATCCCATTATTTTGTGAAGGGCCCCTATAGTGTCGGTCCTCACTTCGAATGGGGAAAAAAGGGGGAGGTTAATTAACTGATTTTATGAAAGGTTTCCGTAACGTGAATTCATTGGATTATTTTGAAGGACCCTAGGCCATTTATTCAAAAGGAGATCTCTCCAATTTTTGTGAAGGGGTTAATATCTATAACTTTTTCCAGTTTTTTTCGAAGCGTCCCTGTAACTTTTAACTATTTTAATTAACTAATGCACTATATGGTAAAATTATATTTTATTTACATATCATTTCGATAATTGTGGAAGATGATTCATAAACTATACCGATATGCATCATTTTTCGTTCTTGTTTACTTTCTTACTTACTATTTTATGTTAACATTTGAATTCTTCGTACCCTTTTTTTTACCTTTCATATCCATTTTCACTTCTCCAAACGTAAATTTAAACATTCGAAAGTAAAATCTAACTTGCACTAGATAGTAAAGTTATATTATTTACTTATTTCACATAAAATTCCGATTGCATTTGGAAAGTGTTTCATATACTATACTATGACGCATTTTTCGTTCTTATTTATTTATTGTTACTTACTATTATGCATTAACGTTAAAATTCTTCGTATACTTTTTGTGGGCACTCTGTATTTTTCGAAGTGCGTATTGTTAGCCTAAATTATATCGAAGGGCTATTGGGGGAAAAAAGGGGGGGAGCTATTAAATTTAGTGCAGTATAATTCTTATGGGGGCCCTGTATTTTTAGCATAATGTGTATCGAATTCATTTAATTAAAACCCACCTCTTACCCCAAAAATTTTTAAGACCGATCAACTTTTAATTAGTATTTTTAATTTATTTCTTAATTACTATATTTAATTTATTTCTTAATTACTATTTTTAATTAATTTTTAAATACTATTTTTCATTCACTTCCACCATACTTCTACATACTCTAATACTCAAAGTGCATATTCTAGTTGAGAAAAAATAATCTCGCTTAAATTCTTAAGTTCCTTCATTAACATATCTCTTAATGAGTAATTTTAATTAGCATTTTTAATTTATTTTAAATACTATTTTGCATTCACTTCTACTACATAACTCTGATATTCATACTGCATACTCTTGTTCAAAAAAAAAAAATTGCTTCGAAAATTTCTAAGTCCCTCAATTAAAATTAAAATTAAATAAATTTCTATTTCGCTAAAATGAATCCGTTGAAACTCGCATCGTATTCTAGTAGATATTTCTCCGCAAAAAAAAAAAAAAAAAAAAAAAAAAAAAAAAAAAAAAAAAAAAAAAATGCTACGAAATTTTCTAAGTCCCCCAATTAAAATTAATTTAAAAAAATCCGAAATAATCCCATCGTCTTATAGTTGACGCCCCGATCCCCCGCCCCACAGATCCCCGATCCACCACCGCACATATCCCCGATCCCTTATCCCCAGATCCCCTGCCGCACAGCTCCACAGGAGCCCTACTAACCTATGATTAATATGAAATTGTTAGTGATAGAAACTTGAAATTTTACATGTCTCTTACTTCAAAGACATAAATGCATCCACAGAAAAGTTTTTAAAAATTCAGAATTTTTTAACTCTGCAGGAACAAAATACATTCTAAAATTGTGATTTCTGCGATATAGTTGTAATAGAAGCTTGAAATTTGGCACGGCGATTACATTTAAGATGTAAATTCTCTTCAAGAACGGTTACAAAAAATTCGAAATTTCAAATAAAACATGAAATGAGCGGAAAACCTTCAATATATACTCTAAATTACCATTTATTTGGAATTAATTTTAGTTTTTCTCATTCATTTAAGTCTCATGTTCGTCTAATGCAGTATAAGAATGAAGTTTGCTCAAAATGTGACTTAATTAGTAATTTTTGAATTATCTGTGGCAATAAAATTTCCTAATGAAAATCGACACACAAATACCACTTCACAATTACTTCAACAATTACGCGATCAAAGCCACATGTTTTGATAGTATATGATAATGCTTTAAAATCAATGGAAGTGCAAATAAATTAATTGTGAGCCACATGTAATGATATGTAAGAGTTCCTGTTCTGATAAACTTGACTTACTAAATTCATGTCCAGACATCCATAATCGTCCTCCTACTTTAATATATAGGGTATCTAACTATAAGTTGAAAGCTGATTATTTACCACCTAGATTTTTAGAATTACCCACTGTGAGTTGGTCCACAGAAATTTCCTCTCTGTCTAAATTTCGTCCGAATCATATAGCACATAGCAGCTACATAAGTAAGTCACTATTGTTCGACCGTCGAGTCAGCAGATACGAAACATTTTCGGGGAGAGGGGGCGGCGACTAAGATAGCAAAACTCGACCATTTCGTTTCGCAATCTATGGACACTTAAAAAAAATATATTATATCGGTTGACGACGGGTGGAAGGAAGGGGAAAAGGACACCTAACCGCTCCCCCGCTCAATCCGCCTTCGATAAAAACTGGCATAGTTTTAAATTTTCATTCTCCAATTTCGCATTCAGTGAGGTTACTGGTATATGCGCATGACTCGAGCAGAATTATTTTTTATCCGGGTTGTTTTAGCTAAGCACATATATACTATACTCTGTTCTCCATTAAACACTTTATGTATAGAATTTATACTCATTTTACAAGGCTAAACAAACAAACAAGCGTAAAAAAGGTATAGCGTAAAATGTAGCTTAATGTATATGTTCGTCGTGTTGGAAAGTGTGTAATAATCTATGTGTGAGGCATGACTTTATGATTTTTTTTTGACTGTCTGTCCGTTCGTGCTCTAACTTTCGGGAAAATATTGACAAATAAAAACCACAAAATTGATATAATGTCATTAAGGTAGCTTTCAAATTCCTTGCTCAACAGGGTGGAACTTTCTGAGACATTTTCTAACTCATATTTAAATTTAAAGGTATAAAATTGGCAAGCCTGATTATTGAAGGGATTTGCAATTGAATAGCGTTTGGCAAATAAATTACCTATCGAGTGATAAGCAATTGTTTTCACGTTTCAAGTATTTCCCCTTTCTCACGCTTCCGTGTAGGGAATTCGGTTTAAACGCCGACTTTGACAGCATTTCAAGAAAGTTCTTCTGTCTTTACCAAAAAAAGGGAAAACGTCTTTTGATTACATAGTTTCTGAATAACAACACCTGCCAATTTCATGCGTTTCAGGACAAAAATGATTTCAGAAATATGTCAGTAAGTACATCCCTTTGATTTGAGAAGGGTAGTAAGAAATACTATACAGTATGTTCCTTTTTTAAAAAAAATGCTATATCTGGCATTTATAATTTTTACATGGAATACACAAAAGAATTTGGATACATTACGGTCTAGTGGCAGAATTTATTTGAAGTACATTTTGATCATGTTTTTCTCGAACAAATTAAAATAAATTTACTTAATCTTTAGTATTTAACCCTCTAACAGTCTTACAAAAGGATAAATCTGTAATTTTTTTTCTCTGCATTTTGTTTTAAATGGTAAGAAAAACTAATTTTTCAACAGTGAAAATAAAAAACTTAATTACAAATATGGATGCAATACTTGAGAGTATTATTCATTGCTCAGCACATTAAAAATGCATTAAATCAATAGAATTTTATTACTTTAAATAATGCTTATATTGCAGTGAAACCTGGAGCTTAGTGAACGTATCAACACGGGCTTGTCAGTGAGAGGGTTAATGAAAGTACAGAATAAATTTCGAAAAACTGAAGGTGGATAAATGCAATAAGTAAAAATAGTTGGAAAGTGTTTTATAATCTGTGCAATCGACATTATTTTTCGTTATTGTTTTGTTCGTATGTGCTATCAACAGGAATTAGGCACAGATGGAAAATCAGCAATAATATATATAGTTTTTCATTTGAAAATAATTTCTAACCATCTTACTATAACTTATTTTAAAATGGGAAAAAATGATTAAAAAAAATACTTTTTGCATTACAAATTTGAATAGATATATTGTATTCAATACATTGAAACATAATACATATATTATATATAACAAAATTCAATTATGTATTGTTATTAAATGTAACAATACATAATTCAAACAATATTTATATTGTTTCAATTATGTATATATATGTATCTAATTGGTGTGTTATAATATGAATGACGTCTACGGATTTCTGTAAAAGGGGATACATATACAGGGGTCGGATATCCAACTCTCGACGAGCGTGAAAATGTTCCAGCACTGGATATGTGTCCCCTCTGCTGTGGCATCAAGATGACGTATGGGGGCAGATATACAGGGGTCGGATATCCAATGCTCTACTCAAAAGTAAAACGTCCAAGCATCGGATATGTTACCCCTTGATAAATGTCCCCTTCTGCTATGACGTCAAGATGACGTACGGAGGCATACAGGGGACGGTTATCCAGGTCTCGACGAAAGTAACACGAACTAGTTTTTGATATATGGCCCCTTCTGATATGGGGGCAGATATACTGGGGTCGGATATCCGACTCTCGAAGAAAGTGAACCTGGATATGTATCCCCTTCTGCTGTGACGTATGGGGGCAGATATACTGGGGATAGATATCAGCGTCTCCCAATTCTGATCTATGATAAGGGAGTCTTGCTACTTACAATAAAATCCGAAGGCAAGAAAGTGTCTCTAACCATTCCGGGCGCGACCACTCTGGTCTGCGAATCGACCGTTTTTAAACGCCAGGTTAGGCTTAATGAAAAACATATCCTAACATATGAAAACTAAACGTTAATTTCTTCTACGTGAAATCATGTCTGTTCTGCATATTTTCACATAAAACATGTATATCTTATCCAATTATAATGTATTAAATTCCAAATTAAAAATAAGCTATTATAAACATCAGATTACTAAATATAAACAAACAAGCACTGTTGCCATTCAGAATTTCCGAATCTTGAAACAAATGAATGACTCTTTGAACGTTTCATTAAAAAAATACAGGTTAATTATCTGATTCTGTTCTTAAAATATTTATAAAAGCAAAGTCTTTAAATATTTAAATTTTGTTTAAAACCTTCAAAAACTATTTTTGCAGACATCTTTCGTCAATAATATAAACAATCGAACTTTGTTAAAAATACAAGTTAATATTTCATTAATTAGCATATTTAAATTTAATGTGAAGTTTTCAGAAATTACATTTCACTTTTCTAATTATTATTATTATTGTTGAAAAAAAATGTGGTGAGTCATTCACTTTTGAGAATCATTCATCAAAATTATTTGTACTGTACTGATTGCCAATTGGCAACGTGTGTTTTACTGTTTTAACATCTTTGTTGATCTTTCTAAATGCTGTTTTAAACACGCGGTGGATTTGGGTCTGTTCAATCAAATCAATTTTTATTGTTGTTTTATATAGTTTAAGGATCGTTTTTTAGCGATGCCTGATGAAAATGATGAAACGCCAATTGAACGTAGACGGCGATTAATTAGGGAAAGACAGTCGAGGTGGTTTGCTTGGCAATCATAGGCAACATTGGACCGTATAAGGGAAGATGGCGCCATCTACCGGTAGATAATACAAACAAATTTTGAAATTTTGTTTCCATCGTAAATAAAATGATTGTTTTCTTATGGAACGTAATTAAAACATAAGAAATAAATAGTACCGAGTTATTTCCATTTAATTTTGCTTATATAATCAAAAAATGACCTATGTGGTGAGTCAAGCTCTTTAGAAACTCATTGATAACACTTTTTTTACAGAAAATTTCACACATGGATTATTTTTTTTAAAATATTTAATTTGAATGTTTTGTCTATTCGTTGAACTATTTCAAAAATTGAATTATATTGACTCACTAATATCCTGTCATTTTTGACGGGGGTATATACTAGTACTATAATAATATGTGATACAGCAATAATACTACCATGTAATAATACTGTATGATGCTGAAGTAGATAGTAATATTAGATAGAAGTAAGTAATAAATGAACAATAATGAATGAATAATAATACTAGAGTAAACAAACATAAAATATAAGCCAATTAAAATATACAAGAAATTTCAATCCAACTGGGACCAGACTTAATACTTAAAAGACATTTAATATTAATATGTGAACAAAGTTAAAACAAATTGGAGAAGATGCTAACTTAATATAAGAATTAAAATGTTGTTCAAGGCCCCAGCTGGAAAGGTATATAACTACAGAATAACAAAAGGAGATATTTAAATGTAAACAAAATAGTTTCAATACAAAATAAATTTACACAAAAGTAAACTTATATAATAATAAATTGTCAAATCGTATAAGTACTTTTAGACATGTTACTGATTTTAAATTTCAATTTAGTCCTACTAAATCTCTCTGAATTCCTTATTCTTACAAATTTTATAGTCGGTGTAAGTTACAAACGACTTTAGTAAATTTTAGTAACTTATATTTGAAGAATAACTTCTCACCCTCAACATTTCATATTGAAATTCTTCACATTTATTGTTGGATGCTGCATGAATGGTTAAAACTGGTCTAAAGTCTTTTTCATGTGAATAGGAACTGTTGTATCTTACACAATTTACACATTTATGGCAATCAGAATTGTGTTGAAGTTGACATTGTCTAGAGTCATGGGAAGATGCACAGTATGCATATCTTATAGGATTACTTTCAGAGCATTTATTTGCTACATGACCATAGCGCTGTCAGCGAAAGCACCTCTGTAAGTTAATATATTTCTTTATAATGCTAAATTTTAAATCATAATTAATTCTGCTTAATTTAAGTAAAATATTTGCAGAAGAAATCTCTGTTTCAATTATCTGGTTGTAATATTCGCCCTTGTTGATTGTCTTAGCTAAATTAAGTTCTATATTACCTTTTAAGTGCTTTTTAAGGATGGATTTAAGAACTTTTTCTGTTACCGATTGTGGAATTTTAAAGATTATTAATTTCTTTAATTGAATTTTTATTATGAATGTTCTTTCTATCTCTGAGTTAACTAATTTTGTTTTGAGATTATTAAAATCTTCAATGGTGTTTAATTGAATTTGCAATTTCCTATTCATCAGTTTCCTGCCAGTGCAATATTTTAGTTCTTCCAATTCCAATGATTTCAATTTAGTTATTGCTTCTTCTATTTGGAGAAATGTTTCTTTTTCCTTTAGAAAGAAATTACAGAAAATTTTTGGGATATTTTTATTATCATTTTGTCTTAAATCCTTTATTTCTTGCTTCAAATTATCTAATTTTTCATTCATTTTGTCAAATTTATTCCAGATTCCATCTTCTGTTGACTGTTGTGTTAACACAGTATTAATAACTATTGGTTTTGATGAATTTTCTTATTCTAATTCCCTTGATTTCTGTTCCATAAATTCAATTATTTTTTTTATTTTTCTTTCAGTGTTTCAGTCAGTTCCATTGCTGCTATTATTTTTTCATTTCTTAAGTCAGCCAATTCTTCACACTTTTCGTCCTGTGCACTTTGGGGATCAATCCTGCACAAACTCCAAATTTTTTATACAGTCCTCTTTTTGTTTCTTTAGACGCTCACAACAGTGCACTAATTCTTCATGACTGTTTGTTTCTAAATCTATTGCATCATCTTTATTTATTTTTTCGTTCTTTCTCTCAATATTAATTCTAATTTTTTTATTTTCTCGTTTTAATTGTGTTATTTGAAGTTGGAATTCATCTATCAATTATCTTTGCTTCTTTAAATAATTTTTCTGATCTAGAGCTATTATTAAATCATATTTTAGTTCCTTTATATCTAAGTAAACAATTTGGAAAATGCATAACATATTTAAAAGCCCAATTTCAGAAATTACCAACAATATTCGTAAAAATATCAGAACACTTTTTGTGCAGCCCTGTATATGATCTATACATATGTGTATATACTAAATAGAATGCTACATTTTTAGTTCAGTTAGGATACATGTAGCACAGTTTAAAATTTCCCTTCTGGAATTTCCGTCAATAAACAGAAATGTGCTCGAGAAATTTTGTGCTGCCCTGTATATGATCTATAGAATTTATACACACCAATTAATAGACAAAAAATGTGTTAAATTTAAAAACGCGTTCAGTAACTGAAAAAGCACTTCCAGCAATTATTGTTAACAGACAGTACTGAATTCTTTTGTGTGTCCCTGTAAATGAACGATGAATGCTATACATACAATATACTATTGTAAGCCTCTTGTAATGCGCCTTAGGGATATATATCAATTTCAATATGTTTAAAATAGTGAAACATAATTAAAATAAACCACAAATGTTTTTTCTGCGTAGACCGTAATGTAACGGATACCTTTTGAGTGCCCCTGTAAACGAACTATAAGTGCTATGCACACTATATTCTATAGTAAGCCTCTTGCAGTGCATCTCAGTGATATATCAATTTCAATATGGTTGAAATTGTTTAACATCATTAAAATAAACCACAAACGATTTTTTTCCATAGGCCGCAATGTAACGGAATTCTTTTGAGTGTCTCTGTAGAAAAACTATAAATGCTACACACGTCTTTTTCAATACCGAACATACCATAGTAAACCTTAAAAACATATATCATTTGCATGACAATCCAAATCTATTTACGTGAGTTAGAGCACGGATAGACAGACAGACAGCCAGACAAACCGAATTCTTAAACACGTTTCAACTATGTTGGAATGTGTTAAAAATGAGTAGTTAAGAAATCTGTTATTATTTTTTTGTTGTTGTTGTTGTTGTCACACTTCAAGTTTTTTTTTTGTCAATAAGTATTTCAAAATTATATGGGAGAGGGGGGTAGAGAGGAAGAAAATTTCGTAATGAAGTCTAATCAACAGGTAATCTCCAACGACACTGCTCAAAAAAATTAAGGGAGCAAGCAAATAAAAGAAGAGAACCGTCCGAGACGCAAAAAAATTGTAAGGGAGCTTTAATTCTTTGAAAGGATGGTAAGAACATGGAAAGATGGTTTAGGGCGACAATTTGTTTAAATGTAAATTACAAAAAAAAAGTATTGTTTAGTAATGATGCAAGTTGTTTAATACGGCGTGTGGTCCCCTCTAACAGCAAAGACTGCTGCACACCTGTTTTCCATGGATGTGATGAGGCTATCGATAAGACTTTGAGGAATACTGTTCTACTCTACATGAATTGCAATCTCCTTGTCCCAGACAATAAAAGAAAGCCTTCGTGTTGCTGCAATGCGTCATCCGAGTGTGTCCCAAACATGCTCGATCGGATTCAGGTCAGAAAAGCATGCTGGCAATTCCATACGCTGTATTGTTTCAGTTTCAACCATGTTCTCCAACAGACGAGCTGCATCCGGTCAGGAATTATCATGCATGAAAATAAAGGAATCACCATGGTTGAAGCGTAAGGTATGACATGAGGTCTCAGTATCTCGTCTGTATACCTTTGGGCCGTCAAAGCGTCATTCCAAATGATATGCAGGTCTGTACGTCCACCTATGCTGATTCCAGCTCATACCATCAACCCCCCTTGTCTGTAATGTGATTTTTCACGAACAAATGTGGGGTTATTTCGAGTCGAGTGCCCTTTCTCTCCATACAAAAACACGTCGAGTGTCACACTACAGACTGATTAGGGACTCGTCCGTTTGCAGCATTTGACTCCAATCCGTTGCCTTCAATCTTGATGTTCAGAAGCCCAACTTCTTCGGGCCGCACAGTGGCTTGTGGTTAACAGAATACAGATCATTGGCCTACGTGCATAGAGACCACCTTGATGAAGCATATTTCGCACTGTTTGGCTAGACACCCTTCGTCATGTTGCCAAGAGCTACCGTTTTTGCAACTGATTATCATCCCCTTTTCTGTATCGACGAGCTGTTAGCAGGATATATCGGTCACCAGTTTCTGTGGTGCACGTGGTCGACCTTGCCCTGGTCGACATCTAACATTTCCTGTTTCTTGGAATCGATTCCACAACCTTGCAAGGACATTTCTTGCAACTCCAACAGCGTCCGCTACACTTCGTTGTGTTTACCCGGATTCAAGTCTATATCTAATACGCCAAGCCATGGATTCCGGTAAATCGCGTTGTTGTAACATTTTCAAATCACAGTTTCTCAAAACAAAAGTTGAGCAATTGAATTTCGCAACTGAGACAGTGAAACAGACATTTCTGCGAAATCCTGATTTCTTCACTTATCCCCTTTTTCTGTTTTTTGACGTCATGAACTTTGATTTGCATATGAAGTTTTATTTTTCTGTTTTCTGCTATGCTTTAAATTATGGATGTTTTAATTTAAGTTACTTATTGGTATAAGTATTTGTGTAATTTCGAAAAAACCATGTGCTCCCCTAATTGTTTTGAGCAGTGTATAATAAAGACAGAAGTTTGTGTGTGTATCTGTCTGTTTCTCCCTTGTGTTTTGAAGAGACCGCTGCACGCAGAGCTTCAAAATTTGGTGGGAAAATATCTCTATGCATGTAGTTTTGCACCTTGAAACAAGATTTTAAAATTTATGAATAGATTTTTTTAAATTTAATTTTTGATGTGATTTTTAGTGTTTTTTCACGTTTTGCTGCGATTTTTCCACATTAGTAACGGGAATCCGGTTCCAATCTTTTAGCCAAATATAGTAAATTTCATAATCTTTTCAATAAAGTTTACGCGAAATTCGTACAGCGATTTTTGAATTTTTGGCGATTTTTTTTCCTTCGACACTAAGAAGTTTTGCCAGAATGCTTGATTGGTTCGGTGGTTGCGCTTCCATTTCAGCCTCAGATATGCTCTGAATCGTCATTTTTTTTTCTCTTTTTAGCTTGGAGAAAGTTGATAATTCTTTACAAATAAAAAATCATGATTTCAAAAATGCGATTTTTAGTGTTTTTTGACGTTTTGCTGCGATTTACCAACATTAATAACCGGAATCCGGTTCCAATCTTTTAGCCCAATATAGTAAATTATATCCTCTTTTTAATAAAGTTAATGCGAAATTCGTACAGCGATTTTTTATTTCTTTTTGGCGAACTTTTTCCTTCGACACTAAGTAATTTTGCCCAGAATGCTTGATTGGTTCGGTGGTTGCTTCTATTTCAGACTCAGATACGCTCAGAATCGTCATTTTTTTTTTCTTTACTGTTTTTAGCTTGGAGAAAGTTGATAATCTCATCAAAAAGTCACCTGTAAAAAATGCAGCCAAGTTTCGTAACTCATTTACCTTAAAAAGTACTGAGATCGTATAAAGCCAAGTTTAACTATCTTATTAACTCTGAAATTTTCATTCACAAATCACTCCTAGTCTCTACATCTTTAGTTAATTATTATTTTGTGACTTGGCAATTACGTAGCACGAGAATGTGATGTATATAGTTAGTCTTAATCAAATAATACTATAACATATTAAAGTGTAATAACTTCCCTGTGCGTATATAATTTGCCTTAATTAAATTATCCCATCCCATCCCATAACATAGTAAGGTGTAATAACTTCCCTGTGCTGCGTAATTGCCAAGTCACAAAATAATAATTAACTAAAGATGTAGAGACTAGGAGTGATTTGTGAATGAAAATTTCAGAGTTAATAAGATAGTTAAACTTGGCTTTATACCATCTCAGTACTTTTTACGGTAAATGAGTTACGAAACTTGGCTGCATTTTTTACAGGTGACTTTTTGATGAGATTTCACTTATTTTTGTAAGTAATCCTCCTTTTCTTGATTTTGGGCTCTTTTTGGAGATCATCCACTGATTTTCGCTAAGCCCACACTCTGTCCCTATTATTTACAGGTATCAAAAATTTGAAGCTTTAGTTTCGTTTGCAAAGTACTGTAGATAAAAAGAGATTTCAAGTTCCTAGGCAAGCACTAGGTTATGGGAGGGGGAGTGTCAAAAGTACTCTCAATTGCTTCCAAAATAGGTGCTATCCATCTGAGATATTACTCGCAGCCCTAGATACTTGATATTTAACATAAAATAACTTTTTAGTTTAAAAAGAAAGCCTAAATTAAAATTTCCGGAAATTTCCAATAAATCAAACTATATTCCTTTTTTCGATGGTTTTTTTTTCGTTTTTTTTAGTCTTTTTTTTATTATTATTTACTGATTTTTTAATTTTTCCTTACTTTGTGTACTAAACCCTGCCTTTCTGCCAAATGTCAAGCTTCTAGGACTACAAAATCGAATTATTTTCAAATTTTCGACTTTTTATAAATTTATTGATTTTTCGATTTTAATTCTAAGTTACCTGATTGTCATGCCAATATAGTAATTATTTGATCCGTCTTCTTAGGATCATTTAGGTTCAATTTAGAGATAAATCAAGTGAATCTTAGAGTCACCATGATTTTATTTAGAAAGGACTATCAAGCCATAACCAGCCAGTAATGTCGGGAGGGTAGGGGGAGCTGTGAAAATTTTTGTGTTTCATCATTTATCAATCCATATTTCATATGTGAAGTAAATAGAGTACAACCTGTGAAAGAAAACAAACCTATCTATAAAGAAATCGCCTATATCGTAGCCAGTCTATAGCGGAACTTTTCTATAACGAAATTCGTAAACGAAAGAAAAGAAAACCATAATCCGGGGGAAATAACATAAAACAATTGGGGGCGTTGTACTAGCTAATAGGACAATTATCTCAAAACTAATGTTTCTAGCAGTACAAAATCAAATTGTTTTCGAATTTTCGATTTCTTAAAGATATTTCGATTTTTCGAATTTATTTTCGAATTTAACAAATATTTTAATTGTTCCTTTTATTGAACAGTAAATACTACCTTTACACCAAGTTTTAAGTTTCTAAGACTACAAGATAAAATTATTTTCAATTTTTGATTTTTTCGAATTTTTCTTATAATTTTCTGGATTTTTTTATTATTTCTTATTTTGTATCCTTTAACACAAAATTCAAGTTTCTAGCGCTACAAAATCGAATTATTTTGAAATTTCCGATCTTTTTCGAGTTTTTTATTCTATTTTCGAATTTATTGTGTTTTAATTTTCCTTTTTCTGTATCCTAAACAATAAGTTTACGCCGAATTTTAAGTTCTAAAGCTACAAAATCGATTTTTTTTAAATTTTTCGAATTTTCAAATTTTTTTTCTCGAATTTTACAGATTTTTTATTTATTTCTTTTTCTGTATCCTAAATACTACCTTTATTCCAAATTTTAAGTTTCTAGCTTTACAAAATCGAATTATTTTCAAATTTTCGTTTTTTTTTTTTTTTTTCGATTTTTTGATTTTATTTTCAATTTTTGTTGTGTTTTCAATTTTTTCTTTTTCTGAATCCTAAACACTACCTTTACACCAAATTTTCAGTTTCTAAGACTACGAGATCATATTATTTTCAATTTATCTCTTTTTCTTTCTTTCTTTCTATTTTTTTTTTTTTTAATTATCTATATTTTTTAATGTTTCCTTATTTAGTATTTTAAATATTACCTTTATTCCAATTTTCAAGTTTCTAGCGCTATGAAATCGAATTATTTTCAAAATTTCCTTATTTTTCGATTTCTTTCGATTTTTGTATTTTATTTTCGAATTTTATTGCCTTTTTATTTTAACTTATTCTGAATCCTAAAATCTTTACCGCGAATTTTAAGTTTCTAAGGCCAAAAGATCAAATTATTTTAATTTTTTTCAATTTTTTCGAATTTTTCGACTTTTTCGACTTTTTTTTTTTCGAATTTTCTGGATTTTTTTAATTTTTCCTTATTTTGCATCCTAAATACTACCCTTATTCCGAATTCCAAGTTTCTACCGCAACAAAATTGGATTATTTGAAAATTTGCGATTTTTTCGATTTTTCGATTTTATTTTCAATTTTTTTTTGTGTTTTTGATGTTTTCTTTTTCTGAATTCTAAACACTACCTTCACACCAAATTTTAAGTTTTTAAGACTACAAGATCGTGTTATTTTCAATTTTCAATATTGTTCGATTTTTTTTTTTAATTTTCGAATGTTTTTTTGTTTTTTTTTTTAATTTTTCGGATTTTGTAATTTTTCCTTTCTTTGTATCCGAAACACTAGCTTTATTCCAAATTTTAAGTTTCTGTGGCTGCGGGATCTACCCAATCTTTTTGATGACGCGAGAGTGAGTGAGTGTGTGAGTGACAAAAAATCGAAACTTTGAGTTCATATATCGTCTGCACTAATTTATGGGTATTTTTTGAATTATCCATATTTTTTAATTTTTCCTTATTTAGTATCTTAAATATTACCTTTATTCCAAATTTCAAGTTTCTAGCGCTATAAAATCGAATTATTTTCAAATTTTCCTTTTTTTTTTATTTTTCCGATTTTTTTATTTTTTATTTTATTTTCGAATTTTATTGCGTTTTTTATTTTAACTTATTCTGAATCCGAAACAGTATCTTTACTGCGAATTTTAAGTTTCTAATGCTAAAAAATCAAATTATTTTAATTTTTTCATTTTTTTCGAATTTTTCGAATTTTTGAATTTTTTTTTCGAATTTTCCAGAATTTTTAATTTTTCCTTATTTTGCATCCTAAATACTATCTTTATTCCGAATTCCAAGTTTCTAGCACAACAAAATCGGATTATTTGAAATTTTTCGATTTTTTTCGATTTTTTTGATGTTTTTGATGTTTTTTTTTTTTTCTGGATACTTAACACTACCTTCACACCGAATCTTAAGTTTCTAAGACTACAAGATCGTATTATTTTCAATTTTCAATTTTGATGGAATTTGTTGAATTTTCGAATGTTTTTTTTTTTAATTTTCCGGATTTTATAATTTTTCCTTTCTTTGTATCCTAAACACTACCTTTTTTCCAAATGTCAAGTTTCTAGGGCTACGGGATCTACCTAATCTTTTTCATGACGCGTGAACGAGTGAGTGAGTGAGTGACAAAAAATCGAATGTTTGAGTTCATATATCGCCTGAACTAGAAAAGACAGAAAGTTGTAATTTTAAATTTTGGTCCTGTGTGCCAAATACTCTAGAAAAACGAAGTTTCAAATTTTTGGGATACTCCAGCGCGGAGATATGGGGGGGGGGGGGGGGTCAAAAGTGCCCTGAGTTGCTTCTAGAAAAGTAAGCTTACGGCTGTCCTCTCTCGACTTGGCGGAGAGATTCATTACAGAAAAAAATCATAATTTTAAAAGGGAAGGGCGGATTATTTATTATCTCAATTTTTTTATTAATTTTTTTCTTTTAATTTCATTTTTTATGCGTTTTTTATCATTTTTTTCTCAAGTTTTGCAACGTTTTTTGTTTCAAATGATAAATCGCCCGCTACAAGTCAAACACCATTGGAAGGCAGTTGTGATTGGTGGCTGTTAGAATTGTAGGCACAGCTGGAAGTCAACTGGGCAGTTGTGATTGGCAAATGAAAAGGTCGTCAGCTGATTGCAATTCGAACAACGAATTATGGATTTTTGCGATTTGTTTTATGCGATTTTTAGAGTTTTCTCATGTATACGTCATTTATGTATTTGATTTCAGAAATTAACAACAGTAACTTACTGTTTTTGTATGTAAAAAAAAAAGTCTTTTTGTTTTTGTTTAGAAAGTTAATGATAATTCCTATTTTTTAACGTCGTTCGTTAAATTCTGTGCGTGGGGGGGGGGGGGGGGGGGGTGAGTGTTCGGTTGTAGTTTAAATATCGCGTTAATGCTTGGATCGAAACTCCCTCCTTCCCCCCCCCCTGCCTCCAAAATTAGAACTATTTAATTATTAGTCCGATTCAAACGAAACCTTTTCTCAAGTCTCCAGATACTAGATAAACTTCGGTATAATTTTTTTCAGCTTTTAATTACCACTATTTCTGAAAATTAATGACCAGGGAGGGGTATTATCTCGGGTTCTATTGACCTAATTTCAATGAGAATTAGTTCATTCAACTTAACACGAACTAATTAAGGTATAGATAACTAATTAAGATACAGATTTAGCGCCCCCTGGTGTTAGAAAATGGAACTAAAAGATTTTGAAGCGCGTGCGCAGCACGCCTGCTATTCGGTGTCATAGGCAGCAAGGAAACGTGCCGGAGTTTCGAGGGGAAAGAGTTTTATTCAGAACTGAGTGCACCCCTAGCGGTGGGAAGTGAAACTAAACAATTTTGCATTTAAAATTTGTCCAATTCAAACAATGGGCCTGATTTCAACTACAATTGATTCATTCAACTTAACATGAACGAATTAAGATATAGATAACTAATTAAGATATAAATTTGGCGCCTCCTGTCGGTGGAAAGTAGAACTAAAAGATTTTCTGAGCGTGCACACAACGCGTTCTATACGTTGTCATAAGCAGCGGGGACACGTGCCGGAATTTCGATCGGAAAGAGGTTTGTTTAGAACAGAGTGAAACCCCTGGCGGTGGACAATGTAACTAAAAGATTTTGCATTTAATCTTGGTCCGATTCAAACGAAATCTTTTCTGACATGACATTCTTCCGAGGTCTCCCAGGTACTAAATAAACTTCAGTAATAATTTTTTCTGCCCTTGGTTACCACCATTTAACCTTTTGAATCCCGCAATCGCCGAAATTATCCGAAAGCTCTGAAACCTGTAAAGCCCTGGATAGCTTCCTTCCCCTAAGTGCGTTGGTGTGCTGTCAATGAGATGGTCTCTCTTAGTGACGGATGTGGTAATGTGTGGGGCTTTTCTGGACAGTACAGAAAGAGAAACAAGGATTTTTTTCAGTAACTGGAGCAATATTCACAATGATAAACAGAGGGGTGTAACACCTGTCGAAATTTAAATAAAGGGAGAAAGAAATAGGGTCATTTCCACTACTTACCTAGGGAAAAACAGGAGATTGAAAAAACCGAGTATTTTGCGCTACTTGTTGGGATTCTAAGGTCATTCAGTTTTTTAAAGCTTGGGATTTAAAGAGTCACTTACGAAGAATAGATTTTACTATTTTATTTTCAAAATTACCAGAAGTAAATTAAATGTAGGCAATTAAATTTCAAAATACAGCGGGCAGCCTTGCTCCCTCCATGACGGCGTCTATATATGTATGCATCAAGTGTATCAAATAATCATTGAAAACTTAAATTATAATTCTAATTATTATACAATCACCATTTTGTTTATGTGAGAAAGTATAAGAAACAAAATAATAGGAATAATTTTTAGTACCATTTACATATACCTCCTATACTCCAGGGTGGTGCAAAATTTTAATTAGATTAACTATTGAAAACTAACGATTAAAAGTTTAATCATGACTAAAGACTGACGATAAAGTTCAATCGTCAATCTTTAGTCATGATTAAACTTTTAATCGTTAGTTTTCAATACTTAATCTAATTAAAATTTTGCACCACCCTGCTATACTCGTTAGAGTTTCACCTCATTTTTCTTCTCTTTTACTTAAAAATATTTCATTAAAACCCACACATCTTCAAAGAAAACAATTGAGTGGTGCTGTGTCAGGGGCGCATGGCCGTTGGTTTAACCCCAAACACCGGATCTCTTAATAGAGTCGGTGTTGCTGTGGCAGTCGCTTTGTGCGTATTGCATTGAAATGAAAACGAAACATTGACTGCGTACCAAATTTTATTTTAACGTAAAACAGACAGTGAACAGTACATAATATTTATTTTGACTAGTATTCGCCGAAGTTTTGTTTAACATTAGCCTGTTATATATGAGGGGGAAGGGGCAAAAAAGTGCCAAGCCACATTTTTGGGGAAATAAATGTAACTCTGTAATCTGTTGCTTAATATTGTAAATTATAACATCCAACATATAATTTGTTCCTAATGTCACTTGGTGGCAGCATATGTGACAGGTTTCGTTTCGGCCCCAGATGTTTATGCCTCCAATGAAGATAGCTAATTTACAAAGAACGTAATAGTAATATCATTAATGTAATGCCATATTGTTACTCAGAATATCTCCAATGTTACTAAGACATTGGCGAAGAAAATTTTAGGCTATATTTATTGATTTGAGTATTTGATCAAATTTTTAAATTGAAATATATCAGAAGTTCAAAAATGTGGCTTGGCACTCTCTTGCCTCGACCCCTTCATTATAAGAAGTAAGAAACATAAAGCATAATATCAACATCGATGCGTCTGGTGAATGTAGAACCAATTGTAGTATTGCCGAGTGTTGTTGGTCCTATGGGCTCGTAATTGAGGCCGAATCTTTTTCAAGTGTCTGTCTACTTCACGCCAATGGTTCTGCATCGCATCGATTCAACTAATGTTGATATCGTGATATCCATCAACTCGGAGACGTCTTCGACAGATGTATGTGTAATCTTCACTTTGAACATCGGTTCGGGTACAGCCATTACCAGGGCTTGACAAATGCGATCGCCAAGTCGCCACTGGCGACCAATTTATTACATCGGGGGGGGGGGGGGGTGTTATACAAAAATTGTCATAAGAAATGAACATAAATGACATTTCTTTTCTCTCCCGCACCCCTACTCGTGCGCGGCAAGCAGTGATCTTCCTCTTCTATCCTATTTTTATGAAAGAACAAAGTTTAAAAGGCATTTTCAATCCCATGCATAGAAAGCGTCAGTCGTTCCCGCTCTAGCCAGCTAGAATGTCACGTGATTAGAATGTGGGGTAAGGAGGATGGTTTCAATGAAACAGTAAGAAATAGTGCCAATCCAGTCTCTGTGGCGTCTACAAATAGGTACAATGCTAAAAAATTCTCGTTTTTGTAAGTTTCGAAACAGATTTTTTTGGTTCAGAATTAAAACTGATTAATCTATCACATTCATTTTAAAGAATAACAACGTATAAGCATTTATAAGTAATTCGTTTGAATTAAAATTTCAAGAATAATTAATTTTAATAAAATTAAAGAATAATACGTATTTTTTAATTTATTTTCTCACTTAAAATGCTTGGCGAATGTGTGCAAAGCACGCATTATACAATAGATTGGCGCCTTCCAGATTTGAAGACAAGTGTCTGGTACTGGATTATTTACCAATATTTTTGTAAGACGATTCAGTTTGAAGCTTTTCATTGAATTTTGGTGGGAGGGTTGTAATTTCTTATTACATGACCACTAGAAATTTAGTCGATGTAACGTGAAAGATTGGGGGCACTCCTTATTTGTGGGAGCGGCTTCTTTTAAAAAATGGATAAATAGTTTAAAAAATTGTCATAAAATTACGTCTTTTAAATTAATTTCCTCAAAAATGTTAATTTTAGTAAAGAAAATTTATTTTTCTTTTGATACTGTTTATTTATTAATTCGGACTATGTAATACATACAGTAAACGCTCAGTTATCCAGGAAGAGAAGAGAATGGTTTATTTAAAAAAAAGAAATTGTTATTTGACAAATTATTTAACCTAGATCATTATTTTCTGAAGAATTTTATTATTACTAATTTTATTGCATTATTTGCTCAAATTTTATAATTATATGTGTTTGGATTGTCATCAGCTGAAAATGGAAATAAAAAATCATTCACTGAACTTCAGAAGGTTTAAGTTTATTTATTTATTTTTATTTTTGTTATTATTTATCCTCAAATATACTTATTGTAGATTGTTGAAAAAAACACCCTTTTCTCCTCAGCTGGCTGCTGATTACGATTACGCAATGCGAGCGCGGGAGAATGGTTTATTACAGCAATGCATATTATATATTATCTCTTGAATTATTTTGAAAATGTAATTAGTTTTATATTTCCTATATTGGGATTTATTTTATAAACACGTGAAGATTTTTGTTATTGTACATAAATAAGCTTTTTTATTTATTTATTTTTTTACAATCAATATACTACTTGCGAACAATTTCTATCAAGAGCAGCATCTGTTACTTATCTTAGTCATAATGTTAAATTAGAATTCTCGTACAGGGTCTGTCCAGGAAGTAATGAGACTGAGTTTTTCGCCCCAAGCAGAAGACAAAAGGGGCGGAGTTTGCCGGCGGTACGTACAGGGGGGGAGGCTGTCAGCTACAGAGTTTGACGGAAGTCAGTTGACCTTGAACCTTTGCAGCGCACGGATCGCTCGTGAAGCAGACGAGTGTTTGAAAGTGGCGTTAGATTTTTAGAATGTAGAGGAGTTCCTGGCAAAACACAGCGTCGCAACACTGCGCCAACCACCGTACAGCCCCGATCTGTCACTGCCAGACTTTTTTCTATTCCCTCGGTTAAAATTCAGCTTAAAATGTCATCGTTTTGACAATATGAAGAACTTGCAGAAAGATGTAACGATCGTTCTGAACAACATTCCAGTTGAAGACTTCCAGATGGGAATAAATGGGTGGCATAGTCGTTGGCAACGGTGTATTATTGCAGTAGGAGGCTATTTTGAAGAATATCAAGTGTCTGTAAAATTATCTTCAAATAAACAAATTTTGTGGAATCAATCTCATTACATTCTGGACAGACCTTGTAACATGTTTTATTATAAATGTTGCAAAGTTAGAAAATATTATGAAATAAACTTAGAAATTATATTCAAATAAAAAATATTTTTAACTTTTATTATAATTTGGCCAAAATAAGTTCGTTAAATGCAAATTTTAAAATAATAAAATCAGAAATATGTGACTGACTCTGGCAGGAAATAGGCAAAAAAATATTTCCCCGTTTCACTATTTGATCGATGCCTCCCTCAACAGATATAGATTTTGTAGCACTCACCGATCCGGACATTTGAAGTATTCAGCAATCAGTGTTTCCTGTACATTACTATTTATTCAGCCTTTACAGTATTTCTTTCTTTCTTTTTTTTTAATCATATATATATATATATATATATATATATATATATATGTTATATAAAAAATGTATTTCCTTCGCAAATCCTTCACATTTATTTCGCATTAGTTCTTTAAATTAATCTAACTTCTGACATAGTCAGTATTTCCTTAATTCTTAATAATATTTATTCCTATTTAATGTCCTTTTAAAAGTAAATACCCGTATATTAATAATTATCTTATTCCAAATCTTAATCTAAAATTTTAAGTTCATTCGTAATCTTTATCAGCTTCCCAATCTATAAAATTCCGAGAGACGCTTTCTCATTTCGAATGTTTTTGAAAAAGCCATTTTCTTTTTATTATTATTATTCCATGCTCTGATTTTGCGCGCTGGGGATTTTTCACTTCAAAATTGATGCGCGGTCAGGGGAGGAACTCTTTCGTGTTTTAGCTTCTCCCTCTCGCCTCATTCGCTGGTCTGGAGCTCGCCTCTCACTCATTGGTTTGTGCGCACGTGACGTCGTTTTTCTGTAAGTCAGTGAACAAAACTCGCTGCCATCCTTCGGAGCGCAGGATTTTTGACGTGTTTGGAAGTATAAACAAATATGTATCTGGTGTTGTAGTCTCGTAGAATTTTCATATCAGTTATTTAACATCTATTAAATCATGTAGTGAGCCATCGTGAAGCCTGAGGGCTATAAGTTTATACCTGTGGGAACTGTTACTGCATCGCTCTTATTCTAAATAAACTATTTGTCTGGAAATTGGCTGGTATTTATTAAAGAAACTCTTGTGGAATCTCATTATTGACTCACCACTTAGCCATGATTATTGATATCGACTGCGGCCTTCTATATCTTTGACGGACTGCCATTTTCTCGTGGAATATTGCATCTCGTGGTGTCTCATCAGGGGCGTAGCGAGCGGGGGGGGGGGCAGGGGGGGCAGCTGCCCCCCCCCCAATGTTTGTTAAAAGGATTCGGTCGGCTTATCAGCAGATTTAATTAGTGTCTCTGTAGTATGTCAGTAGGCCGATTAATAAAAACAATTCGGAAAAATTCTGGTTGGCAGGACTTTAAGTCTTCAGAATGCATTTCACTACACCCTTACAATCATATGGCAAAAGCTAGTCAGTCAGTCAACCTATCTAGGTTATGAGTAAAAAAAGTAATGATTTCAATAGATCTATCTGGTCAGCCGGTATGAAAGTCACGTGTTCTGTCACATTTTCGAATCACATAAATAGCTAGTCGGTCTACCCACTGAAAAAAAATTATCATGTATAAATTTTGTCTGCAGAGCCGGAAATGTTGGACATATACTATACCTTACCCACACATGGAAAATCTAAGTCGGCCGTCGATACATGGGCCAATAGGGAAAAAAATGAATCTGATCTATTGATTGAAAATATCAGAAATTTGTCCTACAGTAACACTCGCAACTTACATAGATAAAAACTATCAATATACACTGGCCTCCAAAAGTTAAGGTACAGCCGGTTTTTTGCGTCTAATTTGCAAATGAATGAATATATAAACAACAAATTTGGAGGAAATGTGCGCTAAACCGTTATTTATTAAATGCGACATAGAAATTTACTTAAGTTAAACGTATAAATGAAACTACAACAAAAAAGCCCTCATGGTGGAAAATTCCATTCTTGGAGAAATCAGTACATCGCAGTATTATGCAGTAAAATGTGACAGAAACATTAAAAAACTGGTTGTAATACGGAATATGCCCACCCCGGACTTGAATGCATTGGCGGCATCGACTTTCCATGCTCTCAATTAAATTGTCGGACACCGAAATAGGTAACGCTGACCAGACTTGGAGTAAGCCTTGTTCCAGCTCATTTAATGACCTTGGAGGAGGACTTAAAGCCGCAACCTGTCTTCCAAGATAGTCCCAAAGATGTTCTATCGGATTCAAGTCTGGAGAGTGAGCTGGCCATTCCATTCTCTCCAAACCGTGATCCTCAAGATAATCCTCAACAACCACAGCTCGGTGTGGTCTCGCATTATCATGCATTAGAATGAAACCATTGCCAATAGCACCGGCATATGGGCGCACATATGAATCAAGGATCTCATCCCAATATCTCGCACCAGTCACAGTTCCTCCATGGAACACATGCAGGTCAGTGTGGCCTCCGAGTGAGATCCCAGCCCAAAACATGATTCCACGTTTCTGTACCTGTGTGTTTCGACAGTGTTTGATTGATGGTATCGAGTGCATTGTTCTCTCCAGATCAGAAGACATCCTAAATCGCTCTCCAGTGTGAATCTGGACTTGTCTGTGAAGAGTACGGGTGTTGGATGTTCTGGCGCCCATTGTTATTTGATGAGCATTGTTGTCCCCCCTTATCCCCTTCTTAAGCTGACAAATATATCTGACAGAAATCTTTTACTTCTGAAAACTATAACTTGGTAACCCTGAAACCCTACCCTACTTGGCGAAATAAATTTTGTGTGAATATATCTGCTATTGTACATTAGAATAATAATTATAATAATAATAATAATGATTAATTTTATTATAAATATATTTTTACAGCTATAATTTGATTTCCTCTTAAGTAAATAAATAAATAAATCATTCTTTACTTTGCTTAACACTTTAGCATTCGGTTTTACAAGACTTGAGATATTGAAAACTAATTTTAATATTGATTTGTTGATCATTTTTGGAAAAAAGGTGATTACAAATTTAAAATAGAAAAATACAGACTTTTATATATTTACTTGCATAACACGTGGAATTACTGTTTTATTTTTCCAAAGTTTTTTTTTTTTATGCATTTAGATGAAAAAAGCAGAAATGACAAATAGACCATTTAAAAATCTAAGGCCAAAAAAGTTTTGAAACTAGAATTTATTTCTTCTGCATGTTGCTAATTAATATACTTATCCATTTATAATTAATAGCTCTGGTGATTACTATTTGATGTATAAAAGAAATTGCCCACATGACAATATAATTTTTAATAATCAAATTATATCTTGCAGTTTCCCGTTGCAGGTAAATATAATTTTACATATGAATTTATATTTATAGTCACATACCATTTAATTCTTTTACCGAGTATGTTTTCAAAGTTAATATTTTAATGTTATCAAAATTAAATTTTTATATAGGAAATGTTATGAACATTTTTGCTTCAGATGGTGGACATAGAACATAAAAATGAATCATACATCGTGAAATTCTTTATAATTTTTACACATATATATTTGCTCAGTAAATTTTAATATTTTTTTGGCATTTAAAAGAAAATCTTTTTTTATCTTTTCTTTTCTTTTTTAATAAAAAGTTTCTCATAACACGTGCCAGGTTTTTATGTATGTTAGTATATTTGAATGAAAATATAAAACATTCAGAGAAAGGAAAAAGCTTTATGTGCTGTTAATTTATTATTATTGAACTATTTTATTCAAATCTTAAAATAAATCAAAGCACACATCAAGGGAAAAAAATATACTTTCGATTAAGAAAATGAACAGCACAGTATAAAGCAGAATTGCCAAAAACAGGTTTTTTTTTATATAATAAAAATAAAAATAAAATAAACCGGTTTTTTGGTTTAAACCAGGTTTTTGTTTGTTTAAATCATGTATTTTTTTCTTTTTTTTTCTTTGTTTTTAAATATAATTTCCTATTACATATAGTTGCATATTTGTTCATAAATATAAACATTGTTAGATATCATATAAGTAATGTAACTTCATTTGAAAATATTTCAAATTAAATAATTACTGTCAGTTATGTAGAAAAGTGAAATCATTTGTAATTTAAACGTTATTAGTAACAAAAGAATAAACGGCTGTACACAGTCAAACATTGATACCTTGAAAATCTTTTCAAGAATCTTTTGATTACTAATAAATAAATATTTGATGTAGTTTCATGAATATAATATATTTTTCCACTGTTATTCAAAGCAATTTCTTTGAAATATTTGTTATCATAATGCGATGTGTGATAGTATGTCTGGGGATGTCCGATTTGTCTGTGAGAACACTAAATGAGCACTTATGATGTTTTATTTTAAAAAAAACGCTTTTCATAAGGAATTCCTGGAATTATTTTATATTTAGCAGTTTCGTTTTTACACTTTCTTTTAAGAAGTATTGTTTATTGTCACTTGACACTTCTTCTCCGAAACTGCCAGATTTCCAAAAAAAGTAACAATAAAATAAGCAGAAAAAACTATTTACCAACATTTTAGACTACTGAAAATATTTAAAATGCACAATAGCTTTACAAAAGGTTGTCATGCACTAAAAAATTTATTAAATGAGCCTTTTTTTAAAATATTTTATAATATTACGCATTAGTTAAATAAATAAAAAAATAATAAAATTATATATTTCTAGGCATTTTTTATGAAATGAAGTCTCAAGCAAACTTTATCTCAAATTTTCGCTCATTCCCTTGTTAAATAGTGTGTTTGGTTGGGTTTTAAAGCATTTAAATATATCTTATTACATATTTTAGTTAAAAGTAAACAAGTGTTTCATCGACAGAATTTTGGTTTAAAAATTTAAAAGAAAAATGAACGTTTTCTAGTTTTTATCTACAGAATGGTTAATATTTCATATAAATATCACTATCTGCGGTTGTTAAAGTGTGTTTTTATATTAAAATAATTCTGGTGATTTTTTTTTTTTTGAGTTATAATTCCAAGCCAACATTTTTGGCTATTAAATTACTAAGATTTATTGGTAATATTGAAATTCTATAACTGACACTAATTTTTTGAATGTCATCTTATTTAACTTTATATCTTGCATTTATTATTATTATTTTTTTAATTTTTAAAGGAAAAATTCCCCAATACAGAAAATTTTCTTTTACAACTTGACCAAAATATTAAAGGTGAATCTTGTTATGTTATTAACTGCTGTAAATAATCTATATTTTTTAAAAATGGACATATCTTATGCTAAATATTTAATATATTTAATATAATTTTTATTTGATAATTTCACGTTTTAAGATAACTCTTTAGAGCATAAGACATGTTTTTCAACACATGCTAATTTTCATACTGCATGTATACAAACATGACCTAAACTAACTATGTATCAAATTGACAGCTGAGATAAAGTGTTAAAAAATAAGATATTTGTATCAATACTTTAAAATACTTAAATTACAAAAGAGAAAATATTATATTATGTTTGTTCTAAAAAAAAACAATTTTTTTCTTTTTTGAAAAAAAAAAAAAAACAGTTGGTTAAAACCACTTGGTTTAAACCGTGCCAACGCTGGTACAAAATATTTATTTTACATCAACTTTAATTTGATGATCAATGATCATTTAAAAAAAGTTAAGAAGCATTTTTCTAACCGTTTACTATCTGAAAAATGCTCCCTTCACAAAAATTCATTTAATAAAACAAACCCCTTCCCAAAAATGAATTTAATAAAACGGAACCCTTCACAAAATTATTTAAAATAAAACAGAACCCTTCACGAAATTCCGTTTAATAAAGCTAGGGCATCCAACCCGGTCTTTCCGGGATTGAGAATATATGTGAAAACAATTAACTTTTTTTTAAATTAAGAACTCTCTCTCTAATAGATTTTTACATTTAATATTTTTTAGATTGCAATCTAACAACACCAAAGATCGTTTTTATATGAAATATGTCAAATTTATATTCAAACAAAATTTAAAATTTATTAAAAGTGGTCATTTCGTATCGGTCTCGAGCCAGAAGTTAACAGCGGAAGAAATCGCTAAAAATTGAGTTACCTACGACAGTGTTTGTTTATTATTATTCCGATAATTTCAACGGTTTTAAGCGATTATTTCAATTACATGTCTGTTAAATCTGTGTTTTATTTATGCTATTTTATTGATTGTCTAATGAAGTTTTAATTTCGTTATTGAGTATTAGCTGGAAACAAATGCTGAACTTTTTATATCGTTTAAAGTGAAAATAAATTTATATTTTGTAATCGTCTGCAAACGATAGATATTTTTTTTAAGTCATGCTTGAAATTTAACTAAATTGTTATAATAAATTATTAAATTGCGATACAGTTTCCAAACAAATTGCATTTGAAAGTACATTTTTCCCTACATAACGGTGTAAAAATTAAAAATGTGCGATGTTTAGAAATTAAAAAAATTGCAGTAGCAAAAATCGCAAAACCGAAATTTCACCCTCAAGCGTTGCCACATGATATTTTCAAATATATCCGATTTTTTCAAAACAGTCAACTTACTGCTGATTATATTTTCAGAATTAATATAAATTAGAAATTAAAACATATTGCAATTAACATGAAAAGCTTAATAAAACAATATTCTAAATGTTTTTCCTTTCTTTTTTTCCTTCACTTACAACAAAAATAAAGATAAACTAATATTGAACTGAAACAATTTTTTAAAAGTTAAACAATTTACTTTTTACACTGAAGGTGGTTCTCAAATTCCCTGCTCAACAACGCCAAACTTTCTGACACATTTTTAAACGCAAAGGCATACAGTTGGAAAACCTATGACTATTGAAACGATATGGAATCGAAATGAGTTTTCCATTTTTTGATCAATAAGTTACTTATCCAGTTATAAGCGAATTGTGTTACGGGAACCTATATTTTTCTCCTTTCTGGCGCTGAGGGTTCCGGAATTCGATTGAAAACGTCGACTTTGACAGTGTTTTCTGAAAGATTTTCTGCCTTTACCAAAAAAATAGAAAACATGTCTCGATTACAAAGTTTCTGAGTAACAACACCCTTGCCCATTTCATGCGTTTCTGAACAAAAATGAATTAAAAATGTGTCTAAATATAGCCCTTTTGGATTTGAGAACAGCCTTAAAAAATATGAAAATTTCCAGCATCACGACAGCTATTTCAACATCATAATTGATATTTTTTCCTGTTTAAAAAAAAAAAAAGTTTTTAATGCATAAAAGTTCTTTTACAACTTCGTAGTATTTTCAAACTTTTTTTTTTCTTTTTGAATGCGTGAACTATATTTACATTTAAAATTAAATTTTCTGCAAAATTGCTAAGGTAAATTCAGAAAAAATTCTTGTTTACTTGCATGTAAAACTTTAAAATGTACATGTTCACAAAATATATTATATTTATTTCTCTTTATGGATATTGTTTTTAAATCAGAAAATTCTACATACTTTTTAAAGAAAAGTCGCCAAACAGTATGATAAAGTCCCAAAATAGTATGATAAGGGGAAACTAGTTAAGAATTTCGTGGGAGTTAATCTTCTCTCTTCACCTTTGTTAGGAGTAAGTTTGGGGGGAAATTCTCATCCATCTTTACTTGTCAATGCATAATAGGGAACCTATTCAGGTACCAGAACATCATGCCATCCATCCATCCATCCCCTTCTCTGTCTGGATGGATGGCATGATGTTCTGGTACCTGAATAGGTTCCCTATTATGCATTGACAAGTAAAGATGGATGAGGGGGGAAACACACAACTGGTCACCTTGTATAGAGACCTGCATTGTGAAGACGTCTTCGCACCGTAGTAGGGGAGATTCTTCTCCCTAATGCTGCAAAGTGGTCTGCAATGAGTTGCGGCACAGTAGTGCGTCTTCTCCTTCGGGCCGAAAGAGCTAGAAACCGGTCTTCTGCAGGTGTTGTAACACGTGGGCTGCCTGGAACATGTCTTCTGGACACAGAATCTTCGGATTCATACTGATCCGAGAGTCGTTGGACTACACTGCGAGACACATTGAGCCGTCTAGCAGTAGCGGCCTGTGACAACCCCATTTCCATTCATCCTACCGTCCGCCACCTTAATGAATCGGGCAAACGACTTCTTCTAGACATTTCTAGACTTGTGGCTGTTGTGAACAAAACTGACAACAATATTTCGAATGCAACAAAACTTACACGCGAAATTACGAAAGCTTCATAATTGCATATTTTTCTCTCATTCACAAGTAGCTATTCTTTTCTATAAAATAAAAGTGGTAGCGGTAATTTTTGCATAAGTTTTTTTAAAGCTTATTGTCATTCATATAAACTATGAAGATTAATCTGACTGCCATTTTTTGTCTGGTGAGCTTCGAAAAACATCTTGTACCTTAACTTTTGGAGGCCAGTGTATAAACTAGGTCGACCGAATGCGAAAGTCGCTTAAGAAAATTCAAGAAATTTTATACTTGTTAAATAGTAGGTTCTAGCAGCGATATGATGTTTACGGCTTTTGGAACTGTTTTAGGAACGTTTGGAAAATAAAAACGAAGAATTTTTAAAACTATTTAAAAAAAAGAAGAGGAATAAATTAAAAAAATATCCGTGCATTTAACATTTAATACCTAAAAACTTCTTACTTTTTTTTTTTTTTTTTGATAAATGTAAAACTAAATTTATATACTTGTGCCAACATAACATAATTACATAATTTTCACTGATTTTTCACTTGTTATTATAAAAATTAGAATTGGAGCCTTTATTAATTACTTAATATTTATTGTATACCCTGATTACCGTAATTTCCGGCGTATAATCCGCGGATCAAACAATTATGTTTCGACCCAGAAATTTTATTTTATATAATGGAACATACTAGATCGCTGTAAATATTTTACTTCAATTATTAAATAAAATTTCTGGGTCTAAACATAATTGTTTGATCCGCGGATTATACGCCGGAAATTATGGTACATGTTAGCGATTACTTTTTTTAAAAACTAAATCATACGTAAGATGAATTACTTTTTTAATAAAGAATTCAGAAAGTAGAGGATTTCAGGAAAAATTAAATTATTAAAAGTAGTTTTATGGTAAAAAAAAAAAAAAAACTTGAAGCGATTGCGGAACATTAACACATTTGCACTTAAAACAATATAAATAGTTCAGCGTTTCAGGCTCGTAACTACCGCCGGGGCACTGCCCAGGGCCCCAAACTAATGGTTAAAAAATTATTGTATTTTAATATCTAATCTAACTTCCTATAAAATACCCAGCACCTAGCTAAAAGTTAATAATAAAAAAAATCCATCAAAGTGCTAGAGTAAATGTTTTTGCGTATCCGTTCAAATACTCCATACGCTTCGCATGCAAAAGCATCTCTAGAGCAGACAGCAGAATGTCGAGTCAAATAGTCATGTCGCGCCCGGTGCCTGCCGAGTGATGAGTCAAGTGCAAGCTAGGACGTGCAGTGAGCTAGTGCTATTCATGATGAGTCATTCGTTTACTAACTGCTCATCAATATCGGACTGTCAGAGCAGTTGAGAGTCGCATAGTAGTGATAGTACGATAGTTTATAACTTAACCCCTTCGTGACGAGTCTTTTACGGAATTTTTCATCTTTTACCACCGGTTTTTCAAAACAGAAATTTTCCCCTAATTGAATCGCAGAAATGCTGTCATTATATAAGGCAAAGCTTACAATAAAAATTAACTGGTGGGAATAATCGAGAATTCTGAGCATCTTATGCGTCACGTAAACGTGTCGCTCGTCCCCAAGGGGTTAATCTTACTTTGCTTGTGTTGAGATAATAGTTTATATTATGAAACGCCAAGTGGAAATAAAAAAAGACAGACTCTAAATAGAAGAAACTGGGAGGCTGCAAAAAGTTCGAAGAAGTTATCAACATGGCTGCACAGTGGAAACCACTCGACAGGGACTGGTGATAAGAAAGGTATGAATTGTTTGCTTTATTCAGTGTGATGTGTAATTCATGTAAAAATAGTACAGTCAAACTTGAATAATTCGAACGTGTATAATTCGAAATCGTGGATAATTCAAATGTTTCTGTCGGTCCCTTGACATTCCTATAAAACACAATCAGTGGTGGATGAAGCACTCAAGAGGCCCCAGGCGCAATTAAATTTTGAGGCCCTCCGAATATTTTCAGTACCCCTAGTGTGCATTTTTTAGTTTTACAATTAGAATTACTGAAAGTGTATATTGTTAATTCCATACGATATTATCTCTAATTGGAATATAAAGTTCAAATTATTTTGTATCGCATGCTAATAAAATATTGAAAGTACTTCCCATTCATTACATTATCATAATTTTTAGAACTAAGAGATCACATTTTTATTTAGCTTTTATGTTGAAAATCACTACGTTCTATTTACTAAACTATCACTTCATTCTATCATTCTAAACAAATGTGTTTTTCACAAATATAACTGTAGGATTTTTTCTTATCAATACATATTCTTTTTTTTTTCCAGTAAAGTTCTTGGTAAATCTTTTAAATAATTACTGAGTTATATCAAAGAAACATTTTACTAATACAAAATCATATATTTTATTTTTAACTATCAATTATAATTAATCAGTTAAAATTAATTGTAAAAACTATTAATTAAGAAATAATGCGACAGATTAACTATTTTACATTAGTCGGATTTGAAACATTTTTGAGTCGGCCAATCTTGCCTTTTGCCCCCCCCCCCCCAAAAAAAAAAAAAAAAAAAATTTTTTCGCTACGGCCCTGTGTCTCATCTGAGTCAAAACGCCATATATATATATATATATAATTTTGATAAGTTTCATTTGAAAACTTAATTTGTGTTATCTTTTTTAAATTATGTACTATTCTAAACAATTAAACTAAAACTATGTTTGTTGAAGTTACTCTTTCTCAATTAATTCATAAAAAGCTTTAGTGCTTTTTGAAAATCAAAGACATAGTGGAGTGGGATACTTTTTGGGTGGATATATATGTTACTGGCTAGAATATTTTATCAAATTTGTAAAGTCCTCGCCATTACCGTCTCAAAACATCTGCAGTCGCGAATTTTTTTGAAAGGGTTAACAATCGTATTTTTGAAAACGAATTCCACAGACCTAGAGAAGAAGGTCTCCGTTAATGGGGTATTTTTAGTTTTTGAAATTGAGCCTGATTCAAGCGTCGGTGGAAAAAAAAAAAAAAAAATACGGCGAAATCGAAATTTTCTGATTTAGTTTTTTTTAAGGGTTAATATTAATAATATTTTCGAACGAATTGCGGCGTTTTAATCGTAAAAGCACGAAATTTAAGATATGTCTTTCTTTTACCGTTTTCCGAACGGATTCATCGATACGCGCTTTGAAATAACGCCGATGAAAAATAGCCTTCTGTTTTTCTTTGCTTCGGCGTTCAGGAGACTCAATCGACTGCACTCCTGCTACGCTTTTGCCGACGTTGCGATATTTAATTTCGGTTTATAATTAATATCTCGGCTAATTATAAAACAAGTGGGTAAATGTGATCGAAGATCACATAAAAGGTTTCGATTACTATTCATTTCAAAACACTTTATCCTTTAATTAATAAATCCAGATGATAAATTTATAGTTATTAAATACTTACCATTTATCAATACACTTTATCAATAAGAACATAGATGGCAGTACCATTAAATTTAATAATAAAATGATAACAAGAGGAAGCTATTATTTTAATCAAATAAAAATTATTCAAGAACTGCTTTTCTGACAATTGTAACAGCATATGTTTGTATATCTCAAAAGCATATTTAATTACATAATTAAATTTTAACTTTAAAAAAAAAAGAAGAAGAAACCTTTAAAATTGAAAAAATATATATACGAAAGTTCTTTTAATTAAGCCAATCGGACATTAAAATGAAATCCGAGGGAAAAAATCGAAAATTTCAACATCCGTCGTCGAGAATAGAACCCGGAACTTTTAGTTTAGAAGGGAAATACGCTACTACTGAAGCACCTAACCTACGCGAAAAAGACTGAAAATAAAGTTCTGTTTTAAAATATAAATCGCAAAAATGGTTGGGTGTCATTAAATAAATTCTTTAATTTAAATAATATAAGACTTTTTCAAAATTTTATTATTTGTCGTGTGACAGGAGGTATTCAGCTAGAAGTATGCAAAATTTCAAGTATCTAACATACAGTTTCCGAGAACTAACCCTGTGACAGACAGACAGAGAAGTGAGACGAATAGGGTTTCGTCAACTAAACGAAATCCTAAAAATGAAAAATCTGAGCTTCAGGTGCACCAGCAGAACCTGACTTGAACTATCCTCACCCAAATTTTCAGGTTTCCACGTAAGGTAGATTTCACCTGCCATCGCCGACAAACAGGCAGACACAAACACAGAGAGAGAGAGAGCGAAACTTTCTTTTATTAGTATAGATTGGATGTTGTTAAAATTCATTAATAACTAAATCTGGTTTAAGCATAAAGGGGGCATAAAAGGTTTAAGCATAGATATTTTTAATGTTTAATTTCTTGTTTTGAAATTGATACAGGCTAAATTATATCAATAAGCCTTTAATAATTGCTGTGTTATTAATTGTAAGTTTACATGGCAAAAAAAAAATCCACAAGCATTTCTCGAAAAAATGGGCAGCTGGTTTCCCAACACTAATTTCCTGGAAAATTCTGGTTTTCTATTCTGAAATATTCCCGATAAAAATAGACAACAACAGTACATAAATAGAGCTTCTTAGATGTGTCTGTGATTGCTTGAAACTTTTATAAGTAATATATGGGTCCGGGGGAGCTGGGACACTCCCTACACTATTTTTTAAGAATCAAAACACTAAGTTTTTGAAGATTTTTTTAGACTTATTTGATATAAAATTATTTAATATCATGCATATTTTTTCGAATCCCTTCGAAATTCTCGAAATAGAAATAGAAAAATATATTTTACAGAAGAAAGCTTTAACGATAGTAATATATTCAACGCAAAACTAAATCTATGATAAAGCAAAGACAGCATTGAAATCCTTGCAAAGTAACAATAATAAATTTTAAAACTTATTTTAACTAAAACAATGTATATTGTTACGTTTTACAAAAATGACTTTTGGGTTAATGCATACATGAATTAAAAAAAAAAAAAAAAGGAGGTTCAAATATAGTTTTAGATGCTATTGTAACTAAACATAATATTAGATTCGAATAATAACTCTTTTGTGCAATTAAAAAATCATATAGAAAATTAATTAAATAGCATAATTATGGCTTAACAACTTTCAAATATAACAATATTCAATAAAAATGCTATATATCATTATGATTATACTTAGTAATTGTAATTCTGAGAATTTTCCAAATACGGAAAAAATCATATAGAAGCTGAACCTCAATATAGTAATAAAAGCGCATAATATATGACATTATGTCTTTGTATGACACAATAAAAAAATCTAGAAAGAATTACATTTTCCTTATCGGTTCTGCTTCATCTTTCTGCAAGTAAAGTGATAGCACAATTTAAACATATTAAAAAATCAAATTTTCAATATTAATTAAAATAAATCCATTTTAGAACTGAACATATTAATATCAAATTTATGCTTCTCCACTTTTTTTTAAGATAAAAATTTACATAAGTTTACATAAAGAATAAACATTTAATAATTTTATTTTACTCAAAACTTTTAAAAACCTATATGTCTCGGAATGAAAATTAAGATACTGAACAAAGATATGAACCGGATAGACTGAATGAAAGGTTAAGAAATTTTTCATAGCTTTATAATTGTAACAAGTATCTGTAAAAATTAAAAATGAACCAAAATCTGTAGATATTTTAGGTAAAAAAGGAAACCAAAAATGCTTAAATAACTAAAGCCTATACGAATTGGTAATATTTAAGATTTCAGAAATTTTCAAGTGATTTCGTTGAATGATTATATAGAATTCTTGCTCAGAATATTGAAATTAGTATTCCGAGATAAAAGCCTTTAAAACTTTTCCATAAAGAGAAACATATAGAAATGTTAACTCATTGTGGGGTATTTTTTAAAACAAAATGGCATAGAAGCATAAATTTGATATCAAAGTGTTTAAAACTGAAATTTCTTTCATTTCGTGAGGAAAGGAAAATAATTTTAACACGAATAAATATGACGTACTGTCCCCTTAATACGGAAAAATTTTAATACAAAATTCAAAATTTAAATTATGATTCAAAATCAAGTAGAGTCGTTTCCTCTGCTCTGTTTTAAGCAGTTTAACCTAAAAATAATAAAATAAGTACTTCTCAAATTATACATAAATCTAACTAGATTTGTAGCTGTACTTTCAATAAACATTTGGTTAAATGGATAAAGGGTTGCAAGGAATGCGAATTTATTTTAACTTAGCGTTCCTAAGATTTAAAACGATACATCATATAACAAGCAATACATATCCTTTATCGTTCCTAAGTTATATAGCGTTTAAGACTTTTCTGGTATACTTCTTTTAAAAAAAAATATTTTTTATCATCAGAAGCTAGAAAAATATAAACATTGTAAGAAGTGAGGAGGGGCAGCATCATGGAATTTTTTTTTTCTAAAAGCTTTTTATTGTTTTTGTTACATTCGAATGGCTTTTGGGGGGACATTATGCATTTCAAATAAAAAAAATAAAGAAAAAATACAATTTATTACACAGTTAAAAAGATGAAATTCGACCTCGTTTTTTGTAAAAGAATATCATGTAAGTGAGGTTCAGTAAATTTCAGGAAAAAGGCGACGCAATCCAAAAAAGAATAAAAGTTTTCCTGTAAAATAAAAGTATGTTAACCATCATGCTCTTGTACCATTACAGCTTTTCTAATCTGTCTTTCATATTTTAATTTATTTTTTCGATTGCTTCTGGTTTCATGTTTTATTATTACAACAAATTGACAAACACGTATAAATCCACTTGGTTAAGAAAGAGACTTAATGTGAATTTTAATTTACAAGTTATATGATCCTTTATATTCTTTTCACCACCTCAGGTAATACATTCCTGCAATATTCTTGTATATTCCAATCGAAAAAAAAAAAAAAAAAAAAAAACACGAAAGTTCCGGAAAAATCCACAAAAAACTGCTTTTTTCCATAATTTTGATTATATCCTGTTAAAAAACAATCTTTCTTACTCATACTCTACCAATTTTCAATTTCTCGAAATTCTGGGAATTTTTGAGATCATTAGAAAAATTGAATTTCATGATCCTTAAGAAGTTTTGTTGATTTAGTTGTGCGTGAAACAGTGTTTCATCTTGTTGCATCAATGTTATAAATTGCTCGTGGTAAAAATTCACTCGTGCAAAACCTTCTCATGTATGGAAGCATTTACAGTTCAAGTAATCATTTTTAATGATGATGTTCCTCTTTGATTGATCCTTCCACAAAGCTGAAAGAAGAACCCTGTTTAAATTACCTTTTTATTAGGTCTCTCTTTTCCTACACTCTTTTTAACCAACTTCCAACGATGAAGATTATACAGTTCGCTTGCATGTTTGTTTGTTTTTATGTATGTCCAGTCATAACTTTTGAGTGAATGCTCCAATTTTGATACTTTTTTTATGGAGAGAAGGTCTATGAGTACAGATTATTCAGTTTCAATTTCATTAGAATCTAAAAGTGATAGGCTTGTATGTCTGCCTGTTTTCTATTTGTTTTTAATAATATGTTTTAGTTTATTTTATTAAACGACTTCAAAAGAAGAAGTTTCTTTTTTTTTGTGGTTTCTGCTATTATGTGTGTATGTAGATATGTATGTATGTTAAAAGGCAGAAAACCAATGTTAAAAATGCACAAATAATACACAAAAAAAACAGCAAACAACTGTTTCGAATCCACAAGCGAGATTCTTCTTCAGTGCGACAAAGAGCAAAGCACAGCGTGCTAGAAAAAGCAAGATTAGGCCAGTTGCTTTTTCTAGCACGCTGTGTTTTTCTCTTTGTCGCACTGAAGAAGAATTTCGCTTGTGGATTCGAAACAGCTGTTTGCTGTTTTTTTGTGTATTATTCGTGCATTTTAACGTTGGTTTTCTGCCTTTTAATATTCTTGCTCAAAGGCTTTATTTGCTATTTTCATGTATGTATGTTATTAATTTTCTCAACAACCACTGAACGGATTTGAATTTAACTTTTACACAACAATTCTAATACAACAGGAAAGGTTTTAAGCTAAAAATATTCATCTTATCGTGTATAGATTTTTACAGGGACATGTCAAATATAGAGGTAGCATACGAGAAATTTTATATCCAAGATCCAAAAATTCACAAGCAATATTTATCATCGTTATAACGTGCTATTGCTAAAAAAAAACAAAAAAACAGATATGCCGTTTACAAATTATTAATAGAATTAACCACTTTATTATGGTGGCAGCTACGGCATCACCAAAAATTGGTTCAACCTAGCTCCAAATTTTTCACAGTGTAATGCGTTAAATGAATGAGGAGGCAAAATGTATTTTTTAATCGATTGGATTCAACTGTTTAATTAAATCAAATTTGGTTAGCAAAGATGTTTTATTCAAGTGGCATATAAAAAAAGTTTCATAAAGTTTTAATAATATTTTTTATTTATAATAAAGGCTTTACAATAAAGGCCTTATTTTTAATAATCCATGTTGCATAAAAAAAAGATTCAAATTGGTATTATAATTATGACAAAAATTGGTGTATTCTTCATGAAATTCAATTTAAAAAATAAAACTTTTTAGGTTCATAAAGAACGAAAAAATAGCAATATGTAAAATTATATGACCAAGTACCATGAAGAGAAAAAAACGAATGTGTTAATTTAAAGAAAAATAACTGCACTATTTGTAAACAAAAAATGTCCTCGGTAGGCTTGATCAATAAATCGCCACTTGTGTTAATTTTCTCTATAGTTTAAAGTATTTTATTGGATTTTTATGTTTGTTTATTACTTACCCATCATACGTAGTATAGGGTAAGTCTTGTAATCGTTTTGAAAATCGAAAAAAAAAATTGACGGATTTACGCGTTTCAGACACTGGAGATTCCGAAAAACATATTTTTAGAAAAAAAATTTTGCCGTCCGTCTGTGTGTGTGTCTGTGCGTCTGTAAACGCTCTATCTCCCGAAAAAATTGAGATAGAGACTTGCAATTTGGTATGTACTTAGTATGTAATAATGGGAAGAAGCCTATTTCATTTCAATAACCTCGATTAACCGGAACTATTTTTTTCGGACTCTCGAAATTTTCGTTCTGATAAAAGGTATATAAAAATTTTCGAAAGTGTTTATTTTAAGAAATGAATATAAAAGACAATAAAAAAACATAAATTTTGCATAAAGCATGAAGTCGATCGGATAATGAGTTGCCGAGATATTTGGAATCCTATTTTCCACACTCTTCGATTTTTCATGACCCTGTATTTCATTCAAATGTCACTTCAAAGATATATTTTAATTGGAAATTTGACGCTTAATCAGATGCTTAATAAATCGCTACTTAATAGGATTATTATTTTTGGAGTTATAAGGAAAAACCTCTTTCAAGCAATTCAGTAATAGAGCCTTTAAAGTTTATGACGTCATCAAGCCACGATTTTATTCGAATTGCAATGCATTTTATAAGTAGTTTACACATTTTTATTTTAATATTTTACATTATGCATAGCCATGATGGGTAAGTATTACGGTGGCCCCCAACGACTAGTTTTACTTTACATTAGTGCAGCAAACATATATTTTTTGTTATACAGCAGGTCTATAGATGAAAAATAGATTAAAATTATGTTAAAAAATCATCAAAAATCTGTAAATTAAATTATAGCTTTTAAACTAACTTTATTTGAAAGTAAATTTTTTGTTCTATTCGATGTAGTAAAGATTAAAATTATGTTAAAAAATCATCAAAAATCTGTAAATTAAATTATAGCTTTTAAACTAACTTTATTTGAAAGTAAATTTTTTGTTCTATTCGATGTAGTAAAGATTAAAATTATGTTAAAAAATCATCAAAAATTTGTAAATTAAATTATAGCTTTTAAACTAACTTTATTTGAAAGTAAATTTTTTGTTCTATTCGATGTAGTACAGATTAAAATTATGTTAAAAAATCATCAAAAATCTGTAAATTAAATTATAGCTTTTAAACTAACTTTATTTGAAAGTAAATTTTTTGTTCTATTCGATGTAGTAAAGATTGAAATTATACAATATTTAGAAGCGATGGTTTATGTAATGAAAGCGAAATCCTGAATGCATGTCTGGGCATCTAAAGTTATTTTTCAGTTTAGTGCTATTAACGGAAACATTTATGCTTTGTAATATAAAAAGTATGCACGTGTAAACAAAATTTTATTTATCGCAACAAAAAGAAAATTGAATTTTATTTACAAAATGATTTGGTTTTTTTCATGTACAAGAGGAATTTTTCCACGTGCCGACTCGGGCACGCACTTATAAATTCTGGAATACTATGAACCGAGCCAGGAAGGCTTCTGCAACTTTTATGATTGTACCGAAAGAGTACGGGGAGAAATGTATCTGCAGATTTCGGATTCTTATCACTTTTATTGAAACTACTAGAAACTACTTTAAATAATTTTCAGGTTGCCAAGAATAATTAACTGGAAAATACATTAAATAAATTTCAGGTTGCCAAGAATGATTAACTGTAAACTACGTAAAATAAATTTCAGGTTGCCAAGAAGGATTAACTAGGAACTACTTTAAATAATTTTCAGGTTGATAAGAATGATTAACTAGAAACTAAATAAATTTCAGGTTGAGAAGTAAGATGAACTAGAAAGTTCTTTAAATAAATTTCAAGTTGACAAGAATTAATAACGAGAGACTACTTTAAATAAATTTGAATATTGAGAAGAATGATTGACTAGAAACTACTTTAAATAAATTTCAGGTTGACAAGAAAGAACTGGATGCTTTATAAACAACCTCACAATAAAAGTTCATAAAAAGCAATTCATTTTTAAAGAGTTTTTCTTCGGGCTAAAGCACGTCCACAGAAGCCACGACTACAAATCCTGCTTTTGCTCTTGTATTTCTGATGAAATCTATAAATTATCAATGGTCACTTAGTGAAGATAAATAGAATATAGAATTATATTTAGATTTTCAAAAATATTTTTGGATTTTCGATTTGTTGTAATTTGAAGAAATATATAAAACAAGAGCGATCAACCCTTTTACTACCAGGAGCGCTCTTAAATTTTGTAACGAACCTTGCAGATACGCCCTCCCTTCTCACTTCACGCACACATGTACACATATATAACATTTATTTATGTATTTACATAATGGTGTTGAACTTGTGCTGTCAATATATTACATATGACCTAATGTTACATATGATACAATATCTCATATAAATTGTATATTCATGAAAAGGGTATTATATACAAAGGGTAAAACACCTCTTCACAGCTACTAAAGATACATGAATAAAACTAAATCCGAAAATATTACTAAAGGATTATGCCTTCCTTTAAAATTTTAATTGTATTTTATACCAGGTGTTGTCAATCACACCACGCTCATACCTCTTTTCTTGCGCCGATGTGCAACCTCTACAAATTTGTATCTGTAAATGCATATTTTGCACTCATCGATAAATAATCATTTATTAATAGAATCAGCCGCTTTTTTGCACTAAATGACCAAGAAAATAATGATATTTTGCTTTCTATTGTAATCAGCTGTTTAATTGAATTAACAGTTGGTAAAAAGGTTGACCTGCTCGTTTATATATCACAGTTCATGTAGTCATTGAAGTTGAGTACGACTATTACCGAATTGTAATCTTCCTCTATTTTTCAAATTCTGCAATTAAATAAGGCAAAGATTACTGCTCGAAAAGTGGATACTGTTAAATTGTAATGGAAAAAGAGAAACTAGTTTTAGTTTGTCCAAATTTATTTTTTTTTAAAAATCTATAAAGCAAGCATTTGAAGACACACTCGCACTGAATAAGATAGTTCTCCCACGATAATTTGGCCGATGACCTTGAAAAATTTGGTGATGTTGCAAAGAAAGAAAGGTGTCAACAGATCCAAATGATGCAGGAAATGTATAAGTTAATTAAAAAATATAGTTTCCACTAGTCGCTAGTAGTTTTTACCACCTTAATTAACCAATAAATTCATCTAAACTTGCTTTACTCTTTGGTCATGTTACCGTGGAAGGACTGCAGAAAGTTTGGACTGTATTTTATTTTTGTAACTGCGAAGAAGCTTTTGCCACCCTTTGTCCATGACATTTTTCATAAATGTACATTTATGAAAAATGCACTGAAAATTGGATACTGTTAAATTTTAATGAAAAAGAGAAACTGGTTTTAGTCTGTACAAATTTCTTTTAAAAAAAAATCTATAAAGAAAGCATTTAAAGACACACTCGCACTGAATAAGACAGTTCTCTCACGATTGTTTGGCCGATGACCTTGAAGGATTTCGTGATGTTACAAGGATAGAAATGTGCTAACAGAGCCAAATGGTGCAGAAAATGTATAATTTAATTTAAAAATATAGTTTGCACTATTTTCTACTAGTTTTTGCCACCTTAATTAACGAATAAATTTATCTGAACTTTCGTTACTCTTTGGTCATGTTACCGTGGAAGTACTGCAGAAAGTTTGGACTGTATTTTATTTTTGCGACTTTAGTAGTTGCGAAGAAGGTTTGCTACCCTTTGCATATAATATTTTTCATAAATATACATTTATATGAGAAATTTTAAATGTTTATGCATATGTAACATGCTTAAAACACATATTTAACAGCATTATGGATGCACATAAATAAATATTATGTAAGTGTATGTAGGAAAGAAAGGGGTGGAGAAGCGAAAGCGATAGCGCCGTTTGTTGTCACAATCGCTATAAATTTTATAAATTTCTAAAAATTGCCACTGGGTCCAAAAGTGGACTGCCATTTTTTGACGTCAACGGAAAAATCTACCATGAAAGGAATAGGACTTTGCTGCTAATAAGGAACTGTTAAATGAACTGAAACCGGAGGGCATAATTCATCCAGTTAAACTTAATGATCATAGCATCTGGTCTGATATTGTAATCAGCTCAACAGAATAGATCGCAGGTAATGAACGCCAGTAAACGCTGGATACGTGATTACACTAGATTAATTTTAACACAATTATTCAAATTGGTAAAGAAATCATACGACTCAGGATCCCAGAGATCCCAACAGATCCCAGGTTCGAATCCTGGCCCGGACATTTTTCGCCCAGTTGGAAAATTACAACTCATATGATTTCTTTACCAATTTGAATAATTGTATTAAAATTAATATACTTAATAAACTTATAATAAGCCTACAAAAATAATCCCTATAAAATATTAGCCTTACATTGTTTATTCAAAGTAAAAAAAACAATCATTATTTCAAGCATTTTTCTTTTTCTTCTTCTTCTTTTTTTTTTTTTTTTTTTTTTTTTAACCGCAAAAGTATTTTCAATAATTTTAATTTTTCTGAAATCCTTTACTTTTGTGAATTTTTAATTACAAAATTAAATTCTCTAACCAATAATTAAAAAAAAAGTAATTTGGTAACATGTAATAAAGGTATGCAATCAAGATGAAGCAATCAATAAAGGCTCTAATTATAATCTTTATAATTAAGAATTGAAAAATCAGTTAAAATTACGTCATGTTGACACAGTCATATAAATTTTTCTCTTTAGTTTTATCAATGTAAAAATGCATTTCAAGCTAAGAATAACGTCATTTTCACCGATGCAAACTTTACACACGTACTTTATATACGGTACTTTTATGCTTAATCGCCATGTATACAAATAAAAATGTATTTTGTATTTAATTGTGATGAAAAAATAGCATAAATCAAGCTATAATGCACAAAGATAAAATATACGCTATGGACAATATTTCCGTGACGTCACAATAAATATGAATTTTTATTCGCTTATAAAATAAAGTGTACGTTCATAAATATTTTTACCGAAATTTAACTTGCAAATTAAAAAATTTGGCCAAAAATCCACGTGTCTGAATATTTTTCATTATTTATCTTTCAACTGCGGAAGTAATCTGATTGCCACCATTTTGAAGAAATTAAAAAAAAACATTTAAAATTAAAATTCTGCTAATTAATAAAAGTATTGAACAAACGAATGAACGATAACAAATCTGTGGTCAAATATCTTTCATTTAAAATAAGAATCGTGTAATTTGATAAAGTAGTTTTTCTCACGAAATGTCGAAAGAAAACGCTTAGCGTTTTAAATACATACATTCCCATATGGGGTAAAAGTGATTAACTTTCGAATTCGTCAGCACCTACATGCTAAGATATCCAAAATATATTCGAGGTAAAACATTACAAGCCTTTCCTTCTCTCACAAATATAGATCTGTAAAGGTTTACAGTGCATGCAATTATTTAAATTGGACAATGTTTGCTGTTTACCCCCCCCCCCCTTTTTTTATGGGGGGGGGGGTGTAACATAAATCAAACGTTACTTATGATTCCTCTCTAATTCAAAGTTAAATAATGATATATCATAATAAGTTAAAAAAAATTTACTTAAAAAATAGTCATACCGGTGCTAAAAAAAGAAAAAAATCCTTAATCAGTCATAAAATCCCTAATCAGTCATTGAATTACTTGACAGAAGTTGAATGGGAAAATATTGTTAAAAAAATAGAAGTAGAAATGTTTGAAAGCATGACTTAGCTTATAGATCTAGCATTCTTACTTTCGTTTAAATAAATAAATTGAATTTTAAAAATATATCAAATACGTATATTGGGGAATAAACAAAGACTCCTTCTTATTGCGACAATGCTATCGTTTATTATTATTATTATTAAGAATCAGTTGACCGTAGTTAATAATTTTCGAATAAATATTTTTTCGAATGGAATAACTTATTTAAAAATGCCTTAATTTATAGTAAGTAGTACATGACCCGTGTGTTGAATTACGTCATTTTGTTGTTTAGAAAAAAGAAACGAAAAGCGTATCATCCGTAAACAAAGCCGCACTTTCAAACTAGTGATATTAAAAATAGGATATTAAAAGCATTATAAAATGAATAAGAGACAACTCTACGGAACTCATTTGAATATGATACATGAAAGAAAAGGGTCATTTCAATTTTACACGCAGATTTCTATTTTTACAGAAGTAATTTTTTTTTCGTTTCATTTTAGTCACAATAATTGCATTTTGTAGTTGTATAAGGCTTTAATTACAGCAAATAACTGAAGGCCACGCTACGGTATTTTTTTACGCACACGGTATTTATTTAAACTAGCAAACCTGTTGAAAGGTACCTAAGTGTACAAATTTGTAACCTCTGTTACTGGACACAGAGATGCAATTATCATATTTATAAAAACGAGCAATCAAGCAATTCTCTTTACCACTCTGTTTCACAGATGTCCTTAGCCAAGTTAATGCTGCATATTGGCTAAAATCTGTTTAAAGAGAATGAATAAAAGGTTGACCATGGAACCTCTGTTACCAAATTACAAATTTTAGTTAAAATTTACAAGTTAAAACATTTTCAAAACTCTTAATATATATATATATATATATCAAATTTAGCATTTAGTGGTTGCGTGGACACTTATTGAGTAAATAAATCTATTGATAAATTGCAGAATAATCAAAATAGAATTTTTTCATAAATTAATTACTACTCGTAACAGAGGTTACATGAGATAACAGAAATTAGTTAAAGTAACAGAAAAGTTAGCAACACAAACTTAATTTAGTGATTTTGTTCTGCTCACATGTTTGGAATGATGTTTCTAATTTACTACACCAACAATGTTCTTAATTAAATGAGTTAACAGCTAATTTTGAAGAATAACAACTGTAACCTATGTTTTCTGGTAACAGAGGTTACATAAGTGTAACCTCTGTTACCAAAGCCAACTTAAAATTACTAAAACCAACTTAATTTTGTGATTTTGTTATTCTGATATATTAGGAATGATGTTTTAAGTTCACTACACCAAAAGTTTTCTTAATTAGAGGAATTCATAGGTAATTTTGAAGAATAACATCTGTATCTGATAACAGAGGTCACGGGTAACAAAGATTACATTCAGAAAGAAAAAAATATATATCCGGAGAACGCATTGTGTTTGGTTAATAGTCTAATTACGTAATAGTGGTACAAAATGTAATTTATTTTATTTGTAATTATTCTAAAATCACAATATAAAGATGATAAATAATTGGTAACAGAGGTTACAGAGAGAAAAAACACCCTCCCAAGAAAAACTCAGATTAGTCCACTGTATCTGATATGCTAACAAATATTCCAAAATGACTATTGCAACTACTTGCTTACTTATAAACTTCATTTGTGTCATGTGGTACATTGTTTTGCCAAGAAGAAAAATAAATTATATGGGGTAACAGAGGTTACATTAACAGTGATTTCAAAAATCAGGGACACCCACTTTTAATGAAAAAATATAACAAAACATGGAATGTTGAGAAATAATTTATATAATATTTTAATTATTATAGTGTATTCTATTATCAAAAAAATGCTTGCAAATGAGAATGAGAATGTTATAGTACTAAATAAGCAATATCGTTCAAAGAAACTCCATCTTGGGACAGCCCAAAGAGAGAGCGATGAATTTTTTTATTTATTTTTTTATTTTTTTGCTATGTAAATAAAGTCTTAAACATACTTAATGTGCTTTTTTAATGAACAAATGAGATATATTAAAAGTGTTAATAACAGTGAATAAAAACACTAAATACTTTTCAAGCAAAAAATTCTTCATTTTCAGGTTATGAAATCTGCGTGTAAAATTGAAATGACTCAAAAATAACTTTTCTTTCTCAGAATAAAATCATCAATCAATTTGCAAGATATCATAACACTGATTCTGCTGGTTTGAAAACTTTTTTTTTTCTTTTATGCTTGTATATGTACATGTCATATTCAAGTATGCTATCCGGCATGTTTAGTTAAGTGTAATATAATTTGCAAGAAATAATAAAACTTATTATGCGTGTTTGATAACTTTATTTATTATTTTCTTTAATACTTGTACAGTCCATATTTAAGTGTGCTATTCGTTAAATTTAAATGAGTGCAATCCATTTGTACTCAGCCAAGGAACTTGATGACAACAGGTGTGATGCACATGTTTTCTGTGATGAGCTCTTCTGCGGTTCGGGACAGAATGGGCCTGTCGAATGGGAATCCCATGGGTTTGGAATCTGGGTACTTCTGATCTTTGGCGCCACAGTAGCTGACAGCATCAGAACAAATAGTCTTAACACCAGCACCTTCGGGCTGCAAAATTGAAAAATTAAATATGTATATTAAAAAAAGAATACATATATTGAATATTTGTGTGCATATATACGTCCTATCCAAATGATTAAATTAAAGTGATCGAAATTATAACTGGACGTTGTCAATTTCAAACCGATTTAAAACACTTGAATCCAGATTATAATAATGTGCGTCCTTATATCAAAGATAGAGAAGATGCAGAACATATCCTTAGACATAAAATTGTCCTTAATGCCGAACTCAGAGCTAGGAAGCTCTAAGCATTTATCATCGTTGTATTATCTGAACTGTTGAAGATCAGAAAGACATTTCTGAGCTCTCAAATAATTAAGCCAAATATATATGGATGAATGAAATATAAATAGATTTTTTTTTAATATCAATAGATTTGTTTTAGGCATGGCAATCATGATAAGTTATTTCCGATTTAAAAATTCATTTGCCATCGTTTTATTGTTACTATGTTCAATTATTTAATCGCTATAGGTTTATGAGTAAACAAAAAATACCTAGTGCGGTTGCACAAATTGTAATTATTAAATTTTCAACAAATGAAAACGTCAAACCTGTTGAGATTTGGCACAGACTGAATGTACAGTTTGGAAATGACACTCTATTGAGGTCTCCTGAAAATGGTACAGTTTGTTTAAAAATGGACTGAAGAAGGTGTTAACAGCATGATCCAGTATGGAATGACGCATAAAAAGTGGAACTATTCCACTGAAGCAAAATCTGGCAAAGTACTCGTTAATACTTTGGGGATTTACGGGGTACTGTATGCAACAATTTCAGGGAAATGAAAATCACGAAACGTTGTCATTATCGAGTATTTGGTATTAATATAATTATTAATTTATTATGTAAGAAACTATTTTAAAATGAGAAAATTAATTTTGAAATAATTTAAAAATATTATTAACATTTTCTATTGCGTACTTTCGGTATCGTGCTTGGACTCTGATGACACCGAATTTTTTAGGCTCGGGCTCCGAAAAAAGAGCCCGAACTCATCTTTAGTGTGTAATCTGTGATTGTTAAACTTTTTCTGCAAATTTTTCTACTACTTACATTATCCACTGTGTAGTCGGTTGCCATGACGAACAGATCATACTCCATTCCCTTGTGTGTTCCTTTGGGCAAGAGCATATGTTCTGGCCATCCACAGCTACAATACTCATCGGCATCAGCTGAACCACCCTGTCCAGCCTTCAGCTCATCGAAAGTGTAAGTGTGGGAAAGGGTAACATTAGAATCAGCTGCATTACGGTTGATGACGTTCTTTCCTGGGGCCACTAGAAACACAAATATAAATAAATAAATAAAACTGAAAGCCAGCTAATGATCTTTAACATATTAAAATGCAGTTTATAACTTCATTATTTAAAAACTCGGCAGATGATAATTGCACATTTAGAAATTAAGAAACAAAAGTAAAAATTAAAATGCAATTCAGAGAATATTCTGATACAACTTACCTTTTAACCAGTTTAATTTACCTTGATGTTAATTTTACGTTCAACGTAAAGTAAAAATCTATCTTCCCGTTGACAGATTTTAGTTTCGCGACAAAGTATATGGTTAATCAGGTTTTATTCTTTTTAATTTGCTGTAACCAATTAATTACCAATTCTGGTAAGTCGGCCGGTACTTACTTTACATTATTGTAGCAGGAAAATGTTCATTGATGAGATATATTTGTAATGGCTCCCATTCATTTATTTACATAGAAAGGGAATAATTTAGAAGATATTAAAATTGGTTATTAAATTGGTTCTTTGAATTAAATTAATTTTTCATTACTTAATATGTTTAAAACAATTTATTTGTAATAAAATATTTGTAATTAACATTTTTAAATCCAATTAACATTTATTTAATAGTTATCTACTATTTGTGATTTTATGAAAAATATTACTTAAATGATAACATGCGCATGTAACTACATATTTGTTTTACGAGCTGCAGAAGCTAACTAGATGTAATATTCCACGTGGACGCCTCACATTATTTTTACATGGCATTTTTCCTCGAAAAGCTTTATATCAAAAATATAATTTGAAAGAGATTGTTTTAAATCAGAATAAACTTATACATTTGTAGTTTTGAGCCTTTAGTTCATTTTTTTCATCCCTTATTCTACAGAAAAAGAAGATGTAAAACGTGAATTTTCAAAAAATAGATTTCCCATAAAATTGTATAAAATTTATAATAGCGGGAGCCCGTTTTTCCTTGGGGACCCCGTTGATTTTTTTCTACCTATATAATATATACCGGGTGCGGCATAAGTTCGTTAAAGGTTTAAAAATTCATTAAAAAGAAACAAGTGATGCTAAAAAATTGCGGTTTGCATGAATAGGATTAGGGGGAAATCGGATTTTTTTTAATAATAAAAACATTTCGTTCAAAACTTACCAATAGATGGCACTGCATGCATAATATGAAGCAGATTTATGCAAATCAGGCTATCAATAAAACCCCTTAATGCACATACATTCTTCATTCTATGCCAGCAGTATTCTATCGTTACCAGATCAAGCGCTGTTGGTTAAACTCTTTTAGAAGAACGAGGAATCAGCAACTGGCGCATTGCAAAAATTCCGCATGGCAAAATGACTGAATACGAGAAAAGAGCCCGTTTCATGTGCTGGGATACTGAAGCCTGTCAGACGCTTTTCAGAAGTGGGTGTCTTCTACTATAAGCCTAATTTGCATACACCTGCTTCATATTATGCATGCCAGCGCCAGCTATCGGTAATTTTGTTTACCACAACTTTTTTTGTTATTAAAAAAATCCGATATCCTTCTAATTCCATTCCTGCAAACCACAATTTTTTATCATTATTTGTTTATTTTTAATAATTTTTTTAAGTTTTACCGAACTTATGTCGCACCCGGTATATATATATATATATATATTATTTTCAGCCACCTTAACAAGAAAATGACGCTTACATTCTGTGTGGAATTTGTCCAATTCGATCATCATGCTTCTTTGGTCATCGGGAACCAGAAGGTTTCCAAGCTCATCGTATCGGGGACCCAAGAAAACTCGGATGGTAGCGTGCTTGGCTGCTCCAGTATTATTCTCGACGTTGATGATTAGAGAGAAAGGTTCGTGTTCCAAATGTTGGTATTTCACCTATTAAAATTATTAAAAGCCCTTTAATACACAAGAATAGTATGTGATCCAAATGTCGGAGAAGGAAAAAAGGAATTCAATAATTCGAAAAATATAGAGAGTATGAAGCGCTTTTATAAATAGATAGAAAGACATAGATTGTTTTTTATAACAAAAGAAAAATATTGCTGGAATAGTCAACAAGCGTCTCTCACTCCATTTAAGTTATCTGATGACCGGAATTACAGAAAGAATCATTTTTGATGGCTGACAGCTATTCTCGCTAGTTGCATCCTTAAAATTGCCCCCGTACAAACTGCTGACACAATCAAAACGCCACTTGTTGGTTGAAAATGTAATAACTTTACTAATTTTCGTTACTAAAAAAAATAAAAATAAAATAAAATAAAATCCATGTCTTTCTGTAGATTTTTGTGATCACCGTATCGTGCTACTGATTGTTATTTCTGCTCTTATTTCTTCATGACTTTTGGATCACCATATGTAAGTAATGAAAGACTAATGAATCACTTAACGATACATTTGATAGCTTTTTTTTTTTTTTTTTTTTTTTTTTTTTTAAGAAATTCAATTACATTGAAAATTAACTGAAATTCAGGTAATAATATGTAAACACCTTTCTTACTTAGCAAATATGCTAATATTTTTATTCCGCGACATGTTCTGTATACTTCAGATCCTATTTCAGTCACTTAGTCACGCGACGACATTTGCAAGCTAATGTTAAACTAATACAAGCTTTTTTTTTTCTTTTTTTTCTTACGAATTTCTTGTCTGCATTTCAATATTTTTAAATGATTCTTTTTGCATAGGATATCTGAGATAGATGGCTGACGTTGTAGTTTTGTACTTTTTCGATTTTGGTTGCAGTTTCATTCTGTGAACACGTTAAATTTCGGAAAATAATTGGTTGCTTGGCTCCAAAGTTGAAAATGCCTTCAATATGAAACTGCAATCAAAAGTACGACGTTAGGACATCGAGCTCATATTTGCAAGGAACAATTCCATTCATTTAGCATTAGCTTGCTAATAAAGTCACGAGACTGAGGTAGGTAAAGCTCTTAAGTAAAAGTAAGTAAATATTTATGTCCATGTTTCACTTAAGTAAATGTTCATGCAGTGTTTAGTCTCACTGCTACGATCGACCTTCTCAAAATTCATTTTGTGACATCATATACAGTTACAACACAGTTTTCTAAAGCTTTTTTCTAAGAGCTTTTTCTCTGATTTTTGATTTTTCGCTAAAGAAATTTTGAACGCGGCTTATACCTTGCCCATAACACGTCTTCATACGCAACTATATCTAAAGAAAGCCACAATCTGATAACGGAAACAATGTACAAACATTTGCAAAGGCGACTTTTCTATTGTAATTTTCTCGTCAGAAATAATGTAAAAAATGGTAGTCAATCTATTTATAATGTAATGCCAGATTTGTTTTAATTAAGAAAATCATATTTACTTGAACTTTTCGTCCGGTTCCAAAGTTGATGCCGTATGAAAGGTTCAATCGGTCCTCCTTCTTGTAAGTTGTAACTACGTTGGCCTGTTTAGCATTCACTTGTGTGCTCACAATTTTGATTCCATCGAAGGACAACTAGGATTAAATAGTCACGTTTGATTAAAATTAAATGTTCACATCACAACTACTCTTTGAAAATGAATAGGCAAATTATATAATCACAGGACATCGTATATTTTATAACAGATTACTTACGTCTTCCCTAGTGTAGGAAGGGAGAGTTGCCTTGTACTGTTGGAAGATGTTATCAACAAATCTGTGCCATCTGTAAAAGATGGGATCTCGAAGGGAGGTTGAAGTATCACTCATGACACCTGGGTTTTCCTAATAATTAAACAAATTACATAAACATTTCGTAGAAAATCATAAATAAATGATTAGTTGTGATTATAATAATTTATATTCTATAAATTAAATTAAAAAAATTTCAACTTTGAAATTTTTAATTATTGCATCAAAAAGTGCAACAAATTTTATAATCTTACTTCCTGTTGCACTAAAAATACTTCAAAAAAAATTCATACACATATATATATATATATATATATATATATATATATATATATATATATATATATGTTACGGTCAATATGATTAATCCGGTTATTATTAATAATAACCGGTTACTATTAATAATGACCGGATTAATCATATTGACCGTAACATATATATTAAATAAAATAAGTAATGTAGCCTTTATTAGCGATACTTTTTATCATGTACAGTCACCAATAACTATTTATTTTTCTTTTAAATTTTTTTATAGGCTGTCTTTTTTTCCGGAATATGAATTTCTTTCGATGAGATATTTTTTCTTTCTTTTAAATTTCTCAGTTGTGTAATTCAATCAGAATATTGCTCATACACCACTACAACAGTAAAACTGGGCTTAGAAAGTATTGCAGCGCTATTTTATAAAATTAAAGTACTTTATCAAAGGTGTTTTTCATTATAATATTTCAAAATATTGCAATTTATATATAATTTTATCAATAATTCTAAAATTAAATGCACATTTCTCATACAATTTCTGCCCATTTAATCCCAGAAACCGACTATATATATACTTTTATGTACAATGAATTTCCTTTAGTGCGGATTTCCAATGGAGGCCATTTTTCGTCCACACTAACCGAAGATCACATTAAACTGTGTAAACACTTGAATGCTGTAAAATAATACCTTGTGTTAAATAAATTTAATTCAATTTTGAGAGAAATTAAATAGTTTACGAATTTTTGCTTTACAAGAGAGAATTTTTTTCAGTGTAGTAATTTAAGTAAAAAAAATAGGGGGGGGGGGGGGGTACCGTAAGGGGATAAGTTCCGTACTTACATAATTTAACTTTAATTAATGTTCTCTTTCCCGAGTTTTTCCTGCATCACTTTCCGGTTTTGCAACACCCTGAAAATTTGTTCTGTTACATCACATTTTGATTGGTAAGCAACCATTAGCAATTTTTAAAGCTGTCAATTTTTTGGTGATGAAATGTTTTCTTTGTCTCCCTCACTATCACTGACAATTTCTTTATCTCACAGTAACCAAAGTTATAGCAAAGTTGCTTTTGAAGAAATAATGTACAAACTCAGTTTCGACTCTGCCCGAACAATTTGAGAAGAAATTGCCCACATTATCCTATGAGAAGTGTGCAATAAACGATGCCATTAACATCAATTACAAATAGAAAGTGATGGGAAAAACGAAATCGAGAAAAAAAATATATATAAGCTAACTGACATCCGTACCGAGATAATAAAAAACATATTTTTATTCTCAAGATGAAAACACTTGTTTGATGTGCAAAATACATAATTCATATGCAGGTCTCTTGCTGATATAGTAACTGAAGCTCGATATACAGGGTGTTTATAAAGTCCCGGACCCATTTTGATGTTTAATAACTCATAAAATAATAAAGATTGATTAAAATTAGTAACATAAAGGGTTAGATAGACTCAAAAAGTTTCATGACCCTTGTCAATGAACTTCCACGTGTGCCCCCTTCGTCGCACGGAGAATATCATTTAAAATGTGTCTCTGACACGCTCAACATCAAAATCACTTGTGCAGGGACTTCCGGAACGTTTCTTATCTGCGATACTTCCAGTTTCTAGAAAATTCTTTTTCCACCGCAAGATGCTGCTTTTGGATGGAGGATCTTTTTGGTAAATTCTTCTGCAATTTCTCTGTGCTTGCACTATCGATTTTGTTTCTATGAACCACCATAAAATCTGGGATTTCTCTTGTGGTGTATATATTCTCCTTAATATCCGCTCGAATAAAACATCACATACAAAATTAACATAGAACAAACACATCAAAAGTAAACATAACATTGCAATAGTTTCCAAAAACAAAAGAGAGAAAAATGCAATTAATAAGCAGACGATATTTAGAAAAGTACAGATATTTAGACTGGAAAATGAAATTATCTGAAATTAACCACACGCGCAGACGATATTTACAAAAGTAAAGATATTCAAACCTGAAAAGGAAAATATATGAGTTATTCCATCAATAAATGCCATAAGTTTCTTTATATCTTCATTATTTTATGAGTTATTAAACATCAAAATGGGTCCGGGACTTTATAAACACACTGTACATTAACACTGATTCCTGTAGCTAGTGTGTTTAAATATTTATTTATATTAAACCCTTTTCCTGCAAATTTTTATATTTTGTAGTTTAATATTTATTATTAGATACCATGAACTAGGTTTACTTGGACACTGGGCACATTTAAATGAAAAAAAAATTAAATTAGTCTTGTATTATATCAATACCGTATTAAGAATATTGGCATAATTTAACAATATCTGACGAATCACGCCAATACTCTAGATCCAGAACTGATATAAAACTTTGTTATTGGTTGGGAGGACACTAAGTAACGCTGATTTATGGTGCAATGGATATATTGTATATATATTTTTTTTTCTAGTGTTTTATTTGAGAAGGAAAAACTCACTTGGAATCTGCCATCGGGATCTTGGATTCTAGCCATCATGACGTGTCCCCAGTTATGCAATGATCCGTAAAACTTCCTGTTTGGAGAAGAAGAGCTGGCTTCAATGAGTGTTCCCAAGATGTTGGCACCATTTTTCTCATCCAAAGGAAGTTCAGTGCCATCAGCGGCAATGACCTTTTTCAAATCAATGGCTTCCAAGATACGTTCTCTCCATCTTTCCATGTCTTGGACATCGACATCGGGAAGATCCCTAAGACTGAATCCACTTGGTCTAGAGGCGTAATGCAGACCACTGATCAAGGAAGTCAAGTGGGGGGCGAAACCGTCCAAATGCTCTTCAAAGTTGTGGAACGGTACCATTCTTCGCATGCCGTTGGACAATCTTTCACAATCGTATCTAGAAAACACATGGAATATTAAAAATAGCGGAAATTATTAATTTCCGAAACCTTTAAAAAATTAAACCATGGTTATGTGTAATTAAGTCCAGATGTAAGTTTTAATACATTAGTTTTGATTAAAGATTATTGCATTCTATTTGAAAAATAACAGTTTAATAATATTAAATAGCTGGTAATTTGTTTTTGATTAATGATATACGTAGAAAAAATATTAACTATAAAATTTTATTTGCATTAAAGAACACTAATGTAAATGGGAAATTTTCTTATAAAAATAAGATTTTTTTTAGATAGTGTTTTTGACTTTAAATCGATGGATTATAATTTCAATTTTTAATACATAATACAATTTGAATTTTGTAGTATCTGTTGAAACTAAATACATGTTGATGCATCATTGTTCTGTAAATTGTATTTAATTTTATACTCTACTGGAAAATCTCTACCCAAGTATTGTAATAATGTAAAATGATATATTAAGTGTTTGGTGTAAATTTATAAACTTTGTATTATAATTATTGGACAATCAAGAGATTTTATTTTTGTACTGACAGACATGACTTATCTTTAAATGTGCCCATTGTTAGATCAATAGCCTCAAAATCTTTTAATTCTTAAATCAGCATTTGGATACTATACCTTATATTCTTGATTATTAAAATTATAGGTCGGCTTTTTGTTCCTTTTTTTTATCTTATTTTTTAAATGACAATTTTTTAACTTTTTAGTTCAATTTATACAATATATTATCTTTTTCTTTTGTTCGAGGCCGTCCTTTATAAATATTTTTTTTTTCAAATTACATTTTATGTATGTTTGTCTATACTAATATTATAAAGAAGTAAATATTGTTTTTTATTTGTTTGTTTGTTTGTTTGTAGGAGATAATCTCTGGAACTACAGAAGCGATTTCAAAAGTGATGGTGCCAAATTGATGGTGACAATCCCTGCTCCAACATAGGCTATATTTTATGTCGGTGCCACTACCCCAGGCGGGTGCAAGAGCGAAAAACGTTCTAATATTTCGATTTTTTTGTACTGAAGGAGCTAGAAATTTCAAATTTGGTATTGTAGTTACTTATAAGATGTAAATGCTCTCTAAGAACAAATTCTAAAAAAAATTCGAAATTTAAAAGGGTGAGATGAGCGAAAAGCGTTCTAAAAACATTCTAAATTACAACTTCTATGGAATCTCTGGAACTATAGAACCGTTTTCAAAAGGAACGGTACCTCACAGTATATCAGATGGTGACAGTCCCTACTCCAACATAGGCTATATTTTATGTCGATGCCACTACCCAAGGGGGGTGCAGAAGCGAAAAACGTTCTAAAATTTCGATTTTTTTTATACTGAAGGAGCTAGAAACATGAAATTTGGCATGGTAGTTACTTATAAGATGTAAATGCTCTCTAAGAACAAATTCTAAAAAAAATTCGAAATTTAAAAGGGTGAGAAGAGCGAAAAGCGTGGTATAAACATTTTAAATTACAATTTCTATGGAATTTTTGGAACTACATAACCATTTTCAAAAGTGATGGTGGCAAATTGATGGTAACAGTCAATACTGTAACATAGGCTATATTTTATGTCGGTGCCACTACCCCCAAGGGGCGGGTGCAAAAGCGAAAATCTTTCTAAAATTTCGATTTTTTTTTCGACATTAGTGTGGTTTAATTAGTAATTTCTGAATTATCTGTGGCAGTAAAATTTCCTCTAATGAAAATAGGCCAATGAATACCACTTGGCATTTTTCAAGAATTTCGGGAGCAAAGCCGCGGGTTTTGCTAGTATGTGATAAAGTAATTAATTATCTGCGTAGTTTGTCTGGTTCTAGTGGCGATTAATAGAATCTCTCTCCAAGGGTCTAGCTTTTCCCATAGCTTCAATTTCAGGAGGTAGGTCCTCCTGGGTAAAAAGATGATTTCAGATTCCTTACTTGTGATGTATTAGTGACGTATGTCAAAAATTCTAAGGGGCAGCAGCAAATATCGCATTAACTAAAAGCTGTAATTTTACAAAACTAGACATAATAAGTAAAGTAATGTCTGTATTTTTTTTCTGATTCGCGCAAGGTACTTTATAAAACATTTCTTCTATTTTCATCTGTCCGCAGATATAAGCAGGTTGAGAAACACTGCTGTAATGTAAACCCTCTTGTAACTTTTAACCATTCAATTTCTAATTTTTTTTTTAATATATAATATATTACCTGGCGCTCATCTGTTGATGCATGTAATAGAAAAGTTCACCTTTCCTGTCCTTCACTTTGCCAGTCTTAGCTTCATCCCAGTTGGCAGGGTAGACGACATGCCAGTGCCAGTGATGGGCATTGATGCCAATATCTTCACGGAAGTAGGAGAGTTTGTACTCTGGGTCCAAGATGTTACCAGTCTTCTCAATCTCAACTTCAATATCCTAATTTACAAGAAAAAAGAAAGATATTTATTGCAGTTAATTACTGCTGCTATATTAATTTTCGTCATTTAAAAGGTTACAAATGTATTGGATATAAATCAAATGAATTAACAGCATTTTTAGTCGAGGAAAATACCAGAAATGATCAGTGATTGCGATTAGATTCTAAAAGAAAACAAAAAAAATTTGCTTATCTTTTAATATATAATTATTTTACCTGGTGCTCATCTGTTGATGCATGTAATAGATGAGTTCTTCTTTCCTATCCTTCACTTTACCAGTCTTAGCTTCATCCCAGTTGGCAGGGTAGACGATATGCCAGTGCCAGTGATGGACATTGATGCCAATATCTTCACGGAAGTAGGAAAGTTTGTATTCTGGGCCCTAGATTTTACCGTTGTTAAACGATGTAATCTTTGAAAAAATTATATTTTTTCTATTTCCGATTGGATTTGTCTTGCCTATACATGTTAATGTGTAATTTGTTAAAATTTAATTGAAGTATAAAATTTTAAATGAATCGGACATTTCAAAAACTAAATAAATCCACTTTAGCACTTTAATCCACAAAAGCAGAAAAACAAGAATACTTGATTTATTACGATAGTGAATATGAATATGTGCCTAAATGTCAATCCTTCGTATGTAGACGTTAAATGATTTATGACTATTTTTTTTAATTCCATACTAACATTATAAAGAAGTAACGTTTATGTGTTTGTTTACAGATAATCTGTGGAACTACCGAGCCGAGTTAAAAAATAATGGTGTCAAAATGCTGGTGACCATCTCTACTCCAACATAGGCTATATGTTATGTCGATACAACAACCCACAAGAGGTGCAGGAGCAAAAATTGTTCTAAAATTACGACTTCTGTGATACTGTTGGGACTAGAAACTTGAAAGTTGGTGTGGTGGTTACTTTTAAGACGTAAATACTCGCGACGAATAGTTTCTAAAAAGTTCGTAATTTAAAAGGGTGAAATGAGCGTAAAACGTTTTGAATTTCGGTTTCTTTGAAACTGATAAGGCTAGAAACTTGAAATTTGACAGGACGGTTACCTTTAAGTAGTAAATGTTTGCACAGAGCAGTTTTTAAAAAATTCGAAAGGCCAAAAAGGTGCAGGAACAACAACAAAAAATGTGCGATTTCTGTGGCACAGTTGGGGTTAAAAACTTTTTGCATGGTAGTTACTTTTTAAATGTAAATGTTCTCAAAGGACGGTTTCTAAAAAAATCGAAATTTAAAAGAGTGAAATAAGCTGAAAATGTTATACAAACGTTCTATATAACGATTAATTTGGAACTGTTAAGACTACAAACTTGAAACTTAACATGGCTGTTAGGTTTAAGACGCAAATACTCTCAACAGAACAATTTCTAAAAATTTCGAATTGTAAAAAAGTGCAGTAACAAAAAAATTCTAAAATTCCAATTTCTGTGATACTGCTGGGGATAAAAACTTGAAATTTTACATGGCGGTTACTTTTAAGATGTAAGTGCTCTCTAAGTATACGGTTTCTAAAAAATTCGAAATTTAAAAAAGTGAAATGAGAGGAAAATGTTCTAAAAACGTTCTAAATTGCAATTTCTTTTGATCTTTTAGGGGTAGAAACTTGAAATTTATAATAAAGCGAGATTTCTTTTTCGCCCAAACAACCGAAAGACCTCATGCAATTTAAATGCAACACAGTGGGTTGCTACGCATCAAGTACATAATAAAAATATCATTAATACCAATTCTTGCATCCTTTCTAGGACAATAAATCTCATTTCTAGCAGAAACAAGATAAGCCTAAAAATTTCTTAGTTTTCTTCCCCATTTCAATTACTATAAAATAAAGAAACTGATAACCTACTTACAAATTTCAAGATCTGAGAAATATAATGATCGTAAAAAAGTTCTTAAAATAATCTAAGATTTATGTGTAACACAGATTTTATTGATTTCTGAAATTTTTTTAATCTGTGACACATAGTTTTTGAAATGACTGATTCAATTATCATCCTTCTTATTGGAATTTCCCAACGCTATCGTTACTATGCTTTGTAATAAATATCACTGATTGTGTAGTTTCCATTAATTTCAAAATATTAGCTAAGCTCTAAATATATTTAGAAACTGATTCAGAATTTAAGTCAAACACTTTGCTGTTGAATAATCGCTCTTTTAATATGCTTAATTTTTATCTGCTACTCAGTCTACTTAATATGATTTTCTAAAGAACATGTGTGAAAAATCCTTTTCTAATGACAGCACATATTTTAAAAATAACTTTTTTTTTAGAAATCCGAACTTGTTAATTCAGCTCCCATCACAATTGTGTTAATCTCAACAAAAAAAGCTCTATTAAAAACTGCATGCTACTTTCTTTAAAAGATATTTCATAAAGTACAAAATACGTGTAATGTACTTGTTAGAAAATCTAGAAATATGCCATTATTTCGAAAATTTTCATTTTTGAAAGGATATAGAAAAGTATTAAATACAAAGAAATTTTTCAATGGATTAAAAGGAAAAAATCCAAAATAAGTAAAATATGTGCAATTTATATATTATATTAAATTGAATAACTAGAAAGAAACTTTCTTTATGAATACGTGACGTGAAAAATCAACAATGACCGAAAAAGAAATCATAATAAACAAGGCATATTTTTTTCAATTTGTCATGAATGAAGCCCTTCATCATTTTTAAAATGAGAAAATAGAGAGTGAAAAACAGCAGCAGCAAATATATACTTGTTCTGTTGCAAAAACCTCTGCAGTCTTTGCATCCCATATAAGCATATAAGTAGCCTTGAAACAACTTTCACCCAAACATATTCTGATTAATTTTTCGTTAATTTTTCTTTATCTCAATACTGTCAATTTCTACACGTCACATGTTCATCGTTTTATTGTAACAAAAAGTTGTGTGTTATATTAACCCATTTGTTCCGATAATTACTTTTTGAGAATGCTTGCATTTAAAACAAACAACTCTTTGCCTCTGTTATTAACATCTCAGGATACATTTGGCATTGTTCAATTACTGGTGACTTTTTGCCTGGCAGAGGAAATTGCCAGTGGGAAACATTACAGTGAAATGACATGAAAATTCGCGAGACAACACCAAATCTACTAATTAGACTTTATGCGGAAAACAAAACCTAAGTCTATTAGTGAGGATTTGCAAAATAAGAAGTAAAATGAATTGATGTTCGTTTTACGTTCTATCTAGCTGACATAGGTGCCAAAAACAAGAAGATTCGTACTGTTTGAATTTTTGAGTACCACTATTTTTAAAATAGCAATCTTCTCCTTATATAATAGCATATTTTTGTCATTTAATAAGAAGAATGATATTCTCTTTCGAAATTAGTAATACGAATACAGAAAATCTATCTTGCTGGAAATCCAAAAAGCGGAATAAATAGGTTAATCACATTCATCGTATATATTTTTTAAAAATATATTTGCAAAGAATTTTTTATCCCTTAATTTCCACTTTTTCGTGTGCTAGCTTCAAATTAGACACATACCAAATCGGGATGGTTCTTGGCTTCCTTGATGGCCAGATTGATGGTCTCAGCAGGGACAAACCTGTCAGGGAAAACCTCCTGGATGGGAGGGAGGGTGACACCCTTGCAGTCATCCCTGTGAACCACGGCGACGGACAGGACGTACACGTACAGACCCTCGTTCACGATCTCACGAGCCTGAGTGGCAAGCTTGATGAAGTCATCAAAATCGGTGGCATCTGAAATTACAAGCATGAAAATTTATAGATTTTCTAAAAAATGTATTAGAAATTTACTTTTTATAATGTATAATATTTAATAAATACTACTGTACAATAAAAATGTTATATTCCCCGGAAATACAACAGAAATATTTTATAGTAAACAATATTTAATAAGTGTTATTGTCTTTCAAAATCTATGTTTGGTAATGAGCTATATTTGATTAATACTTTCAGTACAGCAAAATAATTATATGTTAACTCATTACTAGTGACGCCCAAGCCCAGTTCGGGAAACAGTATGTTTCTCAATCGAGCAATATTTGGGATTACTCAAATTCAATTTGATTTGTGCATTACTTGATCATTTTATGGAAGAAGGCCGAGCTGAGATCATTTTGTATTCGTATAGACATTTAAATATATAATTCACTATATTCATATTATTCTTTTTACCTGTACTTATTACGGAGGAAAATCTTCCCACACTCAAAACCTGATTATTCAAAATGCACGTTAAACACGAGCCCCCCCCCCCCCCTCCTTAAAATTTAAGGGGAATCCCAAAACAACTAAAAACCAATTCTTATTTTTTACTTTTTTACATTGCATTTATGAAGTTTTCTGAGAAAGTTTGCCGAAAGCAAGAAAAAATCCACATTACTTCAGAAAAGTTATGTTATCTGACAGGAAAAGAAAATATTGTACAAAGCAGTTATAAGTTTTTATTTCACTGTACAGAAATGTAGCAATTATAAAGTTTACATCTCACTGTACAGATTTGTAGGAGATATAAATTTATATCTTAGTGTAGACGTATATGTTTTGGTGTCAATAAAACTTTTGACTCATTATAAAATGACAATCTTAATAAGAATATAGAATAGTTGAATATTTTTTATCCATTTTTAGCATAACATATACAATAAAATGGAAATAAATTTAAAGAAAGCGTCAACTGTTTGAGATCAACAATTGTAACAGACTAGAAAACTTATTCCCAAATTTAGGAAACTTATCCCGAAATGATAATATACTTCCCTAATTTAAGCTGTTAAGGAGTTAAACATTCACATGTGTTATAAAGAACTGTCTAGTGCAGAGGTTCCCAGTCTGGTGTATTGGTGACTCTCTGGACCGATCGGGGATACCTACCTAAGAATGATATTCATAATGGCGGAAAGAGCAAAAAATTAAAAGTTAAAATAAAAACCCTAAAACATATTTGAAGGATTTGGGTTTACAAAGAGAGACTTGTGCAAGTCTTTCTTAGCCTCTGTAAACCAAACCAATGTGTGTATAGGCTACTCGCGAAATGGTGGCAATTTTCTAGGCTTAGCAATTAATTAAACCTCGTCTTAACACTTTCGTATCAATATGGATAATTGTTAGAAACTTTCATCCTAATTTATTGAAGCAAATAATATTTTAATGCAGTTTTTGTTTTGAAGCTAGGTTGTAATTTGGAAAAAAATAAGAAAACAAATTGCAAATTGCAAGATAAAAATAAAAACCTATAACTCTCTTTAAATTAATTTGAGTCGTTTGATTATTTATATAATTTAAGAATATTATTAAATATTGGAAATATGGAAGATATTTTGCATATAAGTATGGGTGAGGGCAGGTTTATAGAAGAAGGGCACTCATATCAAGACACAGAGAAAGAGGTATGGTGGAGAAAAAGGATTGTAAACTGCTAAATTCTTTTTGAGGATTTTATAATTATAATTGATAATGATTATTAAATTTTAAAAATTGGCACAAATAACTGTATTTGGGTAATTTTAAATTAAAACTAATTTACATTACATAAAATATATACTGTATGTTAAAAAAAAACTTTATCCAAGAATATTTATTTTAGCATAGAAAATATTATACAAAAATCTGAAAAATATTTGTTAAACAAATTTTAGGTCTACATTTAATGAAAATATATTTATTGTTCATCTAAAAAATTTCCGCTATTGTAACTTGTTACCACATTTTTCTTTATCATTACTAGTTAAATGAATGTTTCTTGCATGTAAAATACCTTTTAAATTTTAAATAAAATTAAATTATATTTGTAAAGGTGATTGTAACGAAGGAGGTATATTAAACAGTCCTTTTAAAAGGCTTAGTATTAGAAGAGAAATTCGCGTTTTATTTTCCCCTTAAAGTTAACATTTAAATTAGAAAATATTAAGTCTAGAAAAATAATATTGCATTAGTAAAAAAATATATTTTTAGTTATTATAAAATATTTATTAGTTAACGTTAAAAAAAACTTTGTTTGAGGAGGAGGGGGTTTCTTATGAATATTTGGTGTGTGGTGGGGAGTCTAAGATATGTGGGTTAAGTAAATTAATAGATATAATATCCGATTTTAAATTTCATAATAATGTAGTCTTAGCCTTATTTCATATCACTAAAATTGCAATGCAGAAAATTTCTACAGTTGCATAAACCACTCAAATCAATATACACATTTTTAAAAGTATTTTGAAGTAAGCATATTCAAAGAACTTTAATGTGAACAAAACGCCTTAGATACTGCTATTTAGTGCTCATTCTAGTCTAATTAACATTGTCATTTCAATAGAGTAGGAATAAAATAATGCATGTTTTATACTGTTAATTACTAATATTTGAAGGGCTCGGATGTAAAACGAGATAGCTAACAAAATGTCCATCGGTCCATTGTTTTTGTAACTTGTAAAAAGTTGTAACCATAAAATTTATTTGGATATTTATCACGTACGGCCATCTGACGTAAAAAATTCCTTAAAATTAATTTATAAATTTATAATAAATTTCTAAAAATATTAAAATGTTGTATTGCCAAAGGAAACACATCTGTGTACATAATTTTTATAATTCTAGCCCATCAGCAACTGAATGAAAAATTGATTAAAAAATTCCACCTTTACGTACATTAATCAAGTGAAGTTAATTCAAAGAGTGTAAACACACAATCAAAATGTTTTGTGTGTTCTGTACAAAGATTTTATTTAGAAAACAGTCTTGGTATGCTATTTTTTTTTTTTTTTTTACTTGTAAATGTTTCAAAAATTTTTTAATTTTTTTAAAAAACGATGTATAAATTAAATAGTACTCGATTATCCATTTACAATGCCCATAAACCTATCATACACAATTTCGTTATTCTTTGATTTTTGATTACAAGAAAATGAAGAAACAGGATATATTCGTGAAAAACAAAGCAATTTGGCACGTTTCTATTCCTTCCAAAACTTTTTCTAATCAGAGTTATTCGAGTGAAGTATATTTTCGACGAGATAACGCAGGGGTGAGGCTTAAGCAGAAAATTGTGCAGAATATAGTCTATATTTTTGCTATCTATCTGAGAATAGAATACTTCCTGCCAAGGCAAAACATGTTATTCGAGTAAATCTCAGTAACATACTTTCTGCTTTTATATATATTTATATCAAGAACTAAATGTTCGAAGTAAAATAACAAGTCTTTTATTATTTCATGACTATAATAATTTACAATTTAGCTATTATTTGCATCATCTTCGTCAGTACAGAATATTTAACTGCATTCAAATACATCAAACAACAGTTATTTTTCAGATTTTCAAAAGTGAAATTCTGGATTCATTTGAATTGGGAAAAAAAAGGGAAGGAGGGGGAAGGTGGTTTTTTCCTATTTTTAAAACGTTAAACTGAAGCCATTTTTTAAAGATGAATAAATTTAAATCAAGTGTTTTTATAACTCATTAATTCCTTGCCATCAATCATTATTTCTAGATCAACATGCTTAAGTTGATTAAATCAATTGATTTTTTTTAGCCGAGTTTTTCGCTGTCTTTCTGAAATTCTTCAACACGATTCCTCTCCATTAAAATTAATTTAAACCATATATAATTTTATAAGCAAGAACTAATATATATATATTTTCTTCAAATTAGTAATTAACTGATTTTGTTACAACTTTAAGTAAGTCACCAAAAAAAATTTGAAAATGAGCGGTTACAAATCAGGAATCAGTTAACAATGGATTTATCTCGTAATATATTCTGACATTTTATTTAAATTTTTCAGTAAAATAATTGTTTTTAAATTATTAGAAAAGTTTTTACAGTATTTTGAAGCTTTATAAAAGTATATAAAGAGCTAAATTGCATAACAATTTAAACTTGTAACAAAAAAAGGGCTGATGCTCTCACTCGGTGGTAAAAGTAATAAAAAGATCCACACTAATATTTGCTACAAAAATCTAAAGCAAACGTGATTATCATAAAAACATCACTTAAATGGTATACAACTGAAAGAAACACAGAGACTAAATTTCTTCCAAGGCTAAACTATCCCATGCATGAATTACTTTTATGTGGATGAAAACATATTTTGAAATTAAAATGGATTATTAAGAACAAATAAATTTGATTTTTTTTTTTTTTTTTTTTTTTTTTTTTACATTTATTACAAAATTACGATACGACCCTGATATAACATTTACAAGCAATACAAATTTATTATTAAGAGTTAACAAACAGTTTTTTATAATAATTTAAACTTTTAAAACCTTATTAAAAAGTAGCAAAAGCGAAAAATCATGCATCAGACATATATTATGAAACGTTTTCTAACACTAACAAAAATTTCATTTTTTCATACAATCAAATGGGATATCTAACTAAGCAATTTAAGTGAAATGCACTACAAACGATTTTTTTCCATCTATCATAATGTAACGGAATTCTTTTGTGTGTCCTGTTAACGAACTACAAATGAAACACGCTTTATATACAATAGCGAACATTCTACAGTGAACCTCATTAACATATAAAAATTACGTGTCAATCCGAATATATTTACGCGAGTTAAAGCACGCACCGATGGGCAGACATACAAATATACCGAATTCATAAACAATTTTCAACTATGTTGGAAAGTATTAAAGAGTTTTAAAGAAAATAAAATATTTTTGATTATGTTTTTGTTTAGAACCAAAAGCAGAGACTCTTTGAGAAAACCTTCTCTCGTGCAAAACAGGAAAAAATATATCAAAGGCGATTTCCTAACTGGATTTTTGAAAGACAGTGGCTTTGCTATCTGTTGCTATATTTCGAAAGCATGTTAGAACTCAATATGAGATTTATATGTGATACAGAAACAAAAATTAAATGTGCACATTTCACTGAGGATTATTTTTCAGACCAATTTCATATGAGATTTCCACGCATGAGAAAATTAAGGCTAAATTATTAAAACACAATTTTTTCAAAGTTATCTTTTGAAACACTTCAAATCAATTAATTTTAAAATTATGTCCTTAAACACTTTTTCTAATTGTGAGTAAGAGTATAATTATTGAGAAATAACAGCTTCGTAAATTGAAAAAATTATATATAAAAAGAAATTACGACTAAGGAAGTGAGGTTAAACTTCGAGAATTATTCTAAGTCGGTATTAAAAATAAATGAACAACGTAAAATAGCACAAATAAAAATATATACCGCCATTCAATCTTGGGAGCGTGCGGGAGACGCAAGCGTATTTACATGGCTTAAACTTTTGAATAGGTTTTTAATATTTTAAATTTGGAACTGATGATGGAGCTTTAGTGGCTCAGAAACAGCTGTTGGCCATTATATATATTTTTATTTGTGCTATTTTATGTTGTTCATTTATTTTTAATATAACAGCACAAAGTTAAATCCACCTATTTTAAATATTCTAAGTCGGCTTTTGACAATCATTTTAAATCAATTAGTTGTGTAATTATCTGCTTAAACAGTTTTATAATCGTGAAGGAAAGTATAATTACACTATTCAACAAATTGTAACGAACTTTCTGTTTCTGAGTATCTATTGTATATTTTCCATAGATTTTAGGGTGATAAAAAAGAAAATACAGTTAAGAATTTCCTATCACCCTCCTATTTTAAGAAATTTCACTTGCGTTTTTTGCACTATATGTTGTTTTGTATAAATATAAATTATGATAACATTACTTTATAATTTAATTGTGTTTAATCTACAACGGCATTATTTTGACTTGTTACCCGAACAGAATGTGAAACAACAGAATAGAAACAAATTTTACTTTACTAATATTGTTTATAAGACCTTCAAAACTTTCATACAAAATTCCACTTAAGTTTCTAAATTTTTCATTAATTTCTTTAAAAAAATAATTAACACTATAACTTTTCAGTATTGTAACCTTACTTTTCAAATACGTAAATGGGTATTTTATTACTAAATTGAAATGAAAAAAATCCATATGTTATATGGACCAATGCAAAAATGTATTAAAATTCACATTATTATTATTATTACTAATATTATTATTTCAGAATCTGTTGGGGATGGGAACTTTCTAATGCTGTATTCTTTTTCAGCATCCCTTAAGATATAAAAATTACCACTTACTTCGTGAGAAAAAGATACCTTGTTGAACAGCGTTGTAGAGAAATGATAGTATCGTGATCCAAAAAAAATATATATAAACCTATAATATAACAAGAAAGTTTGTATGTCTGTGTGTCTGTGTGCGTGTGCGTGCGCGCGCAATGGCTAGAAAAATCTACCGAACGTATCGGTCTAAAAATTTGGATGAGTATAGTCCAAGGCAGGACCTATTACATCTGAAGCTCAGATTTTTCACTTTTTGATAACTAGCCTAAAATAAAAATAAAATAAAAATAAATAAACGTCGCGCTGGTGTTTGCGCAGTTTCCGAGCACAGAAGCAGAGAAGATCCTATTCTAGGAGAGTGTATTTTTCTTCCGAGCTTTCTTTTAAGCGAGCATCGACAAAACCCTTAAAAATAATGAAAAATTAAAAAGGCATTCTTAAATTTTGTACTTTTTACTTTGGAACGCCGCAATTTGTTCAAAAAAAATACAAATTTTAAGCCTTTCAAACAAAATTTCAAAAATGTTCGATTTCGTGGTTTTTTTTCTTTTTCTTAATTTCGAAGCCCACATCCGCCTAAATTTTCAAGATACGGAAAAACGAAAAAAAACCCTTTAATACCTTTTTCTCTACGATGGTGCAATCCGTTAAAAAATACGAATATTAACCCTTTCGAAAAAAAAAGTCAATGAAAGTCACTTCATGCCTCCCAGAGACACTATTTTTTTCTACTCTAAATGTAATTAAATGTTGGTATTTTAACGCAATCTTTTTTAACGTTCTTTTGCTATTTAATTTACATCAAGTATAAAAATCTCTGACCATTAAAAGTATTAAAAATAATAATAAAATCTGGAAAATTATCTCTCAGAACGTGAATGCATGTGTAGCTTTTCTCATGTTTTTACAACTAAATATCAATATTTTTGCACGAACGGTACAGTCAGGTTTCCGAAACATTACATTTATAACTCATAAATATATCAAACAGTTTGGGCAGTAAAAACTATTTTGTTTTTAATATTAAATGATCCAATGTGAAAAAAAAGGGGGGGGGTGGAGAAGAAAACACTTATTAGCATGCATAGCATGCCCGATGTACGCTGCCATAGGCAGTGGCCTCCACCTCTAGGTTCCTTTGGATCGATTTTCATTTGAAAATATAAAATCATGCAAATTCGAGGGTGTACGCTGTCAAAGGCAGTGAGGTCCCAACATTAGATTCTTTTGGAAAGATTTTCGTTTAAAAATAAAAAAAATCCTTCAACACTGATTTCAGGTATATTTAACCTTTTGTGACTCAACAACTTCGATTGGAAAAATATTTATAATGTTAGAATACATTATTTTAAGCATGTAAAAGATAATAAAAAAATTTTAGAACATAAAAATTGAAAATTATTGACCAATTGGTACTTTTTTCGCATCTGCAATAAGCAGAAAATTACATACTTCTAATAAAAATTGTCAACTTTCTAATGCAAAATTGTAAAGTATACGAAATTACCTTTTTCAAAAATCTATTTTTGGAAGCCTCCAGCCTTTTTAATTTTACAAAACTTACAATGTTAATTTTAGCAACGATGGAAAACAGCAAAAATGATAAATAAAACTTTGCAACGAAAAATTAACTCAGTATCGCCGTTTGTAGAGAATTCTATGAGCAATTTATATTAACTGCTGTGTTGGAAGATAGCAGCAATAAATAAAATCGTCCTTTAAAGCCCGCTGTATAAGTAAAATTAATTTTTGGGTATATTGCAGATATGCAACGCGTTCATACAAAGGGTTAAATTTATTATCAAGGGCCCCAGGAACGCCGGGTGGGTCAGCTGGTAGATACATATAAAAATACTCACCATGCAAAATTTCAAACAGCTCGGTAGCCTCCTCTAGATGATCTTCGTGGAAGCAAGAGAACAAAGTTCCTCTTGGCAGGTGACCGACATCCTTGAGCCTGGGATCCCTCTGATCAACGGGCAGTTGCTCCCTAGTCAGACTGGTCAGTTGCTCGAACAGGGGCAAGATTCGGTCGGATTTGTCCTTGACAGTCATTGTCAAAGTTTAGATTCAGGCAACGAAGGAAGAGATTCTTTATACGAGTGATGTCCGTCTCTGGCCAACAGTTGAGAGTGAAGTACCATTGAAAGATGTGCCGGTATATATATGCAAAAAATCTTCCATATTCTAAGAACTATTGTCACCATTTCTCAATAAGATGCAAATAATATGCAAAACACTGCTTTTTAGAGACGCAGACGTAACAGGAAGCATCCCGGACTGACCAGAAATATCCCACAATCCATCGTATGCTTAAGGTTATTGTTTTTTTTCTTCTCAAAAGTAGTTTGCATGAGATAAAAAGATATTATGAGATATCCTCTTGTAAGGGAAAAAAACTGTTATGACAAAAATAAAGTAATCTTTACATGTGTAAATATGTCTTTTATGGCTAGGTATAATAGCAGAAATATAAGATTCATAAAATTAATGGTGCATCAATTAAGAGAATTCACAATTTAAAAAAAAATCCTTAAAATTAATTAAAATTAGAGAAACTCTCGCAGAGGAAAACGTGACTACTTTTTAAAAAAAAGATTAAGTGCATTATAAGTTTTTAAGAAACGTAAGACATCTTTTAATTTAAAATATTTTAGATTTTCTTTAATAAAGTTAAACAAATTATAATGTAAATGTTCTGAAATACTAACTTTTTCATACATATAACGCTTAAGCGTGAAATTTGTGAACACTCAAAGTCAGAAAATATAATGATGAGCCAATTTAAAATTACACACTTTAAAAAAAAACTGTAAATAATTAAAACCAGAAAACTATCACAGAAAAGAATCATATTTTCTTAGGCAGAAAAAAAAATAGTAATAACATTGCGAATAAAATTACAGTAAAAGAACATGACTTTCAAACAATTAGGAGCATCATTCGGGGCCTGATTATGGCAACGGCAAACAGAACATCTGTCGACCTCAGAAAAAAGCCAGCTCAGATAAAATCAAAACTTAACAAGAACGAAAAATCATGCGTCAAGCATAGATTATGTAACACTTTCCAACGCTTCCAAAATAATTTTACAAATCATACCGTTTAATAAGCTAAAAGATAACATCTAAGTAAACAATTTGGAAAACGCATAACATATTTAAAAACATAATTTCAGGAATTTCCAACATATACAATATTCGAAAAAATATCCGAATACTTTTATTCAGCCCTGCATAGGATCTATAGATTTGTATATATACTACATAGGATGCTAAATTTTAGTTCAGTTAGGAAACGCGTAGCACAGTTTAAAATTCTCCGTCTGGAGTTTCTGTCAATAAACGGAAATGCGTTCGGAAACTTTTGTGCTTCCCTGTATAGGATCTACAGAATTTATACACACCACGTAATAGACAAAAAGCGAGTTAAAATTAAAATCGCGTTCAGTAACTTAAAACGCACTTCCAGGAATTATTGTTAACAGACAGTATAGAATTCTTTTGTGTGTCCCTGTAAATGAACGATGACTACTATACACACACTATTCTGTAGTAAGCTTCTTGTAATGCACTTTAGTGATATATATACATTTCAATGCGTTTAAAATAATAAAACATTATTTAAATAAACCGCAGACGATTTTTCTCCATAGACGTAATGTAACGGAATTCTTTTGACTGTCCCTATGAAAGTAACTATAAGTGCTATGCACACCCTATTCCCTATTAAGCTTCTTCTAATCCACCTTAGTGATATATATAAATTTCAATGCGTTTAAAATAGTAAAACATTATTTAAATAAACCGCAAATGATTTTCCCCCATAGACCTTAATGTAACGGAATTCTTTTGAGTGTCCCTGTAAAAAAAAACTATAAGTGCTACACACTTCCGTTGAAATAGGGAACATGCTATAGATAACGACAATAACATATAAAAATTGCAGAGCAATCCGAGCATATTTACGGGAGTTAGAGCACGTTCAGACGGCCAGACGGCCAGACGGCCAGACAAACCGAAGTCATAAACACTTTTCAACTAGGTTGGAAAGTGTTAAAAATTGAGTATTTTTACTTAAAATAAGAATAAATTGAAGCTACAAAAATATTATGGGGTCCCCAACTGGACATTTGCACAAAGTTCCCAAGTAGGATTAGCCGAGCCCTGACGCTATTGTTTCTGAAGTTCATTTTAAAAGTTTTTTTTTTTTTTATCTGTCTCTTAACCGATTCTAGCCTATAAGCTGTAAGATCAAAGTCAAATCAATTAACTTCATATTAGAATTCGATGTTCTTAAGTAACAACTGTTTGAACATGTCAAACAATTTTCTTTTTGTTTATGTTATAAAATCAATTGTTCTCAAACATTTACGATTCTATATCTCATTGGCTTAGAACAGGAGTGTTCAAACTTTTGGTTTCCTCCGGCGGGATTTGAGGCGAAATATTCGATTTTGGACCGCACTTCATACGAAAAATATTATATCGAGACTGTAGACTGTTTTAATGCTAACGATTAATTATTAAGCTAAAATATTAGAGAATATAAATATTCAACCCGATAACAGGAAAAACAAGTTGGAAATTGTACGTCAAACGTGACAAATGAAGTAGGTGCGTTCGTACTGTAACTAGTTACATAAATATTCAGATCTTTTCTGATTTTTAATTCTGTGAAATGAATTATATCGTCTGCAGATTAATTTCTGTCATAAAATAGGTATCTCGGTCGCTTGACGGTTAAACTTCGGAAGCTCCTATAACAAAAAAGCACCGATTTTTTAAAAAAAATTCAAATTTCTTAATAAATATTTTTATTAATATCTCCTAAAGTTTTGATTCGATTTTAATAAAATTTGAAATGTCTCGACAAAATTCTGCAAAGATAATATATTTTAAATTGCAAACCATTCGGTTGGGTAGTTTTTGCGTTGTTATATGCGGACGGACCGACAGACAGACGGACAGACAGACGGGCGGACGGACAGACGGACGGAAGGACCAAGCGACGACAATAGGTGCTACGTATTTATATAATTACGAACGCACCTAAAAAAAAGAGACAAGAATATTTAAGATTATAATATTTGATTTCCTTTCTTTCTGGAGTGATTTTAAAACTATTGAGTAAATCAACCATGACAAGTCACATAATATAATGTTATGCAAAACATTTCCAATATTTCTTGGATTGGAAAATAAAAGACCTTTATAAGTGTTCCTTATTTAGAGTGTACTTAACACACAAATACAGATCACTCAGTTTAAGTTCTCAAATCCTGTTCCATTATCCAGGGAATTAAGAGAACAAGCAAGGTATTAACGAAAATCGTTATCATTCTTCTCTAACATAAGTGCCAAACCATCCGGGATTTTTTTTTTCGTGTTTTTTTAAGTGAAATAAACGTACTCTGAAAAAGAAATTTTGATTAATAATTGAAATGAAATAAGTACTTCGTAGAAACAAAACACGTACTTAAGTAATTTTATTAAATAACTTTTTCTGGTTCCATGTATGTCTTTTCTCACTTTAAAACCAGTGTTGTAACTAAGAGAATTCATTCAGTTGATATTCACGAATTTCATTCAATTGTGATGAGTTTTGAACAGAATCAGACTCAATTATGATTTTTTTTCTGGTTCCATGTATATTTTTTCTCACGTTAAAAACAGTAGACTTGGAAAACTAAGTACAGCCTCAAGGCCAGTCAACCGCCATACCCAAGTTTTGAAGAACATTTAACGAGAATGACCAGGATGAATCCTGTGTGTTCTACGGCCGGTGGGGGCACCGCCCCCTGCGCATCACTCCATTTCCCAAGAGATTGACGACATGGTCACTACGACAGTATGCGACGGTGGAACCCGTGCCCTAAGGGGAACCATCATGCAACACTTGAGGACGTGCCTGAGTCTCCACAAATTCGGGAACCAGACACCCAGGAGGAAGAACCAGACATACTATGTCTTAAGCCACGTTTCTCCGACCCGTACTTGCTGTACAAAAGCTCTTGAGATTTCAGTAGACTTGGTAAGTACAAAACAATTAACTGGAACCCTGGTGTTAAAGAATTGGTAAGGAAAAAGCCTAAAAGTTGGAAGCCATGGTACACGTTAGCATTCATGGATGGTAATTGGTTGAAATAAATTTTAGTGACATTATTTTATTTCAAAATTAATGAAATCCTTATATCATATTGAGCTAAACCGCGATACGTTGCCAAGTGAAAATATTGTATATGACATTTACAGTTCTTTTACAAAACTATGACGCAAATATTATCATTTATGGACAGTAATTGTTAGAAGTGCATTTGAAAGCTGTTTGAACGATTTTCAAACACATTGAAATTTCAGTTCCTTTCTTGGAAAATACAGAGCACTTCAATTTGACTAAATGTACATCGTGATTGTGCTCAAGAAAAATCTGGAGAAACGCCAAAAGTCACCAAATGATTGCCTATCTCGGTAACATTTAGTAAAATATTGCCATTTTTTCCGCTGAAAGTACCTCAATAAATATATTGCCAACTTGGAGAAAACACATTAATTCGGCAAAAATCCTATTCAAACATTAACAACACATTAGCATTTACTTCTTTTGTTCAACTTCTAAAATTTTCTGTAATTCAGACATTTCGATAAGAAATTTTTTAACTTTTGATTAGTAAACATACAGAACAATGTCTCAAGCATAATATGAAATAAAGTCCGAATAAAGTTCGGTCAAGTCCGAATATCACTCGCGCTCAAAGAGTTCCGTACATTAAATTTATTAATTACTATTTATTATTTAACAAACTTCTACTACCGCTAATTTTTTCATAATTTTAGTTTCAGTAAATTCGGAAGTAAGAGCAGGGGGGGGGGGGGGGGACATATCGTTACACTACACTTTCGACAATATCTCTGAAAATATAACACCAAAATTAAAACAAATATATTTTTGAGTTCGATATTACGAAATCTTTCACATGATACCCCACACGATATACAAAAAGAAAATTTGTTTTTTTCGAGTAACTTAATTGCCCCTCCCCCTAAATTTTTCCTAAACATCTTTGTGATTGACTAATAATCTGAAAATATGTCGGTCAATAGGCTTTATAACTTTCCCAAGTTTGAACTTTCCACGTCCCATAGTTTACGAGAAAAAGAGCTCTGACAGACGAAGAGACAGGCACGGGAGTGATCTTATAATGGTTCCATTTTTCCTTTTTAAGTACGGTACACTAAAAATAGATTATTTTTCGAAAAATTGTAGCATTTCTTCAATTTCAAAGACTGTATCTCCCAAGACTACTTTTTCCCAAAGCGATGACTACTTTGAATTTAAACTCATTTCTAATGCAAACACAATTTTAAATTATGTAATATGTAAATAACTACAAATTAGTAATTCTTTGTTTATGCTAAGTGGAAAAAAAATTAACTAAATTGTTACATAAAATAGCCAAACACAGGACAGATGCAATTAATCTTTCTGTTGAACTGTCCGTCCATACATAATTTAAATACCTAAAAATGCTCTTAAATGCAATAATTTTCAATTTGGTATTGGGGTATATTGCAGTGTGTTTTTACTAATGAATGAATTAGGAACAAGTTTACAACGGGCTAGTCTATTGAAAGTCCGGGGATTAGCGCACAAAAGGGCCCAGGGGAAAGAGCCCCCTAGTTCAAATATAGTTTTTTGATCTTAAACAATAGTGTGAGCGTTTTTTTAAAAAAAAAAACGGGTCACCAAAACCGACCTGCAAGAGGCGAAACTTATCCTCACCCGCACCAATTACAGTCGACCCGAATTGCAATAAAACAATTATTGCCGACCCAGCCTAAAAATCATGTCGAGTCGAGGTCCGGTAAAATAGGGTTACCCGACCTGCAATCCACATTCATTTTAAATCTCATTGTTGTCAATATAGCTTATTTTGACGGTCAGTAGAGGATGATATATTAAACATTTTGAGGTGTTCCTATAAAAAAAAATATATACGATACACAGATTCTTTTTAAAATGTAATAAGTAGTACTATATATCTTAACTAGTACTGTAACACCATATTAAAATATAATGATAACATGACAGTTATGACATTTTAGTATTATTCGTCACAATGAGTCAAATTTTAAATAAATTAAAACCTATAAAGTAACAAAGAAATAGATAATAAGAAAGTAAATCATGCGTCAAGTGTAGATTTTCCAAAACATTCAGAATACTGTAAGAAAACTTCGCTGTTTAATAAGGTGAAAGATGATGCCTAATGAAACACCTTTGAAAATGCATAACACATTTGAAAACCAAATATCAGCAATTGTCATCTATGGTCAACAAAATATCCGGTTTCTTTTTTGCAATCCTGTACAAGATCTATAGATTAGTCTAGTTACTACATATTATGCTTAAATTTTGTTCAGTTATGAAACGCGTAACACGGATCAAAATTTTCCTTGAGCAATTTCCGTCAATAAGGGGAAATGTAACTCAAATTATTTTGTGCTGCTCTGTATATGATCTATTGGTTTTATACACGCCATGTAGTAATAGGGAAAAAATAGTTAAATTTATACATGCGTACCACAACTGAAAATGCAGTTCCAGCATTTATTGTTAATATACAGTACTGTAACCGAATTATTTTGTGTGACCTTGTAAATGAACGATGAATGCTAATGTATACCAAATTCTATAGTACACTGTTAAAAATTTGCCGCAAACTGTTCAGTCATTTGACCGTTTTTATAGAAAACGGTTACATAGCCATAATGTAACTCTATTCTGACCATATTATTGCCCATATTATGGTCAGAATAGAGTTAAATTACGGTTATGTAACCATTTTCTATAGAAACGGTCAAATGACTGAACAGTTTGAGGCAAATTTTTAACAGTGTACGCCTCTTGTAGTGCACCTCAGTGGCGTATATCAATTTAAATATCTTTGGAATAGTGTAACATCGTTAAGATACACAGCAAACTTTTTTCTCCATAGATCATAGTGTAACGGCATTCTTTTGAGTGCTCCTGTAAACGAATTATAAAAGCTATACACGTTCAATAGTAAACGTCAATAACATACATCAATTTCGTGGCAATCCGAGTATATTTCTTCGACTTAGAGCATGGACAGAAGTCAGCAGACGGACAAACCGAATTTATAAACACTTTTTAAATATGTTAGAAAGTGTTAAAATAAAGAGATAAAAATAGACATACAGAGAAACAAGCAAACATATAATTCTTAGATCCTAATGATATTGCAATCGGATCATCTGCAGGCACAGACCTTCCCCCCCCCCCCAATAAAAAAACAAGAACGAAAATTCATGCGTCAAGCATAGATTATGAAACACTTTCCAACACAGTCAGAAAACTGTAACGAAACATCGCCGTTAAATAAGGTGAAAGAAGATATGTAAGTAAACAGTATAGGAAACATATAACACATTTAGAAGTCCAGTTTTTTCAATTACTTTTCATAGTCAAAAATGTAGTCGAATTATTTTGTGCAGCCCTGTATATAATCTATAGATTTGGATATATACTACATAGCATGATAAAACGTAGTTCATTTAGAAAATTCACTTTTAGCAATTTTCTCCAATCGATGGAAATGCACTCGAAATCTTTTATACAACCCTGTATATTATCTAAAGACTTTTGTTCACACCCCATATTAAGCTAAAATTTAATTCAGATGAAAAACGCATAAGGCAACTTAAAACAAACTTCCAGCAATTACCAACCATAATAACAATGTACCTTGTTCTTTGCGTATTCCTGTATATGAATTTATATATTTTTCTATAAGTCTACTAAATGTAGCTCAGCAGGAAATTGCGTAATACAATTAAAAACTACTCTAAGCAATTCACTCCCATACTCTGTAAAACTTACAATTCCCTTTGTGTAGCCCTGTATATGATCAACAAAATTTATACACACCACGTACTATCCAAAAATGTAGTTTAATTTAAAAACGCAAACCAATGTTGAGAAAGAACTTACCACACTTATAGACTGTAATTATTGCACGTATACTATAATCGATATCTTTTGTGTGTCCCTGTAAATGTAAATGAACGATAAACACAATGCACACCATACTTTTAACAGAGCAATTTATAGTGCACCTCAGTAATGCATATAAATTTCATTGCTTAAAATAGTGAAACATCATTATTAAATTACACTGCAAACGATTTTTACCCGTGGAACAATGTGCAACAGAATTCTTTACAGTGACCCTGTAAATGAATAATAAATGCTTTACACCCCATATTCTACTAAAACCATGTTTTAGTGCGCTTCATCATGTTTCAAATGGCGTAGCATCATCAAAATGGACTTGAAACGATTTTTTCCCATTGACTGTAATGTGACGGAATACATTTAAGCGTCCCTGTAAAAATACTATAGGTGCTACACACTTCATTTTCAATAGGGATCATGCTATAGTAAACGACAGTAACATACAAAAATTTCAGAGCAATCCGACTATATTTACGCGAGTTAGAGCACGGACAGACAACCAAAGTCATAAACACTTTTCAACTAGCTTGGAAAGTGTTAAAAAGAAATATATGAAAATCGGACCATCCGTTAAGAATTATCCGTGGACATACATAGAAAAAATAAAAACATATAAACGAATTGCATAATTTCCTTACTTGAAAGTCAGTTAAAAAATTGCATTAAAAAATAGGGAAAAAAAGGAACTGTATATTCGTCCGTAAAAATATAATTTCATTATTTAAACCAACAACGTTAAAATTTATCTTTAATCAGAACTTTGGAAGACTATAACTAATTCTATAACTTAACTTCTACTACTTCTCTCTATCCTTATATTCTAAGAAAATCCTACATTTTTATGAAATAAAAGATAAAAGTGATTTTAGAGAAACTTTATATTTCACAGCAATAACCTTTTATTGATGATGCAGAAATCGTCAGTTATCCGGATTTCTGCATATCCAGATTGCGTCCAGATAATTAGAGTTTTATTGTATACTATAATTAGCTTTTTTATGAAATTTTCTAAATGTCCCTTTCAATCTACTGCATATATCTCGTTCACGTTTATACATCAGTTTAAAGTAAAATATTTATCTTTGTCGAAATAAGGAAAATATATTCCTTTTTTTTTTTCTTTTAACAAATCAAATAAACCGTTTATCCTAATCCTAATAATATTATAAATCTGATTGTGCGCAAATGTTAGGCTGAAGCCAGCGTCAAAATGGAGCCTTTAATGATCCTGTATTTTTGCATACAGATTGATTATAACCCTCATTTGAACATAGGCTGGTTTTTGTTTATTTTATTCAAATATTTTTCTTAATAATGCAAAATTTCGTTTTTTCATAGAGAGTAAATGAACATTTTTTTCGTATAATATTTTAACATGGTTAAATTTACTTTACCGTTGCTAATACTTTATCGTTGCCAAAACTAATTCAAATTCCGGAATAATAATTTTTAGTCAACAATTTAGTTTCAATTGAAAAATGTTCACGTAAAAAATAAAAATGAAATAAAAAAATTAAAGAATTAAAAAGAAGATTAAATAATATTATTAGAAATAAAACGTACTTTTTTTAAGTTTTTGATAATAATACAAGGTTTCAATATGAGTAACCATAGGAAACAGGCGAATATGACGCCATACATCAAAAATAAAGCTGATATCTTTGATTGGTGAAATAAAATGATCTTGGGTTTTTTTTCTTCGCTTTTTTCTTTTGTATGGTAATAATTCTTGGCGTTTTACCGTCTGCACAGGGCTAATATAACTATACCGTATTTTTTATTTAAATTTTTAAAAAGTAAAAAGAAGTTTCAAAAGAAAATGGTCAGCAAATGTCAATAATATGCTCCGCAAAATTATCCATATTGAAAATGATGCCATGGATAGCGAGAAATATTTATTTTCATTCTTAAAACTAAAAGAAATAACTCGATTAAATAAAAAAAAATGACGAATGTTAATAGTTCCATTTTTGTTGATAAAAACTAAAGATTTAATATTATTTCGTTAAAGCAACATAATTTCCCCTATGCCAGTACAGAAATTAATTGCCTGGAAAAGAAAATTAACAAGAATCATGTCATTAAAAAGGGATTTCTCTGCGGGAAAAAGAGGCGTCATATTTGAAATAAAACGGGAATTTTCCAATGTGTTTTAAAATGAGTGTGAATCAATTCCTTACATTAATAATACAAGGATCAGTAAGTATAGAAAGTAGATGAGTTTCACGCCATATTTATAACGAAAAATTTAAATGTTTTTTTATCTATACTGATTATTAAGCATGAATATCCATTATATACAGATGAGAATTTTCTGCTAAAAATCGCATCATAATTTTAAGAAAAGGAAAATGAACACGAATCTATGTTTATATTTCGCAACTACTCCTCACTGTAAAAAATTGCTGCAGTAAAATTACTGCAGCAGAGATTCCAGGCAATGTCCATAAGAAAACCGGTTTTGTGACTAGATAAACGAGCTTTGTTATTAGATAAACGGTTTTTGCCCGTAAAAACATGAAATTTACTGAAATGGACCGTTTACCTTGAAAAGGGGGCATTTCCCGTAAAATTACGGCAGCAATTCACGGAGAATGCCCGTGAATTTACAATTTTCATTTACAGTGCCAGAATATCGAACGCAACGTGATTTACTTTATACCGGTTATCATTGATCCGAGGATGTTACACAAACTGTCAGAATTAAAAAAATTAAATTAGATGAAAGATTTTGTTTTCTTTTTTGTTAATCTTAACGAAGTTTCTCTAAAAACGGAAAGTAAATTACTCCATATTTGTGTATAAAAAAGGGAGAAATAAAATAGATCTGTATATTTTTTACACCATTTTCTCATTAAAACTGAAAAACAGAATTGATTTTCACTTTGAATAGATGGTGAAAACAAAATCTTGATTTCAGTAAATTATCCGAAAAATAAAAACATATTTTCACATATTCAAACTTCATGAATCAATTTATTAGGGAGAACAAAAATTGCCTGTCAACGTATTGTCATTTAGAAAACAAGATTTGTTTCAGCTATACATTAAACCACGGAGGCAGAATTGAATTTAAAGAAAAAGCATATACTAATTCCAATTAATGTTTTTTTGAAGGATGGCTGTTAAAACGTTTCACAAAGGCGTTAAAAGTAAAATTGTTTATCAGCTAAAACTCACAGTTGTTTTTATCCAATTCGTCTATTTCTACGATTTTATTTGGCCCTCCTTTTTGCATTGGTTGCAATTTCATTTTCGCGATTATTTGGCACAAAATTTCACTTTTTTAAGACTGAGTCATGTCAAGGTCCCTATAACAAAAAATACCGTAAAAAATACCGCAAGTAACTCCTATGAAATGTGATAAAATGTTAGTTAATTATTAACGTTTTAAATTATCGGAGTGAAATATTTTGCTTAATTAATGTATTTATTATTATTTTAATGCTGCGTGAACGAAGTCACGGGTAACAGCTAGTTTGTAATATGTTCTTTTATTTCGCTCAATTACAAAAAAAAAAAAAAAAAAAAAAAAAAAAAAAAACTAGTCGTTGGGAGTCACCGTAATACTTATTCATCATGGATATGCATAATATAAAATATGAAAATAAAACATGTGTAAACTACTTATAAAATGCATTGCAATTCGAATAAAATCGTGACTTGATGACGTCATAAACTTTAAATGCTCTATTACTGAATTGCGTAAAAGAAACATCCTTATAGCTCCAAAATTGATAATCATATTAACTAACGGATTAAGCGTCTCATTTCCAATTAAAATATATCTTTGAATTGAAATTTTAATGAAATACAGGGTCATGAAAAATTGAAGAGTGTGGAAAGTATAATTACAAATATCTCGGCAACTCATTATAAGATCGACTTCATTCTTACAACATTAAAGAAGTGAGCATAAAACATCACATAATTTTACTGAATGGTGTATACAAATTTAAAATTTTATACATACATTAATATTAAAAATATCGACGTTTCGACCACCTTCTATGGTCATCTTCAGGAAACATTTTTATATTGCTTTTAAAGTTTCAAATACGAAAAACAATCCGTCCGTTACCACATTATTATTGCCGTCCACAAATTAAAAAATTTCTAAATTATTTTATCTAAATTTTTATCTAATTTTTTAATTTGTGGACGGCAATAATAATGTGGCAACGGACAGATTGTTTTTCACATTTGAAACTTTAAAAGCAATATAAAATGTTTCCTGAAGATGACCATAGAAGGTGGTCGAAACGTCGATATTTTTAATATTAATGTATGTATAAAATTTTAAATTTGTATACACCATTTAGTAAAATTTGTGATGTTTTATACTCACTTCTTTAATGTTGTAATGTTTCATGGTGTAATCGTCCATATTGACTTCATTCTTTGGGCAAATTTTATGTTTTTTTATTGTCTTTTATATTCACTACTTAAAATAAACAATTTCGAAAATTTTTATATACCTTTTATGAGAACGAATATTTCGAGAGTCCGACAAAAAATAGCTCCATATAATCGAGGTTACTGAAATTCAATGATCTTCTTCCCATTATTACGTACTAAGTATATACCAAATTTCAAATCTTGGGAAGAGTGGAAAGTGTTAAAAAGAAATATATGAAAATCGGACCATCCGTTAAGAATTATCCGTGGACATACATAGAAAAAAGAAAAAGATACAAACGAATTGTCTCAAATTGTTCGGGAGATAGAGCATTTACAGACACACAGACAGACGGACGGCAAATTTTTTTTTCTAAAATTATGTTTTTCGGAATCTCCAGTGTCTGAAACGTGTAAATCCGTCACGATTTTCAAAACGATTACAAGACTTACCTTATACTACGTATAATGAGTAAGTGAGAAAAAAAAACGAAAAATTATCCATTAAGCATAGATTATAGAACATTTTCCAACACTGGCAAAATATTGCTAAAAATGTTATTATTTTTCCCCTATAATGAAGTGATATACCTAAAAAAGTGATTTAAAAACACATAATTCAGTAAAAATCCATTTTCAGCGATTGGCCGTCCATATCCGGTAACGCCTGCAAATTCTTTCGTGTAGCCCTGTATGTGATCTGTAGAATTTATACATACCACCTAATACACTCAAAATTAGATATCTTTAAAAATGTATATCACAGCATAAAACGCTCTTCTAGCACTGAGCGATCTTAGTCAGTCCTGTAATCGAATTATTTTGTGTGTCTCTGTCAATAAACGATGTATGCTATGCATTCCATAATCTATAAGAAACGTCTAGTAGTGCATCTTAATGATCCTGTTAAGTTTCATTATGCTTGAAGTAACATAACATCAGTAAAATGTCCAGCAAACGATTTTTTTTCCCGTATATCATAATGTAATGGAATTTTTTTTGTGCGTCCCTGTAAACAAACTATATAACTGTGCTACTTATTCTATACTTCAAAGAAAGCATGTTGTAGTCCATGTCCATTTCAGTGATCCATATAATCTGAATATGTTTGAAATAACATCAGTAAAATGCACTTCAAACGATTTTTCCCCATAATAGATAGTAATCTAATGGCATTCTTTTGCGCATCCCTGTAAACGAACTATATATGCTTCTTATTCTATAATACTGCGTTAATATTTTGTAGTGCAACCCAGTGATGCATATTAATTTCATTATGTTTGAAATATCGTAACATCATTGCAAACGGTTTTTCCCCATAGACCATAATGTAACAGAAATATTTTGTATGGTCCTGTAAAACGAGATATAACTGCTACATAATTCATTTTTAATATCGAATATTCTACAGTAAATCTCAATAACATATAAAATTTTCATGGCAATCCAAGTATATTTACGAGAGTACAGATAGACGGACAGACAAAATGAGTTCATAAACATTTTTCAACTGTGTTGGAAAGCGTTAAAAGAAAAAAAAGGAAAGGAAAAACACCAATAAGTTTAGTAGAAAAAGTCTGTTTAAAATTTTCAAGCAACCGAAGGATTGCTACATTACTAGTTTTATTTCGTTAGACAATTAAAAATTACCCTCATGATAAAGAAAATGTCTTCGTGTTACTATCACTGATTTAAGTAGAGAAAAACTAAAACCAAGTTTCCTTTAAAAATGCATTCTTTATTATTATCATTATCATATATATTATCTATGTTGTCAACATCCCATTTCTATGCGTTTACAAAATGCTCAACACAGAAAAAAAATAAAACCCAATTTGGGTCGAAAGATTCTTAGGTATGTGCCCAAATTGGACCATGCCTGTTTTGGTTACCACTGTGTATCCATTTTGGTCACTGTTAAATACCCATTTTCAAATTTTTTTTCAGCTAATCAATTTTTTTTTTTTTTTTTTTTTTTTTGAAAATGGGTATTTAACAGTGCCCAAAATGGATACACAGTGGTAACCAAAACAGGCATGGCCCAATTTGGGCACATACCTAAGAATCTTTCGACCCAAATTGGGTTTTATTTTTTTCTGTGAACAACGAAAGAGGTCTTATTTTATTTATTGAGAACATACATCTGACTTGTGTGCTTGACATCAAGTGCCCTCACGAAAGAGGTATGTATCATTCGAAGGGTTTTTCAACCGACTTCTGACATAGTACACTCACATTTCGCTAAAACATGTTTTTTTATTAAAAATTGCAGTTAATTAAAAATTAAATCAGCATTGTTTTCACAAATGAAATGAAAGGGGTTTTTTCCAATCAATGTGGTTACAAAAATAAAATACTGAATTATATCGTACTCAACAATGATTATAAAAAAATAATAATAAGTAGTACAAAAAAAATAATAAGTAGTACAAAAAAAATAAAGGGTGATTTCTCCGCACGGGATTATTTTATATTAATGGTTAAAAAGCAAAATTGAAATTGAAATATTTAGAAGAAAAAGATACCATCGATTGATCGAAGCAGTGGCATTTCACGTGTAGAATAAAAAGCATGCTTTGTTATATTAGATTAGATTGTATTTTAAATTCATTCAATATATTTTTCTTTCTTTCATGTTTTTCAAGAAGCGGATGACGTCATCGTCTAATGCCGTTAAAATACAATTGTTAATGTTTTTTCTCACGCGTGCCTTTTACTATCTTCAATCAGTTTTTACTGTAACTTTGATGGAGCAAATGAGACAATATTCTGGCTTGACTAATGTTGTTTGCAGATATTTTTATCTTAATTTTAATTAGAAATTTAAACCTGCATCTAAAAAATATTAGTCTGCAGTGCGAAATCCTCGCACAGATCCACTGGTATTAATGTAATTAATTATTAAGCCGCTTAAATAAGAAGGCAAAATATCAATGAGAACTGAAAACACACCGTAATCTAAAAGCATCCATTTGTTTTTATCTCTACGTTCGCTAAGATTCCTAAATTAGCCATGTTTGTCTCTCTCTTCCTGTTTATGATCTGAGAGTCGTCAGAATACCCTGGATAAGGCCTCGGAGTAAAGAGAAATTTATCTATCTTTACTCTGTGGGAAATAAGGCACCTGAATGATGATTGCTAAAAATTCTTCTCTATAAAAATCTTGTTTTTAATGCAGCTGCTGCCATCTAGATTTTATCTTCGAAATTTGCATGGATTAAAAAACACTGGATATAATAAAAAAGTTGGAAATTGTACGTCAAACGTTACAAACGAGGTGCGTTCGTACGCACGTTTTAGAATTAAATTCATGATATCCCGTGCGTAGAACGGGTTAAACAGCTAGTTAAGTATGTATTTTATGACACTGTTCATACAAATATCTTAACTAGTTATATAAATATTCATATATATATGTATCAGCTAGTTATATAAATATTCAGATCTTTCTGATTTCTAATTTTGTGAAATGAATTATATCGTCTGCAGATTAATTTCTGTCATAAAATAAGTATCTCGCTCGCTTGACGATTAAACTTCGGAAGCTCCTATAACAAAAAAGCACCGATTTAAAAAAAAAATTCAAATTTCTTAATAAATATTTTTATTAATATCTCCTAAAGTTTTGATTCGATTTTCATAAAATTTAAAATGTCTCGACAAAATTATACAAAGATAATATATTTTAAATTGCAAACCATTTGGTTGGGTAGTTTTTACGTTGTTATATGCGGACAGACAGACAGACGGACGGACAGACAGACGGACAGACAGGCAGACAGACAGACGGACGGACAGACGGACGGACCAAACGACGACTATAGGTGCTACGTATTTATATAATTACGAACGCACCTAACAAGGGGGGGGGGGGGAATCTTGCATCAGGCATAGATTATGAATCAATTTCCAACACTATCAGAATATTATTGATAAATTTCTTTTTTTTTTCATACAATTAAGTGGGATATCTAAATAAAAAAATTAATAAAACACGTAAATCAGAAATAAATACATTTTTCAGAATACACTGAATAAGGCCTCGGATTAAAGAGAAATTTGTCTACCTTTACTCTGCAGAAAAAGGCAGCTGAATGATGATTACTAAAAAATCTTCTCTATAAAATTCTCAGTTTTAATGCAGTTGCTGCTATCTAGATTTTATCTTCGAAATTTGTGTGAATTAAAAACACTGGATATAATAAACAAGAACGAAAAAAAACATGCATCAGGCATAGATTGTGCAATAATTTCCAACACTACCAGAATATTATCAAGAAATTTCATTTTCTTTTATACAATGAACGTGACAAATGAGGTGCGTTCTTACTATAACCAGTTTTACAATGTAAAAAAATCTTCGTTATTATTTCAGTGAAATGAATTATATCGTCTGTTATGAGCAAAATGAGAATGCCTTTCTTTTCTCTTATTAAGTATGCCCCGTTTACAGATGCGAATTTTTTTCGACACTAGATAGCGTTGCAAAATTCACCAAAGAGATCTTGCTTTGAGAATGATTACCTCAATGGTTTAATATTTCTATGATTCACGATGAAAGAATCTCTTGTGTTTACTTTCTTTAATGGATATTGGGATAAATATTGGGCTGTTAACCTAATTTTAATGGAAATTAACTGAGAATCTTTATATTTTTTACTGTAACTCATCTCTCAAACAAACAATTTTTTTGAATGATCTTTCTAAAAATGTAACTTTTATGCAATTTTATTCGAAAAAATAATTTTGAATAAAAATGGCCGCCTGTCATATGTAAATGGATGTGGTTTGCCCGTATTTGTTTTCCTCGGCCACATGACTTGCACTTTTATTATATAGATTACGCATGATAGGATTCAATAGAATGAATAAAACTTTTATTAACTTTTATTAAATGACTCGACAAAATTTTGCAAGGATTATATTTATTAAATTTCAAACATTCGGTTGGGTAGTTTTTTGCGCTGTTATATGCAGACAGACGAAAGGACCAGATGACGACTATAGGTGCTACGTATTTATATAATTACGAACGCACCTAAAAACACGAAACTCAGAAATAAATACATTTTCAGTAACTATTGCTCATACCCGGTTATGAGTGTGAATTCTTGCGCGAAGCCATGTTTATGATCTTTAAAATGTATACACGCCACGTAATACACTAAAAATTGGATAAATTTAAAACTGCATACCACTTCGGAAAATGCACTTCTATCCATTATCGATCATAATCAAAAACGAATCATCTAACCGAATTCTTTTATGTGGAACTGAACAATAAGTGTTACTCACTCCATAATCTATAGAAAACCTGTTGTAGCACATCTCAGTGATCCTTTTTAATTCCCACATATTTTAAACATTATAACATCATTAAAATTCACCACCAACAATTTTCTCCCATAGTTCACGATGTAATGGAATTATTTTATGCGTCCCTGTAAATTAACTATAAATGCTAGTTATTCTATACTCCTGAAAAAGAATGGTGTAGTCTGCTTCAGTGATGCATATCAATCTCATCATATTTGAAATATTGCAACATCAATAAAATTCACCTCAAACAATTTTTTCCCACAGCCCATAATGTAACAGAATTATTTGATGTATCTCTGTAAAAAAACTATAAATGCTACAACTTTCATTTTCAATACCGAACATTCCATAGTAAACCTCAATAACATATATAAATTAAATAACAATCCAAGTATATTTACGAGAGTTACAGCACAGTCAGACGGGCAGACAGACAGACAAACCGAATTCTTAAAGACTTTTCAAGTATGTTGGAAAGTTTTAAAAAATTAAGGCGGTTCCAAAAAAAAAGAAGAAAAAAGAAAAAAGAAAGAAAAAGGAAAAAAAGGAAATTTTTTTTTAAGTTCCTCACTCAAAAACGCGAAATTTTCTGCCACATTCACGGATTTATGGGTTGTGGCCTCGTCGTAAGTTCCCAAAATGTTTACCATAAGATTCCCCTCTCTAAATTTATATTCCATCGAAATTTTAAGTTTCTAAGTTCATTATTTAATAAGTTATTAATTGTTTCTCATTTTTTTTAAAATCATAATTATGTTTGGCTTTGAAGCCGCATGAAAAGTTGAGTGCGGACATGTCATTTACTGTTTTGGCTTCAAAACTACCATGTGTTTTATGTAAATATTTACATTTTAACTTAATTTTCCGCGTTATTTTTGTAAATATTTACGATTCCATTTAATCTTCTTAATATCTTTATATTCCATTATTACATTAAGCAACTTACAACTTACATGGCTTATAACTTATAACTTATGTGATTTATATCTTTTCTCAGAACGTCTTATATTTTATGAATGGTGTTGCCATGAATTCGAGCTACTTATTAACATTGATTTTTAATAAATTATTACAATCTACATATTTACGGATTTTAAAATTATTTGCTGACTTTGTTGTAACTGATTTACTTAACCTTTTTCTGCTGCAATTCCCCCTTATTTTTGTTATTATTTAAAACAATATTAATTGAATATTGTTGCATTGATTTTTACTTTCTTAACCCTTCCTCTGACAATTTTTTTAATGTACCCAATGATACTCCTTCTGTTATTTTGTTAAGTACGTTTTAAGTCAACCTAACAATGCTCTGACCTAACTTACTACCCTCTAATACTTTATCAATTTTTTTAACATGAATCAAACTGTGCCCTGCTACAAATTTTTACTCTATCATTTAGTGTTTTCTCCTCTCCTGTTCTGTAATAATTGTCTGTATTGCGAATTATTAATCATTTTCTATTATAATTATCGTTTCTGCATTCGTAATCTAAGTATACTTATTAACCCTTTTACTAAGGCTAATGTTGTAAAGAGGGTTTTCTTTTAGCATCTAACCCTCTATTAACCCTTTATATGAATCAAAAGGTGCCTTTGTCCTTCTTATTTAAATAAAGTCTTTTCTCCATCATAATTAATGATTATTTTGTAATTTAAGTATGACTTAACGCTTTTCATACCAATTTATTTTCTTCCATGATTCAAACAGTGCTCCTTATTAAAATTAAAATTAACACTTGTCTAGCTTATTAGCTTAGTTAAGCGACATAGCACTTAACCTATTCTCGTAATTTTCTCCTTATATGAATCAAACAGTGCCCTTGTCCTTCTGATTAAAACAATGCCTAGTATCCATTATAATTAATGATTATTTTGTAATTTAATCATTACTTAACTCTTTTCATACCAATTTATTTTTTCCCATGATTCAAACAGTGCTTCTTTTCTTATTAAAATTAAAATTAACGTTTGTGTATCTTATTAGCATAGTGAGGCGACATAGCACTTAACCTACTCTCGTAATTTTCTCCTTGTATGAATTAAACAGTCCTCTCTGTTCCTGCTGATTAAAACAATGTCTAGTATCCATATAATTAATGACAAAATTTGTAATGTAAGTATCATTAACAGTCTACATGTTTAAAACTTTCCTCCATGATTCAAACAGTGCCTTTTCTCCTATTAAATTTATTGCTAATGTAATTCATTAATTTCGTAAAGTGAGGTAGCATAGCATTATTTATGCCTTATTTTGCTTAATATCCTCTCTGTTTCTATACCAAATTTATAATATATAAATATCAAGTATAGTAAGGTAAGTTTATTAAAGTATCATAGCTGCTAGTCGGTGGAATCCCGTCGGCACAGGAGCATCGTTTGATACGTATCTCCCATAGGTCTTTTGGATGTCAGCATCTGTGGGGGGAGGGGGGTAACAAGGTATCTACAAGATGGGCTATAGCAACACCTACTTAACTCTCTACATTCTTCCTCTACATTCTACTTCTCATTACTCTCTGTAGAGTCAAGTAGGTGTTGGCTATAGGCTGAGTAGTATTGTGGTCGCCCCGTTGCAAAGCTCATTTGAGTGTCCTTCCAGCTCTTTCGGGGCGGATAGTCTATATCTATTTTACCCTATCGAATTGTAGTCCTGACATCCTCTCCTAAATTATATTTCATTTACTATCTTAACCATGGCATCTGAACATATTTATTATTCTACTAGGCATTTTAGTCGCCTGCTCACCATTCTTTATCCTTACTGGACATTGGTAATTCAGCAACATCTCTTTTCTCCACTATCCAATATTCTCACTTTTATTAACTCATTTATTTAGTCCCATATTAGGCCTAATATCGTCTTCAGTCTAATGACTAATAATCTTAGTCAGTCATTTTCGGTGGACCTTCCATTGGTTTTTGCTATTTTCTTTCCTTTTGTTCTCTTACCATCTTTTCCCTTCCTCGATATACGTTTCGGGTGCTCGCGTGCTCGTCAGACTATCATCATAGTTCCCTTTTGATCATTTATCTAATACATTCTGAAAATCTTTTAGACGTCTTACTTCTGACTGTGTTTTCTCTTTGACGGTTTTTAACGTTTCAGTTGTTCTTGAAATTAGTCTATTCCTCTATAAACAAGAATGTCGATATCACCGCCGGATTCATCTGGTAAAAGGATATTGGACTTGAGTGCAATTCCATGTATGTATGACGATGACGAACAATTTGCTTCGGATAGAAGGCGGAAAACACCAGGTAGTTCTTCTCATTTTCAGCAAAGAACTCACCGTAGATATCATCAGGACATCTTCAAGGGTGTCCTAATACTCTCCTGTTTTTGACCATGAGTCATTTGTTTCATAGTCTTCTTAAAGTTCCACATTACAATCGTCATGATCTTCGTAGGAGTCCGGAAGACGCCAACTAGTCGATTGTTGACAATGGTGAGAGAATCTTGGTACCATCAGCTGCAACTTTAGTTAATTCAAACGCTAATACCCCATCAAATGAAAATTATGACCGTCATTTCCCGAAGATAATTTCTAATATTAAATCTCACAACTCACTCAGAAGGTGAAAGGAAAAAGAGTGATCCTCTAATAGACTGTAATGTAGAATCCGCGAGTGGTATGTCGATTGATCAACTTCTCTATCAGTTGTCGGCATATCTTAATCGTCATGCGAAAAGAGATGCTGATGAGGCCTCCAAATAAAGAACTATTCTGTAAACAAAATAGTAGCAAATGGATGATAATCTCAAAAAAAGATAGAATAAATTGAGGATCTTCGTGACTCACCATTTTGATGTGTTAAGATGGCGTATAAAGCTCTTAAAACAGAGATCCAATCTTTAAAACTAAATCTTAAGAAATGAACGGAAGGAAATACAAAAAATGTGAAAAACTTATAAACCTCAGATCAGAGATACCAACAAAAATCTCATGTTATCACAAAAAGATCAAGAATCAGTGATTCGTTCACTCAATCATAAGTTTATGATATTTGAAAATTTTAAGTCTGGTCAGAATGATAATGACCCATAGATTCAATTACTTCCACAAAAAAATAGATAAAATTCTAGAAGAAAAGAATCAAAAAGAGAAAGATTTGGTACAACTTAATGATTCATATATTGCATCAGCCGATAAATTTAAGTTAGCGCAAAAAGATTAGTAAATAGAAATCGAATCTCTTAAACAAAAGATAAAAAAAATTACCAGAAGAAAAAGTTAATGAGAAAATCTTAAAGGATCTTAGACATAGTACTAACAAACATCTCAAGTTGGCACAAAAAATTTATCAACTATAAATTCAATCAATCAAACAAAAGCTTGAGAGGCTCGAAAATTCTAAGTTAGAGATTCAGTTACTCCATTGAAAGATAAATAAAATTCTAAAAGAAAAGAATAAAAAAGAGAAAGACCTGATGAAACTGAACGATACATACATACAATATACTGATAGATAAATTTTAGTTAGCACAGTAAGAAAATGAAACAAACGTCTTACAAAAAGAGAAAGAAAATGAAAATCTTAATAATAAACATAATATAATGACTCAGGCATTTCAGCAAACACAAAACTATAATCAAACAAAACAACAATTGCTCAAACATAAATTCGAAAAAATTTTGGAGGAGAATAACATACATCAATCAAGATTCCCAGTCCATACGTCTCTTGACTATAATTCTTTGATAAGATTACAAGAATCAACACTGCTGCTTTGTCCACTGAATCCTGGTATATCTCCAACCGACATACGCCAAGCTTTAACCATTTGAATACTGAAGTCTAAAAACGCAATAGCATTCAAATTACGGAAAACGACCGAACTCTGAAATATTGCTACGAGATTTTTTCCCTTTTCTTCTGCCTGTCTATTTGTCAGCAGCACAATAAGAAGCCAGCTATCTTCGAAAGTGGAACTTCTTTTCCCCTAATATCCCTTCTAAGATCACTATACAAAAGGTTAATACGGCACAAGGGTGTTGTACTAAAGTACCCCACCCGTTGATTTCAATAATACCCTCATCAATCACTTACTCTGTGACAATAGTTAGATATTTCCGAGGGGGAAATGGAACACCTTTTCCTCGGGCGCTCGGACAGCTGGCCGTAGTTTCCTTGGCCGGGCGTCTGGGGCGGTTTCGTAGCGAAACGATTAAACACGGTGAATATGGCGATTTCACCACTTGTGGTAGACTGCTGCTCTAAGAATAACGGTGCCTTCATAATAATCTGTAAAAATAGAGAGGACATTTTGGAACTCAAGGATAAACTCCAATCGTTAGGTAGGATTTCCCTTCCCATATGGTGGACCGATGTGCTCCTCCGGGTGGTCCCTACTCGGCCCCTTTAGTGGGGAAGATGACCGGGAGCCCGGCATTGCGAGACGTTCTCCGACACGACGGGGCAGGTTAAGTGGACGATTAACCACCTCACCGCGGTGTACCGGTGGTAGAGGGGTGCCTGAAAAAGTCGGAGGTGCCGTGTGGACAGAACTGGGCCTCCCCCCTAAGCGCTGGTTCTCAGCGGCAAGGGAACTAGGCCGATGATGCGGATTGCAGACTCCGCTAGGTGGTGAAAGCGCCCCTTAGGCAAATTCCAGCAGCCTGGTCGTGATTCCCTTGCGTCACTATGTGACTCTGTGCAACAAACTAGCAAACGGTGATAGGACCACTTCCAAAACTTATCTGGGGCGATGACGGACACGAGATCGTACTCTGAAGAGCAAGGAGCGTGGTAACTCTGTAGTGACGTCTAGTCAATGCATGAGGTGGCGTGCAGCGACCCTCGGTACTGGCAGGCGGTAATAAGGTAAAGGTAACATATAAAAGGTTTTCTTTAAAAAATACTGTTTGTAAATTAAGTAATTGTTGTTATATGTTTACTCGAAAATTATACGATGTTCAGCTTCTCAAATGCTGCAAACTTCATGATGTTGCTTAGAACTTACTAGGGAAGGTCCCCAACTGCCAGATTGGGATTTTGTCGAGAATGGTGTCGTTGGAAAGCTCTTACCAGGGGGATAAAGGAAATATATACAACTACCCGTCCGAATGCAACTGGTGAAGAGTTGTAGGCCGATGTATTTCTGTCATTTATTGATTTCTCCAGATCGGTAGCTATGTAGTAAAGACACTCTGTGTGGCAGAAAAGAGAATTGACGGATTACAGAGATTACAGATAAGGCAGTTTATGCTTGATGGAAAAGGTAACTTCACGGATGGTAGTGCATTTCTAAATAGAAATGTCTGAAGCATGAGTGTTTCCAACACCAGGTACACACAATGAAAGGGGGTGTTTCGCAGTTTTCACAGGTGTTATTAGTTACGTTAAAGCATGACTGTTTAACTGATCGAAAAACGGGAACCTTGTCTCTAATTAAAACCTTTTGCATACCGACGCATGTCATCGAAGGTGGGCGAGGAGAATTGGTTATAGGCCAACTTATACAATTTTATTATGCTTTCTCTAGTGGTCATGTCGACAAAATGTGGTCACAATCTTCTGTTTCTTACTAGAAGGAACATGGAAACTTCACCAACTTCACACTGGCAGCAACAGGTTACATAACTGTACTGTAAGCTGTCTCTACCGCACAGCTTCTCTTTTCTGCATAGCTAGCGACCTGGAGAATTCAATAAATGACAGAAATACATCGGTCTTTAACTCTTCACCAGTTGCATTCGGACGGGTAGTTGTATACATTTCCTTGATCCCCATGGTAAGAGCTTTCCAACGACACCACTCTCGACAAAATCGCGATCTGGCAGTTGGGGACCTTTCCTAGTTAGTGCAGAATTTGATCCCTTTTACCAAAATGTTGAAGTCATGAGCATCAACAGTGAACAGTGGATGAGTTCAGGGCTTCCTAGTTGCAAGGCAACTCCGCGCCCTGTAGATGAGTATTTGTATAACACATCTTAGAGGAGCCATGAAAAAAGTCTATCGATAGTTCAATATATGCACTACAATAAAAAGTTAAATATAGAGATAAAAAGGTGAGGAAAAGTCTTCATCTCACTTAGACAGAAGACTAAATGAGTAAGGAGATAGGAAATATCTATATATGCGGGTGCTCGAGCGACCAATCTGAAAATAGGAAGGCGGAGCTTAACTAACAAATGCTATGAAGTCCGAACAGGCTAAGATTTGGAAAAAAATACAACTATAAAAATTTAAGAATTAACTGAGAATTGTAAACTAAGTTAAAAGGATAGTAAAAAATAAATAAAAGTCTACACTGTTCAAGAAAATATATCGAGAAATAAGCAAGGATTTAAGATAAATAACTCCCAAATAAATGGCAATTTCATTGCTATATATTTTTTCTGTCTAATTATAGCATTAATTTACAAGAAATCAATCTAACATAAGGATTTTTATAAGTAAATAAACAAAAAATAAAAACATGCAAAAAGCACTACTCTTCCAATATGGTAGTATATCTATGTCTCTTTCTGTTAGACCAGCGCTTCCCAACCTTTTTCCTTACACGTACCCCTTTCTTAAGCTTTTCATTTCGGCGTACCCCTCATTTCTCATAAACACTTCCCTCCCTCTTCACTCAACCATATAAGGCAAACATGCATGTTTTAAATTAGTAATCTTCTTATCACAACCAAATAATAAATCGACACAAATTACATTGACACTAACCTTTTATTCTTTAACTTGCATTTAAAAATTAATATTGCTTTTTATAATATTAGCTAAACATTAAAAAAATAATATAGCATTAAATAAAATTTTAGCTATCTTACGATGATTATTGATGACAACTTTGTCTCATTATATACAAATAATCAAAAAGACTTTTCATACTCTCAATGGGGTCCTTGAGCTTGTTTCATGGAACTGAGTTTCTTAAAGTCAGGTTCAAACGAAGACTGATATAATCTCAAGTCAGGAACAACGTCAAGCTTATTACGATATTTGTTTTTAATATACGAATAAGACGAAAATTCTCTTTCAACAAGCTCGGTATTTGTGAAATGCAACATGTGTTTTATAGCCTTATCACTGAGTTCTTGGTATTTTTCTTTTACTGCTATCCAAAAAGCAATAATATTTCTTTGGTTGAAATCAGATTGTAAAGAAGAATCAGTCGAAAATTCGATCAATTTTTCCTTTTCAGAAACTGATAAATTTTCGGCTTGTTGAAAGAAGAAAATTGTCTGAACGACCGGCGTTTTAAGTCCTGTTAAATGAGCCATTATACCATATTTTACTTCTTCTGATAATTTTATTTCGTTTCCAAATGAGAAATTGTAAAATTTTTGAAAAACTTCTGCATGGTGTTTTCTGATGCATGATTCCCAACAATCTATTTTTTTATTTATAGACTCTATCTTGCCAGATACTTTAAAAATGGTTACAGAACTGTCCTGTAATCCTAAATTAAGTTTATTTTTTTCTAAAAACATGTCAGATAACTATGCATGCATTTGAAGCTATTTTTTTCATGAAATTTAGAGCTCAGTTCAAAAGGAAGATCTTTAAACGAAACTTGAACATCATGCCTCAATTCAAACAATCTTTCAAGTAGTTTTCCTCGTGAAAGCCACTTCACCTCTGTGTGCAAAAGCAATGCAGTATGCAGGCTGTCCATCTTTTCAGACAAAGATTTGACTAGTCTGGAGATGTTGAATTGGCCTTAAATTAAGAACTTGGGCAGCTTGGTGGAGTACTTCCTTCAATGAGTCTTGCAGGGATTTGGTCGCTAGACTGCGTCTGTGCATACAGCAATGGTTCCACGCTACGTGAGGTGAAATTTCATTGATTAGACCGTGTAAGCCTATATAACACCGTGACATAGAGTTTCCAACATTAGTGCAAACCCCACAGCAATTAGCCCAATGAATTTCTTTATCACAGAAATAACTGTGAATGACATTAACCCTTTCCGGCACAGACAAATTCTGTTCGTAAAATGCGAAATTACTGACTGACACCGGAATTTACAAACCACCTTTTTAGAAAATACGAACTCCTTATCTTAAGCTTTCATTGTAGAAGCAAAATTTTAGTAAAATATTCTTGGTGTCGAATGCAAGTTTGGAATTAAAATTAGGTGTGCCCGGAGTGGGACCACTGTGCCGGAAAGGGTTAAATATATCTTTTCCTGTGAATCGTTCTGTGACAGGATATCAGAGTAGCAAATTTTCTTCAAGTACATTATCATTGAAATATCTTGCAATAGCAAGTACAATTGACAGATTGAGATGATATATGATTTTTAGCATTTTTAGCAATACGATAGCATATTCTGTACGATGCTTCAACAGCATTCTCATTGTCTTTGTTTGTAGAAAACACGTAAGATGCTACATTAGGGCCGCTTGATAGTCGCTGAAAGATACTGACATCCTTTTGTTTTTAAATTGGATGTTTTGTCTCTACATGGCGCATTAATAAGGAGGATTTCATGCTACCATTAGACATAATCTCTCCACATACAACGCATAGTGGTTTTGAAAAATATTCCTCTCCCGTGAATGAAAATCCATATTTCAAGTACTCGTTATTGTATTTCCTTTTATTTAATGGGGCACTGATGATTTCAGTTTTATTTAAAGTATTAGGTTTCTAACTTAACAGAACAGGCCTATTAACAGTTGCACTCAGATTGTCTTGCACTTCTAAATAATCAGATATTTTTCGAAGTACTTGCAGTTCCGAACTCACCAGGTTCAATTTCAACCACAGTTGCAGTTCTCTTAACAGTTCCGGTTTTCAACCAATTATCCATTTTAAACACAAAACAAAAACTCATTTAATAAAAAAACACTTCAAATTAAAAGTTCATTGAAATGAGGGAAGCTTTTCTATTAAAATACGTTACTGACATAAATCCGCCTATTCAAACATAAAAACAACGGCCAGCTTTTCAACACACAAGGCATTAAAACTAGAAGCTCTGACATAATTTAGACGTTCTGCAATTATTATTAAAAACGGAACAATGAAAAAAAAGTGGTGAGAAAAGAATATTGCATAATTATTAATTGAAGTTTTCGGAGTGATGGGGAAAATATATATAAGTACTCATGCAATATGCTTTACAGTGGGCGGAGTTAGTGACATTGCATTATAAATGAATTATTAGATCTTGTGGGTCTTTTCTTTCTTTGTGAATGTAACATATTGGATTTACGCATGAGACTAACTTTGTAATCCAAAACTATCAATTTTCTTTCTCTGTTTTCAGTTAAACCATTTTTGTGAATTCCGCCATTATCGATATTATTTTCACGTACCCCCAGCAGTCCCGCCACGTACCCCCAGGGGTACGCGTACCCCAGGTTGGGAACCGCTGTGTTAGACGGACTGAAGACATCGTAATCTGGTAATTCGTATACAATATCGTTGGGGATTTTATAAATATTATTGTAGAATTTTTTTGAAAGAAATTTTATGCGATTTGCAAGGAACAAGTTTTTTAATCATTTCTGATAGTAGTATTGGGAAGATATCTTGAACCATTTCTATTAATTCTGAACTGTTTGTTATGGTACCGAGATAGATTATCCATGCTGGTTTTGCATGTAAATTAACAGTTTATTAAGAATAGAGAGCAAAGAGCTACGGAGTAGAGGAGTAAGGGATTTAAAAACCCCGTCGACTTTACCACGGATGCTTATAATTTTTTTACGAAAAGTAAGGCATTTATCAATAATAAACCCTAGATACTTAGCATCATCTGACCAAGAGATTGCAATGTTGTTAATACAAGTAGTAAGTCTATTGGGGTAAGAGGAGTTTTTAAAAAAGTAAACAACTTCTGTTTTGCTTTTTTTTTTTTTTTTTCGCCATAAATGGCACCACTTTATGAATATGTTAAGATAATGTTGAAGATTTTTAAAGCGAAAGTAAGGATGATGTGAAATGCCGTAGGTAGTGGTATCGTCCTCATAAAATGCAAATAAAGTTAGAAGTGTTCCTGGAATATCGTTGAAATACAGATTGAAAAGGGAGGAGCCCAAAACCGAACCTTGAATTATGCCACAGTTAATGAAGTGTGGTGCAGACAGTGTGTTGTTAAAAATTACGATTGCCAAGATAAGAGTGTATAAAATGTATAAATTCGGACGGGATATTAAGCCAAATAAATTTGTAAATGAGATCCTTATGTCAGACTTTGTCAAAGGCCTTGGCGATGTCTAAAAAGACGGCAGCAGTAAGCTTTTTCGCATTGAGGTTTTCGTTGAGGAATTCCACAACGCCCAGAAGCTGGTATATTGTTGAGTGCTTAGCTTTGAAACGAAATCGCTCAGGCATGAGAATGTTGTTTTCGTGTAGGAATTCATTAAGCTGGTATCTTGTAACACACTCGATGATTTTAGAAAGGAAGAGAGAGGACTGATAGAACGGAAGTTATAATTACAAGAGGGTTAGAAATGGGAGAGATGAGATGATACAGTTCAAACTTTAAATTATTAAAAAGTATTTTCCACTATTTTTTCCGGTATATATTTTTAATCTTTGTCCTTTTACTTTATTACTTTCTTCTATCTTTACAAGAAGAAAGTATTGGATTCATGAAAATTTTCGACTTCCGGTTTTCGACGGATTTATACGTTTTAGAAGGTCCTGAACACGATTTGACTATTTTTAGAAAATGTCTGTCTGTGACTCTGTCTGTATGTGACAAAAATTTTGTGGGCGCTCTATCTCAAGAACTAATGCTCGGAATTTAATAAAACTTTAGATTCCGTTAGTCCCTGATATAAATTGGTGCTGATTAGTTTTTGGTAAAAATCGCCCGGCAGGTGGCGCTGCTAAGCAGCATTTTTTGCGATTTCCGCAATAGCTCTATCTCAAGAACTAATGCTCGGAATTTAATAAAACTTTAGATTCAGTTAGACCCTGATATAAGTTGGTGCTGATTAGTTTTTGGTAAAATTCGCCCGGCAGGTGGCGCTGCTATGCAGCCTTTTTCGCGAATTTACAATAGCTCTATCTCAAGAACTAATGCTCGGAATTTAATAAAACTTTATATTCAGTTAGTCTCTGATATAAATTGGTGCTGATTAGTTTTTGGTAAAAATCGCCCAGCAGGTGCCGCTGCTATGCAGCATTTTGTAGGATTTACACGATTTTAGCGATAGTCCTATCTCAAGAAATATTGCATGGAATTTATTAAAACTTGAGTTTCAGTTAGACCTTGATATAAATTGGTGCTGATTCTTTTTAGTGTATGCGGAATCTGTGTGAGATAGAAGAAAGTTTTGGGATTGACACATCCGACTAGTTATTTTTATGTTTATGTATATAAAATATAAACTCGTCATTTTAACAATAACATTTTAACATACCACGTTTTCTAGTTTCTATTAAAGTCAAAGTCATTTGGATAAAAAGCACGTTGTAATATTGCTTGACGTACAGGGTGGGCCATAATTAACTCAGCAAGGGTATTTTTATTACTTTTGATTCTTAATAACTTTGAACTTTTTTCATATATATATATTCACATACTTTACTTAAAAATAAAATTCGACATGGGGAAATTATTTGCAAATGTGAAACTGATTCTATCCTCTCCATAATTTCGTCGAAAATCATCGTATAAAAAATGTTTCCGGTACCAACTAATTGATAATGGCAGCTACTATTAAATGTAAGGGTTTGCGAACGAATTTGAATTCATTGCGTCAAATCAGCCCGGAAAAAAATATAGTTTCTTGCACTTTTTTCTTAAATTTTCATAGAAGACCTGAAAATTTAAGAATGCTAAAGTTAAATCCACTTCCCAAACTTTTAATTATATCTTCCCAAAACAGTATCCGATTAAAATGTTTTCTTTTAAAGAAGATACAATGATTTGACCCGAACATTATATAGACATGGTTTTAGACAGAAAATATTTTTAATTGTGAAAATTAATCACTAATTCGTATTAAATAAATTATTAAATATATCCTACATTAAAGTTTACATACGGAGAATTAGCAACACATGTCAAAAACATATGGCTATGGGAATTTACAGCTCATTTCTATTATTTTTGGAGATACAGAGAAATTAGGTTATCTTCTGAAATCTTTTGCGTTCGCAAAAATAAACAAGTTGGAAATTGTACGTTAAACGTGACAAATGAGGTGCGTTCGTACTAACTAGTTTTACAATGTAAAAGAAAAATCATTGTTATTATTTCAGTGAAGTGAATTATATCGTCTCTTATGAGGGAAATGAGCATTTTTTTTCTTTTTACGTGTGCCACGTTTACAGATGCGAATTTTTTTTTTTTTTGGCGCCAGACAGCGCTGCAAAATTTACCATGGAGATCTTGGTTTGCGAATGATTACCTCCATGGTTTAATATTTCTGTAACTCACGATGAACGAATCTCTTGTGTTTATTTAGATTAATGGATTGAGATATTCAGCTGTTAACTTAATTTCCACTGTTTTTACTTGTTTAATTTTGCGAACGCAAAAGATAACAGAAGATAACCTAATTTCTCTGTATCTCCAAAAATATTAATAGAAATGCGCTATAAATTCACATAGCCATGTTTTTGAAATGTGATGCTAATTCTCCTTATGTAAACATTAATGTAAGAGATTTTTAATGTGAATTTGTGATTAATTTTCATAATTAAAATATGTTTTTGTCTACAAATGTAACTTTTATGCAATTTTATTCGCAAAAATAATTTTGAAGAAAAACGGCCGCTTGGTATATGAAAAAAGAAGTGGTGAGCCCGTATTTGTTTTCCTCAGTCATATGACTTGCGCTTTTATTATATAGATTACATATGATAGGAGTTAATAGAATAAAGAAAACTTTTATTAATATCTTTTTAAGTTTTCATTCGATTTTCATAAAATTTGAAATGTCTAGACAAAATTCTGCAACGATTATATATATAATAAATTTCAAACCATTCGGTTGGGTAGTTTTTGCGCTGTTATATGCGGATAGATGGACAGAAGGAGGACCAGACGACGACTATAGGTGCTACGTATTTATATAATTACGAACGCACCTAAAAAGCATCTTAGAAAGTTGTGAAAAAGTTGTGTAAAATTTTTCACATGTTTATTTTCAAAAATTTGAGAGAATACTTTTGTTTATCGATTTGATATCTTGAAAATGGCGCCGCATATGAGCGCTGAAACATATGTCGATCATTAAAAGGTTTTTATAAGCATTTTGTGTTCTTATTTGTATCACTTAAGCATTTTATGTATATTTTAATTAAAATTTTTTGTTACATAAATTTAGTTTATTTAAAATTTGGGATTTTTATATAATTTTTCCAGTATTAATTCAATGACCTTGCTACTTTTCCTTGTAGAATTTTAATTTTATTTTCCTAAATGTATGAGTAAATCCATAACACTTCTCTTTTATAATTCTAACGGAATTTTTAAAAAAAAAGGCATAAACTATATATACTTTTCCGGACTTATTTGATCCAAAGAATTCAAATATAGTGTCAAAAGTGGGTGTAACCATTTGAAAAAAAAAGAAAGTTGATACAATTTTAATATGTAGATAGCCTCTAAACCCTTATCTACCCATAACATCTAATAATTGGTATTATTATCAATCGGTTGGTACAGTATCATTTTTATACAATGATTTGCGGCAGAATTAGACGGAGGGATATACTTTTTCTTTCCTCATTGTATGCATGTTATAAGAAGTATGTATATGTAAGTGCATAAGATGTATATAATTTTGTAAGATGGGTATAAACTTGTAAGATTAGAATAAAAAGTATGTAAGATTTGTTTATATAAGTAGAGTCCTATATCAGGTCGGGTTGTCCGATTTCACTCGAACCCGAATCGATCCGCGGTTCGGGTCAATTTTCATTGTTTCGTGCTCGGATCGGTTTTGACTCTTGCGTTTTGACTTGGTTTTATCTCTAGCGGGTCGGGTTTAGGATCAACAGAATTTTCAAAAGAAAGTCAAAAATACTTTTTTTAGATAAAAAAAAACTATATAGTGTAAAACCTCCATAACAGCACTCCAAAATAGCGGTCATCTTTATTTAATCAATACTCCGTAACACCTATATATTTGTAAACTTTTACCTCTGAATAATGGATACCTGCGAATAGCAGACGAATTCCATGGTTCCGAGCAGAGGTCTGCACGGACCGAAATTTTCAGACCCCTGGTCCAGCCTGGCCTGGTATAAAAGTTAAATGTTCGGCACGAGCCCAGTCCGACCCGGTAAAAAGTTAAAAGCTCGGCCCAAGCACATCCCAGCCCGCACAAAAAATTTATTGACCTGGTAAAAAAAGCTTAAAAGTTCGGCCCGAGCCCGGCTCAGCCCAGTAAAAAGCTAAAATCTTAGACCGAACATGGCCGTACAAAAACTTAATTGGCCCGGGTCGGCCCGACTGAATTTCTACAAAACACGGATTTTTACATCGATATGGTTCAAAATTGTCTTGTACGACAAGTTCTGACAAAAAATATTTATTTTAGCTTTTTTTTAACACTTTCCAACATAGTTGAAAAGTGTTTATGAATTCGGTTTGTCTGTCTGTCTGCCTGTCTGCCGTCTGTCTGTCTGCCGCCTGTCTGTCTGCCTGCTGCCTGTCTGTCTGTTTGCCGCCTGTCTGTCTGTCCGTGTTCTCACTCGCGTAAATATATTCGAATTGTCATGCAAATGTTATTGATGTTTAGTATAGCATGTTCAGTATTGAAAATGAAGTGTGTAGCACTTATAGTTTATTTTACAGGGACACTCAAAAAAATTCCGTTACATTACGGTCTATGGGGAAAAATCATTTGCGGTTTATTTTAATGATGTTACACAATTTCAAATGTATTGAAATTAATCTATAACACTGAGGTGCACTACAAGAGGGTTACTATAGAATATGGTGTACATATCACATATAGTTCCTTTTACAGGGACACTCAAAAGAATTCCGTTACATTACGGTCTATGTGTAAAAATTATTTGCGGTTTATTTTAATGATGTTACACAATTTCAAATGTATTGAAATTCATCTATAATAACGTATGAGTAACCCTACAAGAGGGTTACTATAGAATATGGTGTACATATTACATATAGTTCCTTTTACAGGGACACTCAAAAGAATTCCGTTACATTACGGTCTATGGGGAAAAATCATTTGCGGTTTATTTTAATGATGCTACACAATTTCAAACGTATTGAAATTAATCTATAACACTGAGGTGCACTACAAGAGGGTTATTATAGAATATGGTGTACATAGCACTTATAGTTCCTTTTATAGGGACACTCAAAAGAATTCCGTTACATTATGGTCTATGGAGAAAAATCTTTTGCGGTTTATTTTAATAATGTTTCACTGTTTCAAACATATTGAAATTGATATAAGGTGCAGTACAAGAGGATTACTATAGAATATTGTGTGTATAACATTCATCGTTCATTTACAGGGACACACAAAAGAATTCGGTACTATGTCTCTTAACAATAATTGCTAGAAGTGCTTTTTCAGTTGCTGAACGCGTTTTTTAATTTAACTCATTTTTGGTCTATTATTTGGTGTGTAGAAATTCTATAGATCATATACAGGGCAGCACAAAAGTTCTCGAGTATATTTCCGTTTATGGACGAAAATTCAAAAAAGGGATTTTTAAACTGTGCTAAACTGAACTAAAACTTAGCATTCTGTGTATAGTATATATACAAATCTATAGATCATATACAGGGCAGCACAAAAGAGTTCGGATATCTTTTCCGAATATTGTTGGTAATTCCTGAAATTGTGTTTTTAAATATGTTATGCGTTTTCCAAATTATTTACTTAGATATCATATCTTTCAACTTATAAAACGGTAAAGATTTGTAAAAATATTTTGTGTGTTGGGAAGTGTTACATTATCTATGTTTAACGCATGATTTTTCGTTCTTGTTTATGATTATATTCATTTTTAAAAAAGCGCACCGAGCTGCGATATTTATTTTTTAATGAATCCCGGCCCGAGTGTAGCAAATGAAAAGGGGTCCGAGCTCGGGCCCATGCAGACCTCTAATCCGGAGGTGTCTGCTATTCAGATGTTTTACTACATTTGAATATTAATGAGTGTATATTCGGGTCGGGTACAATTCGAACCTCGGAAGACTATATGTAAACATATAGGTAATGTAAAAAATATCTGTAAGTAGGACGATATTGTGCTAAGTATAGAATATTGAGTATGAAAGTGATTTTAAAATCAAACGTATTAATTAATTGTAACCACTCTGGCCCATAAATAAAATATGTCATTATAGAAAGTTATGTTTTAAATTATTTATTAATATGTATGTTTTATTTTATTTTATTTTACATCTATATTTAATATGTTAATCTCTGTACTTGCCAAAAACAGAAATTAACGTTTAAAGAAGTATTATTTATGGACAATGGTCATTTTGCAGTTTATATTAAATTCAGAGGAACCTGTAGAATTTAAAGTCATAAATAATGATAAATCTTATGTAAAAAAAGAAAACTGACGAATTTGTTATTCCTGGCTTACATTTAATAACAAAAATAATGCAAATTTCTTTAATATATTTTTTAAATGTGTCAACTACATAAACCCTAAATTATAGAGTCACCTGACATTGAATTAAAATTCAAAGCCCCAGTTCGCAAAACAATTTCATCATAGTTTCAAAGAAATTGACTGTTTTTACAACTTTTGCCAGTGATTAATTACGTCAAAGGATGTTTTTATGCCATCGACCCCTATCTTCGGATTGAGAATAGCATGAGTTACATCATACTATTCCAGCCAGCTTCCTTTAAGTACCCAAAGTCAAAGATGTTTTCTGGAATAGTATGATGTAATTGAGCTAATATTATCGATAGTGAGCTAATTTTGACAAACATTTGAACTTCCTCTGACGACAATTGACCTCACTGACATAGAAACAGCTCCGAAACTGGGTGTTTGTCTATTATATGATCCGAACGTGGTAGTTTGCAACACCGTTCAATGTTTGGGGAAAACAAAATAATTGTATGTTAATAACTTTATTTTAAAAAAAGGAAATTATTACTTTAATCCCTAAGTCGCATCTCAAATATATGTAAAGGAGTCTGGGTCCCAACGACGGAGATTACGGATTAAGCTTATTTAATATACATTTGTGCCCCTAAAATTTTTGGATTTTTTTTAAATCAAAATTATTAAACTACAGTAGAACTCCAATTATCCGAACTCCGACTATCCGAATCGCTGATTATCCGAATCGCTTTCAGAATTTCAGAAAAAAGGAATTAAGATGGAAATGTACTGCGATTCACAAAATAATGATTCTGTCTACGCGCGATATTGTCCTTCCCTCCGCGAAGCTAGTGTAGGCGTAGCGAGAACATTATTGGGATGAAGAGTCACCGTCTAATAGTGAGTTCGATTATTGTCTGGAAGATTGCGCTTACATGGTGGCGGAAGCTTGGAGCTTGGTTAAGGCAGTCACATTAAGACGTTCGTGGAAAAAGTTGAAAGGCATATCAACTGAAGAAGAGAAGGAAAAGGAAGATCAAGAAAGGGAAAGGGAAGATACAGGAGAAGATGAGGATGACATGCCACTTGAGGAATTCAGAAACATTCTTTTGAAAATTCCTGGATGTTCAAAAGTTAGTGCTGAACATATAGGAGATGGATGGTGTGTGAATCGTCCGACCCTGGGTTTCAAATTCCAAATGGTGATGAACTTATTGAAAGTGTCGAGGAAGAAGATGACCTTAATGTCAAAGTTGAAGCAGACACTTTAGCAGCTCATCAGCTAGTGAAGCATTTGCCGGCATTGAAACTGCGTTGAAGTGGATGGAGCGCCAGCTCGAGTGTGACCACATGCAACTTTTCACTGTCAAGCGGATGCGCGACTTGGCTGCCCGAAAATGGATGAAGACTGTCAAACAGATTACTTTGACCGAGATGTTCAGCAAGCAATGACTTTCATTTACAGTACGGTACGTACATACCGTACTAATGCACAGCACTTGTAAGTACGCATAACATGTAAAAGTGTTGCTGTTTCATTTAATTAATTAAAAGCTCTTTTTCTTTAAAAATAGTTTTTTCTCCCATTTTCAACATATATACAGTAATTCATTAAAACAGACCCTTTTTTCGGAAAAAATCCAATTATCCGAATTTTTGATTAACCGAATGGGGTCCGGTCCCAATTGATTCGGATAATTGGAGTTCTACTGTATTATCAGAAAAAAGGTATATTTTATGTAAAAAAATAAAAAACAATACAAGAAAGAAAAATCAACAATCGTGCTTTTTTTCTTTCGCTAAAAATGCTTTCAAATACTGAACTTCAAGAAATATTTGGCAAGTGCTGACTTGTTTTTTTTATTATTATTATATTTAACATAAAACGTTTAATATAATTAGAAATACATTTTACATTATGTTTTTGAGGATATTGTAAAAAAATCGTAAGATTCATAAATTCATTGAAATTTTGCAGGCTCACTTCTCATTCACAAAAATAATCAAATATGAAATATAATATTTATTAGAGTTTGGGTATTTTAAAATCAGTATTTAACTGAAAAACATTAACATTCTCTTAACAGTTTAAAAAAAATTCTTTTTTTTTTTTTTACTTTAAACTAAAATTCTCCACCTTTCGTCTTAAATTCCTTTTATAAAAAGTAATAATTTTCTTTAAAAAATAAATTCAAAATTTTTATGATAAAGCCACTTAAATGAATCAAATATCGCACTTTATCTTTTCACTATTGCGTCGACATGCAACAAACAAAACTGTTTTTTAGGGTTTCGTTCATCTCACGAAACCCTATTTGTCCCGCTTCTCTGTCTGTCCATCACAGAGTCAGTTCTCAGAAACTGGATAAGTTAGAGACTTGAAATTTTGTGTTCTTACAGCTGAATACCTACTGTCACGCTGAAAATCATAAAATTTTGAAAATGTCTTCATTAATTCAAGTTATTAATTAAAACATTAAAACCCACTCATTAATGGATAAAAATTTTCAACTAAAGCGCAGAATTTATTTGAACAACCGTTGACAACTTCCATTAAAAAATTTATATATATCACCAAATTATTCGCCAAACTCTAATTCCCAAAAAAACAATGGAAGAATGTTGCCATTCAAATTCTAAAGCCCCACTCACTAAAGTGTCAACTATCAGTAATTTTAAACAAAAAAAAATTAAATGCCCACTTACAACCAATTACCTTCGTCCCTGGTGAGGCCTCAACTAATTCCCAGGTGTTATTCTCATAAAGTGAGTTCATTTCATCTAATGTCGCGTTCATCCATTTTTCTATGCATTTTTGCACATACAATATATTTTTCTATACATTAATGAAAAGAGAAAAAAAAAAGTAATCTTAACTATTTATTTATTTACAATATTTTTCTTAATTATTCCCTTCGGCTGATGGACAAGAGTTTATGACGTCAGTTAAAACGGATCCACGGTCGATCTTTATAACGTTATGAAGATCGGCCATGAAGCAAGTAGATATGACGTCAGCAGGTGAATACGGATATGATCAGTAGTTAAGGAAGACCTTCTATCTATTATTTAAATTTCACTCAATGTAAATATAGGTAAGAAAGATTCGCTTACCTGTTTTGATCGTTGGATCCACCTAGAAAATATTTCACATAATCCACTGGGCGACACTAGTTAATGAAATGAAGAAAATATTAATTATATGTTATGATCTGAGAGATGTGTGGTTGTATTCCATTTTGAGAAGAACTCCAGTTATGAAACTTGGAATGGAGTTTTAATTTTTCTTGGTTATATGTGTTATATAGATACAGAAAAATAATAAGCGGAGAACAGAGCGGCTCGCATTTACAGATACAACTACATGTCAGAAGAGCAACAGATGGAATGAGCAAAGAGAGTACATATACATTAAAAACCACAGACTAGTGAGAGAATCACTTACGCAGCAAAATCATTCGCGAATGTCAAGAAAGAAAAGTGAAAAGTTTTTATCTAATAAAAGTAGGAACGTTTTTCGTATCAGGGTTTATACTGCACAACACCCCCTGCGGCAACCCTGAAACGATAGATCAAAAATTCAACACAGTTTTTCTGTGCCCTTCGAAAGTTTGTTTTGGTAACGGCTTGGTCAAAATGTCAGCGATGCATGATTGCTGGCATGATTAAATGGCATGATTGCTGATGTATTGGAGCGTAATCACTCCTTCTTCAACTAAATGTCTCAATAGATGGTAACGAAGATCAATATGTTTTGTCTTTTGGTGATACTTGTCTGATTCCGCAAGCTTTATACAGGCTTGATTGTTCTCCTGCAAGGTTGTTGGTTGTTGATGGGGTGGATCGAGTTCATTCAACATGCTGAGCAGCCAAGTGATTTCTTGCGCTGCATTTGCAGCAGAGACATACTCTGATTCTGCTGAAGTCATTGCAATGCATTTTTGTCTCTTGGACATCCAAAGCATCGGATTGTGTCCCAGTACGAATAAATTCCCAGAGGCTGACTTTCTATCTCTTGGATCATTTGCCCAATCTGAATCAGCATATGTCCTCAAGACAAGTTTTTCGAAATTGGTATAAGTTAATTTAAAGTTAATTGTGATTTTGAGATACCTAATAGTTCTCTTAACTGCTTAACAGTCCTTTGCTCTGGGACGCTCATTTCTACGGCTTAAAATATTTACCGATGCACTAATATCTGGTCTGGATACAGTGGATATATAAAGTAACGCCCCCACGACCTGTCTGTATTTAGTATTATTCGGTAAAAGATTTTCATCATCTGCTATTTTAGCATAACCTGGTTCCATTGATATGTTGGTCGGTTTTGAATTTTCTAGACCAAATTTATCTGTTAACTCCTGAATTTTGTTGATTAGATCAAGCGTCATAGTGTCCTTGTTGGGCCGGTTTAAATTTATACCTAAATAATATTTTGCTTCGTCTAAATCAGTTACAGGGTACTCTTTCTTTAATTGATTTATTAGTTTATTAATGTTTTGATTTTCCCCTGCTATAAGGAGATCGTCAACATAAACAATCACGTAGGTTGTTTTGTTGTTTGTGATTTGTTTGTACAGGCATTTGTCAATTCAGCTTTGGTGAAAACCGAATTTGGATAGTGATTCATGTATTTTTAAATTCCAAGCTCTAGCAGCCTGCTTAAGCCCATAATATCGCTTTTCTAAGTCTACAAACTTTATGTTACTTTCCTGGAACAACATACCCTTCAGGCTGATGCATGTACACTTCTTCCTGTAATTCCCCGTGTAAAAAGGCTGTCTTAATGTCAATATGTCTAAGACTTAGATTTTTGTACAAGGCCATTGCCAGAAAACTTCTTATCGTTGTGTGAGACGCAACAAGTGCTAATGTCTCATCACAATCAATACCAAATTTTTGGGAGAAGCCCTTGGCAGCCAGTCTCGCCTTATATTTTCTACTAAACCCTGATTGTTATATTTCGATTTAAATGCCCACTTACAACCAATTACCTTCGTCCCTGATGGGCCTCAACTAATTCCCAGGTGTTATTCTCATAAAATGAGTTCATTTCATCTAATGTCGCGTTTATCCATTTTTCTTTTTCAACAGGATTTTGCAATTTTAATATATCGTCCCAACATTTTGGCTCTTCTATCCTAGTATCATTTTTACGAATGCAAATCTATCCGGAGGAACCCCACTATTAGATCTTTCTGATCTACGCGGGAAATTTTGCGCAGTGTTTAAAATCGCATTCCGATTTTGCATATCGTTTCCGGTGTCATCGTCAATTAATTGCAATTTTGGCTGCGGATCATCGCAGCTCGGTATTTTCTTATCATCATGTGACGCGTTATCTTTCATTATTTCCTGATTTTTATCCTCTAAAAATTTCACAGTTCTACTTATGATAATGATTCTACCATCCGTGAAAATTCTATAACCCTTACTTCTATTGTCATAACCCACAAATATCCCTTCTTTCGCGTATTGTCTAGTTTTCTTCTATGAACTTTTTGTACATAAGCACGACAACCAAAAGTTTTAATATTAGAAAGATCTGGTTTACGACCAGTCCATTTTTCATAGGGAGTGCAATCGCAGGATTAGGTTGGAAGCCTGTTTTGTACGTACGTGGCAGTACATATAGCTTCCCCCCAGAACGAATTAGGTAAACCAGATTTTTTAAGTAGACAGCGGGCCATCTCCATCAAAGTACGGTTTTTTTCGTTCTTCAACCCCATTCTGTAGTGCGGAATACGGAACTGTGAACTGGTGATCTATTCCCTCATTTTTCAAATAATCATCAAGTTCCTTTCCCGGGTATTCCCCTCCGTTATCTGAACGAATCTACTGCATTTTCCAACCAAATTTATTTGCGGTCATCGCTACATATTCTTTGAATTTTGAAAAACTTCATATTTGTTTTTCAGTGGGTATATGACAATAAAACCGCTAAAATCATCAACAAAGGTTATAAAATAATATTTACCACCTACTGCAGTGGTTTGCATAGGCTCACACAGGTCACTCTGCACCAGCTCAGTAGCCTGTGTAGCTCTAAAACTAGCGGACTTTGGATATGGACTATCAATAAGTTTAGATACAATACATGTTTCACATGCATTACCGTGTTTAAAATTATCTATTTCAATCCCTGATGCCATATCTTTAATCACTAATTCCTTTATGTGATTGATGTTTCTATGCCCTAACCTTTTAAGCCATTTATGTCAACAGTTTTTATTTTCACAGACATTTGTCATATTTACATTGGGAATTGTGTCATATTTTACCTTATACTCATATAGATTATTCTTTGCAAAACCCTCGAGATATGTTACACCTTCGTGAGTTATTTTACAGGATTGATTTTCAAATATAGCTACACATCCATTTTCAGTAGCTCTTTTTATTGAAATTAAATTAGTCTCGTTTTCGGGTACGTATAAAACATTTTTTAATTTTATGTTTTTATCTGTGTTATCTGACGTAAGAGTGTTTAATTTAACGGACCCGTAACCTTCGGAATGTAACTCTTGACCGTTCGCATTTGTTAACTTTACAATTAAATTCATGAAATTTGTTTTTATCATTGCAAACGTGGATCGAACTCCTTGAGTTAATGATCCAGAGTTCCTTTGAGCTATTACCAACAAAAAAGGTTATTTTTTATCATTAGGTTTTTCTTTTTCAAAATTCTTAGTTTTTGATATATTCGCGCCTACATTGTCTTGAAAGCACTTAGCTGATTTATGGGGCTGAGTGGAATTTTTAGAATGATAATGTGGTTGTCTGAATTTTTCTTTGTTTTTCAGACTCCAACATTCTGCAATGTTGTGTGAGCTCTTTTTGCAATATCTGCAAAATTTGTTTATTTTATGTTTTTGGTATTTAACCTTTAAAGAGGAATGATTACTTGCACTTTCACTATTATTTTCCTGTCGTTTTGAATATTCATCTATAAGTTTTCCGCGAATGAAATTTGGAGTTAATTCAGCTTCTGTTTTTGCCTCCAAGGCTGTAACCTCCAAAGCAGTTGAAGGTAACGAGCATAATAACAATGCTGCGAGATGTTGATCATTAATATTTTCGCCAATAGCATTTAGCTTATCTCGTGTTTGATAAATTTTAGTTATATGATCAATCATGTTACCTGCTTCATATAATTTAATCGAATATAATTTTCTCAGAAGAAATAATTTTTTGCTTAAGTTGCTTCTTTCATGAACATTTTTCAATGCAAGCTAACATTCACGCGCTGTGCCGAGATTTTTCACATGTATAATCTGATCATCTTCGATCAACAGAGTTATTATCGCTCGCGCTTTTTCGTTTTTGGCCGTAAAATTATCTATCATTCAGTGGATTCGGTGGATCATTTATTATGATGTCATAAAAGTCTTCCTTTTGCAGATACATTTCCATACGAAATTTCCAAACATCATAATTTTCAGAATTTAATTTTTCAATGACAGTGTCTTTTAAAATACTCATTGTAGTTGTTTTATAATCAATATATATAGTATATTTTTAATAATTTCAATAATATTTTTTTTTCGTCTTTGGTTACATTTTTAAAAAATGTAGCGAATATAATACGATGTAAATAAACAGCACTACTTCAGGCTCACTATCTTTTACAGATATGGGGAGTAGTTAAGGAAGACCTTCTATCTATTATTTAAATTTCACTCAATATAAATATAGGTAAGAAAGATTCGCTTGCCTGTTTTCATCGTTGGATCCACCTACAGCATATTTCACCTAATTTCACTAAGGTGTATCCCACCGAAATAAAGCCACCGTGATTGTGTGCTGTAACTGGACACGAAACAAACCAATGAGAATGAAACAAATGTATTAAGAAAGTCTATATGCAAATACATATTTACAAGGAGTTACTCACTCACTGCCCTACCTCGGCAGGAAAAAAAATGAGAAGGTAAAAAAAGAAAGGAGGAAAAGTGTCCCGCTGAAATAAAGTCGCCACTCCTATCAGTGTTTATGGGAACTCCCGATATTCGAGCTGCTACAGGTCAACAGGTTTATGACGTCAGGAAGTTGTTAAATACCTGTTCTATGCCAGTCGAAATTTGTGCAGACTTCAGAAGGTTGTATTTTCTATTTCTTCTGCAGTATTGCAATGATAAAGGGAAACCAACCATCAGAGTTCGAGAAAGGCCAGATAACAGCTTTTAAGGAACAAGGTCTTTTTTGTAGACAAATATCTAAACTAATCAAACGAGCTAAACACGTAATAGACAATTTTGTGAATCAGGGTAATGCGTACGGGTATAAAAAAGAGGTGTACATGCAGAAAAATGATTTCCAGGCAGCAAATAGATGTTGTGTGTCGTCTTTGACGAGGTGATATTTCTCTAAGACAATTGGCCAAAGAGGATAACATCCCTGTGACAAAATCAACCCTGTAACGGATTGTAAAACGTACAAGCAACCTGCGATATAAAAGAAGAAAACACCACCCCGTGTTGAAAGCTCTCCACAAGCAAAGAAGAGTCAATTGGGCCAAATATCATCAAACCTGGAAGGACCAGTGGCATCGTGTTATATTCTCAGATGAGAAAAAATCTAATTTGGATGGCCCAGACAGTCTTGCTTTCTATTGGCATGACATGAGGAAAGAAGAGGAAATGTTCTCCAAAAGACAGAAAGGTGGAGGCTCATTAATGGTGTTGGGAGGCTTTGGTTATATTGGTAAACTTAACCTGGTTTTTCCCTCAGGCCGCATGAAGACTACCGTTTATCAAGAAATGCTAGAAACCCATTTACTGCCATTTGCAGAGAGAATTGGTGGCCTAAGTTGGATTTTCCAGTAGGGCAACGCCCTCATTTACGTTGTAAAATTCTCCTGGCAATGGTTTTTGGATAATGGGGTGTATGTCATGGAATGGCCTGCTCTTTCCCCTGATCTTAATCCCCACGAAAATATGCGGGGTATCCTCAGCTATATGCCTCAGTATATGCTAATGGCAGACAGTTTCAGTCTGTGGCAGAATGGAAGGCCGCCATCATTGAAGCCTGAGATAATATTGATGCTACTTTCTTCCAAGTATTGGTAAATAGTATGCCACATCGTATATTCCAAGTTATATATAAGCATGACCGATATATTGGCTATTAACAGTAATGGCTTTATTTCGGCAGGACACTTTTCTCCCATTTGTACATAGACTTTCTTAATGTATTTGTTTCGTTCTTATTGGTTTGTTTCATGTCCAATTACGGCACACAATCACGGTGACTTTATTTCGGTGAGACACACCTTAGTTTACGAAATGAAGAAAAATATTAATTATATGTTATGATCTGAGAGATGTGTGGTTATATTCCATTTTGAGAAGGACTACAGTTATGAAACTTGGAATGGAGTTTTAATTTTTCGCGCCATTTCAGAACTTTCTTGGGGGGGGGGGGCAATTTTCTTTTTAAGATATTGCCATAGCCAACGGTAGAGTTTGGGGGGGGGCTGTACCACCCCCCGCCCACCACAACCATACAAAGACAGTAGTACTTCTAATACGGAATCTCAAAAAACCACTGAAAATTACGTTTTAGACAGGTTTTTGTCTTAGCAAAAATAATTTTTAAATATTATGAAAGTTTTCAGTTATTTACAGGTACCGTTTTTTTTTTCAGGTATTCTTTAAGACTTAAAACGCCCTTTCTATAAAGCACTAATGAAGAGAATAGGTGTATTACAGTAAAACGTGTCTAAGCGAAACCTGTCTCTAACATAATTCTTTCTCAAACGGAAAAAAAAAATCAAGTTTCGACGAAAAAAACGTCATACAATTATACGATGGAGACCTGTCTAAAATGGAGCTTTTTTACAGTCCTTTTCAACTCCATCTTTGCAGGTTTTACTGTAGGGGCACCATTTCAAGAGTTTCTTTGGGGGGGGGGGGGGGGGCGAAGTTTTTTTCGTTTTTTTACGCAAAAACAATTTGTCAACCAATCGCGGTAAACATCACGAATTTTACGAATTCGAGTTAGAAAAAATAGTTAATTTTGCAAATTGGTCGCGGAAAAAATCGTTATTTTTTTTCAAACGACCGTGGAAAAATCTTGCGAATTTCACCAAAGATCACTGAAACAAATAGCGATTTTCGTCAATCAGTCCCAGAAAAAAATCGCGAATTTAGTGTAACTATTGCGGAAAAATATCGCGAAATTCATCAAAAGATTGAGTAAAAAAAATCACGAATTTAGTCAAACAATCGCGCAAAAAAATGGGGATTTTCGTCAAAGATCTCGCAAAAAACTATCAATTTTTATCAGTCGATTGCGAAAAAAGACTTCCGAATTTCAACAAACGATCATAGAAAAGAATCACGAATTGCGTCAAAAGATCGCGAAAACAAATAACAGTTTCCAAAAAAAAAAAAAATATGGAGTGAATTTTGACAAATGGTCGAAAAAAATCGTCAACGATCGGAATTTCGCCAAAGGTCGCGCAAAAAAATAGCAATTTTTGCAAGTCGGTTGCGGAAAAAGTCTCCCGAATTTCAACAAACCATCGCAGAAAGGAGTCGCGAAATTCGTCAAAAGATGGCGAACACAAATAGCAAATTTTATCGATCAATTGAAAAAAAAAAATGCCGTGAATGTAGACAAATAGTTGAAAAAAAATCAATTCCGTCAATAATTCACAGAAAAATACGAATTTTGGAAAATGATAACAAAAAAGAAATATATGCAACAATCACGGAAAAAGTCGTGAAAATCAATTGGTCACGAGGTAATCAGCACACAAACACCATCAAGATGTTACGAAATTTGCAAATGTTGTGATCCATAGGTATAAGAAAATTTTAATTAATGATTTTCTGTCAGTAAAAATTTTCCGCAATCATTTTCTGCCTTCCTCTTCAGACTATGATCTAAATTCCATGCAATTCAGAAATCTGCAAAACCCTTGGTTTCAAGTCACTTGCTCCTGCATTGGGTCGGGCAACACGATTCAATCTGCAGTACGGATTGAGCCGGGTTGACACGTCTTATTTTCGTTGCGGATCATTTTGACTTGGAACATTTGACTACGGTTGGGACATATATGTCCCAGTGGACTATTTTTTATTCTATTAGTACGACTTTTTGAAATCTGCCATACACTTATATTAGGATATTTTCAAAAGAAATCTGTCACAAAGAATTTTTTGGAAATTGTAGAACGATTGATTGCAAAATTAGTCGTCAATACTGGCCAGTTATCAAAGGCTTAATTGTTTCGGGTTCAAGTTGGGTTTTGACTATTTTGAGTCGGGTTCGTGTTGCCCGAGAAGTCCTAAATATTTTCAGATGAAAGAAAATCATTTTTCTACATAAAAGATAAAATTGTTATTAGAGATATAATTGTAGTCTACTTTCCCATCATCATATTGAAATATGGATTAATTTTCTTTCATTTCGGGTGAGGTTGCAGTCAATGAAATTGTTTTGGACGTTTCCGGGTTTGCTGGAAATTACAGTCCTGAATCGGCTACCCGAAAAATGCACTTTGATTTGGGTTTGGTTGATTCAATTTTTGTTGTTGTTGTTGTTGCAGGTCGAATAAACTTTATACGCTTCGGGTTGTGCTTTGCCTCTTTCGAATCGGGTTCGAGATGAACCGATCATACAAAAGGAGATTCTGAATAATTTCAAATGAAAAAACTATATATTTGAATATTAATGGGTGTATATGTGTTATTTTTTGTACATAAGCGGAAAACTTGTAGATTACTTTTCCATAAATGTATTAAAATATACATTCATTTTCTTTCACTTTGGGTTCAGGTATGAATATTTTGGATTCGGCTTGAAGTCTGTCGGTTTAAAGTCAGGATTTGGGTGGGCTACAACCCAATCTGGGCAGGGCTCTAGTGTCAGGCTGTGGAGATTTTTAAGAGCATACTGTATATATAATATAACTAGCAAGCTTCGCCCGCTACGCTGGTCGGTTTCTGCAAACGAATTTTGAATCAAACTAAATATACCGGTGAATTGCATTAATCCAACAATGTACGCTTTTGGTCAGACAGCTACAGGAAAATATGAAAAGAGATCGCATATCAAATTATTGCCTTGGACTACTAAGTATTTGTCTGGCTTTAATTATGATCCTCATATTGATTATTTCAGGAATAAGGCTGTTGATCTCGGATTTCAGTTACCCTGCACCTCGTGCCGTGCCTTGAAGTGGCAGGATGAGACTCCCTGGATATGTTGCAGTGGCGGTAGTAAAGAAGATATAGTAATGGATGCATTTTTAGAAATTATAACTCGTAATGTTAGAAATATTGATGAGTTGGCACTTAAAGGCATCACCAAATTATAGAAAATGTGCAATATCGAAGCTGTACAGACCCTCGAAACTTTACTTCAGCAAGCATATTTTATTTAAAAATCACAATTACATAAATATCCGTAAGAATAATAGGTACTTTTATATTGCTGGGCGCCAGTAAAACCTCACCAAATCTTGTTTCTATTGGCATCATTTGAATTGGAACATTTTGGGTGACATTTGTATTGATATGTTTGTGTTTATGTATTTTATTATGATTATATTTATTTTAAATAAGTTTTTTAAAATATTATATCGCAATGTTAAAATAATGGCTAGTTGTTATTAGCTAACGTTAAAATATTAGCGATTAGCAAAAAAAAAAAAAGGCTTGGCGAGATTAAAAAATTTTTGCGATCACTGGCACCCAGCTAACATAAAAATACCGAATAATATTCAATTCCAAATTCCCGAAGCAAACAAAAAAGTTAAAACAAAGAGCAAGAAAACTGGCATTATTGAGATTTCATCTAATCAAAATATCAGGTGATTTTTTTCTTATCCAGTATCTTATAAATCGACAAGTATTGTTTGATCTTTAACAATGACGAATGTATTTTAAAAAATATCACTTGGCGATCAATGCAATAAATCTTAAGGTTTTGTCGCCAAAGGCAACGCCAAATTTGAAAATGTGCAATATCTCACGATTTTTTGGAGTTTGTTGGTTACCATTCGATTAAGCATGCAAAAATACATTGAAATATGTTATCATTTGACAAATAAATATAAAACCCGATTTTTAAGAAATTTTGTTATTGTTCGTTCCCATTTTAACCCCTTTAGGGATGGAATTTTAAGAAAACTTTCTTATTGCGCCTCTACATCCTAAGAAGTATTTTCCCCGCAATTTTCGTGTTTGTAGCTTCAGTAGTTTGGACTGTGCGTTGATGATCTCCCAATTCAGGACTTTCTTTTACATAATATATAATTTTATATACAGATAAAATTAATTAATTAATTAGATAATTTAATAATAATTACAATTAATTATTATTACCTAGCAGGCTTTGCTCGCTACGCTGGTCGGTTTCTCCAAAAAAACTTGAATCAAACAAAATATATCGGTGAATTTGATCGTGTGTTTTAGAGAAACATGAACTTTTACCTTGCATGTCCTTCCGCATTGGTGTAAAACGATACGAAAGCCATCACGCTGTTATATTTTCTAATGTGTTACACGAAATTTAGGCTGTTAAAGACCAACTCGTTTATTTAATCATTTACAGTATGATTTTCTAAAGAACGATATAACGATATGCAATATACTAAAACTATCCCTGGAAAATTAACAATGCAAGTTCCATAGAAATCCATTCAGCAGAATCTTTAAAAAGTCGAATGTTTCATAATTGGGTTCAACTGATTATAGAAATCCCCCCACCCCCCTAATTCTTTAACTAAGCAACATAGAACGATATGTTATGCACTAAAACTTCCCCCCAAAATTTAGCTAACTATCAGTGCAAGTTCCAGCAAAATCCATTCAGCAGAATTCAAGGTGTAAGCGGCAGGATCGAAATTCCCTTTGCATTATACATATACAGTAGACAGATAAATGTATCTTTCATAATCATCTTCACCTGTTGATAGAACTCTTCGGATTTTGTAGAAAGTATATGCTGGTATACGCCGTCAACCTTCTGGAATTTTTAAGACGAAATGCTGCACACCGTCCGTAGCTATAATATATACTCTCTAGTATATATCCTCTGTCTATAGAGTATATGCACTGCTTTTTTACGACTACACCACTGACAACTTTCTCCCATAGCTCCATAACTAAACAATGTAGAAAATCAATTCCTGAAATATTATCACAATGCGAAACTCCCATCAAAATCAGTTCAGTAGAACTTTAAAAAAGGTAATCTTTCATAATCGGGTTCACATAATTTTATCTATAACTTCCTCCCGTGGCTCTATAAATAAGCAATGTAGAGCAATGTACTTTATTTTAATACCTTTCTAAAAAAAATTACCTAACTAACAGTGAAATCATATAAAAATCTGCTCGGTAGAATCTGAGTTTTAAGCGATCGGAATGGAATAAGAATTTGCGTTTTATAAATATTATAGATGATTATGATATGATTTTTGTAATCGGATTCGTTGTCAAGCTTTCGCTTCAGAAAACACAACGCATACGAAAACTTTACTCCAGAGAAGTACCAACCATCCCCACAAAATTGCCTAACTAACAGTGTAAATCCCACCAAAGTCCGTACAGCGGAACTCAAATTATAAACTGTTGGAATGAAATACGAATTTGCATTTTAAATACAGAGTAGATATATCTTTCATAATTGCATTCACCTTTCCCAATTACTTTCCCATTAGCTCTATCACTAAGCAACATAGAATGATATGTTATAGGGTCATTAACCATACCTGAAAAATCACTTCCATTAAAATTTGTTCAGTAGATTTTTTTTTAAGTAATCTTTAATAATCGGGTTCACATAATTTTAGAGCATTCCTCCTTAGCTCTATAACAAAGCAACATAGAATAGCTATACGCTAAAACCTTTCAAAAAACATTACCTGATTTAAATGTTAATATGCGGTTTATACTCATAGTAGATGATGATATGATTTTCTGTAACAGGATTCATCATGAAGATTTCGCTTCAAACATAACCGATGCTTTCAACATTGTAGCTAATACGCCAATTGGCGAGGTATCCGATTGCGGAAAATTAGCCCGAAATCGTATAAATAACTACCCAAAGAAAAAGAGAAACATGGCTGAAGACTGAAAACAAATAAGGAAGTAATACATAATACTAATCAGACCTTCGACACTTTATTTGGTACTTCTCCATTATCCCGTCGACCACTTTTCATAAAATAAACTATCGCCAAACTATAAGATTTAACGCCAAAAATGTAGTCCCATTCACTTGACGTCAGAAGTATTAAACGTGTTTGTTATGTCATGAAGCGGTTTTTAATTCGACATTTACCTGTATTTTTCATTTTGTTTTTCTGATATTTTAGTTATTTCGTTAATTAAAATTAAAATTGCGTCCTTAAACGGCTGTGCCATGACATTAAAAGAGAAAATGCATTGTAAAAATGTTGCGTTTCATAGTTAAGTGCAATAGATCAATTTCAACTGACGTCACAAACATTTATTCACCAGCCGAGAAGGATAATTAAGAAAAATAATGTAAATAAATAAATATCCAAGATTTTTTTTCTATTTTTATTAATATATTGTAATTTTTTTGTGTTAAAACTTACTGGACACTTCGGTGAGTGGGGCTTTTCCGAATTTATTTTATTTTATTTATTTATTTTGATGTTCCAATGGCAATATTCTTCCATTTGTTTATTTGGAGTTCATGTATGGCGATGATTTTTTTTTTTTTTTTTTTTTTTGAAAAGTGGTCGACGGTATAATTGAGATGTACCCTTTATTTTAGCAATCACATTTTATTTTAAATCGTGGCTTTTGTAGAAATAATAATAATACACAATTACATAAATATCCGTAAGAATAATATTCAATTCCCAATTGAGCAGTTAATGTTTCTATCTGCAAAAATAAACAAAAAGATTTAATTTGAATTTCTTCCATTGCTATAGTAACGGACGTATTTTTAGAAATTATCACTTGTATTGTTAGAATTGCTAGATTTTGACATCAAAGACTTCGTCAAATTAGAAAAATGTGCAATATCTCACGAACTATTTAACTTATGAGTATTTAATTGATACCATTCGATTCAGCATACAAAAATACATTAAAAAAAGTTATCATTTGTCACGTAACTATAATACCCGATTTTTAAGGAATTTTTTAAAAGTTTGTTCCTCTTTTTACCCCCCTTAGGGGTGGAGTTTTTGAAAATCCCGTCTTAGTGCGCCTCTACATACTAAGAAGTATTTTTCCTGCAAGTTTTGTCTTTGTAGGTTCAGTAGTTTTGGCTGTGCGTTGATCATCTAGCCAGAAAGGACTTTCTTTTATATATATAGATTTAATAAAACAAATGATTTAATAGCATTATAACGATTGAAGTAAATATAATGTGACACTAATAAAACAAAATTAACAAATCAAATAATTAGGAAATTGAATACACCTCCCCCCACCCCCACCCCCGAAAAAAAAGAAAAAAATTTGCCTTAAATTTTAGGCTAAAAGAGAATTTATCACTGAAATTCTAGCGTTCAGGGTGACGAGTTTTCTTTTAATCATGTTGTACACAGCTGAGAAGCAATTTATAGAGTTTTTTGTCACATATATTTCTAAAACTAGCCAAAATACTCATTAATGATAAGTGTCTCACTTATGGAATATTCCAATAGCAAGGCTTTAGAAAATTATTCAAATCATCAAATCATCAAATTATTCAAAATAAATCATTTTTGATAATTATTAGTTTCAATGTTTAAAGTGTTTATTACTTTCTTCTGTCTTTACAAGAAGAAAGTATTGGATTCATGAAAATTTTCCACTTTCTGTTTTCGACGGATTTAGACGTTTTAGAAGGTCCTAAACACGATTGGAATGTTTTTAGAAAATGTCTGTATGTGAGTCTGTCTGTCTGTCTGTGTGTGTGTATGTGTGTCTCTGTGTCTGTATGTGACAAACATTTCGTGGGCGCTGTATCTCAAGAACTACTGCATGGAATTTAATAAAACTTTGGATTCAGTTATACCTTAATATAAATGGATAGTGATTAGTTTTTGGTGTGAATCGCCCAACAGGTGGCGCTGCTACGCTACATTTTTCATGATTTTTGCGATAGCTATATCTCAAGAACTAACGAACAGAATTTCATCAACCTTCAGATTCTGTTAGATCTTGACAAAAATAGACGTAGATTACGTTTTGGTGTAAATAGCCCAACAGGTGGCGCTGCTATGCTACATTTTACACGATTTTCACGATAGCTATATCTCCTGAACTAACGCACATAATTTAATAAAACTTTAAATTTAGTTAGACCTTAATATAAATTGGTGCTGATTTGTTTTTGGCGTATGTGAAACCTGTATGAGATAAAATAAAGTTTTGGGATTGGCACATCAGACTATTTTTTTATCATTGTAATCACATCTGTGAAATCTGATGTTATTTTAGCTTTTAATCTTTTTTTTTTTTTTTTTTTTTTTTTTTTTTAACTTGTGATAATTGATAAATTTTCTGAAATTTCACATTCCTTGGGGGGGGGCATCCCCCTTAAATGGTGCCCCTGTGTGTTATATAGATACAGAAAAATAATAAGCGGAGAACAGAGCGGCTCGCATTTACAGATACAACTACATGTCAGAAGAGCAACAGATGGAATGAGCAAAGAGAGTACATATACATTAAAAGCCACAGACTAGTGAGAGAATCACTTACGCAGCAAAACCGTTCGCGAATGTCAGGAAAGAAAAGTCAAAAGTTTTTATCTAATAAAAGTAGGAACGTTTTTCTTATCAAGGTTTATACTGCGCAATAAATATAACCATGATTTTGAGGAACGTATTGAATCATGATAAAAACCCGATTATGGAAATATTGACATATTTTAACATTTTGAAGTTTTCTGTCAACATGTTTAATTTTGAAATTTGTTTTTCGACACAAAAATTCTTAAAATCCCGGACTATGCCGGGTAATTTAGCTAGTCTTATATAAAAATGTCAGCGGAATAATGCCAGATAATGCCCGATAATAAAAACGCCAGTCATGAAAATTCAGAAATATAACGGTGCGTGAAGCTGAATAATGTCAGCGTGATAATTAGCACACTTTCATAATTAAATAGCCGATTAAATAGGCCAATTTACACAAAAATTCAGAAAGATGTCGACGATAGAGCTTTTTAGTTACTTTCTAAAAGCAATTGACTCATAAGAGATTTTCCACATTTTTTTTTCTTCATTTTCAGTTTAACTATTCTACGATTTCACTTTTTTTTAATGACATTTTGTGAAACCTTTTTTATCATCAAGCTATTTCCAATTCTGTAAATTTGTTCCAAATTTCAATATGTAGTTTTTTTGTTTTTTGTTTTTTGTACAGTGACAAACGTTCTGTAAATTTGTAAAATTTTGCTGAAAACCGAATGTTAATAGCAAAATACCTGTAAAATAACAATACTACTACTACTACTAATAATAATAATAATAATAATAAACAAATAAATAAGAATTTTACTAATGAAATGCTTATATCTTCAGCAGTATAGACGCTATTTTCATGAAAATGCATACACAATTCTACATAACAAGTAAAGACATTTGGGAATTTTCTGAATGTTACAGATCATTTCTAGTATTTTATGGTACATGGTGGTCTCAAATACATTTATTTTACTCAGTTTGTTGTCAGTCCGCTAAATTCACACGTGACGTGACTGAATCTTCGATGGAAATTGTGAGCTGAAGCATATTTTTTTGCATCTCCAAAGTGGAAGAACAATTCGTCTAGAACTTCCTTAGAAATTCGAAAATGTATCTAAAGTCAAAAATGTCTGACCACTTTTGTCTATGTAGTGCATGTTTCAACCACAGTAAGTAATAATAATTTCTCTACTGTTCATTTCATTAAAAAAAAAAAAAAAAAAAAAAAAAAAATCATAACATGTATATTAATTAACGTGTCTTAGAGAGAAATGTAAAACATTCCTTTGTAAATTGTCATCTATCTTAGTTTCTAATATTTTTCTTTTATACCGCAATCTTTCCTTGCCTTCTAACAAGCACGATATAACAGGTGACAAGAGACACTTCATTGGCGGCCGACACATTGGGTTTATCCCTAAACCCCATCAGAAAGGATCTATCTATTTCCAGCTAACCCAATGAGGCACCAGCAAAGAAAGAATCCCGATTTATTGAATCTTTTATGAAAAACAATTGCATTGTATTACAATGACATTACTGTTTGGGAGTTATACATATAAGATTTTGAATGTCGTGATATATTTTTTAATTGTTTACAATAGCATTTTTTAATACACATGAAATAATATAATAAGTTCATTAAGTTCAAAAGTTCATTTAGCACTCCCCGCATAAACAAACTCTTTATCTCACATCTTCTTCTCGTTCACATCTTCTTTTCGTTCTTCTTAAATATGTTGTTAACAATAATATAATATGTTGTTAATAATAATATGAAAATTGAAAACTGAAAACTGAAAAGCAAATCTCAATATGGAGACAAACGACTTCCAAAGCATAATTTGTGTGTAACATTCAATTGTGGATCCAAGGTGGAGGTCATAGGCGTCATGACCCCCCCCCCCCCCTCTAAACGAAAAACATTTCTATGGAACAATAAAAAATTTTATATAAAGGTGTTTTCATTTTTTGTCATTTTTTTCTTGCTTAAAAATTCTAATCTATCTGATACATTCACAAAGTTATTTTTATCTAGAAATCCATGAAAATTGCAGGCATTATTGTTTAAGCACCAAAGAGTCGAACATCGTTTTAAATTTTTCTATACATGTAGTGCATTTTGAATTGTACTATCTGATTTCTCCCTCAAGACGATATTTCCATGATTGCCAAGACCCAAAAATCGGCTAAAAATACGAACGTTGAGAAATTTTTCTGAAAAATTCTTTATTTTTATAAGAAAATGCAAAATTCTGACTTCTTTGCATCTCTGAATAAAAAGTACAAATTTTATACATTTACGAATATACCTGCAAATTTCATGCATTTACAAAGGAAAATGAATTCGGGTATATGTCAGAAACAGTCAATTTGGACCTAAGATATAAAAATTGCTAGTGATGACTGTGATACTCCCTTCCCAAAAAAAGACATGACCCCCCCCCCCCCCTCTAAATAGACGGCTGGATCCGCCTTTGATAACATTTAATACAGGAGCACCAGCGTTTTATCGTTCATTCTTTTATATTGCTCTTTTGTGTGTGTGTGTGTGTCCTGAAAACAAAAAACATTCAAAATCTATCTTAATTGTACTTTTTAACTCACTTTAACCTATATGGTATAGGGGAAAAGGGGCACAACGTCCATTTTATCTAATTAGTTTTAAATAAGTCAATAGTTTATATTAATGATAAAATAAAATTGGACGAACTTATAGAGAAATCAATCAGTCATTGTGTTTTTGTAACACAGCAATTTATTTCTTTTAGAAAGTACTTGTAAACAAAAATTTCTAACATACAGAAGTAAAAACGAATTCTGAAAAGCTTTATTTTTTAAAGATCACTACTGCAAAGTGTAGGAGGATTAATAAAGTAAACCTTTGATGGGTTCTATCTTTATGTTTCAGTTCAAAATATTTTATTTTTGCCAGTTAGGCTCAAGTTGATTTATGGGACACTTGTGAACAGAATATTTGGTACAGATGTGAGCAGTTTAAAAGGGATCGAACTGCAAAAGAAACGTTAAATTTGATTCCCACTAAGTTTTTTCAGAGAGAGATAAATTTTACAAGAAAAAATGAACCCAATGAAGTAATAGCCGCAATTTACATTTGAGAATACATTCCGTAATAAGTATGCAGCTAGGTAAGTGTTCACCAATCAATAAAAAAATATCTAGAAAAACATTTTGTAAAAAATTCTAAAAAGAAGTATTAACTAAACAGTTACACAAAAATCCAAAACAAATGGCTTATAATTATAATTAATATCATAAACTACCATTCCATAATCTGCTGCAAATGACTACAAAAAAAAAATGCTTCATAAAAGGCACAAAATATGATTGAGAAAACCCGGCAATACAATTAAGGGGCCCTCTGCAATAACAAGGCAAGTGGAGTTACTTTGATTCCTGAAAAAAAAAACATGTAAAAAGGCTTGTTGACCTACCTTGTACTTCCTTAGGCTCTATTTTGTATTCAAACCGTCCGTCATGGCTTGTAAAATCTTTTCAACTTTCACGTGTCTCGGTTTCTTAATTCTAATAACAGGGCTGAGAGCAGTATTAGGCAGTACTGGCTTTTTTTTTAACATAACACTTTAAGATGATTTCATATTTTGTAAACTCTCTATTCACTATATAAAACTTGTACAAAAAGGTCATTATGTGTTCCAAATGTACTTTTTATTTTATCCAAAACCATAGGATATGCAATATATAAGGTAAGTGTTCAATTTTCAGATTTATGTAGTGTATTGTTCAGCCTATAAGGAAATGTAAATTTTATGATCATAAGTAAAGAAAAGATGCTGGAAAACTGTTCTTAATAAGAATATATGCAAAGAAGTTATATTCTAAATTAAAATGTTGAAAGTAAATTTAAAAGCCTTTAGCTGAAAACTCCATTTTTCACTTGCCTTGTTATTGCAAAGGGCCCTTCAATTTGAACAGAGACTTCGCTTTACAAATGCAAATAATGAAGCAAAGATACAAAATTTGCTTTCTAAAAGGAGCACCTCGTAAAGATTTGGACATTTTGTATCTGCCAGTTAGGATGACCTTTTTCTTAATTTTTCCTTAATTTGGAAATTTTTTGCATTTAAAGTAAAATTAGTACTATAATGTCAATACTTGATCAAATATTATTATGTCTTATTTTGTATTGAAAGGGAAATATATATTGTTATTCTGGGAGAGGGTTGTGGTTTTTTTTACGCTATGTTCACACGTGCTCCGAGGATGTTCACAACTACTCCATCGACGGGGCACAGGTGAGCAATTTTAATTCATTTTTTAAATGATCATAAATCTTAGAAATTCTTCATAAATAAATAAATAAATAAAAAGTCAATAAAAGAAAAAAAGTATTAATAATAGTACGAATCATCTTTTGCTTGATCAATTTAAGATGACCCTTCGCAACAACCAAACAAGAACGTAAAATCATGCATCAAGCATAGATTATGAAACACTTTCCAAAATTCCAAAATACTTTCACAAAACTTATCTGTTTAATAAGATGAAAGATTATGTCTAAGTAAACAATTTAGAAATCGCATAACGCATTTGAAAATGTAATTTCAGGAATTACCATCTGTAATCGGAAAAATATCCGAATTATTTTTCGCAGACCTGCATTGATCCATAGACTTGTATATACAATATTACATAGTTTTCTAAAATTTAGTTCAGTTAGGAAACGCAAAGCGCAGCTGTAAATTGCCTTTCAGCAATTTCCATCAATAAATGGAAATGTACTCGAGATATTTTGCGCTGCTTTTCTATGATCTATATAATTTATACACATCAAGTCATAAGCAAACAATTAGTTTAATTTAAAAACGCGTACCACAACTTAAAACGCACTTCCAGCATTTATACTACTGTAACCGAATTCTTTTGTTTGTCCCTGTAAATTAACGATGAATTCTATGCACTATAGTAAGCCTTTTCTAGTGCACTTGAGTTATATATATCAATTTCAACATGTTTTAAATATTATAAAACCATTAAAATACGATTTTTACCCCATAAACCGTAAATAACGGAATTCTTTTGAGTGACCCTGTAAATGAACTATAAACGCTACATACAGCATTTTCAATACCGAATATGCTATTATGAACCTCATTAACATAAACTAATTGTTTAGCAATCCGAGTATATTTACGCGAGTTAGAGCACAGACAGACAGACAAACCAAATTTATAAACACTTTTCACCTATGTTGGAAGTGTTATAAGGAAAAGTTTTTCCCGTGTGCGCCCTTCTCTCCTACAAATTACAATTATTCTCTTTTTTTAATTTCCTTGTGAAAAACATGCTATGTGTAAAAACTAAACTTTTGAAGACAAATAAACATATTTACTTTTAGATTATCATTTCTTTTAATATCCTTCGTTTATATCATGCTTTTTTCTTTCCACCAGCATGTGCGATATAAAGTTGGGCTACTGGGTTGATTATTGACGGCCAATTATCTACACTAGGGATATAGGCCCGGGGGAGTGCCCTTCGTGGGGGGTCTTTCTAAGGGAACCTAATCCGTATTTACGCATGGATAAATCCACGGCTCGAAGAAAACCACGAAAACTCCGAACGATAGGCCGACGGGCGCAATTGGGATCGAACCCAGCACCTCCCGTCTACCAGCTTCGAGAGTACAACCTCTCAGCCACTAGTGGGGCGTTGGGCTACTGTGTTGGACGACATCATTTCCCAATCGAAAAGCGACGGTATCCTTTTTTTATGATAATTTGTGGCAGAATTAGTAGAGGCTATTTATTTCCATGACTGGACATACATCCTAAAATATTAAAAATCTAGTTTTCCTTTGCTGAATGATTTTGTTCGATAAAAATATTTAAATGGGTACATTCATTTGATATTTTTTTAGAATCATAACTTGTGCCTGTTAGATTTAACAAAGAGTTAAAATGTTGCATACGATTTTTAAACAAGAAAGAAAAATACTGCATCATGGATTATGAAACTCTTACCAACACTTCTAGAATACTTTAACAAAACAACTTTAATACGGTAAAGAAGATGTCTAAGTAAACACTTTGAAAACGTATAACATATTAGGAAACCAGATTTAAGCAATTATCATCTATAACTGGAAAGAAACTCAAATTCTTTTGTGCATCCCTGTATATAAATTATAGATTTGTATATATTCTACATAATACGTATGCTAAAACTTAGTTTAGTTAGAAAAAATATAACTGCCAGTTTATAGAAATGCGCTCGAATTCTTTTGTAAAGCCCTGTACATTATCTACAGATTTTTATACATGCCTCATATTAAACTAAAATTTAATTCATGCAAAAAACGCATAACACTACTAAAAACACACTTCCAGAAATTACCATCCGTAGACGGCAATGTATCCAGTTCATCGCGTAGCCCTGTACAAACATTTCTTAGTATACTAAATATAGTTCAGCTGGAAAATACATAGCTCAATTAAAAACCAACTTTAAGCAATTCACGTCTATATTACATAGTAATGCTTATCAATTGTTTTGTGTTATCCTGTATATGGTCTATTCTGTAGAATTAGCACACACTACGTAGCACGTAAAAATTTAGTTAAACTTACAAACGCATTACCATAACCGAAATCTAACTTCCAGTAATTTTCGCTAATAGGTAATACTGTAATCGAAAACTTTTGTGTAGCCCTGTAAATAAACAATAAATGCTCTGCACATCATATTCTACAGAAAGCATTTTGTAGTACCTCCGTAATGTTTTAAACATTGATAACATACATCAATTACATGGCAATTCGGGTATATTTACGAGAATTAGAGCACGGACAGACAAACCTAATTTATAAACAGTTTTCAACTATGTTAGAAAGTGTTAAAAAAGATACGGATTGAAAAACACTCTTCTAGCCCCTTGAAAAATTGGAGGTATTTATTTGTTGACCTCAGAGCAGTATGCGTTTATTTTGTTTTCGTAGCCGAAAGACGCTTTCGAAGGAAAAACGGGTTTTACAGTCAAACATAAGAGGAGTATTTTAAATGAATCTGGTTCGTTTGAACCAGATTTGTTTGAAACAGACCATTTCGGTCCTGTTCTCTAAAATTTCTAACTACAGTTCTACATGCATTATTTTTAACTAGCAGTTAGCCCGTTCTTCGCACGAAGAGAATGAGGGGCAAAAGGTACTTTTTAAACGCTAAACATAGAAAGAAGCAACGCTTCCATCGATGAGTATGACATATATGACGTATATCGACAATTTCATTCATAAAAATTAAACATCGATTGCTATAAGAAGATGTACTTTTCCCTTTTATTTTCAGCCAAGACTAAGATTAAAGTTCCACATCACAAAGGGATTTTAAAAAAAAATTCACGGATAAACCAAACAGTGAAACTATTAAAAGGCTAAATGGCATTGAAATCGAGTCATTTTTAAAAGAAAACATGCATTTTTATACAAGAACTTGATGTATTTTACTTATGAAATTAAATGTACCCTACGACCTCTTATTTTTATTTAATTTTTTTTTCCATTTCTCGTGATATTGTTACATTTCACACAAAGAATGATCAGTCTGTTTCAAATTTCGTTAAAATATCTTCATTGTTTTTAAATACGAATTTGGATTCGGGTGAGACAGCCTGTATTTTTGACGGAATGAATGGGTTGTGAACCTAGTTTCCTATAAACAAAATTGTTTGTTGCAGTATATCTTACGACCTCTTAAAGTTTTTAACATGTGAATAATACATTGTACCTGTAAAAACTTTTTAACTTTTCGAAATTTTTTAATAGTTTCAATTTATAATTTTTATATCAAACTCCTCGTTGAGCATGAATACTTTCACTCTACTTCTACGTAGATTTAATCTTTATTAAAGTAGAAGAAAAAAAAAAGGCATGTGAATGAGCCCCAGCAAACAATTTTAAAGTCCTATCTGAGTTCTCTATCTATTTACGGCCCTGTGGGACACCCTGCATTTCCGAACAAGAAAAGATTGCAACCCCTGCTTTCCTAAACATTTTTTTTGTTTTGTTTTGTTTTGATGTGCACTACCACCTAATTAAGTTTTCCCAATCTTTTTTAAAACACCCCGGAGACGCCCCTCACAATAACAAATATCGATTAGAATTATATAAAGTTATAAACAAACAACATTGACGAAGCGACTCTATTCTGCTACTTTTATAAGTAGAATTACGACTTGAATTCGGAATTTTTTATTCTTCTGCAAACTGTACATACTTAATTTAATGACTTTGAATATTTTGTAGTCATTCTGGGGAACCTTAATTACTGTTTCGAAAATCTGATTTCTGCAGAATTTAAAAATTGAGTTGAAAATTACTGTCTGTAGTATAAAGCAAAAACTTTTCCGTGAGTAACGCTGACGTTATAGTGATGGTCGGTGGCAACGACCTGACCGCCATTTTTTTTTTTTTTAACTCTAAACATCGCATAATTTCAATTTTTATACCGTCGAATAGGGAAAAAAATATTTTTTCAAATGCAATTTGTTTAAAAACTGTATCCCAATTTACTGTATTTTTATAGTTTTTTAAATCATTTTCTAGCATGAGTTTGTTGTTAAATCTATCTCTATCACGTGCCCGTGCTCAAGCCCGATTACGAAAAATTAACCTAAAACAATATAAATTGTTCAGAATTTGTTTCCGGCAAATATTCCATAACAAAATTAAGACTTCATTAATAAAAAAAATATAATATAATATAATATAAATAACACACAAATTTAACAGCTATGTAATCGAAATATAAGCCTCTGAAATTATCAGAATCCGTAAAGAATCATTGGCGATTTCTTCGGGTATTAACGTTTGGCATGCGGCTTATACGAAAGTATCGCTTTTAACAAATCTCAAATCTTTATTTGAATATTAATTAATATTTTTCATATAAAAATGCATTTTGGTGTTGTTAGTGGTCAATCTTAAAAATATATATATTAAATATAAAAAAAAATCTATTATGGTTTTCAATTAAGAAAAATGTTTTTAGCTATGTTTTGTAACTTGGGAAGCCCTAGTATCAGTATCCATAGAATATGGAGAAGAAATAAGTATCATTTCTTATTAATTAAGCATTTTTATAGATAGGATAGATGAAACGTAAATATTTCGGCTGTTTTCAGGTTACGTAGACTACATAATTTTGCACATAAAATAAATTCAATAATTCTGAAATACACAGAAACTGGAATTTTTTTAACTAAATCTGTTTTACATGAATTTTAAAATTTAGAAAATATTTTACACTGCTATTTTACTACATTTTTTAAAACATATAGATGAAATGTTCGTGAATAAAGCATATTCAAATTTTGGCTTTCAACATTGATTTTCCTTCTTACTCTTCTTCACATTGCCTTTATTAATTGTCTTTTCATTTTGTTTTTCAAATATCATAATTTTTAGATTTCATAATTTAAATTTTATTTTGAAATGTATTGTAATAAAAAATAATTTTGCATTGAAAATGAGAACTGTATTTATAAAGTCCTTTTTTTTTCTTTAATGTTTAAATTTGATTAAATTAAATATAGCTAGATTACTTTTAGTCTGTTTTCATTAATTTATAAAAATTTTAAATATGTTTTTCGTTTAAGATTTCTTTTTTCACCTTGGTTTAACCTTATTTCTAGCAATATTTTCCAATTATAAATAATAAGGATAGTCATTTTATGCATTAAATTAACTGACACGTAAGTTATTGAGTGTAAAATTATGTTATTGAATGATCTGGGGATAGAAAGGCCGATTTTGGAAACTTTTCTGTGCTTGTAAAAATTTTCCTTTTAAAAATGAACTCTGAAAGATTTTATTTTTATATGTAGGCAATCATTAGTTAAAAGTAATAGTTTCATGTTTGTAAGTATAATGGTTTGCTTTTTTTATTTTTTTTTAATAAAATCTGTAAAGTTTTTAAAAAGCTTTTTTAATTTATATTATTATGCATTTTTTAATGCAAAATGTAATTTGGAATTTTAATATTATTACCCATGCAACATAATAGAAGAACATTGACTACCAATAAGATTGTGCCTCCTAATTACCCCACTTGGAGCAATTCGGCGGTAACACATACTCTTTTTTTTTTTTTTTTTTTTTTTTTTTTGTTAAAAGAAAAAAGTAATGTTTAGAAACAGTTAGTTACAAAATTCAGTACAAAACCTGTTGTGTTCTCAAATTTTGTCATTTTCAACAAATAGACTAGTTATATCCAAATTTTAAAAACTTACTTCCCAATTCCCCAACTCTACCCTGTATTAAATTTTTTTTAGCTAATTTTGTATTTGTACTGGTTTTAAAATATTCAAAAAGTATTGTACAAATATGTTTGATTTTCATGAATCTCAAAATACATTTCATTGTTAATTTTAAAACATTTTAGTTAATCTATAAATTTACTTTATTTACACTTTTATTACTTTAAGTTTAATTAATAAAATAAGTAATGAATTTATGTGTAATTTAGTTTATAAATATTGCAGATTGTTAATTAAAAAATACATAATTCAGTTTATTTATTAAAACATCCATTTTATATATTGAATGTGTATAAATGTAAATGACGTACCGGCACCATGCAAAATTAAACACAAAGAAATATGTGCAATCTATCCCTAAATCATTTCGAAGTTTGTAAATTGCACTAGTTTATAATATAGCATTATTATAACTTTTGTAATCAAAATTTCTGCATTTTATAGAATATAATATTAATTCCATACTTAGGATACCATTATAAATTGCAATAGTAGTTTTCGAAAGTCTTTTTGATAAAGCTAAAAATAATTTATTTAATAAGGATTTTTTTTTTTTTTTTTTTTTTTTTTTTTTATCAAACTTATGAAAATGGACATGGATGCAAGGTAATTCTTAAACTAAATAGTTTTTTTTTTTTTTCTTTTTTTTTTTTTTAAGTATCAATTCCGACATGCAATGTTTCATTAACCTGAAAAAGATATGTGTTCTGGTGATAATACTATCTAGGGTTGAATTCATTAACTATATGCAAATTACTTCATATAAGCATTTATCACGTCCCAACCTATTTACTATGTAATATAATTCAGAATCTATGCTATAATTCTCCTGTGCGGGTAAATATAACTAAAAACTATGGGAAAAATATTAAAAGAAAGATTAATATCTATATTCTATTTGACGTCTAAAATTTTGTCTGCTATTTAAATATAATATTGCACAAACTGCATATGCAAAAGTATTTCTGAAAAAAAATTAATGAAAGATTAAAAATAATAAAATATTCACATTCATAAAATATTCAGAATCTATGCTATAATTTTGTGTGGGTAAATATAAACTAAAACAACTAAAAACTATGGGAAAAAATATTATATCCTATATATCCTCTATATCCTATTTGATGTCTAAAATTTTGTCTGCTATTTAAATATAATACTATTGCACAAACTGCATATGCATAGGTATTTCTAAAAAAATGAATGAAAGTTTAAAACTAATAAAATATTCACACATGCCAGTCAAAATAAAGAATTCTAATCTAAATATGTTACACAGAACTTAATATATTTAATGTTAAAAAAAAAAATATATATATATATATATACATAGTTTTCTTTAATAACAATTTAAAACTGATTAATTGAACCATTTATCAATTATAACACATTATCTTGCGATAATCCATTGCAATAACTAAGCGTCTTCTGAAACACTGACTTCCGGTCACTCCCTTCCTCGCTGAAAAACACGGGAGTTTCTGACTGTGTTTCTATTCTAATACTCACTGAAGTACAGAGAAAGTATTTGGAAACAATATTTCCCGGAAAATGAGCTGATCTTGAAGTATAAAACCCTCACCTCTCCATCAATCCATCGCAGTTCCACTTTGGACATAGACAGACTCCCATACAAGAAGAGAATCTCTTGGGCTAGTGTTTTATAAACCGTAATCATGGTCATCCAGGAAAGGATCGCAAGGATTTTGCCCTTGTTCGAGAAGCTCACCTCCCTCACCAAGCAGCAGTTGGCCCCTGAAGACAGGGACCCCAGGCTCGCCAGTGTAGGTGTCTTGCCCAGGGGAACACTCTTCTCATGTTTCCACGAAAAGCACCTGAAAGAGGCCACCGAACTCTTCAAGATCCTCTTCTGTAAGTACATTTTTATCCCAGAAATACTTTATTATTTAATTCTGCAGTCATTTCACATTTCAACTACGAGTAGCCTATCGATTTTTCTTCTAAAATTGACTTTAAAGTAAAGTCAAATTAAAGTTTGTTTCTGTAGATTGAAAAAATATATATATATCAAGTTTTCTTTTCCAACTCTTATTTTTAGGTGCTTTCGTAATTATATAATACGTAGCACCTATTGTCGTCGTCTGGTCCGTCCGTCTGTCCGCATATAACAACCCAAAAACTACCCAACCGAATGGTTTGAAATTTAAGATATATTATCTTTGCAGAATTTTGTAGATATTTCAAATTTTATGAAAATCGAATCAAAACTTTAGAAGATATTAATAAAAACATTTATTAAGAAATTTGATTTTTTTTTTTTTTTTTTTAATCGTTGCTTTCTTGTTGTAGGAGCTTCCGAGATTTAACTATCAGCGACCGAGATACTTATTTTATTACAGAAATTAATCTGCTGACGATATAATTCATTTCACAGAATTAAAAATCATCAAGATCTGAATATATATATATAACTAGCTATAGTACGAACGCACATTTGTCACGTTTGACGTTCAATTTCCAACTTGTTCTCTCTGTGCAGAGTTTGAATAATATGAGGATTAGTACGACTAAATCACATTTCATAATTCAAATACAACCAGCCTATCAATTTCTATTCTAATGTTTACTTCAAAATAAAGTCAGATAATTAGCTATCGATTATTTGTAGATCAGCCATCCGGATAATCGGTTATCCTAAAAAAGCTCTCTCTCATATCATATTTAATATAATACAACATCTTTTAAAAATATAAATTGGTAATTTAACTTTTTTATAAATTCTTTATAAGGAATTTTGTATAAACTTTTTTAATAATTTAAATTTTTGCACTATTTTTAAATAAAGAATACGAGGATTTAAACTGACTCAATAGCATATTATAATTCAAATATGAGTAAGCTATTGATTTCTCTTTTAAAGTTTGCATTCAATTATGGTAATTTAACTTTTTTATAAATTCTTTATAAGGAATTTTGTATAAACTTTTTTAATAATTTAAATTTTCGCACTATTTTCAAATAAAGAATATGAGGATTTAAACTGACTCAATAGCATATTATAATTCAAATATGAGTAAGCTATTGATTTCTCTTTTAAAGTTTGCATTCAATTAGAGTCAAATAGTTGGCCATCGATTATCCGGAAACCAGACATCCGAATTATTGGTTATCCTGAAAAGCTCTCAATCACAAATGCCATATTTATCACAATACAGTACTTTTGTAAAGATAAATTAATAACTTAAATTTCCGCATTATTTTTTATTAAAGAATAGGGGGATTTAAACTGACTGAAAAGCATATTATAATTCAAATATGAGTAAGCTATTGATTTATCTTTTAAAGTTTACATTCAATTAAAGTCAGATAGTTGGTCATCGATTATCCGGAAACCAGTCATCCGAATTATTGGTTATCCTGAAAAGCTCTCAATCACAAATGCAATATTTATCACAATAGAGTACTTTTGTAAAGATAAATTAATAATTTAAATTTCCGCATTATTTTTTATCAAAGAATAGGAGGATTTAAACTGACTGACTAGCATTTTATAAATCAAATATGTGTAACCTATTGATTTCTTAGTTTGATAAGTTTACATTCAATTAGAGTCAGATAGTTGGCCATCGATTATCCGGAAACCAGTCATCCGAATGATTGGTTATCCTGAAAAGCTCTCAATCACAAATGCCATATTTATCACAATACAGTACTTTTGTAAAGATAAATTAATAACTTAAATGTCCGCATTATTTTAGAATGATGAATATGAGGATTTAGTACGACTGAATGACATTTCATAATCCAACTACAAACTGCTGATTGATATAACGAGGTTAGATATAATGAGAGGCTAATGTACACAATTTTTCCTGGGTGATGTTTTCGGGCCTAACTAACACAAGGTTTTCATTTATCAAAATCCAAATTAAGAATCTAAATCTTATTTCATTAATTGCTAATAATGAATGTGAAGTTTATAATGATCATTTCTAATTATAATATTAACCTTGTATTTATATATAATTATATTTTTATAATTATCTGTACATATAGCGTACTATGATATAATTATAACATATAAACTAATATTTATAATATAATTTTATATAATATTTTTACATAATATTACGTAATATAATATAAATTATATTACAATATAAATTAAAAGTAATAAAATAAATTTTAAATAATTTTATATACAATATTTATGTGTAATATTTATAATATAATCTAATATTCTACACCAGGTTTCTCAAACTATGGTACGCGTACCAGCTCTGGTATGTAAATTTTCAAATACTGGTTCGTAAAGTTTATGCAGATTTTTTTTTTTATATAACTGAAAAATTATTTTAGATTTAGAGACCCCCGACCCGCCCACCAAGTATGTCAATGTATGTTAATAAATAATAATAATATGGATTTCTCTTCAAAAAAAATGTTATTAATAAATATTCATAAAATATTTTATAAAGATTTTCCGGTTTCGACTTATTTAATTTTTTATACCATTTTTCTTATTTTTCTTATTTAAAATATAATCATGGTGCTACTTTTTAATTGAATATACATAGCAGAATATAATCGTGGTATTAATTTAGTGATATAACAATTCAATTTTAAATGTTAGCATTGTCGTTATTAACGATGGTACGCCGAAATTATGAATTTCGATTTAGTAGTAGGCCAGTCTAAAAGTTTAGCAACCCCTGTTTCTAGAGTATAATTATATGTTCTAGAGTATAATTATAATACATAATCTAATATTTATAATTATAATGACAATTTCTAAAGTTAATTTTTTTAATTCTGTTTTCAGCTGCCACCGACTTCGAAGATTTCATGAAGTTGGCCACTCAGGCTCGTGAAGTCGTCAACGAAGGTTGCTACGTCTACGCTCTGTCTGTCGCTGTCGCCCACCGTGATGACTGCAAAGGAATCACCCTCCCACCCATCCAGGAGGTCTTCCCTGACAGATTCATCCCCTCCGAAACCATCAACTTGGCCCTCAAGGAAGCCAAGAACAAGGCTTACGACGTAAGTGCCTGATTAATTCATTCTTTAAATTTAAAATTCCCTGCGTCTATTTAGCAAAATTATCATGATGTAAGATAGACATATTACAAAAGAATTTGTTTTAAAATTTATTTAATTCGTATAAAATTGCATAAGTGGTAGACAGAGTCTGGTTATAGCCTAGACACTGTAGGCGCGTGTCTAGGCCCCCAAGATTTTAACGGGGGGAGAGGGGTAATTCTTGAGAGGAAATTTGAAAGTTTTAATCTAGAACTCATGTGAAAGATAGGTTGATTGATAATTTAAAAATTGTAAATTCAAATTGAAGATTTGAAAATTGAGATATAAAAGAATATTTCATGTACTGCATTTCGGATTGATTATTGCGAGATAAAAATATAAAAAGCCTAATTGGGAAATCAATAATAAGAAATCTTTACAGAGGAATAAAGGAATCTTTACAGAATCTGTGAGAAATGCTTTGAACGTTGTCTAGATTTTTCTTATGTATTTAATATGTGTCTTTATATTTCATTCAAAATTGAAAATTTAAGTCTTCTGTGTTTTAAAATTTGCCGCCAACTGGTAAACAAGGGTGAGAGGGGGCGAGGAGGGGAGGATACAAAGAAATGCTGAGCTTCAAGCTTACTTATTGTAAATGGGGGAAACCGAAAGAATGCTGAGTCTAGGGCCTCAAAGTACCTTATTTGATCCTCAGTGTCGAAAAGGGTTAACGCTCACAATTGCTTCAAAAAATTCTAGAAAACTTTTCTTCCATAAACTTAGTTTCAACTGGTTTTTTTTTTTTTTTTTTTTTTTGTAGATTCACACACTCTAAATGTTTTATTGTTCTTCGTTTGCCTATCCTTCTGATGTTATTTTACAATATCTAGTAGAAAAAAGGTGTTAGGAAAATATTTCAAGTGATATACAAAATTTACTAAATCAAATAAATTCACATGATGATTTCTTCAAATAACTTCTACCTAAATCTTTTCCAAAAAATACTGTCCAACTTTTTTTTTATTGTGTCGTATAGTTTTACCTTAAAGTAAAACTGATAAAATCCATTTTCAGGAAAACCGACCAAAAATCATGTTGCTTGCCTAGAATGTACTGTAATTTTTTCAACATCTATTACTCCGACAACATTCTGAATTCTGTGTGTATTAAAATTTATACATTGTTTTCGATATTAAAGTTTTAGAAAATATTTTTTCATGCAAAAGTCTATCGAATATTAAGTTAGATATTTTTGTTTGAGATAAATAAATTATTTAATTAAATAATATCCTTTATAAGAAAATACTGAATTTTAGTAACAAACATTTTTTAAATAAAATCTACACTGCAAAAAATAATTGTTGATTTTACAGTATAAAACTGGCATCCCAGCTGCCAATATTATACCGTAAAATTAACAGTATTAAACAGTAAAATAAGCAGTAATACGCTGCCGTGCAAGTAATAATACGCTACCGCGCTACGCGGTATGCTCAACTTTGTTTAATTTAACATTTTATTTTTAATTTTTAGGATGTCATCGTAGAGGTCGAACAGACTGGTAACATCTTGGATCCCGAATACAAACTGGCTTACTTCCGTGAGGATGTTGCCATCAACGCTCACCATTGGTACTGGCACGTCGTCTATCCCGCCAACTGGGATGAAGCTCTTACAGGAAAGGTTAAGGACCGAAAAGGAGAACTCTTCTACTACATGCATCAACAGATGTCTGCCAGGTATTTACAAATTTTTAAATGGTTTAATGCTTATTCGCATTTTTTTTTTCAAACTGTAATAAAATTACGCCAAAATTTCATCAAAATACAGAATAGTTCAATGTTTTTTTAAGCACTTAAAATAATTTATTCAGCAGTTATTTATTTTACTCAGTTCCTCGCCTCTTAGCAAGTTTATTGGATAAAATTCTGTTATCCATATAATGCTATGAACTGGTCAACTCTTTACAATGTCATTAAAAATTACAAAGAAAGATAAAATAAAAGAGTTTATATTTTAATATAGAAAACTTATCCATATGCGTGTCGAGAAATTTAGGATATAAAATCCAACTTTAGCCAATATAGACTTTAGGCAAAATTTCATTTCATATTACATTCTGTTTTATCTCTCTTTCTTAATAACGCTTTAAATTTTTTAATAAGTACTATATGTTTTAAGAAAAATTTCATTAAAAATTATTTTTTTAACAACACTTCTTACTAGCAATTTAATTTCTATAATCATTTTAAATTTTAAGCAAAGTTTCAACATAAATGATATCATTTTCTTATTAGGTGCGTTCGTAATTATATAAATACGTAGCACCTATAGTCGTCGCTTGGTCCGTCCGTCTGTCCATCCGTCTGTCTGTCTGTCTGTCTGTCCGTCCGTCTGTCTGTCTGTCTGTCCGCATATAACAACGCAAAAACTGCCCAACCAAATGGTTTTCAATTTAAAATATATTATCTTTGCAGAATTTTGTCAAGACATTTCAAATTTTATTAAAATCGAATCAAAACTTTAGGAGATATTAATAAAAATATTTATTAAGAAATTTGATTTTTTTTTTAAATCGGTGCTTTTTTGTTATAGGAGCTTCCGATGGATGTTAAATCGTCAAGCGACCGAGATACTTATTTTATTACAGAAATTAATCTGCAGACGATATAATTCATTTCACAGAATTAAAAATCATCAAGATCTGAATATTTATATAACTAGCTGATACATATATATCTGAATATTTATATAACTAGTTAAGATATTTGTATGAACAGTTGTCATAAAATATATACTTAACTAGCTGTTTAACCCGTTCTACGCACGGGATATCATGAATTTAATTCTAAAACGTGCGTACGAACGCACCTCGTTTGTAACGTTTGACGTACAATTTCCAACTTGTTTTTGTTTAATTTATATAATCATAGAAGAAACTTTAATTCATCACTTAAATTTTTATATCGTCATCACTTTAATTGTCCTCATCACTTAAATTTCTATATTTTCATCACTTTAATTATCTTCACCACTTAAATTTCTATATTTTCATCACTTTTATAAAAGAAAAGTATTATACTATATTTACATGTTCATAAAGAGATATTAGCATAGGGTTTTTAAATAGAATCTTTTTAAGCTCATATTTTTAATATATTTTATTGTCTTCATCACTTAAATTTCTATATCTTCACTACTTTGACTGTCTTCGTCACTTTAATTTCTATAATTAATATAGGTTTCCAGACAAAATTTCATTAGGACGAACTTTTTTCTACAACTTTTTTCTAGGACAAAATAAAACCATAAAATAATATATGTACGGCATAATCACAAAATTGATTTCAATTTGAAAGAAAATACTGAAAATGATATCTCTTTTTCAGATACGACTGTGAAAGGTTGTGCAACGGACTCAACAGAATGGTTCCTTTCCACAACTTTGAAGAGAAATTGGAAGGTTATGCTCCCCACTTGACATCCCTGATCAGTGGTCTTCACTATGCTTCCAGACCTGAGGGATTCAGCTTGATGGATCTCGTTGACATCGATGTCCAAGAGATGGAAAGATGGAGAGAACGTATCCTGAAGGCCATTGATCTGCACTACGTGCATGGTGCTGACGGCAAGAAAATTCCCTTGGATGAGGAAAATGGTGCCAACATCTTGGGAGCACTCATTGAAGCCAGTTCTACTTCTGCCAACAAGGCCTTCTATGGATCTCTTCATAACTGGGGTCATGTCATGATGGCCAGAATGCACGATCCTGATGGCAGATTCCAAGTAAGTTTTTGATTTGTGAATATTTAAATTCTACCATTGTCATGGACGTCTTAGTTAATTGCCTGTTGACGGTATACATGGCAACATTCATGGAAGCCAAAGATGACTTTTTTTTTAATTATTCTTCCTACCACTATTTCCAATAAATTATCTTTATGGTAAATTTCTACCAGGTATATATCATGCAGATTACTGTATGGAAATAGTAGTAGGCAAAATAGTAAAGATAAAAAAATAAACAGTTGCCTGAGGCAATTCAGTACCAACCGGTGTAAAAAATTAATCTTCTAAAGGTTAAAACAACCAAGAGCTATGGGCTTCATTTTACACACGAACCTATATTTACTTGTTCATAAAGAGATATTATCATAGGGTTTTTAAATAGAAAATTTTTAAGCTCATATTTTTAATATATTTTATAGACCTACAGCAAAATCATCACTAAATATAAAAGTTTTTGCTATTATGCGATAAAATACTTGATATTGGACAAAATATTTGTAGTAACTACGCACAATTAAAAAAAAAAAAAAATCAGTTATTATATTTCATTATGATTGCCACTGTCCATATTTATTAAAAATTTTCAAATTAAAATTTATTCGAAAACCCTGACTCTGGGTTCGAGCCTCTCTGACCTGCTTTTTACGACGATGACCATTGTGCCTTTTCATCCCGGGGTGCAGAAAAATAAAATTTCCATCTTTAAAAAAGAAATAATTCTAAATCTTATAGATAAACAATATTGTACGATAAAAACAAAGCTCATAAGCATAAAAATTACAATAATATGAAAATTTAAATAACGAAAATGACCTTTTTAACCATTCATGTTTTAAATTTTGGCGATATTATTTCCTGGTGAAAACTTTATTTTGATTTACTTGAAAAGATTTAACGCATTAAGGTTTGAGGAGAAATTTTAACGCTTAAAAATGTATTTTATAAAAACAGTAAAAATTGACTAATTACGTTAGAAATTTAGAAAAACAAAGTAAACTGCAGAGTAAATTTGTTGTCTGTATCGCAAGGTGCAACGATCATAATTCTGCAATAATTAATAGCGATTTTATGTGTGATCAAATTCAATAGTGTGCGCGGAATTTGAAAAAAATTCTAAAAGTTAAATTTAAAAAAAAAATCTAAATCAAAGTTTGAAAAAAAAGTCTTCGAGTTATTCAAGAACATATTCATATTCACTTTCAAAAGCGTATTCATATTGTATTTAACTTTTGATTTTCAACTGAAGTTTAAGTAAATTAGCCCTTCTTTATACCCTCCTATATTTTAATGTCATTTAAATTGTTAATATATTGAACAAGTCATACTTACTGTGCATTCTTCATTTATAATATATTCTAGATCACAAAATATCACGGCAATATGGTGGGGTGTTTACATTTTCCCATATTGCCCCATATTAGCAAGAAATATTTCCCGATTTCATTACCAGATTCATTTTATTTCTAAAATAAAACCAGTATTTCTACACGCTTGGCAATTCCAATATAAAACAAAGATTTAGCTTTGGTACTTCATTGGAAGTATTTGCGATGAATGTAATTCCGATACCCCCAAAATAACTAATAAAAGGTGCGTGCCCTCCTTAGAATTCCCAAGGTTATATTTTTCTGCGATTAAATAAGATGAAAAATTCTATTCAAAAATTGTGATAGAATTGTACGCACCCAACGAATATAATCAATATTGGCTTACTATTAGAGTTGCTTTCTTATCCGTGCTTTTTTTTTACTCTAGGAAAACCCAGGTGTCATGAGTGATACCTCCACTTCCCTTAGAGATCCTATTTTCTACAGATGGCACAGATTTGTTGACAACATCTTCCAGCAGTACAAGGCTACCCTGAAACCATACACACAACAAGACGTAAGAATCCTTTTGACTTATTACTGAATTTATCATTATTTGAATTTAAAAAAAAAAAAAAAACGAAATCGACTACATAAATCTTATTTTTACGCACATTAATCTTAATTTTTTTCACTTTCAGTTGACTTTCGAAGGAGTAAAGGTTGTAAGTGCTTACATTAAGGCCAAGAAGACTAATATTGTCACCACTTTCATGAGAGACGATCTTTTGGATTTGTCGCATGGTATCGAATTCGGAACTGAACACAAAGTCTTGGTAAGTGTATTGTTTGGTTTATGAATGAAATGATAGATCTATTAACATAAATGTTAGTTTTTCAAACCTGAAATAACATATTTAAAAGTAGATCATATCCCTTAAAAATAATCATTGCATTATCCAAATGACTGACAACTGTGCCTAATAAACATTTAAAAATGTCAAACTTCTTTCACCTCTGCACATTAAGCAAAATTAAAAGGCCTATTAAATGAATTTATAAAACCATATAAACAATTATTGGTCATTTTTACAGTTGATGTGTTATGTGAAAAACAATCTTAATTTCAAACTGACAATTTGTAAATATTTTAATCGAATTTTCAGTCTGACAACAGAGAAAAAAATCTCACAGGTAATAGGAATTGAATTGCTTCTCAATGTTGTCTGTCTGAAATCTAGAAATAATTTCGTTGTTTGGCTCTGTTAACTCAATTTAAGAAAAAGAAAAAAAAACTGAGACTTTATATATTCATATTGTTTTTTAATATTCACAAACTCAATGTTTAATTTTTTTTTAATTTAAAAGATTTTTTTAAAAAAACACATTATTTTTGCTAAATTAAAAAATTAATAAAATCAAATATTGGCTTAAGAATTTTACATATTTAAATAAATATATTAAGATCTAGGTTTTAAAATAAAGTACGATTCTTTCTACCGCTGAAATCTGTTATTTTGACACATAGAACTACTGTACTCTTACGAGACATTAAAAAAAGGTATAAACTTACGAAATAGCAAAATCAATTTGAATCAACGTCATTATTCGTCCTACTGTTTATGTGCAATAATGGCAAACATGTTATTTATTTTTTTATTAGGTCAAATACCACCACATGGACCATGAACCATTCTCCATAAATATCAACATTGAAAACACCACTGACACAGTCAAGCACGCTACCATTCGCATTTTCCTCGGACCAAAACGTGATGAACTCGGAAACGTTCTGTCTCCTGATGAGCAAAGACGACTCATGGTCGAATTGGACAAATTCCACAAGGAATGTAAGTCAGCCAAATACTTTGTCTTATCTATGTTATAATAGCAAAAATATGTTTGTGAGCAACACAAATGTAGTATCCATGCTGGCAATGACCTAACCAATCTATTTCGCACTGTCCGCAAATTTATTAACTTCTAACCATCGCACAATTTCAAATTGTACACCGTTGAATTGGAGGAAAATTGTACTTTTGAATGCAATTTGTCTGAAAACTGTATTTCAATTTACTGATTTTTTTAATGGTTTTTAAAACAATTTTCGAACATAATTTTAAAATATATAGATATCTGTCTCTATCGCGTACAAATTACGGAAGATTAAGCTGTTTGCATTTAAAATGATATGAACAGTTCAGATCAGCCTCTGATTAAATTAAACAGATATAAAATCTCGATAATATATACTGTTTAATTCAATTAAATTTCCACTTCTATAAAGTTTACGAACGAGTGCAACATATTAAGGAAATAGTAATTTTCAATTTTCCATTAATACAATAGATGAATTTATTTTTATGTACAGAGTAATTTGTAAGTACATAAAACCATTACATTACATAAAATCTTATCAGTGTTAATTCATTGTGAACATGTCACATGTACAAATCAATTTAAAGTAAGCAAATCTACCATGCATGTTTTTCTACCTTTTCCAATTAGAACGTGCGGTGTGTTACTGTTGTTCACTTTTTCTGATTTGTCATTCGGCATTGAAAGAGAAACTTAGTTACGAAGCTTTTGAAACAAGCGCATGCGAATTTCCTATTGATGGCACATTTTCGATTACACCTGTGCTTTTCTTTGCGTAGTTTTCATACTTAACATAAGCATCGAACGCAATAGTTTTCTTTTACTTTTTTCTCCGTATACATTCATTATAAATTATTGAATGCTACAAATGAAAAATTTCACTTGCGATCAATATAATAACCAATGATTATTTTTAGGTGCGTTCGTAATTATATAAATACGTAGCACCTATTGTCGTCGTCTGGTCCGTCCGTCCGTCTGTCTGTCTGTCCGTCCATCCGTCTGTTTGTCTGTCCGTCCGTCCGCATATAACAACGCAAAAACTACCCAATCGAATGGTTTGAAATTTAAGATATATTATCTTTGCAGAATTTTGTCGAGATATTTCAAATTTTATGAAAATCGAATCAAAACTTTAGAAGGTATTAATAAAAATATTTATTAAGAAATTTGAATTAAAAAAAAAAAAAAATCGGTGTTTTCTTATTATAGGAGCTTCCGAGGTTTAATCGTCAAGCGACCGAGATATTTATTTTATGACAGAAATTAATCTGCAGACGATATAATTCATTTCACAGAATTAAAAATCATCAAGATCTGAATATTTATATAACTAGCTATAGTAAGAACGCACCTCGTTTGTCAAGTTTGACGTACAATTTCCAACTTGTTATTCTAGTGCAACCAGGAAAGAACTTCCTCCACCGAAATGCCTTTGACTCCAGTGTCACCCTGAGACATACCTACACCTTCGATGAACTTCGATCCGGACAGAGTGCATCCCAGGACGCCACTGAATACTGCAGCTGTGGATGGCCCGAACACATGCTCATTCCCAGAGGTACCACCAAGGGTATTGAATTCGAACTCTTCGTCATGGCAACTGACTACACCGTCGATAATGTAAGTGAATAAATTTTATGCTTTCAAATTTATTAACATTGAAATGTTATGCAGTAGAACAAAACAAAGCAGAAGATTCACTAACTTGCCCAATTCAAATAAGCAGTTTCTACATCTCAACAAACCAACTAAATTGTATTGTCCGCTATTTTATTTTTTAATCAATTTTTTTTTTAAGTAAACGATATTCGTGATGCTTTACTGAAAACGCTAGAATTTTCTCTTTAATTTATTTTATTAAAATCAATAGTACCGTATAACTTTAGCTTACAGATGTGAAAACTAATTTCCTACTGAAATCAAGTTGAATCATACTATCAAAATTTTAGAATGTAAGCGGGACTATAATTATCAAATAAGTCTTAACTTTTTCCTCGAATTCTAACTTAAGTACCTAACCTAAACCTTTAAAACTAAATAAACAAAAAACTTCGAGAGAGCCAATTCAATTAATTATCAAATGGTAATTTAAACGTCTAGGTTTTGGAAAGATACGAGAAATTATAGGAAAGTAAATTAAGAGCTAAAATTTTTGGTTTGTTAAAACTAATATATAAATGCAAACAACACAAAAGCTTACTAGAAATGTTCGGCTAATAATTTTACGATTCTTTATAAAAAATAGTACCATGCGTCTGAGATTTCTCCGTATAGTCCACAGCACAATACATTCAGCACCACATTTGGGGCGGTGTCTGGGTACGTTCAATAAAAATAAAGACGTTTTCTGGCAGAAAATAGCATCTAATTTCAATCCATGAGACTCAACCATTTCTACCTCCCACCCCCCTCCCCTCTTTTTTTTTTTTTTTTTTCAGACGTCCAGAGGCGTCCTAGTGCAACGTTTTAAAACCTCCAGCCCGGCCCGAAAATATCACGGGCACAAGAAATAACGTAACCTCAGCTTGCCATATTGATGAGAGCTATCCATAAGGAATTAAAGATTATTTGGGCATCTTTTCTGATTTCCTCAAAAAACTGTTGTAAAAATAACTCAGTTCTGCAAAGTTAATTTGAAAAACTTACTTATATATTGATTTTTTACAGCCCGAGGGAGCTAATATTAAGACCATCTGCGGTGATGCTGTCAGCTACTGCGGTGCCAAGGATCAGAAGTATCCCGACAAGAAACCCATGGGCTTCCCCTTCGACCGCCCCATGACCGCCCGCACAGAAGAAGAACTGAAGACCGACAACATGTTTTTCAGCCCTGTCAAGATTGTATACCTCGGATACAAGCGTGCCTGCTACGGACAGCAGTAAAAACAATTATGTGGACCGAAAAACATGGACAATATGGACTGTAAAGAATTAATTTATAAATAATGTAAACCAATAACTAAGAGAAAATAACTAATTTAATGCACTGATTACACTCCTAACAGTTAATGTATTGATTAAAGTTTCTTAATAAATTTATGTCATTCATTGCAGATTATTTTATTTTATTATTATTATGTTTCATTTTCTTATTATAAGATGCACTTATAACTGAGTAACAAAAAGATTATTATTGAGGAAAATGTTAAAAATGTGGAAATAATAATACAAAATCCGATCTCAACAGGGAATCATATTTCAGGGCACACTAATATATACTTCATGAATAATATTAAGATGGCAGCTTGGATAAAAATATAAAGATTTTTATAATTTAAATGGTGTTTTCTCCCACAAAAAGTTATGCTGTTTTCTTAACCTTTGTCAACTAATTGTGGAAAATGTTAATAATTTGAAAATAATAATTCAAAATCTTAACGAAATTTATTAATAAATATTTATGAATAAAATATTTCGAGCTTATTCTATGGATGACCACTTTTAGAATTTTCAAGTTAAGTTTTTGAGACATTCACAAAAGTTGCTCTATACACTTGGGTAAAATATTATGCACATTACATTTTGATAACATTCACGCATGCGCAGTGAAACATTATTTCTTAAACCTGCCCTTTTTTTATCCAATATTTATTTCTCAACAAGGAAAATTATTTCAGATCGCACTAATATATACTTCATGAATAATCTTACGATAAGAAATTAGATGAAAATATTGAAGATGTTTATAATTTAAATGGTGTTTTCTCTCGTACAAAGTTATGTGGTTTTCTTATTCTCTGTCAACTGATTGTTGAAAACGTTAATAATAGGAAAATAATTATTCAAAATCCGATCTCAACAAGGAAACCTATTTCAGGACACACTAATATAGGAGTGTTCCCTGAAATATATTTATGAATTTGTGAATTATGTTTATTTATCTTCATGAATAATTTAAGATAAGAGCTTATAGGGGAAAATATTAGAGATGTTTATAATTTAAATGGTGTTTTCTCCAGTAAAAATTTATGTTGTTTTCTTAACCTCTGTAAACTAATTGTAGAAAATGTTAATAATGCGAAAATAATAATTCAAAATCAGTTCTCAACAAGGAAACATATTTCAAGGCACACTAATACATACTTCAGGAATAATCTTAAGATAGGAAATTAGATGAAAATATTGAAGATAATTATAGTTTAATTGGTGTTTGCTCTTGTAAAAATTTGTTTTGTTTTCTTAACCTCTGACAACTAAACAAATGTATTTAAAGTCTGAAATCACAGCGATAAATATGCTAGAAGCTAATTGTATATACAGGGTGTCTCGTTCACATTTCAAATATTCATAAAAAATATCAAATCACTGTATCGGAGCGTGGTTTGCAACATAAAACTTGCCAAATTTTTTGTGTCAAAAGAAAAAATAGTTTAAATTTTCTTTAAATTATTTTTTATTACATAAATTCCGACCATTTGTGAAATCTTATGGTGCAAACCTCACTATGATACGACAATTTTATAACTTTTTATGAGTTTTTGAAATGTGAACCGTCTTATATGACTCTTTCAATTATGTTTTTCTTTTGACACTAAAAATTTCACTTTTGGAGAAGTCTCATACAGTAAACGCATCCCGATACGACAGTTTGTCAAATTTTCATGAATCTTTGAAATCTGAACTTACTTTTGAATCCCTTTGAACTATTTTCTTTTCTATTGCCACAAATTCCAATTCTTCGAGATAAGTCCCATGGTGTCAGCTGCACTTCGATACGACAATTTTATAATTTTTTATGAGTTTTTGAAATGTGAACCGTCTTATGGGATTCTTTCAATTATGTTTTTCTTTTGACACTAAAAATTTCACTTTTGGAGAAGTCTCATACAGTAAACGCATCCCGATACGACAGTTTGTCAAATTTTCATGAATCTTTGAAATCTGAACTTACTTTTGAATCTCTTTGAACTATTTTCTTTTCTATTGCCACAAATTCCAATTCTTCGAGATAAGTCATATGGTGTCAACCACAGAGTAAGGAGATTTAAGCAGAGAATAAACTCTCATACACTGCAATGGTAACTTCTTTAACATGGGATTACACATAGACAGTGGCGATTGCTGCGGGTGACACAGAAACTACGGCCATAACAAAAGCGAGGTTTTTAATACGGCTATATATCGCTTTCTTGGCGACAAATGAGGAAAGTGAAAAAAAAAACGGCGACTGTTTGTTGCTGCTTGTTTTTTAGATCTCATTTTTGATATCATTTAACATCGTATAATCCGAAATTATTATTTTTTCAATTGCATGCATATTTATAAGCATATAAAATTCTTCGAATGTTCCAGAAATTAGAATCATTAAATTAAACACGGTGTTATACAATGATATTCTGAAATTCTGATGAATTGCTTATTCTTTTAATTTTTTTAAATAAACAGGTATTCATCAACAACGAATAAATTAAAGTGGAAAGTAAAAATGAACGTTTTTTAAAAATTGTAAAAAATATGAAAAGATGCTTATATTTCCCTAACAGATGCAAAAGCATTTTCAAATTTTTAAACTATTGGAAATCCATATCAAAGATTTAGCATTCATAATTTTACGTCTAAATCCATTATGCAAATGTTCCATTTTCATTTCAGATAAAAATGAAATTTGAAAAATCGTCTGCATCCCCATAGGGCCATAGGAAAACATTACCTAAAAAAAATGTTCTATATTTTCCGAACGAATGAACCAAATTTAACCAAAAATTATACAGCAACGCTTAATAATATGGTCACGGTTCAGTATTGTTCAGTGCTATCCACCATCTGCCGCATGTAAAGTGTCGTCGTGTGTAAAATGGAAAATGTATGAAACACAATAAAATGTTTTGTTTTCTGTTGCTTCTCTGTCCTTATTGGTTGTTTTCACTATTCTTCTTAGTCTGTCTAGCGCCGGCGATTTTCGTTCTACAGGTACCGTTCCAACGCTTTTTTATGTTTTTTCACTATGAAGATGACATTCCAATAAAAAAAGTAGGTGTTGCCATTTGAAATTTTCGAAATTTTGTCACTGTAACCGTAATTGTTAGAATTTAACTGTTGTCTTTCATATTATTCTTGAGCGCATACCTCAAAATACTTTAAACAAAAGTTTCATTCAGTTTCTGTGAACGGTATGATAGTTAGGGGCTCATATATCGGGATAGTTTTTTTATAATCACCCTGTATATTGTACAAAATAATACATATAATAAAATAAAGTTTTATTTTCTATGACCAGTGCCCCTTTAACTAACAAGGGAGAGGACGTTCGGATCACCGAATTCCTGAACCACAGTATTGGTTTCAATAAAATTAATGTAAACTCTCAAAAAAAAGGGGGGTACTTTTCGGTTAGCCGGGCGCCAGTGAAACAAATATAAATATATATACACACACACACACATATATATACATACATATATACACAAACATATATGTAGATATATATATGTATATACCGGGTGTCCTAAAAAGGACTGACTGATTTTAAAATTCGATAACTTACAAACGGTGACAGATATTTAAAAAAATCTTGCAGGAGAGTAATGTACGATGTCAGGAGTTCTTTTACTGCGATTCCCAGTTTTAGTTTGAATTATCATCAATAGATGGCGCTGCGAGCAATAGATGCTCAATCGAGACCAAAACTGAAATCAAGAGGTTATATGTATGGAGTGGGTCTCATTCACCAATACAATCTTTTTTTTAGGACCCGATTCGGAACTCAGTCGTTATATTTTCGATGAAATGTGTTGTTGCCATGGAAATAATGAATTCTTTGATATAACCACAGCATTCAGAATTGGGCATGAATTTAATAAGCAATATGCGAGTGAGCAGACGATTTTATATTTATGAAGCTTTATTTTCCTGGATTAACGTACATTTTATTGTCTGATTTAAAGAATTTTTTGTGCTTTGCATCTTAAAACTAGGTGAAGAGATTCAGTAATTTTTTTTCTTTTTGTTGTTGTTAAAAATTTCATAAATTTTGTTAAATTCTAAGAAATTTTAGATCTTTTAAGGAAGTTTGTCAGTAGATTTTTATGCATGTTGAATCTAGTTTTAAAGAATCTTGGAAGTGTTTCATACTTTGGAAGAAAGAATATTTATAATACGGGAGTACTACCACTTGGATCAAAGCACAATTGCGACTAGAAATAGTTTCCAAAAAGAAATTTAACGTAAGGAATGTTCCGCATCCGAATACAATTAAACAATTGTATTAGAAATTTGTAAAGAGCGGTAGTGCTGCCGACGGTTTGGTAAACAACATTGGACGACATAAATCGGCCATGACTGAATCTAACGTGGATGTTATTAAAAATGTTATTAATCACGATTCGAAAGTATCGGAAATGCATAACTCGAATAAATAACTCTTTTCTGCAATTCACGCTCATACTCGGTAGCGCTTACGAATTCTTTTGTGTAGCCCTGTATATGATCTATAATATTATGCACATCACGTAGCAAGCAAAAATGTTTTTAAAACCGCTTACCATAAATGAAAGCGCACTTCCAGCAATTATCGCTTATAGACAGTGTGCCGAATACAGTACTGCAACCGAAATCTTTCGCGTGTCCCTGTAAATGAACGATAAATGTTATGTACATCATATTATACAACAAGTATCATTTAGTAAACCTCAGTAATGTATATCAGTTTCATTATATTAGAAATGCTGTAACATAATTAAAATACGCTTCAAACAGTTTTTCCCCGTAGGTTATTATGTAACCGAATTTTTTCGCGTATCCTTGTAAATGAATGATAAATGCTTTACACTCCATATTCTACAGAAAGCATGTTTTAGTGTACTTCATAAATGTAAACCAATTTCATTATGTTTGTAACGGTGTAACATCGTTAATATTTTTTAATTATATTATAAAAATAAATAAACAGTAAACGATCTTTTCCCATGTACCATCATGTAATGAAATTATTTTGGGTGACCTTGTAAACAAATTAAAAGTTCTACACATACAATATTCAATAGTAAGCATTTTGTAGTACACTTCAGTACTATATATTATTTTCAATAAGTTTGAAATTGTGTAACATCATTGAAATACACTGCAAATGATTTATCCCATAGACCATAATAAAACGGCATTCTTTTAAGTACATTAGTGACTTAAACGAACCATAATTTCTACAAACTTCATTTTCAATACAGAGCATGCCATGGTAAACCTCAATATTAAAAGTTCTACATATACAATCTTCGATCGTAAGCATCTTGTAGTGCACTTCAGATACATACATGGCAATTCAAATATGTTTACACAAGTTAAAGCACGAGGAGACGGCCAGATAAACCAAGTGCATAAACACTTTTCAAATGTGTTGGAAAGTTTTAGAAAGAATAAATTTGATTGATAAAGAAGACACTCATTTTTTTAAAAATTTATCCTTCTTGGAATATAACAAGTTTTAAGAAATTCGATATTTTGAACATTGTCGTTACACATTTCAATTTGGAAGAAATCGTTTCCGTGGAAACAATACTATTTCTGTTGTTGCTCTAACTGACTCCTACAATACCGTGCCAGTTCAGAATCGGGCCCTAAAAAATATTGTATTGGTGAACGAGACCCACTCCATACATGTAACCTCCTGATTTCAATTTTGGCCTCGATTGAGCGCCTATTGCTCGCAGCGCCATCTATTGATGATAATTCAAACTAAAACCGGGAATCGCAGTAAAAAAAACTCCTGACATCGTACATTACTCTCCTGCAAGGATTTTTTAAATATCTGTAACCGTTTGTAAGGTATTGATTTTTAAAACCAGTCAGTCTTTTTTAGGACACCCGGTATATATATTTATTTTTTCTTCACTGGCCCCCGGCTAACCGAAAAGTACCAAAAATTGTTACGTACTTTACTGACGTTTGGTTTGTCCTACACAGATGAACCCGGAAGGTATGGATACAAAGTCCATGCTCGCCGTTTATTTCAGATTTTTTTTTTCCTATTTTTATTACGTAGGCTGTTCAATCCTAATAATATTATAAATCTGATTGTGTGCAAATGTTAGGCTGAAGCCAGCGTCAAAATGAAGCATTTAATTATCCTGTATCTTTGCATATAAGTTGATTATAACCCTCATATGAACATAGGCTGGGTTTTGTTTATTTTATTTCAATATTTTTCTTAATAATTCAAAATTTCATTATTTTCATAGAGAATAAATTGACATTTTTTCGTATATTTTAAAATGGTTGGTTGGTTTGGTTGGTTTAGCCCAAAGGGCCCGGTTTTGCAGCTTTTTTTAAAATGGTTAAATTTATTTTACCGTTGCTAATAGTTTATCGTTGCCAATATGAAATAAAACCCCTGAGTAATAATTTTTAATCAACAATTTATTTTCACGTGAAAAATATCCATGTGAAAAATGAAAAGGAAATGAATTATTTAAGAATTAAACAGAATATGAAATGATGTCATATTAGAAATAAAACGTGCGTTTTCAAATATTTGATAATAATAAAAAGTGCATAAATACGAGTAAGTATGGCAAGCAAGCGAATATGATGTCATATATAGAAAAATAAAACAGATTTGTTTTGATGTTAAAATAAAATGATCTTGGGTTATCAAATTATTTGTGATTAATTTCTCTTATTTTTTTCTTTTTCTTTTTCACATGAAAGGAATTATTTTAAATGTATGTAATATATGTATTTTAAATGTATGTGTTGTAAATTAAAGTTCTGTGTTTTAAATGAAATAAGTGAAAAATTTATATTTTTAATGAATTCAATACAAATGATGGGATAGGTTGACGATTTATCGTCTGCACGCAGCTAACATAAAGTTACCATATTTTTAATTTAAATTTTAAAAAGTAAAAAAAAAAATAATAATAAAATAAAAATATTGGATGGCAAATGTCAATGATATGCATAGCAAAATTATCCGTATCAAAAATCAGAAAATCTTAATAAAAATAACTATAATTTTTAAAAGAAAGTTGCTTTTCTCATAAAAGCTAAATATTTAATATGATTATGTCGAAGTAACAGCATTTTTCCTCTATCATTTTCCCACAATCGAAACACATTTGTAAATCGTCGTTTCGAACCGGAATTTAATATTACATTTCTTTTTGTTTTAAAATAGGGAAAACTTTGTTGTCGTTTTTAAATATAGCTTTTTTAAAAGTTGTTTCATAATAGATTTTTGTAAAGTCTTGTAGGATAAGAAAAAATGCATAAATTTTAAAGCAGTGTTTAAGTAAAATTACAATATGTTTTAAACTTAAAAAACAACAATGTTATCGAAAAGAAAATCGATTTTACCAACAAATTCGCGTAATGCAAAAGCAAAGAAGAAATAAAAAAGTAATGAATATTTTCTTCCAGCCGAATTGTGTAAACTTGAACAAGCCGATCGTGCCAATTCATAACATTATAAACGTGAAAGCGCGTTTTATATAGTAGAATTTTTTTTTACATATAGGTAGAAAATTTCCGAGAATAGGAAGGTTAGGGGTCTAAAATTAGGTCCATAGTCAATTTGCCCCTTTTTTTTATCAAGTGAAATTTGGCGCAAAATTAAATACATTGTTGTAACCAGATTTGTTTTTTGCGTGGTAAACACTTAATGGTATTTTAGATGATCATAAATAGACATCCTGTTTCATACTTTAAACCTGAATCGGCCATGCCATTGTCGTTCAATTTTTATTCCTAATCCTAACCCTAATCGTATCCTATCCTAATCCTGATAATAACTTTAAAGAATATTCTTTGACACGAATATGTAAATTAAATCAATATCCATAAATGGAATGAATGGAAAATAGAATAAATAGAAATGGCAAAATAAAATAACAAGAAAGTACATTTATTCGACACCTAACCCTAGAGAAAGCGTAAAAAATTTCAAGCGCATGAAATAAATTAAAATAATCTTATATATACTAACAAAAATATGTAAATTTAGATCATCAGATTTGTGTCGTCGGTATTTATTTGCTTATAGTGGTCTTGACGCGATAGAGAAAATATCGAGGTTAAATTGGGCAGAATTTAAAGTACTTTCCAGCAACCTTTATTTACATTTTAGAATCGCATGAGATTGTTTATCTTTGTGAAATAGCTATCAATGTATAAAATCCACAAGCAGTTTGTTCACTATTTACACCACTTAGCGTGAAGCACTTAATTTAATATATACATAAACAAGATAATGTAGTGCAAGAAATATATAACATATGTCTATGCAAATAAACAATATAATAATGCCCATTTAGCAATGCACACATGTACAAATTGTACACCAAATACCATCTAAAATGCACTGTTGTATAGAAGAATTCTGCCAGTGTTGTTTTTCGTTTTACGAAGAGGAATTCCTCGATTTTCACGATTTTACTTGGTCCTCCTTTTTTCATTAGTTGCAGTTTCATTTTCGCGATTGTATATATTATTTGGCATGAAATTTCACTTTTTTAAGACTGGGTTATGTCAAGGCCCTTATAGCAAAGAAATACCGTATGGTCTCCTATAAAATATGATAAAGCTTTGGTTAACTATATATGTTGTTAATTGTCAAGTGAAATGTTTTGCTAAATTAATGCATTTATTCTTTTTTTATGTTACGTGAACGAAGTCACGGGTAACAGCTAGTAAGTAATAAGACTAATTTTACTGCCGCGAAACCACTCATCGGAATGTTAATTTCTGTGGCATAAGAAAAGTTTGTTGTCTGTATTAACAAAAGCTACCGATAGATAGCGTGTACAGACGTTCCTGAATATCACGTGATTGAACTAAAGCGTGTTTGCGGGCGCCTACGAGAGCGGCCAATTGTCGAAATGGAACTGTTGATGGAACAACGTTATGCGATTAAATTTTGTGTTCGTCTGCAAAAATCAACATCGGAGACCTTTGACATGATACGTGAAGCTTTCAACGATGAAGCATTGTCGAGGGCAAGTATTTTTCGCTGGCATAAAGCTTTTAAGGAAGGAAGGCAAAATGTGGAAGATATTGAACGTGAGGGACGACCTTCAACGTCCATCACAGAGATAATGATTAACACAGCTGCGGTTATCATCAAGGAGGACCGCAGAATGGCGAAATGGCTTCACCATGACAATGCCCGACCACATATTGCTCGTTGCATGCAGGATGTTTTACAGCAGAACAACGTAGAGATTTAGATTTTACCACACACTCCATACAGTCCTGATCTCGCTCCATGCGATTTCTGTCTGTTTCCTCAACTTAAGAAACCATTACGAACCATAATATTTTGCAAGCAACAAAACATGTGTTAAGGCTGCGGAGGCGGTTTTGAAAAATCTCTCAAAAAACTAGCTTTTACATGTTTTTAAGAAGTTGACAGAACGTTGGGATAAATGCATTACGTGCCGCGGTAGTTATTTTGAAAAAGACCATGTAGAACAGCCCTCGTAATTTAAAAATGATTTATCAATTGCTTTATATTTTTTGGGATAAATAGAATGTTAATAAATCAAGGTTTGATACCAACACGTTAAAAGATTTATTTCTTTATTTGTAATAGTAAAATAAAATCTTTGTTAAAATTTGATAAAAAGCTTTTAAACATTTTATTAAAATATATTTTTCGATAACAACATTGTTGAAACAAAATTATTAATTTCTAAAAATATTTTTTTCTTGAAATTCATTTTTTGATGTAAATTGCATTATTTATTATATTGCAATAAACATCATAAAACACGAGAAAAAAAATGCTAAAATACTTATACATTCAGTAGAAAATTTATAAACATTCTAACTATATTTTATTCATATTCATTACGAAACTAGACGGTAAACCACATGTACTTTACCTCTTTACAAAAATAGGTACTCATATTTCTAGTTTAAATAATGTATATTTTATTTTATTATATAACATTTATTATACATTTTATTTTTATAATATTTTTTACTTTGTAAAATAGGCTTTGCATTCTATTCGTACTAAAAATTCACTGTTAAAGTACTCATTATAAAAACCTGGAGAAATTCGTGCAAATTGATTATATTTTCATTACTTATGTTACATTTGCTAAAAGAAAAATAATAATAATAATAATGTTTAAATATTAAAAGGCACTGTAATGTAAAATTTTAATCGTAAAATAGCTGAATTTGTCGTATTTAATTAAATAAGTAATTGTTAATAATATCAAATTTTACATTTATAAAATATATTCCATTAATCATGAAAAATACAAAGCAACCGATAAAGCATTTTTAAATGAAAAAACAGAAATTTAGGGAAATCGAACCCGCAACCTCCAGATTCAAGACTAGTGCTCTAACCAACAAGTTTTACAGAATATAGTCAAACGCCCGATCCCGAGTTAGTGACCTACGTCATCGATGACGTAGGTAACTAACTTGGCGATATGTTCCTCTTGGCTAGCGAATAACCAATGTGGCGCGTTGTTGGCGTGTAATCAATCACCATATCATATCGGATATCGCTGTTTGGTAATGGTAATAGCTGTAGCTCATGTAGTAGCTTTTTGATTGTATTTTAATGTTTGATTGCTTTTGGAATTCAGTAAATCTTAACGTATTCTCTTTAGTTTCAGGTAAAAATGATTAATAACACAATTACTTCATTGTTTTCCTGTATTTATAATATATATTTTATTATTATTACTTTTTATGGAGGCTGCACATGCTATTGTTTGCCAATTTTCGTAATTTACTTTTTGATTTAATTTATTAAATAGATTTTATTATTATTATATCATGTGGGTTTTGAAGGAAAATGTTATCCAGATTTTTTTTTATTATCCGTTACTAATATATTTAATATGTATTTAAGCGTTTTCAAAATTTTGTTTTAGCCTAAGCCTACTATTGTTTGCTTTTTTTCCGTATTAGTATGCTTTATTTTTATACTGTCTTTTGAAATAGAATTACATTATTTTCCGTGAATGAATGAGGACTTTAATCCAGGTTTTCTATATTTAAATTCGAATGTATTTCCCGTTTTTAGACATGCACAATTTGTCAGGGATAATGAGGGGGGGGGGGGGGGGATAATGTGCAAATTCTGTGTTTTTAAATTTTCCTTCCATTTATTAAATATAAAACTAATAATACATGTTTAAAAATTTTATATTAATATGAGCATGGTTCTAACTGTTTTTATGAAGTGCTTATAAATCCTTATTTTTACTTTTCATTTCTAAGAGGCCTTAGTACTTACTTTTCAGCACTAGTCCTTAAAATTTATTTTTTCTGCTTGAAAAGCCGTTTTCTAGTGACCCAATTTCCTTCTGATATTTTATCTTACAGTGGCAAAATAATCATACAATTCCTTATTTGAAAATAAACTTTTCAGTAAAACACAAATGCATATGATTGTGTAAACTTTATTCTTAATTAAATTTATACAGTCATTAGTGAATTTAACATTTTTTTAATCTGTGCATAGTTTGACTCAATACCTTTAATAATAATGCTTAATCATGTAAAAAAAAAATGCAAAGCGTGAAAATATACTCACCATGTTAAGTGTTTTAGTTCTATAAGTAAATTTAATTATTTGTCTGCATAGTGATCTCTAATTAAATTAAATTATTGCTAAATAAACCTACTTGAATATCCTGAACTTTTTTTTATACAGATTTTCATTTAATTTGTATTATTTAAATTGATATTTAGTCATAACAACATGAGGTACTTAATTAGTATTTTATATGTAACTTTGTATGTGATAATGCAGCTTTGATTAATGACATTTTCAATTTTTGGCCTTAAAAACTGTAAAGCTGTGTTTTCATTGGTCATCCCAAACATCACGATTTTGAGAGTTTGATGCATTCCATCCTTTGACCTAACAGCCTGTGTTCAACCAATCAAAAAAAAAAAAAAAACTTTCTGTTAAATAATGGTATTGAATAAATACATTAAAAAAATTATATTTATATTGTTCTTTAGATTTGAAGATATTCTGTTTTTGCATCAAAGAAGAAATGCTCTTTTTTATGGCCAGAGCAAAATAATGAGTTCTTAGTATGCCTGCATGAATATATAATTTTTTGTTGTCTTTTTGTTTAATAAATAATAATCCAGTATAGATTTTAAATTTTGCACTTTCATGGTAAGATAAATATGTATCTGTTTTGTTAATAATTCTGATTCATTTGCATATTGTTATTAAACAGAAAATTTTATAAAATATTTCTATCTTTATTAAATTTTTACTTAAACCAAGCTTTTAAAATCTGAAATCTTTTCTGTTTTAGAGCCAATTTTGTTTTTTGCTGACTTATTCCCACTGGGCAACTGTAGACACCAGACCAGGACCCAAAGGCACTACTGGGTGAAAGGTGTGCAGCTTCTATTTGATGAGACACCACAAGGGCATAGTCTGACCTAGCTTGGCACCTCTCTCTCTCTCTCATCTATGTAACACCAAGTGGAAAAGCTCGTCAGACCACTGTTTTTGCATTCCTGTCAGTGGCATTCCTAGGAGCCATCTCTGAAATGCTGACATCTTCAAACTGCTCATCATAGACGCTTTCAGTGTGACGTCAGTCATGACGTTTTGCTTGGATACTGACTCCAAACAAACGGTTGCTATGTGTCATTTCTTATTAAATATAAATCGTAGAAAATATTACCACTGCATATAATGTATTCAAACGCTTTGCCGTGAGATATAATCATAATATTTAGGTATAATATACAAACATAATAGAAAATACAACATAGCAACTATTTGTTTGGAGTCAGTTTCCAAGCAAAACGTCATCATTGACGTCACGACTGAAAGCGTCTATTCAAACGTCACTGCTACTGCAGCTTAAATGCCATGTTCTCATAGAAATTGGCACAGTTGAATAAATATTGCGTGCTGTATATTAGTCTATTTGAATTATATACGCAAGCAATGTTTTTTCGACTACTGATGAAATGTATAATACTGGCGAGTAAAAGGAAGAAGGTTCTTTTCAATTGTAACTCATCTAGCAGGTAGAAAGTTTTGCCAAAAGTATGTATTTATTTGTTATTGTATTGTTTATTAGGTACGTTCGTAATTATATAAATACGTAGCACCTATAGTCGTCGTTTGGTCCGTCCGTCTGTCCGTCCGTCTGTCTGTCTGTCTGTCCGTCTGTCTGTCTGTCCGCATATAACAACGCAAAAACTACCCAACCAAATGGTTTGCAATTTAAAATATATTATCTTTGCAGAATTTTGTCGAGACATTTCAAATTTTATTAAAATCGAATCAAAACTTTAGGAGATATTAATAAAAATATTTATTAAGAAATTTGAATTTTTTTTTTTTAAATCGGTGCTTTTTTGTTATAGGAGCTTCCGATGGATGTTAAATCGTCAAGCGACCGAGATGCTTATTTTATGACAGAAATTAATCTGCAGACGATATAATTCATTTCACAGAATTAAAAATCATCAAGATCTGAATATTTATATAACTAGCTGATACATATATATCTGAATATTTATATAACTAGTTAAGATATTTGTATGAACAGTGTCATAAAATATATACTTAACTAGCTGTTTAACCCGTTCTACGCACGGGATATCATGAATTTAATTCTAAAACGTGCGTACGAACGCACCTCGTTTGTAACGTTTGACGTACAATTTCCAACTTGTTTATATTGCTTAAGATTTTTGTGATGCAACTATCCTTTGTCATCAGTTATTCTTTCATTTTTATTATTGCTGATATATTTTATATTGATATAATAGTTCGAATCACTTGAGAGTGATTCTGTTTGCATGTTTGCCAACTTTTGCACTTAAGGTATAAAATTGACTTCATTTTTTAACTCCCCCCCTCCCCCTTTAATTTATGAAGTGCTTTCTAATTGCTTTTAATATTAAATGTTAATTGTAAGGATATATTTAGTATTATTAAAGGAATGAGTTTGAGCTTCATTGTCAAAAAATGAAAGAGGTGTTAATACTCATGAAGACAAATATTTTTTGTATAAAAAACCAGTGTTGCAAACCACTTTTTCACTTAAAAATAAAATTATCAGAATATGAAAACAATATCTATTCTTTAAAATAACTTTTCTCACTGTGCTGCTCTGAAAAAAAGAAGAAAAATAAAAAGCTTATAATTAACTAACAATATCTGTGTTCCTTTTATTTCTAGAAACTACAGCTACCGTATCAAATAAGTACCAAGCCATCATACTATTATCTTTACTTTACACAGACAGTTACATAAACAAGCAACTTTTTGACAACAAACTTTTAGTAACATTAGATAAAAGTTTATGCTATTAAATTGTGTCACATTCTAATATGAATATGGACATACCTTTACCTTAAGTAATTCAAAAACTACAAATAGCAATAATAATATAAAAATGAAGCACAATTAATAAATATCCATGTGATGAAATATTAGTTTTCTTTTAAATTTTATCAGTTTTAAATTTATTTATTAACCGTAGAAGGAGATTAAAAAATAAACATCAACATGGAATGTAGAAGGAGATTAAAAAATAAACATCAACATGGAATGTAGAAGGAGATTAAAAAATAAACATCAACATGGAATAGATGATATGATGTAAACAAAAACATATCTCCGTTTAGTCTTTTCGAATTCGAATCAAGCAGTCGATTTGCAACCAAACAAATTTATCTCTATCTCTATAAAAGAGTAAGTGTCTGTCTGCCTGCCTGCCCGCGGATTTCTCCGTAATTATAACACCTAGGACTCAGAAATTTTTGTCATGTGTAGATGTTGTCACCGGATAGTATACCTCGCGGCCGGATTTTTAAATTTTAATTTAGATTTTTTTTTTAAAATTAAAACGTGTATATGGAATTTTGGGTTCGAGGCTATTTCAAGCTCCTCCCATGAAATAGCCTCGGCAACGAAGCAGCCAGCCAATGAGAGCAGTGTAACGACCGAAGAAATCTATGGCCTAGCCCGCGACCTACGTTATATACGGCCGATGCATGACGTTTAAAACGTCACATGCAGTGGATCATTTTTACACCGCGATTGGTGCAAAACGGTGGGCTCGTCGCTTTGCACCAATCATGGTGTAAAAATGATCCACTCCATGTGACGTTTTAAACGTCATGCATCGGCCGTGTATAACGTAGGTCGCGCCTAGCCTGACTCGTGAGTTGCTGGCCTAGAGTTGTCCAGTTTTTGTCCATGGTTTTGTCGCCTAGCTTCGGAGGTTGACTGCCGTGTAATCGAATCGAAAGGACAATTTTCGATATGCAAAGAGACTACAAGAGATGTTAGTTGGCAGGTCAAAAAGAAGTGAACCGAGCTAAGCTAAGAAAGATGCAGAGAATGTTGAACAGACGATGGTGAGCGGAAAATGATGTGTGCGCGTGAACAGTATATGATGGTTGTGTGCGCTGGGGTTTTGATGGCAGAGTGTAATGTTTTTTAATTGTTCATCTTATTTTAACTTGTGTATCAACGATGCCTAATAAAAAGTGCTGGATGTTAATCATCACCTTGGATCACTGGAGTTCGTTAAGTCATTACAGTATGGCTCTTTCCACCCGACATCAATAGAGCTTACTGATTTTAGTTCGGATTTTCACCACAGGGGGCGCTTTCGTATCTTTGGTTCTATGGGCTGGATCATGACGGGGTATGCCTCATTCGACTCGACATCGATAACCTTAATGAATTCAGTTATGTTCGTATAGAACATATTGTGCCCCCTGGCGGTGGAAGGTGTAACTAAAGGATTTTGCAGCTAACTCGGGTTCTATGGGTCACATCACGACACGGTTTGGCAGGGCCCGCTTAAGACTTAGAAGTAGGGGAAGCCCGACGTCACACAGGGGCCCCCCCTTTTACTCTACCAATTATACTTCAACACTTTGAAATTTTACCATCAAAATTTGGAGTAAACAGCACTTTTAATATTAAAGTAAAACTAACTACCTATATACATATTAAAAATATTTTATTATATACATAATTATGCATAATAAATTAATTTTATAAATGAATTTGCAAATATGGAACAGGTGCGAATATTTGAACTTCAAAATGTATTTTATGCTTTACAAATTGAAGGATTTGCCAGTGCTAAGAACAGTGCAGGGACAACAAATATCTGACGCAAATTTATGCTTGGATGCAACACAATTTTGCTTCTATTTTATAAACAGAAATTTGGTATCATCTGAATGCTAATTACCTTCCCCTTTATTTAAATAACCTATTCTCCATGTTTTATATCATTTCTCCACTCTTTATGAAAATAAACAAAATATAACTATACAGATTAAATTTTCTGTTATTTTTAGCACGTTTGAAATTAAAATGTAAAGCATAAGAAAAAATTAAATAAGCTGCATTTAATCACTGTTTTTATACCATTTATTGTATTAAAAAAATAGTATATAAATGTGTCAGTAATAGTCTGAGGGAAAATTTAGTATCTATAATTAAGAAAAAAATATTTTTTTTACCCTGACTGAATTCCCCCCCCCCCTGAAAATCAGTTTTAAAAAGTAAATTTGAGGGCCCCTTTGTATTTCAGTGGGTAAGCTCGGGCTTCACGGGCCTATTCGGTAAACAGGCCCTGCGGTTTGGCTCATTCGACACAACATCAATAGAGCTTACCTATTTTAGTTCTGAATTTCACCACCAAGGGGTGCTTTCCTATCTCTGTTTCTATGGGCTGGATCACAATGGGGTATTGCTCTTTCCACTTGATATCGATAGAGCTGACTGATTTTAGTTCGGATTTTCACCATAAGGGGTGCTTTCCTATATCTGGTTCTATAGGCTGGATTACGACGGGGTTTGGCTCATTCGACTCTACATAGATAGAGCTTTTCGATTTTCACCACCAGGGGTGCTTTTCTATCTCTGGTTCTATGGGCTGGATTATGAAGGGGTATGGCTCTTTCGACTCGACTTACGGTAATATATGGGAGTGTGTATGGCACGCCCAGTGTTTGCTGTCTAAGGTAGTGGGGCCCCCAACATTAGATTTGTTTAAAAATAAAAAAATGTTCAACACTGATTTCAGGTACATTTAAGGTTGTTGGCACGGGCAACGCCGGGCGGGTAAGCTAGTTTTTCATAAACATAAAATCAGGGACCGATTTAGAAATTTGGGGGCCCTGGGCACAGATGCGTATGGGGCCCCCCCTCACACAGATTCTTTAAATAAAAATATATAATATCGAAAACAGTACTTATTAAGATAACCACTATTGACTGTGATAATTTTTTAAAAATATTAATTAAAAAAATTAAATTTGATAATCATTAATTTACTTTTAAATAATTATTTCATAATTATGAATTTTTAATTGAATTTTAAAATAAACTGTGTGGTGCTGATTACCTTTCTCTATGCAAGTGCATATATCTGGAATGATAAAGTATGCAACAACTAATAATAAATTTACCGCAGTACCAAGCTACAATTATTTAAAATATTAGCATATTCATAAAAATTCAATCAAACAACTTTTTCTTTCAAATACAAGCTTTATAGGAAAAAAAAAACTAAATTTACACAAGTAACTAGCCGAACCACACGGCTTTGTCCATGTTAACCATGAGGGCCTTACATGTAAAATAGATAAAAATGAAATAATATGGCGATCCCAAAAACGGAGTTCTGTACATTACTGTGCACATAAATTGTTATAAGATAATCAGCAAAAAATGAAGTTATTTTGACATATGATAGACAATCTCTGACAAACAGATTTTTCCATTTTAATTCTGTTTTTTGACAGTTGAAACTGTTTTGGCCAATAATTGAAAAATCTTTAGTAGCATTTGGGGGCCCCTGAAAATCGGGGGCCCTGGGCCCGTGCCCCGAATGCCCTGCCGTAAATCAGGCACTGCATAAAATACTTTTGCGCCAAAATAATGATACATCACCAACTCTATCTTACCCTCTGCCGCACAGGTTACCACAATCTAACGAGGTAACTAACTTGCGTTTGACTTCAATGTAATATTCACTTTTAACTTTCAACAAAACATCATTAAAATACCCAAATTAGTTAAATGTCCAAATCAATGATAATGAACGCGAGCCTTTCAATTTCATTCACAGTAGAGTCTCACTCCATATTTTAATCTCCATCACCCGCGCGCCGCCTGATCTTCGGTTTTGAACACAGCCTATATGTTCCGACAGCGACGATCCTAAAATATTGTGAGATCACTTTTTTTTATTTGTGATATCATAACTGGCAACAGTAATCGAAAAAAAAGCGCGTAAAATTGTGTAAACATTTATATTTACGTTTAATGATTCGTAGATTTAAAAAACATCTGATATCTAATATTTAAAAATAAATAAATAAGGAAAATACAAAATTTACTGCTATACAGCATATATAGATTTGAATTTTTGAAAAGTTTTAAACAGGGAGTTCTTCCTTTTTTAAAATGCGAGATTCCGTTTCTTAGATAAGCGTAAGACATTTCATATAAAAAATTCTCTGTGGTAGTTTTCGTTGTGTTGCAAATAATCTATGATGTCTGTTTTCAGTCTTATGGACGGTATTAAAAATATGGAAGAAGCACTGAAATGTGAAGTTTGGTATGAATATATCACTTTTACTTTGTTTTTATTCCTTCATACTACTTACTATCAATTATATTTTTTAAATGTTGGATTTGTATGCATTATATATATATATATATAATATCAATAGTGAATTATATATAATTTGCTTTTGAACCATTGCATATATTTTATTTCAATAGTAATTTTAGCTTATCGTTATTATTTTATTTTTATTGATATAAATATTATGGGGTACTTCTTTGTTACAGGGGCCGTGGCGCGATAGAGAAAAAGGTGATAAAAGCAAAATTTTCAAAAGCACTTTCTAGCAACTTTTATTTACATTTTAAAATCTCACCAAACTTCTGTAATAATGAACCATCATTCATCTAACTCCTTCCACCCAAAAAAGGGAGAATTTCTAGGTATCTTCCTTTTTTGCAGTTTGAATATTCCCATCACTTTTTAAAGATTCATAATTCAACACCATTTCATCTTAACATCAGTCATACTCATAGCTGTAGCAAATCTGCAAGTGGTGTTTTAGCACCAGGTTCAAAACATAAATATAAAGTATAGAAAGTTAAAGAACAATTTTAGAATCAATGTTTCACACCTGGGTCATTCCGTGGTAACTTATGTTACATTTTGAATAATTTTCTTCAGTAATTTTCGTAATATAACATAAAAAAATACTGAAAATGTAATGTTTATACGATTTGTTAATTAAACCTATACAAAGTGAAATTTGGATAAATATTACCTACCTTTAGGGATATTTCTTGAACACTGGCAATTATATTTATTATGGTAACTTACGTTTCTTTCTTCATTAACATAAGTTACCATAGTAAATATAATTTTCAGAGTTCAAGTAATAGCACTAAATTTAAGTAATTTTCATCAAATTTTGCTTTGTATAGGTTTATTTAACAAATCATATCAATATTACATTTTGAATATTTTTTAGTGTTATATTACGAAAATTACTAAAGAAAATTATTCAAAATGTAACGTAAGTTACCATGGAATGACCCACCTATTGAATTTATCTTGCTGATATTTTTTTTCTCCCATTTGGCTACAATTTCTTTTTATTGATTAGCCAAATAGCTAAGGTTGCTCAAAATTCAGTGAGAACCCTGGTTAAGGCTTTTTAATTTAGCTGAATTTCTTTTGATTAGACTTGATAATGTTACTTGAAAGGTTTTAGTGAAGAGGTCTCAGGTTCTAATCTAATCTGAAGCTTTATTGTGACGATTGGAAATTATTTTATTCATCTAGCAGTTACATTTAAACAAACTATAGCTCCATTTTTTTTTCTTTGCCAATTAAGGTTATTAGGACCTCACATAGTTATTTAAACTGTTCATCACAAATTATTTAATAATGAAAATGAATTCAGTTTTCTGGTAACTTTCTATTTTACGTTAGTAAATAAAAAATCATTGCTCTTTTTTAGTTTATATTTTGTATATATATTTTGTTTTTGAAACTTTATCTCTTCTTTTATTACAGCAAAGAACTTCTGAATGATCCACTCTTAGTTGCAAAGTGTGGACACAGTATTTGCAGGTAATTTATTGTTTTACACAGTATTTGCAGGTAATTTATTGTTTTACACAGTATTTATTGTATTTTACTTTTTTAAATTGAAATTATAGGGTAAAAGCTCCAGTAGTTAGCCTTGCAACAACCCAATGTAAAAAGAGACTGATTACTAGCTTTATAAAAAATATCCATGCTTCTTTGCTGACAGCTTACAAAAAATGGCTGCATGTTGGAAAAGTATAATATTTCATTTTTAATCAAAAATAAACTTTTTTTAAACCAATTTATAGAGTCATTCCATGGTAACTTACGTTACATTTAGAATAATTGACTTCAGTAATTTTAATAATATAACACTTAAAAAGATTCAAAATGTAATGTTTATATGATTTGTTATTTAAACCTAACAAAGCTAAATTTGGATAAAAATTGCTTAAATTTAGTACTATTTCTTGAACCCTAAAAATTATATTTACTATGGTAACTTACGTTTCTGACAAAAAGAACGTAAGTTACCATAATAAATATAATGGCCAGTGTTAAAAAAATAGCACTAAAGGTAGGTAATTTTCATCCAAATTTCGCTTTGGATAGGTTTAATTAACAAATCATATCAACATTACATTTTCAATATATTTTGGTGTTATATTATGAAAATTACTTTAGAAAATTATTCTAAATGTAACGTAAGTTACCATGGAATGACCCTATAACCAATCATTGGGGCCGGCTGAACATAAGAGCACTTATCCTATATTTAAAAAAAGTCATAAATCCTAGTTTTAATTAACTTGGAATTTAAAGAAGGTTACTAAATTCCAACAATCTATGTCAGCCATACTCAACCTTTTTTTTCTTGCGGGCCGTGAACATATATTTGCAACGTTAAGCAGCCACAACACACTTTTAAAAAAAAAGAGTAATTAAAATAGTACAAGATAACTAGCACAAAAAAATTAATATAACAAAGTTAATATTAAGTGTTGAACTTTAGTCGCGGAAGAAAGTACTACAAACTTTTGGCACAGATGTCATATACGCAACACGTTGGCGCAATATTTTCCCCCCGCCAATTTGGCAAAAAAAAAAATATTTACTTTTAGTTTTTATTTTAATTCTATAAATTATTTTTATTATGTATATCAATATTTATTATATAACAAACTATCATTTATTTATTTTTATTTCCTTTTTAAAAATAATAGAAGCTATTTCATTTATTACGTTATTTTATTTTTATATTGAATTAAAAAAATCACGTGCTATTATTGCATGCTATTTGTAACTAATATTCAAAAACAAAGTTTTCACCAAATTGGCTAGGGGAAAAAAATCGCATGGTGCGTATATGACATCTGTGCCAAACTTTTAACACCACTATTTTCAAACAAGAGACTTTGGGGTAGATTTCTATTGCAGATGTTGTAGAAATATGCTGCGAGGTTTGTTGTTTGGAAATAGTGGTGTAAAAATTTTTTGTGCTATTCTTTTCCTCGACAAACTTTTAACTCTAAAAAGCCGTATTAGCTGTATAATAAGTATAAAACGTAAAAATATAAAAATGCGTAACTTTCAAGTTCTCAAAAAAAAAAAAAAAAAAATGGGAGAATTTTTCTAATCAGTTTTTTGTTCAATGAAAAACTTTCTTTAAATTGTAGAAATATATTGTGCAAGTTTAATTAATTTTTAAATAATGCTTGATGAGTATTGATGATTAAGAAGTGTATACACCACTGTAGCGCAAATATGACTATATGTAAGAACTTTTGAGTGGGAAAACAGCATTTAAGATGTTTTAATATTATTTTAAATTAATTATAAGTAACAGGACATATTTTGTCTTCCCATGAAAACATATAAAACAACGGTGAAGGTCTTAAATATTTTTTATACACATTTGAATTAATTTTATAAATATGGATTAATGATTGTGTGTCTCGGGTCACACATAAAAAGTCGCCGGGCTGCCGGTTGAGTATGGCTGATCTATATTAATAAAAAAAAAGTTTTTGTCAGTGTATGTGTGTATGCCTGTCGGTCATGGATAGAAAAAATTTATCACATATAGAGGTCTGTAAATTTGGTTCTGTATAGTCAGATGCCCAATTGAAAAGTAGACAGCTGACATAGCGGCATTATCAATGTTGCCGAAATTGTTTTTCATTTGATTTTGGCTCCGCGTAGGGTTAGTGGCGCAGTTGCATCGTTTGGAAAGAACTTGTGTGTATGTATAAGTGACGGCTAAAATATACGGTGAACAGGATGGTAGCATCCGGAGTCGAGCAGCGAGGCATAGTATGTGGTTTTTTTTTGGCTGAAGGGGCAATGAACGCAGACATTTTTCGCCGAATGAAGCATGTTTATGGTAAACACTGTTTAGGCCGTACAGCTGTGAACAACCAGTACATACAGGGCTTAACAAATGCAGTCACCACTGGCAACCAGGTTTTTCTATCTGCCAACGAAGGATTTTGATCTTTAAACAAAAAATATTTTTTACTTTTATTTTTAATTTGACAAAAATAAGTTTATCAAATGCAAATTTTAAAATAATAAAATCAGACTTATTTGGACTTTGACCGGAAAAAAAATATTTTCTTGCACCGATCCTCCCCTCATCAGATGTAGATTTTGTAGTATTCAACTATCTTGACATTTGAAGAATTTCCCGAACATGCCGTTTAGTTCAGTCTAGTATTTCTTTCTTCTTTTTTTTTTTTTTTTTTTCTACAGAGATATGTAATTTTGATAAGTTTCATTAGATAACCTATTTTATATTATCTTTCTAAATTATCTACTATTCTAAACTATGTAACTGTGCTTGTTATTATTTTTTCTCAATTCATCATAAAAAACTTTTGTGCTTTTCAAAAATAAATGATGGTGAGAGGAGGGGTGGGGCGGTGTAAAATTTTAACTGGCGACTAGAATTTTTTGCTAGTTACCAGATTTTATCAAATTTGTAAAGCCCTGCTACAAGAGTTTCTGACAAGGCAGACAGACAGTCAGGGATGCACTGACAAGGAGAGTGCCAAGCTTGGTAATCACAGATTTGGATTATTTTTATGTATGTTGTATTGTAAAAGCCCCTTAGTCTCAGGTTCAATGGATTTTATACAACACTCCTTAGTTCTCGAGAAATGGGGGGGTCTAATGTTATAACACAACTTAAATACTTACTTTGTAACGAAATAACTGCGTTGGTCATTGCTCAGTTGGTATGGCGTCTGCTCGTTGTTGCGAGGGCTCTGGTTCGATGCCGGAACGCGCTACGTTTGTTTTTCTCAATTTTTTAAAAAATATACTTGTAATTAGAATTAAATAATCTCAATAAAAAATTTTGTTTACATAATTAAATTTTAATTTAGATTTTTGATTTTTAAACCATTATTAAACATTTCTCATCATTTAAAGAGAATTTTAAAAATTGGATCTATTATTGACTAGTAAAAATTCAAAAATCTTTCCAAAATCAGCATTTTTACTATCGATTTACAGAATTCTTCTCCCATCGCAATAGAAAACGAAGATATTTCAGATTCTGGATTATTTATTAAAAATCCATTGTTTTGCAATAAAATTTTACAGTGCTTCAACGCATTTGTCACATCAGTTTTCTGATTTTCATCGAATCCCGACACTTCAGATTGATCTTCTTGTGAACTACAGCTTGCCTCTTCCATTTTTATACGATTATAAACTGTTATAGAATGATCCACACTTGTGCGATAGAGATTGAAAACCAAAACCACTTAACTGCACTTAACTAAAAAAAAGAAATAACCAAAGTCTGTTGTGGCGCCCTCTAGTTACAATAAAATTAAACATAAATATGTTGTAATTTAATTCTTATGCTAAATTTTAATATAATTATGCTTCTTACTTTAAAAACAGAATCCCAACACTTCAGATTGATCTTCTTGTGAACTACAGCTTGCCTCTTCCATTTTTATACGATTATAAACTGTTATAGAATGATCCACACTTGTGCGATAGAGATTGAAAACCAAAACCACTTAACTGCACTTAACTAAAAAAAAGAAATAACCAAAGTCTGTTGTGGCGCCCTCTAGTTACAATAAAATTAAACATAAATATGTTGTAATTTAATTCTTATGCTAAATTTTAATATAATTATGCTTCTTACTTTAAAAACAGAGAAGTATTATCATCGCAGCGTTTCTTTAAGGCAATTTATAAATGATGTTTGTTTACAGGAATTGACACAATTGTTCAATATCGTTGCATTGATAAAGCAAATATGGAATACATTTTAAAAGTGATTTTAAAAAAAATCAAAAATGCTAAATTAAAATTTAATCATGGTAGCGTTCCGGCATCGAACCCGGGACCTCGGAATAACGAGCAGACGCCATACCAACTGAGCTACAACCAACGCAGTTATTTGTTACAAAGTAAGTATTTAAGTTGTGTTATAACATTAGACCCCCCATATCTCGAGAACTAAGGAGCGTTGTATAAAATCCATTGAACCTGATACTAAAGGGCTTCTACCCTACAACATATATAAAAATAATCAAAATCTGTGATTACCAAACTTGGCACTCTCCTTGTGAGACCAGGCCAGGTCCATGCTGCCTACACCGATGCATCAGTCGCCACTGTTGATGAGGTGGTACAGTCCAGAACTGTTGCCTTGTGATTTTCACATCTTCAGGCCACTTAAGAAGGTACTCCAGGAACAATGGTTTACTTCGGACGACTAAGTGAAGGATAGATTACGAACATTCTTCCGAGATCAGCCCCAACAGTTCTATGCAAAGGGTATCGACCTACTGGTGACATGATGATACAAATAACTCCACAAACAGTGTTGAATTCAGACATTTTTTTTCCCTGCGGGGGGAATTGCACTTTTTGACCATTAAAAACATAAAATCTCAAATCTTCTGGGGAGGGGGGCGTTTCAATGCTCTGGATCGAATGCCACCCCCTGAATTCAACACTGTCCACAAATACAGTGATTATTTTTAGAGTTGTATTAAAATACTTCTACAGTCCCTGGCCAAATTATTAGACGCAGTTGTTTTTATTATAATTTATTAAATATCTGAAAAGATACATGAGGAATTATCCTGAAACTTCAGAAGTGTAAATAACATGATAAACGTCATATATTTCCGTGAAGATTTTTTCCCGAAACCCCATAAGGGGCCGTCAACAAATTGAAGAAAAACGAATATTTTTTGGATAACCCTGTAAAAACTAATATTGAAAAAAGCATTCAAACTGTAGATTATGATTGAGTGGCTTATTGTAATAATTTGGGTTCATTTTTATGAAGATAGCATATATACTCCAAGAAAAATTCACGTTTTTATAAAAGCAGTCCCAAATTTTACCAAGTTTTTTCCTTATAATTTGCAGAGTTTTTAATATAAAAACAAGTTATTTTCAGAAAATATGACAAACAAAATTATACATAACACCCTGCAATCAGAATTAAAAAATAATAAAAATTGCATGGAAAATGAGCAGGATCACTAAATATTGTTTCCCTGCGCATGCGTAAATTCAATCAAAATATACTGTGCATAATATATTAGCTACATGTATAGACCAACTTTTATGAAAGTCTCAAAAACATAGCTTGAAAATTCTGATAGTAATCGTCGATAGAATAGGCTCGAATTTCGCTGTTCCCAAAATAAAGCAAAAAGATGAGGGGTTGTATCCAAATATACTAGCTTATGAAAGTGGACATAATAAGAATGAAGTGTCTCTCATTCTATATTTGATACAACCCCTCATCTTTTTGCTTCCTTTTGGGAACAGCGAATTTCGAGCTTATTCTATCGACGATTACTATCATAATTTTTAAGCTATGTTTTTGAGACATTCATAAAAGTTGGTCTATATATTTAGCTAATATATTATGCACAGTATATTTTGATTGAATTCGCGCATGCACAGGGAAACAATATTTAGTGATCCTGCTCATTTTCCATGCAATTTTTATTATTTTTTAATTCTGATTGCAGGGTGTTATGTATAATTTTGTTTGTCATATTTTCTGAAAATAACTTGTTTTTATATTAAAAACTCTGCAAATTATAAGGAAAAAACTTGGTAAAATTTGGGACTGTTTTTATAAAAACGTGAATTTCTCTTCGAGTATACATGCTATCTTCATTAAAATGAACCCAAATTATTACAATAAGCCACTTAATCATAATCTACAGTTTGAATGCTTTTTGCAATATTAGTTTTTACAGGGTTATCCAAAAGATATTCGTTTTTCTTCAATTTGTTGACGGCCCCTTATGGGGTTTCGGGAAAAAATCTTCGCGGAAATATATGACGTTTATCTTGTTGTTTATACTCCTGAAGTTAATTCCTCATGTATCTTTCCAGATATTTAATAAATTATAATAAAAACAACTGCGTCTAATAATTTGGCCAGGGACTGTACACTCTGTGTCCATTTTTCATTTTATATATGAAATATATATACATGAGGCTCATGTACTGAAGATATTGCAAATCGAAATTATTTATTATTCTTCGAATCAGGATCTATTTCAAACTAAATTTTCACTGTTTCTTATTTTTTATAAAATATTCTCGATGATATTACACATAATAAAAAGTTCAGTTAAATTAAAATTAAGAAATTTATTGTTACCAAGCAAAAGCCTGGTTCAGATAAAAGCTGGTTATACCGCCAGCCACTCGGTTCACGAATTACATCACATCTAAATCAGAATTAAAAACTGAAAGACAACAAACGCAAGGGTTACAATAATTATTATTGGTGACGCCTAATCTCGCCAATCAAAACAACAGAAAGGGGGATTTTACACACTGCCCCCGGATGAACAATTACTATTGTTCATAATTCAAATTAAATTTCTAAAAAATTTTAAACTACATTGATAAGATAAAAATAGAACATACTTACAATAAGGAGATTACACAAAATCAATGTTTTCACAGGAGTAAATACTGAAACTAAAATATACAAAATAATAGGATTAGAAAACGATAATAATAGGAAAATAAAAATAAAATGTTCATGATAATGTTCATTGAAGTCTTATTAGTCCATAATATCCAGTTCCAATTTATAAATTAATTGGACTGGTCTTTTTATCACACCGGAAACAGTCTGAATGGCACAAGATCTAATTTTCGAATCTCTTCCTAAAAACAGTTCTGTAATTCGTCCACATTTGCACATGTGCTTTGGAGTTTTATCCTCATTAATCAACACAATATCTCCAATTTCGAATTCAGTTGGAGTTTTGACTGGAACTGTAAAATTAGCAGAACGCAGTTCTAGTAAATATTCCTGCCTCCAACGTTTCCAAAAATCTTTTAAAACTTGATCTCGATATCTCAAAATTTTTGTCAGTGTTATTTTATTCGATTTAGTTTCTGAAACACAATGAAGATCTGGTAGAGAATTTATTCGCTTACCAATCAAAAAATGAGAAGGTGTAAGTGGGTTGGGTTGGGTTGATTATTGACGGCCAATTATCTGCACTTGGGATATAGGCCCGGGGGGAGTGCCCTTCGTGGAGGTCTTTCTAAGGGAACCTAACCCGTATTTACGCATGGATAAATCCACGGCTCGAAGAAAACTCCGAACGATTAGGCCGACGGGCGCGATTGGGATCGAACCCAGCACCTCCCGTCTACCAGCTTCGAGAGCAGAACCTCTCAGCCACTGGTGGGGCTTGAAGGTGTAAGTGGAAGCGGTTCACTGTTTTCTTCACAGATATACGTCAATGGGCGACCATTAATCACAGCCTCAATTTCGGTCAAAGTGGTTTGAATTTCTTCAAATGAGAGACAAGATCTACCGAGAACTTTCTTCAACGGAGGTTTTACCGAACGAACCATTCGTTCCCAAAATCCCCCCCACCAACTGGCTCTTGGAACAATAAATTTCCAAACGATCTTATTTTTATTAAAATATCGTAAAACTTCAGCTTTTGATATTCGGCTCCAAACTTCTCTAAGTAAATTATCTGTTTTGATAAAAGTTTTCGCATTGTCACTATACATAGTTTTACATATTCCTCTTCGAGCTATAAAGCGTTTAAATGCTAAAAGGAAGGTTTCAGTAGATAAATTCGTACATAATTCGAGATGTACGGCTCTAGACTGCGCACGTGAAAAGAACTATGTAAGCCTTTTCTTGGCCAGTTTTTGTTTTTACATAAATAGGACCTGCAAAATCCACAGCACAGGTCTGGAAGGAGGGGGATTCTATTACACGATCTTTTGGTAAAGGTGCAATTTCCTGCTTTCCAGGAGAAGCTTTAAATTTTGAACAAATGAGGCATTTTTTCAGTACGGATTTTATCAATTTTCGTGCTCTGATTATAAAATATTTTTCTCGTAAATGAGCTAATGTTGTTGTGATTCCATAATGGAAAACCTTTTCATGGGCATTCTGAATCAACAAGTTTGTGAAAGTACTGCCATTTGGAAGTATAAAAGGATGTTTTTCCCTTTGAGAAAATTCTGAAAATTGTAATCTTCCCGATACAATCAGTAAATCATTCTCGTCTAATTTTGGATTCAGATTATACAATGCTGAATCTTTATCGATGGGCTTCCCCTTTTCAAAAAGTCAATTTCGCAATTAAATACAGATAACTGAGTTTGTTTTATCCAATAAATTTCTGCTTTTTCAATTTCTGGAGCTGTCAGCTCACCTGAAATTTTAGTTTTACTTTTGTTGATATTATTTAGAAATCTAAAAATCCATGCTGTGATGTTAAGTAATTTTGAAATATTACTAAAATTTTCTAATTTTAACAATGATTCTGGAGGTACAACACCTACTGTACAAGATATTTGGTCAGAACTCAACTTCGATGATTTTCTTTCATTCAAAGTGCTTTGATTTAGGATGTTTATGTTAAATGGTACCTTTTCAGGTTTTGGCCAACTGTCCTTTGGTAATGATAACCATTCTGGACCATAGTACCATAATTTATTTTTAGTAATGTTATGTAAATTCTCGCCTCTAGTAAGAAGATCACTCGGGTTATCCTTACCCGGGATATATTTCCACAATTTCGGATCAGTCAAAGACTGTATTTCTACAACCCTGTTAGCCACAAAGGGCTTCCAATTATTGGCTGATCCTTTTATCCAGTATAACGTAATAGTGGAATCTGACCAGATATGCATTTCCAAATTTTGAAAATTAAATACATTTTTTAAATATTTAGACATCCTAGCAGCTATTAAAGCCCCCATTAATTCAAGACGAGGGATTGTCAAACACTTAATCGGTGAAACTCTAGATTTTGCCCAAATAAGACTGGTCATAATTTCATTATTACTTGTGATATATCGAAAATAAGCAACAGCCCCATAAGCCTTAGGGCTGGCATCGGAAAAAATATGAATTTCAATTGGGTCCAAAAATTCTAATCCCTGTGGAAAATATTTGCGGGGAACCTCAAATTTATCTAAATGATCGATTTCTGAACACCATTTTTCCTATTCAATTTTTAAATCATCAGGGAATTTTTCATCCCATTCCAAACCCCTTTTCCATGTTTCCTGTAGCAAACTTTTCATACGAATAGAAAATGGTGCGATGAATCCAATCGGATCAAAGATTTTTAACATGGCTTTAAGAACAACGCGTTTCGTTGGATTAAATTTCCATTCATCAGGAAAGGATTGTGCATCAAAATGTAAAATATCCCAATTGGTATCCCATAATAATCCCAAAATCTTTAAAGAATTATTCGAATTTTCTTCTGAGTCACATAATTTGTTTTCCTCCCATATTAAAGTTTAACAGAATTAGTTTTGAATTTTCGCAAATTCATACCAGCTTCCCTAAAAATATCCGAAGCGGTTGATGATAGATAAAAAGCGTCTTCATCAGATTTTGACCCCGTTATTAAATCATCTACGTATAAAGATGAATTCAAGATCTTAACAACTTCAGGATGATCAATATATTTCCGAATATGATATCTAATCGTCGCAGCCAAAATAAAGGGACTGCAAGTTAAACCAAAAGCTGCTCGAGTAAATCTCAAAAAAGTTAAGTTATCATTTTCGTCACCAAACCACAAAAATTTTAAATAATCCCGATCCTCTTCTGATATCCCAATTTGCAAAAAGGCTTTTTCTAAGTCAGCGCAAAATGCAATATTATATTTTCTAAAATTCATTATAACATCAAGTATGTTAGGATTAAGATTAGGACCTGGGTATAAACAGTCATTTAAAGAATTTAAATGCTTTTCTTTAGAAGAAGCATCGAAAACCATCCTCACTTTGGTAGTTAATTTATCCTCTCTTAAAACTGGTCTATGAGGCATAAAATACCCATTCTCAATTATTCTATCAGAGCAGTCTTCTACAATTCCGGTAGTTTTTTGTTCCAATACAATAGCCTTATATTTTTTACATAAGTCTTTATCCTTTTCGAGTTTACGATTTAATTCGTTAAAACGATTCCTTGCTATTATAAAATTATTATCTACTCTAGTTTTCTCATCCTTCCACAATAAACCCGTTTCGTACCTATTATTTACAAATTTTAAATTATTCTCAAATTTATTCACAATTTCCTTATCCATATCTGAAATATTTTCATTTGATTGCGTAATACCCAAAGATTCAATTTCCCATAAAAATTTCAAATCCTCTCTCTCAAGATTTACAGCGGACAGATTTAAAACAGATGCGTATTTCAAATTCTTTTTTTCATCCTCATAGAACCCACATAAAGAGTGTCCGAATAAACTTTCACATAAAAATAGAGATTTAGTTATTTTCTGTACCTCTCCCTCGTGACAGATTTGATAAAACTATCCTGCGCCGTCAGGCGCCCACGGGGGTCGCCGACGCGCGTAAACGACCATCGCACCCAAGCCTCTGAAGGGCTTTTAACGCACCAGGGCTTTGTCTCGCCCGGCGCTGCGATCGGCCTGAGGCCGCTCCCCACTGCGGACCCCCAGGTCATTTTACCAAGGTTGGTGACATAGGTCGTCACGGTAGTAACCCCACACTTCGGAGGAAACTTCCGCAGAGACGGAACCTTGATGAACCGCCATGGAACCCCCGACGACTTCGTTCGCGAGACCCCATAGGGGGAGACGGTCGCTAGGTCATATGTCGAGCTACCACGACGGCTCTTGCTTTACCACAGCTCGAGGGGTGTGAGCAACCTACAGAGGTTGTCACGTTCCCTTTTGCAGTGGATCCTGAAAGGGAAAGGATTAGTACAACAACATATAAACTCTAAATTTACAACAACAACAACAAACATGCTTAAACATTTTAAACATTAACAACAAACTTTAACTACAACAACATATATATACACAACTGTGACTAGCCCATTTATCACAGACAACTGCCGGCTTATGAGACGAATCTCAAGCCTGCGTACTTATTGCACCATTACCTCTACCTCTATGTCCTGCGCCGTGGGGACCACGGGCATTTCGCAGTGCGTTCAAGTGTGGGCGTGGAAGAGCTCGGTGATTTCGGCCTGCTCTTTGGCGACGAAGGTTGCGATCTAATGTACGCATAAGGAGTCGGTGAATGATCAACCTGACACCCTTTCTGGCGTAGCCGCACAGGCAGAGATCGCGCGGCTTCCAATTAATATATTTATTTGAGAATCGCATGGCGCAGCAAGATTCGCCACCTTATAGGGCGCCAATTTGTCTGTTATCTGTTTGTTGAGAAGTGGGGGATGAATCGTTGCATTAGATATTACGTCAGTCACTAAAGCTTCGATAAAAATGAAACGCGATTTGTCTTCAACATGAGATAATTTCAGGGATCATTCTAGAGAGTTTCAGAGGGGCGGCCTACCCTCATGCCCTTTTTAGATAAAATCCCACCCTCCTTGCCCTTTTTCCAGGTAGAATTCTACCCTCCTTGCCCTTTTTCTGGGTAGATTTCTACCCTTCTTTTATTCCTGGATAGAATCCTGCCTTGTTTGCATTGTACTTTCAAAAATTCTTTACCTATCTTTTATTTTTAGAATGCTAGTACAGTACGTCAGAGAGAATTACTCCTCTTTCCCTCTTTATTTCTCTGTGAAATGCCCTGGTATGTGTAATCTTTGACTTTGAGTGATTCATATTTCCATTTATCATTTTTTTCCCATTGAACAAGACATAAAGGGTAACTAAGGATCATTAATTAATTTCACCTTCTCTAGTGAAATATAGTATCAATCAGATCAGGCATTCTGGCCTTTGACCACATAACTAACATAAGTTCTATAAAATTTTTGAGAAGTAGCTTTAGAACTTTTGTAGCTTTTTCAAAACCAGTTTTGCTAAAACCCGGAAAAAGTTATCTTTTGAATAAAAGTTTTAGAGAGAGGGGTTTTTAAATATCGTAGGAAAATTTATGGAAATTAGAAATGTTATTGAATTTTTTTAATTAAGCAGTACTTTAAGCTGTTGCCAGACTTCTCTCCCCACAAGTATAGCAGTATATTGGCATATGCACTTATTACAAAAATGCCCTTTTTATGAAATGATGTGCCCTTTTCAACAAAATTGCCCTTATTATGTAATGTGCGCCCTGCCCTTTTTTATGTTCTAGAATGATCCCTGATAATTTTAATTGCACAACATCATAAGTTTTTATTTGTGGCTTAATAGCTGCAAAGGAAAAAATCTACGAATAATTCGTGGATTTAATTTTGAAATTAATTCCTGGGTCACAAAAGATTTTTGACTACCTAAATCATATAAACATAAGGAAAGTTCAGAATTTATTCCAGATTCGACTTTTACGCAAGCTGTTTGTAAAATAACCTCTTTAAAAGAATTTGCATTTGAATTTACTTTACAATGAGTAATTGAAGTGATTACAGAGTCTGCTGATTTGATTTCTTTCGGGACAGTTTGATTAGAATTCCTATTTAAACAAACTGAAAAATGGTGAAAATTGCTATTACAATATTTACAGTGTTCAGAATTAAATTTACACTTGGCCGACACATGAAATTTTCGAAAACAAAGAAAACAACGACCATGGCTGCGCAATTTATCACGTTTTTGATGAATAGAACAATCTTTACATGATTTAGAATCGTGATCATTTTCACAAAATATACAAACACTTTTTACATTAGTAGCCAATGCAGAAGCTGAAGGAATGTCGCGTTTATAATTATTCAACTGTTTATAATTGTTATTATACTTTGTATTTTTAGCACTAAAACTATTTTCAGAGTTCTGCAGTGTCATCGTAGCTTCTCGAGATTGCACTTCGTTTTTAATGAAGGAAAGAAGATCTTCGATCTCCATTTTATCAGTATTGGCTCTTTTACGATTAAAATCTAGCGCTATTTCAGAATCGGGCAGAGAAGGTGACCATAACTTCCGGACGTAACATCAAGAGAATTTAAATTTCTTATTTGTATCTCGCATTTATCATACAATTCTCGTAATTCTTTAACATTCGAAGCATTCTTTACCTGTTTTAAATTTAACAATTTACTCATATGAGCATTGATAACTAGGTCGCTACGACCATAGCGATCTTTTAACAAATCAACAGCAGCTTTGAAATTTTCCTCGGAAAGTGAAAAACCTGCAACAGCATTATAGGCACTGCCTCCAAGCAGGGATTTTAAATATACGAATTTATCAATTGGGGTTAAATTAAAATTCTTCTCAATAGCATTAGAAAATTGCCCCCAAAATTCGAGCCAAGAACTGCTATCACCATAAAATTTGTTTATTGTTAGCTTCGGCAAGTTCATAGATTTCTCTATATTTCCGTTTTGAGAAACGGAATCATTTTTCATAAAATTTTGAAAAGCATTATTTTGGTTTTGGGAGTTGCGTTCATGTAAGAACTTCGTTATTTTGTAACGCGATTCGATAATTTTTTCACTATAGCTTTCTGAGCTTTCGATTTCTTTTTCGAAATCTGCATCGGCGATTTCGTCTTGTATGTCAGAATTTAATTTTTTTAATGTTTCGTATTTCTCGTTTAACTGATCTTTACAAATGTTTAACATATCAAACATGTTTTCTAATGACATAGAGTCATATTCAAGAATTGTACATATTTTAGTACACAACTTTGTTGTTTGCGTTCAAACCAGAACGCTTCTTTTTTAAAGTATCAATAGTAGACATATCAATTTTATTTTACAGTTCAACAAAAATATAAATTAGACTGAGCTTACCTCAAGTCTTCAGAGAACCATTTATCAAGAACAAATCATAAATCCAGTGCAGACATCAGACATCCTGTCGCGGACGCCAAAAATGAAGATATTGCAAATCGAAATTATTTATTATTCTTTGAATCAGGATCTATTTCAAACTAAATTTTCACTGTTTCTTATTTTTTATAAAATATTCTCGATGATATTACACATAATAAAAAGTTCAGTTAAATTAAAATTAAGAAATTTATTGTTACCAAGCAAAAGCCTGGTTCAGATAAAAGCTGGTTATACCGCCAGCCACTCGGTTCACGAATTACATCACATCTAAATCAGAATTAAAAACTGAAAGACAACAAACGCAAGGGTTACAATAATTATTATTGCCGACGCCTAATCTCGCCAATCAAAACAACAGAAAGGGGGATTTTACATGTACCTTTATACATGAGGCTCAGATTTTGAATTTTTTGTTATTTTATCCCAGTGTTGTAATTTCGATTGGTCAAAACTAATTTTAACCATGACAGTGGTCAAAACTGGTTTTAACCGTACCTTTATACATGAGGCTCAGATTTTGAATTTTTTGTTATTTTATACCAGTGTTGTAATTTTGATTGGTCAAAACTAATTTTAACCATGACAGTGGTCAAAACTGGTTTTAACCATCTAAAATTGGTTTTAACCACTTAACCCTTTCAGGGGCAAAGTACTTTTATTGCTAAAATGTTACAATGATTGATTGACACCAAGATTTATGAACAAATTTATATGAAAGTAAGTAGAAGCTTTTTTTCGCATATATTTTAAGAAGCAAAATTTAATTATAAAGTTCTGGTGTCAATATGGCATTTGAGAATTAAAAATAACTGGTATATATAATATACCGCCGCCCCTCAAGCGGTTAACAGTGCTCAAAACTCTTATTAAATAACTTTAGCTTACATAAATTGCCTAAACTATATATTTTTATGAATACTAAAGAATATATTGTATATATAATTAATATTATTAATAATTATTAAGTATAAATAAAAATTTTTATGCCTTATATATTTCATACAGAAACATACATTTCATAAATCTTTTTTCCTAATGTCAAATGTGTAACTAAGATATTACGATATTTGGTGGGCAGTAATGAAAAATATTGATTTTGAATTGTAAATTTCATAACACATCCAATGAATGGTTGTGTTAACTCTTCATCAGTAAAAAGATTATTTTCCTAATTTGATCTCAGCCAGAAAAAACTATGAAATCCTCTAATGCAACACTTGTAATTTTTTTTTTTTTTTTTTTTTTTTTTTTTAATCTAAATAAAATTTTTAAAATGTTTCTTTTGCTTAGTGTGATTTAGTTTCCTTAACTTTTTATATAAAAGTAGATATGTATTTAAATTATTATTAAAAATATTTCAATACTTATGATAGTGCCTTATCTTTTAAAAAAATTGTGCTGAAAATGAAAATTAAAGTGTAATACTAAAAATAAAATACTTGCAAACACTGTCAAATGTGGTATTAAATATTGTTAAATGTTATTTTGACAGACCATTCCAAATATTGCACTAAATTTACCATTTAGCAAAATAAATTTTAATTTCTTTTATCAGTCAAAACGAGTTTTGACCACTGATGGTCAAAAAATTTTGAGCAGGATGGTTAAAACCGATTTTAACCATGGTTCCCAACATGTTTAACCAACACCAGAAATTTTTCCGCTGTTGGTTTCCTTAATGACCCTTTTATTGCCAAATTCTATTGCTATGGTGATGAACATGACCTCGCAGTTGAACCTTTTTTTATATTATTTGGCACATGGAAAGGGGTTTCTTTGAAAAGATCAACCAGTGTACTGAGATATGTAATCCCGGGAAATAGTAAGGTAATTTTAGGTATATTTCAGGTTATTATCATGTGCCCGGACAATGCCGGACAGGTGGTAAGTCTGCTAATATGTATACAATGTATGTATGTGTTTTCATTCTCAGTTTTCAAATGGATGTTCTGTTTTTTTAATAATTCTTTTTTGGCCTGAAAGGGTTTGTTTTCATGATGATATTACATATATTTTGCTTAGATCTGAACCAATAATGTAATGTCTGTCTGTCGGTGCTCTAAGTTTCATAAGAAATGGGCTGATTGCCACAAACTTCAGATATGTTGTTTAAATAAACAGCAGTAATCTCATTAAGATAGCCCAATTACTGCATGAATTTTTTTTTCTTTTTTAAGGACACAAACACATTAAAAATTAATATGCCGTTAAAAATAGATTTGTTCTTTGCTCGTATGCTGTAGTATACAAATGTGTCATCTTCAGAAAAGTATACAAGTATTGATTTTGCATAATGGATTCATGGTAAAAGTTATAAATTCCAACATAGAGTAAAAGATGGATGTGAAAAAAACAGAAGGTAATAAAAGTCATTTCTATATTTTACAAAATAATTGCTTAGCTTGTTACATTTCCAGTGGAAAACTAGTTTTGTGGCTCCTTCACAAATCTGAATTTCTTAAAAATAGATTCTTTACAAAATACCAATCCTTGAGAAAACAATCTCTTCACAAAATGTTTACTACATAAAGATTTGAATCTAAACTTATTATTAGATGTTTCTAGTCACCAAAAAGTAGGACAATTGTAATTTTTTTAACTTTGTATTTTTTTTTTTTTTTTTTATTTAGATTAGACACACATTGTAGCAATTTTAGCCATTTAAACATAAACTACAAATAAGTGGAATATGGATTAAAATTAAATATCTCACAACTCTGTAGATAATAAGTATTATTCAATATACATAAACTCCTAAAATTGGTATCCAAAATGATAATTTTGTAGTTTATAAACCTGTACAAACAAAATAAAACACAATATCTATGTTACCTTCAGTTACACCTCTAGTTAAAATAGTTCTATATATATATATATGTGTGTGTGTTAACAATTTATAAGAAGAATATTGAGAAAAAAATTCTTTTTTCTTTCTCTTTTTCATGTTTTATCTGTAGGCAAATTTGATATCAAGCAAGTGTTCAAAATATATATTTCACATGCAAATAACTTTTGCTAGGAATCATTTGCCCATTTTACAGTATTTGTATACTTTATACTTAATGGTGCCAAGGATACAGCTGGCTAGAGCTAACCAAAACGTGTCTTATTTTCTAGTTTTTAAGAAATACTGTAAAATTGTTATTGTTTTTCATTCACAGGACATTTAATTAAATTAATATACAAGGGGATCCAATTCAAGTTTCCTAACTTTTATTTAAGAAAAAACACACAAAATGTAGCCTTATCTTTATTGTTATTACTATTTTTCATTAACCCTCTGACTGTCCAGCAAAAGGGCAAAATTGTAATGTTGTTTTCTCTGTATTTAATTTTAAATGCTAAAAAAAGTTGATTATTCCAACATTATATGAAAACTTATGTATATCAACGGTTCCCAACCTAGGGTACGCGCACCCCTGGGAGTACATGGCGAGTCTGCTGGGGGTACATAAAATTAATTTCAGTAATGGTGAAAATCACAAAAAATGGTTTAACTGAAACACATAAAGAAATTTGATACTTTTGGATTACATAGTTAGTCGTTAGTCTCATGTGTAATTCCAATAAGTTACACTCAAAATGAGGTGAAATGCCCACTAGACAAAAATTCATTGATAACGCAATGTCACTAGCTCCGCCCACCGATAATCATATTACCTGGGTCCATGTGTACTTATATATTTAACCTCATCTTTGCGGAAACTGCCATTGATCATTATACAATATTACTTTCCCACCACATTTATCTTATTTTTCCATTTTTAATAATAATTACGGAACGCCTTAATTACATCAGAGCTTCTACTTTCAATTTTTTATATTGAAACGTGCTGAAAATCAGGCTCTGATTTTCGTTTTCAAATAAGCGAGGTTATGTTGCTAACTTATATTAATAGGAAAGCTTGCTTCTTTTTAATGAGTATATTTACTACTGGGTATATTACTAAGTTAAAAAAAAAATCATATTTGCTTTATTTCAGTGAGGGGAGAGGGTGAGGGCGTGTTTCTGATAAAAGGGGGTACTCCAAAAAAGAATACCCTAAGCAAGGGGTATGTGAAAGAAAAAAGTTTGGGAAGTGCTGATGTATATGAATGTAATCCTTGAGAGTACATTAATCATTACTCAATGTATTAAAACTGCATTATTATAGTAGAATTATATTATTTTAAATAATGCTTGTATTGTTGTAAAACCTGGAGCTTAGTGAACGTATTAACACGGGTGTGTCAGTTAAAGGTGAAAATAAGGAATTTCGCTTAGTAGCCACTGGCCGGTAGGTTGATTTTTTTAGTAGCCAGTTACTGGCTAGTGAGAATAATTCATTTAGTAGCCAGTAAGTATATTTATGTCACTGAATATTTAATTAAAAAAATATATATGACTTTACAGTAAACAAGTAATTTATGTACTAAATAAAAATATTTTAATTTATATTGTTTTGAATAAACTTTATTAATTTCGAATCTATTTTAAATTTTAAAATCATTTAACAGCAAAGTTACACACAACATGCTTATGTAGCTAACTACACATTATGTAGTCCCACTGAGCTTAGGTACAGAGTCAGATAATATAGACGAACGCCGTTCGCAGAAAATTTTCAAAGTTTGCAGACAGTTTTGATGTTTTTTACAAATTTCTTTATAAAAAAAAAAATTATCAAGACCACGGGCAGAGAATCTGTGCGACGCACGTCGCAGACTCTTGAGAAGGTCTGCAGACTATTTTTCAACTGGAGAAAAAAAAAAGTTATTTGCCATGTACTATGGTACAGTATTTTTTAGAAAAAGCGCTGCGGCGCATACGAGTTTAAAACTTGTAAGTGCGACGCTTATGCCAGAACGGCCAATTCTTTGTTAAGCAGAGTGACTGGCATTTTATAAGAAAGAGTTACAATATTAAGGAATGGTTTGTCTCAAAAACAGTAGATAAACTGATGAGTAAGAGTTCATCACTTCCATTCATAGACCAATACCTTTTTTATTTTAACATTCATTTATTTATATTTCAGTTATTTTATAGATTAATAAAATAAGTTTTATTGAGCAATCATAAATTGATATATTTATATAAGTTAAAGATTAAAATATTTCACATTTTAATAAAGATTTTTTTTTTAAATTTTCATTAGTTTTTCTTTCCTTTATTAGTTGTCTGCATGAAGTATTGTATGTAGTATTCCATTCAATACTACATTTCTTGACTGAGTTTTAATAATGCTTGTAAATTAATATTTTTCTTTTAGTGGTGTTGCTTAGTGGCACTCCACTCGCATATAACTTTTCATTTTTGCTGTTAGCGGCGATATAGGGCTCAGGAGGGGTGCGACGTTTTTTTGCAGAAAATTTTTAAGAAATTATTTGAGTTCGCAGACAGTTTTACACTTTATCTAAGTCTGCTTAGGTACTTGTGTAGCTAACTACATAAGTACTTTAAAAAAATATATTTGTTTGGAATTAAGATCTGACAATAATAAAATAGGTATGTTTATGCACTAAATAATAACCCACAACATGATATACATTACACATGTACAACCTGTGGCCAGCGAGCCAAAAGGGGCCAACATCTCCAAAAATTCAGGAATTGTGTATTTCGCAAATTAGTTTAGGAAAAACTTGCAAATTTCGTCATTCGGGAGCATAGAAATCATGAATTTCGTCATTCGGGGCATATAAATCATGAATTTTGACGATCGGGAGCGTAAAAATCATTAATTTCATCGACCGGGCGTGGGAAAATCATGAATTTCGTCAAATGGGCGTGGAAAAAATCCGAATTTTAGGAAAAAAAGGAAATTTCCAAATCCTGCATTTGGTGGGTTCTTTGCATATTTTTAATCGCTAATTTTTAAAGTTTAATCGCAGAGTGCTTATTTTCACCTTTAGTGTCAGTGCGGGGGTTAATTATGAAAAATGATGTTAAGCAAATGCCTGCCTCTGGACCTTCTGCAACAGTTGATTTGTTTGAAATAATTTTCTATGACTTTTTCGTAAGTTTCAGTCCCTTTCTTGTATTTTGAGCATGAAATCGGAGATATTGATGTGGAAGACATGTGGTTTCAGCAAGATTGTGCAACGTGCCACACATTGTGTGCAACGACCATGGACGAATCAACTGCTGGAGAAGGTCCAAAGGTGGCCGTTTTCCTGACATCATTTTTCATAATTAATGAAAAATACCAAATATTCAATTAAAAAAATAAATAAATACGATAAGGTTACATTTTATGTGTTTTATCTTAAATAAAAGTTAGGAAACTTGAATTGGATCAATTTCTTATATATTCTGTACATCTTTTTGTTTACAGGGCTGCCATTTGCAACTAAAATGCTACTAAAAGCGACTATTTTCAGCATCAGGCAACTATGGCTACTATTTTAGCCCAAAAACCTTCAAAAGCGACTATTTTAGAGGAAAACCAGAAAAAAGGAGACTATTTTCCAGTCCCAGCTACTATTTTTGTAAAAAAAAAAAAAAAAAAAAAAAAAAAAAATCAGCACTACAAATTTTTTTACCTAATACCCCAATCTAATATTTCCATATAAATTTTTTAAGTTTTTTATGCAATTTTTAAAATATGTAAAAACTTCTATTTGAAATTTAAAAAAGAAATTACTTTTTCAATATAAATGTAGTGCAAAGATACCAACATCCAAATTTCTGTGGAAAACTAATTACTGATTTTTGGTTTGGCTACCACCCATAACCCTTATGCTTTACAGTATATTTGTCCAATTTTTGATTGTTTTTAAATGTATTTAACCCTTTAACTGTCGTATGAACCACAAACGATTAACTGTAGATTTGTTCACTATGCTGCGTGAATCGTATTTGTTTCTAACCTCCTATAAATGCTTCATTCCAAAAATTTAAATTAATAAACGAGCAAATAAATGCTACTTAGAAATAAGAAAACCTTGTTTTCTATCACAGTTTTTCAATTGCCTTTCTTACTTAGATAGCTTTATTTGGCCCATTGATGTCTATAAAATCAAACTTCATTTTTTTCGGACGATTTTGCTATTTTATTTTACAAAAATTTCTACTAAAGAATAGATTAGTATGCTTTGTATTTTCTTTATCAAATGCATCCTTTTTTGATAAAACCACTTTTTATTGGTTCAGTTAATTTTTGTTTACAAAATGGAATTAAAATTGCAGCTAATAACATGCAATAAAAATTGTATTGTTTTTAGTTACCTCACAGTAATGCTCAAGCACAAGATAAGAATATATTCAATTTAGTTTGGGAAAACGAAACTGCATTCTGATCGTATATCTCAGATTATAATTTAAAAAATTTCATCATTCTTTCTTTCCGTTTGTGTGTGTGTAATTTTATAATTAAATTACAAAAAGTAAAAAATTTGGATGGTAGGGGAAAATGTGGATTTTCATGATGTTTTTATTTTTATGGGAAATAAGGATTCTTGCCCCGCTTTTCTTAAGTAAACATGCAACTATTTTGGCTACTATTTTTGTGCAAATGCTACTATTTTGGCTACTATTGTTTTCATTGTAGGCTACTAAAGTAACTATTTTTTATGCCATTTGGCAGTGGCAGCCCTGTGTTTAGATTAACAAAAAAAAAAAATGGTATATGATTTAAATTTTAAAGATTTTTTTTTCTCTTCCAGGCAGTGCTTTTTAGGCGATTTTAGTATGAAGTGTCCGATATGTCAAATCCCAGTTAATACTAAAGATTCCTTAGAAGATAAATTATTGAAAGAGTTACTTCTGCAACTGAAAAAGTTGAAAGATATTATTGAAAATGATTCTAATGATCAAGACTTAGTATCTAATAAAGTACATGAAAATAATTCTGAAGTAACAAAAGAAAATACTGAAGTTCAAACTGCCAAGCAAAAATTTGTGTCTAAAGAATCTGTAGCTGATGTGTATAAAGAAAAGCTATTAGATAAAACAGATGCTGAAATCATAAGTCCAACAGCACCAAATTTTTCATGTTCAACACCAAAAGTTAGGCGAAAAAAGAAAATATTACCAAAGTCTAAACCTACTAGGCAGTCTACTGGTGAAGGAAGTAGCATTCAGGTATATGTTTTATTTGTTTAAAAAGTTGTTAGCATGAGAATTAGCATTTTATTTTGATCTAATTGTGTAGAATAATAAAAGTACCAATTTGAAATAGCTTTTTATTACGTTTATTTATTTTCAGAAAAATATTTGTCATGATAGTCTGTAATATGATTTACAAATGGAAATAAATCTAGAACTTTGTTGAACTTTTTATTACATACTAGACTGTTTTACATTATATAAATCTGAACTTTATGTAATTTCAGTGCAGTTGTAATTAAAACTTCAATAAATCTAAAAATTTATTGGGGCTTTAACTATATGCTAAATTGCTTTACATAAATAGCTGTGAACTTCATGTAAGTTCAGTGTTATTGTTTATCTGCCAGGTTGTAATAAATATTGAGTTACACAATCAGTAACATAACTCAACAAGGAAAGAATTCAACAAAGTGACATCTTGATATCGACCAGACCAAATAGTAGCAATATGGATTCATCTGGAAAATGTTTCCTTCTTTTTGAGTCAGTGTATAGACCAAGAGTCACTAGCCACATGCATTCTGTATGTATAATACATATTTTGCAACTGAAAGAATGAAAATGTTTTCCATCTGTGCCGTATTTTCCCTATGATATCTGCTGTGAAATAAACAGTGAAAGACACCCACTTGCACTGAAAAAGACATTTATAGACATTGTCTTCTTCCTTTTTTTTCATGGTGGGAAGGAGGTGGGGGGGAGGGGGGAGTATTTTTCCACTAAACCCAAATGTTGGTGACAAAGTTAACTAAGAGACAACAGGCACAAATATTAGGAAAAAGACATTTGAAAGCTAACTAGAAATAAGAATAGTAAGCCAATGATATATGTATAACTTATTGAAATGAATAACTGTTATTAAATGCAAAATACAATGGAAAATTCCTAAGCAAGAAAAATGTTTCATTATATTACTTACATAAAGTTGACTGTTTTATTTAGCATTTATGAAGAAATCTGCTTTTTTGTAATTGTTGCCATGTAAATTCATTTAAGTATGTTTCACAGAACTCTGCAGAAATAAGTCAAGAGCAAAATTAATGCAGGCCACACACCCACTAAATAAAAAAGAAAGTGACTACTAAAAGATTGTCTGCCAGTGGCCACCTCATGGCCACCTTCCCTGCAATGAGAGAATTAACTTTAGTAACAGAATGCAAATCAAATTTAGTATTTATTCCTTTTTACTTACCCATCATACATACGTAATATAGGGTAAATCTTATAATCGTTTTAAAAATCAGAAAATTTTTTTTTGACAGATTTACACTGAAGATTCTGAAAAACATATTTTTGGAAGAAAAAAAAAAAAAATTACCGTCCGTCTGTCTGTGTGTGTGTTTGTAAATGCTCTATTTCCCGAACAAGTTGAGGTAGAGACTTGAAATTTGGTATGTACTTAGTATGTAATAAAGAGAAGAAGCCTATTGAATATCAGTAACCTTAATTATCCGGAACTATTTTTTTCGGACTCTTGAAATATTTATTCTGATAAAAGGTATATAAAAATTTTCAAAATTGTTTATTTTAAGGAGTGAATATAAAAGATAATAAAAAAGCATACATTTTGCATAAAGAATAATGTCGATCAGATAATGAGTTGCCGAGATATTTGTAATCCTATTTTCTACACTCTTTGATTTTTCATGACACTGTATTTCATTCAAATTTCAATTCAAAGATATATTTTAAATGGGAATGAGACGCTTAATCCGACGCAGTAAACCTGTTAGTGTATATGATTATCATTTTTGGAGTTAAAAGGATGTTTCTTTTACGCAATTCAGTAATACAGCATCTAAAGTTTATGACGTCATCAGGCCACGATAAATGCTTTTCACTCCATATTCTACAAAAAGCATGTTTTAATGCATTTCATAAATATATATCAATTTCATTGTTTTAAATGATGTAGCGTCATCAAAATGCACTTGAAACATTTATTCCCCATTGACTGTAATGTAACGGAATACTTTTGATTGCCCCTGTAAAAAACTATAAGTGCTACACACTTCAGTTGAAATAGGAAACATGCTATAGATAAGGACAATAACATATAAAAATTTCAGCTCAATCCAAGCCTATTTACGGGAGTTAGAGCACGGACACTAGGTTGGAAAGTGTTAAAAAAATAAACTCATACAAAAAACAAACTTTCAAGCCTTGAACAAAAAAAATTATACATATTAAATCATAGATTTACTAATCAGTTGCTACACTTGTCAAAGTAAAATAAACAGTTTATCACATTTAGCACTTTTGCTCGATATTAAAGTCGTGTTTGTCTAACAGAAAACTTTTTAAAGCTTTTAGAGAAGTTTTGTTATTACCCATCATTTGCATTTACTTTTTTTCCTAATGTAAATCTTTATCCAACCGCAGGTGTGATTATGTATGTTTATCCAATGTGTAACTTACGCACAAAAAGTAAATGTGTGTACAGTCAAACCTCGTTAATATGAACACGCTTAACGTGAATTACTTTTAACATGAATTGTTTTCATAATCCCCTATAAGAACGAGTACAAAGATTTGATACTGATAACATGAATTACTGTTAACATGAACAAAATTTTGATTCCCCTTGAGGTTCATGTTAACGAGGTTCGACTGTATTTATTTAAATGTCGGGGAGAGGAGCAAATACGTTTGAAAAGTTCAATTTTGTCTGTGGTGGTACAAAGGTTGGTGACCCTTGGTATAGAAGATTATCAGTATATATGAGAATGAAATAAAACATATGACCTGTGTCGGTAAAACATAATTATGAGTGCCATTTTTCTCTTTTGGGGTTTTGTTTGCATGACGTTAAAATGGGTCTAATATTTTATGATGTTCTGTGTTGTATGAAAAAATTTATTGTAACTAATACAATAATGTAACTGTACAATACAAAATTTTTACTTATTTTCCTGGAAATTTATTCCTATCCATTTATTTTGCACATGTTCGCAATTGTAACATACATTATTTAAATCTGAAATTTTGATGCATAATTTAATTTTTATTTAATTTTCATAATTTTCTATCTTTATTTTTTAATTTTGATTTGTAAACTCGCGTATACATTGCCATATCATATACAAATGAGGCCTCAAAATGTAACTTCCAATGCATAATTCTTTTTTTTTCTCCTTTTATAAAATTTCTTCACATTTTAAGGCCTACTAGTAGAATTTTCTGTTTCAATCTGCAGCATCAGCATTATAAACCAAAATTTATCTGGACTTCCCAACAATGCCAGACCTGACTTACTATTGTAGAAAATGTTAGTCATTCTTTTCTTATCCTTTATTCATAACCAGGGTTGGCACGGTTTAAACCAAATGGTTTTTTTCTGAAAAAAACCAATTGGTTTTTTTGTTAATTTTTTTAAAGATTTTTTTCTTATATAATTAAGTTTTCAAATTATTTGATGTACAAATAACTTCTACTTTTAACTGAACAGCTCAACTCATTTCAGCAATCAACCTGCATAAGTCACAGTTGCATCATAGTTGCACCTGTGTATATGCACCTATGTATGAATGGTCCAAGAGTTAGCATTTAAGAACAAAAAATGTCTAATTTTGGTAGAAGAAAAGATTTAGTTTGGTTATATTTTAATGAAGTAAAAAATGATAAAAGGAAATGTTGTAGAGCTAGATGCAAAAATTGTAATAAAGAAATGTAAGGTCAAGTAGCTAGGATGAAGAAACACATTGAAACTTGTAATAATTCTCAACATCATTCTGATTCTGATTCTGTTGATAATGGTAAGTACTTATTTTATCATTATTATTGCTGTTATTATTTTTAATTTTGAAAGAAAATTGTTAAAAATTTGTTAATAAGTTAAATATTTGTTAAATTCAAAATTTTTAATTTATCTGTAAAATTACAAGTAATGCATATTGAGAACACATTATGTATATCTTCATTCAGATGATTCTAAACTCTTATAAGCCCCACCAGTGGCTGAGAGGTTGTGCTCTCGAAGCTGGTAGACGGGAGGTGCTGGGTTCGATCCCAATCGCGCCCGTCGGCCTAATCGCTCGGAGTTTTCGTGGTTTTCTTTCAAGCCGTGGATTTTCTCCATGCGTGAATACGGATTAGGTTCCCTTAGAAAGTCCCCCACGAAGGGCACTCCCCCTGGGCCTATATCCCTAGTGTCGATAATTGGCCGTCAATAATCAACCCAACCCAACCCTAAACTCTTATAAAAAATTACATTATTATTTGAAATGCTATTTGATTGAGAAGATACATTATAAAAATCACATATATTATTATTTAATTTGCATATGCTATTTGATTTTAGAAAGTTATATTCTATGAAATAAAAAATATTTATGTAATTCTAAGTAATGAAATTTTGGAAAAAACAAGAAAATTTTAAATAGACATTTTTTTGTTAGAGAACTTTATTTTGATAATCTTAAAATTACATTTGATAAAAGTTTGAAAGTTTTACAAATTAATCATATTATTAAGAAAAAATTATGTGATCAGAACTGTTATTAAATGAAATTGTTAATTTTTAATTTATGCATGGCTCTTAGAGATTAACTAAGTTTTCACCAATCATAAATATCCAAAATTATAAAAGACATGGTAATTTTATCTCGAGTATTAAATAAATTATCAAAAATAAATATATCAATATGATAGAGATGTTTACTTTGCAGTAAAACAAAGAAAAAAAATGTCTTTGTATTGAATTATTGTTAATTATATGATTATGATTTTTGAAGTAATATGTTCTGTATCATTAAGCAATTCTTATTTTTATTTTTGTGTAGTTGATGTGTCAGTGTCACTATCCAGTATTTCAAGTTCTTTGGATTCAGCAATAACACAAAGAGCAACAAGTGAAATTGGTTCTTTAAAAAGGAAAAGAGATACTATGGACTTTTTTGTCAGTAAATCAACACCATCTCAAAAGCAAATGTTTGATGAACAAGTTGCTAGGTTTATATATGCTACAAATACGGCATTTAGCACTGTAGAGCATCCTGAGTTTATTAAAATGGTTCAGAGTTTCCGCCCAGAATATTCTCCACCATCAAGAAAACAAATTGCTGGGGATTTATTAGATCATACTTACAGCAAAGAAAAAGAAAAATGTGCAAATATATTAAAAAATGAAGTTGTCACATTAGGATTAGATGGATGGTCAAACATTCACAACGAACCTGTGATCTGTGTTACTTTAACAACAAAAGATGGGAATACATACTTAGCAGACACTATTGATACATCGGGAATTGCTCATACAAGTGAAAATCTGTATGATATTGCGACTACAACCATTAATAAATGCCAATCGGAATTTCAATGTTTAATACAAGCATTAGTGACAGACAATACTGGAAATGTCCGAAAAATGAGGGATATGTTTGATGAAAAAGAAGAGTTTAATATTATTACTTATGGATGTGCAGCCCATATTTTAAATTTACTGACAAATGATATAAGTTATCCAAATGTAAAAGAACAAATTTTGCATGTAATCAAATACTTCAGAAACAACCAATATGCAAATGCGTGCTTCAGAAAAGATGCAAGTACATCAAAACTAATAATGCCTTGTGAAGTTCGCTGGAACTCATTTGCTGACGCTTTAGACAGCTGTCTGAAATCATGGTCAGTTCTTGTAACTATATGCGAAAATAATAAAGACAAAATTGATAAAAATATCCAAAGTCTAGTTTCAAACATTTCATTGAAAAGAAATGCTGAAGACTATTTTCAACAATTAAAGCCAATTAGTGTAGCTTTAGATAAAGTACAAAGCCAAAATTGTACAATTGGAGAAACTGTTTTTCTTTTTAAAAATTTAAAAAAACAGATGGAAGATTTGAAACTGAATAAAGACATTATGAAAAAAACAGATACTCGTTATAAAATGGCAATAACACCAGCCCATCTTCTTGCTTATCTGTTGGATCCAAGAGCCAAGGATGCTGATCTCGAATTGTCATCGGAGGAAAAAAAAGAAGCATTGGAATATGCTAAAACAAAATTTCCCAAAAACAATTTATTATCTCTGATACTAAAATTTTGTGCCAAAAGTTCTCCATTTCAAAGATATCTTTTTGAGAATGATTTTAGTAAAGATGTATCAGCTATAGAATAATGGCATATTCAAGAAAATGAAATCAAAAAGTTCAATGATGGTGTGTTGAAAGAAGTTGAAACGATTCTTACTGCAAAAGCGACTACTGCAAATGTAGAGAGAATTTTTTCTTCATTTGATGTTGTACAATCAAAGTTACGCAACAGACTGGGTTTACAAAAAGCGGCAAAACTTGTTTTTTTGTTTAAAACATTAAACCCTAATAATCCTGTTTATTAACATAGAATCTTTATAGACATGTGTCGTACTTCCATTTTCTTAAAATTTTGAAAATTTATTCAATTTCCATGTTTTTAAAATGTTTCTTTTATATATATTTTTTAAATATATTTCAATTTAATTTTCTTACTGAAATTCAATTTGTTTTTTTAAATTGAATAAAAAAGTAAGTCTCACTTTCTTTTCTTTGCATTATTTTTATTTAAAAAAAAAATTAGTATAGCATACCAAGGTAAAATTCTACATTATATCTTTATATTCTTATGTAACACAACTAAGTGTTGCTTATTAAAATGAAAAAATATAGGAAGGCAATAGATTAAGTCTTTAAAGAATTTAATATAAATCTTGCAATTAAATACTATTAAAAACTTTTAAGTATCAACATTAAGATACAGAATCCATTCTATGAATGCAATATGAAATACATAAACATATTAATATGTATAAGTGTGCTAAATCATTTGGTAAACATGAATTACAGGTTTCATTTGGAAATATGTATATATAAACAGCAATTATTTCTTCAACTTTTTTAAAAAGTAATCTTTAAAAATTATTTAAAACTTATCACCATTACTGTAGAACCTGACGGCACAAGTGATCATGTTCTATGTATTACATAGGAAACTTTTGTATATATATAACTGTTTTGAATTTGAATGTAAATGATGTTAGCTCAGCTCTAAATAAAATTTAATGATTTGAATTTGTACATAATTAATAACAATTGTTTATTTATTTTGTTTAAACTGTTTTCAGAATATATATCTACCCTATATATATAAAATCCTAATGAAACGAATTTGTGAAACGATTTTATGAAACGACTGATTATGTTTCAGGGCTATTTTTAATAAAATATTAAACGCTTGATGATGAAATTAATACCAACTGTCCATAAAAATCCGCGGATGTCAAAACTGGTAACAGAATTTTGAAATTGGAATTAGTTTTCGAGATATTAATTTTTTTCTAATTTTAATGACATTTCTGTAATGATGGCAACTAATTACTCAGTTTTTTTGTGACAAAAAAGGGAAAAACATTGAAAAGGATCCCGATAGGGATGATTAGTTTCTTCTTATTCGTCATTTTCAAATTGAAATTGAATTTATCTTTTATTTCAATCGATAATGAAGACAAGATTGTGATTAAATTATGTTTTTCAGGAAAATTTGAAAAAAAATCACATTTCTATCGTCAGGATTCAATCGTCTGTCAGCATTTAATTTAATTTATAAACTGAAAATATTTTGAATAAATTCGTCCAAATGACGTCATTTATGTAAGCGCAAAAGAAAGGGGGAAAAAGGAATTAATAGTAATTATTATTTATTGATATCATTTTGTTATTTTTTTGTAAAATTTAATTAAACGAATTTATAAAATCACTAATTCGGATATTTGAAACGAATATATAAAATAATAATTGCCCAACTGAACGGAAGAAGAATAAAATATCCTGTTTGGTTTTCTATCCTGCTTGGTTTTTTCCGCCAAGCTTTTTAAAAAAGCGTCAAGACCCCTATAATAGAAAAGCACCAAAAGTTCAATGGGTTTGTTTTCATAACTTTTGGCAACAAATCTATGTATATTAACGAATCTATCCCTTTTTGAAGCTCGAATTACGCCAAACCTAAAAGCAAAGGATCCTATACTGGAAAAGTACCCGATTTTCTTATGGACAATATTCAAGTGACATAACATCGTGTAAAATTATCGCGGATAGCAAATTTGTTAAAATATCTCATCAATTGATGCCGAATAAATGCAGGCATGCATGTACAAAATATTTAATTTTGTATGATAAATAATTATTAGAAAATTTGTATATACATATTAATTAAAATAAATAATTTGCATATTTAAAATAACATGAAAATATGCATGATGGTGCACTAAAATAGAGAGAAAATTAAAACCTGTTACTGAAAATATCTATAATATGGTACTTTTCAACACCGTGGTTCTTAATGTTATTCACAAGCACATGGAATTTTTCTCATCCTTAAACGCAAAGGAAGAATAGAATACAGATCGTTGTTATAAAAATCAGAAAGGTAGCCGCAATTTAAACCTAACCATTTTATACAAGCTGGTTTTCAAGTTGTAATTGATTTTACTTATCAATCCTGAAAACAGTCGTCAGTTGTCACAACAGCTGTGTATGAGGCCATGATAATCAAAAAATGCCCCATTAAAACGTTAAAAGCATGGCAACCCAATTACGGATTTACCAATATTTTTAAAATAAAGCACGCTGTCATGTTTTTAGAGGCCTCGAAGTCTGAGCGGGGGTTGGCGAGCGTAGCTCGCAGGGGGTAGGCCCCCTAGTATATATATATAATTATAATATCTATGAATTTCAAAAACATATCAAGTTCTAATATCATTCTACTAAAATCTACTAAGAGATAATTAATGATATTGTGTAATCAGAATACCACATAGCTAATAATTAACTTGTGCAATCATAAAATTACCATAGCATGTGCTTCAATGGTAATTAGCCAAATTTACTCATACCTGAAGAACATTTAAAAAGAAAGAGAGAGAAAGGGGGAAAAAATTATAAATTGGAGTTGCTATGATGTAAACACAAATGGATTAATAAATTAATTATGAACATTATTCAGTGGAAAAACTGGACCACAAGAGAACCAATCAAGAATTGGATATGAAAAAACATATGTGGATGTACTCGTCAGCTTGGCTGCACCCACATGTGTTTTAAAAATAATTCAGTATTTCATAATTCTACTGGCTATATATAATTATAATATCTATGAATTTCAAAAAACATATCAAGTTCTATTATCATTCTACTTAAATCTCCAAAGAGATAATTAATGATATTGTGTATACAGAATACCACATAGCTAATAATTAACATGTGCAAACATAATATTACCATAGCTTGTGCTTCAATGGTAATTGGCCAAATTTTACTCATACCTAAAGAATATTGAAAAAAGAAAAAAGAAATAGAGAGAAAGGGAAAAAAAAAAAAAATTATAAATTGGAGTTGCAATTAAGTAAATACAAATGGATTAATAAATTAAATATGAACCATATACAATGGAAAATTGGACCACATGAGAATTAAATATGAATTGGATATGAAAAAACACATGCACATGTACTCATCAGCCTGGATGCACCCACATGTGTTTTAAATAATAATTCAGTGTTTCATAATTCTACTGGCATAATGCTAAGATCAGTAGAATCATCCAGGTACACTGAATTATTACCAGACAACAATTGGAATTATTAAAATTTGGAAATATTTAAATAGGAAATAAAAAACCATTAAGAATATACAATATATTTCACACACATCGATTATCCCATAAACTGTATTTAACACCTCACAAAATTACCACGAGATAACAGTTTTGAAATAATAAAATTAGAAATATGAACGCGTAAAGTGTAGATAAAATATTTTACTCACAATAATTATACAGAATCCTTAAAATGTCACAACTTCTGCATAATATTCACATCCACATGGCAATGCATCATACATGTTGACTAAGTCGAGTTGAGAGAAATGATTTGAAAGACAAGTTGAGAGCCCACTTTTTTTAAAACACAACCACATAAATGACACCCAAACACAAAATGATTCAAAAACACACAAAATAATTCTGGTTTTAATACACTTATAACAAAATTATATCCGTGAATATATATTACTCCATCCAATTTTAATTCCTGAAAGTAAAATTAATATACAATCAATAGCTCCCTCTATAGTTAAATTAAATATAATATTAACAATATTATCAACAACTACCTGAAAGGTAAAGTGTCGCCATCTATTGGTATTATAATAATTCATAATTAATATTTAGTTAGATATCCACTTTATTAGTTACATACTCACTTCATTAAATTTAATTATATAAATAAACTTTAAAAAACAATACTAACTTGTAGTTTTACTTTAAATTCAAATCAAATATAATACTACTATATGAATAAATCTACACAGAATTAATTCAACTTGCACAGCATTTCAGATATTCTTAACAAGAATATATTATGTAAAAGAGATATTATTTTAATTCAAATTGTTTTTGCTGCCAGCTGTGTTAATCCACTGATATTATAGACATATTATTAAATAATTAATGTTTTATTTTTACTACTACTTAAATATATATTAGACTTGTTATTAATTAATTAATGTTTAATTTATACTACATTGTAAATATATTTTATATTTCATAGATTAATTTAAATATCTAATTAAATAATTCATAAACAATTCAAAATATCTCAAAATTTATAAAATTGATAATTAATAGTATTACTACTGTTTTACAATCAAATTAATGCAATGCAGTAATTAAAATACTTGTTAAATTTAATTATTCATAGACAAAAATAAAAACTATATATATTTATATATATTGCAAATAGATATGTTTATGAGTTATAATCACCAATATATTGTTATTGTAATATTAATCATTCTTGTCAATGTTAAATTTTATTTACTGATGTGCATATATGTAATTAAAAAAGATACAAAAAAACCGGTTTTTTTGGTTTTTTTAAAAAAAAACCCGGTTTTTTGCCAACCCTGTTCATAACCTATATAATAAGCAAAATTTGCATTTTAAAGACAAGTACAATATTCTGAAGACACAAAGACACCCACCCCTCTTTAAAAAATATATATATATATATATGCTTTGTGTATAATGTGCAGTATTTTAATCAGGGTTGTTAAAAATCGTGATTTTTTTTAGAAAATCAAAAAAATCGGATTTTTTTTATTTAAATCAGATTTTTTTGATTTAAATCGGATTTTTTTGATTTTTTTAAATATTTTTATAGTATAATATTATTTGTGTACTCTGCAGATATTTATTTATATTTTCTGTATAGATTTACATATTTCTATTAATTTCATTACAATTTCTAGATAAGAATTCAAAATAATTTAAATGTAAAATTGTTGCAAACAAATTTAGATGATTCATTTAAAATTTAAAACATTCTAATATTAAATTATTGTACATATAAATATGTGTGTTATATGTATAAATTTCTATTTAATTTAAAAGTTATTAAAATTTTCTTTCGTGTATTACTCCAAATAACACATATTTTATATAACAACGTATAACAAATACAACAAAGAATGCTAAATGCATATGGGTATATATTTATTATGCATCATGCAAGAACAATTCTATAATTTTTAAGTTATGACAAAATATTAAATAGAAACAGTTTAACATTGGTGAATATCTATGAACAGATAATTGTTTAAATCATTAATATAAGATTATAGTTTAATATTAGATTACAATTCAATCTCTTACAAAATCTGGTTTTTATTTTGTAATTATTTACATATATGTAATTATATTAACATTTTTAACTATTTATGCATTTAAGGTTTTGTATAAGAACACCAATTTGGCTGCTTTATCATTTCCTAATTTATTTCTAAGTTTAGATTGAACTAAACCATATGTTAAAAAAATCCGTTCCACGGAGCAAGAAGTAGCTGTTGCTGTAAACAGTTGCTCTATGGCTTTCTTTACACTTCCCTCACCATCTGATACACAAATTTCTGAATCAAAGTGTGTTTTCCACCAGTCTAAGGGAAAAATCTTTGTTACGATGTCTTCATCAAATAAAAATTCAGAATAAGGATTAGATTTTCCTTGAAATTTCATTATCACGGATATAAAATGTGAACTGTATTTGTCTTTAGCAAAAAGTAAGGCTTTTTTTTTTCATCATTAGTCAAATTCACACTATACTATTCTAAGGCACCAAATGCAAGGTAATCCTATAACTAAAAGTGTGAAGCTATCAATTATCAGTGTTATTGCCCTCCCCCCCTACTCAGCCGTGGTCAATTTTAGAAAACAATCTTGCTTACTTGACAATATGAATGACTGCTTAGTGCTTAGCTTAGTACAATAACATTTCTTATTTATTTCCATTGCAATAAGCAATGAATTTTAGGAAAAGAAAGAGGAAAGGGATCAGTTAGTTACAGGGATTAAAGTATTTTCAATTATAGAAGAAACATGAAACTGGAATTAATTCTATGTTAGATAAACAGTCCAAATATTTATGTTATAATTAGTCCATGTATTGATCACATTATATGATCAATACATCAACATATGGGATATTGTAATTTGCAGGTAAATGTAAAACAAACTTGTGAATTATGTATAATTTGCTTTAGAGAAAGTGACTCTCCACTGAAAATACTATTATATTAAATAGATTTAACTTTAGCTTCAGCATCTTGCTTTCAAAAAATGGAAGTGACTAAGAAAAAAAAACTTTAAAAATTAGTAAGTATTTATCAGTAGTTTTGGAGAATGTACTATGGATAGATAATATTTTTAATGCAGTGTTGCATTTACTTTCATAATATAATAGTATTTTTAATCTATAAAAGTTTTATTTAATGTTATTGAAAGGTAATTTTTAATCTGAAATGAATGATTTTAACTTTTATTTTAATATGAATGAGGAATTTGATCCTTATTCAGCCAGTAAATATGAATGTTAAAAAAACTGATTTAAATCAAAGATTTTTTTAAAAAAATCATTTGATTTAAATCGCGATTTAAATCAAGCTGATTTAAATCAAACAACCCTGATTTTAATGCAGAAAATCTGAGATTTTGAAAACAATTCGGTAGAAATCTTGACTCACAAGGGGAAAAAAAGAAATCTCAAACTTAAATTTCTGTATTTACTCTTCTATATTTTGTACCTTTATTAAAATACCATAAAATTAAGATTTCTGAAATATATACTTTTAATTCAGCTCAGCAATTTTAGTTTGTGAGATGAACATGCAAGGCCTAAACCTAAAATAATCTGCAGCTCCTGATGCCGTACTACATTGTGACACTGTTAATGAACTTTTATAATTTTTATATTCGTATATTTGCTGCTTATCTTTTAATACTTATTATTTTAATCATTTCTTTGTATTTTGTCATATAAAAGGAATCATAGTTATTGTATAATTTATCATGTCTTTATTTCATGTAACTACTGTAAAATCCCGAAAGTAAGCTCCCTCCCACTTTTAAACAATTTTGATTTTCTTTTCCATTCCCAAATATAAGCCCCCTTTTTAGGGTGGGGTTTATATTTTATATATTTATTTATTTTTGTGTGAAAATCTGTCGAAATACAGAAGATTCTCGCCCTTTTTTACTTCTAAATTAATAATTAAACGGGTTTTTAAATGATTTTTTTTAATCCCGATTATAAGCCCCCCTCCCACATTAAACCCTTTTTGGTTTTGAAAAAGGGGGGGGGGCTTACAATCGGATTTTATGGTAATATATTTACTTGTGTATAATGCCCACCCCCCCCCCCCTTTTTTTTTTTTGGAAAAAAAAAATGCTTTATGTAATGTACTGTATTTTAATGCAGAAAATCTGATGATTTGAAAACAATTCTGTAGAAATCTTGACTCACAAAGGGAAAAAAAGAAATCTCAAACATAAATTTCTGTATTTACTCTTCTATATTTTGTACCTTTATTAAAATACCAATAAATTAAGATTTCTGAAAGTATACTTTTCTCACATTAGAAACTTTGTTTTAAAATATTTATCAACACCATAAATATAATATATAATACAACTAGTATTTACTAGATTTGTGAAAGGTTGAATCAAGGTTATCTATACTATTTACATGTGATTACTCTGTATTCAGATAATGTGCAATTATGATAGGAAAGAGGACAAGTTATACCGCTGCTTTCAAATGAGAACTTTTACAGTAGACTAACCCACCTATTGTAAAAGCAAACAAAACAGCTGTGGCTCGAAAATTCGATGTTAGAATTTTTTCATAGTGAAAGCATGACTTAGTAGTTTACAGCTGTCAGAAATATTCTATGTATAATAAACACCCTGCATAACAAACCTAAAATTTTGGGAGAAAAATTGTGCATTATACAAGGGTAAATACAGTATTTACTTTGTTACAATAGTCAAATGATTTTTCATTCTATGTTATGGCTATGTTAGCGAGAATTATGCTTTAACATGTACAGTAAAACTTCAAATTTCTAGATTAGTTTTGTTAACATAACAAAAAATTACATTTTCAAGAAAAGAATTTTTGAAATGTATGTATTTGTTTGTAAAAATATAATTTCCTTCAAATTCCCATTTAAACCACTGTTAAAATTTATGTTTAGTTGAAATTTTTTAAGTCTGTATTCGCATAATTCAGTGCTTCAACAATTTTAGAGTCACTCTATTTCTCTATTCTCATATTCTATAGAATTTCAAAAAAATTCATTTGTATTTTAGAAGTTTTAACTGGATAAGAAATTGTTTAAGTGAAAAACAGATGGTGTTAAATATTAAGAGGCTACTTCACTCAGACGAAAACCCCCGCTTGCTAATGTTAATCCTATGGAGGAAATATTTTAAGATATCTCGTTCGCATTTCAATATTTTTAAATGATTTTTTTTGCATTGGATAGCTGAGGTCAATTTCTATGCACGCTCCTTTGTACTTTTTCGATTTTGATTACAAGTTTTTTTATTAAGATACTTTCACTTTCAAAACCGGTTTTGAAAGTGAAAGTATCCTTAATAAAAAAAATCTGCAATAAAAATCGAAAAAGTACAAAGGAGCGTGCATAAAGATTGACTTCAGCTATCCAATGCAAAAAAAATCATTTAAAAATATTGAAATGCGAATGAGATCTTAAAATATTTCCTCCATAGGATTAACATTAGCAAGCGGGTGTTTTCGCCTGAGTGAAGTAGCCTCTTAACAAACATGGTAAGTAAGAAAATTTGTTGAAAAAATTCAAATCATTGGTTTTTAAGAAGAGTGACATAATATAGAAAGGAATATTCTGAGGAAAAAACATTGTAAAGTTTTATTCAAAGATTATGGCATAATGCTTTTTTATTTGCAAACAAATTTATCTAGTGGTAACCATAGGTAGTTTAAAACAACACTTTTCCAGGTTGTGACGTTGCAAACATGCCAGTTTGAACTATTTTACTAACTAGTAAACTACTTTGTCATACGGGTAAAAGGAACTTTTATTTGAAAGATAATGTTATGAATGTCACAGTCTCAAAAATTATAATTTCCGACATGTGTCAATTTTCTTGAACATGATGAAATATAGATTCAATTTCCCATTGCAGCGAAACAGTTAACTTTATTGGACATGTTCAACCATTGCTTCTAAGTGCATGTAAATACTGTATTTTGACTGCTTGTAATAGATGAACTTAATTTCAACATACATCACTAGCTTTTGATTGAACGAAAGCAATTTTTGTGAAATTTGTATTTCATGACATGACCTTTATTTTTTATTGCTCAAATTATCCAGACTGTATTCATAACACATTTTTTCTGATAACTGGAGTTTTACTCTACAAATATAGAATTAGTAGATCAGAGTTCATTCATATTAGATGTTTTAAAATAAATATGGATTTATTTCATATTTCCTCACAAAATTAAACAAATCTTTAAAAAATTTCCAATTAAAACTATAATTTGAGTACTACTTAAAAAATAAATAAAAAATAAGGGTATTTGAAGGCAATTTTATTTGTCTAATATTTATTGCACTAAAATAAAAATAAATAATAATAATAATATTGTTTAAAAGCTTTTAATTGTCAAAGCAGGTTATTGTGTTATTTAAACTATACTGAATATTTGATATGGTTAAAATATCAATCAGTTTCATTGATGAATCTTTATTTAGGACACATCAAGCAATTCTGATGCAAACAGTAGCAAGAGAAAGTTTGAGAATTCAGGATTGGAAGAAAACAGTAAATCTAGATGTGATCAAAGCCCTAATGCATCAATACTTTCATCGAGTAATTTGAATAAAAGGAATCATAAAGGGGAAACTTTACTTCACAGAGCTGTAATTAAAGTAAGTTCTATAATGCATATTAACCGAGTTTTTGAAATAGGTTAGTCACAAATTAGTAATCTGAATTGTTTACAATAGTTTAAAATTTGTTATTGGTAGAAATAATCAAAAACTCATTTTGCTTCACTATTTATTTTATTTTATTTTATTTTTTTTTTTTTCATTGCAACAACTAAATATTTTTTTTTTTTATTTAAAATCATGCTGTCTCTTAAGTCTTTATAAATTTTAACTAAAAAGCTAAATATTTATAAATTGGAAGTATGCTCATTATGATATAACTGATTTACAAAACATCAGCGGACTAGTTATTATTTAATTAGAAAATATAGCGTAATTGTTCTTTCAAAATTTTAGAAAATGATTTTGAGATTTGCTGAAAGTTAAAAGAAATAATGAATGAAAATTGTTAGAAATATTAATTTTATTAGAAATACAGATAGACAACATGACAAAAGTCCAAATTAAATTATACATGAAGAAAGCAGACAGCTGTTTCAGAGCTTCTAAAATTCCATTATCAGTACAAGGTTAAAAACATTAAAAACAGAATATTAACCTTGCCATTGTGGACGATTTTTGACCTTGCACTGATAAAGTTTTAGAAGATCCGAAACAGTTTCTGCTTTCCATATCTATAATTCAATTTGTGTTTTTGTCACATTGTTTATTTGTATTTCTAATACATTGACATAAAGTTCCATTCATTTATTTTAATGAATTTTATTTTCTTCCTCAACCTGCTTGTATATGGTAAAGGACAAATTTTTTTAGTTAATTTTTCCATTAGTTTTTTTTTTTTTTTTTTTTTTTTCTGTGGGTATTGTACTGTTCTCTAAAATAAACCCATTTTTTGAAATTTTCTCTACATAAAGTCTAATAAAGAATTAAAAAAATAAACATAGCTAAATTTTTACAGCTTGTTCTGACTAAGATTTTAATGTTGAGCATTTTTATTTTTCATTTTATCACTTTAATACAAAGTGGCAGCCAATTAAGTAAAAATTAAAAAAATAATAATAACCCATGTCACCTGAAACAAACCCCACACCTGACATAATCAGCTGAAAATGATACATTTTATTAAACATTATTGGTTTGACATAAAAACAATTAAAAATTCTTGTAGATTTTCTAAAATTTTACTATAACAAGAAAATCTGTAAAAATGAAGTTCATGTTTTGCCAGAATTCTGCAATTGTTAGTTTAAATTATTTTAAAACTAAGTAAGCACTCCTTAGTTATTTTTAACTTTTTTTATTATTCTAAATGGTGCATAAAAACAGAACAAAACAATAAAATTGACTTTAGCGAAATATTTGTTGTATTACTAGGGTGGTTTTTTTTTTTTTTTAGGAAACACATTGCATTGTGAGTTTTAGAGGACAGCACAATATGCATACCACGTAACATTTTATAAATATATCCAGAAAAAATAAAATAATTAAAATTTGGAAATTACTACTAAACCAACTAAGTATTGTAGATATTTGTGTGATTGTTAAGTTTTTTGGTACTTTTATGTTAGCCGGGCCCGGGTGCCAGTGATATATATGCATATAGTATACATATATATGTGTGTATAGCTATATATATGTATTATATATATGTGTGTATATATATATTACTGTTGCCCGGCTAACATAAAAGTGCCAGTTTTTTATGTAATTTGCTGATAACAAAGATGTTTACATATACTCTGTGCAGAAATTATTTGAAGACTGACTGTCATACTGGTGATTTCCTTAAATCAAACTCTAAACATTAAAAAAAAAAAGTCATATATATTATTTGACTATCTCTTTGCAAGAAGACAGCTTTGTGTAATATCAGTGTTTCTATTGCTATGAAAAGTATCTTAATCTTTGAAAGATAAATAAGTAAAAAACAACAAAATGTAAGCTGTAAATTTAAATCTCATCAAAAAGTCACCTGTAAAAAATGCAGCCAAGTCCCGTAACTCATTTACCGTAAAAAGTACTGAGATCGTATAAAGCCAAGTTTAACTATCTTATTAACTCTGAAATTTTCATTCACAAAATCACTCCTAGTCTCTACATCTTTAGTTAATTATTATTTTGTGACTTGGCAATTACTTAGCACGAGAATGTGATGTATATAGTTAGTCTTAATCAAATAATACTATAACATATTAAGGTGTAATAACTTCCCTGTGCGTATATAATTTGCTTTAGTTAAATTATCCCATCCCATCCCATAACATAGTAAGGTGTAATAACTTCCCTGTGCTGCGTAATTGCCAAGTCACAAAATAATAATTAACTAAAGATGTAGAGACTAGGAGTGATTTTGTGAATGAAAATTTCAGAGTTAATAAGATAGTTAAACTTGGCTTTATACGATCTCAGTACTTTTTACGGTAAATGAGTTACGGGACTTGGCTGCATTTTTTACAGGTGACTTTTTGATGAGATTTCACTTCTTTTTGTAAGTAACCCTCCTTTTCTTGATTTTGGGTTCTTTTTGGAGATCATCCACTGATTTTCGCTAAGCCCACACTCTGTCCCTATTATTTACAGGTATAAAAAAATTGAAGCTTTAGTTTCGTTTGCAAAGTACTGTAGATAAAAAGAGATTTCAGGTTCCTAGGCAAGCACTAAATTATGGGAGGGGGAGTGTCAAAAGTACTCTCAATTGCTTCCAGGATAGGCGCTATGCATCTGAGATATAACTCGCAGCCTTAGATACTTGATATTTAACATAAAAGAACTTTTTAGTATAAAAAGAAAGCCAAAATTAAAATTTCCGGAAATTTCCAATAAATCAAACTATATTCCTTTTTTCGATGGTTTTTTTTCGTTTTTTTTTTTAGACTTTTTTTTATTATTTACGGATTTTTTAATTTTTCCTTACTTAGTGTACAAAACCCTGCCTTTCTGCCAAATGTCAATCTTCTAGGACTACAAAATCGAATTATTTTCAAATTTTCGACTTTTTATGAATTTATTGATTTTTCGATTTTAATTTTAAGTTACCTGATTGTCATGCTAATATACTAATTATTTGATCCGTCTTCTTAGGATCATTTAGGTTCAATTTAGAGATAAATCAAGTGAATCTTAGAGTCACCATGATTTTATTTAGAAAGGACTATCAAGCCATAACCAGCCAGTAATGTCGGGAGGGTAGGGGGGAGCTGTGAAAATTTTTGTGGGGCTAACATCATTTAACAATCCATATTTCATATGTGAAGTAAATAGAGTACAACATGTGAAAGAAAACAAACCTGTCTATAAAGAAATCGCCTATATCGTAGCCAGTCTATAGCGGAACTTTTCTATAACGAAATTCGTAAACGAAAGAAAAGAAAACCATAATCCGGGGGAAATAACATAAAACAATTAGGGGCGTTGTACTAGCTAATAGGACAATTATCTTATAACGAATGTTTCTAGCAGTACAAAATCAAATTGTTTTCGAATTTTCGATTTCTTAAACATATTTCGATTTTTCGATTTTATTTTCGAATTTTTTAATTGTTCCTTTTATTGAATAGTAAATACTACCTTTACACCAAGTTTTAAGTTTCTAAGACTACAAGATAAAAATATTTTCAATTTTTGATTTTTTCGCATTTTTTTTTATAATTTTCTGGATTTTATAATTTTTTCTTATTTTGTATCCTTTATTACAAATTTTAAGTTTCTAGACCTACAAAATCGAATTATTTTTAAATTTCCGATCTTTTTCGATTTTTTTATTTTATTTTCGAATTTTATTGCGTTTTTATTTTAACTTATTCTGAATCCCAAACACTATCTTTACCGCGAATTTTAAGTTTCTAAGGCCAAAAGATCAAATTATTTAAATTTTTTTCAAATTTTTTCGAATTTTTCGAATTTTTGATTTGTTTTCGAGTTTTCTGGATTTTTTAATTTTTCCTTATTTTGCATCCTAAATACTACCTTTATTCCGAATTCCAAGTTTCTAGCGTAACAAAATTGGATTATTTGAAGTTTTTCGATTTTTTTCGATTTTTCGATTTTATTTTCAATGTTTTTTTTGTGTGTTTTTGATGTTTTCTTTTTCTGAATTCTAAACACTACCTTCACACCAAATTTTAAGTTTTTAAGACTACAAGATCGTGTTATTTTCAATTTTCAATTTTGTTCGAATTTGTTAAATTTTCGAATGTTTTTTTTTTTTTCCGGATTTTATAATTTTTCCTTTCTTTGTATCCGAAACACTAGCTTTGTTCCAAATTTTAAGTTTCTATGGCTTCGGGATCTACCCAATCTTTTTGATGACGCGAGAGTGAGTGAGTGTGTGAGTGACAAAAAATCGAAACTTTGAGTTCATATATCGTCTGCACAAATTTATGGGTATTTTTGAATTATCCATATTTTTGAATTTTTCCTTATTTAGTATCTTAAATATTACCTTTATTCCAAATTTCAAGTTTCTAGCGCTATGAAATCGAATTATTTTCAAATTTTCCTTATTTTTCGATTTTTCCGATTTTTTTGTTTTATTTTCGAATTTTATTTGGTTTTTTATTTTAACTTATTCTGAATCCTAAACACTATCTTTACTGCGAATTTTAAGTTTCTAAGATCAAATTATTTTAATTATTTTAATTTTTTTCGAATTTTTGAATTTTTTTTTCGAATTTTCCGGAATTTTTAATTTTTCCTTATTTTGCATCCTAAATACTACCTTTATTCCGAATTCCAAGTTTCTAGCGCAACAAAATCGGATTATTTGAAATTTTTCGATTTTTTTCGATTTTCGATTTTTTCAATTTTGCTTTCGATTTTTTTGGTGTTTTTGATGTTTTCTTTTTCTGGATGATAAACACTACCTTCACACCGAATCTTAAGTTCCTAAGACTACAAGATCGTATTATTTTCAATTTTCAATTTTGATGGAATTTGTTGAATTTTCGAATGTTTTTTTTTTTCGAACTTTCCGGATTTTATAATTTTTCCTTTCTTTGTATCCTAGACACTACCTTTTTTCCAAATGTCAAGTTTCTAGGGCTACGGGATCTACCTAATCTTTTTGATGATGCGTGAACGAGTGAGTGAGTGAGTGACAAAAAATCGAATGTTTGAGTTCATATATCGTCTGAACTAGAAAAGATAGAAAGTTTTAATTTTAAATTTTCGTCCTGTGTGCCAAATACTCTAGAACAGGGGTTCTCAAACTATGGTACGCGTACCAGTACTGGTACGCGAAGGTCTGGCTACTGGTACGCAGAAGTTCGATACTGGTACATAGAATAAAATACAGAATTCAGCATATTATTATGTAATCAAAAACGGACCAACTGTAGTATCAATGTCTTTATTAGCATGGAAATTTTCCAAACAATTTCGAATACGATTTAGCATGTGTAAACGCTTCTTCTATTTTGTTGTTGTTGTTGTTGTTGTTGTTGTTGTTGTTTTGTTAACGAGAAATTTTTGTTAAACAGGATTTGTACACTTTTAGCACAATTTTTTAATATAATTTCCTTTTTAATATTTAAATAGCTGAAATTGTAAACGTCTCGTTTAATTGCAGGATTTGTAATACTTTTCTGCAGTTAAATAAGGCGAAAAATTCTATTAAAAAATTGTGGTGTACGAATATGGATAAAAATTGAATTTTTTAATAAAGACCTAATTTCAAAATTAATGAATGAATTATTTTTAATTAGCAGAAGAACAGTTTTTTAACATGCTTTATAAATTGAATTATCTGAAGGTAAAGTCTGGATTCTTTGAAGCAGGAGGAGTTTGTGTGAGTAGGAGGTGTCAAAACAAAATAAAATTCCAAGTGTAATTTCATAACGCATTGTTCTGTCTGTTCTAGAAAAGCTTCTAGGAGGTGCTGAAATAAAAGTTTAATTTCAAACATAATTCATAAATTAATACATTATGTTGATGGTAGAAAAATTATTAAAAACTAATGATGATACTACTTCTTACCTGAGAGTTATTATAAAGCAGTCAGTCTAAGTATCAATTTAGTAATGGTATCAATAATTTTTAAATGTAACAAAACCTGCTAAGACGGAAACATATCACGTTATATTTTAGGATATATATTTCGTTTTAGACAGGTTCCTTTTTACAGGTTTTTCTATATTAGCTTTACGTTTGTTACCTGGTGGTACCCGGAAGCATGAACTTCGATTTAATGGTACGTTGGTCTAAAAGTTTGGGAACCCCTGCTCTAGAAAAACGAAGTTTCAAATTTTTGGGATACTCCACCGCGGAGATATGAGGGGGTCAAAAGTGCCCTGAGTTGCTTCCAGAAAAGTATGCTTACGGCTGTCCTCTCTCGACTTGGCGGAGGCACTGCCGTGCCTCCAGATCTAAAACAAACTATCCCCATCCTGTGGGATTTGTTTTTCAATGTTTTACTTTATTTATTGCAAAACATAGATTGCATCCGACAACTCATAAAAAAGTCCTCCGGCCTGTACCGGCAGGAAAAGGTAGCTTTCCTATATCTTCGTTTTAAAATTTTAGCTAATGTTACTCGAAAACAGCAAGTTAAAATGCAAAGAAACCGTTTACAAAAGGTTCGTTTACACTGAATTTGAATAAGAAATTCGCCAAATTATTGAGCTATAGCCAAGTTGGCTTCATTTATGAAGACTTATTTTGGTCGCCAAATTTGGCGAGATTTCGCCAATTGTCGCCAAGTTTGGCGAGAATTTGGCGCTAATGGATATGAATATATAGTTTTATGCGTATGATTGGGAAAATGATTACAACAATGAAAGAAAATAATTTGCGAGAAATCGCGTTCACTAAAACTTATAAATTTATATTAAAATCATTAAAATTACAGACATTACAATACACTTTCATAAAACATTAAAAACATATTAAAATTGGACGTTTCGGATTTACATGGAAAATCCCTCTTCAACAACAACATTTCACTTAGCGTAAATCATAGTTCAAAAATATCAACAAATAGAAAATGCAACGTATCAAAATTTCGAAGTCAAAGTTACAGTTATAATAACACGGAGTATTCATTCGGGATTGCACCTGCTTGACCATTATTGACCATAAATTTATCGTTGGTTTTTTGTAATGTGCTGTTTTGTTTCAAAATGTCAGCCACCCTAGAATTTCAAACTGCTCTATCTCAGCCAATTTTTAAGATAGAGGTAAAACAAAAAATGCTCTGGAATCCTTGTATCAAGTCCTAACACCTAATTAAAAAATAAACTTGATTTTTTAACTTTTTTGTATATTTATTTTAGTTTTAAAATTTTCCGTGGCCGCCATCTTGAAACAAGATGGCGGACCAAGCTGGCCAACGAACTCGGTCGAAGCATTGGTGAGCTTAATACACACAATTAGTTTCATCCAAATTAATTTATAAATACGAGCGTTATTGTATCAAATTATTTTCATTTTTCCATTTTTTTTCGAATTTTTTTATTTTTTTTTTCGAATTTTCTGGATTTTTTTAATTTTCCTTTTTCTGTATCCTAAATACTACCTTTATTCCTAATTTGAATTTTCTAGCGCAACAAAATCGGATTGTCTTCAAATTTTCGGTTTTTTTCAATTTCTTCGATTTTTTCAATTTTGCTTTCGATTTTTTTGGTGTTTTTGATGTTTTCTTTTTTTGGATGTTAAACACTACCTTCACACCAAATCTTAAGTTTCCAAGACTACAAGATCGTATTATTTTCAATTTTCAATTTTGATGGAATTTGTTGAATTTTCGAATGTTTTTTTTTTTAATTTTCTGGATTTTATAATTTTTCCTTTCTTTGTATCCTAAACACTACCTTTTTTCCAAATGTGAAGTTTCTGGGGCTACGGGATCTACCCAATCTTTTTGATGACGCGTGAACGAGTGAGTAAGAAGTGACAAAAAATCGAATGTTTGAGTTCATATATCGCCTGAACTAGAAAAGACAGAAAGTTGTAATTTTAAATTTTGGTCCTGTGGGCCAAATACTCTCTATAATGGAAGTTTAAAATTTTTGGGATACTCCAGCGCGGAGATATGGGGGGGTCAAAAGTGCCCTGAGTTGCTTCCAGAAAAGTATGCTTACGGCTGTCCTCTCTCGACTTGGCGGAGGCACTGCCGTGCCTCCAGAACAGAAAAATTTTACAAAAAGATTATTAAGCAAAAAAAAAAAAAAAAAAAAAAAAGTTATTATAAAATTTAAAATATTATAAAATGCAGAAACATTCACATAAGAGTAAACCATAATTTTTATAATCATATTAATGAACAATAGAATTAAAAGTTTACTTCTGACACGAATTTTAAAGTAAAATTAAATATGGTTTTTAATAAATCATCATTATGGTGTAATTGTCCCTTCATAAATTCTACTAAATAAAATCCAAAATGAGTTGTTACTCTTTGCCTTTTAAGCAGAAGGAGATAAAGGGTTTTACAAATGGCAGAGTAATATGTACATTTACTAGGCTATTATGTTTTGGTGTGGAAGTGATAATTTTATGTAGAAAATACTGATGGCTAATTCTTAAATACTAGAAATTTTAATAATGTAATTTCATGTGCTTTATGTTATATTGATATTTTTAATATTATACCATATTATATTATCCAAAAATACTTCTTACATAAGTAGAGTCGCTAACTTTTCAAATTTTAAAGGTGGCTTCTCTGTTGATAATGGAGGTCACAGAAGTCAGTCGAAAAGATAAAGAGACAGATCTCTTGTTATTTTATATTTTCAAGGTCAACAATACCTCTTCCCACATTCCTTCGTAATGTTTTAATTAATAAATGTTTTTCTATTTAAATTATATTATTTCAATCACTGGGTTCAACCTAGAGTCTAGCATCTGGTCTTGTAACCCGACTTTACCTGCTATAGTTTTTTTTATCGGTCAGGTTTACTCTAATTTTATCCAGGGGTAGTACTTGTCCTGAAATTCCTGAAAAAAATTAAAATGTCCTGAATATAGTAGTCTGTCCTAATATTCCTGAAATTTTGCAAGTTTTGTGCTATATCGGCATTTGAAATCATCAAATAGGGGGTAGGTGTACCTTTTTACTGATGCAAAACGATCACGAAAATCACAATTTTCTTCATACTATCGTTAAAAATAGTGATTTTTATCAATTTGCACAAAAAAAATTGTAATTTTTTGTGATCAGTTACCAAAATTCACAATTTTTATTGATTAGTAATTTAAAAATTTTGTTATTTTAGTCTCTCAGTCATAAAAAAAAATCCCAACTTTTACCAATCAGTTATAAAAAATAAAATCTTTTGCAAATTTCGTCGATCAGTGAAGAAAAAATCGAGATTCTCGTCCTTCAGTAATGCAAAAATTGCAATTTTTTAGCAGCTTGGTCAAAGGATTCTGTTAAATTACTTTTCTTTTAAATGTATACTTTAAAAAAAAAAAAAAAAATGTGTATGTAGTGTACTATTTATGATAATAAAATGTATTGAAGAGGGAGTTAAGGTTTTTTTCTGTTAGTATGCCAAGCAAATGTGTCCTGAAATATCGAAAAAAGTATGTCCTGAAATATCATCTAGGGCTAGTACTACCCCTGTTTTATCAGATTGAGTTATAATTCTTGCACGTCAGGTCCAATTTTTTCAAACAAATTTCAAGAATTTTTAGTTAAAAAAACTGCACTCTTGAGCAGAGCCGTAACTAGCCATTCCTGGGCCCTGTGCAAGAATTCACATTTGGGCCCTTTAATTAATTAGGTTTGGAAAAATGAAAAAAAAAATACATTACAATAAAAAATTTTATTAAGTTTTATTTTAATTGCACTTTTCTGGCTTTCATTTCGGCAAATTCGTTAATAACATCATTATAATTAATATTTTTAACTATATTGTATTCTATTGAAATGATAGACAGATTGGATAAACGTTCTTGTCCGATAGTTGATCGTAAATAATTTTTTATTAATTTCAGCTTGCTAAAACTTCGCTCGCACGAAGCAATAGAAATGGGAAGAGTTAAAAATATTCGAAGGGCGACACTGATATTTGGGTAAGATTCAATTAAACCAAAATCATGAAGAGTCTGTAGAATATCAAGCGGAAATGCAGTTTGCATGTTTTGTATAAGAGCCGTTACTTCAAACTTAAAACTTTCAATTTCACATGTGAAGTCGTACTTTTTTAAATCTTTGCTGTACTTAATAGCGAGATCTGCAGCCGATTTTTTTAAGTCAGCGACATTCATATGTTGTAAAGACGAGCCATACAGAAAGCAAAAATAATCACAGATGGTTCTCATTTTTTCATAACGCAAATCTATCTGAGACAACAGAGTGTCAAGAACACTGTACGTTTGTATTTTAAATAACTCTTCAGCTGTTAATTTACTTCCTTCATCTGATGTTTCATCTATTTCCATTTTCTTCATTCTTCTTTTCCTTTTATTAAGAAATTCCTTCTCTATATCCATTTTTTCAGCCAAACTTTGTGCTTCCTGGATATTTTGTTCAAAACCTGTATCTCGAAGCCCTTGTAATGTACTTCGTAAACCAGCAATTAGTTTTGTTCCAATATCTATTGACAAATCTTTCTGTTGTAATGCTTTGTTTGTTTAATCGATGTATTGTAGAATTTTATTCCATATAGAAAGTGTACAGATAAACCTATAATTAATTTTCAGAATCAAACTTTGTGCATTCGATACAGCTTCCGGATTCGAAAAATCATTTGTAATCATTTGAAGTCCTTCCATTACTTCAGGTAATTGTAAATACAGCGCTTTTATTGCTCTGGCTTTTGATGACCATCTTGTATCAGAAAAACTTTTAAATGATATTTTTAAGCACTTCATTAAAGTTTCCCAACGAATTGTTGAGGACGAGAAAAAATTAAACAACCTCTGCACAGTACCAAAAAAAGCAATCATTTCCGGAGTTGTAGATGCACCGTGGGCACCGGCTAAATTTAGATTATGAGCTGCACAAGGTACAAATATTCCTAAATCATTAATTTCCAAAATACGTGCACTTACTCCCTTATACTTGCCAGCCATATTGGCACCGTTGTCAAATCCTTGCCCTCTGCAATCCTGAATGTCTAATTTGTCAACATTTAGTTTATTCAAAATTTCAGATAAACCTTCTCCCGTTTTTTCATGAGATAGTAAAGTTTATGAAGCTTTCTTCAATCATTACCTTCCCTTTACAGTCAACATGGACATATCTTATAATCTGACTCATTTGCTCTTTTCTTGAAACATCAGGAGTGCAGTCGAATAAAATTGTGTAGTACTTTGCCTTCTTAATTCTGCAGATAATTTCATTTCTAGTTTTGTCCCCAACTAATTTTATTATTTCAGTTTGAATAGTGGGTGAGAAATAAGACACTGAAGCCTTTTTATGTTTTTCAATATGTTCCTTTAAAGTAGTATTATAATGGCTAGCAAATTCAATCAAATTTTAAAAAATGCCACAATTTGGATCTCCAATAATTTCATTTGAACCTCTAAGAGCAAGATTATATTTGGCACAGAATAGAATAGCATCCAATATTATTTTCTATATTTCACGCCATATCATTTTTTCCTTGTTAATGGAATTAATTACATAATCATCAATTGCATTTCCTGATTTTATATTCTTTTCCATTACTTTCCATTTCACATACGAAATTCGATGTTCTGGAGAATTTTCGTGTCGGAGAATAACCGGATGAAGATGCCTCCAATCATAAAAACCTATTTGTGGGTCTGAAAGATTATGCGATTTTTGCCCAAAAAGCATGCAAGGAAAGCAAAATACTGCATTTTGTTTAACGGAATATAAAATCCATTTTCTTTTAACAGTTTTTCCGGTTTTTTTTTTAAACATAAAACCAGTCCTTTGTAAATTTTCGACCTGAATCGTCTACTTTTAACATATTAAAGTTAATGTTGTCACCTTGATCTGCACCATGTGAGACAAGATAATGTATTAATTTACCAGTAACGGCAGGCCAGGAATGGGGATTATTGTAATTAAGCAGTATTTCTTCTGGAACAGTACAGAACATATTTTGTTCGGTATTATCAGTTTGTGAAACAGTACTTTGTGCAGGCTCGTCCTCTTTTGAATTATTATGGGTCAAATGTAGTGAAATACCTTGTGAAACAGCAGAATATTCGGTAATATCAGTTTGTGAGACAGTACTTTGTACAGGCTGATCCTCCTTTGAACTATTATGGGGCAATTGTAGTAAAATACCCAGTGAAGCAGCAGAATGTTCGGTATTATCAGTTTGTGAGACAGTACTTTGTGCAGGCTCATCCTCTTTTGAATTATAATGAGGGTATTGTAGTAGAATATCTTGAGAAGCAGCAGATTGCTTTTCTTGCAATGGATCGTTTTTGTTACTCGGAGAATTGTCGTTAATTGAAGGGGTAGATTCCAAATGTAGTGTTTTTTTATCACCTTGTGAAGTAGTGCTAGATTTGACCTCTTCCACACTTTATTCTCTGAGTTTTCGGTTTTTAGCCATTTACCAAACTGCCACGACATTGACTTGCATTCTTCCAATTTTCGTTTCCTTATATTTCTCTTTTGTGCACCTGACAAATGCTTAGACATTTTTAAGCTAGAAAACAAAATATTATTGTTAGCATGTTGCCTGTACAAGTATAAAACTGTTATAACGTACATAAACTACTTTTTGTAGAACGAATGCAAGCGTGTGACGAAATATCACTTGCTTGGATGCCTTTTATTTGCCATATTTCGATGTTTTTTTCCAATCAAACATTTCTCAGAAAATATTAAAAATCTAAAAATTTGTTACACATGAAATTAATTATTAAAACGTCGCCATAAAACTCAAATGTAAAAGGAATCGTAAAAGGTTTCAAACATTTAAACAATAAAGCCTCTTGTTTAAAGCGATGAAAAAAAAAATAGAAGCAAATATTTTTTTTCTTCTGCCAGTAGACAATTCTAAAGTCGCGACCATTTGTCTGCTATCCAGATTGATTAGAAGATGGGATGAAGTCTATCAAGCAAAATATAGGAAACGTTTAATTAACGATGTTGGAATAGCAGATATAAGTCTCCAGACAACAATTTCATTCACAGATTTAAAAATAAGCGAGTAATTTTAGAACTTTTAAATCAAATCAGTTGGTTGATCCAGACAGAAACAGGGCCTTTTTAGAATCCCTCCACGAAACTCTAACAAAAATGGGCCCTTTTAATTATTCCTTTAACACTTAATAAAATAATATATATAATATATAAAATATAATATATTCAATAAAATAAAATATTTAATAATTCCTTTTAATAAAACAAGCACCTTCACAAAATTTAATAATATAATAAATTACATAAAAATAACATTTTCTTGTTTTATAAATTGAGAGACAAGAAAGAAAAACAAAACCTGCATGGACCCTTCAAATTCGATATATGTTTACCTTTAATAACATTTAAAATAATAATAATAATTATAATAATAATAATAATTAAAATAATTCTTCTACAAAAGTTTTTCCAAGATTATATACATAAATATTTTCAATGATTTCACTTACCTTTAAATTTCTTGGTACTTCTTTTTCTTTAAATAAGAAATACAAATTAAAAATGTCAAGAGACATTAGAATTAGATAAAAGAGTAAACTGTGCCGTTATAAAGCACGACCACTTAATAAAATCTATTTCCGTACTTATTTTCGCTTTTCGCATAAAAACATAGAGCTCGGTGGAAGCAAAAACAGAATAGAATTCGAGACAGCTCCAATGTTGCCAAATGACTAAAAGTAAACTTTACGTGAAATAAGGAAAAGAAAATACCCAAGTTTTTTTTTTCGAAAAATTTTATTGTTCCCGAACATTTATTTCCCCACGAATTACTTGTCCTCAAAACTGGCTTTCGGAAATGAATTTTCTTTCCTAAGGTTAATGATGATATTTATTGAAATGGTTTGCAGTGTTGGAAAACGAATTCAGCGTACATGTTGCTTAGGATTTTTTTTTTTTTTTTGCATATTTTGATTTTCGGAATCAATGCTTAATTCTGAAGTCTGCCAATAAAAGAAGGGGAAGGAGGGGGGGGGGGGTTGTCCTGTAATTTAGATTTTTTTTTTTCTTCAGTGGTTATCGTTCAATTTTTTCGAAATTTTTAGGAATTAAAAATATGATGTTCCCTTAACCATTTTATGAAACAATACGCATATTTAATAGTGAAAACGTAAGCCAAATCCAGCGAAATATCCCACTTTTTTCGTCGATTTTTTCTTAGATTTTATTAATTTTTTTAAAAATATTTGTGCTCCCCCCGAATATTTCAAAATTTTTGTAGTAGCTGTAAATCCAGTCCGCCGAGATGCTGTAAAAAGATTGTGTCGAAATAGGTACGTTTATTTACTTTTAATGTAGAAAAAATATCGCTTCTGAGAGGTAAAGTGACCTGCAGTCGTGAATTTTTTAAACGAGTTAAAATTTTCCTATTTTTGAAAATCGATTGCACTGACGATTAGAAGAAAGTATCGGCATTAAGGCATATTTTTTGCTTATCGGTGCCCCTAAAATTGCGACCTGGGGGGGGGGGGGGGGAGGTGGAACGTTGGCATATTATGGGAAATGTTTACTGCGAAAACGACTCTTTTTTGCAAACATTTTTCAAAGGGCTCACAACGATATTTTTTCGAACTACTTGCAGAATTTGAAACGTAAAGGTACTAATTTTAAGACGGTATCTTCCATATTTCAAATGGTTTGGTTAAAGGAAGTTAAAATAAAACGGAAAAAAAAACGGCATTTGGTAAAAACATAAGCAAAAACACAAGTATACGTTACTGTATTCAAACTATAAGCTAGCATAAGCTTGGCAGGTACGTAGGTAAGTTGAAAATATCAGTTCTATATTAATTCGAATGTTCATGTTGATAAGCAGAGACATCTAGGATCTAAATAACACAAAACTTAACCGTCAAATCACGCAGTAGAAAGGCAGAAATTTCTTTTTCAATTAAAAAATATAATTTCTTATGCACATCATTTTGGGCCCCCCCCCCCCTTTCAGATGGGCCCTGTGCAGCTGCACCTGTTGCACCTGCCTAGTTACGGCACTGCACTTGAGTATAAATGAGTATGTATATGTTCATTTTAATACAACAGTAAAACTGATATTAGAAGACTTTTTGTGTCCATAATTGCATTAAAATATAGATTCATTTTCATTTATTTTCAGATTGAAATGTACCTGTTTCAAATCAATGAAAGTTACGTTTTGGGGCTAACCCCTTCACGACGAGCGTCTTTTACAGACTTTTTAATCTTTTACCACCGGTTTTTCAAAACAGAAATTTTCGCCTAATTGAATCGCGAAAATGATAAGATTTAATAGGGCAAAGCTTACGATAAAAAATAACTGGGGGGAAAAATCGAGGATTTTGAGCATGTTATGTGTCACATATATGTGTCGCTCGTCCCCAAGGGGTTAAGTCGGGTTAAATTTAAATACAATATTAGTGCTCAAGTTGAGTATATAATCTAATCCGTGCAGGACTCTACTGCAGTTCTTGTCATGCTATGCATTGACTTCAAATGTAATTTTAGCAGGATCTAACTTAACATGTACAGGATTTTATTGCAAACTAGTAGTAGGTGTAACATTACTATTATTTTACAAAAAAAAAAAAAAAAAAAAAAAAAAGACTTGGCCGGAGAATTAAATCCACACCCGGCCTGACTGTAGTATGCAGGGGGGGGGTGAACTTGGCCCAGTGTATGGAAAGAAAATTGGCCTCAGCGCATATGCAAGATTTTTGTAAGGGTAAGGGTGTGGCAAATGGTGAAAATTCTTATTTTCCAAGATTTAGGGGCTGCCTAAATATGCACATTATTTCAAAATCTTTCTAATCCAAAAATGCTTAATTGTGTCTGAAACTTTGGAATGAGCTAAATATTTCTGATTCTTAATTGGTTCTTAATTTTTTTTTTTTTTTCATTGGCATGTAAACGCCATTGGAAGAAATGCCACATCACTTCTTGAAATTTTATTTTTAAATACATAAACACTGTGGAACATCTTTTGGAAATTATGATATGTTTTGTAATACTACATCATGTATGCTTTATCTTTTCAGGGAGATATTAATAAAGTCAAAGAGTTGATTTCTGCTGGAGCTAGTGTGAACACTCAAGACAATAACGGATGGACACCTCTGGTAAATTTCTGTTTACGCTAAATATGTAAACTGATTTTTGTAATTTATTATATTGTAGAATGCTTTATTCAATTATAATTTTTTTAGTTCAGTTTCATTTACTAATCAGTCTCATGTAGTTAGCAAATATATTGAATTCTGCTAGAACACTATACAAAACAAAATTATTAAATGTTCACATGCCTGTCATGCATATTAAATTATCCTTGTATATATAGTTACATGTTCTCAACTTTGAAAATTAGAGTTTGATATTTTAAATTAAAAACTTTTGTTTTGTGTGAATTCTTCTAAAATTATGAAAAATAATTAAAATCATTGTTATAATATAGTTTTGCTTATTCTTAAATAATTATCAGAAGAAGAACAGTAAATAAAATAAATAAATGGTGTTTTCCTTAAGACTTCAAGGAATATTTTCAGGCAGATATAACAGGTGGGCTTGTGGTCTGGCTGTGAAAATTATTTAGATAAAATAAAACTATTTAGTCAAAATATTCATTGATTCAGAACAGCTGTCACCAACCTTTTAAATGTCACAGACTACTAAATTCATAATTTTAAATCCCATGGACCACTAATAAGAATTTTTGAATTATATAAATAAATTTGTACAATAATTATCACAGAGTTTTCATTTTATTAATATGAAATGCACCTGTTCAATATAACAAAATTATAAGTGAGGGAAGTCAAACTGTGGTCCACAAACCACAAGATACCACTATTTTTAAAATCTGTCTTATTTAATCGCAGAAAGAGCTTATTTAATCATTACGAAATCTTTAAAGGTTGTTTAATTGTAGCAAAATTATTAAGGTTAATTTAAATATTACAGGATAATTGAAACTTATTTAAGTATCCCACATTTTTAATATGATATTTGTACTAGTATTTGTTGTATTGATACTAGTTTATGATTTGACCAATGTTACTTGAACACGAAAAGCCATTTTTAATTCAAGCCAAGACCGGTACAGAGTTTTAACCTGAATCAAAGATCATTGTAGATTGCAAAACAGTGTTAACTTATGGGAAAATGCCATTGCACGATTTTTCATTACTTAATACATTTTCAAAATTTGTTTTTCTCCATCAAAATATTGACATCGGGTATCAAGGTAATCTATTTTCAAAAATTGCTTACATTTTAAATATTTTTTTCAAAAGACAGTAAACTTTGAAAATTTTATTAAAAGGAAATTTATTACCTTTTAAAAAATACTTAAGATTTAGACAAAAAAAAAAAATATATATTTTTTTTTCTACTAAATGTGAAATTTCTAATAGTGAAAACTTATTGCATGAGTTAACATGGGGTTTTACATCTACAATGATCTCCATGTTCCCTTAGTAAGCAAAATGATTGTTAAACATAAACTGGGAAAATTTTACTATGCTGTTCATTTAGACTCCTGCATAATTGCTATTTGACAAAAAATGTCTTTGAACTGCAGATATATTGTAAATTCCAAAGAATGCAAGTCTACTTCCATGTGTGCTCTTTTTTTTTTTTTTTTTTTTTTGTCTGCTCCATATTGCCATCACCAAATGTAATATTTAAACAATAAGATAAGATAAATAAGGTAAAGATAAACAATAAAAATGAAGTAATACTTTATCTGTATTTAATCCTTTGTGACTCAACAACACTGATTTTAAAAATATTTACTCAGATGTTAGAATACATCCATGTAAAAAAAAAAAAAAAATTAGAACATAAAAATAAAAAATTATTGACTTTTTTTCACTTCTGCAATAAACAGAAAATTACATACTTTTCTTAAATATTGTCAATTTTCTAATAGAAAATTGTAAAGTATACGAACTTACCTTGGTAAAATATATATATATTTGTACCTCTCCAGCCTTTTTAATTTGACAAAATTTACATATTTCATTTTAGCAATGACGATGTGAAACTGCTCAAATGATAAATAAAATTTTGGCTTAAAATATTAATTCAGTATTGCCGTCTGTTGAGATTTCTATGAACAATTTATATTAATTACTGTGTTTGAAGATAACAACAATAAACAAAATCATCTTTTTCAGCCCACTGTATTAGTAATATTGACTTTTGGGTATATTGCAGATATGCAACGCTGTGATACAAAGGGTTAATACCATTGCATGTAGGTTTTGATAATCAAGGTACATAATTTGTAAGATATTTACAAAACTTAAAGAATAAATACAACATTGTTATGATGCTGATAACTTTTGTTAAGAGTTTATTTGATAAACCTTTGAATGTTGATTTGTTTGTACCCTTCATCTTTTACTTAATGTATGAAATAGTTTTGTGTTTTGCTTTAGCATGAAGCTTGTAACCATGGCTTCGTAGAGGTTGCCAAATTGCTGCTGGATAATGGTGCTCTTGTCAATGTGCCATCACAGAAGGATAACATAACTCCTGTTCATGATGCTATAATCAATGACCAGTTACAGATTGCTATACTTTTAGCTTCCAGAGGAGCAGATATGCATGCTAAGTAACTATATTAATACATATCGAAATGAATTGCAATTGAGTTGATGAATTTATTATTGAATATTATTTTGTTTTTCTACTTTTGAATTTTTTATTTTTTTTTTTTACTAAGTAGTTTAAGTTTTAAAAATCATATTCGATTAAGTTATATTTATAAAACATGCTTATTATTTTATGGATGTTTGATAATGATAAAATAAAGCTAGTAGGTTGTATTCACAGGCCGAAAACCCTAACATTTTTCAAAACTATTTATATCATACTGCACCATAGAAAAACATCACAGCTAAAATTTTTACAATTTGCAGTATTAATATTCAAAGATTTTTATGTTATTTTACACCTTTTTTATATAATTAGTGCAATAAAATTTACTATTTCATTGACATTCATACTTTAGAGGTAGTTCTACATCATTCTTACACAATGATAATGCATCACCATTGTAAGTTTATTAATATGTGAAAGATAAACAAAAACTAATAATCATATGCAGAGATCTTAACTTTTTCCAAAGATGGAAGTCCTTTCTGTAATGAGAACTGTGATTCTCAACCATTCTCACACTTGTTAGTAATACAAAATTATCATATTTTTCTGGTATGAATGGGAATATGATTCTTAATGATTACAGATAATCTGTAATTGTTGGCATCTCTGCATAGTGAAACATTCTGAGAGCGAGTGATAATTAGTGAAGAAATAAAAAAATAATGTAAAATACATAAATTTTTTTCTTTAAAAAGTGTTATAAAAGAACAACAAAATAATAATACTCCCAAAAACTTAAAATAAGTCCAGTAGTAGAAATAGTACAGAACGGCAGCGAGCACTGCAGATTATTTTACACCTTGCAGATTAATCTAACAGCTTAAAAAAATTGCTAAAATATACTTTGTCTTTAGATTTATTGTATCTTATTATTTTACTCTCTTTGTAAATGCAAAAATTGCTTATTTTATGGGTTACTATAATGTCTTATGATAGTAATATTCGTCCATCATTGTTGGGTTACAGATAAATTTTGGTTTGCTGCAGATAAGACCCAGAAAATTCTGCTACTGGAATAATAACTAATAAATTCTTATAATAAAGTAAAAAGAAAAAAAAAACTAGAGACCAAAAAACGAAGTAAAGAAAAGCTATAATTTAAAATATATGCAGAGCATAATGATGACGCCCTCCCCTTGCAGCAAAGCTTTTGTATTAGTGCTCCCGAATATACGTATAATATGTTTAAAACGTATTGTAATCGATAACAATTTTGGATAGGTATAATATGGAAAAAAAGTTTAACTATGTATACGTTTAAACGTATATAAACATATAATCAGAAGCACTATTTTGTATCTTCATGTTATTTAGCTTTTTAGAATTTTCTAAGGTATAAATTCAGCTTATGCTGTTTTTAATAACATTTTGCAGGGAAAGTGTTTGAAAATGGTCAAATTGCAATGAGCAAAATTCATTTTTCTCAGTTTTTTTACTGTTGAATATTTATAATCTTTCATATTTGCATTTCTAATTAAGTGCACTTTTTCAGGGAATATTTTGATTTTTTAAAAAACATTTATTGTTATATCTATTGGAGAAAATCTGATAGATTAAGCAAATTTACTAAAAGAATTGAAGCTTGGTTTAAAAGAATATTATGTAAAAAAATGTACAGTCTTTAAAATGCTTAAAATGAGATTGAACACTTGCATTTCATTGTATTAATTTAATATTAAAAATTTTAGAACATGTTTGGGATATACTGCTCTGGATTTATGCAAAAATGAAGATGATAAAGCAGCCTTAATAGAAGCTTGTTCACCATTTATAAAAGCCAATATTGATCTTCCCAATAACAAAGTTAGTAATGAAATAGTTTTTTTTTCTGTTATATTTTTAAGAGTCACATTATTAATATGATTTAATTCAGTGAAAAACAAGATATCATTTTGTACTAAGAGGTAATATTTTTGAACTGCAGTTATTTTTTGTAATTGAACTAAAATATTACATGTAAGATATTAATTTACAAATGACGTACATTTTTTTTTTTTTTTTTTCCCTAAGATGTTGATTATTTAATCCAACATTATATTTGTGAAAGGTAAATAAAAGTTTTAATAAATTGGTATCTATGAAAGATAAAAGAGACTAACTAAATTTGATTGTGTTTTATGGCTCATTTCATCTAAAATCAACAATATTTTGAAAAAAATTGTGCCACACAATTTTTGATTTTGATGGTATTAAGTAGGTGATATGTACCAATCTTGTGAACTCTAAAACTGCTTTTGGTATCTCTTTAAAAAAAAAAAAATTGTATCTGGAATATAGCCATGTTATTTTAATTTATTTTACCTGCAGATTTTCACTTTTAATGAGATGTTATTTTGTTTTTTCCTTTCATTTTGTAGCTAGCTGTATAAGGTTCAAAGTAAAGCAAATAACTGAGCAGCAGAGCTCAATGTTATTTATTTAAGGCTAGAAAATCAGTTGAAAGATATGTACATGTAAAAATTTGTGACCTCTGTTATCCGACAAATATTTATAAGATTTCCGATATTTATAAGAACAAGCAACCAAACAATACTCTTTCCACTGGGTTTAATAAATGCCCTCAGCCAAAGTAATGCTTCATATTGACCAAAACATATGCAAGGCAAACGAATAAAATTATGATGAAATAACCTGTTACCAAATTGTACCTATTGAAACTTCAAGAAATTTTTAAAAATGTTCACTATACCAAAAATAACTTTTAGGGATTGTTTGGCCACTTACTGTGTATATAAGTCAATTGATTACATAAAAATCAATATGCAGAATTTTCGGAAATTAATTACTATTTCATAACATAGGTTAAATGAGGTTACATAAGGTAACAGAAGTTATCAACATCAACTTAATTCAGTGATTTTGTTCTTCTCATATATTAGAAAATATGCTTATAATTTAGTACACTTTTTTTTTTCTAATTAAATGAATTAATAGCTAATTTTGAAGAATAACATCTGTAACTCCTGTTACTTGTATGGGATAACTGAAGTTAAATTCACAATGTTTTTAAAACAAATTCTGAAAACAGATTTTTTTTTTTTTTTTTTTTTTATAAACCTAAAAGTACAATTATTTGATAGAAATAAAATATGGTCTTATTTTATTTGTAGCTACAGTATAGAACCATTTATCCAGAACAATAAAGGATAGATGTATTCTGAATACAGTGAAACCCCGATTTTACGTTTCTCAAGGGACTGAGTAAAAAAAAATGTAAAATACGGAAAAAACGTAAAATACAGGAAATACATAGAAAGCAAAAAATCGTAGAAAAAACTAAAAGTTGTAAAGATGACTCTTTTAAAAGGTATTACAATCTATATTTTACGAAAAGAACATTATTATACATACCATTTTAAGATCATTTTAACACATTTAGATGCGAATCCTGGCGTTTAGGTTGAAAATAGTCCATAATAGTGGATTGTAGTCATTGAGTTCAAAGTGAATGCAGCATCTTTCAGGATTGAAATACTTTGCAAGTTTTTTTCCTGGTCTTTATGAGAAAGAAAATAGTCTTTCACTATTTGTAAGCTCTTCAATGCAATATTGAAAGAAACGGGCTGTGCTTCTGTTTCTTCTTCTTCATCTTCATCGGTGGACGAAAAGTCCATAACGTCGGCTACGGATGGAGCAGTAGCTCTTTCAGCTTCGCATGTTGCTAAGTTTTCCGGGATGTAATCGTCGAAGTCATAGATAACTGTTTCGATGTCATTCTCCGAGTCTACTGCAAATGATTCTTCATCTGTTCTCGATTCATTAGAAGCTATGATTCTGCTTTCTTCAAAACAATGGGAAATGCACTGTTGTGTAACGTTTCTCCGCGACGCAGAAATAAAATGCATAGCCTCTAGAACACTTAACTTTAATTTGCAAGCGTCATTTAGGTTTCCATTTTCTATTTCAGCTACAGCTTTCCGGACGAGTTGCTTTCTATAAAAAACCTTGAAAGATCGAATAATGCCGAGATCACAAGGCTGCAATTTGCTTGTGCAATTTGCCGGAAAAAATTCGACATGCACATTAGACAGCGGCAAAACCAGATGTGCACTGCATTGATCAATGAACAAAATTATTTTACGATTCTGCAACTTAATTTTTTTGTTTAGTCTGCGCAAAAAGTCTTCGAAAAGGGGTTTGGTTATCCACGCATTTTTGTTTGCTTCGTACTTTGTTGGATAACTTCTCACGTTTTTGAAGCATCGTGGGTTGCGCGACTTTCCAACAACAAGAGGCGTCAGCTTCTCACTTCCATCAGAATTACAGCACAGTAAAACCGTAAGACGCAATTTAGACATATTCCCTCCATGGCAGGAGTCTCCTTTAGCAACGTAACTTAAGGTTAAAGAAAAGTCAAGTCTTATCCGCATTGAATACGTCCATTGGCTTGTATCCTTTGGTCAAATTTGGTAGATTTTTCTTCCAATCTTCTATTGTAGATTCATTTACACTTGATGATTCTCCCGAAAGCGATCTATACACAAGATTATGTCTTTTTTCATCCGATCAATCCAGCCATTTGAAGCTGTGAAGTCTTTCAAACCACCAAGCCTATCAGCGATTTCTAGAGCTTTTTCTCTTAGTATTGTGCCATTTACAGGTACATTCACGGAACGAGCTTCTTTAAACCACTTTAATAAGATACCTTCTAGTTCGTCATACGGCGATATTTTCAATGTTCTCCGTTTCTTGGCATTTTTTTTCTCCCACTTTCTCTGTTTTTTTCAATGCATTCTTTTTTCTGTAGTATGGATTGCAGGGTTGTCACGGGAATTCCTTGCGATTGAGCGAACGCTACTTTGTATCCGTGAAATTCATCAAATTGTTTAACAATTTCGGCTTTCTCAGCAACAGAAAAGTTTTTGCATTTTTTACTCGTCATTTTGGCACAAAAAGGTTAGAAATACGACCACCGCGTGCTAAACAGCAACTGAATCTGAAAACGTGAGGAAGGGTAAGGACCCCTTTAACTCCACGATGAAAGAAATGAACCACCCCATCTGATTGATAACTGGAGTGTCTCTTCCCCTGCCCATCTCATTCCTACACCAATAAAATGTGTTGTTTCTGTACTTTGCTTCCCCCCTCAGCTGTCTGGGGAAGGGAAAGAAGCAGGCCGCGACAGCAGGTGTTCAACAAAGGAGGGGGGAAACCAGTTTCAGAAGACAGGAGTCTGTAGAATGCGTTTCTGTTTTCATAGATTACATAACTTTCAACAAAGTGGATTAGTTTTAAAAAAGCACAAAAGGAAAAATTATTGCTTATTTTAGAACATTTTTTCCTTTTTTTACTTTCTAGAGAAAACGTAAAATGCGGGAAATTCCATAAATAACAAACTTACGAACCGGGTTAAATTAACATTACAATTATACGGAAAAACTGGGACTTGATGAAAAAAACGTATAATGCGGGAAAAACGCAGATTCGGGGGACGTAAAATCGGGGTTTCACTGTAATTGGCTTTTCTGGATAACTGGTTGGACATCAAAGCAATGTCCATTTGATCAGATTGGTAGAATGTATGTAACTGTGTAATTGTTTTGAATTTCAAATTAATTATTAAATTACAAAGATTAAAAATCAAATCCAATCAAGATCAAAGATAAACTTGGGTTTGAAAGAATGTAATTTATGGGAATTCCTTAGAAAGAACATTTCTGTCTGCATAAAAATAAAAAATCCACTACATAAATAAATATGCTTCCAATTCATATCCTAGATGTTGGCACCAAGTTATACTATGAATATGGTAATCTATCAAGCAATGTGCATGTTAAAGTCGCACTGCATGTCATTTTTTCTAGTAAGATTCTGGAATCAGTTAATTGGAAATATTCTGAGTAACTGGTTTTCTGGTTAACTTGTTTCCAGATAAATGGTTCCATTCTGTATTTTAAAATTTAAACATAAAGGTAGTGAATAACTGGTAACAAAAGTTTACAGAGAGTAAAAAAAAAAAAAAAAAAAAAAAAAAAAAAAAAAAAAAAAAACGAGAAAAATGCCACTGTACCTAATGTTTTTAACAAATATTCAAAACTGGCAAATGTGGCTATTTGTTCGCTTATAAATATCACTTCTGTGCTTCTTTTGACAAGAATGGAAAAAAAATTATATGTGGTAACAGAAGTTACACAAACCAGGGACACCCACATTTTAGTGAAAAAATATAACAAAACATGGACGTGAAGAATTAATTTATGTAATATTTTAATTATAATAGTATTTTCTGTTATAATAAAAAGCTTGTACATGAGATTGAGAATATTATAAGTACTAAATAAAAATAAATAATTTATTTCAAAAACCTTAATCTTTGACAGTAAAAAAAAAAGAAGAAAAAAATAATAATTTTTTTACTTCTGACTTTCGACAGATTTACACGTTTTAGGGGTCAGATATTCCGAAAAACATGTTTTTACAAAATGTCTGTTTGTTTTTATGTTTTTGGCTATGGCCAGCAGGTTCCACTTGAATTTGGGAATATTTCGACGAAAGAGGGGTGCTGTGATCACGATTTTTGTTCCATGTTTTTGACTATGACCTGCAAGTCCCAGTTGAATCTAGGGATGCCTGGAGGAAGCGCTGTGATAGCCATTTAAAGATTTCAAATTAAAAAGAATGTAGAATGTTTAAAAAAAAAAAAAAAATTTAAATCCTAAAAAAAATTTTCATTAAATCTTCGGTTTTGATCCAAGGATTCCAGAGCATTTTTTTTGTTTTGCCTCTACCTTAAAAAAAATGGCTAAGATATAGCAGTTTGAAATTATAGGGTGGCTGACATTTTGAAACAATACAGTAAGATTCCTCCATAAATGGATCTAATTTATGAGTTTTAGTGAACATGATTTCGCCAAATCTTGTTTCATTGTTGTAACCCTCATTTTAACACTTACATGCTTAACACTATATATTTATATTCGCCAACGTCAAATTCTCGCCAAGCTTGGTGACAATTGGTGAAATATCGCCAAATTTGGCGACAAAAATACATTGCCAAAGGACATTTCGTAGTTTAGTATAATACATCAGCTGCTCGCATCTAGGTAACCCGACGATTCAAAAGCAGCTGATGAAACAGTAAATGAAACAGTACATCAGTAAATGAAAAAAAAAAAAAAATTTCCGGTGTGATAGCAAATTTTGAAGCTTTTACATGTAAGAGATAGAAGAAAGTTTTGGGATTGGCATATCAGACTAGTTTGCTTAGTAAATAAAGTCTTAAACATACTTAATATATTCTTATAAGGAGCAAATAAGATATATCAAAAGTGGTAATGACACTTAGTAAAAGTGCTGAATATCTTGGCAAGGGAAAAAAAATCTTCATTTACAGCACATGCATTGATGTGTAAATTTAAAATGACCCAGTCCTTTATTTACACACTGGACATGCAAACACCATTTTTGAGCTTTTTACTAAAGGTTGCAGAATTTTTATATAAATTAGCAGAATAATAAGATGGGACTCATTTCAAAGATTAAACAATAGACTTTCATTTGTGACATTCATATTCATACAAAAATAGACAAAATAATAAATAAATAATTTTCAATTATTCTTGTCATTATTATATTAGTTTTGATGTCAATTAAATTCTGTTGTTGCTTATATGTACTTCTTTAAAAATGCATTAATTGAAATTTTTGTTGCTATTTTAGATTGAGAATAAAGATAACAACAGAATTGTGTTGCTACACACTAGTCTAAATGATAAACAAAAGGAGCAACTACAAAAATTTGCTCAGATGGTCAAAGCTGATATTGTGGACAACTTTTCTCAAGAAGGTATTCATTCTACAGCTGTTTTTGTTTGTGTCTCTCTATTCTAAAAAAAAGTAACAAACACTGCTGCCAAACATTAACGGCTGCTGCCATCTTTGAATTTATTGTGAACAGGACTCTTTCTCGGCTTATATTAAAATAAGACTATTGCATGTAAAACATGAAAAATGGCAACATGATGAAAGCAGACTGTTTTTAAATCAGAGAATTATTTTAAGCGCTATTGAATGTTGAAATCGATCAAGATAGTTTATAAGTTATATACAGCGTTGGAAAATTTTCAAAAAATCTTACCAGCCAACAGTTTATTTTATCAACCAGCAAGATGCAACATACAGTTAAAAGCTGTTATGACAAAATGTATGCGACTGCAAAATAGTTAGTTACTATTACCACAATAAATTTTCTTCTTTTTAATAAAATTAAGAAATATATGCAATGTAGGAAAGTTTAGTATAACTTTTTATTTAAAATTTCATTATCTAAATACAGATTTATTTCATATTTTACTTTCTGTTGCCAAATTTTCTGTATAATAATATTTCCAAACATTTTTGAATTGGAAAATATATTTACACATGAATATTAAACAAAAACGAAAAATCATGCGTCAAGCATAGATTATATAACACTTTCCAACACTTCCAAAATAATTTTACAAATCTTCGCTGTTTAATAAGGTGAAAGACGATATCTAAGTAAACAATTTGGAAAAAGCATAACATATTTCAAAGCCCAATTTCAGGAATTACCAAAAATACTCAGAAAAATATCTAAATTCTTTTGTGCAGCCCTGTATATGATCTATAGATTTGTATATATACTGCATAGAATGCTAAATTTTTGTTCAATTATTAAACATGTAGCACAATTTAAAATTCTTCCGGAATTTCCATCAATAAACAGAAATGTACTCGAGAACTTTTGAGCTGCCCTGTATATGATCTATAAAATGTATACATACCAAATAATAGACAAAAAATGAGTTAAATTTAAAAACATGTTCAGTAACTGAAAATGCACTTCCATTTATTATTGTTAACAGACAGTACCAAATTCTTTTGTGCTATACACACAATATTCTATAGTAAGCCTCTTGTAATGCACCTTAGTGATATATATCAAATTAAATAGTTTGAAATAGTGAAACATTATTAAAATAAACCACAACGAATTTTCTTCATAGACCGTAACGGAATTCTGTATGGTCTGTAACATAATATAACAGAGTGCCTCTGTAAAGGAACTTTGAGTGCTATGCACACCATATTCGCCATATTCTATAGTAAGCCTCTTGTAGTTCAGTTGATATATATTAATTTCAATATGTTTGAAATTGTGCAACATCATTAAAATAAACCGCAAATGATTTTCCCCCCATAGACCGTAATCTAATGGAATTTTTTTGAGTCCCCCTATAAAAAACAACTATAAGTGCTACATATTTCATTTTCAATACCGAAAATGCCATAGTAAATCTCAATAACATATATCAAGTACATAACAATCCGAATATATTTATGTGTGTTAGAACATGGACAGACAAACCGAATTCATAAACACTTTTCAACTATTTTGGAAAGTGTTAAAAAGAAAGAAAACTTTAAAATTGTTACATGTGGAAAGCATTTAATGGTGAAAATTACATCATATTTAAAAAGCCCAAACAATATTTCCAAATACTTTTCAATTGAAAGATATACATGTGAATATTAAAAAAAAAAAAAAAAAAAAAAAAAAAATTAAATAATTAAATTATGTGTGAAAAGCATTAAATGTGGACAATCACATCATATTTAAAAAGATTTTCTTATAGCATCTAAAAGAAAAGTTTTCTCTCAGATGTTATTATAAAAGTCTAGGAGGCAGCTACATTTTTTACTTAATCATTTTATACGAGCTAATTGTCAAATGTGTGATAGATCTTACTTAATCAATCATGAAAACACCTGTCGTGATAGTAATGGATGCAGTGTTGGAACCTGAAAAATCTTCCACATTCAGGTATCTTTTAAAAACAGGGTAAATTAGCATATTTTTGGACCCTGCAGAAGTTGGCAAGCATAAGTCGTAAGGGACAGAGCCCTAGTCTTTGATAATAGTAATAATAATCATTAAAAAATATAAATATTCTGATTTATTATTTTAACTAAATGATGTATTTTATTTCGTTTTCTTAAGTTATTTTGCATGACTATTTTTTCTCTATATTAATCTCTCGTTTTAAATAAAATTAGTGAAAAAAAAAAATTCCTCTCTTTTACAGTTCAATTTTCTTACCCATGTGTTTGTCATTTTAAAAGAATTCTTTTAACATAAAAGTCTTGTTTGAATGTGCGAGCACTTATTTTGCTATTCTTTTTGCAGTTACTCATATTGTGACATCATGTGATAGCAATGGAAACTGTACACGTACCATGAAAGTACTTTTAGGGATATTGAGTGGAAAGTGGATAATGAATTTTCAGTGTAAGATTTTCTTCAAAACCTCTTGTTTTTAAATATTGTGCTGTTTAAATTTTTTAAGCATTTTTAATTATGTACATTCTTAAGTAATTCATTATTTCTAAGATTTTTAATTCCTTTCTAAAAAAAATACCTTAAATAAACTTATCTCTGGTATAATTAGCAGGATTAGGTTTTTACCAGGTGTAAGTATAAAGTGTATACAGAATACTATAGAGTTAATAAATAACTAGGGATGTAACGAATAGTGATTTGGCCAAATACCGAATATTCGGCGGCCAATTACTGACTTTAAAAAAAAAATTTAATTGTTTATTTTTTTTTCAGTTTTAAAATCAAAAATTAAATTAAGGACTAATTGAAATTAATTTTTTGTTTGAGTGTTCAAAAATCATAACAGCTGAATGTATTTTTTGTAATATTTTAAATACTTTGAGCTGCCAATAAGATAACATATGACTTTCAAAAATATAAATAATAATTTAATTCATAATTTTGTATTTAATCCATAGATAGTTCTAGTAATTTATTTATATTTTATCTAAAATAGAAACTCATTACCTCTGTAAAAATTAAACTTATTAATTTTCATAAAATCATTTCATCCCCCCAAAAATAAGAACTTGCATGTGTCCTCTGTCCTTTTAAAACAAATGCAGAAAATGTTCAAAGGCTTGCAAATTTAGCAAGAAAACATCGCTCAGCTCCTGCAAGCACAGTGCATAGTGAATGTTTGTTTTCTGAAGCTGGTAATATATATGAAACCAAACAAAACAGACTTCCTGAAAATTCTGAAAAGTTATTATTTTTGCATCACAATTTCAGGCTTTACAGTGATAAATAATATTGTTACCCCTGTATGTTATTTTGAAGTAACTCATTAAACTTTTTTTCAGTATAGGTAATAGTTTCTTTTCAGTGTATCAAACTCATTAGTTCGTTTAAGCAACATCTAATGTTTAATTTTTAATTAGTAAAGTAATTATATAGTCATATATTTATTCTAATTTTTTTTTTATTTAAAAGTAAAACTAGAAACTAGAAAAATGATTTAATTTGTGAAAGATTAAACATTTTTACAAGACAGTAAAATATTTGTTTTTAATATTTATGAATTTTATTGTTTAAGAAACTGTTATCATTATAAATCAGATTAAAAAAAATAGATATAAAGTTAATATTTTTAAATTCACTGATGATTTAAAATTTAAATGTCATATATATTTTGCATTTTAATGTAAAATAAATTAATGTTGCAATACTTACTTAAATTCACATGATGCCTAAATATGCAGCAAGAAAAATATTTCTATTTATGTAATATCATTATATACAGTTATTTATAAATTGTCATGTAGCTTTAAAATTGAGCAAGTATTAGGATTTCTTTTTCTTATAATAATTTATGTATTTAGGTACAATTTTTTTAATATTATTTGTTGAAATTATTTAAAATCACATTTTGTTTTGATTTTCTGGAACTTATTTAACCAAATATCTTAGAATATTCGGCCAAATATGCAACTATTCGGCAAAATATCTAATTATATTCGGCTGAATATCTGTTCAATATTCGGCCATGCTGAACAGTGGCCGAATATTCGTTACATCCCTATAAATAACTAATCAATACACACACATAAAACTCATATATTTTTTATATATACTGACATAGTAAGTTCAAATATATTATTTCAATTAGTTATACATTAAATAATTTTAAATGCATTATCCTTTTAGTACAATTAAATAATCCTTTCAAGTTAATTTTTCTTCACATCAATGTTCTTTCACTATACATTACGGCCTGTAATGATTTTATGGGAGTAGGAACCGAGTATATATATTTTCCAAATTTATTTTAGTTACTTTTTTATTCACTCTGGTTCTGGTAACTAGTGAATCATAATTTATTTAAATTTTCTCTTTTTATGCTCTGTGCATTATCCCAAAATATCATTATAGGCTTAGTTAGTGTTGGAATGTGTAATTTACACACTGTTCATAATGCATTTGGCAAAGGTACTACATGTGAGTCTTTCTCAAATATCACAGATTTCCTTGAAAATACATACTGTTGGTTTGGAAAATTTCCATCTTGCCAAGAAGATTTAAGAACAACAATGGAAAATGCAATGCAGATTTTGTAAAGATTTTGCAGTTTGCTAACAGCTGATGGTTAACAATTGTCCAGGTTTTCCAAAGAGCCCTAGAATTGCTTCCAATATTGAAGGTATACTTTCTTGAAGACTTGCCCAAAGACAATCATAGACTGATAAAAAATGATCAATACATGTGCATTAAAAAAAATGTTAGAATCTCCGTTGACACCTGTCTATTTGAACTTCATGATTAGTGTAGGGTATATTTTTGAAGAAATTTTGAAATTATTTCGAGAAGTCTACATTGATTCCCATTTTGTATATAATGAATTATCAAAACTATTATTGAAGCTTATGAGACGTTTTGTAAATGAGTCTGCATAGAACAATAAATATGGTGAAGAGTTAGTGGATATTGATATTCACAAAGAAACAGTTCCTTTGAAATCTTTAAATGTAGAAAATAACACTAAGGAGTTTTTGCTGCAACTGCCTTTAGACTTAAAATTTGAATTTTTAGCAGATACTAAAGACTTTTATATGAATGTCACCAAGTATTTGCAGGAGAAGCTACCCTTGAAAAGTAGGCTTTTGAAAAATTTAAAAGTTTTGTGCCATCTTAGAAAGGAACCTGCCAAACAACATTACTGTCTGTAAGATGTCTGGCCAATATATTGCCTCAGGTAATATCAGAAAGTGATGTCGATAAACTCACAGATGAATGCGGAATATCTATGTAAATGATGATGATATCTGTGAAGAATGGAGCTTTAATGTGACCTGACAACTGATGGATCACCACTGGAAAAATGTCCTTTCCATGGCTGATAATGAACAACTTCCTAAATACAGATATTTGGGGATTTTAGTGAAAGCCATACTAACATTTTCACATGGGCAGGCATCAGTGGAAAGAGGATTTTCTCTGAATAAGAGAATGCTAACATCAGAAAGATCCTCTTTAAACCTCCATGCAATAGGAGGTTTGAGACTGATAAAAGATGCTGTTGATGGGGAAGCTATAGGTGCTTGCATAACACAAAAAATGATGCAGTTCTACAAAGAAGCATACTCCAAATATGAAATTCAAAAGGAATTTCAAAAATCAGTAAATGAATATAGAAAATCGGAAAAATAAAAATAAAATAGTCCTGCAACTTCAAAAAAGAATAAAATGGTAGAAATTACAAAAAAAGTATTGATTCTGCTGAATCTATGATTGATGAAAGGAACAAAAGACTAAAAAATAGACTAAAGAGAAAGTGCATGCAAGAAATAGAGGCTGCACAAGCTGTTATAGATGCAAGCAATAAAAATCTAAAATCTGCTAAAGATAATATTGCTGAAAAGGATTAAGCATTAACAATTCTAAAATTTTTTAGAAAAAGTGTAAATAGAAAAAAAAAAAAAAAAAAATTACATTTCAGGGCTTTTAATAAAGTCAATTTTACATGTAAGTCATCATTTCATACTAAATCGAGGATACTCTACAACATTGTAATTTACTTTTTTCATGTACTGTTTCTGAGATAAGAATGTTAACTCTGTCGTTTGCTACTACATAGTGTTGTAAGTGATCTCATTGTATTGTGTATATACCCACTTTACTATACATAGACACCACATTTATGACTATAGCTGTTACCATTCTGAAATTAATAATGGTAGGTAGGACTTTAATAGGCATCATGTATAGTTAGATAAAAATGCAGTTAAACTACAGATTATTTTTCAAGTTATACAAAAATACAACATAAATTTTATTTATTATTTTTTCTGTAATTTGTTACTGTCATTCACAAATTGTTGTGCAGAATGCATTTTGCACAAAAGAAGCAAGTTGTGGTCATGTGATCTGGAGAATAGCATATTTTAAAAGCAATATTGATATTAAGATTCAAAGACCTTTTTAATGATTATAACTTGTTTGAATAAGTGGAAGAAATCTTTCAGCAACTACAGCCTGTATCCAAAGCATTAAACAGCCTCCATTGTTATAATGCAGCAATAGCAGATGTTTAGTTTGAATGGCTGAAATTAGAAAATTGTGCTGAATTAACTCCACATAAAGATCTGGTTATAAAACGAATGGACTTGGCACTATAACCATTTCACTTTTTGGCATTTATGACTAATCTTAATAGGGTGTTTGAATGTTTTAAAAAAATGATAATTTAATTTTTACTGAAAAAAAAAAAATTCTTCAATATAATTTTTTATAGATGTGAAAAGACAGAAAAATTATGTTTTTTTCACTATAGTAAAAAGGTGTTTCTCCAAAGGCACCATCCATAATTCCAAAGAGATCCCTTCCTCACATAAATTAAGTATATTATGATTTCTTATTAATATAATCTACCATTTTTCATTATTAGAATTGCTTTGAGCAAAACAATCTTCATTTAAAATTCTATACAGTTTTGAAGTTATTCTGCAAAAATAATTTATTATTTTTTTTAAAATTGTATATAATAGTTTTAAAATTACCAGATTGTGATGTTTTTTTTTTTTTTTTTTTATATATATATATAATTTACATACTTTTATTTTCCCCAATGGTTTATTTTTAAATTATCTCTATAGAAACCAATTTTTAAAGTGAAATTATAAAAAAAATATATATATATATATATATATATATATATATATATATATATATATATATATATATGCATCTGAATTTGTGAAAATGCTTAAAAACTATTGTTCAATTACTATAATTTATTGAAAGGTGGGATTTACAGTGCTTTTATACACAGCTGTTTGGACAGAACACTAATATTTTTTCTATTTTTTATTAATTTAGTGATAATTAAATTTTAAGTAAATATATATTGCTTATTAAATAATAGTTGTTCAACGAGTTTATTCTCTGGTCTGTACTTAAGAAGCCACATTCAAAACATTACTGAGAACCACAGGCTTTCTCTGCTGCCCTGCATATAAGTTTGACATTCAGAGAATCCCATAGTTTTTTAAAATTAGGTGATATTGTAGAGGTTTATGTTGAATATTTTAAATACATAATTGCTGCTTAGAAATCTTTTTTCCAAATTATTCATTAATGCTATCTAAATATGTTCATCATTGATAATTTATCAAAATGACCATATTCCAATCATTTTATAGGGATTGACGTATGTTTAGAATACAAACAGAAAGTAGATGAAGAAGTGTTTGAAGTTCAAGGTACAAAAAATCATCCTAATTCACAAGGACCTAAAAAGGCTAGAAAGAATGTAGAGCAAAAAGTAAGTAGTTTATTTATTTGGAAATTCATTTATCGAGAAGTTATATTTTTATTGCAATGTTTATCTCTCTTAGAATATCATTTTTCATACATGTATACTGTCCGTAGTCTAAAGGTTAAACTTTTACATGAATATATAATATAATTTATTTTTAATGTCAAGTAGTAGTGAGATACACTGTATTTTTGACCAAATAAGTGGATTACAATCTTGGTGTCCTATACAAAACTGTTTGCCTTGATGCCTCCTAAAAATTTGTCAAGTTCTGTTTTTAAACAATCCGTTTGTGAAAAAGGAAGAAACATATTATTACCAGGCAATATTCGGAACTGTGCATTTATACATTATCCTATGAATGTCATCATTAATAGTTAATATTCTTAAGCATCACTTTTCAAACTGCAAATAAATAATGTAAAAGCACTCTCTTATATTTAAGTATGGTTCTATTTCTTAATTATTCTGAATATCTTTTTACAATTAAAAGTAGAAGTCAACCTTTTAAAAAAATATTTTTAAAAGGGTTTTTTTAATATTCAATTTGCCAGATATTTTAATATTCGGCAGACCAAATAGTTTGATATGTAACTGAATATTTGGTAGTCTGGCTATTCGACTACAAATGCATACCGAATATTTGGTGCATACCTAATAAAGACATCTGGAAAATTGAGCTGTCCAGTAAAACAAATTGCCCAAAACATCAAATGTGCTTTCATAATGTTAGCTATGTTCTGTGCCTTAGATTTTAAAAGCTTGCTATTTTATTTGAATTTCATGCAAGTCATTGAAGATGTGAAATGATACATGTGCACTAGAGATGAGTTCGGGCTCTCTTTTCAGAGCCCGAGCCCGAAACATTTTGTGTCATCAGAGCCCGAGCCCAATATTGAAAAAAAATGCATAATTTTAAAAAAATGTTTTAAAAGTAATATCTCTTATTTTAAAAACTTCTTATGTGAAAATAATTGTTAATCTCCACCACATAATTAAATTTTATGGGAATTTACATTCAATCTTTTCAAAAGAGAAGTTTCGTATGAAATAAAAATATACTTCCTTAAAAGATTCTCATAATTTTCTCACCCAACAAGCAAACCTGATGGGCACATTAATGAAGTACATTTTATGAATAAATGCATGAAATTTACAGAAATTACTATTCCTATGCCGTTTTTCTATTTTCTATAATAGGTGAATTTCGTAAATTATAATTGATTCCTTAATTAAAAGAATATTTCTTGTTCTTGAAAATCAGCTTAAATTTAAAATTTGACAGCATTATCTGAAAGATCCTATGCTTTTATAGGAAACACTTTTCGATTGCTTTCTTATCGGAATAACAAAATATGACAATTATTATGACTTACCAGAGTGACTTCGTAAATGTTCAGAGCAGAGCTTTAGCAGAGTTCATGATAAAAAATAGAATCACTAACGTTATTTTCATATATGAAGAGCCATTATGACTCGCACACAATAGAAGACTAAAAATTTCCAAATCTTAAGCTAATGCTGATTAACTACAAACAAAAGAAAGTATTCACTTCGCTTTAGATATCTAAAAATAAATAAATGAATAAACGTTCCAATCGAAAAATATCATACTTTTACAAACGAAAATCAAAATTATTCGCACTTTTTTTCTATTGGCGCCATATCATCCTTTTCGTCGTCGCGTCAATGCCGCACATAAATCTGTAAATATTGCAAATTTTCTTTTAAAGTAGTATTCTAAAACTAGAAAAGAAAAATGAGATTCCTATTTCCCCTTTTATTTATTCTGATAAAAAAAATAGCATTAAAATGACTTAAAATGGAATAGGGAATTTTTTGTGGAAAAAAAGTTATTTTTATTTTTTCTATATGAGAAGAATTAAAATTGTCAGTTTCAGAAAGAATGAGCCCGAGCCCGCCCGGGCCCGAAGACTGATATAAAAATAGAGTCCGTGTCGGGCCCGTGCTTGGCCTGAGCCCGTCTCATCTCTAATGTGCACCCCTCCACATCTTGCACTTGCATCTCTTGTTTAGTAAAACCTGCCATGTTGACCACTCTTGTTTGTTGTCTACATGTCTGAGCAAATCAAGCTACCAGTTTTTCTTTATAAAGGCTTAATGTGAATTGTTTAAATTTGTGCTTTTTTAAGCTGTTTTTGCAGTATCACAATAACAATTAAAGTAGAATTGTGTGTCTTTGAAAGCTTACTAATTAATCTATTTTTTAGAAATAGTATTCAAGAAATATAGCAAATTGTTAATAATAGATCTTGTCCTAAGCTTCCATATTTAAAATGAAATCATAAAGAGAAAAACAGAGAATATATTTATTCATTCAGTATATCAATATATAAATTTAAGCATTGGTTAACTAAAAAAAGAAGTAAGCTTTTCTGTGCAATACAGAGACATATGAACTCAGAAAAGTTGCAATAGTATTAGGACTGTCTTCTAAAATTTCTAGAAAAATTGTCAATAAAAATTTTATGACAAATAAAATGTTTAAAACTAAGAAAGGGGGAGTTATTAAATTATTTATGAGTTTGGACTAATGTAAGCCAAAGCTTTCATTTGACAAAATTCAGGTGTTTTATGTTTGGAATTTTTTCAGTTTACAGAAATGTTTTATTTGAGTTAGTTATGACTTGTTAATAATTGGCGATATTTTATTCAATATGATTTGATACACAACAATATTTAAATAATTCTATTGTATTTAAACTTATATGTAGTTGATTACAATCAAAGTTAACATAATACTATTTAGAAGATATATAGAAATAGATCGGATATGGATTTAAATTTCTTAACAGTAATGTATGCTACATTTCTTGTAAAAAATTTAAATTTCATAATTTTTTTTAATTTTTTTTTGTCAATCTGTTTTTTTTTTATTTTCGAATGTTCGAGACTGGCAGTTTAATTCATATTATTGTAATATATATATGTAACTACAAAATATTCTAAAATTGTAATTAATATTACAAAATAGGATTCTTAAGTATTTTTCAACTGAAGACAATAATGTTTCTTTGAATATATAAATAAACTTAGATTTAACTCTTAAGATATGCAGAAGTAAATCTTTTTTCTGCATATAATGATTAAAGAACATGACTGTAGTTTCAAGAGCAATTAATTAGCAGCTTGCATCCTCAAGTAAAATTAGCATAAAGTAGTTATCCAAGCAAGGATAAAAACATGTTCAGCCCAAACATGAAGCATGTTTTTATCCTTGCTTTCATCTGACAATTAATTGCTCTCAAAACTATACTTGTGTTCTTTAATAATTATATGGAAAAATATATATATTTCAGTATACGGTTACATCTTTAGTGGGTATATTATCACTTAACTCTTAAGATTTGATATGTGTTTCTATGTGTGCATATTGATAAAATTGATTATGAATAGTCTGTCTTGTCTTAAAAAGGTTATAAATAATCGAATTTTTAATGTTGCCATCCTTTTTTATTCTTCAAAAATAAAGATGAAAATAAGCTGTCGCCACTTGGCGATTAAACTTGAAAAATTGGTGATTAAAAATATGGAAAGAACTGGCCAAATGCAGGGTTTTCCGATTTGATCTTTCTCCTTTCTTTTTTTCCGTACATTTCCGATTTCACATTGCACCTGCAATTCGACGATCTTTTCATTCTCAACCTGCTAGTCAAGAAATAGTTATACCATCACCAACTTGCATATCGTAATCTGTATGCAAAATATTTTTACTTATGAATGAAGTGGCACCTTATTTGGTAAGTTTTGTATAAATGTATCACATTTCACTTAATTTTTTTTTTTTTTTTTAAGTAAATTATGTATATTATGTTGGGGATTTATTATTTAGTGGATAAACATACCTATTTAATTACTGTCAGATCTTAATTCTAGACAAATATATATATTTTTTAAATGGTACTTGTGCAGTTAGCTACACAAGTACCTAAGCTTGGTGGAGCTTATGTAGTTAGCTACAGAAGCATGTTGTGTATAACTCTGCTGTAACTTATTTTTTAATTTAAAATAGATTAGAAAGTAGTATCTCAAGTTTATTTAAAACAATATAAATTAAAATATTTTTATTTAATACATAAATTACTTGTTTACTGTAAACTCATTATATATTTTTTAAATTAATATTCAGTGATTATGTACTTACTGGCTACTAAAAAAATTATTCTCACTAGCCAATAACTGGCTACTAAAAAAAAAATAAACCCTCTGCCAGTTGCTACTAAGCAAAATTCCTTATTTTCATCTATATTCAAAAAGTCATTTCTCTTGTTACTGTAGTATAATTTATTGATAATAAATAATTTACTGAAAGCACTCATAGGACTTTTATAAATATTTTTACCTTCTCTACATATAATTACTTATTTATCTATGTATGGTTTAAATATTGAATATTTTATGTCTTAATTTTAGTTTCCTCCTCTCTTTGATGGATTTAATTTTTACCTTCATGGCTCATTCCATAAACCTACTCCTGAGAGAGAAGATTTGTTGAATCTGATTCACTTGGGAGGCGGAAAAACACTTTCCCGAGAACCCCGTGAAGAATCTATGAATTCTGAGGATTTTAGATTGCCTTATCATGCAGCTGGAACCCCAATGGAAGGTGTAAATCATATAATTTTATATCAAGAAAAACCACCCAGAGATCATCATATTCAGCATGGTTACATACGAACTTCACAAGTTATGTGGCTTATTGAAAGCATTAGTGAATTTGAATTGAAAAAATGCATTCAAAGTGAGAAGTAGACAATAATAGTTATTATTTTATATTATTATATTAGTCTAGTTATTTTGTTTTTTTATTTTATTTTATTTTTGTAACCTCAAAAAATATTGTAAATATCTGTTTATATATATATTTTGTGTGATTTCTATAAAACATAACATTTATGTTTTTATGTCTAAATGTTTTTTCACTTAAACATCTTCAACTATGTCCATCTTTATATCTTCATCCTGTTGTGATACTTTTATTTTTGCACAGAACATGTTAAAATAACACTAATTCAGTTATTGTACTATGTTCAAAACTTTTACATTACAGACTATTTTGTAATGTTTAATAATGTTGTTTGCTATATTCCAGATAAAAATAATTGCAAAATTTTTCGCTTTTTTCAATTAGTTTTCTAAATTAGTTATGTAAATATGAATTTGATTTTAAACTTCACTACATAAGTATTTTAAATAGGAATAATCTCAAACAGATTTCTAGCATTAATAAAAAAACTACATCAAGTACACTAAGCTAATTTGTATTGTATAAGAGTATGAAACAACAAAAATTTCATATTTGCATTGTATATCAACATTGTAACTTAATCTTTCTCTTTTTTTTTTTTCTTCTTTCCCACTTCAGTATCCAATATCTAATATAATTTAATTTTAGCTTAGTTACATATGTCAGTCATACAATATCTGCCATTATAAGATAAATATTTGTTCATTATCCACAGTGTCATACAAAAAGAAACATAAATTCTTATGTGTAAATAACTATTTTTAATTAATATTTATATATAAATAAACATAGATTTAACTCTTAAGAAATGCAGAAGTATGTCTTTTTAAAGATCTTGACTATAGTTTCGAGAGCAATTAATTATCAGCTCACATCCTCCAATAAAAGTGTATAAATTAAGAAAATAAACAAATTCATCTTCCAAAGACAGTTTGAGAGGAATGCATACTTCAATCCACCTTCTATTCTTTATTATTATACTGCTGCTCAAGATTACAAAAATATTCTGTTATTAAAAAATACTTTTTTAAGACGTTGCTTTCTGATTGATGATATCCTATTCTAAAATGTGTTAAGATGGACCTATGGCAAAATAAAAATTAAGAAAGAACTTGAAATTAAATATTTAGGTAGTAAGGTTAACTAGCATTTAATATTTATAAAGTTTCTCTACATTTGTTTAGAATTATAAAATTGCAGTAAAAATATTACAACTGTGTCTGATAGCAACTACAATGTTATATACTTAACATGAAGAAATGAGTCAGACAAGTTCAAAAAAGAAAATATATATATATATATATATATATATATAGGCTTATTTTTTATTTTACACCCCTGTAATAAAGCTGAGCTTCCACACACTATTCAACAGAAATCCCCTTTCGTAAGATTAGAACTAATAGTAAATAATATCAGAAAACTGCAAGGTAGTAACAATGATAGCAAATCAATTAAGTCTACAGGCTGTCACTGCTTGCACAAGCTGGAATAGCTCAAGTTAATGCTATTCTTCTGACATAACAAAATTAGCAAATGATAAAAAAGAAACTAATGCAAAAGATGCATTGAAACACTAAAAATGGAAAACTTGAAACCTGTTGCCTTTTCTGTGCTTTATGGAGTATTTAATGTGTCAGTGTCATGTAAAATAATGAAATTAATTGGTTTCTGTGCTAATATACTTTTATGGCAGACAATAGCATTCAGTAGTATTGTTAAATACAAATTTTTAATTAGTTATAGTATACTCTACCACAAATGTTTTATATTTTTGTTTAAAAATAAATTGAAATTTTGAATGTTTTTTTTTTTTTTTTTTGCATAACCAACTGAATATTTTATTTTCGTCTAAAATGATTAATTTTATAAAAAGTGCAAATTTTATTGAATGGTGATATGTAATGTTACTAACCGGAACAAACATATCATCATTGAGTTATGTGTATATTCCATTAAGGGTGTCAGTGAGATCTGAAATTCTCGCTGTTAAACATGTGGGAGTAAAATGCATTCAAAAACCATCCTTAAGAAAAGCACACAGAAATAATAAGTTACAAATATTAATTTCTGAGGAGATATTTTAAAAATATAAATGCATTCCATGCCCATAGGTTTAACATTAGCGAGGACAAATTTGAGATCTCACTGACAAACACCTTTAATTTAGAATATTATTTTTAATATAAAATATACAAATGTAAAGGCAGGGCTTTTTCTTTAAAAAAAAAAAAAAAAAAAAAAAAAAAATGCTTAGTTTGGTTTGACTTAAGAAAATCACCACTTTGGCAGTCTGTCTTTGACTGATTTCTACTTATTAAAAATATCAAAATTTATCAACAAAAAAATTTTTTAACTTGTTAAAATTTAACATTTATCCCCTTAAGATTTTTTTTTTTTAACTTATTAAAATTTGTTAAAATTTATCCCCCTTAGACTTGCGGAATGTTTAGGAGAATATGCCTTTCCCACCCACCCGCAGAAAAAAAGCTCTGCCTATAGGTATGAACAAAATGCAAAATAACTTATGATTTTTCTACAGCAATAGCAGAAAACTGTGGAAACCTTGAAGATTTTTTTTTTTAAATAATTTATAAGTATTATTAGAAACATCTTGCTTATCAATATCCAATTATAAATTCAGAATTTAGCTTTATTTAGTGTGTAAATAAAAGCATGCTAATTTTTAATGTGCATATTGACTTTTGTACTTGTCATGATCTACAACATTTAGAATATTAAAAATAAATGTGCAACGTTAAATTAGCACAAATTAAAATCATTTCTAATGGCAAACAGCTGTTTCAGAGCCCTTAAGCTCCATCTTCAGTGCCAACTCAAAAGGTAAAAACGAATTAAAAACTCCTAGGCCATGACCGCTTGCCTGCCATCTCTCGCCCCTAATTTAACGTTGCACATTTATTTTTAATATAACGGCACAAAGTTTTAATCCACCTTTTAGATTTAGAATATTCTATTCCAAAATGTTCTAATAGCACTCTGTGAATTGTTATAGCTAAAAATTACAATATTATAACAGAATGTACTTTGCAATATTGAAATAAATGTATATTTTATATTATGTTAAGTTTGAAAGGGTATTTTTCATGGAATGTATGTATGTATGCATATTTTGCTCCAGCATTAAACCATTTATAATAAAGTAGCATTTGATGTGATTACAAATATTTTTCACTTTATATACATGTGTGTGAATTTTGATGTGCATTATTGTTATCCATGTATTACTATTGAATATACTGACAAAATGTCCTCAATAACTATTTTTTAACATGCAAGTTAATTTTGATAAGCATTTTTGTAATGTGGCAAAAACATTTCAATATGTAATAAGTGTTTTTTCAAAAAAGAAGAAAGTTAATAATCTGAGCAACTCTCTTCTTATTTATGTGTGAATAAATTTTGCTTTATATATTACTTTCTAAGCATTTTATGTGTATTTATTCACTGCTTACTATACACTGTGTTTCTCCTGAAAATAAGACTTAGCGGGATTTTTCAGGAACTCTCAATATAAGACCTACCTCAGAAATAAGTCTGTTATTTTCTTAAACAAGGCTCTGATTTTAAAAATGCACACAAACATGAGAATTTCAAACAATATATTTAGTTTAAAGTAATGATTTTTTTTTTTTTTTTTTTTTTTTTTTTTTTTTTGAAAAATGTATGCATCTATGAATGAAAATCACTTCATGAATGTGTCAGAAAGCTACCAAGTTGGATTTAAAAACAAGCATGAATAAAACATGAAAAACCCATATCCCCCGCCTTTTAATTAATTCAGTTTTATGAATGAATATTTTCTTTAAACATGACATTATTTTCTCATGTGGCAGCATTTCACCTTTTTCGACATAGGACCTCAATCTCAGTAGCAGCGAAATAAAGAATATTGTAAATTACACCATTTTACAAAATCGTGTCGTTTGAAAATTCGGGATCCTAATTTCAAAATGACAAATCCCTCTATCAGTAAAAAGTAGCATCATAAACTTACATTTATCATAATATTGAAATGTGTTTTTATAGATGCTTCAAAATGCTGAGGCTAAGACCACTGGTCTTTAATTTTGAAGCTGGTAGAATTAAGTTACTGAAAATGATATTGTGATGTAATTATGTATATCCATTGAAATTTCCAGAACTCTTTACTAACGATGAGTGAGTAGCCAAGCTTAGATATCTGGCATATATACTTTTCACTGCTGAATGAATCAGATATAGCATTTCAAGAACAATTTCAGGAATCAGGATGTGTTCAAATTTCAAAGTAAAATGGGTGTTTTTTAAAAGAAAAAAATTACTATGGTGGTTAGTTGAAGATCTGTAAATTGCCAGGAATATATGAAAGAGAAGGACGCCAATCGGCAACCTTTGTTCAACAGCACTTACAATCACTCACAGAATCTGTTGGTCGCTATTAACAAAAACAAGTTGGAAATTGTACGTCAAACGTTACAAACGAGGTGCGTTCGTACGCACGTTTTAGAATTAAATTCATGATATCCCGTGTGTAGAACGGGTTAAACAGCTAGTTAAGTATATATTTTATGACGCTGTTCATACAAATATCTTAACTAGTTATATAAATATTCAGATATATATGTATCGGCTAGTTATATAAATATTCAGATCTTGATGATTTTTAATTCTGTGAAATGAATTATATCGTCTGCAGATTAATTTGTCATAAAATAAGTATCTCGGTTGCTTGACGATTAAACATCCATCGGAAGCTCCTATAACAAAAAAGCACCGATTTAAAAAAAAAAAATTCAAATTTCTTAATAAATATTTTTATTAATATCTCCTAAAGTTTTGATTCGATTTTAATAAAATTTGAAATGTCTCGACAAAATTCTGCAAAGATAATATATTTTAAATTGCAAACCATTTGGTTGGGTAGTTTTTGCGTTGTTATATGCGGACAGACAGACAGACGGACGGACCAAGCGACGACTATAGGTGCTACGTATTTATATAATTACGAACGCACCTAAAAAGGTCCTAGACATGGCACTATGTGAATAATAGAACCATATGCAGAAAACATTGGTAGTGGTGATTAATATGTCAGAGAAAAGGATATCAATCGGTAAGTGGCAATCACTGTTCAACAGCACTTACAATTACTCACAGAATCTTTTGGTTGTTTACAGAAGAATGGTCCTAGACATGACATGTGAACCATTTGCAGAAAACATTGGTGGTGGTTGAGCATCTGCTAGTTTTGGTCATATTGCTATAGAAAAAAAATCCCTTCAGGGAATGAAAATGACCCGAATTACCATTCCCATATAAGGAAAACCTTACACGGTCATCCCTCTCCCCCAGACTGAGCTGACATCAAACCACTAACATTAGACCAAGTTCCTCATTTTGTGGTCAGCATGGGCCAAGTGGCTCAGCCACTGGGCACAGAAAAAATTAAAGATAACAAGTAGTGTTATCTCTATGCCATTATTTAAGGGTGCAACATCCTGCCCATTCTAAAATTAGCAAAATGCACCCTTCCCTTTTTTAAAATAGTAAAATGCACCCTTAGTTGTATCCAGAGATTTATTGTAAAATTCTTCCCCAATACCAGAGTTTTTCTAAATCAATCTGCCTGATAGCTTGCCTATCACTCCCACATCATAGACCTTTCTTACACGTTACATAGATTATTAAATCTTTTATTTTCTTTTTATTGTTACTTAACACAATAATTTTTTTCACTAGGAATAATGCCTTTTTTTTTTTTTTTGAACTAGTGCATAACAATCTTTACAAATTTTTGTAATGATTAAATAAGCATTTATGATCTTATGATTAAGTACAAGGTTTAATTGGAAAATAAAATTCTCCTCCTTTTTTCCAAGATATCGTAATACAGTTCGCCAAACAAGAACATAGGCTTTATTACAGAGTTATCCATTTGTCATTTGGTGTCGTTCAACCAAGATACTGCCGATGGCGCTAGATGGCAAAGTCTAGTCCCGGCAGATATGGAGAGCAGACAGACTTTTTTTTGCAATTATGAACAAAGGAGGAATTTAGAATGGTATGAAGGGTACTGGAATTCATAAAGGACTCCAGGATGTGCATGGTCCAATTGTTATTGCCATACTTGGTTGTCTATCTACACCAAAGCCCCAACCTGGTTCCAAGGATTTTTACCTCTTTCTGGCATTAAAGAAGGCCATTTGGCACCAATGAAGCAGTGAAGAGAGTCTCGAAACAGTTCTCTCATATGCAAGACACTCATTTTTTTTCCAAGAGGTTTTTTTTAACAATGTTTAATCGTTATGACAAATACATAACAATATTTTTTGTGGTTATGTGGAAAAATAAAGTAAGCTTAATACTTTATGTCCACAACCACACTATATCACTTGTGTGGAATAAAAACACTGCCCTTAGTAGCTGACGAAAATTTACTGTCTGACTAAACCTCGTAAGTATTTATAATTTTGTTACATTAAATAGGGAAGAAAAATTCAGTAGACAGAAATTTTATTTCACTTTATCAAAAATACTTATTATATCCTATAATAATGTAAAATCTCAACAAAATATTCTTTAAAACAAATCAAAGGCGCACTAGTTTCATCTTACCAAGAGCTAATTCATCAAATCATTAATTTGACAGACAATATTAGATTTCAATAAACTATTACAAAATGCAATATGTTATACTTATTTTGTGTGTTGGTAGTCAGCATGGAATTCCCATATTTATTTATGAAATTCAAGGCCAATAAAATTTTATTAGTAAAGTATATGCTGTATATTCCAGCATATAACACACCTAAACTAAACTTTCAGAGATCATTTTTCTGTGTTCAGGTATATTCGCTATATACAGGGCTCGAAAAATAGCGTTCCCGGGATTCCGGGGAACCTAGAAATCATTTCTGGGAACGTATTTTTCCCACTCAGGTTCCCAGCCGGGAACCTAAAAATTAAATATTGTATATTAATTATTTGTTCTGTATACGTTTGAAAAAATTAGTAAATGCAATATATAATGCTTAATCTTAGTGTGCAAATGTAATGCAACATTTCCTTTTAAGTTATACATCTCTATAAGAATAGGAAGGGAGGGAGGAGGTGCTTTTGGATAGAGAACAGTCAAAACATTAATTGATAAACCATAAAACTAAAATTTTTGCTTATTTATTATTCAAAACTGTGTCTATTATATGACACAATATCATTCATTAAGCTCTGAATTTATTAAAAAACTGGGAACACATAAATTTTTCTGGGAACCTACACTTTTCATGTAGGTTCCCAGCTGGGAACCTTAAAATTTTCAGAATTTTCGAGCCCTGCTATATAGCATGCACCTCACTCTTTGCAAAGAAACCATCAGCTACATAGCAAAAAATAAAATAATTATTATTCCAAAGTGTAAAAAGTATTACTTTTCATGTAGTCTGGTAGAGAAAATTATTTTTATGTAAATAAATAGCATGTTCATTAAATTAGAAATCTTAGTTCTTGTGATCATCTTTTTTTTTTTTTTTCTGAATTTTTAATCTTTCATTCTTATTAACTGGCGTATAATACACAATTGTAATTTTCAATCATTTTTCTTGGATCAAAAATGTGCATTATACACCAGAATATGTGGTAATTATTTGACTTTAAAAGCTGATACCATATACTTAATTGATTTTAATTTAAGCATTAAAGGTGTTACTTACAATGCCACATTTATGAAATAGAAAATAAAATGCTTTGATAATACATATCCTTAAGCTTATCATAATTGCATAAAATTTATTAAAGTGTTCTATCCAAAATGAAAACAAACTTATGACTACTAAAATTTATCACAGATATTTTATCAATTATTTTTAATGTTACTGTTTCTTTAATTTCTGAAGAGTTTCTTAAATTGCTATTAGTAAGTTACGTTAAGAAATACACTGGATGCATAAAGATTAACTAGGTTTATTAGTGGATCCAACCTGCATACATCGCGGCTAGCGTGAGACTCCGGTCCGATCGCGACCTGGGAACATTTACATGCACATGTGGCGCCATCTAGTGTGTTACAATGCAACTAATCTTGATTATAACATTCTCTTCCTTCTTAAAGAAAGCTAAGAGCAAATATTTAAAAGTTCTTTAACAGGGAACAGTTCAAAATCAACAGCAATGCAAAAGAGTTCTAATGTCCATAATCAGCAATGCAAAAGAGTTCTAATGTCCATAATCACAGACGATCAGGCTTCCTCCTTGGGCGATTAGAATGTCTGAGCTTTGGGGTTCCTGGGTCCTGCCTAATCACTTGTGGCGAGAGTACAGGAGGGTCTGCTTCGAACTGTTCTCCCTGTTTAGAACACTTACCTGTGGAGACAGAAGGGGGGGGTACCGGGGTGTTTGGAACTTCCACAGTTGGTGATTCTCCACTTACAACATCAGCTGGCGTTAAGTCCTCTGAGCATTCGGGCTGAAGAACAGTTGGAGCTGGCAGCTGTGGAACGAGAGGAACGTCACTAGCACCTTCAAGTCTGTGGTGAAGTTGGTCAATGTGCCGAGACCAATCTCCCCAACTGCTTTTCACTTTGCACATCACATTTCCCACTGGGGAAATAACAGTTCCAGCCACCCATTGTGGGCCCCGGCTAAAAGAGTGCACCCAAACCAGGGTGCCTTCTGTAAATTTTCTTGCACTGGTTTCTGCCTTCGCAGGAGCTGGGCTACCGGAATCTCAAATTAGATCCAAGCATGTGCGAAGAGGTCATCCTCTCCATAGCATAGCAGGGAATATGCCTGTTGATGCTGCCGGCGTGTTCCTGAAATTCAGCAGGAATCTAGCCAACCTCTCCGCAAAGCTTCCTTCCTTGTTTTTCCGCATTGCAGCTTTCACAGTGCGCACCGCTCTTTCAGCTAATCCATTTAAGTTTGGATGGTAGGGTGCCGTTTTTATAGGTGTAATGCCATTTAGACGTAAGAAATTAGTGAATTCATCACTACGAAATCCAGGTCCATTGTCACATACTAAACTCTGCAGTAACCCGAAGCGTGCAAAAAGATTACGCAGAGTCAGTACCGTTGAAGCTGCTGTTGTATTAGGAACAGGAATCACTTCCAGCCACTTTGTTTTAGCATCGACTACAATCAATAGCCAATGACCTTCCACAGGACCTGCATGATCAATATGAATTCTCTCCCAAGGTTTCTCAGGTGCAAGCCAAGAGCTTCGTGTAGAAGGGGGAGCTGTAGCATTTTCTTGGCAGTCAACACAGCTGCGAACCTTTGTTTCTAAGTCCCGATCAATACCAGGCCACCAAACATGTGAGCGGGCAAGAGATTTTATAGCATTAATCCCTTGATGAGCACTGTGAAGTTCATCCAAAACGAATTCACGAAATTTTCCTGGGATAAACACACGGGAACCTTTAAGAATGATATTTTCTTCCACTGATAGTTCATTCCGGATGTGCCAAAAGACTTGTAAATTTTCTAACACTTTCTTCGGCCATCCATTCTGAATATGTGACCTCAGACGACTCAGTGCAGGACACTTGTCTCTCCCTTTCAATTAGGTGTGCTGTCAGTGGGCTATCGTTCAACTGTCTGATGAGTAAGACTGACTCGACTGGCACTGGAGGTTCTACAGACTCAGATTTTAGCGGAAGTCTACTGCAAGCATCAGCATTTCCATGCAACTTCCCTTTACGATACTCAATCTTATATACATATGCAGATAAAGTTAAGGTCCATCGTTGTATGCGAGCTGCAGCAACTGATGGCACTGGCTTATCTTCAGACAATAGGGTTACTAATGGGCGATGGTCAGTGACTAAAGTAAATTTGCGTCCTAACAGGTAGTTCCTGAATCGAGTCACTCCAAAAACTAAGGCTAAACTCGCTTTTTCGATGTGACTGTAATTCTTCTCCGCTTTTGTAAGGGAGCAAGAAGCAAACGCAATTGGACGGTTGCCATCTGATGTTTTGTGCGAAAGTACTGCACCAAGACCATAAGGACTTGCATCACAAGCCAGAATGACTTCTTTGTCTTGCTCAAAATGCACAAGTAAGGAAGAGTTCTGCAAAACATCTTTAGCTTTTTTAAAAGCTTCTTTCTGGGGTAATTCCCATTTCCATGGCTGCTTACTTTCTAACAATTTGTATAATGGTGCTAACAAGGTAGACATATTCGGTAAAAACTTGGCATAATATGTTATTAAACCAATGAACGAGCGCAGTTCATCAACATTTGTTGGCTCAGGTGCCTCTGCAATTGCTCTCACCTTCGATTCAACTGGGTGCAGTCCATGTTTGTCTATGCGATGCCCAAGGTATTCCACAGATGATTTCAGGAATTCGCATTTCTCAGGGTGTAATCTTATACCTGCTGCTTGTCGACGGCTGAAAACTTCCTCTAAATTTTGCAAATGCTCCTCTTTATCTTTACCAGTTACTAGCAAATCATCTAAATATATAGAAGCTCCTTTTGTGCCTTGCAAAATCTTCTCAATTTCTCTTTGGAAAATCGCAGGAGCAGAGGCAATGCCAAAAGCAAGTCGAGTGTAACGGAGAAGGCCCCGGTGAGTATTTATCACCACCAGGCGTCTCGACTCTTCATGCAGTTCTAGTTGCAATACGCATCCCGAAGATCTAACTATGTGAATGCCGTACCACCTGACATTTCAGCAAACAAGTCCTCAATCTTTGGAAGGGGATATTGTTTCAGCTCTGTTGTTTTATTCACCGTCTACTTGAAATCACCACAGATTCTTATTCTTCCATCTTGTTTTAGCACCGGAACAATTGGAGTTGCTCAATCTGAGGTTTTTACAGTTTCTAAAATACCATCTGCAATGAGGCGATCAATTTCTGTGTCAATTTTCTCCTTGTAGGCATATGGAACAGGACGGGCTTTAAAGAATTTGGGAACTGCGTCCTTCTTACATGTAAGGTGAACTTTGACTCCTTTAACCAACCCCAATTCTGGTGAGAAAACTTCACTAAATTTTTTTAGAAGACCATCTAATGTGGGTTGACTGGCACTTACATTATGCAAACTGTGATTCATATTTGAGTCAAATGCATTCATGAGGCCTAGTGGAACAATCCAGTTCTGACCAGCTAAATTTGTGTTTCCTTCAGAAACCACCAGTAAAGGCAAATGTTCTGTTCTTGACTGGAACACCACATCTACACATCCCAGTATGCCAATGGGATGACTAGTAAAGGACTGGAGTTTAATTCCTGTTTGCTCTAAAGGAGGGCAAAACCTTCTAATTTTTTCAAACATTTTTACAGGCATTAATGAAAATGGAGCACCAGAGTCAATTTCAAAGGATATGGGTTGTCCCTGCACTCTACATTTGATTATAAGTGGAGGGTAATTTTCCTTAACATCAGATAAGTGATACATAGTATACTGATTATGTTCCAACTTTTCCTTTGATTCTGATAAAAGATTTACTTTTGGTTTGTAACTAACTTTATTTTTAGACAAACATACCTTTGCTAGGTGCCCAAGTTTCTTGCAGGTATGGCATATTGTGTTTTTATTCCTGCATTCTGATGCCTATGTTTTGGGTCTCCACAATGAAAACAATGTTTCCTGTATATGCAGTGGATGCAGATTTAGCGTTTTCGTATTTCCGCGGCCTTTGCGCCGTAATTTTCAGTTTCTGAACTTCAGAAATCGGAGATACCTTCAAATCAACTGCATCCCTTGCTGCTGCTTCCATCAAAACGGCGATTTCTGATGCACGCACAAGGGTTAAGTTCGATTCTGACAGCAATTTTCATTGAATTCCTTCGTCCTGTATACCACACACTATTCTCTCTCGTAGCATCATATCCAGAGTGACTCCAAAATTGCAATATTTCGCCAATTTTCGGAGTTCTGCGATGTAATCGGCCACCGATTCGCCCGTGGCTATTAAACTTGAATCGCTCCAAGATTTCTGAGGGCACCGGATCATAATGTCTATTTAGTATCCCAATAAGTTCTGTTAACATCTTGGAGGTAGGTGCTTCCGGCGATATCAAGTTTCGGAGCAGTCCATACGTGGCAGATCCAACCACTGTTAAGAAAACAGCACGTTTTCTATCAGCCTCTTCGATCGCGTTTGCGATAAAGAATTGCTCAATTCTTTCAGCGTATTCGCTCCAGCACTCGTTTCCAGAGTTGAATTCTCCAACACAGCCAAAAGATGCCATGATAACACGTAAAGAAATCCCCCACGCGGTCGCCGAATGTCGATTAGGCTTAGCACGCCGTCATCTGCCGAAGTCGCGATTTTTCTTAAAAATACGTGAAAGTACGTTATATTTTCAAAAAATACATCGATAAAGTTTCTCCTCGTCGCCACTGAAGAGTTTCTTAAATTGCTATTAGTAAGTTACGTTAAGAAATACACTGGATGCATAAAGATTAACTAGGTTTATTAGTGGATCCAAGATCCAACCTGCATACATCGCGGCTAGCGTGAAACTCAGGTCCGATCGTTGATCACGACCGGGGAACATTTACATGCGCATGTGGCGCCATCTAGTGTGTTACAATGCAACTAATCTCGATTATAACAGTATATATGTAACTTTAGTTTTGGCTTAATAGCAGTAATACAATTTGTCAACAGAAGGCATTCAATCTCACCAAAACTAACACTGTGTAAATACAAATTACTTTTACAATAATATTGTTAACATATTGACAGGACTCATTTTATAATATAACATTACTTTTATTATTAATTATAACAAATTCTTGTATAAACAATTTTAAAAAATTCACTTAATACAACTTTTTATTTTTTAAACAATAAAAAATGGAATCATTCAATTAAATATATATGTTACATTTATGTTGAGTTTCTTTCGATACACTTTGTAGCACCTTTCAATTTTAAAACCAAGTCCTGAAAAAAATATTAAAGTAAAATTAGCACTTATTTTTTTTTTTAATTAAAGAAAATAACATAGAAAATAGAAAGTAATTCCTATAAAATATTTTTAAAAATTTAATTGTAATAAAAGTTATGACAGTTTCTACTGAGCTAGTGTGGATTTATTCTTTGGACCATTGTAGATGATGAGCTTGGATTTTCTATTCAAATGTACCAATTGTTGAAAAAGTGAGCTAAGCTTTCAGATAATAACACAGCAAATCTTCATATATTTGATTTTCCAAATATTCAGGTTAATTTCAGAAAATAAAAAAAATCCATTTAAAGAAAAAATAATGAAATGTGAACTGTATGTACTTGATTGCAAAAATGCAATTTTCTTTAAAGTTCTTATTTAAACCAATGTTAGAATCATACATATTATTGTTTTTCTATGCACATGTACTGCACCAAGACCATAAGGACTTGCATCACAAGCCAGAATGACTTCTTTGTCTTGCTCAAAATGCACAAGTAAGGAAGAGTTCTGCAAAACATCTTTAGCTTTTTTAAAAGCTTCTTTCTGGGGTAATTCCCATTTCCATGGCTGCTTACTTTCTAACAATTTGTATAATGGTGCTAACAAGGTAGACATATTCGGTAAAAACTTGGCATAATATGTTATTAAACCAATGAACGAGCGCAGTTCATCAACATTTGTTGGCTCAGGTGCCTCTGCAATTGCTCTCACCTTCGATTCAACTGGGTGCAGTCCATGTTTGTCTATGCGATGCCCAAGGTATTCCACAGATGATTTCAGGAATTCGCATTTCTCAGGGTGTAATCTTATACCTGCTGCTTGTCGACGGCTGAAAACTTCCTCTAAATTTTGCAAATGCTCCTCTTTATCTTTACCAGTTACTAGCAAATCATCTAAATATATAGAAGCTCCTTTTGTGCCTTGCAAAATCTTCTCAATTTCTCTTTGGAAAATCGCAGGAGCAGAGGCAATGCCAAAAGCAAGTCGAGTGTAACGGAGAAGGCCCCGGTGAGTATTTATCACCACCAGGCGTCTCGACTCTTCATGCAGTTCTAGTTGCAATACGCATCCCGAAGATCTAACTATGTGAATGCCGTACCACCTGACATTTCAGCAAACAAGTCCTCAATCTTTGGAAGGGGATATTGTTTCAGCTCTGTTGTTTTATTCACCGTCTACTTGAAATCACCACAGATTCTTATTCTTCCATCTTGTTTTAGCACCGGAACAATTGGAGTTGCTCAATCTGAGGTTTTTACAGTTTCTAAAATACCATCTGCAATGAGGCGATCAATTTCTGTGTCAATTTTCTCCTTGTAGGCATATGGAACAGGACGGGCTTTAAAGAATTTGGGAACTGCGTCCTTCTTACATGTAAGGTGAACTTTGACTCCTTTAACCAACCCCAATTCTGGTGAGAAAACTTCACTAAATTTTTTTAGAAGACCATCTAATGTGGGTTGACTGGCACTTACATTATGCAAACTGTGATTCATATTTGAGTCAAATGCATTCATGAGGCCTAGTGGAACAATCCAGTTCTGACCAGCTAAATTTGTGTTTCCTTCAGAAACCACCAGTAAAGGCAAATGTTCTGTTCTTGACTGGAACACCACATCTACACATCCCAGTATGCCAATGGGATGACTAGTAAAGGACTGGAGTTTAATTCCTGTTTGCTCTAAAGGAGGGCAAAACCTTCTAATTTTTTCAAACATTTTTACAGGCATTAATGAAAATGGAGCACCAGAGTCAATTTCAAAGGATATGGGTTGTCCCTGCACTCTACATTTGATTATAAGTGGAGGGTAATTTTCCTTAACATCAGATAAGTGATACATAGTATACTGATTATGTTCCAACTTTTCCTTTGATTCTGATAAAAGATTTACTTTTGGTTTGTAACTAACTTTATTTTTAGACAAACATACCTTTGCTAGGTGCCCAAGTTTCTTGCAGGTATGGCATATTGTGTTTTTATTCCTGCATTCTGATGCCTATGTTTTGGGTCTCCACAATGAAAACAATGTTTCCTGTATATGCAGTGGATGCAGATTTAGCGTTTTCGTATTTCCGCGGCCTTTGCGCCGTAATTTTCAGTTTCTGAACTTCAGAAATCGGAGATACCTTCAAATCAACTGCATCCCTTGCTGCTGCTTCCATCAAAACGGCGATTTCTGATGCACGCACAAGGGTTAAGTTCGATTCTGACAGCAATTTTCATTGAATTCCTTCGTCCTGTATACCACACACTATTCTCTCTCGTAGCATCATATCCAGAGTGACTCCAAAATTGCAATATTTCGCCAATTTTCGGAGTTCTGCGATGTAATCGGCCACCGATTCGCCCGTGGCTATTAAACTTGAATCGCTCCAAGATTTCTGAGGGCACCGGATCATAATGTCTATTTAGTATCCCAATAAGTTCTGTTAACATCTTGGAGGTAGGTGCTTCCGGCGATATCAAGTTTCGGAGCAGTCCATACGTGGCAGATCCAACCACTGTTAAGAAAACAGCACGTTTTCTATCAGCCTCTTCGATCGCGTTTGCGATAAAGAATTGCTCAATTCTTTCAGCGTATTCGCTCCAGCACTCGTTTCCAGAGTTGAATTCTCCAACACAGCCAAAAGATGCCATGATAACACGTAAAGAAATCCCCCACGCGGTCGCCGAATGTCGATTAGGCTTAGCACGCCGTCATCTGCCGAAGTCGCGATTTTTCTTAAAAATACGTGAAAGTACGTTATATTTTCAAAAAATACATCGATAAAGTTTCTCCTCGTCGCCACTGAAGAGTTTCTTAAATTGCTATTAGTAAGTTACGTTAAGAAATACACTGGATGCATAAAGATTAACTAGGTTTATTAGTGGATCCAAGATCCAACCTGCATACATCGCGGCTAGCGTGAAACTCAGGTCCGATCGTTGATCACGACCGGGGAACATTTACATGCGCATGTGGCGCCATCTAGTGTGTTACAATGCAACTAATCTCGATTATAACAGTATATATGTAACTTTAGTTTTGGCTTAATAGCAGTAATACAATTTGTCAACAGAAGGCATTCAATCTCACCAAAACTAACACTGTGTAAATACAAATTACTTTTACAATAATATTGTTAACATATTGACAGGACTCATTTTATAATATAACATTACTTTTATTATTAATTATAACAAATTCTTGTATAAACAATTTTAAAAAATTCACTTAATACAACTTTTTATTTTTTAAACAATAAAAAATGGAATCATTCAATTAAATATATATGTTACATTTATGTTGAGTTTCTTTCGATACACTTTGTAGCACCTTTCAATTTTAAAACCAAGTCCTGAAAAAAATATTAAAGTAAAATTAGCACTTATTTTTTTTTTTTAATTAAAGAAAATAACATAGAAAATAGAAAGTAATTCCTATAAAATATTTTTAAAAATTTAATTGTAATAAAAGTTATGACAGTTTCTACTGAGCTAGTGTGGATTTATTCTTTGGACCATTGTAGATGATGAGCTTGGATTTTCTATTCAAATGTACCAATTGTTGAAAAAGTGAGCTAAGCTTTCAGATAATAACACAGCAAATCTTCATATATTTGATTTTCCAAATATTCAGGTTAATTTCAGAAAATAAAAAAAATCCATTTAAAGAAAAAATAATGAAATGTGAACTGTATGTACTTGATTGCAAAAATGCAATTTTCTTTAAAGTTCTTATTTAAACCAATGTTAGAATCATACATATTATTGTTTTTCTATGCACATACCAAATGTACAACAATGAATGAGGTATCATAAGAAAAGTTTTGAAACAAGCTTTTGACATAGCACACTTACATTTCATTAAACCACGGTGTGATTAAAATTTGCAGTTAATTAAAGATTAAGGGGAAAAGACATAAGCAAATAATCTCAAAGATTGCAGTGCAAAAGCCTTGTACTAATCAACCATTGGTTTATATTTAATTTGAATTTGGATAATTCTAATTCAATTAATTATGCTTAGCCTACCCTTTAAATATATATATATATATATATATTTAGGAAAATCTTTGATTTACAGCATATTTAATTTATTATTTTTTAATTATCTCAATTATTGAAATCTCTGCATATTTGAGTTTCACTGGAGATTAATAATTTTGATACTAGAAGATTAATAATTTTGAAAGACAAATGTGTTGTACACATTGTTTGTATAGAATGATATATACTGGTGTATAAAATGAAATTACCTTTATAGGAATTAAACTTAATTTTGGAGTTGGAAGTGAATGAGAAGTAAACATTTCAGAGAAGAATTAAAAAAAAAAAAAAAAAAAAAAGATTTATTTTTTATGAAAAGTAAAAACAGAACATGGAAACTTTTAAAACAATAAAGAAAGAATTTTAAATACTTTAAAAATTTATGTGTGAGCATTAGAGAGAGAAGCAAAAATTTCGGGGAAAGGGGATGATCATTCATTTATTCTTATTTCAAAGTAATGAATAAGGCAGATTTTTTTTATGAAATTGTTTTAAAAGATTTTAAACTGTGATGAGCAAAAATGAGAAGGTGAACGTAATTTTCGAGGGGGGGTAATCTAGATGGATATTTATGTATTAGTATTTCAAAGTAACAAATGAAAGAACTAAGGCAAAACAACATTAAAAAAAAGGACACAATTAAAAAATATATAAAATTTGAGAATTTTTAAGATTAACAACTTTAACCCTTAGCTGCTGTTAGTGGTCTCTGTGTAGTGGATAGCTGTTTTTTTTTTCCTCCAATTTTTACAGTTTAAGTAAAGATACTATAATGATTTAACTATAGTGAAATTTTGCAATTAAAGTTTAATGCTGGAGAGAGAGGAGGGGGCAAAGAAAAGGAAACTAAAACTTTTGAAGGAAGGCAGATGATTGATCATATGTTTATTGTTACTTCAAAGTAATATTGGGAGATTGAATGAGTTCTCACTGTTTTATTTAACAGATGGTGTTACCACATGCAGTTTAAGATGATTACGCATCTATAAAGAAGTACTATACGTAAGCTTGAAATTCAGTGTATGACATTTCACCGAAGTGTAAACAAAATTTTTTTCATAGAATTTCGTGCCAAAAAAAAGAATATTTGCAGGTGTGCTACACCACTTTATTCAAAAACAATCTGCAGCTGAAGCACACAGAATCCTTATTGAGACTTATGGCAGCCATGCTCTGTTGGAAATAACATGCAGAGATTGGTTTAGATGGTTCAAAAATAATAATTTTGATGTTGAAGGTCAAGAACGCTCTGGAGCACCAAAAAAGTTTGAAGAATTGGAGGCATTACTTCATGAAGACTCGTGTCAGATGCCAGGGCGAATGTTTGAAAGCATTAGGAATGATTCTAAAGCAAGGACATTAGGAGCTATACAAGTTGAAGCCGAGAAGTGTCTTTTCACGTGTGAACAGCTGCTTCAATGGCAGAAAATGAAAGGTTTTTTGCATCATATCATGACTGGTGATGAAATATGGATACATTACAATAACCCTAAGGGTATAAAATCGTGAAGTAAGCCCAGCTATGCATCAACATTACCAGCAAAGCAGAAATATCCATGGTTCCAAGCTTCTGCTCTGCATTTGGTGGGATCAGCTGGGTGTACTTTATCATGATCTGCTCAAACTGAACAAAACCATCACAGGAGATTGCTATCGTCTACAATTGATGCATTTGAGCTGAGCATTGAAGCAAAAATGGAATGACAACAGGACAACGCTCAGCCACATGTTGCAGAACTAGTGAAAACCTACTTGGAAATGCTTAAATGGGAATCCTACCCCACCCGCCGTATTCACCAGGCATTGCCTCTTTTGATTATCACTTGTTCTGATCGATGGCACATGGCCTGACTGAGCAGCACTTCCACTCTTATGAAGATGCAGAAAATGGATCAACTCTTAGATAGCCTCAAAAGACGTGTTGTTTTTACGATGTGGAATTCAAATGCTGCCAGAAAGATTTGAAAAAGTAGTGGTAGTGATGGACAATACTTTCAGTGACATGTTTTTTACTAATTATTTTAAACAAAACATTAGTTTTCACAAAAAAACAGCGAGAACTTATTCAACCTCCCAATTAATAACACAGTTTTTTTTCAGAGTTTAAAAATTTTTAAACAATGTGAAAGGGGGGATGGAAGTTTGATCAGAAATTTCAGTGGAGAAGAAAATATAGATGATTAATTATTTATTTATTAGTATTTCAAAGGAACAAATAAAACAACTAGAGCAAAAAAAATATTAAAAAACTGGGCAGAACTTACAGCTTAACAATTATAAAGATTTTCAACTTTAAAGTTTGGGGAGTGAAGGAGGTAGCAAAGACTGAAACGAAAATTTCATTGGATAGAGGGATGAAAATCTGTCGAAATGTAGAAGATTGTCACCTCTTACCAACATTGTTCTGCAGAATTGAAACATATGAAAAAGATCTATTTGCTGTTGCATGGATCTTCTCTCCCTCTCAAAAAAATATTTATTTTTCCCAAATGAAATTTTTTCTGCAAGAAATAATTCTTTTTCGGCGAAATTGTCACTGCAATTCAGCCACAAGGGTATCCTATGACTTGTGTCAACCAATTTCAAGTTCTCAACACAAGACAATCATGCATAATTTTACCAGTTTGACCTTTGACAAGTAAAAATTTATTCACAACAGCACTCTTATGGAATGAACTTTGTTATACTGCCAATGATGATGCTATTTTAAACGTTTTCTATTTGAAGAAAAGTATAACTTATAAAATAGACCCCCCCCCCCCAATCTAATAAATCAAGAAAATTTTATAATTAATAATTCTAATAAAGTATTAGATTAATTAATAAAAATTACATATGTTGAATTTGTTTATAAAGTTTAAACTGTGATATGTTGTAAAAGCATTAAAATAAAAGTTATTATAAAATTAGTTTCTTAGAAATAAGTAAAAGTTTAATATTACAAATTGGAAAGTTTAATCACAATGATAAAACTCAAAATTGCCTCACTTGAAGTTGCTCCAGGGTACAACCAAATGTTATATTTTTTTCAGAATTATACTGTGTATTCTGAAAAAAAAAAAAAAAAAAAAAAAACATAAAATTCACATGAGTCTTAATAATATTATTCTGAGTTTTTTTAATTATATTATTTTAATTATACACTCTGATTGTTTAACTAAGAAACAAAAATTAGTTTAAATAGATTCAGAATCAGCCAGCAATCTTAAATTTCAATCATAGTAAATTTTGCTTGTTACAATAAAAGACATATGTCTATCAGAGGTTAATTTTGATTCACAAGAAAGTGGAATCTAAATGTAAATTTTTATATTTTATTTTTACTGAGTACACTTCTGACATAGCAGATTGATGATGCATAAAAGCTGAATAAATATTTCATGTTTTTGAGAAACCTGCATAAAGCCATGAAAGTACAACTTTAAAAGAAAATGAGGAATTTCGAGATCTGAAACTAATGCTTAAATTAACAACATCTTGTAAACACAGATATTCTAGATATGTTATTTCAATTCATTTAAAGATTTCAAATTCAAAAAGATGTACAAAAAAATTAGAAATCCTAAAATTTTTTTGTGTTAAATGTTCGGTTTTGATTCAAGGATTCCAGAGCATTTTTTGTTTTGCCTCTATCTTAAAAAATGGCTGAGATATAGGAGTCTGAAATTATAGCGTGGCTGACATTTTGAAACCATACAGCAGGATTTCTCCATAAACGGGTTAAATTTATGAGTTTTAGTGAACATGGTTTCGCCAAATTTTCTTTTATTGTTGTAACCATTGTTTCAACACTTATATGCTTAACACTATATATTTATATTCGCCAATGTCAAATTCTCGCCAAGCTTGGTGACAAATGGCAAAACATCGCCAAATTTGGCAACAAAAGTACATTTCCATATATGAAGCCAACTTGGTTATGTCTGTCTAATTTGGCAATATTCTCATTATAATTCAATAATGACAAGAACTGTGAATAACTCTTCTGTAATCGGTTTCCATACATTTTAGCTTCATGTATTTTCAGTAGAATTAGCTAAAATTTCAAGAACAAGCAATAAGGCTTTCTTTTCCTGCCGGTACAGGCCAGAAAGACTTTTCGTAGTTTAGTATAATACATTGGCTGCTCGCATCCAGGTAACCTGATGTTTTGCAAGCAGCTGACGTACAACAGAATGATGAAAAATATTGATTATTTTTTTGGCAGTGTGATAGCGAATTTTGAAGCATTAATATGTATGAGATAGAAAAAAGTTTTGGGATTGGCATATCTGACTAGTTATAATTGTCATGATTTGAGATGAACATTAATTTTAAGATGAGTTATCAAATAAATAGAAATTCAATAGTGGTGTTGAATTTGGTTGAAAAGCATTTTACTTTTGATCATTATAGCAAAGTTCCTACAATAACTACAACTTCTGGTGCTAAGGGGGAGGAGGAAGAATAAATGGACGTTAAATTAAATCAATGAAAAGAGCTGAGTTTTACTGATAGTGGTAATTTTATAATATGTAACTATAAGCATGAAATTAAATTATTTAGAATCACTTTCAAGATTACATTTTGAAAAAAAAAAATGCTATTTCACGAAGTTCACCTAATAATGAAATTTCAGGTGATACTTTTTGGTTATTGGACATCATTTGATGCCATCATAAATTTAACATTAAATCTAATTAAAGATAAGAATGGCAAGTACATATAGCTTTGTGAAAAGACTGTGTTTTTACAATGGAATGGCAAAAATATGGATATAAAAAAAACCAGACTTTTTCAAACGCCTTTTTTTTTCCCCTATTGGGTAACGATCTGCTAACACTCAAGATGCACTCAGTTTTATTCGAAAGCAGAAAATGCTATTCAACTCTTAGGTACCTGAATGCAAAAACCTGAAAATTTCAAGTAGTTAAAAAATAAAATTAATTTGAATGTGTAGGAAATTTTCATGTTGTTTCATGATTTTGTGAAATGACTAATATAGATTTTAAATTTGCATGAAACTTATTTTTTATGTAAAGAAATTTACAATAATAGATGCTATTTGACTGTATCACATGTGCATGGAAAAGTATCTCTCCAGATATTTTGTAAATTGGTTTTGATGATTCTGAAATCTGGATTTTCACCTTTCTATTATATTAAATAAAAATAAAAAGTGCAGACAAATGCAGCCATCTACAAAAAAAAAAAAAAAAAAAAAAAAAAATACAAGGTGGGGATAGATAGTGACAATGAATTATAAAAAATATTAAATTATGTACAATACACTTATTTATCCTGAGCCAAAAAATCTTTACACACAAAATCATTAAGTTTAAAATGATGCATCATAGCTATATATAATATAAAATGAAAATCATTTAAAATATATAGTTAAATTATTTTATCAAAATTTATTCCCTCTAATTGTTACAATGAGGTTATTACACAGTAATTCATGAAGGGGAACAGGAGTGCCAACTTTAAAATTTTCTTAAGATGCTTGAATTTTGCAGCCAAAATAGATATTTGGATTTTGCTAAATGGAATTTATATGTGGGGGGGGGGGGGGGATTGTTTTCTCATTTCTTAGTAAAGACAAAATTGTCAAATTTAATAAAAATGTAAAATTTACATAAATTTTACATAAAATATCATGCAATGAATTAAAAAAGCATAACAATCGTTTTTGCATTCTTTTTTTAAGAATTAAATTTTTTGATATCAAAATTCAAAGTAAGATGTTTAACAAGCAGGCTTTCTCATAACCAAACGAAAATTTTATCAGAAATTGAATAGCTGGCTCATTCCCAGTAACCAATAAAACAAAAGCACAGTAGATTTTTTTCACCCCTCATTTTCAGAAAAATATCTTAAACATCCACAGATTTTTTTTTTTTTTTTTTTTTTTTACTATAATATTCATTTTAAAAATTAATTTTTAGATAAATCAATTTGAATTCACATACTACATAACACTTTGAAGGACTTCGTAAATAAATGATGTTTTATATTATTACCTGATGTCATTAAACAAGAATTTTCTCAATTGAAAAATTTTGCATCCATAATTTACCATTTAAATCCATTAATCAAATGTGCCATTTTCCTTTCAACGAATGGAAAATTTGAAAATTGTCTGAATTGCCATAGGAAAGCATTATGGAAAGAAATGTTAAGAAAAGAAATGTTCGATATTTTCCAAATGAATGTACCAAGAACTATACAGCTAAATCCAGGAACCTCACCAACATACCGGCCAAATATCAATCTAATCAGATACTTTTTATGTCAGTTATCGTGGAACAGACAGACAGACAAACAGAAACCAAAAACTTTTTGGATCTCAACAGTAAGCCACATTGATGCTTCAGAAATTATAATATGATATAACTTACAACATATACAATTGTAAAATAATATAAAAAATAAAATAAAATATCAACCAAATGCAGACATTGAGTAAGATAAAACCAATCAAACTTACCCATGTTTTTAAAGATATGATGTAGCTATAACTTACAACATATACAATTGTAAAATAATATAAAAAATAAAATAAAATATCAACCAAATGCAGACATTGAGTAAGATAAAACCAATCAAACTTACCCATGTTTTTAAAGATATGATGTAGCTTGGTTCACTAATCTTTTCACAGTTACTAGACTGTAAAAAAGAATGCATTAATTGTACATAACTTAATAGGTTGTGATGTACTATAATAGTTAGTTGAAATTAAATTAAATTGTATACCTTAATTATATAATCTTGTCTCCAATCAACATCTATAATTTGATCATAATTCTTCCCTATCCTATAAAAGAGAAAGTACAAAAATGTATATTAATAAAAGAAAGATGTTTCTCCGTATATGTGTCATAGAGGAGAGGGCTGCACAATCTTAAATTTCCAGGCCTGACTTGTAGAAAGAAATTTGAGGCCTGACCCAGTATAAAAGTTTGGCCTGGCCTGTACAAATTTTTTTTGGCCTCGCCTGACTGAATTTCTACAAAACACCGATATTTCTGAAGTAATATTATCCTAAAATTGCAATTATTTAAAAAGCACATGTATTTATGCATAGATTTTATTTTCAGATTATGTTAAAAATGCATGGAACGCAAAATATCAACAATATTAATGATCACTTACACAATTACGTCATAAACACTGATTATAAAAATTTCTATCTATAGAGTATAGTTAGTATATAATATAAATATATGAAAGTCGTAAAGCAGTACCCATGGGATCTTGAGAAAATAAGTCTCAACATTTACATTACAGTTTATAATCGGATACATTTCTTCCTTAGACAAGTGACTCAGCAGCTTGGTTGGCAGTATGCTGGATTCAAGATTTTCCTGTTTGGGTTCGAATCCAGTGAGACTTATTTTTCAAAGTGAAAATTTTTATCAATTACTTTCGAACCACAATTGAAAAAAAAAATGTATAATCATTGAAATTTATGAAAAATATAAATTAAATATAAGTTTTGTAGCATATAAGTACAATTTTGGCTATGAAATTTTGCATGTTTAAATGGATAATGAAAAGTAAAAGAAAAATAGTAGGAAATTTATACAGAATTTTTGTGCTGTAATATAAAATTATTTACAGTAATTACTACTATTTTTCACAGAGAAATAAATTAAAATACATCATATAAATCAATAATATTTTATTTAAATTCTGTTTCATTATACAAATATTTTAGGATTTTTTAAAAATATTCTTTTAAAGTTTTAATATGATGTTTTAAAATCTCAGATTCTTGGTTTTGTAGTTACTGCCTACTAGGGATGTAACGAATAGTGATTTGGCCGAATACCAAATATTCGGCCAAGTTTTATGCCGAATACTGACTTTTAAAAAAAATTATTTGAATTGTTTATTTTTTTTTTCAATTTTAAAATTAAAAATTAAATTAAGGACTAATTGAAATTAATTTTTTGTTTGAGTGTTCAAAAATCATAACAGCTGAATGTATTTTTTATAATAATTTAAATACTTTAATGCCAATAAGATAACATATGACTTTCAAAAATGTAAATAATAATTTAATTCATAATTTTTTATTTAATCCATAGATAGTTCTAGTAATTTATATATATTTTATCTAAAATAGAAACTCATTACCTCTGTAAAAAATGAAACTTTTTTTATTTTAGTAAAATCATTTCATCAGATTGTGTTAGATCAGCTCTGCCTCCAATATGGCGGTCAGTGTGGGAGCAGTGAAACCTTAGAATGAAACTCAAACTAGCAATTATTAAAAATAAAATAACATGTACGTAATCCAAAGCGTCTGAGATGATTTCTCATTTTAATTATGAGGATATTGTTAATTTCAAATGTATTCTCAACTCTTATTTAGAATTCATTTACGAATTTCACTCACTCAAATATCGGAAAAAAAAAAATCAATTGTCTAGATTGCACCTGCCGCCATCTGTTGCTGTAAATTGAAGTAAAAAATATTTTTTTTTGTAAAAATCTATAATCAATTAGAACAGTAAAATGTCGAACGAAATTTAAATAATGATTGATGACATTAATATATATATATAAACTATCTTCCTATTACGTAGTTTTTTTTTTTTTCTAATGAATTTAAGCCCTGCTGTACAATATTATAGGTGCAACAAGTTTTAAACTAATTATGTTTCCAAGATCCTTTTTTCATAGTATTTAAATGATTTATATGCCCATTGGTAGCGCCAACTAAATGCATTTTTAGTTATGTTTTCAACAGAGAATTACTTTTTTACATTAAAAAAAAAATTGTCGTGCAATAAGTTTTAAACTAATTATGTTTCAAAGATCCTTTTTTCATAGTATTTAAATGATTTATATGCCCATTGGTAGCGCCAACTAAATGCATTTTTAGTTGTGTTTTCAACAGAGAATTACTTTTTTACATTTAAAAAAAATTGTTGTGCAATAAATTTTAAACTAATTATGTATCCACGATCCTTTTTTCATAGTATTTAAATGATTTATATCCCCATTGGTAATGCCAACTAAATGCATTTTTAGTTCTGTTTTCAATGGAGAATTACTTTTTTACATTAAAAAAAATTGTCAATTTCATATGTTCAAATGTTTTATGGTAGAATTTATTCCAGCTAGAATTGCTGAAAAATTGAGCAAAGCAAGCTGGGACCGCATAGCGGTCTCAATGTGAATTGCTTCGCAATTCACGGGGGGGGGGGGGGTGGCAGGCGTTAGCGAGTAGGAGGCTGAGCCCCCTAGTATCATAGATTTATATGATGTATTTAATTTATTTCTCTGTGAAAAATAGTAGATTATTCATTTAAATAACCGTAAATAATTTTAAAAAACAGCAAAAATTTCTGCCCTATAGAAATATAAATTTCCTACTTTTTTTCTTTTACTTCTCATTATCCATTTAAACATGCAAAATTTCATAGTCAAAACTGTACTTATATGCTACAAAATTTATATTTAATTTATATTTTTCATAAATTTCAATGATTATGCATATTTTTTCACTTGTGGTTCGAAAGTAATTGATAAAAAATTTTGCTGCAAAAAATATAAGTTTCACTGGGATTTGAACCCAAACAGAAAAATCTTAAATACAGCAAGCTGTCAACCAAGCTGCTGAGCCACTTGTCTAACGAAGAAATTTATCTGATTATAAACTGAAACATAAGCTTTGAGACTTATTTTCTCAAGTATTGCACTTTATGGTTTTCATATATTTATATACTCTATTGATACACAAAATCTCTGCATTCTGTGTCCTTGACATCAGAACCTTACCTTGTTAGACAATCACATTCCAATGAAGATTCAGTAAGAGAAGAAAAATTCGTTACAAACAGGTTCCATTCTTGGCAGGTACATCGTCTGTTATATATGTATTATATTCTTTTTGCATGGATCAAGACATTTTTCCATTTAAGACAGGTTTCTGTCATAGACAAGATCTATCTCACCGATTGTACTTTACCTATTACTATTCTATAAAAATATGTTTTAATTGTAAAATAATGGCCTTTTAAAAAATCTATGCATTTTAAGTAAAAATTGTGCTGGAAATTTTGGTCCTAGGAAATTTCTAGGAAGAATGAAGTCCAGGCCCAACTTGGCCTGCAAAAAAAAAAGTCTGGCCTGACCGGCCCGAGTCTGCAGAAAAAGGTTAGGCTGGTCCCAGCCTGAGCCTGTGCAGACCTCTAGTATGTCTGTCTGTGGGCGATGGCTATGGAAATCTAGTGCACATAGAGGTCAGCAAATTAGCAATAACAGTGATAATACCAATATTAATTAATTATACATATAAAAAACAAACTGACAATGACTTAACTAAACTTATAAATTAATACAAAATATTAGGAATTAAATCATTGTACTTACAAAGATAACTGCAACTGAATTTTTTCTTTATTCTCCTGAAAATATCAATATATTTTATAAAGTCTGACTATTATTTTTAAAAATCCAAACATGCTTAATAAACTAGGAAAATTCTAAATGAGTTTCTAAATTGTATAACTTACTTGGTACATTTTTATAAAAGTAGAAATTCGTTGAGATCCAATTTGACATTCCTCCAAAACAGAACTAAAATAACAAAATGATTATGCTAAGATATTTTAATTATTAATGATAAAACTAGAAAAAAAAATTAATCAAAAAATTCTGAATTTTTTTTAATGTTTAAGTGGTCTTTGACCTCCAAATTTTTGTAAGAGGATGAATGAGAATTAACTTTACAGCTTTGATACTCAGCAAAATCTTAAAGAAATAAGAATGAAATAACCTACTAATGTTGCTTATACATGTAACAGCAATAAATAAAGTTCAAATAAGGATGTTCAAGAAACACAAAAGGAATTTTCAGACCAATGGTTTGGATATCATGGTCCTGCATCATGACCAGTTAGATTAATGAATATCGTGTGATTTTTTTTTTTTTTTCTGTAAAAATGCATTAAAGATAGCATATACCCTATTCCAGTAGAATATCAATGATTTGGAGAAAGGAAAAAAACACAGCTGAAATTACAAACATTCAAGAAAATATGTTGAAGTATGCAGGGCTGTAGATTTTTTAAAGAAAAGATTCTTTCTTGGTTTTCTTCTTTATTGTCACAAACACATAAAAAAACATGAACTTGACAAAACACAAAAAAACTTCACAGTTGACATCCAGGAACATATACAATGGAACTTCTGGTTTCACATTCTATTAACTAATGCAAAAATATTCTTAGAAATAAACCTATTTCAAATTACTTTCATCTAACATGAAAGCCTTAAATTAAATTATAAATTATTAATTTCCCAGCCAACATGATACTGGGGAAATACAGTACAATAGAATAAAACAAGGACAATCCATGCCCTGCAAGTACCTTTCACCAAGACTCCAAGACTGACTGATGTGAGAATTCTGAATCAAAATTGTTCTTAGAATTACATAGTGGCACCATCTGTTATCAAACAGAGCAACTATTAACTGTACTGAACATACTCCCACCCATCAAGAAGTTATTCTTGATGCAAAGGAAGTAAACAAAGTTTTACAACTGGTCTCTTAAAGACACCCCTAGAAGTTTTAACAGTCACTACACGGACTATTCCATCCTTACCTGGATGAATTTCAATAATTTTGCCCAATGGCCAAACAGACGGAGGAACATTATCCTCTTTCAAAATTACTATATCATTCACTTTAAAATTTTCTGTATGCACTCTCCATTTTTTTCTATTTTGTAAAGAACTCAAATAATCAATACTCCACCTTCTCCAAAAACATAATTTTAATTTTTGCACAATATCCCAACGAGACCGTAAAGACAAATTTTCCTCATTTAAAGGTTCAGCTGGGGAAGTAATAACATCACCAATTAAAAAATGAGATGGAGTCAATATATTTATACTGTCTGAATTGTTATCACTATCAATTGCTACTAATGGTCTGGAATTTAAGATAGATTCAATTTGAGTCAAATATGTATAAAGTTCTTCAAATGTTAAATTAGTACTTCCAATTACACGTTTCATATGAAATTTTACCGAACGAACAGCGGCTTCCCAAAGTCCACCAAAATGCGGACTCACTGGAGGAATCATATGCCACTCAATATTTCTTTGAGACTGAAAATAACAAATTTCTTCATTTATTTCAATTGAACAAATAAATTTATATAAATCTGAGAGTTGCCTTTTAGCACCTACAAATGTTGTGGCATTATCACTATAAATATGCTGAGGAGCTCCTCTTCTAGAGCAAAATCTATTTAATGAAGCAATAAATGCCTCAGAGGTTAAATCACTTACCAGCTCCAAATGTAGAGCTTTAGTTGCAAAACAAACAAATAAAGCAATATAGCATTTGGTAGTTTTAGCTCCTCTACCTCGATATTTCAAAATATTAATAGGCCCTGCATAATCGATTCCGCATGCAGAAAATGGCCTGTTAGGAGTAACTCTGTTAAGAGGAAGATCTCCCATTAACTGTTTGGAAGAGGCTGCTCTATACCTACAGCAAGTAACACATTTATGAATACAATTTTTAATTATCCTTTTGGCACATATTATCCAATAACTCTGTCGAATGATGCCCATAAGTAAATTTAACCCAGCATGAAAATGCATAACATGAAAATATTTAACAATTAATACACTTAATTTATGCTGAGTTGGCAAAATGACTGGGTGTTTTGCATTGTACTGGAGAGGTGAATTTCGCAGTCTACCTCCCACCCTTAGCAAACCGTCACTATCAATAAAAGGACAAAGTGAGAAAAGAGAACTTTTTTTAGAAACTGATCTATTTGATCGAATACAACTAATTTCATCAGCGAAATATAGCTGCTGAACATAAGAAATAATCAAATTACCTGAATGTCTTCTTTCGATTGTTGATAATGGAAGAAATTTACCTTTATTCAAAGGACTAGTGTTCATTTTGCCAACTTTCTGTTTGCAATTTTTCACAAACCTAATACAAAAAGCTAAAACATCAATAATTTTGGTAAAAGAAGAATAAATTTCAAAATATAATTCAAACAGAGAATTATTTAAAGTTATTGGAAAACAAAATTTAGAGTTCTTTTTCTCTTTATTTACAGTGTCTAAATCAGTCTTAATCTGAGGTTGAGGCCAATGTTCTTGATTCAAAGAAAGCCATTTTGGGCCATCCCAGCAAAGGGAACAATTAGGAAGATCCCTGGGAGATAACCCTCTAGACGCAATGTCAGCAGGATTTTCCCTTCCTGGAACATACCTCCAACAGTCAGATGGGACTGAATCTAGAATTTCAGAAGTTCTATTGGCCACATAAGGCTTCCAACACCTAGGATGAGATGACAGCCATGAAAGTACTACCTGGGAGTCAGTCCATGCGTAGAACTTAATAACGAACGTATTCAAAATAGTCACAAGTGTAGAATATAGTCTGGAAAGTAGTAAAGCACCATTGAGCTCAAGCCTAGGAATAGAAACTGGTTTAAGTGGCGCTACCTTGCTTTTTGCAACCAATAGGGTCACCTTTGACTTTATTTCACCAGGTTGTACTACATATATCACTGCAGCATATGCCGATTCTGAAGCATCGCTAAATCCATGCAATATGATCTCTTTACTGGAAACTTGGATCCATCGGGGAATTCGAATAGAACAAACTTGTTCAAATTCCCTTTGGAATTTTTTCCAATTTGTTTGGAAAATTTCAGGAAGCGCAGTATCCCAATCTAACTTCATTAACCACAATTGCTGGTAAAACATTTTTATAGAGACAGTGCATGGTGCCAAAAATCCTAACGGATCAAATAATTTGGCAGATTGTGAAAGAAATTTTCTTTTAGTTATGTTATCATCAAATTGTAAATTAACGTTAAAGATAAAAATATCATTTGAAGAATCCCAGCTAAGCCCTAAGGCTTTGGAACAATCATCAGGATGGATTTCTAAATTTGTAGACTCAAGAGAATTTGAAGATAAATGAGTTAATACATCAGAAGAATTAGATCTCCACTTTCGCAAATGAAAACCTCTATTTTCTAAAGCCAGTGAAAGCTTTTCAATCACTCTAATAGCTTCTTCACTTGAGATTGAACCTGACATACAATCATCAACATAGAAGCTCTCTTGAATTATTGCAGCTATTGCAGGATCGTCTTTCTCTATGTCCTTTGCAACTTGATATAAGCAGCGAGTAGCCAAGAATGGAGCTGAAGATGTCCCATAAGTAATAGTTCGCAGCCAATATTCCTTTAAAGCTGAGTATGCTGATTCTCGCCAAACAATACGTTGTAAATCTTGATCTTCTGGAGCAATCAAAACTTGTCTATACATCTGCTGAATATCAGCAGTAAAAGCAACAGGATTTGTTCGAAATCTTATCAGAATAGTAAAAAGATTAGGTTGCGGAATTTGTCCAACAGCCAAAACAGAATTTAAAGAATTACCATTAGATGGTTTGCATGAACCATCAAACACCACACGTAATTTTGTAGAAATAGAGTCACTTTTTATAACAGAATGATGCGGAAGGTAATATACTTTGTTGCTTGTAGGATTTGAATTTTTGTTCACAAGTGTCATATGACCAAGATCTTCATATTGCTTCATAAAATTTCTGTACTCATTTTCAAAATTTTTATCAAACTGAAATTTTCTCTCCATAGCAAACAAACGTGAGACTGCCATGGACTTAGAATCTCCTAATGACATCACATCTTTATAAATTGGTAACTTAACTTCAAATCTATTCTCTGGAGTTACCTTGTAAGTTGAGCAAAAATGTTGTTCACAAAAATTTTCTTCATCAGACAACTGTGGAATTTTAATGTTTATTTCTTCAGTTTGCCAAAATTTTTGCAATAATAGATCAACATTTAATTCGCTTGCAACACTAAGAAAATGAGATTTGATACTAGAAGAATATTTACATTTAGGTTCCAATTTTCCAGCTACCACCCAACCAAACATAGTATTTTGGGCAATTGGCTCATTCTCAGTACTCACAATTCTACCATATCTTAAAATAGTAAAGAAACAGTCAGATCCCAAAATAACATCACATTCTTGCGGTTTCATGAAATCTTCATCTGCTAAGGTAATACTTTTAAGATACTCTATTTTTTTCGTATCAAGTAATTCAGCTGGTAACTGAGATGTTACTTTAGGCAGTATATAAGCCTGAACCTTTAAGGACTCATTAGAAAGCTTAGACCCAACTGTAAGAATCACTGAACCTCGAGTTTGTCCAGCTGATACTCCGGCAATTCCATTTAGAACAATTCTGTCATTTTTTCTTTTTAACCCTAAAGTTCTTATAACATTTTCACTTACAAAGGTACATTCTGAACCAGAATCCAGCAAAGCTCTGAAAGAATAGGCTTTATTTTCATTATTATATAACAGAACTCTAGCAGTAGGAAGAAAGGAAACACATTTGGAATTATTGAAAGAAGCACTAGAATTAATTTGTAATTCATGAGATGTTGACTCGTGTACAACTTCCCTACTTGAAAGATGGTTTTTATTCTCAGATGAATGAGGAAATAATTTAGTTTCAGTCTGAATAGTGCAAGCATTATTACCCTTACTCTCTTCATGTAAGAGTGTATTGTGTTTACTTTCACATTTAAAACATTTTAAATGAGAATTGGGACATTCCTTAACTTTATGAGAATTTAAACACAAAAAACAACAGTTATTACGTTTAACAAAGTTTTTTCGGCCAAAAACATCCATAGATTTGAATTTTACACATTTGTACAATGGATGCATTCCTTGACACTTTAAGCACACCTTTGATTGTTTATTATTTGAAGTGTACTTGGAACCAACAAAATTTGAGCTTTTGGAATGTTTAATATCACTTTCATTGTTAGAGATGAGCTCTAAAGAAGAACATCTTACACTTAAAAAATCAAAAAATTCTTTCAAAGTGGGAAATTCATTTTCTGTACTTTCAATGGACCAAAGTCTTCGACTTTCAGGATCAAGTTTTTGGAATAACAAATATATTAACCATGGATCTCTATTTGTAGCTTCATCACCAACAGCTTTCAAACCCCTAATAACTTCATCACTAGTATTAAGCAAATTTCTTATATTTATGCTATTAGGTTGAAGAACTGATTTCTGGTCTAAAAATAATTTTATCAAAGAATTGACAATCTGTTTCTTTTTATCATACCGGTCTAACAATTTTTCCCAAGCTTCTTGGTATGATTCATTAGAAAGGGAAATGTGCTTAATTAATGACGCTGGTTCTTCAGAAAGTAACCCTTTTAAATACTGAAATTTCTGAATACCACTCAAAGCTACTTGGGAATGGACAGTGGAAACAAACATATCCTTAAAATTTGTCCATTCTGAAAATTTTCCAGAAAATACTGGAATATTTAATTTGGGTAATCTAATATTACATTGATTTGGAACAACAACAGAAGGACCTTGCACAGGATTTTGTGTTACAGTATTAATAACTTCTGAAGAATTCAAAGAATCTAGTTTGTTTTGATATTTAGTTTTTAACTGAAAATACCTTTCTTCAAATTCTGATAATTCAGAATCATCATCATTCAAATTAGAATCTAATCTTAAGAACTCTTTAAGTAAATCATCTAATCTTTGTAATCTAATCAAAATTTCATTCTTTGTATTCACATTATCAAAACTATTCTCTAATCTAGTTACAGAGCCTTTAACTCTACCTCTCTCAATTTTAATTTGAACAGCTTTCTTTTCATAATCTTCCATTTTATACAATAACTTATAAGCAGAAGGATTTTCAAAATAAAATTAACTTCAAAACAAAACTAATAAAAATTACTTCAAAATCAAAAGTAATCAAAATTGCTTTTCAAAACAATAATAATCAAATTAAGTTCAAAACCAGAACTAAATTAAATTCAAAAACAGAACTACTATACAATATTCAATCACTTAAGAATACTGTTTCATACAAGCAATAGTGGAATGTTCTGTTCTACAATCTGCATAAACTTAAAAATATTCTTCAAATTCTTCAATGCAATATAATAATTCACCATAATAATTAAATATTCAAATTTTTCAATTAAATAAATCATAATATTCTTGCGAACAATAAATAAAAAATCATAATGTTCTTCAGAACAATTTTCTTTTCAAGAAAATCCAAGCAATATAATTCTAGAATACTTTCTTATTCTATCATTTTCAATAAACCAAAACTTAATTGTTCTCATATTGCAAAATAATATATGCTGAATACACTTTCATATTTAACTGTATTTGCAAACCAAATTTCAGCATCAAAGAACAGTATAAACAAAGGTACTCACATCATACATCATATCTCGCCATAGTGCCTCCAAATTTTCTTATGTAGAGATTTTTTAAAAGAAAGGAGTCTTTCTTGGTTTTCTTCTTTATTGTCACAAACACATAAAAAAACATGAACTTGACAAAACACAAAAAAACTTCACAGTTGACATCCAGGAACATATACAATGGAACTTCTGGTTTCACATTCTATTAACTAATGCAAAAATATTCTTAGAAATAAACCTATTTCAAATTACTTTCATCTAACATGAAAGCCTTAAATTAAATTATTAATTTCCCAGCCAACATGATACTGGGGAAATACAGTACAATAGAATAAAACAAGGACAATCCATGCCCTGCAAGTACCTTTCACCAAGACTCCAAGACTGACTGATGTGAGAATTCTGAATCAAAATTGTTCTTAGAATTACATAGTGGCGCCATCTGTTATCAAACAGAGCAACTATTAACTGTACTGAACAAGGGCCGACCGAAGACATATATAAAGTGTGCAACCACACAATGACATCCAGCAGAAGGGAGCGCCAACCCACCAACTGACATTAGGAGGTGCAAAATGAGCACAGATAAAATATAATTTTAGATTCTGCCTTCTTTAAACTTTTACATAGCCAGGCTAGGATCTGCTTGGTGTAGGGGAAGGGAATACTTTGGGTTTAAATAACAATTCAAGGACACTGAATTTTCTTTCACATGCAGACCTCATGTCTGCTTCTCTATTCTTTATCTGAGAAAACGGGGTCTCAACCTGTTACCACTCAAATTACATTATAAAAGACAAAACAGATAGAATCAAACCCCTATTCACATCTGTCCCTTTTCCTTGTGAAAGGCTAATTAATTTAGACTTTGGCAGTTTTACAATCCTTTTCTATTGAACTCTTTCTCTTCCAGCTAAGAAATCAACTGACCCCTTGATGTAATCAATACGGAGACTTAACATCTAATAGAGAATCATACATTTTTTTTTTTTTTGTATTAAACAATAAATATTAAAGTAAAGATTATATTACCAAAATACCACAAAACAAAGTGGGAAATTATTATAGAAACAGGAAAGAGAGGATAATGAAAAACAGGCTCGATTTATAAAAAAGTTTATTTTTAGCATAATGCAAGAACTTAATTTTTTGTCAACAATGCAAATGAAAGACAAGAAGAGTTTCTCTAACTGAAAATATATACGTAAATTAATTTTATTAAAAATCTAGCTGGTGGGCCTCTATTTGGCTTGATTGGGCTATGCATGGGATTCAATAGAGGTCTGTGCGAGCTCAGGCCAAATTCCTTTCATTAATTTTGGGTCAGGTCGGGCCGGAAAATTCTTTCCAAGTCCAGCCCAGCCTCGCCTAAGTCGCAAGAAAGAAAATTGGGCCCGAAATCAGATCAGGCTATTTTTTTTATCTTTCTTTTTTTATAAGTGGGTGGGGGCAAATAATAATTATATTGTACATTTTTTTAAATTATCTGTTTCAATAGTAAAAGGTTTATTAAAACCATTAAAACTTTTGTTTTAGAAATGTCATATAAACACCTTGATAACCTTTTTTGATTGGAATGGTACAATTTATAAGGAATTTGCTCCTGGTTGACAGCCAATTAGTCAATTTCTTGTTTTAAGAAATGATAGACAAACTTCTTCAGAAAATTCAGAGTGTTAAGATATGTAAGAAAAAACATCTTATGTAAGCAATTTAAAAGGAAATAAATTAAAAGACTGATTTACATCAATAAAGAAAACTAATGGATGGCTATTGGATCTACTAAAATGTTAAAATATGTGCAATATTTTTGTTTTGATCAGCAAAGGAATTTACTACTTATACCAGAAGTAACTTGATTTTAAATAAAAATTTAATTATAACAAACCTCAAATTTGTTGGATGAGCATCATGCTTTGCAGCTTCAACTAATACACTTAGTAATGAAGAATGGGCAATTTTTTCATCTTTTCCAATAACTTTGGAGTCATTAGCTAAAACAAACAAAACAAAAAATATTTATTAATAATTTGTTGTTAAAAATATATAACAGCAATAAAAGAAAGGACTCAAATGCATTACTATGGGAAATAGAAACAGTGATGTAGCTATATATTCAGATCCCTGGAACAAGTAAAATTTGTAGGGAACACACTTCTCTCATGTAACTATTCCAATTAACTGTCGCATTTTCACTTACATGTAGCTGTTTTTTACATCTTTTTTATGGATGTTAACTCCTCTGCCCAACAGTACATAAATCTTAAAGCAGTTATGAATGCTGTTCTCGAACCAATAAACCAATTTCTAACATGGAGGCCTTTTTTTTCACAATTTTTTACGGTGCATCTCCATACAGCATCATCATTGGTACATACAATTACTTATCATGGTCCGTTTCGCATAGTTATTTGTTGGTTAAAAGCCCTCACTCTTCAAAAAATAAGATTGCATCCATCTCAGAACTTGGTAATCCAAAGATGGTTTCCATATTTATAAAAATTAATACAGCCAATTAAAGAAAAAACAATGTAACATACAATTTAAAAATCAAACAAACATGTGAAATATGTTCTGGAACTTGGAATATGAAATGAAAATTAATATGACAGGATAAATATGAGCTGCTTTTTACGATTCATTGTTCATTCAACCCAAAAGTACCTAAATTTCTACATTTGTAATAGACATGCACCAGAAAGATTATTTAGAAATAGTGGTAGCCAATAAAATTACTGCTGAGAACCTTGCAAATAAGTTTTGATTACTTTACGATTTGAAAAACTTCATTTGCTATCAACAGTTAAGTTAAGAGGGGAAAAATCAGGCATGCTGAAACGGTTGGTTGGTTGGTTGGGTTGATTATTGACGGCCAATTATCTACACATGGGATATAGGCCCGGGGGGAGTGCCCTTCGTGGGGGTCTTTCTAAGGGAACCTAACCCGTATTTACGCATGGATAAATCCACGGCTCGAAGAAAACCACGAAAACTCCGAACGATTAGGCCGACGGGCGCGATTGGGATCGAACCCAGCACCTCCCGTCTACCAGCTTCGAGAGCACAACCTCTCAGCCACTGGTGGGGCGCATGCTGAAACGGTGTTGGAGAAGTTAATTGAGGCTGTGGTATGGTATAAATTAAAATGAAAACTTTGCGAATAGATGTAAATTCTTTTAATTGAGTTTAAAAACATGTTTAAGTTAAATAAGTTGAGGTTAAAAACAAGGTAAAATATCATAGGAATATGTTGATTGTAACAGATCCGATCCCTCCATATATTATTAATAATGAAAGAAATTATGAAAATTATTTTTTCAAATCTTGGGAAAAGTCCCATATCCTGTGCTGGAAGATTTGGTGACAAATGTTTCAATGTGGTTGTTTGCATATTTGTTTCGGAAAAATTTATAATTTACCCTTATTTTTTAAAACAATATTTTTTTGTAGATGTAATGTTATGTAAAATATATTTTTTGAGTGTCTTTTATAGATAATTTTCTATTTTTACATATATATATTTTTAATTGAAATGACAGTTGTGAACAAGATTTTTACCTTTTTATCTGTGCCTTCAGAAATATTAAATAAACAATAAAAACTTACATAAATTGTACAGTTTTTTGCACTTTTAAACGGATTTCTTCTCTATTTTATGATGTTAAGTGTTATTTATTTTAGATACACCTTTCCTGAGATTACCACAGGTTATTTTCGCTAAGTTTTTTTTTTCTTTCGTTTATTAACTGTTTACAATTATTAAGAAAACGGGGGGGGGGGGGGGAGGTTCAGGGATGCAGAGCCTCTCTGACGATAACAATTATTAATCCCAAAACTCTTAGGTTTCTTAAATATGTTTATTTATGTATAATTTATTATTACTTGTTAAAATAACAAAATAGTGATAAAATGTTGTTTTAACATCGTACCTAACTTTTTCCGATGGCGCTAAAACATGGTTTAATAAACGTGTGTTTATAGGTATTTAAAAACCCTGTTTTTCCGTCTCCTTCAAAAATTTGGTAAGAAACTAAAACAGCCTTGTGGCGCCATTTTGTATTTTACCGCCAAGCGGCATAGGATACGGAATTTTTCCCCAGATCTTTATTTCGCCTTTTATAATTTTTTGCCCTTTGGATCCAACTGCTCCAAAGGGCAAAAAAGTTACGCCCCTTAACAGAAACATTATGAAAGGATATTTATAAGACTTTCAATAATTAAATTATCAACATTACTCGAAATATACTCAATAAACGAATTAACTACTAAAATCGCTGATCATAACAGATTAAAAATAATAAGAAGAAAGATTTTACACCTTTAGAAATAGCTTTGCCTGAGGCGCTGCTAAATATTTCTTTCAAGATACATAAATACTGTGAATCAGTAATAACGCTGTCATTTCCTACTGTATAAGAAACGTTATCTAAAATCGTTTTACTAAGTTCCATTTCACAAGAAATCTTAGCAGAAATTTCACAAAATTTGTAAACAAAAACAGACAGCTACTTGAATTACTTCACTTTAGCTCACAAGTCACAAAAACCCGGGAGTTTTTAAATAGAGATATTAAAAAAAAGTTGAGAAAAAAATATGTAAAAATGATCAATTCCTTTAACTTATGTCATTAATTTTCTTTTATTCTGAAAATGTATTTTATAATGTGATAAGATGCGAGATAAAAATTTCCACTCGAATCCATTCAAGTTCAAAAGACATTGGAAATTTTTAAGTAACTGTTAACCACTGCTATCTCAGAAAAGTGAAAGTAAAAGTTCCATTTAAAGATATATGATGTTGGGGGAACTTAAATAACTTTTTTATTTTTGATTATCTTAAATATGCACAAATGTAAATTTTTTCGCATTATAAGAGCTTATTTTTGTAATTAAACGTTTATTTTGCAATATCAAGTAGAGTACTTTGGTATGTCTGCAGTAAATTAGTATTGGCTATATAAATTTGTAATGTAAACAAACGTGTCAGTCAGTGTTTGAACTGTGTGACAAGACCAACACATGTGTAAAAAAAATTAACTCTTTATTTTTATGTCATTAATTTATTATTATTTGAATTTTGCCATACCTACGTTCAATCTTGCAAATAGTAAAGTTTCAGTTTTTTATTAGCAAAGCAATATTAAAAATAAGTGATTTTCTGTAACTATTTTCTGAAAACAGTGTTACTAATTTAGGTCTTGAAATAACTTCTTTAATTTTACGCTTTAGTTTATAAGCAGAGGTGAAATTCGATGTATTTTTTACTGGTTATTATTAATTGTTAGTTTAATTTTACTCATTTGTTCACTCAAACTCCTAAGCCATTTAAAAAAGACTTTCTTAAAACAGACTTTCAGCTTGGCTTACAGATGTCCCAAAAGAGCTATAAATGGTTCGTTTTAAAGGATTTTAGGTTTTTGTGCCGGTGGCATAATAACAGAACAAAACAGAAATCTGCACTGTAGATTTTTCTTCTTGCCTTTACATTTTTCACATTTCATTGCTGTAGTGCGATTTGTACTTGTTAAAAGTTGGTACAAAAGCAATTTCATCGGCACTGAAAATATTCTCACAGCATATGGGCACCTTTTTTCTTCTCCAGAAATTTGTTTTTACGCTATGCTATACCTATCACGAAAACGAAACAGCCAACAAAACTCGCTTCAAATTTCATAATTTTCATGGCCTATGAAACTTATTAATATAGTTTCTGAAATGGGTAGATTTTTCGTCTTATATCTTTAAACCAAGTGGATACATTTTCAGAAATAGCTTGGTAGTCCCCAAATTGCATTTATTTCCTGTTTGGGCATATTAAACCAGAAAAATCTTCAAAGTTTTGGCCTTTTCTTTTAAAATGACAGCTAATGCAGAAGTATAGCAACAGAAATTATTTCGCGGCATCTACCTGCCTTATTCCAGTACTTACTGCTTGTATAATATTACCTTTTTCTTTCAATGAAAATTGCTTTCCTTTTTGTTCTCTACCATTAAAAAAAAAGTAAAAGAAAAAGAAAGAAAAATCTAATTCCAAATGTGAATTGTTGCAGAATAGAAATTCACCTATAGGTACAGATGTTTATCGCCAAATTCATGCAAGGAGCTGCTTAAAAAATAAATTCTTTGGACTTCCTACATTTTTTTTAATGAGTGTAAATACAAACCGAAGGAACTATGCAGAAAATAAATTAGATGTGAATGTAAATGAAGAGTTTTTTTAATTTTAGAGGGGCCACATAGGACAGAAAATTCTCCACATCTCTCGAAAACAGCTGCAAGATACGCTGAAAAAGAAATAAAGAAGAGTTTTCCTTCGGAAATCTAGTTTTTTGATAAAAATTATTTTTCTTGTGAATTCGGCGTTCGTTAAACTGAAATGAGCATTCTTTTAAAGACTTCAATAAATTTGTTAAACTGAAAAATTCCTTAATTTGAAATTCGTAAAAGTGAATATATTTATAATGGTAAAGTATAGGGGATTTTTTTTTAATCGAAATAATATTCGTTAAACTGAAAAATTTGTTAAAGTGGCATTCGTTGTAACGAGATTCTACTGTATTTACTTTAAAAATCAAAAAATCATTTTTTTTCTAATTTAAAAGAAAACTACATATGTATTGACTTACCTGATTTATCTGTGAGTGTAACACTTATAGAAATTGAGACATAGACTTAAAAAAAAATCATTTATAATTTTAAAAATACTAACTTTATTTTTCTTGGTTAAACATATTTAGGAAAACAATTTCTTTATAAAAGCAACTCCATGCATTTAATTTTAATTAAAAGCTTTAAATAAAAAGACGAGTTTTGAAACCTTTTCCAATCCTAACTTATTTCGTATTTTTGATTGAACTAATCTAAATGTTGAAAATATTCTTTCAACAATTGCTGAGGATGCTTTTACTGTTATAAGTTATTTAATTTCAGTAAAGACATTGCTGTTAAATTTATTTACTTGAATTTGCTGACTCTTCCGCCATTCATATGGGGTGACTTCTCTTACTATATTCTGCTCAAAAAAATGTTCTTCAAAAGGGGAAGATTTGGCATTAAATTTTACAGTCAGTGCAAGCATAGAGTTAGATGGATATTTTTGTTTTGCAAAATTTAATGCATCTTTTTTTTCTTGCTCAGATAGTTCACTTTGATTGTACTGTGGATCCAAGCATATAGCCAAAAAGTGTGTGGGTGTTAGAGCCATTTTATACCTGGATTCAAAAAGCTGCGAGACTTCTTTATTTACCTTTTTCTCTTTTAATATTTTTTGAAGATCTTTCTAAATATAAACTGCATCAGCAATGGAACAATTATTACTTTGGGTATTATCCAAGGCAGTTGCAATAGGCTTTAACAGTTCAAACAGATCTTCAACATTTCTTTTTAGATTTAAATTAAATACAAAATAGCTTGTAATAAAATAAAATTATAATGCAAAATCCCCAATCCCAATGCAGGAATGTAAGAAGAACAAAGGCTTACTAAACCCAATAGACATAGAGCAGAGAAAACTCACAGCCAATCATTCATTAGCATACAGAACAAAAAGTAACCAATGGGAAGAATGATTATGTCATCATTGATTCTTTGATGCATGATCCAATCCTTAGTAAATCTTAACTGATCAAGCAATCTAAATAGTAAAAGGGCATTTTTAGCTGGAATCTGTCATTTTGGCTGTTTTTAAAAATAAAAGGATTACAAAAAAGAAGAAAGAAATTAAACTACCTTTTTTTTTTTTTTTTTTTTTTTCTCCCCAGCTAATTTTAGAAAAAATATTTTGTCATGTAGATTACAGCTTATAAGAAAAGTTGGATTTAGGGGTGGGGAATTTTCAGAAAATCACACTAGCCAAGGATTTTTTCTACCAGCCAGCTAGTAAGATTCAACTATCACATTGTTAAGACAGATTTAATGTCTAAAATATTTTTTTACAAAAATGCACTTTCATATTAACATTTCTGTAAAATTGTTACATACAATTATGCAAGTGCAGAACAGAACTTAGTGCCACGTTTACATTCCAGCAAACTGAGAAAAATGCGAAATATGGCCAATGATTTGAAAATTAGGAATGTTTATGGCAAATTTTTATACAATGCAATTTTTTAATACACTGTTTGAAAACTTAATCACCCAATTAGATAATTTACAAGCCACTGGCAGGTAATCTCATGTAATTCCCCACCCCTCGTTGGATTGATTTGTCGCTTTACAAATTTCATCATTTTTTTTTTTTTTTTTTTTTTTTTTTTTTAAAGATTTGCTTTGCTTGTAGCTTGTGCATAACTTGGATTTTGCATTTTTCAATAATGTTTAAAATAAATGAAAACATTAAGGAAAATGAAAAAAAAAACAGCATGGTTTTTTTTTAAAAACCACTTGGTTTAAACCAGCGTGGTTTAAACCAAACAACCCTGGTCTTCAATAAATTTGCTAATTTAAAAAATTCGTTAAAGTGAATAATTTTATAATGTGAAAGAATAGGACGTTTTTTATTTTAACAATCCAAAAAATATTTGTTAAAGCGACATTCGTTGTAACAAGATTTTACTACTGTATATATAAATACATAATATTAAGTCATAAAAGTTTATCAGGATTGTTTACATAACTGTTTTTATCATTGACAACAAATCTCGCTTTCTGAAGCCTGTATTGCATCAAGCTTTTTTAAAAAAGGCCAAGGCTCCTATACTGGAAAAGCACCTAGAATATTTAAGAAATAATGTACCAAATGTTTAGGAAAATATTTAAATTTCTCAAATCTATTAATTTTAACAAAATAAATTGTACAAAAAATAACTGAAACAATAAAGGTCAATTCCACAGAAAAGTCCCATTTAGAGGAGGAAATAAAATTTATAACATGTTTAATTTAAGGGTATGATTGGAAAGCTTGGTATTTTTATGTTGTATAATAAAATCCTAATAAAAAGCCATTGTAAATTACTATTTACAAACTAAGTTAAGAATCATTATTGTCTTTTTAAAGTCATAATGTTACATCAGTTGCACAATAAAAGTTACGTTAGTTACATGTGTAAATGCCATTTTTTCTGTTTTATTGTTCAGAAATTAATTAAACAAGTTACTGTTATAATTTGTCATTACTTAGTGTTGTTGAGAACATTAAATCACTTTTTTTAACGGGATAGTTTTGATAATTTTAACACTTCAATGAAGGCAGAAAAAATGTTTGTCTATTTTACGTTACATCAGTTACAGGATTTTGGATTGCAATTTTTGTGACTAAAAGACGGATTGAAATAATCTGCAGGTATTGCTACAGGTCATTCCATGGTAACTTACGTTACATTGAGAATAATTGACTTCAGTAATTTTAGTAATATAACACTAAAAAATATTCAAAATGTAATGTTTATATGATTTGTTAATTAAACCTAACAAAGCTAAATGTGGATAAAAATTACTTAAATTTAGTCTATTTCTTGAACGCTTAAAATTATATTTACTATGGTAACTTACGTTTCAGACAAAAAGAACGTAAGTTACCATAATAAATATAATGGCCAGTGTTAAAAAAATAGCACTAAAGGTAGGTAATTTTAATCCAAATTTCACTTTGGATAGGTTTAATTAACAAATCATATCAACATTACATTTTCAATATTTTTTGGAGTTATATTATGAAAATTACTGAAGAAAACTATTCTAAATGTAACGTAAGTTACCATGGAATGACCCTATTACAGTATTAAGTCCTTAGCAAGAAATATTTTAAATTGCAAAAATAAGAAAATTTCTAGCTTTATTAAATTTTCTGCACAGTTTTGAAAACAAAATTTGATGATCAAGTGTTACGTCAGTTACGATGGAATTGACCTAAATGAGGTTTAATAAATGCTTTAAAATAGGGTCCTTCAGAGTCCTTAAATTTTTCAAAGGTATTTTTTTGGTCCTTTTGCAAGTTCTTATTTTTAGACAAAATCTGCAAAAACTCCTTATTTTACATGTTTTGGCAGATTTCATTTTATTTCTTTTTTTTTTAATCTAAATTCCACAATTTCCAAAATTTTGCTACCTTCTTTCTGCCTCCTCTCCTCAGAGCACATAAAGTTTAAAATCTTAAACTCCTCAATTTAATTTTTTTTGCTCTATTTGTTACTTTATTGTAACAATTAATAATCAGTCATGTAATTTCCTCTATTCAATCAAAATTATACCCCATAATACCAGTAGACTTATGCGAGTATTTCTCACTGCAGTCTAATAATTTTTAGCAATTTTTTTTAGATGTAATTTTATACTTCTAAAGAAAAATTAAGGATAAAAAATACCTGCAAACAACATTAGTCAAGCCAGAATATCATCTCATTTATTCCATCAAATTTAACAATAAAAGTGATTGAAGATAGCAAAATGCACACGGCAAAAAAAAAAAAAAAATCTTATTTTAACTGCATTAGAAGATGTCATACACTTCTTGAAAAAGACGAAACAAAGGAAAATAAATTGAATGCATTTAAAATACAATTTAATCTAATATAACAAAGCTTACATTTTATTCTATATGTGAAATATCACTGCTTTAATCGATCAATGGTGTCTTTTTCTTCTAAACATTTCAATTTCCAATTTGCTTTTTAACCATAAATATAAAATAAACCCGTACTGAGAAATCATACTTTTATCTTTTTTGTACTATTTATTTTTTTTATAATCATTGTTGAGCATCATATAATGCAGTATTTAATTTTTGTGGCCGCACTAATTTGAGGAAAACATTTCATTTATGAAAACAATGCTGATTTAACTTTTAATTAACAGCAATTTTTAATCAAAAACATGTTTTAACGAAATGTGAGTGTACTATGTCAGAAGTCGGTTTAAAAACCTTTTGAATGATATCCCATTCGCTGTTGTACGCTTTGTAAATTCATAGAAAAATTGATGTTGACAACAGAAATAATATACAGTCGGCCCCGCTTAATTGCATACAGTTGGTTCCACTGAATTGTATGCAATTAAGCGGGGTATGCATTTAAGCGAGGACAGCAATTAATGTAATCAGTATACGTTATTATTTGATTATATACCACAGATATGATAAATATAATGGATAATAACAATTTACATAATTTAAAAATTAATTATTGTATTAATAATTTTAATCAATATTTTATACACTATTTATAGTAATATATACACTAAAGTATAATGTATTATAACACTATTTACGTTACATTGTTCAATTTTTCATTATAATTTATCTGATTGATGGGAAAGGGAAAATGAAAATAAAATAATGAAGAAATAATTTTTAAATCATACCTTTTGAAAATAAATAAATTTTGGTGTAAATTCATTTTATTTTTCATTATTTGCCAACTAATCCTTTATTTGTTGCCTATAAAATAATCCTTTATAGAAGTTGGTTTTTTAATAGTTCGGATGCTGCATTTCTCTATTTCGTTTTCTAAAGAATAAATCAAATTGTAATCACCACCATGCAGGGTTGGCAAAAAACCGGTTTTTTTGGTTTAAACCAGGTTTTTTTGGTTTAAACCGGGTTTTTTTGTATCTTTTTTAATTACATATATGCACATCAGTAAATAAAATTTAACATTGACAAGAATGATTAATATTACAATAACAATATATATATATATATATATATATATTCTGAAAACAGTTTAAACAAAATAAATAAACAATTGTTATTAATTATGTACAAATTCAAATCATTAAATTTTATTTAGAGCTGAGCTAACATCATTTACATTCAAATTCAAAACAGTTATATATATACAAAAGTTTCCTATGTAATACATAGAACATGATCACTTGTGCCGTCAGGTTCTACAGTAATGGTGATAAGTTTTAAATAATTTTTAAAGATTACTTTTTAAAAAAGTTGAAGAAATAATTGCTGTTTTATATATACATATTTCCAAATGCAACCTGTAATTCATGTTTACCAAATGATTTAGCACACTTATAAAACACATTAATATGTTTATGTATTTCATATTGCATTCATAGAATGGATTCTGTATCTTAATGTTGATACTTAAAAGTTTTTAATAGTATTTAATTGCAAGATTTATATTAAATTCTTTAAAGACTTAATCTATTGCCTTCCTATATTTTTTCATTTTAATAAGCAACACTTAGTTGTGTTACATAAGAATATAAAGATATAATGTAGAATTTTACCTTGGTATGCTATACTAATTTTTTTTTAAATAAAAATATTGCAAAGAAAAGAAAGTGAGACTTACTTTTTTATTCAATTTAAAAAAACAAATTGAATTTCAGTAAGAAAATTAAATTGAAATATATTTAAAAAATATATATAAAAGAAACATTTTAAAAACATGGAAATTGAATAAATTTTCAAAATGTTAAGAAAATGGAAGTACGACACATGTCTATAAAGATTCTATGTTAATAAACAGGATTATTAGGGTTTAATGTTTTAAACAAAAAAACAAGTTTTGCCGCTTTTTGTAAACCCAGTCTGTTGCGTAACTTTGATTGTACAACACCAAATGAAGAAAAAATTCTCTCTACATTTGCAGTAGTCGCTTTTGCAGTAAGAATCGTTTCAACTTCTTTCAACACACCATCATTGAACTTTTTGATTTCATTTTCTTGAATATGCCACCATTCTATAGCTGATACATCTTTACTAAAATCATTCTCAAAAAGATATCTTTGAAATGGAGAACTTTTGGCACAAAATTTTAGTATCAGAGATAATAAATTGTTTTTGGGAAATTTTGTTTTAGCATATTCCAATGCTTCTTTTTTTTCCTCCGATGACAATTCGAGATCAGCATCCTTGGCTCTTGGATCCAACAGATAAGCAAGAAGATGGGCTGGTGTTATTGCCATTTTATAACGAGTATCTAGTTTTTTCATAATGTCTTTATTCAGTTTCAACTCTTCCATCTGTTTTTTTAAATTTTTAAAAAGAAAAACAGTTTCTCCAATTGTACAATTTTGGCTTTGTACTTTATCTAAAGCTACACTAATTGGCTTTAATTGTTGAAAATAGTCTTCAGCATTTCTTTTCAATGAAATGTTTGAAACTAGACTTTGGAAATTTTTATCAATTTTGTCTTTATTATTTTCGCATATAGTTACAAGAACTGACCATGATTTCAGATAGCTGTCTAAAGCGTCAGCAAATGAGTTCCAGCGAACTTCACAAGGCATTATTAGTTTTGATGTACTTGCATCTTTTCTGAAGCACGCATTTGCATATTGGTTGTTTCTGAAGTATTTGATTACATGCAAAATTTGTTCTTTTACATTTGGATAACTTATATCATTTGCCAGTAAATTTAAAATATGGGCTGCACATCCATAAGTAATAATATTAAACTCTTCTTTTTCATCAAACATATCCCTCATTTTTCGGACATTTCCAGTATTGTCTGTCACTAATGCTTGTATTAAACATTGAAATTCCGATTGGCATTTATTAATGGTTGTAGTCGCAATATCATACAGATTTTCACTTGTATGAGCAATTCCCGATGTATCAATAGTGTCTGCTAAGTATGTATTCCCGTCTTTTGTTGTTAAAGTAACACAGATCACAGGTTCGTTGTGAATGTTTGACCATCCATCTAATCCTAATGTGACAACTTCATTTTTTAATATATTTGCACATTTTTCTTTTTCTTTGCTGTAAGTATGATCTAATAAATCCCCAGCAATTTGTTTTCTTGATGGTGGAGAATATTCTGGGCGGAAACTCTGAACCATTTTAATAAACTCAGGATGCTCTACAGTGCTAAATGCCGTATTTGTAGCATATATAAACCTAGCAACTTGTTCATCAAACATTTGCTTTTGAGATAGTGTTGATTTACTGACAAAAAAGTCCATAGTATCTCTTTTCCTTTTTAAAGAACCAATTTCACTTGTTGCTCTTTGTGTTATTGCTGAATCCAAAGAACTTGAAATACTGGATAGTGACACTGACACATCATCTACACAAAAATAAAAAGAAGAATTGCTTAATGATACAGAACATATTACTTCAAAAATCATAATCATATAATTAACAATAATTCAATACAAAGACATTTTTTTTTTCTTTGTTTTACTGCAAAGTAAACATCTCTATCATATTGATATATTTATTTTTGATAATTTATTTAATACTCGAGATAAAATTACCATGTCTTTTATAATTTTGGATATTTATGATTGGTGAAAACTTAGTTAATCTCTAAGAGCCATGCATAAATTAAAAATTAAAAATTTCATTTAATAACAGTTCTGATCACATAATTTGTTCTTAATAATATGATTAATTTGTAAAACTTTCAAACTTTTATCAAATGTAATTTTAAGATTATCAAAATAAAGTTCTCTAACAAAAAAATGTCTATTTAAAATTTTCTTGTTTTTTCCAAAATTTCATTACTTAGAATTACATAAATATTTTTTATTTCATAGAATATAACTTTCTAAAATCAAATAGCATATGCAAATTAAATAATAATATATGTGATTTTTATAATTTATCTTCTCAATCAAATAGCATTTCAAATAATAATGTAATTTTTTATAAGAGTTTAGAATCATCTGAATGAAGATATACATAATGTGTTCTCAATATGCATTACTTGTAATTTTACAGATAAATTAAAAATTTTGAATTTAACAAATATTTAACTTATTAACAAATTTTTAACAATTTTCTTTCAAAATTAAAAATAATAGCAGCAATAATAATGATAAAATAAGTACTTACCATTATCAACAGAATCAGAATCAGAATGATGATGAGAATTATTACAAGTTTCAGTATGCTTCTTCATCCTAGCTACTTGACCTTCCATTTCTTTATTACAATTTTTGCATCTAGCTCTACAACCTTTCCTTTTATCATTTTTTACTTCATTAAAATATAACCAAACTAAATCTTTTCTTCTACCAAAATTAGACATTTTTTGTTCTCAAATGCTAACTCTTGGACCATTCATACACAGGTGCAACTATGATGCAACTGTGACTTATGCAGGTTGACTGCTGAAATGAGTTGAGCTGTTCAGTTAGAAGTAGAAGTTATTTGTACATCAAATAATTTGAAAACTTAATTATATAAGAAAAAAATCTTAAAAAAAATTAACAAAAAAACCAATTGGTTTTTTTCAGAAAAAAACCATTTGGTTTAAACCGTGCCAACCCTGCCACCATGTGCTTCAAAATATCTTCGAACAACACAGAGATTTGTTAACATCAGAGAGAGATGGAGGAGGCTCTACACTTTCATCGTCACAATCATCGTCTGTGTTTACACAGTTTTGAGAGGTTGCCACGATTTCTTCATCACTAGGTTTATTTTCTGTTTGCTCATTTTCATCACATTTTACATATTCTGAAAAATCGGAAGCAGTAAGTTGCAGCAAACCACTATGATCATTAAATTCACTATCGCTGGTAAAATCATAAATCACAGTTTCATTATCTGAGTCACAATCATCACAATTTTCTTTTAGATTTAAAAAATTTTGCTTTTTTTAAGCAATTTTCAATTGTTGTTAAAAAAAACATTGTCCCACGCTTGCTTAATGAAATGCATTGCATTAAGCAAAGATATATTTTTGTAAATTGAAGAAAAAATGTAGCAATGATTGCTGTTCATCTAAGAGACGCACAACATATTTAAGGATTAGATGCCTGTAATTACTTTTAAGCAATTTTATGATGCCTTGATCTAGAGGCTGAATTTTGCATGTAGCATTAGCAGGAAGAAATTGTATGCTCACGTTTGAAAGGCGAACGTTAACTTTGTGGCTGGATACATTATCCATGAATAAAACAATCTTCCTGTTTTGTTTCACCATGTCTGAGTCGACTTTCGTAATCCAGCTTTTGAAAATATTTCCTGTCATCCAGGCATTTTGGGAAGATGAATAATTGACGGGATAGTTTTTGACATTTTTTAAGCATCGCGTTTTTTTGCTGTTTCCAATCATCAAAGGAGTCAATTTTTAACCGACTTAAAAAAAGGAGGAGGTTATCAATTCGACCCGTATGTATGTATTATGTTGTTCACGCATAACTGTCGTAAATGTGCATCGATTTTGATAATTTTTAATTTGTTTGAAAGAGTAAGGGTCCAAGGTGGTCCCATTTCAATTTCGTCAAAATCTGATCATTAGAACAAATTATTTTATTCAAATTTCCATTATTTAGATAATTTAATTTATATTTCAAAAAGTCCATTATTTGAATTGTTGCCAATTTGTAAAATAGCGCACATAATAATATTCCCTTTCAATTAAAAAACGTATTTACACGTGATTATCAAAAACAGAAATAAAACTTTAAAACAATAATTAAATGATCTCGTGTTAAAAGCAGTAAATGTAGAAAAATACGTTATAAAAAATATACTTGCGCGTGAATATTAAAAAAGAGAAATAATTAAATTATTACACGTTCAAAACATTAAATGGGGAAACTTACGTCATATTTAAAATGCTCAAATAACATTACTTCCAAACAGTTTCAATTTAAAAACATATTTACACCAGAGATTAATTTATTTGTAGCTGATATATTATGTATACTAAACTACGAAAAGTCCTTCTGGTCTATACCGGCAGGAAAAGACAGCCTACCTATTCCTTGGTTTTAAGATTTTAGCTAATTTTACTGGAAAACACCAAGCTATAAAAATGGATGGAACCCGATTACAGAAGATTCAGTCGCAGTTCTCGTCAATATTGAATTTGAATCAGAATTCTGCCAAATATGTCAGCTATAGCCAAGTTGGCTTCATTTATGGCAACTTGTTTTTGTCGCCAAATTTGTTGGTATTTCGCCAAATATTGCCTAGCTTGGAGAGATTTTAACGCTGGCGAACATGAATATATAGTGTTAAGAATGTAAGAGTTAGAATGATGGTACAACAATGAAATAAAACTTGCGATATAGCATGTTCACTAAAACTCTTAAATTAAAACCGTTTATGGAGGAATCCTGCTGTCTTGTTTAAAAATGTCAGCCACTCTAAAATTTCAAAATGCTATATCTCAGCCACTTTTTAAGGTAGAGCAAAACAAAAATTGTTCCAGTATCCTTGGATCAAGGCTGAACATTCAATTGAAAAAAACCTTTAGGATTTCTAATATTTTTAACGACTTAACTGTACATCTTTTTGAATTTGAAATTTTTAAGTGTATCATAGCGCCTCCTTCTTGCCGAATATCCCCAAATTCTACTGGGACCTGCAGGCCATAGTAAAAAACACATACAAAGAATTTGGTTCAGTACTGTGGATAACCTAATACACTTTTCGATGATACAATAATTTAAATGGAACAAAAATCGCTATCACAGCGCCCGCTTTCGGCAGAATATCCGCAAATTCAAGTGGGACCTGCTGGTCACAGCCAAAAACCTATAAATGAAATTTCGTTCAATTCTAGGTTGCTTCATAACTGGGCACACTTTTCAATGATACAAAGAGGGCACACACGGACAGACAGATATTTTGTAAAAACATGTTTTTCGGAATATTTGACTCCTAAAACATATAAATCCGTCGAAAACCGGAAGTTGAAAATATTTTAATCACAATACTTTATTCTAATTTAGATAGAAGAAGGTGAGAAAAGGAGGATGTTAATAATTTGACCCTATGTATGTATGTATGTATGTTTTAGTCCTGTTCACGCATAACTTTCGTAAATGTGCACCGATTTTGATATATATATATATATATTTGTTTGAAAGTGCAAGACACCCTGGTGGTCCCATTTAAATTTCGTCAAATTCTGATGACTAGAACAATTTTGTTGTTAAAAAATTTTCAAAATTAAAAAATGCGTGGAACCCGATTACAGAAGATTCATTCCCAATTCTCGTCAATCTTAATGAGAATTTCGTCATATTAGTCAACTATAACCACATTGGCTTCATTTATAGCAACATATTTTGATCGCCAAATTTGGCGATATTTCTCCAGTTGTCGTCCAGATTGACAAGAATTTGATTCTGTCAAAGATTTTATTAAAAAGTATTTATTTAATGGATAATTTTGGTAAATTATAATTTCTATTACAAATTACTTATTTATTCAGCAGATGTTGAAATCAAGATAATTGTGTATTACTGTATTAATAACTAAAAAGTAGGAAATAAAATAAATTTTTACAAAAAAAATATTAACCAACTTAAAAAAAAGCACTAAAAAGTATTAAATAATTCTTTAAAATTCTCTAATGACAAAATGTTATCCATTAACCACAAATCCGATATCATGTGTCGGAATAAAAATGATAAATTTAATATGTACAGTTTAATACCCACCAAACATGGATTTCCGAGAGAATATATTTTACAAGAGATGAATATATAGACGTATGATTTAGTTTACGAATATATACATATGAAAAGCAATGAATTACTTTTTGAAGTCGGCGCCAAACTACCTTAAGTTTAGTAAGAATTATGAATATATTGTACCTAGTATCTACTAATTTATCGATTGGGGTTGTTTGGCACCGACTTCAAAAAGTAATTCATTGCTTTTCATATGTATATATTCGTAAACTAAATCATACGTCTGTATATTCATCTCTTGTAAAATATATTCTCTCGGAAATCCATGTTTGGTGGGTATTAAACTGTACATATTAAATTTATCATCTTTATTCCGACACATGATATCGGATTTGTGGTTAATGGATAACATTTTGTCATTAGAGAATTTTACAGAATTATTTAATACTTTTTAGTGCTTTTTTTTAAGTTGGTTAATATTTTTTTTGTAAAACTTTATTTTATGTTGTTCCTGTTTGGTTAACGCAAAAAAGTAGAGTGATTCGATCTTTTGCTTTTTTAAACCCACAAATTTTTTCTTTCTTTTCTGCAATTGTACCTCCTGGCATTGCACGATAGTACAATGCGGTTTCATCGCAATTAAAGATATCATCCAATTTATAATTCTCCAAAATCGGAATTAATGTGTTGTCATACCACTCGTCAATGGCTAAATCATCAGTTGAGGCAGATTCTCCATGGGAATTTTTAAATTTTAGATTATTTCTTTGTTGCCATCTGTAAAGCCAACCTTTCGAAGCATTGAAGTTTTCACCTTTTTCGCATTTTTTGGATAACTCATCTGCTTTTTCCATAATTACTGCTCCATTAATTAATGCACCTTTGGATCTTTTTTCCTGAAACCATTGCAATACTACTCGATCCACATTTTCATAGTTCGAATTGCGTTTTCGCTTTCGGTTTAAATTGCCATTATTTCTCCATTCCTGAAGAATATTTTCAGAGTTTTTACTTATTCGAGAAACTTGAGATTGTGAAATTCCAAATTCTTTCGCTATTCCTGTTTGGGATGTTTTTAATTTGATGTTATCCAAAACTTATATTTTATCAGAGATAGATAAATCTTTTCGTTTTACTTCCATTGCACCAACATAAATTAGAGAAATTTCTGAACTGGCGTAGTCAACGACAGTGCAAAGTGATTTTAAAGCTTGCTGACCACAATGGGAAATGCAGTTATCGTATACAATGTGAGGAGTAAAACACTGGTGTTCTATTATTATTTTATTTTCTCTACCGTCCCCATTGTATTTTCACCCAACTCCAGGATTTTCCAAGAGTAAACCACCCCCATCATCTTCAGTCGCTAACAAAACATTTTTACAAAAGAAAATATTTCCATTCATCGTTATCACAGGAATTCTTAAAATCCGGATTACTAACACTCTAAGCATTTTTCCTGCATTTTTCCATTTCCCCAAAACAACTTAAAGCTGTTCTCAAATGAAAACGGGCCACTTTCTGACACATTTTTAAATTCATTTTTGTTCCGAAACTCATGAAATTGGCAGGTTTTCTTACTCAGAAACTAGGGTCTGCTAATTTTATGCTTTTGTGTTTAAAAATGAATTAGAAATGTGTCAGAAAATTTCATAGGAAAAGTTCGCAGAAAATTGTTGAGCAGGTCATTTAAGAACCACCTTAAATCGGCTGTAGGCAAAATATTTTTTATAGAACTGTATTTTAAGATAAATGTATGATAAAGAGATGTAAAAGTGTATTTTAGAAACAAACCGTGAAAAAAACATTAGTTTTATGAGTATTTTTGTGAAAATGCAGGTAAACCCTCAGAAGCTCAGAGGCCTAGATTGGAGATATTTTATGTGATTAACCGGGGATAGTTATGCGAATAAACGAGTATATTTAACATTATCCTTACAGGGACCATTTCCGTTCCACGGCATTCTATGCATATAAGCAGGAAGCGGGGTATGCAATTATCCGTTACCCGATTAAGTGGGGCCGACTGTATATGAACAAACCCCTCTCCCTAAAAACCAGACATATAAATTCTTCCCCTCTCCAATCAAAATTCCTGCTCTCCCCCAGTATGAAGTACACAAAATGTAAAATTATTTATTTTTTTTTTCTCCCCTCTTTGTAAATCTGTACTAATGATAAACCTTTCCCTCTAAAATTTCTGCTTCTCCCCTTTTGTCTTCCCTAGCTCAAAAAATATAAAATCCTTAACTTTTTTGGTTGCTCTATTTGTAATTCTATTAGTAAAAATAAATAAATCAATCATCTAATCAAACCCTTTTCCCAAAATGTTGTCTCTTCTTTCTCTCTCTGATCACACAATTTAAAAATTTTAAAACTCTGCTTTTTAAACATATATATGCATATTGCTTTATTATAACATTAAATATTTAATCATATAATTTTTTCTTTCCCTCCCTCCTCCCCCCCCCTCCTAAAAAAAAACCCCTTCCTCTTTTTGTCACCCATTCCCTTTCCCCTCAAATCCCAAGTACACAAAGTCTTTAAGGGTTTTTTTTTTTTTTTTGGTTTTTTTTCCTCTGTCCTGTTTGTAACTCTGTGGTAAAAATAAGTAAGTAATCAATCAATTTTTAACCATTCTTGTATACTTTTTATGTTTTTTTGCAATGATTTCTACTAATGCTAAACACAGGTATTGCATAAAAAATATTTTTTCCTGCAAATGACATACTGAGGGCTTGATTTTTATATCAGAAAGATGTCTAATCCATCGTTTTCATCAAATTTGTTAGAGCTGTTTTTGAAGAAACCCAGTAAAAAAGAATATATCATCGGCTCAGAGTAAGACATCTAAAAATAATCGAAAATGAGTCGTCTGACTTGCTGGTATGAGAAACTGCGTCTGCATCTAGTGGAACAACTACTGCAACACAAAGTTGTTTTATATAAAACAGATGTGACAACAAAAATTTCCTAGTGTTCCACTAGATACAAACACAGTTTCTCATACCAATAAGGCAGACAACTCATTTTCGATTATTTTTAGATGTCTTACTGTTGTTTTGAGGCAATCTCATATATATAGAGAAAGAGGGAGAGAGAGAAAAATTGCTTGATTTTTAATATTATAGGATTTCAGTTTTTGGCAATTCTTGTATGCTCTTTACACAGTGGTGTAGCTATGTTTTTAGGCACCCGGGGCAAGAACAAACGTTGCCCCCCCCCCCTCCAAATAAACAAATTACCACTTTTTTTTTTTTTCTAAAGGCAAAAAAAGTCTTTCTGGCTTATACCAAGAGTAAAAGGTAGTTCCGTCTTCTTAGTTTTAGAAGATTCCTAGTTTTCGTCAATACTGAATTAGGTGAACACTTAGTCAGCTATAGCCAAGATGACTTCATGTAAAGCGACCTATCGCCAAATTTCACAATATATAGCCGAATACCGTGCCATACATTTATAAGCACTTTTCAAATTTTCATTTTTCAACTAACACACGGTTTTTTTTGTGGGGGGGACACTTCTTAAGATGCATTTCATAAAATTAAAAACAAAATTTTCAGCAATACAAATAGTTTACTTTCTAAAAATAAAATATTAATTAAAAAGTAATTTTTATTTTATTTTAAAATTTGCAATGTCATTTTAAATAATTAATTCTTTGAAAATCTGATCATTACAGTTATAGTAAGGAAAGTATGAAAGAAAAATGTTGCGAAAAGTTAAAAATTGTAGAAAACGTGTAGTTTTAAAATTTTCTTTAAAAGATTTTCAATTAAACATTTTTAACACAAGATTAATTTGATCACAATAATTGCATTTTTGCTTTATTAAATAAAACTTTCATAAAACCATTTAATAATATCCATTTCTTCACCTAAGATATGACATGTTGCTTCTATCGTCTCAGTGTCTCTTCATTTTTTCCATTTGAGGTATAGAACTCAGAAAATTAACAGTTATCATTATTACTGAGTATTTTTGTCATCAATACTGTCCGAATCTTCAAACAATGATAGCATTAATGGAAAATAGTATGGGCTATGCACTGTTTCTTCTAAAAGTAAACTCTTATGAGATTCTAACTATAGTTTCAGTATTCACTGAATGTTCATCAAAACTCAATGAAACCAAACTTTCAGTCGATCTCTAGTTTAAATACTTGCATTCACACACAAGAAATAAATAATAAAGTTAAGTTTCTAATAACAAGTGTATCTAAGCATTACCCCGAAGTTTTGTCTAAAAATTACCCTGGTTCCCCCTACATAAATTCTAGTTTAGAGAATGAATAAATTTCATTTGACTTGATTTTCTTTTTGTATTAAGTAGTCTGTAGTTTTTAGGGTTTCGTTTATCTCACGAAACCCTATTACTCCCGCTCCGTTGTCTGTCCATCACAGAGCCGTTCTCAGAACCTATATAACTTAGAGAGTTGAAACTTTGCGTATATATAACTGAATACCTGCTATGAAGTTCAAAATATTAAAATTTGAAAAAATCGTATTATTTTAATAAATAGAAATAAAAAACCAAAATTCTAACAACCTTTTCCTATTAAATTTAAACATTTTTCGTCATAGCAGTTGCCAACAATTAAAAATCCACAATAAAATTCTTTCTACAATAATTAATTTTCTATTGAAAGATTTCCACGTGAAAATTGAAAATGAAATAAAAAGTTTCACCAATTGAAAAATAAAGAGTAATATGAAAAAAAAAAATGATTGACGCATATTAGTAATAAAACGGAAATTTTCAAAGATTTCTCAATAATACAAGAAGTATGTGTATGTACAAAAAGCAGATTATTATCACGTCATTAGAGAATTAAAAAGAAAATTAATCTGACATCATATCGGAAGTTTAACGGATTTTTCAAATGTTTGAGAATAATACAAAGCAAGTATCAATATGAGTAATAGAGAATAGTAAATATATGAGTTTGAGGAACTATTGAATCATGATAAAAACCTGATTATGGAAATATTCGCATATTTTAACATTTTGAAAGTGTACAACATGTTTAATTTTGAAATTAATTTTTTTGAAATATCGCATTTAGTCCACAAAACAGATATTATTATGACAGAGTATAATAGTGGGCTTTGCCCGCTATCCGGTTCAGATATTCGTAAAAATGAGAAAAATAGACCGGTAAATTTTTACTTTATAAAAAACATGACCTTTTTTTTTTGAAAATTAAATTTATTTGGATTTATTAAAGAAAGGATAAAGTGTTTTGTAAGGAATAATAAACGAAACCCTTTGTGCGATCTTCGATCACACTTACCCACTTGTTTTAGTTTTCTTTGAATAATATTAAAATTTAAAATAATCATTATAATAGTTTTTTTTTTTTTAAATTAAATCGCTGCTGTCTATGTTTAGACTATATCTTGTTTTGTTTTTTTAAATTAGGATCAAAGATGATGCTAATTGGTACTCCTAGTGAAGTGAATCCAAATAGCTTATGGCTTAATAGTCGTGGAATGTGGTTATCTTATACAATAGGTGTTTTACTTCTTCATCTTATATTGCTGAGTTTTCCTTTTCTCAGTGTAGCTTGGGTGTGGACCCTTACCAATATCCTTCATAATACAGTAAGTTACATTTAACTTTTATCCATGTTTGTGTCTATTGGTATAAGTGTAAATATATATTTACACATTTATATGTATTTTGAATTTCCAGTGTAAATGCAGCCAAATTCCATTCGAATGAACTTCATATGGTATCGTGGAAATCTATTTACTATAATGAAATTTCATTGTAATGAAATTGCATTTCAGTTATAAGGATCGATTTTTTTCGGGAATTCTAAACATTGTTATAACCGGATTTTTGTTCTAATGTATGTAATAAAATTATACTTGACTGTATGTAGTAATAAAATTGCAAGAAAAAAAGCCAGTTTTAAACAAAGCTCAAATAAGTGAATAAAGATAGAGTAAAATTCAATTTTTTAAGTGTTCTAGCATTTTTAAATGGTGAGGTGCACAGTTAGTTGGTAGAAAGAGAATGTAGTAATACTGTTTGGTTTTCTTTGCCGTTTGCACAAAATTTCGTCCTTTTTTAAAACTTTGCGGTAATTTCTGAAAATATGCATCAAATTATTTAAATTCTGCTCATTTAATAAATTCTTAATATAGATGGCCAACTGAAGTTCTGCACACAGGTGCCAGATACTGCCCGTGCGTCCCTGTAAATGACCATAATACAACTATACCAAAGGTTTTTTTATTTTGAGCGTGCAGTTAGTTATCTGAACGTTATTGTGTGTAAAGAGATATTTTCTTTGTTATAACAGTAGAAGCATTGTAACCTTTGGTAAACTGTTGTAAGAAATAAAACATATTATTGAAAAAATAATTGAGGATTTTTTTATTTATAATAAAAACAGAGTTTATAGCTGGTGATAATCTATTTGCACAGATCATTTTTTGATTTTAACACTTATCAACTGGATCTTGTGTTAAATCTTTTTCAGTGTATTTTTGGACATCCTGTTTAAATTGTTTCATTTTCTAAAAAGAGCAGTTTCAAGAAAATTAAAGATGAATAAATAGAAGTTAAAACAAATGTACATGATTTTCAAATGATGTTGGTTTAATAAATACTTAATTTAAAAATGGGTTTTCCTTAACAATAACAAAGTCTTTGAAATAACATTGCAATAAATTCTGTCTAAGGTATAATTGATTAGGATCAAGAAAATTTTCTGTCTTGGACTGTATTCTGCTTTAGGGTCATTCCATGTCAAATCAACACAGCTAAAACCCTGACCACTTCAGAATTTCATGATATTAAGCTCAGTTGTTAGGATCATAGAGAAATGAATAAATACTCCGTGATAAGTCTCTATCTCACTGGGTTTTGGAGATAAAAATCTTCAAAGATGGACAAAAATCGTAAATTTTTGCATTTCTTGCATTACAAATTTAGTCATATTTGGTTCCTTAACTGTCACAGGGACTTACTTTTGGTGTCGTTAGAAAGTGTATGAATTGGGCTTTCATATGATATATCACATGCACATATTTTAAAAAAAATTAATTTCAAGGTCAAACATTTTGACCTTTGACCTTTAATATCTTAAAAAATGGCATTTTAATTTTTTTCCAAAAAATTTATGTTATTATGCTTATTTTATATAATATCTGAAAGTATTATTTTGGGACAAACATGGGATGCTGAGTTATAAATTAAAATGCAAACTGCTATTCCTAATTTCAACACCAAAATTGCTTATTTAGGTGACTTATCTACATAACTATATCTTTACCCCCCCCTTTCTCTTTCTCTCTCTCTCTGTATATATATATATATATATATATATATATATATTACTGACAATATATTTTACTGCAAAGTTCACAAACATATTTTTTTTCTTCAGGGAGGAGAGGGGATTCAGATGAGGCTGGGGGTATCATGTTTGCTGTATTTTAAGTAGAAAAATTAATATTTTAAATATATTATAAAATTTAATTTTATCCACAATTAAAGCAAAAAGCAGTACTGACAGTATGAACTATTTCTTAATACAATTTTCCTTTTATGTTAGTACCCATTGTTGAATTCAGACATCCCCACCTCCTCCCAAGGCAATGAAGTTTTTAAACCCCCTAAAGAAGAAAGGCTGTGGATTTCCACAATATGTCAAAGCATTTCTATGATTTTATGTAGTATTTTATTACTATACTTAAAACACAAGGCTGCTTTTTTAGTCATCTTCCTTGTGAACCAGTTTTAATACTTATTTTTTTAAATGGAAGCTATTCATTTGTAGGTGTGCTGCAATAAATATTTCTATATTTATATTTGAAATTTCTTTACATTGGTGGCAATTGGGTTTCTTCCAGACTTACAAGGGAAAAGGAAATAATGTGAATTACTATTATATTTGCTGTTGTAGCTGGCAAATGTGACATCAAGTTTGGAAATTATATTCATTAAGGATCTATTGCACGTTAAAATATTTTTTAAATAGTAGATATGGGTATGAAAATTAAAGTGGTATACATGTAAATTTTGTGACGGTGAAAAGGACGTTATGTTAAGATTTAAATGAAACAAAAATTGTGTCAAAGTGGTGCAATTTTTTCTGATTTTTCATTCCGTAACAGCCAATGTAATAGATTGAATTTCTAAAACAGTTACAAAAATAAACAGTTTTTTATAAACATTTTCATTATGGGTTCCGACCATATATTCTTATAATTTTATATACAAAAATCCAATTTCATTATTTATCATTGTAAAGCAAATGAGTAAGTTGTCATCAGAAACTCTGGTTACAGACTAAGTCACAAGCTCAGCAGCAAGAGAGTTCTGTTTTATTCTAGGTCCAGCTTGCACTCACTAGAATATACATGACTCAACCATATTGTGACTCGAGAATATTGTACACTAAATGTAGCTATTTATTTTATAATTTATTTAGTAATATATAAACCATGTTGAATGAAATTCAACTGAATCTTCTACTGCTTCTAGAAGGAAATTTGCCTTAAAATTTATAAAAAGAGGTTTTATTTAAGATTTAAAAATAATAGTAATAATGTCTCTTTATACTGTAATAAGTGGCGTAGCTACGTTTTTTGGCGCCCGGGGCAAAGAACAAATTTTGCGCCCCCCCTTCCCCCCCCCCCCCCAATAAAAAAATAACCATTTTTTTCCTCAAGACGGAAGGAAAGTCCTTCCGGCTTGTACAGGAGGAAAAGGTAGCTTTGCTCTTCCTTGTTTTTAAGAATTAAACGAATTTTACTCAAACACACGAAGGTAAAATGCGTGGAACACGATAATAGAAGATTCCTAATTTTCGTCAATATTTGGAAATTTTGAAAAATTGTCAGCTATCGCAAATTTATGACGACTTTTTCATTTATGACGACCTACTTTTATCTCCAAGATGTTTAGCTATCTAGCTATGTAGTTTTAGGAGTATGACAGTAGCAACAATGACTACAACAATGAAAGTAAATTATTTGCTAGAAATCCCGTTTGCGAAAACTCCTAAATTAAACCTGATTATGGGGGGAAAATATCTGCTGTCTTGTTTCATTTACAAGGTACGTACACTCTTTAAAAATTACAAGGAGTTTCATATTATCCTAAGTGACAAAACTGCAACAAATATTTTTCAATTGACTCCTGTTTTTTTTTTTTTTTTTTTCCCCCTTAAGGTGCATTTCGTAAAATTAAAAGTATGATATAGATAGGTTTTTTTTTTTCTAAAAACAAAAAGTTTAAGTAAAATGTCTTTTGTATTTTATTTTAAAATCTGTCATGACATTTTAACTAATTAACATTTGTCCTGACATTTTAACTAATTGAAAATGTGATTCTTACAGTTATAGAGTAGATTTATAAGGAAAGTATGAAAGAAAAATGTTGCGAAAAGTTTATTATTATACAAAAGTGTGGTTTTGAAATTTTCTTTAAAAGATTTTCAATGAAATATTTTTAACACAAAACCAATTTTACCTAAAGAATGATTAAATCATAAAACTTTCACAAAACCATTTAATAATATCAATAAAAACTGCATCTGAAAACTTACATCGGTGCACCTTATTTGCTAACTTTAATTACCGTAAAATTTTTACTTTGATCAGCCCAAAGAGAAAGAGATATGTATTTGTCCATTCAGATTTAATTATACTATTTTATGTCTCTTTTGCTTTCTTTTAATCATGATGGCTAATCCTTGTTTGAAAAGCAATCTAAAAAACTATTTACAAGCTTGTTGTTTAAAAGTATTAGCGGCGTAACTTCAGTTGCGTCCCCTAAACTTATAATATTGTGGCTTAGCCATAAAAAGTATGCAAATGATCTCTGCAATAGCATATCTGACTCATAATAAATCCCGGATACAACGAGCGTGGAATTTCGATTTCCAATATACTAAATCTCTAAAAGTTTAGTGTATGGGTGGACTGCCCGTTTTCTGAAAGTTATAATGAATTTTTATTTTTATTTATTTTATTCTTTTAAAAAATATATATATCTGAAGATCTAATAAAACATTTTAGTTATAAAATTATCTATGATTAGCGTTATCTTTAACTTTGGAATTCATCTATTATACTTGTGTCTTTACTCAATGAATAAAGATTTCATTAATAATACATGAATTCATTTTTATTTATTTCCTTTTCATTTAACTTGTTTTTTGTCATGTAAAAATGGAATTTTCTAATTGATTTTTCACCCACTTCCTGATAGACTAGAATTATACAAATTATGTACGCAGGTGTATATCAAAAGACAATACAGCATTTCAATATTTTAATAACTTAATTATCTATACTAATAAAAGAAAGTTGTTGTCTGTGTGCGATGGCTAGCGAAATCTAATGCCCGCTGAAGTCTGAAAATTTGGGTGTGGATAGTCTAAGGCAGGCCCTGATGTACCTGAGGTTCAGATTTTTAATTTTTTAAGACCTGGGCCTCCTGGGCCCCTTTGTGTTTTTGTGTTCTAAACTGTTAATAACTTGTGTCCCCCTTTCAATCCAATCTTCCTCATTTTGAGGCGTCTTCTCCATTTAGTTATTTCCCTATTTCAACATCCCAGTTAAAACCCTGGGGCCCGATCCGGGACCCCGTGAACTTTTTTCACTGTGCATTTTCCCCCTCCCTAATTGTGTCACCCTCTTAAAGCATAACTTTAAAGTTTTGTATTAATTCCTCTCCTCGGGCCACAATCCTCATATTTTAGTTAGGGTCCTAGGGCTCTTTTTTAAACATTCCCCTCCCCCATTTTTGGCACATTTCTTTAAAATTTTATTATAATGATTAATTCATAACCTATGCTTAATTTCGACTAACTGATGATCTAAAGCGCTAAGTAATAGGATTTTTAAAAATGTTTTCATCTTAGGGCACTGCTCAAAACTATCGCTTGGACTTTTTTGGGCTCCCTACAAGTTTTGATTTAATACGTCTCTCAATTGGGCGCCCCTCCCTCGTGCATTTAATCATTTTGCGCCAGCTTTCAGGTACGTAATCATGTAAAGTACGAAGAGTGTTAAGCCATCCCTAGAAACATTTACAGAAGTTTTTTCTTTCATTATTTCAGTATAATATAAAAGGTTTCACTAAAGAAAACATTCACACACACAAAAAAAAAAGGTCAAACATTTTTATTTATTGTCAAAATATGAGAGATAATTTTGGTTAAAAACCCCTCTCAATTTGGCGCCCCTTGGCAGCGGCGCCCGGGGCGGTCGCCCCCCTTGCCCCCCCTTAGCTACGCTACTGACTGTAATATTATTAAATAAATCTTTAATTATTGATAATCACAAATTATGAGACAGATCTTAATATATATTGGGGAGTTTTGTACATTACTTTATGATCAAATTCCTATTTATGTTGATTAATAATTTATCTATTTTGTTATTTGAACTCCAGTAGGTTTTTATTTTTATTTGTTTCTTATATGTTATTAGGAGCTTAATATTGCTTATTTTAGGCATAACGCTGACAATATTTGATGAAATAACATCTATTTACTATGAATATTTTTATGAAGTTCTTCTGATGATTCCGTAAGATATTCATAGTTTTCCATTTTTTATTTTTCGATGTATTAAGTTTAATTCCTGCTGTATCCTTTCCATTATTTTTTATAATATATAATCCTTTGTTTTTCACATGTGTTTTCATTAAAAAAACAAATAAGAGGTTAGGTTGTCTGCGTTGATTTGATGCGGAATGATTCAGTAGTTTGTTACTACAGCCCAGTCTCTCTCTCTCCCCCCCCCCCCCTACCGTCACAAACAAAAAAAAAAAGTAAGAGAAAATTTTGTTTTGTGAACTTTACAATGAAAAAAAAATTTGTTTTCATTAATACTTAAGTTACACACATAAGTTATACAATAAGTCATACAACATAAAATTAAGCGGCCTAAATCTGTAACTTAAATTAGTACTGATGTTTGCATTTTAATTTATAACTCAGCATCCCATGATTGTCCCAAACTAATACTTTCAGATATTATAGAAAATAAGTATAACAGTAACATACATTTTTTTGAAAAAAAATTAAAATACCATTTTTTAAAATATGAAAGGTCAAAGGTCAAAATGTTTGACCTTGGAGTTAAAATTTTAAAAAATATGTGCATATGATATATCATATGAAAGCCCAATTCATGCACTTTCTAACGACATCAAAGGTAAGTTCCTGTGTCAATTACGGAATGATATATGATTAAATTTGTAATGCAAGAAGTGCAAAAATTTACGATTTTTGTCCATTTTTGAAGCTAATTATCTCCAAAACCAAAAGAGATAGAGACTTATCACGGAATATTTAATAATTTATCTATGATCCTAACAATTGAGCTTAATATCATAAAATTCTGAGGTGGTCAGGTAAAAAATGTCACTTTTTTGTGTTGATTTGACATGGAATGACCCTTAGACGAAGTTTACTCTGTCTATGCATTTACCTTTAAAATCTTTCTGATCTGAATCTTTTTAGATTTTTGTCTTACACAGAGTCTGCCGTAGATATAGTTTACTGTATATAGCTTCAATACTCTTTCTTTTAATCATTAAATTCAGTTTTGAGATTTTAAAATAAACAGATGTATGCTTTTAAATCTTCAGGTATATTATCTATACTGATAAAAAAAAGTTTCGCTCTCTGTGTGTGTGTGTCTGTTGGCGATGGCTAGGAAAATTTAGCGCACCTAGAAGTCTGTAAATTTAGATTTAGGTAGTCCAAACCCTCTCTTGGTGCAGCTGACCCTCAGAATTTTAATATTTTGAGAATTAGCCTAGATTTGAATTAGATTCTCATTAACCATTGCTTCTAAAATGACATCTTTTTAAATCAAAATGGCGAAAGAAACGAACCGGCACATTGGATTTGCAAGCGGAAATGAACGAATTCAAAATTATTTTACTAATTAGCGAATTTTAAGAAAACTAATTGAGATATCAATTTGAAAATTTCTAAGCATATGTAAAAAAATATTCTGCATCTGACTATGTGATTTTTGAAAAATTCGGTTGGTAATTTTTTTAAATTTATGCAAAAAATCTGCCGGTGCCAGTGAAAACAATCGGAGAAAGTTTCAGACAAGGATTTGCTTTCATTAAAAAGTGAACTACAAAAAAATCTGTTTCTCTGGCCAATCCCTCCATTTAGTTTGCGAAAATGAAAGGAAATAATTGCCAATTTTTACTAATGAACAAAAATTTAGGTAACTAATTAAGATGTAGATTTGAAATTGAGGTCGGGAAGGGGTGTCATCTGCCTGCTATTTTAGCGTAGCGTCTTTGTTATGTTCTAATTATCAGAAAAATTTAATTATTTTTTTAATGATCTCGTTAATGTAGGTGACGGTGGTTCTCTTGAACAAATTATTCATTATATTTGCGGGTATGGGGAGGGAGGGGGTGAACGCCTTTTTCTAAGATTGTAATTATCTCGGGCCTGGGCAACGCCGGGCGGGTTAGCTAGTTTTTAATATAATTTGTATAGAAGAACCTTGATTCATCATTTTTCAGAGGTTGAAACTTTAAATTATAAATATGAGAAAATAATTGAATGTAAATTATTCATTTGTAGAATTTTTATTTTTTATGTGTAGTGATAGTGAATAGCATGTTTAAATGTAAATAAGGAAAACTCTTCACTTACGTCTAATAATGTAGATGGAAAAAAAAATTATAAATTCTTGTTTGTTTCTAAAAGCTGGTAATTTTAAGTTTGAGCACTTATTTCTGTATAGAAAGTAAATGTCTTTTAAGTATTTGCAATATATATATATATATATATATATATATATATATATATATATATATATATAATTATAATATCTATGAATTTCAAAAACATATCAAGTTCTAATATCATTCTACTAAAATCTACAAAGAGATAATTAATGATATTGTGTAATCAGAATACCACATAGCTAATAATTAACTTGTGCAATCATAAAATTACCATAGCATGTGCTTCAATGGTAATTAGCCAAATTTACTCATACCTGAAGAACATTTAAAAAGAAAGAGAGAGAAAGGGGGAAAAAAAATTATAAATTGGAGTTGCTATTAAGTAAACACAAATAGATTAATAAATTAATTATGAACATTATTCAGTGGAAAAACTGGACCACAAGAGAACCAATCAAGAATTGGATATGAAAAAACATATGTGGATGTACTCGTCAGCTTGGCTGCACCCACATGTGTTTTAAAAATAATTCAGTATTTCATAATTCTACTGGCATGATGCTAAGAACAGTAGAATCAGCCAAGTATACTGAATTATTACCAGACAACAATTGGAAAAATTTAAAATTGGAAATATGTAAAATGTAAATAAAAAACCATTAAGAAATATATAATATATCACTTACAACGATTATCCTAAAATCTTTATAAATCACCACACTAAATTACCACCAGATATCATTTTTGAAATAATATTGGAAATTAGAACCCTTAAATTGTAGAAAAAATGTTTTACTCACAAGAATGATCCAGAATCCTCAAAATATCGCAACTTCTGCATAATGATCAATTCCACATGGCACATATCAAACATGTTGACATTAGAGTCGAGTTAAGAGAAATGATTTGAAAGACAAGTTGAGAGCTCATTTTTTTTTTTTTTTAAACACAACTCTATCAATGACACCCCAACACAAAATAATTCAAAAACGCACAAAACTATTCTGTTGATAATACTCTTATAACAAAATTATATCCGTGAATATATAATTACTCCATCTAATTTTAATTCCTGAAAGTAAAATTAATATACAAGCAATAGCTCCCTCTATAGTTAAATTAAAAATAATATCTATAATATCATCAACTAACTAAAACGTAAAGTGTCGCCATCTGTTGGTATTATAATTATTCATAATTAATATTTAGTTACATATCCATATTATTATTAACATAATCACTTCATTAGATTTAATCAATATATAAATTTTAATAAACAATACTTCCTTGTAGTTTTTACATTAAATTCGAATAAAATCCTACAATATGAATAAATATACACAGAATTTATTCATCCTGCACAGCATTTCAGATATTCTTAACAAGAGTATATTTTGTAAAAGAGATATTATTTTAAAACAAAGTGCTATGCTGCCAGCTATGTTAAACCACTGATATCTACCCTATATATATAAAATCCTAATGAAACGAATTTGTGAAACGATTTTATGAAACGAATTTATGAAAGATTTTATGAAACGACTGATTATGTTTCAGGGCTATTTTTAATAAAATATTAAACGCTTGATGGTGAAATTAATACCAATTGTCCATAAAAATCCGCGGATGTCAAAACTGGTAATAGAATTTTGAAATTGGAATTAGTTTTCGAGATATTAATTTTTTTCTAATTTTAATGACATTTCTGTAATGATGGCAACTAATTACTCAGTTTTTTTTGTGACAAAAAAGGGGAAAAGATTGAAAAGGACCCCGATAGGGATTATTGGTTTATTTTTATTCATCATTTTCAAATTGAAATTGAAATTATCTTTTATTTCAATCGATAATGAAGACAAGATTGTGATTAAATTATGTTTTTCAGGAAAATTTGAAAAAAAAAAATCACATTTCTATCGTCAGGATTCTATTGTCTGTCAGCATTTAATTTAATTTATAAACTGAAAATATTTTGAATAAATTTGTCCAAATGACGTCATTTATGTAAACGCAAAAGAAAGGGGGGGGTGGAATTAATAGTAATTATTATTTATTGATATCATTTTGTTATTTTTTTTGTAAAATTTAATTAAACGAATTTATAAAATCACTAATTCGGATATTTGAAACGAATATATAAAATAATAATTGCCCAACTGGACGGAAGGAGAATAAAATATCCTGCTTGGTTTTCTTTCCAATTTTAATGAGATTATGACATCAATTATGGTAAAATGACATTTACTTCTTTCTCTCATTTATTGGCAGCAAGGGGAAAAAATGCTCCCTATATATTAGAGAAATGCTATTAATGTTTAAAAGTATTCCAGTAAAAGTTAAAACTTTTCCAGGGTCTTGACGAAACAGAGAAAATACCCTTGGCGGAAAAGGAAATTTGGCGACATACTTTCTGTCAACCTATTCACTTTGTCATTTGTATACAGAAGCATTTTTTCAATATTTATACAATTTGTTTAGCGTAAAATATCATTTATTTCATATATAATCAGAAGTAATTTGTATAGAAAAAACAATAATATACGTATAATTAAAATACGCATATAAACAAAAAAATCATCGAATTTGTTTCCATGGCTGTTTATGTCATTTGGCACCAAATCTCACTTTCTGATGCCCCGAATTGAGCCAAGCTTTTTAAAAAAGGCCCAAGACCCCTCTAATAGAAAAGCACCAAAAGTTCATTGGGTTTGTTTTCATAACTTTTGGCAACAAATCTATGTATATTAACAAACTGTCCCTTTTCGAAGCTTGAATTATGCCAAACCTAAAAGCAAAGGATCCTATACTGGAAAAGTACCCGATTTTCTTCTGGACAATATTCAAGTAACATAACATGGTGTAAAATTATCACGGATAGCAAATTTGTTTAAATATCTCATCAATTGATGCCGAATAAATGGGCATGCATGCAAAATATATTTAATTTTGTAGGATAAATAATTATCAGAAAATTCGTATATACATATTAATTAAAATAAATAGTTTACATATTTAAAATAACATGAAAATATGCATGATGGTGCACTAAAATAGAGAGAAAATTAAAACCTGTTACTGAAAATGTCTATAACATAGTACTTTTCAATACCGTGGTTCTTAATGTTATTCACAAGCAGATGGAATTTTTCTCATCCTTAAACGCAAAGGAAGAATAGAATACAGATCGTTGTTATAAAAGTCCGAGAGGTAGCCACAATTTAAACCTGATCATTTTATACAAGCTGGTTTTCAAGTTGTAATTGTTTTTACTTATCAATCCCTAAAACAGTCATCCGTTGTCGCAACAGCTATGTATGAGGCCATGATAATCAAAAAATGCCCCATTAAAACGTTAAAAGCATGGCAATGCAATTACAGATTTACCAATATTTTTAAAACAAAGCACACTGTCATGTTTTTAGAGGCCTCGAAGTCTGAGCGGGGGTTGGCGTGCATAGCTCGCAGGGGTAGGCCCCCCCTAGTTAATAAATAAAACCAAAAAAATATTACTCAAAAGCAAAAGATACATTTTATTATACAATTTCCTGGTACAAAATATGTTTGACTTTGAAAAAACTGGAATATTGGCAGTTATGCTATTAATATATGACATATAATAATCAGCGTAAAGAAAAGAACAAATAAGCTGAATAACTTTAGCTCTCATTTGATTCAAAGCTTCATAAAGGAGGTCATATCTTCAGAAGAAAACGGAAATTGCGAAAGTAACGCACAGGATGACTATGCTGTTTTCATATTGCTGTGTAGAAGTAGTTTCTTTATAAATACACGAATCAGTTGTAACTGTTGTGAGTGGTGATATCCCAGTGGCAGAACTATCTTCAAGTGTCTGCAACGCTAATAATGTTTTCAAAAATAGTCTGCAATACGCAATATATCATATAAATCTATTCTTGCTGCTGTTGTAGTGCTAATTAATTAAGGCATCAGCATTTATCTGCCTTTCTGAGTAAAAAAAAAGCCTGAAATTCACAGCAAATATTCTGAAATGTTACAGCAGAGGGGGGAGGGGAGAAAATCCCCTCTCAGGAATAATTATTCTTGTTGCAGGTCGGATTAACTATGCTTTTGATTCGAGTCGATTTCAGGCTGAGTGTAGATTCTTGCAAATTGGGTTCGGGTTAACCCGATTTTTCAAAAGTTAGTTCAGCATATTGTTTCAGATTAAAAACTATGCCTATATTAATAAGCATAGAACTTTGTTTGTCTGCTGTTTTCTAAAGGAATGCTGCATCTTTTCCGGGACTATTTCACAAAATTCATGGGTTTTTTTTTTCGTGAACCTTTGATGAAATTAGCGTTTCTTTTTTCCCCCGCAATCCTTTGACGAAATTCACTTTTTTTTTTTTTTTCGTGGCCATTTGACAAAATTCGCACTTTTTCCGTGATCCTTTGACGAAATTAGCAGTTTTTTTTCCACGATCCTTTGACGAAATTGTCATTTTTTTTCTGCGGCCATTTGACGAAATTTGCGTTTTTTCTGTGGCTCTTTGATGAAATTCGCATTTTTTTCACGATCCTTCAACGAAACTCATCTACCCTATATATATAAAATCCTAATGAAACCAATTTTATGAAACGAATTTATGAAACGATTTTATGAAACGACTGGTTAAACGATTATGTTTCAGGGCTATTTTTAATAAAATATTAAACGCTTGATAGTGAAATGAATACCAATTGTCCATAAAAATCCGCGGATGTCAAAACTGGTAATAGAATTTTGAAATTGGAATTAGTTTTCGAGATATTAATTTTTTTCTAATTTTAAATGACATTTCTGTAATGATGGCAACTAATTACTCAGTGTTTTTTGTGACAAAAAAGGGAAAAAAATTTAAAAGGATCCCGATAGGGATTATTGATTTCTTTTTATTTGAATCTACTTTGAATCTATATTCTTTTTACTTTGAATTTATCTTTTATTTCTATCATTAATAAAGACAAGATGTGATTAAATTATGTTTTTCAGGAAAATTTGAAAAAAAAAAAAAAATCACATTTCTATTGTCAGGATTCAATCGTCTGTCAGCATTTAATTTAATTTATTCGGTGCTTTTCCAGTAAATGGGGCCTTGGCGAAATAGGGAAAATAGCCTTGGCGGAAAAGGAAATTTGGCAACATACTTTCTGTCAACTTATTCACTTTGTCATTTCGTATACAGAAGCATTTTTTCAATATTTATACAATTTGTTTAGCGTAAAATGTCATTTATCCTATTTTATATATAATCAGAAGTAATTTGTATAGAAAAAACAATAATAATATACGTATAATTAAAATACGCATATAAACAAAAAAAATCATCGAATTTGTTTCCATGGCTGTTTATGTCATTTGGCACCAAATCTCACTTTCTGATGCCCGAATTGCGCCAAGCTTTTCAAAAAAGCATCAAGACCCCTATAATAGAAAAGCACCAAAAGTTCATTGGGTTTGTTTTCATAACTTTTGGCAACAAATCTATGTATATTAACGAATCTATCCCTTTTTGAAGCTCGAATTACGCCAAACCAAAGCAAAGGATCCTATACTGGAAAAGTACCCGATTTTCTTATGGACAATATTCAAGTGACATAACATGGTGTAAAATTATCGCGGATAGCAAATTTGTTTAAATATCTCATCAATTGATGCCAAATAAATGCAGGCATGCATGCACAAAATATTTAATTAATTTTGTATGATAAATAATTATTAGAAAATTCGTATATACATATTAATTAAAATAAATAATTTACATATTTAAAATAACATGAAAATATGCATGATGGTGCACTAAAATAGAGAGAAAATTAAAACCTGTTACTGAAAATATCTATAACATAGTACTTTTCAATACCATGGTTCTTAATGTTATTCACAAGCAGATGGAATTTTTCTTATCCTTAAACGCAAAAGAAGAATAGAATACAGATCGTTGTTATAAAAGTCCGAGAGGTAGCCACAATTTAAACCTAACAATTTTATACAAGCTGGTTTTCAAGTTATAATTGATTTTACTTATCAATACCGAAAACAGTCGTCAGTTGTTGTAACAACTGTGTATGAGGATATGATAATCAAAAAATGCCCCATTAAAACGTTAAAAGCATGACAACCCAATTACAGATTGACCAATATTTTTAAAACAAAGCACGCTGTCATGTTTTTAGAGGCCTCGAAGTCTGAGTGGGGGTTGGCGAGCGTAGCTCGCAGGGGGTAGGCCCCCTGGTATATTATAAACTTATAATTTAATTATTAATTTTTTATTGTTACTTCTACTTAAATATATTTTAGACTTATTAAATAATTAATGTATTGTTTATACTTATACTTAATTATATTTTAGATTTCAGAGATTAATTTAATATCAAATTAAATAATTATTATTATTACTACTGTGCTTCAATCAAATTTATGCTATGCAGTAATTAAAAATACTTATTAAATTTAATTTCATAGATAAAAATAAAAAATTATATATATATTTATACACTTTGCAAATAGATATGTTTGTGAGTTATAATAACCAATGTTATCCATGTATAATTTTATGTGTTATTGTATAAGTTAAATTATAAATGTATGAAAACTGCTCATCAAAGACACCCTAAACATATGTGATCGGCAACGCACAATCACATACTATACAGAGTGTATATAATGTTCAATCAAATTTTAAATTTCCTAATATGTTATAATTGTATTAATGTAGTATGTTATAATTGTAATATTATATCTATTGTTATATGTTATCGCACATTAAAACAAAAATTTATTACATACAGTGTTAATAATTAAATGATATAATAAATGTTATTTAAAAGAGTTGATAATTGAATTTATCATAAAAATTGGATAACCATATATTTTTGCTTGATCTCGAATAAATCTAATATTTTTGTTTTTATTTATATCTGAGCATAAGTATTTTATACGATGTAGATAATTGATAATTATATTTTTATATACAGATTTATGTAAACATGAAGCATAATTGGTAAAAATATTTACTTTAAATGGAAAATCAAATCTCTTATCATAAATATAAAAAATTAATTTATAATTATTATTAATATTGATTTTTAAGTCAAGAAAGTTAATATTATTATTAATTAAATCATTTTCGCTTAATTTAAGTTGAGTAGGATAAAAATTGAGTGGTGATGTGCTATTTTTTTCATTGAAATAAAATATGATAATGTCATCAATATAGCGATAAAATACATAATCATTGTTCGTACTAATATTTCTTTCATAATAATATAAGTAAAGGTCAGAGAGAATACTAGATGCTGTTCCGCCCTGCGGAATTCCCTGGCATTGTTTATAAATAATATTGTCATATATGATGTAATTATTATGCAATGTAAAATTTAGTAAAGTTTTTAAAAAATTTACTGAAATATGTTCTTTTAATTTTAATTGAGATTTAAATTCTTTAAATAATATACACATTGTTTTATGTAAGTCTTTCATATCAATGTTATTAAATAAATCATTAAAATCCAATGTTTTTATGAATTTTACCGGATTGATATTATGTATTTTATTAATGAGTTGAAAACTGTTTTTTATGCAATGTTGGTTATTATGTTTTAACGTTATATCATATATCTGCTTTAAAATATTAAGTAGTAAATTACTTGCATTATTATTATATGTGTTACACCCGATGGTAACAGTGCAAAATTTAATAGGATTTTTATGAAATTTTGGAATTATAACAAGATAAGGATAATTTAAATTATTACATTTGATTTCTAGTAATTTGTGATAATTTAACAATTTTCTATTATTTATTTCAATATTTAATTTAGTTTTATTAAAAATATTATATATATATATATGTAATAGGGGGCTCTGTTCCTTGCTGATGTTCGCCAACCCCTATAAACATGCATTAAGCCCCAATGTAAAATCAAAATAAATGGTACATATCACAGAAAATTTGGTTATACTAGTTTTTACTAATCTAAGAATTTACCTGTACATTATTAATTTTCCCTTTATCTGATTTACTTGCTAAGTATGCTTACCAAAGGTCTTTCAATAAATGATAGAGGGCTCAATCTCTTTATGTGCAGAAATAAAGTCCAGTGAATGTTTTACGATTGACACAATCATAGTAAAGTATTTTATTTTATCTAGTAATCACTATTTATTATTTTATCTATTATCACTAGTAAAATATTTTATTTTACTGTAATTTTTATGGATGAGAATTTTATTTTTATAGATATAAATCAACTTTTTCATTTGAGAAGAACATAATTTTCAAATTGTTTTTATTTATTTTTATTTTTTAACCTACAGCAATCACAATGACACAATCATAGTAAAATATTTTATTTTCATGGATGAAAATTATTTTTTTTTTCCCTTATAAGAATGACATTTATAATACTGGAACTATTCTGTCATTCTTAGATTATGTAAATGTAATCATTTTAAAAAATTGAATTTTATGAATGCCAATTTTTATGAATGAATTTTATTTCTTTTAAATATGTCATTTTTCAGTAATAGAGGTATTCTTCAGATTAATGGATTGTAACCAGGCTAGTTTCATTTTATGTTATAGATATATAGATATTAATATTTAATGATTTGATATGAATAAAAAGCTTGAAATGCATTAAACAATAATGGCAAAAGTTGAAATTTGATTAAAATCTTTTTCCTAGTTAAAACTCTATTCTCTATCATTCTGATTACACATCTAATAACTCATATTTGTTATCAAACTTTATCAATTATTTGTGTGTGTGTGTGTGTGAATTTATTCATTCTTCTAGGATAAAAAAATCTTTTTGAATTAAAATATATATATATATATATATATATTATACAAACATTTAAATGCAACTTAATCTATTGGATGTAAGAGACATACTAAAATATTCGTACTTCTTTCACGTTTTTCTGCTTTCTGAAATACTTGGAGAAATATAAATAAGTTGGTTTTGCATTTTAGAGTATGGTTTTGGTAATGCTTGTTGTATCTAAAATTTAAAATTAAAAAAAAAAATAGTTTCATCTGTTTCAAACATTTTAGCCCTAAAATGTTTTCTTGAAAAATCTGCTAAGTCATAATTATATCTATGCTCACACACATCTCAAAACATGAATAAATTTATTTTAGATTTTGGTTAGAGGTTTATACTATTCAATGTGCAAATTAAGGGATTATCCGGTGCCGAAGGCAGCGGGGACCCAGTTCGGTTCGAGGTGGATGCGAGCCAGAGGGTTGTTCGTTTCGATGTTTTATAAAAAAAAATTTAAAAAATTCGAGGCACCGGTGTAAATTAGGGGCCTGCTAGCGGGCGAAGCCAGCTAGTAGAAGAAATTAATTTCCATCTAATAGCTTATCACTGATTCAGAATTAAGTCAAGATATAAAAACCCCTTTAAACAAAATGCCTGTTAATTTAGAAAAGTATTGATTTTATAATTATCTCCTAGTAATACTTTCAGACATCATGCTAGTAAATGAAAAGGGAGGGGGTGCAATATCTGTGATATGAAATCTCACAATGTTTAAATCATGTTATATTTTTATTTCTTTTGGCCTTTCACGTCGATATTATGTTGATTCAATTCCGTATTTATTTTTACGCGAGTGTTTTACATCGGACATTAATCGGCGTTTTCCTTGCTCTCTTCACCGATGTGCTCCCTCTCCGTCCTGCTTGTGTTGTGATGACGTCATCGAAGCGCCGTCTGTCCCCCTCTTGTGACGTACGCATCAGGTAGCTGTGACAGGAGGCTCATTTTTCGAAGGCGTGGTTTATTTGACGATTGCTGGCGCAAATTAAAATAAATGTTTTTAAATGAATTGTTCGGATTTGTTAATTAAGATATTGTCTAATTTTTTAAATTCTCTAATAGATTTAAGTCTTGTCGTCCGGATACTTATGGTGTCCCTGTTTCTTACTATAAATTAAAAATTTCGTTAATTTTAAATCAGAATCTGTTTGTTGATGAACCTGCCATAATGTAATTTTCGTTTCAAAAAGATCGCGGGCTCAGGCCTGCCTGCCTGCCTGCAGCCTACGGATGCGGCGTCCGGCGAAATTCTACGACGATGTTCTCCCCTGTCTGAATTTATTTTCTGATGGCGTGCAAAAGTTTTAATTGAAATTCTCATCTTTAAAATTTGGATTGATGCTGCATTTTAATTTGAAAAGTCAATTCTTCGAGTGGAAAAGATTATCTTTATGGGCCAAAGTTTTCATTAAAATAAAAAAAGGTGACCAATGGATGAAGGCCTCTTTTTCTCTTCAAGAAAATATGAATAAAGATTTTTGTTAATATCGTTAACAAGGCTCCTCTTCCTTTTGTGTATAGCAGACACCATGCAAGTAAGAATATTCCTTTATTTTTTTACCACTGCTTTGACCAAAAAGAACGCTAGGGGGTCTAGCAAATACAACGCAATATTTTAAATAACTTCATAACTATTTAATATATAACTACACCTTTATCTACATCAAATAATATTATTTATACCACAAATGGTGCCTGAAAAGTCAGTGGTTTTGAAAGAAAATTTGAATTGATTTAAAGAAAAACGAAATATTTTAGAACTTTTTGTTCTCAGAATAACTTTTTGAAAATTTTTATGATGTGTTTAATAGAATTCAAGATTTGTTCTTTTAATGAATTTTAAAGTGGATTCTTTAAAGATATATGGAATAATTTATTTAAGAATTTTTGTGTAACGACATATGAAAATATTTTAATATTGGAAGTTCTTGTTCTCAAAAATTTCTTGAATTGATTTTTGCTACTTTGCTTGAAGAATTAAATTTCATAATTCTAGAATGAATTTGTTCTTTTCCATCTTGAAGAAAAATAATATATTTTGCTAAATTTGCCATATTTTTTTTGGAATAATCATTTAAATTGAAATGAATTTCCTTTGAAGAATAATTATATTTTTGATGATGCATACTTATCATTCCATTTAAATAGTTCTACATATTCTTTTTTTGTAATAAATTATTGTAGAATATAATATTTTTCAAGAATTTTTAGTTGGTATATCTATATTTTTGAAATGAATTATGTATTCTTTTTAAGAAAATTTTTATGATTTTGAAATAATGAAATTGTTCTCAAAAACATATTTCATATTTTAAGAGGCTATGACTTTGGGTTTTTAAATTAAAAAAAAAATTATGGCACTATTGCAACAAATTTACAAATTATATATATTATATTTTAGAAGATTAAATTTTATAAGAAGCATTATTTTTGAAATTATGATTATTTATGCTGAGAAATTTTATTCTTATTATGTCATACTTATTTATTATGGTCACATTTTCTTTCTGAAGCAAAAATTCTTCACAGAAGTTAGTAGTTGTAAATATCCTACATAACATTCTTGCAGATTTCTATGCTTCAATTCTACAAATTTCAAATTAAGACATTTTTTTTAACAATAGTTTTAATGCGAATGGTTTGTTCATAGATTTATTCTTATGCCATCTAAACTGTGATGTTAATAATCATACAGTTTGGCTTAGTGCAAAGTCTGATGAAGTCTACAAATTAAGAATATATGCATTTAAGAATATTTTCACAACTGTTCTCATGTTGTTTGTAAAGGAACTCTCAGCTGATAAAATATTATATTTGAAAAATTCATGTTGCTTCATTTTGTTTAAAAATATTCCTATGGCAAGTTGTAATTGTGGAATTAGACCTTTTCACTTCACTATATGTGCAGGCTGTGACAGTTTTCATCAACCAGCATTCTCATGTTGCTCTCAGAAAAGGAATGAAAGCAACATTATTTTTTTCTACTCTTGAGAAGAAGTAGGCATAGGGCTACTTCATTCCTGTTACAGTTATATTCAAGAAATTCTTTGACATCATCTATAAAAACAATAATAATAAATAAATAAAAGATTGTTTCTCTATATGCTGCTCTATCTTCCAGCATCGTAAAAATTACTTAAAATAAAAAAAAAAATTAAAGAAATAAATTTCTATGCTTCATTTTCAACAGTTCCTTACCTGATGAAGTTGGCCATTCACTGATGAGTTGTATCCATTTGTGTTAACCACTTCTCTAATATTTTCCTTGTGTTACAGTAAAAGATAATTATACTACATTTACCTGCCTAAATAACTGTTTTAGAACAATAACTTTAAAATTTGTACTTCATTTTCAACTTTGAAGTAACTATTGAAGAAGAGTCATGTCATGTATGTGTGTACTATCCTTACAATGTCTGATTCGCTTCAATATCTTTGATGTTTGTGTTGAAAGCTAAAATAAGATTTACAATAATCTTAAATATTTTTCTCAATTAATAGCTGTTTCTTGACCTGATTAAGAAGTATTGTTAGTTGGCCTTTTCTTTTGGTGAGTTGTGCATTATCCTTACGAAATGGATTGGTTGACATATCTACTCCTAAAAATCAGTGTTGCTATTTTTGCTTTATATTTTCAAAATCAAGAAAATTCTTATTTATTATGAAATATTATAAAAAAATAGTTACTTTCAATAGTGATTTTGTATGATGCATTTTCTTATGTTTACCTGTGATTTCAAGAGTTGCTATTTTGATACAGGAATTCTCAAGATCAATTTATTTTATTGGGCAAATTTCCCATTTTTCAAATATTATATTGTGCCTTTATGTTTTCATTTGTGAATATACCCAAAGTCTCTAAATTTTATTTTTTCATATGCCTCATATTTTTATACAAGAAATAACTAATTGAATTCTGAAGAATTATTATTATTAATGAAGAAATTTGAAGATTTTAAGTGCCAAGTTAATTTATATACAAGATTATATAAAAAGAAAAGAAAAGCATAGTTCTTAGTACTATTTAACAGCGCCTTTTAATATATAGAAGTGTTCCATGGTGAATCTTCAAAATTTACTAAGAAATTTAAAGAAAAAGTGCTCTTTGAATTCATAAATTTTGTCGTCTCAAATTTCTATGTGACTTTCTTCTGTTCCTGATTATGTCGATAAATTTCCCTATTGTGTCTTAAGCCTTATGTGATGGTGAATCTAGTGTTCCCCAAGTCACTAAGTGTATCTACAAAAAGAGAAAAAGAAGTGTGTCATAGTGCTTCAGTGCTAAATATTCCCAATTGTGTCGTCATTTCTTAAAAATTAATGGTGCGTCATCATAAGTGATTATGGCCAAATTGCTGTGATTTGAGTGCCATCGTGTCCACCAGTGTGCCATAAATCTGCAAAAGTTATTCTGCAAACATTTTTTACTAGCAGATAATGCATTTAAAGGAGATGTACTGTGTGGTTATTAAAAACTGATTTATTAACTATAACTATCACATCTCATTGTGGCTGAACAATACGCATCCCTCATCTGTAATAATTTTTTTTCTTTACAGCAATAGTTATATAGCTTCTATAGTATTATCAAGTGTACACAATTGCCAATGGTTTTGGAGATCGCTATTGTCTCTTTTGTAGATTTGATTGTTTTATTTTACATTTGTTTGATTTACTGATAATTTGCTGATGGTTGTGTACCAGAACTATTAGTGTATTTTTGTGAATTATAACAAATGTATATTTATAGTTTGATTTTGCTTAATTTGCACGACTGCTGATAGTTTCTATGGCTAGCATTATTAGCACTTATGTGAGTTATGTAGATTCAAATTAGCATTTTACAATAGCCAATTTTTTTTTGTTCTCAATAACAATATATATGTATATTTCTGGATGATAATTATGGCCATTACAAAAGGTGCACTGTGTTTTTATTTTCTTCCCATGAAAGTGTCATTTTTTTAACTTGTCTTTTTTAATGAAGACTAAAGGTTAAATTTTTTCCGGGGATCCCCACCCACCCAACCAAATACCCACTGATTCATAAAAACCATGATTTATCTATGAGTTTATCTTTATACATATTTAAAATGGTATTAAGTGATGTCTCGTATTTTAATGAATGGTATATATTTTGAAAATTCTTACTGAGTAAATAATCCAGTATTTTCAGAGAAATATTTATATTGGTGTTTGTTGATATTACTTTTGCAACACATATTTTCAGTTGTAATGAGAAAAGTGGTAAGAGTATATGTTTCAGCATTAAAACACCTAATTTATTTAGACATGTCTCTCTTATATATATATATATAGTTGCAACTACCATAACTATCTGTGTTTTAGATGTGAGTGGTCATTTAGTGCACGATTTGGCTACTTCTTCATGTAGAGTACAGCTGGTTATTTCAAGTCAATTACGTATTTAGTACTAAATAAAATAAAATTACAAAAACAAATTGAATATGGTATTATGAAAATTGTACTAAAGATATTTTTAAGTATGGCCAATTTTTATTTAGAGTAAGTGAAAATAAATGCTCTATTGTAAGTCCTAGGCGGTTGATCAAATACTGAAGGTATGTTGATCTTTGTTGCTTGTAAAGTGCAACTTCTATTTTTAATGGTACCAATTTAAATATTTGATAATGAGCTCATTTTATATATCTCATTTTATATATGCTAATTCTGATGTTTGTTTAGCATTTGTATTTAAGTATTTTGATGATGAATTTGATGAGATCAGACTAGAAGAAATTGCCATAAATAAGAAGATTTGGCATTTTTATATGTATACTATTGAATATACTATGTATACTTTTGACGTATTTCTTTTTCTTCTCCCTTCCAGTTTGGTCACCACTATTAATTTTAATTGCAGCAGTTTAACGTTTGGCTTTACTTTAATATTTTAATTTTTTTCTCTGTGTTTGGTGTGCAAAAATTTTGTCATCCCCTTTCTGTAAAAGGTTTTTATTTCATTTTACCTTTTACATCACTTGTTCTGCCAAAATTTTAATCGGTAAATAGGGGTATTGTGATATGAAATCTCACAATGTTTAAATCATGTTATATTTTTATTTCTTTCGGCCTTTCACGTCGATATTATGTTGATTCAATTCCGTATTTATTTTTACGCGAGTGTTTTACATCAGACATTAATCGGAATTTTCCTTGCTCTCTTCACCGATGTGCTCCCTCTCCGTCCTGCTTGTGTTGTGATGACGTCATCGAAGCGCCGTCTTTCCCCCTCTTGTGACGTACGCATCAGGTAGCTGTGAAAGGAGGCTCATTTTTCGAAGGCGTGGTTTATTTGACGATTGCTCGCGCAAATTAAAATAAATGTTTTTAAATGAATTGTTCGGATTTGTTAATTAAGATATTGTCTAATTTTTAAAATTCTCTAATAGATTTAAGTCTTGTCGTCCGGATACTTATGGTGTCCCCGTTTCTTACTATAAATTAAAAATTTCGTTAATTTTAAATCAGAATCTGTTTGTTGATGAACCTGCCATAATGTAATTTTCGTTTCAAAAAGATCGCGGGCTCAGGCTTGCCTGCAGCCTACGGATGCGGCGTCCGGCGAAATTCTACGACGATGTTCTCCCCTGTCTGAATTTATCTTCTGATGGCGTGCAAAAGTTTTAATTGAAATTCTCATCTTTAAGATTTGGATTGATGCTGCATTTTAATTTGAAAAGTCAATTCTTCGAGTGGAAAAGATTATCTTTATCGGCCAAAGTTTTCATTAAAATAAAAAAAGGTGACCAACGGATGAAGGCCTCTTTTTCTTTTCAAGTAAATATGAATAAAGATTTTTGTTAATATCGTTAACAAGGCTCCTCTTCCTTTTGTGTACAGCAGACACCATGCAAGTAAGAATATTCCTTTATTTTTTTACCACTGCTTTGACCAAAAAGAACGCTAAGTGGTCTAGCAAATACAACGCAATATTTTAAATAAAGAACTTCATAACTATTTAATATATAACTACACCTTTATCTACATCAAATAATATTATTTATACCACAATATCTCATTTAGCTCTCTACATTTTTCCCTCCTAATTTGAAAGTTTTCCGAAAATCACTGACAGTATTTTCGTAAACTGAAAACTTTCTACAACTGGTGTCCATACATTCATATATATTCCCTGATTTTATTTATAGAATGAAGGAACAATAAATATAGAAAAAGAATAATTTGTTAAACTGTTGTCAATGTTAGAATTATGTACATGATTAGGGTTAGTGATGGGCATAACGATTATTTTGAGTATTTGAATGAATCATGTGGGCTACAAAACACACTTTTCATTTTTATCTGGCGTCTTATCTAATTCTAATTAAAATCAGAAACTTCTGGGGGGTTTTTTTTTTTCAAAATTTCTGGTTGTAATTGAATAAAAAAAAAAATTTGAAGTTTGAGCTATTCCATCTCAATTCAGGCAGGCTGTATTGATATGTGTCAACTGACGATCATAGATTTTTTTTTCAAAAAATTACAGTAGTTACAACTAAGTGATACACAAAATATCCCAAAAGGATTTTCCCCCAAAAAATTTTGTTTTGTGGTTACAGCACTTTCAAGTTCACCATAAAATTGACCGTTTTCAGAAAATCGGAGAAACACTTCATTTTAAAATAAATACAGTACCAAAAATATTAAACTTATTCAGTCAATTTATTTTTTACAAATAGTTATTAAACTGAATTTCACTTTATCATAGTTTTAAAAAAATATTGACGTTTTTAATTAATAAAAAAAATCAATTTTGAAGTACAAAATTTGTAGTTATTGCTGATTTTATGATTTTTTTTTTTCATAATAAAAAATTATTTTTAAGCTGAACTTAGGTGGTAATCTAAAGACTGTTAATGGTAGTTTCACAGCAAATTTTGCTTTAAGCCTAAGATGCATACAACTTTTAAAATTCAATTTTAAATTATGTAAATTTTTGTAAAATCGCTACTTTTGAAATGCAATTTCACAAAAACGCCATTTTTTAAAATTCTAATAATATGCTCAATTGATACCTTATTAGTGTCTAATAAATACCTTACAAGCAAATCGTGTGGTTTTGCTTAGACAATTTTATGATTTTTTGAAAATAACATGTTGTGTGCCTTTTTCAAAAGACCTGAAAGTCGAGCTTTAAATATGTTTGTGAGTTATAATAACCAATGTTATCCATGTATAATTTTATGTGTTATTGTATAAGTTAAATTATAAATGTATGAAAACTGCTCATCAAAGACACCCTAAACATATGTGATCGGCAACGCACAATCACATACTATACAGAGTGTATATAATGTTCAATCAAATTTTAAATTTCCTAATATGTTACAATTGTAATATTATATCTATTGTTATATGTTATCGCACATTAAAACAAAAATTTATTACATACAGTGTTAATAATTAAATGATATAATAAATGTTATTTAAAAGAGTTGATAATTGAATTTATCATAAAAATTGGATAACCATATATTTTTGCTTGATCTCGAATAAATCTAATATTTTTGTTTTTATTTATATCTGAGCATAAGTATTTTATACGATGTAGATAATTGATAATTATATTTTTATATACAGATTTATGTAAACATGAAGCATAATTGGTAAAAATATTTACTTTAAATGGAAAATCAAATCTCTTATCATAAATATAAAAAATTAATTTATAATTATTAATATTGATTTTTAAGTCAAGAAAGTTAATATTATTATTAATTAAATCATTTTCGCTTAATTTAAGTTGAGTAGGATAAAAATTGAGTGGTGATGTGCAATTTTTTTCATTGAAATAAAATATGATAATGTCATGAATATAGCGATAAAATACATAATCATTGTTCTTACTAATATTTCTTTCATAATAATATAAGTAAAGGTCAGAGAGAATACTAGATGCTGTTCCGCCCTGCGGAATTCCCTGGCATTGTTTATAAATAATATTGTCATATATGATGTAATTATTATGCAATGTAAAATTTAGTAAAGTTTTTAAAAAATTTACTGAAATATGTTTTTAATTTTAATTGAGATTTAAATTCTTTAAATAATATACACATTGTTTTATGTAAGTCTTTTATATCAATGTTATTAAATAAATCATTAAAATCCAATGTTTTTATGAATTTTACCGGATTGATATTATGTATTTTATTAATGAGTTGAAAACTGTTTTTTATGCAATGTTGGTTATTATGTTTTAACGTTATATCATATATCTGCTTTAAAATATTAAGTAGTAAATTACTTGCATTATTATTATATGTGTTACACCCGATGGTAACAGTGCGAAATTTAATAGGATTTTTATGAAATTTTGGAATTATAACAAGATAAGGATAATTTAAATTATTACATTTGATTTTTAGTAATTTGTGATAATTTAATAATTTTCTATTATTTATTTCAATATTTAATTTAGTTTTATTAAAAATATTATATATATATATATATGTAATAGGGGGCTCTGTTCCTTGCTGATGTTCGCCAACCCCTATAAACATGCATTAAGCCCCAATGTAAAATCAAAATAAATGGTACATATCACAGAAAATTTGGTTATATTAGTTTTTACTAATCTAAGAATTTACCTGTACATTATTAATTTTCCCTTTATCTGATTTACTTGCTAAGTATGCTTACCAAAGGTCTTTCAATAAATGATAGAGGGCTCAATCTCTTTATGTGCAGAAATAAAGTCCAGTGAATGTTTTACGATTGACACAATCATAGTAAAGTATTTTATTTTATCTAGTAATCACTATTTATTATTTTATCTATTATCACTAGTAAAATATTTTATTTTACTGTAATTTTTATGGATGAGAATTTTATTTTTATAGATATAAATCAACTTTTTCATTTGAGAAGAACATAATTTTCAAATTGTTTTTATTTATTTATTTTTATTTTTTAACCTACAGCAATCACAATGACACAATCATAGTAAAATATTTTATTTTCATGGATGAAAATTATTTTTTTTTCCCTTATAAGAATGACATTTATAATACTGGAACTATTCTGTCATTCTTAGATTATGTAAATGTAATCATTTTAAAAAATTGAATTTTATGAATGCCAATTTTTATGAATGAATTTTATTTCTTTTAAATATGTCATTTTTCACTAATAGAGGTATTCTTCTGATTAATGGATTGTAACCAGGCTAGTTTCATTTTATGTTATAGATATATAGATATTAATATTTAATGATTTGATATGAATAAAAAGCTTGAAATGCATTAAACAATAATGGCAAAAGTTGAAATTTGATTAAAATCTTTTTCCTAGTTAAAACTCTATTCTCTATCATTCTGATTACACATCTAATAACTCATATTTGTTATCAAACTTTATCAATTATTTGTGTGTGTGTGTGTGTGAATTTATTCATTCTTCTAGGATAAAAAAATCTTTTTGAATTAAAATATATATATATATATATATATATTATACAAACATTTAAATGCAACTTAATCTATTGGATGTAAGAGACATACTAAAATATTCGTACTTCTTTCACGTTTTTCTGCTTTCTGAAATACTTGGAGAAATATAAATAAGTTGGTTTTGCATTTTAGAGTATGGTTTTGGTAATGCTTGTTGTATCTAAAATTTAAAATTAAAAAAAAAAATAGTTTCATCTGTTTCAAACATTTTAGCCCTAAAATGTTTTCTTGAAAAATCTGCTAAGTCATAATTATATCTATGCTCACACACATCTCAAAACATGAATAAATTTATTTTAGATTTTGGTTAGAGGTTTATACTATTCAATGTGCAAATTAAGGGATTATCCGGTGCCGAAGGCAGCGGGGACCCAGTTCGGTTCGAGGTGGATGCGAGCCAGAGGGTTGTTCGTTTCGATGTTTTATAAAAAAAAATTTAAAAAATTCGAGGCACCGGTGTAAATTAGGGGCCTGCTAGCGGGCGAAGCCAGCTAGTAGAAGAAATTAATTTCCATCTAATAGCTTATCACTGATTCAGAATTAAGTCAAGATATAAAAACCCCTTTAAACAAAATGCCTGTTAATTTAGAAAAGTATTGATTTTATAATTATCTCCTAGTAATACTTTCAGACATCATGCTAGTAAATGAAAAGGGAGGGGGTGCAATATCTGTGATATGAAATCTCACAATGTTTAAATCATGTTATATTTTTATTTCTTTTGGCCTTTCACGTCGATATTATGTTGATTCAATTCCGTATTTATTTTTACGCGAGTGTTTTACATCGGACATTAATCGGCGTTTTCCTTGCTCTCTTCACCGATGTGCTCCCTCTCCGTCCTGCTTGTGTTGTGATGACGTCATCGAAGCGCCGTCTGTCCCCCTCTTGTGACGTACGCATCAGGTAGCTGTGACAGGAGGCTCATTTTTCGAAGGCGTGGTTTATTTGACGATTGCTGGCGCAAATTAAAATAAATGTTTTTAAATGAATTGTTCGGATTTGTTAATTAAGATATTGTCTAATTTTTTAAATTCTCTAATAGATTTAAGTCTTGTCGTCCGGATACTTATGGTGTCCCTGTTTCTTACTATAAATTAAAAATTTCGTTAATTTTAAATCAGAATCTGTTTGTTGATGAACCTCCATAATGTAATTTTCGTTTCAAAAAGATCGCGGGCTCAGGCCTGCCTGCCTGCCTGCAGCCTACGGATGCGGCGTCCGGCGAAATTCTACGACGATGTTCTCCCCTGTCTGAATTTATTTTCTGATGGCGTGCAAAAGTTTTAATTGAAATTCTCATCTTTAAAATTTGGATTGATGCTGCATTTTAATTTGAAAAGTCAATTCTTCGAGTGGAAAAGATTATCTTTATCGGCCAAAGTTTTCATTAAAATAAAAAAAGGTGACCAACGGATGAAGGCCTCTTTTTCTTTTCAAGTAAATATGAATAAAGATTTTTGTTAATATCGTTAACAAGGCTCCTCTTCCTTTTGTGTACAGCAGACACCATGCAAGTAAGAATATTCCTTTATTTTTTTACCACTGCTTTGACCAAAAAGAACGCTAAGTGGTCTAGCAAATACAACGCAATATTTTAAATAAAGAACTTCATAACTATTTAATATATAACTACACCTTTATCTACATCAAATAATATTATTTATACCACAATATCTCATTTAGCTCTCTACATTTTTCCCTCCTAATTTGAAAGTTTTCCGAAAATCACTGACAGTATTTTCGTAAACTGAAAACTTTCTACAACTGGTGTCCATACATTCATATATATTCCCTGATTTTATTTATAGAATGAAGGAACAATAAATATAGAAAAAGAATAATTTGTTAAACTGTTGTCAATGTTAGAATTATGTACATGATTAGGGTTAGTGATGGGCATAACGATTATTTTGAGTATTTGAATGAATCATTTGGGCTACAAAACACACTTTTCATTTTTATCTGGCGTCTTATCTAATTCTAATTAAAATCAGAAACTTCTGGGGGTTTTTTTTTTTTCAAAATTTCTGGTTGTAATTGAATAAAAAAAAAAATTTGAAGTTTGAGCTATTCCATCTCAATTCAGGCAGGCTGTATTGATATGTGTCAACTGACGATCATAGATTTTTTTTTCAAAAAATTACAGTAGTTACAACTAAGTGATACACAAAATATCCCAAAAGGATTTTCCCCCAAAAAATTTTGTTTTGTGGTTACAGCACTTTCAAGTTCACCATAAAATTGACCGTTTTCAGAAAATCGGAGAAACACTTCATTTTAAAATAAATACAGTACCAAAAATATTAAACTTATTCAGTCAATTTATTTTTTACAAATAGTTATTAAACTGAATTTCACTTTATCATAGTTTTAAAAAAATATTGACGTTTTTAATTAATAAAAAAAATCAATTTTGAAGTACAAAATTTGTAGTTATTGCTGATTTTATGATTTTTTTTTTCATAATAAAAAATTATTTTTAAGCTGAACTTAGGTGGTAATCTAAAGACCGTTAATGGTAGTTTCACAGCAAATTTTGCTTTAAGCCTAAGATGCATACAACTTTTAAAATTCAATTTTAAATTATGTAAATTTTTGTAAAATCGCTACTTTTGAAATGCAATTTCACAAAAACGCCATTTTTTAAAATTCTAATAATATGCTCAATTGATACCTTATTAGTGTCTAATAAATACCTTACAAGCAAATCGTGTGGTTTTGCTTAGACAATTTTATGATTTTTTGAAAATAACATGTTGTGTGCCTTTTTCAAAAGACCTGAAAGTCGAGCTTTAAATATGTTTGTGAGTTATAATAACCAATGTTATCCATGTATAATTTTATGTGTTATTGTATAAGTTAAATTATAAATGTATGAAAACTGCTCATCAAAGACACCCTAAACATATGTGATCGGCAACGCACAATCACATACTATACAGAGTGTATATAATGTTCAATCAAATTTTAAATTTCCTAATATGTTACAATTGTAATATTATATCTATTGTTATATGTTATCGCACATTAAAACAAAAATTTATTACATACAGTGTTAATAATTAAATGATATAATAAATGTTATTTAAAAGAGTTGATAATTGAATTTATCATAAAAATTGGATAACCATATATTTTTGCTTGATCTCGAATAAATCTAATATTTTTGTTTTTATTTATATCTGAGCATAAGTATTTTATACGATGTAGATAATTGATAATTATATTTTTATATACAGATTTATGTAAACATGAAGCATAATTGGTAAAAATATTTACTTTAAATGGAAAATCAAATCTCTTATCATAAATATAAAAAATTAATTTATAATTATTAATATTGATTTTTAAGTCAAGAAAGTTAATATTATTATTAATTAAATCATTTTCGCTTAATTTAAGTTGAGTAGGATAAAAATTGAGTGGTGATGTGCAATTTTTTTCATTGAAATAAAATATGATAATGTCATCAATATAGCGATAAAATACATAATCATTGTTCTTACTAATATTTCTTTCATAATAATATAAGTAAAGGTCAGAGAGAATACTAGATGCTGTTCCGCCCTGCGGAATTCCCTGGCATTGTTTATAAATAATATTGTCATATATGATGTAATTATTATGCAATGTAAAATTTAGTAAAGTTTTTAAAAAATTTACTGAAATATGTTTTTAATTTTAATTGAGATTTAAATTCTTTAAATAATATACACATTGTTTTATGTAAGTCTTTTATATCAATGTTATTAAATAAATCATTAAAATCCAATGTTTTTATGAATTTTACCGGATTGATATTATGTATTTTATTAATGAGTTGAAAACTGTTTTTTATGCAATGTTGGTTATTATGTTTTAACGTTATATCATATATCTGCTTTAAAATATTAAGTAGTAAATTACTTGCATTATTATTATATGTGTTACACCCGATGGTAACAGTGCGAAATTTAATTAGATTTTTATGAAATTTTGGAATTATAACAAGATAAGGATAATTTAAATTATTACATTTGATTTTTAGTAATTTGTGATAATTTAATAATTTTCTATTATTTATTTCAATATTTAATTTAGTTTTATTAAAAATATTATATATATATATATATATATATATGTAATAGGGGGCTCTGTTCCTTGCTGATGTTCGCCAACCCCTATAAACATGCATTAAGCCCCAATGTAAAATCAAAATAAATGGTACATATCACAGAAAATTTGGTTATATTAGTTTTTACTAATCTAAGAATTTACCTGTACATTATTAATTTTCCCTTTATCTGATTTACTTGCTAAGTATGCTTACCAAAGGTCTTTCAATAAATGATAGAGGGCTCAATCTCTTTATGTGCAGAAATAAAGTCCAGTGAATGTTTTACGATTGACACAATCATAGTAAAGTATTTTATTTTATCTAGTAATCACTATTTATTATTTTATCTATTATCACTAGTAAAATATTTTATTTTACTGTAATTTTTATGGATGAGAATTTTATTTTTATAGATATAAATCAACTTTTTCATTTGAGAAGAACATAATTTTCAAATTGTTTTTATTTATTTATTTTTATTTTTTAACCTACAGCAATCACAATGACACAATCATAGTAAAATATTTTATTTTCATGGATGAAAGTTATTATTTTTTTTTTTTTCCTTATAAGAATGACATTTATAATACTGGAACTATTCTGTCATTCTTAGATTATGTAAATGTAATCATTTTAAAAAATTGAATTTTATGAATGCCAATTTTTATGAATGAATTTTATTTCTTTTAAATATGTCATTTTTCACTAATAGAGGTATTCTTCTGATTAATGGATTGTAACCAGGCTAGTTTCATTTTATGTTATAGATATATAGATATTAATATTTAATGATTTGATATGAATAAAAAGCTTGAAATGCATTAAACAATAATGGCAAAAGTTGAAATTTGATTAAAATCTTTTTCCTAGTTAAAACTCTATTCTCTATCATTCTGATTACACATCTAATAACTCATATTTGTTATCAAACTTTATCAATTATTTGTGTATGTGTGTGTGTGAATTTATTCATTCTTCTAGGATAAAAAAATCTTTTTGAATTAAAATATATATATATATATATATATATTATACAAACATTTAAATGCAACTTAATCTATTGGATGTAAGAGACATACTAAAATATTCGTACTTCTTTCACGTTTTTCTGCTTTCTGAAATACTTGGAGAAATATAAATAAGTTGGTTTTGCATTTTAGAGTATGGTTTTGGTAATGCTTGTTGTATCTAAAATTTAAAATTAAAAAAAAAAATAGTTTCATCTGTTTCAAACATTTTAGCCCTAAAATGTTTTCTTGAAAAATCTGCTAAGTCATAATTATATCTATGCTCACACACATCTCAAAACATGAATAAATTTATTTTAGATTTCGGTTAGAGGTTTATACTATTCAATGTGCAAATTAAGGGATTATCCGGTGCCGAAGGCAGCGGGGACCCAGTTCGGTTCGAGGTGGATGCGAGGCAGAGGGTTGTTTGTTTCGATGTTTTATAAAAAAAAATTTAAAAAATTCGAGGCACCGGTGTAAATTAGGGGCCTGCTAGCGGGCGAAGCCAGCTAGTAGAAGAAATTAATTTCCATCTAATAGCTTATCACTGATTCAGAATTAAGTCAAGATATAAAAACCCCTTTAAACAAAATGCCTGTTAATTTAGAAAAGTATTGATTTTATAATTATCTCCTAGTAATACTTTCAGACATCATGCTAGTAAATGAAAAGGGAGGGGGTGCAATATCTGTGATATGAAATCTCACAATGTTTAAATCATGTTATATTTTTATTTCTTTTGGCCTTTCACGTCGATATTATGTTGATTCAATTCCGTATTTATTTTTACGCGAGTGTTTTACATCGGACATTAATCGGCGTTTTCCTTGCTCTCTTCACCGATGTGCTCCCTCTCGGTCCTGCTTGTGTTGTGATGACGTCATCGAAGCGCCGTCTGTCCCCCTCTTGTGACGTACGCATCAGGTAGCTGTGACAGGAGGCTCATTTTTCGAAGGCGTGGTTTATTTGACGATTGCTGGCGCAAATTAAAATAAATGTTTTTAAATGAATTGTTCGGATTTGTTAATTAAGATATTGTCTAATTTTTTAAATTCTCTAATAGATTTAAGTCTTGTCGTCCGGATACTTATGGTGTCCCCGTTTCTTACTATAAATTAAAAATTTCGTTAATTTTAAATCAGAATCTGTTTGTTGATGAACCTGCCATAATGTAATTTTCGTTTCAAAAAGATCGCGGGCTCAGGCCTGCCTGCCTGCCTGCAGCCTACGGATGCGGCGTCCGGCGAAATTCTGCGACGATGTTCTCCCCTGTCTGAATTTATTTTCTGATGGCGTGCAAAAGTTTTAATTGAAATTCTCATCTTTAAAATTTGGATTGATGCTGCATTTTAATTTGAAAAGTCAATTCTTCGAGTGGAAAAGATTATCTTTATCGGCCAAAGTTTTCATTAAAATAAAAAAAGGTGACCAACGGATGAAGGCCTCTTTTTCTTTTCAAGTAAATATGAATAAAGATTTTTGTTAATATCGTTAACAAGGCTCCTCTTCCTTTTGTGTACAGCAGACACCATGCAAGTAAGAATATTCCTTTATTTTTTTACCACTGCTTTGACCAAAAAGAACGCTAAGTGGTCTAGCAAATACAACGCAATATTTTAAATAAAGAACTTCATAACTATTTAATATATAACTACACCTTTATCTACATCAAATAATATTATTTATACCACAATATCTCATTTAGCTCTCTACATTTTTCCCTCCTAATTTGAAAGTTTTCCGAAAATCACTGACAGTATTTTCGTAAACTGAAAACTTTCTACAACTGGTGTCCATACATTCATATATATTCCCTGATTTTATTTATAGAATGAAGGAACAATAAATATAGAAAAAGAATAATTTGTTAAACTGTTGTCAATGTTAGAATTATGTACATGATTAGGGTTAGTGATGGGCATAACGATTATTTTGAGTATTTGAATGAATCATTTGGGCTACAAAACACACTTTTCATTTTTATCTGGCGTCTTATCTAATTCTAATTAAAATCAGAAACTTCTGGGGGTTTTTTTTTTTTCAAAATTTCTGGTTGTAATTGAATAAAAAAAAAAATTTGAAGTTTGAGCTATTCCATCTCAATTCAGGCAGGCTGTATTGATATGTGTCAACTGACGATCATAGATTTTTTTTTCAAAAAATTACAGTAGTTACAACTAAGTGATACACAAAATATCCCAAAAGGATTTTCCCCCAAAAAATTTTGTTTTGTGGTTACAGCACTTTCAAGTTCACCATAAAATTGACCGTTTTCAGAAAATCGGAGAAACACTTCATTTTAAAATAAATACAGTACCAAAAATATTAAACTTATTCAGTCAATTTATTTTTTACAAATAGTTATTAAACTGAATTTCACTTTATCATAGTTTTAAAAAAATATTGACGTTTTTAATTAATAAAAAAAATCAATTTTGAAGTACAAAATTTGTAGTTATTGCTGATTTTATGATTTTTTTTTTTCATAATAAAAAATTATTTTTAAGCTGAACTTAGGTGGTAATCTAAAGACCGTTAATGGTAGTTTCACAGCAAATTTTGCTTTAAGCCTAAGATGCATACAACTTTTAAAATTCAATTTTAAATTATGTAAATTTTTGTAAAATCGCTACTTTTGAAATGCAATTTCACAAAAACGCCATTTTTTAAAATTCTAATAATATGCTCAATTGATACCTTATTAGTGTCTAATAAATACCTTACAAGCAAATCGTGTGGTTTTGCTTAAACAATTTTATGATTTTTTGAAAATAACATGTTGTGTGCCTTTTTCAAAAGACCTGAAAGTCGAGCTTTAAATATGTTTGTGAGTTATAATAACCAATGTTATCCATGTATAATTTTATGTGTTATTGTATAAGTTAAATTATAAATGTATGAAAACTGCTCATCAAAGACACCCTAAACATATGTGATCGGCAACGCACAATCACATACTATACAGAGTGTATATAATGTTCAATCAAATTTTAAATTTCCTAATATGTTACAATTGTAATATTATATCTATTGTTATATGTTATCGCACATTAAAACAAAAATTTATTACATACAGTGTTAATAATTAAATGATATAATAAATGTTATTTAAAAGAGTTGATAATTGAATTTATCATAAAAATTGGATAACCATATATTTTTGCTTGATCTCGAATAAATCTAATATTTTTGTTTTTATTTATATCTGAGCATAAGTATTTTATACGATGTAGATAATTGATAATTATATTTTTATATACAGATTTATGTAAACATGAAGCATAATTGGTAAAAATATTTACTTTAAATGGAAAATCAAATCTCTTATCATAAATATAAAAAATTAATTTATAATTATTAATATTGATTTTTAAGTCAAGAAAGTTAATATTATTATTAATTAAATCATTTTCGCTTAATTTAAGTTGAGTAGGATAAAAATTGAGTGGTGATGTGCAATTTTTTTCATTGAAATAAAATATGATAATGTCATCAATATAGCGATAAAATACATAATCATTGTTCTTACTAATATTTCTTTCATAATAATATAAGTAAAGGTCAGAGAGAATACTAGATTCTGTTCCGCCCTGCGGAATTCCCTGGCATTGTTTATAAATAATATTGTCATATATGATGTAATTATTATGCAATGTAAAATTTAGTAAAGTTTTTAAAAAATTTACTGAAATATGTTTTTAATTTTAATTGAGATTTAAATTCTTTAAATAATATACACATTGTTTTATGTAAGTCTTTTATATCAATGTTATTAAATAAATCATTAAAATCCAATGTTTTTATGAATTTTACCGGATTGATATTATGTATTTTATTAATGAGTTGAAAACTGTTTTTTATGTAATGTTGGTTATTATGTTTTAACGTTATATCATATATCTGCTTTAAAATATTAAGTAGTAAATTACTTGCATTATTATTATATGTGTTACACCCGATGGTAACAGTGCGAAATTTAATTAGATTTTTATGAAATTTTGGAATTATAACAAGATAAGGATAATTTAAATTATTACATTTGATTTTTAGTAATTTGTGATAATTTAATAATTTTCTATTATTTATTTCAATATTTAATTTAGTTTTATTAAAAATATTATATATATATATATATATATATATGTAATAGGGGGCTCTGTTCCTTGCTGATGTTCGCCAACCCCTATAAACATGCATTAAGCCCCAATGTAAAATCAAAATAAATGGTACATATCACAGAAAATTTGGTTATATTAGTTTTTACTAATCTAAGAATTTACCTGTACATTATTAATTTTCCCTTTATCTGATTTACTTGCTAAGTATGCTTACCAAAGGTCTTTCAATAAATGATAGAGGGCTCAATCTCTTTATGTGCAGAAATAAAGTCCAGTGAATGTTTTACGATTGACACAATCATAGTAAAGTATTTTATTTTATCTAGTAATCACTATTTATTATTTTATCTATTATCACTAGTAAAATATTTTATTTTACTGTAATTTTTATGGATGAGAATTTTATTTTTATAGATATAAATCAACTTTTTCATTTGAGAAGAACATAATTTTCAAATTGTTTTTATTTATTTATTTTTATTTTTTAACCTACAACAATCACAATGACACAATCATAGTAAAATATTTTATTTTCATGGATGAAAGTTATTATTTTTTTTTTTTTCCTTATAAGAATGACATTTATAATACTGGAACTATTCTGTCATTCTTAGATTATGTAAATGTAATCATTTTAAAAAATTGAATTTTATGAATGCCAATTTTTATGAATGAATTTTATTTCTTTTAAATATGTCATTTTTCACTAATAGAGGTATTCTTCTGATTAATGGATTGTAACCAGGCTAGTTTCATTTTATGTTATAGATATATAGATATTAATATTTAATGATTTGATATGAATAAAAAGCTTGAAATGCATTAAACAATAATGGCAAAAGTTGAAATTTGATTAAAATCTTTTTCCTAGTTAAAACTCTATTCTCTATCATTCTGATTACACATCTAATAACTCATATTTGTTATCAAACTTTATCAATTATTTGTGTATGTGTGTGTGTGAATTTATTCATTCTTCTAGGATAAAAAAATCTTTTTGAATTAAAATATATATATATATATATATATATATATATATTATACAAACATTTAAATGCAACTTAATCTATTGGATGTAAGAGACATACTAAAATATTCGTACTTCTTTCACGTTTTTCTGCTTTCTGAAATACTTGGAGAAATATAAATAAGTTGGTTTTGCATTTTAGAGTATGGTTTTGGTAATGCTTGTTGTATCTAAAATTTAAAATTAAAAAAAAAAATAGTTTCATCTGTTTCAAACATTTTAGCCCTAAAATGTTTTCTTGAAAAATCTGCGAAGTCATAATTATATCTATGCTCACACACATCTCAAAACATGAATAAATTTATTTTAGATTTCGGTTAGAGGTTTATACTATTCAATGTGCAAATTAAGGGATTATCCGGTGCCGAAGGCAGCGGGGACCCAGTTCGGTTCGAGGTGGATGCGAGGCAGAGGGTTGTTTGTTTCGATGTTTTATAAAAAAAAATTTAAAAAATTCGAGGCACCGGTGTAAATTAGGGGCCTGCTAGCGGGCGAAGCCAGCTAGTAGAAGAAATTAATTTCCATCTAATAGCTTATCACTGATTCAGAATTAAGTCAAGATATAAAAACCCCTTTAAACAAAATGCCTGTTAATTTAGAAAAGTATTGATTTTATAATTATCTCCTAGTAATACTTTCAGACATCATGCTAGTAAATGAAAAGGGAGGGGGTGCAATATCTGTGATATGAAATCTCACAATGTTTAAATCATGTTATATTTTTATTTCTTTTGGCCTTTCACGTCGATATTATGTTGATTCAATTCCGTATTTATTTTTACGCGAGTGTTTTACATCGGACATTAATCGGCGTTTTCCTTGCTCTCTTCACCGATGTGCTCCCTCTCCGTCCTGCTTGTGTTGTGATGACGTCATCGAAGCGCCGTCTGTCCCCCTCTTGTGACGTACGCATCAGGTAGCTGTGACAGGAGGCTCATTTTTCGAAGGCGTGGTTTATTTGACGATTGCTGGCGCAAATTAAAATAAATGTTTTTAAATGAATTGTTCGGATTTGTTAATTAAGATATTGTCTAATTTTTTAAATTCTCTAATAGATTTAAGTCTTGTCGTCCGGATACTTATGGTGTCCCCGTTTCTTACTATAAATTAAAAATTTCGTTAATTTTAAATCAGAATCTGTTTGTTGATGAACCTGCCATAATGTAATTTTCGTTTCAAAAAGATCGCGGGCTCAGGCCTGCCTGCCTGCCTGCAGCCTACGGATGCGGCGTCCGGCGAAATTCTGCGACGATGTTCTCCCCTGTCTGAATTTATTTTCTGATGGCGTGCAAAAGTTTTAATTGAAATTCTCATCTTTAAAATTTGGATTGATGCTGCATTTTAATTTGAAAAGTCAATTCTTTGAGTGGAAAAGATTATCTTTATCGGCCAAAGTTTTCATTAAAATAAAAAAAGGTGACCAACGGATGAAGGCCTCTTTTTCTCTTCAAGAAAATATGAATAAAGATTTTTGTTAATATCGTTAACAAGGCTCCTCTTCCTTTTGTGTACAGCAGACACCATGCAAGTAAGAATATTCCTTTATTTTTTTACCACTGCTTTGACCAAAAAGAACGCTAAGTGGTCTAGCAAATACAACGCAATATTTTAAATAAAGAACTTCATAACTATTTAATATATAACTACACCTTTATCTACATCAAATAATATTATTTATACCACAATATCTCATTTAGCTCTCTACATTTTTCCCTCCTAATTTGAAAGTTTTCCGAAAATCCCTGACAGTATTTTCGTAAACTGAAAACTTTCTACAACTGGTGTCCATACATTCATATATATTCCCTGATTTTATTTATAGAATGAAGGAACAATAAATATAGAAAAAGAATAATTTGTTAAACTGTTGTCAATGTTAGAATTATGTACATGATTAGGGTTAGTGATGGGCATAACGATTATTTTGAGTATTTGAATGAATCATTTGGGCTACAAAACACACTTTTCATTTTTATCTGGCGTCTTATCTAATTCTAATTAAAATCAGAAACTTCTGGGTTTTTTTTTTTTTTTTTTCAAAATTTCTGGTTGTAATTGAATAAAAAAAAAAATTTGAAGTTTGAGCTATTCCATCTCAATTCAGGCAGGCTGTATTGATATGTGTCAACTGACGATCATAGATTTTTTTTTCAAAAAATTACAGTAGTTACAACTAAGTGATACACAGAATATCCCAAAAGGATTTTCCCCCAAAAAATTTTGTTTTGTGGTTACAGCACTTTCAAGTTCACCATAAAATTGACCGTTTTCAAAAAATCTGAGAAACACTTCATTTTAAAATAAATACAGTACCAAAAATATTAAACTTATTCAGTCAATTTATTTTTTACAAATAGTTATTAAACTGAATTTCACTTTATCATAGTTTTAAAAAAATATTGACGTTTTTAATTAATAAAAAAAATCAATTTTGAAGTACAAAATTTGTAGTTATTCCTGATTTTATGATTTTTTTTTTTCATAATAAAAAATTATTTTTAAGCTGAACTTAGGTGGTAATCTAAAGACCGTTAATGGTAGTTTCACAGCAAATTTTGCTTTAAGCCTAAGATGCATACAACTTTTAAAATTCAATTTTAAATTATGTAAATTTTTGTAAAATCGCTACTTTTGAAATGCAATTTCACAAAAACGCCATTTTTTAAAATTCTAATAATATGCTCAATTGATACCTTATTAGTGTCTAATAAATACCTTACAAGCAAATCGTGTGGTTTTGCTTAGACAATTTTATATGATTTTTTGAAAATGACATGTTGTGTGCCTTTTTCAAAAGACCTGAAAGTCGAGCTTTTTCTTATTTCACTGAATTTATAATGTAATTAATTTTTCAAACAAAATAATACAATACTGGTGCATAATTATTACTGTTAAATACATTTGCTTAAATTTAAAATTGTATAAAGTATAGCCACTAGTAGCATATGTAATTTCAGTTCATACTCACAAATGTGTTAATTTCACCTACAGTGCATTAAATATTTTGTTATATATTGCTGACATAATTTATTAATATGAAAAAGTACCATATAGAAGAATTAGGCGCTGTAAATTTCTTGAATCAACTTAAATTCCTTATCATCAAAAGTGTGAAGCCGTGCAGATAGTCCAGTTGGAGTTGGATTTCCTACTTTTAATAGCACATTTTCCAATGGTACTGCACATTCATCTTTCTTCTTTCCAGATTCTTCTGGCCACTGGAATCCTTTTGCTGGACCATCGGGGTGCATGAATGATACAGTAATATCTTTTAATTCTCGTGATATACTATTGATTTGTCCCATCCACCAATTAATTTCATAAATACATCGAACAAATTCACATATTTGAAAATCATGTATTGAAAATTACTTTTTCATCTGGCTGGATGTTTCAACTTTTCTGAATTCATTTTTAATTGTTCGTCCCATATAACCTTTGTTATTTTTAACTAGCCAATAATATTTGGATTGTATACTGATAATAGATTTTACGTTAGCATATTCTTTCTCTTTATTAGCTCTATAGAGACTTGAATAATTTTGCTGTCAAGAGGAAGTAGAATTATATTTATTAGAGATGATAGTGCAGCAACAAAAGAGGCAGAATCTCGAATGGCTCTTATTGGCTCATTTTGGAGATTAAATTTTGTTACATAATGTTTACATAACCCACCAATTGCATCACAGGCACTTTTACCATGGCCAGTAGCTGAAAAAATCCACTTCTTTACCGCAACTTCCTCATTTTTACACATTTCATAAAACTGATACTTATTTTTAAAATGTGCTGCATCTGATATATACACAATTGATTCCAGTGTTCGTAATTGGTACAACTTAAGTATTTCTTTTTTTATATTTTCTATGGCACAAAGAGCATAAGCTGTATCATGAGTTGGATCATCAGAAATTACAATAAAACTTTTAATCTCTTCTTGGAAATATACTACACATGTAAATGACGATATTAGAGTATTTTGAAAATGATAGTTTTGTACTTCATCTGGCAGTATTACAGACCAATTTTCAGCAAAATCAAAATGCATCATGAGTACAGAATTTTGTTTTGCAGATAACTTTACCTCAGCAATTCTTTCTCTTTGGATTTTTCTTATGTGATAATGAGGAATTCCTTTTCTCACCCAGTGCCTCACATCTTATAGAATTTTTTTAACAGATACCAACTTTTTTATCAAGTCACCACCTTCCCATATAGCATATACAACCTCTTCCTCTTCATTCAAATCAAAAGCTTCAGCTGTAAGAATTTCTGTACCAGGGCATTCACCACACTCTTCTAGCTGACATTTTTCATTATTCATTTTTTGACACAAGCATTTCATCATCTTTAATTTGAATACCTGTTAGATTTTTGAAGGCTACACATATTAATTTCAAATTATTACAGTAAATACAACAGCATACTGCTTGTATTGGCTGAATTTTGACAAATTTTGGACGTAATGAATAAAATTTTGATAGTCCTATTTTCATAGAGGGATTTTCTTTTTTCATTAAATTATATGTTTCTTTAATAGACCGTGTCATAAAACGTTTCACTCTTTTAATTTTCTCACCATCATCATTTGTAATATAAATAACATTTTTGTTTGGACTATCTTTAGTGCAGTCTTTGTTATCCTCTAAGTAGTAGGACAATGCAACATTTAGTGCTTCTATTGATAAAGGATGCCCAATATAAGGATCAGTTTGTGCATAAACTCCTTTTTCTATTTTAATTTTTTCGGGACTTATCTAACAGATATTTTGATACACCAGGTAGTGTTTTTCTTGCATTTCTCTTTTACTGTAATTTTTTGGCAATAACGTTAGTAATTGCACTTTTTTTTTTAATTTGCATCGATGAAGTGCAGAGCTGATATTGAAAAACCATTCTTTACAGTTAGCACAGGCATTCTGCTGAAGAGAAGAAGACTCTTGTGCAATATTGACTCCATATGCATCTTCTAACTTGTTTATGGCTGATGGCACAAATGTTTCTTCTAATTGTTTTTTTTTCTCTTCTATCAGATCTAATTTTTGAAGGTTGTTTTAGTGGTCAAATGTCAGCATCAAGAGTTTTAATACTCTCATTTAAGATATTCACTGTTTCATCTTTTGGAATAAAGTTTTCATCACATACAGGCATTTCTTCATAATATTCATTTTCATGTTCTAAAAATTTCCTTTTATAAAATTCTATACAATTAGATCATAAACTGTCATCTCTATTTACAGAAACAGAAGGTCCAACAATTCTTTTAATTTCATCAGCTAAATCACCAACACTACATAGCCTAACAGAATTAGTTTTGTACACAATTTTCTTGTGTCTCTTAATATAGTCCACACATTTAATTCTCTTAGAACTGTGGAAATCAGACATGATTACTCCTCATCCTAATTTAAAATTTATAAATTTTAAACTGATCTCAGGTGTATAAGCTTAAATAACCTCTAATTAAAAACTATAAAGACTCAGTATGATAACTCAGAAAAACAGAACTTCACTTTTCCCTTCCACAGACAATAAAAATTATAAAACTTAATGTGTGAATACAGTTGATATAATAGAATGTTGTTTTAAAGGGGGAAATGGCCAGCTTCTGATTAGCAGCTCAGTGAGCAGATGTTTCTGCTTGAAATAATGTATGATTTGTTTATACAATCCTGAATAAAAAATCTTCACTAAAAATGTTCTAAATTTTTATACAGCATTAGTAAAATGGCAGATGATAAAATAATAATTAAGAAAAAGTTTAACAAAAAAGAAAACTTATTTATATGGATGTTAAGAAAGTTATTAAAACTTACGTTACTGGTAAAATACATTGTAATTATTCAGGATCAATAACCTGGATTTTTAGCCACAATGAAGTTAATTAAACAAAATTTTTAATTAAATATGCACATCATTGACATATCTAAATATAACAATCATGGAACATCAAAATATTTTCACAGAAACATGAAAATATGTTTTATATATTATCACATTGTTCAACAGCAATCTATCAATTGATCACTAACAGGACAAAAAATGAACAAATTTTCAGATTTTTAAAAATTAAGGTTTTTGATTAATCACACTTTATAAAAATAGTGATTTCTGAAGATTAACTTATATTTAGCTGTAATGATTGTAACAGCATTATATATTTTTGCTGAAAAAATAATTACATCATAAATTCAGTGAAATAAGAAAAATCTTGACTTTCAGGTCTTTTGAAAAATGCAAATGACATGTTATTTTCAAAAAATCATATAAAACAAAATGTCATTGTCTAAGCAAAAACACACTATTTGCTTGTAAGGTATTTATTAGACACTAATAAGGTATCAATTGAGCATATTATTAGCATTTTAAAAAATGGTGTTTTTGAGAAATTGCATTTCAAAAGTAGCGATTTTACAAAAATTTACATAATATAAAATTGAATTTTAAAAGTTGTATGCATCTTAGGCTTAAAGAAAAATTTGCTGTGAAACTACCATTAAAGGTCTTTAGATTACCACCTGTGTTCAGCTTAAAAATATTTTTTTATTATGAAAAAAAAAAATCCATAAAATCAGCAATAACTACAAATTTTGTACTTAAAAATTTATTTATTTTTATTAATTAAAAACGTCAATATATTTTTTTTAACTATGATAAAGTGAAATACAGTTTAACAACTATTTGTAAAAAAAAAATTGACTGAATATATTTAATATTTTAGGTACTGTGTTTATTTTAAAATGAAGTGTTTCTCTGATTTTCTGAAAACGATCAATTTTATGGTGAACTTGAAAGTGCTGTAACCATAGAACAAATTTTTTTTCGGGAAAATCCTTTTGGGATATTTTGTGATTCAATTAGTTGTAACTACTGTAATTTAAAAAAAAAAAAAAAAAATCTATGATGGTCAATTGACATGTCCTGCCTGAGATGAGATGGAATAGCTCGTTTGACAGATATTCTTCTGTGCATGTCCAAATGATTCCTTTGAAAATCAAGATAATCCTTATGCCCATCACTAATTAAGGTATCATTTATGCTAGATCCATTTAAATGAAACAGTAAGTGCAGGAAAACCAAAATACTTGAAAATGATAAATCAAGGTTCTACTTCAGAGAGAATTCCATGTTTATATTTTAAAATTTGCAGTTTTTTCATAGGTTCAAGTTATTGAATTATTGTCTATTGCAGGCTATGTTTTTCTTCTTGCACATTCTCAAAGGCACTCCATGGGAATCGGGTGATCAAGGAAAAGTGCGTTTTCTCACTCACTGGGAACAAATAGACAATGGAGAACAATTTACTGCTACCAGGAAGTTCTTAACTGTTGTGCCAATTATATTGTAAGTTTAAATTTATGTCTAAATTTTTAAAAAGTTTTTAATTTATGTAATGACACATTTTTATTTTATTAAACATATATAAACCCTATTTTGCAATGTGAGAGTCAAATATCACATCTCTAAAAGTGCTGTCTTGACAAAGGAAGTGTATAGTGGTGTAAATTAATTTCTATTAAGAAGAGGTTCTACTTGATATTTTTAAGTGTAGATTGTTGCCCTAAAGTGGTTTTGGGATATTTCAATTCCTTACAATCTTTTTCTTATTTTCTCTCATAATCGACTGTAATAAACAAAAACTTTTTCATTTTTTTGATAACTACACGAAATATTAAAAACCCTCATCTAAGGTTTTGGCATTGTAGAATAGAGTGGATCTCTCTTCCGGAAAATCATAGCAGGGGAGGAACTGAGGCTTTTTTTGTCATTTTTCTTAACGCCCATTGGTGGATCCATTCAGAATACAGAAAAATGGATGACCTTAAATTTCGTACTTTATTATTTTTAATGTCGCAATCCATTCAAAAAAATTTTTGTTAACCCTTTGAAAAGGTTTTTTTCAAAAGTGTTGTTTTAACAGCGGACTTTTTCTCCCTTTCACCGGATATGTTTGAAGATAAATAAAACTTTGTCATGAAAAAATAACTCCATATCGCCGTCTGTTGAGAATTCTATGAACAATTTATATTAACTGCTGTGTTAGTTAGAAGATAGAGACAATAAATAAAATCTACTTTTAAAGCTCACTGTATAAGTAACATTGACTTTTGGGTATGTTTCAGATATGCAACACGGGGATACAAAGAGTTAAATCTAGTCTTTGTTTGTGCCAATATTTCCATGTTCATGGCAAGATATAATTCAACGAGGAGGAGGCTACCATAAATCTTTATTGTCTATGGCAGCAGATTTGTTAATTTAATCTTTCAAAATATATTTTTAATGAAACATTCTTACTTTTATTAAGTATGTTTTCATGATAGATGAAATAAGTGTTCTAATGATGAAAAGAGGAGGGGGGGGGGAATAAATGCTGCAAGAAATATAAATTTGTCTATTTAAGAAAATAATAAAAATCTGTTATGGATATATTTATTTTTTCACTGTTTTCAAGTAAGGCTGTTCTCAAATCCAAAGGGGCTACTTTCAGACACATTTTTAATTCATTTTTATTCAGAAAAGCATGAAGTGAGCAGGTGGAGTTATTCAGAAACTTTGTAATTGAAATGTGTTTTTGATTTTTTTGGTAAAGATGGAAGATCTTTCAGAAAATACTGTCAATTTGGCGTTTTGCATCGAATCCCTGATGCTTCAGCCTTGAGGAAGAAGAGAAACGTGTTGTCATGTTACACGAATCATTTAAAACTCAATAAACAATTTATTTATCAAAAAAGGAAAATTCATTTCGATTTCAAATCATTTCAACAGTCAGGCCTGCCAATTTTATGCTTTTGCATTTAAAAATGAGTCGGAAAATGTCTGAGAAAGTTTTGCGTTGTTGAAACAGGTCATTTGAGAACCACCTTAACAATAAAAATTAAATTGCTGCCCCCTCCTTTTTTTTCCTTAATTGCACAAAATTTAACTTATACATTCGGCCCTGTTTCATTGCATACAGTTGGTTCAACTGAATTATATGCATTTAAGCAAGGACAGCAATTAATGTTATCAGTATACGTTGTCATTTGATTATATACCACATATACGATAATATAAATGTACAATAACTATTTACATAATAATTTTTAAATTAATTATTGTATTAATAATTTTAATCAATAATTTAATATTACCCTATATATAATAATATATATACTAAAGTATGATGTATTAATATACTAAAGTGTAAGATACACTGCAAAGTGATCTTAAGGCTTGCTGCATATAGTGCCAGATCTCCCTACATGCCACAATTGGGAGGGGACACAGTTGTCATCCAATGAGGAAGGAAACTCTGGTGTTAAATATTGTTCTTTTATTCTCTTGACCATCCCGATTGTATTTTCTCCAATTCCAGGATTTTCCAAGAAGTACATTTTAGCATCTTGAGTTGCTATATTTACGGCAAGCTTTAAAAGAAAATCACTCCTGTCCAAAATCAATACCCCATGCACTTCCTAGAATTAAGAGAATAAAGTCTTCTTTCATGACAATTTCTGCTGTTCGATTATAAAGATAACAAACCATTGTTACAAAAGAAAATATTTCTGTTCTTCTTTTCTTCCCATTCATCGCTATCACAGGAATTCACAAAATCTGGATTACTAAATTGGATATATTTTATGTGATTAACCGGGGATTCTTAAAATGAGTATATTTAACACAGTTTCCCCTAGATTTTAAAAAGGGCAGGGTGCTGCTGGCGAGAAAAGGGCACTCTTTCATTCTTAAGGGTACTTTTTGGATTCTTGAGAGAACTTTTCAGATTATTAAGGCTGCTCATCAGTAAACTTCCCGATTCTCCTCACTAATGTTATTCCTATGGGCGTAGGATGCATTCGTATTTTTAAAATATCTCCTCGGAAAATTAATATTTTTAACTTCTGTTTTCTTTATATTGTTCTTCAAGAATGTCTTTTTTTTCTTAGTTGTCATTTTTTTTCTAAAATATATACTTAATTTTATATGAAATGTTAAAATTGTTTTCAGTTTCGCTAAGATTTTAACACATAAAAATATAAATTAAGCACATAGCTTAGAAATATTTTGATAACTAAGATAAAAAGAGACATTCTTTAAGAACAGTACACAGGAAACAGAAGTTAAAAATATTAATTTCCCGAGGAGATATTTTAAAAATACGAATGCATCCTACGCCCGTAGGAATAACATTAGCGAGGGGAATTGGGAAGTTTACTGACGAGCAGCCTTAAGGAAACTTTTCAGATTAAGGGCATTTTTTTTTTAATTGTTAAAACGGCATTATTTTGGTTTTTTAAAGCCAATTTTAATATTTAAAAGTCAGGGCACTCTTTTCAAGACAACATTGAGTCAATTTTTACTATGAAAGCAAATTTTTTAATGCAAAATGGAAAAAGGACACTTTTTTCTTTTTTTTTAGTGAAGAGCAAGAAGGGTGCTAATTATTTTTATGAGGGGCAAGAAGGGTGCTATTTTGTAAATCAAAGGGCAGGCAGGGTGCAGCACACGTCTGAAACGGTCTGAGGGAGGAACTTTGTTTAACATTAACTTTTTATGGGGACCATTTTTGTTCTACGGCATTCTATGCATATAAGCGGGGTATGCAATTATCCGTTATCCTATTAAGTGGAATTAACTGTATATGGAAAAAGTCTCGTAAAATATTCAAAAACCAAATTCAAGGTTAAATGGAAATGTATATCAATTAGTCAGTCAAAATTAACACTTTTTTTTTCTTGTAATTGTTGTAAATTGTTATTCATATCATTCATTTTATATCAAAATATTTGTAGTAAAAGTTGTGTTTCAGTGCATGCTTGCATATATATTGTAATGTTGTATTTATTTTACAGGTTTTTCTTAGCCAGCTTTTATACAAAATATGATTTTACACATTTTATTTTGAACTTTTCATTCCTGGTATTAGTACTTCTACCCAAATTACCTCAATTCCATATGGTAAGATTGTTTGGTATTAATAAATATTGAGAAGAAGTCTTTTAATTATATTCTTCATTGACAAAAGCAGCTGTTTTGTCATTGTTTTCAACTAACACTTCATAAGGCAACTTTTAGGTTATTATGGACTATTTTATTTTAATATCTAGTGTAAATATGTATGATATTGCTAAGGTTAACAAGGTAATTAACCAGAATGCTTGTTATAGTTTATATCTGTTGTTTTAATTGTTCAAAGTCTAATGAATAAGAAATATTTGTTATAATTTGTCATCAGAATCTATGATTTAAACATAATTATGAAATTAAATTTTCAAATTGAATCTGCACATAGTATATCATAAGAAGAAATAGACATATCACGCTGTAATGCTACAAGAAAAATAAGCACTGCTTAAATTTTTGTATAGCTTTGAAATATGTTGTGCTGATAAATTGAGTTATTAAATGATGCAAGTATTTCATTAATTGCATTTTTAATAAATATAGGCACAGTATTTATAAATTTTGAACTTTTTAATTTTAAACATATGACCCCTTGTATAATCAGTCTTTACATAAAAATTGTAAATTTTAAATTATATTGGACTGTATAAAGATACTTCATTTATAAAATTACTGATAGAAAAGATGTGCAATGTTTAATCGCAGAAAAGTGGACTATTGTTAATCATAAGATGTATATTTTTTAAATTTGCATAATTTTTGAATACTTTATTTGGAATAAATATTATAGGAATAATATGTGTCGAAATTTATTATAGATTGTTGTTTATATGTTTATTTTAATGCTATTATCAATATTTTGTAAAAGTACAAATTGCAAAATTTTAAAAGTTTTTGTACTTATCTACAAAATTTCAGTATTTCTTTAAATTTCATTAAAAATATATATATATATATATTTGTTAATACATTTTTTAGATTGTATGTAATTGAAGATAAACTTTGTTTTAGGTGTATTTGTAATAATATTTGACTCATAAAGAGATAACATTTTTGAAATTAATGTAAAGTAAAAGAAATAACTGTAATTGCATGTTAATTTGTTGTTGTAATTCTTTTTATACAAAACACTTTTAAGATGTTGTATAAAATTATGTATAAATAGGATATGTAATTTTCTCAGAATTAAATAGTAAATATTTTTTATAAGTGTTAATCTTATAATTCAATTTTCATAATCTGAAATATCAATGCAGTTAATGCTTTTCTCGAGGTGCACCTAGTGTTTATTAATTACTCAATCTGCAATGGATTTAACAAGTTCTCGTTAAATCATCAGAAAAATATTCTATAACCAAAGTACACTGCATTTCAGATTATTTGTAGAATATGAATAAAAAAGTCCTTCCGGCCTGTACAGAAGGAAAAAGTAGCTTTTCTATATCTTCGTTTTAAAATTTTAGATAATGTTACTTGAAAACAGCAAGCTAAAATGCAAAGCTTGCTCAGGTTGCCGCAGGCGCCAGGTTCGGTAGCTTGATATAAATAATTCACCCAATATATTATTACTATTACAGAAGGTTCGTTAAGAAAGAATTTGAATAAGAAATTCGCCAAATTAGCCAGCTATAGTCAAGTTGGCTTCATTTAAGGAGAATTATTTTTGGTTGTCGAATTTGCCGATATTTCCCCAAGTGTCACCAAGCTTGGTAAGAATTTGATGCTAACGGATATGAATATATAATTTTATGTGTATTTTTTGGAAAATGATTACGTCAATTAAAGATAATAATTTGAAAGAAATCATGTTCACTAAAACTCATAAATTAATCCCTGATTTTTTGTAATCTGCTATCTTGTTTTAAAATGTCAGCCACCTTAGAATTTCAAACTGCTATATCTCAGCCATCTTTTAAGATATAGGCAAAGCAGAAATGCTCCAGAATTCTTGTATCAAGGCCTAACACTTAAGCAAAAAATAAATTTCAATTTCAAACTTTTTTGTATACTTTTTTTAGTTTGAAATCTTTTAGAGGCCGCCATTTTGAAACAAGCTGGCAGACCAATCTGGCCAACTAACTCGGTTGAGATATTGGTGAGCCTAATACATATGATTAGTTTCATCCAAATGGGTTTATAAATACAAGTACTATTGTATAGCAAAGCTCATTATATATATACTAGTGTAAATGCCCGTCCTGGGACGGTGGGTAGAAATTGGGGTTTTCAGTTAAAATTTTAAATAATTGATAAAAATATTCATATACTGTTTATCGACAATAAGGAAAACTGACCTGAACCGTTAAGTTCAGGGTTAATGGTAAATATTACTGTTAATGGTAAATTTTACGAAACGTAATATTTTTATTTATCTTTGTTTTTCAACTCAAAATTTCCAAATATTTTTCTGAATAATTAAAATCTTAATCCTAATAACGAACTCAATAATTAAGATCTCAATAATTAACTACGGCAAGTAAATTATAGGTATTAATTTTCGCTCTCAATAATACGAAAACGATCTTTTAGTTTCTTCATAATCTAAAAGAATGCATTAATTTTCACACAAAGTCAAATATTTCCCTTTCAAAATTAATACTAAAAATAATTTAAATCATTAAAAAAAGTTGATCTTGTAATAATTCAATACATCCTGGATGTACATACCTTATGTTAATGGTAAATTTTACGAAACGTAATCTTTTCCTTTATTTTTGATTTACAACTCAAAATTTCCAAATATTTTTCTGAATAAGTAAAAGCTTAATCCTAATAACGATCTCAATAATTAATTAAGGTCTCAATAATTAATTATGGTAAGTAAATTATAGGTATTAATTTTCGCTCTCAATAATACGAAAATGATCTTTTAGTTTCTTCATAATCTAAAAGAATGCATTAATTTTTACACAAAGTCAAATATTTCCCTTTCAAAATTAATAATAAAAATAATTTAAATCATTAAAAAAAGTTGATCTTGTAATAATTCAATACATCCTGAATGTACATACCTTATGTTAATGGTAAATTTTACGAAACGTAATCTTTTCCTTTATTTTTGATTTACAACTCAAAATTTCCAAATATTTTTCTGAATAATTAAAATTTAATCCTAATAACGATCTCAATAATTAATTAAGGTCTCAATAATTAACTATGGTAAGTAAATTATAGGTATTAATTTTCGCTCTCAATAATACAAAAACGATCTTTTAGTTTCTTCATAATCTAAAAGAATGCATTAATTTTTACACAAAGTCAAATATTTCCCTTTCAAAATTAATAATAAAAATAATTTAAATCATTAAAAAAAGTTGATCTTGTAACAACTCAATACATCCTGAATGTACATACCTTATGTTAATGGTAAATTTTACGAAACGTAATCTTTTCCTTTATTTTTGATTTACAACTCAAAATTTCCAAATATTTTTCTGAATAAGTAAAAGCTTAATCCTAATAACGATCTCAATAATTAATTAAGGTCTCAATAATTAATTATGGTAAGTAAATTATAGGTATTAATTTTCGCTCTCAATAATACGAAAATGATCTTTTAGTTTCTTCATAATCTAAAAGAATGCATTAATTTTTACACAAAGTCAAATATTTCCCTTTCAAAATTAATAATAAAAATAATTTAAATCATTAAAAAAAGTTGATCTTGTAATAATTCAATACATCCTGAATGTACATACCTTATGTTAATGGTAAATTTTACGAAACGTAATCTTTTCCTTTATTTTTGATTTACTACTCAAAATTTCCAAATATTTTTCTGAATAAATAAAAGCTTAATCCTAATAACGATCTCAATAATTAATTAAGGTCTCAATAATTAATTATGGTAAGTAAATTATAGGTATTAATTTTCGCTCTCAATAATACAAAAACGATCTTTTAGTTTCTTCATAATCTAAAAGAATGCATTAATTTTTACACAAAGTCAAATATTTCCCTTTCAAAATTAATAATAAAAATAATTTAAATCATTAAAAAAAGTTGATCTTGTAACAACTCAATACATCCTGAATGTACATACCTTATGTTAATGGTAAATTTTACGAAACGTAATCTTTTCCTTTATTTTTGATTTACAACTCAAAATTTCCAAATATTTTTCTGAATAATTAAAATTTAATCCTAATAACGATCTCAATAATTAATTAAGGTCTCAATAATTAACTATGGTAAGTAAATTATAGGTATTAATTTTCGCTCTCAATAATACAAAAACGATCTTTTAGTTTCTTCATAATCTAAAAGAATGCATTAATTTTTACACAAAGTCAAATATTTCCCTTTCAAAATTAATAATAAAAATAATTTAAATCATTAAAAAAACTTGATCTTGTAATAAATCAATACATCCTGAATTTTTTTATTTTAAAAATATGCTTATGTACATTTTATATTTTTTTCCACTTTATTATTATGTAAATTATAATAAAGTTGTATTATTAATTTTTTTCCAAAGGTATAATTTGTATTTATTGTCAATAGGTGGCGCCAGAACAGTATTTAAGAAACATATCTAAAATACCGGTAGATCATCGCAAAGCCTCGAAAGGTATCATCGCTATTTCTGAAAAAGTACTTAGAGGAATAAAATGCTTACAGAAATAAATTTAAAAAATCCTTTAAATTATTTAAAGACTTTAATATGCTTTTACGAATATTTTAAGAGCATAATCGGATTTTTTAATGAAACGTTCAAAGAGTCATTCATGGAATAGATATGGAATTTGTGTTTTTGAATGGCAACATTATTTGTTTGTTTACATCAGGTAATCGGATGTTTAATCGGTTATTTTTAATTTAAAACTTAAAACATTATAACTGGATATGATATACATGTTTTATACGAAAATATGCTGAACAGACATTATTTCAAGTAGAAGAAATTATCATTTAATGGTTATGTGTTAGCATATCTTTTTCAGTAAGCCTAACATGGCGTTTAACTACGGTCGACTCGCAGATCAGAGTGGTACAGCCCGGTACCGTTACAGACAGATTCTCGCCTTTGGATTTTATTATAAGTAAGATATATATATATACATACATACAGAGTTTCCCCCAGCTTTAAAAAAAGGCAGGGTGCTGCTGGTGAGAAAAGGGCACTTTTATATAGATAGATAGATAGATAGACAGAGCCGTCCGTAGGGGTATGAGGCTGCACTGGGCCTCGTGCCAGAGAGAAAAAAAGTGTTCTAAAAAAAAAAAAGTTGACACTTGGAGGTGACTATTAAATGGATTTAGAATCGAATCGAATAGTTTTTAATTTTTTCATAAATGAATTACATCTTGAATTATAAGTTATTGTTGTCTCATAACGACCTTTATTATGCTTCTGTGTCCAGAAATTTGTTTAAAAAATGTGAACTTTGGCAGAATTTTCTAATCAATCTTTACTTTTATAAAAAAAAATAGTAGAAACGATTCGATTTTTTTGGGTTTCTGGAAAAGAGTACCTGCCAATTTCATAAGTTTACGAACAAAAATGAATTCATAAATATCTAAATATTTAGTATTTGTTTGTTTGTGTGATCCTTATATATTATTTCTCCTGTCAACATCCCTTTTTCTGAGAAAATATGAAACGCAGAACAACGAATGAGATACCATATGAAAGGTTTTAGAACCGGCTTCTGACATAGCCCACTTAACAATTCGTTAAAACATGTTTCTGATTAAAATTTGCTGAAAAATAAAAATTAAATCGGCATTGCTTTCATAAAAGAAATGAAAGATTTTCCTGAAATTATTGTTGCCAAAAAAATAAAATACCACATTATATGATGCTCATAGCAATTATTATAAAAAACACCACACGGGTTTATTTTATACTTATGATTAAAAAGCGAAATTGAAATTGAAATGTTTAGATTTATATTTCTAAGTCCCATGGTTTTCCCGAAGCGGATGACGTCATCCTGTAATACAGTCAAAATACGATTGTTAATTTTTTTTTTTTCGCGCGCGTGCCTTTAGCAATCTTGGATCAGTTTTTAGTCTAACTTTGATGGAATAAATGAGATGATATTATGGCTTGACTAACAACTAAATGTTGTTTGCAGATATTTTTATCCTTGCTTTTTCTTTAGAAGTTTAAACCTGCATCTAATAAATATTACATATTGATAAAAAATGATACTTTTCTATTATCCCGTCGACCACTTAACAAAAAACTATCGCCAAATAAACGGGAGAACGTTGCCATTGGAATATCAATAAATAATAAATAAATAAAATATAAGAATTTAAGGACACAATTGTTATTTTAATTAATAAAATAACTACTAAATCAGTAAAACATAATGAAAAATACACGCAAATGTTGCATGTAAAACCACTAGATGACGTAACAAACACGCATAATGATTCTGACATCAAGTAAATGGGACTGCATGTTTGGCGTTTAATCTTACAGTTTGGTGATAGTTTTTTGTTATGAAAAGTGGTTGACGGGATAATAGAGAAGTACCTAAAAAATATTCAATTTCAGTGCAAAATCTTCGCACGGGCCTTCTGGTAATTTATATATATTTAAACACATTTATTTATAGAATGTAAAATATTTTATAAATAAAATGTTATGCGTATTGGTTTAACATTTAACGGTTTGGTAAAAATAATAATAAATGTGCATTGTTAGCGCAAAATCACGCATTGGTTGAACAAAGCGCGGGGCTCTAGAAAAGAATAAGTTGTTTGTAGTTTACATTTAATCTGTAGGCATGATTATAATTTAGTCTAGGCGACATTCGGTGCGCCACAAATTTCAATATGTGCATGGATTGAATTTAATATGAATGTTAAGGAGCTTGTGTGAAAGGTGATTCTGATAAACGGCACTATTACTTTATTAATTACTGGCGGCCCGTCCCGGCTTCATGCGGGTGGACAATGTGTCGACCACAGTGTAAGGTAGGGATGGATAGATAATTTTTTAAATATTGTTCTGAATCGGATAAAAGCAGGAGTGAGACTAAATTGTAGTACTTGCAAATTTTAAACTTTCAATGAAAGTTTGTAAAAGGGTGATAAATATTTTTTTTCTGTTTATGTACACATTGAAACTAATAAATTTATTTTAATATAGCAGAACTACCCGGCTTCACCAAAGTTAACTTTGACCTTCGGGGTAACATAAGTAAAAATGTAATATAAAAATACGGCGATCACAATAACGCATTCTTGTCCATAAACCATCAAAATGGCAATCAGAGAAAACTTGCGTTATTTTGATGCAATCATACTAAATTCCTCAGCTTTACAAATGATTTATTATTTTTTTTTTTTTTTACCTTTTAAAAATGTCTTAAGCAAAAAATATCTAATCAAAAATCAGCAATAGTTTTTTTATTCGTCTATCTTCCATAATGAGGTTCATATCCGATAATTAACCCCCTTAGTGGGTGAATTTTTAAAATTACGAAATGTGTATAACTTTTTTTTTTTTTTTTTTTTTTTTTTTTTTTTTTTAAGTAGATTTGGTATCCTGAATTTCATGCTCGCACCTAAAACTGCTTCTGCGAAAAAAGCTTTTTACTACATCCATTTCCCTTTAAATGATTTAGAGTTGCAATCTTTAAATTCATTTTCTCTATTTGTGTTTATTCAATACATCATTATATAAATAATTATTTAAATAATTTGTTTTAAAATAACATGTTAAATAAGTAGTCCTTTTTACTGAATTTTTACATATGTCATGATATTTTATTTATGTCTAAAACTAATTATATTTTTGGAAATATGGTTCTTACAGTTATAGAGCACGTGTTTACAAAAATTATGCAAAAAAAAAAATGTTTTTAAAAGTCGAAATTGGCCAGAGACCGTGGAAACCTCTAAACACTAATATTTCTGTTCTTGTTTATATGTATATGTATGCCCTGTGAATTTTTCCAAAAAATGATTGCGTTGTGAAAAGAATAGCAGATTAATTAATTTAGCAGAAAGATAAAACCTCGCAAAATTTCCTTCACCTGGCCTTGCTTTCACTAGGGACGGCTCTGTGTGTGTATATATATATATATATATATATATATATATATATATATATATATATGGAGATTGCTTTCCTCCGAACGGCTGTAATAAGTATTTTTTTACTTTTTGTAATGAAAGCTAACTAAGAGCATGTTGTTGTAAGAACAGATTGAATTTAGTAAATATACAACTCAGTTAAAGGGAGGTGGTACTTTTTTACTTGCTTGTTTATCTTCAGAAATGTTATTTACTTTCTTTTTCTTAAAAAAAAAAAAAAAGAAAAGAAAACTTGAAATGGCCATTTTTGTATTTGATATCTTTTTTGAGCACCATGAGTATTAATTTTTTTCATCTAAATTGGTGGGGAGGTATTTAAAAGAAGGATAAAATTCTAAACTTAAATGGCCCTATTTTGCATGAAAATATAAACATGCAAAAAAGCTATGCTGTTAAAAGTTGTGGATAGTTTAAATTGTTAATTACGTTTGAATTGTGGTTTTCATACTATCTTCATCATAAAAGTGAACAACCAATTTCTGATTTGGTTCTAAAATTGCCAATAAATTGAAATTATCTCAATGAAAAGTGAAATTAAAGAATTTAAATTTTGCTCTTTACTTAGAAAATGTATAAAGCATTTAATTAGTCCATAATAAATTAAAATAAGTATAGCATATTTAGAAATTTGATACATATAAAAGCACAAAGGGTGTTCAATGTTTTATAACTAAAAATTAACTACAATTCATTGCTGCATTTCCTTTTAACCAGAATTTTGAAAACTCAAAAAAATTATTAATCCTAACCCAAAAATATTTAATATTCGTTATTCATTTACCCTTAATGTCTTTCTTACTTAAGAGGCGATAAAATTTAGAAATTATAGAAAGCTATTCAGAATTCCACTGCTCATTAGTTTAAAATAACACCATTAATTGTGTATGTATTCTTACTAGAATTGTATAGTTTTTTTACAATAAGTCATTTTAATCACCATTGTATAAAGAAACTTATAATTCTGATTTTGCCTTTAATAATCTCAATATAACACCAATTTTAATTTATTGATAGATCAGAGTAAAAAATTAGTCCGTTCTTCATACATAGATTAGTTTTTTGCGATGTATTACTAAAAATACATTGATTCTTTTGAATAACTGCTGTAATCAACAACTGGTTCATTCTCACAAAATTTTGTATTTGTAGCATTTAGCAGTTATTTTCTGAAATGAATGATATCATGATTTTTTACCTCGTTCTTTTTTTCTTCTCTAAGAAGCATTTAAGAATTCAAATATCTCCATTCTTTGCAAGGGAGAGGTTTTACCTCACATCTCTTATATGCATATAAAATAATGCAATATTGGCAAAAATCATTGTTGTCATGTTGCTTTTTAAAATCTTTGTTTCTTAAAGAGTAAAATTCCTACCAGCATACTAAGAACAAACAAATTAACAAACATAATAATTACTATGAATAGCTTTATATGAACATATAAATTAAAATTCCATTAAGCCTAGCTTTCTTGTGCAAACATACTCTGAAGATAAGATATTTTAGGTAGCATACTGACTGATAAAGTGAAATCTAATTATTTTTGCTATGTTTGAATTTGATGTCTGGAATATGCATTGCTGCTCTTCATTTTTTGTTTACAATAACTAAGGGGACCAACCCGGCTTCCCAGGTTATAGAATATAGGTGTGAACCATTTTATATATTATTGAAAACTCCAATAGATATTTTACATTTAATATCCTTTTTTTGTTAGTTGCCCACTAACAACTGCAAAAGCATTTTTAGTAGGAAAAATAAATATTGTATTCAAATAAAGTTTTGAAATTTATTAAAATACTTTTGTATTATCTGCATGCCAGAAGTTAATAGCTGGAGAAATCACTAAAAATTGCTACTTGCAGCAGGATTTTTGATTATCAGTGGTTTAAACATGTAGTTAGATTACATGTCTATTAAATTTGTGTTGTATTTATTGATGAAGCTTTAATTTTGGTATGTGATATTAGTCCAAAACAAATGCTAAACTCTTTATATTATTTTAAGTGCAAATGGGTTAATCTTTCATAATTGAGTTTCATGCAATAGAAATAATTTTTTTTTTTTAATTTCCTGCTTGAAAATTATTTTTAAAACCATAAAAAATCAGTAAATTGAGGTACAGTGTTCAATCAAATAGAATCTGAAAAAAAGATTTTTTTTCCCTTATTCGACAGTGTAAAAATTGAAATTGTGCGATGTTTAGAAGTTTTAAAAAAATTGCAATAAAAGCAAAATTTATTGGTGAAGTGTTGCTACTGTCAATATGATGTCAGCATTGCTCACAGACATGATTTGCTTTATAATATAGATTGAAATTGTGATCAGAGATTTTGCTGAGATTTGTTTTAAGGGATGAAAATACTCCTTGACTTATTTTGGAGGCATGAAATTAGCACTATTGAAAAAAAAATACTAAAAGACATGCACGTAAAAGTGATCAGTGCCAAAAGAAGCTGAAGTTTGATGTATGAAGGAGGATGAGGGGGGAAGAAAAGCATATTTAACAAATTATTTCTTAACATGTTCAACTATATAAAAATGTGTATATCAAGTACAAGTTATAACACCATGTGAACAGTTTTAATAATATTACTTACTGTGTAAATTTTTATAGTGTAATATCAAAACCTCACAATTTGTGCAGATATATCACTCAACTTACAATCTTTTATAAGGTAAAAGAATTATCCATGGTTTCCTTTATGTGACAGAAATAAAAACAAGTTTCTAATTAAAATTTAATTTGGTTGACAAGGAATAAACTTTCATTTGTGACCTGGCATTGATTTTTGTTGAAGGTGAAAATGTACATATTTTTAAGAGACATCTGAAGATTAAATTTAAAAATTGCATGTTTAAAGATTATCTTAAATTGGTGCAGTTTAATCAATAAAATATGCTCAATTTTATTTTTAAATATAGTGTTAAAATGTGTATAGTTAAATCCGTAACACATATTTTTAATGTGTGAAATATGCTTATATTAAAAATATATCTGATTATGATATCTTTGATTAAAGATATCTTAAGTGTCCTAATTCTACCTTTTAATTAAAGTTGTATTAACTTTTTAATTCTATAAGAGGATAATGAATTAATGTAGATAAAATTAGTGATATTTTTTAAATAAAATTAAATGGAAAAAAATTAGTGTCTTTTAAAATAGGATGTAATTAGAACAATTTACTGACATTTTCCCCCTTTATTAGCTGTGTCTTCATGCCTGTAGTTAAAGGGTTTTAAGACCAATTTGATGTATGTTAATAAGACACGCTTTTATAATATTTTTACATACTTATTATTTCATGTGTTTACAAATAACAATTCCAAGGATCACAAAGTTCCTATTGTTTGTTCTACTTCTTTAGAATTTATCTTATTTTCAAACATTTAAATAACTTCTGATTTTTTTTCTGTTATGAGTTGTTAAGGTGATAAATTACTACCTTTTTTACACCTGAGGTTTTGTAAAATGTTTTCTTTTTCCTGGTGATATATTCTCCTAATATTTATATTTATAGTTCTTTACTTTGATGAACTATAAAAATAAAAAAAGTGTTTATATATATAGGGTTTAAGTTTTACGTAAAATTTTATGAGTACCTGACTCATTGATCTTAAAACTGAGTCAACCAATGAGAAAATGCAAATCTATTGTAAAAAAATCATGAATTAGATTATAACTAACTTTAAACAACTATTAAGTATAAAAACTAAAATCTGTTTTTATTAGAATATTGACGTATTACAACATATTAGTTGCTGCTGCCATTGGAGATTCATTAATAGCTATCATACATAGATAATTATTGTAATAAAAATTGAAATATTACTTTCGTCTATTTATTTTTCCAAAACTTTTATGTTTTTTTAGATATTAAAAATTGGCGACTGTCTTGCCACACGTACCCAAAACATTGTTACACAGGTACATTTTCTCAATAAACTTGCTCCACTATTTTTTGGCTATATTTTGAATGCCAGAAGTTTTTATAAGAAGTAATAACTCTGAATTCAATTCTATACAGGCATAACTTTTTAAAAAGGTTTGTCATTTTGCCAGTTTTATTTTATTAAAAATATTAATTAAACCTGCTTGTCAGATGATTAATTCTACTTGCATTATGCTAAAGGTAACTGATAATTATTTGGAATCCAATTTGCAATAATTGAAGCTTTAATGTTTGATACATATATATTTTTTTTATTACTTTCTAAAAAGAAAGTTATTATAATTATTACAGTAAATACCTACTTAAAATTTCAGTAATACCTAAAAGTATGATTAATATGCATGTAATACCTACATGTATGTTAATACACTTTTGTATTCCAAAAAAAATTCAAGCAATTTTGATTCATTATTTGTTGATTAATGTCACCTCAAAGTCACATATAATATTTTTTGAAAAAAATTGGCACACAGATGTGAAAAAGTTCGGCATCTGTGGACTAGAGCATGAGAATCTGGAATTAAAGCTCATAATGAATTTTCTTTCACAGCAAATGTAATATATGCATATTTATGTTAGGACACCATTCCTTTTTACTGTATTTTTAGAAATAACAAAAACATTCCTTGTCCTGTCCACATCACTGATTTCAAGGTATATCACTTAAAATTGTAATAACAGCAAGGTATTAATATTTTATTTTTTGGAAGAAACGATTGAGAAGGGGTCAATTTACGAGTCAGTTGTCTTGCTTTTGTAAAATTTGAGTCACATTTTATGAATTTTCTGGGATTTACATATAAAATGTGAATAAGTATGAATCCTGTATTTATCTACCAAGAAGATAAAGTATAGTTGAATTTTTTAATGAACAAAATATTGCTTTACTAAAGTATAACAGCATCAGGGGTTGGTATTTATTGGTGGCATAATGGATAAGATGGCATATCGTAATATACTGAAAAATAATTTGTGGAATAGTGCATTAAATTGGGAATGGAATCGGAATTCACATTTCAACAGTTTAATGATCCCAAACATACAGCATTTGCAAAGTACTTTCATTTTTCGAGTTATCTGAACTGGACTCAGTCCCAACAGGTTCTGATAATCAGCATTCTGCTGTATTTACAGAAAGAATGAAACAGAAAAGACTGTATAAATTAAATTCAAAATAGAGGGGGAAAAAACTGTTTTCTCATCTTAAAAGATGAGAAAAAATCAAATTAGGACACATGTTAGAAAAAATGACGAGAAATCCACTTTAGAATGAAATTTAAGCATTAGGGAAGTTGCATTTTATGTATTCTGTACAATTTTGAATTGACAAGAGAAATGTCAGTTGTACTGCTATGATAAGTGCAAAGTGAAATATGCAATCGCACAAAATGAGGAAGGAATTTTTCCTCCTAGTAAACTTATTCAAATTGAAATAAATCAGCCAAAAACTTGTGTTGTATTCCAACTGTTAATACTAAATAATGAAAGGAAATATTTTTTGTATTCTAATCTCATATAATTTATACTTTCTATTTTATCTTTAAAAAATGAAATTAAAATTTTAAATAATTAATTCTTGTATTTCACATTTTTTGTGTTTATATTAATCTAAATATAATCTCATAAAAGTTGGTTATGTAATTCATAAATTAGAAAATAAGATAATCCTGGAAATATTTTTTCATTGATTTTAATAATAATTACTAAATAAATAAATAATATAAATAACTAACGATTGCATAAGACTTGGTGGATTTATGATTATCTTACAATTATAAACTCCTTAATTATGTTATAACTGACAGAAGGTTTTAGAATTACTCTTTGTGCATATTGTTGACTTTGATGTCTGCAGAAAATTCATCGTAATATATTTATGCTCATAACATGTGTTTTAGTGTTTGTATGTTTATAGGAAGAATGACTTTTCTATTTTTCTTTATAAATATTATATATCTATACACATGTGTGTTCTTGTTTAAAATTTGAAAAACAGTTACTGTGCCAAATGTATTTTATTTATATCTCTTTCTTGGTGATTTTGTTATTTTCTGTTTATATAGGAAGTTTCTTTGTATCTCTGACTAATAGCTAATTCCTAAACTATTAGAGGTATGCGATTACAAATGAATATCCCAACTTTGAAGGGCTTTATTAACAAAAGTAAAGCAGAACGCACATTTGTGAGAAAGACATAAAAAAGAAGATTGTGAAATTACTAATAGCAAAAATTTATAAATGTTCAATGTTACCACCAGTGGAAACAGTAACAACATCCATTATGTAGGAGAATTCGTCCCACACGGTTTTCAGCATGTCGGGTGTTATTAGAAACATGAACAACATCCATTCTGTAGAAGAATTCGTTCCACATGGTTTTCAGCATGTCAAGTGTTACAGTTGCAATAGCTGCAGTTATCCTCATTTTCAGTTCTGCAGTGTCAGCTGGTAAAGACAGAAAAGACACTTAATCTTTTATGTATCCCCAAAGAAAAAAATCGCACAGAGTTAAGTCTGGACTTCGTGGGAATCATTTATGAAACTTCATAACTTCTCACTCACTTCGATCTGTGAAATGGAACACTACCTTTTTATTGTTCAGAAGATATGGTCCTTCAAAGTTTGAATATTCATTTGTAATCGCCCTGTACTTTCAGTTGCAAAAATGTCTCAAATGCTGTACTCATCATATTAAATAAAAGCCATTTGCTAAAATGGAAAGACATGAATGTCAGGAAATGCTGAAATTTCTTAAAATTCAGTGTTATAACTGGGTACGTTTTTGTTGTAATTTTTTTTTTACTTATAAATTATATATTTAAGAAAACATACTCAGTTCATATAACACCTAGAGACAGGACACAAATTTAAATTCTTAACTGTTACAAAAATGTTTTTATTTGAATGACTTCTAAGGTGGTGAACAGCAACATTTGAAACATTTTTGCAATTAGAAGTATAACTAACAGTTTACGAATTTGCTATTGATCATTGATAAGAAACCCTGTATATTTATCGAAAAATGATTTTTCTTTAGTTTGTTTTTCTGTATTAAAAAATTATTATATTTATTATTTGTATAGCGTAATGAATTAGTCTAGATTAGTTATTTATTTTACTCATCAATCTAAAAATTTTATTTTCCTGTTAGGGTGATAATGTACTATTTTCTAATGTTATAATGATACATTTTTCAATAGTTGAATTAAAATAATAATCTGATTTATGAAAATGTGTAAAAATATCCAGCAGGCTTTGAATGCAGTGTTCCTAATATTTGTAACCTAACTCTCCAATGTTGGCATGTAACTTTGATGTTTACTATTAATGAATATAGCCTTCTGTGAAAAAATAACTCTCAAACTATATGTATCAGGATTGTGACAAAACTACTAGTCTCTTCACTGTTCAAAATACCTTCAATGGATTTTTTTTTTTAACAGTAAGCATATTAAAAAGGGTTGCAGCTTTTTTGCCAAGAAATCTGTAAATTATCAACTGATAGATTTACCTGACTTAAAGAAAGTGGTACATCCAAAGAGGATTATTATTTTTAATTATTTTTTCTTTCTATTACAAATTATTACTATAGATATTTCTCATTAATTATTTACTGTTAGTCTTAAACTAGCAAATTTTCCATTTCTAAATATGTTAAATTAGATTTCTTCTTTTATGCCTTTCATATTTATTTTTTATATAACTTTGTATTCTGTAAGAATATTGAAGAAATAGAAAATAACATTAACACACTATCACTTTTATAATTATAGTAACAGTTGAATTCTACTAGATCAAAATCTGACAGAATAAAAAATTTATTACAATGGAATTTTTAGCAATCTTTATCAAAATCTCTCTTAACAAATGTGCTAGAGAAAATCTCTACTATACAAATTTTAATTAAATATATGTAATTAATAGAAAAAGAGAGTTATTTTATTTATTTTATATTTAAAGGTAGAAATAATTTACATTTAATCACTTAATGAAACTTTTTTTAAATCAAAATTAAATTCCATTATAAATATATTCCATATAACAAATATACAATTCATGACTAGAAGGTTCATTCTAGTGGAATTCAGCTGTATATTTAGAAAGGTATTGTTTTTTATTCAATCACTTCTGAAAGGGAGTTTTTATTGGCTATTATCCCTTATTACATTTAGAATTTAGTAGTTCTTCCCAATCCATCCCTTTCTATATGATTTTAGTGTGATCATCGTTGATTTACTTTTTTTTTTTTTAATCAAGCACAAATAAATTCTTTTGACTTACACAAATCACTCATAATATTACTTTAAAGAGTTAGCATGTTATTTTTTCAAGTTAAATAATGAAGTTAATTCACTATATAATATGGTAATACCTTCTAAGACAAAATTGCATAAGTCCAGGAAAAAATGTGTTTTAGCCTGGTTTCCATCTTAGCAGGTATAAGATTCATTACACATGGGAACAAACAAAAAAATTCTGCGGCATCACATTTCTTTGGTGATTTTGATACAAACAAAAATTTATAATTATGGAATATAAAGTAGTTAGTTGGAATGGCTCTGGTTCTTGCAATGTAGGAGCTAATATGAGCGTTAAGGTGCATTTTTTACATAGTCATTTAGACAGATTTCCTGAAAACTTGGGTGATTATGGTGAAGAGCAGGGTGAACGGTTCCACCAAGATATCATAATAATGGACCAAAGGTGCCAAGGATGTTGGGGTCGCCACATGATGGCTGACTATTGTTATTACAAAGAGATTGTCCTGAAGAGAAACATTCTAGAAAATCATACAGGAAACTGTTTTAATAGTAATGTTTAATAATAAATAGGTTTTAATAGTATCTGTTTTGCAATACATATCTCACTCAAAATACAATGTTACAAAGTATGTAAAATAATAAAAAAAATAAGTCTTTACACATTTGATGTTACTTTTTACTTCCTTCTATCTTTACAAGAAGAAAGTATCGGATTCATGAAAAATTTCAACTTCTGGTTTTCGACGGATTTGTACGTTTTTAGAAGGTCCTGAACATGATTTGACTATATTTAGAAAATGTCTGTCTGTCTGTATGTGACAAAAATTTTGTGGGTGCTCTATCTCAAGAACTAATGCACAGAATTTAATAAAACTTTATATTCAGTTAGTCCCTGATATAAATTGGAGCTGATTAGTTTTTGGTGTAAGTCGTGCAACAGGTGGTGCTGCTATGCTGCATTTTTAGTGATTTCCACAATAGCTCTATCTCAAGAACTAATGCACTGATTTCATTAAACTTCAGATTCAGTTAGACCTCGACATAAATAGATGCTGATTACGTTTTGGTGTAGATATCCCAACAGGTGGCGCTGTTATGCTACTTTTTTCATGATTTTCATGATAGCTATATCTCAAGAACTAATGCACAGAATTTCATCCAATTTCAGATTCTGTTAGACCTTGACATAAGTTGTTGTTGATTAGGTTTTGGTGTAAATCTCTCAACAGGTGGCGCTGCTATGCTGTATTTTTCAGGATTTACATGATTTTAGCGATAGTCATATTTCAAGATCTAATGCACGGAATTTAATAAAACTTTAGATTAAGTTAGACCTTGATATAAATTGGGGCTGAGATTAGTTTTTAGTGTATGTGAAACATGTGTGAGATAGAAGAAAGTTTTGTGATTGGCACATCCGACTAGTTTGTACTTGAGCTATTATCGGATTGTTGGCTTTATTTAAAAAATGAGAGCCTATCCAGAAAATATGCTGTTACTTTCGTATTCAACAGACCAAAATTACTCTAAATCTGTTGTCCGATCACATGCCACAAAATCACTGTTCCCCTGTGTTTTATTGTATTCTTTTTCACCATGCGATTTTTCTGTTTAAGGTAGAATTTTATTGTAAAAAATTCCATTTTCACAGTTTTTGCTGTATATATTAATTCCAAATTATATATATATATATTTTTTTTTCTGTAAATCAAAACTAATCAAGTACGCATTGTATACTTTTCATAGTTAAAACATTTCATGGGTGTATTTTGTATAAGATTTCCTTACCCATTTAACTTAACACCTTCCATAGTTTATTATTTAAAGCACTTTTGATTGTCATAAAACCACTGAAAACAATATGTATGTAAATATAATATTAAATTTTTTTTAAATTTTTTTTATGGAAGATTCTGGCTACAAAATTAAATTTCATTTTATAAAAAAACTTGCTGTTTTTGGCCTCACCTCTTTGCTTATTTGTTCTCTATATATTTCATGAAATTTAAGGAGTTTTCAATCATTGGTTTATCGGATTAATAAATTGGTCTCAATTGTTAGTGTAAAGAAATGAAACTTGCTTTTTTGTAAGTGCCTGCATTTTAAAATCTAAATTATTTATAAAATAAATTTGAAGCACATTAAGCAGAAATTCTGCAGTATCTGTCATAATACTATGCACAATTAAATTTCACTCATTTTGTTGTCTGTTTTTAATTTTTTTTTTTTTTAAATAATAAATAAGGTTGCACAATTAAGTAAATGTTTTAATTTTTTATAGTTGTTAAATGTTTAATTTGATTACCATGTTTTAATATACTGATTATTTTTATATTTGACTATGAGCAATTTTAAATCAGAACAAAATAGATTACTTTCATGAGCTTTTACCTTTTGAAATGATATATTTATGTACACTTTTATAATGTTACTTAGTTGTGAATATTTTTATTATTTAGTTAATAATTTATCACATTAAGTATATATTATTGTATCAAATTATTTTGTTAATATCATAATGAAATATTTGTAACTAATGGTTGTAAATAATTCATATTTTGTAAATTTAAAATAAATGTTACATACATTTTAGTTAAAAAGATCTAAAAATTAAAAAGGAGTACTTAACTCAAAGCTGGAAAAACACTATTTTTAAAAGCATTGCCTACACTGGAGGTGTAGAAGGGGAGAGGTACTAACAAAACAGACTAATTGGAAAAGTGGAAGATTTTACATTATGAATTGTTCTTTTCTCTGTTTTTAAAAATTTAATTGATTTGGATTAAATTGTCTGGATTTTTTTTTATTATTATTATTTTAAGACATTGGTATATTTGTTAGACTATGTATTAGGGCAAGATAATGCATGAAGATTAGATCACTGTCCCCTGAATACTAGGCCTGAGCGCTGACACAAAAATGGCGGCGCTCGTGGGCCGCTTTGTAAAACCTTTGTACGATCCCCTAATTTTACACCCCAGTATTTTCTAAAAGTTTTCTGATTATTGAAGTTATTGAATCTCAGACAAATAGGGCAGAAAAAACTTTTAGAAATTATTGGTACTGAATTTAAAGGGACCGTACATAACACTGAAAAATTTCCGCCTACGACTGCATCCATTTTTGTGGCAGCGCTCAGGCCTAATATTCAGTAGGCAGTGATTAGATTCAAGGTTGGAAAAACCTTGATTCATGAAGATTATTAAAACCACAGTTTGTTTTAACAGATGTAACAAAAGCTGATAATAATGAACTTTGATAGAATCTTTTTGATTTTTTTTTTTTTTTTTTTTTTTACACAACTGTTTGCCTGTACTTCTCTTTTTGAAATTCCAAATTTAGAGCAAGTAATCTGGTTGTGTGTGTTGTATGCATATCTATATTATAATAGTACAAATCACGTGACTGTCCTAATATGAGACTGACCGGTTCGCATTTCATATGGCATTTGACCATTTTTCGCAAAATAATTTTTTCAAATAAAACTGCATAAAAGTTATTTTTAAAATGATTGTCAATTTTTTTTTTTTTTTTTTTGAGAGAGAGAGATGAATTATATTTAAATATATTTTGAGATAACTTCACTTGAAATTCAGTTGACAGCCCAATATCTCATTCCATTGAAATAAACACAACAGATTCATTCTTCTGTGAACAACAAAAGTATCAGACCACAAAAATATCAAACCACAGAAGTAATTATTTGTAAAGCAAGTTTCCCAGCAATGAATTTTGCAGTGCTCCCTGGCATCTAAATTAATTTGTACCTTTAAGCCAGTCGGAGTTTAGCATGATTCTGTTGGATGAAGCGCTACACAACTCAATTCACTAATAATGTGACATCTTTATGCAAAATACACACTGAAATCTGATATATATATATTGGCAAAAAATTTCTATAGACACTTAAAAATCTCCAAAATGGTAAAACTAAATAAAAATAATGATAAATTTTTATCAGCTTTAAGTTAATTGAATTCTATGCTGTCCTTATCATTTTTTCCTAAATTCATTTCCTGTACAAATAACAAAAACTACATACATATTTGTGAAATGTTTGACAGAATAAACTGCATAAAATAATAGTGTAGTACTTCCGATTTAGCAATTTAAAATATGTCCCTGTCTAGGGATGCACTGAATATTCAGTATTTATTTGGTTAGGCCAAATATCAAAATATTGATCTGTTGAATATTTGGTTTAGCCGAATATAGAAATGTTTGGCCATACCAAATACTTAAAAATAATAATAATAATAATAATATTTAAAAAAACTTTACCAAGCTTTGAATTAATAAAGATTTTCAGAATAATTAAGAAATAGAATGTCATTTAAATAAGAGAATGCTTTTATATTATTTATTTGCTGTTTGAAAAGTGACACTTAAGAAGATTAACTATTAATGGTGACATTTCATAGGAATTAATCATGTACAAATGAAAGTTCCTTGTAGTCCAGTCATTTTAGGAAACATAGCGGAAAAAATTAGAACAAAGCTGGATTTTTGCACAGGTGCTAGTTAGGGTATGTAGTTTAACATACTAAAAGTCCTCATCGATCCGGTGTGAGCTTTCGCCGCCAGGGGGCGCGAATGATCCTGAAAATTGGTTTTTTGAGAATATCTCATTAACGATGACATCTAGAAAAAAAAAAGTTCAATTACAAAGATGTAGAAAATTTAATTTCCTACAAAAAGTGTGTTTAACATTTTTTTGTCTCACCAATACTTCTCTGTCAAAAATCAAGAATAGTGAACGTACTTGGAAGAAAAGCGATAAATATACGAAAAACCTGCTGCTATTTTCAAAGAAATTATATTGAAAGGTGTAAAATTCTTACTTTTGAAGAAAAGAGGTGAATGTATAATATACTGATTTCCATACCACCCTTGAGGTAAAGCATTTAAAGCATTTTTTAAAATTCTGGTTTCCCTCCTAGGCCTAATCAACATATAATGACTGGTTTGTTCAAATCTCAATCATTTATCTGCTTGAGTAGTCGTTTGCACATCTACAAATTTTTCACTCTATTTAGTTTCGTCATCATCTGTATTTTTTCTTCAGTTGTTGTATTACCTTCACTATTTTCTGGTTGGCCTTCGATATCATCACTAAATTCAGGTGTAGCGATTCCCTAATTCCTTGCAATGGACATGATATTGTCAGTATCCTCCTCATCTTCTAATTCAACTTAACTTGCATTGTGACATGAAACTCCGCAACAATTTACGCAAATATAAGAACACTTGAATCCAGTTTTTTGGCATCCACACGCTTTGCAACATCCTGTGGAGAAAGTACAAAAAATGGATTAAATAATATTTTTTGGTGCGGGCGGTAAGTAGCCGGAATTGGAGACAAAATAAGTGCATTTTGCCAGCCCCAGTACTCAGGAAGAAGTTTATTGCCCAACCAGTATTGTATTCGATGATAAACATGTAAACTGTGCAATCTAGCTGCGTCCACGGTAAGCGGTAACTATGAAAACCTTTTTCTACCAACAGCAACTCCTTTCTTGAAACATGTGTAATGGTACTTGTTCAGAGAAATTTCTGCTTTATCACCATATAAAGCAAGAACGAAGTTTTCCCTTTCTCGAATATTTCATATTGGGATGCTTTGCCACTTTTAAAAGTGCTGGCAGCTGAATGTTACGGTTTCCTTCCCTTTTCGAAATTTTTAATAACGACATTTTGACTTTCCCAAGCATTGCTGTGTAAAGTCACAACCTCAAAAAGCTTGGAGAAACAATATATGATCTTTCTGAACTGCATCATTATTGAGACTGAGCGACGAATACAAGGTGGTTGTAATTGTTGTTCTTCGAGGCTTATTAAAAATATCTCTGTCTCTGGAGGTGCTAAGACAGTCAACAATACGAGCAAGTCAGCATCGTCGCCTGTAATCGCAGCCTGCGCACCAGACTTTGCTACTTCAATGGCTGCGTTAACAATAAATGTGTCAGCATTTCCCTCTGTCTGTTTCGCTTCGAAACCATTATCCATAAATTTCTTCTTCAGAATAGAGATGAGGTGTGTCTTTTTTTGATGATTAGATAAAAACTTTTGATTGACACATTCATTTCTTCGTTAATATCGATGTTGTGTTGAGAGTTAAAATTTTCGAATACCGATAAGTTCATTCGGCCTCTTTTGTATTATAAACTTCATCAGAGTAAACATCGAAAACGGTTACACATTTACTAAAGTAGTTTTTTAAGATATAGGAAATATAACTTTCTACGACACTCCTGTATGAGGAAAGTGCAGCTGACGTCACTGTGGGGAATCGAGAAATACCTGACTGTCGTTAAGATTACTATTGTTCACAAGTGTCCAGGCGGTCTGATTAGTCTACGATAAAAAGATCTGTGATATAATTGGTCTGCATCGCCATGATTATTTCTGCAATGATCGCTAAGGAGAAAATGTAGATTGGTTGATGGAATTGTTTGTAAACATGTCCTTTCCTTATTTATTGGTTTCCACTTACTTGGTAAAAAAGCCTTATAAAGAATTTGTGGTGGTACCTTGCTTCAGCTGCAACCAAGTCAATAACATTAGATAAACGCTTACTGACTTCTTTGCCCCATTTGTCTTCATTGCAGACACAATTAGACTGCTTTTCACCTCTAAGATTTAACTATTATCACTGTTTCGCAATACTTTAGAGATTTATTTTTTCCTTCCGTATAAAAGCTTCATCCAATATATCAGAACATAGTACAAATATTTCATTGAATTCAAACAAGCGACTGTCTTCTCAATTTTTCATTTAACGGTGTAATTTGTGCGGACGTTGATGGTTTTATGTAACAAATTTCTTGTACAATTTAACAGAATTCTTTCTTGTATAATTTTTTTCCACGTTGGATGGACCATTGTTTTCTGCCATTTCTTCAAATGCTGTCCAATTATTGTCTCTTCTTTCCAAACTTGAGGTCAGAAGTGACTTCAGTGCCTTTTTTCCCAATCATTCACAACGCAGCTCTCACCATATACAAGACAAAATACTTCGTCAATCTCCATTTTAACGCTCTCGATCAATAATCAAGAAAAAGTCATTTTATACTCTCAAAACTATTTAAAACTTTCTACAATACGCGTGAAAAATAACACTATTTACTTTTTAAAAACTCACAAAGCATACTTCATTCAGCAAATTAGGGTGATTTAATACCAGCGAAATGCTCATCAATTGAAATAAAACACGGCAAAGATACCAGCACGTGGTATATTTCGACATAAGCATGGAATGCCACGACAATGACTACCAGGTTGCGAAATCAGTCTACAGAGAAAAGGACAGAAGAAGAGGTGTAGGGTTCGAAAGTAGATGGGTATTTGTTCTGCTTCTTGCGCACGTTCAATACAACCGTTTCCCTATTTTTTCCAGTTATGTTCACTGTTTCTGATATTTGACAGGGATGGGTTGGTAGGACAAAGAAATGTTATGGACCCTTTTTGTAGGAAATTAAATTTTCTACATCTTTTAAATTGAACTTTTTTTTCTAGATGCCATCATTAATCAGATATTCACGAAAAACCGATTTTCAAGATCATTCGCGTCCCCTGGCGGCGAAAGCTCACATCGTATCGATGAGGACTTTTAGTATGTTAAACTACATACCTCAAAGAGCACCTGTACAAAAAATCCAGCTTTGTTCTAATTTTTTCCGCTATTTGTCAAAAAAAGTACTAAAATGACTGTAGTATTGGTAATAATCTGTTTCTTCCTTTATCACAAACAGGGTGTTTCTAAAAAAAAAAATAGAACAAACTTTCGAGAGTGATAATAAGCATCAAGACAAATAACTTTTGTCCAAGAAACCAGGATCACAATCCAACTATTCAGTCAAAAGCAAAGTGATCTCACTTCAGACTGAACTTGCATATTTGTTTGTTATTTAAAAATAATGAAGATATTGTAAAATATGATGACATGGCAAGAAGTGCTGGAAATTGCCATCATTCATATCTAAATACTGAGCTAGACATTCCATTATTCAGAATGCAGTGCATTAACTGTGTTATTGAACAAAACTCAATCACTTCCGAAGATGTCATCACATTTCATACAAGCAAAGTTAATACTGGTTTCCTGTACAAAAAAATGTTTGTGTTGGTCACATTATCTCCCTTGAAAGTCTGTTCAAAGAATTTAGGAGCGCCCTGTATATTTCCAAACTTTGAAAATTATCGCTCAGCTCTCTGTTGCATTTCAAATCTTCTTTTGCTAAATCAAAAGAAGTAGGAAAGTTATTCTTGCTGAGTGTCTACCATTTGAATAGATTGTATTATTTATTCATTTTTTACTTCAGTACGTTCCTGACAAATGAACACTATATGACTGTAAACAGGGGTTGGAAGTGGTGAAACTACAGTAGTCGCTACTTTTTACAGTAGTTTGTGGTGTAGCGTGCTATATTTTAAACAATGTAGTGTTAAAATATATAGATACAAAAAATCAGTAGTTTGTATTGAAAACCTGCGCTACTTTTAACGCTACTTCATGGAAAAAATATGTGCCATTCTGCAAATCACTTGGCTGAAACCTTCTTCTTTTGTGTAAAATTTGTTCTGCTCAACAATTTGTGAATGTTAACTGCAGTGTATAGCAACACATCCCATGAAATCATACATTTGTTTCATTGACACTTGCTGCTAAAATCAAGAACTAACCCACCAAAAGAATTAATATTTTTGCTGCCAACACTTGTCTACTTACTCGTTATTAGGTCTTCATGTTTTAACGCCTAGTTTTGTATTATTTGTAATCGCTTTACTTACAGATTTATTTCTTGTTTGCATTTAGAGTTTTTTTTTTTAATTTTCTAGGTTATAACATCTTTCTTAATTTTGCTACGCAATTTGTAACGTTTGTATAAACTAACATTTTGGAGACTAACACAAAATATTTTCTTTGTTTTTGTAAACATTCTTTTTAAATTTTTTTTAATGCTCTCGGTTCTGTCGCATTTATTTCATTGCAACCCAGCAGATGCGATATAACGAGGAGTCGCTTTATTATTTAATCCGTGTCTTCAATTTCCAGTGTAAATTGAACCCTTTTTGACAAAATCTAAAAGTAGCGAAGTAGTGACTACTTTTGAAAAGTAGGTTGTAGTCGCTACTTTTTAAAACAAGTAGTTGTAGCTAACTACATTTTCTATAATAAAGTAGTTGTAGTTCGCTACAATAAAAAAGTAGTTTTTCCAACCCTTGACCGTAAAATTTTCTTTCTAATTCCTTCAAAATTTCTCTTTGATAAAGTACTTGTCTTAGAATATAAGATTTTATTCATTTATTTTAATTAGCAGTAGAAGCCATGATTTTTTTTTTTAGGTGCGTTTGTAATTATATAAATACATAGCACCTATAGTCGTCGTCTGATCCGTCCGTCCGCATATAACAACACAAAAACTACCCAACCGAATGGTTTGAAATTTAAGGTATATTATGGCTGCAGAATTTTGTCGAGACATTTCAATTTTTTTAAAAATCAAATCAAAACTTTAGAAAATATTAATAAAAACATTTCTTAAGAAATTTGATTTTTTTTTTTTTTTAAATCTGTGCTTTCTTGTTATAGGAGCTTCCGATGTTTAACCGTCAAGCGACCGAGATACTTATTTCATGACAGAAATTAATCTGCAGACGATATAATTCATTTCACAGAATTAAAAATCATCCAGATCTGAATATTTATATAACTAGCTATAATACGAATGCACCCCGTTTGTAATGTTTGACGTACAATTTCCAACTTGTTTAAATTAAAAAAGCTTTAACTCTTCTTAAGTAATAACTCAAAGCATAGAGATTTTTGTGTGTGTGTGGTTAAAGTCGACTTGTAAAAAGGTATTCATCAAAATGAAACTATTGGTGCTAAATGTTGTTAGGTAAAATTGTTTTAAAATTTAACTTTTTAATACCTCTTAAACTCTGAAATATAGGAGCATTAGTCAGCGGAATATTCAGCATTTGTCCGAATAGTTACTACTCAGCAGGCCAAACATTTGGTGTTTAGCCAAAATCACTATTTGGTGCATTCCTATACCTATTTTTTATCCCACTACTGTATACCTATATTAATTGTCCAGACATTTTTCCTAGGGTCCAGATTTTGTGAAATTGAAATGACTGTTATATTCAGGCTCTTGTTTATACATTTTTAAGATATGTGTACGTAAAATACATAATTTCTTTATATGTGTAAAAGTGACTGATTTTACTTTTAAATGATTAAATTTGTGTAAGATCTAGCTTGGAGAGGGAGAAGTTTTGTGAAAGGTTTATTTTTAAGACAATTTTGTGAAGGGTCCTGTTTTGAAATGAAAAAAGTCCTGGACGGCTCGGCCTACAGGCACAGGTAGATTTTGAAGATGCAGACCGTTGGGCGCCTGTGTATTGGGAATTTCAGAAGGACCTTTTTGCCATGATGCAGCAGTTGTTACCGCCTACTCTGAAATCTACCTATGCCTCTAGGGATTTTTTTTTTAGGCTGTAAGAGTTGGTTCTATAAAAAAAACTTGTCAGTATAAAAATTGGAAATAGTATTAAGAAGACTTATATATAATAAATTTAAGCGGATTTGATATCTTGTGAATTTACGAATTATTTTTCTTCTTAAAGCCCTATTCCACCCCTTGAGGCCATTTTTAATGATATAAAAAAATCTGTCAAACATAAATTTTTTACCCTTTTCCTAGAAGTAATATCTTTAAACAGATTCCATATGTATCATAATTCAAAAGTTAAAGGGATTTTTTTTTCTGTTTTTACAAAGCCCCCCCCCCCCCCCCCCCCAAAAAAAAAATCCCTGGTTCGATTTTGCCCATTTCCGAACTTGACAGAGATTTTCTGCCTCTTGATTTTATGTATCAATTTGGAAGAGATTTGTGCAGAATTATGGAAGTTATCGTGTCCATAAAACTAGTCGTTGGGGCCCACCGTAATACTTAACCATCATGGATATGCATAATGTAAAATATTAAAATAAAAATGTGTAAACTACTTATAAAATGCATTGCAATTCAAATAAAATCGTGGCTTGATGACATCACAAACTTTAAAGAATCGATTACTGAATTGCTTAAAAGAAACATCCTTATAACTCCAAAAATAATAATCCTCTTAACTAGCGGTTTATTGCATCTGATTAAGCATCAAATTTCCAATTAAAATATATCTTTGAAGTGAAATTTGGATGAAATACAGGGTCATAAAAAATCGAAGAGTGTGGAAAATAGGATTCTAAATATCTCGGCAACTAATTATCCGTATTTATTTATTTTTTTTTTGTCTTTTATATTCATTTCTTAAAATAAACAATTTCGAAAATTTTTATATACCTTTCATCAGAACGAATATTTCGAGAGTCTGAAAAAAATTGTTCCGGTTAATCGAGGTTATTGAAATGAAATAGGCTTCTTCCCATTATTACATACTAAGTACATACCAAATTGCAAGTCTCTATCTCAATTTTTTCGGGAGATAGAGCGTTTACAGACACACACACAGACGGACGGCAAAATTTTTTTTCTAAAAATATGTTTTTCGGAATCTCCAGTGTCTGAAACGTGTAAATCAGTCAAAAAAAATTTTCCGATTTTCAAAACGATTACAAGACTTACCCTATACTACGTATGATGGGTAAGTAAAAAAGTGATATAGATAGATAGATATAAAATTTTGAACTGGTTTTAGCAGCATGATCGGCATAGATCTGCAAAAAATTTTCAGAAATTCTAACATAGGGGAGAATGCAATAGGTAGAATTTCTTACAAAATCTACCTAAAATTATGAAGGATCCTTTTGCTTCCTAAACAAACGTCTGATAAAGTTTTTGTCTGTGTTGGCTATGACTAGGGAAATAATCTCATGTAGAGGTCTGTAAATTAGGATAAGGAAAAACAAAAAGGCTATGTGCTTAAGACTCTGATTTTGAGATAATTAGCCGAGATATTATAAGCCCTCATTGAACGAGCTTCGATTGTCCTCTGTTTGCCGCCATCAGCTTAGTTTCTATGCATGCCCAAGGAAACTGTGGAACTTGAAGAAAAAAAAATTATCCTCTTCCCCCCCCCCCTATCATTATTTAAAATTGGGATTGCATGTCTCCAGAATGACTTTAAATTTTAAATGAGGGCAACTACAGGTACATCACATGGTACTTTTATTGTTCTGATAGTAATTTTTTTTTTTTTTTTTTTTAAAAGGTACTATTTAAAAAAAAAAGGGTTTTCTAAAGCTCTTTCTCATATTTTCCTTCTTCGAATGATGTTGGTTGGGCATGATAAAAATCAATTGTGAGCAACGAGTTTGGTTCTGATATTCACCTCTTTATCACCAAAGCCTGTTGCTATGGCATCGTAGACTGTGTTTCTTCTTATGTGAGAGATAAGTGATTTTGTCTTTTACCGTATGCTACCCTTTTATTTATTTTGTAGTTTGAGGCGGGAGGGTAGTATTAGAATTAAATAACTAATTTTGTTGTTGAGGCATGTCGTAGTTAGATTTTCTTTTATTAGACTTGGACTGGACCCAGACTCCTTTTTTATTTGGCAACCCTGACCGTACCAGGCAACAAGTGAATTTATATAAAATCTTTGTATTTGAGAGAGACATGCTATTTTCAGCTGTGGAAGGATATTTCATAGAAGAGAACACTATAGCTAAATTGTTTTAATCCTTGCATTATTAAATAAGTTAATTCTTAGCAGGTATTTCTTAATACATCTTTAAATGTGTTGTTAATTCAGAATTTGAAATTAAAAAAAAAAAAAAAAAAAAAAAAAAATTGTACATCCTTATGACACAATTTTTAAATTTAAGCATTGGAAAGTATTTTACAACCTTAGTGCTTATTTACATATTAAAATAAAATTTTAATTTTCTTGGTGTTTTCAGGTATTTTTATTTATAAAAGTTGGGAATCTCTTTTAAAGAATCTAAAATCTACTGTCCAAGATTTTTTTTATGCTGAAGGCATAAATGTATTTTTATGTGTTTCATAAAATGTCCCCACCCCCATTTTTTTTGGTGGGGGGGGGGGGGGTTATCAAGTCAAACTTTTCTTTTTTACCACTACACTTTATTAAGTCTTGTAATCAGTCTAGGCTGAAAATCTCCCTCTCTAATGTTAAACATATGGGCTTGGAATGCATCCATATAAGTATTAAAATCTTATTTGCAACTTGTCTGCTTAACTTTGATTTTAACACTTAACTAAGGAACAATAAGCGGCAATAAGGAATTATATTAGGTAAAAATTTTCAGAAGAAAAATTTGAAAAATACAGATGCATTCCAAGCCCATAAGTTTAACATGGATGTGGGAAATCTCAAATCTCACTGATGCAGAGCCTTAAGGAATGAGCCACTTCCAAGCAAGCCTTGGATTTTGGCAAGTGTACAATAGAATGTTTTTTGTAATTGAAGGTTTGAATTAAATTATTCGGTTTTGTATGCATGTTTTTTTTTAAGTAATGAAAATATTGAAGTAACAAAACTCTTGTAAGTATTATATTGTTAACAAAAAAAAAAACTAAACAAGAATTATATCACATAACTTTATTTACAAAATACTAACTTCCTGCTTTCCCATACAAGACTGGTACATGAAAATTGTATTATGCTGCACATGATCATATCTAAATAAAGTAATGATCAGCCAATAATATTTGTACATGTTTTTGAAACAGAATGAACTAAGATGCTTAATTTTCAGACATAAGAAAAAATACTGAATGTAGGTCTTTAATCTGTATAAATACACATTTTAATAAGAAATTATATTCTAAAATAAAACTGTGATAGACAATTAAGAATTTTTATATAAATCAGGAAAATTTTTGGGGACACATTTTATCAGAACACGTGAAGTTGTAATTGCATTTATTTTCTTTTTTATATATACATATGTCCAATAAAGTTTTTTTTTTTTCATTTTAATTAATAAGGGAAGCAGTTAAGTTTCAGTTGTAATGAGAATTTATTATGAAAGTGAAAATAAGCATTTAAGTTTTCTTTAAAAAAAATTTCCTTTTGAAACTTTCAAACATAAAGAAAAAAAAAAATAATGTAAAAATTTTTGAGTGCAGATTTAAAACACAAAATTTTGAATGCAGAAACAAGAAAATCCTTTTATTGGAGGCACTTATTGACAGACCCTGCTATCTTGGAGGAAGAAAAAAATATAAGGCTTTTCATTTAAAGGCACTTCTACGCCTGCGGAAGTACACTCATAAGACCCCCCCCCCCCCCAAAAAAAAAAGTGTGAAGCCTGGAAGAGGACTTGTTTTCCAGCAAAGCATGAAATAATGTATTAATATAATCATTATATTAACAAGATTATTCATTAACAAAATTAGATTGTTTTATTGGTAAATTTTTTTAATTAAAATTCACATATCTTGAAATCGATTATATTAATGGGCAAGTATAATTTTACATGAAGTTAATATATTTCTAAACACTGAAACAAAATTCTACAATCATTAAAATATGAATGATAATAAATTTACACTATTTACATGAATGCATTTATTTTGAAATGCTATTTTCATGGCATTGTTTTTATTTTAAAAAAAACTTAATTCTCTGAAAGGTAGTTAAAAGTTGTTTAATGAATGAATAACTTAACTCTTATTTAATACATCACAATAAATACTACAAACATTATCCAAATTATGTTTACTTTCTTTTTGAATAATAGTTCTAGTATTTTACAGAAAAAGAGATCTATATCTTATCTTGGAGGTTTTTACATACATTTATAATTTTTAAAAATCTAAAATTTTCATTTTTTTATAATCTTATCAATAAGTTTAGTTTAATGATACTAACACTATTCAGTTCAAGAGATCCTTATTTTCACTGAAACTTTAATGTTTATAAACAGGAATAAGGAAGCAACATTAAAAAAAAATTAGTTTATTATAATCTATTAAATTGGGAATGATGTAAAACTTCATCATACTTTGTGTTAAATAGTATATTAACAATTCCTCTTTAAGAGAAAGCTTGTGAGTTAAAGAAATGTATTATAAAAGTTATGAAAATCTAATAGTCTAAGAAATTTGGGCAGGGAGACATCACAGGTTAGTAAATAAGTTTTTTGTAATTCAGCAGTTCAAAACATGAAAATATTTTGCCTTGCAGATAAATAAATAAAGCAAAGACACATTTATACAGCTAAAAATATACAATTGAGAAAATATAACAGTCTGGTTCATTTACACTTTAAACAGTAGCCTGCATGAAGAAAGACTAATTAGGATCATTTCAAACAAACATGTTGAGCCCAATAGGCATATGATACAAGACTAGGAACAGGAAAAAGTATCTCAAATACCCCTAGTTTCATCTTAAAAATACATAAATATGCCATCCAAATTATGAAAAGATTACTGTTGCCATTTGTAGTGACAGTTCTATGCTACAAAGAATAATCTACAAACTTTATTTTACAATTTCACTAAGAGAGGAATCAATATATTGTTAAAATACTGTACTCATGTTAAATAATTTAGAATATGTATTTGAAAATACATTGGGAGCATTTTTACATTCAAATATTTCTATGCCAATTGGCATATATTAGCCTCCCTTAATTGCAAATTCTGTCAATATAATTACAATTACATGGCCTTTAACATTGTAACAATATGTAGTTTGTTCATAGCCAGTCTACAAGCACTTTAGACCATGGGCGCTGAATTTGAGTCTGGTTAAAAAACACATGATTTTATCCTTTAAAGAAAATAATTAAGTTTCAGGTTAACCTTCCGACTACTGAAAAAAAAGAAGAGTATACAAGCATTATCAGCCGGATCCATTGGATGTGTATGTAAATATATAAGATTACCAAAATATAAAAACTTATTGATTCACAATGAGTATACTAATTAATAAAACAATATAATCTAGAGAAAATAAACAGAAAAATTATATTGTAAAGATTGGACACTTATTTACTTCAATTGCTGTAAACATGATGTACAAATGCAGAAAGATTGCTTTCATGTTCATTGTTCAATGGACCCATACTGATAGTTGGAAGGTTATTACTACCTTACTGTTAAAAATTTATATTTCATAAGGAAAGGAAGATATGGAAGATTAAATAAATTAGAAAAACACATATACTATTCACTTTCTGTTCAAATATCTTTTATATGTGACAATTATAGCTTGGAAAATGCAGAAAATGTTCTCTTTGTACTATTTTCTGAAAGAATGGCTAGTACATAAATTAAAATTTGTAGACAACAAAAATTCAGCCATATATATTTCTTTTAGTATGATAATGAAAAAAAAAAAAAAAAATGCTCCAATAGTTATTTGTTAAAAAGTTGATGAAATAAATAAAAGGTAAAAACAAGGCTTGGAAAATATTCCAAAACAACACAATGTGAGTATCCTATCACAATACAAATAAAAATACTACAATATATTATTAAAAGGTAAAAAATGAACTATATACATACATGCAGGCACTTGCAAGGAAACAGCAGTGAATAATGATAATGAAATTCTAACCTACTTCACCGGGAACACATTCCTCTTGGAAAAATATTTTCAAAATTAAAAATTCATTTACTTTTAAACACCTCTTTTTTTGTCATGTTTGTAAAATACATACAGCAAAAATGACTTAAATATAAAAATACATTACATTTTCTACTTTTTACATTTTAACAACTTTTAATTAGGTCTATTTAAGCAGTGATTAAAAATATAAATTTATTATTTCTATTTAACTGCCGACAAATTGCTTATAAAATCCTGTATGAAAATACATAAAATCTTTTCTGATAATCTGTATGCAATTGTCATCTTTGTAGAGAAATGAATACAGATATGTTATTTTGAAAATATATTTTTTAAACAATATAAAGAGGTTTTACAACATTCTATCACAGAAACCTGTCAGCACAATCACTTTAATGTATGACGCCCCAATTCTCTAATACACGACACAATGTAACATTAAATTGAAATTTATTGTGCCTTAAAGTTTGGACCATCAAATTGTTTACTGTTAGCAACACAGGATTCTGACTGATCATTTGGCAACTTTTCAATATTAAATGCACAAATACCTTTACTGTAAATGTACTTTTACACTTTAATCTATTTTTTAAGAAACCACAAATGACTGTGTTAGAACCAAGGAAGTATAATTTGACATTTCATAAAAATTGAAGTAAATGCATTAATAGAAACAAGTTTTTATGTATAAAATGTTGGTATCAGATGGTGTAGAACTAACAGTGCAGCATCCTACCACTTTATTTTTTTACTTTTACTGGAAATATATACAACAAAAACTTTCAAGAAGATTTATTCAAAACTGCAATTATGCAATTGTGTCTTTTGATTGCAACCAGTTAAGGCGGTATTAAAAAAAATATATTTTTCCACACTCAACTTAAAATTTTCTGACACATTTTCAGACTTATTTTTTAAAGTAAAAACAAGAAACTTGGCGGCTTGATTTATGAAGATATTTATAAGGGACAAGTGTTTTTATTTTTTATTCAATTAATTAGAAATTGATTTACAAACAATTATTTTCACAGTGCGATAATTTTTTTGTTTGTTTCTAGCGCTATTGCTTCGGGAAATTCGGTTCAAAATGTTCACTTTGAAAGCATTTTTTGAAATATATTCGGCCTTTACCAAGAAATCGACCAATACGGACATTATAAAGTTTTTGAATAAGAGAACCTGCCAATTGGATGCATTTTAGAGCAAAAATGAATTTAAAAATGAGCACAAAATAAGCAGTTTGGATTTGAGTGCACCCTTAAAAGTAAAACTTTAAAGGAAAATGCCTTTTCATGGATGATTTCATACAAGTGATTTTTTCCCAAAGACTTACTCTCTATGTATGTAAAATTAAACTTTTTATTTGTTTATTTTAAACCCTTTACCACACAAAGAAACCATGTCATATGCTTTAAAATAATATCTAAAAATATTTTAGTTGGCAGGTACTACTAGCACCAATAAAGATCAGAAGTTAAAAGTAAATTAATTTAAGCACATTTTTTTTGAAATGCAAAACAATTTGCAATAAACCATGCCTATTTTAAATGTGTTACAAAAAAGTTCTTAAGATGAACAAATCATTATGTAATAAAAAAATATATAGCAATGCAAGCTAAATCATTGTTTATTAAGAAGCTTATCTCCTCTTCCCCTTCATATTTAAAAAAAAAAAAAAAAGTTTTATGTAATTTCACAGAAAAATCACATAGTTTAATTTATCATTTAACACTTTTAATTTTCAGCTACCCAAAATATCTTGTCTAACTTTTACCTAGAAAATAAAGGGGAGGATTAACAGTTCTATTTTGTACCAGTATAGAAATAAAAAAAAATCACCTATACTGTTTTTTTTTAATCAAAATTAAGAGAAACAGCTCTTAATTGCTCTAATATATACAACACTTTATGTGTTTGAAAAATATAAACTAACGTAAGGAAGCATAAACCTCTTTCTATACCAAACTAAATTCCTTCTTCAAAAAAAAAAATAAATAATAATTGTTCTTGTTTCATTGCTCTTTAATATGACTTTTAACAGTTTATGTGGCTCTTTAACAGTTTATATGAAGCTTGAAATGTTTGAAAATATAAACTAACATAACGGAGCATAGACCTTTTTCTATACCAAAATAAATTTTATTTTTAAATAAAAGCAACATTTTGTTCTTGTTTCATATTTTACCCAATCTGCTTATAAGTCTTATATCTGATATAATAGGCTATGATCCTTCAGTGAGAAGGAAGTTATAGCAATATTAACAAGATAATATACTGTTTAGTAGGACAAGTGAATGAAATAATAAATTACTAAAATTTCTGTATAAGTAACTCAGGGTTCATACAGGCTACTTAAAAAATCCTTAGAAATCAAAAAGTTTCCAAGGAGTACTTAGAACTCCTTAAATAAACAAAATACTCCTTAAATTATCATGAAGTATAATTTAGCATTGAACAGATTTAATTAAAGTATACAAAAGTAGAGAATGGAAACATATGATGAATAGTACTACTTAAGCATGTACCATTGTAAGAGATTAACATTTAAAGGAAGTAAAATAAAAATCTCATGTTTGCAAATGTAAAGTTTGAAGTGATTACTGCCATTCTAAAAAAAGAATTAAGTGTATTTTTTGTATATACCACATAGTTTTCCCCTTCCAAGTTTACTTTTAAAATCTAGGTGCATGTGATATATGATGGGAGTTGACTGGCCTCCATATATATGGCCATTGGTCACTGCATAAAATAATTAACTGGCAATTTTGTATTCAAATTTACGAAACCAGCACTACCCAATAGAGTTTAATAGAATGAAATCAGTTTTCTCTCTGAATGAGGCATTAAAAATTAGGGTGGGTGAGGGTACAGCATATATGAAAAAATACAGTAAGTCCTTTAAGTTTCTTGTACTCCTTAGAATTTTTCTAGACTCCTTGGATTTTTTTTTTTCTTTCTCAAGTCTGCATGAATCCCGAGCACTTTAATATCTTTCTAAAAATACTTGAAAAAAAATTTAAGATAATGAGATGCATACATATAATACACAGGGTGTCTTTTCTTATCATTGACCAATAGCTAATTCCTAAACGATTAGATTTAGAGAGATATTGCAAACATGTTTCATTCAATCTGCTTCAAGTCTTATATCTGATATAATAGGATATGTTCATTCAGTGGGAAGGAAGTTATAGCAATATTCAAAGCATATTAACAAGATAATAATATACTGTTTAGTGAGACAAGTGAATGAAATAATAAATTACTACTTACTTTGGATTTTATGAAATTTGGATGCTTTAAAAAGCACTAAACATGAGAAGACATTTTTAATGACAGAAATCAGGGAAATTTCATAAAATTCATAGTTTCATAACTCATTATTAAGTTTTGATCATAGAAAAATGGAATTTATTGTTTTACTTGTTGGAGCATGGAGAAAAAATTTTTAAAAGAAAACTAAATTTTGTAATTTTTAAAAAATAATTATTTTGATGAAAATGGATTTTCATATGATGAAGAACAACATTTGTAATATATTTGCAATTAAAACTATACCTCTAAAACTAATGATTTAAAAATAAGCTCTTGGCCAATGATAAGAAGAGATACCCTGTGTATAGACAGAGAGCAGTGGACATATGATACAGGGGTAGAAAATGTAATATTCTTTAAATTTTCACAACTGTTTAATTTGAATGGTTGTTAGATCATAAACTACTTCAACTTCTCCAGTATAAGCATGTTTCTTCACCATAAAAATGTATCAAATCTAGATTGAAAGATACAGATTGATATAATTTACTGTGAAAAAATATATATATCAGTGGTTGCTAAAATGCTTTTAAGTTACAATTGGCAAGTTTATTCTTCATTAACCACATTTACAAAGACAAAAAGTGACTGTATTGAACAGGTAACAAATTTCAAACAAACAAAGACAATTTTCAGAAATAATTTAAAATTTAATTCACACACAAACTTAATTTTACAGATATACAGTCAATGAATTAGACAAGTCTTTCCTGAAATAAATAGGAAGAAAATTGTTTCAATGTTCTGCTAACTTATGCTACAAGAGAAAACAATTTAAATAATAGCCAAGAGCAATTTAGTTGATCCATGAAATAGAAAAACTCGAAACTTTCAAGTTCATAAAATGAAAATATAAATATGCAGCCTTCTGTCTCAACATAAAGTTAATAGCGATGGCAGTTTATATTAATTTTGTTATATAGACACAAATTTAAATAAAGAAGCATTGAAAATTCTTTACATAAATGAACCATGGATGAAAAGTAAAAGCTGAACATAACAATCTTGACTGAAATTTATTCAAGATGAGAGATTGTCTTCAGTTTTTCATTTTGCAATCATTTTCAACAACAAGGTTTTCTGAACAAAGGATGTGTGTTTATAATAGGATAAATAGTTAATAAACCATGCCAACTCTTTCATCCACTATTATTTCTTCTGAAAAAACAATACGCTTAGACATACTAAGACCTTCAAACTGTGCAACCATCATATCAACACTGCCTCTGTGTCCATTAGTCTTAGTTTCTTTCTGCTCATTTGCAGTACTTCCATTAGCTTTCGGTGAAACACTTTTGCGAAAACCAATGCTCAGACTACTGTGTCTTTCCAAAATAGGAGAAATGTGGCTATTTTTGCAATTATCACCAATCACTGATTTTAACTGGTCATCGGGAGAATGGGGAGATCCTACTTCTGATTCTGCTGGCACTTTTTTCTCTGGAGAAGCTATAAGAGTCAATTCAATTCCTGACAAAGGACTGCAGTCATTGCATTCATTTAGCCATGGATGATTAAGGCATTCTTTGGCTGATAAACGTTCCCTAGAAATAAGAAGTTATTTTAGTAAAAAAAGTTAATAAACATAGTTACATATAGAAGCAACAAAAGAAAGGAAGTTCGATTTTCACTGTACATTATTTTACGTATAGATTTCAAAATACTGTACTACTTAAAAAACTTACTATACTACGCATTGCACATATAGTGACTTATAGAGGAATAAAACTGGAAATTCATAATGGTTTTAGCGATATGTATCAAAGGGCTTGGTAGCACAAAATTTTGTATTGCAACACAAAGGGGAAAAAAAAAGGAAATTGTATGTTAAACGTGACAAATGAGGTGCACTCATTTTATTACTAGTTTCGCAATGTAAAAAAATCATCCTTATATTTCAGTGAAAGGAATTCATCTGCTATGAGTGAAATGAGCATGCCTTTTTGTTTTTCTTATTATGTATGCTGCGTTTACAAAAGCAAATTTATTTTTTTTCTACACCAGACAGCGCTACAAATTTCACCAGGGAGATCTTGCTTTGCGAATGATTATCTCCATGGTTTAATATTTTTATGATTCATAATGAACGAATCTCCTGTGTTTATGTACTCTAATGGATTGAGATATTCGGCTGTTAACCTAATTTCCAACGAAGTTATCTCAGAATCTATACATTTTTAGATGCAACTCATCTCTCAAACAAACAAATTTTTTGAACGATCTTTCTAAAAATGTAACTTTTATGCAATTTTATTCAAAAAAATAATTTTGAATAAAAATGGCTGCCTGGCATATGAAAAAAGAAGTGGTTTGTCCATATTTGTTTTCCTCAGTCACATGACTTGACCTTTTATTATATAGATTACGCACGATAGAATTTAATAGAATAAAGAAAACTTTTATTAATATCTTTTTAAGTTTTGATTCGATTTTCATAAAATTTTAAATGAATCGATAAAATTCTGCAACAATAATACATATTAAATTTTAAACCATTCGGTTGGGTAGTTTTTGCTCTGTTATGTGCGGACAGACCAGATGACGACTACAGGTGCTACATATTTATATAATTATGAACGCACTTAATAAGAGTAAAAAAAACTGTCAGATCACCAGAGCATTCTGTATAGGTATAATCAGTCTGACAATGATGCACCATTTGGAGATGTATGATATATAAAATGCAATATGTGAAGAAAACAATGGAAATTCCAGTTATCTTTTTCAAATCAATTGAAGTTTCATGCATTCTACTTATAGTAAGCAAATTGTTATGCGAGAAGGAAGATTCTTCTTTATTTGGCACTTTTTCATTTCCATAAAAAGACATGTAGCATCACTTGCGTTTCTTTTGTGAAGCAATGATTGATAGGAAACCATAACATACAAGAAACTTGTATAGAAATTTTTGTATCATTTAAAAAAAATTGCAATACCAATCCTCTTTTATTATTATGAACCGAATTGTTAACCTTTGTGGTTTTCATGTACTTGTGCTTAATTAAACCTTAAATGTCTTAATGTTAATATGCATTTTCAATATCTGTGTAGTTATCTCTACACACATTTATATGAACATGACAGTTTGAAAGACCACACTTAAGTAATTTAATAAAAGATAAGAATTCAGGGAGAAAAACTTTTATACTATGAAGGAAAGGTTGTTTTATTTAAATCACCAATTAAAATCTCTATTTAAATCAATTTTTTTTTTTTTAAATCAGATAAAAGTAGAAATGATTTATATAGTGAAATACTTTTACAATAATCATAAATATAATGAAGTTAGTTCAAAATATTAAAAATAAGGGAGATTGAAGCTGATTTTGCTTAATGATGTGCATTGAAATAGCATGTTTATGCATTTAACATAACAAACTAGCCTAGTATAGTGAAAATATGTGAGGAACATACAGTTAGAATTGAGAATACTGTGTACATAAAAGTAACTAATTTTGAAGTAAAAAGAAATGCTGAATACCTTAAAGTGCTAAATTCAAATTCAGTTTAAAAAAATAAGAACACAAATGTATACATTTTAAAAACATTAGAAAATAAACAAAGATTAAAAGATGTAGATCACAATCAGTCCACTTCAAAAGCATTCTATTCACAACATAAATAACAGCTGGGAATATACTATTGCTGTTTGGAAAGCTACCCTCATTTTTGTGCTAAAAAACAAATTGATTTTGACAGAAAAGAAACCTTATTATTTTATTTGCAAAAGAAATATTCTTCAGATTTCATTCTTGTGATAAAAAATTGCAGGGAAACTATGATCCTATTTATGAGTATCTTTTTAGTAACAATATGCTCCACCAAATTTACCCACTGGATTGTTGGGAAAATTAATTTCTTCGAGGAAAAAACCGTATGTTTCATACACTTTTGACTGCAACTTCATCAATTAACTGCAAGGACACAATCACAATTCTATAGAATTTTTTTTTTCCCTCCTCATATGAATTGGTGCATTCTAAATTTGCAATGGACTTAGAAATAGAAAGGCAGCTAACTTGTCTTTATTTATTTATTAAATCCCTTAATACTATCACTAAGTAAAAAATGTATTGTAACTTTATTCATTAAAAATCATTGTGATTATCTACTCTGCTTCATTTTTTGTAATGTATTTTTCTATATTATATATATATATATATATATATATATACAGGGTGTCCACGTATAACCTGACCGAGCTTTATTTTCTCAACCGTTGGTCCTAGATGCATACTTCCAATTACAAAAATGGTTTAAATAAGGTAAAGAATTATTTTTAAAGCGATTTGGGTCAAGAAAAGTATTTATTAACACGTTGACGGACACTTGCGTCTATAGCCGTCAAAGTGAAGTTCATTATGTAGCATGTCAGCAATAGCCGTCCAAAACGAAACGGTCATTTTTAGACACTACGGCTATAGCAGCACAAATATGCATTTACCGGCATGCAAGTAGAAGCCCAGTGTCATGTTTTGGAAACAATTTTTTAGGTTGAAGTTCGTTTTCCACCTGTTATATGAGTTGCAGCTTCAGTATGCATGTGCAAGGTGGCTAGTGGTCAGGGAAAAATACAGTAAAAAAAATGATAATTACCAGTATATTCTTATAGAAAAATTCAAATTGATTATTTGATCGAATAATCAACATAAATTTTTCTATAAGAATATACTGGTGTTTATCACTTTTTTTTACTGTATTTTTCCCTGACCGCTAGCCACCCTGACGTGATTGTGAAGGGAGTAGTGCAACCTAATTAAAGGTGCTGAATTAATCAAAATTAAGTTTATTTAAGCAGAAAGAGTAAAACTATACTTCTAATATTCTAAAAATTACAAAAACATATAGTGTCAATTTTCGAACTTCACTTGTTCCTACTGTCCATCAATGTGTTAAAAAATTACAAAATTTAAATTTTTATACGGTCCCCCGGTCCTATAAGTGATATTTAGTAAAAATTTACTGTGACACTAACAAGTAAGACAAAAAAAGGTCCATTCATCTAACATTAAAACTGGCCGAGTAATAGCTATTTAAAGTTGGAGTATATTTTTTGTTGTGAAATAGGGGTCATTCACAAATATAATAGAGATATAAGTAATCATCAGATATATCAAAAAATAGTTGAGAGCAAAATTAACATTGCAATCTAATATAAATGCGAAATCTATAATCATTCTGACATATTAATGCAAAATATACAATTTGTACTGAACATATAAGATATAAGAGGATAAAAATAACAGAATTTTTGTTAAATAAAAGGATGAAAAACAACAGCCTCATTTCTTTACAAAATGATAAAGATTTTAAAATGCTGTTAGATTACACTGTCTTTCAAAATTTGGGTTGTGGCATGCTTTTTATCTTGTGAAAATTGATTGTTATGTATTTTTTAGCGCTGAATCTGAAAATGACCTTCACTTTAAACCATCACGTCAGGATTTTTCTCAAATCCAAATTTCAAAGTTAAAATTGATCCCCCTTTAATTAAACTTTAATTTAAAAACTTAAAACTATTAAATTTTATGTAATTTTGTCCAACAGATTTTGTTTTTTTAGACATATGTGCAGAGAGTTTCTGTTGTTAAAATTCATACCAAAAATTAAATTAATTTTAAATCATTTTTTTAATTTAATAAGTTTTCATTATTTCTTATATAATTCTATAACAGCGGATTTCTTTTGTTAAGGCAGAACCTTCAGTTCACTTTTGGACTTATGTGCAGAGCATTTTCTTTGTTAAAATTAATATCTAAAATTTATCTTTCATTATTATAAAGAGAGAATATAAAATATTTATATTCACTAAAAAATAAGCCTTGTAATTCTAAGTGGTCCTCAGAATGCAGGAGATTGAATTCCGATTTCATTATTTTTAAATAAAAATCAGCAGAAATTAAAAAAATTCAGTTACCATATTTCATGCCTGAGCACTTCAATTGTTACCATGTCAAATTTAATGGATTTTTTTTCAACCGTCAGTTTTTAATTATGTTTAAAGTATTTTGCATATGTGAATTGATTTTTTTTAAAATCTCTAAGCTTGAATTGCTTTATGTCATATGTTGTTCATATAAAACTAAACTTACATTTGAATTAAGTAGTATTGAAGTTTTAAAAAAATCTAATTTAAATCAGTTTATTATTATTATTATTATTATTATTATTATTCATTTAACAGTACCAGATAATTGGTATTGAACAAAAGCATTTGCCGCAAGGACAGTGGGCATTATTCATTTCTTATTAAATATATTTAAAGAATATAATACAGTATAAATAAGTGACAAAACAGTTATTGACCCCAAGTGCACATAAACAATGTCACATAAAATAAATTTTAATACAATAAATGAAAATAGTTCTATAAAGAAATAATTGATCAAGATTTTTAAAATAGGTATGAAGAATATCGTAATATTTCGAGAAGAAAAAATATTTGTAATCAATAGCATAAAATTATATGCAAATCTGTGGTTTATAATTTTCACAATAATAAAATACCAGGTAATAATTATAATCATGCACCATATTTCAGAATGACAAATCTTTATGTTGATAATAGCATAAAACATACCTTGGATCTCTAATTAGTAATTTTTTAATAAAATCCTTGGCACTGTTAGAAATTCCTTCAAACAGCTCTGATGGAAATTCTAAAGTCCCACGTGTTATGTTACAAAAGGTTTCTTGTTTATTGTCACCACCAAATGGAGAATGTCCAGATAAAAGAACATAAGTTAATATACCAATACTCCTATAAATAAATATAGAATGATATTAATCAGTTACATATATACTGAGTAATTATTTTCAAATATATTTGGACATTTTACAAATAATAAATTAAGAATAATCTGAATAATAAAATATTTAATAATAATATAAAAAAAATCTTGGAATAGGATTAAATAAAATAGACATAAGTTCTCCACCCACCACATTGTACTTCCATAAATATTTTAATTAAAACTTCAAAATGTATTATTTTAGTCTATACCAATTTCATATGAAAATATAAAATGTTTATCTTACTTCTTCTAACCCAAGAAACTATGCAAATAAAACAAGACATATCAACATTTGGCAATTTAAAAACTCATTAATATCGGTATTTTTTGGTCACGTGATTGCCTTCTTATCTTTAATTTCGTGAAAGAATTGAAAAAATACATTTGGAAGAAAAATACTTTAATAACTTATTTTGTTTAAAAAAAAAAAAATGCTTAAAATGATTAAATTTTACACTTGAACATAAAAACATCTGGTTAAAAATTGTACCACCTCACCAAAATGTAAGTAACAACTGGTTCAAAATCTAAATACAGATAGAAATTATTGAAAATTAGAGACAGACTGAATAATGTTTCGTTACGTTTTCGGCAAAAAACAGCCAAACATTCAGTGCATACCGAAACCAAAGTCAGATGCAACGTTTTAAAATGCAGATGATCTTGCGTGCTTTGTGAATGAGGATATACATATAAATTAACACGAGTACCAGTAATTAAAATAAAGTGGGTAAGTGAGATCGAAGATCGCACCAAGGGTTTCATTTAATATTCCTTTCAAAACACTTTATCCTTTCTTTGATAATCCAAAAAAAGTCACGTTTTTTATAAAGCAAAAATTTACCGGTCTATTTTTCTCGTTTTTTCGAATATCTGAACCGGCGCGATAGCGGGCGAAGCCCGCTATTATACTATGTCATAATAATATCTGTCATCTGGACTAAATGAGATATTTAAAAAAAAATCAATTTCAAAATTAAACATGTTGTATAGTGACCTTCAAAATGTTAAAATATGCCAATATTTCCATAATCGGGTTTTTATCATGATTCAATACGTTCCTCAAACTTATGTATTTACTATTCTCTATTACTCATATTGATACTCTGTATTATTCTCAAACATTTGAAAAATCCGTTATGACGTCAGATTAATTTTCTTTTTAATTCTCTAATGACGTCATATTAAGCTGCTTTCTGTATTTACACATACTCCTTGTATTATTGAGAAATGTTTGAAAATTTCCGTTTTATTACGAATATGACATTATATTAATCTTTTTTTTTTTTTTTTTTCCCCCCAATTGGTGAAACTTTTTATTTCATTTTTCACGTGGAAATCTTTCAATAAAAAATTAATTATTGTAGAAATAATTTTATTGTGGATTTTTAATTGTTGGCAACTGCTATAACGAAAAATGTTTAAATTTAATAGGAAAAGGTTGTTAGATTTCACATTTAAGGTTCGTTTGCAAAAACAGACCGGAGCAGCGTACATAGGATACCCTGGTGTACGAAGGCGGTGCCTTTCAAACAAACTTTAGGTTTGTTTGGATCGATTTTTGTTTAAAAATATAAAATCATTCAAATTCAAGGGTGTATACTGCCGAAAGCAATGAGATCCCTAACTCTGTGTTCGTTTGGATAGATTTTCATTTAAATATATAAAATCATACAAATTGGAAGGTGTACACTTCCGAAGGCAGAGGCCCACAACTTTTCGTTTGGATAGATTTTCATTTAAATATATAAAATCATACAAATTGGAAGGTGTACACTTCCGAAGGCAGAGGCCCACAACTTTTCGTTTGGAAAGATTTTCGTTTAAAAATGTAAAATCATGTAATGCTGATTTTAGGTATATTTAAAGTTACTATTATTATCATGGGCCGGGCGAGTCAGCTGGTATTATATAAATCGCATAGTCTGCTCATTTAAAATACATCCTTTCCGTTCCTTCAAACCAGCCATACTCAACCTGCGGCCCGCGGGCCGCATGTGGCCCGGCGACCTTTTATGTGCGGCCCGAGACACATAATCAGAAATTTCTATGTATAAATTTAAGTGAAATGTGCATAAAAAGTTTTTAAGACCTACACTGTTCTTTTAAATATTTTCAGAGAAAGACAAAATCTGTCCTGTTTTTTATAATTATTATTTTAAATTATCTTAAAACATCTTAAAGGTAGTTTCCTTAGTCAAAAGTTCGTTACATGTAGTTCTATTTGTGCTATAGCAGTCTATACATTTCTTAATATTCAGCACTAAACAAATATTATTCCGAATTAATTAAATTTGCACTATATATTTCTACACGTAAAAAAAAAAGTTTTTGGATTGAGAAAATGACTGATTTATTAAAACAAATCATCTGATTTTCTTTGTTTCGAACATCTGCATTGTTACATTATTACGTTTTATACTTATCATATAACTAACAATGCTTATTAGGGTTCAACGTTTTCCGCGAAAACATATTGAAAGCAAAAAGTTTGATACCCCTATTATAAAAAAAATTCAGAATAGAAATCTACTACTTTGTATAGTGTTTGGAAATATAGATTTTTTTTTTTTTTTTTAACATTTCTTTTGCGAAAAACGTTCAATTCTACTGATTATCTTAACTTTATTATATAGGTTTATTATACTACTTTTGTTTTCTTACATTTTTTACGTTATAATGTAATTGTGTTGCGGCCCGCCTGAGGTCGTAAACGTATGTTTGCGGCCCGCGAGAAAAAAAGGTTGAGTTTGGCTGCTTCAAACAGAATAAAAATCGTAGCTTCAACTTGTATCAACATTAAGATAAAAAATAGCTTAAAGTAGGGAAATAAAAATATATGAATGTATGCAAGTTCAAAACAAAGTGAAGGGTAAAAAGCCGAAGAAGTAGAAAAGCACTCACCACATGTCAGTAGCAAGGCTGATGGGCTCGTAGTGCAGAACTTCCGGAGCTAAAAAGAAAACATGAGAGGTGCATTAACCCCCGTCACTCTACATATAAACATACGCTTCAAAATAAAATAATAAAAAACAAAACAAAGCGTATACATTTTACTTTCATCATTTAGTATTTTCGTCTTCAATATGTATTTGATGATATTCACAGGGCCGCAGCGAGCACGTTCGTCTGGGTTTATGAACCATTATTACTCGTAAAAAGTAGAAAAAAAATTAGTTTTATATAATCTGTCTAAGATTTGTTTTTCGCATGAATACTTACTTATAAAAACTGTGGCGATGAAAAGCACTAACAGCCAGAATAAAGTTAACATGCAGCTATTTCAAGATTCGAAACCCTTTCTCATACTATGCTACCCCCCACCTTCCCTTCCCTCTCTCCATTTTATACACTGAAGGAGCTTCTTTTAAGAAGCTTTGAAATAAGTTGTATGCTATATTTATTATAGTTGTTTGTCCTTTGCGATTTTTATTATTAGACGTCATTTTTTCACCGCACAACACAATATTTTTCATTTATTTCCTCTATTTTTTGCGGTTATTCGAAAATCCTCCACCGTGCTCTGCCCTGTCCTGATTTAATTTAATTCGAAAATCCAAGATTCTGGAGTAGTAAGGTCTTAAAAGCGCTTCCAGAAAAATGCTGAAATTCGTTACTTTAGGAAAACAACTGAAAATATTCCACTCAGACGTCCCTTTCTCCTCAACTGAATGCAGCAAAACTGTATCGAATACGTTTCAATTCAACAATCATACACTGAAAAAAAAGTGTTGATTTTACAGTATAATACTGGACATCCTAGTTGCCAATATTATACCGTAAAATTAACAGTAATAAACAGTAAAATAAGCAATAATACGCTAGGTAGCGTTTTACTGTTTATTTACTGTCAATTTTACGGTATAATATTGGCAGCTGGGATGCCAGTATTACACTGTAATATCAACACTTTGCTTTTGCAGTGTATCTTACATTCGATACACACTAAAAAGACATCAATTAGATGGAATTTCGAAATACAAGACATTTTGAACATCCGTTCGTTTTATGATGAATCAAATAAGGACGTCAAAATTCCACAGATTAAGAATGAATAACCACCTGCGCCAATATTTAACTTTCTCGAAAGATTGTTCGAAAACACGAAAACCATGTAAATGATTTCAAATCCGCGTACTGATTGAGTAGCATACTTTTTTGTAAGTCACAATTCTCAATCTATTTTCTAAACATCCATTTCTCTATGATACTCATAGGCGCAGGCAGAACGAAATACAAAAAGGGACAAGATTTCGGAATGTGACTGTAGTCCGCGTCCGCAACCTCGTTTTTTAAAATGGTGAATATAATGATAAAGTAAGCTAAACTAAGAATTATTTTTTTGTAATTATCCAAGAAAATGTTTAAAATACAATAAACATTTAAAAAACAAGTGGGTAAGTGTGATCGAAGATCGCACAAAGGGTTTCGTTTAATATTCCTTTCAAAACACTTTATCCTTTCTTTAATAAATTCAAATAAATATAATTTAGCTACAACAACAACAAAAAAAAAGTCTTTTTTATAAAGTAAAAATTACCGGTCTATTTTTCCGTTTTTTCGAAAATCTAAACCAGCCGGATAGCGGGCGAAACCCGCTATTATATTCTGTCATAATAATATCCGTCATACGGACTAAATGCGATATTTAAAAAATATATAATTTCAAAATTAAACATGTTGGACGCCTTCAAAATGTTAAAATATACGAATATTTCCATAATCGGGTTTTTATCATGATTCAATACATTCCTCAAGCTCATATATTTACTATTCTCTATTATTCATATTGATACTAGCTTTGTATTATTCTCAAACATCTGAAAAATTCGTTAAACTTCCAATAGGACGTCAGATTTTCTTTTTAATTCTCTAATGACGTGATATTAATCTGCTTTGTGTACATCCACATACTCATACTCCTTGTATTATTGAGAAATCTTGGACATTTTCCGTTTTATTTACCACTATGACGTCAATCAATTTTATTTCATATTTATCTTTTTTTCAATGGGTGAAACTTTTTATTTCATTTTAATTTTTCACGTGAAAATCTTCTGATAGAAAATTAATTATTGTAGAAAGAATTTCATCGAGGATTTTAAATTTTTGGCATCTGCTATGACGAAAAATGTTTAAATTTAATAGAAAAAGGCTATTAGAATTTTGGTTTTTTATCTCTATTTATTAAAATAATACGAATTTTTCAAATTTTAATATTTTCAGCTCTTCACAGCTGATATTCTGATTTATACACGAAGTTTCAACTCTGTAAGTTACATAGTTTTCGAGAATGGCTCTGTGACAGACAGACAACGGAATAGGAGCAATAGGGTTTCGTGAGATTAACGAAACCCTAAAAAGAAATTTAAAAATAAATTTCTACCAGCATTTAAAAAAAAAAAAAAAAAAAAAAAAAAAAGGGGGGGCAGAATTGAAACAGTAGGTATTGAAACTTTTTTCGTTAGGGGGAGGTGGGGAGGGGTCTTCGTCAAGGGTCGCCCCCATCCCCTGTTTAAGATAAATTTGAAACACACGACCGTAAAAAGAAAAACAAAACTAAACTAAACTAGTCGTTGGGGGCCACCGTAATACTTACCCATCATGGATATGCATAATGTAAAATATTAAAATAAAAATGTGTAAACTACTTATAAAATGCATTGCAATTCAAATAAAATCGTGGCTTGATGACGTCATAAATTTAAAGGCTCGATTACTGAATTGCTTGAAAGAGGTTTTTCCTTATAACTCCAAAAATAATAATCCTATTAACTAGCGGTTTATTGCATCTGATTAAGCGTCAAATTTCCAATTAAAATATATCTTTAAAGTCAAATTTGGATAAAATACAGGGTCATGAAAAATCGAAGAGTGTGGAAAATAGGATTCCAAATATCTCGGCAACTCATTATCCGATCGACTTCATGCTTTATGCAAAATTTATGTTTTTTTATTGTCTTTTATATTCATTTCTTAAAATAAACAATTTCGAAAATTTTTATATACCTTTTATCAGAACGAATATTTCGAGAGTCCGAAAAAAATAGTTCCGGTTAATCGAGGTTATTGAAATGAAATAGGCTTCTTCCCATTATTACATACTAAGTACATACCAAAATGCAAGTCTCTATCTCAATTTTTTCGGGAGATAGAGCGTTTACAGACACACAGACGGACGGGAAATTTTTTTTTCTAAAAATATGTTTTTCGGAATCTCCAGTGTCTGAAACGTGTAAATCCGTCAAAAAAAAAATTTTCGATTTTCAGAACGATTACAAGACTTACCCTATACTACGTATGATGGGTAAGTAAAAGTGACTTCGCCTTAGTTACCCTCTTGCTCTTAGTATTTATTTTAAGTCAATTGGGGAAAATAAATTTTACCCCCCAACCCCTCCTTTTTTCTTTGTCAAAATCACAGATTAAAAAATTCAGTTAATGAAATTTCAAAATTCACTGAGGGGCAATGGCACGCCCTTGCCGACCCTATGATTGCATTTAACAAAGGATTTTAAAAGACAATAATGACCCCCGCCATAAAGGAAACGATTGCGATCATGTAATACTTATAAAAAGGTCAAGACTACTGTAACTTCAATCTGGGCTTGGACTTGTTTTTGACAGCATAGACTGTCTTTTCCTTCTAGAAGTGTCTCGCTGAAGAATAACCCAGGTCAGGGGCGTCGCCAGTTATCAAATATCAGCCGGAACTGTTAAAAGGAACGCAGCTGAATTAGCGACATACTCACCGACATAGTCCGGTGTTCCTACGATTTCTCGGATCTCGATGCCCTTTGTGATGAGTCGAGAAATGCCAAAATCACATAGCTTTACTTCACAGTCGGGAAAGGGCTTCGTCAACAGCAAGTTTTGTGGCTGAAAATAAATAAATTTTTTTAGCATTTAATCTCTCACAATCACAAAATAAGCATAAAAGACACCATTCAAGTTATCATTAAATAATAAATAACACCTTTGTAAATGCACCACCAAATGAAAATAAACTATAATAAAAAAAATAACTTGGGTACGTTTCGGTACGAAAACTGTACGACTTCATCATCAGGTGAAAGCCCTTGTCAAGCAGAGTATGCAAGAGCACTTCCCAATTTGTGGAATAGGAAGTCCCAGAGTATCAGGATTGCATATAAAAGCAATGCCTTTTGACTTTTGCGATGACTTATTGTTTTTAACTTACTTTATTTTTTATTTATTTATTTATTTTACATTATTGGCTTTTACATGCTTAAAACATTTAAATTTTAAATCATAGCTTTTCGAGTGATAGATTTTATAACTTAAATAATATAAAGACAATTATATCGAGCTAGATTTTGATAAACTTTATTTGGCTATAAATAATTAAGATTTATATATATATATATATATATATATATCTCACAACTCTGTAAACTGTGTCAAATCTTCCCCACTTCAGGAAGGTTTCACCCCCGCTGTAACAGAGGCTTGATTCACTAAATCAAAAAACGTATAGTCTTACCAGAAATTTTATTTACTGAAAAATAACATTTATACGGTATTTATTAAATTTCTTTCATAAATAAAATTTTTGGAACTAAACATATTTATTTGATCTGGCTATTAAGTAAACTGGGGTCTATCCAGACTTTTTCATTTTCCAGCTGAAATATATTTCGTATATTAAGAGATGTTTGTACAATATATAAACAAATTTATATACAAAGCTACGCAAAGAACTGAATACATTGCAGTTCATGGATGGCAATTTCTGAAAGTACGTTTTCAGTGATATTATGAGTTTTCTTCCTGAATAAAATTTTAGTTTAATAGGAGGCGTGTGTAAAAATCTGTAGCTAATACATTTTGTACAGAACTGTACAAAAAAATAGAGTACATTTCCGTCTATTGATGGAAATTGCTGAAGGGGAATTTTGAACAATAATGTTAGGACTTTTCTAATTGAAGTTAGTATGCTATGTACTATACATACAAATCTATAAATGTTATACAGAGCTGCACAAAATAATTAAAGTACTTTTTCGACTATGGACGTTAATTCCAGAAAAATCGGTTTTCTAATGTGTTATGAGTTTTCTAAATCGTTTATCCGAGATATCACCTTGCACTGTTTAAACCGGTGAAGTTTCGCTACAGTATTCTGGAAGTGTTGGAAAATGTTTCATAATCTACATGCTTCTTGCGTGATTTTTCGTTCTTGTTTTGATGTCATTTTATTTAAAATTCTGAAACTTTCAACCCGCAGCTTCATTTCTTTCATAAAAGTGTTACTGTAAGTACGATCTCAATTAGTTTCAAGAGATTTAACTTTTACGAATTATAACGGGAAATACGATCACATGGACTAATATTCTAAGGGGATTTATTTCTGTAAAAACTTTTTTATATAAATAAGAGGTGTGTGTGTGGGGGGGGGGGGGGCTATATTCCCTCAACTCCCCGTTGTTTGATAATTTAATAATCGTAACTCTCTGCAATTTTTATGCATTAAATCTTCTATCTGAAATAATTAAAAAATTCATTTTGTGATAATGGCATTAATAATTAGTTTGAATGATTTATTTTTTTTCAAAATTTGAATAACTACTTATAATTCTTATTGAACAATTTTTAAAAGATTACTTGAGCCCCTCCCATATTTTTTTAACTGCTACGTCACTGCTCCCCGTTGAAAAAGCATTTAAATGAAACAGGTGATGCTGCATTCATACACAACTCCTAAAAAATAAATATTACCTTTCTTTATCGTTTTCAGTCTTCAAGCTAAATCGGATACATAACCGGATACATAACTAATCATGCAATGTATTAGTTTGAATATCAATGAACCTTTGTGATTAACAATTATTTAATTCGGCCTTCAAGAAAATTAAGCAAAGTAAAATTATCCGTTGATTTAATATACAATTACAGTCACAAACTTTCATAAATTCACGTCAAATGTGACAGAGATAGCGGTGAAATTGCGTTGGCGAATCAAGTGTCCTCTGTAAAAACTTCCAAACGGAAAAAGTAATGGCTGTGGAAAACCAGCAATACACAAAAAACGAAGCATCAAGGCAATCTACTTTTCTTCGGATATTAAGAGCAATCGAATTTCATAGGATGGCATTGTTACAACTGCCAAGAGGCGTTAGCTCTTTAGCCAAGAGAGGCTCTGATAATCGTATCAACACACCAAGAAGGCCGCGCCTTTTCCGAACTCTAAGCGCAGAACAAAAGCTTTGAGGGGGGGGGGGGGGCAAGATTGTATTAATATCAATGAACAGTTTAAATTCTCCTTCACTGATTCTTGACAGGATTTTCTTTGAGAATAAATACAGTTGGGTAATGTTATTAACAATAAACTTTTCTCTCAAGTAGTTGTGCTGACAGCTTATTGGGTACCAAACAGACAAATAAGTCAGTTAACTGAAAAATTTCCCACTATATTTTAGTATATGAAATAAAGGATCGCACATATGTAAAATTTGTAGGCCCCGATCATGACAATCTGGAGGCCCAGGAATAAATAAATCTTGGGGGAAGTCCTCACATTTCAACTAACATTGATGTACAGTTCCTATTTCGGGAACTAAAACAGAATTTTGGCATTGGATTTTATAAAAAAAATGCTTTTACACATTTTATTTGTACCATTTTCATTACCTATTTATGATAATTTCTACAGAAACTAAATTTTAATATACATTGTAGTTTGTAAAAAACAAAACCTATATAGTTCATATAAAGGAGTCTCACAAAATTACTGCATATTGGCGATAAGTTCTTGAAGTGCTTTGTCCAGTTGAACTATTTTTAAATTTTATTTTGTACGTATGACAAATACTTCCGGGTGTTCCTTTCAGACCATTTGTTCAGGGGCAGCAATATATTAAATTAAATTAATGTAGTTCATTAGCTGTAATGCAACTCGAAATTTTCCGAGGGGTAGGGGGTGTAGACTTGCTAAGAGGTACCACTCATAGACTTGAGATATTTCATCTCGATGGTGCCACTGCCCTCCCGGAGAAGTAGGTGCCTGAAAGAGTGAAAAAAAGAGCCTGAAAAAGTGTTTTACGCACAAACAACCAAATATTCTTCCAAAGAATTTCATACTACTGAAACAACCTCTTATACTAAGTACAATACTCAATGTCGCAACACATCGTGGGCGAACGAAGGAAACCACTTTCGTCCACCTCAAAAGGTTAGCGGATGTCAAGCGAAAATGGCCAAGAGAGAGCGGTCAAGCTTTCGAAAGGCGAAGTTGCGGGAGAAATACAAGAATGCCTATAGTTTTGATTATTGTGCAAGTGGACTTGTCTATTAGGCCCCAGATCTGGGCTAATGTCTCTTGCCCAACGCCGAAGCTCTTGTTCTGTTCTGCACGGGATAATGAATTTCTTCCGGTTTTTACGGAGAGAGCAGTCAACGCCCACCACTTCTGCCACAGACAAGAGGCTATGTCAAAAGCGAAATCTTAGGATCTATTTTAACGACTCAGTATGAAAAGGTAAGCTCACAAAAACACAACAGCAATTACGCCTTCGTAAGCATCTTATAAAGGTTTCAAGTAAATAAGGAAAGGATTACGTCTTTTGTTCCAGTAACTTGTAAAACAAAACAATCGTTCTAAAAAAAAAAAAAATACATCAATTTAGAGCCTATTTTTCGTTTTCATATTTTAAGACTTATTAAGGGAATTTATTTTTTCTCATACAGATAAAAATAAGATTAGGTAATTTCAAGATTATTTTTAGTTAGTATAATATGCTTTATTTTAGAATCCTTATACACGACCTGAAATATCGTATTCGAAAGAAAATACAGGAGGACAGCATAAAGATTTATTATTAGATTTTGTTTATTCTCGCACTAAGGCTGAAAACTAGGAAAATATCATGTGGGAGGGAGGGGAAAAAACGTTCACAATTCATCATAAATAAAATCCGCAAATCTGGATTGCATTTTCTTTTGTATATCCCCCCCCCCCCAACACACACACACACACACACACACACAAAAGGCCGGTAAAGGGGATAATCCCAGAGCTTTTTTATTTTCTTCCACAATATGAAAAAAATTCATTATTATCAGTATATTTAGTTAAATGCCTGCTTTTCTAACCCAATTTTAATGAAAGGATTAAGACAAAGCTTTTACAACAAGAAAAATTTTTGATTAAGGTTACACTACTTAATATAAAACTAAATGTTGGCGCGAAATTTACACTGCTCACTGAAATTTCAACGCGGAAGACAAAACTAAAAACGTAAATGATCAAATTTTCAAGCTTATAAAAACTCAAAACGGACTCAGACGAACGATGTTCCAAGAGATAGTGAAATAGAAAGCAATTTTATACTGTCGCATAAAACTTCAGAAATCGGTTGATCCACATATTAGAGGTCTGCACAGATCGAAATTTTCGCGGCCTGACCCGGCCCAAACGAAAGCTATCTTGGTCCGGCACGGCCAGATGTAAAAACTAAAAGTTCGGCCCGGCTTTTTTACATTTTCACAATTCACGGCCGGGCCTATGCAAAAATCCTGGAAATCAAGCCCGGTCCGATTCAATTTCTTCATAAAATTCCGATTTTTATTCCTAACATATAATTAAGATTCTATTAAACAACTACGGGGCTCTGCCCCCTACGACTTACGCCCGCCAACCCCCGTCTAGACCACACAGGCTATAAAAACACGCTAATTTGCTGTGTTTAAAAAAGATTATACGATTACGAAAGATTGAATGATATTCTGACGACCATTGGCGATCGTCTGTAATCGCATTGCCATTCACTTCTCTTTGAAATGGGGGGGGGGGGGGATTTTCGGTTCCAAGGACGCATCCACCACTGTCGCGACAGCAGACGAGTGTTTTCGTGATTAAGTAAGATCTATCACACATTTGAAAATCAGCTTGGACAAAAAATAGTTAAGTAAAAATGTCGCTGCCTCTGGAACTTTTATAATTAACGTCTAGAAGAAACTTTTTTTAGACGCTATAAGAAATAGAAGAAAGTTTTGGCCCCACAACATGTAAGTTTAAATTTGGCAACAGCAGGTAAAAGACTTTTCGAAATTTGAAACAAATCTCTATTCAGGTAATGAAATTTTGAATAAAAATTCAGAAAAAAAAAAAAAAAAACTTAAATTAGATAAATAAAATAAAATGATTGGACACTGTACTGCGCAATCTAGTCCAGTATGTGGCTGCAAAAGATTGTTAAATTGATATGAATAGTTTTTGATCATATAAAAACTTTTTAAACCGAACTATTTTAACAGACTTCAACTTTAAACAGCGCTTAAAATAATTCTTCAATTTAAAAACTGTTTTCTTCAGCGTGTTTATCATACATTTCTCTATAAACTACCAGTTTTCATATTTTTATATGCAATAGTTTTTTTTTTTCTTTTAATACAAGCCGGAAATTATTTCACTAACTTATTAAAGTATATTTCCAAAGATTCCGTTAACATAAGTTCATCATCTGTATTATTTTTTACAAAAATGCCTGCCCGACACGTTCTGGGAACAATTAAGTGCATGTCCTGTTTGGCCCGAATATGTAGAAGTAGGGGGAAAAAAAAGGATTTTTGTTAGAAGTTGTGTGTGTGTGGGGGGGGGGGGGACCTAGTGGATTAATTCACTTAGCCGGGTAAGGGGTTTGGAGGAAGGACATTCCCCTTCCCCGTATTTTGGAATTTAAATAAATTTTCTTTATTTCAGATTAATTAAACAAAAAGATAAAATTGATGTTTCCCAAATGACTTTAGAATAATTAAAACTGTACGACAGGGTTCCCAGCAAAACATGACTGGTAAATTCTCTGACTTTCCCTGACCAAATCTCAAAAAATTCCCTGACCAAATCTCAAAAAATTCCTTGACTTTCCCTGACCAAATGTAAAAAAATTCTCTGACCAAACGGGCATACAACGAAATTTGTAACTTATTTTTGCAATCCTTTGTCAAAAATTAGCGATTTTTTTTCTGTGATTACTCTTCAAAATTCTTTATTTTTTTTTTCCTGAGACTATATGATGAACTTCGCATCATTTTTCATTTTTTCTCCAAAACTTTTCCATGACTTTTTAGAAAATATTTCTAAATTCCCTGACTTTTTCTATATATTTTAAAATTTCCTTGACTACTTTGAAATTCCATGACTTTCCAGATTCTCCCTGCCTTTCCATGACGCTGGGAACCCTGTACGAGAAACAGAAACAAAGAATTTTTCGCCAGGAGGACTTTGACCCCGCGGAACATAATTTTTAATAATGTTTCACTTTTTAAATAATAAAATATTGCCAGTGATTACCATCTGATTATCTCTTAAGACCCAAGAAAGTTTTCGATTAATCAATATACAACCAAAACAAAAGTTCTCAGAAACCTAGAAATATGTACAAAGATTTTATTCGGTAACAAAATTTTAAACTATGAAGCTAGAAGGCACCGTCACAATCATTACTAACATTTCAAACGCATTAAGCAATAAAATAGGTAATGACGATCATGACTATGAAGGAAACTTTAAGGGATATGAAACTTTGCACATAGAACGGTAAATATAAATAAACTTTTCAAACGATACTGAGTTATATTAAGTTATCAACTTTACCATTTTCACTAATTGGTAATGTTAAAATTATGCTTCTGAACTTTCATTTTTAATTAGAGAAGTTAGTAGTACTAATTATCTTACAGATGATATTTTCCAAGTTAATGTTTTCATGAAGATGACAAAAATATGACGGAAGAAACACCAGAATGTATAGCTATTATGAAAATTTAAATATAATATTTCAAAAAATGAGATTTGAAATTTTCCAAGTAGAAATAAGTTTTTTTCAGAAAAAAAACTGGTTTTCTTTTTCACAAAATTTCCGGGTTTCTTCTGAGCAATCTCTATTATTATTATTATTATTATTATTAAATTTTTTTTTCCACGCTAAAATACGCCGATGTTCAATAATATCACTGTAGAAAAAATAATCATTTGTAGTCGGTTTTACTTTCTTCCCTTAAAAAGTGCAGTTATACCTTCATAATACCTCTCTGACAAAGATCCTAACGACAACCACGGTGATGAAGTACCAATAAGTTCTCTTATCTCTTCGAATAATCCTAACGACAACCACTGTGATGAAGTACCAATAAGTTCTCTTATCTCTTCGAATAGAGATATCAAAAGCATCCTCTCGGGCTTCATTTTTTCAAACTTCTTTCCTGTACTCAAAATACCACATTCTCATCCATCCTGAAAGTTCCCAGAAATTTCCGCGAGAAGTGTTAGAGGAAGGGAAATGAATTTTCGCGGTAACAATTTACCAAACGATCCAATACTTCGAATCTCTTTAAAACCACGGCCGCGTTCAATCTCAAAAAGTTTCAGCTGCTGAATAATGTCCGGAAACAGACTGAAATAAAACTGAATTGTAAAAGATTATGGCATTTGCGTCCTCTGAACTTCTAAAACGTAAAATTGACAGAGAGCCTTATTCAAAAGCTAAGATTGATTTAAAACAACTCAGTATCTCAAGCATCAACATTTAACCCCCTCCTCCCTATTAAATAACTGATGAGAGAAAAAAAATTGTAAGGAAGAGTTTGCCTGTCTTCTTAGCCCTTTATAATGGGCCCAATAATTCCGTTGCTAAAATGTTGAAATGGTTGCCTGCCACCAGAATATACAAACAAAATTATTTGAAAATAAATGATTTTCTTCAAGTGCATTACAAAAGCAATTATTTATTTATTTATTTATTCAATAATTCTTGTGCAATTTCGGCGTTTGGGGATTAAAATGAAGGTGGAATTAGGCTTCCCGCCGCCTTTGAAAAAGTTAATTTTAAATTATATTAACTAATATTAATTATATTATATATATTATATATAACTATATTAATTATATTTAAATTATATTATTTTAAATTATATTAATTTTAAATTATATTAACTTTCTTCATAGTTAATTTTTAAAATACTAGGCGAGTCCGCCCCCTACGAGCTCGCTCGTCAACTTTATACACTTACTAGCTGTTACCTGTGACTTCGTTCACGCAACATTAAAAGAATAAATACATTAATTAAGCAAATTATTTCATTCCTGATAATTAAAAACGTTAATAATTAACTAACTATTTATCACATTTCATAGGAGACAATGCGGTATTTTTTGTTATATGGACCTTGACATAACGCAGTCTTAAAAAAGTGAAATTTTGTGCCAAATAATCGTGAAAATGAAATTGCAATCAATGCAAAAAAAGGAGGGCCAAATAAAATCGTGGAAATAGACGAATTGGGTAAAAACAAATGTCAATTTTACCTGATAAACAATTTTACTTTTAAGCCTTTGTGAAACGTTTTAACATCCTTCAAAAAAAAAAACATTAATTGGAAATAGTATATGCTTTTTCTTTAAATTCAATTCTGCCTCCTTGGTTTACCTGAAACAAATCTTGTTTTCTAAATGACAATATGTTGACAGGCACTTTTTGTTCTCCAGAATAAATTGATTCATGAAGTTTGAATATGTGAAAATATATTTTTATTTTCGGATAATTTACTGAAATCAAGATTTTGTTTTCACCATCTATTCAAAGTGAAAATAAATTCTGTTTTTCAGTTTTAATGAGAGAATGGTGTAAAAAATATACTGATCTGTTTTATTTCTCCTTTTTTATACACAAATATGGAGTAATTTACTTTTCGTTTTTAGATAAACTTCGTTAAAATTTACAAAAAAAAAAAAAAAATCTTGGCATCTAATTTAATTTTTTAAATTCTGAGAGTTTGTGTGACATCCTCGGATCAATGATAACCGGGATTAAGTAAATCGCGTTGCGTTCGATAGTCTAGGAGTAGTTTCGAAATACAAACACACGGTCAGATTTTAATATAATAGATTCGTGTTCATTTTCCTTTTCTTAAAATTATGATGTGATTTTTAGCAGAAAACTCTCATCTGTATATAACGGATACTCATGCTTAATAATCAGTATAGATAACAAAACATTTAAACTTTTCGTTATAAATATGGCGTGAAACTCATCTACTTTCTATACTTACTGATCCTTGTATTATTAATGTAAGGAATTGATTCACACTCATTTTAAAACATATTGAAAAATTCCCATTTTATTTCAAATATGAAGTCTCTTTTTCCCCAGAGAAATCCCTTTTTAATGACATAATTCTTGTTAATTTTCTTTTCCAGGCAATTAATTTCAATACTGGCATAGGGGAAATTATGTTATTTTAACGAAATATTAAATCTTTAGGTTTTATCAACGAAAATGGAACTATTAACATACGTCATTTTTTTTAGGTAATCGAGTTATTTCTTTTAGTTTTAAGAATGAAAAAAACTTTCTCGCTATCCGTGACACCATTTTCGACATGGATAATTTTGCGGAGAATATTATTGACATTTGCTAGCCATTTTCTATTGAAACTTCTTTTTACTTTTTTAAAAATTAAATTAAAAAATACGGCATAGTTATATTAGTCGTGCGCAGACGGTAAAACGCAAAGTATTGTTACCATACAAAAGAAAAAGAAAAGTGAAGAACAAACCCAAGATCAATTTATTGCACCAATCAAAGCATATCCGTTTTATTTTAGATGAATGACGTCATATTCGCCTGTTTCCTATGGTTACGCATATTGAGACCTTGTATTATTATCAAAAACTAAAAAAAGTACGTTTTATTTCAAATAATATTATTTAATCTTCTTTTTTAATTCTTTAATTTTTTTATTTCATTTTCATTTTTCACGTGAACATTTTTCAGTTGAAAATTTTTGTACAATTGTAAAGTTGTACAATTGTTGAGTAAAAATTATTATTCCGGGTTTTGAATTAGTTTTGGCAACAATAAAGTATTAGCAACGATAAAGTAAATTTAACCATTTTAAAATATACGAAAAAATGTCCATTTATTCTCTATGAAAATAACGAAATTTTGAATTAAGAAAAATATTTGAATAAAATAAACAAAAACCAGCCTATGTTCATTTGAGGGTTATTATCAACCTATACGCAAAGATACAGGATCATTAAATGTTCCATTTTGACGCTGGCTTCAGCCTAACATTTGCACACAATGAGATTTATAATATTATTAGGATACCTTTTGCAGTACTTTTGGATCACACTTATACTTTTGCAGTCTATATATTATAATGATTTAATAATATATTTAAATTACTAATAAGTAAATAATTTTGGCCGAAATCTGTCAGCTTTTCCTATAATTTTATCAATTTCTGTAGGTTTTTAAGAATTTGCAGAAGATGTTCAAGAGTTTTATTTGTCAGGCTGGACATTTATTTTTTATTATTTTCAATTGATCAAAATGTCATCTAGCCCTTTGTTTCAAAAGGATCAAAACCTTTTCAGAACGCGATGCTAAATTCAGAACATAATAACAGCTCAGTTCCAAAAGTCTTATTTAATGTAAAAATATGTATTCAGTTGCGTAGCCCGCATGAAATGAACTCGCGGGCCGCGCAGTGAGCACCGCTGCTTCAGCCTCTTCCATAATTTTGGAACTGCTACATCACTGGCTTTTATTTATTTTTTGAAACTTTCTTAAACTTTAAAAATCATTTGAATTATGATAAAAGGAAATCCCCCCCCCTTTCACCCGCAGCAAACGCAATACTTGTGTAACTATTACTAATCTATAAATATAATTGGTTTCCTTTTGAAGCATATTTTATCGGGAAAATGAAACATACATATTACACACACAAAATAAGAATAAAATGAAAACGATACAAAATGAATTCAACCAAGTGAAAATGATTAACGCCTTTTAAACCGAGTAACATAACTTAATTACAAACTCATGAAAGGAAACGATGACATAAGTAGATGGTAAGAAGCTCATCATGTACTCGCTCATCAGAAATCAGACTAAGGTGATCTACAGCGAAGTCAACAATTAGTGAAAACGTTACGACAATTTTTAAAAGAGCTATACAGAAATGTAACAAATAAGCAGTAAAAATACAGAAACAAAACTTCTACAAGCTTTTTTAAAAATGGAGAACTGAAACAATTCTTACTCTTTTTCGTCAGGGGGTCAGCGCCTTACTCTTTTTCATCAGCGCCCCCCCCCCCCCCCCCCGATATCTGTCTTCCCGAACTCACTTTTAAGATAATTTTCGAACACATGAATGTAAAAAACAGAATTAAATATTGCTTTTCATGGGGACGCAGGGGGGCAGTGCCCCGCTGACGAAAGATCATTATTTCCTTTTTTTTTTCTTGGTATTTAATTACTTTAAATCATTTTTTTTTTTAAGTGACCATAAAAAGGTATAAATTTCAAAATCATGAGAGAAAAACAAAATTTAGTTAATTAAATTTCAAAATCCTGGGAGGGCAATGTCACCCCCCCCCCTTTCCCCGTCCTTAAGATCACCCAGCTCGCGCGAAACCAAGTTGATTTCTAAACATAAATTCAGTAATGACATACTCATTAAAGAATTCACTTGTATGTTCAGCTAACTTCAATAAACTTTATATATAAAAAAATATAAAAACATTTGAATGAAAAAGAAATGTCCCTATGCAAATGCAATACTTGTGTAACTACTACTAATCTATACATAATATTGGTTTTCTTTTGACGCATATTTAATTTCATAGGCAAATGCAACAAACAGAGAGACACACTCACAAAATAAGAATCAAATGAAAACGATACAAAATGAATTCAGCCAACTGAAAATGAATCACATTCACGCCTATTAATCTGAGTAACGTTATTTAATTTCTAACACAAAAAAACGATGACGTCAAACTCATCAAAAACCAGACTAGCGACGTCAACAATCTTGCAGCTAACAACAATTGAAGAAAATGTTCATGTTGTCAAATGAGAATTTCCCTTTTTCTGTGGTGTTGATGTCGATTACTGAAGCGAGGAAAAACAAAAGTTCATGGACATTCGTGAAAAATCCCAAACGGCCTTGCCGCAGAAAAAAAGAAAAACACAGAAGAGTCAAAATGCACAATTTTTTCTTCCTTCCTCTCGGTTACTATTTTCATGCCGTTTCGGTAGAATAAACGCACGCAAGGAGAAATAAAATACTACAGAGAAAAGACAGTGCAAAATAAAATGACTCAATTTTCATGAGAGAACGAGTTTATACTGCTTCTAGCGATTCTTCTTAAATCATTAAGTCAGGCTGCTTAATTGAAAATACTCATAGGTTGGAAATTAATCTTGAAAAGGGCAATGTTTGCATTTAGCGACGAGCAGTATTATTCAACTTTTTTTAAAAAGGGCCGCAAACATACATTTACAACTTTAAGTGAGCCGCAACAGACTATACTTATACTATAATGTTTAAAGGAAAATGTTTATGTACGTAAAGTTGTTTTTAAATAATTATAAGGAAAAGCTCTCCGTTGTTTCTTCTTAATTTTCACCTGTTCTTCTTGTACAAATAATTGCTGCTAGTACTTCATGTTTTCTGTGATTACGGTCTCATTTACTGCTGTTACATTTTTGACTCCATTTACTCTGCTGAAATCCAAAGATGGAAAGACGTAATAGACCTGCCAGAAGAGGACGTGTATTACAAAATACAGTAGAAATATAGAATGATATTGCATTTAACCCCTTGAAGGGCAGTGGGATATAATGTATCCCACTTATTTTTAATTCCCAAACGCCACAACGACACCGGAATTGTGTAATCAAATTTTGACTTTATAATATACGTGAATAAAAACTTTCACTTATTTTGAAATAAGTTTGTTGCTAAATCCCGGTGTGATTCAATGATTTCAACATTTTCGGAACACAAGTACTTTGCCCCTGAAAGGGTTAAATTACCAGTACTACACTCTACACATGGCGCCAAGCTGAGAGGCCTGGAGAGTTAGAGGTCTGCACGGGCAGAAATTTTCAGGTCCGGGACCGGCCCGTACAAAAATCAATGAAACCAGACCCGACCCGGCCAGACCAGACTCAATTTCTACAAAAAAAAAAAAAAAAAAAAGAAAAAAAAAAAAATCCTATTTTTCTTAACATACAATTAAGATTCTTTTAATGAATACTGCATGCATATTTATGGAAAAAATTTACAGTACACTTTAGATTATTGTATGTTCGCAAGCCATAGAATACAGAATAGCAACATTAATTATCTTACATTTAAATTAAGACAAAATGTATTTTAGAATAAAAGAACAACTTAAAAACAGACTAACTTTTAAGATGTATAATTAAAAACAAGTAGATTTTTGAAAATGTTTCTGTATAATTTATTAAAGTATATTTCCAAATATTCCGTAAACAGAAGTTAATTATACCTATTACTATTTTTACAAAACAAATTGCTTGCTCGACACGTCCTGGGTATGTCCAGTACCGGCCAGGTACGAATATGTAGAATAAAATTAAGCCTGATCCCGGCCTGGACCCAGTCTGCTGAGAAAATTAAGCTCGGACTGAGACACTATGTAACTGCCCGATGCCGATCTCTTCGCTGGACATGTCATATTTCTGTATTGACGTTGTCAAGGTAGCATCGTCTCGTGCAGAACATTTATACCTATTCTCGTCCCAGTCACGTCCATTGAAAATTGTTCATATTAAATTAGTTATATCGATTTTTTTTTTTCATCGGCCCGCCCGGCTCGTTTATATTCTTTATCGGCCCGTTAAAAAAATTGTCTTTATTCTGGCCGATCCGGCTGTTTGGAAATTTGCCTTTATTTTGCCGACCCGGGCCAATGCAGACCTCTACCTGGAGTTCAAGAACTAATAAACGGGAATGAATCACCGGAACATTATTTACGTGCAATAGATAATCTATGCAACCATTAATGCTAGTAGTAAGGAGACTAGAGAGCATTTTAATGTCAGTTGTCATAACGGCCTTATTTCCCGACCAAATCCTACTGTAAATGATCAACTAAAAGAACTGGTCCTTAATAGCCCAAGTAAGAAATGACCTAGCAAGAAATAGAGTTGGGTTGATTATTGACGGCCAATTATCTACACATGGGATATAGGCCCGGGGGGAGTGCCCTTCGTGGGGGTCTTTCTAAGGGAACCTAACCCGTATTTACGCATGGATAAATCCACGGCTCGAAGAAAACCACGAAAACTCCGAACGATTAGGTCGACGGGCGCGATTGGGGTCGAACCCAGCACCTCCCGTCTACCAGCTTCGAGAGCACAACCTCTCAGCCACTGGTGGGGCGCAAGAAATAGAGTAACTAAATTTAAATAAAATAAAATTATTTTATTTATTTATTTTACTGTATGACAACCGTACTCAAGTTAAAAAGTAGGTAGGACAGATTCAACACAACTTTTATTTGTATTTATAGCGCCCCCTGCAGGGAAATGTGGTAGTTATGAATGTAAAATTATTATTATCATTGATTGAGCTGGACCGTTACACCATCAAAACATTATCGCATATAAATTTTTGTGTAAGGTAAACCACACGTTTTTACTGAATGGTGTAAGAATATTTATGTAAAATTAAACTTTAATAAAAATACATCAAATTGACGTTTCGGTCAACTTCTATGACCATCTTCAGAATATGATGTTAAGTTAAATACACTTAGAAACAAAAGACATCCATCTTGAAATATAATTCACACACATATTTATACACCATTCAGTAAAAACGTGTGGTTTACCTTACACAAAAATTTATATGCGATATTATTATCATTATTATTTTGTATTTTTCACATAAAGGGTTAAAAATAATTGAAAATCTACAGAACAACAGTTCGCATTGTTTTAACCACTATTCTATTGAAGTTGATTTTAGAAAATGCAGGCGTTGTCAAGTACCTTTATGGCGTTAAGGTAGAAAATTTAATCTACATCCAACATACTTTTAATGGGAAACTTATAGCGTGCGCTGGAATATATCTTTAAACGGCTCTAGGATCTTTTTCTTCCTACTTTTTAGATTATGTTTCAATGTATTATTATTTTTTTTTTCCTAAATCAAATTTCTTATATAGCTTTTTATATTTGTAAAAAATCTAATCGCAATTTTGTGAATTTGAAATGGTCGTTATATTCAGGTTCTTGTTTATGCATTTTTAAGAAAATATATGGATATAAAATACATATATTTTCTTTATATATGTAAAAGTGACAGGTCAGATTTTACTTTTAAATGATTAATTAGTGAAATGTTTGGTTTAAAGATGGAAAAATTTTGTGAAAAACCTATTTTTAAGACAAAGAATTTTGTGAAGTGTCCTGTTTTAGGGAAAATAATTTTGTGAAGGGTCCTGTTTTAGGGAAAATAGTTTTGTGAAGGGTACTTTTTTGAAATGAAAAATTTTGTGAAGAGTCCTTTAAAGGACCCTATTTTTTCCTAAACAGATCCCTGATCATACATATAGATTAAGGAATAAAATGAGGGCAGATAATATTTATTACATAATTATGACAAAACAAATATAATTAGACATTTTCCTTTCATAAAAAGGATAATAAAGGACTTTTAAAAATATGTAACATAACAAGTGTGTAATAAAAATTTGCTGCCCTGCCTGTTATTCCTTAATATCTGTATGATAAAAAATAAATATATGATTATTAATGAAATAAGAAATTTCTATTTTTCTCACTAATTGAAAAAAATTATTTTTTTTTTCAACATTTTAGCAAGTTTCAGTTGAATAAAAATCAAGAGTTTATTTATTTATTTTTATTAATTATTTATATTTTTACCAATTAAAAATGGAAAGTTTCTGTACTGAAAAATAAAGAATAGACAATTAAAATAAATTTCTAGCTTAATTGTTATCACCAAATCAATTAAGAGGTTTTTGCTTTTAAAAGGAAATATTGTTTTACATTATAAAAACATGTTAAGAAAACTGATAGTTCTGGGAGCTCGCGCGAAAACAAGTCGATTTCAAAACACAAATGCAGTAATGACATATCCATTAACAAATTCATTGGCATAAATGAATAAATTGCCCCCAGAACAAAGCACAACAAATAATCCCTAAATCCTTTAAGTCAAGGACTAACCGAAAGAAGGGGAGGGGAGGGGGGGACCGTCGTTTCATGCGAGTTGCTTTCAGCATCTTAAACACACTGTTGCTTTTTCAGACAACAGTATGCATTTACTTTCATTAATCTGCCATTCATGCGGAAATTTAAAACACCATTAATACAAGGCACATCCGAGAAAGATTTGCCATACATTAAGTAAGCAATTGTTCCTAATGAAGAACGCAAGCGTTAATTCAAGAGAAAGTCATTATCTTCAGTGCTTACTGATGTAAATAACGAAAATTAAAATATTTCTTATCGTTAACTGAAATCTAAATAACCCAGGTGCATATGTTAACAGAAGCATTTTAACGCGAAGCGGATGATTACTTACTTTGCTATTATTTCTTCGAACAACAGTTTCCTTTAGCCTATTTGTTATTGCTAGCTAAAGGCATAATGTAAAAGACGAGAAGTTATTTCGATATGTTCATTATATAAGTTTGTTTGAATAATAAAATGTTGACACAGATGATTTGCAGGAGCAATGGCACATTCGAGAGATAAGGGGAACTCCTGCATGCCAAATAATTAAAGTTAGCACACATCTAAATAATATAAAAAACTCACTCAGCAGTCGTATAAGTGGTACTACCACTAGCTCGTGGTGAAACTACATTCAGGGCCTGTATTATTCTTGGCAGCACACTTTTTGCGTGTGTGTCTGGCGGTTTAAGGCCTGTGGCATTTGGTACACCATTGCTACTCGCACTACTAAAAAATGTTTAAACTATAATATATGATTACATCTCCCCCTCCCCCCCCCTGCCAGAACTTCTTAAACAAATAATACTGATATATTTAACGTATTATTCAATCTTAAAACATGATTAAAATTTACTCACCACCTCCTAAAAAAAAGCTTTGTCTGCGTATTTGAGATAAGCTGGCATTAGAATGACACATTCTTTTAGGTTATTATTTATTCCATAACTTCTCATTTAATAAGAATTTTTATAGGTTTAGCTGCCAATTTCCTATCCCCCCCCCCCCCCCCCTAAGTAAAATAATCTTTTTTTGAACCAGAAATTCAACTTAAGAAATGAAATAAAATAGTAATTAGAGTAAGATTTTTGGGAGAAGATCCCATGTGAAGATGCGACAAAACTAAGACGATTCGCTTGATTTTATGATGTTCGCGTGTAACAGAGAGCAGACGTAGACAACGACACGCTGCACAACCAGGCCGATTATTATTCCCCCCCCCCCACCCCTGACTTCTATTAAATAAACTATTTATTTGCAAGTAATGGAGGAGTTTTTCTATACATAGGTGTCATGGCCTCTTGTTCTTGCAGTGTAACACAGATTTAATTAGATAACAGCTTTCTCTTACTGTCAAAATAGAAATCTCGAAGATAGCAATTTTCACCTATAAAAATGTAGTTAGATTCTCTGCTAGAAAATAAGTCTAACCTTTTTTATATATATTTCTGAATTGAATAGCCACTCCTTCAACCAAAATCGACAGTATACACAGTTCAACGAAACCAACTACATTACCATACGAGGTATTTACAAGAAAATAAAGAAAAGTAAGTAAAAAAAAAAGCGCATTGACAGATTCTAATGTGCATACAACAATATATGATTTGTAATGAAGATTTGAGATTCAGAAGGTGTGCAGAGGTCCAAAAGGAACAAAAAGAATCCACTCCTTCATAAAAAGAGAAACAAAGTAGAGAGTCAAACAGTCAAGTACCGTTTGATTGTCAAATAATGCCATTGTATTTCTGTAAGAGTAAAGAAATGAACCATTGAGAAAACTGGAAACCAGGAAATTACATAGAAAAAGAAAAGAGAGAAGTGGTTAAGGGAAGTGATCAGAAAGACGGAAGTAAAATGAAATATTTCCTTCAAGATGATAATATACTACGAAAGAAAAGTGATACATAAGATATAAAAAAATGGTGAATCTTCAGTGCTTTCCAGTGTAAACATATTTTTTCTTAACGTTATAACATTAATGCGTAATTTGTAATCATTTTGACAAGTCTCTCACATTTTACCTCAACCAAATAATATATATTTTTTAATTTACATATCATTTAGCTAGGAATGTTATTTAGATTCTCTCATCCCCCCCCCCCCCCCCCAAATTGTAGCCGGTGCTATTTTTCCCCTTTTTAACAAAGTTTTTCTAAGTCAGTTTAAAATTTTCCTACCCTCATCCCCTATTTTCCACAAACATTTTAGACAACATATTAAATGTCTGCAACAAAAAACTGTTGTTTCCTTGATTGTTTTAGATTTTATAATATATTTTATACCGCAAAATACTTAAAAAGGAGAAAGGTAAATTAAAACAAAAAATTCATCAATGCAAATTGAAATAAGTACGTCAGAAAACATAGACCTTCGTACGTTGCGCCCCACCAGTGGCTGAGAGGTTCTGCTCTCAAGGCTGGTAGACGGGAGGGGAGGTGCAAACCCCTGTCGCGCTCGTCGACCTAACCGCTCGGAGTTTTCCGTGGTTTTCTTCTAACCTTGCCGTAAATACGGGTTAGCATCCGTTTGAAAGACCCCGCACGGAGGGCACTCCCTCTAGGGCCTATATCCCTCGCGTAGATAATAGGCCGTCATAAAATCAATCAATCAACCTTCTTGTGTTGCGGCAATTGTTTCTCCCTACTCTACAGTGAAGAGGGGAGACGGGGGGGGGGGGGGGGCATTTTTATAAGAAACCTTCAAATAAATAGCTGTGTGCAAAATTTATTCTGAGCATTTTTTTTTTTTTTGAAAAAAAAAAAAAAACCACGTTGGTTTTCACACCTCATTTATACATCGTATGTACAATGTATTTGCATTCATCTTATTTTTTTATATTCTGATAAAGTTTTTAAACCCCAAACCCCTCTCGCTACACCAGCTAAATACATATTATCAATATTTTTTTTCCCCAGGAAAATGCCAGCAAAGATGATATGCACAATCAAAACATTCTGTAGTTAGTACATCGTAACATTTTTTTCCTTTCATATCCTACTATAAATTAAATATTTAAATAAAATAAGAGATTTAAAACAAATGCAATTATAAAGATCATAAAACGAATAACACCACTGCACATATTTGTTCCGAAGAAAAACAAAAACAATCCATAACTTTTCTAAAATTCAGCTAGAAAGATAATAAAACTTGCGATACTATCACATTTACCCATAAAGAAATCTACAACTAAGAACTAGTCGTACTGACAAGATCCTACTCGTCAAAATTTATTATATTACACACTTATTCGTAAAGTGACATAACTCAGAAGACCAATCATATATGAACAGTAGTGAATCGCAGCAGTATGTGTCAGCCAGTCACGAAATTTACACATTTACTTTAAATAAATCGGTCAAGTGCGAATAAACTCACGCTTAAAGGGTTTCGTACATTGAGTTTATTAATTACTATTTATTCATTAATAATCTCCTACTACCCCTAGTATTTTCATAATTCTAGTTTCAGTAGATTCGGAAATAGGAGGAAGGAGGGGCATGTTTTTCCAGTACTTACGACGATCTCTCTGAAAATATAATACCTAAAATTAATTTTTTTTTTTTTTGAGTTTTATGCTACGAGATTTTTCGGACGATACCCTACACGATATATATATAAAAAAAAATAAGTAACTTAATATCTTAGCTAATTACTGACCATTTGTTTTGAAAATCATTATAAAATATCCTTGGATGATTCTGCGTCGATAAATAATACCTCGAGAGGGAGACACCGTCAATAGTGATGGGCATAACGATTATTTTGATTATTCGAATGAATCATTCGGGCATGCGCAGAAGCATATCTGTCAAACTTCAAATTTTATTTTATTCAATTTTTTATTAAAAAAAAAAGTTTCTAAACTTTTTTAAAAAAAGTAAAAAAGTTGTAAAAAGTAAAAAAGTTGTAAAAAGAAAAAAAGTAAAAAAGTTGTAAAAAGTAAAAAAGTTGTAAAAAAAAGTTTCTAGAAACTTTTTTTTTTTTTTTTTTTTTCAAAATTTCTGGTAGTAATCTGGTAGTGGCGGGAAAAACGTGACTTTCGTCAGAAAATCGCGTAAAAACGGCAAATTCCGTCAAAAACATTGCGAAAATCGGCAAATTCCGTCAAAAACATTGCGAAAAACAGCAAATTTCGTCATAAAATGTCGAAAAAAAAAAACGCAAATTTTATCAACCCCCCACTTTCGGAACCGGTTTTGAAAGTGAAAGTACCTTTGTTAAAAAAATCTGCAACTGAAATCGAAAAAGCAAAAAATAGCAATATTAGGAATCGACCTCGGCTATCTTATGCAAAAAAGTTTAAAAATATTCAGATTTAAACGAAAAATTCGAAAACAACTTGCCCATAGGTTTAACATTAGCGAGCGGGTGTTTTCAAGCGAATGAAGACTCCCCTTTTGTAGAAAATAGAAGCTGTATGCCAACTAGCCCCAATTTTTCTACTTTCTTCCCAGGTCTTTTTTTCTCTCTCCTAATTTTATTTGGAAAACAATCTGTTTTAATGTTTGTAAACTTTTTCGATTTTCCACGAAACATCATTTTTTAAACTGTATCACTTTAGGAAGTGTGTGATATGTTACATTTGAAATATTTAGCAGTTTTTTATTGCAGCAAAACACGTAAAAAATAGAATCACTAGGGGTAGAAAAAAAAATCGTTTTAGACAAGTTTATATGTCTTATCCGGTATAATTGTATGGTATTCCTTCCGCCGGGACAGTAAAATTTGCTCCACTTATCAGCATATAAATTCGCAAGCTAATGCCAAACCAACAAACTTTCATTACTAAATTTATCTTTTACATTTCAATATTTTTAAATGATTGTCTTTTGCATAGAATATCTGAGGTCGAAGTCTAACGTCTAACGATTTGTACTTTTCGATTCTAGTTGCAGTTTCATTGAGAATACTTTGATTTTCCGGGGGGGGGGGGGGGGGTGGGGAAATGGTTGCTTGGTTCCAAAAGGAAGTGTCCTCAGAATGAAATTGCAACCAAAATCGAAAAAGTACAGAACTATCACGTTAGACATCGACCTCAGATATCCTATGCAAAAATAATCATTTAAAAATAATGAAATGTAAACAAGAAATTTGTAAAGAACGCCTGCATTGATTAGCCTGCGAATGTCGTATGTTTACTAAGACAGGATTCCATTTACACAGGTTTTATTGTATTATTACTATTATTCTTTAAAAACTAGCGGACATATATTGCAACAGAGAGAACAAAAAGAAATTCTCAGGGGAAAGTTAAAAAAAATTACTCACCTTAAGATCAAGGTGAGCGATGTTGTGTTCATGCAAAAAGGCAACGCCAGATAAAATTTGTCGAAGTAACCTAGCGGCATCTCTTTCTGGTACACACTCTTCATCATCAAGCACGCGTTGTAATTCGCCGCCGGGGACGCTGATACAGAAAAAATATATAATAAATATAATGTCAGCACAAATTTAATTACAAAAAGAAACAAAATGAGAATATATATAAAATACAAGGGGTTATAAAAGAACACATCTTTAAAATTAAATAATTAAAAAATGATTGGTTGGTCAAAAAAAGTTACTAGAAACTGAACTTTACAGTACAAATACATGCCTATGATTTTATTAAAATTCGTTACAAATTTTACTGACAGACGGCGTTGTCATCTTCTAGTTTCTTTCAGTAAATTTTTAATTATTTGAATATTTTTTCAGGAATACATGAGCAGCAGTCATGCACTAAAGCAAAAGTGTGAAATTTTTAAGCAATTGGTGCATTTGGAGGGACCAGTTGCAACCATATATGCGTCTACGACGAAATGTTTAGTTCTATAAAGTATTCCATAATTTCCAGATGATTAACAAAAAAATTAGCACACTGTAAAAAAAATTGCTGCAAAGTAACTGGTCATTGAACCGTTTTCTATAAAAACGGTCGAATGACCGTACTTAACCGTAATTGAACGCTATTTTGACCATAATATTGCTCATATCTGTGTCAGAATACTGTTAAATTACGGTTATGTAACCGTATTTTATAAAAACGGTCGAATGACCGGTTACTCTGCTGAAAATTTTTTACAGTGCAGTTTTCCACAAATTATTTCTAAAAAAAAAAAAAATTAAATAATGAAATTAATACTATTTTTCTCTAAAGTCTGTAAGCCTTTGCTGTCAAAATTTGTCAGTTTTGCTGTCAAAATTTGTAATTAGACTTGTGTATATTCTGGCCAAATATCCATTGCTGTTGCTAAATGCCATCCATGGTTAATTATCACAACATTTTAAAATCAGGACCATAATGTCAAACAGACGAGAGTATATATTTTTTTTCTAGAATGGAAATTGACATAAAACCGGGTTAAATTAAGCATACTTACAGCTCCAATACGAGTACTATTTCTGACTGGCTTTCGTAGACTTCGTGTAATCTGACAATATGGGGATTTCTAGCGCTCAACTCTAATACATGAGCCTCGTGCACAATCTCATGCCTGACATCTTGCGCTCGTCGCCTTTTGCGCATACATTTTGCAGCGTACTCTTGGCCGGATTCCTTGTGGGTGCAACGTCTTACGGCAGCAAATTTACCCCTGCAAGAAAATAACCACAGCGTTACTAAAAAAAATAATAAACAGAATTGAGAGTAAATATACGAAGAATAGCTTTTTTAAAAAACTCTTTTACACGCATTCAATGTTTATATTGAAAATCGCGCCTAATTTCATGATTGCAATTCACGATTTTTCCAAATAAAAATTCCGATGAAAATACGCGAATATGACGTGGGCACCAAACTCGAAAGTTCACCGCATTTCTTTATGATAGATAAAAAGCGCGAGCTCTTGAACTTATTTTAAAAAATCAGATTAAACAAGTAATATAAAAACTTTTTTTTTAAAATCAATTCCTACTTAGGTCAAATAGAATTTTTTTTTCAGAGATCTACGCGCTTCGCTACTGACGGTATTTATTCCTAAATTTATATCCTGTTAAATATCTTACATAAGAGAAATTTTTGAAATGTATTAAAAATTAAAAAATAAATAGCTAAAATACCAAAAATTAATAGTTCGAAAAGTATTTCTCACAAAATTGTTAGACAAACTGCGTTAGAAAGGAACAAAAATTGTATTTTTCTTGATATAAATTTAAAATCTAATGATTATGACGTTTTTCAAATATTAAATTTCAAAAATTACCGAACTTCACAATAAAGTGCCATAGCGATGTTACAGTTAGCGGTAATACAGTTTTTTCAAATATTAATTAAATTTTATTATTTAGTTTTATACTTCTGTTCAAAAGTATCACTCCACATTTATAGTCTCCTTCGCCCGCGAGCCGCCTGATCTTCGTCCGTGAACAGCCCCATTATCTTTTTACGTGTGAAGGTGAGACTATAAATATGGAGTGAGTCTATACTTTTGAACAGATATGAAATATAAAATTAAAATTAATTAATTAAATTAATGAATTAATATTTGAAAAAACTGTATTAACATCAATTGTCATCCAGTACAAGTTTAAAAAAATTTATTTGAACTTGATAGGATGAATAGAAAATATTTTATTAACGATTGAAAATTCCAACAAGATATATATAGAGAGAGTGTGAGCTAATAGCAGGAATTTAAAAAATAATAATGATTTTTGCCCGCACACATTCCTTTGAACCTCAGTTTAAGATAATTTTTAAACACATGAGTGTAAAAGGAAAACAGACTTAACTAGGCTGAATTAACCCTTAAATGCATGAATTTTTCTTTTAGAATTGTGTTTATTTAAACTTATATTAAGGATTAGACACCAGAAATTTAAGATAGATTTTTAACTTTATTTAGAAGCATATTTATGCGATTTTAACAGGATTAATATTTCTACATAAATAGAGTGGTTGCGAAGAACTTTATTTACTTATTAAAAGTTAAATAAAAAGTATTGCAAATTTGGTACACTATGCATTTAAGGGTTCAAGGATTCGTAACTGAAGTGCAGCTCTTAGCACAAGTAATTGTGTTTCTGTAATGTTGAATTCACGCCAGAATTTTCGAACAGATTTATTTGAAAATAAGAAAATGCAATTTTACAGACTTTTTCTTTACCAAAGTTATAAAAATAAAATTTTGTTCAGAAATTCTTGTAGAAATCTTGATTAGGTTCTTAGATGGCATACAAAATATCCCATCACCTTTCAAAGTGTTAAAAGAATACTAAATTCCAAAGAAATTATTAGATTAAAAAAAATCTCTTAAGTAAAAAAATAAAATACCACTCACGTTTTCGACTAATTGTGCGCGCGATTGAAATTCGCGAGGTTTTATTTTTTAAAAAGTCGTACACAGTTTATTGTACATTTAAAAGACGACTGTAAACTGTAAGCGATTTGGAATCAGTGACTTCTTAGTGAGTTTTCAGCAAACGATCAATATTGAAGGAAGAGTCAAATAGCAAACAAGTCAATTTTCTTACTCATGAGCAGCTAACGTATGTTAAGCCAAGTGAAATTCATTTCTACCAATGTATACAACTGTTTTATCAAGTGTAATATGTCACTGCGACCAATGAATAATTATGGCAGTGCCAGAGATACAGGATTGCCCAAAGCGTCTGCATTAGAATTCAAGTGGAATTTCAAAAATCTGACCACCTTATTGCCTCAGTATTACTAAAATCTATGTTTGTGGATCGAACCATTGCCGAGAAATCGCGTTCATTTAATTGTTAGATGGAACGGATACATGAGAAGCTTAGCTTCTGCGCTTCAAAGAATGTCTTTCACGGGGGTTCAGGAAGGCACCCCTTCCTCGATAGAAAAAAAACCTTCGTTCTTTTTTCTGTCAGAGTTTAATTATTTTAAATCAATTGAGAAGAATAAATTTTGCTTTTTTCCCCTTTAAAATTGTGATAAAAATAGAAAAGTCAGTTAATTAAATTTCAAAATTCAGGAAGAGGTAATGGCCCTTTTCTGCCTCCCCTTTGCAAGCGCCTGTGATAATAAACGTACTTATCCTTCTCAAAAATGTGATATAAAATTAATGCACTTTTATCTTGAGTTTTGAAAAATTAAAACTCAAAATAAAATTTAAAATTAATTATTTTCATGTAGCGATAAAAGTTAGAATTCAATGTCAGAATAGCATAGGTTTGCTACCAACATAAAAATAATTTTAGTTGTAATAAAGATACTTGTACAAAAATGCCTCGTCGGTTTAAAACCTGTTTTGAGAATTCCTCTCTGCCAAAAGCTATACTGGACTGGCCATGGGGAAATCACGTGCTCTATAAAACCATCTGTTATGAACAATGATCCCGAAAAGATTTATGATGAGACAAACCAAAACAATAAAATCGACTCAAGTCAATATCTTAAAACTTTGGGGATCTAGAAACAGGAACTGGTAGTTTGGCCTCAATTCCAAAAGAAAAGGTCGAAAAGATGCAACAAAAGCGTTCAAAGACATGACCACTCCAATTATTCCATAACATTTGGCTTCTAGCAATGTCAAGAAGATGATGTATTATGAATAACAACGATGAAAAAAAAAAAAAAAAAGAAGGGGGGATGGGGCTCAATAGTTACACTTTTACCGAGATTTAATTTGCAAGCAGGGAAATTATATTATGATTTGAAATGAAAATAGGGTTTAAAAAAAAAGACCAACACAGAACACAATTAGAATGCATTTTAAGCTGAATCCATATTAAGGGTCCTCTCCCCTCACGCGAAAACACCCGTTCGCTAATGTTAATCCTATGGGGCAGTTATTTTCTAATATCTCGCTGGCATTTCAATATTTTTTTTTTTTTGCGATGGATAGCTGAGATTGATCTCTACAACTGCCGTTGTTTGCTTTTTTCATTTTCTTTGTGGATTTTTTTTTTTTTTTTTATGAAAATACTTTCAATTTCGGGACCGTTTCGAAAGTGTGCTAGTATACATTGTTACAACTTAAACAGTAAAAATTTAAAAAAGCAGTGGTCTGTGAACCTTATCTACTAACAACAGGTAAGGATTAAATCAGTAGGCTTTGAATACATTCGTATTTTTTAAAAAATTCTCCAACTTCTTTTTTTTCTCTGCTTCACTTACATTTTAACAAAATACGAAATTAAGTATATATTTTAGAAAAATTTTTATTACTTCGAAAAAGATAATGATCCTAAGCACGCTGCTCATATCGTACGATAATGGCTTCTCTACAATATCCCCCCACGTACTTGCTACCATCTCTCCACAAATTTAGATTTAAATCCCATTAAGCATTTATAAAGTATCTTACAGCAGTGAGTGAACAGTTATATCAGAAAAAAACAGTTGAAAGAGGTTTTACTTGCAGAATGGAATAAAATTCAGAAAAAAGTTGCAGAAAATCTGGTAAAATCAATGTACGACAGACTTAACGCAGTTCTGAAAATGAAAGGACATGCAACTAAATATTAGAAAATTGTTTTTCTTTAATAATTAAATTCCACGTGTACCATGACTTTTGTAAAAGCATTTTTTAACTTAAATTTTATATATTTTTTATTTTGAAAGTTTCTAAAGGAAATTATTATTAAGTTTTCCTTGTACAATATAGCAAAGGCTATTATAAAATCATTATTTGTTAATACAATTTTATTTGTACTTATGATGGTTAAATTTGCATATTTTACGAAAAGTACTTCCTGTACACCATCACTCCTCGCGATGCGATTTTTGATTTTGAATTTATAATCTGTTTTAAATACAGTTTTATAGCCACCTTGATAAATATTGTTATTTATTCGTCATCTTAACTCCTATGTAAAACAAAATAACAAATATGACTTATCTTCGGAATTTTTTTTTTTTTTTTTTAAACCTTTGAGGTCACATGAAAACTTCTCGAATATTTTCTGTTTAAGAGAAGGGTTGTAAGAAGTGTTATCAATTTCAGCTTTTTAATCCACTTACATAGTTGAGGATAATTTGTGGAAGCTTAAATTCGCCATCTTAACTTACTACCCTCCCCCTCCCCCTTATCTCTCTCCCTTAACTATATTTTAAAAGTAAAAAAATAGTTGGTACCAAAACATTCTGGTTCACGACAGATCCTAATTTATTTCTATAAAACAATTTTTTTTCTGATGTTTTATGAAAATTTTTAAATAATGCATTTACTATAAATCTGTAAACAATAAGAATGAACTTAGTTATATTACTTATATGTATGCAAACTATTACATAAATAATTATTCTAAAATAACAGAAATATATAAATAAAGAGGAGAAAGGTGTTTTAAGTATTTAATAAATATTAGGTGTGTGTTTATATTATATATCTCAAAAACATTTTTAGCCATTCAGATCAACAAGATTTATCAACAAAAGAGCTGAGAAAAGAACAAAATTAGTTGCAACAAAACCAGCTGTTTGAGTTCAAGGGCGTCGCACTCAAAAGAGATGAAGAGCAAGATTATAAACCCTTCCACATACGCACCCGTTAACAAGTCAGTAATAAGGAAGCGTTTAAGCTCTATTCAATAAAACAGATTAAACGCCAGCAAAAAAAGAATAAATGTTAAGTGTTATACCAAAGTAACAACTAGAAAGAACACAATCGGCCAATCAAACAACTATAAACAAAACGAAACTCCATAAGCATCCTCTCAAAATCCCACTGGTCAAAGGCCTTGGCAGCAAAGGGCAATGGAAGCATCGAACTTGGACTTCCACCACCTCCCCCTCAACAACTATTATGTTATGTACGCATTCCAGTAATCGTTATAGTATACAAGCAAGGAAGAAAAACAATTAATTGACTGAAATGGACTGGCCTCCAATTAGCGAAAAAAAAAAAGATTAAAATAAAACAAAGTCAACAATGATAATAAACGAAGCAAGGAAGGGGAAAAAAATTAACTTCCTTAACAGAGGCAGTGGAAAAGAGTACTTTTGTAATTTTTTTGCAATGACGGCTAATTGTTCTTTTGAAGTGAGAGCTTTTTTTCTGAGGGCTAAAAGCCATTACAGAGTCATGGTGGGGTTGATAAACTCGACCAGACACAGGAATGGCGTAAACACAAGAGATGCGGGCTCTCGGAACAAGTGTCCATTAAAACGGCGGAAGATAAAAACCAAGGACGTGAAGGATTCCTGAGATGCTCGTTTTGGAATTTTTCCGACCATCAACCATTATCTCAAGGTCATTTTTCGGTAGTTCCATTGTTTCATCTGACATGATTTTTAAACTTGGGATCACAGACAACCGATGCATTAAGCTTCATTATGTAGTTATACTGTCGTTGATATTGTATTAAAGATACCATTAAAAACAGCGATACTTTCTCTGTCTTGCATTAACATCCAAGCACTTTTAACAATGGAAAGGAGCAATGGTGAAACTAGCCAATTTAGCAAACAAACTTTTAAATAAATAACACAAGAGTAGCGGATTAAGTGTTTCAGATGCTTCCAAAAACTTTTAAAATGTTCAGCACTTTGTCAGACTTTTATGCTAGCATCAACTCTAAAAGAACGTTTAATATACCAGTACACTATACCAGTACACTACAAAAACGTACACTATACCAGTTAAAATATTGTGCTTTTTAAACAAAGGTGGTTCTGTATTCACAACACCATGCACAGTTGGAAGAAAACATTGCTTTTTAACTATAAAACAATATATATATATATTATATATCTTGAATCTACGATCACCTAAAATTAAAATTCATAACAATACAAAACTAGTCGTTGGGGGCCACCGTAATACTTACCCATCATGGATATGCATAATGTAAAATATTAAAATAAAAATGTGTAAACTACTTATAAAATGCATTGCAATTCAAATAAAATCGTGGCTTGATGACGTCACAAACTTTAAAGGCTCGATTACTGAATTGCTTGAAAGAGGTTTTTCCTTATAACTCCAAAAATAATAATCCTATTAACTAGCGGTTTATTGCATCTGATTAAGCGTCAAATTTCCAATTAAAATATATCTTTAAAGTCAAATTTGGATAAAATACAGGGTCATGAAAAATCGAAGAGTGTGGAAAATAGGATTCCAAATATCTCGGCAACTCATTATCCGATCGACTTCATGCTTTATGCAAAATTTATGTTTTTTTATTGTCTTTTATATTCATTTCTTAAAATAAACAATTTCGAAAATTTTTATATACCTTTTATCAGAACGAATATTTCGAGAGTCCGAAAAAAATAGTTCCGGTTAATCGAGGTTATTGAAATGAAATAGGCTTCTTCCCATTATTACATACTAAGTACATACCAAAATGCAAGTCTCTATCTCATTTTTTTCGGGAGATAGAGCGTTTACAGACAGACACACAGACGGACGGGAAATTTTTTTTTCTAAAAATATGTTTTTCGGAATCTCCAGTGTCTGAAACGTGTAAATCCGTCAAAAAAATTTTTTCGATTTTCAAAACGATTACAAGACTTACCCTATACTACGTATGATGGGTAAGTAATAAGGTGGGTGCCCTTAATATGGCCATGCTAAAGTTTAAGAATTTTCCCTGCCGTCATTTTGAAAAAAGTAAAAGGGTCATTTTCAAAATATTCATACCTATAACTGTCCCCACTTTATGTCAAGTCCGTTACCTTACAATTTTTAATAGTTTTATTGTCATATTTATAATTTTTTCTAGCATTTTTTAATTTATTATGAAGATTGGATAACTATTAAATATTTCTATAAAAGTTAATAATTTGCAGATAATTTTTCTAGCTTTGATAGAGGGTCATTTTCAATAAATGCTTACAATTCTGAAAAATCCGACTTGTATGCCTTTTATGAAAATGATCCTCTATCAAAGCTAGAAAAACTGTCTGCAAATTAATAACTTTTATAGAGATATTTAATAGTGATCCAATCTTCATTATAAATTAAAAAATGCTAGAAAAAAATTATAAATATGACAATAAAATATTAAAAACTGTAAGGTAACGGACTTGACATAAAGTAGGGACAGTTATATGTATGAATATTTTGAAAATAACCCTCATAAAAATTATACCAAAGGCTAAAGTGCTTAATTAATTATACTTACAGACACATCTAACATATACGCTATTACCTATTTCATATTTAATGTGAAATTTAAAGTATTTTTTTCGGTTTCTGATTTTCAGAATTGTATGAATTTTTGAAAATGACCCAAAAACCGTTTCATTTCATTTTTTTTAACGTTCATAAACTTTCATAAAAAAAAAAAAAAAAATCCTATCAATATAGTTTTACAAGTCCAAAAAACCGATTTTTGAATTTCATACGAATAGCGAATTTTATTGTGATTTTTAGCGATTTTCAACGTTTTGCGGCGATTTTTGACATTCGTGAAAGAATAACGATTACAATATTTTAGCCCCACTATAGCAAATTTTGTTCTCTGCTATTTTCGAATTTTTACGCTATTTAATGCTCTTTTTGTCTTTTTTTTAGCGTTTTTCGCGGTTCACAGCGATGTTTTGACATTCATGAAAGTAATTCGGTTTCAAACTTTTAGCCTAACATAGTAAATTTGTCCTAAGTTATTTTTGAATTTTTAGCGATTTTTGGACATTCGTAAAAATAATTCGGTTTCAATCTTTTAGCCTAACATAGCAAAGGATCAGGGTCTATAAGCCGTGTTTTTGGCCCCATGAAATAAGACTAAAATTCGATTTTGTTATACTGACTTAATTATTTCACTTTTTAATATTGGAAGTTTTATCCTGTCCGATTTCAACAATAGTTTTTGCATTTTGTTCGGATTTATATGACTTACACAAATTCTAAGTTCGTATTGTTCGTAGTTTTTGATGAAAAATACGCAATTTCTCCTAATTTTACCTCAATTATTTATATGAGCGCAATCGTGCAACACTTTCTTCTTTACATATGTTATAAAATACATCAAAATGTACATACAATATCTGTTAAAATAAAAGTATTGCAAAGCTGCGCTCATAGTAAAATATTAAAAATAGAGAGTTAAGTAACTGCATTCCCTCACATCACTAAGAGAGTTTAGGATACAGCAACGTGTTTAAACGTGCTAAAATGAACGTATCTATTGCTAATATGAAGGGATGCAGTTATTAAAAGAAAAAAAGAAATCTTTGGTATCGTTCGAACATGCGCAGTTAAAAAAAAAAAAAAAAAATATTTCATACAAATGCTCATAATTCATGCAATATTTAATATATTTATTTATGTTCGAAATGTACCATGGTGTTTCTACTGTATTTTTTCAAGTATTCTGAAAGTGGCACTAAAATTGGTTGAAAACTCTGCATGCTATAAAAAAGCTAAAATTTCTATAATTTTTTAAAGACACCTTTATATTTACATAAATGTACATGCTATTCTTACACAATTGAACACAGATGTTGTACAAAAGCTACATAGTCATGCTGCAGCTACAGATCATTTCCATCATTTTATTGTACAGGGTGATCCCAATTTTTTTTTTTTATTATTCAATTTGTAGTTGGTCCCGTAATAACCCTTGGGATCAAACCTTCGCTGAAAAATATGAAATCAGACATTTTCTTTATATTCCTAAAGTTCGAGTAGAATTCGTAAAGTATTTCTCTAGATATTCGTCAAAAGACATAAAGTCGTAAGTGTCCGGCGATTTTTGGTAATATAGTGTGCATATATATAACTTGTAGCATTAAGAAAAAACTAGAAATGAGACGACTACTGATAACTACTGATGAGAGGCGCAAAATTTTGAATTGCCCCAGGCGCTTGAACCCACCCTATACGCCGCTGAGATAGACATCCCCTTTTTCTTTTCTTTTAAATATAAAACCAGGACAGACCTAATATGATTACGCGTGCTTAATTTTAAAGCCTAGGCAAAAATGTGCTAAATAAGGTTGGAATGTACGGAGAAAGAAAATTATATGTACGGGAGAGTATACTTCATTTGTTGTTCAACGATAGAATTTTTCCGCGAGTTCAACATTTCTAAATTTCTTCTGGACCGCAAAGACTGGTTTTTATTTCTAATTAGTTTCGTCAGAAATTACGTCACTGGTATTTCAAGGAATTGAAATCAATTGTATGAGTACATTGGTAAAGTAATGACATTGAGCAACACATTTGTGGTGAGTAAAGAAGGCGATTTTCTTTTTTAAAGTTTTAGGTCATTCCAAAATAAAAGTTTACAGTTTATGAAATGATAATGTATACGCCAATTAAAACATTAATGGCCATAAATAATACTCAAATTTAGATATAGTGCTTTGGGTCAACTAAAATAATTTTTTCGAGTTATTGTTTGGTATAACCCGATTCTCAGATGAACGCATGTTAAAGGTTTCTTCAGGCATTTGCTGCACTTACTTTCTCACGCTCGCGTGTACATGGATTCATAAAAATTGTAAAAATATTTTAGATATTTTCAATTTATATTTTTTAGTTTTCTTTATATTTTCTTACATATGGTCTATAGAAGGATCATTTGCGGCACATTTGATGATGCTACGGTACTTCAAACAAAATGAAATTGATATGCATCGCTGAGGTAGACGGCAACATACTTTCTATAGAGTAAAGTAGCATTTATAGTTCGTTTACAGGAACCCACAAAAGAATTCCATTACTTAATGATCTATAGGGAAAAATAGTTTGCTGTGTATTTTAATGATGTTACACTATTTCAAACATAATGAAATTTTAATTTATATACATTATTAAGTTGCCCTACAACATGTTTTCATTGATTACTGAGTAGAATTTATCGTTTATTTACAGAGACACCCAAAATAATTCTGTTACAGGACTGACAATGAGCGAGAACCGCTGGATGAGAGCTTTTAACTATGGTATGCATTATTAAACTTAATTTTTAGTGTATCACGATGTATGTATATCATATAGACAGGGCAGCACGAAAGAATTCGCACACATTACCGGCTAAATACAGCAATTGCTGAAAATGGATACTTACTGCGTTATGCGGTCATTTCGTCGTATGAAAAAATTAACAACCTGCCGATATATCTTAACAATATTCCGATGGCGTTGGAAAGTGTATCACAACCTATGCCCTGATCCATGATTTTTCGTTCTTGTTATATTTTTTATACGAGATTCCTAGACAATATTGGTCAATTAGATTTTTTTTCTAGCAATAAAATCCTTACAAAAACTGCATACCTGTATCTTTAAAATTGGAGCAGAAAGAAAATATTTGTAACTGATCAACTCTGTCTATACGGGGATATAAGAATTTAAAAAGTAGCTTTTTAAAAATAATTGGCAGGATTATTTCATTAACATAATTTTATTTCCGAGCTTATTTTGGGCATTTTTGCAATTTACATTGTCGTCTCATCTTCAACAGGTATATAGAATTAAAGCGAGTTTCAATGTTTTAAGACACCCTTTATAGTATAAACCGATTTGAAACATAACTAATTTGCATGAACGATGGAAATGAATGAATGGAAAACAAAAGAGTTGTCATACAATAAGAGTATACGAATATTCCTTTAAAAATGTTGGGGCAGTCACAAATGCGGAGCTAGTAGAAACGATAAGACCCATTTCAAGATATTATAGCAGAGATTTCCTGCAAGACTTAGACCCTTGTATTGTTAAAGCAGCTCGAAAAAGAACAGTTAATAAATAAAATGAGAGAATGCAGAGAATTTTCCTAAAGAATATTTCTTTACAAAATATATTTCACACACTTTAAAAAAAAAAAAAAAAAAAAAAAAAAAAAAGCTTCACAGAATCGTTACATGGTAACAGGAAAAATGTCATCATAAAAAAGATCCGGAACAAAGGAAGGAATTATTCTACTTTGAGAGCTGAACCAACAAAGAATGTCCAGTTTTCACTTCAAATCTTACAATACAATGAATCTAACAACATAGTACTTTCACGTTCCTGGGTGCAGCATGACGTATATCCTCCATCATGAAAATTTTCAACACCTTGAATGCAGTGTATCTCTAGTTTAACATAAAGTGGTCACTAATTCTTTTCTTTAAACACTTCTTGTTCTTTCACTATGAGGTTGTAAGCTCGCTAATTACAATTATATTAACTACTTAAAAACATTTAGAAAGAAATATATTAGCGTTCGAGTACTTTCATAACAGTGAAAACCTTGCAGGATATTGCTTATTCCTATAATGTTTTTTTCTCTCTCCTTCTCCTCATTTAAGTAGGAAATGCCGATTTTTACTTTGTTATAGGTGAAGAAAAATTTAGAGGTGAGGGAAGGAAAAAATGATGCAGAAATTTTTAGCTCTTGTAAAATAAAATTTTAGATGACCTGTTTTTGAGAAAAATGTTGCTCAATTTATTGTTGGGACCTGCGGGTATGACACTCATTCACCTAACTTAGCTTTGTACTTTAGACGGTTCGCAAAAAAATATTTTTCCCCGCTCAACAACGCGAAACTTTGACACATTTTCTTACTCACTTTTAAACGTGAAACTTTGACACATTTTCTTACTCACTTTTAAACGTAATAGAATGAAACTTCCAGGCATGATTATTAAAGTGGTTTGTAAACAAAAAGTTTTTTTTTTTTTTTTTTTTTTTTTTTTTTTTTTGATAAATGAATTACAACTTGAGTTATAAGATACTGTTGTCTCAGGACAGCAGTTTTTTTCCCTTTTTCAAACGCTGTCCGGAAATTCAATTCAAAACGCCAACTTTGACAGCATTTTCTGAAACATCGCCTGCCTTTACCCCTCCCTCTCCCCACAAAACAGTTCGATTGCTTAGTTTCTAAATAAGAGAACATGCCAATTTCATGAGTTTAAGAACAAAAATGAATTTAAAAGTGTGTCAGAAAGAAGGCAATTTGGATTTGAGAACAACAGCAAGCCTTAAAGGGCTTTAAAAAAAACTTTTAAATTACATATTTTTCAATTTAAGTAACTTTTATCTTCTTAGCCCTTTTAACTTCTTATAATCCATAAAATAAATAAATAAATAAATAAATAATAAATATAAAATTGATTTTTTTTTTAAATTATTATTATTGGAGAATAGAAGTATGAAATAAACTAAACTAGGTTTTTTTTTTTTTTTTTTTTATAATGAGAACCTTACGTGCTTGACAATTTTTAAACATATCAACATAAAAAGCAATAGAGAAATGTAAGAAATAAGACGTTTATCCAAAAATAATCTTCTGCTGACTTTTTAACAAACTGATAAATTGAAACAATGTGTTTTTCTTTCCTCAGAAGAGTTTTTCCCACCCCCATCGACAAAAATCCTCGTTTGAAATAAATTCTTAAGACATAAACGTAAAAAGAACAACAGAAATAAAAATTGTATTTCATAGTGGGTTCGTGTGGAGGTGTGGGTGGTGGTGGTAGTGGTGGGGGGGGGGTCCCAACAAAAAATTATTAGTTCCTTTTTCTCCTAGTATTTAATTATTTTAAATCTTTTGAGAAGAATAAATTTTATTATTCTTTTCAAAATCATGAGAGAGATAAAAATTAGTTAAAAATTTGAAAATCTAGGTAGAGATACAGTCGCCCATGATCGGAGAGGGAAACAAACCACCTCTTAAATATAAATACATTATCTTTGGTAAATCTGTTGCAAAATAATGAAATTTCTAGGGACAGGTAGATAAAATTTTCCATCCTTGATATAGCAGGTATCTAAAGAACGAAAGCGAGCACAATTAAAAATCCCATTTCTTTTGATAACGGTCCAGTGCTATGCAAAAAGTTGTCTGAATGGGAAGAGAAATCCACCATCTTCAGTCACCAGCATCGGAAGTGATCAAGGTCGCAGGGGATGCGGAGAGTCCTCCACCCAGGCTAGCGCTCTCCATCCTTGCGGCTACGCCCCGTTCACACGCAACGTGATGACCTCCGACTAGCTCTGTGTTTTCCCACACAAATCGAACCCGAGGCAGCACTTACATGCAAGGTAAAACAAAAACCATTTCGTGCAAATCGGATAGGTGCCCAGAACTTCAGCGAGAAGTCAAATGTAGCTATATAGTAAATAAGTCGTCTAACCATTCTGGAAACAGTAAAATATTTTCTTAAATTACTTTTTCACGATGCAGAAAAATGACTTCGAAATAACGGTATTTATTTATTGGATGGATGCGGGCACTGAATTAAACTACGGATATACAGACACAAATAGAGGGAAATAGCTTTTATAATTATTAATTTCAAGCTCTTTACTCATACAGACTAATAAATGGAATGACAATTCTTAACTATAAATAGTCAAATAAAAACCAGAAAAAGAAGTGTGTATAGTCCTTGATTTTGACTACCACTAAATCCGAATAATGTTTTAACAATATGAAAATATTACTTACTTTTAACATGAAATATAGATTAAAAGGTTGAGACATTAATACTCTCGCTCATGAATTATGAAAATATGAGATTAAGACCGAGATTTCTTAATTCATGTTAAATAAGAAAAAAAAAATCAAGTATATTTATATATTTAAAATGGTGTTCTAGATTGTGTAGAATTGTAATTCAGAAGTCTGATCTAAGACCTTTTTTGTCTAAAAGTGGTTCTCAAATGACCTGCACAACAACGCGAAACTTTCTGACACAATTTGACTCATTTTTAAACGCAAAAGTATAAAATTGGCAAGCCTGATTATTGAAGAGATGTGGAATCGAAATGACTTTTCCTTTTTTTTTTTTTTTTTTTTTTTTTGATAAATACATTACTTATACAGTTATAAGCGACTCGTGTCATGTGACAGCACGATTTTCCCCTTTCTTGCTCTGTTGCCTCGGGAATTCGGTTCAAAACGCCGACTTTGACAGCATTTTCTGAAAGATCTTTTGGCTTTACCAAAAAATGGAAAACTCATTTCGATAACATAGTTTCTGAATAAGAACACCTGCCAATTTCATATATCTCCGAACAAAATTGAATTGAGTCAGAAAGTAGCTTCTTTGGATTTAAAAACAGCCTTAATTGCCGCAATGCTCAACCTGCTGAGCTACCTGGACAGCACACTGGCCGATACAATTCGATCAGGCAACCTTTTGGCTATGACATCTGGTCAGAAATTTCAGATATTATCGGAATTAGATAACCCTTCCAGGGCAACTGAAGACACGATATACAGACCATATATGAAAACCATTTTTTTTATTCAAAACTCTTAATAGATTTTTTACATTTAATATATTTCTTTGGATTGCCGACTAAGTTGCCAAAAAGCCTTTCTTATGAAAAATATCAATTATGTATTCAAATAAAGTTTTGCAGGTTTAGACAGTTTGGAACTCCTAATATTAACTTCATTTTAATCGTTGCAAAACAGATTACAATGCCAGTAAGTTTATACATAACTCAAAAACTACGAGGCGAAATGAGCCGTAATTTTGGATTCGCATATTGGAAGCTTCTAGAAATCGATTTATGTTACAAAATTTATAGGTTACACAATTCATATTTTTTCCTAAAAACTAATTATAAAATGTTCGAACTTAATTTAAAAATATATATATTAATTCTAAACTATGAATTTTTTTTTTTAACAGAAAGCAGTTTCCAGAAATTTTAAATATACGAATCCAAAACGACAACTCATTCCGCCAAGTAGTTTTTTAGTTATTGCTTAAAGGGTATCTGGATTGCAATCTGTTTTGCAACGATTAAAAATGAATGTAACATTAAAAGTTCCAAATTTTAACCTACATAGGGTGAAACCCCCAACTGACACTTTAAGGATTTTTTTCTTGTTCAAATCACTACTACAAAGTTTTAAATCTGTTCTATACTTATCTTTGATTTTGCAAAGAATAGTAAAGATACATTGAAAAATTATTGTTGACAAAATTTAAAAAAATTATACTTTCTATTACTAAAAATTAATTTTTAACATAAATATGGTCAATATCTGCAGTAACTGACACCATCCCTTTTTTGAAAAACCAATAGCTGAAAAATAAGTTAAGACAAAGAGAAAAAACAAGTGGATAAGTGTGATCGAAGGTCGCTCAAAAGGGTTTCGTTTAATATTCCTTTCAAAACACTTTATACTTATTTAATAAATTCAAACAAATTTCATTTAGAAAAAAAAAAGTCATGTTTTTTATAAAGTAAAAATTTACCGGTCTATTTTTTCTTTTTTTCGAATATCTAAAAAATTCCGATAGCGGTCTAAGCCCGCTATTATATTATCTCACTGTAATATCTGTCATGCGGACTAAATGCGATATTTAAAAAAAATAATTTCAAAATTAAACATGTTGTACACCTTCAAAATGTTAAAATATGCGAATATTTCCATATTCGGATTTTTATCATGATTCAATATGTTTATCAAACTCATATATTTACTATTCTCTATTACTCATATTGATACACGCTTTGTATTATTCTGAAACATTTGAAAAATCCGTTGAACTTCCGATATGACGTCAGATTTTCTTTTTAATTCTCTAATAACGTGATATTAATCTGTTTTGTGCACATACGCATACTCATACTCCTTGTATTATTGAGAAATCTTTCCGTTTTATGTTTTATTACCACTATGACGTCAATCAATTTTATTTCGTATTTATCTTTTTTTTCAATGGGTGAAACTTTTTATTTCATTTTTCACGTGGAAATCGTCTGATAGAAAAATAATTATTGTAGAAAGATTTTCATCGTTGATTTTTAATTTTTGGCATCGGCTATAAAGAAAAATGTTTAAATTTAATAGGAAAAGGCTGTTAGAATTTTGGTTTTTTTTATCTCTATTTATTAAAATAATACGAATTTTTCAAATTTTAATATTTTCAGCTCTTCACAGCTGATATTCTGATTTATACACAAAGTTTCAACTCTGTAAGTTACATACTTTTCGAGAATGGCTCTGTGACAGACAGACAACGGAGCGGGAGCAATAGGATTTCGTGAGATGAACGAAACCCTAAAAAAGAGTTAAGACAAATAAGTTACCACTAGATGACATTACTTTGCCGAATTTTACAAGAAAATGCTTATTTGAGTTAGATTTCTGCTCTGAAGTGTCAGTTACTGATTAGGTGTCAATAACTGGGGGTTTCACCCTAATTTCTAAACTACTTGACCGAATGATTTTATCCTAAGGTAAAATTTACCAGAGAATGCAAATATGTCAGCATTATGTGTTAGTATTGACGATATTAAAAGTGGGTACAATTTCTATATTATGTAGACGACCTCATATGCAAATTTTAAGTACTATATGATTAATTAGTAGGTGTTATCATTAATCGATTGGTACCAATCACGTTAGCAGAATTATAGAAATCTCTGACGCTTGACAATTGTACATTCTAGCTTAGTCTAGTATAATCTCCTAAATTTATGATTGCATTATAATGTTCATTTTCAAACTAAAATTACAGGGAAAGCATTAGAAATTATTATACTGGAAAAATAACACGTTTCTATATTTAAGTTACTATTTAAGATTCTATGTAACATAATCCTAAGTACGAAACTTTGCCTAGAGGTTAACTCAACTTAAAAAGCATACTTAAAAAATGCCTTTTTGCTAATTGAAAAATGTTTTAATTAATTAATTTCAAAATTGTTTTATTTATGAAACGTATTAGTATTTTGTCATTGTCACATAAACTGTATATGTTTTTTAAATGGTATTTTCTTCGAGAAAACATGGTTTAAATCATAAAAAGCATTTAGTCTAATAAATTTATATATATACCACTGGATAGAATATTTAACAAAAAAAATTAACAGAAAAATAGAATAATCAAGAGAGTTTATGACTGTTGTAAAATGAAACAGCTGTAAAATAGTGATATACAGATATTTCCGTTCTATGTAACATAACCCTAAGTATGAAACTTTGTCTAGAGGTTAACTCAACTTAAAAAGCATACTTAAAAACTCGGTAAAAAGCAAATAAATGACTTTATTATTAAAAGGAAGAATACCAACGTTAAAAATGCACAAATAATACACAAAAGAGTAACAAACAGCTTCTGTCGTTTTACCCAGTCTTGCTTTTTCCAGCACGCTGTGCTTTGCTTTTTGTCGCACTGAAGAAGAATGTCGCTTGTGAATTCGAAACAGCTGTTTGCTACTTTTTTGTGTATTATTTTTGCATTTTTAACGTTGGTATTCTTCCTTTTAATATTCTTGCACAAAGCTTTTATTTGCTATTTTTAAATGAGTTTAGCCGGGGAGGAAATTAAATATAAATTGTTTAAGACGGAATTGTTCGTTAGACAATTTATACAAACACTTTTCTGTCGTAGACGGTACACTGCCTTAGACAAACTTTTCTCTGTGCGTATGGATTCACTGGGCTTAAAAACACATACGGGTACTATTATCTTATGATTGCACTATAATTAACTATCATTCACTTTTCAAACTCACGCATTTGAAACAATATGTACTCAAAATTCATCGATCTAAAATAAATCTAGTCTACTCATGAAGAACAACACCAGTTATCTTCTGATATAAATACATCTTTTGTTCATAGACATTCACCGATCTGCATGTGATAAAGATTTTGTGAAACACGCAAGAACTATTATATGCATTTACCTTTTTAAAGGAATGAATGGAAGCCATTCACCGGGTGATAATGACCAAGTGATTTATTATGCATCAATCTTATTCGTCAATCTCTCAGAAAATAACAAAAAAGCAGAAGAAATTACGCGTGAAGTACAATTTACGACATTTTCACGGCATTTGCGCGTGAATTTTGTAAACTATACTGTACTATATATAAACACATTGACATATTTGTTATGTTAAATGTTTTTATAGTATTTTCTGTAATAAACAGATTGCATTTTCATAACTGAGTTGGATGACTACCTGTCAACTTGTACAGTTTTATTACTACATTCACATTCTTTCACCCAAATGTAGAATTTATATTCTATGTACTTTAATTCAAAAGGAAACAATGTAAGAATATTAAATAGCTATCATTTTTATATGTACAGAGAAACATACCTTGGATCGAATTCAAAAGTAGATATTTTTAATTGTTTTACTAACAATATAATAGTACTCACATCAGTACATAACAATAAAATGTCCGTGGTTTTTGGCCTTAAAATATTTTGAAAAAAAAAATGCTAATTAAACTACTCATGTACAATATATAAAAGATCAGTCAAATTTAGCTGCGGAATTCCTGTAGAAAATCTGCAAAAAAATAAAATACTTTCGAGTACTTGGCGCAAAAAGACGCAATTTGGCGGGCAGCAAACGCAAGCGATTTTAATGCATTTGGAAATTGCTTTTTAAATGATTGTTTAAATGAATTAAGTGAAAATGTAATGAATTTAAACATAAACGCTAAAATGGTTTGTTATTATTTCTATAAGATCTTCTAAAATAAAAGCGTAAGTCATGTGACTGTCATCAACAGTTCCGGGATGGCCGTTTCACTTTTTCATATGCCAGGCGGCCATTTTTATTAAAAATTATTTTTTCGAATAAAACTGCATAAAAGTTACATTTTAAGAAAGATCGTTCAAAATAAATTAATATTTGAGAGATGACCTACGTTCAATTATGTATATATTCTGCAATAACTTCAGTCGAAATTAGGTTCACAGTTCAAATTCTCTATTCAAGAAAGTAAACAAAAAAATGATTGATTCGTCGTGAGCATTTAAAATATTAAATCATGGAGGTAATTATTCGCAAAGCAAGTTCTCCGCGAATGAATTTTTGGACCGTTGCCTCGCGTCAAAAAAATAATTCGCACCAGTGAAACAATCAAAGTTTACCATAATTATGTGCTATACAACTCAACTTCCTTCCGGACCTTTTCTTGACGTAAATTGAACTCATGTAATAATATTTAATGAACCAAATTTTTAGCATTTTTAAAATCGCTAATACAGCTTTTATTTATCGCGTGTACAAATTAGAAACGATACTTTGATTTTGAAATCAAATGTTTTGATTTATGATATTATTTCTTATTTATTTATTTATTTTCTATTTAAATGAAAAGTGCGAAGTATTTTTAATTTATGTAATATAAGCATTTTAGATTAAAGTTAAGTATTTTAAATGAAATGAGTGACAGGTTTATAATTTAAAATTAAATTAATGTAGTATGAATGATGGTGATGGGAACAATATTTGACGATTTATCATCTGCTCCCGGCTCACAAAAATACTCATAATTAAAAAAGGAAATAAAAATAAATAAATGATAGTTTGATGTAAATAAATATTGATATACATATCAAAAATAATTTATAGAACTACAAAAAAAAAAAAAAAAAAAAAAAAAAAAAAAAAAAAAGTAAATAAACAATAATTTCCATAAAAAAATTTACGCCAACTTGGCGGGGGGGAAAAAATCACGCCAACGTGCGTATGCGACACCTGTGCCCAAAAAATATGCGAAATGCTACCATGATCGCAAAAGTTCGTGATTTGTCTATCAGAATCTTCCGATTTGGCGAAGGATTAAGGGAAAATTAAATTATGAATAAATGTAACGTGTTGCAATGTTTAACATACATTTAAGGGAGACCAAACTGGTCGCCAGTGGCGGCTAGTTATATAATATTTACGTGTTGCTTGAGGCTACAGTTATTTAATTTTACACGGTTTCACTGGCTAGATAAGTTTTAAGTGTACTTTAAAAGTATGCCTAATATTTCGATACATAAAAAAATAATTATTATAGTCAAGGTATAAATCAATTTGTGGATGGATAAAACTTTGAACACAGAGACTAGAAACTGATATCTTTAGATGTTCCCCTCAATAAGTGCGGGGAAATTTTCAATTAGTGCGCAAAGCACAAAATGAGTGACTTTTATTATTATTATTTTGTATTTTATATTATTATTATTTGCTAACCAGACAGAGTCTAATTTTAATAATGGGAAAATATTGAAAAAAAAGTAATAATAGAAGAGACTTTTTAAAACTTTTAAAAACCTCAAACAGCATTTGATAGACATAGATCAGACATCACTAGAGGTATGCAAATGCACAAAGACTTACAAAATCAAACTTTGTGTTACTGCAAGATGTGTTGCAAAAAGAAGAAAAAAATGTGCTATTGATAAGCTTTCGCTTAAATAAGGAAAACTGTATGTAAGTTTGCAGTAATCAAATTATATTACAATAATCAAACGACGTAAATTTTTAATAATTAGCGTAATAGTAGTAAATAGGGTAACATAATTAGCCTAAAAAATGTACACTGCAAAAAAATGTTGATTTACAGTTTTTTTTTTTTTTAATGCAGTGTAGTAATTGTACATTATTACATTTTCTATTTATGTACGTTGAGTTTTACGTACAGTGGTGTTATAATTTTTTTTAATATTCAACACGTCAAACATTTAAAATTACTTAAATTTGCATTATATATTTTTATATTTCAAAAAAGATAAAAAGTTTATGCATAAAAAGAAATTTGGTTTTCTTAAAGAAAATCTACTGCTTTTTGATCTTTAGAAATTGGAAGTTTTATATTTATTGAATAGCTAATACTGATTCGATTAATGCAGTAATGTTGCTTGGTTATACTACTTTAGTTATTTAACTTATTTTAATTACCCCTTTTTTACATTATTATATAGGTATAGTGTGTAGCGGCCTGCCTAATGCAGTAAACATATATCTGTGTCCCGCGAGGGGAAAAAAAAAGATTGAATATGGCTGATTTAGAAGATTTGGTTTTGAAATCATATAAACTAATAGTTTTCCCGTGTTGTGACTATCCAACTGAGTGAAAAAAATGTCCAGGCCAGGATTCGAGCGAAGGACCTTCTGAGTAAGCTGCCAATGCTCTGCCAACCGAGCTATCCTGGACAAATCAGGCGACATAATTCACCCAGAGAACCTTATTGATTATGGCATCTGCTCTGATATCTGAATAAGCTCAACAGAATAAATCGCTGGTATTGGAAAATAACCAGATGTTATAATCAATAAGGTTCTCTAGGTGAATTGTGTTCGCCAAATTTGTCCAGGATAGCTCAGTTGGCAGAGCATTGTCAGCTTACGCCAAAGGTCCTTGGTTCGAATCCTGGCCTGGACATTTTTTTCACTCAGTTGGAAAATTACACTCGTGTGATTTATTTGTTAACTAGCCGCCACTGGCGACCAGTTTGGTCTCCCTTAAATGTATGTTAAACATTGCAACACGTTACATTTATTCATAATTTAATTTTCCCTTAATCCTTCGCCAAATCGGAAGATTCTAATAGACAAATCATGAATTTTTGCGATCATGGTAGCATTTCGCATATTTTTTGGGCACAAATGTCACATACGCACGTTGGCGCGATTCCCCCCCCCCCTCCCCCGCCAATTTGGCGAAAACTTTGTTATGGAAATTGTTGTTTATTTACTTTTATTTTTTATTTTAATTCTATAAATTATTTTTGATATGTATATCAATATTTATTTACAACAAACTATCATTTATTTATTTTTATTCTTTTTTTTAATTATGAGTATTTTTGTTAGCCGGGAGCAGATAATTCGCCAAATATCGTTCCCATCACCGTCATTCATACTACAATTAATTTAATTTTAAATTATAAACCTGTCACTCATTTCATTTAACACTGGTTAATAGTAATATACTATAATAGTAATATACTATATACTACAACACTGGTTAATAGTAATATAACTCAAATACGCTTGAAGCGTTGTCTTTTGATTTTCTAAAAGGCATTTATTTGTTCAGAAACGATTTTGCAGTAGGAGTAGGGGGAAGTATGATCATGCATATAAATAATCTCAAGCAACAAGTGCATCAATCTTGTTAAAGATCAATTTCTTAAAACCAGATATATACCAGCACTTAACTTCTCTGACCTTCATACAACAGATGACTTAATCGCTCGTCCGAAAAATTCAAATGGACCTTAGATCCGCCATTTAAGCGAAATCTACACCATTTCTTCCTCAAGATCAGGATTTCCACCCAAAGAAAAATGGTAATATCTATACGACCTTGGCAAGGTCATATGCAAGCTGCAGTTCGATGAAACAAAATAAGTAATACCTTAAAAACGATTGGGGAGGGAGGAAATCTCATCGTTTTGCAATGACTGACCTAGACCATGCGCGACTTCCCTCTCATCCAACACACAAGGTCATACTTGCTTGAGTTACCAATGCTGACAATTTTACCGGATTTCAAAAATCACGATTCTGGTAACTAAGTAGATCAAATGAGGCTTTACAGATAGTTCACTTTCCTTCAGGCACAGAGAATTGATTATTTATTTATTCAATATGTGGTTTAGAAATGCCATTAACTGAATTTATTTGATTTAATTATTGGAAAATATGACAACATAAAAATTACACAAGTATTGATCATTAAATTTCTCTGTAAGAACTCAAAAAGAGAAGACGATATTTGCAGTAAAAAAAAAAAAAAAAAAAAAAAAAAAAAATGCATTATTGCACATTTTCGAAGGCATTACCCCCCCCCCCCCCCCCTGGAGTATTCTATATAGTGGGTAGTGTGGCGTTTCTATTAGTTCCGCATAATTGGCCGGCTTTTAGGTAGATTTCGTAAGAAATACTACCTATTACATTCTCCCCTAAGTTGGAATTTTTGAAAAAATTTTGCAGATCTACGCCGATCATGACTTCCAGAACCCAAAACCACCCCCAGTTCAAAACTTTATCTATCTATCTATCTATCTATCTATCTATGTCACTTTTTTATGGACACGATAACTGCAACAATTCTGCACAAATCTCTTCCAAACTGATACATAAAATCAAGGGGCATAAAATCTCGGTCAAGTTCGTTAATGGGCAAAATCGAACCAGGGGAGGGGGGGCTTTATGTGAAAACAGGAAAAAAAAACCCATAATTTCCTAATTATGATACGTATCGAATCCGTTTAAAGTTATTATTACTTCTAGAAAAAGGGCCGAAAATGTATATATGACAGATTTTTGATATCATTAAAAATGGTCCCAAAGGGGGGGGGGGGGGGGGGTAGAAGAAAAAAATTCATAACTTCGTCAATTACCAAGATATCAAATCCGCTTAAATTTGTTGTAAATCTCCTTAAAATTATCTACAACTTTTTTATTGACAAGTTTTTTATAGGACCAACTCTTACGGCAAAAAAAAATAATTAAAAACAAAAAAAATCTCTGCTGGCTCCGCCTACAAGCAGTCGTGAAAACAGAAAAAACCCATAACTTCTTAATTGTATACATATCGAATCCGTTTAAAGTTATTATTACTTCTAGGAAAAGGGCCAAAAATTTATGTATGACAGATTTTTGATTTCATTAAAAATGCCTCCAAGAAGAGGGGAGGGGGGGAAATAGGGGTTTCAGAAGAAAAAAAATCATAACTTCGTCAATTCCCAAGATATCAAATCCGCTTAAATTTATTGTAAATTTTCTTAATTTTTATACTGACAAGTTTTTTATAGGACCAACTCTTACGGTAAAAAAAAATTAAAAACAAAAAAATCCCTGCTGGCTCCGCCTACAGGCAGAGGTATATTTCGAAGTGGGTGGTCCCAACCGCCACATCATGGCAAATAGGTCTTGCTTTTGCAATTCCCAATAAACAGGTGCCCTACGGTCTGCGTCTTCGAAATCTACCTGTGCTTGTAGGCCGAGCCGTCAGGGATATCTTTCGTTACATTTGGGTTTTCATTTGATCACACCTTTTTTTTTTTTTTTTTTTTTTTCGGGCTTTTAACACTTTGGGTTCAAAGGAACTAACACTAATTATTTTGAAATGTGAGAAACAGAAATATTTTAACCTCATTGGAGGACCCTTCCGGGGACTTATCTGGTGGGAAGGAAATATTGCGCAATGCCATGTTATCCTATGGGAGAAAATACTTATCCTTCTTGTTAAAGTGAATTTCAAAATTTCAACAATATATATATTTTTTCAGCACATACATAGGAAAATTCTCTATATAAGCTTAAAATATTTTTAAAATAATTTTGAGTATTTTAAAATGCGTGTTAAAGTTTTAAAAATTTCGAAAAGTATAAAAAGTAATCTTTGTCACTTTGGGTTAGAAAAAGGTATAAACATTTAGAGCTTATTATAGACAAAAGTTTTTTTTTTTTTTTTCCTCTCTATTTCGCGTAATTGAACAACTTTTGAAATTTAACCTATCCAATCAAAATCATCTTCGATTAAAAGTTTGGTTTAAAAATCTAACTCTGTACTTGTCGAGCTGCTAACATATGACCTAATTGGGTATTTGATCTCTGGATATAAGAGGATCACGTTGGATTGAGGGGAAGGGGAGGGGGGACAAGGTTTGCCGTAGCAGGGAAAGACGCAGGATTTTTGTAAATAACTTTGGACTTCAGTCTTGGAACAGTAAATTTGAATAAACGAATTAAAGGAATATGAAGTGGTACAAAAGTCCCCCCTTAAATATAAGGGTCCGACACATTAAAACGGCTATAACCCGAATCGTAATTCTTTTAGCCACGCCAAATTTGCCATGGATAAAAATAATCATTATAGAGAGGTTTCAGTCGGTTTTTCGGAGCTCCCCTCCTCAATTTTAGTATCAACTAAATATAAAGCCCGTTAAATTAAAACGAGTATAACTCGGGCCCTAATTAACGCAACCCGCCAGCATTTTATATGGATAAATATAAATGTGATAACAGGTAGTTGGCCTTTTTTATCGAAACCCCACAAAATTTTAGTGCAACACAAATACAAGGCCCCGACATATTCAAAAGACCTTAACTCCGATTCCAATTGATGTACCTTTTTTGTACGGATATGTTTGTAATCATTATGAAAAGGGAAATTTTAAGTGTTTTTATCGAAGCTCTCCAAATTTTTAATATAAAATAAATATGAGGGCCCGACATATTAAACGGCAAATTGATGCAACACTTCCAAATTTTATAGGAGTACATATAATTATTACAAAAATGAGAACTGTTTGTTTTTATTGAAGCCCCCCCCCCCAAAAAAAAAGTATAAAATAAATGAAAGTCCCGAAACATTGAAACGACTATAACTCGGGCCTTAATCCCTGTAGCCCCGCCATTTTCTATGCGGGTAAAAATATATTACAAGGAGAATTTTTTTTAATTGAAGCACCCTTCCCCCCCCCCCCCCAAAAAAAAAAAAATAATAATAATTTATATATGAGTCCGACACATTAAAACGGCTATAACTTAGGTTCTAATTTACGCAACCCGTCCAATTTGTATACGTATATACATAATTATTATGAGGAGACTTCCTCGAGTTTTTTTTTTTTTTTTCAATTCCCCTAAATTTTAGTATAAAATAAATATGTCCCGACACATTGAAACAAGTATAACTTGGATCTTAATTGTGGGTAATTAAAATATAAGGGCCCGACACATTAAAGCGGATATAACTTGGACATTAATTAACGTAACCAGTCCAATTTTTATAAGCGTATACATAATTATTATAAGAGGGAACTTTATTGGCTTTTCCCGAAAACCCTCAAAATTTGGTATAAAATAAATATATGGCCCGACTGGAGATGTAAAATTTCCGGAAATTTTGAAGTGGCGGAAAAAAAAAAGTTTTTTTTCCGTTTTTTTTCTGGAAATTTTGGAAAAATAGATTTCTTACAAATGTTTCTCAAAAATAAGTTACTTTTTCTTAAATGATATAAAATAATAAACATTTTTTAAATTTCTGCATACTGAAGAAAAATTTTTTTTTTTTCACTTTACATGAATATATTACAAAAAATAAAAATAAAAGTCAACTTTTAAAAGTTAGCCTCTCAGTCTCAGAATTTTCACAGTAGCTTTTCTTGCTTAATTTAACACCATTGTTTGTAATACATCATGTCTCTGTTGAAATGATTTTTCATTTGCATTTGTTCAATTACCAGTAGAGATAATAATAATAAAATAACGAAGAAAAAATATCTTATGAGTTTCAACCAGTATTACTGCAGTTTGAAAGCAAATTTAAATCCCCTCTACATTAGTATTGCTTTATATACACTGCAAAAAATAATTGTTGATTTTACAGTATAAAACTGGCACCCCAGCTGCCAGTATTATACCGTAAAATTAACAGTATGCGCGGTAGCGTATTACTGTGCTTGCGCGGCAGCGTATTACTGCTTATTTTACTGTTCAATACTGTTAATTTTACGGTATAATACTGGCAGCTGGGGTGCCAGTTTTATACTGTAAAATCAACAATTATTTTTTGCAGTGTATAAATGACGCTATTTTAAAGAAACAAATTATTGTAGTTGTGACATTATAAATATTATTATTTTTATATCTTTAATTGCTCAAAAATTGATAACAATATACAATATCACAATTTTACTGTCGTACGACTAGAATTTTCATTTATTGTGTATTTAGTTTTGGTACAGCTTTCCAGTCTAAACCTAAATCAACTCTATGTTTTGGTTTTAGTTTAAGTTTTAGATTCTTAATATGAAAGTAATATATATATGTATATGTGCATATTTCTTTAATGAAATTTATAAAACAGGTGGATTTTTTTAATACTTCGAAATATTTAGTTGAAAACAATTTTTATCAGAAAATTCTAAAATCATCACATTTCTGGAGGATTCAGAATGGAGATTGAAAAATATTCCGAATTTTTTGAAGGGTTCTATGTTTTAAGGTGAAGGAATTTTAAAGGATCCTTTGAAGGACTCAAGTTCTTCCTAAACTGCTTACATATCATATTTTTTATGTTAACATTTTCATGGGAGACACTGAACATTAAAAAACATAAAGAAAAAATATCAGAATGCAGCCATAATAACATTTTGAATATATTATTTTATAAATTAAATTTCAATTTTTCCAATTCGGAAAAATTGAAAAATAGCCCTTCGGAAAAAAACGGAAAAAACCCTTTTTTTCGAGCATTCCCATCTCTAGGCCCGACAAATTTAAACGGTTATAACTCGGACCTTAACTGATGTGGTCTCGTCAATTTTTGTTCGGGTAAACATAATCCTTATAAAGAGGGATTGCTGGAGGGTTTTTTACCAATCTGATTTTCTCGAAACTCTGTTTTACAAATCGGTACCAGGTAGAACTCGAGATTGGATCGAACGATTTGGTTGAAAGTTTCATGATTTTCTAGTAGATACTATTTTGTAGACCCTCACGGACGGGTTTTCCAATATCTGAATTGTAAATATTTTTTGCGCGATTTAAATCCGAAAATTTTTGCCCGAAATTGACAACTTGAACGACCGCCATTTTTTTCAGGATCTAAAAATTAATAAACCTGCTCGAGAAGGACTACAAAATATCGTAAATTTTAAGGTTTTTTTTTTTTTGTTACAGATAAGCAGATTTCGCGATTCATCTGGTACCGCGGAACGCTTCAATTTTTGCACACCCCTGTATCAAAGGCCCGCCAAAAGACCATTTTTCAAAAAATTCCAAATAAAAAATTGTTTTTAAAAGTACAAGATATGCTCTTTCATTTGCATAAAAAAAATCCATTATTATAACTGTATAATTGCGCTACAAAAAATCGCAAAAAAGTGGAGAAACTTTAGGGTTTTTAAGTTATAACATGCCTTAAGTAAGCTGTTTAAAATTACGCTATAATATTACATGCCTTTGGTAAGAGTTTTACTAAACATACTGATTGCTGTTTAAGTTTGTGTACATTGATACGTTCGAAAATTGTCTTGGGCGACCGTGTTTTGATTAAAAAGAAAAAAAAAATCCTCAGTTTATCTTACTTCTAGTTCATCATATTCTGATTTGACTTTTTAAACGCGCCTTAGGTTGCGGATCTTAGACACTTCTGTTTAAAAATCTTACCTTTCCCTAAATTTCATCCTGATGGCGCCCTTGCCTATCCAGCGGGGAATTCGTTTGAGGTTAAAATCCTTTATTTTTCTAATACTGGCACCATCAAAGAGTTAAATCCTGTGCCCGGATTCATCCTTCAACGGTTTTTCTTCAAGGTCGAGGATGTAATTTCGCTCTGTCTTACAAGTAAAGTTCAAAGGCTGAGGGGACTAACCAGCCATTTCACTGGCAAAGTCCACGAAAACCTGTCACACACAAATCCATGCGCAACCATGCTCATCTCCCCTAATAATTTCATCCCTTGTCCTTCTCTATGGTTCGTGTATCAAAGATAAAAATTTATTGACCTATTTAAATTTCAAAATACTCAGTTACTGAAAGGATCCTGCAACATCCAATGGGGAGATGAAGGTGGGGAGGTGAAGGGGGGAGGGACTTAGATTTTGAACTGTAACTTAATTTTCTATTTTTCTGATAATTTTGAGGGGGGGGAGGAAAGAGTAAAATTTATTGTCATGAGTAACTTAAAATTATTAAGCACTAAGGACTAAGTATTTTTCGCCAGGCGAGCTCTGCTCCCCTTAAGAGAGGGGAGGAACAGCCTCCATGAAAGAAAGAAAAACTTTTAATTTTCCAATTTAAAAAAAAAGTTGGTAGAAGCTTACTTTTGTATTTTTTTTAATTAATTTATTTATTTTATTTTATTTTTTTGTTTTTGTTTTGTTTTGTTATATTCTTATATTGTTTTTATTGATATTTGTTAAATGAATAGTCACATCTATAATAAAACAACACACCGATAATTACTGATTAAAGTACAGTTTTGAACAAATGGAATGGGATCTCTCATGGGGGAAGGGATGGTATTTTCCCTTGCTTTTCTTCACACCTATAAGTACAGCCGCGTTTTTTTTTTTTTTTTTAATAATTGCTTAATAGTAATAATATATTTTTAAAATTCAGTACAAACTTCAATGTTTCATTCAGTAATATTGAACAATCACTAAAATACTAACACTAATATTCTGAACCGAAAAATCTCATACCGTTGAAAGATAATTTAGAAAGTCTGCAAATAAAATTACGCATTTTGATTTCGCTTAACCCTTTGTAACTCAACCACTCCAATTTGAAAATTATGTTAAGAGTACATCATTTTAAACACGTAAAAAATAATTTAAAAAAAAAAAAAATTAGAACATAAAAAAAAATTATTGACTTAAAAAGGTTCTTTTGTTCACATTGGCAATAAACAAAAAATTACATACTTCTCACAAATATTGTCAATTTTTTAATACAAAATTGTAAAGTGCACGGACTTACTTTTGTAAAAAATATACCTCTGCAGCCATTCGAATTTGACAAAATTTACTAAGTTCATTTTAGCAATAACGATGCAAAACTGGCCAAACGATAATAAAACTTTGGCATGAAAAATTATCTCAGTATCGACGTCTGTTGAGAATTGTATTTATAACTGCTGTGTTGGGAGATAGCAGCAACAAATAAAATCGTCTTTTAAAACCCACTGTATAAGTGACATTGACTTTCGGGTATGTTGCAGATGTGCAACGCGGTGATACAAAGGGTTAAGGGGTCACAGGACTTTTAAAATGTCCAAAAAAAAAAGGGGGGGGGGATTACCATTTTTGTCGTTTTATATCTTAAAAGGTATCCATTACAAAAACACAATTTTTGAAGATGGTAATAGATACACGTTTCTTCTTTCATTTATGTATTTATTTCAGATCATAATGGGGAAAATTAGTTGTTAAGGTTTTTAAACTTGTGGAATCGCAGGTTACGCGCGTGGATAAAAGAATCTCTGCATGTAAAACGAAATTTTTGGTATATAATTATTACTTAAGAGTCTTGCAATTACACTGAACCTAAAAACGGGTTTATTTATAGCAGTTTTATGTTGAAAAACAGTATTTTGCTTATATGAATCTTTCAAAAGGTTTAGAAATATAACACCAAGAAAAACTATGTTTTCAACATAACAAAAATGAAAATTTAAATTTAAATTTACACAGCCTACCATATACTATATATTCTAAAAATTCCATGAAAAAAAATCGAAAAGTTTTTTAACTCTCTATCACGCAACGCCCCAAAACCACAACCACATTTTGAGAAAAATGACTTTAATTTACCCTCTTTGAAAATATTCCATATTTAACAACTATTAAGAGTCATTCATTTTGTTTTAAAGTGTTCAGAAATGATTAGACTTAAAAAAAAAAAATATATATATATATATATATATATATATATACACCCCCCCCCCCCTTCCCCAAAGATTGAATGTTTTGAAGGTTTAAAAGTTCTATGACCCTTTAACAGAACTTATTTTCTTCTAATAAACAAGTAATATAAAAACTTTTTTTTAAAGTCAATTCCTACTTAGGTCAAATAGAAATTTTTTTCCAGCGATCTACACGCTTCGCCACTGACGGTATTTATTCCTAAATTTATATCCAGCTAAATATCTTACATAAGAGAAATTTTTGAAATGTATAAAAAATTAAATAAAAAATAAATAGCTAAAATACCAAAAATTAATAGCTGGAAAAGTATTTCTCACAAAATTGTTAGACAAACTGCGTTAGAAAGTTAAAAAAATTGTATTTTTCTTGATATAAATTTAAAAATCTAATGATTATGCCGTTTTTCAAATATTGAATTTCAAAAATTACCAAACTTCACAATAAAGTGCCACAGCGATGTTACAGTTAACGATAATACAGTTTTTTTTTCAAATATTAATTAAATTTTATTATTTAATTTTATACTTCATTTCTGTTCAAAATTATAGACTCACTCCACATTTATAGTCTCCTTCGCCCGCGAGCCGCCTGACCTTCGTCTGTGAACAGCCCCATTATCTTTTTACGTGTGAAGGTGAGACTATAAATATGGAGTGAGTCTATACTTTTGAACAGAAATGAAATATAAAATTAAAATTAATTAATTAAATTTAATTAATGAATTAATATTTGAAAAAAACTGTATTAACATCAATTGTCATCCAGTACAAGTTTAAAAAAATTTATTTGAACTTGATAGGATGAATAGAAAATATTTTATTAACGATTGAAAATTTGAACAAGATATATAAATATATAGAGAGTGTGAGCTAATAGTAGGAATTGAAGAAAAACAGCCATAAGAACCCCCCATCGAGCATCGACCTCAATAAAGAATTCGCTAGAATTTATACAATAACATCCCAGATATGTAAAATTGTCTTTCTCCTCCACAAGAAATTAAACACTATAATTTCTTTAAAAAAAATATTGTTAGAGGTGCAATTTTCATTCCATCAGATAACAATAAAAACTTTTACAAAACAGACAAAAAATGTAATAGCGTTATAACCATTATTTATATTATAGAGAACTGAAAGTAATTGAAGGTAATTTGGTCGCACATAAAAAACATTCAAAATTAATTTCCATTATCATTGAGAAATTGCCAAGAGCAACAGTAATTTCCATCAAAAGCAAAATGTGGTGACATTCCAATGATTTCAATGTCATTGTCTTGTTTACAAATACTAATCACGCCTTTTTCAACTTATAGTTAGTTCTCTTCATTTAAAAACATTATGTAAAGAGTACTTTCAAGTTATAGTTACGAAAAGTGTTAGTTAGAAAAGTTATAGTGTTAGGAAAGGGTCTAATGATTTCCCTTAAAATTTACAATATTAGAAATGTCGATAGAGACTGGTAATCAAAATTGCCACCTGTCAGATTGTTATTTTTCTGAATCAGAAATTTTAGCATATGAAGCATAAAAACAAAAATTTTGGACCAAAAAAATCGGAACAAATTTAAACTTCAATAGTTTTTTTTTTTTTTTTTTTTTTTTTTTTTTTGGTTGTTCCTCTATGAGATTATTCAGAGAGAGATTATTATATAACGATGATGGGTAGAAATAGTATTAAACAGCAGAGAGCTTCTTTTCTGTTCCTTAATGCATCTGGTAAAATTTAACATAACACAGCTATAATACTTCATTTTATTTGAAGTGTTAAACTCTTTTTACATTTTTCTATAAATGTATTACATATATAATCGAATGTTCCCCAATAGTGGTGTTTCTAAAATCAGCTTAAATCTCTACTTAAATTCTTAGCCTTTAAAGGAAATAGAAATAGAGAAATGTTATTCTACTTCTTAATACTGAGTAAGAATACCTCTAAATTTTGTGCATTTAAGCATGAAAAGAAAATAGAAATTTTGTTGGTTGCATTAAGTTAGAAAATAGCATCTTTGGATTTAAGAAAAGCATTGCGAAAAAGATTTTTTTTTTTATCCTTAATTTATTCAGCTAAATATCTAATAGTAATCGGCCAACCGAATTATTCGGCAAGAGGGCCAAATACCGAATAGTGGCCGAATATTCGTAACATCCCCAATATATATATAATAAATTGTTGCATAACAGGCGCAAAAGCACAACACATAACATATGCAACAAGCATATAGTTACTCAAAAATTTGAATTTTATGAAAGAAGGTGTATATAAAACTTTTATATAACTATTAACTATAAACACCAACATTATAACATAAAAACTACACCGGCGAAAGACAGTCTGTTTCTCATCAGTGAACGGACAGACAGAATTAACTATCACCCCTCCTCACTATAAACTTGTAGGTTTCGAAACACGAGTTAACCTTGCATTCAAAACAAAACTGTCTTTTAAAAAAAATATATATATATATATATATATATATATATATATATATATTAATAGCAAATTAAAATACAATTGAAAAGTTACTTTAATGTGTTTTCTATTATAAAAGTAACTTTTGAATTGTATTTTAATTTGCTATTAATATGTTGTTTTTTTTTCTCCAAACATGCATCTCTTCTTTACATCTAATAAATTTAGAATGCAACTGGTCGGCCGGTCATTCATATCTTCTTCTGACGTTCAAGATGGTGAACCCACGTTTCGAGGTCCTCTGAGGACAAAATTCAAACCCATGTCACGTGTAGTGAGAGACAGAAAAAACGGACTAACAAACTCAAATTCTTTATTCCCTCCCGGACCACCTTTATGTAACGTCATCAGGTTAACGGCCATTCGCGATCGAGGATGTCATCCGGCCAGTTTTCATGAATCGCATACCATCGTAGGGCGGGTTTCTCGATTGAGTAGATTCACAGACAGATTAAGTCAAATCATCTTAAAAGATATGGCAGCATTATTTGAAAATGGAAAAGACGCCAAGACGAGATAATGGGATAGCATCTAATAATTGCAATTAGAGCGCAAAATGTGTTTTTTTCCTCGACAGTATACTTCTGCGGCCCAACAAAGGTAGTTTTCGGCCAGGATTACCTTTTTTAAAGAATTCAAAGTCAGATATATAAGCTGCGAATGAGAATTCAGAATTTTCTAATAAGAGTAAAAAAATCCAAACACATAAAAAATACTATTAAATAGGTAATACAGTGGCTGTTCGCACATTTTTTAGACAAATTTGTTTGGTGTTATTAAAAAAAAAAAAAAAAAAAAAAAAAATCGTCTGCATACAGAAATTATTTTTCACAGCTAATATGTTTTTTTGAAAATGTTCTGAAATTTTTGTTTACATGCAAAATGGCGCTTTTCAGAACCGATGGGTGGAAGGCTATATTTCTGCACTTTCCGAAGAGAATTATTCGTATTTATATTAAAATCATTAAAATTACAGACATTACATTACACTTTCATAAAACATTAAAAACATATTAAAATTGGACGTTTCGGATTTACATGAAAATCCCTCTTCAACAAACATTTTTCTTAACGTAAGTCACAGTTCAAAAATATCAACAAATAGAAAATGCAACGTTGATACGATGCACGCACAAAGGGGGAGGGGGGGGGGCATACAATAAAATACTTTTATATCGCGATCAACATGCAAGTGCAAAATACCTAAGTCGAAAGACGCGGTTCGCAATTATTTATCATGTTAACTTGGCTGCTTTAAAAAAGGCATAAAAGTAAAGATTGTTTTCTTTAAAAAAAACACGCTTTTTACGAGTGTATTTAAAAATAGAAATACTGTTAAAAATTTACTTTAAATTTCATGTTTTTTATATGTCGCATTCCCATAATAAAAGCCATATATTAAAAAGGTTCAAAATTAATGGATTATTAATTTAAAAAAAAATCATCTTAGTTATTTTTAGGCTATGGTAACAGGGAAGAAAAAAAAGCATTTTTATATTACTACAAATGTTAATTTACATTATTGCAACAAACATTTATTGTTGAGTCACATGGTAATAAATTAATTTTCAGTTATGATTTTTTTTTCAACTATTTAGGATTTCTAAATTGTTTTCTCAACATATACAGTATAATCAAAATTTAATTAAAATTCCTGTATTAATTTATAATTAAGTTCTAAAAATATGAAGATATTGTACTGTCATCGGGAATAGACACTGTACATAATTTCTAGAACCCTAGCACATCCAACAGCGAGTGAAATATCGGTTACAAAATCTATCTTTAAATACACTAACCAAGTCAAATAAAAGCGTGTAAAAACTGAAAATAATAAACTTTCTTGAAAAATCAGTACCCTTCGTTCTCGTGGAAAATTGACCCCATAAAATCATTTCCAAAGGAAAACAAGTTGGAAATTGTACGTCAAACGTTACAAACGAGGTGCGTTCGTACGCACGTTTTAGAATTAAATTCATGATATCCCGTGCGTAGAACGGGTTAAACAGCTAGTTAAGTATATATTTTATGACACTGTTCATACAAATATCTTAACTAGTTATATAAATATTCAGATATATATGTATCAGCTAGTTATATAAATATTCAGATCTTGATGATTTTTAATTCTGTGAAATGAATTATATCGTCTGCAGATTAATTTCTGTCATAAAATAAGCAGCTCGGTCGCTTGACGATTTAACATCCATCGGAAGCTCCTATAACAAAAAAGCACCGATATAAAAAAAAAATCAAATTTCTTAATAAATATTTTTATTAATATCTCCTAAAGTTTTGATTCGATTTTAATAAAATTTGAAATGTCTCGACAAAATTCTGCAAAGATAATATATTTTAAATTGCAAACCATTTGGTTGGGTAGTTTTTGCGTTGTTATATGCGGACAGACAGACAGACGGACGGACAGACAGACAGACGGACGGACAGACGGACGGACCAAACGACGACTATAGGTGCTACGTATTTATATAATTACGAACGCACCTAATAAGAAATGATTATACTGCTCAAGGATTTAGCGTTCGCTGTAACAGATGCATAAATATAATGTGTACAGTAGCAAAGTTTAGTATGTAAAAACAAATGATGGGACTAGAGCAAAAGTAGATAGATATTATGATCAGATGGGGATACCTTTGGGCTGAAAGAGAACATCATAACCTTCTACAGCCAATTTATCTAGATTATCTGGAACATTAAAAGGTAGCCCGAGGAATAATGAATGGAATATATTATCTCTTTGATAACAGAGGGCAAACCGTCTGGCAAAACTGGAAAGGCAAAACAGAATATGAAATGATCAACAGAACAAGAACTTTATTACACTGCAAAAAAGAAGTATGGATTTTACAGTATAATACTGGCATCCCAGCTGCCAGTGTTATTGTATTATACCGTAAAATTAACGGTATAATACTGGCAGATGGGGTGCTAGTATTATACTGTAAAATCAACTTTTTTTTTTTTTTTTTTTTTTTTTGGTAGTGTAGAAAACCACATCGCTAGGACAATTTTGTTTTTTAAACATTTTTTTTAATCTTGGTGAGAGACATAATTTTAGAGTTAGGTTCTAGTTTTAAGCATTTTGGGTTTAGGTTGATTTCAAGTTAAAGTAATTCGGGTTCATTTAGGGTAGCAAGTCAAAGAAAATAGTTCCTGGGGGTTCGGAATGAATTGTGGCTCCACGAAAATTGTTCTGTTGCCTTCCGTTCAGGCGATTTCTAAAGCAAGCCGCCAAACTTTTAATTCATCGGCTTTGAAAAAAAATTAACTATGTAGAAAATTCCCCTTCAGGAATTCCCGTTAATAAACGTAAATATACGCGAATTCTTTTGTGTAACCCTGTATAGATAGAATTTATACACACCAAGTAACATGCAAAAAATTAGTTAAATTTAAAAACGCAGTTCCAGCAATTATCACTCGTAGACAGTATTATAACCGAATTATTTTGAGTGTCCCTGTAAATGAACGATAAATGCTATGCCTACCATATTCGACATTAAGCATTTTGTTGTGCATCTCAGTGATGTATATTAATTTCAACATGTTTGAAGTAGCGTAAAACCATTAAAATACTTGTAAATGATTGTTCCTCAAACCATAATGTAACGAAATTCCTTTGAGTGGCTCTGTAAACTAACTATAAATACTACACACTTCATTTTCAATAGCGAACATGCCATAGTAAACCTCAATAACATAGAAATTACATGGCTATCGAAGTATACTTATGCGAGTTAGAGCACTGCCAAGCAAATCGAAGTCGAACACTGTTAAAGCACGTTGAGAAGTGTTAAAAGGATTAATTAGTCTTCATACGATTCTACGGTTAATATACAGATTAATATTTTATTATCTAAAGGTGGTGTACATCTCAATTCCCAATGGTTTAAAAACATATTAACAAAAATAGAATTTTTAGTAGAAAGCTCACTTTTTTGGCAAATTCAGGGGGTTATGCTGTAAAAGTATTTAATTAGAAGGCTAGCATTAAATCCTAAAGAAAATAATATTATAATTAACATACATTTGTGTCATAAAAACAACTAAACACTACTGTAAACCACACATGAAACGAAAACAAAACAAACCCGAATAGCACGGAAAAGGAGAATTTAAGAAAGTAAATTGACTTTTTAAGTAAGTCACTGATGTGCAGAACCAAGATAAAACTACAAAAGCGAGAGCGCTTTGCGAACAGGTGAAAACTGAGAGCAGCAAAGCATTCAACCGAAAATACTAGCATCTTCTAAGTCTATCAACCCTAGAAAAACACGAGCGAAAGGGCGATGCGGCTCATTACACCTGATGGTCCTCATTCAAACAAATCAAAAGCCCGCAGTAAAAAAAGAAGGGAAAAAAAAGTGTGTTCTGTGTTCTCGTGTTCTCTCCCCTCCCCTCCTATTTTCTCCATAAAACAAAATTTTAAAATAACAAACATGGATTCATTTTTACATGGTAAAGAAATTTAATGGCAGCAACTCTTACAATTCGGTTTGCGGTTGTTCAGACATTTGTGCTGTTGAAGTTTGATGATGAATTTGGACTCTTCATCGAAATTAGGGAACACGCATTTCACCATTGTTTGATTGAATCCCTCCTTGACCCCTTAAACGGCCTTTGATCCTTCTTTTTCGCTGTTCAGCTGGATAAGTCAGCTCCTTGGATGCGAAGCGTCCTTCCCTGCACGAACACTTGATGTACAACTCAACTACGCAAAACTCCCCCCCCCCCCTCTTGAAATTTAGCATAAATATATTAGTACGAGTTATTTGTTATATGTTAATGTATTTCAATGCTAGTAAATGCCAGATAATTTTATATTAATGATTTCATTAATTTCATCCCCATTTGAATTGTAAGAGTTACAGCCGATGGTCCGCCTTGATTACTGTCAAGGTCGGCCATAATAACTTTTACAAATTTCGTTGCTGTTCATATCTTAAAAATTCCCATTTAAACATTACAATTTTCAAAAATCGGATAAACATATTTCAGCTTATGATTTTACATATGCAGATTACAGGCCTGATTATCACAAAGTCAAACGGGGCAACTCCCTAGCCCCCCCCCCCTTCCCCTCAGAGATAAATTCGGTATGTATTTTTTCTTGAAATGAGCACAATACGATTGAGACTACAAAAATATCACACGGGGTCTCAACTGGAACTTTGCCCCAGGGCCCCATGTAGGGTTAATTGGGCCTTGGTAGGATAGGATTCAAATGATAGAAATAGTTTATACAATACCAGAATAATAATATGTGATTCAGCATGTACATTTTCCATATTAGGAACGGGGAGAGGAGTGTACATATTTCGTTCGATTTCTAATGTGTAAAAGTATTTTTTTTACAAAGTGAGTTTTATAAAATATTTTCATATGAAAAAAAAAAAAATTACAAAAGACAGATTTATCGAAATAGAGAACTTTGGAAGACATATTTAGGGTACATACAGACTTGAGAAGAAAAAGTCCAAGGAGTCTAGTAAAATTCTAAAGAGTACAAGAATTTTAAAGGACTTACAGTATTTTTTCATGTAAACCATTCCCTCGTGTAACATGCGCACCCATTCTAATTTTTAATACCTCATTTAAAAAGAGAAAACTGATTTCATTCTTTTAAAATCTAATAGCTAGTGCTAAAATTACACAGTATTTACAATGCATTGCTTACTGGTTTCGTAAATTTGAATAAAACATTGCCAGCAAACTATTTTATGCAGTGACGACCAATGGCCAGTCAAATCGCAAATACTCATCAAGTATCAGATGCACCTGGATTTTAAAAGTAAATTTTGAAGGGAAAAACCACATGGCATATTAAAAAAAAATAATAATAAACAGTAACTTAACTTTTTTTATTAGAATGATAGTAATCACTTGAACAACATTTGTAAACATGAGAATATTTTTATTTTGCTTTCTTTAAAGGTCTATCTTTTTCATGCATTCTTAAGCAGTATTGTTCATCTCTTGTAATACATGTTTCCATTTTCTACTCTTGTATACTCCAATTAAATTATTGTTCAACTCTAAAATATAATTTGCGATAATTTAAGGAGATTTTAAGAAGTATTTTGTTTATTTAAGAAGTTTCTAAGTACTCCTTGAAAACTTTTTCATTTCTAAGGAGTTTCTAAGTAGTCTAAGGAATCTTTATGAACCTTGCATATTTTACGGATTGATTACAATTTCCTACATGAAATATCAGAAAGTTAATAAGCCTAATCCAGCAGCAGGTGGTTAACTCAAAACAAAAATTACATTTTTATTACACGATACTAATTTAGCATCGTACGCTGTTATTAAATTTTTTTTATTATTATTTTTAATTCTGCACCAGTAAACAGATCCTTTCGCCGGTACTCCCGGAAAATATCAAATTAAAATAGAATTATCAATATGAAAAGAATTCTTAAGCTCACTAATTGGCAAATCATTAAAGATATAATGCAGAGTGTAATAAGATGATGCAAAAAGGCGTTCTCTTTTCATTTCATCTTCTTTTCAAGATGTTCCACAATAAGCTACAGAATATTGATCTAAAAAAGAAACTTCAAATAAATACTTCTTTTAGAAATGAAGAAAAGGGACAGATGATAACGCAAAGAAAGACAAGCCAACAAAAAGATGTTGGTAGTTCTTAGTCCAATGAAACAACCTTTGAAGATATATCATCAATGCATGAACTGATATTGCAGAACTCAACAGGCAATATTTTTAGAACATAACAACAAAAAAGAATGGCTGCAAGCTTCGAACCTTACTATACACAGTTAAGGATTGGTGCAGTTAATCCTTGAATACATTTCATTGCGTAATAATTACCGACAAAAGGCACGGTATTTTGTAGATGAACATCTATTTATCTAGAATAGAAAACGAAACCACCCTATTATGACTTTCAACTAATAAGATCAATGCGCTTTAATTATTTTGGAATTCCAGATATTCAAGAACCCAATTCACAATGGTTAGCAACCTAACATTTGAAAACATCTGACACTAATGAATAATTCGGCAAAATTGTATTATTCCGCATGTTAAATTAAATCGTTAAATATTTTTTTATCCATCCACTATTCCACGAGGCAAATTTTAAACGGAAGTATTTTTCAACATTTTGCTTGTCAGCAATTTATTTGGGTGGTTTCTTCTTGATATAATCTTGCTAAGGGCTGTGGTTTTTCTATTATACTTAATATCAGCTATATGCTCCTTTTATCTGTAACTAAATTTCCTGCTGGTCATGCCAATGTAGTAATTCTTAGATCAGTCTTCTTTAATTTTAAGATACACGATATTAATAAATTAATCATGGATATCGCCAATAATGAGAAACCAGAAAAAAAAGTTGATTCACAAAAATACAAACTTTATACTCTTCAATATTATCCAAGCTTTTCTGAAAATTTAAAATACCGCCTTAAACGTTTCAATATCTGCTTAATAGCCAAACCCCCTCAGAAATTAAAGAATACCATTTGCAGTAAAATTGACCCAATTAATTTTGAGAATTATTCAGAAGTATAAAAAATACCTTTTACTAAAGAAGACTGATTACTATTGGATTACTATATTGGAAGAATGAATTAATAATGGTACGACCAGTTGGAAGTTTAGTTACAGAAAAAAGAAGCATATATAGCTGATATTAAGTATAATAATAATAATAAAAAACACAGCCCAAGTAAGATTATATCAAGAAGGAACCATCCAAATAAATTTCTATGAAAGTAAAATAATTTTCCCCTCTAGTCTATACTATCCATCCATAATAAGAGAAACCATAGAGATACTAACACGTAAAAATACAATATGTAAGGATGCAGCATCTTTTAATTTACTGAAAATGTGGCTCGAGTTACTCCATGGTTACAGATATGAAAATAAATAACCAAGTAAAAATAAAAGATAACGTGCGTAATTTTTAAATACATGAAAATTAAAGGATAGCATTTTAAATAATAACTTCAAAGACCGTGCAATTATGGAATATTCTCATTTGTTTTTTGAAAATGGTTCGGAGTGAGCCGAAACATGTCAAACAACCTAATAAAAGTTATTTTACTGTGTATTTATTATGTTGTTAAGTTACACCTTTTAGCATTTAAAAGAGATAAGAATTATATTAGAGATTTCTCTGGGAACAAAGTGACGTCCTATTTGAAATGAAACGGGAATTTTCAAATATGTTTTTAAAGGAGCATAAATCTATTTTATACATTAATAATACAAGGATCAGTAAGTATAGGAAGTAGATGAATTTCACGCCATCTTTAAAACGAAAAATTGAAATATTTGTTTAACTGTACTAATTATTAAGTATGAAAATATCAGTTACATACAGATGAGAGTTTTTTGCCAAAATTCATATGATTATCAGGAAAAGAAAAATAAACACGAATCTATCATAATTAAAATCTGATCGTCTGTTTGTATTTCGCATTATCGAACGCAACGCGATTTAGTTAACAACCGGTTATCATTGATCCGAGGATGTCATATATACTCTCAGAATTTAAAATTTTAAATTAAATTCCAATATATTTAAAAAAATGTAAATGTTAAACAAATTTATCTAAAAACGGCAACTAAATTACTCCATTTTTGTGGACAAAAAGGAGAAATAAAACGGATTAATATATTTTTCACGCTATTTTCTCATTAAAACTGCAAAAATAATTTATTTTAATTTTAATAGATGGTGAAAACAAAATCTTGATTACAGCAAACTTTTTGAAAAATAAAAACATATTTTCAAATATTCAAACTTTATGAATCAAGTTATTCTGCAGAACAAAAATCGTCTGTCAACATATTGTCATTTAGGAATCAAAATTTGTTTCAGCTATCGACTAAACCAAGGAGGCAAATTTAAGCTCCTTTTGCATTTAGGTGTACAAATTATTGCTCCCTATTCACAAGAATTTAATTTAAAGTAAAAGCATACTATTTCCAATTAATTATTTTTAAAGGCTGTTAAAACGTTTCACAAAGTTGTTAAAGGTAAAATGGTTTGTCAGGTAAAATTGACATTTGATTTTATCCAATTCGTCGATTTCCACGATTTTATTTAGCCTTCCTTTTTACATTGGTTGCAGTTTCATTTTCGAGATTATTTGGCACAAAATTTAACCTTTATAAAACTGAGTTATGTCAAGGTCCCTATAACAAAGAAATACCGTATTGTCTTCTATGAAATGTGATAAATGATTAATTATTTATTTACTTTTTTAATTATCGGGAGTGAAATATTTGCTTAATTAATGCATTTATTCTTCTTTCAATGTTACGTGAACAAAGTCACGGGTAACAGCTAGTTTCGATAAATTTTAGTTCGAGTAATTAAATTCAAATTTCACATTGCTAGATCTTTCTTTTTTGCATTAAGCTTAATGTTTTATCATTATTGATTGAAAGTGCATATATAATAACTTAGAGAATACTGAATTTAAGTACTTTATTTTGAATTTTGATCGATTGTTTTTCTTAAAGTATCAAAGTATCACAACTCCGTGAGTTTTATTCGTAAAGGAATGAGATTTTTACTGCTTTACTGTTCAGAATATTATGGAGATTTTTATCATTTCTTTTTTTTATAACTTATAGGAGCCACGTACCGTATACAAAGTTTAAAAGTAACTTTCTGAAATCTAAAGGCAGGACTATTTCATCAATATAATTACTACCTTATTTTGAATGCTTTTGCAATTGAAATTGCACACGTCTCTCCAACAGATAAAAAAATTGAAGAGCGTTTCAATCTTTCTGGGACACCGTTACATAAAAGGGTAAAGTGGCAGACAGCATGCTTATTCCCCCCCCCCCCCCCCCATTTTCCTCCCTAAGGACAAGAAGGGTGTGAAGGACGATGAGAGACGAGGTGAGTAAAGGAAGTGTGAATTCCCCTAATAACTCTAGGTTCGTTGAGATAAGATTTTCGCTTAAAAATATACAATCCCACAAATTCGAGCGTCTACGCTGCCGAAGGCAATGAACCCCCCCCCCCCCCCCCAACACTAAATTTCTCCTGGAGAAAAATGTCTGAATTGCCCCGATTTTAGGTATATTTATGTTTATTACCCCGGGCCCGGGCAACGCCGGGCAGGTCAACTAGCAATAAATATTTTCAACAAATAACCAGTCACATAAAAATGCTGTAATTTTTAATTGTTTCAATAAAAGGAAGTAGGGGAGGTTAAAAAAAATAATTAAAGGAAAATTAAATTTTTATTTGAACACTCGAAATATCTATCGGGAAAATGCAGAGAGGTATTTGATTCGAGTCTGAATGGGACTTAGCCGAAATTAGCTGAAATGTCGGGGCACTATAAGAAAAGGGCACCCAGTCTAAACTTTAGTTCCATTGTTTCTCAACACTCACAAAACAGTGATTCAAGATAAAAGATTATTTTTAACAATAAGTAATTTGTTGGAAGAGAACAACAACAGGTAACGAATGGGGCTTTTTCATCACCATTTCTGAGATAACAATTAAGATCCCTCATTCAAAAGGTTCTAAAAAATACAACACATAGAAAAAAACGAACACGCGACAACCTGCTGTGACACTTGTTAAATGCCGTCCTTGATTTCTAATCGCGAACTTTGTACGAACAACTGCCACAGAAAACTATTTGGCACTTTCAACATTTTTTTCTGCTAACAATTTATCTTTCTTTAAAAGCGAAACAGCCAGGTGAATTAGCGAAGCTGCAGATATATGTAGATTAAAAAAAAAAAAAAAAAAAAAAAATCACAAAAGAATGCAAAGAGCTTTCTTCTTGAATGAAACTCTTGTCTGAACTAAAGAATATCTGTCCTATGGCAGGGAACAGCACAATGGGTACACTCAACAGCTGATGGGATCTCACAAAAAGCAAGCAATTTGCATGGTAAGCCCATTCCTGCAGCTAAGAAGCTGTCTTGCTTTCCTTCCACTCTTTAAAAGGTTAAGGCAATTCAAGTTCAAATAATTGTAATCTTATTTTCAGCCGCCGAAAATTAAGCGGGTCTGCTTACAATACCAAATTACCCCTTCCAAAAGTATTGCAATCACACTTAGTTGCACAATACATTATATAACATAACAATGAGTCTACCTCAGTGGTACAGATTTTCAAGATGTTTTTCAGTTTGTTTATCATGGCAACAGAAGAAATATGGACTTTAACGCTTTCGCGATGAGCATCCTTTACAGAATTTTTAATCTTATCACCAGTAAATTCTAAGAGAAATTTTTATCCAATTTAATCGCAGAAATTTTGTGATGAAATCAATCAAAAAAAAATCCCCCTCAAAATTACTGCTAGGAATAATTAAGGATTTTGAGCACGCCTGTGCGTTACACGTATATGCGACGCTCATCGCGAAGAGATTAAAATGTAAACCTATTAATTGATAATAAAATGGGTGTATTCATATCGAGAAAGACGATAACAAGTATGTCTGAAAAAAATTACTTACGTATACTTCTCAGAATGAAAACTTTTATGTAAGCAAATCAAAATATTAATTAAAGTTCTGCCAATAGATGGCGTTATATTTTAGAGCAGAAAATGCATAAAAAAACTCAAGCAGTTACAAAGATTTATTTTGAGCAATCCATTACTATATTTTCAACGGGTGTGCTCTTTGCAGCTCAATCACATTCGAATGGCATACTCATTTTCAGTTCATGTATTTTGCTAACATCGGACACCCTGCCTGGACGCCAGCCGTGAGGTGTATGGGTCCAATGTCCAAAGTATGTATTTTGTTAATATTGGGTTGTAATACTTTATTACATGCACACATATTAAAGTATCGTAATGGACAAAACTCTACAAATTAGAAGCAAAATTCCTGGTCGCCAATCGTTATAGTATATTATTTCTGTTGTCAACATCCCTTTTTCTATGAACTTACGAAACGCACAACAACGAATGAGGTATTAATCTAAAGGTTTTTGAAGCGGTTTCTGACATAGTACACTCACACTTCGTTAAAACATGTTTTTTGATTAAAAATTGCTTTTAATTTTAATTTTACTAATTTTAATTTTTACTTTTGATTGTAATTAAAATTGAAATCGGTATTGTTTTCATAAATGAAATGAAAGGGTTTTCTTCAAATTAGTGTTGCCATAAAAATAAAATACCGTATTATATGATGCTGAACAATGATTAGGAGAAAAAAAAAAGTTCAAAAAAGATAAAGTATGATTTCTACGCACGGGTTTATTTTATATTTGTGGTTAAAAAGCAAAATTGAGATGCTTAGCAGAAAAAGACACCATCGATAGATCGAAGTAGTGATATTTCACGTGTAGAATAAAAGGTATGCTTTGTTATATTAGATTAAATTGTATTTTAAATGCGTTCCATTTATTACTTACCCATCATACTATGCAAAAATTTAGTTAAACTTAAAAAAGCAAACTAATGTTCAAAACGCACTTATCATACATAGACTGTAATTATTGCACGTATAGTGTCGTATACAGATATCTTTTGTATCCCTGTTAAATGAATGATAAACGAAATGCACACCATACTTTTAAGTGAGCAATTTATAGTGTGTACCTCAGTAATGCATAGAAACTTTATTATGTTTGAAATAGTGAAACATCATTAAATTACACTGCAAACAATTTTCCCCCGTAGTACCATGTGCAACAGAATTGTTTTATTTGACCCTGTGAATGAATAATATATGCCTTGCACCCCATATTCTACAAAAGCATGTTTTAGTGCGCTTCATAATAGTATATCAATTTCATCAGGTTTTAAATGACGTAGCATTATCAAAATGCACTTGAAACGATTATTTCCCATTGACTGTAAATGTAACGGAATACTTTTGACTGTCCCTGTAAAAAGAACTATAAGCTCGACACACTTCAGTTGAAATAGGGATCATGCTATAGTAAACGACAGTAACATACAAAAATTTCAGGGCAATCCGAGCATATTTACACGAGTTAGAGCACGGACAGATGACAGACAAACCGAAGTTATAAACACTTTTCAACTAGGTTGGAAAATGTTAAAAAGCAAGCTATGTATAACATTTTACTCATGTTTTAGTTTATATACAACGTTTATAAAAGAATAAAAAAATACATCTTAAATCCTAAAAAATAAAACATCCCCAGTTTTTTTTTGTCTTCATTTAACGCAACAAAAAAGGTTGCAAATAAATCTTGAAACTCCTGTTTTGAACAGTCCGTTTCAGTACGCCATATATCAGAATAGAACTGAAGAAATATAAAAATGCTGAGGCGTAAAATTAATGATAAAATCTTCAAAGAAAAAAAGAATTAAAACTGCAGCTTTAAATGTATAAGAGAGGAAAGTAACGGATAAAGTCTTTGACCGCACATAGGTAAATCCAATGAGTCAGATTTTGAATGAAATAGATAAGATCATCACGTACAAGAGTACTCTGAACTTTACTTGCGAAATGAGGGTGTACCTCCGGTCAAAGCAGCAAAACGAACGACAGCTACAAGGCTAAACAATATGACACACTCTCATCAGCAATCCCGTAGTTTACAAAATCCGCCCCCATAATAACGACTGCTTTAATTAAAAAGCAATCCGCTCTTCGATGAGATTCAACTGCTTCTCAAGATAGCAACGACTGTCTTAATTTAAATGGTCACTGAAATGCACAAGCGAGAAAATTACAGCTCATCGGATGTTCAGTCATGAAAATGCAAATAAAGTCCAAATTAGGGCCTGCCTAGGGGAAGCCCTCGCTCTTATAAGGTCTGGACAAAACAAGTATGACTAATGCCCCCGTGTGGGCCGCTGCTGGCGACACTGTGGGCCGCAACCCTAATGGCCAAGGGCAAACGGACACCTACGGTTCGGTATGGATTGCGACAGGTTTTATAGCTGCGCAGCTAGAAAAAGTGCTTCCGTTAAACTGTTTTGGACCAAAAGGTTTGAATTAATAACACTTACATAAAGAGCAGTTTGCCGAAGATTAAATTTATAACCCGAATTTAAGTTTAAATAAAGCCACCTCCCCGCCCACAATTCTCTTATACTGCTACATCGAATGTAAAAAGTACTTTCCGTAATGTGAAAATAGAAATTTTTTATCGTAATAAGAAAGGGAAACTGATATTTACTTTTTTTTTTTTTTTTTTTTTTTTTCATTATTTAAACGGAAAAGGAATAGAAAGTAGATTTATTGATCATTAATTTTCACAAATCTTTTACAAAGTATTTGAATAGTATAAAAATATTACATATATAATTGCGAAAACTTCGACTTCATTTGATCAGAAGACAAAAATGGCAGTTATTAAAACGAACACTACCAACCCGATGCTGCATTTTTTTTTCTTATTGGGGTGGGGGGAGATAAATCAAATTTAATTCAACGTTTAAAAAAGATTTATAATATTAACTACATTATGAATTGAAAACTACAAAAGTTACGTGATTTTGATGCAAATATAGTAGAATGCCTTTTTGGAAAACGAAAACATACGGGCAATAAAATTCCATTATTCGAGAGGATTTTGGATAAAATTTTGGAGAGCTTGTCATTATTGGCAAGCTTTGTTTACTTATCTAAGTCGTCTAGCCGAATTCTTCCAAAGACGTTTAAAATACATGTTGTCTTTCGTCTTGGACGTTGCTAAATGTTTCTTAAGTGTTGCTGTGGTTTGGACAAAAACTTTTAATCCGAGCATATGTTATATACGTACGTTCAAACTCTATGCTCAAAACTCCATGTTCTATCAGTGTCCATTCATTTACAATTTAAACAAATTCGAAAAATATCATTTCATACAGTATACGGATCAACAATATTAAAATCTTTCAGCTTTTTGATAATAATTTTAGTAAATGTGAAATTAAGTCATAATAATTTTCTTCACATTGAAAAAAAAAAAAAAAAAAAAGAAAAGAAAATATAAACTGAAAATCATTAAATCGATTTATTCAAAAGAAACAAAAATAAATTGTTCACCGTTTTGGATAGCAGACGATATCTCCATATTTTCTCCTTTCTATACTTTTTTTTCTTTTTCTTCAGAAAAATGGAATAATTTAGTTGCTATCTTTAGAGAAACTTCATTAAAAGTAACAAAATATTAATTTGTCGGAAACTAATTCAGATTTTAAAATTCTGAAAGAATTTTAAAAATTCCTTCCATGAGAATGTCATCCTTTAATATTAGCCTTCACCAGGAAAATGATGGTAAATCAGGGGAATGATGAGGATTAAAAATATTAATTTTTCAAAAACACACCTTCGGAACACTGCATCAGACAATAGTGGCCAAAATTATGGAAACCTTTTGAAAAAACTCTATTTCAAAAGTTTGATAGTTTATAAAGTCACTTAATTTTGAAGTAAGGCCATAAAGTTTTATATTAATTGAAGGATAATTTTATCCAGAATATGATGCAGTAATTGTCAAAAAGATATTTCTATTTAAATAGCAGTGGTCAAAAGAAAAACATATAGAGAAAATTAGGAATACAAAAGAATTCTCCAAGTAGGCTCATTCGTATTAGAGTACACTTTGGCGTTAATAGCAGCCTTAAAATGCCTTCCAATGGAGTGAACAAGTTTATTTCTGTGACTGTTTTAATATGAAACCAAGATTCAGTTATTGTTTCTGCTAATAAGAACTAATTGCAGAGTTATTTTCGACAAATACGTTTAATTTAGCTGTCTCCAAAGAATTTCAATTGAGTTAAGGTCTGGTATATTCTCAGGCCATTCCAGTTGTGGGATGTGATTACCTTGAAACCACTTTTTGCATACTGCAGCAACATGACACGAAGCTAAATTTTGTTGAAATAAAAATACTTCATTATCTTGGAAAACACATACAGTTCAGTACACTGCAAAAAATTGCATTTCAGCTGCCAGTATTATACCGTAAAATTAACAATAAACAATAAAGTAAGCAGCAATACCGTTAAATCATTATTATTATTATTATTATATTATTATTTTATTTTTATTTTTATTGGGGGGGGGGGGGGGAGCAGTGTACGATCCGTTGCTGTCGTGCACCTTTTACTGTTTTTACCAGTCTTGTTATTATTGTGCGACTTAATTCCTTGGTTAATTTTCTTAGAATTTCTTCATAACTGTAGCCTTTTAACTTAACAACACCGTTATACGGAGCTTTTTGGGTAACCAACTCTTTACAACGTTTTATTTTATTGTATTATGCTTTACTAGCTCAATAATTGAAAGGACACACAAAACTTTTCCAACTTGGTAGCAATCATAAAATACACTGATTAAAGTCTTCCTATCAGCATCAATACATGGCAACAGAAGTAGAAATCCTACCCTAGGCTTGATAGACTCATTGCCAAACAAAATGAAATCTGTCACTCCAAACATTCATGAGCATTGGCTACATACATATTAAAGTGAAAGAAAAATGCTTCACATCAACCTAAACAAGTTTTACTATCCTTTTTCTGATTATTTATTAGGTTATAGTTTTTGATAAAATACTAATAATTGAACAAACTGTAGTGCAAGATATTCTTAAATTATCTTTCTAGTAATACATACTTTTATGGTACTTCTTTAAAAGAAAACTTGGTGTTACAGGCCAGGCCATCAAAATTTTAAAAACTTTTTTTTCCGCAAAAGGTTTCCTTCATTTTGACCCCTAGTACAGCTGACCACTGCTAAAGCTTGAGGACGATTTCTTAATAGTATTTCAAGAAATGTATTACGATATAGCTTTTCTGCTTTTTCCCCCACTTATAAAGGAACTAATTGTGATTACTAATTTATAATTGCAACACATTTAATTCTCAATATATAGGCTCTTTCTAGTTTCACTGACTGAAAACTAGGCTTGGAAACAGCACAAAAAACGATAACATGAGTGTAGCTTAAAATAACAGCAAATTGTTAAAGAATTTTTTTTCAAAAACATTATAAATTAACCTATACATGATCCCCCCCCCTTTTTTTTTAGAATAACCAATGTGTGGTTGAAATAAAAGATCAGCAGTTATGAAATGATAAGCGTGTAAGCTTTCAGTAAAAATACGGCTTAATATCTTGGGGTAATCCTGATTCAGCTAAAATGTCCCGTCGTGACCCCTACTAACCGACGGTAGATAATCGATGTAACAAGGTTGAAAAGTGCGGTGAAAGTTAAACATTGATCCCAAAATCTGATCTCCAAAAATACGCCATTTTTGAGCTGTTTATAAAAACAAAAGATTCTCCTCTGATGTCAAAGTTAATCATTGACAAACCCTTTCGCACTCCTGATTGAAATACCCGTAGCCGTGACGCATCCGCAAAAGGGCGAGCAAAGGGTAAGCATTAGCAGACATAATTTAATCTTTTGCACTTGACGTGCTATACGCGTTGCTGATTAAACGGAAATAGTGAAGAAAATACGCTACAAGAAATTATTTAAAAATCATAGTTAATATAATTAATTAGTGGTTAATACAATCAAGTTAAAATAATATTTTGCTTTGTATTAACGTTTTTAGCAAACTTTATCTAACGACTTTTGTAAATTGATTTCTAGCGCAAGAGTTAAATTCAATATTTACCAAGAGTTAGACACTAAAAGAAAAATTAAATTTAAAGTTTGCAATTATAACAAGTTGGAAATTGTACGTCAAACGTGACAAATGAGGTGCGTTCGTACTATAGCTAGTTATATAAATATTCAGATCTTTATGATTTTTAATTTTGTGAATTGAATTATATCGTCTGCAGATTAATTTCTGTCATAAAATAAGTATCTCGGTCGCTTGGCGATTAAACCTCGGAAACTCCTCTAACAAGAAAGCACCGATTTTTTTTTTCTTTTAATTCAAATTTCTTAATAAATATTTTTATTAATATCTCCTAAAGTTTTGATTCGATTTTTAAAAAAAAATTGAACTGTCTCGACAAAATTCTGCAAAGATAATATATCTTAAATTCCAAACCATTCGGTTGGGTAGTTTTTGCGTTGTTATATGCGGACGGATGAACAGACAGACGAACGGACCAAGCGACGACAATAGGTGCTACGTATTTATATAATTACGAACGCACCTACAAATGAAATATTCCATTGAGATACGGAAAGCTGTAAACATAATTTTAAACGGCTAGCCAGAAAATTAAATTTCTTTGCAACGTATTAAACCTAGTGTATAATTTACAAGATTTTGTTAGCAAAATATTGCAACTGTACAATTTATGTTTATCAGCGCAATGCGATGAAACAGATAATTTACCGTTATGATCAAATATTTCATCTCCATAATCTAGTATAAAATTTTACTAGTGACATTTACAAGAGGTACCCCATATGACTGTATAGAATCATTGATATTGCTGAAAGTGGGAATTTCTTTCAAAGTTTCGAAGAGAAAAATATACAGAATAACTCACATGCAGCTCCGCAGATAAAACATGTTTTTAAATTGTAATCCTCATATCGAAGTCAGATTCGTTAAAATTTGCTGTATGAAAAAGAACAGACTTACCTGAAAAGAAAGAAAAATAACATTTAGAACATAGTCATGGTAAATCATTAACAGAATTACATCATTTTTAATACTTCCAAAGGCCAGTAAAATAATAAAAAGTATCAGAATACACAAAGTAAAAGGAAATATATAAGTTGTAATTTTCCCAACTGGGAGAAAATATCCGGGCCCGGATTTGAACCAAGGATAAAAACATACATTACATATACGCCAGGTAGAGGTAGCTTATGTCTGGTATAGTCAGCCAGTATGTGTTACGTATGGGTAATTGAAACAACCGTGATGAATGATGTTATTGTTAAAAATACAGATTGTTTAAAACCAAGTATTTAAATAGCCAGTCAGCCTTTTCTAGAAAAATAAAAATTATAATTTAACAAATTACAACAACCATTGGGAAAATGTTCCGAAAACTTGAAAAAAATCCAATTTATTAAAAATATTAATTATTCAAAAATATTTATCGGAACCATCTACAAATAAACGCATTTTCCGTGATTACAGTTGAAGAGATTCCAGGCATTCCTCTGTCCTCGCAAAAATATTCGTTTGAACATCGCCGCAGTTATTGAAACACATTTTCCATTACTATACTATACCTTATCCTTAATATATACCTTAATATTTTGTCGGGTCCTTCCTACAATAACTTTAACTCTTGTTTAGATTGATGTCTGAGCTAAAGGTATTTTGAGGAAATTAAAGTTGAAGACCATGATTTTTGCTTTATAAGACAATTAATTTCTCATCCGACGTCAATTTTTGAATTCGGCTTTTTTTTTTTTTCCCCAAATATTTAATAGTTTGCATCTATCCTTTTTGTAACTTTAACATTTTTGTAACGATTTTATGTATTTCTATTGCCTATTCAAAGAAAAATTCTTCAAAGTTCTTTCAAAGTTTCGAAGAGAAAAATATACAGAATAACTCACATGCAGCTGCGCAGATAAAACATGTTTTTAAATTGTAATCCTCATATCGAAGTCAGATTCGTTAAGAATTACTTTACGAAGTTACTGTATTTCGTTAAAAACGCTTAAAAAAAAATTCTTCTAAAATTACAGAATTTTGTTAAAAACGCTTAAAAAAATAAAGTGGCGACGCCAAGAGGTCCATTCTCGACCAAAAATAACAACCATTTTCCCAATGGTTAACAAATAGCTAACAAAACTTTAGTGTAAGACAGCCAATATAATAAGAAAGAAGACGCTATAGAGAAAGAATGCTAAGGAAATTAACCCATTTTATCAGCTTGACAGGATTTCCCAGTAACATATATTTTTAGGGTTCATATCACTCTTTTCCAAAATTAATACTATTTACCTTACTTAATGATAGATATTTACGATTAAATATGGTGAAACTTGCTATTTAAAAATAGTGGTATTCGAAAGTTAAAAACGTACGGATCCTGTTTTTTGCACTTATGGACTTGCACTTATGGATGTTAGGTTCATTGAATTAAAAAACAACAGCAACTCATTTTGCTACACTTATTTTTTAACTATCCACCATTACATTTAGTTTTTGTTTTCTGCATAAAGTCTAATTACTAGATTTGTTGTTGCCCCATTAGTTGACTCAGCTTTTCCCATTGGAAAATGTTCCTGCAATGCCAAAAATAACCAATAATTCAACAATAATTGCCTGATATGTCTTCAGAAATTAATTATCGATGACAAAAAGGTAAAAAGTTGCTGGTTTAAAGTGCAAATCTCTAGAAATAATTCATGGAACAAATGGATTAAAAAATTAACTGAATATGCCTGCATATGAATGAAACTCATTCGAATGAGTAAATGTATAATATGCACTTTTAAATTAAATCCCCAACCCCAAAATAAATAAATAAAATAAACGAAAGATATACAGCCAAAGAAGAGAGCGAGAAAAAAAATTCCTAGTTAAAATCCATTTTCATTCATACTTAAATTTTTAAAATTATCAATGCAATTTAAAATGAAAATACTAATGAAAATAAAGAGCTATGAAAGAAGAACAATCGACAACAATATATATGATCGAAAAAATAAAGAGGGGGGGGGGGGGGGATATAACTGACCCTCAAAGTAAATGGTTGCAGAAAAAGCAAATTATGTATTCTCATTAGACTCTATCAACGAGACAAAAGCTATGGGCCGCACCTAATTCGCATTTAATCGCCTATTAATGAGGCAGAACGAGTTGCACTAGCAGCAGTCGCCCACACATAAAATTTGTATGTATACGTTTCGGTTTTGCAACCATTCCCGAAGTGACTGATAATTCAAAATGGCTTTTAACTTGCAGAGAATTCTGCAATTCTCGTAATGTGTGTTAGTTATCTTTAACAACCGAAGAACCGTGATGTTATGAAAAGATGTTAGAAATGCCCGGGCAGCACAGAGCCAAGGTCTAGTCAAAATTAGTTTTCCTCTCAAACATATATATATATATTTCAAATACTCTGCCATTGTAATTGTAATGTGACTGTCTTAATCTGATGACGAATTGAAGAAGCATTCGTGATTCTTATGATAACAATTTTAATGTAAAATAAGATTTTAACACGATTTGTTATATAAAAAAAACAACAACAAAGAAGCTACGACCGGAACTTGAAGATGTTACAAAACAGCTTTGTCCCCTTTGAAGGGAGCAATTACTGGTGCTGTCAAGTGATATTATGAATTGATAATGTAGAATAAAAATTCTGATTATTAAGAATAGAATATTCTAATTAATATTCTTTCTTAATAATAAATTCTACTTTTTTTTCAAGAACATTTTCTCTACAGTCAAACAAAATAATATATTTTTTTGCTAAAGTTCTGGTTAAACTAATATTCAAACCAGGGTTGTAATTTTGACAAGTCAAAACTAATTTTAACCCAGGACAGTGCCAAAACTGGTTTTAACCGTCTAAAACTAGTCAAAATTTATTTTAATCACTCAAAAGTGCTCGAAATTGTATTAAATAACTTAATTTTACAGAAATTGCTCTAATTGTATATTTACCAGAATATTAATATATTATTATAGTATATATATAGTATTTAATAACAATTAATAAATATGCATGGTTTTTTTTTTTTTTTTTTTTTTTTTTTTTGCGGCTTTACGTACAATAGTAATTCAAACAGAAGAATGTATATTTCTCAAATCGTATTTTCAAGTGCAACTAATACATTACAACATTTGCTGGGCAGTAAGGAAAAACTGGAAAATGATCTATTTGGAATTTGTAGATTTCATAATGCACCTGATGAATGGTTGTGCAAATTCTTCTGAATAAAAATTAAAAAATGTTTGTTTTGTTTAATATGATTTAGTTTCCTTCACTTGTGCAATTACTTTTTTTAGCCACACACAGGGTGGCTTATGCAATTACTTTTTTAAATTGACTAATGTTTTGAGTTTTTTTTATTCAAATTTTCATTATTTCGAAAAAGCCATTTTTAAAATTTTTGCCAATTTGCAAAATAGCGCACATAATAATATTCCCTTTCAATTAGTAAAATATGTACGTATTTACACGTGACTATTAAAAACAGAAAAAGAACTTTAAAATAATAATAAAATTATTACGCGTTAAAAGCAGTAAATGGGAAAACAGTTTCAATTCAAAAATATATTTACACGATAGATTCATTTATTTCGAAAAAATTTTATAGCTATTGTTGCAAATTGACATTGTTTACTTAGCCATTTTATACAAGTTGATTTTTAAATGTTTAATTGACCATTTAGTCAATCACGAAAACAGTTATTTGCTGTTTCGACAGCAGGTGATTCGGTCTTAAAATTCCTCAGTCAAAGGGAAATAGCGTAGCTCGTAGGGGTCAGAGTCCCCCTAGTTTATATAAAATTAGATATGTAATGAAATTAAAAAGTATTTCAATACTTACGGTAATTGCTTATTTACAGAAAATTAAGGATGGGGGGAAGGGTACCTCCTTATAAAGAAGAAAAAAAAAATTAGTGCCCAGTTAAATCTAACAGCCTAACACTCAATTCCCCTGTCTTACCCTATATCTCAATATGCGAGCCTATTTTCAGATTTTTCTGCCGATTCTTATTAAAAACGTTCAAACACGGAAACAGATTTGAAAGAAATGCAGTTTTAAGTCAGTCATCTTTGACACTAAATCTCATTACATCTCTATTCTTTAAAAAGTAACCAATGGCAATGCTACTGGCTGCCGTAATTGAATTTGTGAACCTTTGACTTTCTCGGCTTATAATGCAAAAACTATTGCACATAAAAACGTGAAAAATGGTTGTTTTTATAGAGAGATGTTTGATAAACACGTTGAAGCAGATTGTTTTTAAATGGAATAATTATTTTAAGCGCTATTTATGCTGAAATCGACCGAGATAGTGCAGTTACATATAATTTTTATAGGATCAAAAACTATGCATAGCAATTTAACCATCTTTTACAGGTAAATACTTGACTACATTGTGATGTGCAGTGTCCAATCTTTTTCTTTTATTATTATTATTATTCAAAATTTGGATATCGCGACAGCGGTAGATGCGGCCTTGGGTACGAAGAAGAAAAATAATGATATTTCTCTTGATTGGTAAAACCTTGATACAAATTTTCTGGCCACACATGAGATTTTCTGATGGAACACCAACCGGTGTGCCCGGCACACCGGTTGAGAATCACTGTTTAATAATACACCATATCTCTCATTCCAAGAAGAAAAGTTTATATATATACACACATTATGAAGAGAAATTCCTCAATGATTAAATAACTAAAAAGTTGATAATGTCAGTAGCCAAAGCTAGACAGCGAGGCGAGTACAAACTAGCCGAACCGCATACCGAATTATCATCGCAGTTATTTGCGAGGGCCGAAAGGCATATTAATCAGAAAAAAAAACTCAAGTCTCGGAATGCTCCAGGGCCAAAGGATCTATTGTCATTCCACTAGCGATTCATAACTTGCTTTTACGTAGAACTAGGGTACAGTGAAGACATCTGGGGAATTAAACTTCACTACGTCTCCCGCGGCATTTAAAATGTTTAGTCTACAATACAAGCACTACGTGTTGCACAATATAAAAATTTTATTACTGAGGTAACACACTTTAAATGCAATGGACATTCAACTTCCACTTCGAGAAACATCGCTCCTTAAAAATTCTGAGAAAGTGGTGAAAATAGGTTGATTTTTTTTTTTAAATACCAGTTTTTTTTCTTTAAGTATTGAATAATATATAAATGTTATTTTTATATAATAGGTGTGATACAATAAAATCATAAAAATTTCTTAATACAATAAAATAAAAAATAGCCTTTCGAAAGAACTTGGTCTTTCTTCGTTATGCGCAAAGCAGACGTACCACTTTGAAGGCAGGCGCAAGACTCGGATATCAAATAGTTTAGTTTTTTATATTAAGTTAGTTTTTTATATTAAGTTATTATTACAAAGTCAAGACTTTGTTTATATGAATTTTACGCAGAATGAAAAAGTTCATATACGCGTATATACAATTAGGGCGGGGGGAAATGAAGCGGAAGGAAAAGAGATTTCTTAATTTTAAACAATTAAATTTTAGAATCAATAGTTATTAACGCAAGATATAGCCTAGAATCTAATATGTGTCGATCATCATAGTATTTCTGAATTTAATTATGAATCATATTTAAAAACGGCATTATAAAGTTTGTGAACATATTTTTAATTAAAGCTAGAATTTTATTTAAAAGTCAAATGAAAGTAAATTTTTCTTTTAGAAAGAAAATAATGGCATATTCATACTATTTTGATCATTTAGTCTCCTGTATTTTATCGAATGTTTTCCGACAACATTAAATATGTGCAGGGGTGTGTGAAGTTCACAAACAACATTACAGAAAATATTTTTTTTCGTCTTAAGTAATAAATAAATACAAAACAGGTACTATCTGTATTAAATGAACAAAGTTCAAAGCTGTTTAAAATATTACATCAAGATGATGTGGTCTCGCATGCTCTCCTGCGACTTTCTAAGATATTAACACAAATTTCTTGACATCAACATGCCTATTTTCTTCATGAATGGTTTACAAAACTAAGCATTTATTAATCAAGCAAGAGACAAACAACAGGGCATTTTACTTACAACTTTTAATATAGTCAACAGAATTTCGTCATCCCCCCCCCCCCCCCAATCAAAAATTAAAAAATCTTAATTTGTTATAAAGAAAAAATTCAACAACTCTCAAACTCTCAAACAACTGTAACAATGATTCAGAAGTTCCAGTGGTTCAAAATAGTGAAGAAACTTTATAAATTAAAAAAAAAAAAAAGGTTGCAAAAATCGCAAATATTGTCAAAGATCTTTTCTCTTTTCTTAAATAAATAGATAAAAGACACGAAGAACATAACACCTGTCATGATTTCGTTTAGATTCGTATAATTAAATGGACATTCTTTTATTGCTATAAGCATGACAGAGTGAAAAAAAAAAGAGGAAAAAAGAAAACGAGAATTATTCGAAAGATACCGCAGGGATCACAACCAGGGTCATTGCATTCAAAATGGCGATTTCATATTTTAATGACTTTTCAGATGTCTGCTGATTAACGAAATGGAAAATCATATGGAACAAACGTGCTCCGGTTAATAATCATCTAATTACTGCTATAAAAGCTAAGGATAAATATAAGCCTATTGTTTTTTTTGTTTTTTAATTTTCTGTTGTTGTTCTTGTTTATTCTCTAAGCATGTGCATGAGAAGGGCAGAGTTAATAGCATATTTAATTTTTTCTTTCATCGAAGTCTATTATCCATTAATTATTACTTTATTTTCCCCTTACCTAATCTTACATGCAAAGAAACGCTTTAGGAATTTACCGAGGATGAATTAGAAGTAGTTTTAATTTAGCCAGATAAAAAATAAAAACAGATAAATGTGTATTAATCTTGAGTAATGAAACATATTATATATTCTTATATAAATTAAATGTTTCCATTCTTAAAAGAAATATATTCTACATTAAATTATTAATTCTAGTACATTAGTGAAGATTAAAATAATAATAATTCTGCAAGCTTTAAACAAAACATTTTATTTACTATGCGTTGCGGATAATGCAAAATCGAGAAGTATTATAAAGAGTTTCACATTTTGTATTTACTGACTTTGTACGAAATGACACTACAATAAACTTTCGGTGTAAAACGTTGATAATTTTGATTTAACTGTCTAGTAATCCTTTACTTTATAATATAAAATATTCGTTATAACTTTTTTCTATATGCATAAGAAGAAAGCATGGGAATCATGAAAATTTCCTACTTCCGTTTTTTGACGGATTTACACGCTTTGGGATGTCCTGAACACGATTTGGCTTTTTTTGGAAAATGTCTGTTAGTCTGTGTGCGACACAAATTTTGTGGCCACTTGATCTCAAGAACTAATTCACCGAATTTCAAACTTCATACTCTGCTTAACCTTGACATGAATTGGTGCTGATTAGGTCTTGGTGTATATCAACCAACAGGTGGGGCTGCTATGTTGTATTTTCCATGATTTCCGCGATATCAATATCTCGGTATCTGGTGGATGGAATCGCACGCAATGTTATACATAAGTTGCTTTTCTACTTATCCCCTATATACTCATTGGTAAAGATATCAGACAAGTTGAAATTTTTCCAATCGAGTGGAAATAAGTCGGAAAATTTTCAACTTGTATCGTTGTGTAATATTTTTACCAATCAGTATGACTGTGTTAAAATAACGAAAGTGTATTTTACGTTTCTATCGTTTAATGGAGTTTCATTAATTGCGGCTTACTCTGTTAAGCTCTCTACATAGCAGAACAGATACTATTGCCAGAAGGTTGTCCGAGTGCAATGTGTCGGCCGGTTGTTGGTCCTCAGGTAGCTTAAGAGGCTACTTTACTCAGGCGAAAACACCCGCTCGCTAATTTTAATCCTATGTGGGAAATATTTTACGATATCTCGTTCGCATTTCAATATTTTTTAATTTTTTTTTCATTGGATAGCTGAGGTTAATCTCTGTGCAGGGCCTTTTATATTTTCGATTTTGATAACAATTTTATATTATTATTATTAAGTTTCGGAACCGGTTTCGAAAGTGAAAGTATCCTCAATAAAAACTCCAACCAAAATCGAAAAAGTAAAAAAGAGCCTGCATAGAGATTGACCTCAGCTATCCAATGCAAAAAGAATCCTTTAAAAAATATTGAAATGCGAACGAGATATCGTAAAATATTTCTCGCATAGGATTAACAAGTTTCGCCTGAATAAAGTAGCCTCTTAATTAGAAGAGCATTGGAAATTTAAGCCAAAGGTTCTGTGTTCGATTCCCGGCCTAAACACCTTTTCACTCAGTTGTAAAAATTTCAGCTTCCAGAAGATAAATTCGACCATAAGAAAGGTGATCGAGTGATTTAAAGTTTTTTTTTTTCTTTACACCTGTTGTGTGAGGTATTTGCATTGTCCATAGAAGATGAACATTCAGATCGGAATGGAACTTTTTTAGGTTAGATGTGCAGTTTTAATCTTCTGAGAGTGTACTGTGCTGCCCGAGAGGCACTGCTCAGACTAGGAAACCAAGTCTGTAGAGCATAGATCTCCCTCCCGGTCCCCTTTATTGAGGTCTTGCAAAAAATACAAAAATCAGACAAAGCTGAGCCTGCTGGTAAGCGCGACAGAAGGCGGGCTGCTAGACAATAGATCAATGAATATATGAATATATCGAAAACAATATGTGAAAAAAACAATAGTACAAAATAATATCACTGCCGGAGAATACAAAGCTCCGACCCTACAAGATGCTTGCTGTAGAATACGATGTGCATAGCATTTATCGTTCATTTACAAGGACACACAAAAGAATCAGTTACAGTACTGGCTGTACAGTTTTGGCTGTGTTATGCTTTTCTAACTAAACTAAATTTTGGCATACTCTGTAGAATATAGACGACAAAACTATAGATCATATACAGGGCTGCACAAAAGAATTGTAGTACCTTTCCGGTTACGAACAGTAATTGCGTAAATCTAGTTTTCAAATGTGTTATGCGCTTTCTAAATTGTTTACATAGATGTATCTTACCTTTATCTTTTTAAACAGTGAAGTTTTGTTAAAGTAATCTGAAAGTGTTGCGTAATATATTCATGACACATGATTTTTTTTTTAAATCTCTATTTTTAATATTGTCTGTTGACTTCGCTCCTTTGTAAAATTTTAATTAATAATTAAAATACAAATTAGTCAATAAAAACTTAAATAGCTATCTAAGCATTACCTTTCTTTTCTATGATCTTACTCCTTTGGTTATTAACAGTTTTAAATCTTATAAGTGATGTCTCAGGTGCAGAATGTGTACACATAATTATTAAACTACGCACAAGACTGAGTTGACACACAAGAATGAGTATCTTTATTCACACGAGCGTAACCGTCCTACACTTTATATTAATGTGATAAATATAAGCAAGGCGGTGTAAGTTAAATGCTTAAAGTATATACTTTTGTAAACAAAACAAACAGGATTACATCAAAATAACAATAATTAAATTAAAAATACACTGGAATACGGGAAGAGTCTTAAGAAAAAAAGTCGATGTACAAACATGAAAGAAAAGAGAAAACAGTATTTAAGCCAACATACATTATAATTAGCATTACTTTAAGTCGCTGATTAGCTGAAACGAATGAAGCCCAACGAAAGTGACTGTGAATTAGTGTGCACAAATATTTTAATAGGATAAATAAAAACTGTACCATTTTAGACACGGTTTGTCAGCAAAACGATGTTAAAAACACATAAAAGGACACATTTTACGCTGACACATCCTGAATATCAAAGTGTGTTTTCAAAATCGCTTTCACAAATTCTCCTACGGACCCAAGAGTCTCCTCTCCGGCCTCGGAAGGCCAAGTAGGTCAATGCTGCAGAGCATGAAAACAAATGAAACGACCAATTTCATGCGGCCCACACAAAACTCTCCAGGAGGGAGCTCACATGAATACAAAAACAACCTAGGACCGACCTCCAGCTTCGGACCTAACCGATAAGATAAAGGTCTTAAAATATTAACCTATACTCCATATTTTGGAGGTTATTTCCACAATATCAGTGATTGAACTTATGGATAGTGGACTAAGATAGTTATATAGATGACATTTTAACCATTCGAAATTATACAGGCAGTTTTAAAAAGAAAGCAGATTTCAAGAATTTATTCCATACAAACTATATGCGACAGAAACACATTACTGGATACAAGAAAGCTTAAAAGTTTGGCCTATAGTCCGTAAGATTGCATTAACTGAACATGAACACCCCTTGTAGAAAGGCAAACATCAAAATGGGAGTTCATTTCTTGCCACACACGAATTAACTAATGAGTAGTCACTGAATTTTCGGCTTCGACAATTATTCGATTTTGCAAATCTTGAATATTAGCAGGCATGAGTGGAACATACTTTTTATTTAACCCTGTCGGGTCTGGCGTACTATTAATAGGACATGTTTTTTCATTGAGTATTATTTCGTTCTAACAATTATTTTCGTTATTATGTGTCTGTAATAATAATAGTATATGTCTATACATTTTTTATTATGACTTATTTTATGTTTTAGCATTCAGTAATAATAATAAAAGTTTGCTTAATTCTCTTTTCACCGTTGGCGAATTTTATTTCATTTTTCAAACATATGTTTCACTATTTAAATTTAAAATTGGAGATACTTTTCCGAAAGGAGTGATAAAATTGTGATGAAATAGAAAAATATTAGAAAAATGTTATGCGTGTTTAATACTGTTGTAATACGACATTTTTCCAAATGTCTTCAAATTTCTTCCTTAATCTATTGTCACATGAACGTAAAATAATTATTTTTGTTAGATTTCAGTAAATGATATATTCGTTAAATTTCAGTAAATCTTAACTTTTGTGATTTGGACAGCTAATTTTAATATTATTAACATAAAAGTAAAATTTCCCAAAACTGAAAAAATCGGACTCGAAAGGGTTAATGCACCCAGTTACTCCCAGAGATAAAAAAAAAATCTCAGGGAATTAGGTCTAGGGAAGATCTTGGAGGGCGGCCATAGATGTAACTAAGTTGAGGTAATGTGCATAATGGACTATAGAACCAAACTTGGGCTTTCCTGTATCCAGTGATGTGCGAAAAGTGTTTGTGTTATACAGTTTCTACGAAAGAAATTCTTGAACTCTTTTCTTTCTTAATACATTTTCATATGGTAAGTCACCACTCTGTGGCGTGATGTTTCTATTAGTTTCTATTCAGCAACATGAGACGAAATGAAAAAGTATACAGAAAGTGTACGTTTTAGACTGATTTACTTAGCATTATAGCACCAATAATACAGTAATCAGCTAGACCAGCTGTTCTTAAACCTCAAGGTATCAAGGACTCCTTTTCGTAATTTTTTTGTCTTCACGAATCCCAATTTAAAATATCAAACAAAAGCATATAAAAACTAATTTTATTATATTTTTCAACAGTATTACAATTAGTATATACAATTTTACTGACACCCCGCATTCATTTACTCAAAAGATTTGTTTCATATTCTAAATAAATGAAATGTTACACATTGAACGCGAAACCTTCGTGGACGCGAAGACATGTTGAAGACTTTTTGGGGCGTCGTGGACAACAGTTTAAGAGCTGCTGAGCTAGACATAATTTAAAAACAAAAAATATACCACACGCAAACATAGAGAAACGGGAAAGAAATTCAGTATCAGTTTATAATCTACTAATAAATCAAGACCAGAGGGCCCGTGCGAAGATTTCACACTGAAATCTAATATTTTTAGGCACTTCTCTATTATCCCGTCGACCACTTTTCATAACAAAAAACTACCGCCAAACTGTAAGATTAAACGCCAAAAATGCAGTCCCATTTACTTGATGTCAAAATCATTCTGCGTGTTTGCTACGTCATCTAGTGGTTTTACATTCGACATTTGCGTGTATTTTTCATTATGTTTTACTGATTTAGTAGTTATTTTATTAATTAAAATAACAATTGTGTCCTTAAATTCTTATATTTTATTTATTTATTTATTTTTTTGATATCCCAATGGCAACGTTCTCCCGTTTATTTGGCGATAGTTTTTAGCACTTTCCAACCTAGTTGAAAAGTGCTTATGACTTCGATTTGTCTGGCCGTCTGCCGTCTGTCCGTGCTCTAACTCCCGTAAATATGCTCGGATTGCTCTGCAATTTTTATATGTTATTGTCGTTATCTATAGCATGTTCCCTATTTCAACGGAAGTGTGTAGCACTTATAGTTTTTTTACAGGCACACTCAAAAGAATTCCGTTACATTGCGGTCTATGGGGAAAAATCATTTGCGGTTTATTTAAATATTTCACTATTTTAAACGCATTGTAATTTATATATATTACTAAGGTGCATTAGAAGAAGCTTAATATGGAACAGGGTGTGCATAGCACTTATAGTTTTTTTACAGGGACACTCAAAAGAATTCCGTTACATTGCGGTCTATGGGGAAAAATCATTTGCTGTTTATTTAAATAATGTTTCACTATTTTAAACGCATTGTAATTTATATATATTACTAAGGTGCATTAGAAGAAGCTTAATATGGAACAGGGTGTGCATAGCACTTATAGTTACTTTACAGGGACAGTAAAAATAAATCCGTTACATTACGTCTATGGAGAAAAATCGTCTGCGGTTTATTTAAATAATGTTTCACTATTTTAAACGCATTGAAATTTATATAGATCACTAAGGTGCATTACAAGAGACTTACTACGAAATATTGTGTGTATAGCAGTCATCGTTCATTTACACGGACACGCAAAAGAATTATCTACTGTCTGTTAACAATAATTCCTGGAAGTGCGTTTTAAGTTATTGAACGCGATTTTAATTTTAACTTGCTTTTTGTCTATTACGTGGTGTGTATAAATTCTGTAGATCCTATACAGGGCAGCACAAAAGTTCGCGAACACATTTCTGTTTATTGACAAACTCCAGACGGAGAATTTTAAACTGTGCTACGCGTTTCCTAACTGAACTAAAATTATCATCCTATGTAGTATATATACAAATCTATAGATCCTATACAGGGCTGAATAAAAGTATTCGGATATTTTTCCGAATATTGTATCTGTTGGAAATTCCTGAAATTATGTTTTTAAATATGTTATGCGTTTTCTAAATTGTTTACTTAGATGTTAGCTTTTAGCTTATTAAACGGTATGATTTGTAAAATTATTTTGGAAGCGTTGGAAAGTGCTATATAATCTATGCTTGACGCATGATTTTTCGTTCTTGTTTGTTATGAAAAGTGGTCGACGGGATAATAGAGAAGTATCAGTTTTTATCAATATGTAATAGTTATTAGATGCTGGTTTAAACTTCTAAAGAAAAAGCAAGGATAAAAATATCTGCAAACAACATTTAGTTGTTAGTCAAGCCAGAATATCATCTAATTTATTCCATCAAAAGTTAGACTAAAAACTGATCCAAGATTGCTAAAGGCACGTGCGAGAAAAAAAAATTAACAATCGTATTTTGACTGCATTAGAGGATGACGTCATCCGCTTCGGGAAAACCATGGGACGTTAGAAATATAAATCTAAACATTTCAATTTCAATGTCGCTTTTTAATCATAAGTATAAAATAAACCCGTGCGGTGTTTTTTATTATAATTGCTGAGCATCATCTAATGTGGTATTTTATTTTTTTGGCAACAATAATTTCAGGAAAACCTTTCATTTCTTTTATGAAAACAATGCCGAATTATTTTTTTATTTTCAGCAAATTTTAATCAAAAACATGTTTTAACGAATTGTTAAGTGGGCTATGTCAGAAGCCGGTTCAAAAACCTTTCATATCGTATCTCATTCGTTGTTCTGCGTTTCATATTTTCTTAGAAAAAGGGATGTTGACAGGAGAAATAATATATATGATTAGTTAGTTGGCTTGTAAACCTAGTGATGAATCTATTTGTTGAATAAGGATACAAATAGAATTTCATTACATAATCACATCTTCACATATATAGACAGCCACCTTCTCGTCATAGCCAGAATAGGCATTCGTGCATGTAGATGTACGTGAAAATTATTTCATAATTATGGAACAAAATTCTGAATATTCGAATCAGTTCTCATGCATCAGTTATGCATATGTATAGAATTAAAATATAGGATTTTTTTCCGGTACTTTTTAAAAATTTAACAAAGCAATTATACACACTGATACAGAGTCGTATTACTTATTCACCAAGCAGTTATTAATAAAAGTGCAAGATTTAATGAACAAGAATATAGGAATAAAAATATATAATTTAGCGAAATACATGCTACAACTTTCGTATCTTATTTACACATTATACAACATACAATAGTAATACGCATACAACAGTAGACATGGGTACGAAGGTTAGTATAAATACTATACTTCAAAAGCTAAATTATTGAGAGACACAGCAGACAGAAGTGTTAAGGCAAAATTATAATACATAGCTTAAGCCCGAAAAAGATTTTTAAGATGCATATGCATACATTTAGGGAAAAGGGAAATATATATATATAATATATATATATATATAATATGCAAGATCGCAAAAATGATGCGCCGCAGAAGAAACCTTGAATTTAACGGAATCAAGGTTAGAGAATCTAATAAATCTTCTAAAATCCCAACGAAGAAAAAAAGAAATATATTTGCATCATTATAGCTTGAGGCACACGATGTATTCAGTCCAAACACACTAAATCATCCGTTAGGGGTGATCTCAAATGAAAAAACAATTTACTGTAAAATTTGGTAGAGAAAAGGGATGTGGATTTACATAAACTGACACGTCCGAATCAAATCCATTAACACTTAACTTCAATGGAAAAGACATTAACAAATAATGGGAGGGTCCAAAAAATTGCTAATAAAGGTAGTTAGGCAGAGCTAAGTACAGGGTTGAGTAGAGGAAATGCATGTACAAATGATGCGACTAACTCATCATTTAATACGAGAGAAAATGATTAGAGCTGTTTGGTACTAACGAAAGGGTATTATTAGAATGAATGTTGCTGACACAAATGCCAACAATAATAGCAACGGTTGTCCCGAAATTTCAATAAATCGTCAAAATCCAAACAAAATAATATGAACGACGGGCACTAATTGCAAAAAGGTATCATTATACTCTCTATTATGCACGGGACAGTCTATCTTACATATTAAGTACTATTCGCAGAAATCGAGAAATTACATTACTAAATTTTTTGGGCAGACAAACGGCATATTAGAAAGGTCCGTGACTCTATAATGGTATGCTACGTGATTTAGTATTTTATGTAAAAGAACAATTATAATTATTAAAATGTAAAGCAGGTTTCTTTCACCATTCAAATTTACTTTTTCAATTCAATTCCTACTACACTCTCTATATATTTATATATCTTGTTCAAATTTTCAATCGTTAATAAAATATTTTCTATTCATCCTATCAAGTTCAAATAATTTTTTTAAAACTTGCACTGGATGACAATTGATGTTAATACAGTTTTTTCAAATATTAATTCATTAATTAAATTTAATTAATTAATTTTAATTTTATATTTCATTTCTGTTCAAAAGTATAGACTCACTCCATATTTATAGTCTCACCTTCATACGTAAAAAGATAATGGGGCTGTTCACGGACGAAGATCAGGTGGCTCGCGGGCGAAGGAGACTATAAATGTGGAGTGAGTCTTTACTTTTGAACAGAAATGAAGTATAAAACTAAAATTAAATAATAAAATTTAATTAATATTTTAAAAAACTGTATTATCGTTAACTGTAACATCACTATGGCACTTTATTGTGAAGTTTGGTAATTTTTGAAATTCAATATTTGAAAAACGCCATAATCATTAGATTTTAAATTTATATCAAGAAAAATACAATTGTTTTAACTTTCAACGCAGGTTGTCTAACAATTTTGTGAGAAATACTTTTCGAGCTATTAATTTTTGGTATTTTAGCTATTTATTTATTTAATTTTTAATACATTTCAAAAATTTCTCTTATGTAAGATATTTAGCAGGATATAAATTTAGGAATAAATACCGTCAGTGGCGAAGCGTATAGATCGCTGGAAAAAAAATTCTATTTGACCTAAGTAGGAATTGACTTAAAAAAAAAGTTTTTATATTACTTGTTTCATAAAACTATTTCTCATCACCCCATTTCTTATTTTTTATATTATTTTCAATGTTTGATTTTTAATTTTGAAATTGGAGGCTGATTCTTAGAAAATACCAATTTCAAAAGTTTTCTTTAGTTTCCTTTCTGTTTTTTTTTTTTTTTTTAAATAAATCTATACTTGAGGAATTAATTTTATCATCTAGAAAAGTTCAAATATTCTAATCAAGATTTAAAATAGTTGTCTTGACTTGAAAGGAAAAAAAAAACAAAAACATTTTACCTATAAAAATTATATAACTGACTGCAATTATAGTATTTGGCGTCTAAACTTTGGTTAAAAATTTAATTTCGGCAATGTTATGATTTTATTTACTTTAGAATAAAAAAATATTTTCCAAAAGAATTCAGATATATAATGGCGTATGAGTGATAGTGGCTGAAAGCGAGTTTTCAATTATATTATCCGTTTCCAAACTGAACTAAATATTTATAATAGTATGTGTTGGGTATAAATTCTAGAAATCATGTACAGGGTTACACAAAAGAGTTCGAATACATTGCCACCCATGGGTTTGAATTGCTCAAAGTGCGTGTTCAAATGTGCTACGTGTTTTTCAGTCGAACTAAATTTTAGTATACTATAGTATTTATGTATTCATACGCAGGGCTAGACAAAAGATTTCGAATACATTACATTTATAAATGATAATTGCTGAAAAAAGGCTTTCACCCGTGCTATGAGTTTTGTAAATTGCTTATTTATATATTTTCTTTCATTATATGAAAAGTTGAAGTTTCGAAACAACATTCTGGTCGTGATGGAAAGTTTCATAATCTATTCGTAGCCTATGATTTTTCTTTCAGATAAGAAGAAAAAAAAGTAGAACAGAAACATAACATTCTCCAATTTTTGTTTACTAGGGAGACCTACTTCTCCGCATGAAATTGTCAGCTAACAATTGAACTTTCGCAACTCATGGATTGCAGAATATGTTTTCTGGTGGATGTAAAAAAGTACTATTCATGAAGGGCGCTAAAATGCTAGGTTAAGATCTATTAGAAATTAACACAGGAAAAACAATCTTTTTACTTTTTTTTTTTTTTATCCTGGATACATTTTGCCCAAACTAAAAGCCGAAAGTTAAGCATGTATGGTTGAAAGAGGAAAGCAGAATCATCCAAAAAGAAAATAGAACGGAAAATAGTGGCTATAATCACCTATACAAAAATAAATTTTGGCATAACTAATGTGCAATTAAATTATTTCTCTACTTCTATGCTAGTGAGTCCGTTTAAGTTTAGTGAAATAAGGAAAACTGGAAACTATCAATTTTCAGGGTTATTTTTAGAATGGAATTAAAACCACAAATTTCGTTCTCTTGATATCAGTTTATACAAAAGCCCCTGTATTATAAAAATATATTAAAAATTCAGTAAGAGGAATAACAATGATTTATAAATTTATTTTTGTCTTTATAATAAAAATCCTATACTTATATGCAAAAATAAAATTAGTGTGCGTTTTCACTAAATTTGCTTATGTACTATGTTTCCATATTAAAAGCAAAGCGGTAACTGCAATTTTTATATGAAGTTTTTTTTTTTTTTTTTCCCTTCTCCTCTCTAGTATATTTGGAAATGGATATAACGCAATACAACGGGCGGCTGTGTTCGATGGTTAAAAAATTAATACAAATTATAAATGTCACTACGATGTGTATAAGAATCATTTTTATAAACGTCAAGATATTTTTCGATAAAGTTTTGCACCTGTTTAGACAGCAGGGAATAAGAATGCAATCGCTTGTTTGATTGTCGTGCTAACAACGTTTACTTAAATTCTGACATTGACATACTCTTCATATAGTAATAAGAGTGAATCAATACCACGTGCAGTACGGGAATATTAATAAAAATACGTATAAAAGCTAAAATACTCTTTCTATTCTAAAAGTTAAAAAAATAAATAAGTCGCTAATGCTGCAGCAGCCGCCTTAACTGAATTTATGACCTTTACCATTGATCGGCTCATAATAAAAACTATTGCATATAAAAACATGAAACTGATAGTTTTATAGATAAATGTATGATAAACACGCTGAAGCAAACAGTTTTCAAATCGAACAATTCTTTTAAGCGCTTTTCATGTTTAAATCTGTAAAAGTTTTTGAATTAAAAAAGTTTTATGATCAAAAACTATGCATAGCAATTTTGCAGTTTAGTTGGCAAATACTTGACTAGATTGTGGTGTGCAGTGTCCAATCGATTTTTAAAAGTCTAATATTTTAAGGGTTTTTTTTCCCCCAATTTTTTAATTTTAAATTTCATTTTCTGAATAGAGATTTAATTCAAAGTTTGAAATACCCCTTTTTTACCTACTGTTGTCAGGTTTTAAAAAGCTCAAATACTAGTATTTACAAATACTTTTCATTTGAAAAATATATTTACACCTGAATTTTAAAAAAGAAAATTTTAAAATAATTAAAAGGTTAAAAAAAAAAAAACTATTTTATAATCATTCAATGTTCATCTTTTCTTTTTTTATACTCTTTATTTTTGAGACATTTTTTCGTTAGCCGAGTGCAGTGATAAATAATGAAGTTGATTATGCGAAAATCAAGCTCGCTAAAATATGCCACTTGGCTGTGACACTGCAAAAATGAAATATTTTAAACACTAAAAAGTAGAAAAAATAAAAATGAAAGAGTAATAAATAAAAAAGAAAACACATCAATTAATAGCCATTAGAATAGCTAAACTGCAAAACAGAGGAAAATGTTTGCTTTGCCCCACCCCATACCGAGAGAGTTAATTTAGATGATTATTTATTGTTGCTAAAACGTAACAAGATATTTTTCTTTCTTTTTAGCATTTTCCAACCTAGATGAAAAATGCTTATGACTTCGGTTTGTCTGGCCGTATGGCCGTCTGCCGTCTGGCCGTGCTCCAACTCCTGTAAATATGCTCGGATTGCTCTGCAATTTTTATATGTTATTGTCGTTATCTATAGCATGCTCCCTATTTCAACGGAAGTGTGTAGCACTTATAGTTTTTTTACAGGGATACTCAAAAGAATTCCGTTACATTGCGGTCTATGGGGAAAAATCATTTGCGGTTTATTTAAATAATGTTTCACTATTTTAAACGCATTGAAATTTATATATATCACTAAGGTGCATTAGAAGAAGCTTAATATGGAATAGGGTGTGCATAGCACTTATAGTTACTTTACAGGGTCAGTCAAAAGAATTCCGTTCCATTACGTCTACGGAGAAAAATCGTCTGCGGTTTATTTAAATAATGTTTCACAGTTTTAAACGCATTGAAATTTATATATATCACTAAGGTGCATTACAAGAGGCTTACTACAGAATATTCTGTGTATAGCAGTCATCGTTCATTTACAGGGACACACAAAAGAATTATCTACTGTCTGTTAACAATAATTCCTGGAAGTGCGTTTTAAGTTACTGAACGCGATTTTAATTTTAACTCGCTTTTTATCTATTACGTGGTGTGTACAAATTCTGTAGATCCTATACAGGTAAGCACAAAAGTTCGCGAACACATTTCCGTTTATTGACAAACTCCAGACGGAGAATTTTAAACTGTGCTACGCGTTTCCTAACTAAACTAAAATTTAGCATCCTATGTAGTATATATACAAATCTATAGATCCTATACTGGGCTGAATAAAAGTATTCAGATATTTTTCCGAATATTGTATATGTTGGAAATTCCTGAAATTGTGTTTTTAAATATGTTATGCGTTTTCCAAATTGTTTACTTAGATGTTATTTTTTAGCTTATTAAACGGTTTGATTTGTAAAATTATTTTGGAAGCGTTGGAAAGTGCTACATAATCTATGCTTGACGCATAATTTTTCGTTCTTGTTTAAATTATTGAGTTGGAAAGATTTTAATCTTTATGTGCTAAAGAAGGAGAAAAAGAAAAAAGCGGATTTTTTATTTTTGGGGGGGGGGGGCGCAGGAAATTTAGATGATTAATTGTTTATTGTTACAACAAAGCAACAAATATAAAGAGGAAAAAATTAAAAAGCAAACAGCTTTAAAGATTTTAAAATTTGAAAGCAGGGGGAGCACAAGGGAAGAAACTGAAATTTTGGAGGGGGAGGAGTATTTAAATGATTGATTTTTTGTTGTTGTTACTACAAAGTACATACAGAAAACAACGGGATGTATGGGAAATAAACTCTTGATGGAAAAATTATTTTACTATTCTTGAAATCAATCTGCAAAGGCTCTGTCCTATGTAATAATGGAACATTACTGTATTATATAGGAATGACAAACAGAAATTTTAAAACGAGAATAAAAGAACATATGGGAGATATTAAATATGACAGAAGAACTACAGCTTTCGCCAGACTACATACGACAGAACCTTTGCAGATTGATTTAAAGAATAGTAAAATAATTTTTCCATCAAGGGTTTATTTCCCATCCATTATCCGTGAATCAAAGAAATATTTTTGCGGAACAAGAACATATGCAACGAGCCCCTCTTTTGAATTACCTAAAATTTGGCACAAGTTGATTTACAAATTAAAAAAGCAAACACCTAAAATAGTTTACACGTTTACAGTTTAACCATTTTAAGCACCTGCTTTCATTTTTCATTATACATGTGGTCTCGTGTATTGTGTTCATCGTTTTCAAAAACTTGGCAAAAATAATTCATTTATCATTTTTTATCTGGAAGTCGCCGGCGTTTGAGTGTACGAAACATGGCTTTATATTAAAATGGTATTTTAAGCCATTTTGTGTAATGTTTTTATCGCTTTAAGCATTAATTACATCTTTAGTTAATTTAATTTTATTTGAAAATGATTAATTTAGCCCCTCCAGGAACTTGTGCATTGCTACCGCACTGCCACAGACGCAAAATATCTAATTTTTGTAGCCTTATTATAGCAAGAATACAAAATTATATATTAAAAAAATTACATAAAAATAAATCTTTTTTTTTTTCTTTTCCCTGCTACAGAATGTTTAGCTTTTTTTCCAACTACAATCGAAAAAGCCATTTCTCTTATCGTATTACTTCCATACTCTTCCATGCAACATAATTGTATTTCACCACAGTTTATCTCAAGAGTTTACATGTTAGGGTATATTTTTGGTCAAAATATAATCTTCCTCTTTCCTGTACAAGACCACACAATCTTTTCTTCACGGATACGATAAAAGAAAAACCTATTCGACTGGAGATAAAAGGGACTAGGCCGAAGAAAAAAAAAAAAAAGCCATTGCTTAAAATAAAAATTTGCTCGTGACTTAAAGGCTTAGAAAACTTTTGAGACTGACATAAAACTGACTTAAGACATAAGTTTATCATGCTCTTCCTTGTTGCGACACTACGTGTTTTGCAGGCAGCTAAACTGTGACTAGAACTACAGAAAACGTAATTTATCAAGTTACACTCGAGTAATTTCTTAAAAGGAAATAGGTCTTATTTTGATATGATTAATTTAACCATTAACAAGATGGTTAGCGTTTGAAAATTTTCACTTTCCTTGAATTTTCACTGACATCGCTACATCATTTTTTCTGCTTTTAAGGGGTTCATACCTAAACAAAACAATTTTTTCTAGGGATGTTTAGTGATTTGGCCGACTAGCCGAATACCGAATATTCGACCAAGTTTTAGGTCGAATACTGACTTAAAAAAAATATTTTAATTGTTTATTTATTTTTTTTTTCAATTTTAAAATCAAAAATTAAATTAAGGACTAATTGAAATTAATTTTTTGTTTGAGTGTTCAAAAATCATAACAGCTGAATGTATGCAAGCACAGTATATAGTGAACGCTAGTAGAGAGAAAATGGGGATCCGGCCTCAGGAGGTGGGCTGTGGGCACGGTGCAAGGTGCAGCACCTGCCCACATGCCCACCTCCCAAAGTGCAGCACCTGCCCTCCTCCTCCTCCTCCTCCCAAAGTGCGCACCTCCTCACGAAGTGCCCTCCTCCTCCCGAAGTGCCCTCCTCCTCTCGAAGTGCCCTCCTCCTCCACCACCTAAGATAAGGGGATTAATTAAGGATTAGTGTTAATTAATTTTAATTAGGAAACTTAGAAATTTTTTGAAGCAAAATTTTTTTTTTCGCGGAGAATTTCCTACTAGAGTACGAGGTGTGTTTCAATGGATTTATTTTAGCGAATTAGAAATTTAATTAATTTTAATTGGAGAACTTAGAAATTTTTCAAAGCAATTTTTTTTTTTTTTTTTTTTTTTTTCAACGAGAGTAGGCCATTCAATATACATGTTAGAGGTGAATTTTAAAAGTCAGTAATGGTTTAATTAAAAATGGTGATTAAGAAATAATGAGCGTACTTAAGATATTTTCGCGAGATTTTTTTTTTTTTTTTTTTTTTTTTTTTTTTTTAACGAGAGTACGCAGTTTGAATAGGAGTGTATGCAGTAGAAGGGAATGAAATAAATTAAAAATGGTGATTCATTAATTTTAATTGGAGAACTTAGAATTTTTTCGAAGCATTTTTTTTTTTTTTAACTAGCGTAGTCCATTTGATATACATGTTAGAGTATATTTGAGGGTGAATGAATAATTAAAAATATTCATTAATTTTAATTAGAGAACTTAGAAATTTTTATGATTTTTAGTTTTAAAAATTACCAAAAAATAGAATTTTTAGACTTAAAAGTCGCCAAAAGTAGGATTTTCAACTGAAAGTAATCTAAGATATAAACTCTCAACTGAAATGGATTTTGCCTTAAGGTGTGAGCTTTTGGCTACAAGTGACCTAGAGTCAAAACTTCCTGGTCCCAGGAATCACCACGGGGGTTATAGTAAAAAATACAGGGTCCCGTATGAATTATACAGTACTAAATTTAACAGCTCGCCCCCTCCCCCTCCCCCTACCCCCTCCCTTTTTTTACCCAGAGGAGCCCTTCGATAGCCTAACAATACACACCTCAAAAAATACAGAGTGCTACAAAACGAAGAATTTTAACGTATATATAAAATAAACAAGAATGAAAAATCATACATAGCATCATAATTCATGAATCACTTTCCACAAAAAATACAGAGTGATACCAAAAGAATTTTAACGTATATATAAAATAATAAATAAACAAGTATGAAAAATCATGCGTAGCGGTATAGTTTATGAATCACTTTCGAACATTATCGAAATGTTATATGAACAAAATTTAATTTTATCAGCTAGTACATAGTTAATTAAAATAGTGAACAGATCCCCTTTAGAATAAAAAAGCATCCTTCACAAAAAACCAATTATGCATAAGATCCCTTCATACATTCAGTTCATTGACCCCGCCCCCTTTTTTTCCCCCTTCAAAGTGTAAACACGCATTAGACTATAGGAGCCCTTCATAAAATAAATGAGATACATGCCCTATTCGAATAAAAAAAAAGTCCTTCACAAAAACTGTAGGGGTTCCCTTTTGGAATAAAAAGGGCCCTTCACAAAAATCCATTTATGCATAAGGACCCTTCATAAAATCAGATAATTTACACTTTACCCTGTTTTTTTTTCAATTCAAGTTAGGCTAAAAATAAAGCTTACACATCGATAGGTTCAAAATATTGAAATCCTTCAAAAGAAACTAGTAAAAGTTAAAGATTTAAGCCCTGCTCATAAAATAATGCGACTACCCAGAGCCCTTCACAAATAATATAACTTTATTCGAATCTCAGGGCCCTTCACAAAATAAATCCAATAGATTCATATTATATTACAACGACAGAAATACTAGGGATATTGACCTTTCATAAAAATGTAAGGTCCGCTGTTTGAATGAAAAGGCCTCCCTTCACAATATACCCTGTAAAAATATTATGATTCCACAGATATTTTAAGAAATAGAGTACTAATCTCAAATGAATACGAATTCAGGCAATGTAGAAATAGGTTTTACAAGAATACATTTTTAGTATAACGTTCAAAATATAGATTTTTTTTTTTTTTTAAGTACATATTTCAACAAATTTATCATACAAGTCTGTAAAATAGGGTAGATCGTTTCATGAAAAATAATTGAATTTTCGAATGATTATGCTTTAAAATACATATTTATAACTGCAACTAAGATTTGAGTGTTACCCCCTCAACATGCATAACGTTCAAAATATAGATTTTTTTTTTTTTTTTTTTTTTTTAAGTACATATTTCATCAAATTTATCATACAAGTCTGTAAAATAGGGTAGATCGTTTCATGAAAAATAATTGAATTTTCGAATGATTATGCTTTAAAATACATATTTATAACTGCAACTAAGATTTGAGTGTTACCCCCTTAACATGCATATCGCTGAATCATAATGAGTCATATTATCAGATAAGCGAAGATCTTGCTTTGACACGGTGAATCACTCGCGATAAGAAATATCTGATGCTCGAGTTTCTATCACATTTTGGGTAGGTAAATGAACTATTTAAAACCGTCAATGTATACGAATTATTTCGTGTAGTCCTATATAATTATTAATCTGTTAAGTTTTAAAATGCTTCAATGAAAAATAAGAACTAGTTATTAAGCGATACCCTTAAGAATTTTGAGGCAAACAGATGTTTAAATAATTTGAACCTGTTTAAATGTACCTGTGTTTAAATGAATTTGACGCATGTTAGGGTAAAAAAAAATACAGGGTCCCCTATAAAATATAGGAATTAAACTTTAAATATTTTAAAATTACGTTAGTCTATGCTTTTTTTGTATAGAAAAATTATACTAAATTGTGTTTTTAGTATTTTAACTTAAAAAATTTCTTTTGAGGAATGAATAGAATAACTAAGCTTTGTTTTTATAAAATATATATATTGTACTAAATAGTTAGGGTATTATTTAAAAAAATTTTGTTTTTAATATTGAAAAAAAGTTATCTTACCTAAATATTTAAACCATAATGTACTGTGGACTTCATCCAAATTCGACTGCATGCATGCCTTACAACAACTAAACGGTATAACGTGTTCGCTTATCTCTTAAAATTACGGGATCTCGTGACGTCATGGATAAGGCATAGGGTATAACGAATAGGTATTATAAAGCAGAATCATAAATTTTGCATACTTTACACTTGTAGTATGTGAAATGATTGCCTATATGAGAAAATGAATCATCAACGAATCTTATTAGTGTATGTTATATTTAACCAACAGGCTTGAAATGCGTGAATTTTGACTAGAATTAATCATTGAATGTAAAAATGATTTATTTTTAGATCTAATATGTATATCGTTTAACATTTAAAAATATATACATAAATTAATCTTACCTTATTCACAAACTTGCAATCCCGTCTTCAATATATGACTACAGCATGAAAAAACATGCGTGCTACTTATATAGCAACTAGACCAGAAATGATTTCAGTACAAGTCCATTATCTTATTGTTAATCTATAGATTAGTAACATCACGTGACTGATTGCGATAACATTCTATACAAGATTTACTGATAAGAATACATTTCAATTCATTTCTCCCAAAAGCAAGTGTATGAGTTGGTTGTAAGATCTAGGTAAGTATCCTTACTTTATATGTTTAAAGTTATAATATATGAATAGATATAATATTAATGTATTTTTTCAATATGTATGGTAGGCAAAAATGAATAGGTAAGCAAAAAAGAATAGGTATTATTGCATGTATCCTCTAATTTATTTTAAAAATAATTATTTTAAAAATACATACTAACAATTTATGCGATGACTCACACAGCATGATGGGGCGATATATGAAATTCATTTTTATATTATACAAGCTCCTATATACAATTCATATGCGTGAGCAAGATTATTTTTAGACTAGAATTATTCACTGAATGTAAAAAAAAAAATGATTTATATTTAGATCTAATATTTATATCGTTTAACATTTTAAAATCCTATTAAAAGTATATACATTAGTATGCTTGTGAAAGGCCTATTGTTAATACGAAACGTTGTGTGAAGTGTCCTGTTTTAGGGTTAAAAGTTTCGTGAAGGGGTCTGTTTGAAGGAGCCTGTTTCGAAATGACTTAAGAACGCACAATTTATTCTTAAACATTCAACTCGATTCGTTATATATGCTTTATTAAGTATTCAATAAAAAATAATAACTAAGAAATAAAATTAAAAATAGTAATTAAGAGATACCCTTAAGAATTATTGCGATATCTAATTCGATACAAGTCTTGTTAAAACAGAGATTATAGTTAAAATACACATTAATTATACAGTATTACACTGTATTACACAATGCGCTACCTCACCTATATTATCACAGAAATACCTTCGATAAAATTTAGACTAACAATACACACCTAAAAAAATATATACAGAGTACCCAGAACATGATAGGAATGAATGAAAAATTTTAACGTAAATTATAAAATAGGATCTACAATAAGTGACAATAAATAAATATGAAGGAAAAATCATGAGTCATGGTATACTTTATGAAACACTTTCCAATGCTATGTGATTATCGTTTTGAAATAAGTGAATTAGATTTAATAATTCATACTGGAAATGTATTTAAAAAAAATTAGTAGCTTCGCCTACTTTTAAATCATTCAAGATATATGATGAAGGCTTGGCTGCTGTAGAAAAGCTTAATACTTATATCTTAATGAATCGACCTATTTATGTTGGATTCACAATTTTAGAATTATCTAAATTAGTTATGTATGATTTTCATTACAATTTTATAAAGAAAACATACAAAGATCGTGTAGTTATACTCTTTACGGATATAGATTCCTTAACTTATCATATTCAAACACATAATATTTATAAGGATATGGAGCACCATCATGATTTTTTCGACTTTTCTGAATACTCGAAATCCCATCGTCTAAACCGCACAAGTTTCGAACCCACAAACATATAATCAGACTTGTCATTTTATAACCAGGACGCTAACCACAGGGCTAAGTGACCCCCCCCCCCCCCGCTTATTTTATAGTCACCACGCTGACTATTGGGCTTAGTAAGCCCCAGGCTAATTTATATCCACCACGCTAACTATTGGGCTTAGTGAGCCCCAGGCTAACTTATACCCACCACGCTAACTTTTGGGCCTAGTGAACCCCCGCTTATTTTATAGCCACCATACTAACCACAGGGCTAAGTGAGCCCCCGCTTATTTTATAATCACCATGCTAAGTATTAGGCTGAGTGAGCCCCAGGCTATTTTATAGCTACTACGATAACCCCAGGGCTAAGTGAGCCTACCGCTTATTTTATAGTCACCACGTTTACTACTGGGCTGAGTGAGCCCCAGGATATTTTATACCCACTATGCTAACTAATGGGCTGAGTGAGCCCCAGGCTATTTTCAACCCACCACGTTTACTGGGCTTAGTGTGTCCCCCGCTTATTTTATAGCTACTACGATAACCCCAGGGCTAAGTAAGCCTCCCGCTTATTCTATAGTCACCACGTTTACTACTGGGCTGAGTGAGCCCCAGGATATTTTATACCCACCACGTTTACTGGGCTTAGTGTGTCCCCCGCTTATTTTATAGCTACTACGATAACCCCAGGGCTAAGTAAGCCTCCCGCTTATTATATAGTCAACACGCTAACTACTGGGCTGATTAAGCCCCAGATATTTTATACCCAACACGCTAACTACTGGGCTGATTAAGCCCAAGATATTTTATACCCACCACGCTAACTACTGGGCTGAGTGAGCCCCAGGCTATTTTATACCCACCACGCTTACAGGGCTAAGTGAGCCCCCGCTTATTATATAGTCAACACGCTAACTACTAGACTGATTAAGCCCCAGGTATTTTATACCCATCACGATAACTACTGGGCTGAGTGAGCCCCAGGTTATTTAGTTGCATGAATATGATTTCCAAGGTATATGTCCTAACTTGATTTAAACCATTGCATATGGTTAGATAAAGCTGCGAAGTAAATTGGTAAACTATATGTACATTTCCCATGAACTATATGTACATTCCACATAGCACATGTACTATGTTTTACGAAATAATAGAAAAATCATGTATTAATTTATCTATATATATTATTTAAATCAATTAGAGGTAAATTGATAATTGTAATTAGTAATTGGTTCTTTTAGGACCTAGTCACGTGATCTCTGACGTCACTGGTGAGATATTGAATGATACCACATGGTCACGTGATATCACTTAATCAGTGGCGTCACATGTCACGTGATCAAATCTTATCAGTGATTATATTAGCTGATAAGGTCCTGAACAAGCATTCACTTTTCTCAGAGTCTTGGTGTGAGACGGTTGGGTGCTTAGCTAGCTGGCGTGTTAGGTAAGAATAGTATTTGTGTATATATTTTTAATATGACTTTAAATTAATTTGATACCCACTTTGTAAAGCGATATGAATATGTTTTGAATATTAGAACTAAAAAAAAATAATACTTTGAAATAATAGACTTATTGAACAGTAAAATTTAAAGCTATGTAGATAAATTTCCTAAAACTAAGTTGAAATGAAAATGGTAAAAGTTTAGTCAGTCTCATGTTAGTGTTTATCATATTATATCTACATAAGAAATTTTTAAGAGGGAATAGTAATAATCCAAGTTACCATATAGATATTACAAGTTAGTAGATTCATAAACTAATGAGAATGTATATAATTTTAATAAATTATGCTGATTTCTGCAGATATTTAATAGAATAGAAGTGAGTTTTCATGGGAAATGTACATATAGTTTACCAATTTACTTCGCAGCTTTATCTAACCATATGCAATGGTTTAAATCAAGTTAGGACATATACCTTGGAAATCATATTCATGCAACTAAATAACCTGGGGCTCACTCAGCCCAGTAGTTATCGTGATGGGTATAAAATACCTGGGGCTTAATCAGCCTAGTAGTTAGCGTGTTGACTATATAATAAGCGGGGGCTCACTTAGCCCTGTAAGCGTGGTGGGTATAAAATAGCCTGGGGCTCACTCAGCCCAGTAGTTAGCGTGGTGGGTATAAAATATCTTGGGCTTAATCAGCCCAGTAGTTAGCGTGTTGGGTATAAAATATCTGGGGCTTAATCAGCCCAGTAGTTAGCGTGTTGACTATATAATAAGCGGGGGCTCACTTAGCCCTGTAAGCGTGGTGGGTATAAAATAGCCTGGGGCTCACTCAGCCCAGTAGTAAACGTGGTGACTATAAAATAAGCGGGAGGCTTACTTAGCCCTGGGGTTATCGTAGTAGCTATAAAATAAGCGGGGGACACACTAAGCCCAGTAAACGTGGTGGGTTGAAAATAGCCTGGGGCTCACTCAGCCCATTAGTTAGCATAGTGGGTATAAAATATCCTGGGGCTCACTCAGCCCAGTAGTAAACGTGGTGACTATAAAATAAGCGGTAGGCTCACTTAGCCCTGGGGTTATCGTAGTAGCTATAAAATAGCCTGGGGCTCACTCAGCCTAATACTTAGCATGGTGACTATAAAATAAGCGGGGGCTCACTTAGCCCTGTGGTTAGTATGGTGGCTATAAAATAAGCGGGGGTTCACTAGGCCCAAAAGTTAGCGTGGTGGGTATAAGTTAGCCTGGGGCTCACTAAGCCCAATAGTTAGCGTGGTGGATATAAATTAGCCTGGGGCTTACTAAGCCCAATAGTCAGCGTGGTGACTATAAAATAAGCGGGGGGGTCACTTAGCCCTGTGGTTAGCGTCCTGGTTATAAAATGACAAGTCTGATTATATGTTTGTGGGTTCGAAACTTGTGCGGTTTAGACGATGGGATTTCGAGTATTCAGAAAAGTCGAAAAAATCATGATGGTGCTCCATATCCTTATAAATATTATGTGTTTGAATATGATAAGTTAAGGAATCTATATCCGTAAAGAGTATAACTACACGATCTTTGTATGTTTTCTTTATAAAATTGTAATGAAAATCATACATAACTAATTTAGATAATTCTAAAATTGTGAATCCAACATAAATAGGTCGATTCATTAAGATATAAGTATTAAGCTTTTCTACAGCAGCCAAGCCTTCATCATATATCTTGAATGATTTAAAAGTAGGCGAATTTTTTTTAAATACATTTCCAGTATGAATTATTAAATCTAATTCACTTATTTCAAAACGATAATCACATAGCATTGGAAAGTGTTTCATAAAGTATACCATGACTCATGATTTTTCCTTCATATTTATTTATTGTCACTTATTGTAGATCCTATTTTATAATTTACGTTAAAATTTTTCATTCATTCCTATCATGTTCTGGGTACTCTGTATATATTTTTTTAGGTGTGTATTGTTAGTCTAAATTTTATCGAAGGTATTTCTGTGATAATATAGGTGAGGTAGCGCATTGTGTAATACAGTGTAATACTGTATAATTAATGTGTATTTTAACTATAATCTCTGTTTTAACAAGACTTGTATCGAATTAGATATCGCAATAATTCTTAAGGGTATCTCTTAATTACTATTTTTAATTTTATTTCTTAGTTATTTTTTATTGAATACTTAATAAAGCATATATAACGAATCGAGTTGAATGTTTAAGAATAAATTGTGCGTTCTTAAGTCATTTCGAAACAGGCTCCTTCAAACAGACCCCTTCACGAAACTTTTAACCCTAAAACAGGACACTTCACACAACGTTTCGTATTAACAATAGGCCTTTCACAAGCATACTAATGTATATACTTTTAATAGGATTTTAAAATGTTAAACGATATAAATATTAGATCTAAATATAAATCATTTTTTTTTTTTACATTCAGTGAATAATTCTAGTCTAAAAATAATCTTGCTCACGCATATGAATTGTATATAGGAGCTTGTATAATATAAAAATGAATTTCATATATCGCCCCATCATGCTGTGTGAGTCATCGCATAAATTGTTAGTATGTATTTTTAAAATAATTATTTTTAAAATAAATTAGAGGATACATGCAATAATACCTATTCTTTTTTGCTTACCTATTCATTTTTGCCTACCATACATATTGAAAAAATACATTAATATTATATCTATTCATATATTATAACTTTAAACATATAAAGTAAGGATACTTACCTAGATCTTACAACCAACTCATACACTTGCTTTTGGGAGAAATGAATTGAAATGTATTCTTATCAGTAAATCTTGTATAGAATGTTATCGCAATCAGTCACGTGATGTTACTAATCTATAGATTAACAATAAGATAATGGACTTGTACTGAAATCATTTCTGGTCTAGTTGCTATATAAGTAGCACGCATGTTTTTTCATGCTGTAGTCATATATTGAAGACGGGATTGCAAGTTTGTGAATAAGGTAAGATTAATTTATGTATATATTTTTAAATGTTAAACGATATACATATTAGATCTAAAAATAAATCATTTTTACATTCAATGATTAATTCTAGTCAAAATTCACGCATTTCAAGCCTGTTGGTTAAATATAACATACACTAATAAGATTCGTTGATGATTCATTTTCTCATATAGGCAATCATTTCACATACTACAAGTGTAAAGTATGCAAAATTTATGATTCTGCTTTATAATACCTATTCGTTATACCCTATGCCTTATCCATGACGTCTCGAGATCCCGTAATTTTAAGAGATAAGCGAACACGTTATACCGTTTAGTTGTTGTAAGGCATGCATGCAGTCGAATTTGGATGAAGTCCACAGTACATTATGGTTTAAATATTTAGGTAAGATAACTTTTTTTTCAATATTAAAAACAAAATTTTTTTAAATAATACCCTAACTATTTAGTACAATATATATATTTTATAAAAACAAAGCTTAGTTATTCTATTCATTCCTCAAAAGAAATTTTTTAAGTTAAAATACTAAATACACAATTTAGTATAATTTTTCTATACAAAAAAAGCATAGACTAACGTAATTTTAAAATATTTAAAGTTTAATTCCTATATTTTATAGGGGACCCTGTATTTTTTTTTACCCTAACATGCGTCAAATTCATTTAAACACAGGTACATTTAAACAGGTTCAAATTATTTAAACATCTGTTTGCCTCAAAATTCTTAAGGGTATCGCTTAATGACTAGTTCTTATTTTTCATTGAAGCATTTTAAAACTTAACAGATTAATAATTATATAGGACTACACGAAATAATTCGTATACATTGACGGTTTTAAATAGTTCATTTACCTACCCAAAATGTGATAGAAACTCGAGCATCAGATATTTCTTATCGCGAGTGATTCACCGTGTCAAAGCAAGATCTTCGCTTATCTGATAATATGACTCATTATGATTCAGCGATATGCATGTTAAGGGGGTAACACTCAAATCTTAGTTGCAGTTATAAATATGTATTTTAAAGCATAATCATTCGAAAATTCAATTATTTTTCATGAAACGATCTACCCTATTTTACAGACTTGTATGATAAATTTGATGAAATATGTACTTAAAAAAAAAAAAAAATCTATATTTTGAACGTTATGCATGTTGAGGGGGTAACACTCAAATCTTAGTTGCAGTTATAAATATGTATTTTAAAGCATAATCATTCGAAAATTCAATTATTTTTCATGAAACGATCTACCCTATTTTACAGACTTGTATGATAAATTTGTTGAAATATGTACTTTAAAAAAAAAAAAAAAATCTATATTTTGAACGTTATACTAAAAATGTATTCTTGTAAAACCTATTTCTACATTGCCTGAATTCGTATTCATTTGAGATTAGTACTCTATTTCTTAAAATATCTGTGGAATCATAATATTTTTACAGGGTATATTGTGAAGGGAGGCCTTTTCATTCAAACAGCGGACCTTACATTTTTATGAAAGGTCAATATCCCTAGTATTTCTGTCGTTGTAATATAATATGAATCTATTGGATTTATTTTGTGAAGGGCCCTGAGATTCGAATAAGGTTATATTATTTGTGAAGGGCTCTGGGTAGTCGCATTATTTTATGAGCAGGGCTTAAATCTTTAACTTTTACTAGTTTCTTTTGAAGGATTTCAATATTTTGAACCTATCGATGTGTAAGCTTTATTTTTAGCCTAACTTGAATTGAAAAAAAAACAGGGTAAAGTGTAAATTATCTGATTTTATGAAGGGTCCTTATGCATAAATGGATTTTTGTGAAGGGCCCTTTTTATTCCAAAAGGGAACCCCTACAGTTTTTGTGAAGGACTTTTTTTTTATTCGAATAGGGCATGTATCTCATTTATTTTATGAAGGGCTCCTATAGTCTAATGCGTGTTTACACTTTGAAGGGGGAAAAAAGGGGGGGGGGGGTCAATGAACTGAATGTATGAAGGGATCTTATGCATAATTGGTTTTTTGTGAAGGATGCTTTTTTATTCTAAAGGGGATCTGTTCACTATTTTAATTAACTATGTACTAGCTGATAAAATTAAATTTTGTTCATATAACATTTCGATAATGTTCGAAAGTGATTCATAAACTATACCGCTACGCATGATTTTTCATACTTGTTTATTTATTATTTTATATATACGTTAAAATTCTTTTGGTATCACTCTGTATTTTTTGTGGAAAGTGATTCATGAATTATGATGCTATGTATGATTTTTCATTCTTGTTTATTTTATATATGCGTTAAAATTCTTCGTTTTGTAGCACTCTGTATTTTTTGAAGTGTGTATTGTTAGGCTATCGAAGGGCTCCTCTGGGTAAAAAAAGGGAGGGGGTAGGGGGAGGGGGAGGGGGCGAGCTGTTAAATTTAGTACTGTATAATTCATACGGGACCCTGTATTTTTTACTATAACCCCCGTGGTGATTCCTGGGACCAGGAAGTTTTGACTCTAGGTCACTTCTAGCCAAAAGCTCACACCTTAAGGCAAAATCCATTTCAGTTGAGAGTTTATATCTTAGATTACTTTCAGTTGAAAATCCTACTTTTGGCGACTTTTAAGTCTAAAAATTCTATTTTTTGGTAATTTTTAAAACTAAAAATCATAAAAATTTCTAAGTTCTCTAATTAAAATTAATGAATATTTTTAATTATTCATTCACCCTCAAATATACTCTAACATGTATATCAAATGGACTACGCTAGTTAAAAAAAAAAAAATGCTTCGAAAAAATTCTAAGTTCTCCAATTAAAATTAATGAATCACCATTTTTAATTTATTTCATTCCCTTCTACTGCATACACTCCTATTCAAACTGCGTACTCTCGTTAAAAAAAAAAAAAAAAAAAAAAAAAAAAAAAAAAAAAAAAAATCTCGCGAAAATATCTTAAGTACGCTCATTATTTCTTAATCACCATTTTTAATTAAACCATTACTGACTTTTAAAATTCACCTCTAACATGTATATTGAATGGCCTACTCTCGTTGAAAAAAAAAAAAAAAAAAAAAAAAAAAAACTTGCTTCGAAAAATTTCTAAGTTCTCCAATTAAAATTAATTAAATTTCTAATTCGCTAAAATAAATCCATTGAAACACACCTCGTACTCTAGTAGGAAATTCTCCGCGAAAAAAAAAAATTTTGCTTCAAAAAATTTCTAAGTTTCCTAATTAAAATTAATTAACACTAATCCTTAATTAATCCCCTTATCTTAGGTGGTGGAGGAGGAGGGCACTTCGAGAGGAGGAGGGCACTTCGGGAGGAGGAGGGCACTTCGTGAGGAGGTGCGCACTTTGGGAGGAGGAGGAGGGCAGGTGCTGCACTTTGGGAGGTGGGCATGTGGGCAGGTGCTGCACCTTGCACCGTGCCCACAGCCCATCTCCTGAGGCCGGATCCCCATTTTCTCTCTACTAACGCTTGTTTTCTGAAGCTGGTAATATATATGAAACCAAATGAAAAAGACTTCTTCCTGAAAATGCTGAAAAGTTATTTTTGCATCACAATTTCAGGCTTTACAGTGATAAATAATTTTGTTACCCCTGTATGTTAATTTGAAGTAACTTATTAAATGTTTTTTTTTCAGTATAGGTAATAGTTTTTTTTTTCTTTTCAGTGTATCAAACTCATTAGTTCGTTTAATCAATATCTAATGTTTAATTTAGTAAAGTAATTATATAGTCATATATTTATATGTGTGTGTGTGTGTGTGTGTGTGTGTGAGAGAGAGAGAGAGAGAGGGGGGGGAGGGAGAGAGGGGGGGGGGAGAGAGAGAGAGAGAGAGAGAGAGAGAGAGGGGGAGGGAGGGGGGGGGATTTAAACTTTAAATGCAATATATATTTTGCATTTTACTTAAATTCACACGATGCCTAAATGTGCAGCAAGAAAAATATTTTTTTTTATGTAATATCATTATATACAGTTATTTATAAGTTGTCATGAAGCTTTAAAATTGAGTAAGTATTAGGATTTCTTTTTCTCATAATAATTAATGTATTTAGATATAATTCTTTAATATTGTTTGTTAAAAATATTTAAAATCCCATTTTGTTTTGATTTTCTGGAACTTATTTAACCAAATATCTAGAAGATTCGGCCAAATATGCCAGTATTCGGCAAAATATCTAATTATATTCGGCCACAGGTATTCGGCCGAATATCTGTCCAATATTCGGCCATGTCGAATATTCGGCAAAAGGGCCGAATACCGAATAGTGGCCGAATATTCGTTACATCCCTAATTTTTTCCCCGACTTTTATAGGTTTCCCAAGAAGTTTCATAAAAAATTCGTTTTTTACGATACGATTTCACGATCGCAAAAAAATATGCAGTAATGCAAATATTTAAAAATTGGCATTAGGAATTTAACATAAAAAAAAATCATTATGTAGGGAAAAATCATATACTTGTGAAATTCACCATTTACCATTATTTTATGGAATGTTACTTCGATTTAAAAAAATAAATAAGACAGATTAGTATTAACTCACTTTCACATTAAAGTATTAAATACCGTAAGAAATATATAACAAATGTTTTGTAACCAAAATGAACGTGTTTTAAATAAGCCATCAAATATTCGTCAGAAGAGAAAAAAAGAAAAAACGCTTAACATACATAATCAAGACTTCTTGTAGGCGCCCCCATAGTTGCGAAAGATAGAACACGCATTGGTTTTATCATTAATACAAATTAAAGGTGAAAGATTAAATCTGATGTTCAAATTATGTCAAATCACACGATGGGGGGAGATATGTTACAGCCAAGTTGACACAAACAAAATTCAACTTTGGACAAACTTGATGCATAAGACTAAGTTTCGTAACAATATATTATTTATTACACTTCATGTTTTATCACATTTTTAGCATCATGCAAGATAAACTGACGCAATAACATGCTAGTTTAATGGATTTTTCATGTTGTTAAAATGGAATAAGAAAAATGCAAATTTACTTAGCATGAATTACTTAGCCCTGAACTGGTAAAAGATTGAAGAAATCTCATAAGACACAAACTGATAAATAATAATAAAAACTGGTAAAGAAAACCATTTACTTGGTTTTAATTATACAAATAAACATTTTAAAATGGCAAGAGATATGATATAACAACATACAACAGTAACACATCTCCCAATCTTGAAAACAAAAATAAAGGCGATTCTACTAGATTAATATGAAAAATACAAGAGTTTATTTTATCCAATAAATCTGTGCATGAATATTAAAGTAAATGTCCAAGTGAAATATTTTTAGATAATTCAATTTTGTTGAAATTGCTATTTTAACATACGAAGTTAAATTACTGCATATTTACTCATATTTATAATTTATAAACAATGAAAAATTATAAACAAAAATTAGTTTTAAAATTCAATACATTACACATTTAAATATATGAAGTCACTTTAAAAAAATTTTAATTTTTTATTTCTGGTGAATACATTTTTCATGCTTAAAGCATTTTTCTTCCTCAATTTAAATATTGTGCCAAACCAACGACGACTACGACGACAGCAATTGTGGCGCAATTTTTAGGTGCGTTCGTAATTATATAAATACGCAGCACCTATTGTCGTCGTCTGGTCCGTCCGTCCGCATATAACAACGCAAAATCTACCCAACCGAATGGATTGAAATTTAAGATATATTATCTTTGCAGAATTTTGTCGCGACATTTCAAATTTTAGGAAAATCGAATCAAAACTTTAGCAGATATTAATAAAAACATTTATTAAGAAATCTGAATTTTTTTTTAAAAATCTGTGCTTTCTTGTTATGGGAGCTTCCGAGGTTTAATCGTCAAGAGACCGAGATACTTATTTTATTACAGAAATTAATCTGCAGACGATATAATTCTTTTCACAGAACTAAAAATCATCAAGATCTGAATATTTATATAACTAGCTATAGTACGAACGCACCTCATTTGTCACGTTTGGCGTCAAATTTCCAACTTGTTCTCTTTACGACGTGATTAATCAGAATATTTGATCCAATAGGGAGGGGGGGGGGGGGGATATCGCGGAAATATAACAATTATCGCGGAATTATAACAAAAAAGAAGTGAAAATTTGCGAATCCGCGGAAAATTAAACTTCTGAGTTAAATAAATAAATAAATACCATCCTATCAAAACATTATCTCGGACGTATGCTGGGAATCTCAAGGGAAATAAGTATAGGATTTTATTTACTAATGGCTATAGGGTTGGCAAGTTTTTGTCAAAGGAGGAAAAAAAAAAACATGAAAAAAAAACGCACTGGCAACAATAGGTTTTTGCCATTTTTCGCCAAAGTGGCAAAAATAGGTATACGTTTTATTTAAGGATATAATTTTTTATTAATTTAAACTCTAACAATATGTAACTTGGAGTTTTTTAACACAGAACACCGAATTCATTATTAAATGTTATAAATTACTAAATATGTTACTAAAGACACATTGTTTTTTTGTAAAATACTTTTTTAGGTGCGTTCATAATTATATAAATACGTAGCACCTATTGTCGTCGCTTGGTCCGTCCGTCCGCATATAACAACGCAAAAACTACCCAACCGAATGGTTTGAAATTTAAGATATATTATATTTGCAGAATTTTGTCGAGACATTTCAAATTTTATTAAAATCGAATCAAAACTTTAGAAGATATTAATAAAAATATTTATTAAGAAATTTGAATTTTTTTTTTAAATCTGTGCTTTTTTGTTATAGGAGCTTCGGAAGTTTCATCGTCAAGCGACCAGAGATACTTATTTTATGACAGAAATGAATCTGCAGACGATATAATTCATTTCACAGAATTAAAAATCATCTAGATCTGAATATTTATATAACTATCTATAGTACGAACGCACCTCATTTGTCACGTTTGACGTACAATTTCCAACTTGTTAGTTTATGCAATGGATGGAGAGGATGGGAAAGGAGAATTATGTTATTGTTATTTTCTCTACCCGGTTTTGGTTAAAACAGCCAACAATTATTGACCAACTAATTTTTACACTTCCGTTAAAACATCTTTAAAACAGTCTAAGAAATATAGCCTACTTTGCTGTGCTGTCAGAACAATAGTCAAGGGTCGATGGAGGCAAAATTTGGGGCCTATTTAGGGCCCTTAACAAAAACCAATTTAATAAAATAAGCCCTTTTACAAAATTCTATTCCATAAAAACTTACTATTTATTAATTAATTTATTATTTTGTAACATTTAAAAATGTGTAATTTGTTAACAAACAAGTTCACCAGAAAAGAAAACTTCATCAAAAGGATTTAAAAAAGTTTTGGCTAATAAATGCTTGGTTCGAATTTGAGTAACTGGATTTCAATTTGTGTTACAAAATATAATAAATTTCACAAAAATAACCTTTATTTTTCACAAAATGGATCCCAAGAAAAAAAAACCTGCATCGACCCCTGATAGTAATTTGAAGATACAAAGTACAAAATCACCCCCCCCCCTCCTATTTCTCATGCATATTTATAACTTTTATCTTATCCATATATATATATATATATATATATATATATATATATATATATATATATATATATATAAAAGATTTTTTTTTTTTTTGTAGGAATTTTAAAGGATTACTTCAATAAATTTTAATTGTTAAAGTTATAGAGGTTCCGATATAGAGAAAATGAAGAACATAGCTTTTATCTCCCTCAAAGTTATAAATTTACTTACAAAGTAGAATTTTTTACTTGTACTTCAAATGTTATCATCAATTAAAATTATTTTAAATTGTTTTAATTAATGAAATTATTGTCAATGAAATACCAAATTAATATTCTGATTTAAGTCTTATATTATGTAAAAAATATATATTGTTTGTATAATTTTTTTCCCCCAGATTTTTGCCACTGTGCTGTCAAAATGACCAATCCTAGTAATGACTAATTATGTCTAACTCTCTAAAAGAAGAACGCTATTCGGATAGAAGTTTTGAACAAGATTGTAACTTTAAAGACGCCCTTTCGTATAAGGAACACCATGAAAACTGCACACTTTACCCACAAGAATACATTTTAACACAGGCCATGGATACATGCAGTAAGTGCAAGTCTACAACAAAAAAAACTCTAATATAATGGATTTAGTTTTCGAGAATAAAGATTTTGAATAGTTAAACCGACAGCTATGATTGTCTGTAGCAATTTATAACAACAACAACATTTTAAAATCTTACTTTTTTGAGTTCGAATAGTGGAGAAGATAAATTAAGAGTACGTGTGTTAACTGATTAATACATGTTCCAGAATCAAAGACTCGACGTTATCAATAGGTATAGCGCATCTCGATAAATAGAAACGGAATTGGAGACACCACTGTAGCAATCAATAACTACAATAATATTTTAAAATTTTACTTTTTGAATTCGAACAGCGGAGAAGATAAATTAAGAGTACGTGCGTTAACTGATTAAACATGTTTTCCAGAATCAAAGACTCGGCGCTATCAATATAGGTATCGTGCATCTCGATAAACAGAAACGGAATTGGAGAAAACACGAAATTGGAACGCAATATCAATGTGTCACCCACTTATTTTTCTCAGAAGAAAGTGATAAGTCTGAGCGTTTCTAAAATTTATGAAAACATTTAGCAGAGTGGAGACTTTTTTATTTTATATACATAGGATTATTTGTTTGTCACATATTTATTAATCACATGGCAACGTGGGTAGGTAAAAAACCCAGCAAAGTAACGAATATTAAGCAAATAGAAAGTCGATAAAACAGGAGGTGGGAAAATAATTAACCTACTTTCTTATTTATAAATCTTAATGATGCATCACCAATCTTATCAAATTTGTAGTTATTTGGCAAAATCGGAGAGGAAAGGTTTTGCGTTGTCGCATATAATGAATACAGAATATCAAGAGGAAGACTTTAAATAAGAAAGGAAAAGCGGAAGCAGGCTGTTTAGATATAAAATAATCCTATCTTTAAGAAAAATATATAATTATTTGCAACTTATAGATAAGAGAGCAGAGAATTAAAATTTAATAAAACATTTTAATAATAATAATAAAAATATATGTTGTACAACACTATATAAGAAATGTAAACACACAGTTATCAGTAAAGAATTTTAACCGAAACGATATTATCATGTACGCTAATGGCGCCCAGTGCATGTAAAATCTTCCAAGTTACCTGTGAATTACACCTCTGGGGGGTCTAGTCTGGTGAAGGTCTCGTCACCAGATCAAGGTTCTAAATTACGAGACCAACTCGAGTAAGAGATGGCATGACGTATGGATGAGCGATGCAGCGAGGAAATAGTAAATATCCCAGCATGTCACATCCGTCCGGCATGACTTCCCTACACTGCGCAGTGCTGAACCGCCTCATCAAAAATCAATTAGCAACCGGCCAACTAAGAAAAAGGAATTAAAACAACAAGATTCACTGAAGCCACGTCGGCCTATAGATTTAACAAACACATCTTCGCCAAGCGAAGAGCAGGCGAATTCTCGCCCCGTTGCCAGGTATCAACTCGTTAAGCTAGGCAAAAGCCTGGCAGGTAGGGGCCTGGTTAGCGGTCTAAAAAAAACGAAACTATATTTAATTAGGCTTATTAATTATGCAAAAATAGTGTTTTACTTTCCTTATAATAATCTTAATAGTGATATTTATTGAATAACATAGGTTGTATAACTTTCATAATATCTTGGCCTGACTAACAGCATAATTTAGTGACCTTTTCCAGCGAACATCTGATCCTTTTTTTTTTTTTTTTTTTTTTTTTGTAAAGTTTCAGTCTGTTTATTAAATAAAATATTGGTCCGACAGATAGCAAACAGATGTTAATGACCTTTTCCACAGGGTTGGCAAGTTTCTTCCAAAGTGGAAAAAACCGGCGGGAAGAAATAGGTTTCTTCCAAGTGGAAGAAATGGAAGAAACTGTTTTTCTTTAGGAATTTGCCCATATAAGTTGTAATTTTGTAAGATGCAATAAAAATAAATGCATTTTCCTAATAGATAACCATAAGTAAATTTAATTAGACCTACAAAAATTAAATTAAATATGATAAATTGATAATTACATCAGTTTTTTAGCCAAGGTCATACACCTGTCTAAAGCTTTCCATTCATTGCATACCTGAATAAAATAAATGGTACTGTTCCGTTATATTAATATCATGCCAAAATGTATGATATTGATTATGTGCCATTCTTTTCAACCCTGATTATGCAAAGGATTTTTATTGGAAACAATGCCAAACATTGTGACTTGCTATTTATTGAACATGAATCTTTTCAATTATTATTATTATTATTACTTAATCGTAACCTCGCAAAACATATTAATTTGCAATTTTTCAAATAGAAAATATTTAATATTAAGTTGTGACTTATATTTACTGTTGACACTTATATGGATTTTACTATTTGGCGTTACCAGATGATGAGGAAGCTGCAATAAAGTTGTTTCAGGACTTTGGATACATAAAAATGTTTTATTTAAAAAAAAACAAATGTCTTCATTCAAAAAGTGAAATGTTTACAGCAATGCTAAGTGACAATTAAAATTTCATGCCTGTAGTTTAAATTGAGTTTTATTTTATTATTTTATCGTATAATATTATTTTAAGTCTAGATTTGTATTGATTTAATAAAATAGTTCGGGAAAGTCTGTAATTTTCAAATGTTATATTTTAATTGCTCAATTTTGTACCAACAAAGTTTTTCTTTTTTTAATGAATTAATTATACAAAATGATTAATTATAAAATGAATTCCATTTTATGCCAATTATTACGCTTGGCGACAACAATGGTGTTGGTATAAAAGAAATGTACCAAATAAATTTATTCAAAATACACAAAATCAATTAAAAGTAATTCAATTCAAAACAATTTTTTTTTTTTTTTTTTTTACAGAAATGACACAAACAATGAAAAAAATATCCTATCCCCCTACCTCTAAAGTTGTAAAAAACATAACATGTAAATACCTGCTGAACCTGAAGTTTATTAAAAAATAACTTATTTTTCCATAAATAATATTTTTAATATTAATTACAATTTCCAATTACAATTTCATATAATCAGGTTTTGAATTTAATTCTTGTATAAAGTTAATATACTTTAATTTTGAGCATCAGTTTTGTTTTCTGTTAGTTTCTTCCATTTCTTCCAGTTTCTTCCACTGTCCTGGAAGAAACCAAACCCTGCTTTTCCAGCGAATATCAAATCCAATCGTTGTTTTTTAGTGGGCAATCCAATCGTTTTTTAGTGGGCAAAGGTAAACGCGTTCCTCTGAAAATTTCACAACTTTTGAATCTCGCTCCCACCATACACACATACCCACCACTCCCGAAGTTTCAAAAACGTTACTCTGACGGACAACAAATACCATTCGTTTGTCACCTTTATATGCTTTTGTATGCGAGGAGAGAATTAACTCATTAACATATAAGTAAACCTTTATCATAACTGATTGTAAAACTCGTAATGAAATTTAAAATCCGAGGCTTGACCACTATAATAAAGTTTGTATTTTACTATTGCTACTGTTTTTCTCTTCTGAGGTTCTCTACGAAGTTTTGAAACAATTTTATAGAAAATTTTCTGGTTATATGTGCTTTTTTACACGTCACGTATTCGTTGCACAGTGGTTTCTAAATCCATCTCGGATACTCCTTTTTAGCAAAGAAGAAACACCCCCCCCCCCCCCCCCCAAGTAAAATAAATGTAATAAGCATACAACAAAAATTGAAAAGACCATAAAAGGTTCTTTGACCGGCGGACCTCGGACACGAACTTTTATATTAAGGATACGCAGAAAGTGAAACTGAATGAAACAACAACACTCCATATCAGCCATGAAATCAAAGGACCAAAAGCGATAATGAAAGCTAGTCGAAATCCATTAAGTCTCCATAGCAATAATAGGTATATGCGCGTTCACAGATGACAGCGAGATAGTAACGTCCGACGAAATGAACGTATGGCCATTTTCAGGCATTTGCTTAACTGTACGCCCTTCGAGGAATAAATTCAAAATCACTTAAGTATAATGAAAACCACCTGCATCTGAAAAATCGTGCACACTTCAACTTAAGACATATACATTCCATGCGGAAGTAACTAAAATTCATGGCCACCATTATTACATCTATTTAAAAGAAGGTAGGAGGTTTGAGGGGGGGGGGGGGGTGAGATTTAGATAAGACTTTCTATTTTATCGCACCATCTACTTATCGTATCCAAGAGTTATAAATGTTATTAATTCAGGTATAATCAGAGTTTTTAATTTAAAAAAAGAAAAGAAAAATGCAAGTGCTGAAAAATTTACTTTATTCTTAAATAGCAAAGAAAAATTAACAAATTGTTGTCTAAAAAGGTTCGCCGTGAAGTTGATGATTCACGATTTTTAGATATAGTGTAAACTGGAAAAATTGGGAAGAACAAGTAATTGGAAGTTTTTTGTTGGTTTATTTCTCGATTGCCACCAGATGTTAAAACCACATTGCAAAGACGTAAATTTTTATATTACACGAATTTACCGTTGTATGTAATATGCCTAATATAACTTTTGAAAAAGAAAAAAGAAACTATCGTAGTTTCTTTTTTCTTTTTCAAAAGTTATATTAGGCATATTACATACAACGGTAAAATCTAAACTAACGGTACACTTTCAGCAAAATCGAGATCTGAGGATCATTCACACTGGTGATTAAAAAACGGAAAAATCGCTTAAACTTCCGCTGAAGTTGAATGGGAGAGTGTTGAGGGTCAATGGAATTTTTCAGTTTCTGAGCACCAGTGTGAAAGAGCTCTGAAAGACCTTTTGCAGTATTTTTGTTTTCTAACTTCCTCACATATAGGAATAAGAGATTGAAATTTTCAGGAATGGTATTAATTTTAAAATATTTATTGAATGATTTAATCGTAAAAAAAAGGCCAGTCTATAGAAAGTTTTGTGTGTGTTTGTAAAAAATTGCTTTTATTGCTCGTTATCCCCCCCCCCCCCCCCCCATTTCTTTTTTTATACATATGGGCTATCAACAGTTAAAAGTTAGTTTCAAGTTCGCAATTGTACTAAATTGTGTGATTTTTTTTTTTTTTTTTTTTTTTTTTTTTTTTTTTTTTTTTTTGCGTGTGTGTAAAAAGAACTGTAAAAAATAAATAAATAAATAAATAATAAAACCAAGTGAAAAATGTAATTTAGAGTTTTAATATTATTATCCATTTCAAAAACTTGAAAATCAGCTGGATTATGGCTATAAAAAGAAAAATAATAGGCAGTTATTTGAAATATTAATCGTCGTTCAATTAAGTTTATTCAAATGAAATACAAAAACATGATTCCAGTATTTCTACGGATTTGTTTGTTTTTTCCCTATTAAAGTACTTTTGCCTTTCGAACGTAGCCGAATAACTTTCAAATAAGAGGTCAACATATAATTTTAATTCATTGATCAGTTTCGCCAAGCGTTTTAAATATCGCATATACAGAATTCGAAATAAATCCCTGGATGTGATTCATGCACTCTGGAGATGCACAACAGCAGGAGTGCTCCACGATTCGTCTCCCAGTTGGTTTGAACGAGTAAAATATGTTCGTTCTCAGTGGGGCGGAAATGGGAAAGGTGAAGTAACGGCAAGTGAAGTATATGAGTCATTAAGACCTCCTGAAATCAAATGAGATATCCAATAATTGGAAACATTTTACTTTGAAAGGAAATAGTTCTTTAATCTTAATTATACAAAGTAAACATTACTCGAAGTTTAATAACTACAGAGGCCGTTCGGTAAGGATTCTTAAAATAAATAAAGCGTGTACTAAGATAAAATTTTATTTCAAAAATTTTATTTCAGAGCCATAGGAATGAGAGGAGCTCATGGGGCTCAAAAGTTCCATCTCCCATTCAAACGCAGAAGACAATTTAATTAAAGTGGTGTGAGGTGTTCCAAAAAGTTTTATCAAAGTTTTATTTTACTTTGTTTCCAATGTTTGATAATTCCTCTCTGAAAAAAGAACTATGAACCTAAAGAAGCATTATAAATATTGATTATATTTCTAACGAGTAAATCTGAAGATGTGTCAGCGTCAGCTCTGAAGGACACATTTTAATTGTTATATCGTTTTATTCTCTGTCTTATTTTATTTTGCTATTTATAATTGAGGGGGTCTGGGCAAGAGAGAGAGTGCTAAGCCACATTTCCGAACCTCTGAGATATTTCAATTTGAAAATTTGTTATATATCTTGATTTGAGTATTTGATCAAATTTTTTTTCGCGAATGTCTTAGTAACATTTGAGATATTCTGAGTAACAATATGGCATTAATTTAATGATATTGCTATTACGTTTTTTGTAAATTAGCTATCTTCATTGGGGGCATAAATATCTGGGGCAAAAACGAAACCTGGGACATATTCTGCCACCAAGTGACATTAGAAACAAATTATATGTAGGATATTATAATTTACAAAGTGTTAGATTTATTTCACCAAAAATGTGGCTTGGCACTTTCTTGCCCCGACCCCCTCAATTGTAACTCTCAACCCTGCAGTTTAATTTCTTTCCTATTATTGTAAGAAAATAATTTAAGATATTTACGAATCCTAACTCGAAATTCAATACACATATAGGCTGACAGTCTAAGATTGTTTATTTTCTGAGAAAACTTTATTATTTTTTAGTATAAAAGGGGGAGGGGGACTTTGCCCTTCCTCTCCGTTATCTCATTAATTTGATAATCGTATTTCTCTGGAATTCAGCATTTTAAATCTTCTGGCTAAAATAGGTAAAATATTGATTTAATGTTAATGGCACTAATAATTTGAACGATTATTTATACTCATAAATATCCTATTAATTATTGATGATCCCAACTGTCTAATTTATTTGAAAATGGCTACTTGATCTCCTCTCATGATTTTTGAAGTAGAACGCCACTGCTCACAGCAATAAAATTGTGAAGTTATTACAAATTTCAAAATGGCGTTTTTAAATTAGTAATAGATGATTGTACTCATTCCGAAAGGAATTATGCCAATTCAATTAATTCACAAATACTTACTATAAAAATTGCAGCATTTCGATATATAAAAGTGTGATGCACAGTATTCTAAAAGAGAACAAATGTCAAGGTTTGATACCAGTGAAATAATACTTCCAAATATGTATTTGACTTGTGCAAAGGGCAAAAGTGAATGAGAAAAATTTAGATGATTGATTATTTTATCGTTACTAGAAATCAAAAAAGAAACGGGAAAAAAAGAGGTATATCAATGTGCGACCACTGGGGATAATAAAATCAAATATTTTATGCTAATTTGTTCGATTAATCCAATACTAAGTGTTTTTCAATGAACACACACAATGCACCCCCACCCCCTACATGCAAACAACTTTAAAAAACGATAATTTTTTAAGGAAATGCAAGAAATTTTTTACATTGTTATTTTAGCTAAAACATGAAACCGCATATCCTAAAGAAGGCATAATAAAGATTACAAGAATATGACTGCTTCAAAAACACTTCCGTTTAGTTTTCCTTTTATTTCAGGAATTATTTTTTTTTCTTTTTCAAAAAGGGCAAGCCTTAAAAAAGATATGAATGCGTCCAAAGCGAAAACCTAAATGGGATTGGAATGCGTGCAGATAAAATGTAATAAAAAAGGAAGAGGTAGGGAAGGAAATTGTTTTTTCTCTCCGCTTCAACGTATTTTCATTACAAAGGCCGTCTCTATGGCGACAACGGATTTAACATTGCGAAATTTATTACTCCCCAACTGTAAGTATCCAAGGTTATAACACAGGTGAGTCATCGCACACAGCACAAGTGTATCAGCAAAATCTATAAATAAGCGCTATCAGCCATCCTGTAATTTTTTTTTTTTAAAGGCATCCTTTTTATGGCAGGTGTAATTTCTCATTTTTAACAAGTGAAAGAGAAATGAATACTCAATGATAGTGCTAAATCATCTCCCCCCCCCCCCTATTTTGGGATACGATGGAAAAATGGTATGTATATATGTATGTATTAAGTGCTCCCGGCGCGATACGTATTTCAGTTATACGTTTAACCGATGTACGTATATACGTATTTCAGTTATACGTTAGTTAACCGATGTACGTATATACGTATTTCAGTTATACGTTTAACCTATATACGTATAATACGCCGATTTGAAATACGTATAATTAAAACGATACGTTTGACCGTATTCGGATACGTATAAGCGTTAAACATATAATTCAAGTGTATATATATTTCAAGTATATGGTATTTATATTTAATACGAATGGACCTCATCAGTCTTACGTCACTGAACGGAGAACAAGCTGGAAATCGGTGGCGTTACCGTAACAATCTGCCTATGTTTCATACATTATCTTGTAATTTTTCCCTATAAATATTTTAATTTATGAGACTTCTAATTTTCAATGAATTAAGTGATAAAATATTATATAAACTTGCTGGAACAGTTTATTATGTTCATTCCCCAACACATCTATTGGGGAATATTATAGATGCAATACATTTATAGCAAAATGAAAAATACTATTCAATTCTAAAGCACTTTAATATTTATGTCTGAAAATTCATGCATATATAAAAATGACTAATGTTCCAAGTCATGATTGTTAATGTACCAAGAAGATTCGAACTGTTCAACAGTATTATTTTTTAAGAACAGCCTTAATTAAATATATTTAATTAAAAATTATTTCAGAAATATAATTCAGTATATTAAAAAATTTTAGCAATTGAATTTTAAATTAAAAGTGTGTATGTGTGTGTGTGTGGGGGGGGGGGTGTCTCTAAATGATAGCCTTCGGTTTATCGTAAAGCAGAGAAGGGGGGAGTGGAAATTTAATTAGATTTTGACGGAGAAACCTTTTTTATGCAGTTAATTAATCTCCACGTGCAGCGAACGTTTGAAAAACATGTTAAAAACCAGACCCCAATTAACTATAAGTACTTTAAGTGACAACCGCAGATGCAAAACAGTGAATAAAAACAGAGACTGTCGAAACTAACTGGAGAAATACTGCAGATCTCCCTCCTTAAATCTACAGCTGTTTGTCCCGCGCGTGTGCACAGAACTCAAATAACAATCTCCCTTCAGTTTCCAAAATGTATCCGAGCAGTTAAGACGCTCTTGTATATATATGATGTAAATATATTTTAATATAATGTAAAATTGGAGCACTTATACGCAGCCTCCAAAACGCGATTTTAAACATGTACATCTAGCCAAGAATTATAATATTATATTCAAAGGAAAATGAATCTTCTGCTCATTTCACACAATTGTTATTTTCTACTAATACTATTTCTTATTACTCAAATATAAGTGAATCAATGGATAAGATAAATATCGCTACAACACTTTGGATTACTGTGGATATCATTTGGCGCAAAAAAGGAAAATTTCAGGTAAGCTGAACAAACTTCTTTAACATATCAGAAGATGAAAATGTATATTAAATTTGAAGACTGATTTAACTATTTATAAAAATAAGAAAATTTATTACGCTACCGACGGTTCCCCTAACAAAGATTATGAGACTGCAAAAAGAATATCCCAGTATTAAAAAAAAAAAAAAAACGATAATTTAACAAATTTCTAAAAATATAATAATAAATAAAAGAACACTAAAAAAGTAATAATGAATGCGATCAAAGAAAATACTCAATTTATTGAGAAACTCAATTCTACGAATTATAGTACATGGAAGTTCAAGATGCAGATGTTCCTGATTAAAGAGGAACTCGACGATATTATAGTACAAGATCCACCTGATCCAGCCGATCCCGCATGGCACAAAAAAGATCGCAAGACTAGAGCTCTAATAAACCTAAGCATCGATGATTCTCAAATCGTAAATGTAAAAAACTTAGATACTGCCAAATTAACATGGGAAGCTCTGACAAATATACATGAGAGAAGCAATTTATCTAAGTAAGCTTTACCTGTTACGGAAACTATACAGTACTAAATTAGCTGAGGGTGCAAACATGATCACGCATATCACTAATATCTTGCAAATTATAGATAAACTTAATGCCATTGGAGAAAATATTAGCGATTCACATATTTCCGCGCTATTTCTGTGTTCTCTTCCCCCCAGTTACAATACTTTGATAACTGCGTTGGAGGCGAGACCAGAAAATGAGCTCACCCCTGATTTTATCAAAAACAAATTAACGGATGAATATAATCGTAGACATGAAATGTCAGAACAATCACATAGCGGATATAACAACAACGAGAGAGCATTTAAAACAAATAGGAGATATACACACACTGAAAATAGAAGAGAACAAAAATATTGTAACAACTGTAAAATGAAAAATCATTCCACTTACGAATGCTGGCACTACAAGAGCAGAAACACGGAACAATCCGGAAATCCTCGTAACAATCAATTCAAAAATAAAAAGAATTTCTCATCTTCATTATGTTATGAAAAGACCGAAACTTGTAGAGAAAATAAAATTCCAAACGAAAGAAAATACGCAAATGATCAAACGCAAAATAAAGCATTAATCACCGAAAAAGTAGGCAAAAATAACTGGATTCTCGATTCAGGATCTACCTCGCACATTTGTAATGATAAAAGCCTATAGGCTTTTATCATTACAAATGTGCGAGGTAGATGTGGAAGAACCACAAAATTATGTAAACATAACGTATAACTGTGACAGCAAACAATGCATAGATCTCTGGCATCGCAGACTCGGTCACAGAGATTATAACGCGATTAAATCAATAATAACAAATCAACTTGCGGACGGAATAAAGATAGGAAAATGTAAACATCAAAATAAAACATGCGTAACTTGTATCGAAACTAAATTAACTAACATGCCGTATCCTAAATCAGCAACAAACCGAGCTACTAATATCGTGGATTTGATCCATAGTGACGTATGTGGTCCTTTAGATACACCGACTTTAGGCGGAAAAATTTATTTTATGACTCTTATTGATGACTATTCCCGATATACTACGATATATTTATTATCTAAAAAGACCGAAGTTGCTGAAAAGATAAAAGAGTATATAACGATGATATACAATCAGTTCGGTAAAAAACCTAAGGAAATTAGATCGGATAACGGTCGTGAATATGTAAATCAAGAGATAGATGAATACTTAAAACAGAACGGAATTTTACACGAATTGACTGTCCCGCATAATCCGAGCCAGAATGGAGTTGCGGAGAGAAAAAATAAAAGTTTATTAGATATGACTAGAAGCATGCTATCACAAGCAAAATTAAGCAAACATTTTTGGGGTGAAGCCATAAACACTGCAACATATTTACAAAACCGACTCCCAACTAAAGCAAACAACAACAGAACACCTTACGAATTATGGAAAGGAGTTAAACCGAATTTAAAACACTTAAGAACATTCGGTTGTAAAGCGCTATTTTACGTCGATAAAGTAAATAGAGGAAAACTCGATAACAGGGCAGTAGTGGGAAAACGAGAGTTCAAGCTCAGGAGGTGGAGGGTGTGGAGGGATGAGGCGGAGGGATGAGGCGGAGGGATGAGGTGGAGGGATGAGGGGGAGGGATGAGGTGGAGGGATGAGGTGGAGGGATGAGGTGGAGGGATGAGGTGGAGGCACTGAGGCACCGGCCGGAGGCACCACTCCTCCGGCTGCAACGATCCTCCGGCTGCAACGATTCTCCGGCGGGGAAAAATAATTTTCTGCTGTAACAGGAGGGGTGAAAATAAGAACTCTAAGAAGAGGTTAAATGGACAAGATTATCATACTATAAGATGAATATTGATTTTATATACTAATTTTGAATGACAAACACCTTAATGAGTATCACTAATTAAGCGAAACAATGGAAAAATATCAACTTTAACGAAAAAAGCAGATTTCTTAAGAATTTTTCAAGTATAAGATGACGATATCAACTTATATGAAGAAATTTAAACTTACATTTTAGTTTTTGAACAATGGACACCTTAATGAGAATAATAATTAAGCAAAATAAAATAACAATTTTAACGAAAATGCTGATTTCTTATGAATTTTTCAACTATAACATGAGAATATCAAACTATAAGATGGATTTTAAACTTATATTATAGTTTCTGAACAATGGACACCTTAATGAGTATAATAATTAAGCAAAAGAAAATATTACTTTTAACGAAACTGCTGATTTCTTATGAATTTTTCAACTATAACATGAGAATATCAAACTATAAGATGGATTTTAAACTTATATTATAGTTTCTGAACAATGGACACCTTAATGAGTATAATAATTAAGCAAAAGAAAATATTACTTTTAACGAAAATGATGATTTCCTATGAATTTTTCAACTATAAGATGTGGATATCAAATCATAAGCTGTAGAATAAACATATATAATTATTTTAAATGACGAACATTTTAATGAGTATTACTAATTAGACGAAACAATTGAAATATATCAATTGTAAGGTATAAAGCTGATTTTTTGAGAATTTTTCAAGTATAAGATGAGAATATCAACTTATAAGAGGAAATTACACTTATATTTTTTAGTTTTTCAACCGTAATGCACAGAAAATATTCAAAATTTGAATGAATTTTATACTTAATCAATTGATTTTCCGCACAATAATAGGAGTTTTAACAACCATTATCTAATTTTACTGTGTATACTTGATTTAAATCTGTTTAGACGTACGTAATATAATCTTTTTATATCATTTAGACTTGAAATAAGAACCATATTTAAATAAAAACCAGTTGTTTATTTATTCTTAATACGCAAACTTTTTTTCTTTCCTAAAATGTAGCATTTCTGAGGAGGGGTAATAATTCCACCCCACATTCTAAGGAAAAGGGGAGTCTAACAATGACCGTCTAGGTCACAACTTTTACTATAATATAAATATTATTCGCTATCAATATGTTTACAAAAAATCCATGTTGGGAGATAGATATGAGTTATATTTTAATAAAGTTTACCCTCCTCCATCTTCTACACGATGCTAACAATTATACAAAACAAAAGAAATACCGATTTTTAACGAAAAAGGGTGAATTTTAATGAATTTTTACACAAGTTTTCGGTATTATTGTACACTAACAGGTACGATATTATTTCTTAGGTGATTACAATACAGAGAAAATTATTCACCTTTAGATTACTTTTCGTGAAATATTTAACAGTAATTATATAAACTCCTGTTTACATCACTAATTTACATTTGAAAATAAGGATTTATAGGATAAAATAAATAATCTTAACTTATACTTAGTAAATTTTACACAATTCCAATTATTTTATACCGTGTTTTTCACGAGTTTTATATTAATTAGTAATTTTATATTAATTAACTTTGAATATTTTCTATGATATGGTTAATCCATTTTTATCACAGAAATACCAGTACCTAAAATTTCACTTAAACTCATATTCTAAGTATTAATATTCACTTATAACTTTACTTTTAGTTATACTTTTACTTGAAACCCTGTGAACTTGTAGAACCCTGCTTACGCATATGGAGTTTAGTACATCACACTGTTATCTAAATGAATATGAATACCTTATTGTTTTAAATTTTCCAATTTTAACAGAATATGCACGAATATAAACTTTAATTTTATCTAAACATTTTATTTCAAATACCCTAGTTTATGAAAACGATACATATTACCAAATATTAGACAACATTTTAAAATGAACTTAGATACTGATCACATACCTATTTTAGCATAATTTATTAGCATACCTAGCATTTCTTCCATTTCTTTCAGAAATATACATATAAAATTATGGATTTACCGAGTATATATCCAATTTTAGCTTTCACTTACCAATTTTTACACCATTTCAATGATTTCAATGATTTCAAGCTATTTTATATTACAGAAACGAAAAAATAATTGAATACAGACGCGAGTAAATAATATTTGTATTGTATTTTCCATTCAAAGATTTGAAACTCAAGTTAAAATTTATGTTATAAGTATTGATATCCACTTTTAGTTATACTTTTACTTGAAACCATATGAACTTGTAGAACCTTGCTTACGCATATGAGTTTAGTACACACTGTTATCTAAATGAATATGAATACCTTATTGTTTTAAATTTTCCAATTTTAACAGAATATGCACGAATATAACCTTTAAGTTTATCTAAACATTTTATTTCAAATACCCTAGTTTATGAAAACGATACATATTACCAAATATTAGACATTTTAACATAAACTTAGATACTGATCACATACCTATTTTAGCATAACTTATTAACATGCAATAGCATTTTATCCATTCCTTTCAGAAATATACATATAAATATATGGATTTAACGAGTAAATATCCAATTTTAGCTTGCATTTAGTGATTTTTTACACCATTCCAATGATTTCGAGCTATTTTATATCACAGAAACGAAAACATATTTGAACATAAACGCCTGTAAAATAATATTTGAACTGTGTTTCCTATTCAAAAATTCAAATCTCAAATTAAAATTTATGTTCAATCACTTATCAACTATTTATCCCACATAACTTTTACCATAAAAACATCGTAGAAATTAAATATACGTTAAATGAAAATAATAAATTGTAAGTACCTAAAAATATCAAACACAAAATCTATTAATCAAAACTTAAAAAATTAAAAAAAAAATTAAAAGTTCTTACGAAGTTAAAAAAAAAAATTTACAAATGAAAAAAAAAAATTTACAAATGAAAAAAAAAAAATTACAAATGAAAAAAAAAATTTACAAATGAAAAAAAAAAAATTTACAAATGAAAAAAAAATTTACAAATGAAAAAAAAAATTTACAAATGAAAAAAAAAATTACAAATGAAAAAAAAAAATTACAAAATTAAAAAAAAAAGTTTTTACAAAAAAAGTTAAAAAAAAAAGTATTTTACAAAATTAAAAAAAAAAGTTTTTTACATAAAAAAAAAGGAAAAAAATTACGAAGGTTTAATATGTTACAAAAAGTACCCATTTTTTACAAAATTTTTTAAAAATTAGAAGTTTAATTGCTATTATTACCACTATCACTTCTCAGAATTTAGCAGCCTAGACTTTTGTACACTATATATTTTTAATACTATAAAGAAAATTTCAACTGCAATTGTACCAACACTATTATTAAGTTCGCATAAACCAAATTTCATACTGTATTTAGCAAATTTCCAATTAACATCTTCCGTGTAGAGTAACCTTTTCCTCTAACATTTGAAATCGTGTATATCTGCTACTTTCATATTTATAATTAATATTTCAGAATTAAGACCATACTAACCATTTTAATATAAGACCATATTTAAGCAAGATTCCATGATAAAGCTTATTATACTGATTATTTTTATTTAGTACGCATGCGCAGTTTTGTCACATGATCACTTTAACTGATGATAATATAAAATTTTGAAAAGTGATGCAGAGGTTCTCATTTCCCAAGTCAAATTCTTGCAGATGACTGTATAATGTATAGCTCCAGTAAATTTCCTGATTTTAACCCAGTTGGGGAAACAATTTATCTGTTAACGAATAAAGTAAGTTGTACTATATCATTGTAAAACATCAATAAATGATTATTTATCTATTAAATTTTTTCTAAGTATATAATTATATTTCTTTTATTGTATAGATGTTACACCAAGATCAATCAAAACAGCAGAAACTCTCTTTACCAGAAATGGATACCCCGGATGATTCATCGTCAACACATATAAAGTTAAAGAATAATATACATGTGAGTACTTATATGTGATATATTAGAATACATATATTAAACATAATTAGAGTGAATTTACAATAAAATATTGTACCAGATGTTCTATAAAATGTGATGTTTTTTCGTCTATAGTGTTAGAAGGAATTCTAAATATATGCATTTATTTCTCTTGCAGATGTGTTTCACCTGTAACAAATACTTTTCAAGTAAATGGAATTTAAAAGAACATATACAAATCCATACTAGTGAAAAACCATATACTTGTAATCATCGTCAAAAATCATCTACAAGAAAGCGTGAATTATCTTTTACTAGAAAATACAGACCATCAGTTCATATGAAAACACATCCTGTTAAAAAATTGTTTCAGTGTGAAAAGTGTGAGAAAATATTCGTTATTCGTAATAAACTGAATAGACATATGACTGTTATGTTGAACTTGTCGAAGACAGTATCCCAAATCATATTGAAGATGGATATTCAAAAATTAACCAGTAGTTTGAAGAATTTAACAGTCAAAGATCAGATTGGATACTTCGAAAAATTGACTGTATAGAACATAAACCAACATAACATTTACCCAAACTACTCATGCAGCATTATTGATTTGACATATGATATCCAAAAAGTGAAATTTGTAAAGAAAAATCCAAAGTGTTGTAAAGAATTTTATTGATATAATTGATAAAATGTATTGAAGAGAAAATGATATAAATGTAGACAATATTCACAATGTATTGTTTAAATACCCATAATAATAAAAAATGTATCTATACACATCTGTGTTTATTTTTATAAAACATATTTCATTGTTAAAATATATTGTATGATTTTTAACATGAAATTTCTACATGACAGTAAATAACTAATTTTGCTTTACGTAAGACTTGAGATTTATCATAACTTGTTCAACGAAACAACATTTTTCCCCAATGAATATCCAGTTTACACACATACATATGAAAATCAACTTTTGATAATACTATACATCAGATTAATGAAAAATATATAAAATTCATTAAAAAAATGTTTTTACAAATAAAAAATTAAAAATTTTTTACAAATTTAAAAAAAAAAGTTTCTTTACAATTAAAAAAAGTTTTTACAAATTAAAAAAAAAAGTTTTTACGTATATAAAAAATGTTTCTACAAAGTTAAAAAAAAAGTTATAAAAAAAGTTTACAAAACTAAAAAAAAAAAAATAAAAATTTAACAAAAAATAAATAAATATTTCAAGTTTTTCTAAAAATATTTACATATTAACAAAAATTTACTCAAAAGTCAGAACCAGACCTATGTCTAACATAGCATTTTTTCGACTTCAGTTGTTAAAATCATAGTGTTAGCGCTGTGAAAATACAAAATAATACCTTCAAATGGTAATCTATCTTGGATCCAATATATGGTATATTAAGAATCATTTGTGATTTCAACAAATTAAATATGCATGAGAAAACCATTAATGTATCAGCAACTGATGGGACTCATTTTGCTGATGTTATATCAATCTATAAATCTGGAAGTTACCGACAGTAACAGTAACCAAAGACTAACAGATAGAGATGCTTTAAGGGTGTTGACATTACAGACAGATACAAGAAACAATTTATATCAGTCTTAATCAAATAAAAAATCTTCAGAGTTTCCTTTAGATTTACCTATTGAAGTGTAGATAACTGAAAACATATCTATCGGTCCAGAAGTGACTAATATAACAGCAAAGCATACAGATAATGGGTATCGCGGACTTTTAGTTTATGTTATCACTTCAAGTGATAAATACTGCTGATTTCGGATAGATATGCATACAAGTAAATTATATGATGAGTCGAAAATGAACCGAGAATTCATATCGGAGTATAACTTAAACATGTGTACCTGCTTATGACTTGAAAAATTCACGACATTCTACAACGACTGATTTCAAATTACACAACCAATAAAATATTTACCTTCAAGGAAAGAAAATGAAACCCCATTCAACTGTTTCAGATATCCAAATTGATCACGTGATCGATGTTGAACAGCAGGATCAGGCCTGAATCTAACATCCCATTTTTTCTCGATTTCGATTGTTTAAAGTGTTATTTTAAAGAGTAGTATAATGGTTGCCTAACCATTGTACATTTCTTTAAAATAAGAACTTTAAACAAGCGAAATCGAGAAAAAATGGGATGTTAGATTCAGGCCTGATCCTGCTGTTCAACATCGATCACGTGATCAATTTGGATATCTGAAACAGTTGAATGGGGTTTCATTTTCTTTCCTTGAAGGTAAATATTTTATTGGTTGTGTAATTTGAAATCAGTCGTTGTAGAATGTCGTGAATTTTTCAAGTCATAAGCAGGTACACATGTTTAAGTTATACTCCGATATGAATTCTCGGTTCATTTTCGACTCATCATATAATTTACTTGTATGCATATCTATCCGAAATCAGCAGTATTTATCACTTGAAGTGATAACATAAACTAAAAGTCCGCGATACCCATTATCTGTATGCTTTGCTGTTATATTAGTCACTTCTGGACCGATAGATATGTTTTCAGTTATCTACACTTCAATAGGTAAATCTAAAGGAAACTCTGAAGATTTTTTATTTGATTAAGACTGATATAAATTGTTTCTTGTATCTGTCTGTAATGTCAACACCCTTAAAGCATCTCTATCTGTTAGTCTTTGGTTACTGTTACTGTCGGTAACTTCCAGATTTATAGATTGATATAACATCAGCAAAATGAGTCCCATCAGTTGCTGATACATTAATGGTTTTCTCATGCATATTTAATTTGTTGAAATCACAAATGATTCTTAATATACCATATATTGGATCCAAGATAGATTACCATTTGAAGGTATTATTTTGTATTTTCACAGCGCTAACACTATGATTTTAACAACTGAAGTCGAAAAAATGCTATGTTAGACATAGGTCTGGTTCTGACTTTTGAGTAAATTTTTGTTAATATGTAAATATTTTTAGAAAAACTTGAAATATTTATTTATTTTTTGTTAAATTTTTATTTTTTTTTTTTTAGTTTTGTAAACTTTTTTTATAACTTTTTTTTTAACTTTGTAGAAACATTTTTTATATACGTAAAAACTTTTTTTTTTAATTTGTAAAAACTTTTTTTAATTGTAAAGAAACTTTTTTTTTTAAATTTGTAAAAATTTTTTTATTTTTTATTTGTAAAAACATTTTTTTAATGAATTTTATATATTTTTCATTAATCTGATGTATAGTATTATCAAAAGTTGATTTTCATATGTATGTGTGTAAACTGGATATTCATTGGGGAAAAATGTTGTTTCGTTGAACAAGTTATGATAAATCTCAAGTCTTACGTAAAGCAAAATTAGTTATTTACTGTCATGTAGAAATTTCATGTTAAAAATCATACAATATATTTTAACAATGAAATATGTTTTATAAAAATAAACACAGATGTGTATAGATACATTTTTTATTATTATGGGTATTTAAACAATACATTGTGAATATTGTCTACATTTATATCATTTTCTCTTCAATACATTTTATCAATTATATCAATAAAATTCTTTACAACACTTTGGATTTTTCTTTACAAATTTCACTTTTTGGATATCATATGTCAAATCAATAATGCTGCATGAGTAGTTTGGGTAAATGTTATGTTGGTTTATGTTCTATACAGTCAATTTTTCGAAGTATCCAATCTGATCTTTGACTGTTAAATTCTTCAAACTACTGGTTAATTTTTGAATATCCATCTTCAATATGATTTGGGATACTGTCTTCGACAAGTTCAACATAACAGTCATATGTCTATTCAGTTTATTACGAATAACGAATATTTTCTCACACTTTTCACACTGAAACAATTTTTTAACAGGATGTGTTTTCATATGAACTGATGGTCTGTATTTTCTAGTAAAAGATAATTCACGCTTTCTTGTAGATGATTTTTGACGATGATTACAAGTATATGGTTTTTCACTAGTATGGATTTGTATATGTTCTTTTAAATTCCATTTACTTGAAAAGTATTTGTTACAGGTGAAACACATCTGCAAGAGAAATAAATGCATATATTTAGAATTCCTTCTAACACTATAGACGAAAAAACATCACATTTTATAGAACATCTGGTACAATATTTTATTGTAAATTCACTCTAATTATGTTTAATATATGTATTCTAATATATCACATATAAGTACTCACATGTATATTATTCTTTAACTTTATATGTGTTGACGATGAATCATCCGGGGTATCCATTTCTGGTAAAGAGAGTTTCTGCTGTTTTGATTGATCTTGGTGTAACATCTATACAATAAAAGAAATATAATTATATACTTAGAAAAAATTTAATAGATAAATAATCATTTATTGATGTTTTACAATGATATAGTACAACTTACTTTATTCGTTAACAGATAAATTGTTTCCCCAACTGGGTTAAAATCAGGAAATTTACTGGAGCTATACATTATACAGTCATCTGCAAGAATTTGACTTGGGAAATGAGAACCTCTGCATCACTTTTCAAAATTTTATATTATCATCAGTTAAAGTGATCATGTGACAAAACTGCGCATGCGTACTAAATAAAAATAATCAGTATAATAAGCTTTATCATGGAATCTTGCTTAAATATGGTCTTATATTAAAATGGTTAGTATGGTCTTAATTCTGAAATATTAATTATAAATATGAAAGTAGCAGATATACACGATTTCAAATGTTAGAGGAAAAGGTTACTCTACACGGAAGATGTTAATTGGAAATTTGCTAAATACAGTATGAAATTTGGTTTATGCGAACTTAATAATAGTGTTGGTACAATTGCAGTTGAAATTTTCTTTATAGTATTAAAAATATATAGTGTACAAAAGTCTAGGCTGCTAAATTCTGAGAAGTGATAGTGGTAATAATAGCAATTAAACTTCTAATTTTTAAAAAATTTTGTAAAAAATGGGTACTTTTTGTAACATATTAAACCTTCGTAATTTTTTTCCTTTTTTTTATGTAAAAAACTTTTTTTTTTAATTTTGTAAAATACTTTTTTTTTTAACTTTTTTTGTAAAAACTTTTTTTTTTAATTTTGTAATTTTTTTTTTTCATTTGTAATTTTTTTTTTCATTTGTAAATTTTTTTTTTCATTTGTAAATTTTTTTTTCATTTGTAAATTTTTTTTTTTCATTTGTAAATTTTTTTTTTCATTTGTAATTTTTTTTTTTTCATTTGTAAATTTTTTTTTTTCATTTGTAAATTTTTTTTTTTTAACTTCGTAAGAACTTTTAATTTTTTTTTTAATTTTTTAAGTTTTGATTAATAGATTTTGTGTTTGATATTTTTAGGTACTTACAATTTATTATTTTCATTTAACGTATATTTAATTTCTACGATGTTTTTATGGTAAAAGTTATGTGGGATAAATAGTTGATAAGTGATTGAACATAAATTTTAATTTGAGATTTGAATTTTTGAATAGGAAACACAGTTCAAATATTATTTTACAGGCGTTTATGTTCAAATATGTTTTCGTTTCTGTGATATAAAATAGCTCGAAATCATTGGAATGGTGTAAAAAATCACTAAATGCAAGCTAAAATTGGATATTTACTCGTTAAATCCATATATTTATATGTATATTTCTGAAAGGAATGGATAAAATGCTATTGCATGTTAATAAGTTATGCTAAAATAGGTATGTGATCAGTATCTAAGTTTATGTTAAAATGTCTAATATTTGGTAATATGTATCGTTTTCATAAACTAGGGTATTTGAAATAAAATGTTTAGATAAACTTAAAGGTTATATTCGTGCATATTCTGTTAAAATTGGAAAATTTAAAACAATAAGGTATTCATATTCATTTAGATAACAGTGTGTACTAAACTCATATGCGTAAGCAAGGTTCTACAAGTTCATATGGTTTCAAGTAAAAGTATAACTAAAAGTGGATATCAATACTTATAACATAAATTTTAACTTGAGTTTCAAATCTTTGAATGGAAAATACAATACAAATATTATTTACTCGCGTCTGTATTCAATTATTTTTTCGTTTCTGTAATATAAAATAGCTTGAAATCATTGAAATCATTGAAATGGTGTAAAAATTGGTAAGTGAAAGCTAAAATTGGATATATACTCGGTAAATCCATAATTTTATATGTATATTTCTGAAAGAAATGGAAGAAATGCTAGGTATGCTAATAAATTATGCTAAAATAGGTATGTGATCAGTATCTAAGTTCATTTTAAAATGTTGTCTAATATTTGGTAATATGTATCGTTTTCATAAACTAGGGTATTTGAAATAAAATGTTTAGATAAAATTAAAGTTTATATTCGTGCATATTCTGTTAAAATTGGAAAATTTAAAACAATAAGGTATTCATATTCATTTAGATAACAGTGTGATGTACTAAACTCCATATGCGTAAGCAGGGTTCTACAAGTTCACAGGGTTTCAAGTAAAAGTATAACTAAAAGTAAAGTTATAAGTGAATATTAATACTTAGAATATGAGTTTAAGTGAAATTTTAGGTACTGGTATTTCTGTGATAAAAATGGATTAACCATATCATAGAAAATATTCAAAGTTAATTAATATAAAATTACTAATTAATATAAAACTCGTGAAAAACACGGTATAAAATAATTGGAATTGTGTAAAATTTACTAAGTATAAGTTAAGATTATTTATTTTATCCTATAAATCCTTATTTTCAAATGTAAATTAGTGATGTAAACAGGAGTTTATATAATTACTGTTAAATATTTCACGAAAAGTAATCTAAAGGTGAATAATTTTCTCTGTATTGTAATCACCTAAGAAATAATATCATACCTGTTAGTGTACAATAATACCGAAAACTTGTGTAAAAATTCATTAAAATTCACCCTTTTTCGTTAAAAATCGGTATTTCTTTTGTTTTGTATAATTGTTAGCATCGTGTAGAAGATGGAGGAGGGTAAACTTTATTAAAATATAACTCATATCTATCTCCCAACATGGATTTTTTGTAAACATATTGATAGCGAATAATATTTATATTATAGTAAAAGTTGTGACCTAGACGGTCATTGTTAGACTCCCCTTTTCCTTAGAATGTGGGGTGGAATTATTACCCCTCCTCAGAAATGCTACATTTTAGGAAAGAAAAAAAGTTTGCGTATTAAGAATAAATAAACAACTGGTTTTTATTTAAATATGGTTCTTATTTCAAGTCTAAATGATATAAAAAGATTATATTACGTACGTCTAAACAGATTTAAATCAAGTATACACAGTAAAATTAGATAATGGTTGTTAAAACTCCTATTATTGTGCGGAAAATCAATTGATTAAGTATAAAATTCATTCAAATTTTGAATATTTTCTGTGCATTACGGTTGAAAAACTAAAAAATATAAGTGTAATTTCCTCTTATAAGTTGATATTCTCATCTTATACTTGAAAAATTCTCAAAAAATCAGCTTTATACCTTACAATTGATATATTTCAATTGTTTCGTCTAATTAGTAATACTCATTAAAATGTTCGTCATTTAAAATAATTATATATGTTTATTCTACAGCTTATGATTTGATATCCACATCTTATAGTTGAAAAATTCATAGGAAATCATCATTTTCGTTAAAAGTAATATTTTCTTTTGCTTAATTATTATACTCATTAAGGTGTCCATTGTTCAGAAACTATAATATAAGTTTAAAATCCATCTTATAGTTTGATATTCTCATGTTATAGTTGAAAAATTCATAAGAAATCAGCAGTTTCGTTAAAAGTAATATTTTCTTTTGCTTAATTATTATACTCATTAAGGTGTCCATTGTTCAGAAACTATAATATAAGTTTAAAATCCATCTTATAGTTTGATATTCTCATGTTATAGTTGAAAAATTCATAAGAAATCAGCATTTTCGTTAAAATTGTTATTTTATTTTGCTTAATTATTATTCTCATTAAGGTGTCCATTGTTCAAAAACTAAAATGTAAGTTTAAATTTCTTCATATAAGTTGATATCGTCATCTTATACTTGAAAAATTCTTAAGAAATCTGCTTTTTTCGTTAAAGTTGATATTTTTCCATTGTTTCGCTTAATTAGTGATACTCATTAAGGTGTTTGTCATTCAAAATTAGTATATAAAATCAATATTCATCTTATAGTATGATAATCTTGTCCATTTAACCTCTTCTTAGAGTTCTTATTTTCACCCCTCCTGTTACAGCAGAAAATTATTTTTCCCCGCCGGAGAATCGTTGCAGCCGGAGGATCGTTGCAGCCGGAGGAGTGGTGCCTCCGGCCGGTGCCTCAGTGCCTCCACCTCATCCCTCCACCTCATCCCTCCACCTCATCCCTCCACCTCATCCCTCCCCCTCATCCCTCCACCTCATCCCTCCGCCTCATCCCTCCGCCTCATCCCTCCACACCCTCCACCTCCTGAGCTTGAACTCTCGTTTTCCCACTACTCAGGGCTCAAACCGGAACGTTCGTAGGTTATGACACACGATCGACTGGTTATAGAATTCACACACAAGGAAAACAAATTATAATAGCGAGAACGGTAAAATTTCTTGAAAATGAAAATGTACACTCAGATAACATTGAGGAGATACAAAACACCACAAAAACATCACATGACAATACACAATTACCGGATAGACATGAAAATCACTTAGAAATAAAACTTGACAGTGAGGAGACACCATCCGTGCCCAAACAGCAACCAATTGAACCAAGAAGGTCTAATAGGACAAATAGAGGCGTTCCTCCTGACAGATATGTTTGTCTCACAAATAGTTCATCTGAAAACATTCCCGAAAATTGGGAAGATATCGAAAAAATGAAAAATACTAATGATAAACAAAATTGGATAAAAGCAACACAAAATGAAATACAATGCCTAAGAAAAAATAACACTTGGACTTTAACAGATCCACCACCCGGAACAAAAATTAGCGGCTCAAAATGGACTTTTAAACTAAAAAAGGACAATTTAGGAAATGTTCAAAGCTATAAAGCGCGTTTAGTAGCACAAGGATATAGTCAAAGATTCGGTATTGACTATGATCAAACTTTCGCACCTGTAGTTTCGCACGCTACAATACGAGCATTTCTCATCTCTGCATTGCACAAAAATTTGAACGTGAAACATGTTGACATAACCACAGCATTCTTGCATGGTGAATTAACTGAAACTGTTTATATGAGTCAACCAGACGGGTATATTAAACCCGGCGATGAAAGAAAAGTTTGTAAACTTCAAAAAGCCATCTACGGTCTTAAGCAAGCCGCAAAGGCCTGGTACACCAAAATATCGGAAACACTCACAAACAATAATTTCATACAGAGCAAAAATGATCCATGTCTGTACTTTAAATCAAATCAAGAAAATCCGATATACATCATCATTTATGTAGATGATATCCTGATAGCAGGAAAGGACAGTGATATCGAAGAAACAATAAACCAACTTAAGAAAGAATATGAACTAAAAAACTTAGGAGAAGTGAATAATTACCTAGGCATAAACATTAATAAAATCAGCGATACATATTACCTAAATCAAAACAATAAAATACAGGAACTAGTGAAAAAACTGAATTTAAACGACATGAAACCTCATTACACACCCATGATTGCTGGATTCAACAGACTTGAAGACGACGATAATCTTTTACCTATAACACGCAATATCGACAAGCGACAGGCACATTACTTTACATATCAACAATCACGCGTCCTGACATATCTGCAGCAGTAAACATATTATGTCGTAGAAACGAAACACCACGCCAAAAGGACTGGTCAGCAGTAAAAAGAATCATTTCATACCTCAAAACTACAGAAAATTTGAATTTAACTCTTAGCGCAAACAGCAAGCCCATCCTAACAGCATACGCCGATGCAGACTGGGCTGGTGACTTGAAAACACGTAAATCAACGTCAGGAAATCTATTCATGCTAGGAAAATCGCCGATTTACTGGATTACAAAAAGGCAAAATTGCATTGCACTTCCGTCAGCCGAAGCTGAATACGTTTCAGCTAGCAACACAGCACAAGAATTAAGTTGGATAACAAACTTGCTAAGCGACCTCAACATTCCACAAAAACTACCCATCACGATATTTGAGGATAATATGTCCTGTATAAAAATGACTGAAAACGATAAAGATACTAAGCGATCCAAGCATTTCGACATACGTTTCCACAACATCAAACTTATGAAAGAAGAAGGAAAAATCGATCTACAATACTGCCCCAGTGAAGAAATGATAGCCGACACTCTCACGAAGCCCACTCCCAAGCCTGTGTATGAAAACCACCGTAAGAAACTGAATCTTCAACCATTCCCCACACAGGAGATTACGGGGGAGTGACGGAGAAACCTTTTTTATGCAGTTAATTAATCTCCACGTGCAGCGAACGATTGAAAAACATGTTAAAAACCAGACCCAATTAACTATAAGTACTTTAAGTGACAACCGCAGATGCAAAACAGTGAATAAAACCAGAGACTGTCGAAACTAACTGGAGAAATACTGCAGATCTCCCTCCTTAAATCTACAGCTGTTTGTCCCGCGCGTGTGCACAGAACTCAAATAACAATCTCCCTTCAGTTTCCAAAATGTATCCGAGCAGTTAAGACGCTCTTGTATATATATGATGTAAATATATTTTAATATAATGTAAAATTGGAGCACTTATACGCAGCCTCCAAAACGCGATTTTAAACATGTACATCTAGCCAAGAATTATAATATTATATTCAAAGGAAAATGAATCTTCTGCTCATTTCACACAATTGTTATTTTCTACTAATACTATTTCTTATTACTCAAATATAAGTGAATCAATGGATAAGATAAATATCGCTACAACACTTTGGATTACTGTGGATATCACTTGGCGCAAAAAAGGAAAATTTCAGGTAAGCTGAACAAACTTCTTTAACATATCAAAAGATGAAAATGTATATTAAATTTGAAGACTGATTTAACTATTTATAAAAATAAGAAAATTTATTACGCTACCGACGGTTCCCCTAACAGATTTAATTCTTCAAAAACACTGGCTATCAAGAAGGGTTTCCCCCCCCCCCCTAAAATAACACACAAAAAAAAATTATATTAACCAATGGGATATAAAATATGACTGGTACACTATCTGGGGCACTAAGACAGCTGGAACCGGCTTTAGAGGGGAGCAAACTCTGGTTGCCAGCAGCAGCGCTAAAAGTTATGGGGCGGAAATAAACACAGAATATACTTGGATTAAAACTTAACAATTAAATATATAATTCGTGTGGAGGGGGGGAATCTCACCCGGGGCGCTATGTCTACTACCAATGCCCCTTGTCTGGAACTATTACCCACTAATTGACTAAAAAATTCCTGACGGCTCGGCCTACAGGCGCGGGCATAGGCGTAGCGTGACCGAAAATTTGGGGGGGCACAAATGTTTATCAAACACACGCACACATTCCAATATATATACAGTGGTATCTTGGTAAAAACAGCCTCTCAGAAATTTTTCACATTGGGTAAAAGGAATTCAGTTTCGATCTTCTAGCCCCCCAGACCTAAAAGTTTATTTTTCTTAAACATTCGTCGTACAGAAATTTTTGAATTTTTTGCGAAATGTTTATGTGATTTTTAGCGTTTTTTCGCGTTTTGCGACAATTTCTTAACATTTGTGTTTGAAATTAAGTTTTAATCTTTTAACACAATATTGTAAATTGTGTCCTCTGCCTTTTTTTAATTTTTCGCGAAATTTGTATGTGATTTTTAGCGTTTTTTTATCTTTCCGAGGCAATTTTTTAAACATTCGTAACGAGAAATCTGGTTTTATTTTTTCAGCCGATATAGTACATTTTCTACTCTGCGATTTTTCAATTTTTTGAAAATTTATTATGCGATTTTTCGCGTTTCGTGGCGATTTTTTTGACATCCGTAAACGGAATCTAACTTCAATCTTTTAGTCCATCATAGCAAATTTTGTGATCTGCGATTTTTAGATTTTTCACGAATTTCTTAAACATTCGTAAAATACCAATTTCAATTTTTCAGCCCGATATAGTAAATTTTGTCCTAAGTGATTTCTAAATTTTTCTTAAATTTTTATGTGATTTTTAGTGTTTTTCCGCGTTTTGTAGCAATTTTTTAACATTTGTGATGCGAATCTGGTTTCAACCTTTTAACCCATTATTATAAAATTTGTCCTCTGTGATTTTTAAATTTTTCATGATTTATTTATGAGATATTTTACTGTTTTTTCGCGTTCTGCTGCGATTTTTAAACATTCGTAAAAGGAATCCAGTTTTAATCTTTCAGCTCATTGTACTAAATTTTGAACCCTGCGATTACATTTTGTACTCACTGATTTTAATCGTGAATTTTTCATGCGGCTTTTTGCGGGTTTTTTTTCGCGTTTCGTAGAAATTCTTAACATCTGTAACAGGAATCTAAATACAACCTTTTAGCCCAATATAGTAAATGTTGGCTTCTTTTCAATAATGTGTATTCGGAACTCGTTATAGTGAATTTGAATTCGTTCGCGAATTTGTTATGCTAGGTTTAGCATTTTTTCGCGCTTTGCGACGATTTTATTTACATTCGTAAAATGAATCCAGCTACAATCTTTTAACCCAAATAAATTTGGTTCTCTGCGATTTTTAAGTTTTTCGTGAATTTTTTTCAGTTTTTACGCATTTTGAAGCGATTTTTCTAACATTCTAAAATAAATCCGGTTTCAGTCCTAAATACAATACCGTTAATTTTGTCCTCTGCGATTTTTTAATTTTTCGTGAATTTTTTTATGTAATTTTTTTTTTCACGTTTCGTGGAGGTATTTTCACATTCGTAAAAAGAATCCGGTTTTAAAGTTTTAGCCCAATAGAGTAATTTTTTTTTTCTCTTTTCAATAAAGTTTATTCGGAATCCGTACTATGATTTTAATTTCTCATGCGACTTTAACGTTTTTTCGCGTTCTGCGGCGATTTTTGGACATTCGTGAAAGGAATTCAGCTACAATTTTTTAACCTAATGTAATGAATTTTGTTCTCTGAGATTTTTAAGTTTTTGCGATTATTTTTTGCAAAGTCTACGTTTTTATGCATTTTGCGGCGATTTTTCTACATTCGTAAAGGAAATCTGGTTTCAATCTTTGAACGCAATATAGTAAATTTTGTCTTCTGTGATTTTTGAATTTTTCGTGGCACCTTTTTTTTTTATGGGATTTTATTTTGTTTTCACGTTTTGTGGAGATATTTTCACATTCATAAAAAGAATCCACTTTCAATCTTTTAGCCGAATACAGTAAATTTTTTTCTCTTTTCAATAAAGTTTATTCATAATCCGTACAATGATTTTAATTTATCATGCGATTTAAACTTTTTTTTTTTTTTTTTTGCGTTTCGCAGCAATTTTTTAACAATTGTTACAGGAATAGTAGCTCTTTCTTTTTGCCCAATATACTAAATTTTGTCCTCTGCGATTTAGAAAAAAAAAAAAGAAAAAGAAAAAAAAAAGAGAGAGAGAGAGATTTTTAGCGTTTTTTCGCATTCTGCGGCGAAAGAAATCCGGGAGGGATCGTAAAAGGAATCCGGTTTAAATATATTGTATTATAATTGCGTACATAAAAAATTGTACGCGATTTTCTGCGGTTTTTCGCGGTTAGCGGCTATTTTTTAACGCTTGTAAAATGAATTCGTTTTCAAGCTTTTAGACCAACATAGTATCTTTTGTCCTCTGCAAGTTTTGAATTGCTCGCGAATTTTTTAGTGTTTTTTCGCTTTTTCGGCAAATTTTTGACCTATTTTTTTTCGAAACGGAAAGAACTAACTCTGTTAAATTTTGCTTTCCTGCGATTAAATTAAAGTTGGAAGAATACAAAATCGTCGTAAGGTGAACTATGATGCTCAAAATATTAAACTAATTTGGGTCGAAATAAATAATTACAAAAATTCAAGGTTAGTTTGATTCGAGACCAGATCAGGCGTAGCCGGCACGGGTGTACGCTGTTGACAACAGTTGGACAACACTACCAGGTTCATTTAATTCGAGGTTCACTTTGAAGCACCACAACAACTGTACCTGGCGCCCCCGGGGGGGGGGACACCGCCTGCACCACCCTTGCTACGGTCCTGATAATAAATAAAAGACATTTATCAAACTTTTAAGACATTTGAAATAAGTTTAAACGGTACTTTTAAGAAGTAACTAATTTACGGTAATGTGCGCCAGGAAAATTGTATGGAAAATTGCACCTTCGATAGCAATGGTTTTGCTTAACAACGGTATTTCTGGAACGGATTACCATCGTTTACCAAGGTACAGCTGTATAGTGACTTTAAAACAGCTCATTCAAGAAGGCTTACATTTTGAAAAAAAAATCATAACCATTGCATCTTAAAAATGCGAAGATACAGTAGAAGATTAAGTGCTGTCAATAAAAAAATAATAAGTAAGAGAAAGGAACATATTTAATAACTAAATGAAGAAAATATTAATTATTTTTTAGAATCTTAGTGATGTGTGGTTGCATTCCATTGTAAATAACTCCAGCGACAAAGCTTGGAAAAGCAGGATATTTATGACTTGATTAAATTATAATTAAAGTTACAACAAATTAAAAGAAATGTATACGTATGCGGGGAAGCAGAACTCCCGCTGTGATAAACAAAACTACATTTTCTAAAGTTTACAGACGGAATGAGAAGAAAAAAAGTACATGTAGATACTAACCGCAGACAGCGGGAAAAACAGCTGACACATTGAAATTGTCCGCAGCTGTAAGATAGTGATAGTTCAAACTTTCTTTTAATGAATGTTCGTATCAGGGTTTGTACTGCACAACACAATCTTTGCTACCAAATTCATTACTTCAAAGAAAAAGAGCTGAGCTATATATACTGATCTGACATCTGATTAAGTAAAAAAAAAAAAAAAAGAAATATAAAATGAAAATTAAAGTAGTTATTTCATTTCCATTTTGGGTCAATACAAGACAAGTCTTAATTGACTGTATCATATTTTAGAAATTGGTGTTCAGAAAGTTGGGAGGGCACGTGCCCCCTCGTGCCCCCCCGAGGCTACGCCTATGGGCGCGGGTAGATTTCGAAGACGCGGACCGTGGGGCGCCTGTTTATTGAGAATTGCAGAAGAAATTACCTTTTTGCCATGATGCTGCAGTTGGGACCGTCCACTTCGAAATCTAAATGTGTTTGTCGGCAGAGCCGGGGGGATTTTTTTGTTTTTAATTTTCTTTTGCTCTAAGGGTTGGTCATATAAAAAACTTGTCAATATAAAAGTTTTAGATAATATTAAGAGGATTTATAATAAATCTAAGCGGATTGGATATCTTGTGAATTGACGAAGTTATGAATTTTTTTCTTCTTAAACCCTTATTTCCCCCTCCCCCTGGAGGCCATTGTTAACGATATCAAAAATCTGGCATACATAAATTTCCGGCTTTTTTCCTAGAAGCACTAATAACTTTTAAACGGATTCTATGCGTATCATAATTAAGAAGTTATGGGTTTTTTTCTGTTTTCACAAAAAGCCCCCCATCCTTGGTTCGATTTTGTCCATTAACGAACATGACAGAGATTTTATGCCCCTTGATTTTATGTATCATTTTGGAAGAGATTTGTGCAGAATTATTAAAGTTATCGTGCCCATAAAAAAGTGATATAGATAGATTTCTTAAGTTTTGAACTGGGGTGGTTTTTGTGTTCTGGCAGTCATGATCGGCGTAGATCTGCAAAAATTTTTCAGAAAATCCAACATAGGGGAGAATGTAACAGGTAGTATATCTTACGAAATCTAACTACACTAAAAACACTAGTTGACTTTGATTTTGGTGATATTGTCCCCGTTTAGGGAGTCAATCAACGTGCCGATTGGAAGAGATATCGACATTAGTCGAGCAAGAAAATACTTATTCTTATATTTTAAAGAAAAAAACCTTGATATTTAAGAAGTGAAATAAATTTAAATCTCACATGACATTTTCAATGTAATGACCGCAGAATATATATATATATATTTACATATTTCGACCACTTCTGATGATGTATCTGTAGCGAAAAGCCTGTGGGCGGAAACTTGTTTTGGGGTTCACGCTCCGCCGGCTAAACGGAAGTTGTTCACCTATCCCGGACCTCAAAGCATTGTTGTCCGGCAGAGCCCCGCGTTCCCACCTCTTATTACCATGCATGGAAATTAGACTTTTTTTTTTTTTTTTTATGAAGGATAACGATGAATCATAAGTACGACCGTTTATATAAGTATTACGAATATAAGCTCTAAGCTCTAAACGCAATTCGTTCAGAAATCGCGTGCGGTCCGGAGTCAAGGTCACGATAGGAAATAAAAACAACGCATTGGCGATATTCCTCAAAGCTTCAACGGTAAAGGACACCAAATCGGTCACTCGTTGACCTTAATGTGAAATGTAATCCCTCGTTAATCTGAAGAGTTTGTGTTAATCAGAATTAGCAGTGCATTATAAATAAATGCTCACGTATTTAATATGACCCAGAAATGAGCAAGAATAAAAACAAGCATTTATGATGTTGATATATATATTATAAGTAAACACACATCAAAACACATTCAAAACAGTTGAGAGAACGTCAAACCATTAAAAAACTTTAATTTTCACGATTTTTCAAATGTTTTATAACAGATATTTCAATTACACAATTCAATTGACGACTATGCAGATTCTAGAAATATATGCATAATTTACAAATGAGAAAATTGGATGTTATAATTTAACAAATTATTCTGATCAATAAACTACAATGGACTTTAATCCCCCCCCCCTCCCTTCACATCTGAGGCGATGAAAGGCAGAGTGACACAATTCACCACTACTTTTAAAACAATGAGTTAAGTGCATGGACAGGGTCTTCACCCCTTCGCGACGAGCGTCCTTTACAGAATTTTTAATCTTTTACCACCGGTTTTTCAAAACAGAAATTTTCGCCTAATTGAATCGCAGAAATTCTGTTATTAAATAAGGTAAATCTTACAATAAAAAGTAACTGGAGGGAATAATCGAGGATTCTGAGCATCTTATGCGTCACGTATACGTGTCGCTCGTCCCCAAGGGGTTAATATCCAGCCATATATCATACGTGCATACATAGGCTGATAACCCTCGTCGGCGAGCTCAAATCAAGTACAAAATAAAAAATTTAGAAATAAAATGCTTTTAACTGGCATTACATATCAAAACACTGTTTCCCCGAAAGTAAGACAGGGCCTTTTTACACGCGCAGTTGTTTCCGGTTATTCTTTTACAACAACCTAATTATTATAAAGTAATACTTCTGAATAGCGGACACCTCGAAACCGCGGAATATGTCCGTTATTTGGAGGTGTTCCGCTATTCAGAGGTAAAAGCATGCAATTATATAGGAGTTGACATTTTTCTAAAAGTGTTCGCTAAATGAAGTGCCAAAGTTTCGGGAATGTCCGTATTAGAGGTTTTACTGTATTACTCATTTAACCCTTTCAGGGCTAAAAAGGTTAATATGATTGAATGACATCAGGATTTATGAACAAATTTGTTTGAAAATAACAGAACTTTTCTTCACGTACATTATAAAAGCAAAAATTTATTCAAAATTTCTGGTGCCATTGTGGCACTTGGAAAGTGGGATATGTAATACAACACCGCCCTTCAAGGGTTTGTTAAAACAATCTATACCTGGATTTTACGAGTAATTCAAAAAATTTATATTATACATATATATGTGCCACAATGACTTATTTTCACTTTTAATTTTACTAGCTCCAATATAACAGACTAGAGTCCCAGTCTCGGTACTGGCAGAGCCGAAAGTCAGCGAAAAATTTAATAGGTTTCCAAATCTTCAAACGACACGATATTGTAAAATAATGCAATTTACAATAATTTTTATTTCGCTGGTCCCGAGATTGAAGCCCTCATCTCGAAAAAGAGAAATCTGCCATCGGAGAAAAGGATGTCATGTTCAAAGAAAACATTTATTCATAAAATTAAAACAAAAGTTAGGGGGAAAAGGAGTTTTTTTTTTGCACGTTTTAATCATGTCTAATTTCAAATTGGTTTCTTTCTGACACACCCACTTGTAAATGCAAAAAATTTCCAATAAAGAAAAAAGATCATTAAAATCATTACTTCAAACTAAATATACATGGTTTGAAATTCTCATCATGATTGCGTGCATTTTTAACATTGCTATATATATACAGTAAAATCTACATAGCGCACACATATTTAGGGAACACTTTTTAATCACCCAACTATTGTATGTTTTTACCTCTGAATAGGAATAACGGAGAAATTCCGCGGTCCCGAAACCTCCGTTATTCACAGGTTTTACTGCATTTTAATCACACTTTCACACTAGAATTTTATTTATGTGTAGGTTCAACTTTTATGATGTAGTATAATTTGTACTTAATAGTGATTTCTAGATTACGTTAAAGATTAAGAGTCCAAAGCAATCATGCGCAAAATGCAACAATGTCCGAAAGAAAAAGAAATTAAAACAATAAAAAACAAACAGATGCGGGTTTAAAAAATTTGGTAGAGAAGCAAAGGTAGTCCTGAAATATAAAAAGTGCCCACTCTTCAACTGAAGAGGTAGGAGAAATGAGATAAAGCTAAGGACTTTCACTTACGAACAAGAGTCATAAAAGCATTCTAAAGAACTCAGATTATAAATGCCATCAAACTTCGATAACTCGAAGCATTAAAGCTCGTTTTTAATCATACCTCAATTTCCCCTCTCTAATGTTAAATCTGTGGTCATGGAATACATTCGCATTTTTCAAATTTCTTATCCGAAAATTAAAATTTTACATCTTTTTTCATTATGGTCCTCTTAAGTGGACACAGTACCCCCCCCCCCCCCAAAAAAAAAAGGTTAAAAAAAAAGGTTAAAGTATCAATCCCCCCCCCCCCCCTAAAAAAATGTCAAATTATGGATTTAAATTTTTTGTACATACGGTTTAAAAGGCGTGCACAGACACGGTGTACATAATTGTGTAAAATGGTGCAGAGGACTGCAGTTCAAGGGTTTCTATTTCACAATTGAAATTAAAATCTTTAAACGCCTTTATTCTCCATGTTCACTTTTCATTTAATTTCACGTTTTTAAAAATGCCAAGGATTTTTTTTTTTTTTTTTTTTTTTTTTTTTTAATTATTAATATTATTTGAGATAGCAATTACATGTTCTTTATTATGTCTGGTTTAAAAAAAATTAGCATTGAATAAGCATTATATATATATATCATGGTTTTTAGGGGGAGCGGGGATTATAAATAAAATTATATGAACAAGTGTTAAATTCCATTGTTTACCACCATATAGTACAACAGTATGAAAAGTTTATTAAATTTAATATTAGATGCATCTAAAAATCCATGTACATTTTGTGTAATATATCTCAATAAATGTAAAAAAGAGAAAAAACGAGCAAAAATGTCAAAAACAGTAAGGATTTTTAAAAACTCGACATTTCTTAATTTCTTAAAAATTTTAATTAAATGTTCAATTAAAAAATTTGCTTTTCAAAATGTGTTTTTAGTCGAATATTAAAATGAAAACCACTAACAACTTTTATCATAATTCTTTTGTTAAAAAAAAGAAAAAAGACTATCAAACGTGTTTTCTTAAGGCAGTGGAACTACTAGGACCACTGGCCGTAGAGAGTTACCACTTATAGTTTTTTAAAGACATTTTCCCTTTATTTCTCAGAATTTCTGACATTAAATAAAGTGAAAATTACTTTTTGCAAAAGGCGGCATGAGAATATTTTTCGGAAAAACTAGTGACTACAAGGCAAGAGTAGTGACTACAAGGATTTAGAAATATTTCCGAAGTATTTTGTCAATTAGACAAAGAAAAATCCTTTAAGGCTGTTTGTTCTCAAATCCAAACAGGCTATTTGACACATTTTTTAGTTCATTTTTGTTCGCAAATGCAGGAAATTGGCATGTGTTTTTATTCAGAAATTATGTAATCGAAAGACTTTTTCATTTTTTAGTAAAGGCAGAAGATCTTTCAGAAAATACTGTCAAAGTCGACGTTTTGAATCGAATTCCGGAAGCGGCGGCCTGAGAAGCGCGAAAAACGTGTCACGTGACCAAAATCGCATATAACTCGATAAATAATCTATTTATCAAAAAATGGAAAACTCATTTAGATTCCAAATCACTTTCATAGCCAGGCCTTGTAATTGTATGCCTTTGCGTTTAAAAAATGAGTCAGAAATTGTGTCAAAGTTTCGCGTTGTTGAGCAGGTCATTTGAGAACCACCTTAAGAAGGCCAAGCAGCAGTAAAAATAAATGAATTTTTTGATGAGCAGTTCGATAAAATACGAATTCATTCCCTTAAGATCAACATCGCAGAGGGGAATTTCAGACCAGACTGATAGAGAAGAAAGAACCTTAAAGCGAAAAGAAAATTGTTTTGAGGTACCGAAAATTCGATAAATAGAAAACTAAGTTAATGAGATTAATTTTTTACCGCATGCAAAACGAAACTGCTTCGAAATACTGAAAATTCAAATTATTGACGACCGATACCGATCTATAAAAGGTCAACAGAAGAAACTGAATGACATTTCCACTAATATTTATGTGTGATACAAACAAATCTAATAGAAAGTAAAAACAAAAAAAAAGTAAAGTCTTTCTTTTTAAAATAATTTAAAGATTAATATAAATTTATCAGCAGGCATGAAGCGATCCATGGTGTTACAAAAATCTTGAGAGTTTTTGAGAAATTAATTAGAGTATGAATTTTCGCAACAATCACATTTTGAAGTCGATGTCTAACAAGTTCAAGCTATGCATTAAGCATTTAAAAACAGTGAAAAGGAATGCAGCACTAAAAACAACCTTAATAAAGAGAATAAAACACGCTTAAACGCAAACTGAAATTATTTTCATTAAATTTACCTTTTAAGCCAATTTAATACTGTCTTTTTGGTGTTAACTATTCGTTAGGAATAAAGCAATAATGGAAATATAAAACTGAAAGTGGGTCTTCCTGAATTACGTTACAGAAAAACAGTATTTTATTTATGCGACTTAATAGTGCTGGTGGTGGTAGTAGTATAGTATAATAGATAACTTGTTTATAATGTTTTGATTTCAAAAGCTTCAGAAAGATTTAACCTTGTTTTCCATTAAAAGGAATATACTTTCTATTAAAACGGGCACGTAAACATTAAAAATAAACTCAAAATAATAATAATACAAACAATATCAAATCTGTAATATCGAATCTTGGGCTAGATAAATACCACAACAAAATGTCGTTGAAAGCATAAAAACTTCTTAATAACACCATAAAATAAGGAATGCGATAGGCCTTTCGAAAAATCTGTCTTTTTTCATCAGGCGCAAAGAAGACATGCTACCACTTTGAAGGCAGGATTAAGTTCTGTGCTTCTGCCTTCAAAGTGGTAGCACGTTTTGTTTGAGAGTCGTTTACTCATTAAATTGAATAAGTGTGGTGCAAGACAGAGTTGCAAAGAGCGATACAAGAGGGGGGGGGGATATTTAAATGAGAAATGTTTAAGTCATCCTTAAATATAAACTCCGTTTGGAAGAGCGTTGAGCAGGCAGATGGAAATATACAAATACAGTAAATTCACATTTTGTATAAAAGAGTTGCTAAAATATTGAATGTAAGAGGGAAAAAATATATATATATTGAAAATAGCACAAAATAACAATTAAGTCTGCAATTCCCATTCATACTGATGCTTTTTTTCTTTCATTTCTCAAACTTTTTTGCTAAGCCGGGAAAAGGCGCAGGGAAGAATCGAAGAGTAGCAGAAAAATAAATAGAAGAGAATCCAACTCGGCAGCCAAGCTAACATTCCACGGTGGCGTCTAGTGGCGTTTATTTCTGGTCGGGGCGAGTTTTGTCGCGAGGCCGAAGGCCAAACAAGGAATTGCTCGCCAGAGCTTCCATTTTGTCATCACTAAGCTGCGACTGTGGCAAGATGAGGATCTTCCACTTCTTTAGCTGTGATTTACACTTCCGTGTGAGCCCGCAGATGGTTGCTGATTCAGTTTTACCGTGGTTGGGCCCTCTGGCATTTCAAAACCCCATTAAAATAAATTGTGCCCCGGAGGGTACAAAAATCCCAGTGCGTTGCCAATAACAACATTGTTACGTTAGCGTTTTCTCATGTTTTCTTCCAGTTGTTTAAGTACTACTTCAAGAATTGCGCAATACTGAAACACATTTCTGCTAGGTTGACAAAATGGATTACTACTTAATAAAGAGAAAATACTTAAGTGTAGAAATATAAAACTTAGAGGATATTTTATATATATTATAGGCTAATATTTTCAAAAAAATTAATCATTAACTCAAAAAATAAGTTTGCATTTCAAAATTTAATAACTATCATAAATTATTTGTAACGAAAAATGGCGAATTGGATAGATTTATATCACGACTTATAAGACATCTGCTGATATACAGGTTGTGCCTTAGGCAAAATGCTTTCTTAATAACTTTTGAACTATTTTTTTTTTTTTTTTTTTTTTTTTTTTTTTTTTTTTTACAACAGCTAGGATTATCCCAATCCTTTCCTTTGAAATATAAATTCAAAAATTATGTACCACAACATGCATGTTACAAATAAATAAGAAAATTGCTTTTGCTTCGTTGAAAAAATTCTTTGTGTCTTTCTGATATTTATATCAAAATGAATCTGGCTTTGAAAACAAAATCGTCCTAATATTTAATTACAGTCATTATTCTAAGTATGTTTAATGTGGTGTAATTGTAATATACCCACCATTTCCAGATTCCAACATGCTGTTTTCCAGGTATAAAGCCATCAGAAAGTGTTTATTTTGTCAAAAACAGGAGAAGAAAAGAATTTGCTAAGTAATACAGAGTATAACAAAATATATAAATAACTGCACTATTTATTACTTAAGTAGTTATATTTTTATTGTTTTTCATACTATTAAATTATAGCTATGCAACACGTACCAAGTTATGTAATACATATAAGATCAAGTTGTCTATAATTAATCCATTCGTTTATACTTTTAACAGATAATACATTCAATTGCTAAATTAGAAAAAGAAAAAAAATCGAAAACATCACAAAATTATTAGCTATGCTATCTTGTGCGACACATTGACCACCCTACCTATCACGATTGTGACCTCATTATATAACAAGACCGAAAAATCATGCATCACACCCTATATTATTAAACACTTTCCAACACATTCAGAATACTATTTAAAAAAAATTCCCTGTTTTATAAAATGAAAGATAAACAATTTACAAAACGCATGACACATTTGGAAACCCAATGTCAGGAATTACCGCCGATAGTCGGAAAAGCATCCAAATTCTTTTGTGAATTCCTATACAGGATTTATAAAATTGTATATATACCACATAGTATTCTACAATTTACCTCTGCTGGGAAACGCATAGCGCAGTTCAAAATTCCCTTACAGCAAATTCTGCCAATAAACGGAAATGTACTCGAGATCTTTTGTGCAGCCCTGTATAGGATTTTAAGAATTTATACACACTCAGTAATATGCAAAAAATTAGTTAAAACGCCTACCACAACTGAAAACGCACTCCAGCAATTATTACCGATAGACAATACTGTAACCGAATTCTTTTGTGTGTCCCTGTAAATGCACGATAATGCTATACGCACCATATCCTATAGTAGTAAACATCATTTAGTGCGCCTGAGTAACACAAGTCACTTTCAATATGTTTGAGACAGTCTAAAATCATTAAAATATACCGCAAATAATTTCTCCCCATAGACCGTAATGTAACGGAATTCTTTTGAGTGTCCCTATAAATGAATTATAAATGCTACACACTTCATTTTCAATACCGAACAAGTCAAAGTAAAAATCAATATCATATATCAATTGCATGGCATTCCGAGTATATTTACAGGTAGACGGCGGACGGACAAACCGAATTCATACGATAAAAACTAAACTCTACGGCACTGCAATCCATTAAGGATCATGGCCCGCAATGGCTATCTCCCTTCTTTGACCACGGGCTCTGAAGTGCTATATAGCATACTTCCGGTCAGGTGGTCAGCCTAACGCGGAACCCTTGGTGTTTAGTTCTCAAGCAAGCTGAGCACTCATTTTATCGACCCTAAAGGGATGAAAGGTCCAGTGAAACTTACCCGAATCATCACTATTTAAAAAATATAATCATCAGGGTTACATATCTACACAACATTTACAATAGAAATCGACCACGAAGATTATTTTTTGAAAATACTGATAACCAAAAAAATAACCATGACTACTCCTGTAAATAGCGATGCCCCCTCAGCTTTTACGCACAAAACAAGGTAAAAAGTAATTTATCCTTTAAAAAAAAAAAAAAAAAAAAAAAAAATTCAGCATTAAAACTTTTTTTAAAACACAAAAGACGGTAAATATATAAATGAAAATAAATTATTTCAGTTTCGGAGAGGATACACAAAACAAATTTATAGTTTATTGACGCTACTTAATTCACGCTTTACCCATTGGTACATATCCAGATTATGCAAGACATGGGTTTCAATTTTTAACTTTATTGTAGCATATATTGAATACGGCGAATATAGTATTACATTAGTATTATTAGTAATTCATTACATTCATTATTATCACGATAATTTTAAAATAATGTATTTAAATATTGGAAGATTTTCTAAAAAATGAAGCAATTCAAAAATTTCAAAATATAAATGTAAGTTAGTAATTTTATACTGGTGGGGGTGTGAAGTGGAATTTTGATCTACCTCGTTAATTTAACATTAGAACCAACAGGAGGCCATATTCAAGATGCACTGCAAAAAATAATTGTTGATTTTACAGTATAAAACTGGCACCCCAGCTGCCAGTATTATACCGTAAAATTAACAGTATTAAACAGTAAAATAAGCAGTAATACGCTGCCGTGCAAGCAATAATACTGTTAATTTTACGGTATAATACTGGCAGCTGGGGTGCCAGTTTTATACTGTAAAATCAACAATTATTTTTTGCAGTGTGGAAAGTCATTTTACAGGGATTGGCAGCCTACCAATTGCGAAAGAGAGCCGACAATTCAATTAGTCACCGAAAATAATCAAAATTCTTGTGGCACTTTTTTTTTCCCCCTCTAAGTGGTTTTGATTATTCCAGATTTTTTTTAAAAAATCCCTTGATATTTCAACATGTTCCAGGTTTTCCAGGTCTAGCCACCCTGGTTTCCCTTCTACCTATAGTAGTTGTAACTCAGAACATCCGAATTTCCTGGATTATTCTAGATCAACAAGATCTGGAATGCAAAATAATAATTTTGCATAATAAATATTTGGGGGAAAAAATAATACTGGACCAAACACAGGGCACGTTCAGTCAGCAGCTGAGGACTGAATTCATAGTGTTCAGTATGCTTGGATGTCCAGTAGGCCTAGCTTAGGAAGAAAAAAAACCTTTCATAAACCACTAAATATTAGTAAATAAAATTTTAATTCCTTCGGTCATTGATCTGCTAAACTTCAGCGAACCGAATGTATACTATTTATTACATATGGCAGAAATGAGTAACTAAAATTTATATCAAAATAAAACGTCCGGAAAGGAAGGGGTGCTCAGGAAGTTACAAGCTAAATCGCTGATCGCTGCAGAACAGAGTAGAGTAACAGCGAAATTCCAAACGGACAACAACAGATATCAGTAATGTTGACCTACATTAGTGACAAGAGGAAAAACACAAAGATGGATCTCGACAACAGAAGGGCAAATTAGCAATAAAAATGCCTCGTCCGCACCTTAAAAAAATAGAATGGAAGTGAAGGGGAAAGAAACCATTCCTAAAGGATAGATTTATAACGAAAGGGAACAAGTTTTAAAAACATAATTTAACCCTTTCAGGGGCAGTGGTATGTTTATGAAACCACTTAATTTTAATTCCCAAACAGCACAATGGCACCAGGATTTTACTAAAATCCTTTCCATTTAATATATATGTGAAATATAGCCTTTTTCTTATTTGCAAATAAATTTGTTTGCAAATTCCGGTGCCAGTCATTTATTTCAACATTCTAGTACTGAAAGTACTTTGCCCCTGAAAGGGTTAAGAGCCAAAATCTAGTTACGGCTGCCTTATTGAAATAACGAATAATGAGCAGCCTTTTATTGACGCGTTGAGAATCAGGGTGGACTAGCCCACATTTTTTGTGAAAAATGAGTTTGAAACGTCAAGTATTGAATGTCATGCCTATTGGCTGTATAAAGAATTTTATTAATTTCGAATCTTATTCAAGTGATAGAGCCAGTTTAAGAGATGGTCTAACATAACTTGGATATCAAGTTGCCAGTACAAGAGTGTAGCAAGTAGCTTGGTCCACTCTGGGGCACTGCCAGCTTAATCACCCTATGCTCACTGAAGAGAAGCTTGTATCATCTGGCACTGGCAGAACTGGCCTAAAAGAGTTTCACAAACAGTTGTACAAATTTTGGAAAGCATTTTCCTCGAAATCACAACTGGCGAGGTTGGTCAACTCCGATTCTCAACGCCTCAGTTATGACTAAAATTTAACCCTACAAAAGGTCCGACATTTAATATCAAACGAAGGAAGGAATTTGTCTGCATCATGAACATGATGTATGTAAAAACCCCTACACGATTCAGATACCAAAACCATGGTAAGATGAAACATTTAAAAAGACAACAAAACTAGATATTCAAATGAAAACCACACCCTTACTCAATTAAATCTGAGAGAGTCGTTTATTCGCATTCAAAACGTCCAGACTACAGATCTCGCACCTGCGTACGCCCATAATTTTCGCTTAGCTTAATTTTGGCTTTATGTAATGGAGGCTGAAAGAAAAGCATACATGACTGCCGAAAGCTGACGAGGACTGATGTCTGGCCCACGCAGCTACTAATCAACTGCCCTCAAAAGTAAGAGAATACTTTGATAATTACAACAAAATATAAATTCGTCGTAACTCACACATGTCAATAGTTACGTTTCTTATGCGACTTGAGGTAAGCGTTAATAATTAAAGAAATAACCTTCAAATTCAAGCAATAAGTAGGTTTTCTAACTCTGTAAATCTGGCAATTTGTTTTATGCATAATTTCAATGTCAATAGTTGATAAGATTTTACTATATTGACAATATAATTAAATAAACAGCAAAGATAAAATGATTTAAAAACAGAATTGCGCGAAGCACCATAAAGAATTAAATCTGTATTCTAGGGATCATCCATTAATTACGTCACACTTTAAGAGGGGGGAGGGTGTCCACGAATTGTGACAGAAGGCAGGCGGTTAACAATGTTGTGACGTCGCATCTAAAATATGAAAACAATAAGGTAGACATTATTTGCAACCAATACTATATCAAAGAGCACTTTTATTCCAGTAGAATTGGGTATATTTTTCCCCTTTTCTTTAAATATCAACAGCTTGAAGAAGCAAATGTACGTAAGATCTTAATATTTATATTAGTAGTGGTATCAATAGCCTGTAGCTGTTTTTTGTTGTTATTTGAGTAAAATTCGCTCTAAACTGGTAGTTGCCGAAAATGTGACATCACAGGAAGGGAGGAGAGGTAATCACTTGACTATGACAACCTGCGATATAAAGGGAGGGAGAGGTAAAAAAAAAGGCAAAAATTGCATGACATAATAAATGGATAATCCTTTAGCGGACCAAGCTATGCAAGAATAAAGTCCAGCATTAATTAATAGTTGCCGAAAATGTGACATCACAAAAAGAGGGGATACCACTTGAGTATGACAACTTGTGACATAGGGAGGGGTAAAAAATGGAAAAATTTACATGACATAATTAATGGATGACCCTTTAGATGGCTTAGCTATGCAAGAATGAAATCCAGCATGAATTAATAGTTGCCAAAAATGGGACATCACAAGAGGTGGGGGGGGGGGGGGGGGATCACTTGAGTATGAACACCTGTGACATGAGGGAAAGGAAGTTGTACAAAACGGCAAAATTTGCATGACGTAATTAATGGATGACCAAGACTTAGCTATGCAAGAATGAAATCCAACATTATTAACATTCATTTCTTCCACTGTACCTCGCATAAAAAAACTATGCATTAAGAAGTTCTTTAAATCTGAGCGCCGCCGCTCTGAGTCAAACTGTTAGGTATAGAGCAAGCAATATAACAAACTACCTAAATTTTGTTGGCTCGTGAAAGGAGATAGCATCGCACCCAGGTAGGTAAAAAAGCTCTTACTCAGTGTGGGTTTAACACAAAAACGATCTTTTGAAGGTGTTCTTCAAAGAATTCAACAGGATGATTGCAGACACATTTTATCCCCAAGAAAGTACCTTAGTTTTGAAATGGAAAAAACTTCTAAGTTCAAAAATATGAAAATACTAGTCATGATGTACAATCCACCGGCATGGTGTTAACTGTTTTAATTGGTTCAGAAATTTGTCCAAAATTTAATAGACCTTCAAAAAGAGTTCTGTGAGTATTTCAAAATGACAGTGCACCCTACACATACACGTGCGCGCGATAGAGAGAGTGGATGGGGGGGGGGGGGGGGACATTCAATGAACTCGCAAGGAAATATACTAGAAAAGAATTGAAGAAATTTTCTCACAAAATCAAGAATCAAAATAGTAGTATTAGATAGATTGTTCTAATTTTGTCGCGACGAAGAAAGGCATTGAATTACATCTTCCCTCGTATTACTCAACACAAAATGCGACTTCGCAACAATATAAACAATAAATGATAATGTAGAAAGTATAACGAGAATAATCAACAATCAAAGCACAGTAACAACAAAGAAATAATCGCCTGCAAAACCTATGTCGCGAGGAAACGTAATAACATGATCCAACACAAAGCTAAACGTTGATCAGAGAACATGTTTCAAATAGCCTCTTTGATTAATAATGATAAACCATACACATTATCGTTTTCATCTGGGGCCGAAAACGTCAGATGAATAGTTTATTTATTTATTGCATGTGTAGGTTTTGTAGCAATTCATCACAGCCATTGTAAGAAAAGGGTAGGATTTGTAGTGTATGACGTGAAATGCGAACGCATGAACAAGAAGCAGAAAGTATTTATTCTCTTTGAGACGAAAGATCCAATTTCGAAAGGAACAAAGGCGTGTTAATGAAACAGTGGGAAGCGGATTATAGAATGCGATGGTAACAGACAAGGGGCAAATACTTATTTGGGTAAGAACATGGGCAAACGAAGTATAGTAACATATGATATGCGGTGGCGTAGCAATTTAAAAATCATGGGAGAGGATAAAATAATCAGTTAAATATAAATAATTTAATATGAATAATATATTTAAAATATTAACACACATTCCAATCTCACGTAAACCTGTTCAATTTGACTCGAGTAAAACAAGCATATTTCGTACCAGAAATTGTACTTAAATGAAATAAATAATGGAACAATGTATGTATTGTGATGGATTGCAGAGTTGCGGTGCAACTTAACATCTAGCTAGTTGATGAGTAAGCGACTTGCTGAGGCATAAGGCAATCCGAAAAAAAGGCATAACTGTAGAATGAAAACTATATGAAGAATGAAAAACATTTAAAAGTTTAAAGAGTAAATAATAAAAGATAAAAAATAAATAAAGTTAATAACTTTTAAGTATTATATATATATATATATATATATATATATATATATATATATATATATATATATATATAACCATTAAAACATTACAGAAACATCATACAACATGTGGAAAAAAAGAAAAATAATAAGTATGAAAAATGAACACGTACCTGTTTGAACAATATCCATAAATATGTAGAGAAAAAACAATGAATAGAATTTAAAACAAAGAGAACATGAGGACGTGAGTTTCAAAACTAGCTTTATGCAAAATTTAAAAAATCGCGTTTTCTCTACCAATCTATTCTATTGGTAAATCTTCACTTAAAAGAACACTACAATCCTTAGAAAAACTAGTTTTAGCATGTATTTCTGGCGTTCTAAAATATTGGTTTACAATGAAAACCAATGGAAGCTAGTCAGAGGTTTTTCGCGATTTCCTCGAATTTGATTTTTTGGATAAGGCGAGTTTTGAAACTCACATCCTCATCTACTATCTACTATATATATAAAACACAAACGGAAATTTCGTTCCGTTCCTTTATAACTCGAGTTCTGCCGAATGGATTTTGATGGAACTTACACTGTTCGAGATATAATTTTTCAGGGAAGGTTTTAGTATATAACACAAAGTTCTACGTATATTAGTTATAGAATTATGATAGAAAGTTCTGTTATTTTGGCAGAAAAGGTTACCATTGCGAATTTTTTGGCGATCATTACTGTTGCAGAAAGAAATGAAAAGGCTATACATGTCGGGAAAAAAAAAAAAAACTTAATTTTATTTAAGAAAAAAGAAAAAAAAAGGAAAAAAAAAAGAAAAAAAAAAAAGTTTTAATGAGAGAATATTATAAAACGAAAATATTTAATTTAAGCATGATTGGGAATGTTCGTGATGCTTAAAAAATTATTCAAGGGGCAAGATTTCTATATTGAAACAATATTTGGCGATGTATCTTTTGTTTTTGGCGATTTTGATTTTACTTTTGACCACAAACAATTTGATTTTAAGCCAAAAGGTGTCTTTTTTTGTTGCAGAAAGAATTGAAATGGCTATACATCTGGAAAAATAAAAGTAAAAACTGTTACTAATTTTATTTTTTAAAAAAAAGAAAGAAAAGAAAAAAAAAACAGTTTTGATAAGAGATTTTAAGCCAAAAGGTATTTTTTTTTTAAGTGTACGACTGCATTTTTGCAGTATTTTTTTTTTTTGTTACTTTTCGGTTAGCCGGGCGCCAGTGATATATATATACATGTATATATATACACACACATATCTACATATATATATATATATATATATATATATATATACACACACACACACACACACACACATATATCACTGACGCCCGGCTAACCGAAAAGTACCTTTTTTTTAAAAATTCAAATGCAAACTATATTAATGGCCATATACTTCTATTTACTTCTACATATATGACATTTCGTTCCGGCTGCTTATAACTCGAGTTCTGCTGAATGGATTTTCGTAGAACTTAAACTGTAAGATAATTTTTCAAGGAAGGTTTTATTTATTGTATAACATATCGTTCTACGTAGCTTAGTTATAGAATTATTCTGGGAAGGTCTATAATCAGATCAATCCGATGATGAAATATTAGCCTTTTAAAAAGATTTTGCCGAATGGATTTCGATGGAACCTACACTGTTAGATAATTTTCTAGGGAAAGTTTTATTATATAACATTCTACGTTGCTTAGTTCTCGAATTATAGGGGGAAATTCGAAAATCGGGTGACCATTTTTTTATCAAATATTAGCCTTTTCAATATTTGATTCCGATTATGAAAGATTAGCCTTCTGAAAAAGTTCTACTGGACGGATTTTGATGAGAATTGTATTGTTAGTTAGATGCTATTTCAGGAATGGTTTTAATGTACTACATATTGTTCTACGTTGCTTAGTCAAACAGTTATGTGTGAAGGTTATATAGTCAGGTGAACCAGATTCCGAAAGATTAGCCTTTTTGAAAGTTTTTACTGGGCGTATTTTTTGCGACTTGCATTGTTAAGTAGATAATTTATAAAGGTTGGTTTTAGTATATTTTATATCGTTCTACTAGTTTTAGAATTATGTGGAAAAGTTCTATAATCAGATGAACCTATTATCAAAGATTAGCCTTTATAAAAACTTCTACTGAATGGATTTTGTTAGTTAATTTGTTTGCATTGTTAGTTCGACAATTTTTAGTAATGGTTTTAAGTATATTGCATTATAGTTTTATCGTTCTTTAGATAACCTTAACTGTAAATGACCCAATAAAAGAGTTGGTCCTTAACAGCTAAAATTTTGACTGCACATTAGAAAATATAATAGCGCAATCACGTCCTTTTTCAGTAATGTGGAAGGATATTCCAGGAAAATATACAGATTGCTTTCAAATACAAGATCAAATTAAACGATACATTTCGTTTGATTCAAGGTTCATTTGTAGAAACCGACCAGCACAACGGGCGTAAGCTTGCTAGTATAATATAGATTGGAGGGGAATGAAAAGAAAATAAAAAGTTGAAAGGTAAAACACAAATCTGTAATGAAATGTATCCAAAATTAATAATTAAAGAAAAAAGTGAAATTTTGAAATAAATGAAGAAAAAATGAAATTATTGTAGAAACATGGCAGAATTCTCAAGCCCAAATTACCATAAATTCCACAAAAGAAATTTATGATTTCATCTTTGTACGAACTATTAAGTTAAAATTGTATAAAATTTAGGCGATCATACATAAAAAAAAAAAAAAAAAAAAAAAAACAGAAATAAGAAGAAATGAAAAATATCATATATTCTAATACAAGCAAATCTTGTGTGTGTTTATATATATATATATATATATATATATATATATGCAAATTTTATCTTAAAAACGGCTCTAACGATTTTAACGAAATTTCGTATCCTACCGTTTTGGGGCACCAGAAAACCATTGGGCTAGGTCACATGTTCGAGAAAATTTGATTAGTGGGTCATTTTGGGTCATGGTCTAGCTAATTATATCTAAAAAACGGTTCAAACGATTTTGACGAAATTTTGTATCCGACCATTTTCGGGCACGAGAAGACTATTGGGCTGGGTTATATGTTCGAGAACTTTCGATTAGTGGGTCATTTTTGGGTCAACGCGGGTCAAATTAATTTTATCTAAAAAATGGCTCTAACGATTTTGATTAAATTTTGTGTTCTACGAGTTTCGAGCACGATAAAATCATTGGGCTAGGTCACATGTCCGAGAAAATTCGATCAGTGGGTCATTTCTGGGTCATTGTGGGTCAAGATCTAAAAAGCGGCTCAACTGACACTAAACTTTGCATCCAATGGTTTTCGGTCACGAGAAGACTGTTGGGCTAGGTCACATGTTCGAGAAAATTCAATTAGTGGGTCATTTTGGGTCATGGTCAAGCTAATTGTATCTAAAAAAATGGTTCAAACGATTTTGACGAAATTTTGTATCCGACTATTATCGGGCACGAGAAGACTATTGGGCTGGGTCACATGTTCGAGAACTTTAGATTAGTGGGTCATTTTTGGGTCAAAGCGGGTCAAATTAATTTTACCTAAAAAACGGCTTTAACGATTTTGATTAAATTTTGTATCCTAGAGTTTCGGGCACGCAAAAATCATCGGGCTAGGTCACATGTTTGAGAAAATTCGATTAGTGGGTCATTGTGGGTCAAGATCTAAAAAGCGGCTCAATTTACACTAAATTTTGCATCCAATGGTTTTCGAGCCCGAGAAGACTGTTGGGTTAGGTCACATGTTCGAGAAAATTCAATTAGTGGGTCATTTTGGTCATGGGTCATTATGGGTCAAGCTATTTTATCTTAAAAACGGTTCAGAGGATTTGAAATAAATTTAGCACCCTACAGGTTTAGGGAACAAGAAGACTATTAGGCTAGGTCACATGTTCGAGAAATTTCGATTAGTGGGTCATTTTGGTCATGGGTCATTATGTGTCAAGCTATTTTATCTTAAAAACGGCTCAGACTATTTACACTAAATTTTGCATCCTATGGTTTTCGGGCACGAGAAGACTGTTGGGCTAAGTCACATGTTCGAGAAAATTCAATTAGTGGGTCATTTTGGTAATGGGTCATGATATTTGAACTTAAATTTAATTTTGACCGAGCATAGCTCGGTCTTCCCTGCTCGTAAAAATAAGCGAGGATAATTTCCCCATATTTAAACTGGAAGAGACGTGGTTAAGCGAAAAACGCTGTGAATGATGATTCAACAAAACTTCGCCTTTTGCAATATAATAGCTACTAATTCATTAGGTTAATAACAAGAGGAATGAAAAATGAATTTCATACAAACGTTATACTAGAATTAAGTAACATTATGGGGCATTGCTACCACCTATTGGCTGTCCAAGAAAGAGTATTAAAGCCAGGTAAATAAAAAATTTGAGATTCATTTATGGATACAGCCAGCTGGTTTCAGTGTAAGAAACTAACATAAATTAGTGGTCATTGAAAGTGGAATTTTAGTTTTTAAAGAAAGTTTTTAATGAGAAATTAATAAATTAAGAAAATTCAATGTAAATAATGAATGAAAAGTTTAGAGGAATGTGAAAACGTCATTTAAATTGATATTAAGTAAAAAATTAAAAAAAATAGAATAAAAAATGAATTAATACATTGCCATTGCACTATAGTATTATTTCTATAAGCAAGTAATAATAAAAATAAAGTAGTGAAGGAAATATTTTAAAAGGACAAAATATAGTAATTTAAGAAAGATTATTAACAAAGTTATTAAGATATGACATTGGGCCATGAAACAAAGAAGTAAATAAAATTTCGTAGATTACACTAAAAGTGCCTATGAGACATAGCTGCCAACTTTTACGCTTTTTTCCGACCACTAAAATTTTATACTAAATTTTATCTTATTAAATCGACAATATCGTGTGATTACATAAGGAAAATTTTTCTATTAAATTTTAGTGGTAACAAAAAAGCGTAAAAGTTGACAGCTATGCTATGAGATGATATAAATTCATTACTATTACATAGAAAGGAAGTATCATGCAAGAACAATTATTAATTATTAGAAAAAATATATATATAATGAAATGTGATGATTTATGAAGTGATTAAAGTATATATAAGGAAAATTCCATTAGTTCCAAGAGGCAGACAAAACAAAATACAACCGAAGACGCCCATCTTAAAAAGACTTCTTTCAGAGACCATACATTTAAATTTAAGAAATATGTTTACTTAAAAAAAAAAAAAAAAAGCTGAAAATGTTTTTAACAAATTAAAATAAGTGCCACGTTAGACGTACACAAGGAACATTTTCTAAAATAATTTTTCTGGTACAAAACGTGTTTATTTGACGTGGGTCAAACAATTTTACGTGAGGTTGGAAAAAATGGGATAATTTTAATCGCTTAAACTGATTATTAACTAAACCCATTATCACAGAATCAATATTTCATATACAAGATGTAACATATTGGATTCCATATAGTATGGATTCTATAAAAATTTAATAAATAAGGCAACCATCCACTACATATTTTTCTAATTATTTATCTCAACTTTTTAAAATCTATATTATTAGTTACAAAGACAGAGAATCTGAAATCAATTTTTTCAAATACTTTTGGAAAAATAACTTACATTTTCAGCCAAAACGTTCCACAAAGCACTCGATTTATTTAAAATTAATTTGTGATTAAGCGAATTAATCCAAAATTTCAAATGACTGGTGAAACTCTGGTTGCACAAAGATACCGCAAATTAATCGTTAATATCACACAATGGGGCACATATACGGATCTTCATTAAAGAGTCACTTACCTAAAAAAGGAACAATTTTATTATTACTTAAAATTGCATTTACAAATTATGACAAAAGAATTATTATACAAATTATGATTAAAGAAATTTAAGCATTATGAAAGTACACAACAGATAAATAAGTTCATTCTACACTGCAAAATGTTGATTTTGCAGTATAATACTGGCACCCCAGCTGCCAGTATTATACCGCAAAATTAACAGTAAAAAACAGTAAAATAAGCAGTAATACGCTGACGCGCATGCTCGGCAGCGTATTACTGCTTTTTATATCTTATAAAAGAATGTTTTTTAAAAAACTATTTTTACTTTAAACATACTTCTTTTGACAAAATATACTTTCAAACTAAAAATGGTGTTAAAAATAAGGTTCCAATAAATAAATAAATATGACAATAACGAAAGAGAGAAAGGGTTAAAAGGTTTTCATTTTGCATTTTTCTGCTGTCAGAGTCACAGGCAACAACAAAAAAAAAAAACAAGTGGGTAAGTGTGATCGAAGATCGCTCAAAGGGTTTCGTTTAATATTCCTTTCAAAACACTTTATCCTTTCTTTAATAAATTCAAACAAATTTCATTTAGCAAGAACAACAACAACAAAAAAAAGTCATGTTTTTTTATAAAGTAAAAAATTACCGGTCTATTTTTTCCTTTTTTTCGAATATATAAACAAGCCGGATAGCGGTCCAAGCCCGCTATTATATTCTGTCATAATAATATCAGTCATACGGATTAAATGCCAATATTTAAAAAAATAATTTCGAAATTAAACAAATTGTACACCTACAAAATATTAAAATATGCGAATATTTCCATAATCGGATTTTTATCACGATTCAATATGTTTCTCAAACTCATATATTTACTATTCTCTATTATTTATATTGATACTCACTTTGTATTATTCTCAAACATTTGAAAAATTAGTTAAACTTCCTATATGACGTCAGATTTTTTTTTTTTTCAATTCTCTAATGACGTGATATTAATCTGCTTTGTCCACTTACACATACTCATACTCCTTGTATTATTGAGAAATCTTAGACATTTTCCGTTTTATTACGACTATGACGTCAATCAATTTTATTTCATATTTATCTTTTTTTCAATTGGTGAAACTTTTTATTTCATTTTCATTTTTCACGTGAAAATCGTCTGATAGAAAATTAATTACTGTAGATAGAATTTCATTGTGGATTTTAAATCTTTGGCATCTGCTATAACGAAAAATGTTTCAATTTAATAGGAAAAGGCTATTAGAATTTTGGTTTTTTATCTCTATTTATTAAAATACGAATTTTTCAAATTTTAATATTTTGAGCTCTTCACAGCTGCTATTCAGATTTATACACTAAGTTTCAACTCTAAGTTACATACTTTTTGAGAATGGCTCTGTGACGGACAGACAACGTAGCGGGGGTAATAGGGTTTCGTGAGATGAACGAAACCCTAAAAATAATAAATAAAAAATCATCTGCTCCGACAAATTTACCGAAAATTACTTAAACATCTGCCAGTTTCTTTAGAGTTTAATATTCACTTGTAAATGAAAATCTTCGGAGGAGTCTGGCTAAATAAACCGCTCAGAATTCATAAAAGAAAGAAACAAGGAGAAAAAAAAAATAAACATCACATTACAGTCTCGTTACAAAATGATTGTGTGTATTATGGGCGGTTCGTTATACTTTCTTCCCGGGTTTATAGAAGAAATTCATAGGGTAAAACGGCACGAAAGAAAGGTAGAAAATGTAATGGTGAACACAAAATTATTTTACCAAAGCATTCACTTTTTTCTTCATTTATTTTTTTCTACCGTAATCCTTATTTTTATTTCTTTCTTCTTTAAGGTTAATTTTCTCCTTTTTTTCTACTATTTTGATTTGGGTTATAGTTTTTTTTTATTTATCATTCAATTAAAAAGTATTAAGCTTTCTAATCAGTAAAATGAGATACGGTTTTCATACAAATTATATTTAAAAAATACATATTTTCTCTCAATTCAGCAGTGAAACAAAATTTAAATTGTTAAATTACATGTATGTTGAATCTGTTTTTATTACATTATTCCTTTATTTATTTATCTATGGAGTTTTAATTTCGTCAGGGAAAATTAGCCCGAGACAAATGCTGAATTATTAAGTGCAAATAGTTTATTATTCTAAAAGCCATAATAAGTCAGTCAATTAAGATAGTTTTCAAACAAATTGCACTTGAAGGTAGATTTTTCCCCCTATGTTAACGTTATAAAATATTTAAATGTGGGACGTTTAGAAGTTAAAAAAAATTGCAGTAGCCAAAATTGCCAAACCGAAATTTCATCGTCAAGTGTTGCTATTCGCAAAATGACTTCAGCATTACGCACGGACACGTTGTCCTTTATAATATAGATAGATAGATACGTAATTAAATTTACAGTGCCTAAAAATTACCAGCTTACGTTTAAAAAATTGTACAGTTGAAAACAATTATGTATTAAGAAAAATTACACATATGTGTGAAAAAATTACTCATTTTTTGTACTTTTTATAAATAATCATGCTTCAAATTCCCCTTCTGAGACTAAGATCTCGGCATCACTGAAAAATAACCTTTTTAAGAAGGAATTAAATGGATGCTTCTATAAAGCAGGAAACACAAGGCTCCATTCATTCATTCCTTCCTTCCGAGTAAGTAAAACGATTCAGACAGGTGTAGTTGGCAACAACCTAGTCCAAATTCTACCTCATCTGACGTGTACGAAGAAGATGGCTTTCGGCTACCACTCACACATTCGACGTTTCACGCCATGAGATCTCTCTGTTTGAGAAGATGATTCATCTCGGGGGAGGCACGAAGAAACAGTGTTTCTCATCTCTTCTTTCGGAAGGATTTTTTTATTATTATTATTAAACCCTGTGTGACGTGGCATTAAAGCATTTTAGAAAGCAACTCGTGTACAGAAAGTCCCAAGGTTTGATAAACACAAGAAGTCACTTTTTTTTTTTACTTCCCTCTCCCCTCGCGAGCTACAAATATCTTACTTTTAATTCACTCTTCCAAAGTTAAAAAAAGAGCTTATTTTTACGGAAATTTTATGAGCCATTATCTGTACCATGGTAGAAACAGAGTTCAATAGCCCAAAATTTGAGGTCTGCACGAGCCGAAATTTCTAGGCCCGGGCCGTTCGTACAAAAAATCTTTTGACATGGCCTCGTATAAAAGCAAAAAAGGTCGATTTGAGCCCGGCCCCGGCCCGTACCAAATTTTTTTCGTCCCCCCCCCCCCTTGGTAAAAGATAAAATCTCAGCCCGAGCCCAGTCCGAAGTAAAAGATAAAAGTTTGGTCAGAGTCCGGTGTAAAAGCTAAAAACTTGGCCCGAGTCCGGCCCAGAACATGCCAATATTTCTGAAACAACATTATCCTACAGTTAAAATTATTCAAAAAGCACACTTATTTATGCATAGATTTTATTTCAGATTATGCTCGAAATGCGTGGAATGCAAAATATCAACATTACTGACCACTTAGACAATCAGATTCAAATGACGATTCAGTAATAGAAGAAAAATCCGTTAGAGACAGGTTCCATTCTTAGAAAGGTACATCGTCTGTTGCAAATGTATTATTCTTTTCGCACTGATTATTGTAATTAATTTTGCATGGATCAAAACATTTTTTCCGTTTAAGACTGGTTTCCGTCATATATTTCACATTTTTATTTTTTATTTTTATTTTTATTTGGCTAGAAATATAGGTACTATTCTATAAAAATAATTATAGAATAATGACCATTTAAAATTATACGCATTTTTTGCAAAAAAAATTATGCCGGGATTGATTTATTGCACGGGCCAGGACGGGTCAATGATTTTCATACGGGCTGGATCGGGTAGGGACCGCACCTGAAGATTTCGGCCTGAGCAGACCTCTAGGAAAAATGAAGTCTTGGCCTGGCCTGGCCCGGCCCGGTGAGTCGGGAGAAAAAAGTAAGGCCCGGGTCCGGCGCGTGTCTCGTGAATGGAAATTGCCCGAGCCTGTGCAGACCTCTAGCCCAAATCAACCCAATTTTTACACCTTTACCTACCAATCACTGCACAGTAATCAGATACAATATAGAACAAAATAGAAATGTCTTCTGTTTAATGCAATTGTGCTCATTACGCGGCCCGCAAGTTCAACACATAATTAAAAATATATATAAATATTTACACACACATATATTTAAATCAGTACAGGTCAAAACGGATTTAAAATATCAGTTTTACGATATTTGCATACCAAATTTTGGGGGCCGCTGGCTTAATTGGCCCAGGCTTTAATCAGGCTCTGGCCTGAAATGGAAAATATACAAATCTTTATTTATTTATTTATTTATTTTCAGCGGTTAAACTGATCTGATAGAACGAGAAATTTCATAACAGCAAAATACTAATAGGAAATTTACAAGCAAATGCAAAGTACACAGAGCCTGTCTGTTTTATTTCAAGTCTTCCTTGTATTAAAAGGCTTTGCTGTTTCTGTCCTTGTATTATTTGAACAGTTCTCTGTTCTGTTCATAAGGAGAATTGTACTAAAATGAATATAATATATGTAAGTTTGCTGTTATATTAAAACATATAAAGTTAATTATAATGTTCACAGGAAAATTATTTGCAAAGTGTTCCCTTTACAAAACAATATTAACAATGTTTATTCTGATGCTTAATACAACATAAGGCCAGCCTCCATGATTTTTGCTTAGAAACCCAAGTCAAGAATAGAAATAAAACACACTTGCACAGGGGATTGCACAGGATATTTGTCATGATCCCCGCACGCGTAGTCATGAGTGCAAGAATACTATCCAAGTCAAGGCTGAAAACTTTTCTGAGTATTAGGAATAACCAAATGGAACTAGACTAAACGATTTTTGTCTTGCATTATGGCTAAAAATTGATCTCTTACAATAAAAGAAAGTGATTAAGAGTTCTTGATAATAAAATTGCTATTATTTAAGAATATAAAGTAGAATTTACTATGAATACAAATTTCTTCACGACTTCAGGTCTTCACCCATGTCCGTAGTTATACCAATGCACCTAAACATCCTGTTAATTCTAGTTGTGTAAGTACATAAGAACTGTGTATTGTGACTAGAGGTGAGGCATATTTTAGAATTATGCGGATTTCTGATCACTGTTTGGTTTACATTTTTAAATAGTAATTTGAATATAATAATGCACTCGAAATTATAATGAATGCTTACAATAAAGTAAAATATTAAAATATTTAAGTAAAATAATAAAGTAATAAAAATTAAGAAAATTAATAAAACAAAATTAAAATATTAAAAGTAAAGGTCAAGTAAATAATTAATAATGCATAATTAAAAATATGGATAATAATTATGAGATACATTTTTCTTGAATTATTAAAAAACTCGCGTCAAACATAAAGGCACACGAATAATTTACGAAAATCAAACTGTTTCATGTTTAGTCAGCATAGTATATGTGTCATTAGAGACGAAAGGGTAATGACTGTATTATTTCGCTATTTAATGTTAAAGTAGTTTAGGTGGATTGCTATTTAAATTTATTTGAAATGGTTAAGAGCCTACACTAGTCACGCAAAGAAACGCTCAAGCTAATGTTAAGTGCTCTCATTTTAATATTTTTAAATGATTGTTTTTGCATAGGATTGCTGAGGTCGATCTCTAAAGTTGTTAGTTTTTACTTTTTTGATTTTGGTTACAGTTTTTTTTTTTTTTTTATAAGCGAACATTTTCAAATTTGGAACCGGTTCTGAAAGTGAAAGTACATTTATATAAAAAAAAACTGTAACCAAAATCGAAAAAGTAAAAACTAACATCGTTAGAGATCGACCTCAGCTATACTATGCAAAAAACATCATTCAAAAATATTAAAATGCAAGCCAGAAATCTGCCGAGAACATTCCCATAGACTTAACATTAGCTTGCGCGTTTTTTCGCATGACTGATGAGCTCTTAATAACCAAAAAGCTTTTAATACATAAATGTAATTGATAAAAAGATCACGATTGCCACTATCAGCACTATTTTGAAATGATCAGCACTATCTTTTAATATTGAAATTATTAAAAATGGATAATAATGATGAGATACATTTTTCTTGAATTATTAAAAACTCACCTCAAACGTAAAGATACACGAATAATTTACGAAAATCAAACTGTTTCATGTGTAGTCAGACTTAATAACCAAAAAGCTTTTAATACATAGGTATGTATTTGACAAAACTATCACGATTGCTACTATCAGCACTACCTCGAAATTTTTTGGAAATAAATGTATACTTCCTTCAGGAGAAAGCATGAATTCAGTCATATTAACCAGAAGTACATATTAAAAAATGTGTACAGAATGATAAAAAAAAAAAAAAAAAAAAAAAAAAAAAAAAAAAACACACTAGAATTTTTCTCCTACATCTTAACTGTATAAGTTAGATTGTCTACATCTGCAACGATGTGCTGATTTTATGCATTTGCTGATTTTAGGGAGACTACTGTATATTAAAAAATACTATTTTTTCCCTTCTTTAAAAAGACTAAAAACCAAAAAATATTTTCTCACAAAAGCTCCAAACCTCACTGCAAAAATTGTTGATTTTCAGTTGCGCGGCAGTATATTACTGCTTATTTTACTGTTTATTACTGTTAATTTTACGATATAATACTGGCAGTTAGGATGCCACATTATTGTACTGTAAAATCAACACTTTTTTTTTTTTTTTTTTTTTTTTTTGTGCAGTGTATAAATTTATTTTCATAAGATTTAAATAACTTGAAAATAGCTTGCACAAACCAAAATATCAGAGGAGAATGGAAAGTAGCATGTTTAAGTCATTAAAGCATGTTAATTAAATACAAGACATATTACACATTTTACTTTCCTCTCATTACTATATTCATTTTATATGTGGAACTGTGAAATCACAAACACACACAGAAAAATATAATTTCACATAATGAACATTTACCATATAAAATAATTAGAAGAGCTTCTTTAAAAATACTTTTAATAAAGTGACATTACTAAAACAAAACAAATATAGATACCCCCATCCCCCCAAAAAAAATAAAAAGAAATGAAAATAAATAAAATAAAATAAATAAAAATAAATGAAATAAAAATAAATGAAAATAAATAAAATAAAAGAAATGAAAATAAGAAATAAATACACTCCAAGCGGCATTTGTAAAAGTTTGGATTTAGTCCAAATGAAATAGCATTTGGATGAGTCAAGAGTTGTATCTGTATATAGGGCATCAACTACGGAAACATAGAGAAAGTAACAATGACATATTTTCCCACACTTGACTAAATGAAATGTGTATAAAGAATGCGTTTTCGTAATTTCACTGAAAGCACAACGATTAATTTTAAATTATTACGATATGAAAAATTGCATAATTTTAACTTTAAAGGTGGGAGAAACGACTGCATTCCAAATTATTAAAAACTGTACACATGAACGAAATCAATCAATAATAATAAGTAATATATGTCTGTCTCTCTGTCCCTCTCTGTGTGTTCTGAAAATACCGCGACAGGCAGAGCTACAAGAGTTGGCAGGTATGCACCTATAGGTCTCTAAAGTTATACACCTCAAAAACAAGTTTTTTTTTTTTTTTTTTTTTTTTTTTTTTTTTTTTTTTTTTTTTTTTTTTTTGTGGGGGGGGGGGGGGGGCATTTTGCGGCGATTTTTCCCATATGAATGAAGGGTATCCGGTTTCAATCTTTTAACCCAATAAATTTTGTCCACTTTTCAATAAAGTTTATTTGGAATTCGTAAAGCTATTTTAAAATTTTTTGCGAATAACTTTAAAATGATTTTTACAGGTTTCGACAAGAATTTGGTTTAAATTTTTTTAGCCCAATATAATAATTTTTGTCTTGCGATTTTTGAATTTCTAACGAATTTTTTATACGAATTTTAGCGTTTTTTCGCGTTTCGCGGCGATTTTCACCCATTATAAAAAGGAATCTGGTTTCAATCTTTTAACCCAAGTTAGTACATTTTGTCTTGTTTTCAATAAAGTTTATTACTACAGCAATGTTTGAATTTTTCGCGCATTTTTTATGCGAAAAATTCTTAGGAAAATATTTAGGACTTTTTTTTTTGCGTTTTGCGGCAAATTTTTGACATTAGTAAAAGGAATACGGTTTCAATATTTTAGTCTAACATAGCAAATTTTGTCTCCTGTGATTTTTTTTTTTTTTTTTCCCCGTGAAACTTTATGCGATTTTTAGCGGTTTTTTTTTTTTTTTCCGCGTTTCGCATATATATTTTTTTCAATTCGGAAAAAGTATAGTTTTAATCTATAGCCCAATATAATAAATTTTGTTCGCTGCAATTCTCCGGTAAATTTTGCTACGTGATTAAATTAAAGTTGGAAGAATTCCAAATCGGTCCGTATAGCAACGTGAACGACACGACGATGCTGAAAATTCGAATTTAATGAGAGTCAAAATAAACAGCTCGCACGGGTGTACACTGCTGAAAACTGTGACCCCCAATCTCAGGTTCTTTAATTAGAGGTTGGTTTGAGAAAAACAGAACAGCGAAGCTCCGGTAGTGATTAATAAGCATAGAAAATTATTAACCACAGTAAAATCTGCCAATACGGAATCGGAAAGAACCAGAAAATCAGTTTTAGACAGTTTTCGTTTTAGCAGGTATATTTGCAAGGTCTTTTCGCCAGGGTCACATTTAACACTTTTGGTTCCAAGTTTGTGTTTTGTTTTTATTTGGTAGGGTTGGGTGTATGTGTATGTGTGTGGGGGGGAGGTGGGGGGGCGGTCGAACGAAGGAAAAAAAAACTTTCAAATGCAATTTCTTTGAAAATTATCTCCATTTACTGATTTTTAAAAATACATTTTCAACATGATATTTTTTTTTAATCTATCTGAAACATGAGCATGCAACCCGATTACAGAAGATTAAACCGTTTGCACTTTAAATAACAGCATTTATTTGTTTCTGTTGCATTTACTTATAATATTCCATAACTAAATTGCCAAACGAAATTAAAAATTCACAAATAAATAAATGAAACAAGAATTTAACAGACATGTAATCGGACAACGCGCTTAAATACAGAAACAGTCCAAATTAAAAAGTTTGCTACAATGGTGAAATCTGTCGCGATTAACCGCTGCTACGCGGCTAATAAGAAAGAACATACAAAAAAAGCTTTTTGGTGTGATTGGTGGGCCATCTAAGAAAATATACTAAATGCAAAAAAATCTAGCCCAGGTTGGATCACCTGGATTTATTAATGCAAATTCTGATTAAAATAAATCTTTTTCAAAAGAACATTTTTCACATTTTTAATGTTGATTTGTGTAACAGAAGTGCAAATATATATATATATATATAAAATTATAATATCTATGAATTTCAAAAAACATATATACACCAGTAAATACAGTACTCCGATTTCAAAATGTTTCTACTTTAAAGGAGGGAGGGGATATTATGCACATTTTTGCTCTTTGAAATTTCTGATAAATGTACTTTCACTAAGAAGGTTTTTTTTATAAATTACTTTGTCATAATAATTTATTCCAAGAATTAGTTAATCGAATATGACAAACAACTATAGAAAATAAACATTTCCTTTTAAAACACAATCAAACCGTGAAATTCTAGACCACTTACGAATAGCTATGAACGGAATCAAAGGAGAGAAAATTACACAAACACAGCATAACAAAAAAAATCAACTTTTGTGTAGCATGATGTATGCCACCATAATTTCATGGATAGACTAACTACTGAAGTATAGAAAATTATTAAATTGTTATATCAATAGCCACTTCACGCAAAATTTAACATCAATCTGGTGAACGGCTGGGGGAAAAAAATCAATAAACACCTTTCAAAACATACAGCTTAGCCAATTCTAATTCTCAGAAGTTAATTTAAAATATATATCTAATAATAACCGAATATTCTTACTTTAATGTGCAAATTTAACCTAATTTAGGATTTAAAGAAAAAATAGTGAAAGAGAACAGCACAAGACTGAACATTTCTGACGGTCATTAATTTTAACTGAGTGACAATTGAAATGTACTATTCAAATAACAAATAATTTGTGTACACACCAATTTAATTAGTTAAATCTCCTGAATTTAACTTTCTTTTAAACTTGTGTTTCCCACACTTTTGATTCTTAAGGAGCCCTGGACGCAATATATATATTCTAAAATACCCCGGCACAATTAGTGTAAACACACATTATGAGTGTGTGTGCTTTTATATACGATGAATATCTTTATTATTCGTAATGTAAAATACTTTAAAAAGAGCAATATAAAAAGCAGTAACAAACTTTTCGCTTCCAGATACGGTTAAATTAATAAGACACGCCCACAACCAAAGCAATGACAAAGTACAGATAAATTAATTTTTTTAAAAAGATGAATACTTAGTCGAAAACTCATAAGTATTTTTTAAGAACTTTTACTTTTAAAAGGCTTGCGTGCTTGGACGAAATATTTCACCTAATTACCCAATTTTCATCTCCATTTTATCAGCTGGTGAGATTGAACTTATGATCTGCCACCCGTATCTTCTCTCGCATCAAATTATTTTTGTAATACAAATTAAAATAGTGTTTGTAATAATCGAACGATATAATTTTATTTACTTATATGGCAGTGCGTACTTCGGCATTCCTTAAAATATTTTTATTTACCCCTTTTATATTGCTTTAACAGTCACAGAATATTTTGGTCAAAACAAAGTATCGAGTGGGGTATTCTATTTAGTGATTGATAAATGAAATTAGAAAACTTTTTCTTTAAACTAAAATTTGAAAATTTATAATTTAATTAAATAAATTAATAATTTATTATATTTTTATTATATTAATAATTCCCTTCCTTTCATTGTCTGTGATGTTCATTGTTGCTGCTGTTTAATTATTATTATTATTATTTTGTATAAAGAGCAGAACAATTTTATGAGTTTTCAACTTTTAATGAGACAAATGATCGCAACCAGTATTTCTTTTTCTGTGTTTATTACGGGGTGAAAAAATAAACTTTAATTATAAAAATTAATTTCTATTTTGTCCCCTATTAAAACGAAAAAATATATATAATAAATGTACTTTTGTCTGTCGCGCTATTTTGCAGCTGTTAATTAATCGTTGTGTATGACAATTCTGGTTGCGGATGCATCCAGTTAATAAACAATACATGGCGTAGGTGCATGTTTCACTAACCATTTTTTTTTTTTTTTTTTTTTTTAAATGGGGGGAGGTGGAATTGCTCGCATTCAAAAAGTTTCTTCAGCAGTTGACAAATCTTTTGATTTTTGACAGCAATACATATTGTTTCTGACCCAAAGAACTGCAAAGAAAGGGAAAAAAGTAGGTTCTACGATATTAAAATAACAATCACGCTTCTTTATAATGGGTGAATTTTGCAACTGTCCACACAGAGAAAGGGAAAACGTGAATTTTGTCACGCTACATACTCCCCCGATTCGGTGAATGGTTAGACATCAATGAGCACAGATAGAGCACAACATCGGAAAAGAAAAAAAGGAAGACTAGGTCAGACGGTTCGGCATGATCTCTCACTCACTCTTTCACTTTTTTTTTTATGTCGGAGAAATAAATACGTTTTGAAAGCGAAAGTAGAGCAAGACATACCACAATATACTAAGATAAAAACAAATATAAATAAAATGAGTAACGTGAAACTGACCAGAAAGTAAGGTTTAGTTTGTGTGCACTCATCTGAACGACAGATTCAATAACAATAATTAATTTTGAAGATAATACAATGTGATTGAAGTATTAAAGCATCAAGCATATCAATTAATGATTTGTGTGTGGGGAAGATATGCTATAAATCTGCTTCCTAACCCAAACGGTATTGGAATAAAAAAAGCCCGTATCTCAAGACTGATACATCAGACAGTACATATTTGTGAATTATAAGGCCGAATTACGCATGAGTTAGACAAACTATAGCGTTGGTCAGTAGGTATAAAAACTTGGCGTTTCTACATACATTTTGATAATTAACCCTAAAAATGCTATACTTGCATTTACATCTGTACCCGAAAATTTCTCCCTTAGGCAGTTTCAGGAGGATGCTGCACCCTGCCTGTCCCTTCATTAAAAGAGCCATCTTTCTTACTTCTAATAAAGAGACATACCTTCTTGCCCCTCAGTCAATAAAATGGCGCCTTAAAAAAAAAAGAAAAAAAAACTAGCATAGTAAAAATTGACTCACTGCCCTGATTTGAAAAGAGTGTCCTGATTTTTAAATATTAAATGTGCTTTAGAAATCCAAAGAGTGCATTTAAAAATTAAAAAAACCTTTTCTTAACAGCAGTATCCTGCCCTTTTTAAAACCTAGGGAGAAGTCTGGTATCCCCCCCCCCCCCCACTCTTTTTCTCTTTTTTTTCTAGATACATAATTTGAATTTGTCTTCTGCTTTTTTTTTCTTTTTTTTTTTTTTTTTTGAAATAAAAAATAAATTTTAAATGTTTATATTTCAAATAATTAAAAGTAAGTTATTTAAAATATCTTGTTTTTATTTGAAGTGAGCTTATATCCTAGCTAGTGTAATCAAATTCGTTAATAAAAATAAGTGTAGCATTCCTGGGTTATTATGCCATAAACCATTATTATGTTTGAATCCCTGGTACTTACACATTACAGTAAGCAGCTAATGAAGTTCCGGATTTACGGGTTTTTTATTCACAGAATAAAAGCGGCATTCTGAAATATGACATCACCGAGACAGCTGATGGTATTGTTTGTTCACCGCTATCTGACGTCAAACTGACGTTATGCCATCTCGCTTCTCAGCCTACGTAAACACCTTAAACAACAAAACAGCTAAACGCGTTCGATTCAATGTGACACTAAATACTCTCGACACGAAAAACTGTTTCAAAAACATATCTGTAGGCGAGAGGAAAATTGAGCAGAACTGTATATAGGTATACCTCTCGGAATTGTTCCTAAACTAATTAAAGCTGAATATATGGAAGTATGAATCACTGATACTGCTCTAAGAAATTAGGTGAAAAAAGAGAGGCGTTAAGGCGGTTCTCCAATCCAAATTGGCTATTTTCTGACACATTTTTGAATTAATTTTTGTTCGTAAACGCATGAAATTGGCAGGTGAACTAATTTATGCGCTTTTCTTTTTTTTTTTTTTTTTTTTTTTTTTTTTCTGCTTTTTAATCAGAAACTATGTAATCGAAATGTTTTCTCCATTTCGCGGTAAAGATAGAAAATATTTCAGAAATATTCTGTCAAAGTTGGCGTTTTGAACGGAATTTCCGGGCATAAAAGCGCGAGAAAATGTGTGTGTGTGGGGGGGGGGGGGGGACTATTGTCATGGGACTATAATCGCTGATATCTGAAGATTTAATTCATTTATCGATAAATGAAAACTGTTCTATTACAAATCACTCCAATAGCCATGTTTACGTTTAAAAATGTATTGTTATTCTGAAAAAATACAGTAATAAGTAGTTTATCCTATCATTGCATAACATTGTGTTTAATGCGATACTTCTAAAATTTCGATAAATTTTATATTCTTATAAATGTATAAATAACTTTAAAAAAAATTTATTTTAGGATATCAAATATTATGCAGATAATGTTAAAAATTAGTGAGATTAATGAACAATGATTTATAGAGCTGACGTTGTGGCCTCTGATCTGTAGATTTACAAGTCATATTTCCTATATGGACCAAGAGCAGGAAATAAAGCGTTGATAAATAAAAACAAACATACATACATCGAGAAAATATCTAGGTAAAGTAAATCTATTTATTATATATATATATATATATATATATATCGTGCACTATGGTGTTTGCATGTCGGTAGCTGTGGGAGATATGGTGGTTGAAATTTGTCGTCCTAGGGCATTTTCATATTTTGATCAAAGTGTTCTAAAAAATGTTTGGAATCTTCTTCAACGGGAATTGGTTCATTCAACTTAACATGAACTAATTAAAGTATAGATAACTCAGTAAGACAATTTCGCATCCCCTAGCGGTGGAAATTAAAATTAAGTGATATTGTAGCGCGTGCGTAGCACGCTTGCTTATACAATGCCGTAGACAGGGGGGCGAGTGTCGGAGTTTCGTTCGGAAAGAGGTTTGTTTAGAAAAGAATACGCGCCGAAAATGACTATTTTTACCGAAACCGCAAAAGAAAGTTACTAATTTCCGGGCAACGCCGCGCCGGGTGGATCAACTAGTATTTTATAGAACTACAGTGGGAATAGAACAGGGAATCTGAAAGAAATGTAGAATTAAAAAACGCGCCAAGAAACGATCCTTTCCGTATTTTTGTCTTCGGTGATTCAACATTTTCGAACATTCACGTTTTCAGCTTTTTTTAAATTCGGGTTATGGGGTTAGAGACTTTGGAAAAGAACATTTTTGAGGCAGTTAGTCATCGTCGTTCCACTGTGCTGACATCTCTTTGAAAGGGAGAGGGGTGACAGGAATGGTCCCACGTAGTACTTGTTGAAGAAATGGCTTTGGCATGTTTAACAATAATAATAATAATAATACATATGATTTTGTAGCGTCTATTTTAGCGCATAGAACAAACAACCGATTAAAAAAATGGTTTGAATGATTCGCACGTTTTATATAAGAAAATATGAACTTCAGAAGGACTAAGCCGAATTAATTCATTCTAAAATGAAATCAAGTACGCAAAAAGTACAAAAAGGTTTTGGATTATAACTTTATTTCTATAATGGTTATTATTATTATTTATTTTTTTTCAAATGAGAAAATTCGGAAATTTTTGGTAAGAGAAGATAATTATATACAGGAAAATATTACTAACAATAAACAAAGCATTGCGATTTTACAATACTATGATTTCCTGGATTTGAAAATTATTCCGTACATCTGTCCAGACTTCTACGTTCACCAAGCGCATAAAGACTTTTAACTCCCAACTCCTGTGTACGATAGTATGTTTTACCTAATGAACAGCGGACACCTCCGAATAACTTACGAATTCCGCAGTCCCGATGTGTCCGCTATTCTGAGGTTTTACTGTATATATTATATATATTTCCGAATATACTTATTTTCGTTTCTCTTTAAGTGAAAGTGCAATAAAGCGTACTCCTTTTACTTATATTACACACCACGAGAGTAATTTCTTCAAAAGAAAGGGAGAAGATTTACTCGATATTTTGGATTAATCGATTTTTGATGATATATGATCCTAAAGCCTAAACTGTAATTTTTACCATGTCACGAATAACCAACCTACAGCGATGTCCATAAACCAAGGACTGTATTAACTAAATGAGTACGTATGGCCGCATTGTGTTTATTAATGTTATTCCATGAAAACTGACAGCTGATGATCTCTGGTTAATTGTTAGATCTATGATAAAATATTTCAAAATAAAATTAGAAATAGCGACCTATAAACTTTTTTTTAAGCAATTTTTTTCCTGTTTTTACTCGATTACGGAAAAATCAAAAAGAAAAGTTGTGAAGTTTGGTCCCAAGAATTTTGCATTTATGCTTGTAGACATACTTGTGTGCTTAATAGCAATTATATTTTCACTTATGAAGTTTAGTTTGATTTGCCTTAAGAAAGTAAGGTTAGAATTAAAAAAAAAAAAAAAAAAAAAATCAGAAGATCCAAATCAGCACTATGCGGTTGGTCACCCAATTTCAGAATGTTCATCTTTCTAGGGATTATTTTAGAGATATTTAGTACGGCGCACAGTGGGTCCCAAAACGCGATTACGTGGCGAAACATCGAAGTTTCGAAATGAAATACATCCCACAGCATTAAGAAATACAGTAATCCCTTAACATTCGCGAGGGTTACGTTCCAGGAAAACCTCGCGAATGTTGAGTCTATCTATCTGCACTAAAATATGAGTTACGTTCTATAAAATTTTAATTGGAGTGGCACAGCATTTCAAAGAACTAAAGGATAATATGTATTAACAATACATTCTGCATAGCATGTATGTAGAAGGTGAATGTTCACACATGTTCATAAACATGAAATTTATTGATTGAAGATAATTCAAATTAACTGACTGGAGAAATACTTGCAGCTAAAAAAGCCTAGGTTTTTATGTAAAGTAATTTCGACTCTCTCTATTCGCAAATCGCAAAGAGATGATAATGTATTAGTGAGTCAGTATGCGATACAATATTAAAATACGATATTTAAATACAGTTAAATGATTCAGAAATTCTTTTATTTCCTATCTAAGTGCAGCTTTAGCTCCATCTCTACGAGAACTTGCGCATTTTAAATTAATAGATTGAAGATGCCGTTGACCCCCTTTACAACTTTTTATTATATCACCTTTGCAATGAGTATTCTGCTGTTGTTATTATTTTGCTTTCCTACAACACTCGCTCCTTTTTCAGTTGACAATTGAAAATTGATTTGTAAATATTTACTCAAAAAACAGGGGAAATAATCTTTAAAAACTATAAATTCTGAAAAAGAAAGCGATTATAATAATTTTAAAAAAATCGCGAATAATCAAGTCAGATTCTCGCCAATGTTAAGTTTTTCCGCATTTTCATATTCGCGAATAATCGAAACTCGCGAATGTTAAAACCGCGAATGTTGAGGGATTACTGTATCTGAAGATTTATATTCTTAAATATTTTAGTTTTATAAGCACGCATTAAATTCGCATTGCTTGAGTGAAGTTGGAAGCTTTGAACGATTCTTGTTGAGGTGTGAATTTCAGGCAAATTTACTATATTCAAACGCTAATCAAGCCGTTTTCACATGGTTTGTTGTTGTTTTTTTCATTATGCGTCTCTAAAGCAACATTAAATTGCATCTTTGATTTTTAAATTGCAAAATATCTCGAAAATTAAAAAAAAAAAAAATACATAGTTTTTAGGCATTTTTGTTCATAAAAAGTGATCTATAAAAAAAAGTCCTTCGAACTTTCATAGCGCGAAATGTGCCTTCTAAAAAGATATCTAAAGAGATTTTTTGCGATTTTGTGAGAACCAGTAGTTTGAAGTTGGACATTACACACAGAAAAAAAATAAAACCCAATTTGGGCCGAAAGATTCTTAGGATGCCCAAATTGTGTCATGCCTGTTTTGGTTACCACTGTGTATCCATTTTGGGCACTGTTAAATACCCATTTTCAAAAAGAAAAAAAAAATTCATATATCTAAGAATCTTCCGACCTAAATTGGGCTTTATTTTTTTCTGTGCATGTAGCGATATAAGTCAAAAATCAGTTATTGGGATTAAGATTTTTCCAGTTTTCGCATTTGCCAAAAATTTACTGTTTTTATATAATGCAACATTCTAATTAACAAAACACTGCGAATTTAAAGTATTTTTAATTCGGGTTGGGGGGGGGGGGGGGGACGTTAAGAGTTGGGACGAGTTTTTAATTATTATTTTTGTTTTGTTTTTTTCATGCTTTTTTTGTTTGTTTGTTTATATTAAAACCAATATTGAAGTTTGACCTTATTTTAAAAAATACATATTAAAAATTCATTTATATATATTTTTTCTAAATGCTACAAATATACGTGCATGGGAAACTTAATCAACTGTAAAATAGCATTTAATTTTTAAAATTTTCTAAAAAACTTTTATTTACTTGCAAATAACTTTGATTAAACACATTTTTTTTTTTTCACGTACCGTCATGTAAATCTATTGTAATATTTTTGATTAACGATAATTTTTATTCGCAGTTTATTGTTCGAGTTAGATTTAGTTGCATTAATTTATTTATATATTTAAATTTAAATGGATACTTTAGTGTAGATTTATTTATAGATATGAATTTCATACTTGTTTACAATTCTTTCTCATTACACAAAGAAATAATCTCTTGAATAAAACTTTCAAAAATATATAGTAACATTGAATTTCAACGTCTCATCATACTACAGTTTCTTTTAACATTAGTTGCAGAAAATGTACAGTCAACACTCAAAACAAAATAAAATAAAGAAATATCTCTTCAGCTTTTACTATCTAGAGAAATGTGTCACTTGACGAGTGAAAATTTCATTATTTGATTATGTATATACGTATTGCATTAAATTATATTTAATTTAGTTATTACATCTGTAGTTAACAGTGCAAGGAATTATTTGCATTTACTAATATTTATTAATTTTAAATATGTGTAGGATATTATTTCATGTTTTAAAAACATATTTGTTTACTTATAGTATGAAAAAAAAAATGTATGAAATTTTCACTCAACCTTTGGGGTGAAATTTCGCGGTTGTTTGAAATGTATGTAAATCCGCATTTCTAAAAGGTTATTAAAAAAAAAAAAAGTTTTTATATTATTTTTCGATAGAAAGTTTTAAAATTGTTTTATATTCAAAAACAAGTGTGAGAATATCCAAACAGCTGAAAGAAAAAATATTTTCAATTGCTTCCCCCACCCTCAATATCTAGAAATCCCTCCTCTCCCTTTATTAGGGGACAAAGAGTGAAGTGACAGTTTCGTAGGTGAATTTAGAAAGTGGAAAATTCTCATTTTTGTAAAAAGAAAATGTAGTAGAAAAAGGAAGCTATAATTTACTAAAAACGTATCCCCTCTTTTGCCCCTCCCTCGGCACACCCCCCTCCAGTCACATTTAATTTGAATTCACAATGTAAAATCATTTAGAACATTGTAAAACTAAAATGAATCATGTACAACCGCTAGGAAATCCAGAAGTGGTTTTTGGACACATGATTGCGATTTGGAACCACTGTGCTGCACATCGTCGCCATGCTATTTTCGGGAGTGACATTTGATTGTATTATATCCCCCCCCCCCTCCTGGAATAACACCAGTTTGTTTCAATTTTTTCAAATAAAGATTTCGCCCCCCCCCTCCTATTTGGGGGAGTAGAAATAGAATATTTCTGTAACTAAATTTAAATATTGGAGTTTAAAAATTCTAAACTAATTGTTCACAAAACTTAAATCAACTACAACGTAAACCTGCCAGCTAGGTTACAAATCAAAGAAAAGATAATTTCAATGTTCAATAACCTACCCCGCTTGTCAGGTGCAAAAGACCAGCTGCCAAGCACTGCTCCCCGCATCACATTCGTTTTTAACAACCACCATAAAAAATAGAAATTGTGGAGGGAGGGTAAAGCTTACATATTCACACCTGCTCAAAACTCAAAGGTTTTGTGGTCATGAGATGATTGTTATTTTGATTACATTAACTGATTTAAAATAGTTTTTAAAAAAAAATTGTATAATAGGAATAAGGCTGAAATTAATAATAGCAGAACAATTTTGATTAAGCAAGCTAATAAATCTTTTTTAACACGCACATCCCCCCCGCCCTTTCCAATGCATATTTATTTATTTAAAAAAAAAAAAAAAAAAAAAAAACGCAGTAACCCTTTCACTCCTCTAAGAGTAATCCTTACAAAGGGAAGTGTTTATAATAAAAAATATAACAAGGTACATTTATTATTACGTTTGCAAGGTTAAAAACCCACAATCATTTTTGAAAATATTTTTTTGTTTCTGACGCTAATATCGCAACCACAACGTTCCAAGGCAGAAATTTGTTATTAATACATTAAATTACTACAGGACCAGCAATTTTCGATTGCTGGAAATTTATTGTGGAAGCCACGCCACAATCCATATTATTATTCTCTCTGTTGCTCTAAACATCCTTTTGATAACAAGCTTGCTATAGGAGATCGTAGCAGTCTCTTCCCTAAGGGGGGGGGGGGGGACGAAAGGTAGGGAAGATGTCGAGACCAGACAAGAAAAATAATCGTCCTTGACGAGAAGGTCGTCCAAGGAAGTGGAAAAATGGAGGATACCCAGCAATTTCTTTGCAACCACGACAGGGCAAATACCTTTACAGGTGAGACGATAGGGCGGATAACTGCGCTGCTCGAGATATTCGACGTCATCTAAATGAAGACAAAGGCAATAAAAATGAAATAAATGAATAAGGATTTTCCTAGAGACGACTTATACACTTGTAAAGATGATAGCGATAGGATGTTTCGCCCAGAGACATATCACGGGATGGGGTCGGCTGGTATTTTAGTAGACTAAAATTTCACCATGCAATTTTTCAAAATAATATTTTTATACGTAACGTATGAATATCTGAGATTTATTTTTCTAGTGATGGGTATGACGATTATTTTGATTATATTCGAATGAATCTTTCGGGCATGCGCAGAAGCATATCTGTGAAGTGAAACTTTTGCTTACAATTAAGCTCGTCCTCTTGTGTTTTTAGACAATAGTCGAAATACTATGGTTCGCTCGCTATCGCTGAACAATGAATTGAAAAGGGTTAATACAATTAAAATCATCACCACAGTTGGAAAATATGAAATATAACCATCATAGAAAGAACAAAGCAAAGTTCCTCGTATCGCAAATACAAAGGCTCTTTCTCTACTTATTAGGAGTAATGTTGTAACTTACACAAATACTTAAAAATGTTGCCAACACATTCAACAATCAATATATGTTACCTGTAAGACATAACACACAAATCATTTGTCATTTCTGAAATGAATATATTATTCAAAAATTCCTTTAAAGAAAAAATAACTGCCAAATACAATCCTAATTCTATAAAATCTACAAAAATGTACACACCGAATTCATTAAGCAGGCTGGGAATAAAATACACATTTCTTTTTCTCTAAAGAAAAAGTAAAGAAAAGTTTTCAACTCATTAGTTTTGCATATTTATCCTTATTAATTATATGTCAATTAAACGTTTTTTCTTCCCTTTTATGAATGCCTACGGGTATTTATTAGGCGATTTGCATAAATCTTAATCCGCTGAGGTATCGACAAATAAATACTGGTAAAAGCAGGTTCAAAGATTATTTTACATGCTGGTATTCAAAATAAGGATAATGTATGAGAATATAAGCTGAATATTCATGAAGTGATTCAATTAATCTGATAGAAGTAATTGAACAGTTCAGGATTTCGTTAGTAAATCAGAAATACGATAATTAAAACAATGAGAAATAGAATAAATAGATAAGCCAAATGAAAATTCAGGGATTAACAAGTTTTTCGAAGAATTTTCTGCAATTTTATGGAGGATTAAAAAACAAAACAATGAACAGATAAATAATTAAATACTTCAGATGTATTCAGGGTTGCAAAAAAAAAAAAAAAAAAAAAAAAGGGGGCTAAAATTAGGGGGGGGGGTTAACCGCCTTTTGGGGGGGGGCGAAATTGGCTTTTATTTATAAACTGCACATTTTTTTAAATGCATTATTTTTTTAAAGACATTTAATTGAGTTAGAATTTAATAAATAACATAATTTCTCAATAATGAAGGCATTAATATTGGAATAACACATAGCTCCTAGTGATTTGTAGTCAGAATTGCAAATATGTCAGCTAAATTTAAAAAGGCATACTAATTGCTTAATTATTGCTTTTTTTTTTTTTTTTCAAAAAAGCTTTTTTTTTTTTTTTTTTTTTTCAATTAATTTACACTTTTTTTTCTTTTCAGTTTTACTGCTTTAAATGATTAAATAGGACAATACGTAGTTGCTTAATTACATATTTTTTAACTAATTTTAGGGGCTACTGACTCACTAGCAGAAACTATGTAACATGACAGTGGGCACTGCAGATTATTTTAGATTTTGTAAGTTAATCCAATAGCTTAAAAAGAAATGATGTAGTACTTAAAAAAAAAAAAAAAAAAAAAAAAAAAAAAAAAATGCTAAATTTTGCTTTGTCACTAGACTATTGTATCTTCTTATTGTATTTTCTCTTTCTCTGTAAATGCAAATTTTGCTTATTTTATGGGTTACTATTATTTCTTATGGCAATAGACATTGTTGCGTCCTAGATAAATTTTGTTTTGCTGGAGATTGACAAAAAAAAAAAAATCACTAGGGTTATTGATAGGAAAGTTTTTTTTTTTTCTTCTCTCAAAATTTAAAATCATACATAAAGTGATTTAATAAAACCACCATTTTTCACTATTAAAAACAGTAATATGGATAACATATGCATGAAGAACTCTTTAAAATAGCTAGCTTTTTAAAATTTTATTTCAACAAGTTTTGAGAAGTATATGTATTTTTTAATTGTTCTCTGTCTTTTTTATACACTTACATCTACTAACATCTCCGCACATATTATATATTTTCTATTTTCTCTTTCAACGTTGATCATTCTATGATTTAATCTCGTCATATGGACTTATCTGGAGTGAGTTATGTAATCGCTTAGTAGAAGAAAAACTTAAAAAAAAAAAAACATATTGTTATAAGTAGGGATGTAACGAATAGTGATTTGGCGGAATAGCCGAATACTGACTTTAAAAAAAAAAAAAATTAATTTTTTATTTATTTATTTTTTCGATTTTAAAATCTAAAATTAAATAAAGGACTAATTGAAATAATTTTTTTGTTTGAGTGTTCAAAAATCATAACAGTTGAATGTATTTTTTTGTAATATTTGAAATACTTTGATGCCAATAAGATAACATTTATTTGACTTTCAAAAATGTAAATAATAATTTAATTCATATATTTTTTTTTAATTCATAGATAGTTCTAGTAATTTATATATTTTTTAACTAAAATAAAAACTCATTACCTCTGTAAAAATGAATTTTTTTTTATTTTAGTAAAATCATTTAACACCCAAAAATAAGAACTTGCATGTGTCCTCTGTCTTTTTATATCCTTTCTCATGCAACTCAAACTTAGTAAATTTACATTCTGTATGTCAAGAAAAGGGTTATTTTCTTAAAATATAATTTCGTTTTCATTTTGGGATTGCTTTTCAGAAATAAAAAATAAGAAGTCATCACTGCCAAATTTGTCAAATGAAGTTAATAATAATACAGCAGATAAATTAAGAGAGGTAGATTGCTATTTTGATAAACATTTAATAGCTCGGACAGACTGTCCATTTAACTGGTGGAAAACAAATGCAGAAAACTTTCCAAGGCTTGCAAATTTAGCAAGAAATCATCTTTCAGCTCCTGCAAGTACAGTATATAGTGAACGTTTGTTTTTTGAAGCTGGTAATATATATATGAAACCAAACGAAACAGACTTCTTGAAAATGCTGAAAAGTTATTATTTTTGCATCACAATTTCAGGCTTTACAGTGATAAATTATTTTGTTACCCCTGTATGTTATTTTGAAGTAACTCATTAAATGCTTTTTCAGTATAGGTAATAGTTTTTTTTCTTTTCAATGTATCAAACTCATTAGTTCATTTAATCAACATCCAATGTTTAATATTTAATTAGTAAAGTAATTATATAGTCTATATTTATTCAAATTTTTTTATTTAAAAGTAAAACTAAAAACTAGAAAAATGATTTAATTTGTGAAAGATTAAACATTTTTACAAGACAGTAAAATATTTATTTTTAATATTTATGAATTTTATTGTTTAAGAAACTGTTATCATCATTATAAATCAGATTAAAAAAATAGATATAATGTTAATATTTTTAAATTAACTGAAGAGATTTAAACTTTAAATGCAGTATATATTTAGCATTTTAATGTAAAAGAAATTAATGTTGCAATGCTTACTTAAATTCATATGATGCCTAAATATGCAGCAAGAAAAATATTTTTATTTATGTAATATCATTATATAAAGTTATTTATAAGCTGTCATGGAGCTTTAAAATTGCATAAGTATTAGGATTTCTTTTCTTATAATAATTAATGTATTTAGATATAATTTTTTAATATTGTTTGTTGAAAATATTTAAAATCACATTCTGTTTTGATTTTCTGGAACTTATTTAACCAAATATCTTAGAATATTCGGACAAATATGCAACTATTCGGCAAAATATCAAATTATATTCGGCTACAGGTATTCGCCCGAATATTCGGTTCAATATTCGGCCATGCAGAATATTCGGCAAAAGGGCCGAATACCGAATAGTGGCCGAATATTCGTTACATCCCTAGTTATAAGTCATTAGAATACCGATTACTAACTAAATATGTATGTTCGCAATATTATATCTGATAATTACATTTATTAAATATATAAATTATTTAGTATAATCAATTTTAAAAGTAAATAGCAGTATGTAGGAATGTTTCCTTTTTGATGGTGGTGTTTTGTTATTAATTAAATGTAACATTTAAAATGTACAGTATATGTCGAGCTATAATATAGAATTTAAAAACACCATCTTGCAGTCTAATTTAATGTATTCTTCTCAATGTATGTATAATTTTCTTTTAGACATATTGCCTGCATAGTTGCCTTCTAGCAGTTACAAATACTTGTTTATTAGATGAAGTTTAATAGAAGTTTATAATTTTTTTTAGTAGAAAACATTTATTAGTGCATTAAAAATAAATAACTTCAAATTTAATGTGAATTAGCTGTAAACCACATTTAAAAAAAAAAAAATAATAAAAGTCTTTTTTTTTTTTTTTTTTTTTCAACTAAAGCCAGCTTTTTTTAAGTGATTAAAACCAGAAATGTCGGCCGGCTTTTTTGGCCTGACTAAAATCTGACAACCCTGGATTTATAACACAATCTGATAAAATCCTTAGCTCGTGGTCTTCGCATCCGTACAAAATTAAACTTATAGTAAATTATATTGGTACCTTTCGACGTAATAAATGGCAACAAACTTGTTGGGAAATCAATCGCAGTTCTTTTAAATAGATCTCTGGTAGAAATAAAAGGTCAATATATAAAACGAAATGTAGTACAGAAAAAAAGATTGGGAAATTAAAAAAATAATCTTATAACATTTAATAAAAACTTCAGAACTAAAAGAGGGCGAATAAAATGGTAGTTGTTGGGTGGTTCCAGTTCTCCATATGATATGAACAAGAGTTCTTAAAAATAGTAAGGGGCTACACAAGGTGAAAGGAAGATTTGGGAATGTCGGGCGCCAGCGAGCGTCAAAATGCCGTACAATAATAAAAAAATCCCTGACGGCTCGGCCTACAGGCACAGGTAGATTTCGAAGGCGCAGACCGTGGGGCGCCTGTTTGTCGGGAATTGCGGAAGAAATGACCTTTTTTACGATGATGCGGAAGTTTGAACCACCTACTTCGAAACCTAACTTGTTTGCAGGCGGATCCGGCAGGGATTTTTTTGTTTTTAATTTTTTTTTTGGTATAACGGTTGGTCCTATAAAAAAACTTGTCAATATAAAAGTTTTAGATAATATTAAGAGGATTTATAATAAATTTAAGCGGATTTGAAATCTTGAGAATTGACGAAGTTATGCATTTTTTTCTTCTAACCCCCCCCCCCCCTCTCTCCCACTCTCTTAAGGCAATTTTTAATTATATCAAAAATCTGTCATACATAAATTTTCGGCCCATCTCCTACAAGTAATAATAACTTCAAACGGATTCGATACGTATCATAATTAAGAAATTATGGGTTTTTTTCTGTTTTCACAAAAAGCCCCCCCCCCCCCCACTGGTTCGATTTTGCCCATTAACGAACTTGACCGAGATTTTATGCCTCTTGATTTTATGTATCAGTTTCGAACAGATGCGGGAGTTGGAACCGCTTACTTCGAAAAATAACTTGTTTGCAGGCGGAGCCGGCAGGGGTTTTTTTGTTTTTAATTTTTTTTTTGCTATAACGGTTGGTCCTATAAAAAACTTGTCAATATAAAAGTTTTTGGTTAATATTAAGAGGATTTATAATAAATTTAAGCAGATTTGAAATCTTGGGAATTGATGAAGTTATGAATTTTTTTCTTCTAAACCCCCCCTTCCCCCGCTTAAGGCAATTTTTAATTATATCGAAAATCTGTCATACATAAATTTTCGGCCCTTCTCCTAGAAGTAATAATAACGTCAAACGGATTCGATACGTATCATAATTAAGAAATTAGGTTTTTTTTTTCTGTTTTCACAAAAAGCCCCCCCCCCCCCCATCCCCCCCCCTGGTTCGATTTTGCCCATTAACGAACGTGACCGAGATTTTTATGCCCCTTGATTTTATGTATCAGTTTCAAAAAGATGCGATAGTTGGAACCGCCTACTTCGAAAAATAACTTATTTGCAGGCGGAGCCGGCAGGGTTTTTTTTTGTTTTTAATTTTTTTTTTTTTTGCTATAACGGTTGGTCCTATAAAAAACTTGTCAATATAAAAGTTTTAGATAATATTAAGAGGATTAATAATAAATTTACGCGGATTTGATATCTTGTGAATTGACGAAGCTATGATTTTTTTCTTTCTAAAACCCCCCTTTTTTCCCCCCCCTTGGAACCATTTTTAATTATATCAAAAATCTGTCATACATAAATTTTCGGCCCTTCTCCTAGAAGTAATAATAACGTCAAACGGATTCGATACGTATCATAATTAAGAAATTATGTTTTTTTTTTCTGTTTTCACAAAAAGCCCCCCCCCATCCCCCCCCCCCCCCTTGGTTCGATTTTGCCCATTAACGAACGTGACCGAGATTTTATGCCCCTTGATTTTATGTATCAGTTTCAAAAAGATGCGATAGTTGGAACCGCCTACTTCGAAAAATAACTTGTTTGCAGGCGGAGCCGGCAGGGATTTTTTTTTGTTTTTAATTTTTTTTTGCTATAACGGTTGGTCCTATAAAAACTTGTCAATATAAAAGTTTTAGATAATATTAAGAGGATTAATAATAAATTTACGCGGATTTGATATCTTGTGAATTGACGAAGCTATGATTTTTTTTCTTCTAAAACCCCCCTTTTTCCCCCCCTTGGAACTATTTTTAATTATATCAAAAATCTGTCATACATAAATTTTCGGCCCTTCTCCTAGAAGTATTAATAAGTTTAAATGGATTCGATACGTATAATAATTAAGAAATTATGGGTTTTTTTCTGTTTTCACAAAAAGCCCCCCCACCCTCCCCCCCTTGGTTCGATTTTGCCCATTAACGAACTTGACCGAGATTTTATGCCCCTTGATTTTATGTATCAGTTTGTTAAAAGATTAATGCAGAATTTTTCCAGTTATCGTGGTCAGAAAAAAGTGACATAGATAGATAGATAGATAGATAGATAGATAGATATATAAACTTTTGAACTGGGGGTGGTTTTGGGTTCTGGGAGTCATGATCGGCGTAGATCTGCAAAAATTTTTCAAAATTTCCAACTTAGGTGAGAATGTAATAGGTAGTATTTCTTACGAAATCTACTTAAAAGGGGATAAAAGTTTTCGGTTTCTTTATTTTAACAGTAAGTGATTGATGGAAAGCGTCTTATATTTGGGTGAGACACTGGACGCTAAGAAGCGTTTATATGGATGGTAAGCAAGTCTTATAATCAAAGCAAGTCGTAAATATTTAAACTTCCCATTCTTTTCGAAAGGTTTTGTGGTCATCAACAAAAGAAAAAGGCTGTGACCGACCTGTCAGCGACTTCCCCTGCTGACCTCTGACCTTTATACATGCTAAGGGAATCATAAAATATGAAAGGGAGCGCCTGACCGCATCAAACATTCCGACGAAAAGAAACGTAGTTTATTAGAACCTTAGGCCATTATAAGAATGCACAAAAATCTCATATTTTAGAAAAGAAGGGGTCATCCAGTTTTTCCAATATACTGTAACAGGATGGACGCCTTCGGGGAAGACTTTTTGAATTAAAATGGACCAAACAGTCATTTTCGTACAAGGAAATATCTACGGAGAAAGGGGGATACCACGGTATCTAGAATACATTCTAGACAGCGAGATAAACATTCTAAATACATTCTGTTAGATTCTAGATACCGTGGGGGATACCGTTGTACCGGGTCCTAGTCATTAGTTCGAAAAAGTCGCGTAAGGGGCCTATTTGTTATTGAGTATACAGGATATGCAGGGAGCACATAAATGTGCCTCTTTCAGACCATTTGCTCCCGGGGAGGGGGGGGGAACACATTAAAAAATGTAGCATGGGTGCTGGCACAATGAAAGTGAGAGGCAAGATTTTTGAACAGATGTGCACCAATAGTAATAATAGCAGTGATGATTAAATCATATTATGTGCGATTTTGAAAATTTATCAGACTTCGGATCCATCTCCCTAGTTTACTCTCTTTTTCGTCAGGGTTGGCCTTGCCCAGAACCTCTCGTTTAAGATATTTAAAAATATTAACGTAAAAAGAAAAACAGAACTAAAAATAATCTTTCACAAGGGATGAAAACATCTCAGTTTATTATTTTTTTTTTTTTTTAGTATTTAATTATTCCAAATTACAGAAAGATAAACGTTTAATTAAGTTTAGAAATCCAGGTTCGAGAAATGACCCTCTTTTCCCCCGCCCTTCTCCTTGCCGTCACTTATAGAATGTAGTTCATTAATTGCAATTTTGCTCGAAAATCCTTCCGGGGGGGGGGGGACTCTCTCTGAGGAGGCGCGGGCCTCACAGTTTCTGTGCCCGCCTGCGTGTTCAGTACGCACTATAGCATAGCAGCCAACCTTCCGTTTTTTTTTTTTTTTTTTTTTTTCAAGTCAAAAACATACACGGTACACTAAAATGTATTTAAAATTATTTAATATAATGACTTGTTTCTATGTGATACATGTATTTGCTTTCATTTCTTAAGAAAAAATTCTGCATTAAAGATTGTTTATTTGATTTAAAAAACAGAAGATTGGCAGTAAGTATTCAACATGCGAGCTTCAGCTCAGACCTTCTCATTGTGACATCATACTATTATCACTAGCGTTCACACTTTTTTGGGAGACGAGATCAAAGTAAAAAATTAACTAATTCAATCTAAGAGGAAAAAAAGAAAAAAAAAACCTAATTCTCATTCGGAAAGAATCCCTAAAGGAATTTAGATACATTCTACCAGAAGCATTTTTACTGTAACATTACAAACGCTATAAGACAATATTTCAGCTTATGACGGGTGAATAAAAAAAGCTTGTCTGATGAAGAAGGAAGAAGGAAAAGGGAAAAATTAAGGAACGAAACCTTAGAACTACCAAACTTTGTTTCTAATTCTTATTGATTTCTCAGTCATCTATAATACATAACATATGATAGATCCAAACTTCGATAATTTTTCAAAATCATACATGATATGATTTAATCATAATTCAAATTATGCAATCAAATATTTTTTTAATATTCCACGAAAAAAAACCGTTCATAAAAGTAGAGATAAAACAATGTTGAAATCCAGAAAATGCTCCATGCTTGTGTATCTTCGAACCAGACATAATCTATGTAATTTTTAGATTGAAGAAAAAGTTTTTAATTATAAAAATTAATAAATTTACATATATATGAATAACCTACATTAATTTTTACATAAAAGAAAGAACATCGATAAAAAACTAGTCGTTGGGGGCCACCGTAATACTTACCCATCATGGATATGCATAATGTAAAATATTAAAATAAAAATGTGTAAACTACTTATAAAATGCATTCCAATTCAAATAAAATCGTGGTTTGATGACGTCACAAACTTTAAAGGCTCGATTACTGAATTGCTTGAAAGAGGTTTTTCCTTATAACTCCAAAAATAATCATCCTATTAACTAGCGGTTTTATGCATCTGATTAAGCGTCAAATTTCCAATTAAAATATATCTTTGAAGTGAAATTTGGATGAAATACAGGGTCATGAAAAATCGAAGAGTGTGGAAAATAGGATTCCAAATATCTCGGCAACTAATTATCCGATCGACTTCATGCTTTATTCAAAATTTATGTTTTTTTATTGTCTTTTATATTCATTTCTTAAAATAAACAATTTCGAAAATTTTTATATACCTTTCATCAGAACGAATATTTCGAGAGTCCGAAAAAAATTGTTCCGGTTAATCGAGGTTATTGAAATGAAATAGGCTTCTTCCCATTATTACATACTAAGTACATACCAAATTGCAAGTCTCTATCTCAATTTTTTCGGGAGATAGAGCGTTTACAGACACACAGACACACACACAGACACACAGACGGACGGCAAAAATTTTTTTCTAAAAATATGTTTTTCGTAATCTCCAGTGTCTGAAACGTGTAAATCCGTCAAAAAAATTTTTTCGACTTTCAAAACGATTACAAGACTTACCCTATACTACGTATGGTAAGTAAAAAAGGAATATGTATGTGTAATAAATTTACAGAACATTGTTTTCAATAGTTTAACATTGAGAAATTCTAGAGAAGGGAGAGTCTCAAGCCCTCACAGGGTTCGTAAATATCATGATATTTTAGAAAATATAAAAAACATCCTATATTTTGATATATATCCGATATTTTCAAAATAGTCAACTTACTGCTGATAAATATTTTCAAGCATAATATAGATCAGAAACTAAAATATATTGCACTTAACATGAAGACTTAAACAATATACTAAAACTACTCTCCCCTCCCCCCCCCAACCCTTTCTTCTTTTATTTTTCACTTTGAACAAAAATTGAAGATCAACTAATCAACAAAACAGAAACAATTTGCTTTATACACTATAAAAAACTATAAGATTCAGTATCAACTATCAAGAAATCAGAAATTTATAAAACAACAAATCAAGATTTTTGATATTTTCGATATTTTTATATTATTTGATATTTATTTTCAAAATATCACTGTGCAAGATATTTTTGATATTTTAAGTCAAAACAAGTGTAAATGAAATTTTTAACTGATATTGACTGTTCCATTCTGTAGATAAAGAATATTTGTCTCTGGCAGTGACTTTTCTAGCTAAAGAAAAAAAAAAATTATTACGTGACTCCTCAATGCTAACGAAATACTAATAATTCTTAAAGAGTGAAAGACGATGTAATTTAATTTTCAATGAAAACGTTGATTTCATTTTATTATTAATCATTCGCAAACAAGACTGGTGTCTTTTTTTTTTCTTCTTTTTACGGAAATACCACTTACTTTTGATCAAAATTTAGAAAAGAAAAGATCACATGCAATAAACGAATATTCCAAGCATCACAAAAATAATAACATGCAATAATTCATTTACCTGGCAAAAGGTCTGGCTTCTACATTATATTTATCAGAAATAGGTTCCGTACAAATTCGAATGGGTTTCTTGCAGACAGACTCGTTCAATAGGCCAATCTGTGGCACTGAACATTCCATAGCTCTGAAAAAATGAAAGAATAAATTGTTGTAAACAATCAATTTAAAAAAGAGTAACATACAGTAAAAAAATGTAGTGTGTTGTATTAAAAAACAGAGTGAAATGTTTCCTAAAAAAAAAATATCCCAACCTAATACTTCATCAAATATTTCACTGAAGTCTGTTTTTAGTTATTTTGTCCTGTTTGCATACACCATTTACAATAGTAAATAATTTGAAAATACCTAAGGAGTGTTTATTTAGTTTTAAAAGAATTTAAACTAATAATGCAGAATTCTGTCAAAACACGAGATTCATTTTCACAGATTCTTTGTTATAATACGATATGTTAGAATGATGTACACCAACTTTCAAATGTTTTTATGTTAAATCATTAATGTGTGAATAAATAGCATAATTTTCAGCTGATTATGTCATTTAGGGACTCAGCTGGTAATCTTTGAAATTGGAGTTAAAAAAATTATAAAATTAAATTAAAAATAAATGATAAAATATATTTTAAAAAGATATTCATTCATAAGGAACATACTTAAATTATGCAAATTTAATACATACATTTTAATAATTCTGAGGATTTTTTTTTTCTAGTGTGTCATAAAAAAAAAATCTACGTTTACAAAAATATTAAAACCCATCCACATTTTTTACACTAAAAGATACCCACCCTTCACTTATATTTTACACATTGTTTTGATTTTTTTTTTTTATTCGCTCTTTTGACTTTTTTATGCAAATTTTATTACTTAAGGCAGGAATAACCAATATATATATGCATAGCTGCTAACTTATAAGATTTCGATTCTAAGTGGTACGGGTGAACAGTAAGATTGTACGATTTTGTGCAAAAATTAGTAATGAATTGTAAAATATTATTTTTCGATTTTATCCATTCTATAAAATAAACACACAAATTAAAATGTAAGCAAAACAAACTTTTATTAATTTAATAGTTGTAAAACATTCAAATCATCACACGAAAAAGGCCTTCGTACAACAATTAAATCAATAACTGTAGTAAAGAAAAAACCTATACTTAAGTTTAATTTTGTCTTGTTCAATCTTCCGAAGAGAAACATTAGCTTATCTTTTTTTTTTTTTTTTGTTTCTGAGAAATGACTGTGTACACCTCGTCCCCGCCTCATAATTAGAACATAGAGGAGAATAATCTCTTCTCTATGAATTAGAAGGGGTCAAGACACTCCAGAGGCTAATATTAAACCAATGACAGCGTTCTTTTCAAAATAGAAGGGGTCATTCTAATGGGTAGAGTTGATTCAAAACATTCGAATCAAATAAAAAATTGTGAAACTGGTTTGTTTTTAGTAAATATTTCTTTATATGAAGAATGAAATCTGCATTTTAATTTTCCCTTTGTAAGCACTAAGGCATTTTTTTTTAACTTCTCCCTCTCAAGCTTTATATATTCTTTACTAGGAGATAAAATAAGTTGAAAAATGCGACATAATCATATCCTGGCTGCACTGCAAAAAAACAAGTTGAAAATTGTACGTCAAACGTGACAAATGAGGTGCCTTCGTACTATAGATAGTTATATAAATATTCAGATCTTGATGATTTTTAATTCTGTGAAATGAATTATATTGTCTGCAGATTAAATTCTGTAATAAAATAAATATCTCCGGCGCTGGCACCCCAGCTTCCAGTATTATACCGTAAAATTAACAGTAATAAACAGTAAAATAAGCAGTAATACGCTACCGCGCATGCGCGCGAATTGCAATGCATTTTATAAATAGTTTACACATGTTTTATTTTCATCCTCTTTAATAAAAAGGTACATGTTGCTGACGACTGGGATTTTCGATAATCGTTGCCACAGATTAATCTCGGAAAATGAAACGTTTGAAGTTACTGAAAAAATTAATTGCTCGAAAAGTATTTGTCAGAAAATTGTTAGACAAACTGCGTTAGAAAGGTAAAAAATTGTATTTTTCTTGATATAAATTTCAAATCCACTGATTATGCACTTTTTCAAATATTGAATTTCAAAAATTACCAAATTTCACAATGGAGAAATCATATAGCGAAAACTTCAAGCGTAAAAAATAATAACAACAGCAATGTGTCAGCACGAGTCACAAATTGTTGTAGCCGTATTATTCTGTTAAAATATAAAAGTGAATTATGATGTCATGAGTGCATAATTTTTATTTAATTTTTCGACAAATACTAGATGCGCCATTTCTTTTTAGTTGTGAATAATATAGGTTAATTCACGTTATTAAAAAATGTAGCTGTAAAACATATAAATCAATGGAAAACAGTAAGTAATAAATTGTAAACGTAATAATAAACCGTATTAAAAAAACATAACTTAGTGAAATAAGTATCCGTTTTTATGTTATTTTAGGATATTCCAGGTAAAGGTACAGATTACTTTAAAATACAAGGTTAAATTCACCGATATATTTCGTTTGATTCAAGGTTCTTTTGGAGAAACCGACCAGCGCAGCGGGCGTAGTTTGCTAGTATTTTATATTATACATATCCATGATGGATAAGTATTACGGTGGCCCCCAACGACTAGTTTTACCACCGTATTACACTTTTTTTTTTTTTTTTTTTTGTTTGTTTGTTTGACTGGAATAAGTTAAAAACTTTTATATAAGATCGTCAATTACGTGTCAAAATGAGCTATAGCACAAGAATGGAATTAAAAATGATTGTGAACAACAATAAAAGATTGCCACAATAAATACTCTTGTGCAAAACCATTCTTTAAATCGCGTCAACTGGCGTGCATTAAGCATATATCAAAATATAACTTACGAAACCATCACCAGTATTACACCCCCCCCCCCCTAAAAATTACTTGTTTATTAATTTTATAGGGAAATAATTCAAATCTTTCGAAATTTGGGCAAAAATTTTTTTTTTTTTTTTTTAATTCCATAACGAGCTAAATTATTATCTTGTGTATACTTGATTTTTACCAGTAAAAAGTTAGGTTTATTGTTTAAATTAGTGTTTTCCCAACCGATAGACCCTAGAAATGCAACCCTGATACTCACAACTTTGTTTGTTATTATTACTTAATTAAATTTAACGAAAAAGTATATAAAAAATGAAATTTAATATATTTACCTTTGGCAGATTCAATTATATAATATGCCCGCAAATTAAAAAGCATGTTGATATAATTTTATTTAAACATAAAATGCAATCGTACAGATTTGTAACTGTAACAATTTTTTTTTGACATATTGCGTTGGGGAAGGGGGTGGGGAAGGTTAGCATGTTAAGAAAAATAGCTTTCAAAAGAATTCAAATAACAAAAATTGATTACTTAAAAAATATATTGGCTCCGAGTCTCTCAAAGTTTAAAATATTGTATTAGAAAGGGATAATTCGAAATACAATATTACATTTCTATACTTTTAATTGACATAAAAGAGAAAAACAAGACTTTCATGTAAAACTAAACATTATATGATATATTAAAATATATTAGAAAAAAACAGGAAAGAAAAAAACAAGGATTTTAAAAAAGTAATTTTCCCCCTTTTTCAAGGAGTACACAAATGCCTTAAATTAACCAGTTTTTAAAGGCATATGAAAAAATACATCAGTGTTTCAATTTCTGGTAATTTGACACGCGATCTAAGTCAAAACGGAAACAATAAATGATACCAGCTGCAGTATACCCTCATATAACTAACACTGTAACTTTGACTCCACCTCCTCAATTACAAACACCGCCCAAATTCGATTACAGCATTCGGGATTATCTATATTTCTTTGCTAAGAATGAACTAGATATTGTTTGTTTTATATCGCATACTTCATATCATATGTAATTGAATGATAGACTAATAGTCATTATCAGATGTAATCAAATAGTCCAGAGATAACAATTTGCCAAATATTTGCTTAATTACACAATATTTGTGTCACGATTTAAAACTTTTGTTGCCGGAATTATTTTAGGTAGATTTCGTAAGAAATACTACCTATTACATTCTCACCTAAGTTGGAAATTTTGAAAAAATTTTGCAGATCTACGCCGATCATGACTCCCAGAACCCAAAAACACCCCAGTTCAAAACTTTATATATCTATCTATCTATGTCACTTTTTTGTGACCACGATAACTGGAAAAATTCTGCATAAATCTCTTCCAAACTGATACATAAAATCAAAGGGCATAAAATCTCGGTCAAGTTCGTTAATGGGCAAAATCGAACCAAGGGGGGGGGGGGGGAAATGGAGGGGGGCTTTTTGTGAAAACAGAAAAACCCCCATAATTTCTTAATTATAATGCGTATCGAAGAGCCGAAAATTTATGTATGACAGATTTTTGATATAATTAAAAATGGCCCCAAGGGGGGGGGGGGGGGGAAGGGGGGTTTTAGAAGAAAAAAAAATCATAGCTTCGTCAGTTCACGAGATATCAAATCCGCGTAAATTTATTATTAATCCTCCTAATATTATCTAAAACTTTTATATTGACAAGTTTTTTATAGGACCAACCGTTATAGCAAAAAAAAATTAAAAACAAAAAAAAGAAATCCCTGCCGGTTCCGCCTGCAAACAAGTTATTTTTCGAAGTAGGCGGTTCCAACTCCCGCATCTTTTCGAAACTGATACATAAAATCAAGGGGCATAAAGTCTCGGTCAAGTTCGTTAATGGGCAAAATCGAACCAAGGGGAGGGATGGGGGGGGGGGGGGGGGGCTTTTTGTGAAAACAGAAAAAAAAACCATAATTTCTTAATTATGATACGTATCGAATCCGTTTTAAGTTATTATTACTTCTAGGAGAAGGGCCAAAAATTTATGTATGACAGATTTTTGATATAATTAAAAATTGTAGAAAACTAATCCATTCATTTCAATCACTTAATATTTTCCACTCAAAGTAAAATAAATAAATAAAGAAAATGATGAAGCACGCAGATAAAAACCCAACGATAATTTTTCTCTCATCTCTTAAAACAAGTGACCTAATTTATGACTCTTAAGTTTCAAGTTTATCAAGCAATAGAGATTTATTACCTCGTTATAATCGTTCTCTTCTAATAATGTGAAATATGTTTATAATTTGTTATTTGTGATTATGCCATTATAAACTTATTACAGAACTAAAACATTTAAAAGGACAATTATTCAACGTCAATTTGTTTCAAAGAAATGATGCAACTTTACTCGTAACTTTCCAAACTTTGTGAAAATGAGTCAGTGTATTACTATCCTTCATTCTGTAAAGTCACAGGAAAAAATGTTTCCTGATGTTAAAATTAATCTAAATGTAAACCTTTTAAAATTTTAAGTAATGTAAAATATAATTTTTAAAATCAATCCAAACGTGAACTTATTTATTCAATGTGAATTGTGCATTAATATGATTTTTTTACAGGTCTTATTTCAGCAGTGGTACATCTACACGATTATTCAAGAAGTGTTTATAATAAGTTCTCAAATAGTTGAAATATATAAACCAGTGGATATTTCATAAATTGGATAGACCTTAGAAAAGGTAAGCAATTCCTTTTCTTTCTGCATGTTGAAGACCAGAGTTAATTTTAATTTGAAGAATTTAATATTCTGATGTTACGCGCTTACCTCGTTGGCCTCGCCCCTTCAACAGTGATCATGAGACTGATGAATATATGAACTCAGAATTTATTCTTAAGGATTAATAATTGACTCTAATTAATAAAAATAATACTCAGCTCTTATGCTAGATTAAAAATTCAAGAAAACATAATTGAATTTAATAAACTATTTAAACTAATAAAACTTTAAAAACTGTATAAACAAGTTCTCCGAGATGGCGACAATAAAGGAAATGCAAATAGTAGATAAATTAAACAATAATAATTATTCTATATGGAAGTTTAAAATTAATATGTTGTTAATTAAGGAAGATTTGTACGAACTCGTAACTCAGGAACCCCCTACACCAATTAACGAAGATTGGAGAAAAAAGGATGCAAAAGCTCGCGCTTTAATAAACCTGAGTATAGACGATACGCAAATAATTCATGTAAAACATTTAGAAACAGCAAAACAGACATGGGATAGTTTAAAAAATATTCATGAGAGAGCCAATTTGTCCAGTAAATTGTATTTGTTACGAAAATTGTATAGTGCAAAACTTCCCGAAAATGGGAACATGCACAAACACATTACTAATATACTGGAAATAAAAGATAAGCTCTCCGCAATAGGAGAGAACATAACCGACTCGCATTTATCTGCACTTCTATTGTGCTCGTTACCTGCGAGTTATAATACTCTAATAACAGCTCTCGAAGCCCGAAATGAAATTGAATTAACTCCCGAATTCATCAAGAGCAAACTTACTGATGAATTTAATAAACGGGTAGAAAATAGTGAGCAAGTTGAAAACTCACAAAAGGTGTTTAAAACACAAAAGAAATACACTCAAGATTATAAAGGGCAAAACAAATATTGTACCTACTGTAAACAATCAAATCACACTTACAAACAATGCTGGCATCTCAAGAACAGAAACACACAGACCACTACACCTAAAACACAATACAAATACAAAAAGTACACATCGTTGTGTTTTGAAAATACAAAAGGTGATAGTAAAAATAAAATGAATGAATCAAAAACAGATGAACAGGTACAAATAAATAAAAGTGAACATAAAGATGCAGCATTCATAATTGTCAATCCCGCTAATAAAACCTGGTTAATTGACTCAGGAGCGTCTTCGCATATAGCGAACGATAGGGATATATTTACAAAATTCAACGATACTGAAAAAACTACAGTAACAATTGCTAATGGGAATACATTAAATTCTTACGGAACCGGCGAAACACAAATAATGACAAAAACATCTGATGGATGTATAAATAGAATTACACTTAAGAATGTGTTATTTGTTCCACAATTGGAATCAAATTTAATTTCCGTAAGTAAAGCCACAGAACATGGCTACAAAGTATTTTTCGAAAATGAAAAATGCATACTATCGTGCAATGGAAAAATATACTTAGAAGCATTAAAGAAACATAACTTATATCAAGTTGAAACACTAGAAGAAAGTTCTCAAAATAAAATAAACATTGCACATGATTGCAGAAATAAAGATTGCCTCGAAATTTGGCATAAACGCCTTGGCCACAGAAATAATGAAAGTATAAAAGAATTAGTCAAAAATGACTTGGCCAGTGGGATAAAAATAAATAACTGTAATCATAAAACAAACTGTGAAACCTGTATAAAAACAAAGTCAACAAATGCACCGTACTCTAAATCTATCGAAAATAAAACAACAAAAGTATTAGATTTAGTACATACTGATTTATGTGGGCCTTTTAAAACACCCACAATAGGAGGAAAAAATTACTTCCTTACATTCATAGATGACAGTTCTAGATTCACAGTTATTTACTTATTAAAAAGTAAAGATGAAGTTTATGAAAAAATAAAAGACTATGTACAAATGGTCAAAACCAGACAAGGAAAATATCCGACGGCGATTAGATCGGATAACGGTGGGGAATATATAGGAAATAATACAGAAGCCTTTCTAAGGGAACATGGTATAAAACATGAATACACAGTTCCATTTTGTCCCAGCCAGAATGGCATTGCTGAGAGAAAAAACAGAAGCTTAATTGAAATGACACGAAGCCTATTATCCCAAGCAAATTTACCTCATAGGTTCTGGGGTGAAGCGATAAATACTGCTAATCACCTCCAAAATAGGCTCCCCACTAAATTGACAAATAAAACGCCATATGAAATTTGGTTCAAAAGAAAACCAAATCTCTATTATTTACGTGTATTTGGCTGTAAAGTATACACTTACATAAACAAACACAAAAGATCTAAACTAGATGACACAGCAGAAGAGGGTATCTTCATGGGCTATGATAATAATACAAAGGGATACCGCGTTTTCACTAAAAATGGTGAAATAATAATTTCCAGATCTGTAAAATTTCTGGAAGAAAAACTGAACAATTTAAACGAGAAAATTAATGATCACGAACAATTAATTGAAGATAAAAAATACATTGAAATAGAAATAGGTGACACACCCTGTACACCTGACGCGCCCAAACAATCAGAAACACATCAACCTCGTAGATCTGAAAGACAAAACAGAGGAGTACCACCTCAAAGATATACTTCCGACAATTTTATTGCTTTAGCAAATGATTGCGATACAACAGAACCTGAAAACTGGAAACAGCTTATCAAAATAAACAATCCACTAGAAAAGAAAAACTGGCTTAAAGCCACTGAAAACGAAATACAATCGTTAATGAAAAATAATACATGGGATCTAGTCGATCCTCCTCTTAATAAAAGAATCATAGGAAGTAGATGGATTTTCAAACGAAAAATTGATAGTTCAGGAAATACACAAAAATATAAAGCACGTTTTGTTGCCAAAGGTTTCAGTCAAAATTATGGGGAAGATTATCAAGAAACATTTTCACCAGTAGCACAACATTGTACCATCAAAACACTTCTTTTAGCAGCAGCTTATAATAATTTGAATGTGCGACATGTAGATATTGACACCGCTTTTCTTCATGGGAACTTAAATGAAGAAATATATATAAATCAACCTGAAGGCTATGTAAACGAACAATTTCCTGAAAAAGTTTGCAAGCTCAAAAAGGCAATCTATGGCCTCAAACAGGCCGCCAGAGCTTGGCATATTAAAATCGCTGAAACACTAGACAACTTGAACTTTATCCAAAGTACAGCAGACACATGTCTTTTCACTAGAAAAGAAAAAGATCATACATCGTACATAATAATATATGTTGATGATATACTCATCGCCAGCAAAGATGAAATAATAGAAGAAATCGTAAATTCTCTAAAACAAGAATACGAATTAAAGGATCTAGGCAATATTAGTAACTATTTAGGTACTCAAATTCAGAAATTACCTAACGGTTATTCTCTTGATCAAAAAATTAAGATTGAAAATTTAGCGAAAAAGTTCAATCTTGAAAACTCCAAACCGTGCAAAACTCCAATGGAACCAGGATATAACAAATTAAATGATGATGATAATTTAATGCCAAATAATATTAAATATCGCCAGGCACTTGGTTCATTGCTTTATATAACAACCATAACGAGACCTGACATTTTAGCAGCAGTAAACATTTTAAGCAGACGAAATGAGAATCATCGCGAAAAAGACTGGCAAGCCGTAAAAAGAATAATAAGATATCTATATCATACTAAAGAACTAAAATTAATAATTAACACTAATGAAGAACCAATATTAAAGGTATTCGCTGATGCCGATTGGGCAGGTGATACCAAAACCCGTAGATCAACATCGGGAATATTATATATGTTGGGCAACAACCCAATTCAGTGGACGACGAAAAGGCAAAGTTGCATTGCCTTATCTTCAGCAGAGGCTGAATATGTGTCCGCAGCACATGCTAGCCAAGAAATAATTTGGTTATTGAAGTTACTTGACGATCTAGGCTTTCCACAGCAAAAACCAATCACCTTATATGAAGACAATCAAAGTACCATAAAAATGGTTGAATCAGAAAAATTCACGAAAAGATCAAAGCACATCGACGTCAAATTTAATGCCATTAAACAATATAGCGAAGAAGGCATAATTGAGTTAAGATATCTTCCAACAGAAAAAATGATAGCTGATGCACTTACCAAACCTTTACCCAAGCCTCGATTCATCGAACACAGAAATTCAATGAAAATATTAGTTAATCCCCATGAACGGATTAAGGGGGAAATTGTAGAAAACTAATCCATTCATTTCAATCACTTAATATTTTCCACTCAAAGTAAAATAAATAAATAAAGAAAATGATGAAGCACGCAGATAAAAACCCAACGATAATTTTTCTCTCATCTCTTAAAACAAGTGACCTAATTTATGACTCTTAAGTTTCAAGTTTATCAAGCAATAGAGATTTATTACCTCGTTATAATCGTTCTCTTCTAATAATGTGAAATATGTTTATAATTTGTTATTTGTGATTATGCCATTATAAACTTATTACAGAACTAAAACATTTAAAAGGACAATTATTCAACGTCAATTTGTTTCAAAGAAATGATGCAACTTTACTCGTAACTTTCCAAACTTTGTGAAAATGAGTCAGTGTATTACTATCCTTCATTCTGTAAAGTCACAGGAAAAAATGTTTCCTGATGTTAAAATTAATCTAAATGTAAACCTTTTAAAATTTTAAGTAATGTAAAATATAATTTTTAAAATCAATCCAAACGTGAACTTATTTATTCAATGTGAATTGTGCATTAATATGATTTTTTTACAGGTCTTATTTCAGCAGTGGTACATCTACACGATTATTCAAGAAGTGTTTATAATAAGTTCTCAAATAGTTGAAATATATAAACCAGTGGATATTTCATAAATTGGATAGACCTTAGAAAAGGTAAGCAATTCCTTTTCTTTCTGCATGTTGAAGACCAGAGTTAATTTTAATTTGAAGAATTTAATATTCTGATGTTACGCGCTTACCTCGTTGGCCTCGCCCCTTCAACAAAAATTGCCTTAAGGGGGGGGGGGGGGGGTTAGAAGGAAAAAAATCATAACTTCGGCAATTCCCAAGATTTCAAATCCGCTTAGATTTATTATAAATCCTCTTAATATTATCTAAAAGTTTTATATTGACAAGTTTTTTATAGGCCCAACCATTACAGCAAAAAAAAATTAAATACAAAAAATCCCTGCCGGTGAAACTGATACATAAAATCAAGAGGCATAAAATCTCGATCAAGTTCGTTAATGGACAAAATCGAACCAAGGGGGGATGGGAGGGGGACTTTTTGTGAAAACAGAAAAAAAAACCATAATTTCTTAATTATGATAAATATCGAATCCGTTTGAAGTTATTATTACTTCTAGGAGAAGGGCCGAAAATTTATGTACGACATATTTTTGATCTAATTAAAAATTGCCTTAAGGGCGGGGGGGAGGGGGGGGGGTTAGAAGAAAAAATTCATAACTTCGTCAATTCCCAAGATTTCAAATCCGCTTAAATTTATTATAAATCCTCTTAATATTATCTAAAACTTTTATACTGACAAGTTTTTTATAGGACCAACTCTTATAGCTAAAAAAAAAAATCCCTGCTGGCTGCGCCTGCAAACAAGTTAGGTTTCGAAGTAGGCGGTTCCAACTGCCGCATCATCGCAAAAAGGTCATTTCTTCCGCAATTCCCGACCAACAGGCGCCCCACGGTCTGCGTCTTCGAAATCTACCTGTGCCTGTAGGCCGAGCCGTCAGGGATTTTATATATATATATATATAATACTAAAAAGTAGTGGTGTACCGAGTAGTGCTTTGGCCGAGTACAGAGTAGATACCGAGTACCTATAGTAATTGTGTGTAAGAAAGAATCACTGATGCGAACATGAAGTGTGCTTAGTGGTAACACTTCTATGTGTGTGTGTTTATATACGGAGAAACTTCGGGTATATGGAATAGTAATATGGAATACCAAGATTTCTGTTTGGTAAAGTGCTGCCACCAAGCGGCAATATTATAAACTACTGAAGAACGTTTACAGAATCCCCCCCCCCCCCCCCAGAACGCGCAGTTCGTTGGTCGACGTCAGGGCGTGTTGTGTGAATAAATATTTGTTTTTCGTCTTTGGAACATTTCAGAAGGTAATTTTTCAATACTTTTTATTCATTATTAGAAGTAATAGTTTTACATTGAAATTAAGCATAATGTACATCGAAATACTAACAGTTTATGACGAATTACTCGTTTTTTAGCTCGCAATTCACACCAATGAATAGGGTAATTTTTTTCCCAAACCGGCGGTGTCGGGTTATGTCTTATGTGGAATACCAATGTGCTCACAATACTACATGATTATGGTGGCGCAAAGACAGATCCTTATATCTGTGATCTGTGCACATCTGAAGTATGAGCTAGAGTGGTATATTGGCTGACTACCTAGACACTATATTTTGATCATGCTCTCTCGATACCATTACATCTGTTTGTTTGTTTTTACAAATTCTGTTTATTTTCTTAATTTTTAGCCTCCTATTCAATATTTCCCGACTATCTCATAATATCCTCCAAAAAAGGTTTTCATTATTATTATTTGTTTGCATTTGATGAAATTTCGTAAACTGACTTTTGTCTACAAATAACTAATCGCATATAGTTGAAGTTTGTTATTATATTCGGTTTTCGAGTTTTAAACAATATCGAGATGTGATATTGAACCAAACGTAATGGCATTCCATAATACCCGAAGCTCCCCTGTATTCATAAACATGATATGCATATTGAGCATATAACCTAATCATATATATTTTTAATTAACTTCAATTTTTTAAAATTAATTTATTGTGCACCTTTCAAAGACAATTTTTGTAAATTCAAAAAATTTAAAACAGTAACATTATTTAAAATTTGTAATCCAGCAACAAAATTTTCAACTATGAAGCTTCTAGTAGGCACTGCCACAATCATTACTGGTGGGCATTAAAACAGTTCAAACGTAGAACCGATAAAATAGGTAATGCTATGATAGACCATGGCTATCCTTTTTAAAGGCTCTCCTGGAGACCCTTCAAATGTTTACTGTTACTACTTTTATTTTTTTAACAGAAATCCATATTAAAAGATACCGAGCTTTTAAAATAATGTTTGTATGTTCTTTTTTATTACAAACGGCTATTAAGTTTTATGCTCCTCATTATGTTAAATTCACTACGATTTATTCTTTTTCTGCAATTTATATTTACCTGAAATCTGTGCATTGTAAGTACCTAATGATTACCATCGTGAGACACAATACAGGGTCCATAAATGATTCCGTAAGCGTCCATAAATGATTGCCCGGGTTTGCTTACCTTATAACTTTTGATTTAAGAACATGACGAAAAATATTATTACAAATTCGTAACGTACAGCTCAAAAGTTTTTTTTTAATAACACAAAGTAAGTTATAAATGCGTAAAGTTTCAACTCAAAACGTTATTAATCAAATAACGATTATAATCAAATAACGATTATAATCAAACAATAATTAATATTAAAATTTTATCAAATTTACCAAAAAGTTATTAATGAATTACGAGCACAAAGTTAGATAGATAAATATTACATAATTCATTAATAACTTTTTGATCACAGTAGTTAAGGGTTAAATAAAATATAAAAATACGCAGATATACTTTCAACTCTTAAAAAGACAAGAATTTAAATTAAGAAATCCTTATATATTTTTAATAATGATACGTATTTGAAATAAATCTAACAACCTACTTCGTACAACTATTAAATTTCAATGTTGAAAACCTACATGATTTAACAAATAAAGTTCAACCTCGGTTTGGAATTTATGAAAATAACGTTCTCTTCTATTTTGAAAAGAAAAACAGCTGAATTTGAATAAAAAATAATTCAAAATTCTTATGTCATTACGCTACATATTCATTAATTTTACATCACAGAAATTCCCAAAATGAATTATTTTCATTTAAAAGGGGGGGAAAACATAAAATTACCTTTGTAAACAAACTAAATTCTTTTAAGAAAAAGATGCTATCCTTTTTGACCAAAAAATAAAAATAAAAAACTGGAATGGATACAAAGAACAAAGGAACTTCCTGGGAGGCCGTAGGGAAGAAGAGGTAAATAAAAAAAGAATTTGACCGGGGAGGGAGGGGGATAAGGAAAAAGAAGTTTGGCGAGATAGTTGGGCTCGACCTTTCCTAGCATAACAAAAAAGGTGTAGCAGTGTGAGATATACATGCTGGTCAAACAACCCTGTTCAGGCAGAGGTAAACTCATTCCTTTAATCCTATACAGACCTCAGACAGATCAATTCTCACTTCTTATTAAGTTTAGGCTTTAGGGAATTTTCTTTTTAAACACAAAGGAACGAAAATTTGCAGTTTTCTTTTTAATATACAACGGTAAAATAAGAAAATAATAAACGATGAACTTACAATATAACGGGGGAGGGGGGATGCCATTCACGTAAGACATCAAAATCGCGCTTTATTCAAATACTCGAAAGTAGTGATGGGCATAACGATTATTTTGATTATTCGAATGAATCATTCGAGCATGTGCAGAAGCATATCTGTCAAACTTCAAATTTTTTTTTTATTCAATTACTACCAGAAATTTTGAAAAAAAAAAAAAAAAGTTTCTGCAGAAATTTTTTTTCCTACTTTTTTTTCCCAGAATGATTCATTTGAATAATCAAAATAACAGGGTTGTTTGGTTTAAACCACGCTGGTTTAAACCAAGTGGTTTTTTTTATTTTCCCTAATGTTTTCATTTATTTTACACATTATTGAAAAATGCAAAATCCAAGTTATGCACAAGCTACAAGCAAAGCAAATCTTTTAAAAAAATGATGAAATTTGTAAAGCGACAAACATTTTTAATCAATCCAACTAGGGATGGGGAACTACATGGCATTACCTGCCAGTGGCTTGTAAATTATCTAATTGGGCGAGTAAGTTTTCAAGCAGTGTGTTAAAAAAAAATTGCATTGTATAAAAATTTGCCATAAACATTCCTAATTTTCAAATCATTGGCCTATTTCATATTTTTCTCAATTTGCTGGAATGTAAACATGGTACTAAGTTCTGTTCTGCACTTGCATATATTTTTTAATTGTATGTAACAATTTTACAGAAATATTAATATGAAAGTGCATTTTTGTAAAAAAATAATTTAGTCATTAATGCTCTCTGAACAATGTGATTGTTGCATCTTACTAGCTTGCTGCTAGAAAAAATCCATGGCTTGTATGATTTTCTGAAAATCCCCCACCCCTAGATCTAACTTTTCTTATAAGCTGTAATCTACATGACAAAATAATTTTTCTAAAATTAGCTGGGGAGAAAAGAAAAAAAAAAAGTTAATTTTCTTTCTTCTTTTTTGTAAGCTTTTATTTTTAAAAACAGCCAAAATGACAGATTTCAGCTAAAAATGACCTTTTACTACTATTTAGATTGCTTGATTAGTTAAGATTTACTAAGGAATGCATCAAAGAATCAATGATGACATAATCATTTTTTCCATTGGTTACTCTTTGTTCTGTATGCAAATGCTGTCAAATTAGTTCTTCCTTCTAATACTGAGATGGAATTCTTTTTCAGATGCTTTAGACGTTTACCTTAAAAATTGGTCCACTTTACTTAAAATTTGTGAAGAAAATAGGAATGTTATTGATAAAAGCATTCAAAAACTCATGTCTAATCTAAATCTAAAAAGAAATGTTGAAGATATATTTGAACTGTTAAAGCCTATTGTAACTGCCTTGGATAATATCCAAAGTAATAATTGTTCCATTGCTGATGCAGTTTATATTTGGAAAGATCTTCAAAAAATATTAAAAGAGAAAAAGGTAAATAAAGAAGTCTCGCAGCTTTTTGAATCCAGGTATAAAATGTCTAACACCCACACACTTTTTGGCATATATGCTTGATCCACGGTACAATCAAAGTGAACTATCTGAGCAAAAAAAAAAAAGATGCATTAAATTTTGCAAAAAATATCCATCTAACTCTATGCTTGCACTGAGTGTAAAATTTAACGCCAAATCTTTAGCTTTTGAAGAAAAATTTTTTGCGCAGAATATAGTAAGAGAAGTCAACCCCATATGAATGGTGGAAGAGTCAGCAAATTCAAGTAAATAAATTTAACAGCAAAGTCTTTACTGAAATTGAACAACTTATAACAGCAAAAGCATCCTCAGCAAGTGTTGAAAGAATATTTTCAACATTTGGATTGGTTCAATCAAAAATACAAAATAAGTTAGGATTGGAAAAAGCTTCAAAACTTGTCTTTTTATTTAAAGCTTTTAATTAAAATTAAATGCATGGAGTTGCTTTTATAAAGAAATTATTTTCCTAAGTATGTTTAACCAATAAATATAAAGTTCGTATTTTTAACACTTTCCAACCTAGTTGAAAAGTGTTTATGACTTCGGTTTGTCTGGCCGTGCTCTAACTCTCGTAAATATGCTCGGATTGCTCTGCAATTTTTATATGTTATTGTCGTTATCTATAGCATGTTCCCTATTTCAACGGAAGTGTGTAGCACTTACAGTTTTTTTACAGGGACACTCAAAAGAATTCCGTGACATTGCGGTCTATGGGGAAAAATCATTTGCGGTTTATTTAAATAATGTTTCACTATTTTAAACGCATTGAAATTTATATATATCACTAAGGTGCATTAGACGAAGCTTAATATGGAATAAGGTGTGCATAGCACTTATAGTTACTTTACAGGGACAGTCAAAAGAATTCCGTTACATTACGTCTATGGAGAAAAATCGTCTGCGGTTTATTTAAATAATGTTTCACTATTTTAAACGCATTGAAATTTATATATATCACTAAGGGGCATTACAAGAGGCTTACAACAGAATAGTGTGCGTATAGCAGCCATCGTTCATTTACAGGGACGCACAAAAGAATTCTCTACTGTCTGTTAACAATAATTCCTGGCAGTGCGTTTTAAATTACTGAACGCAATTTTAATTTTAACTCGCTTTTTGCCTATTACATGGTGTGTATAAATTCTGTAGATCCTATACAGAGAAGCACAAAAGTTCGCGGACACATTTCCGTTTATTGACAGAAACTCCAGTCTGAGAATTTTAAACTGTGTTACGCGTTTCCTAACTGAACTAAAATGTATGTATACAAATCTATAGATCCTATACAGGGCTGAATAAAAGTTTCCGGATGTTTTTCCGAATATTGTATATATTGGAAATTCCTGAAATTATGTTTTTAAATATGTTATGCGTTTTCCAAATTGTTTACTTAGATGTTATCTTTTAGCTTATTAAACGGTATGATTTGTAAAATTATTTTGGAAGTGTTGGAAAGTCTTACATAATCTATGCTTTACGCATGATTTTTCGTTCTTGTTAAAATTATAAATGATTTTTTTAAGTCTATGTCTCAATTTCTGTAAGTGTTACACTCACAGAAAAATCAGTTAAGTCTATAGATATATATTTTTCTTTTAATTAGACAAAAATGATTTTTTGATTTGAAAGTAAATATATATATATATATATTAAGAAACTTGTTATCATTTGTTGATGTTGATATTATTGATATTGTAAATAATTTTTTGGTTATGAACACAAATTTATTCTTATGAAAATGCTTTCTATTTTAGCTAATTTTTTGTTGGTTTAGTAAAATATGGTTTTTTTTTTTTCTTTGCCTTCATTATGTTTTGTATCAATACACATAATAATTTCTTTAATTATTTTCCAAAAGTTTACATATCTATAAGTATAGTAATAAAATAATAGCTAAGTTTTTCAAACAATAAAACTTTCCCTACAGAAATCTATACTTATGAGGTAATTTAATTATAAATTTTTGTATTTATTAATTAATTATTAAAAAAATTAAGTACTAATCTGAATGTTTAGCGTTTATTAACTATTAATTATAAAAAATCATGACTTACTAAAGTCTATACTCTTTTTCTTAAAAATGTTATTTATACAATAATTTTTAAAAACCCGGTTTAAACCAAAAAACCCCGGTTTTTTTCCAACCCTGCAAAATAATCGTTATGCTCATCACTACTCGAAAGTTAAAAAGACAAGTGTACAATCGCGGCTTCTGATGTTGTTTGCTTTTTATACCAAAAAATTATAAAAAGCAAACAGCGTGATCTCGGAGGCCCCCGTGTACAACTCTGTCTTAAAGTGCTTTTTAACACTTTACAACATACTTGAAAAGTATTTATGGCGTTTGTCTGTCTATCCGTGCTCTAACTCTCGTAAATATTCTCGGATTGTCATAAAATTTTTATACATTGAATTTTACTATAGAATGTTCGGTATTGAAAATGAAGTGTGTAGCATTAACCGAGTCATTTACAGAGACACGTTAAAGAATTCCATTACATTATGGTCTATGGAGAAAAATCGTTTGCCGCATTTTATCGATGTTACGACATTTCAAACATAATTAAATTAATACGCATTACTGAGGTGACTACAGCATGCTTTCATCGGAGTACACAAATAGTAGCATTTATAGTTCAATTACAAAGATGTACAAAGTAATTCCTTTACATTATGAGCCATGGGGTAAAATTGTTTGCGGTGAATTTTGAACATGTTATGATATTTGAAACATGATGAAATTTAAAAGGATTACTAAGGTTCAATACAACTTATTTTCTATAAATTATGGAGTGCGTAGGATTTATCGTTCATGTACAGAAAACGCACAAGAAAATTCGATTTAAGGACTGAATATGATAGGTAATCTCTAGAAGTGCTCTTTCCGCTGTGGTACGGAATTTTGTGTAATTTTTAGTGTATTCCATGTTGTTTACAAATTCTATAGATCATATACAGGGCTGCACGAATACTTCGAATATCGGCAGCAATGGATTTTTACTGAGTTATGTATTTTTGAAATTGCTGATTTATATTACATATCTCATTTCATCATATGAAAAAATAAAATTTCTTAATAATAATCTGTTAGTGTTGGAAAGTGTTTCATAATCTATGCCTGATACATGGTTTTTCGTTCTTGTTAAATTTTAAAAAGAATATCAATAAATCATAAAGTAACTTTTACCCGCACATTTATAACGCTTTCAGTTAATCACGTTTAAATCCCAAGTAAATAATTTTATGTATTCAAGATTACCTAAGAAGTACTACAGCTAAACCTAAAGTCGACAGAATAGGCTTGAAAAAATTTCATTTTAGACAGGTTTCTGTCTTAGCAAGTACACCACCTGTTACATTTGTATTCTTTTTTCCAGGACCATGAAATGTTCCCGATTCATTTACAGAGAAGTTCCATATTCGTAGTTTTTACTATACCATTTGAACGAGTCATTGTGTAAAAATTTTCATATTCATAATGCCAAAGCGAGAACACTCTAACATTTCCAATTTCAATTTCATAGCACATCTCTGATGTTTTAATGTTTACTATATCGTCCGAATCTCAACTCTGTCAGAAAAAAAGTTTTAATTAACATTTAAAAATCACTTTTTCGCTTTCTTTGTTTAAATTTTTAAAAGCCCCCAATGAGTAAGAGTATTGATTGGCTTATAAAAACCGCATGGAACACAATGTGCAAAATAATTTTAAAGACTTGTCCCTTTAAAGAGCACTTTCTTGCACCACCCTGATACATTTTATATTCGTATGTCTATAACGCATTCATAGTCAGTCATGCGATAAAATGAAAACATTTCCATTTTTAGTAGTAAGAAGTTTTATAAACGCTATTTTCACCTGCGAGTGACAGTAAACAAGGTATTTTTGCTAAACACCCACCAGAAAAGAAAACTAAAACAGAAAAGAAACCGCAAGTTTTCATCAGAGATAAATTTGAAGTTACATCATAAAACTTTCAGTATAATATCTTGAAAGATACTAAAGACAAATATTAATATAACATTCTACATTAGAAGGAATTTTAACAGATGAAAGCTTGCCATTGCCAGTTAATAATTTGTGTCCCCCTCCCCTTCCCCGCACACACAAAACAGTTAATAAGAAAATAAGTTAAAAATTTCTTAATACATTTCATTAGGTTTCGATTATTAATTTCATACAAACAAGTTTTTTTTTTTTTTTTTTTTTTTTTTTTTTCTGGATACTTATTAGTAGGATACTGTATATAAAACCAAAGAAATGAAAAGTTCATGAGTTTTATTTTCGAAAAATAAAAGACAATTTTAAAGGCTTATTAATGGAGGAAGAAATGGGTGCTTTGTAGAGTTTGTATGCCAATGTCAATATGAAAACACCGAAAAAAAGTACACTTAGTAAAAGGAAGATTGGGGATTTTGTGTAAGAGAGGGGGAGGGGTCAATAATTATTTTTTTTAAAGTTTCGAACACATAAAAGCGTATAAAATAGAAATCTCTAAACGAGTAACTTAAGTCAAAATTCCAAAATCTAAATTATAAAAACATGAAGACATTTTCTCAAAACCATAGAAAACTGTAATTGAACTTTGAGCAGTTTGAGCTGACATTCGGGCTTAATACAGGTAAAATAGAATAAAATTTGAATAACAGACGGCAACTGGTGGTGGTGGCCATTCACAAAAAAAATTGGGACGAACTTTGTTTTAGCACTTTAGAAATGAAGTCCGATGAGTTCCCCAAAAATAAAGTTGTTTTACCATGTTTTGGGCTTGCAAAAAGGGTGGGGGGGGGGGGGGGGGGGGCATTTAAACTCAGGGGAGTGAAACAACTTTTTTTTTTTTTTAAGTATGTCAAGTGGGTCTTCGTTTATTATGTATTTTTTTAATTCTGAATCGAATGACACCATCCGCAAGTTGATACAATCACTTGTTACAAAAGATTTTATGAATAAAAAGTTTAGAATTATATTTTTTGAGAGAGCACAGCTTTATTACACTTATTTTAGTTCAGAACATGTTCTTAATATCATATTAAATAATTTTATAGTAATTAAATGTCTTCAAAATAGCAATAATCAAAATCAGGGTCATCTTAGTCTTTTTCAAAGTCATCGAAGTTGTGGACGTAAAATAAGTGTAATAATGTTGTGCTTCCTCATAACGTATAATTATGAACTTTTTATTCATAAAACCTGCCGTAACTTTCCAACTTTGGAAAATGTGATTGTGTCGACTTGCTAATGGTGTCATTCGATTCAGAATTAAAAAATACATGGTAAGCAATACCCCACTCGACCTATTTAGAACAAGTTGAGTTCTCCCCCCCCCCCCCCAGTTAAAATGCCTCCTTCTGCCCCCCCCCCAGGGGGGGGGGTAGTAAACATATCATTGACTTTTTTTTTTTACACAATTTTTCTTTTAACAAATCAGCTGTTTTAGAATAAGCAATCACAATAGCTTTGTTTGTAGTTTTCTTTAGAAAACTTTAATCATAAGTTTAAATTAAAAAGTCATAAGTCAATTAATATTAAACTATTAAATGATAATTTTTTTTTAAATTACAATCTTTATTTTTTTTTTTATATATTTTCTACTTTTTAGTATTTAAAATATTTGGTTGTGGCCGTTTCGCAGCCAGTTGCCATACTCTGACGAGTGTGGTTTGGCGCCTTGGATGTCTGCACGGTCCCGGGCCTGACCCCAAACCGGGCCAAAAAGATTTTGTGTATAGACCGGGCCGGGTTCGAGCCGAATTTTTTGCTGTTATATCGGGCCGGGTCAAAAATATTTTTTTACGGACCGGACTCGAGCCGAACTTTTCGATTTTATACCGGGACGGGCCCGGGTCAGGAAATTTCAGCCCATGCAGACCGCTATGGCGCATCATTAACTGCATTGTTTTTGTAACTTGTAACTATAAACAAATATTTGATGATTTATCACCAAGACCGGCTTCTGGGTAGAAAAGCGCCTTAAAATGGATTTATTATTTCATAATTAAGTTCTACAAAATATTAAATTGCTGTATAATGTCATCGGAAACACACATGTGCTTACAGTTTTTATAATTCTAGCCTATCAAGAAGAGAGTAAAAAATAGATTATAAAATTCTATCTTTACATACAAAAATAGAGTTGAGTTAAATAAAAGAGTGTAAACTTCCAAATAATAAAAATTTGACACCAAACCTGATTTCAAAGTAAATCGTATAATATGAAATGTTGGGTGTTAAAGTATAGATACGTCTGTTAATTCTTAATAAATCGATGCAACTTGACTAAGAATTTAAACGGCACACCTAGCATCCACTCGCGGCATACCCACTATGTCGCAGTACACCGATTAAAAACAACAGTTCTAGAAAAAACATAAATGACCCCCCCCCCCCCTGTAGTTAGTTAAGCATTTTATGATTCCATAATATTAAACAAAATAAATATACAAACGTTATGGATTTATGGTAATTCATATCGCAAATTTAATTATGATTTTTCTGAGTATTAAAAAGGTAACAAAATGCGAGGATGAATAATAAACATTCGAAGCGTTTTAATCAGTCTTTTTAGCCGTGTAAATAATTCCTGAATTCAAAGGCTGATTAACAAAACTTTAAAATGCATATTGATTTCAGAATTATGAAATCGCAGAAGTTCTGTGATTAAATAAATCGAAAATACTAGTAGGGGAAAAAAAACCCCAAAAAACGAATTCTTGAATTTTGTTTTCATTGTTATTTTTGAGCTAAATATTACGTTCTGATCATGATTCCAATTGTTTCCCAATTAAGAACACTCTTGTATCTATAATCTATCTATGCGAGTGATTATAAATCACATCGTATCTCGGATTGTATAAAATTTCATATACCTCGCGGCATTAAGCCAAGTCTTTTATTTTCAATTCATTTAATATTTTGAAACTTTCAACCAGCAGTTTCATTTATTTTATCAGTATTGCTGCAAATAATATTTAAGGTAGTTTCAGGAGACCGAACTCTTTTGCTACCGGAAGTACGATTACATTGATTCACTGGTACTGTTTACTTTCTGTGAAAACTTTTCATTATATAAAGGAAGTAACAGCCCTCTCCCTCAACCCGCCGTTCTCTCAATTTGATAATCGTAAATCTCTACACATTTTTCAGTATATTAAATCTTCTCTCTAAAATATTTTTTGAAAATCACTACTTGATCAAGTCCTTTCCATATTTTTTTTTTTTATTATTATTGCCACGCCACTGAATGAAAGCTGGAATAAAAAGGAGGAAAAAAAAAAAGGAGAGTACTTAGTACTGCTAATCTGAGCAGATGCTCTATTTAAGATAGAGGGAAATTCTGACGACATGAGAAAGTTATTATCGCGAAGACAATGTTTCTGAATTACAGCAGAGATTAATACGATGCTCCGGAGGAACGACTTTAATCTGATACTGAAGATCTCTCCCTCCCAAAAGAAATAGCGTACAAAGGAGAGCTTAATTACAGCTTTTCTCTTTCGACTATCATTCTGACAATCTTCTGTCTCCCAGTGCTACGTCTCCCTTCGTAACACCGGATGTCGTTTCCTGTTTGGACAATTGTTTTCCATTTCTTTTATGATAAACTGGGCAAATATGACACTGCCGAGATGGCTCCCAAAAAAACAGGGGAGACCTCTACTTTTACCTTGAATACAGGAGTAGTTATTACGTTTCAAACATGAAAATGAACATGATGAAGTATATCCACTTCCGATATCATCTACAGTTGAGTACAATTTTTTTATGGCGACAGAATAAATTTGAAATAATGAAAAAACACCATGCATGCCGCCAGTATAAATGTGCAATGAACTCGCGGGATCGGCAATTCTTTCGTGTCTACAGTAAAGCATGGGAAAGGATGATTTAGAAAGCTAACGACAGAGAAAGGAAAACAAGAACTTTTAAATGTATGTTTAAATTAGAAATTAAGGGGTCTCAGGACTCTTAAAATTGGAAAAAAAGAAGAAAAATGACCATTTTTAACATTTAATATCTACAAATGTATATGATTTAAAAACACAATTTTTATTGGGATGAAAAGATATAAGCGTGTTCTTTCATTTCACATATTTAAAAAGTTACAAGATGCAGAATTAATATTTATAGAGGGCTTCAAACTGTCAGACATTTGTCGAGCAGAAAATTGACATGACTGCTTACGCGCACGATTACAAAATAATTTTTGCATCTAGAATAAAAATTTTGGAGCCTAATTATACTTCATATTGTAATAATTACACTGAACCTCAATAAATTTGTATTTAAAGCATTTTTATATTTTTAATGCAAAGTTGTATTATTGAGCTAAACAATTTTTTAAAATTTTCAACATTATAACCCCTTTAAAAAGTATTTTTTTTTAATAATAAAAATGAAATTTTAGGTTCATTTATGTAGACTAACATGACACATTTTTGGAAAATTTCATGAAAAAATATTTATAAGTTTTTAAGATATCATGCGCGTTGTGCCCAAAAACATCATTTTGAGAAAAATGATGTTTTGCTTCAGCTTTGAGTAGGAATAATTCTAAAAGCCATAACGTCTGTTCTAATGGGAATTTCAAGAAAACATTTACACTAAAATGTTCAGGAAAAATAGGAGTTTAATATATAAAAAAATTAAAAATTCGAAAATTTTGAAGGATTAAGAGTCCTGAGACCCGTTAAGGGTAAAAACAGTAAATATTGAGTAGTGATTATTAATTCTTATTAAAGCAATTTACAATGAGGCCGAAGGGAATAAATACTTGTACTGGACTCTAAAAGTGAAGAAAAACAAACCAGGAACTACTTATTATGGAATATTATATATTTTCATATAGTGTTGGCACTTACTATTAGCATTTTTTTTAACATGTGAATCAGTGTTGAATTCAGACACTTAGACACTTTTCTCCGGGAGGGATTTCTGTGGCTCCGAGGGGGAGGGGGGCATAGTTGAGTTCCGGGGGGATTGCACTTTTTAACCATTAAAAGCATAAAATCTCAAATCTTCCGGGGGGGGGGGAACCACTTCAATGCTCCCAGGGGGACTGCGCCCCTCCCCCCGGCCTTGAATTCAACACTGATGTGAATTTAAAGAAAGAAAAGATGAAATAAAACGTTGATTTGAATATTTATCATACATGTTCACATCATATGTAACTCAAATAATATATCGATTTTGACAATTCTTTTATTGTAGTAAAGGATTAATTTCTTGTTGGTCTGTTTGTGTTTGCTTATCTACCCCCTAATGCCCCAATTTACGAGGGGAAAGTAGCAACTGGAAGACTGGAACAGAGGTAAACAAGTAGTTTTTTTCTTTTGAAAATAATCACCGTATGGTATTTCCCCCCCCCCCCCTCCCTCCCGCATTTTTTTCTTCTTTAGAACCATCCGAAAATCATGGGGTCTGAAAAAAAAGCTCAATATATGATGTTCAAGTAGAACAGAATATTTTTTCTCTTTCAAAAATGTATGTAAATTTTTCGAACAAGAATTTTATATAATGTCACATTAAAAACCCTGGTAATACTGAGGAATTAATTAAATTATTTTTAATATAATTGTTTGAATTATCCTTAATATATACTCTGAGGCAATAATTGTTTGCATTATTCTTAATATATAACGACATTATATATATATATATATATTTAAATGTCATAATATAATTATAATGGCATATAGTAGTATAAGTTCTGATGACTTAACATTATCCCACCGACATTCTATTTCTAAGACAGCTTTTTAAAGTTTTGTTTTATGTTTATTTTAATATCAATTTTTAAAGCTATTAAAAATAAGTCTCCAATGTATTAAAAATGATTTGTGATTGTTATCAGTCTAAAAATTACAAATAAAATAAGTTTAAAGCGTAATTTTTTTTAAAACGTTCGAAATAGTGTCAAATCTGAAAAGAACTACTTGCCAGGTAGACGATTAAAAATATTAATCAACCGGCTAAATATTTTTTCTCCTTTATTGAATCGATCAAATAAGCTAACTTCAAGTAGGAGGAGAATGATCATATATAAAATTTTTATCAACTCTTCTATAATTAGATAATTGTGATAAAGAGTATCTCTTAAATGTTCAGAGTTTCCCCCAGACAGTTTCAGAAGGGTACTGCACCCTGCCTGCCCATTGGTTTACAAAATAGCACCCTTCTTGCCCCTCAAAAATAATTAACACCTTTTTTGCCCCCTCCAGTAAAATAATTAGCACCCTTCTTGCTCTCAGTAAAAAAAGTGCCCTTTCTCCTTTTTGCATTAAAAAATTTACTTTCATAGTAAAAACTGACTCAATGTTGTCTTTAAAAAGAATGTTTTGACTTTGAAATAACAAAAGTGGCTTTAAAAACCAAAAGAATACCTTTAACAATTAAAAAAAGTGCCTTTAAGAATCTGAAAAGTGCCCTTTTCTCACCAGCAGCACACTGCCTTTTTTTAAATATGGGGGAAACTCTGAATGTTTATTTATATATATTAAAAAAAAAAAAAAAAAAAAAAAAAAAACAGCTTTTATCAAAATAATACTACTCAAAAGATTGTACAGCTAAATCAAACTGTCATAATATTCACTTAATTATAAAATTGATTCATAAAAATAAGCTTTAGAGGTTATTTTGCAAATTTGTTAATTTTCTTTTACTACTATTAAATTTAAATAACAGTTTTAATACACTTCTGTACATCGCTTTTTCAGTTTTCAAATGCTATTTGTGTACGTTTTCCCTATTAAGGAAAAGATTCACAACTAGTTGTTGTTAGTAGAGTTGACTACTAAATAACTATCGGCCAGAACTGATTACTTACAAAGGGAGTCAAATACTGGCCAGTAACTACTACTAACCAAAATTTCTTATTTTCAGCTTTATGGTGGTTTCCGGGTAAAGGTGCAGTTTAAAAGAAAATGTATTTGAAATCTGCTAGTATACAGTATTAGTAATAATTTTTCAAAAAACACATTTATAATTTCTAAGCTTGCTTCAATTTTTATTTTTCACAAAAACAGTAGAAAAGATGTTTGTGAAATTTCAGAGAATATACTATCACCATCAGTTTAAATAAATTACAGCTCGAGATAATACTAAAATGTTACTACTAAAATTTAATATAAAAAGCCATAATTTATAAACAGGTGTTATTTCAAATGAAATATTTTACGAAACATACTTTTGGTAAAACAAGTAACAATCGAAATGGCCGCCGATAAGTTCATACATCTGTTTACCAGACAGAAGGCAGATTATAGTTGCCAAGGTAAACTATACCTGTAACCATGGGCGGTTTATTAAAGACGAATTCTGACATAATCTGCAGATCAAAATTCAGATGGTAAGAAAATTAATTATTTTGAGGTACGATTTCCTTAAAAATATTATTTAAGGTACTTTTATCACAATACACTATTAAAATATAGAGTATATACCTGACACTATTATCATATTTGCCACTAAACCGCCATAATAAATTAATGTACAGAATTTGTAAGAAGTTTAAACAAGAAAAAATTAACTTATTGGCAGCATATTTGTTGTTGTTAACATTAGATTTCCATGTTTTGGGAAAGAAACGAAACCGTGATTTTTAAAAAAAATTAGACACCTTATTTTTTTTCCAAGCATGAAGGATAATCTTTTTCGAATAAAATTACTTCTAAAAATTAATCATTTCGTGGCGATAATACATGAAATCCCTTATGTAAACAGACGAAAAAAGTCGATACGTTATTCATTCATATATTATTTTTATTTAAGAGATTATGGCGGCAGCATGGATCTCCAGAGCATATTAAATACAAATACTAAATAAGTTGATATTTGAGGTTGCCATAATCATTTATTTACATTCCCAATAAATAAAGTTAACATATTATTCGAGGAAAGAAAATTAAGATAATCTGAATTTAATATTATATTGTTCATGGATTTATAGAACATTTTAGAACTACTAACAACACACAAACGCAGTGTATTTACGTAAGCAGTAATAATTTATTGTGTGGTGCTTGCTGAAATTTCCAAAGCTAACATAAATTTTCAATTTGTTTTCCACAACTTGAAAATACGCGTGACTACAATCTCTCAGAGCTTGAAAGCATACTACAATGAATATAACAACTGAATGTACCAGATTTTAAATATGTTTAGTCAAAATTAGACTAATTTAAAGGTAAAGTCTTAATGAAGTAGTTCCGAATTAAAATGAAGCAAATAAACTCAGTTAAAAACAGATATAATATTTTAATAACATTAGCTAAACAAAATAAATATCGTTTATTTAGTTAATTTCAAGTGAGCACATTTCAGGAATAATGCAATAGATCCAATACAACGATTCAAATAATTTCTCATACGTGCACTGTAACATACAAACAAAACAATTCACAATCACAAATATAACAAAAACTGAAGAAAAAACCGACAAATGAAAAAATCAACTCCCCCCCTCCTTGGAAGTACAAGCAGTTTCAAATTTCGTTGACAGAATTAACACCTATTGATATAGATTATATATACATATAAGTACACTATTTTATATTTATATTAAAATCTGTAGGATATATAATCAATTAGTTAAAACATTTTGCATGATTTTCCATGCCCATGCACACTATAAGAGATGCAAATTAAAGATAACTGAGATTAACAAGTGATGTAGACGTGCAAAAAAAGAAGAAAAAATATTATCGATGGACATTTAATTTGTCAGCCTAGCTAATACAAATTGTTACTTCACTAGTCCAAATAATAAAATGTTTGAACCTTTAAATTAATAATTATTCATTTTAAACCTAGCTTATAGTATGTTTCATTTCAATTTGAACGAACATGTGCACTTATACTTACTTTTAAAATACAGATAATTCCAAAACAGCGTTTAATGATTAACTTATTCCATTAACATGAGAAAATAAAACAATGGCAGATTTTACGCTTTCAATTTATTTGTAAAATACTTTTATTTGTTGCCACTGAAATTTTATTTAACTATAGTACATGATTTCCCCTTCCCATGAAATGTCCATTATTTTTCTTTCAAAAGTTTTAGTTAATACAAACATGCGAGATTTTTTATAACAAAATGTATTAAAAACTAAACTTTAACAATAAATTTGCATATTATCATTACTGATTACATATTACTAATTGCATATTACCAATCACAGAAGCTTGTTTGTATGCCCGTAGATTTCAATCCATGATAATTTTAAGAAATTAATTTAAATATGTCTGAATTGCCAAATGTTTCTTTCTTTTCCATATATTTAGCAATCTGCCAAGAGTTTTAATTTCGACATAATTTAAGAACTGAAATGTAATATTTTTAAAATAAAGGGTAAAATACCATCTTTACTTACCTTTGTGTTACAATTAGATCACGATATTGTGGAGAAATATGAATAAATATGCCAGTGATTTATAGGCTACTGTTCAAAATCCAAAAAGGTACACAGTGAAGAAATATGCACACACCATTCACAAACAGCTTGGTAGATAATTGTGAAACAAACAAAATGATCACAGTAAATCTCGACTAGCAAATACAACGGCTGTCAGAATTAAAAAGATGAAATTATCACATATTGATGTACAAACACAAAACTTGTATAAAAAATTCCACAATTGGTAAATTTTGAATAAAAGCCCACAGAGCAACTAATTAGATAATCTAAAATCAAACAAACAGAATACTAAACAACAGGACTGACTAAAAGCATAACACAGCGCGAACACAAGAAATTTCTGTTTGAAATCTGCCTCCGGATAAGCAATCACCTCATTTTTTCAGGGTTGCTAACCAATCGGAAAGCTTCACCGGTTGAAAATCTAAGCCAAGATCTCGCCAAACTTTAAGATACCTACATCGCCAAGCTTGAAAATCTGGTGTTGCCAAACAATGCTAGCAAACAAAAATAGCTTGAAGGTAAACGTCGCGTCATCATGTCATTACATTTTAATCGAGAGTGAAACGATGAAATTTATAAACAGTTTAAATTGTGAATGTGATTTGAAAATCTGTTTGTGAAAGTAATTAGAAAAATCTCAGTTCGTCTCAAAATCAATTATAAAAATAAGATACCGTAAAATCTCGTTTCAACGAATTTCTAGGGACAACCGATTAAGTTCGTTATTCTGAAAAATTCGTTAATGTGAAATTCCAAATATCGTAATTTAAAAAGGTAAATTTGGATAAACATTGAATAAAATTATATATTATTACTAAAGTTATATAAATTTCTGCAAACATGTCAATAAAGAATAAATATATAGTATATTATTGTGAATCTATTTGCTATAGGATAACAATTAAATTCATTAAATGTCAAAACTTTAATCGTAACTATAAGGAAATTATAATTTATCTTATATACCCGTAATCATAAAAATTCACACCCCGTATCTCGGAAAACACTTCTAGAAACACTAAAAATTCGAAAATCGTAGGGTAGTGACAATAATAAGAATTTTTTTTTCTTTTTTTTTTTTCGGAATTCTATAGTTTTTCAATAAAAATTGTTTTTCTTTCGAGCTCAGCGTTCGTTAAACTGAACCAATAAATTCGTTAATTTGAAAGTTTTGTTAAAGTGAATATATTTATAATGGCAAACTATGTTTTTTTTTTTTTTTTTTTTTTTTTTTTTTTTAAATCAAAATAATGATATCATATATTCTAATACGAGCAAAACTTGTGTGTGTGTGGTTAAATATGCAAATGTTATCTTAAAAACTGCTCTAACGATTTTGACAAAATTTTGTATGCTACCGTTTTGGGGAACCAGAAAACCATTGGGCTAGGTCACATGTTCGAGAAAATTCGATTAGTGGGTCATTTTGGGTCACCATGGGTCAGGGTCAAGCTAATTGTATCTTAAAACGGATCAAACGATTTTGACTAAATTTTGTATGCTACCATTTTCGGGAACGAGAAGACTATTGGGCTGGGTCACATGTTCGAGAAAATTCGATTAGTGGGTCATTTTGGGGTCACTGTGGGATAAGCTAATTTTATCTAAAAAACGACTCTGACTATTTAGACTAAATTTTGCATCCTATGGTTTTCGGACACGAGAAGATTGTTTATTCAAAAAAGTTCTTAGTAATATTTAATTGAGATAAAAGGAAATCAAAACAGTGTCCAAAAGCAATATTTTCATCTGTTATTGGTCCTACTCTTTATAACAAAAGTTTTTTTACAATACAGAATCAGCTTGAAATTTTATTTATTTGTTACAAGTATACTGATGCGCTCATGGGTATAATATAACTAAATATTCAGATGATGCTAAACCAGTGTTGAATTCAGAGCCTTTTCTGCGGCTCCGGCGGGGAGGGGGGGGGGGGGGGGAATTATATATTTCCTTTTTGGAAATTGAACTTTTTAACCATTAAAAGCATAATATCTCAAATCTTCTGGGGGGGATTTCAATGTTCCAGAGGGGTCCCAGCGGGCCACCCCCTGAATTCAATACTGTGCCAAACAACTGTTCAATATTACTAAAAAAAAGGGACAAGCCTGTATCCTCAAAAAGCTCAAATTTATTCCACTGGGTGTAGCACAAGTATGAAACATGTTCTATGCATAAGAGGTGTATGCAACTACTTTGAAGTTTATTGTTGTTGGAAAGAATTTCTATAGCTATATTTCTAAAACAAAGGACATACAAAACCTATCTTTTTAAATCATAATATTGCCCACCCCTCCTTAAAAAACAGAAATAGCCATATTTGACTGAAAATTATCTTCTTCCAATAATAGGTTTTAAAAAAATAAGCTTAGGGGGTCGTCATCATTCTTAAATTGTACCAAACTCCAACTTTTCAATACATACACCTAATTTTGACGTTATACATTTTTTTTCTGTAAATTTCTCCCAAGGATACGAAACAAGAAATCACTTGGTCAAGTGGTTTAAGAAATATGAAGGTTTAAAATTTGGAAGTCTTAATGTGAAATTAATTTGCAATTGATGAAAAACAAATTGCAATGCGGGTAGCTTTTTAAGCGTAATTCAAAAACTACTTTACATAATAATTTTGGATTCGCTTATTTGAAGATTTTCAAAATCTATTTGTTAAAATTGTATAGATTATGTTTAGTTCTCTCTTATTAAAAAAAAAATGTATTTTTAAATTCATTTCAAAAAAGAAAAAAAATAACCTATGAATTTTTAATAGAGGTGGATTTCTGGAGGCTTCAAATATGCAAATCCAAACTCACAGATAGTTGGTAAGTAGTTTTTGAGTTATGCTTGAGTTATTAAATTAAAATATTTTAATCATATAAATAGTTAAAAATATACAGTTTAAAAAAATGGAGCTACAGAAAAAGATTTAATTTAGAAATGTGAATTCTCTTTTACTTTTGAAAACATGAAATAAATAAAACAAATTGTCTTGTGTCATCACTTATTTACAAAAACTGCAATTTAACAGATATCCTATTCTGTATAAAATACATATACCACCTTGAATTACCCCTTTGATAAAATAAAAAGCATATGCACTCTGCATTACTAAAAGCTAAAGCTTTTTGTTCTGACCAAATTTCTTTATTCATTTAATGAATTTAGAGCATATATTAAACACACTTAAGATGGTTATGATTATATTTTATAAATTTCAATGGATATGAAAAAAATATTCTTTGTTATTAAAATGTTTGAAAAGAAACACCAATTTTCCAGCTTTATGAGTTCCTAAGCGATTACAGAATTTACAGTGAATTAAAGTTTGATTTATTTGAATTTAAAATAAAAATAATTAAATCAGGCCTTTTTTTTTAAGATTTTAAAACTTTAGTTGTTTATGAGTTTACATTTGCAAGTAATTGAAATTTTATGAAAAAAATATATATAACATTTCAAAGTATATTACTTACCAAGCAATCTTTATTTTCCGAATCTTTCCATAAATAAATAAGTTGGAATATTGAACCATTTGTTATTTACATGTGCACAATGAAGTCATGAGATATCTACATAAATATCAATAAATATACTGTTGACTGACCTATATTTATTTTACTATATTTATGAAGTCCAGTTGCCTGTAAAAATTTATGTATATTTAAAGTCAAAATTTTATCATCATTAATGACAAAGAAAGAAATGTTTGTGAGTCTTTTATTCTTCAATGGCAGATCACTTAATAGAAGAATATTAAAAATTACAAATAATTCAGGAAAAATATATAAAAAATAAGTGTCTATTTAATAAAAAATCTGATTTCGCAAATGTGTATGTGCTATTTTTTTTTTAACTTAAACTTAGTAAAATAAATCAATCGCATTTAATCTGCACAAACATTAAATTGCACATACTAACAAAATACTATTTAAATATATATATATAAGTTACTCGATTTTTTTTTCTGGCTAACTACAAAAGACAGAAAAAATAAAACAAACATTTATACTGAAAAATAACATTTATTTGCAACAAAACTATAAATCAAAATGTTATAATGAATAAAAATTACAGCAATACTGATATTACTTCCATTGACAGTTCTTGCCTTCGAATAGCTGCACTTAGTAAAAAAGTAGGCCTAGATTCTTTAATTTCTTCCAGGCCTTAATTGATTACACAATATGATGCTACCAAAACAAAATTGTCCTAGGACATTTCTCCGAAAAAACTGTCAAACCATCAATATTATTCGAGAACAGCATGATTTCCTTTCTTACATCTTCATTCGCTATTAAGCAAGGATGATATGCTCTAGCTGGAATGCGACACTGATCACTGCAGTATTATCCTGCAATAATAACAATAATAATATTAATATATTTTTATTTTACTAATTTTTAGTGATCATGTATATTTAATGGGACAAAAACAGCACAACAGCAATGAATGATTAAGAGGACTCTTCGTCTTCAGCGATAAGTATTTTTAAGAGCATAAAATTTGAAAATTTTCCTTTAAGTAAAAATTTCAAATTTCATAAGTTTTTAAAATACTTAAAAATTAAGGAAATTTTTTAAAATGTACAATTTAAAAATGTTAATTTAAAGATGCACATTGGACATCTGCTTCCTGCTGGTGAAAGCTATATTTTGATAATTGTATAAGGGAATTTACTACCTCTTTAAAAATTACATAGGTTACCATGGGATTTCACGATCAGCATTAAATAAAAAAAAAAATGGTGCCACAGTAATATAATAGAACTAGTGGGTAAGTGTGATCGAACATAGCTCAAAGGGTTTCGTTTAATATTCCTTTCAAAACACTTTGTCCTTTCTTTAATAAATCCAAATAAATTTCATTTAGCATCAACAACAAAAAAAACTCATGTTTTTTATAAAGTAAAAATTTACCGGTTCTGCATGAAAACCCTTTTCTTTAAATTAGGGGGTGGAGAATAGCCCGTTCCCTCTCTTTATACTTCACCAATTAAACTTCAAAACTGATCAGGGAAGCACCTTATCAAACTGAACCTATATACAAAATTTGAAGCAAATCGGATAATTCTGTATGAAAAACCCATTTATCTAAATTAGGGAGGGGAGATTAGCCTCCCGATCCCCCCTTTATACTTTACCATTGAACCCCCAAAACTAATCAAGGAAGCGCCTTACAACAATGAACCTATATACAAAATGTGAAGCAAATTGGATAATTCTGCATGAAAAACATATTTATCTAAATTAAGGAAGGGATTGGACCTTGTTCCCCCTTTCTATACTTAACCAATGAATCCCCAAAACTAAACAGAGAAGCAACTTGTCACATTGAACCTATTTACAAAATTTGAAGCAAATCTGATAATTCTGCATGAAATACCCATTTATCTAATTTAAGGAGGGGGATTTGCCTCCCTTCCCTACCCTTTATACTTAACCAATGAACCCCCAAAACTGATCAGGGAAGCGTCTTATCAGAATGAACCTATATACAAAATTTGACACAAATCGGATAATTCTGCATTAAAAACCCATTTATCTAAATTAAGGGGTGATTGGACACAGTTCCCCCTTTATGCTTAATCAATGAACCCCCAAAACTGATAAGGAGAAGCGTCTTATCACAATTTACCTATATAAAAAATTTGAAGCAAATCGGATAATTCTGAATAAAAAAACCATTTATTTAAATTAAGAGGGGGGACTGGCCCCCTGGTTTCCCCTTTATACTTAACCAATGAACCCCCCAAAACTAATCAGGGAAGCGAGTTATCACAATGAGCCTATGTACAAAATATGAAGCAAATTGGATAATTCTGCATTAAAAACCCATTTATCAAAATTAAGGGGGCGATTGGACACCGTTCTGTTGTTTATACTTAATCAAGGACCCCCAAAACTGATATAGGGAAGCGTCTTATCACAATTAACCTATATACAAAATTTGAAGCAAATCGGATAATTCTGCATAAAAACCCATTTATCTAAATTAAGGGGGGGGGGGGGTATTAGCCACCGTTCCCCTCTTTACACTTAGCAAATGAACCCCCAAAATTAATGAGGGAAGCGCCTTATCACAAAGAAGCTTTATACAAAACTTGAAGCAAATTGGGTAATTTTGCATTAAAAACCCATTTCTCTAAATTAGGGGTGATTAGCCCCTGTTCCTCCTTTATACTTAACCAATGAACCCCCAAAACTGATCAGGGAAGCGCCTTATTAGAATGAACCTATATACAAAATTTGAAACAAATCGGATAATTCTGCATAAAAAACCCATTTATCTAAATTAAAGGGGTGATTGGACACCGTTTCCTCCTTTATACTTAATCAATCAACCTCCAAAATTGATATGGGGAAACGTCTTATCACAATTAACCTATATACAAAATTTGAAACAAATCAGATAATTGTGCATAAAAACACATTTATCTAAATTAAGGGGGGGAGGGGGGATTAGCCACCGTTCTCCTCTTTATACTTAACTAATGAACCCCCAAAACTGATCAGAGAAGCGCCTTATCAGAATGAACCTATATACAAAATTTGAAACAAAACGGATAATTCTGCATAAAAAAAACCATTTATCTAAATTAAGGGGGTGATTGGACACCGTTTCCCCCTTTATACTTAATCAATCGACTTCCAAAATTGATATGGGGAAACGTCTTATCACAATTAACCTATATACAAAATTTGAAACAAATCAGATAATTGTACATAAAAACACATTTATCTAAATTAAGGGTGGGGGGATTAGCCACCGTTCCCCTCTATATACTTAACTAATGAACCCCAAAACTGATCAGGGAAGCGCCTTATCAGAATGAACATATATACAAAATTTGAGACAAATCGGATAATTCTGCATGAAAAACCCATTAGCCCCCAGTTCCCCCTGTATCTTTAACCAAAGAACCCCCAAAACTAATCAGGGAAGCGACTTATTAGAAGGAACCTTATATAAAATTTTTAGCAAATACGATAATTCTGCATAAAAACCCCATTTATCTAAATAATGGGGGGGGTAGCCCCCGTTCCCCTCTTTATGCTGAACGAAATAACTCCCAAAATTAATGAGGGACGCACCTTATCACAATGAAGCTATATACAAAATTTGAAGAAAATTGTGTAATTCTGCATGAAAAACCCATTTACCTAAATTAGAGGGGATTAGTCCCTGTTCCCTCCTTTATGCTTAACCAATGAACCCCCAAAACTAATCAGGGAAGCGGCTTTTAACAATGAACCTATATACAAAATTTGAAGCAAATTGGATAATTCTGCATTAAAAACCCATTTATCTAAATTAAGGGGGGGATTGGACACCGTTCCCCCTTTATACTTAATCAATGAACAACCAAAATTGATAAGGGGAAGCGCCTTATCACAATTAACCTATATACAAAATTTGAAGCAAATCGGATAATTCTGCATAAAAAACCCAATTATTTAAATTAAGGAGGAGGGTATCCGTTTCCCTCTTTAAACTTAACTAATGAACCTCCAAAACTAATGAGGGAAGCGCCTTTTCACAATGAAGCTTTATGCAAAATTTGAAGCAAATTGGGTAATTTTGCATGAAAAGCCCCTTTATCTAAATTAGGGGGATTAGCCCCCCGTTCCCCTTTATACTTAACCAATAAACCCTCAAAACTGATCAGGGAAGCGCCTTATCAGAATGAACCTATATACAAAATTTCAAACAAATCGGATAATTCTGCATAAAAAAAACCGTTTATCTAAATTAAGGGGGCTATCAGCCCCCGTTCCCTCCCCCTTTATATTTAACCAATGAACCTCCATAACTAATCAAGGAACCGCCTTATCAGAATCAACCTATATACAAAATTTCAAAAATTGAAATCGGATAACTCTGCATGAAAAACCTATTTATCTAAATTAAGGGGGTGGCGAATTAGCCCCCCTTTCTGGCTTTGACAGACTGGAGCTAAAAAAGGTTTCTATTACAATGGTATTTCGGGTTCTGTAGACTCCGAAAGTAGCAGAATTTTTAATTTTTGCCTTACCTCGGGTTCTGCAAAGCCCAAAAAGCTGAGTGAAAAGACTGTATACTAAATGGAAAATATCAACGAGAGTTTTTAATTAAAAACAGTTTTCATCTATGCGGTATATAGTCCCGAAATAAAAATAATAATTCAGTTTATAAATTTAAAATCACATATAATTAATTTAATTTCACTTTGAATTGTCCAAAAAACAAGCTAGAGACTGAGTCAAGTCCGCCAGTTTTTTAGCGACACCGAATCTCTCCCCCCCCCCCCCCCCCCCAAAAAAAAAAAAAAAAAAAAAAAAAAATGTGCCTGACTTATACTCAGACTCCACAGTCCTGGAAGAAATGATTGGATGAGGACGTATCACAAAAATTCTAAGCTTTGAGATTACTTAAGAGTATGGGCTAGGTAACATGTTCGAGAAATTTCGATTAGTGGGTCATTTTGGTCATGAGTCATTATGGGTCAAGTTATTTTTATCTTAAAAACGGGCACGAGAAAATCATTGCGCTAGGTCACATGCTCGAGAAAATCCGATTAGTGGGTCATTTTTGGGTCACTGTGGGTCAAGCTAATTTTATCTAAAAAAGGCTAAGACTATTTTAACTAAATTTTATATCCTACAGTTTTCGGGTACGAGAAGACAATTGGGCTTGGTCACATGTTCGAGAAAATTTGATTAGTTTTTCATTTTGGTCATGGGTCACGATATTTGAACTCAAAACTAATTTTGAACGAGCATAGCTCGGTCTTTCATGCTCGTATTAACTAAACTGAAAAATTCGTTAACGTGAGATTCGTTGTAACAAGATTTTACTATATAAAAATTTAGCATTTTGTTTCTTTATTTAAAATCAGTAATCAAAATATTAGTACGCTGATTTATGATATAAATTAAATCTATTTTAACTGTCATCGAAACTGAATAATCAGTTTAAATTGCAAATGTAATTTAAATTCATTTTTTTATTACTTTCTTCTATCTTTACAAGAAGAAAGTATTGGATTCATGAAAATTTTCGACTTCCGGTTTTCGACGGATTTACATGTTTTAGAAGGTCCTGAACACAATTTGACTGTTTTTAGAAAATGTCTGTCTGTGAGTCTGTGACACTGTCTGTCTGTCTGTCTGTATGTGACAAACATTTTGTGAGCGCTCTATCTCAAGAACTAATGCACGAAATTTCATAAAACTTTATATTCAGTTAGTCCCTAATATGAATTGGTGCTGATTAGGTTTTGGTGAAAATCGCCCGACAGGTGGCACTGCTATGCTGCATTTTTTTAGATTTCCGCAATAGAAAATCTAATCTCAAGTCGAATCACAAGTCAAATCTGTATCTCAAGAACTAATGCAGTTATTTTTATCAAACTTCAGATTCAGTTAGACCTTGACATAAATAGACGCTGATTACGTTTTGGTGTAGATATCCCAAGAGGTGGCGCTGCTATACCACTTTTTCCATAATTTTTACGATAGCTATATCTCAAGAATGAATGCACGGAATTTCATAAAACTTCAGATTCTATTATTCCGTGACATAAACAGATGCTGATTACGTTTTGGTGTAAATAGACCAACAGGTGGCGCTGTTATGCTACTTTTTTTTATCATTATCCCATAACAATACATCTAGAATTAATGCATGGATTTTCATCAAACTTCAGATTTAGTTAAACGTTGTCCTAAGTTGTTGTTGATTACGTTTTGGTCTAAATTCCCGACATGTGGCGCAACTATGCTGCATTTTGCAGGATTTACATGATTTTAGCAATAGTCTTATCTCAAGAATTAATGCACGGAATTTAATAAAACTTTAGATTCAGTTAGACCTTTGATATAAATTGGTTGCTCATTCTTTTTAGTGTATGCGAAACCTGTGTGAGATAGAAGAAAGTTTTGGGATGGACACATCCGACTAGTTTAAGTTGCTTTGTTTTATTTTATTTTTACACGTTTGAAAGCATTTATTAAAATGTTAACTAACCTCGTTTATTCAGGAATCTTCACAGCAATCAAAAATTAATTTGTCTTAAGTAACCGAATGCTTCAATTTATTAATTTGTTAATGAAACCACGCTATAATAAAGCAAATTCATAATATGAATTCGTTAAATTCGTTTATTAAAAAAAAAAAAGGAAAAAACTAGAATGTTTGTAATTTATGTTTAATTAGCTGCCTCGCCCGGCCTCCTGATAATAACCTTAAATATACCTAAAATCAGTGTTGAAGGATTTTAGATTTTTAAACGAACAAAATGTTTCGTTGGGTTCGTTTTTCCAAGCGAACCCAATATTGAGGGCCGCATTGCCTTCGGCAGCCTACATCCTCGAATTGGTATGTTTTCAAATTTTAAATAATAAAAATGTATCCGAACGAAACTAGTGTTGGATGTCACAACCGACAGAGTACAACGTGCTATTATGCACGACCCGGGCTGTTTTGATTTTATATTTTTAAACGAAAGACCACATAGCCCGGGCCTGTGATAATAACTTTAAATTACCTAAAATCAGTATTGAATGATTTTATATTTAAACGAAAATCTTTCCAAACGAACCTAATGTTGAGTTAGGGGGGGGGGGGGGGGGGCTGACTTCGGCATCATACACCCTCGAATTTGTATGATTTTATATTTTTAAATAAAAACAAATCCAGACGAACTAAGGGGTCACGTTATAGTGATTGCCGATTTAGTTTCTGATTTATGAGATATATTAAACTTTAAATTCTGATCAAAAGTTCCTGTGAAGTCAAGGTAGCGTTACTCCCTCCGAATATTCTCTCCTCCGTGCCAGTGTAGCAGACGATAGTTATGCGCAAAGTTTGCTGAAATAACCTTGAAGTTTTTATGGTCATAAATAAAAATAATATTGCCTCATAAAAAAGGGTTTTACATAGATGTTCTACAATATTGTGATTATGCGAATCAAAATGATATACCATATTTTCCTGGGTATAGTACGCAGCAATCGACAAGGGCTTTTTTTTTCAGTCACGGCAAAGAAGAAAAACTTTCTTATCCCTTTTATGTCCATGGTAGCATATTATGTAGCACTTATTTTTCTTTTTGCTATAACATTATTTACATGTTAAATTGTAATCTACAATGCAAAAAAAAAAAAAAAAAAAAAAAAAAAAAAATTGCTCTGCGCGGAAGCGTTTTGCTACTTATTTTACTGTTTATTACTGTTAATTTTACGGTATAATATTGGCTGATGGGGTGCTAGTATTATACCGTAAAATCAGCATTTTTTTTTTTTTTTTTTTCCAGTGTACCATTCCCTAAATGAAGACATTTCCCAGACAGTTGTGTCTCTAAAATGAGTTTAAATCTTCAAATTGAACACCAATTTCTAAAAGATCCTTAATTTTTATAGAAATTTTGAAATGCTATATGATTTTTTAGTATCCGAATAAGTGTACATTTTGTGCAATTAAGAATGAAAAATAATTTCATGAATGTGTCAGAAAGTAGCCAGTTTGGATTATCGAAAAAAATTGTAAAAAAAAAAAAAAAAAAAAAAAAAAAAAAAAAAAATATATATATATATATATATATATATATATATATATATCCTGAATTTATTTGGCAAAATACATATCAATATTCGACGAGAAATCAGCAATATTCGGCGCAATATCAGTAATATATGGCGGGATATACTCGACCAACTAGCCTTCGGTATTCGGCCAACCGAATATTTGGCAAAATTGCCGAATATGCCGAACATTCGCCACATCCCTAGCAAACAGATGAGACATTTTTAGTCGCCTGTTTTTGACCGATGCTTACTTTTTATTTAGTAGCAATTTACTAGTCAATGCGAATACTTCTATTATATATGCCAAACATAAGTCGCATTTGAAAACGGAAAAAAGTAATAATGAAAAATTACTTAAAACTGTTTTATTTAAATCTAAACATTATTTAAAGGAAAATTGATTGGCCGATCCGGCAAATTTTTTAATCGCCATATTTCAAAGTTTAATCGCCTGCTAGCGGCTAAATTATTTTCAGTTTTATCTGAAACACGAAGTCGTTGGGACTTTAGCGATTCCGGATTATGAAATTTCCTTTTGTTTTTTGAGACAATACTTTTTCCTTGATTTTACATATAAACCTTATCTTTTCATCGGTTACAAAGTTCCTTTCTTTATTTCTATACCAAATGATTGAACACTTATTATCCAACAAAATTCTCTCGTTACTATAACTTTTCAGAATTTCCTTGTCATTCTCCTGTTTAAATTTTGTATGATTTTGTTGAAACATTTCCTTAATATCTTACCTAGCAATCATGCGGCAATGTTTTACTCCCAAATTTTCTGATATAAGTTATTTTACGCTCATTATAGCTTGAAATATGATTTAAAAAAAAAAAAATCAGTTTGTAAGCACTTAATTTCGGAGAAAAACTTTCGTCCGAACGTGTCAATATTGTTGATAATTTCATAATAGAATCCTGTAGATGTGCAACAATGTTTTAATTATTATCTGTAAGAGCAGTGAAAAATCTCTTAATTCTGGTTCATACGGTCGTATTCACTACCTACCTTAATTCCCGGTTAAGCGCAATAGCCTCGCGGTCGACCTCTCAAATGGTATTTACCATTAACCTCTGATTGGACGTGATCGCAGTCGAAGTCTAATCAGGTTAATAATCTATACCAGGGCTGTCCAACCTGGCGCCCGCTATTCACCAGAAAATCCGTACCTTATTATTTAATATTTGCCTTATTCAATCTCCAAATATCTCCGACTAAATAAGGCAAATATTTTTGTATAAGAATTTTCTGATGAATAGCGGGCCCCAGGTTAGACAGCTCTGATCTATACCATTTAAGCGTTCGACCGAACAATTCGTACTTTACTGGGAGTTGAGGTAAATGGTGAATATGAGCGTAGGCTATATCTTACTGGCTTGCCAATAAACAATTCAAAATTGTTTTTTAATTTAGCGCAGATTTAGCGTATACATACACACTTGTAAGATGTGGTGTTCGGAAGTCCCCTCTCGAACCAGCATTTCAATTTTGAGTACAAGAAGTTAGTTTTTGGGCCATTGTGAACTTAGATATGGAAAACTGCCTTGTAACCAGGAGTCGCCAGCTTCCTATATTGTTTCTGACTCTTCTACTACTTTTTCCGAACAATAATCTTTGTGGCAGATCTCTTTAACATCTGTAATAGAAACCTAACAGAAGGAGTTTTGTTTGGAAGTGGTACAAAAAGTAGAGAAGATATAAGACGCTGTGACACCTATTTGTAGTCATATTCTTTTCTACTTTCTTCTGTATACTAGAAGAAAGTATTGTATTCATGAAACATTTTGTCTTCCGGTAGTCTACGAATTTATATATTTTAGAAGGTCCTAAACATGATTTGACTGTTTTTAGAAAATGCCTGTCCGTGAGTCTGTCTGTGTCACTACCTGTCTGTCTGCCTGTCTGTGTGTATACCTATGTTTGTGTGTATGTGATACAAATTTTGTGGGCGCTCTAACTCTCGAACTACTGCACGGAATTTAATAAAACTTCCTATTCATTTAGTCCTTAACATAAATTAGTGCTAATTATCATTTGGCGTACATCGCCCAGCAGATTTCTCTGCTATGCTGCATTTTTCACGATTTCCAAAATAGATATATCTTAAGAACTAATGTTAGGAATTTCAGCGAATTTCATATTCTGCTTGACCTTGACACAAAAAAAAAAACGCTGATTCAATTTTGACTTTGATCAATCAACAGGGGGCGCTTGTATCCCGTGCTTGCGAACAGATTCCTAATCTTGTCCACAATTCATTGAAGCAATTTATCGAGCGTGATTTTTTCTATCATTATTTACTGATCACTGTATAATTCTATGCTAAATTCAAACAAAGGCATTATACTTCATATCCATAATTGTTGTTGTAATTATGCAATTTAAGTTAATGTATTATAATGGTATAGTACGAAGTATATACTGATGGTCACGACAAACTAGTTTTTTTTTCTCCTTTTATGCGTCCATTTTAACTACCAAAAAAGTCCTTCCGGCCTGTACCGGGAGGAAAAGATAACTTTCATACTCCATGTTTTTAAAAATCCAACTCATTTTACTCAAGCACCCGAAGCTAAATTGCTTGAACCCGATTATAGAAGATTCAATACCGGTTTTCGTTAATACTGAATTTGAATGTAAATTTCAGCATGAGAGTTACAGCATAACAAAAATCAAATTGTTTCAAATTATCAGCCACCCTAGAATTTCAAACTACCATATTTCAGCCATTTTTTAAAGTACACTGTAAAAAAAATGTAAATTCACAGGCATTTTCCGTGAATTGCTGCCGTAATTTTACGAAAAATGCCCCTTTTTCAAGGTAAACGGTCAATTTCCGTAAATTTCATGTTTTTACGGGCAAAAACCGTTTATGTAAGAGCAAAATCCGTTTATCTAGGGACAAAACCCGTTTTCTTACGGACATTGTCTGGAATCTCTGCTGCAGTAATTTTACTGCAGCAATTTTTTACAGTGTATAGCCAAAACAAAAAATGTTCCAGATCCAGAATCCTTGTTATCACTTTTTAACACTTACCGGAAACAATTTTATCAATTTATAATTCTTTTGTACATCTTTTTGAATTTTTAAAAAATTAAAATTTTTTAACTGGCCGCCATTTTGAAACAAGATGGCTAATGAAGCTGCCCAACGAACTCGGTCGAGACCTTGGTATGTCTTATATACACATATACTCAGTCACGTCCAAATCGGTTCATAAATAAGAGAGATACAGCATGACATATGTCAGATATATATATATATATATATAAATCAACATCGGAGGGTGGTTTGGGGGTCAGGGGGTCATGATCAGTGAAATATACCAGTTTTTTTTAGAATTGCTTTCCTCCGAACGGCTGCAATAGGTAGCTTTTTGTAATGAAAGCTACCTAATAGCTCAATCAGTTCAAACGAGTAAATTGTTATTCTTATACTCGCACTGTTATTTTGATAAAGAAACTAATTAAAAATAATGTCTATCTGATAACCAAATTTCACATTTTCCGAGAAAAACAAATTTTCGGTGAGAAAATAATCGAACTCATTTTTAAACTATTAAAGGAATTTAAAAATTTGAGTAATTAGTATTACCTCATTTGTATCATTACCTGACCTGGGAATAAGCCTTACGGTATCATTACAGAAGGAAACGACAGTAAGACTGCTTGCAGAAATGCAGCAACGCCTAAACCTTGTTATTGTCCCGAATTAGACGCGCGACTTCCTTAAACTTAGAAACAATTCCTTCGCTTTCAAGACATGCAAATGAGATAAATTGTCAAAATGGGGGAAAATGGAATACATAATCGCCAGCCACAATGAAAAGCGTGGTGTTTAGCTTTTACTGATTTAATTGATGTTTTACTTTCACAGAGCAAGACGAGACTGACTCATACGGTTGAGAGATATGTTTTTTGTGTTTAAGAAATAAGGTTATGTTTATTATTCTTTATAACCTAAAAAATAATTTTTAACGCGTACACTCGTTTGGTGAGATAATTTCATTCATTTGTACACTCATTTATTTAACTCAATTTAATTTTTAGCTCATAGGCTATCAAAGCCTGAGAGCTAATGTGCCCGCCGTTTCTGTATATAGGTACGTAACATATGTATTTACGTAAAGCGATAACTCTTGATAGAAATATCCGTTTTGCTTCACATTTTATGTATAGGTTCATTGTGGTAAGGCGCTTCCCTGATTAGTTTTGGAGGTTCAATGGTTAAGTACAAAGGGGGGGGGGGCATGGGGGCTAATCCTCCTTAATTTAGATAAATGGGTTTTTCATGCAGAATTATCCGATTTGCTTCCAATTTTGTATATAGGTTCATTCTGAGAAGGCGCTTCCCTGATTAGTTTTGGAGGTTCATTGGTTAAGTATAAAGAGGGGAACAGGGGGCTAACCCCCCTTAATTTAGATAAATGGGTTTTTCATGCAGAATTATCCGATTTACTTCAAATTTTGTATATAGGTTCATTGTGATAGGGCGCTTCCCTGATTAGTTTTGGGGGTTCATTGGTTAAGTACAAAGGGGGGACTAACCACTCCCCTTAATTTATTGTCGATTTTTTTATTTTTCGAGGGCATTTTTTGGTTTTTTTAAATAAGAGTATAATATACAATTAGTAAGAATAGCCTGTGAGCTCAATGCTATCAATCTAACTGGGCGCTTTTCTTTTTTATTGTATGTGAAGATGGAGTTTTGTAATCGATTTTTCATTCACTTCTTGATAGGCTAGAATTATAAAAAAAAAAATATGTTCATAAGTGTGTTTTCGATAACAATACAACATTTTAATATCTTTAGAACTTACTTATCCATATTAATAAAAGAAACTTTCGCTCTGCCTGCCTGTGTGTCTGTTGGTGATGGCTAGCGAAAGCTACCGTGCATAGAAATCTGAATATTTGTATGGAGATAGTCCAAGGCAGGTACTGATGCCTCTGAGCTTCAGATTTTTAATCTTTTGACTTTTAGCCGAAATATTAATTAAAAACGCATAAAAAAACTATCTGTTTTTGCAAACGCGAAGAAAGGAACAACCAAATGTGCTGTTTAATTTGGCCGTTTGCCGTAACGTCCATCGGCCAAACCGTTCGTGATACGAATAAAAAGGAAAACATATTCTTAAATTTCGTACTTTTACGTCTTAAACGCCGCAATCAGTTAGAAAATTTATTGCTGTTAACCCTTTGTAAAAAATCTTTCAAAAAGAGTAGTTTTCGCGATTGATTTTTTCTCTCTTTCGGGGTTGGGGACCCTCCCCTAGGGCTCAATTTCAGAGGTACCAATTCACAAAACATACCTATTTAAATCTGAGACCTTCTTCTTTTCTACGGTGCAATCGCTTTTCAAAAATACGAATTTCAACCTCTTCAAACAATTTGTGACCGCAGGTCTGTTCACGGCTGCCGGAGACAATATTTTTTTCTACGCTAAAAGTAACTAAACGTCCGTATTTCAACACAATCTTTTTACAGAATCTCAGCAGACCAGATTTACATCATCTACATGAATTTCGAAATGTTCGCATGGGTAGAAGTAATTAAAAAATAAATAAAATAAAATCTGAAAAAATTTCGATGAAAGCTGCAAAACGCGGCTGTTTCGCCGTTGCTTCGGCTCATGTTTTCACTACTAAATATGCATATTTTTCCACAGAGTTTTAAATAGAGCTTGGATACTGTTATATTTATAACCGATTAAAATTTCAGAGAGTTTGGACGATGAGAACTATTTTTTTTTTTTATTGAACAGGTTTTCCATTTAGTCTGACGCATGCGCAAAAACATCGAATTTGCGCTGAAAAATTTAGTTTGACGTTTTAATATAGAGGATGAAGTTGTTTTAAGTTTGGTTATGATTGTCTATCATGAGGATATATCATGAAATAATTGGGAGTCTAAATTTATAGAAATATAAGTTCGTATAGAATCGTTTATTTATTTATTTTTACTTTCTTCTGTCTTCCCAAGAAGAAAGTATTGGATTCCTGAAAATTTTCGTCTCCCGGTTTTTGACTGATTTATACGTTTTAGAAGGTCCTGAACACAATTTGACTGTTTTAGAAAATATCTGTCTGTGAGTCTGGCTGTCTCTGTGTGTGTCTGTATGTGACAAAATTTTGTGAGCGCGCTCTATCTCAAGAACTAATGCACGCGTAATTTAATAAAACTTTACATTCAGTTAGTCCCTGATATAAATTGGTGCTGATTAGGTTTTGGTGTAAATCGTCCAACAGGTGGCGCTGCTATGCTGCATTTTTTAGAATTTACACGATTTTAGCGATAGTCATATCTCAAGAATTAATGCACGGGATTTCACCAAACTTCATATTCTATTATTTTGAAATATTAACGTGCATGAAATAGAAGAACGTTTTGGAATTGGTCCATCCAACTAGTTTAATTTAGGAATAATTCTTAACACACGGAATACTTTGATAGGTCAAAGCATTTAATTTTAACACTTTGAGATACAGTTGAAACCTTTTGTAAATTTGTTTAAATTGTCTAACTTGATGAACACAATATAAAATGGAGAACTAAAATAGTAATGAGAGTTCATATAAAATCGTTTATGTTTCTTTATACTTTAGAAATAGTATAATCCTTAACACATACACTCTAGAAATACTTTTCGTCAAAAACCGTAAAAAATACAGACAGCAAGTTGCCTGAACACCCCTGTGATTGGAAGAGATTTTTCTGTTATTTGAAGAAATTTCTGTCTTGTGACTGGGAAATTTCAGGAAAATTTGACCTTCGTTTCTTAAATTTTCCTTGTTATAAAGGAAAAAAAACATACGTAAAAATTCCATTTCTAATACGGAAAAGTAACACGCAGCACAGTTGCCGGTACACCCCTGTGCAGACTTGGATTGGAGAATTTCAAGTATATTTTATGTTAGATTGGTGAGTTTTCCGTATTTGGGGGGGGAGCGAAGCAAATCAAAGCGGAAATTTTCGTGTTTTAACAAAAAAAGTCAACGGAAAAAAATTGTTCAATTCACGGATTTTTTTTAGAGTGTAGACTAGTATGATGAGACAGTTCGTTCAATTTTAACAACTTGAGATATAGTAGAAATCGATTATAAGTTTGTTTTACCTGTGTATCATGACAAATAAAATATAAAATTGAGAAACAATATTTATAGTACTTACAGATTTATGTTATGTTCTTTTTAATATAGAATTTATTTTTAACAGATAAAATAATTTTATGAGACAGTTCAATCATTTTTAACAGGTTTAGATGCATTTGAAAATGCTTTGTATAGTAAGGAGCCGAAAAATTAAGAAACATATAAAACTACTCGGATGTGCGAATCCCAAAACTTTCTTCTATCTTATATAGGTTTCACATCACCAAAAACGAATCAGCACCAATTTATATCAAGGTCAAACTGAATCTAAAGTTTTATTAAATTCCGTGCATTAGTTCTTGAGATATGACTATCGCTAAAATCGCGTAAATAATGAAAAATACAGCATAGCAGCGCCACCTGTTGGGAAATTGACACCAAAACCTAATCAGCAACAATTTATATCAAAGTCTAATTGAATGTGAAGTTTGACGAAATTCTGTGCATTAGTTCTTGAGATATAGCTATCGTGAACATCATGAAAAAAAAAAAAGGTACGGCAACGTCACCGGCTGTGCTGATTACATCAAAACGTAATCAGCATCTATTTATATCAAAGTCTAACAGAATCTTAAATTTGATCAAATTCTGTGCATTAGTTCTTGAGATATAGCTACCGTAAAAATCATGAAAAAACTAGCATAGTTGCGCCACCTGTTGAGCTATTTACACCAAAACGTAATCAGCGTCTATTTATGTCATGGTCTAACGGAATCTGGAGTTTGATGAAATTATTTCCTTTAGTTCTTGAAATATAGCTATAGTGAAAATCGTGAAAACTGTAGCATAGCATCGCTACCTGTTGGGCGATTTGCCCCAAAAACTAATCAGCATTAATTTATATCAAGGTCTAACTGAATATAAAGTTTCGTTAAATTTCATGCATAAGTTCTTGAGATAGAGAACCCACAATTTTTTTGTCACATACAGACAGACGGACAGACAGACTCACAGACTCACAGACAGACATTTTTCTAAAAACAGTCAAATCGTGTTCAGGACCTTCTAAAACGTATTATAAATCCGTCGAAAACCGGAAGTCGAAAATTTTCATCAATGCAATACTTTCTTCTTGTAACGATAGAAGAAAGTAAAAACATAACTATGTTAGAAAAACATTTATTGTACATTATTTTGTTCAAGAAACTCAAACTAACAAAACAAATAATTGTTTATTTATAATCGTTTCACCATTTCGAGAAATACAGTTTTATAATCTGCTTTTCATTTCATTGTAAAACAAGATCGGTAAATCATGCGTTAAGCATAGATTATGAAACATTTTCCAATACATTCAGATTACAATAAATCGTAACACCGTAATTATACACCTCTTTTAATTGCTAAAAGGTGTAAAATAAAAGGATTAAAAACAGTAAAATAGGTTTAATTAGACAGTTGACATATGTTTCAGCTCAATCTGAGCCATTATCAAAACAAACAAAAATATTCTTAATAAATGCACGGTCTATGAAGTTATTTGAAACGCAGCATTTAATTTTTCACGTACTTTTTAAAAATTATGGCTCGAGTTACTCCATGGTTAGAAATACGGAAATAAACATCCAAGTAAAAAATAAATATAACGTGCGTAATTTTTAACTAGTGGTATGCGCCAATCTCAAAACTTTCTTCTATTTCACGCAGGTTTCGCATACACTAAAAAGAATCAGCAATGAATTTATATCAAGGTTTAACTGAATCTAAAGTTTTTTTAAATTCCGTGCATTCATTGCTAAAATCGTGTATTGCTAATCGAATATTGAAAATAGACTACTGCTAAAATCGTGTAAATCCTGCAAAATGCAGCATAGCAGCACCACCTGTTGGGAGATTTCGACCAAAACCTAATCAACAACAACTTATGACAACGTCTAACTGAATCTGAAGTTTGATCCATCCATGAAAATCCATGCATTAGTTCTTGAGATATTGTTATCATGATAATAATAAAAGTAGCATAGCAGCGCCACCTGTTGGGCTATTTAAACCAAAACGTAATCAACATCTATTTATGTCAAGGTCTAATAGAATCTGAAGTTTTATGAAAATCCGTACATTAATTCTTGAGATATAGCTATTGTAAAAATAATAGAAAAAGTGGTGTAGCAGCTCCGCCTGTTGCGATATCTACACCAAAACATAATCAGCGTCTATTTATGTCAAAGTCTAACTGAATCTGAAGTTTGATGAAAATAGCCGCATTAGTTCTTGAGATACAGCTATTGCGAAAGTCTAAAAAAATGCAGCATAGCAGCGCCACCAATCGGGTGATTTTCACCAAAAACTAATCAGCACCAATTTATATTAGGGACTGAATATAAAGTTTTATTAAATTTCGTGCATTAGTTCTGGAGATCGAGCGCCCACAAAATTTTTGTCACATACAGACAGACATTTTCTAAAAACAGTCAAATCGTGTTCAAAACCTTCTAAAACGTATAAATCCGTTTAAAACCGGAAGTCGAAAATTTTCATGAATCCAATACTTTCTTCTTGTAAAGAAGAAAGCTTGATCCAAAAATGACCCTCTAATCGGATTTTCTCGAGCATATGATCTAGCCAAATGATTTTCTCGTGCCCCAAAACCGTAGGATACAAAATTTAGTTCAAATCGTCTGAGCCGTTTATCAGATAAAAATAGTTTGAAACATAATGACCCATGACCAAAATGACCACTAATCGAAATTTCTCGAACATGTGACCTATCCCAATAGTCTTCTCGTTCGCTAAAACTGTTTGATACTAAATTTAGTTCAAATCCTCTGAGCCGTTTTTAAGAAAAAATAGCTTGACACATAATGACCCATGACCAAAATGGCCCATTAATTGAATTTTCTCGAGCATGTGACTTATCCCAACAGTCTTGTCGTGCTCAAAAAACCATAGGATGCAAAATTTAGTGTAAATAGTCTGAGCCGTTTTTAAGCTAAAATAACTTGACCCATAATGACCCATGACCAAAATGACCCACTAATTGAATTTTCTCGAACATGTGACCTTGCCCAACAGTCTGCTCGTGCCCGAAAACCATAAGATGCAAAATTTATTGTAAATAGTCTGATCCGCTTTTTAGATAAATTAGCTTGACCCACAATGACCCAAAAATGACCCACTAATCGAATTTTCTCGGACATGTAACTTTGCTCAATGATTTTCTCGTGCTCGAAACTCGTATGATACAAAATTTAATCAAAATCGTTAGAGCCGTTTTTTAGATAAAATTAACTTGACCTGCGTTGACCCCAAAATGACCCACTAATCGAAATTTCTCTCGAAAATGTGTCCAATCCCAATAGTCTTCTCGTGCCTGAAAATGGTCAGATACAAAATTTAGTTAAAATCGTTTGAATCGTTTTTTAGATACAATTAGCTTGACCATGACCCAAAATGACTCACTAATCGAATTTTCTGGAACATGTGACCTAACCCAATGGTTTTCTGTTGCCCCAAAGCGGTAGAATACAAAATTTCGTCAAAATCGTTAGAGCCGTTTTTAAGATAAAATTTGCATATATATATATATATATATATATATATATATATATATATATATATATATTTACAGTGTACCATTACACTGTAAAAACAAACAAACTCGGAAACGTTACTCTATCTGGTGCGGGGCAGCAATGTGGCCCATCGGTTCTGTTATGTTTCCGCATATTTCGGTCAGATATTCGTAAAAGTTTCCGCATATTTCGGTTAGATATTCAGAAATGTTTCTGTATATTTTGGAAACATTTACGTGCATTTCGGAAACGTTTCTTTATATTTAAGTCAGATATTCAGTAACGATTCTGCATATATCGGAAATGTTTTTGTATACTTTGGAAAGGTTTCTGCATATATCGGAAATGTTTTTGTATACATAGGAAAGGTTTCTGCATACATCGGAAATGTTTTTGTATACATCGGAAATGTTTCTGTGTGTTTTGGAAATGTTTCTGTGTATTTCTGTTTTATAATTTCTTTTATTTGAGAGAACAATATGCTTTAAAAAAAAATAATAATAATATTATCAGACTCTATTTTATTGCATATTAATATTACATTTGCAGTTAATCTTTTGTTGTATACACAAAGTTAAATAATTCGTTCGATAGTTTCTTTATACTCTTGTTCCATGAATCTATAATAAATATTAGATATTTGATTGATGAATAATAATGTAGTACTAGTATTAATGAAGTACAGATAGCACCGTATATACGTCTTTAACATCTTTTCGTTTTGAGATCGGTTCCGTTTCATAACTTTTCTAATGATGAAATGTATCGTTTATATGACAGAACAAATTCCTAATTTCACTTATACTATACGTTTTTCACTCAGTTTTTATGAATCAGATATTTGTAAATAAATAACGTTGAAAATTTGATTCATAGATGTATAAATAATTCTTTTTTTAAATGCAGCCTCATGAGTTCCATCCTCTAAATAGATACACAATGAAAATATTTAATTTCCCCTATACTTATAAATAGATAGATTTTAGCAATACCTTTCAACATTTTTTTTTAATCTTGTTATACTATTCGAAAATATTTTATATCTGTGGTAATTATTTTATTTTCACGAATTGTATACTTATAAATAGTTATATTGATAAAAATGTTTTGTCTATTTGTAAATATTTTTAATATAGTGTTTTACAACTATCATGCTTCTAAATATATTCATTTAAAGGATATTATTTTATTCGTATAACTTGAGAAGTGCTGAGATAACCTGAGAAAATAAATATATTTTTATAAGTATACAGTTCATAAAATAAAATAATTATTTACAGATACGAAATTTTTGACATAATATCTCTACTTACAAGATTAAAAAATATATTTATTTAAAGGTATTAAAAATAATACATCTATTTTGGAAAATAAAGCATTTTCATAATGCATATGTATCTGTTTACAGCATGGAGTTCACGAGACCGGATTTTAAAAAAGAATTATTTCTAGATTTATAAATCAAATTTTCAATTATATTTCTTTATCTGATTCATAAAAAATGAAGGAAAAACGTATAGTATAAGTGAAATTAGGAATTTGTTCTGTCATATAAAGGATACATTTCATCATTAGAAAAGTTATGAAACGGAACCGATCTCAAAACGAAAAGATGTTAAAGACGTACATACCGTGCTATCTGTACTTCATTAATACTAGTACTACATTATTATTCATCATCAAATATCTAATATTTATAATAGATTCATAAAACAAGAGTATAAAGAAACTATCGAACGAGTTATTTAACTTTGTGTATACAACAAAAGATTAACTGCAAATGTAATATTAATATGTAATAAAATAGAATCTGATAATATCAATTTTTTTAAAGCATATTGTTCTCTCAAATAAAAGAAATTATAAAACAGAATACTTACAGCTCATATAAATACGTTGCATCTGCATCTGTTTTAACCTGTCTTTCCTCTCAAGAACAATAGAAATCACGTGATAATGACATGTGCAATAGGTCGGAGTAGATGAGCATGCGCAAATATTACTCCATTTCAAATTCCATTTTTAAACTTTACACGGAATCAGTGTAACATTTCCGAATTTTTCAGTAATTTCAGTAATTTTCAACATTTTACACTACCTATTCGAAAACATTTCCGCTATGGAATGTAACGTTTCTGACTTCTTCAGAGTAATTCACCGCTTTGAATATTTTTCCGAAAATACGTGTAACGATTCCGAAATAACAAGTAATTGAGGAGAACACAAAGTTTGCTATAAATTTCCGGAAACCTTTCCGCCTTGTGCCGAAACGCTAAGCCCTTTTTGGGGGTTTCGTTCATTTCACGAAATCCTATTACTCCCGCTCCGTTGTCTGTCAGAAACTATGTAACTTACAGAGTTGAAACTTTGCGTATATATAGCTGAATACCAGCTATGAAGCTCAAAATATTAAAAATTGAAAAATCCTATTATTTTAATAAATAGAGATAAAAAACCAAAATTCTAACAGCCTTTTCCTATTAAATTTAAACATGTTTCGCTATAGCATAGTTGCCAAAAATTAAAAATCCACAATGAAATTCTTTCTACAGTCTATCGAACGATTTCTACGTGAAAAAGGAAAATGAAATAAAAAGTTTCCCCAATTGAAAAAAAGATAAATATGAAATAAAATTGATTGACGTCATAGTGGTAATAAAACGGAAAATTTCTAAGATTTCTCAATAATACAAGGAGTATGAGTATGTTTGTGTACACAAAGCAGATTAATATCACGTTATTAGAGAATTAAAAAGAAAATCTGACGTCATATTGGAAGTTTAACGAATTTTTCAAATGTTTGAGAATAATATACAAAGCGAGTATGAATATGATTATTAGAGAATAGTAAATATATGAGTTTGAGAAACATATTCAATCGTAATAAACATCCAAATATGGAAAAATTTGCATATTTTAACATTTTGAAGGTGTACAACATGTTTAAACTTGAAATTATTTTTTTAAATATCGCATTTAGTCCGCATGACAGATACTTAAACAACATGACTTGACTTTTTTAGGTGCGTTCGTAATTATATAAATACGTAGCACCTATTGTCGTCGTCTGGTCCGTCCGTCTGTCCGTCCGTCCGCATATAACAACGCAAAAACTACCCAACCGAATGTTTTGAAATTTAAGATACATTATCTTTGCAGAATTTTGTCGAGACATTTCAAATTTTTTAAAAATCGAATCAAACTTTAGAAAATATTAATAAAAACATTTATTAAGAAATTTGATTTTTTTTAAAAAATCGGTGCTTTATTTTTATAGGAGCTTTCGAAGTTTAATCGTCAAGCGACCGAGATACTTATTTTATTACAGAAATTAATCTGCAGACGATATAATACATTTCACAGAATTGAAAATCATCAAGATCTAAATATTTATATAACTAGCTATAGTACGAACGCACCTCGTTTGTAACGTTTGACGTACAATTTCCAACTTGTTTTTTTTTTTTTTTGTTGTTGTTGTTAAATGAAATTTATTTGGATTTATTAAAGAAAGGATAAAGTGTTTTGAAAGGAATATTAAACGAAACCCTTTGAGCTATCATCGATCACACTTATTCACTTGTTACTCAATACTTTTCATCACTCAACTACATATGTTCTAAATGTGTACTCAGACTATTTTTTTTTTTTTTTCTGATCTCAGACCAGTCTAAATACTGAGTTTTCCTGGAAATTACAGTCTGTTTTGGATTGCTATTTTCATAACATTTTCAGTAATAATTATATTTTTATAACAAAAATCGTATCTTTTAGAAAAATAAAAAACCCGTTCTTCTGGCATTTCAACTACTTTTTCATCACCCCTCCCCTTTCGTATATAAGTACTTTTTTGTCTTAATTTTGCATTGTTTATCTTCTTTATTTATCTTCTTTATGAATTTATTTGCTTATTTATTTTAAGTATTATTTATAGTTTAGTATTCTATAATTGTATTGTGTTTATTTTTGTGTTGCTATTATGTTTACTGCTCAATTTAACAGATTTACTAAACTCAGACGTAAGCGTGTAAAATTTCTTAACCACTTAAATATTACATATTACTAATAGTTTGAATCCCTAAATTATAAAAATGCCGTTATCTAAATAAATTTTGACAAATTGAAATGATAATCAATATGAAATGACGATTTAGAAAATTTATTTTATTAAAAAAGAAAACGAAACTCTTACATATTCTGTATACATTCAAATGCCATATTTACATTGACATATTCTGAGCGAAACCACTAAGATATTCCGTACCCTGTCATTAAGTTTGCTTACATAATGTGTTTCAATAGAAAAATCAAATGGTAACAGCAATGTTTATTTAAGACTTTTGATTTTTGTAAGAAGAGATTTTTTGCCGATTATTTTGCTCTCTAATGTAGATTTTTAACCATTGGGAAAATGATTGTTGTTTTCGGTCGAGAATAGACCTCTTGGCGTCGTCACTTTATTTTTTTAAGCGTTTTTAACGAAATTCTGTAACTTTAGAAGAATTTTTCTTTGAATAAGCAATAGAAATGCATAAAATCGTTACAAAAATGTTAAAGTTATAAAAAGGATAGATGCAAACTATCAGATATTAAAAAAAGCCGAATTCAAAAATTGACGTCGGATGAGAATTCGTCTTATAAAGCAACAACGTGGTCTTCAACTTTAATTTCCTCGAAATACCTTTAGCTCAGACATCAATCTAAACAAGAGTTAAAGTTATTGTAGGAAGGACCCGACAAAATATTAAGGTATATATTAAGGATAAGGTATAGTATAGTAATTGAAAATGTGTTTCAATAACTGCGGCGATGTTCAAACGAATATTTTTGCGAGGACAGAGAATGCCAGAATCTCTTCAACTATAGTAATGGAAAATACGTTTATTTCGGTTCCGATGAATATTTTTGAATAATTAATATTTTTAATTAATTTGAATTATTTTAAAAGATTTTGGAACATTTTTCCAATGATTGTTGTAATTTGTTAAATTACAATTTGTTGTTGTTGTTGTTGTTGTTGTTGTTGTTGCCTACTATGTATTGTATACGTCTGTTTTGACTATCTATCTTGATGATCGAAATATGAAATTGAGAACCAAAATTTAACGTTGTTATTTTTATAACGTTGTTTAAAATTGACGTAATTATAAAAACGTAATTATAATTATTACTCATAATAATTCAAGAGTTTTCGCAATAAAATTTTATAATGTACAAGCTGGAAATTGTACGTCAAACGTGACAAATGAGGTGCGTTCGTACTGTAGCTAGCTATATAAATATTTAGATCTTGATGATTTTTAATTCTGTGAAATGAATGATATCGTCTGGCAGATTAATTTCTGTAATAGAATAAGTATCTCGGTCGCTTGACGATTAAACTTCGGAAGCTCCTATAACAAGAAAGCACCGATTAAAAAAAAAAAAAAAATCAAATTTCTTAATAAATATTTTTATTAATATCTCCTAAAGTTTTGATTCGATTTCAATAAAATTTGAAATGTCTCGACAAAATTCTGCAAAGATAATATATCTTAAATTTCAAACCATTCGGTTGGGTAGTTTTTGCGTTGTTATATGCGGACGGACGGACAGACAGACAGACAGACGGACGGACCAAGCAACGACAACAGGTGCTACGTATTTATATAATTACGAACGCACCTAAAAATGGGTTAAAATTTTAGCTATTGTTGATACTCAGTTTTTGACTATATGTGCAAATATTATTCATATTCTACTTTGTAAATTATGAAAAGTTTTTTCAAATAAATGTACTTTCAGAATGTGTCTCTTATTACCCCGTTCTTTCCTGTTCCAAGAATTGTATTAGTATTTACCTTTCTGTAACTCAAAAACAAATTTTATTATTATTATTTTCTTGTAGCACACAGGCTATCAAAGCCTGAGAACTAATGTGCCCGCCGGTTCTGTATGTATGTATGTAATATACGTATGTATGTAATGTACGTATGTACGTAACGCGATAACTCTTGACAGACATAACCGTTTTGCTTAAAATTTTGTTTATAGGTTCATTGTGATAAGGCGCTTCCCTCATTTATTTTGGGGGTTCATTGGTTAAGTATAAAGAGGGGAACGGGGGCTACCCCCCCCCCCCCTACTTTAGATAAATGGGTTTTTCATGCAGAAATATCCGATTTTCTTCAAATTTTGTATATAGGTTCATTGTGATAAAGCGCTTTCCTGATTAGATTTGGGGGTTCATTGGTTAAGCATAAAGGGGGATACGGGGGGCTAATACCTCCCGTAATATATATAAATGGGTTTTTCATGCAGAATTATCCGATTTTCTTCAAATTTTGTAAATATGTTCATTGTAATAAGGCGCTTCCCTGATTAGTTTTGGGGGTTCATTGGTTAAGTATAAAGAAGGATACGGGGGGACTAATCCCCCCGTAATTTATATAAATGGGTTTTTCATGCAGAATTATCCGATTTTCTTCAAATTTTGTAAATATGTTCATTGTAATAAGGCGCTTCTCTGATTAGCTATGGTATTTCAATGGTTAATTATACAGGTGGGGAACGGGGGGATTATCCCCCCCCCCTTAATATATTGTCCATTTCTTTATTTTTCGAGGGGCTTATTTCAAATTCTTTGAAATAAGAGGATAATATACAATTAGTGTAAATAGCCTGTGAGCTCAACGCCCTCAGTTTAACAGGGCAGTTTTCTTTTTATTTTTAATTTGATAAGCTGTGTTAAAAACGCGTTTCTTTAAATGTTTCTTGTGTTAAGGTGGTTGGTTCTCAAATGACCTGCTCAACAACGCGAAACTTTCTGACGCATTTGGTGGTTCATTTTTAAACGCAAAAGCATAAAATTGGCAGGCCTGACTATTGAAGCGATTTCGAATCGAAAATGAAATTTCTATTTTTTTCATAAATATATTACTTATCGAGTTATAAGCGATTCGTGTCAGGTGACGACACGATTTCCCTCTTTTCGCTCTATTGCCTCGGGAACTAGGTTCAAAACGCCGATTTTCACCGTATTTTCTAAAAGATATCTGCTTTTACCAAAAAATGGAAAACGTCTTTCGATGATATGGTTCCTGAATAAGAACACCTGCCAATTTCATCCGTTTTCGAACAAAAATGAATTAAAAATTGTGTCAGAAAGTTAGCTCCTTTGGATTCGAGAACAGTCTTAAGGCTTCCCGTTCACTCACGCGAAAACACCCGCTCGATAATGTTAATCCTATGGGACAGTTATTTTTTAATATCTCGTTTGCATTTCAATAGTTTTAAGCGTTTTTTTTTTTTTTTTTTTTTGCATTGGATAGTTGAGATAAATCTCTACAACCGCCGTTTTTTACTTTACGATTTTGTTTCCAGGGTTTTTTTTTTTAAGAGGATACTTTCACTTTCGGTACCGGTTTCGATAGTAAAAATCCCCCCATTAAAAAAAAAAAAAAAAAAAAAAAAAAAAAAAAACCTGCAAACAAAATCGAAAAAGCAAAAACCGCGGTTGTAGAGATTGATCTTAGCTATCAATTCAATAAATAAATGAATAAATAAATAAATAAATAAAATAAAATTAAAATTAAAATTAAAATTAAAATTAAAATAAATCGTTTAAAAATACTGAAATGCAAACGAGATATTATAAAATAACTGTCCCACAGGATTAACATTAGCGAGCGGGTGTTATCGTGTGAGTCAACGGTAGACTCAACACCAGCAGTCTAACATAGTCTTTATATTATTAATGCTTAAAGACCAGTCTCTTATTACCCGACATGAAGTAACAAAACAAAAAAGATTTCGGTAAAATAGATTTTTTTTTTTTTTTTGGGGGGGGGGGGTTTGTAAAAGCTTTAATTGCAGGTGTGGGATATGAAGTATTTTTTGCAAGACCCCTATTCTCACTACAAAAAAAAAAAAAAAAAAAAAAAAAAAAAAAAAAAAAAAAAAAATCGCCTCTGTTATTATTACACCTTCCCCTAGTTATTAAAATATGAAAAACTTCAATTAATAAGTAACTTTATTTAGATATTTGTACATAAGTAATATTATTTTAAACATATTTTCTCATTTTGTCGATGCTTCCGATAACTAATTGTGAAACTGACTCGAATAAAGTTTTTGGATAAAAAGAGATAAATTATTAACTCATTTAATCGGTTAAAATGTATCAATTTTCCTTTTCCCCCATTCAAGACAACGATTTAATTTGTTAAAGATTTCAAGTTATCTTGAACCTAAAGCTTAGTGTAAATAACAACAGGTGTGCATTAAAAGAAAAACTGCATAAAATGAAAACAAAACTAAGTTTAGGATCTCGCCAAAAAGATCGATAAAAGAGCGAAGTTGGAAGGAATAAATGTTGTCCGTTATAAACTGCGACATCTATTGAGCTCTTGTGGAAACATATATAGATTTCATTCTTTTTTTTTCTGTATACCTTGTTTTTCGCATGATTGAGCACATAATCTGTAAGAAGAAAGAGAGAGAGAAAAAAAACTTGAATTGTATTAAAATTGATGATATATATAGGTTGTGTAGTTTTGTTGTAACATTAAAAGATAATATTAGAAATAGAAGTGACTCTTTGTTGAAAATATTTCCGGTCTAAGAGATCTTTCTTGTAAAATGTGAATTATCATGCTGATCTAGATCGAAGACCTGTTTTATTGGCGGGGCAAGCAGGTCATCCACCTACGTTTTTTCGGAGCATAAAAGAGTATAACTTTTTTTTTAAAACGAAGTATACCTTATTTTATAGAATGTTTATTTCATAAAATACAAAGATTAAAATGCTTGTGTACGTTTAAATAATAATAGCAAATGTGCAAGCAAATAATAATAATAATAATAATAATAAATCTCGTATAAGGTAAGGTGAAAAAAGAGGATGTACAAGAAATATTAAATAAACATTCATCCAAATATGTTTTATTGGCGGGGAAAACAGGTCATCTACCTACGTTTTTTCGGAGCATAAAAGAGTATCACTTTTTTTTAAACGAAGTATACCTTATTTTATAGAATGTTTATTTAATAAAATACAAATATTAAAATGCTTGTGTGTGTTTAAATAATAATAACAAATGTGCAAGCAAATAATAATAATAATAATAATAATAATAATAATAATAAATCTCGTATAAGGGAAGGTGAAAAAAGAGGATGCACAAGAATTATTAAATAAACATTCAACTAAATATGTTTTATTGGCGGGGCAAGCAGGTCATCTACCTACGTTTTTTCGGAGCATAAAAGAGTATTACTTTTTTTTAAACGAAGTATACCTTATTTTATAGAATGTTTATTTAATAAAATACAAATATTAAAATGCTTGTGTGTGTTTAAATAATATTAACAAATGTGCAACCAAATAATAATAATAATAATAATAATAAATCTCGTATAAGGGAAGGTGAAAAAAGAAGATGTACAAGAAATATTAAATAAACATTTAACCAAATATGTTTCATTGGTGGGACAAGCAGGACGAAGTATACCTTATTTTATAGAATGTTTATTTAATAAAATACAAAGATTAAAATGCTTGTGTACGTTTAAATAATAATAACAAATGTTCCAGCAAATAATAATAATAATAATAATAATAAATCTCGTATAAGGGAAGGTGAAAAAAGAGGATGCACAAGAATTATTAAATAAACATTCAACTAAATATGTTTTATTGGCGGGGCAAGCAGGTCATCTACCTACGTTTTTTCGAAGCATAAAAGAGTATCACTTGTTTTTAAACGAAGTATACCTTATTTTATAGAATGTTTATTTAATAAAATACAAAGATTAAAATGCTTGTGTGCGTTTAAATGATAATAACAAATGTGCAAGCAAATAATAATAATAATAATAATAATAATAATAATAATAATAATAATAATAATAATAATAATAATAATCGTATAAGGGAAGGTGAAAAAAGAAGATGCACAAGAATTATTAAATAAACATTCAACTAAATATGTTTTATTGGCGGGGCAAGCAGGTCATCTACCTACGTTTTTTCGAAGCATAAAAGAGTATCACTTGTTTTTAAACGAAGTATACCTTATTTTATAGAATGTTTATTTAATAAAATACAAATATTAAAATGCTTGTGTGTGTTTAAATAATATTAACAAATGTGCAACCAAATAATAATAATAATAATAATAATAATAATAATAAATCTCGTATAAGGGAAGGTGAAAAAAGAAGATGTACAAGAAATATTAAATAAACATTTAACCAAATATGTTTTATTGGTGGGACAAGCAGGACGAAGCATACCTTATTTTATAGAATGTTTATTTAATAAAATACAAAGATTAAAATGCTTGTGTACGTTTAAATAATAATAACAAATATTCAAGCAAATAATAATAATAATAATAATAATAAATCTCGTATAAGGGAAGGTGAAAAAAGAGGATGCACAAGAATTATTAAATAAACATTCAACTAAATATGTTTTATTGGCGGGGCAAGCAGGTCATCTACCTACGTTTATTTCGAAGCATAAAAGAGTATCACTTGTTTTTAAACGAAGTATACCTTATTTTATAGAATGTTTATTTAATAAAATACAAAGATTAAAATGCTTGTGTGTGTTTAAATAATATTAACAAATGTGCAAGCAAATAATAATAATAATAATAATAATAATAATAATAATAATAATAATAATAATAATAATAATCGTATAAGGGAAGGTGAAAAAAGAAGATGCACAAGAATTATTAAATAAACATTCAACTAAATATGTTTTATTGGCGGGGCAAGCAGGTCATCTACCTACGTTTTTTCGAAGCATAAAAGAGTATCACTTGTTTTTAAACGAAGTATACCTTATTTTATAGAATGTTTATTTAATAAAATACAAAGATTAAAATGCTTGTGTGCGTTTAAATAATATTAACAAATGTGCAAGCAAATAATAATAATAATAATAATAATAATAATAATAATAATCGTATAAGGGAAGGTGAAAAAAGAAGATGCACAAGAATTATTAAATAAACATTCAACTAAATATGTTTTATTGTCGGGGCAAGCAGGTCATCTACCTACGTTTTTTCGAAGCATAAAAGAGTATCACTTGTTTTTAAACGAAGTATACCTTATTTTATAGAATGTTTATTTAATAAAATACAAAGATTAAAATGCTTGTGTGTGTTTAAATAATATTAACAAATGTGCAAGCAAATAATAATAATAATAATAATAATAATAATAATAATAATAGTAATCGTATAAGGGAAGGTGAAAAAAGAAGATGCACAAGAATTATTAAATAAACATTCAACTAAATATGTTTTATTGGCGGGGCAAACAGGTCATCTACCTACGTTTTTTCGAAGCATAAAAGAGTATCACTTGTTTTTAAACGAAGTATACCTTATTTTATAGAATGTTTATTTAATAAAATACAAATATTAAAATGCTTGTGTGTGTTTAAATAATAATAACAAATGTGCAAGCAAATAATAATAATGATAATAATAATAATAATAATAATAATAATAATAATAATAATAATAATAATAATAATAAATCTCGTATAAGGGAAGGTGAAAAAAGAAGATGCACAAGAATTATTAAATAAACATTCAACTAAATATGTTTTATTGGTGGGGCAAGCAGGTCATCTACCTACGTTTTTTCGGAGCATAAAAGAGTATCACTTCTTTTTAAACGAAGTATACCTTATTTTATAGAATGTTTATTTAATAAAATACAAAGATTAAAATGCTTGTGTGCGTTTAAATGATAATAACAAATATGCAAGCAAATAATATAATAATAATAAATCTCGTATAAGGGAAGGTGAAAAAAGAAGATGTACAAGAAATATTAAATAAACATTTAACCAAATATGTTTTATTGGTGGGACAAGCAGGACGAAGTATACCTTATTTTATAGAATGTTTATTTAATAAAATACAAAGATTAAAATGCTTGTGTACGTTTAAATAATAATAACAAATGTTCAAGCAAATAATAATAATAATAATAATAATAAATCTCGTATAAGGGAAGATGAAAAAAGAGGATGCACAAGAATTATTAAATAAACATTCAACTAAATATGTTTTATTGGTGGGGCAAGCAGGTCATCTACCTACGTTTTTTCGGAGCATAAAAGAGTATCACTTCTTTTTAAACGAAGTATACCTTATTTTATAGAATGTTTATTTAATAAAATACAAAGATTAAAATGCTTGTGTGCGTTTAAATGATAATAACAAATATGCAAGCAAATAATATAATAATAATAAATCTCGTATAAGGGAAAGTGAAAAAAGAAGATGTACAAGAAATATTAAATAAACATTTAACCAAATATGTTTTATTGGTGGGACAAGCAGGACGAAGTATACCTTATTTTATAGAATGTTTATTTAATAAAATACAAAGATTAAAATGCTTGTGTACGTTTAAATAATAATAACAAATGTTCAAGCAAATAATAATAATAATAATAATAATAATAAATCTCGTATAAGGGAAGATGAAAAAAGAGGATGCACAAATTATTAAATAAACATTCAACTAAATATGTTTTATTGGCGGGGCAAGCAGGTCATCTACCTACGTTTTTTCGGAGCATAAAAGAGTATCACTTGTTTTTAAACGAAGTATACCTTATTTTATAGAATGTTTATTTAATAAAATACAAAGATTAAAATGCTTGTGTGCGTTTAAATGATAATAACAAATATGCAAGCAAATAATATAATAATAATAAATCTCGTATAAGGGAAGGTGAAAAAAGAAGATGTACAAGAAATATTAAATAAACATTTAACCAAATATGTTTTATTGGTGGGACAAGCAGGACGAAGTATACCTTATTTTATAGAATGTTTATTTAATAAAATACAAAGATTAAAATGCTTGTGTACGTTTAAATAATAATAACAAATGTTCAAGCAAATAATAATAATAATAATAATAATAAATCTCGTATAAGGGAAGATGAAAAAAGAGGATGCACAAGAATTATTAAATAAACATTCAACTAAATATGTTTTATTGGCGGGGCAAGCAGGTCATCTACCTACGTTTTTTCGGAGCATAAAAGAGTATCACTTGTTTTTAAACGAAGTATACCTTATTTTATAGAATGTTTATTTAATAAAATACAAATATTAAAATGCTTGTGTGTGTTTAAATAATGATAACAAATGTGCAAGCAAATAATAATAATAATAATAATAATAATAATAATAATAAATCTCGTATAAGGGAAGGTGAAAAAAGAAGATGTACAAGAAATATTAAATAAACATTTAACCAAATATGTTTCATTGGTGGGACAAGCAGGACGAAGTATACCTTATTTTATAGAATGTTTATTTAATAAAATACAAAGATTAAAATGCTTGTGTACGTTTAAATAATAATAACAAATGTTCCAGCAAATAATAATAATAATAATAATAATAAATCTCGTATAAGGGAAGGTGAAAAAAGAGGATGCACAAGAATTATTAAATAAACATTCAACTAAATATGTTTTATTGGCGGGGCAAGCAGGTCATCTACCTACGTTTTTTCGAAGCATAAAAGAGTATCACTTGTTTTTAAACGAAGTATACCTTATTTTATAGAATGTTTATTTAATAAAATACAAAGATTAAAATGCTTGTGTGCGTTTAAATGATAATAACAAATGTGCAAGCAAATAATAATAATAATAATAATAATAATAATAATAATAATAATAATAATAATAATAATAATAATAATAATCGTATAAGGGAAGGTGAAAAAAGAAGATGCACAAGAATTATTAAATAAACATTCAACTAAATATGTTTTATTGGCGGGGCAAGCAGGTCATCTACCTACGTTTTTTCGAAGCATAAAAGAGTATCACTTGTTTTTAAACGAAGTATACCTTATTTTATAGAATGTTTATTTAATAAAATACAAATATTAAAATGCTTGTGTGTGTTTAAATAATATTAACAAATGTGCAACCAAATAATAATAATAATAATAATAAATCTCGTATAAGGGAAGGTGAAAAAAGAAGATGTACAAGAAATATTAAATAAACATTTAACCAAATATGTTTTATTGGTGGGACAAGCAGGACGAAGTATACCTTATTTTATAGAATGTTTATTTAATAAAATACAAAGATTAAAATGCTTGTGTACGTTTAAATAATAATAACAAATGTTCAAGCAAATAATAATAATAATAATAATAATAAATCTCGTATAAGGGAAGGTGAAAAAAGAGGATGCACAAGAATTATTAAATAAACATTCAACTAAATATGTTTTATTGGCGGGGCAAGCAGGTCATCTACCTACGTTTTTTTCGAAGCATAAAAGAGTATCACTTGTTTTTAAACGAAGTATACCTTATTTTATAGAATGTTTATTTAATAAAATACAAATATTAAAATGCTTGTGTGTGTTTAAATAATAATAACAAATGTGCAAGCAAATAATAATAATGATAATAATAATAATAATAATAATAATAATAATAATAATAATAATAATAATAATAATAATAATAAATCTCGTATAAGGGAAGGTGAAAAAAGAAGATGCACAAGAATTATTAAATAAACATTCAACTAAATATGTTTTATTGGTGGGGCAAGCAGGTCATCTACCTACGTTTTTTCGGAGCATAAAAGAGTATCACTTCTTTTTAAACGAAGTATACCTTATTTTATAGAATGTTTATTTAATAAGATACAAAGATTAAAATGCTTGTGTGCGTTTAAATGATAATAACAAATATGCAAGCAAATAATATAATAATAATAAATCTCGTATAAGGGAAGGTGAAAAAAGAAGATGTACAAGAAATATTAAATAAACATTTAACCAAATATGTTTTATTGGTGGGACAAGCAGGACGAAGTATACCTTATTTTATAGAATGTTTATTTAATAAAATACAAAGATTAAAATGCTTGTGTACGTTTAAATAATAATAACAAATGTTCAAGCAAATAATAATAATAATAATAATAATAAATCTCGTATAAGGGAAGATGAAAAAAGAGGATGCACAAGAATTATTAAATAAACATTCAACTAAATATGTTTTATTGGTGGGGCAAGCAGGTCATCTACCTACGTTTTTTCGGAGCATAAAAGAGTATCACTTCTTTTTAAACGAAGTATACCTTATTTTATAGAATGTTTATTTAATAAAATACAAAGATTAAAATGCTTGTGTGCGTTTAAATGATAATAACAAATATGCAAGCAAATAATATAATAATAATAAATCTCGTATAAGGGAAGGTGAAAAAAGAAGATGTACAAGAAATATTAAATAAACATTTAACCAAATATGTTTTATTGGTGGGACAAGCAGGACGAAGTATACCTTATTTTATAGAATGTTTATTTAATAAAATACAAAGATTAAAATGCTTGTGTACGTTTAAATAATAATAACAAATGTTCAAGCAAATAATAATAATAATAATAATAATAATAAATCTCGTATAAGGGAAGATGAAAAAAGAGGATGCACAAGAATTATTAAATAAACATTCAACTAAATATGTTTTATTGGCGGGGCAAGCAGGTCATCTACCTACGTTTTTTCGGAGCATAAAAGAGTATCACTTGTTTTTAAACGAAGTATACCTTATTTTATAGAATGTTTATTTAATAAAATACAAAGATTAAAATGCTTGTGTGCGTTTAAATGATAATAACAAATATGCAAGCAAATAATATAATAATAATAAATCTCGTATAAGGGAAGGTGAAAAAAGAAGATGTACAAGAAATATTAAATAAACATTTAACCAAATATGTTTTATTGGTGGGACAAGCAGGACGAAGTATACCTTATTTTATAGAATGTTTATTTAATAAAATACAAAGATTAAAATGCTTGTGTACGTTTAAATAATAATAACAAATGTTCAAGCAAATAATAATAATAATAATAATAATAAATCTCGTATAAGGGAAGATGAAAAAAGAGGATGCACAAGAATTATTAAATAAACATTCAACTAAATATGTTTTATTGGCGGGGCAAGCAGGTCATCTACCTACGTTTTTTCGGAGCATAAAAGAGTATCACTTGTTTTTAAACGAAGTATACCTTATTTTATAGAATGTTTATTTAATAAAATACAAATATTAAAATGCTTGTGTGTGTTTAAATAATGATAACAAATGTGCAAGCAAATAATAATAATAATAATAATAATAATAATAATAATAATAATAATAAATCTCGTATAAGGGAAGGTGAAAAAAGAAGATGCACAAGAATTATTAAATAAACATTCAACCAAATATGTTTTATTGGTGGGGCAAGCAGGTCATCTACCTACGTTTTTTCGGAGCATAAAAGAGTATCACTTTTTTTTTAAACGAAGTATACCTTATTTTATAGAATGTTTATTTAATAAAATACAAAGATTAAAATGCTTGTGTGCGTTTAAATGATAATAACAAATATGCAAGCAAATAATATAATAATAATAAATCTCGTATAAGGGCAGGTGAAAAAAGAGGATGCACAAGAATTTTATATTTATATTTATATTCATATTTAAAATTTTCATGGAATTCGAATGTTACTTTTTAATTTTTTTTTTCGATAATATTAATGTAAAATAATCATAATTGTGTGAGTAATAAAACCAGAGGTGGTCATAAAGGCGGGGGAAACGCATCCAGTTCCTAATGTATATAGGGGATTCGCAAAGAGACACCTAAAAAATATATAAATAAATAAAAAATAGATAAAAATAAATAAATAAATAAACTTATTTTGGTTTTGAGAACGAGAATACCTAACAGACCGGCTAGCCCATGAGGTTTACAGCCTGGCATAACCCTTAAGCCCGGTAGGAGGATCCCTTATTTTATTATTTTTAAAATTTGAAAATATTTATAAAAGTTGGAAAAATATGAGGTATATCTAAATATATACAAAGCCAAATGTCATCAAATTTTAATGTGGACAAGCTATAAGAATGAAGAATTACAGATTAATAATCAATCAATAATTTTGGCTTTGAGGAGTCATCTTGGAAGTTTTTTTTTTTTTGGTGGTGTGTGTGTGTGGGGGGGGGGGGGGGATTCTGCATAGTCCCAAAACTCTTTCTTGCATCCCGGTTCTTTTAAGAAGAACGCCAGTCCTGATAAAGCAGCAAAGAGCTTATTTAACAATGATGCAAAAAGATAATGAGCAAAAAAACTGAAATATTAAATGGGGACTAAGAATTTTTATGCTTTATGAGATCTCCCCCCTGTCTCCAAAATTCATCACAACTTGCTTTAATGACAGTGTTTTTTTTTTTTTTTTTTTTTTTTTTTGGAAAAAGAAAAACTAGTCGGATGTGCGCCAATCTCAAAACTTTCTTCTATCTCATACATGGTTAATATTTCACAAAGCGCAATTTTTTAAATTATGCATTTTAAAACCCAAAAATGCAGCATAGCAGCGCCACCTGTTATATTATTTACACGAAAAACTAATCAGCACAAACTTATGATAAGGTCTAAAAAATATGAAGTTTGATGAAATTAAGTGCAACTTGAGGTAAGACTATTGCTAAAATCGTGTAAATCCTGAAAAATGCACCATAGCATCGTCACCTGTAGGGAGATTTATACCAAAACCTAATAAGCATTGACTAACTCAACATCTGACTGAATCAGAAATCAGACGTTTGATGAAAATCCGTGCATTAGTTCTGGAGATATAGCTATTTTCAAAATCGTGAATAATGCAGCATAGCAGCGCCACCTGTCGGGCGGTATGCACCAAAACCTAATCAGAAACAACTTACGTCAACGTCTAACTGAATCTGAAGTTTGATGAAAATCCGTGCATTAGTTCCGGGGATATATCTATCTTGAAAATCGTGAATAATGCAGCATAGCAGCGCCACCTGTTGGGTGATATGCACCAAAACCTAATCAGAAACAACTTATGTCAACGTCTAACTGAATCTGAAGTTTGACGAAAATCCGTACATTAGTTCTTGAGATAGAGCTATTGCTGAAATCGTGAAAAATGCAGCATAGCAGCGTCACCTGTTGGGTGATTTACACCAAGCACTAAGCACGTCATAGTCATGTAACATCTTTCTTGAAAAAAAAAAAAAGAGAGAAAAGGCACGTGGATGTGAAAAGGTTCGTTGCCTCTGGTATATATCATACAGTGTGATCCTTCTTATGGTTACTTTAGAGATATAGTTCTGATTGCAAAAATGTTTCAAATATTCTTCATCATATGACTTTTTTTTTTTTTATTACGAATATCATTTTTTTTTATACGCGTATGTATCTGGCTGCTATAAGTTATATTTAGAGAAACTTTCTCCATGTTCTGACAAGTAAAACTTCTATGACAACTAAAATTGTATTCTTCTACGATAAAAACTTATTATACTTTGAATTATACACTAAAAAATAAAAATAAATGTTAATTACACCGTAAAAATCAGCAAATTCCCCCCCCCCCCCCCAGTGTATGAGTTTTCAGGCACATAAAATGCATTTTCCAATCCCATTTTTAGTGGCAAGAATTTTTTTAGAAATGTCTCTTAAATATAACTTGTAATATCTAACCTTAAAAAAAAAAAAAAAAAAAAAAAAAAAAAAAAACTTTACTTTAAAAATAAAAATAAAACTTTTAAAAAATTATTTTACTTTAAAAATAAAAATAAAACTTTAAAAAAATAACTTCTGACATAAATTGTTTTTGATATGATGAAGAACAACAACATTTGAAACATTTTTTCAATTGAAACCATACTTCTAAAGCTGGCGGTTTAGAAATTGCCTATATTTTAATGATAAGGAGGGGACACTCTGTATATATACATTCACATGCATTACAGGCATCTAACCTGCTCATATAATTAAAATAGCTGATGTTGGTTAAAAAGAAAGAAAAGAAAAGAAAGAAAGATGCAAAAATAAAATCTGAAAAAACTTAAGAAATCACAAAAACTATCACAATTATGATAAGATTTCAAAAGAGAGAAATCTAAGCATAATTCTTTCATCAGAACTTTTTGGTCTTCCGAAGTCATAGAAAAGAAACATCCAATAGTTTAAGTTTCGTTTGATTCGATTTGTCTTTCATTCTTATTGAAAAAAGTGAATAAATAACTTTATAAAATAACAAACAAAAATAATGGACAATGCATAAATCATTCCACATTTTCAAAAAGTTGTCCATAAATTATATTTAGTTGCATTTCTTAAACTACCTTCAGTTATAAACGTATATTGAGTGCAATCTTTTCTCATTAAATGTTAAAATTTCAGTAAAATAAGAAATCATGTTGAATGCTTTCTAATTTATTAATGATGTTAATTAATAGAAAGGCTTGCCAACATTTAAGAAGAAAATTTGAATTTTTGCTATGTTTCAAAGTAGCAACATGTTCTTAACCCTCTAATGCCCATGGTAGCATATATGCTACCACCACTGTTGCCAATTAAGTAAATTTTTTAATTAAGATATTCCACATTCATTCCAGAAATTTAAAATAGCACTGTTTACTCCATTTAATAGTAAACATTCCGTCATTAATAAAGCTAAATTTATTATTGAAATTTTCTGGTATGAATTCAGATTTTCTGATTTACAGAATTTCTAGAATGTATTCTACCATGGGAATTAGTGGGTTAAAAGGTACAGGGTGACTTTTAATTAACCTACAACTTTAAACTGAAATAACTTCTCAGAGCCTCACTAGATGGAGGTACGAATGCGTGCAGTGAGAGAGGGCATAAAAGGAATTTGTTTAGTGTCAGTTCCACGTAATTTGGAAAATGTCTCCCTAAGCGTCATATTCAACTGAAAATCGTATTTTTATTGTTAAAAATTGGTATTTATATGGGTAAAATGAAACACTATTTCTACGGAAGTGGTTTTCACAATTCAGAAACCATCCGAATTCTTCTAGAGCAATGGTAAGAGATTCGCTAAGAAAATTAGCCTCCTTATTCACCGGATATGAATCCATATGATTTCTATCTTTGGGGTCATATGAAAGATTCGGTTTACAAGAAGAAGCCAACAGACCTTATTAGCCTCAAAAGTTCCATAACTGGCTCATTTTCAAGCATAAAAACAGAAACGCTCGATTTTGTTACTGACAACTTTGTGACTAACTTGCGCTATTGTATCACCTATGAAGGTTCTCACTTTGAAAATCTTATCCATTAAATTCCTTTTCCACGTTATTTTCAATAAATAAATATTTGTAGTGCTACCTACAACGACTCAAGGGTTATTTCAGTTAAAAGTTGTAGGTTAATTGAAAGTCACTCTGTATATTTGTCTTGTTTAATTTGGGAGCACAATGTGTTATAAATATTGTTAATTATTTTAAAGCCTAACGCTGTTCAATTTACACTGCATTATATATCTTAAGAATGACTTGATTCTCATAAACTGATTGTTTAAATTCCATTCGAGAACAAATACAATGCACCATAAATATTTTCAATTCTTTCGGAGGTTAGCGCAGTTTATTTTAACACCATGTGCTGTGTCTCTTAAGTCTTAAGAATGTCTTTATTCTCCTAAATTGAATAGGATAAAAGAAAATTGTATAAATTTTTAAGTCCCAACTCAGAAGCGATTTTCGCTCGTTTTATATCTCCCTGTCCCGCTATTTTACGACACTGGACCCGGCAAACAGCAATAGTACATTGTAAGTAAATAAATAAATAAATCTGTCAACCCTTGGCGCCTCTACTTAAAATCTAATATACTTTTAAAAGTTCTGAATTGCATCTAAATAGACTCTTTCATGATATTCCGACTACTAGATTTATTGTTTATCAAAAAAATTGCTGTTAAACGAGCAGCAAAATATGCTGAAAATAAACAAAAGTGCTGTAAAATCGGAAAAACAAAATCGCTGTAAACTTAACAGCAAAAAATTCTGAATATCTACAAAAGTGCCGTAAAATCTAAAAAACAAAACTGCTATAAAATTAGCAGCAAAAAATGCTAAAAATCTACAAAAGTACTGTAAAATCTAAAAAACAAAATTGCTGTAAAGTTAACAGCAAAAAATTCTGAAAATCTACAAAAGTGCTGTAAAATCCGAGAAACAAAATCGCTGCAAAATTAACAGCAAAAAATTCCGAAAATCTACAAAAGTGCTGTAAAGTCTAAAAAACAAAATTACTGTAAAATTAACAGCAAAAAATTCCGAAAATCTACAAAAGTGCTGTAAAATCCGAGAAACAAAATCGCTGCAAAATTAGCAGCAAAAAATTCCGAAAATCTACAAAAGTGCTGTAAAATCTAAAAAACAAAATTACTGTAAAATTAACAGCAAAGAATTCCGAAAATCTACAAAAGTGCTGTAAAATCCGAGAAACAAAATCGCTGCAAAATTAACAGCAAAAAATTCCGAAAATCTACAAAAGTGCTGTAAAATCTAAAAAACAAAATTACTGTAAAATTAACAGCAAAGAATTCCGAAAATCTACAAAAGTGCTGTAAAATCCGAGAAACAAAATCGCTGCAAAATTAAAAGCAAAAAAAATTCCAAAAATCTACAAAAGTGCTGTAAAATCTAAAAAAACAAAATTACTGTAAAATTAACAGCAAAAAATGCTGAAAATCTACAAAAGTATTGTAAAATCTTAAAAAAAAAAAAAAAAAAAAAATGCTGTAGTTTTATAGCAAAATATGCTGGCACCCATATTGAAAGCATTTTTTTGCTATAAAATTAGTTTTTTTTTTTTTTTTTTTTTTTTTTTTTTACAGTGTGTACAGTGTGTATGTGCCACGAAAGTATAACTATGTATTCAAACGTGCCGTGAGTTAAAAACGTCTAGGATACTGTTCAATAAGAAATATAAGAAAGTTCCTGACCGCTACTAATTCCAGATTTCTAATTTCATGAACCAAGTGCGAGAAAGAAATCCGAAGAACCAGAGTACAAAGAATGGTATTATTGCGTGCATTTATTCTATAATTCGCTCGCGATAACTTTATCGCATTTACTTGGCCATGATGCTACGGAGAAAGAAAGTTGCTAATAGACACATATGGCGCAGGAAATGCATTATTTAAAATTCCAAACTAGTTCTGCTAGTTGCTAGTAGTGATTGTCATCTTAATTAAGGAATACATTCATTTAAATTTACGTTACTCATCGGCCAACTTATCGTGGGAAGACTCTACTTATTGTCCTCCTCTTAGCAGTTCACTAATAATTATTATTATTATTTTAATTCAAGAATGGAACAAAGTACAGTCGAACCCCGTAAGCGATCCCGCTTTATGCGCGGATTTTTCTGGTTCCTTAAACATCGGCCATAAGGCTAATGCAAAAATATCACGTTTAATACGCGAACGGTTATTACGCGATTCCGCTTAATACGCGATAAAGTTTCGGTCTCTTGAGGCGAAACATCTGGCCTAATGCGTGAATTCTATGATCAAGATGTGAATTTCTTCTCTCTTCTCCAGTGTTGTCAATTTTAGTGGGGTATTTTTATTCAGATATCTACCACTATTTCCACACTCTCAAAAATAAATTACTCAATTTTGACGATTCTGCAATCCTTAGGCCTCATTTCGTTATTTTTTACAATCATGTCGTCACAGAGTCACGTGGTTTTTGACGAAACGCGAATCCTCAAATATCTGACGAAACTGTTTCCTCGCTGTCAAAAATAAAACTCTCACTTTTGACGATTCCGCAATTCTTGAGCTATATTTCAACATTTTTGACAATCATTTCGTCTAAAAATTAAGTGATTTTTAATGAAATGGAAAATCTCAAATATTTGGCAAAAATGTTTCCCTATTCCCGGCCAGATTATTTTTGTTGTTACAAAATCGTTCAAAAAAAAAAAAAAAAAAAAAAAAAAAAAATACTCGAAAGTACCAAATTTACAATATATTAATGAAAACAGAAACAAAAGTATTTCATCCTTGGGGGGCCGCTATAACACGAAAGTACCAAATTTCTACTTTATTTTTCGTATCTGATAATTTGCGTCTATCCTTTTTGTAACGATTTTATGCATTTCTATTGCCTAGTTAAAGATAAATTTTTCTAAAGTTACAGAATTTCGTTAATAACGCTTAAAAAATTCTTCTAAAGTTACAGAATTTCGTTAAAAACGGTTAAAATAGTAAAATGCGAACATCATTTGGTCTATTTTCGACCGAAAGCAACAACATTTTCCCAATGGTTAAAAAAAAAAAATCAAAATTTTAGGTGCTCTTTTTTATTTAAGAAATATATTCATATAACAATCAAATTTAAAATATGTATAACTGACCCCTTTCCCTCTATAAACAGTAATCTTATCCGCTAAAATTGATGAACTCGCCTCCAAAATATGCACTTCAAAATTAATTATTTCTGATCAACAATTTAACTAGACCATACCAATCATTCATTGAACAAAGGAAATTTCTCTAATAAATTATATTAATCAAGCCATATTCTAATTATTTATTAACCATAGAAAAACCATAATAATAATCTAGCCTTATTAATTAAAACATGAAGAAATTATAACAGTACCGATACAAATACAATCTGCTTTCTCAAAATATAAACACACATCAACATCCCGTAGATACATTTAAAATCAAATTCATCCGAATGGCTAAGTGGTCAGAGCGTTCGTCTGTGTTCAGTGCGTTCAGTGAAAGTCGCGCGTTCGAATCCCTTTGAAGACTTGTGAAAAGTGTTCTTATTTTTCCCTTAGTCAATTAAAGATGCTTCTAAAATCTCCAATAGATGGCACCACCAACCTTTTTTTTTTTTTTTTGGAACTTTCGAAGAAACAATTTGACGAAACTAATTTCCTCATAATTTTGAGGATGCAAATTTACTGGATTTGACGAAATGTTCGCTTGGAGCATTTCTCAGGATACAGTTTCGTTAAAAACGAAGAAAATTTCGTGGAATTTGAGTATCCATTTCTAAGAGTGCAAATAGTAATATTCGGCCTGTTGAATGACAGATTAATTAATGAAAATATTACTAATCAGAAATAGCTGTAGCTATTCGAATAAAAAATCTTGCTAAATTAGCAACACTGGAACGCGTCTTTGATCCCGCGTCCTAATAATTTTTGTCTCTCGATTCGTGTTATGTTTTTAGTGAAGTAAGAGAAAGATAGACGAATTTTTGTCGCTTTTTGTTATTTTATTCCTTTCTTTGCTCGGTGTATGTTGTAACCCCCCCCCCCTCTCGTATACTTTAATAAACTAGTAAATCTGCAGATCAGGAGCCTCAACGTCAGCTCTGAAAGTCATTAAGTCATTGTTTTTTAATCTCACGTTTCATAATATTTAACATCTGGCAATCCGCAAATTATTATTTTTTTAATTAGATATATATTCATAATAATATAAAATAATTCGAAGGTTTAAGAAATTAAAAACGTTAAATTAAACACGGTTTAGGCAATAATATTCTGACATTCTTATGGACTTCTTATTCTTGTAATTTTTTAGATAAAAAAATACATTTCTTGAATTTTCTTTGAATTTTATTATTTTGATATTCTTTGAAATGTGGTTGCTAAGCAACTAATAAATTAAAGAGCAAAATAAAAATAAATTCATTTTAAAATTTGTAAAAAATATGAAATAAATTGTTTTGTATTTCCCGAACAGATGCGAAAAATGTTAATTAATTTCTAAATTCTACTAAATGTATCGGCAAATTTTGAAAACTATTGGATATATTTAAAACCTCCATATCGAAAATGTAACATAAACAATTTTACGCTTAAATTCATTATTCAAATATGTGATTTTCATTTCAGTTAAAAATAAAATTTGAAAATCGCCTGCATTCTCATAGCAGACTGCAATATGACCTAAAAAGAAATGTGAAATGTTCTATGTTTTTCGAAAGAATGAACCAACTGTAACTAAAAACTATACAGCTAATTCCGCGTACCTCACCTACATACGCACCAAAAATCAACCTAATCGGGCGCTTTTTACGGCAGTTATTGCGGAACAGATAGACAGACAAACAAACAGACAGACAGACGGAAACCAAAAACTTTTCGCGTCTCCACAGTGAGCCTTCACTGACGTTTCGGCAATAAAGCCTTCCTAGAACTGTGTAAACGTTTTTAAAGATAAATTAGAACGTTTTTTCGTTTCCAATTCTATCTCTTCGTTACTTTCTTCTAATTCCTGCCTTCTGCTGTTTTATTCATGTTCGGTGAAATACTTGCACCGCGAGTTTTATGGAGTCAATTCGTCTCTGATTGTGTGTGTCGAGTTTTAGCAAATGTTCTGTTAATATGGAATGGAGAATAGTCATAAAATAAAAAAAGCGATGTTACTCATTATTCCAAGTAACTAGTAAATCTACAGATCAGGAGCCTCAACGTCAGCTCTGAAAGTCAATGTTTTTTTTTTATCTCACTTTTCATAATATTTAACATCTTACAAGCCGCAAATTAATTTTTTTAAATTACTACATACATATTTATACGCTTTTAAAATAATTTGAAGGTTTAAGAAATTAGAAACGTTTAATTAAACACGGTTTATGCAATAATATTCTGACATTCTTATGAACTTCTTATTCTATGTTTTAGATTTAAAAAATACATTTCTTCAGGGAGGCAGAGCCCCCCCTGAACCCCCCCCCCCTAATCTTAACAAATTTATATTCGTGATTTACTATTGATTGTGTGAATGATTCTAGTATATCTTGGATTTCGTTCTGCACAGTGGTTTTATTAGAATAAGCAAAAATTTCGAAAATAATTTCATGTTATCCTAATGCCTAAATAGCAATATTTACTTACCTGCCAACCACGAAACACTCGCATCTGATAAATAGGTTGAATAATATCTCGTGTACAAAAGCAACTTATGGAAATGTAAACTGAATCTTTTCACTTATATCTATTTCAGAAATCTAGTGCTATTGCAACTTTTGTTTCGGAAAACAGTTTTGATGGTCATTCTATAATATTTCTTTTACCTAAGTACATCCTGATCTAACTCGATGGCAATAGCATACTAAAATCTCCCCAAAATAGGCTTATTTAGAAACTTTTAAACTTATTGGGTAATCATTCATAATCGTGCCCACTGCCAATTCACTAAATAGCAACCGTGGTTTGGCGCTAGAAAGTATTTTTTGTGATAACTTTGTATAATCTCAGTTTCCAGTAATAGTGCTATTTCAGGCTGTATGGGTGCGTTTTACTAAGCTAATTTCTTTAGATTAACCATCTCGTTGTTCGAGATATTATATCCTATTTTAAAAGTAATACTAATTTTGAACCACGAAAAATCCATATCTCTTCCAGAAAATGAATATCTCATGTAGAAATGTTTCGGTTATCATTCTATAGTAGTTGAAAGGTAACTTGTTTCAAAATAAATTCTCATTTATTTCAATAAAATATTAAAATCACTCAAAAATATTTTATTTTGCGAATAAAATATTGTAGCAAAATAGCTTGAGTTATTTGAATTTTATTATTTTGATATTCTTTAAAATGTAGTTGCTAGGTTACGATTAAATTAGAGGAAAATAAAAATAAATACATTTTAAAATTTGCAAAAAATGATAGAATAAAATGTATTATATTATTAGAACAGATGTATAAAATTGCACCAAACATTGTACACCTAATTTAAAAAATCTGACGAATGTATTAACAAATTTTCAAATTAATTTGAATAATTTAAGACCTGACTTGATAAATTTTAGCCTTCATAACTTACACATTAAATACATTAATCAAATGCGCCATTTTATTTCAATGGATGAAAATTTTCAAAATCGTCTGAATTCCCATAGGAAAGCATTATGACCTAAAATGAAATGTTTTATATTTTCCGAACGAATGAACCAAACGTAACTAAAAACTATACAGCTAATTCCGGGTATCTCACCAACATACCTACCAAAAATCAAACTAATCGGATCATTTATGCGGCAGTTATCGCGGAACAGACAGACAGACAGACAGACAGAAACCAAAAACTTTTCGGGTCTCCACAGTAAGCCTCAACTGACGTTTCGGCAATAACTGGGTTGTTCGGCAAAAATCTGATGATATTTGTGGTTGTGTTAAAAAAATAGTTTAGCAGGAAATTAGTTTTGTTGTTTTATTTTTGGTTGTAACGTACACATTAAAGTCATATTTGATTCCATACTTTTTCAGTTATTTTTCTAATCTGTTCGGCCTCGGTACTTAGACAAACACAATGAATTAAACTTGAATACAGTTAATTTTTAATCTTAACATACACGTAAAATACACTATTTATGACCGTAAACGTATAAGCGAAAGTTCTAAAGTTAATTTAGACGATTAGATGTGTAAATAAGCCCATAGTTCTTGCAACATTATTCAAATCACGTTTAATACGCGATCCCACTTAATACACGAACTTTTGTCGAGTCCCTTGAAATGCGTCTTAACCGGGATCGGCTGGTATTGGATTCAGGACCTGTTTACCAAATAGGCCCATGAAGCCCGAGCCTATCCATTGCAATACAAAGGGGCCCCCAAATTTACTTTTCAGAACTAATTTTTAAGGGGGGGGGGGGGGGAATTTCATCCAGGGTAATTTTTTTTTTTTTTAATAATAGTTACTAAATTTTTCTTTGGACTATTACTGACACATTTATACTCTTTTTTATTTTTCTGTTGATATAATAAATGGTATAAAAACAGTGATTAAGTAGAACTTATTTTCATTTTCCTTATGTTTTACATTTTAATTTCAAATGTTTAAGACTGCAATGTGCTAAAAAGAACAGAAAATTTAATCTGTATAGTTATATTTTGTTTAAATTCCTAAAGAGTGGAGAAATTATACAAAATATGGAGAATAGGTTATTTAAATAAAGGGGAAAGTAATTATCATTCAGGTGATATCGAATTTCTGTTTATAAAATCGAAGCAAAATTGTGTTGCAGCTGAGCATAAATTTATGTCAAATATTTGTTATCCCTGCACTGTTCTTAGCACTGGCAAATCCTGCAATTTGTAAAGCATAAAATATATTTTGAAGATCAAACATTCGTACCTGTTCCATATTTGTAAATTCATTTACAAAATTAATTTGTTATGTATAATTAGGTATTACAGGGTGGTTTTTTTTTAAGTGACAGTGTTTGGAGCGCCCTGTAGCGCGATCTAATAGCCGAAATGGCACCAAACTTGGTATTTAGACTAATCAAGACATGGGAAAAAGGATTCCGTAAAAAAAAAAAAGTTCCAAAAATCGCGGCTAGGGCATTTTGTGGCGCTGCTGTAGCTTACAATAACGAGAATTAGCCTAAAACACGGGTACCAAAGAAAAATGCAAATGCTGTGCGATGACAGCGCCAGTAATAGGGGCTATAAAAGCAAGTAGTAGACAGCTCTGACAAATAATCTCAGCTGAAGTAAACGAGCTCCAGTAGACATGCCTCTCACATTACCGGAACGTGCGTTACTGGTGAAGCTGTATTATATGAATCAATGTAATGCATCCGCAGCTCTTCGGGAATTTCGATCCAGAAAAAAATACGAAAGGGGCCTTTATCGCTGAATGGTCTTTAGAAAATGATTAAGAAGTTCGAGGAAACGGGGTCACTGACCATTCGCGCTGGGAGAGGACGTAAACAAGTATCAGAAGATGTAATAACTGATGTGGCAACTGCAATTGTCTAAGGATCGCAGGGAACCATTGCTGGTACTAGCAGCGCCCGGGGTGTAGCTCGACAATTGGGCATGAATTATTCCACGGTATGGAGAGTTTTGCGGCGCGGTATTGGATTTTACCCCTTCAAAATCAGCCTCTTGCACGAACTGAAACCAAGTGATTATGATAAGCAAGTGACATTCGCTCTATCGTTTCTTGCCAGGGTTGAAATTGATGATGCTTTCCCATGGCACATTCTGTGGGGAGATGAGTGCCATTTTTATCTCAATCGGTCCGTAAACACACAAAATAGCCGAATTTGGGCTTCTGAGCATCCCCACACCGTGCATGAAATCCCATTAAATTCCCCAAAAGTCACTGTTTGATGTGGTTTCACAGCCGCATTCGTAATTGGGCCATTCTTTTTTGAGACCATCACTCCGACAGGACCCGAAACGTGCACCATAAATGCAGAAAGGTACCACGAAATGCTGCAAACGTTTGTTATTTCACAACTTCAGCAAAGAAACCGTCTTCAACAGACAATCTTTATGCAGGATGGTGCTCCGCCACACATTGGTAATAAGGTAAAGCAGCTGTTGCGCCAAACCTTCACTGATGATCGAGTCATAAGTCGGAGTTTTCCAGTTGCATGGCCGCCTCGTTCCCCTGACCTCACGCCATGCGATTTTTGGCTCTGGGGTTATTTGAAATCTCAAGTTTATGTTGGTGGAGTTTCAAATTTGTCTATTCTAAAGGACAAAATAACAAAGACAGTGCAGAATTTTCCTCGTGATATGTTACGTACGGCTGTGGAGAACGTTGTGCACAGAATGCACGGTGTTATTTCTGAGAACGGTGCTCACATTGAAGGTGGTTTAATTCCTCACCGGGGAAGTTAATGTAGTAAATAAACATTAATAATTTAACTGTACGATTGTATGTGTTAGTATTTTTCTTTTCTCACATTTTATACATTGCAAAGCGCCACAAAATGCCCTAGCGGCGATTTTTGGAACTAAATTTTTTTTTCACGGAATCCTTTTTCCCATGTCGTGATTAGTCTAAATACCAAGTTTGGTGGCATTTCGGCTATTAGATCGCGCTACAGGGCGCTCCAAACACTGTCACTTTAAAAAAGATCACCCTGTATAATAAATATTGTTTCATATGTATATAGGTAGTTAGTTTTAATTTAATATTAAAAGTGTTATTACCCCCAATTATTATTAGTGTTATTATTAGTAATATTAAAAGCGAAATTTTTATGGTAAAATTGCAAATTGTTGAAGCATGATTGGTGAAGGGTAGAGCCGCTGTGTGACGTCAAGCTTCCCTTACTTCTAAGGCTTAAGCGAGCCCTGATTGGATTGATGAAAAAGTCACAGTTTTAACACTTGCGGGACCATGGCTGCATAATGTGCATCTTCAAAAGGTGCGTACATCACTTATTTTTGATACCAGTAAAAAGAAAAAGTAATATTTGCATTATTTAATTAAGCTGAATTGCTGAACAGTGTGGGCAACATTGAGGGGCTTCCGATTTGCAGACAGTCTTGCTTTGAGTGAGATGTCTTGCCAATAGATGGAGCCATTGGGAGAAAGTATAGCTAAAGTTATTAATAGTTACTGTAAAGAGTTTAAGGTTAGCGAAAGAATATCGGAAATAAAATTGTGGTGGAGCAGTAATGAAAACTTAAAAGTTAAAATTATAAACAAGTAAAACAAGACCGAAAAATCATGCGTCAAGCATAGATTATGTAACACTTTCCAACGCTTCCAAAATAATTTTACAAATCGTTACCGTTTAATAAGCTGAAAGATAACATCTAAGTAAACAATTTAGAAAATGCATAACATATTTAAAAACTTAATTTCTGGAATTTCCAACATATATTTCCAACATATACAATATTCGGAAAAATATCGAATACTTTTTATTCAGCCATGTATATGATCTATAGATTTGTATATATACTACATGGGATGCTAAATTTTAGTTTAGTTAGGAAACGAGTAGCACAGTTTAAAATTCTCCTTCTGGAGTTTCTGTCCATAAACGGAAATGTGTTCGCGAACTTTTGTACTGCCCTGTATAGGATCTACAGAATTTATACACACCACGTAATAGACAAAAAGTGAGTTAAATTTAAAATTGCGTTCAGCAACTTAAAACGCACTTCCAGGAATTATTGTTAACAGACAGTAGAGAATTCTTTTGTCCCTGTAAATGAACGATGACTGCTATGCACACAATATTCTGTAGTAAGCCTCTTGTAATGCACCTTAGTGATATATATAAATTTCAATGCGTTTAAAATAGTGAAACATTACTTAATTAAACCGTAAACGATTTTTCTCCATAGACGTAAAGTATCGGATTTCTTTTGTGTGTCCCTGTAAAGTAACTATAAGTGCCATGCACATCATATTCCATATTAAGCTTCTTGTAATGCACCTTAGTGATATATATCAATTACAATGTGTTTGAAATTGTGTAACATCATTAAAATAAGCCGCAAGTGATTTTTCCCCATAGACCGTAATGCAACGGAATTCTTTTGAGTGTCCCTGTAAAAAAACTATAAGTGCTACACACTTCAGTTGATGCTATAGATAACGACAATAACATATAAAAATTGCAGGGAAATCCGAGCATATTTACGAGAGTTAGAGCACGGACAGACAGCAGACGGCCATACGGCAGACAAACCAAAGTCATAAACACTTTTCAACTAGATTGGAAAGTGTTAAAAAGAGAAAAAATAATGCAAAAATTTTCGTAATTAAATAAGTAAAAATTACTGTTTAAAAAAAGGTGATGCCAACCGAATATAATTCGTTGATGGGACGCTGACCCCCTCGCAGGGCGCTGGCTGGGGCTGTAATTGGATGTGATCGGCATAGGACAGCTCGAGAAATGGCAGAAATTCTTAGAATCAACCAGTCAACAACAGTGGTAAGGCGATTACGTCAACTTGGAATGGTTAACAAGACCGTTGTATGGGTGCCGCATGAATTAACGGAGAAAAATTTGATTGACCGAATTTCTGCTTGCGATTCGCTGTGGAAGCGCAACGAAATCGATCCGTTTTTGAAGCGTTATGGTTTTGATAACAGGTAGTGGTTCCAAGTGTCCCGATTTACACGGGACACCCCGATTTTCAGGCATTCACCGGTCATTCATTTTTAAAAAAACATTTTTTACATATGTATATATTTTTTCTTTTGACGTTACTGTACATGTACATCGGCTTGTGTAAGCTGTTAGCTGTTTATTGTTTACTACTAAATGAATTAATTTCTTCAATATAGAGAGTATTTCTTCAATATAGTTTGAGAGTACTTATTTAATGTAGATTAATAATTGATTTATTAATCTATACACACTTTACTATTATGCAATTTCTTCTTCTTTTTCTTTATTCTTTTTGAATGTGGTAAGAATCAATAAATAAATCGCTTTAATGGAAACTAATGATTGCATTAATTTCTTTTTCTGTGTCAATTATTTTAAAATGATAATGAATCATCATTACAGATACATTTAAATATAATTTCTAATGTATATGAATGATTATGATAGTTAAGTAAAATAGAGAATTAACGAAAGGATTTTTCACGAATATGATAGATTTTCATAGAATATGTGATAGTGGGTCATTCTACTGAAACCGTTTCTATTTCGGTACAATGGTACTTCATTTTTGACTGAATATTTAAAAAAAAATGTTTTACCTAATATATACACATTTAAAATATACCGTATTTACTACTCACGTATTTTGTGCCTTTTTGTGCGCCTTTTTCTGGTGTTAAAAGCAGAGAATGCGTAAAGTATGCGATTTTTTTTAATACTATTCATTTTCTTAAAAGGAAATTTGGAGTGAAAAAGGAAAACTTGGTTGATAGATTTTATGACGGCTGATTATCTACACGAGAGATATAGGGGATATAGGATCTATATAAAAAGAAAAGATTATATTTCTATAATATGAACAACCTTTTAATAAATGAATAATTAAGATTTAAAAAGCCTTAGAAGAGTTTCAACAGTTCGTATAAATAGTTTTAGAATAGGGAGAAAACAATTCTAGGAGCCTTCTACGAATAAGGAAAAAAAAACGTCCGATTTAACAAAAAAATACAGGGAGAATTTTAACGGGTTTGATATTAACATTTAGTGTAAGTGCATCTTGCTCTTGAAAGAATGAAAATGCTTTTGCCCTTCTTATGTATTTCCAAATAAATAAATAAATAAATAAATAAATTAATTAATTAATTAATTAAAAAAAAGAAAAAAATGCTCAAATACTTTTAATTGCTTTGTTTACCGCATATTTATTTTTAAGCTAATATGGAATAAACGCTTTATTTATCCTGATTTTTTTTCTTCGCAGTTGCCTCAGAGCAGAATACCATAGATATATTAAACGCGTTTAATTTTTTACCTGTTGGAGGTACGTAGGTAGTGTAAATTGCAAAAGTGTTCAAAGTAAGGTAGGGATTAAGATTATGTTGATAGTCCTGACATTATTTTTTTAAAGTTACACTTAAAAAAAAAAAAAAAAGGTACTTGGGGTTTTATAAGTTATATTTAGAAATACTCTCATGGTGTGAGAAGTAAAACAGCAAAAATTCCATTCTTCTATGACCAAAATTCACTGCGTTACGATAATTTGAATTTTATAAAATTTCGGAGCTTTCCGACATTAAAAACGGACACACGATTTTTTAGTGAAGGAAAGCTCCGAAAATTCATAAAATTCAAAATATCATAACTCGGTTAGTTTGGGTCGTAGGAGAATGAAATTTTTACTGCTTTTCTTGTCAGAGTACGGAGAAAAATTCTCTAAATATAACTTATAGAACCCAGGGGCCGCATAAAAATTAAAAAGTGTAACTTTTTGGAAAATTAATGGCAATATTATTTTATTAACAGAATCTTAATTCTAACCTTATTTTAAACACTTTTGCAATCACATCACTTACGTAACGTCAACACGTTTCAATCTTTTTGAGTCACCCTGTATATTCCACAGTTAAGAGGTTAAAAACTGTTACATTCTTTTAAAATCTAGGGAGGAAATAAAATAAAACTAGAAAAGACGCATATAAAAAACGAAATCTAGGATTTCCTAAATGCTTTGCATACCTTCAAATCGATGAGTGTGCCAATGTCAGTCAAATTACGTGAAACGCAAGCATTGCGTTCGCGCACACACCTGTGCTCTCATATTATGCTTTATAGCCTAGAGTTAGAATAGGCAGATGGCATTTGTAACATTGTAAACTAACATCGGCGTTGGCAGAGGTTTCCTGCCGTCAGGTGAAAGAGGAAAAAATTAATTTTGTCACGAAATCTCTTGGCGTGTTCGATTGTCAAGTAAACCGAATCTGATGTTTCGGGGAAAAAAAAAGAGTTCGCGTCTCTTGAAATGTAGAGAGAGTGAAGAAATGAGAGTGATTGCAGCCTTGCAGTTGCAGTTAAGAATTCTTTCAGTCCCAAAAAAGAGAAATATCAGACATGTAAACATCCAAAAGCTCTTTACTGTGATTTTGAATAATTGCCCCCAAGCGTTTCGGTAATTTTGTCAGTAAAGTAAGAGGATATTTTAAAAAAATAGATGATAACGAACCTCAAAATTTACGGGAAGCCCTTAAGATTTCTGATAATCTGCTGTAACTGTTGGCATCTCCTGGTAAAATCTTTAAAAAAAAAAATCTTTAGTGAAAAAAATCAACGTATAGCGTTGTCCGAAAAGTCTTTTCGATTTTTTTTAATTCAAAGGAAAAAACTTTAATTTGTGTTATATTGGCCATTTTCCTTAACAATGAATCTCTCTTGTTTACATAATTTACCGGTTGCCATTTTGTAAAACATTTAGCCTTTTTAAGCAAAATTTCCTTAAAGGCATGTTTCATACTCTTGTAACGATTTCCCCATCTAAAGTGTTATGCAGAGAGCGAAACATATAACAGTTTGATGGTGCAATGTCAATGCTATATGCTGGGAAAGAAAAGACAGCATATCTTAGCAGTGCTGCAGTAACTCTCTTTGGTTCCTGGTGCGAAATATCTGGTTTGTCTTTCTACCGATCGCCGATGATAATTGAAGATACCTATAGAGCTATTAGGCTTGGCGTCTGGTGCTGATGCACAACTCCACCACCCTTGCTGCGGCTCTGCATCTTAGCCAAGTTCCAGTAATTTTTGCAGTTGGACCAAAGAAGTATGAGGCGTTGTGTTATTGTGATGGAATATATCCTCTCCATGATACATCAATTTTAACATTTTCAGTGCTAAGGAATTATTTAATTTGATCAGTTACTGATAATATATACAGGGTTTCCAAAAGTTCCATTTATACCATTTTTTTCATGCAAAAATTTTCTTTTTAGATTTTTCTTGCAAATTTTGTAGAAGCCTCGAAGGTTATTTCTATTGCAAATGTTGTAGAAACCTACCTAGAAACACGAAAATTTTTCTTAGGCAATACTGTTATTCACAAAATGGACTATGGGAGCTCTCTATATATAGTGAGCTGATTGTTGTATTATGTGCCAAAGTACAAAATTCCCTTTTAAGCCTACCATATTGGCAGCATATGTGTTCTTTTGATGAATATCAGATTTCGAGGTTGTTTGAGTTGGCCTACCGGGTTGGGACCAGAATATTTTATGTTGAACATTGTTTCATTTTTCACCCACTGTTTTTCATTCTCCTCAAATTTAGATTTATTTTGTTCGTTTTAAGGTGGTTTTCAAACGACACCTGCTCAACAACGCGAAATTTTCTGACACATTTTCTGACTCATTTTTAAACGCAAAGGTATAAAATTGACAAGACTGACTATTGAATCTATTTGTGATTGAAATGAGTTTTCCATTTTTTTTTATCAATAAATTACTTATCAAGTTATAAACGATTCGTGTCACGTGCAGACCTGTTTTTCTCTCTCATCTTTCTGCCGCATCGGGAATTCGGTTCAAAACGCCGACTTTGACAATATTTTCTGAGAGATTTTCTGTCGTTACCCAAAAAATGAAAAACGTCTTTCCATGACATAGTTTCTGAATAAGAACACCTGCCAATTTCACACCTCTCCGAATGAATAAAAAAATATGTCATAAAGTAGCCAGTTTGGATTTGAGAGCAGCTTTAAGGTTATATCAGAGGTACTTTTATACGTTGCTTTAAGTGAATTTCTTCCAATTCATATCGAGTCAGAAACAATTGGTTTTGACAAATTTAACTTCTTTGCAAATCATGAACCGCTATGTGCCGATCAACTTCAATCGATTCTCATTCATCTAAGTTGACCTCAGAGCGCGCTGCATCTTGAACAGAGACATTTCCAGAACGATTTTTTCTACAGCAATTCTGGGAAGTTTGTCCTGTTACTGCTTACATATCGTACACATCATACCCTATATCTCTTTATATATTTTTACAGCTGTTTTATTTATTTATTTATAGGGTGCCTTAAAATCCGTTCAAAAATTCATAAATTGTTTTCAACAGATTGTCGTATGGGAGTGCGGTTTATAACGTAAGACCAATTCAAGGAGTCGGATTTTTGTGGTAAAAAAAAAAAAAAAAAACTAGTTTAAAGAGACCCATAACTAAATTGAGATTTTAAATATTCATAAACAAGAACGGAAAATTATGCATCAAATATAGATTATGAAACATTTACCAACACTAACAGAATATTTTTAGGAATTTTAATTTTTCAGACAATGAAATCACCTATCATAGTCCGTCCTGTAACCGAATTCTTTTGTGTGCCCTGTAAATGTAAAGATGAATGCTATACGCACGCTTTAATCTGTAGAAAACATGTTGTAGTTCCCCTCAGTGATTCTTTTAATTCCATTATGTTTGAAGTATCATAACATCATTTAAATGGATCGCAAACGATTTTTCCCCATAGATTATGATATAATGGAATTCTTTTGTGCGTCCCTGTAATTGAACTATATATGCTACTTATTTTAAACTCCTAAGGAGTCATGTTTTAGTCCATTTCAGTAATGGATATCAATTTCACTTTGTTTGAAGTATTGTAATATCATTAAAGTGCATCGGAAACGATTTTTACCTATAGACCATAACGTAAAGGAATTTTTTGTGTGTGTCCCTTTAAACGAGCTATAATGCTTAGACACTTCATTTTCAATACCGTAAATTCTGTAGTAAACATCAATAAGATATAAGAATTTCATGGTAATTCGGGTATATTTACGAGAGTTAGAGTACGGAAAGGTGACAGACAGCAGACAGAAAGACAAATCTAATTCATAAACACTTTTCAACTAGTTGGAAAGTGTTAAAAATTGAACAAACAGTCATATCGGATGCGGTTTGCACTATAAAAACTTGTCAAATAGTCGTAATTTTCGTAGAAAAATTAGTTCAAAGAAAATTTTAATTATTATTATTATTATTATTATTATTATTTTCTGCTTTTGTCACAAAATATCCGACACTTTGACAAGTCTTATGGTACAAATCAGCACTCTCAAACGACAGTTTGTAATACATTAAAGCACATATACACAATACGTTTGATTACTTTTATTTTTTATTTTTAACTTATAATAACATTTTTAAAATTACACAAACCCAACATGAGTGAAAAATTGACGGGGACCAGGACTCGAACCTGGACCTTCAGCGTAACGTGCTGATGCTCTGCCCTGGTCGATATCCTAGTCCGGCAATTTCCCACCTTTAAACATGTTGGAAAAAATCACCGGCTAGCATTTAGCAGCTTCAGATGACACAATAACGATGAATTAATAATTATTCATCGGTCTATAATTATATATTAAAGCACATATACACAATACGTCTGATTACTTTTTTTAAAAACTTATAATAACATTTTTAATTCAGACAATTCAGTTTGTTAATATGTTTTATGAGTTTTTAAAATATGTACGAACTTATGGGACAACCTCTATTCGAAATAAAATGTGACGAATGCGCTAAAACTTCATCTTCCATTCTTGTACATGTACAGTAATCGCTCAACATTCGCGACTTTTGATTAATCGGGAATATGAAAATGCGGCACAACTTAACATTACGCGAGAATCCGACTTGATTATTCGCGATTTATATATATATATATATGTATATTATCGCTTTCTTTTTCAGAATTTATAGTGGTTAAAGATTATTTCCCCTGCGTTTTCTTAGTAACTATTTACAAATTAATTTCAGTTGTCAACTGAAAAGGAGCGAGTGTTGTAGAAAAGCAAAATAACAACAGCAGAATATTCATTGCAATGGGGATATTGGAAGTGGTAAGGTAACAGCATCTTCAATCTATTAATTTAAAATGTGCAGGGTGAATTTAAAGGAAGAAAAGATTAAATAAAACGTTGATTTGAATATTTATCATACATGTTCACATCATATGTAACTCAAATGATACATCGATTTTGACAATTCTTTTGGAGTACGAGTATTGCAGTATTGCAGTACGAGAACCTGCACTGCAGTTTCTCGTAGAGATGGCACTGAAACTCCACTTAGATAGAAAATAAAAGCATTTCTGAAGCATTTAGTTGTATTTAAATATCGTATTTTAATATTATATCGCATAATGACCCACTAGTACATTATCATCTCTTTGCGAATAGAGAGAGTCGAAATTACTTTATACAAAAACTTATGCTGTTTTAGCTGTAATTAGTTATCCAGTCAGTTAATTTGAATTATCTTCAATAAATAAATGTCATATTAATGAATATGTATGTACATTCGCCTTCTACATATAAGTTAATGCATAGCGCATTGTTAATACACATATCCTTCTGGTCTTTGAAATACTGTGCCACTCTAATTAAAATTTTATAGAAAGTAACTGCTTTTTTAATGCAGAGAAATAGACTCAACATTCGTGAAGTTTTCCTCGAACGTAACCCTCGCGAATGTTCATGGATTACTGTATATTAAAACAGCTATGTAAACATTCGAGTATTTTAATAATTTAATTAAAACACAAGCTGGTATGTGAGTTGCTTAATGCATTATAAAAAAAAAAAAAAAAAAAAAAAAAAAAAAAATCTCAAATTATATTGAAGTCGTTTGCTTCTAGGTTATGAGGAAAACGAAACGATTTTCGGTCGCTGCGATGTTATTGCATACTTTGGATTTGGTTGGAGTTATAAAAATTCATACATCATACAGTGTCGTGCACTTGTTTTTGGACGCACATTTTAAAAAAGATATGTATAAATAACTTGTTAAATATTTAAAAATTGATTCCCTGATTGATTTTTTATGCATACACCGCTGATTTTCTCTTTCTATGTCGTGAAAAAAATATACCCAATATATTTCTTTTAATAATTATGTTTAAATCTATAGAAAAAGGTTGAAAATTAATTCATGTAGATATATTGAGCAATTTGAACATCTTGTTAATATTTACCGGTAAAATATTTAATGTATTATATACGTTTATTTTTATTTATTTATTTATATTTATTTATTTATTTTATTTATTTAATTATTTTTATTTATTTATTTATTTATTTTATTTATTTATTTTTATTTATTTATTCATTTTTAAACCAAAGTTCCAGACTTGAAAAATACGTTTTTTAAAAAAATATGTTTTATTAATATTTAATTTTTAACTAAAAAATTAACTAAAAATTAAATGATAGTAGTCCATCAAACTTCATTTGATATTTTTGTGGAGATATCAATTTTTTTTTTTCAACATATATGTACATTGATATTAGCACGGTGTATCGATTGCATTTAATAACTACATTTCCAATACTAAAGAAAGTAAAATAATTTCGAGTATTATGCCGTATGTCACAATAAAATCACGCTTCATGCAAGATTTTTTTTGTTCTGGTATCGGTTTGTTATCGAAATACTGAAATTAATTAAAGACTAACAATTTCCAAAAGCTTATTTTATTTTTTATTTTTTTTTATTTTTTTTTTTTTTAGAAATTTTTTTTTCTCATTGTCAAATTTAACGACGTCTTTACTAAAAGCTCATTCAGACTAATAGAACGGCTATCGACACAAGTTGCTTTATCCGCATTCGACAAGGTTTGCCATGTAATATTCTTCTTTGTGAAACTGTCTGTAAATAATACCGTTGAATATTAATGCTAATATGATTCACGTACGCCAATGTAGAATAAAGGTAACTTGGCTTTCGGATGAAGTACATTATGTATTCAAGAACCGGAAGTTTTTAGCATCTGAATTTCTGAGGAAAATGATATAATGTCTGTCTGAGCTTCTGACAGGATATGTTTTATTTCAATATTGTTATCAATATCAACGAGATAAAAAAATGCAGAAATTAAAAAAATAATAATAATCATAAACATAAATGGAGAGCAAATGTAATCCCCATTTAATATTCTTTTATCGTTACAAATATTAGATGAAAAGGTACAAATACCGGCTATCACTTTTATTTTCAATCTAGATCCTACAGTTTTGAAAATTAGTTGAGGAAAAGGTCATGGTAGGGTATCTTGATATGTTTCGCATCCTCTTAGAAAAAGAAAATTTAGTAAAAACGTTTTCTGTTTATAAAAAGAAAAATTTCGAGAGTCTGCAAATTTTGAGTTTTGAAAATGAGGTCTAAATACCGGATACCTCAGATTTTTCAAAAAGAATTACACAAATAGGCCTAATGTCACTAATTAATAGAAAATAATGTTGTTTTAATAAACTTTATTGATTAATAACCTTTAATATCTACAGAAAGAACATAGGATATTTTAATAAATAAGCATTTTCGTCAAATTTATAAAAATCTTAACGACTACTTCTAACAATCTTCTTTCCATTCTGTACCTAGTTTTGTTTTTTAAAATGTTAAAAAAATTCTTGCTGCTTGATATGTAGATTACTTTATCTACAAAAATCACAAAGATAGTAACCACTCTCTGTGTCGGTGCAGTGACTATGGGCCCACATACCGCATTCGAAACATCGAGTCCAGAGTTCTTTCCATGTCCGCACAGAAAGCATCCTGGCAGAAGACACAAATTGCATTATCTTCCTCTGTCGAATATCGTCTCTTTTAACCTTTTTCAAATCCATTTTCTGCCATTATAAAATTTTGTAAGAGTTACTGGTATTGGAGTACATCTACATATATATTTTTCTTACGTGACGCGAAAATAAGGCTGAATTTGTAACTTGCTGTTTGGCAACAACCGTAGTTTCCGGAGCGATGATTTTCAGTGGTTCGTTTTAAGGTCATATGATCCATTCAGCAAATCAAAATTCATTGCAGGAGCACTTATTAAACATAGCACGATGTATGAATAGCAATGATCTTTGGTTCGTTTTATGGTCACGGGATGCATTCAGCAAATCAGCTTTTTGATCAAGAGATTCTTTTGGACATAGCAGAAAACGTTGTTTACGATTTGTTAACTTGCCAAGCGTCTGAGAAATATTGTATTTTTCACGTCAAACAAACTTTAAAATCAAATTATATATGTTGATGATCATTGATTTATATTGAACTATCTTGCTATCACGTAGTGTTTTCCTAGAGTTTTTTTAAATGAATTTAAGCCGTGTTGTAGAAACCTTTAAGCACCCCCTAAAAATATTTTTAATTGTAATTTTAAAGAAGTTTTTAATTAATTGAGTTTCCAAGGTATTTTTCAGCTAAATATTTTACATTTCAAAATTTTTTTAATTTCACAATGTTAAAATAATTTATATCCATTGGTGCCACCAACTAAATACATTTTTAATCCTGTTTTCAACGAATTTTACAATTATTTTATTTGTGCATTAAAAAAATTGTAAATTTCATATTTTAAAGAAGTTTTTAATTAATTGTGTTTCCAAGGTATTTTTCAGTTAAATATTTTACATTTCAAAAATTTTTTAATTTCACAATGTTAAAATAATTTATGTCCATTGGTGCCACCAACTAAATACATTTTTAATCCTGTTTTCAACGAATTTTACAATTATTTTATTTGTGCATTAAAAAAATTGTAAATTTCATATTTTAAAGAAGTTTTTAATTAATTGTGTTTCCAAGGTATTTTTCAGTTAAATATTTTACATTTCAAAAATTTTTTAATTTCACAATGTTAAAATAATTTATGTCCATTGGTGCCACCAACTAAATACATTTTTAATCCTGTTTTCAACGAAGTTTACAATTATTTTATTTGTGCATTAAAAAAATTGTAAATTTCATATTTTAAAGAAGTTTTTAATTAATTGTGTTTCCGAGGTATTTTTCAGTTAAATATTTTACATTTCAAAAATTTTTTAATTTCATAATGTTAAAATTATTTATGTTCATTGGTACCACCAACTAAATAGATTTTTAATACTGTTTTCAACGAAGTTCACAATTATTTTATTTGTGCATTAAAAAAAATTGTAAATTTCATATGTTAAAATGATTTATGATAGTACTCATTCTGGCTAAAGTTGTTGCAAAAAGTGGCTAGCGAGCGAATCGAACTGGGAGCGCAGTCTCGATGTAAATTGCGTTGCAATTAAGGGGGTTGGCGAGCGTCAGTGAGCTGGTGGCGGAGCCTCCTAGTTAAAATATAATAAATGATTTATACTAATATATAACGATAAATTTCAAGAAAGAAAGACGATATTTGCGTAATGAGTTGTACATCAGGACCAGTATTCGCAATGGACTGATGCATAATATAGAAAAACGAAAAATAATCATTAGAAAGCATTCTGATGATCAAAGGGCTTTTCAGTCAAAAATAGTGAAATCCCCGTTTCCTTAGTTTTGATGCATAATTCAAATTCATCATCAAACTTTGAATACACAGATGTTCTAAATACCCCAAACGGAATGGAAAAATGGATTAGTGTTATCTTAATTAGGACTATTGTAGTTAGTTTAGAAATAAAAAATACAAATAAAATAAAAGAAGAGCGAAAGAAAAAATATACAAAATATAGTAAAACCTGTGAAAACGGTAAATTGTAAATTGCGTTGCAATTAAGGGGGTTGGAGAGCGTCAGAGAGCTGGTGGCGGAGCCTCCTAGTTAAAATATAATAAATGATTTATACTAATATATAATGATAAATTTCAAGAAAGAAAGGCGATATTTGCGTAGTGAGTGACGCATACTGCCTTAACTATGACGGAATACTGCCTTAAAAGAAAAAAAAAATGGGCCTCGCCGGAAGAACTAGCATAGTCGTAGCTGTTAAGAGGGAAACCTCTCTAAGACATAGTTTATCTCCGGTACAAAGTGATTTTGTCTTAACAGGTTTTACTCTATTGCAATCCTTAGTAAAGCAAATAATTGCAAGAAACACAAAACAAACATTTAAATGCAAAATATTTGAAACAGCATTAAAAAAAAATATTCCAGGAATGCTCTATGAAAGTGTATTAGTAAGTATAAAAAGTAACAACTTTGTAGCGGGTTTTATCACGCGAAGCATACTTACCATCAACATAAAAGAAGAAAGCAGCAAAAATTATGCAACGCCTGTAAAACCCTTTTCCCAGCAATAAGAGTATAACGGGTGGGAAGGGGGAAAGTAGTATCTGCCATATCTATCTAACCAAAATCAACAGGAACTTTACGCACTACAGAGTCAGGATCTGATCAACTCTCTGTGGGATCCAAGGCACACGGGCTATGTTGGAGCCCTTTTCTCAAACAGCTTTATGTGCAGTTTTAAAATTCAAATGATAGCTTTATAAAAGAAGTGGGTAAGTGTGATCGGAGATCGCACAAAGGGTTTCGTTTAATATTCTTTAAAAAATACTTTATCATTTCTTTAATAAATCCAAATAAATTTCATTTTCCATAAAAAAAGGGGGGGGGGGGTCATGTTTTTTATAAAGTAAAAATTTACCGGTCTATTTTTCTCGTTTTTTCGAAAATCTCAACCGGTCCGATAACGAGCAAAGCCTCTATTTTACTCTGTCATAATAATGTCTATTATACTCTGTCATGTGTACTAAATGCGATATTTAAAAAAAATCAATTTCAAAATTAAACATGTTGTATAGAGACCTTCAAAATGTTTAAATATGCCAATATTTCCATAATCGGGTTTTTATCATGATTCAATGCGTTCTTCAAACTTATATATTTACTATTATCTATTACTCATATTGATACTCTCTTTCTATTATTCTCAAACATTTGAAAAATCCGTTATGACGTCAGATTAATTTTCTTTTTAATTCTCTAATGACGTGTAATTAATTTGCTTTGTGTACATGCACACATACTCATACTCCTTGTATTATTGAGAAATGTTTGAAAATGTCCGTTTTATTACCAATATGACGTCATATTAATCTTTTTTTTTTCAATTGGTTAAACTTTTTATTTCATTTTCTTTTTTCACCTGGAAATCTTTCAATAGAAAATTAATTATTGTAGAAAGAATTTTATTGTGGATTTTTAATTTTTGGCAACTGCTATAACGAAAAATGTTTAAATTTTATAGGAAAAGGCTGTTAGATATTTGGTATTTTATCTCTCTATATTAAAATAATACGATTTTTTCAAATTTTAGGATTTTGAGCTTCATAGCAGGTTCATTCATTCAGCTATAAGTACATAAAATTTCATGACTGCAAGTTATAGAGTTTCTGAGAACCGGCTCTGTGACGGACAGACAACGAAGCGGGAGTAATAGGATTTCGTGAGATGAACGAAACCCTAAAAAGAATATATTATGTGTACATATGAAAATGTCTTAAAATTAATCTTCTGCACTATTTGCTATTCAGAGAGAGCAAAACGCTAAACCTAGTGTTTGAATGAAATATGTTTGATGTAATATCCGTTCGTCTCGGAATTCCGAAATTTACATTACATTTCACCGTCGTTAGTAAAAACATTGAGATAGTTTAGTTTACATGACTGGAAAAAATTCAAATGAATTATAAATGCAAATTTACATTAATCTGTATCTTCAGAGAGAGTGGACAAAATGCATTTTGGGGACCCTAAAAATGTGGGCCCGGGGCACATGCCCCGAGTGCTTCTGTGATAGTCAGCTTCTGTTACAGAGTAACAGTAGCGTCTATATGGGTGGTAAAGCAAGACCCGGGAACAAAGTCCCAAATCTGTCAAAGCTCCTGGATTGGCAGAATTCCGTTATCATTTACTTTCTTATTTATCTATCTTAATAAAAAAGAGTTTTTGCCTATGAGTTTGTCTGTCTGTTTGCGGGCCATGGCTAGAGAAATCTATCGCACGCAGAGGTCTGAAAATTTGGATAAGTATGGACGAAGGCAGGTCAGAATGCAACCGAGATATAGATTTTTTATTTTTTGATAATTAGCTGAAATATTAAGTAACAAGTTGTAAATTGTACGTTAAACGTGACATAGGAGGTGCGTTCGTTTTATAACTAGTTTCACAATGTAAAAAAATCTTCCTTATTATTTCAGCGAAATGAGTTATATCGTCAGCTATCAGCGAAATGAGCATATGTCCCCCCCCCCTTTTTTTCTTTCTTGTTACGTATGCCACGTTTACAAATGCAATTTTTTTTCTACACCAGACAGCGCTGCAAAATTCACCAGGGCATTCACTTTGTGAATAATTACCTCCACGGTTTAATATTTTTATGACTTATAATGAACGAATCTCCTGTGTTTATTTACTCTAATGGATTGAGATATACGGAGATGTTAACCTAATTTCCACTAAAGTTATTTCAGAATCTATAAATTTTTTTTAATGTAATTCATCTCTCAAGCAAACACTTATTTTGAACGATCCTGCTAAAAATGTAACTTTTATGCAATTTTATTCGAAAAAATTTTTTTGAATAAAACTGGCCGCCTGACATACGAAAAAAGAAGTGGTTTGCCCGTATTTATTTTCCTCAGTCACATGACTTGCGCTTTTATTATATAGATTACGTACGATAGGATTTAATAGAATAAAGAAAACTTTTATTAATATCTTTTTAAGTTTTGATTCGATTTTCATAAAATTTGAAATGACTTGACAAAATGCTGCAACGATAATATATATTAAATTTCAAACCATTCGGTTGGGTAGCTTTTGCGCTGTTACGTGCGGATGGACGGACGGACAGACCAGACGACGGCTATAGGTGCTACGTATAATTACGAACGCACCTAAAAACAGGTTAAGAAATGAACAATCAGATAAGCTTACATTTATGTTCAAATTTTTCAATAAAAACAAATTATTTTGTAGCAGCGTGGCCCCACCACTAGCTTCGCTTTTAACACTTTCCAACATAGTTGAAAAGTGTTTATGAATTCGGTTTGTTTGTCTCTCTGTATGCCGTCTGTCCGAATGTACAGGGACACTCAAAAGAATTTGGTTACAGTACTGTCTATATGAACAATAATATTGCTGGTTGCACGTTTTCAGTTGTGGTACGCGTTTTTAAATGTAACTAATTTTTTTGCATATTAATTGATGCTCATAAATTATATAGATCATAAACATAGCTTCTCAAAAGATATCACGTACATTTCCATTTATTGGCGGAAAATGCTGAAGGGGAATTTTTAATTTTGCTATGTGTTTCCTAACTGAAGTAAATTTTATCATACTGTGTAGTATACATACAAATCTATAGATCATATACAGGGTTGCACAAAAGAGTTCGGATATTTTGCGTGACTATGGGTAGTGATTGCTGAAATTGGATTTTCAAATGTGTTATGCGTTTCCTAAATTGTTTACTTAGTAAATTGTGAAGTTTTGTTACAGTATTCTGAATGTGTTGGAAAGTGTTTCATAATGAATGCTTGACGCGTGATTTTTCGTTTTTGTTATATTATATATAAGGTAATTTTAGGTATATTTAAGATAACCGTTATATTGATTTCCGTTTTTACGACCGCCAAGATGATTTTCCAACAGAGTTGAAAAGTGTTTATGACTTCGGTTTGTTTGCCCTTTTGCTCCAACTCTCGTAAATATACTTGGATTGTCTTGTAATTTTTATACGTTTTTGACGTTTACTGTAGCACAATAGCTATTGAAAATGAAGTGTGTAGCATGTATAGATTAATTACAGGGACAACCAAAATTATTCCGTTACATTATGGTCAATGGCAAAAAATTATTTCAGGTGCATTTTGATTATCTTACACCATTTCAAACATAAGGAAATTGGTATGGATTTATGAAGTGCATTAAAACATGCTGTCTGTAGAATATGGGGTGCATAGCATTTATTTTTCATTGACAGGGTCACACAAAAGAATTTTGTTACATAATAGTCTATGGGGAAAAACCTTTTGTAGTCTATTTTAATAATGATGTTACAATGTTTCAAACATAATAAAATTTATTTGCATTACTGAGGTAATGTATAGTTGGGGTTGTGTGTAATGTGTGATGAGATTGCTTTCTGAAAAGTATGGTGTGCATCGAATGTATCGTTCATTTACAAGGACACACAGAAGAATTCGGTTACAGTACTGACTGGTTGTTTATGAGCGATAATTGATGAAAGTGCGTTTTCAAGTTTGAGTAAATTTTGGCATAGTACGTGGTGTGTAATAAATTCTGTTGATCATATAAAGGGCTACACAAAGAAATTCGTAAGTATTACTGAGTGTGTGAGAGAATTGCTTAAGAGTAGTTTTTAGTTGCGCTTACTCATTTTCATGTAGAACTATATTTAGTATACTTATAGAAGTTTCTAGAAAATAAAATAAATAAACTCAAGTACAAGGCTACGCAAAGAACAAGATCATTGCCGTTTATGGTTGGTAATTCCTGGAAGTGCGTTTTAAGTTGTGTTACGCGTTTTCTACCTGAATTAAATTCCAATTTCCCGTCCACTCATTCCACATTTTCTGTAAGCAATAATTTTTAACATTTAAAATTCAGATAATTGTGTGCTCTTTGGCATGATGAATAACGAGAGAAACTGAACAATCTTACTGCGCAACAGTTTTAGGCAACTTTAAACAAGCCTATGATATTACCAAGTATGCAAAATTTTGTTTGCGATTTCAAAAGAAATGCGTGTCCTTATAATTTTTTCCGAGTAGCAAGCTATTAAAACGTTTTAAATCCAGGCCTTTTAATTATTTTCCAAATTTTTAATTTAAAGTTTTTTTTGCAAATGTTCCGTTTCGAGCATTTGTATCATACAAATATTTGCATAATTTTCTAGCCAAGCGGCTCCTACATTCGACGACTTTTCGCTTGTCCTTATAATTTTTTCCATGGCTATGTACATATCTTCTTTCACCTTATTTAACGATGAAGTTCCGTTACAGTTTCCTTGCTGTGTTGGAATTTCCAATTCTATGCTTGATGCATGATTTTTCTCTCCTTCCCCACCCCAAGTTTTAAAAGTATGCTTAAATTATTTTCAATTACTATAATTAATTTTATAAACCTGTAACAATATTTTATTTTTCTAGGCACGCATAGATACAAAGAAAGCTGCAGAAGGTGTTACGGAAGTTTAATTTCCAAAGGGGAACTGAGATAACAGCTTCCGTTTATAATTAAGGGAAACAGCTGGCTGTCGGAAAGGTTGTGCTTCCTCTACACCTGCCATAGATGGACTTACAAATATTGCTTATACTACTACAAGTAGTATAATTATTGCTGTCAAGCATTTTTTTTTTCATTTGTACTGTAATATTGGAAAGAACTATATGACGATAATTTGAAATCAGAGGCGCAGGGAAAAGAGGAGTTTAGTAGGCTCAAACCTTCCCGATTCAAATGAAGAGAAGTATTTTCAATCACATAAGCTGTTCAATATAATATATATATATATATATTGTTTTGTGTCTATATTGTTTGATAATTCAGCTCTGAAAAAAGAACTCTGTACAAAAAATTACATGAATAATGATTACATTTATAACTAGTAAATCTGCAAATCATGGTCCTCAACATTAGCTCTGAAAGTCTTTTTTTTTTTTTTTTTTTTTTTTTAAGTCATTTTATATAATATTTGAAATGTTCAAGCAGCAGTTTCATTTCTTAACTTTTGCAAATATGGAACGCAAAATACGACTTCATGCTCTGATACTATAGAATTGTCTATTTTCTTTTTCTGTCAAAATTTTATATTGCATCATGGAGGAAAAGGGGTGGGCTCTTACCCCCTGAACATCCCCCTGTCTATTTAATTTGATAATCGTAATTCTCTAGAATTCAGTATTCTAAATTCTCGATCTAAAATGCTTAAAATATTGATTTTGTGAAATTGGTATTTATAATTAGTTTGAACGATTGATTATTCTCATAAATATTTTATTATTCAATGTTGATCCTAATTATTCAATTTATTTGAAAAAAAACCTTTTTTAGTTTTTAAAAAAACAAACAGATGGTGCTGATGCAACAAAATCGAAGGAGAAGCATGAATCCAGAATAAAAAGGCAGAAATATTGGAGAGGATGGAAAATAAAAACTAAAACAAATAAAAAATAATAAGTAATAAATAAAAAATAATAAGTAATAAATAAATTTATAAATATATAAAAATCATAGTAAAGAGAAAGATAGGGGAGAAAAATGCCATATAGTAACACTAAAGAAAGTTTTTCTGGGCTGCCGTGAGCACAAGTTGAAACAGATTTTTCATTAAGGTGGTTCTGAAATTATCTGCAACAGCGCGAAACTTTCTGATACATTTTCTGACTGACTTTTAAACGCAAAGGTATAAAATTAGCAGGCCTGATTATTGAAGCGATCTGGAATCGAAATGGGTTTTTCCATTTTTTTATCAATAAACTACTTATCGATTTATAAGCGATTCGTGTCATGTGATGACAAGTTTTTCTCCCTTCTCTCGCTCTCATCTCCGGAAATTCGGTCCAAAACGCCGACATTGACAGTGTTTTCTGAAAGATATTTTCTGTTTACTAAAAAATGGAAAACGTCTTCCGATGACATAGTTTCTGAATAACAACACCTACCAATTTCATGCCTTTCTGAACAAAAATGAATTAAAAAATGTGTCTGAAAGTAGCCTTTTTGGATTTGAGAACGGCCTTAATAATAACATCACGATTAAGGGATATCTAAATTTTCAAAACGATTCGGAAATGCAATTGGCATTAAAGATAATTTTAGCATTTTGAAAATTAAAACTATGGCCGGAATCCCAAGAATGATGAGCAATATAAGATTTTGAAAATTCTTGATGAGAGATATATATTGGGGATGTTCTTTAGAAATATATAATGGGGATGTGGATTTCAAGATATCTTTTAGGTTGACCTGACCTATATAAGGTAAACGCCAATCATTACAAGCAACGTTATAGACTCCGTCTTAGTAGTTATATTGTATTCTTTCTGCTAGAACCATGAAAATTTTCCATTTTATGCAGCAAATCCGTTTTCTAAAAGCTCCGATTTGACAACACTGATTGATTTATAAATGTTATTAATTAATCCGAAAATTAGTATTGTCGAATAAAACACATGTTGTGCCCTTGGGACTTGTTTATTTTTCACATATTTTAATACAGTAATGGAAAACTGTTTAGTTTATTTAAGCCCCGATTTCGAAGCCATTGTATGTTCTTTTATATCCCCATGTTGCTGTTTGTGACAGTTTTCCAGGGTGTAAGTAACAGTTACTCTGAATTCTGGTTTATCCTGCGACTCAGTTTAAAGATCCAAGCAATAACTTAATAAATAGGTCAAGTGCATGTATAGTAAGTATAATACCTAAAATTATAACAAATATACTTTTGAGTTTGGTGTTACGAGATCTTTCAAACGATACCTTTACACACACACACACAAAAAAAAAAAAATCAAGCAAATCAATTAATATCTCGGCTAATTACCGACAATTTTTTTCGAAAATCACTATCAACAATCCTTGCATAATTCTGCGTCGATAAGAGCCTTGAGCGCTCCTCATTTTTGTATCGTCAGCACAAAATTTTTTGTTAATTCAAGTAAAATGGTTCAATTTTACTTGAATTTTGCTAAAACAACCAAAATGTACTCAACAAAACATGTTTTGTAGTTTTAATCAATTCCTTTTTCTGGGTGTAGGCTCAATACAACTACATTAATAATCTACATACCTTTAAATGCGACAATAATCTCACGCAGTAGACAAACACTTGCAAGTTTCTTCATACATTTATGTATAATGAAACTTATTATGAAATTATGTTATTAACCACCTCAATACATATGTACAATGCTTTACCTCAAATCTGAACTGCATATGACCACAGCTTTGTTTGATTTCAGATCACCATTTCATAAACTTGTTTTTAGGTAGATTTCGTAAGAAATACTACCTATTACATCATTCTCCCCTAAGTTGGAAATTTTGAAAAATTTTTGCAGATCTACGCCGATCATGACTCCCAGAACCCAAAACCACCCCCAGTTCAAAACTTTATCTATCTATCTATCTATCTATGTCACTTTCTTATGACCACGATAACTGGAAAAATTCTGCATAAATCTCTTCCAAACTGATACATAAAATCAAGGGACATAAACTATCGGTCAAGTTCGTTAATGGGCAAAATCGATCCAAGGGGGGGGGGATGGGGGAACTTTTTGTGAAAACAGAAAACCCCCCATAATTTCTTAATTATTATACGTATCGAATCCGTTTAAAGTTATTATTACTTTTAGGAAAAGGGCAGAAAATTTATGAAAGACAGAATTTTGATATAATTAAAAATGGCCCCAAGGGGGGGTGGGAAAGGGGGGTTTTAGAAGAAAAAAAATCATAGCTTCGTCAATTCACAAGATATCAAATCCGCGTAAATTTATTACTAATCCTCTTAATGTTATCTAATACTTTTATATTGACAAGTTTTTTATAGAACCAACCGTTATAGCAAAAAAAAAAAAATTAAAAACAAAAAAAAAAATCCCTGCAGGCCTGCAAACAAGTTATTTTTCGAAGTAGGCGGTTCCAACTCCCACATCTTTTCGAAACTGATACATAAAATCAAGAGGCATAAAATCTCGGTCAAGTTCGTTAATGGGCAAAATCGAACCAAGGGGGGAGATGGGGGGGGGGGGCTTTTGGTGAAAATAGAAAAAAACCCATAATTTCTTAATTATGATACGTATCGAATCCGTTTGAAGTTATTATTACTTCTAGGAGAAGGGCCGAAAATTTATGTATGACAGATTTTTGATATAATTAAAAATTGCCTTAAGGGGGGGGGGGGGGGTTAGAAGAAAAAAATTCATAACTTCGTCAATTCCCAAGATTTCAAATCCGCTTAAATTTATTATAAATCCTCTTAATATTATCTAAAACTTTTATATTGACAAGTTTTTTATAGGACCAACCGTTATAGCAAAAAAAAAAAAAAAAAAAAAAAAAAAAAAAAAATCCCTGCCGGCTCCACCTGCAAACAAGTTATTTTTCGAAGTAGGCGGTTCCAACTCCCACATCTTTTCGAAACTGATACATAAAATCAAGGGGCATAAAATCTCGGTCAAGTTCGTTAATGGGCAAAATGGAACCAAGGGGGGGAGGGGGGGGGGCTTTTTGTGAAAACAGAAAAAGATCCATAATTTCTTAATTATGATACGTATCGAATCCGTTTGAAGTTATTATTACTTCTAGGAGAAGGGCCGAAAATTTATGTATGAAAGATTTTTGATATAATTAAAAATTGCCTTAAGGGGGGGGGGGGGGGTTAGAAGAAAAAAATTCATAACTTCGTCAATTCCCAAGATTTCAAATCCGCTTAAATTTATTATAAATCCTCTTAATATTATCTAAAACTTTTATACTGACAAGTTTTTTATAGGACCAACTCTTATAGCAAAAAAAAAAAAAAAAATAAAAAAAAAATAAAAAAATAAAATAAAAAAAATTCCTGCTGTCTCTGCCTGCAAACAAGTTAGGTTTCGAAGTAGGCGGTTCCAACTGCGGCATCATCGCAAAAAGATCATTTCTTCCGAAATTCCCGATAAACAGGCGCCCCACGGTCTGCGTCTTCGAAATCTACCTGTGCCTGTAGGCCGAGCCGTTAGGGATTTTTTTTTTAAGTTACAAATTTAACAGTAAAGTTTTTTAAGTTACAAATTTTAAGTTTGTTTGTTAAGTTACAAATTTAACAGTAACTTAATTAATATCTTGTCTAATTACCGACAATTTTTTTCTAAAATCATTATCAGCTATCCTTGGATGATTCTGTATCCATCAAAACCTTGAGCCGCTACCTACTTCTATGGCGCTACTCAACTCTCCCGCTGACCGTCCTCAAAGTAAAGTTTGTGTGTAACTTAAAAATGTGATTTTCTCAAAAACTACGTGACCCAGGATAATTGCTTATAGTTTTCCTGCAATGTTTAAATAAAGCCCTAAAACCCTTATTTTTTTCATAATTTTAGTTTCAGTAGATTCGGAAATAGAGTAGGAGGAACATATTTTTGCATAGTACATTTTCGATTATATATGTCTAAAAATATAATGCCTAAAAAATAAAAACAAATATATTCTTGAGTACTATACTTTTGAAACAAATATATTTACGAGATCTTTCGAACACGATCCCCACACGATATCCAAAACAAACAAATAAATAAATAAATATATGAATAAATAAAAAGTAAAGTAACTTAATTAGCCACTCAATTTTTCCCTAAAAATATTTGTGAATGGCTAATATTTTATAAATATATGTGGGTCAAAAGACTTTATAACTCTGATAAGTTTGAACTTTCTGCTTTCCGTAGTTTTCGAGAAAATCCGCTCTAGACAGACGGAAAGACAGACACACGAGTGATATTATAATGGTTCCGTTTTTACTTTTTAAGTACGAAACATTAAAAATTGAGACATTAGCAAGAAATGGAGTCCACTTAGCCAATTACTATTGAAACTATCACAATACAAAATTATAAAAGCAGCCTAAATTCTCTTCTTACAGTGATGACTTGGCGTATATTTTAACCTGAAATGGAAAGATTCATTTCCCCGAAATGTGTAGTTTGTTCCCTTCTTTCTTTTTCTTTTTTTACGCTATTATAATGTTTTTAAAAAGTTTTCTATTATTAAATTTGAGTTTATTTGAGTTTTTCTTCTTTATGATATTAAATTACCAAGACTTGTACGGTACTGCCGGGTCTGTCCCCACATAACTCATTTCATACGTGATCACATGATGACAAATTTACATTCAATTAATATTGGTCCATAAAATGACAAATTTTTAAAACTTTTTCATCTTTAAAAGCTTTAAAACATTTAAAAAAATTATAACTTCTTAAGCTTTACCTTTTTTAAAAACTTCATAAATTTATAAACCTTTTAAAATACAATAAGTTTTCTTAAATAAAAAAGCTGAAGCTTACCCTCTACATCTACACATTAACTCTTTCCCTCAAAACTGCGCACATCTATGTTCACCTTAAAGTAATTTTATTTATCGTCACAGGGTGCATGACGAGATTCAAAGTTTTGTCCGAACTAATGCCGATTCGCATTACAGAACTTTTATTGTGCGTTTACTGACGGTGACACCAAACTGTATCAGGACCTGGGGCACCACGCTTTTGCTCGATCCGGCCCTGTAAATCCCATGCGAGGATTTCAGGCTTTCTTGTTATGTAATCCATACATGTACATATATGTGACACAAATGCGATACATGTGCATTGATACGATAATACTTTTCTTTAAATTTCACCAATTTTACGATCATCTGCGTTTTTGCTGTAAGAAATTTCATAATTTTTACGAACCACGAAATTTTTCCTTTAATTGCTCATTTCCTTGAATCACAATTAAATGGTTTATAATAACTCTCAATAATTTTGCTCATTTATCATAATTTAAGAAGTGTTTTTCCTGGCAATTTACTTTTCTGCTATCTATTATCTAAGATATTTTCTTGTAAATTACTGAATTTAAGAGCCTCAGTGAGACATTACGTAAGCTGCTTCTTATTTAAAAGTTAAATAGGTTAGATAGTGTTTTATTTTTAACTCGAATAAGATTATTAAAAACTTCTGTGGAGCAATTAACTATTTATTCTGATCCTAAACGAAGGTCACTTTGTTAACAGAAGTCTTGTTCTTTTACGGGTCTGCGTTTATCATAAGTGACAATATAAAAGAAGTTAATTACCTCCTTTGCGAATCAGGTGAAAGTAGCGAAAGGTTTTGTCGTGCTTATCTAACTTTTTCTTAACCGACCGTAATAATTTTCTTAAACACCGGATGTGTGTCTGGAATTAATTTAATACCTCTAGATTTATATATTTTTGATGCAACTGCGTAGAAAATCTAGGGTGGTTAATGATAGTGACACAGTAACAGGATGAACATGATTAATTATTACAAACGAGTACAATTATATATATAAAAAAAATAAACAAGCATGATTAATTAATTAATTAATTAAAAAAACGACTGTTGGAATTTTCCCTGTAAAGACACTAAAAACGCACATTAAATTGTTCAAAACAAATAGTTTGCGTTTTAATGGAGCCTTATAAAGCCTTATATGAATTGTTTGGAAAATATTTTTTAGTTTATGAATATTTTTATTGCATTTTGCATTTGATACTCAATTTCATAGTCCAATTTTGTCTCTTATACATTTATCAATTAGTTTTTGTTAGAAATATATGATGAATATAGCTGCTTTGGGCATTTTACTATGCATTTATATATTTTTTTACAATTCTTATAATTGTTTTCATTATCAATACCGCATTTTTCATTCATTTGTAAATTCAAAGTGTATATTTTTTAGCATCTACTTTTAATTCCATTTACAAGCTTATCAATTGAATTCTGAACCATTGTTATTTTTGTTATTAGACATTACTATAACAATTATGTAAAATAATTTTACACCCCATTTTTAAATAAAAGATTAGGTCATTTTTGTTATACGAACGTGTGCAAGTTATTGTTTGATTTCAAAAGTATATATATATATATATATATATATATTGTAAGATCAAACCGTATATATATATATATATATATATATATATATATATATATATATATATATATATATACTGGGTGCGCCATAAATTCGTTAAAACTTTGAAATGCATTAAAAATGAATAAATAATGCTTAAAAAATTGGGGTCTGCATGAATGGGATTAGCGAGAAATAGGTTTTTTTTAATAACAAAAAAGTTGTGGTTTAAAAAATTTGCGATAGATGGCCCTGGCAAGCATAATATGAAACACATTTATGTAAATCAGGCTATCAATAAAACACCTCGATTAAGAAGATTCTTCATTCAATGCCATCAGTATGCTATCGTTACCAGTTGGCATTGTTGGTTAAGCTCTTCTACAAGAGTGGCGAATCAGCAACAGGCGCATTGTGAAAATTCCTCACAGCATAAGGCCTCAAGACAAGAAAAAAGACCAGTTTCATGTGCTGGGATGCTGAAGCTTCCAAGACTTTTCGAAGAAAAGGATCGTTTGGAGGATCGTCCACGAAGTGGAAGGCCCTCCTTGATATCTGCTTCATATTATTCATGCCAGTGCCATCTATCGTTAATATTTTGAGACACAACTTTTTTTGGTTATTAAAAAAAATTCGATCTTCCTCTAATCCCATTCGTACAAATCGTAATTTTTTAGCATCATTTTTTTTTAACGAATTTTTAAATTTTTAACGAATTTATGACGCAGCCGGTACATATATGTATATATATATTTTTATTTTAGCAATTCCTGAAATAATTTGCAATTTATAACAAGAAAATATGTTAAATGGAAGCTCAATTTAGTCTACTAGCTGTTTCACGAATAGGGGGGCTTTCATAGAAATCATTTTATCATCGATTAAATACAACAGCAGCATAAACGAAAAATCGACAATTTTTGATTTGTTACATAGATTGTAGTTGATTTTTCCGGAATAGCATTCAAAACTTTAATTATTATACACTACTATCAACGTAAAAATGTTTTAGTTCCTATGAAATTCGAATATGTCACTGATATTGACCGCAATAATTTCACTTTTGAAAAAAAGTCATATCCTGTATGATGCATACATCTTTAAAAGGATTAAAATTTCTTGAGAAATAAAAAAGATTAAAATTAAAGGAATAATATTTTCAAACGTTTGAATAACTCATATTGTATTTTATTGTATAACGCGTAATTGGACAATGTAATTCAATCATATCCTTGATTTAAAAAGTAATAATGAGTTGTATAAAACAAAGATCTACAAAGTTTGCTACCATGTTAGCTACCATGTCAAACTATCGAATCTGAAAAAAATGCATTTTGCATTACTTTTAAAAATGGGCCTATTGGCACCACTAAATTTTAACAGTGTTCTTCAGCAGGGTTGTCAGTTTGGCCTCCTTTTCTATTCAGAAATTCTGACTCCATACCAGAAATTTCAAACAGAAATTTTTGCTTTATTTAATGACAGTCATTTACAGATTACTTAAAATGAAAAACTTTTTCTCAAAATTTCCGGTACGAATTCATCATCTCTGGATAAAAAAGAAAGCCAAACTGGCAACCCTGTTCTTTACAAAAAATTTTAATAATATTCTTGCTGTACGAAGAATTCTAATAAAATATAGTGGTGACAATCGGCCATTTAAAAAAAATATATATAAAATGCATTTTTTCACATTCTTTATTTTGACATGGTAGCGACGATATATGGAATGGAAACAAAAGATAACAAGACAAGTATTTTTCATGGTCATAACTGTTTACGAGTTAACTATGGAGTTAATAATGTGCCAAAGTATGCCAACTGGCTGTGAAATTGTAACAGCGAAATATTTTAAACACTAAAAAACAGGAAATATAAATAAAAAATAACTATTGTAGTATATAAAAAGAAACATCCTCTTTTATCATTTAATAATTTGATATTAATTAAATTATGACTATGCGTTGAAAAAATAATTTATAAATCCTTAATAGATAGTTTAAATAATGTTTTTGTTTTCCTTTCCTGTTGCTATATCTTAAAAATGAAACAGGGCAAAAATTATAATTTCTTTAATAAATTCACAGGCGAATTTTCACTAATTGGGGTCACGCTAAGTTAACGTATTGTAACGGAAATTTTATAGAACTACATGAATTGCAATCATGAAATTAGGCGTGATTTTTTAAGATAAACATTAAATGGTTATAAAAGAGTTTATTTTTTTTAATTACTTGTATTGTAATTTAAAGCTGTTATCAAATTCAAATTGCCTAATTTCTGAATTCATTTTTACATTCTTCTTTCTTTACAAGAAGAAAGTATTGAATTCATGAAAATTTTCGACTTCCAGTTTTCGACGGATTTATACGTTTTAGAAGGTCTTGAACACGATGTGACTGTTTTTAGAAAATGTCTGTCTGTGACTCTGTCTGTCTGTCTGTCTGTCTGTCTGTGACAAAAATTTTGTGGGCTCTCTATCTCAAGAACTAATGCATGAAATTTAATAAAACTTATATTCAGTTAGTCCCTAATATAAATTGGTGGTGATTAGTTTTTGGTGAAAATCGCCCGATAGGTGGTGCTGCTATGCTGCATTTTTTGCGATTTCCGCAATAGCTCTCTCTATCTCAAGAACTAATGCAGTTGTTTCCATCAAACTTCAGATTCTGTTAGACCTTTGCATAAATAGATGCTGATTACAATTTGGTGTAAAGAACCCAACAGGTGGCGCCGCTATACTACTTTTTCCATTATTATCACGATAGCTATATCTCAAGAACTAATGCACGGATGTTCATCAAACTTCAGATTCAGTTGGACGCTGTCATAAGTTGTTGTTGATTAGGGTTTGGCCCAAATTTCCCAACAGGTGGCGCTGCTATGCTGCATTTTGCAGGATTTACACGATTTTAGCAATAGTCATATCTCAAGAACTAATGCACGGAATTTAACAAAACTGTAGATTCAGTTAGACCTTGATATAAATTGGTTGCTGATTCTTTTTAGTGTATGTGAAACCTGTGTGAGATAAAATAAAATTTTGGGATTGGCACATCTAACTAGTTACTCATAAACGCATAAATTTGGCAAGTGTTCTTATTTAGAAACTATGAAACTGAATAGCGTTTCACATTTTTCGAAAAAATGCTGTCAAAATTTGCATTTCGAGCCAAATTTCCGAACGCGACAACCGGAGAAAGATCTTCATGACGCAGCATTAGTTTATAACACACGGTGTAATAATTTATTAACAAATACGAAAAATCATGCTTCAAGCATGATTATGAAACACTTTCTAACATTTCCAGAATACTTTAATAAAATTTCGCTGTTTAAAAAGGTGAAATTTGATATCAAAGTAAACCGTTTGGAAAAAGCTTAACACATTTGAAAACCCAATTTCAAGAATTATCATCTGTAGTTGGAAAAAATATCCGAGTTCTTTTGTGAGGCCATGTATATCATCTATAGAATTTATACACAACAAGTAATAAGGCAAAAAATTAGTTTAATTTAAAAACGCGTACCACAACTTAAAACGTACTTCCAGAAATTATCGTTAATAAGAGACTACCGTAACCGAATTCTTTTCTCTGCTCCTGTAAATGAATGCAGTGCTTACCGTATTCTATAATAAGCCTCTTGTAGTTCACCTCAGTGATATATATCAATTTCAATATGTTTGAAATAGTATAACATCATTAAAATACACCTCAAACGATGTTCTCCGATAGACCGTAATGCACCGGAATTCTTTTGAGTGTCCCTGTAAATGAACTATAAAATGCTATCCCCTTCATTATCAATACCGAACATGCCATAGTAAACCTCATTAACATATGTCAGTTGCATGGCAATGCGAGTATATATTTACGTGAGTTAAAGCATGAACAGACAGACGGCCGACAGACAGACTGAATTCATGAACATTATTCAACTATGTTGTAAAGTTATAGCCAATGGTTGGAGTATCATAGTTGAGATATTTTCCAACAGAGCGAAAATATGCCGGGACCAGGACTCGAACCTGCGTACTTTGGCTTGCCGTGCCAACGCTCTCCCTACTGAGCTATCCCAATGATATCCTGGGTGGCATATTTCACTCTTATTTATTGGACAAGGCTGCGAACTGCAGCGCTAATTTCATTCATCCGACCAATAACTATACCAGTTTACACGACTCTCTGTTCATTGTGACCTAATTACATGGTATACAGGAGTTTCCGTACTATTTGAGATTCATCATGCAAAATGCTATAGTTATAGCTCGGATGAATGAAATTAGCGCTGCAGTTTGCAGCCTTGTCCAATAAATAAGAGTGAAATATGCCACACAGGATATCATTGGGTTAGCTCAGTAGGGAGAGCGTTGGCACGGCAAGCCAAAGTACGCAGGTTCGAGTCCTAGTTCCGACATATTTTCGCTCTGTTGGAAAAAAATCTCAACTACTCCAACCATTGGATATAATTTACCTGGTTGAGTATGCTTTCCTCTGTTCATTATGTTGGAAAGTTTTAAAAACAAGCCCGTGAATTTGTAAGAAAGTTTCGCGCTGTTGAGCAGGAAAAGTATTATTTTGAGAGCTTCCTTAAGTGTTCTTATAACTGCTAAAGAAAACAGATCAAATTTCATGGTTATATTGAGAAATAAACAAAGAATTTTTTCATAATTAAGATACTTAAATTTGTTTCAAAATTACGTAAGCGACAAATAATTTCATAACTGTTTCCATGAAACAGAAGCGAAAAAAAATTATAACTGTTAATATTATCTGTTGTGAAAAACCTGTATTGGGTTGACTAGTTTGACTTGATTTCCTGCTATAAAATAATAAGCGGATGCGAGAAAGAGGTCATGAAATTTTTAGATTTTTTTGTAGTTTTATTAAAGACCACGGGATCAAATAACACATCAGCGGTAAATGCTTTCTCTCTTTGGTCTTTTCGCAGGAAAAAAAATTATTAATTAATTAAATGTATGTAAAATAATTTCTTTTACGGCAAGCATTTTCAGTTACTTGAAAAGAACGGATTTATTTGAATGAAATAGTCCAAATTCGAATTAGGGAGGTGCTGGGTTCGATCCCAATCGCGCCCGTCGGCCTAATCGTTCGGAGTTTTCGTGGTTTTCTTCGAGCCGTGGATTTATCCATGCGTAAATACGGGTTAGGTTCCCTTAGAAAGACCCCCACGAAGGGCACTCCCCCCGGGCCTATATCCCAAGTGTAGATAAAGTGTAGATATCCCAAGTGTAGTGGCCGTCAATAATCAACCCAACCCAAATTCGAATTAATGAAAACGTGTCTTTTAAACATAATTGTGCAAGCAGAATTATAGGGTCAATTTAAATTAACATGCAGATCTTTTTTCCGAAGACTTTCACAATGTATGTGATCCAAAAATAAAATAAAAAATAATATATATAAATAAATGAATGAAAACATTACAGCATAATGTAAAATTATATATGTGCATATTAACATTAATTGTTTCATTTACAGAAGAGGTCATTCTGTATTTTTTTAGTAACAATCTGCTTTTAACAAACAAAAATAACAGTTACCCAGTCGCTGAAAAAATAAAATCTAGTATCTTAACCATCAGAAAACTTTCTTCTATATAAATATAATCGTATGAACAAAAATTAAATTACAATCTATATGTTTTTTAGATATAGCTATCACGGAAACTGCAAAAACAGAGCACAGCAGCGACACCTGTTGGGCAGTATACTCCCAAACCTAATAAGGATCTATGTTTGTCAAGATCTAACAGAATATGAAGCGTGGTGAAATTCCATTCATTAGTTCTTGAGATATAGATATGGTGGAAATCGTTAAAAATGCAGCATAGCGGCGCCACCTGTTGAGCGATTTATACCAAAACCTAATCAGCAACAACTTATGTCACCGTCTAACTGAATCTGAAGTTTGATGAAATTCCGTGCATTAGTTCTTGAGATATAGCTATGGTGGAAATCGTTAAAAATGCAGCATAGCGGCGCCACCTGTTGGGCGATTTATACCAAAACCTAATCAGAAACAACTTATGTCAACGTCTAACTGAATTTGAAGTTTGATGAAAGTGCGTGCATTAGTTCTTGAGATAGAGCTGTTGTGGAAACCGTGAGAAATGAAGCATAGCAGCGCCACCTGTTGGGCAATTTACACCAAAACCTAATCAGCAACAACTTGTGTCAACGTCTAACTGAATTTGAAGTTTGATGAAAGTGCGTGCATTAGTTCTTGAGATAGAGCTATTAAGGAAATCTTGAGAATGCAGTATAGCAGCGCCCCCTGTTAAGCAATTTACACCAAAACCTAATCAGAAACAACTTATGTCAACGTCTAACTGAATCTGAAGTTTGATGAAAGTCCGTGCATTAGTTCTTGAGATAGAGCTATTGCAGAAATCATGAAAAAGCAGCATAGCAGCGCCTCCTGTTGGGCGATTTACACCAAACACTAATTAGCGCCAAATTACATCAAGGTCTAACCGAATCTAAAGTTTTATTTCTTGAGATATAGTGCCCACCAAATTTTTGTCACATACAGTTAGGAAGACCCACAGACAGACATTTTCTAAAATCAGCCAAATCGTGTATCGTCAATGCTATTGGGTGTTCCTTTTTTTTTTTTAAAGACAATTTATTACTTTAATGCATCTAATTTATATATCCTTAAATTCTGTTACTCCACCATATCTAACTTCAACCAAATTATTTAAGAATTTAAATTTAACATTACACCAGGACCAGCTGAAAAAGAAATACCACCAACTGAATATTGTTACCATAAATATATTACAAACACCAGGTAATTAGATTTAAGAAGGAGCACCAAAATTTAGTAAAAGTTAATACACACAATACTAATAAAAAGGAAAAAAAAGGGGGGATGGCAAAAAAAATTCATTTACTTTAAAATTTTACTTTTAAATAAAATCAAAGGAGGTAACAATATTCTCATATCTTTCACACCCCAAAATAAAGGAAAAACACCCAATACTTCTAATCTAAACCTTAAAAACATAAAGCATTCATAAATAATGAAAGATAAAATTGAAAATTAAACCAATTTAGAATAACCGAAGGAAAACAAACTCTCATATTTGAGAGGATAAAACTCAGAAATTTTGCAAATTAGAACCAAAATGACATTATTTTATGAATGCACTTATATTTTCAAAGTTTAGGGACCAATGATATCGTATAGTTGAGTACAAAGCATATTGAATAACTCATTTGAAAAAACTGTAATCTAAGATGATAGGATATACTTTTAATTATCTAAAGAAAATTATATTTTATTCAATAGGATTTTCTCAATACTTCTCCAATTTACTAACTCTTTTTAAAACATGCAAAACTTAACAATTAACTTAAGTCAAAATAAACAAATTACTTTAAGTGCATGAAAAACTTTAATTTATTAGATTTTATTATCATCTATAAAACTTTTAGGTAACAGTAATTCCTGGAAGTGCGTTTTAAGTTGCTGAACACGATTTTAAATTTAACTCACTTTTTGTCTATTACTTGGTGTGTATAAATTCTGTAGATCCTATACAGGGCAGCACAAAAGTTCGCGAACACATTTCCGTTTATTGACAGAAACTCCAGAAGTACAATTTTAAACTGTGCTACGCGTTTCCTAACTAAACTAAAATTTAGTATCCTATGTAGTATATATACAAATCTATAGATCATATACAGGGCTGAATAAAAGTATTCGGATATTTTTCCGAATATTGTATAGGTTGGAAATTCCTGAAATTACGTTTTTAAATATGTTATGCGTTTTCCAAATTGTTTACTTAGATGTTATCTTTCAGCTTATTAAACGGTAATGATTTGTAAAATTATTTTGGAAGCGTTGGAAAGTGTTACATGATCTATGTTTGACGCATGATTTTTCGCTCTTGTTTTTAATTAACTTTAATTTATTAGATTTTATTATCATCTATAAAACTTTTAGGTCCTATCTTTATTTAGATATTTAGCTTAGATCTGCTCTTTCCATAATGTTCCACTTTGAATCTCCATTAATTTAAAATTATACTGCTCATTCATATACATTTCTTACAGATTTAATTTCGTTAAAGAAAACATGTGTAATTGAATTTCACTCCTTACGAATTCTGTTATCAATTAAGAATATCAATGAAAGTGAACCTTTATACAAAATAAAAAGTACAAGGGCAAATAAAAAAGGGGGTTAATTTACTATTAAATGCAGCTATTAAACTTAAAGTGGAGAAAAGAATTACTCATAAAACAATATTTATAAACATACTTAAATAAAACAATAACAGAATTCTAAATTCAAATTACACATATCTATTTGCTGTTATTATATGCGAGCATAGTGTTGTTACTGCAGAATTTAACATAAACACTTATCTGAAAGTTTGATTACTTGAATAAAATATTTTAATCTATTGTTATTACACATGAGAAATGTGTTTAAATTAATTAGAATAATAGATATATATATTAACAAGGGAAAGCACATTCTTAGTTATCTCTTGGTTTTATTACAAATAAACAGATTCATATGCAGTACTTAGATGAATACTAAGATTGTAAAATAACATTATAAACAAGAAGTTTACTCACACATTTTTAAGACCATAACTGCTACCGGAGAATAGTCTCACACATAGAGTCTTTGCGTCAGGATGTTGTTTTAATAACAATTTTTTCGCCGACTCACATCAACTATTCATACACACACATCAAGTTATCGTTGGATGTGGATGTGGCTCTTACTTCCTTAGCAGTCCTCACTTTGATGAGGGACAAATTTTTTATCATTGAAAGTCTCATCTCCCTGGTGTCGTACTACTCTCAAATGCTACTTGTAGGATTCCGCCTTTCAGAAGTCAACTCCAGTCTCCAGCTTTCAAGAATTTCCCACAAATGACCACATGTCTACTAACGGTTCAATCCTTTCAGCCTTTGGACACTTTCACACCTTGGTACTTGTCACCTCACGTTGATTTTCAACAACTAGACATCACCATAGTGTCTAACCCCGTAATAGATGTAGATTTTCTCAATCAAGACTTTTAGTTTTTCAAACATGCGCTTTAAAACTTAATATAATAAGCACCTAGCCTCATTTTAGAGTATAATTATGATAGATTTTTTAAGCTCGAGTTCTTTTCAATTCGACGTCACAACTACTACTCTGCACGATCCCTTCTCTCGGACCTCAGGGGTGGCTTCCCGCCAAAATACCCCCGAGTCCACTCGGAATTTTCTGATCCTCACATCTACATCGCTCACCGGTTTTCTAACTAACTCACCTGACCTTTCCGTATCACCTTTTTCTCCTCGACCCTATATGGAACCTACCCATTTAGAAAAAAATAGGGGAACGGGAGCTTTTCGTCTCTGTTGCTATGCGATACCCACATGGTAACAGGAAAACTTTGAAAAGAGGGTCATACAGTGGTCTTTTCTGACCGAACATTTGGGGGAAGTATGACCGCTCATATACACATGCCCTACAAGGTTAAACTCTAATCTGCGGGGATTATTCCTGGAATAAGTGCAGTTGAAAAACAAGGTCACAACAACACACACTTGGGGTGATATTAAGAAAAGAAAAAAAAAGAAGACATTTATCTAGAATTTGAAAGAAGGAATTGCATTATTTACCAAATTAATATTTAACAAATAAAGAAAGTGAAAAAAAGTTAAACTGAAAATTTAGGGAAACGAAGGGTTATGCTAATATAAGTTAAAAAATAAGAATATGTGAATATTCTACATCAGTGCCAAAAAACTAAAAACCTTCTAAAACGTATAAATCCATCGAAAACCGGAAGTCGAAGTTTCACGAATTCAATACTTTCTTCTTGTAAAGATAGAATTAAGTAAAAATAAACAAAATATCTATTAAGTTTGGAAACCCTTTTAAAGCAAAGCATTGCTATAATATTTCCCAACAGCCAAGAATGAGGATGAATTAGGTCATCCAGATTCGACCGGGATAGCTCAGTTGGTATAGCTCAGTTGGTAGAGCATGGCAGCTTCAGCCAAGTGATCCCAGATTCGAATCCTGGTCCGGACATTTTTCATCCAGTTGGAAAATTACAACTCTTATGATTTCTTTACCAATTTGAATAATTGTGTTTTAATTAATCTAGTATCATCATGATATTCCTTGCGATGTTTTAAATTTTTAAAACACTGAAAATTTTAAGAGAACCACAACTGTGGTGGTTGGATGATAGTTCCATTTTTTATACAGTGGAATCTTGTTAATATTCCAAATAATATATATTTGGGCTTGTGATCAAAATAATATAGTGAGTACATATATTGTCATGGCCGCAAAAGACCACTTCGACATGACATTAAAACACAGAATTATTAAATAATTATTCATGCAAATTTATAATCAAGAACAATGAAGATAAAAGTAAAAAATTGTTACCTGCAGTCATCTGAAAGAAATAAGATAAAGAGCAAGTGAAAGAATTTGCACTGCAAATTTTCATCTTTGAATAAAATCTTTATTCATAAAGAGATTTTCTTCTAAAAAATATTACTAAATGGATGATCATTTTTATAGCTCCATTTTTTTTTAGCACAAATAATCGATACTTTTTTTTTTAACCTTCCCTCAGGGAGTTCGGAGGTAACCATGTTAAAAAAATATATTTTCGACGACTTATCATCAACCGAACATAGAACGTCGCATTATTTGAAACAGAACAAAATTAATTATCCGCATAGTAGGATCTGTGCACTTATCACAAGTAAGAACCACTCATCGCGTCTCCATTGTGGAACTGCAAAAACCTTTGCCGTACATAGACGATATTGTATAGGCCGTCAACTATCACATTCTAAAAAAAGAAATATTTTCTTCATATCGTAACTTTAGATGTACGCATTTTGTACATTTTTCACAGCAGCAAGCCAAGCGATCACCTTACACTCTTGTGTCAAACGTCTCAGTGTCTGTGTGTGAGCGCACAGCTTCAGCACCGACTGGGAACGGAGGGGAGGGGGGTGCCAAAAATTGAAAAACGCCAATTGGCAGAGATAAAAAATTACGTATTAGAAACATTTGAATTTGATTGGCGAGGGGCGGAGCTTAGAACAGGAAGTGAGCATAGGCAAAGAATGTTATCGAAGCATCTAGTAGAATCCAATACCGGAAGTACAGAGGTAACAATCACTATCATTTTTTTTTTAAAAAGCTAAATGTTATGACAGAAAGAAAAGTTTACAGGGGAAGTGATAAAAAGAAAATAATTAAAATACTTTTGAATGTGAATTTTAAAATTAAATGAATAAGGACTAATAAAATATTTCTTAAATTGAATTAAAATATGGCAGTGGTTGAGAAACCACAACATATACTCCGGCCTCCCCAAGAGAAAATATTGGTGAGATGGAGAAATTTAACAATTTTGACATCGAGTCAATATTTTCTCATCTATATACAATATACATATAACTTGACATAATGAGAAACAAAATAAAAAGAATAATAAATTTACATTCTTCTGGCAAAAAGTACACAAAGTCCTTCGAAATATAGTTGCTAACAGTCCAAAAAAATAAAGAGTCTTTCAAAACAAATATGCTGAAAGTCCAAAAAGTAAATATAGTCTTTCAAAATAAAGTTGCTGAAAGTTCATTGATTGATATGTGAAATAGAAAATACAATACTATAAAGTAAGTTCAGTAGCAAAAAGTGAACAAAGTCTTTTGAAATAAAGCTGCTAAAAGTCCATTCACTGATATGTGAAATAGGAAATACAACACTATAAAGTAAGTTCAGAGTATACTAAAAGAGTAAAAAAGGTTGTAATATTGTACACAAAAACAAATAATATTATATGATACAAATTGGTAATCATACTAATAATGGCTTTCCTAATTCAATATAGCTTAACATTAGCAATAAAACATTTCCATTTTGGAAAAGAAATAGCAACAATAAGACCTTTGAATCACAACTGTATTTCTAGTCACAGTCGATGAACTATATTTCAATTTTGCATTAACATTTTTATTAGAACAATGCTTAATAAATTCAATAAATTACTCATTTGAGAATTTTTCCATAACAAAAATTCAAAATGTAAGCAAATGGTCAAGAGAGAATATTTAGACTCTCATTGAAAAGAAATATATATATATAGCACTTTCTAAGAAATCAACTTTTCTTAGTTGAACAACTCTAATACAACAACATTAATATTTTCAAAGTAAATAAAGGCAAAGAGAGGATATTTAAGCTCTCAGAAAAGTACATAAATAAATGTATCATTCTACCACATAACTTTAATAATATTGACCTTGTAAAAAAATATCACACAACAAATCTATACAAAAATATCCTGAATGCTTATTGAATGTTTAATTCGAATTTTTAAACATTTTTAAGAATAAACATGTAATTTTAATTTTTTACATATAAAATACATAAGTATTTTATTTAAATGTAATGACTTAAAACAAACTTTGGATCCAAAGCATATAATTTGCATATGTATAAACATTTTCTTCAATTTTTGGGTTTTCAAACACCTATAGAGCTTAATGTATTACCAACCCTTTTACATAATACACCAACAATAATAATATTAGAAGTATTAGCATGCATACTCTTTAGATGTTAAAAAGAGGTTAGATGTTAGGGCATGCAATAAGTAACATTTGTATTACTCTAAAAGTCACAATAGGGAAAGTGATGACATATGTACTCATATTATACCTTATATCAATAACAATTTTCTTTTTAAGTTAAATTACCTTATCCAAATAATTTAATCAATGACATTTCATTTCCAACTATAATATTGAATTATAAGTTTTAAAAATAATTACAATTTAAATCAAACACTGAATTTTAGAGTTTTAAGCTATCAGCACATTTCATATTAAACATAAATTCGAAAAATGAATATGGTTTTGAAGAAATATTTCAGTGAGAAACATAGTTAACAGGAGAAACCAAGATAAGATTTACATACTTTTACAGGATGACAATTCCATTGTGTCAAGGCGAAGGTGACTTAAAAAAAAATAAAAATACACAAATGCTGCCTGCAGCTTTGGTAGAAGAAAACAAATAAACAGTCAGTCTTCACATTTGACAATAAAATCAAGCTAGCATAGAAAAGATTTTTACAATGGTAAAGGCATCCTAAAAAAAAAATTAAGATTAGTTTACAAGTTATATTGTTTATGATTGCGAGGGCGAAGATCATAATGGTTTTTACTTTGAGTAGATTTGTCTAGAACTGTAGTGTTACTACCAGATGCTTGTGAATGTACTGAACTAAGTGAATGCGAAGATGTTTGCTGGCACTTTGAAGAGGTGTGAATTTGAGGAGATGTATTGTTATTAGTGTGAGAGCAAGAAGAATCACAATCAGCAGTATGAGCACGAATATGTCGTTTCACAAGAGAAGATGCACTATCAACAGCTGGTTGATCATGTGTTGCACTTCTAGATGAATCCGCAGGATGAAGCAATGCTTCATTTCTTTTCTGGAGTTTCAAGATTCTGTTAGTATGAATTAACATAGGTGATGCTTGATTATTGTTGCAATCTTGAATTTGAATAAGTACAGGTGAAATTATTTTCTTTATCATATAAGGTCCTTGTACTTTTTTTGTTAAATACACTGGGGAATTTTACATAAACAATATCATCAACTTTGATATTAGCAAATTTTAATTTTTCCCTTGATTTTTGATACACTTTTTGTCTAGAAGACTCGTTATTTTTGTAAGCTTGATAGTATACTTTTTCAATAACATCCATTAATTTGTGAATTTCATATGCAGTGTTAAGAATTTTCCAGGAAGAATGGGTTTTATAATTAGCATAAATATCATTTACCTCCCTTCCAAAATGAAGAAGATTTGGAGTGAATTTTGTTGCTGTATGAGGTGTAGCGTTATATATTGACTGGTGGATTTTTAAAGCAGTTGGAACATCAAATCCTTGGGAAGCCATTGTATTCACAGATGACTTTATTTGAGTGTTACATCTCTCACTCAATCCATTAGCCTGTGGATGCGCTACTGTACTGTGCTCTAGTTTTATGCCAAGTTTTTTGTTGAAATAAGAAAACATATCACTCGTAAACTGGGAACCATGATCAGTAAGAGATAACTCAGGTTTTCCATGAGTAGAAATGTAATGCAACAGAGCTTTAGTAACCGACTCAGCATGAATGCTATTCAAGGCATATAATTCAAGATGACGAGAAAAATGGTCGATTACAGTCATAACAAATTGGTGATTTCTCAAAGGACCAAGTAAATCCATCGAAACTTTTTGATTGGGAGCTGTAGGAAGTGGTGCTGGGAGATATGGAGCAGTGTTTTTTTTATGATGTTTATTTACTAAACAAATTTCACAAGAGTTGACATAATTGATTGTATCAGAAACTAAAGTTTTCCAAGTGAACCTTTTCTTTAAATTAACAATGGTTTTATGAATACCAGTATGAGTAACATGAGCAATTCTTAAAGCTTTAGCTCTAAGTGAGGATGGTAAAACAACTCTATGTAGATCAATGTCTTCTGAAGAGAAGTGTCCATTATAACATAGCAAATCATTACTTGGATTAATGTAATAACCATTTAAACTTTTAGATTTTTTATTAGTTTTAATATCTTCATAAATTTTCTTAATTTGAGGATCTTTTTGTTGCTCATTAAGGATGGTTTGATCAAAGATTTCTAACAATGGGTCTTCATTATTAGTATTATTTGTAGATGGAGAATCAATTTGGAGATGGCAATTATGATGGGTTTTTCCAATTAATCCACATGGATACTGAACAATTTCATTATGTAGATAGTTTTGATCATCAACAATAGGCAGTATTTCTTGTTCATAAATGAGATCTGGATTAGTATGGAGATCTTCAGTAGGAATGTGAGGTGTCCTACTTAGAAAATCTGCCAAGACATTCTCTTTGCCTGGAACATGCTGAAATGTGTAAGAGTATTTAGACAGTTCTAACATCCAACGTGTAGTTATGTCAGCAGGAGATGTTGATTTTTAGTAGTTATTGAGGGGTTTAGCATCAGATAAAAGAATGAAGTGTCTGCCAAAAATGTAATATTTAAAAGCTGTTATTGCTTTATAAATGGCATAAAGTTCTAATTTAATGGCTGGGTACTGCTTTTCAGACTGAGATAGAGTTTCGGAGTAATAAGAAATAGAGCGTAGTTCACCTTGAATTTTTTGCATTAGAACAGCTGTGATTGCTGTCTTTGAAGCGTCGGTATTCACATAGAATGTCTCATTCCAATTTGGTAGATTGAGCAGGGGTTTTTGGAAGAAAATTTCTTGCAATTTATTAAATGCATTTTCTTGCTCAGATTTCCAACAGAATTTATTTTTAGGTTTAGTGATTTCAATAAGAGGAGTAATCAATCTAGCAAAATGAGGTATAATTGACCTGTAAAATGAACATAAGCCAATAAAACTTTTTGTTTGCCTCTTAGTTTTGGGCTTTGGGAAGGAAGTAATTTTCAAAATATTGTTTGTAAGTGGAAGAATTTTATGATCTGTGAGTTGGAAGCCTAAAAAGTTAATGCTAGTTTACATAAAAGAACACTTTTCAGGAGAAAGAGTAATATTGTTGGCAATAAGAGTGTCTAAGAGTCTTGTGAGTTTCGCAACCATTTCTTTAAACGAATTAGCGCCGACAACTATGTCGTCCTGGTATGCGTAGCAAGAGTCAATTTCAGACAATTGAATAACAGAATCAATTAACTGTTGAAAAGTACTCGCAGCTGTCTTCAAGCCAAATACAAGACGAAGGTAGGTAAACAGTCCCCATGGAGTGATAAAACTGAGCTTATCTTGCATCTCCTTAGGTACAGCGATCTGCCAGTACGCAGAGGGCAAGTCCAATGTAGTGTAGAATTTAATTTTTGACAATTGTACTATTAGATTTTGAATGCGAGGTAGAGGATATGAAGATGGAATAATAATAGAATTTAATAATCGTAAATCCAATGCCAAACGATATTTTTGAGGTTTTGACATGTCAGTTCTTTTTTTCTTAACAAGAAGCATGGGACAAGCCCAAGATGAATTTTATCTTTCTATAATGCCAGCATTTAGCATTTGATTGATCTGGTCAAGAGCTTCTTGTTCTAATGCCTGTGGCACAGGAAAAGGTAGGGTTTTCACCGGATGAGAATTCATCATTGAGAACTGAGGATTAACTAGGTCTGTATGACCCAAAGTGTCTAAGGATTTAGAAAATGCTTGAGCTTTATTGCATAATAATTTTTTTAAACAGTCACTTTCATGCGGGGGCAAGTGTTTTAAGTCAAAATCATTTGGTGACAGTTCTTGTATCCGTTTTCTTTTAATTTCCTCAGATGGTAAAATTAAATTACAATATTAATTTTCTAAATCTGAATCAAAGGAATATTTTTCAGTATCGTTCTCATCTACATTAATGCATTCACCAAGAATTGTATTTTTATTTAAATGAACATCCACTTTGGATATATTCTGACATACAACTAAAAATAAGTCTTTTTGAATTGCAGATTTAGAATGCAATGATTCATGCAAAACAAGAGCTTTACTTTTCAAAGCAGGCTTAAAAATAAAATATTCAGATGGAGAATTCAAGTATTTGACATGTAAATACACAGAAGAATTGGGGGGGGGGGGGGATTAACTCTCTATTTACAGCTTGTACCATGTTAGAATTCAATAAATTTTTATTACCATTTTTCAAATTGGTATACTTTTTACCAACATAAATAATGTCATTGTCACCTTCACATGTGACATTATTGTCATCAGAGGTAATTTTGGTATTATTGGTATTAGAAAAATTATTTATAACATTAGCATAATCAAAAATTGTGTCGGTAGGAAAATAATTAGGAAACTGAGTAAAAACTTGAGCATGACCATCTAAATTTTTGATATTTAGATCAGCATTCATAAAAGAATTATCATAAGTCATAGCAGTTTTACCAACATTATTTATAAACAAACCATTATTTGGGAAACTGTAATTGTAAGGATAATTTTCATAATTATGTAATAAATGCAAATAATTATCACAAAAATTTCCATTCACATTATCAAAATAAGTACCATCATTTGTGTTAACTGACATAGAATTTTCATAAATAGGCACATTGTGTGTATTAAGAGAATATGGAACTGTTATATTGTCATTAGTATACTGAGAATTCAAATAATAACTGGTAGGAGACTCTTTTTGAATGTTAAAAGGTATATGTTTATCTTTAATTAATATAGATTTAAAAGCTGGAGAGATGGTTATAGAATGCTTATTTATAAATTCAAAACCAAGTATGGCTTCAAAATTAACATTCTTTATATCAGTAAGGTAAAAGACATGATGAAAAAGAATTTATCTATTTTGAATGCAATCTCGATACATCCTTTAAAGAAAACTTTAGAGTTTATAGTTGATACAGAAACATTTCTCGATAAACATTTATAATGAATTTTGGATTTAATGCTATTAAAGCATTCATTATCCAGCAAAGATAAGGTTGAGCCTGAATCGACGAGAGTTGATATTTCATTATGTTGAACATTCATAATTATACATGGAAGCGAATACATGTTGTCAAAAGAGCTGCAAATTACGTGTCGTTGTTGTACACAATCATCAATTTCAGAAGAATACTTTGACGACAAAGAATTTTCAGAACAGTAAGGAGATGTTTGTGTAGCAGCGCTTGAAGGGGAAGTAGTCGAAGAAGGATGTTTATCAATGTGACATTCGTTTGTTTTGTCACAGGAGTGTACTGACCCTGACGAGAAAGATTGGGAGAGAAGGCAGTCAGCGGGACCAATCTCCCTTACCTGTTTAAATGGTAATTTTTGTAATCATTTTTGTTTTTAGAAAAAGAACTAAAGTTTTTCTTTCTCTGAGAAGAATTCACAGAAAACTGAGAGTTTTGAGTGTGGTTGGCATTTTGCCTAGATGAGTCAATTAAATTTTTAAACTTGTAAGATGTTTCCATAAGGTGGTTAAATCGTCCACAGAAGGCAAATTGAGTAACATTTTGTTTGTAAAAAGACTTTGAAAAGCCTTTCTTGTGAGAAAACTTGTCAAACTTTGGCCGAAAGAAAGATCGTTTTTGATATGGCTTATGCTGAATAAAGTTTGTTTTGCTTCTAGAAGCAACGTTTTGCGTAACTGGAGAAGGAGAGTAAGTTACATGATTTTTTTTTAACATTTCTAAGTCTAGGAGAACGTTCATTATGAGATTCAGATGGTGATAATGCAATTTGCGAATTTTTATAGACTCTGTCCTTTCTATGTCTGATAGGAGCTTGTTCAACAAAACTATCAGAAAGTTTAGAATTTTCACCACTATTTTCATTATTCAGACTGTAAACTTGGTCATAGTGTTGAAGATTAGATTTTTGAAGAGGTGGTGAATCATATATATTCTGTAAAAATTGTGCTCGTTCAAGAGCTAACTCAAAAATGGAAATATTTTCTTCTTGAATTTTTCGTTTTATTTGTTTAGGCAAAGCTTGAAGAAAATGCGTAAATTTTAAAGATTCTAGAGAATCTGGTGCTAACGTAGGATACACAAGTCGAAGCTGTTTAGCCATGCGATATGAAAAATTTTTTATGGACTCATTCGAATCCAATTTTAAAATTTGAAGAGATTTGAGAGAGTCAGTTTTTTTGCTTGGCAGAAAATAGTTAATAAAATCATTTCGAATGCTTTGTAAGTTAGAGTTTTTAAATTGAAACTGTGTCTCAAGAAAGAAATGTAATGCACGACCCTGTAATTTTGACTTGAAAAGTGAAAAAATTTCTTTGTCTGAGTAATTATACAATTCCTGCATATCAGATAACTGATCGAAGAAAAATTCGACCATCTGAGGATTCCCATCAAAAGGTTAAATGGAAAGGTTTAACTTTGCTTTCGGAGGCATGGTGACAAATTTGAGAATAATTCTTAATAAATTTCAAAATAATGTGCTTTATGAATCAACCGAAGTTAAACAAAAATTAATTTTCATATGAAATCATCTTTTAAAATAATGTCAAATCACCAGAATAATTTTTAAGAATGGAATAGTTCTCAAAATATTATCAAAACAAAATGGTATAAATAGAAATTAATCATTCACTTATAAGTAAGAAAATTATTTTTCTAAACTCATCTTCTTTTGTAAATAACAACATAAACAACCATTTTTTTAGTAATAAAATGTAAATATTGCATAAAAGAACACCATGGATTATGTAGAATCATATGAAAACGTTTTGTTTTCAAAACAAATTCTTAGAATTCTGAGAATAAAATTGTCTTTTCCTCATAAAAATTTTGAAAAATATGCATGAAACATTACTAAAATGACTTGTTAAAAGTAAAAAAAACACACAATGCAATTATCTGGCAATATTATTTTAAATCCAAACACTTTAAAATACTTAAGTAAGCCACTTATCAAATATATCACATATTCCACTAATTAAATATTTCAATAAGAATGCAAATTTTTTTTAATCAAATTTTATAATATAACAAAATATAATTTAATAATTGTCATGTCGTTAAGGTTTCCAACGGTTCACGCACCAAAGAGAGAACTGTGGTGGTTGGATGATAGTTCCATTTTTTATACAGTGGAATCTTGTTAATATTCCAAATAATATATATTGGGGCTTGTGATCAAAATTGTGGTATTAGGACATTAACTGTAAACCGTCACGGTACAAGAACATTAACTGTAACTTAGATTAATGGAACGCTAGCTGGTTTTATGTTGTGTTTTGTGATGTCGTGTTTTGTGTAACCTAAATAGTTATGTGTGAAATATATAATGCAAGTTAAATAATTGTGTCTTCATTGAAGCCTCTACGGTTCGCTACATTAACGTAAGACATAACAACACATGGTGGCAAGCGGTTAAAAAAGAATGTTGACTACAGTCGAATATTGAAACGAAACCAAAACTTCAAGTAAGAATATTCCTTTTCTTGCATAATTATACGACACATATATATTCATTTTGTTAAGAAGTATAATGTCTAAAAATATAGAATATAGATCTCAGGTTACACCACCAGAAAAATTTACCTTTTCATCACCGGCATTTTGGGTGAAATGGAAGCAACGTTTCGAACGGTATCGATTCGCTTCCGGTTTAAAAAACCAAGCAGAAGTAGAACAGGTAAATTCTCTTATTTATCTCATGGGAGATAAAGCAGAAGACATTTTTACGTCTTTTAACTTGTCGGAAGACGATCAGAAGAAATATGAAATTGTTCTCAAACGTTTCGATGATCATTTCATAGTAAAGAAAAACACAATTTTCGAGCGTGCACAATTTAACCAACGCATTCAAAATAAAGGGGAATCTGTTAATGATTTTATAACTTCACTTTATTTCCTGGCTGAACATTGTGATTATGGAGTTCTTCATGATGAACTAATACGCGATAGAATAGTTGTCGGTATTAGAGATAAATCCTTAAGTGAGAAGTTACAATTAGATCCAGAACTTTCTTTAAGCAAAGCTGTAGAAAAAGTTCGTTTATCGGAATCAATTAAAAAGCAACAAGAAATTCTAACTTCTAATAATAACGCTTCAGTCCAGATAGTTTCCAGTGTAAACAAATCAAAAGTGAATTTTAAAAAAGGGGTATCCAGTCAAAATCCGCAGTTTAAAGAAACTGATAAAAGGAACTATGGGAAAAAAGATAACCAAAAACCCTTTCAGCTTTGCAAATGGTGTGGAAAATCTGCACATAATAGAAAATTATGTCCAGCAAAAGATGCTAAATGTTTAAAATGTTCAAAAATAGGACACTTTGCTCGAGTTTGTAGGAAAAATGAAAGTAAATCTGAAATTTTTTTCTTAGGAACAATTAGGCATACACACTCGAATAATAATAATAATGATATGTTATGGTCAGTACCTATTCAAATAAGAGGTAAAACCATTCGCTTCAAAATAGATAGTGGAGCAGATCACACTGTTATACCTGCTACATCGCCAATCTTGAAGGATTCAAAAGTCTTAAAACCAGACAAGCAGCTTTGTGGCCCGGATGGGAAAATTCTAAAACTCGCAAGAAAACTTGTCGAAGAAATCCAATACGGGGAAAAGAAAATTACTGAAGATATCCATGTAATTGAAGGACTGCAAAGCTACTTATTGGGAAAACCTGCTATACTAGCTTTTGGATTAGGACCAAACATTTCAGAAATTAGCGCAGTAAATCCTAAGCAAGATTTCCCTGAATTGTTTAATGGCCTGGGGCTACTACAAGGGTGTTATACAATTAAGCTTAAACTGAACTCTGTCCCTTTTGCTATTTCAGCTCCACGAAGAATACCCATTCCACTCCTGAAGAAAACTGAACTGGAAATCAAAAAGATGATTGCCCAAAAAGTTATTATTCCTGTAACCAAGCCCACAGAATGGTGTTCACCGGTGGTTATCGTTCCTAAAAGTGATGGAACCGTTCGCTTATGTGTCGACCTAGTCCAGTTGAACAAGTCTGTAGAAAGAGAATTTCATCCATTACCTTCAGTGGAATATTCATTGAATCTTCTGACAGGGGCTAAGTTCTTTTCAAAGTTAGATGCTAATTCGGGGTTTTGGCAAATTCCACTTGATGAATCTTCGTCATATCTCACGACTTTCATCACTCCTTTCGGAAGATATAGATTTTTAAGATTACCTTTTGGAATCTCATCTGCTCCAGAACACTTCCAACGTAGAATGTCACAGCTGCTAGAAAATATCCCAGGTGCTATTTGTCACATGGACGACATCTTAGTGTGGGGAAGAAATCAGACTGAGCATGACCAAAGATTGAGAATCATTCTGAAAAAACTTAAAGAAGCAGGTATTACTCTAAATGACAAGAAATGTAAATTTTCAGTCAAGAGAATCAAATTCTTGGGACATATTATTGATGACAAAGGCATCCACCCTGATGAAGATAAAATTAGAGCGGTGAAAGAATATCCACCACCAAAGAACAAAACTGAGTTGAAGCAGATGTTAGGTATGGCAAATTTTCTCGCCAGATTTGTTCCAAATTATGCAGAAATGTTTTTACCGTTAACATCTATGTTGAGTCAAAAGAATGATTTCGTCTGGGACGAACCTCAAAAATAAGCATTTCAGACTTGGAAGAATGTTTTAACATCTCAATCAGTTTTAAAGGTATATAATCCACAAAAAACTTCAATTGTCACAACAGATGCTTCTTCTTATGGAATAGGAGCCACCTTGAGACAAGAGCAAGAGAACGGAGAAATTTCTGTTGTTGCATATGCATCCAGAACACTTGCACCTACTGAAAAGAGGTATGCTCAAATAGAAAAAGAGGCACTTGCTCTAGCTTGGAGTTGTGAAAAATTTCGAGATTATCTAACTGGAACTCACTTTAGGTTAGAAACAGACCATAAACCTCTAATTCCAATCTTCTCAAAGAAGAACCTTGAAGACTTATCTCCACGGTTGCAAAGGTTGAAGATGAGGATGATGAGATATTTTTATTCTATATTCCACATACCAGGGAAGAAACTTTATGCAGCAGACGCCTTGTCAAGAAAACCTCAAGAAACTAAAGAAAATGTTGAAGAATTGGAGGAAGAAATTGATGCTTATATTCGTATGATAGTTTCCTCATTACCAGCTTCATGTAACAGGTTAGAAGAGTTACGACAATTCCAAAAGTCTGATGCAACATGCAAAGATCTAGAAAATTTAATCCTTAACGGTTGGCCATCAAGAAAAATTTTAGAACCAAGTTGTCTACCCTATTGGAATCATCGATATGAAATATCAATCCAAGATGGACTCATAATGAAGGGCTGTCGAATCATCATTCCTGCTAGTCAGCGAAAAAAGGTTCTGCAACAAATTCATGAGGGACATTTGGGAATTACAAAGTGTCGTGCGAGAGCAAGATCATCCGTCTTTTGGCCTGGAATAAATAAAGAAATCGAAGAAACGATAAAAAATTGCACATCATGTATCAAGAGAGGAGACCACTAATCGTCATCAACCTCTCATCCCTACGGAATTTCCTGAAAGACCATGGGAAACTGTTGGCATGGATCTTTTTAAGCTTCATGGATTTTGGTACTTACTCGTGATCGATTACTTTTCACGATATCCAGAAATCGCAAGACTGGAAAGATTAACCTCTGAGGAAGTAATTCTTTACTGCAAATCAATCTTTGCCAGACATGGGATTCCTAACGCGGTCAGATCTGACAATGGTCCCCAATTTGAGCCAATTAACTCGTCTGAATTTTCAAAATTCTCAAAGCTTTATGGATTTTCTCATCACACATCAAGCCCTAGGTACCCTCAAAGTAATGGATTTATTGAATCTGCAGTGAAAACCATCAAGTTGCGACTGAAAAAAGCTGAAGATCCTTATCTTTCTTTAATGGTATATAGAGCAACACCATTAGAGAATGGCCTCAATCCAGCTGAACTCCTTATGAATCGACGTATTAGGACAAACCTACCAATTGCAAGATCACAACTGGAGCCGAGGATTGAGGATAGGGCTGAGCTTCAAAATAAGGAAGGTAAGAGTACAGTGCCTAGAAGTATATAGTGTTGTTATCGGCGTCAATATTATACTTCAGAAATAGAGGAAGCCGATAGATGGCGCCAGTGTTCTCGCCGCGGCTATGGTAACTTTCGTTTTTACGTACACCTCATTTTAAATCTATTTTTTTCTGTATAAATCAGTACTTTAAAATGCTCTAGATAAAAAATAAACAAGGAAAAAAATTCTAATAATGAAAATACAGTTGAAGAGAAATGTAATTGATTTCATAACAACTAATTGTAATGAACTCAAACAGTTACAAACTTTATCATAGGACAATGTTTTTCTTCCTACAATATTTAGTTATTTCTAAAATTGGATAAATACAATATATTGGATAAATACATTATACTATGATGAATTCTTGCAAAAACATGTCCCTATTTTGACAACTTTTTAATCGGTATTCATTATTACGTAACTTGTTTACATCCTGTTAACAAACTAAGAGTAAATTGAGTTGTTAAAAATTTCTGACATTTCGGAGCTTTAGTTTTGAGCAAAATAATTTAAGGTATACTAGCAAACATCAAACATTAAATTAATGATAATTTCAAATCTAGAAAAAAAAATAATTACTCTCCTGAAAGTATGACAAGAATGCATTTTCTTTAAATTAGGGTAGATGCGCCAATCATCCTTAAAAAATTATTTAAAAATTATTTTTTATTAATAGTTATTATTATATTATTATTATTATTATTATTATTATTATTATTATTATTTTTACATTAAGTTATCAACAATATTTAACCATTCTCATACTCACATTTCTCAAATGTGAATCAAAATTTTAATAACAGAAATAAATCAAACACTTTCCAGTTTTTATCGAGTAATAGACACCCTACAAAAAGTAATACATTGATTTTGTGAATGTATTTAAAACCATGATTGAATGAAAGGAAACTAATGAAACAAAATAGTCATGTTAAAATAAATTTTAAAGTTAGGATATCAATAATTAATAAAATATTTATGATAATGTTCATTGTTTAAATTATTTATTGTCATTATCACAAGATAAATATTTTAATTATTTTAGATAAAAAAAATTAAAATACTAAATTAAAAATAATTGAGCAAATCTTCTTTCCCTTCAATAGTGTATTTGTAATTTCTCTCAATAAATCGCTCATGAAGATGCGATTCACATTAGAGTCCTGCATCAGGTTGGGTTACCCGCACCCGACCCGTCCCGCGGTTCGGGTCGGGTTGGCGCTCTTTTTTTTGTTGAGGTTCGGGTCGGGTTGACTTCTACTTTTTGCTGCGGGTCCGGTTGACATTCACTTTTTCGGGTTCGGGTTGGGTTTTTACTCTTGCGGGTCGGGTTCGGGATGACCCGCTTTTTCAAAAGAATGTCCAATATTTTTTCAGATTAAGGAAATCGAGGTAAATTTTTTGTTGGGTTCGGGTCGGGTTGCTAGTTGACTTCAAATGAAATTTGCGGGTTCGGGTCGGGTACAACCCGACCCGCGCAGGACTCTAATTCACATGCAACTGAATGTTGGTTCAGATCTTTGTCGGCACGAGGAATGACTTTTAACCATTTTTCAAATTAGTTTTAGTCTTTGGGGGGGGGGGGGATAGAGTTATGTTAGTTTTGTTGCTTTTATATCCACTAGTATATCCGGGAACGAAGCATGTTCAGGGCTTAATTGGCGCCGGAGCCCACCAGACCTCAGCTCCGGTACTTCTCTATTTTTAGTAAATGTTTAAATATTGGCCAGAATTCACCGGAGCTCATAAACACTGCGCTCCGGAGCCCAGTGCAATAACGCTTCCGAAAAACGAATTCTAAATTACCCTTTCCTTTCCCTCCCATCCCCAATTTTTTGCCTGCTTTTGTATCAAAACACTTATAAGTGAGGTAATGTGTCGCTCACGTAAGAGATTGAGATAGAACGGGCTCGGTTTTTATATCAGTCTTGGGAGGCTTGAACTCAATCTGTCTTAAATTCAAATTTTATTTATTTCCATTTCAAATCATTTTAATGCTATTTTGATCAGAATAACGAGTAAACAGAAATAGTCTTTTTTCTATTCCGCATAGCTGCGAACTATTAATTTTTTGTGTTAACACTATTTCCGAATCATAATCCTGAGCTTATTTAATCGCAGAATTCTGTGATTAATCAACATTAAGATTAGGTAAAGCAAAGGTTTCTATTTGGAAGTAGCAATAACAAAAAAATGGAACAGTTGATATCTAAGTATACGCAGATAGATGTATTTAATTATTTTTATTTTGCTAAAAAAAAAAAAAGTGTTTTAAATTTTGAAGATAATGTATGAAATATAAATAGGCAGACTGGAGTGACGGTGGGGGGTGGTGGGGGGGTGTTAGTACCGCAGAATATTAGGGCTCCGGCACTTTTTTTCTTAGAAATTAAGCCCGGAGCATGTTCGATCAGCTTTTCTTTTCTTAGTATTTGCAGATTTATCCATACTGATTTATCATTTGGCATAATATATGTTTACTTTAAAATATTATAGTAATAGAAATATTCGTATAGTTTGTTTGAAAATACAGCGTTAATTACATTGAAACTAACATTAGGATCAAGCCTGTTAAATGAAACTTAAGTTTCATTTAGTTTGAATTCAAACGTTAATAACGGCGGTGGGAACTCGACGCCCTCTCGCGGAGAATCTGGTTTTCCTCCTGTTAGGGACATTTTTTTTATTGCGGTTGTATTGGCGATAAGCACACTACTTACTTCTAGGCACTGTAGTAAGAGAATAGAACGGCAGAAAGATAACTATAACAAAAGTCACGGAGTGAGAGACCTCACTAATCTTGAGGTTGGAGAGGGGGTATGGATCACAAACAATCAAGCTACTGGTACAGTTCAACAGAGATTGGATTATCTACGTTCATACGTTCATATATAATCAAATCGGGGAAAAGGGTATATCGACGAAATAGAATGCATCTTATCCCATCAGCTAATTTCCAGCCGGAGACTGATGATGTGGATGACCTTCAACAAGAGGTTTCCAGTAAGGAGTCTCCAACACCACAGAGAGTTTCTAGTCCACCCAAACCAAACCACCAGAATCTTCATTCATCCTGTAACGATGGTAAACATAATTTTGGTATGTCTCCACGTAAGCATCAGGATCAGTATACCACCAGATCTGGACGAGTTGTTCATCCTCCGCAGAGAATGGATCTTTGAAGGAAGGGAGATGTGGTATTAGGACATTAACTGTAAACCGTCACGGTACAAGAACATTAACTGTAACTTAGATTAATGGAACGCTAGCTGGTTTTATGTTGTGTTTTGTGATGTCGTGTTTTGTGTAACCTAAATAGTTATGTGTGAAATATATAATGCAAGTTAAATAATTGTGTCTTCATTGAAGCCTCTACGGTTCGCTACATTAACGTAAGACATAACAACACAAAAATAATATAGTGAGTACATATATTGTCATGGCCGCAAAAGACCACTTCGACATGACATTAAAACACAGAATTATTAAATAATTATTCATGCAAATTTATAATCAAGAACAATGAAGATAAAAGTAAAAAATTGTTACCTGCAGTCATCTGAAAGAAATAAGATAAAGAGCAAGTGAAAGAATTTGCACTGCAAATTTTCATCTTTGAATAAAATCTTTATTCATAAAGAGATTTTCTTCTAAAAAATATTACTAAATGGATGATCATTTTTATAGCTCCATTTTTTTTTAGCACGAATAATCGATACTTTTTTTTTTTAACCTTCCCTCAGGGAGTTCGGAGGTAACCATGTTTAAAAAATATATTTTCTACGACTTATCATCAACCGAACATAGAACGTCGCATTATTTGAAACAGAACAAAATTAATTATCCGCATACAGGACCAGTAGGATCTGTGCACTTATCACAAGTAAGAACCACTCATCGCGTCTCCATTGTGGAACTGCAAAAACCTTTGTCGTACATAGAAGATATTGTATAGGCCGTCAACTATCACATTCTAAAAAAAGAAATATTTTCTTCATATCGTAACTTTAGATGTACGCATTTTGTACATTTTTCACAGCAGCAAGCCAAGCGATCACCTTACACTCTTGTGTCAAACGTCTCAGTGTCTGTGTGTGAGCGCACAGCTTCAGCACTGACTGGGAACGGAGGGGAGGGGGGTGCCAAAAATTGAAAAACGCCAATCGGCAGAGATAAAAAATTACGTATTAGAAACATTTGAATTTGAATGGCGAGGGGCGGAGCTTAGAACAGGAAGTGAGCATAGGCAAAGAATGTTATCGAAGCATCTAGTAGAATCCAATACCGGAAGTACAGAGGTAACAATCACTATCATTTTTTTTAAAAAGCGAAATGTTATGACAGAAAGAAAAGTTTACAGGGGAAGTGATAAAAAAAAATAATTAAAATACTTTTGAATGTGAATTTTAAAATTAAATGAATAAGGACTAATAAAATATTTCTTAAATTGAATTAAAATATGGCAGTGGTTGAGAAACCACAACACACAACGAGTATAAGAATCTTTAATTTTTAATGACTTGACCTGGACAGGATTCGTACGGGTCCTTACTTTTTAAGTACCAATATTTTAAAAAGTAATTTTCGCCTTATTTAATTGCAAGATTCTGTGATAAAATAAGACTAAAATTTATTTTCAGAAATATTAGTATTCAAAAGAGTATGAAATTTTATTGCAATTACTTTATTTCCACTCAGTACTGCCTTATTTAAAAATTATGGTCGAATATTATATTTATCTACATGTAGGCATCACAGAATAACAAAAGTTTCATTTTTATTCTATGGTAGGCATACGTAGGATTTTCGTTCGGCGGAGGGGGGAGCAGGGGGTGAAATGTACCTACCTTCGGCCGTGAAAAACAGTTCTTTCGGGAAAAAATTATATTCAATATTTTCATTGCCTAATTTTGTGAAGTCCATACGAACAACTGTGGAGAGTGTGGTCTTCCTCTCCCCCAACTCCCGAAATAAGTGGGGTCTGTTCATATACTCAAGAAGAAGTAAATTTATATAAAGGAAAAGTATTGTAGCTGAAAAATGATTAGGTTCTCCCCCTGCCCCCCCACCTCCAAAAAAATCCTGGCTATAGGCTGGAATTTTTTAACTCTTTTATTCTTTAACATCATTAGTTTAGAAAAAATAATAGACAATAAAAAACTGAAGCAATCCGTGATTATGGAAAAAAAAACTAATATAAAATTACGTTTTACCATTGTAATGAAAATATGACAATAAAAATCTTAATTAAATTATCAAATGATGAAATTGCAATCATTCAATAATCAGTTCAGTCAAAATCAGAAAAACGTTTTCTATATTTAAATTTTCGGAATTTGTTGTATTACTTAACAATAAATAAATAAATAAATAAAGAATAAGAAGAGGGAAGGGAGCATATAATAATTTGTTTATATTTTTTAAAAGACTTATATAGTCTGTTTTATGAATAAATTTAAAAACTTTATTTTATTTAAGTCTTTTACAGCGAATCTTCAAAACAAATCTCTATAATTAAAAAAATTGCATTATAGTATTATAAGGATGCATAAGGATAAATATTTCTTCAAAACCGTTTTCAAAACAGCGTTAAAAAAAATCTTATGTAAATCGAATTTTCGAACCATTTAGTCTGGGGGGCATTTCGAAGAGCTTGAACTTCTATGTTTCATTCACTTACTGCTTCAATAAGTGTGTTATCCCCAAACCCTATTTTTTTTTTTTTTATGAAGAAATAGAAAAAAACAAGTGGGTAAGTATGATCGAAGATCACACAAAGGGTTTCGTTTAATATTCCTTTCAAAACACTTTATCCTTTCTTTAATAAATCCAAATAAATTTCATTTTCCATATATATATATATATATCTACCCTATATATATAAAATCCTAATGAAACGAATGTGTGAAACGATTTTATGAAACGAATTTATGAAACGATTTTATGAAACGACTGATTAAACGACTGATTGTGTTTCAGGGCTATTTTTAATAAAATATTAAACGCTTGATGGTGAAATTAATACCAATTGTCCATAAAAATCCGTGGACGTCAAAACTGGTAATATAATTTTGAAATTGGAATTAGTTTTCGAGATATTAATTTTTTTCTAATTTTAATGACATTTCTGTAATGATGGCAACTAATTACTCAGTTTTTTTGTGACAAAAAAGGGGAAAAAATTGAAAAGGATCCTGATAGGGATTATTCATTTTTTTTATTCGTCATTTTCAAATTGAAAATGAATTTATCTTTTATTTCAATCGATAATGAAGACAAGATTGTGATTAAATTATGTTTTTCAGGAAAATTTGAAAAAAAAAATCACATTTCTATCGTCAGGATTCAATCGTCTGTCAGCATTTAATTTAATTTATAAACTGGAAATATTTTGAATAAATTCGTCCAAATGACGTCATTTATGTAAACGCAAAAGAAAGGGAGGGATAGCAATTAATATTTATTGATATCATTTTGTTATTTTTTTATAAAATTTAATTAAACGAATTTATAAAATCACTAATTCGGATATTTGAAACGAATATATAAAATAATAATTGCCCAACTGAACGGAGGGAGAATAAAATATCCTGCTTGGTTTTCTTTCCAATTTTAATGAGAATATGACATCAATCACCGATTTTTATTGGAGACTGTTTTTACATTTTTTAAATGGAGGATGTTTTTAGTAAAATTTTTTAACCATGCTTTTTTAAATAATGTCTGAAAGAAAAATTGGTAAAATGTACAAATTGGCAACATACTTCCTGTCAACCTATTCACTTTGTCATTCCGTATACAGAAGCATTTTTTCAATATTTATACAATTTGTTTAGCGTAAAATGTCATTTATCCTATTTTATATATAATCAGAAGTAATTTGTATAGAAAAAACAATAATAATATACGTATAATTAAAATACGCATATAAACAAAAAAAAAAATCGTCGAATTTGTTTTCATGGCTGTTTATGTCATTTGGCACCAAATCTCACTTTCTGATGCCCGAATTGCGCCAAGCTTTTTAAAAAAGCGTCAAGACCCCTGTAATAGAAAAGCACCAAAAGTTCATAGCTCGAATTACGCCAAACCTAAAAGCAAAGGATCCTATACTGGAAAAGTACCCGATTTTCTTATGGACAATATTCAACTGACATAACATGGTGTAAAATTATCGCGGATAGCAAATTTGTTTCAATATCTCATCAATTGATGCCGAATAAATGCAGCCATGCATGCACAAAATATTTAATTAATTTTGTATGATAAATAATTGTTAGAAAATTCGTATATACATATTAATTAAAATAAATAATTTACATATTTAAAATAACATGAAAATATGCATGATGGTGCACTAAAATAGAGAGAAAATTAAAACCTGTTACTGAAAATGTGTATAACATAGTACTTTTCAATACCGTGGTTCTTAATGTTATTCACAAGCAGATGGAATTTTTCTCATCCTTAAACGCAAAGGAAGAATAGAATATAGATCGTTGTTATAAAAGTACGAGAGGTAGCCACAATTTAAACCTCACCATTTTATACAAGCTGGTTTTCAAGTTGTAATTGATTTTACTTATCAATCCCGAAAACAATCGTCAGTTGTCGCAACAGCTGTGTATGAGGCCATGGTAATCAAAAAATGCCCCATTAAAAAGTTAAAAGCATGGCAACCCAATTACAGATTTACTAATATTTTTAAAACAAAGCACGCTGTCATGTTTTTAAAGGCCTCGAAGTCTGAGCGGGGGTTGGCGAGCGTAGCTCGCAGGGGGTAGGCCCCCTAGTATATATATATATATATATATATATATTGTAAAGTAAACATTTGCCGGTCTATTTTTCTTGTTTTTTCGAATATCTAAACTGGCCCGATAGCGGGTGTAGTCCGCTATTATACTCTGTCATAATAATATCTGTCATGTGGACTAAATGCGATATTTAAAAAAATCAATTTCAAAATTAAACATGTTGTATAGAGACCTTCAAAATGTTAAAATATGCCAATATTTCCATAATCGGATTTTTATCGTGATTCAATACGTTCTTCAAACTCACATATTTACTATTCTCTATTACTCATATTGATACTCTCTTTGTATTATTTTCAAACATTTGAAAAACCTGTTATGACGTCAGATTGTCTTTTTAATTTTCTAATGATGTAATATTAAGCTGCTTTCTGCATTTATACAAACTCATTCTCCTTGTATTATTGAGAAATGTTTGAAAATTTCCGTTTTATTACCAATATGACGTCATATTAATCTTTTATTCAGTTGGTGAAACTTTTTATTTCATTTTCATTTTTCACGTGGAAATCTTTCAATGGAAAATTAATTATTGTAGAAAGAATTTTATTGTGGATTTTTAATTGTTGGCAACTGCTTGAACTAAAAATGTTTAAATTTAATAGGTAAAGGCTGTTAGATTTTTAGTTTTTCATCTCTATATATTAAAATGATACGATTTTTTCAAATTTTATGATTTTGAGATTCATTAGTAGAATTAGTAGTATTCCGCTATAAGTACACAAAATTTCATGCTTGTAAGTTATATAGTTTCTGAGAACCGGCTCTGTGACAGACAGACAACGAAGCGGGAGTAATCACTGCCTCCTTAATACTAAGGCACTTAATACTTAGTATTAAGGAGGCAGTGGAGTAATAGGGTTCCGTGAGATGAACGAAACCCTAAAAAATCAATATATATTTTTTAATTAATCAATACTACGAGATAGAAAACACGTGTTTGTTGCTGTTTGATTGTTTGTTTGCAAGTAAGAGAAATGTCATGTTTTAACATACAAAACTGGGTAATTTCTTGGCTATATAAAGAGAAACAAACTAAAGCATTTGAAGCACATTCTACTTTTTTAGCCTAAACTTCACGTGATTTTTACTATTTTTGTTTGGTTTATAAAGAAAAGCGATATCACCTTCAGACTTTTTGCACTATATTTATCGACATTTCGCTTGTGTATATAAATTTTTGCGTGTAAAAAAAAAAGTGTATAATATCATGCCTTGTGGGACGATGAGTATCTGCAGGTGCGCGCCGTGAACTTTCAATGGGCGACCGTTTTTCTCAAGCATCAGTTTCAAGCAGTGTTTCATAAGCATCTTAAACAAATTTTGTCGCCAATGTATGAAAGTACATTAATTTCTCTATAGCTTATACCAATATTTAGTTTATAAAGTTAATTTTTGACAAAATAAGTCATTAAAAAAAAAAAGTCTTCTTTCGATTTTTTTTTTTTTTTTTTTTTTTTTGGAGCTTTAACAATTCATTAATGAAAATGATATTTTTCGGTCGTATAAGTTCCAGCAAAAACGATTAATTTTCTTTTAAATAAAAGATGAAGGAAATCAGTCGAATAGTTCTCGATAAAAATGGTCGCCCAGTTTGAAAAACAGGGTTTCGAGAAAAACAAATTTAAATTTTCAGAGTTGCGATATGTTCAACGAGTAGCATTACGTTCAACGATCAAAAAAGAAGATTGTAAGGAATTAGACTATCACGAAACCGCTTTAGGAAAACAATCTACACACTTAAAGGATGCAAAAAATACTAAATAAAAAATAAAAAATAAAAACGAAATTTTTTACCCAAAGAAGTAGAACCTCCCCATAAATAAGAATTTCTATTTTATTATTATTATTTTGTCTTCTTTTGAAATCCCATAAAGCATGAAAACCTTAAAAAAGGCCTATTTCATGTTAACGGGTAATACTCGCAGTGTTTTGTTTTTATGATTTTGATATTTCAATTTTTGGATAATCGAACATTATACGTGTCTTCAAATCCGAATAATAATAATAATAAATAATAATAATAATATATTTTTTAATTTAACAAATTACAACAACCATTGGGAAAATGCAGAGGGATAGCAGGGCAGTGTTCGGACTCTACCATAACCGTTACCTCGCACTAGAAGACATTACATTTTTTTATTAATTTAGCCCCCCCCCCCCTAAAATACGCCCTCTTATAGCAGACCTATTTGCCCCACCCTACTATAACATAGCTTCCCCACGCTAGCTATTCCACCCACATACTATAGTATGATCTCGGCAGCAGGCGGTGTTACCACCGCACCGCCACCATCGCCTGCTGCTGACGCAGAAGTCCCATTTCCTATCTGCTAACTTCCCGTTTGGTATCCGAAGATAGAATAAACCAAAATATCCAAATATGATGCCAACTTTAGGCATTTTGCCATATGATTAATGATGATATTTGGCATTTTGCCATATTTTAGGCATTTTGCCGTATCCCAACTTTAGCATTGAAATTTTTAAAGTTTGGTACAATTTCTATTTCTAGACCATCCATTAAAGCAAAATTTAAGTATTGCTTTAACTCTTGCTTAGATTAATGTCTGAGCTAAAGGTATTTTGTGGAAATTAAAGTTGAAGACCACGTTTTTTGCTTTATAAGACGATTTCTCATCCGACGTCCATTTTTGAATTCGGCTTTTTTTTTTCATATCTGATAGTTTGCATCTTATCCTTTTTGTAACTTTAACATTTTTGTAATGATTTTATGCATTTCTATGGCATATTCAAGGAAAAACAATTTCTAAAGCTACAGAATTTCGTTAACAATTCTTCTAAAGTTAGAGAATTTCGTTAAAAACGCTTAAAAAAAAATAAAGTGACGATATCAAGAGGTCCATTCTCGACCGAAAACAACAACCATTTTCCCTATGGTTAATAAAAGAATCTTTCTGTATATGTATTTGTATCTGGTGTACATGTAAACAGTTCGATTTGCGAACCTTATGTAGTTTTTATTCATTTGGAAAGACCATTTTCCCAGAAGACAGACATGCCTTAAAAACTGTGATGGCTTTTTGCTAATTATCATGACCTTCGGAGAACCCTTTAAACACGAGCATAATAATCACACTGACATCATAATTGAGCTCGTTATTGAAAGGAGTGTGATTGTAAAGTTCAAAGACGGATGCTAATTTCCTCCTGATTACCATGTCAAATTACACTTAATGGACAACTTCAGTAGTGTCCCGCTTGTCATATTCATTAAATAGAATCCTATGCTATGAATTTTTATAGTATCAATATAAAAAATCATTCCGGAACTGTCCAAATCATCAGCCCACATACACATTTATATACGAGGTAATCAACTGCATACATTATCCAATGTATAAAATCTTAGATACACCTCCCGGAATCGAAATTTTAAATTCCCCATTAGCGTTAACTAATGTTTATTTATGACGTTTCATTAACATTAATCAATGCAATTATTGAGGAATTTCAATTAAATTAATTTTATACCTTGCAGTTAGAAAATATATCATTTAGTCTCTGTTATTTGTTTTGTTTAACACCCACAAATTCTTCGTCCAGCTGTGCGAAATATAGGATGTCTTCAGGTGATTTTTAAAATGTAATAGTTGCTAACTTCCCGGTGTTTTAGGTATAGATTTCGTAAGAAATACTACCTATAAGATTCTCCCCTAAGTTGGAATTTCTGAAAAATTTTGCCGATCATGACTCCTAGAAACCAAAACCACCCCCAGTTCAAAACTTTATCTATCTATCTATCTATATCACTTTTTTATGGACAAGATAACTTCTGCACAAATATCTTCCAAACTGATACATAAAATAAGGGGGCATAAAATCCCGGTCATGTTTGTTAATGGGCAAAATCGAACAAGGGGGGGGAGGGGAATGGGGGGCTTTTTGTGAAAACAGGAAAAACCCATAACTTCTTAATTATGATAACGTATCGAATCCGTTTAAAGTTATTATTACTTCTAGGAAAAGGGCTGAAGATTTATGTGTTGCAGATTTTTGATATCATTAAAAATGGCCTCAAGGGGGGGGGGGGGGGGGGAATAGGGGTTTAAGAAGAAAAAAATTCATAACTTCGTCAATTCACAAGATATCAGATCCGCTTAAATTTATTATAAATCCTCTTAATATTATCTGTACAACTTTTATATTGACAAGTGTTTTATAGGACCAACCCTTATAGCAAATAAATAAATAAATAAATAAAATAAAATAAATAATAATAATAATAATAAATCCCTGCCGGCTCCGCCTACAGACACTCGAAGTGGGCGGTCCTAACTGCCACATCATGGCAAAAAGGTAATTTCTTCTACAATTCCCAATAAATAGGCGCCCAACGGTCTGCGTCTTCGAAATCTACCTGTGCCTGTACGCCGACCGTCAGGGATTTTTTCATTTCCAATAAAGCCAGAAAATTTCTTTAATGAAATGTGTGTTGTTTGCATGCGTATCTTATTTTATTTCATAAGTAAAATGTCGGGTCTAAAATATGTTAGTTTGTTTTACAAAAAACTAAAAGGTTAATAGCTACCGCGTTGCTAGCATATCACGATGAGTTTTTTAATTTTATAATTAAAAAAATACAATCTATATGTTTAAAATATAAGTCGGTTTTATTCGTTATTTGCCTTAAGCTTTCAACTGAACCAATTTTAATAGTTTTTTTATTTTTATTTATTTATTTATTTATTTTTGCTCATTTGTAGATAAGCACATTAGTAATTTAAAAAATATATATTTTTTTTTTCGCTTTTATTTTGATTTTAAACGTTTTGAATGAAATTTCTTTAAAATTGTGGCAATCAGGTTACTTCCACAGAAAGTAAGAAATAATGAGGATCACTATATCTTTATTAATTATATCATTACTGATGTCATTTTCTCATTACAATTAAAAATAAAAATATTTTTAATTAGAATAAATGATGTTGAAACCATCAAGGGCCCCAATAAAAAAAAGATATCATTTTTTTTTTTTTTTTTTTTTTTTTTTTTTTTAAGAAAGCACTTATTTAAAAATCCTTCCGACAGTGAAAATAAAGTTATGTTTAGCTTGAAATGCACTTTTACATAGATAAAACTAAAATAATGATAATATGAATGTGAATTTGTCAAGAGCCGTAACTTTCGCTGATTTTTTATTTCTTAATTACAAAGATTAGAATTAGAACCTTAATCAATTCTTTATCTTGATTACACTGATTATTTCTTTTTAAATAAACTAGGGGGTTCTGCCTCTTACGAGTTACGCTCGCCAACCTCCGTCCAGACCCACAGGCTCTAAAAACACGTTAATTTGCTCTTTTTTAAAAATATTACCTGATTATGGAAGATTGAGTGATATTATCACGTTCTTCTGTAGTCGATTTGTCATTCATTTACCTTTGACTGGGGGACTTTTCCCAGGGCTGTATCCACCGCTGTCGCGACAGCTGACTCCTTATTTCGTAACTGATTAAGTAAGATCTATCACACACTTGAAAATCAGCTCGTATAAAATGTCGCTGCTTCCCGGACTTTTATAATAATGTCTAGAATATATTTTTTTTCTTTTTAGACGCTATAAGAAAATTGTTTTAAATATGACGTTTTAAGTATAACGAGATTTTCTCCATTTAATGTTTTCGAACGTAAAGTTTTCTTCAATGAGTTATAAGTAACTCATTGTTTTTATTTCTTTTTTACTATTTACGTGCAAATATATTCTTCAATTAAAAAAATGTTTGGCATTATTATTAGTTGGGCTTTTTAAACATGACGTAATTTACACATCAAATGCTTTTTACAAGTAATAATTGAATTATTTTTAAGTTTTTTTTAATATTCACGTGTAAATATATTTTCAATTAAAAGATGTTTGGAAATATCATATTTCCTCTTTAAAAAATATATATGGCAAGAGTATAGGTAAAAAAAATGACTTTTTCGAAGTATGAAATAAATCTTTATTCAAATAATGAAATATTGTATAAAAATTTAAAAAAAAATTAAAAAATTAAACAAATTAAAAAAAAATGATTGGACATTTCACACCACAATCTCGACAAGTATGTGCCCGCGGAAGATGGTTAAACTACTATGCATGTCTTTTTATCCTAATAAAACTTCTTTAACTGAGCTATTTTGACCGATTTCATTTCAACATTAAATATAGTGCTTAAAATACTTCTTCGATGTAAAAACTGTCTGCTTCAATGTGTTTATCATACATTTCTCAATAAAACTGTCAGTTTATATGTTTTTTTTTATGCAGTATATATATTTTTAAATATAAACCGAGAAAAAGCCTCGGTCACAATAAATTCAATTAACTGCAGCGACAGCAGCGTTTTAATTTTCTAATGATGTGAAAAGTTAAAATTAATAGAAAGAGTGCTATGCTAAATACAGTTTAAAATAATAAATGTTTTTGGAATTAAATTGTTGCTACCGGCTAAGCCTCTCACCTTCTACCTTCCATCTTCCATAAATGAAAGGAAGTGAATTGATCGAACTTGAGAACCAAAAAATGATATTTGAGACTGAGAAATGATTGAATATTTATATGTTAAGCTCTCGATATTTCTGATGAAAAATAGGCTGTAAGTGCAGAAAAAATATTAGAATATACTACTACCAAACCGACTTTAAACGTAATGGTTGCAAATTTATGGTGACAGTCTCTGCTCTAACATAAGCTATATTTTATGTCAGTGCCACTACTCTCAGGGGTTTGCTGGAGCGAAAAACGTTCTAAAATTGCAATATTTGTGGTACTGAAGGGATTAGAAAATTGAAATTTGGCAAGGTAGTTACTTATAAGATATATATGCTCTCTAAGAACAGTTTCAAAAAAATTCGAAATTTAAAAGGGTGATGTGAGGGAAAATGTTATAAAAAACATTCTAAATTACGATTTCTATGAAATTGTTAAGGACAGAAACTTGAAATTTAACATAGCTGATACTTTTTAAGACGCGTGCACACCTAGAACAGTTTTTTTTAATTGAAATTTAAAAGGGTGAAGATGGAGAAAACATTGTAAATTACGATTTTTTTTTTATACTTACAGGATTAGAAACTTTAAATTTGGCATGGCGGTTACTTTTAATGTACAAATGCTCGCTAACAGTGGTTTGTAAAGAAATTCAAAATTTCAAAAGGGCGAAATAAGCAGAAAGCATCTTAAAAGCTTTGTAAATTACGATTTCTATGGAATTGTTATAAATATATAAACTTTAAATTTGACATAGCTGTTGCTTTTAAGACATAAATGGTCGAACTGAACAATTTTTCAAACATCGAAATTTAAAAGAGTGAAATGCGCGTAAAGCATTCTAAAAATGTTCTAAATTGAAATAGATTTCTATAGAATTGTTAAAGATAGAAACTTGAAGTTTGACATGGTTATTGCTTTTAAACTGGTCGCACAGAAGAGTTTAAAAAAAAATTGAAATTTAAAATGTGAAAGCGCAAAAAGCGTTCTAAAAAGTTTTAAATTACGATTTATTTGGAGCTGTTAAGGCTAGAAACATAAAATTTTGTATAGCTGTTACACACGTAAATGATCACTCAGAACAGTTTACTAAAAATACGAAATTTAAAAAAGCAGGAGCAAAAATAAAACGTTCTAAAATTGCAATTTATGTGGTACAGCTGGAATAGAAGCTTAGTATTTGGCATGGTGGTTACTTTTAAAGTGCAAATGAAGAGACCGGTTTCTAAATAATTGGAAATTTAACAAGCTGAAATGCGCGGAAAGCGTTTTAAAAACGTTCCATATAATGAATTAATTGGATTTATTCGGGTTAGAAACTTGAAATTTTGTATAGTGGCAACTTTTAAGACGCTCGGTATAAACAGTTTATTAAAATTCGAAATGTATAGTTTGCAAAATGAGTTTGCAAATGTATAGTTTGCAAAACATTATATATAATGGTTTTTTTCTGAATCGTTAGGCATAGAAACAAAATTTGACATGCCTTATTGTTTAGATGTAAATGCTCGCACAGAACAGTTTTTACTAAATTCGAATTTAAAAAATGTGCAGAAGCAAAAAGTTTTCTAAAATTGCGATTTTAGTGATGCTGCTGGGTCTTAGAAAGTTGAAATTTGGCATGGTGGCTATTTTTGAGATTTCAGTGCTCGCCATGAACGGTTTAAAAAAAAAAAAAAAATCGAAATTTAAAAGAGTGAAATGAGCTGGAAAAGTTCTAAACACCGTTTAAACTATGACTTATCTGAAATTGCTAGAGAGAGAAACTTGAAATTTTACATGGCTGTTACGTTAGAGACACAAATTCACCACAGAACAATTTTTAAAAGTTTAGAAATTTTAATATGCACAGGAACAAAAAAGTTTTAAAATTGCAATTTCTGTGATATAGTTATTACAGAAATTTCCTTAACAAGAAGATTGGAATTTGGCATAATGATTACTTTTAAGATGTAAATACTCGCTTAGAACTGTTTCAAAAAAATTCTAAATTTGAAATGAAAGGGAAAGCTTCAAAATACTTTCTAAATAACCATTAATTTGGAATTAATTTTAGCTCTTCTCATTCATTTAAGCCTTATGTTTGCCTAATGCAGTATAAGAATGAAGTTTACTCAAAATGTGGCTTAATTAGTATTTTTTGAATTATCTGTGGCAGTAAAATTTCCTCTAATCTAAATAGGCCCACGAATACCACTTGGCATTTTTCAACAATTACGCGAGCAAAGCCGCGGGTTTTGCTAGTATAGATATATAAATAAACTAGCTTAATGGCAGATTTATATACGCATTCGGCAAATAATATAAATACGTTCTTTTTAACAATTTCCAACATACTTGAAAAGTCTCTATGACTTCGGTTTGTCTGGCCGTCTGTCCGGACTGTAACTCGCGTAAATATACTCAGTTTGCCCTGTACGTTTTATATGTTATTTACATTAACCACAGCACGATCGCTATTGAAAATGAAGTGTTTATACCATTTCTAATTCGTTTACAGGGACAGTCAAAAGTATTCCATTACATTAAGGTCAATGGGAAAAATCGTTTCACGTCCATTTTGATGATGTTACATCATTTGAAGCATAATGAAATTGATATGGATTTATGAAGTGCACTAACACATGCTTTCTGTAGAATGTGGCGTTCAAAGCATTTATTATTCATTTAAAGGTTCACCCAAAAAAATTCTGTTATATAATGGTCTACGTGGAAAAAGTGGAACTGTCACCATCAATTTGCCACCATCACTTTTGAAATCGTTTCGGTAGTTCCAGTGATTCAATAGAAAATGTAATTTAGAATGTTTTTAGAACGCTTTTCGCTCATTTCAGTATTTTAAATTTCGATTTTTTTAGAATTTATTCTTGGAGAGCATTTACATCTTGTAAGTAACTACCATGCCAAATTTAAAGTTTCTAGCTCCTTCAGTATTGCAAAACTCGTAATTTCATAACGTTTTTCGCTTCTGCACCTTCTGAGGGTAGTGGAACCGACATAAAATATAGCCTATGTTACAGCACGGACTGTCACCATCAATTTGCCACCCTCACTTTTGAAAAGGGTTCTGTAGTTCAAGAGATTCCATAGAAATTGTAATTTAGAATGTTTTTAGCACACTTTTCGCTCATTTCATCATTTTAAATTTCCAACTTTTTTCAAATTTGTTCCTAGAGAGCATTTGCATCTTGTAAGTAACTACCATGCCAAATTTCAAGTTTCTATCTCCTTCAGTATTGCAAAACTCGTAATTTTATAACGTTTTTCGCTCCTGCACCCCCTGAGGGTAGTGGACATAAAATATAGCCTATGTTGCAGCAGGGACTGTCACCATAAATTTGCCACCATCACTTTTGAAAAGTGCTCTGTAGTTCAAGAGATTCCATGGAAATAGTAATTTAGAATGTTTTTGGAATACTTTTCGCACCCTTTTAAATTTCGAACTTTTTTCAAATTTGTTCCTAGAGAGCATTTACATCTTGTAAGTAACTACCATGCCAAATTTCAAGTTTCTATGTTCCTTCAGTATTTCAAAAATCGTAATTTTAGAACGTTTTTCGCTCTTGCATCCCTGGGGGTAGTGGAACCGACATAATGTTACAGCAGGGACTGTCACCATCAATTTACCACCTCACGTTTGAAAAGGTTTCTGTAGTTCAGGAGATTCCATAGAAATTCTAAATTAGAATGTTTTTAGAACGCTTTTCGCTCATTTAACCTATTTAAATTTCGAATTTTTATAGAATTTGTTTTTAGAGAGCATTTACTTTTTGTAAGTAACTACCGTGCCAAATTTCAAATGTCAAGCTCCTTCAGTATCGCAAAAATCATAATTTTAGAACGTTTTTCGCTTTTGCCCCCCCCCCCCTGATGGTAGTGGCACCGACATAAAATATAGCCTATGTTACAGCAGGGATAGTCACCATCAATTTGCCACCATCACTTTTGAAATCGGTTCGGTAGTTCCAGAGATTACCCCCTACAAACAAACAAACAAACAAAAAAACAGTCGTTACTTCTTAATAATATTAGTATAGATATTTAAAACGAAAAGCGCATTCTGTCAAATCCACACTGTTTTTTCCACACGAAAATCGTGTCTGCGCATGCTTCAACGTTTTTTCTTAAGGTTTCTACCCTCAGAAAAGGTTGTAAAACAGTTTTATTTATCACCAATAAAGATTTCAAGAGTTCGGACAAAAAGAACTTTTTATTTTAAAACTACGAAACGACCCTAGGTAAAGAAAAACAAGAAATTGAACGCTTTTATCACTAAACATGAATATTTTTTCGCAAATTTTTCATTTAAAAATATAATTTCATACAAAATCGGGTTAAAAATATAAAATAATAAAAACTTGATGTTTTTTTTATTTTTTTATCTTTTAATTTATTAACACGGGTCCGGGCAACGCCGGGAGGGGGTCAGCTAGTTTTTTTCTTAAAACAATTAACTTATTTGCCACATTTATTGTTTTGACTTTCGGAAAAAATTTCTCTCAGCCAAAAAATATTCTAGAAATAACGATATGTAATATTTATGAACGCAGGTAGATTCCGAAATACGGCATTCCTTACATAGCATTTTATTTATTTGTATGAAAAAAAAAACAAATTTCTTCACAACAGGAAAAGCATTGCATAGAGCACCGGATAAGAGATTCTTCATGGAGGAAAAAATGCAGCAGACTGAAAGATTTATTACATCCTTTAAATTTCATTAATTTCTAACAATGATGAAATGAGAGGAAGATGATACATAAAGGGCATTTTAGCAAGACAGACCCTGAACCAATTTATACTTTTGCTGGCAGTTACTTTTGTTAACAATAACGGGCTCTTTCAATTCTTAACAACTTTCTTCATTCAAATAAAATCTTTCACAATTAACAAGAGTTTATTATTAACGTCAAATATTTAAACAGAGAAATAAAAGTATTAAACCAAATTGCTTGATTATTCGAATGAATCATTCGGGCATGCGCTGAAGTATACCACTCAAACTTAATTTTTTTTAAAAATTCAAGAAAAAAAGAAAGAAGTTTCTGATTTTAATTAGAATTAGATTAGACGCCAGATAAAAATGAAAAATGTGTTTCGTAACGAACTATTTAAAATCAGAAACTTCCTTTTTTTCTTCAAAATTTCTGGTAGTAATTGAATTAAAATTTTTTTGAAGTTTGACAGATATGCTTCTGCGTATGCCCGAATGATTCATTCGAATAATCAAAATAATCGTCATCACTACTTTAAACGTTTAAAATTACCAAAATTGTTATTGATTGAAACGGTTTTTTAACACTTTCCAACATAGTTGAAAATTGTTCATGTATTCGGTTTGTCTGTCTGCCGTCTTCCCATGCTCTAACTTTCGTAAATATACTCAGATTGTCATGTAATTGATATGCAGGGGTTGGACAAAATAATATGAACACTTGTGAAAAAATAGCACTCGAAAGAAACCTCTCGTATATTCCTGCCCTCTAGCGGTTAAGGGTGCCACCTAGCGGATGAGAAAGTACATACATCAGTCTGCTACTAGCAGTGATAGAAGTCGGATGCGAAATATATTTCTGCGTTAAAATTGCGTTATGGTTGACCTCTCTGATTTCGAAAGAGGCATGATTGTTGGGAGCCGTCTTTCTGGAGCCTCAGTAACGATAACGGCAACCCTTCTAGCAGTGTCGTTTGTAATGTCAGCATTTGAAACACGGAAAAACATCATCTAAAAGGAAAACAGTGGTCGAAAGTCGAAGCTGAATGACAGAGACAGACGGGTTTTGAGGCAGATTGTGGCAAAAACAAACAAACAAAAAAAAAACACAAGACAACAGATCCCAGATAACATCTGAGATGAACACACATCTACAGGAACCAGTTTCATCAAAAACTATCCGGCGTAAACTGCATATGGCAAATATTCATAGTAGAGCGGCTATTTCAAAATCATTGGTTACACCATGCAATGCCTCGAAGCGACGAATATGGTGTCGAGAGCATAAAAGTTGGACACAAGAACAATGGGAGAATGTAGTATAGTCAGACGAATCGTCGTTCACATTATCCCGACAAATGGACGTGTTTACGTTTGGAGAAGGCCGAAAGAAGGCTATCAAGTTGACTGTCTTCGGCCTACGGTTAAACATGGCGGCGGTTCTGTAATGATCTGGGATGCGATATTACACCGTGATCTTGGCCCACTAATTGTTCTGAATGGCCGTGTTATAGGAGCGGATTATGTCAGTATTCCGGCCGACCATCTTCACCCAATATGGTGCAAATTGTGTTTCCTGATAAACGATCAGTCTTCCAAGATGTTAATGCCCCCATTCACACCTGTGGAATTGCCCTAGACTGGTTTTATGAATGATAAAATGCAGTCGATAGATCAATGATCATGGCGAGAAGTAGTAGGTAATGAATGTACCCATAAAGAACAAGCCAGTTTTCCAAATAAAGCGTTTATTTAAGCACAGGGAAAATGAAGAAACAATTCCCACATCTTAAAATAACTTCCATGCACATGACGAGATGTTCCTAAAGCCCTTGGGCTTGACTATAAATCATTACATCATTTAATTTATCTTAAACAGCTAAATTAGAAATCTACGAATTATAAAACACCAGATAACCGTTTGATCAGTATTTGAAATCAAGACAAAATTCTGCATTCCGAAGTCCTGCCTTCGCTTTTTCTTAGATGCGCGGATAACTGCATATATCAACGTAATACGGACACGAACCAACCGGTGAAAGGATCGTTCCAGAGTTGAGCGGCTAAACTAATGAACGCGAGAGGGAGTGGTTTAAAGAGAAAGAATCCTTGACAATGCAGCGGAGGGTTTTTGATGTGAACAGTCTAATCGCGCGAAAACAGATTCGTGGAATAAAAATAACAAAATGACTTTTAAAAACATTCGAAATGAAAAACTAGCGTCTCTCAGAATATTATAAATTGAATAGTTGATAAAAGTTTATGAATTGACTTAAAGTTTTAGATTAAGATTTTGAACAAGATAATTATTAATATACACGTTATGAATTTAAAAGGAAATTAAATAGGAATAGATATGATTAAGAAATAGGAAAATAATGAATAATGTCGGAATTTAGAATAATTTAAAGGAATATCGTGAAGTAAAATTTTTATATAACATATATATGTGTGTATGTATTGTATATATATAAATCTATTATATATAAGACATGCCACTTTTCTGCGAAGGAGTATTTCAGAAATTAATTCAACGTATTTTGATTTGTAGAAACAATGTTTTACTAAATAACACTAACTATGTATTTATACAAAAGCTAGGTAATTTAATATTGCGAAGAGTTATTTTAATACTTAAATAATAATGATAAATGATAACAAACGTGTTATTTGTCTTAAAATTGGAGGTTAAGATTTAGTCAGTGTAATCTTTTTTTCCCAGTATATTGTTTTCCTTAATCTTAAATTGTAAATATTTTATTTGTTAATAAATTTTGTTTTGTTATTTAAATTTGTTCTAATCTTTTCATGCAGCATCTGCAAGATCATACGTAGGAATAGCGAAACTACACACAACGCAAGCCTTAATTTTATTTAAAATCTTATTAATTTATTTGGAAAATGTATGCTTTATGCATCATTTACAACTTTCAACACTAAAGGTTGGTTATTAAAATCACTAAATCATGCTATTTTAACGTAATTCTATACCGTCATTACTAGAACGGCAGGCCGGATGTTTGGATTGGTTTTCCTAGAGCTCCTATAATACTATAATACTTGTATTATAGGAGCCTTAGGTTTTCCTAATATATAACCTTTATCTTAACCTGCAGAAATCATTCCAACAAATACGATGACCATTTTCAAAAGAAAAATACTGGTGATTATCTTAATTATTCAAATTTTATTATATAGTCAGTTTTTGTCACGAAAGTTAATGCACAGAATGATGGCTGTAAGCAGACATACAGAAAAATATTCTATTTTCCAAACCAAAATCTTGTACAAAGAATCACTAAACAAACAAACAAAACAAATTATCTATTCACAAAGTTATGCATAAACAGAAATAGAAAAAAAAATCATACCGAATTGTGCAACTTATTTTGAGTCAATTTAAAAAGGCATTTTTATTTCACATAATTAATTAGAATTATTTAACGACGTTTACATTCTTTGTGTTGCATTTATGCATATTGCACAACATATATAAAAATACATTTATAAAAAAAAGTATGAAATCTTTTTTACTGTGTGTGTGATCACACAGAAAAAAAAGGTCATGTTTTTTAAAAAATATACTTTGAAATATACAGTAAAACCTCTAGAAATGGAAACTCCTTATAACGGAATTCTCCCAACAGAAACTTTCTTGATTCCGGAAAAAATAATACAATACAATTATATAGCGAAGTTTTACTTGCTAAGATAGAAAACTGCATAAAATGTGTTTTTTTTCCCTGCTCATTATTTCTTCAATAATCTGATTCGATGGACACTGTATTTTGCATCCGAATTCTTTAAACTATCACAAAAATATAATCGTTAGAGATAAAATTTTCTCACTATCAACATTTTTCTTTGCAAAAAACTACTTCAAATTATAATTCTATGTAATCGGATTAAAACGGAATAAAACGCGTTGCATGCTAGTCTTATATTTACTTATAAATTAATCTGCAGAGCGCTGACTGACTCATTTTCATCATTCTGTATTAATCGCACGTTAAAGATTTAAAAATGTATATTACATAACTATGGCAGTTAAAATTAATCTTAAAAGTAAACTCATATAGTTAATTATTCCAAATATTCAGTGAATGCTTAAACTGCAATAACAGAACTGAAAATCCATACAGCATTTTGTTGATTGTAGCAAAATATCTCACGTCAGGTATCGTCCTAAAAGAAGGACGGATAAGGACGCTGCGTCCTCCTGCCCTTCGAAATTCGCGAGCTCTCTGATATCCCTTCAACAATAAAAATATGCATTCCTGGCCAAAAATATCGCTCAAGTCAGAATAACATAATTTTGTCCTGAAGAAGCACCTTTCTGCGCTCAAGAGACGCCCTTATTACGAAAAAGAAAGAGCATTCACAGATGAGGATTAACTGTTTCATTGTTTAATAATCTAATAATTCAAGGTTATTTCACAGTGGCAGATTAATCATTTCGTAATGTATCATGGAGAGTTTTTTCTTTCTTCATGTACACTCTTTCAGAATTTATGAACACCATATAGTACCTGTTGAAATTTTATTCTATATGAAGGTATGAGTACATAATTCCTCAATAGTAAAGGAAATATTAAGAATAATTTAAATGTTTTATTATTTGTTTAGTGTGTTATCCAATTTAAAAGTGATTTCTTCTTTACGAATGAAAAAAACACAAATTTGTTAAGTTGTAAAATTCCGTACAAAATACGGAATATTAGAAGGAATACAACAATATTAGAATGAACACATGATCAAAAACAAAAATTGAAAAAATAAATTAGCAACACAGGGGGGTGATTATAATTAAAGTTGCACTTTCAAAAGGCTATAAAAAAAGAACCACTGGTCAGAATGATCTGATATTTCATCTGAGTATAGGCGAGACCTTACGTTATACACGGCCGGTGCATGACGTTTAAAACGTCCCATGGAGTGGATCATTTTTACACGGTGATTGGTGCAAAGCGACGCGCCCCCCGTTTTGCACCAATCGCTGTGTAAAAATGATCCACTTACATGTGACGTTTTAAACGTCATGCACCGGCCGTGTATAACGCAGGTCGCGGTATAGGTGAAGTAATGGGAATTTGTTTTGCGAAAGAAAAAAAAAGTTCAAAAGTGGACCGATAGATGGCGCTGTACTCGTCATAAAATGGTAATTAAAAGGCGTGACACGCGCACCGCACATTACATACTTGAGGAACCATGTACATTTACTATGTACTCATACCTTCATATGGAATACTTGTGATAAAAAGGCGGGGAGTATGCAGCTCCTGTTATTCTGCGTCTCAGAAGGTAGTCTGACTCTATCATTGAAGGATCGGGCTCTCTGCTTGTGAAGCTTTTTTTACAAGAACGGTGACTGTGCGGCAATTGCATTCAAAAACGTCCAAACATTAAAGGGTTTAAGAAGCGACACTGTCCCGATGACTGCATTCAGTCTGAAGAAGATGATTAATAAATTCGAAAAGACGGGTTCATTTGACGGGAAATGTGGCAGAGGGAGGAAAACAATTGCTTCGACGTCAGTGGAGCATTGCAAACGGTGCTTTGGGAACGTGCAGTGCACGGGGAATTTCCCGAACTTTAGACATGCCTATCAGCACGGTTCGTAAAATTTTACGAAACATCCTGCAATGATATCCATGCAAATTTACGCATATTCAGGAGTTGCTTCCTGCTGACCTCCAAAACGAAAAGCTTTTGCCTTGCAATTTCTTGCTCGAATGGAAGTGGACAATGCATAGCATTTTGTGGACAGACGAAGCCCATCTCCAATGTTCTGCCAATACTCAAAACTGCAGAATATGGGGGAGTGAGAATTCGTTACAAATGCAACCATTGCCTCTTCATTCTGCAAAGGTCACTGTGTGGTGCGGGTTTACGGCAGCATTTATCGTTGGCCCTTTCTTTTTGTCCTTCGGGTTCTGTCACCTGTACAGACAATGGGACACGTTGTGAATCTATTTTATGCAACCAACTCATTCCAGCACTGCAACAGTGCGGATAGCACAATTTTTATGCAAGATGGCACTCCTCCGAACATTGCAACACGAGTGAAGCAGCTGTTGAATCTGCATTTTGGAAATGACAGAATTATCAGTCACCATTTCCCAACAACCTGGTCGTCACGATCACCTGACCTGAACCCTTGCGACTTCCGGCTGTGGGGTTACCTAAAACATGTTGTGTACAAATACGAGCTCAGGTGAAGTGAATTGAGAACATGCATTATGCAACACATTCACAATATCACCTCTGAAACACTCCGACCATCTGTTGTGGAACATGCTGTTTTGCGCTTTCAGCTCGTAAGAGAAAACGATGGACAGCATATTAAACATTTCTTAAGAAAGTCGTAGCCGACTTCCTTTTTTTGATGGTTTCATCAGTTTTTGCTTTTTCTACGGGTTTTATTTTTGGCATAGGGACAATTTTAAAAACTGATTTTGTTTTTCTTTTTCTACGGTTTTTGGCCTAGGGACAATTAAAAACCGATTTATTTTTTTTCTACGGTTTTTGGCCTAGGGACAATTAAAAACCGATTTTTTTCTACCCGCTGTGGCACACCACCTTGTCATGGTGGATAAGCTTTGAACAAAGAGTGCACAACAGCATGTTACGTCTTTTAATTAGCATTTTATGACGAGTAGAGCGCCATCTATAGGTCAACTTTTGAAATTTTTTTCTTTCGCAAGACAAATTTCCATTGCTTCACATATACTCAGATGAAATATCAGGTCAATCTGACCAGTGGTTCTTTTTTTACAGCCTTTTGAAAGTGCAACTTTAATTATAATCACCTTGTATTTACAAAATAAGACAATGAAAGATTTAATTTATTGTTATTAATTTTATGGCCTTTTTAAACTCCACAATATGTTACTCAGTCAAGGCCATTTTACCAACTTCTGATGAGACAGTTCTGTTCTGTAGTAGAACAAGTGAAAGTACATGTTTGGAGGTGTCATCTGTTGGCTATTTCAACAAACAAAAACACTCATTCCAACATCTCCCCCGTTTTGTGGTTGAATCTGACACTAGATGTATAATGTTTCAGCAAAGTTCATACTTGGTCTTTGGCTGCAGCTTTGTCATCATGTGTCATCTGGTCAAAGAACTCTATTACAAGGTCTTTGATCTGATGGCATTTTCATCCGCTACCTCCATAATACTAAATACCTATTACAACAATTACTGTTTCCCCATATAAAAGTTAGAAGTCAACTTTACCCCAAAGTACAGTGCCATCTATCGGTGAAAACTGACATGATCTTTAAATACACGGGTAAATAATGTAAAGAAAGGCTGTATTGAGAATATTTATATGAAGTTATATGATATTTATAGTTTAGCAATTTCTAATTAATTTCTAGAATTTCCCACATTTATTTCTTTTCTTATGTACAATAAATACCAATTTAAATCTCTGTAATAACTGATATTTTTAATATAAAATACTTATTTATAATATAAAAGTTCTTTCTTTAATTAGTTATAATATAATACATAAATTAATACCAGTTACCTTTATTTGTAAATAGATTTTCTTCACAAATAAAACAAAAAAACAATGTTTATGGAGTGAAAATATTTATTAACACTATAAAATTGAACAACAAAATTTAATTAATGAATCCAAAACTATGAGCAAGTTTTAAAAAGGTTAATGCAAAATATAAAAGCAGTGCATTAAATTAAAATTTACTAAATAGTTAGACATATGTTTATTACAGACAAAATAATAAGAATAAATAAAGTTAATGTAGAGTAAACGTGCTTTTTTAAATTAATAGTTATGACTAATATATTTCCTTTTTTTTAAACATTATATATTAATCTGCCAACAATATTTAACAACCTCATAGTTATACTTCCCATTTTGAATCGAAATTTAATTGTAGTAACACAAATAGATCAAAGCACCCAAAATTCCAGTACTAGACATCCTACAAAAAGTAATAGATAATTGTTTTTTCTAACTAATAGAATCAGAAGTTAAAGCATACTAATAAAACAAAATAATCTTTTTCAAATAGTTCTTTTTCATGCAGTAATTCGTTTTTTGTGGTCGAAAAGGTGTAAACTGCACTGAAATTTATCGGCAGCTGCATGAAGCATTATGGTGAAAATGCAATGTCGCGCCAAGCTATCGCGAAGTGATGCAACATGTTTGAGAACGAGTTTAGATGGAAAGTGTGGGATCACCCTCTTTATAGCCCAGACCTTTCACCTTGCGACTTCCATGTTTTTGGTCCCATGAAAGAAGAACTTTCAAAGCGACGATACCATTCCAATGACGAGGTGAAAGCTGCAACTCAAGAATGGTTATCGGACGTGGACGGGATTTCTTTGTAGAATAAGGCATTGAAAAACTTGTGCCACGCCTCGACAAATGTTTCAATAACGGAGGTAATTACGTCAAAAAGCATATTTTGCATGGAACTTCAGGAAACAAATAAAGTTATTGTAAAATTCCGATAATGTTTTGTTTTCTTAAGCAGTGCAACTAATTTATTGATGACTCTCGTAAAAATCTTGATTAAAATGGCTATTTGAAGAATAAGAATTAATTCTCTATTGGGACTTGGGACAATGGAATTTTGTAGAAAAATTCGACACCCCCCCCCCTCCCCCCAAATGAGTCAAAATTTAAAAAAATGATTCGACACTGTACCGGCACACCACTCTCTAGTCAAGCATATGGCTGCAAAAGATGATTAAATTGTTATGTATAATTTTTTATCCTATAAAACTTAGATAACTGAACTATCTTGTCCGATTTCAACATCGAAAAGCGCTTAAAATAATTCTTCGATTTAAAAAACCGTTTTCTTCACCATGTCTATCATGCATTACTCAAAAAACTACAAGTTTTAATGTTATTTATATGCAATAGTTTTTACAGTATACGCTGAAATAGTGAAAAGGATGACACGATCGATTCAAAAACGGCAGCGGCAGCGGCAGCATTAGTAACTTTATTTTTAGAACAGACAGATAAGATTCCAATAATTTATTATTTCGGCTGAATAATTCCCCGATATTCTAAGCTACGCGTTTCTTTCTGCGCATATTTTTTTGTTTTATGAAATTTTAAAATAACGAACATGTTTAAACAAACTAAAATAATATATTTGGAAAACTAACCTCACAATATAGCAATTCGTATGCATAATGGATTCATTGCCCTTTATGAAAATTGAGCTTGACTGTTTTATTTAATCTTCCAGAGCCGTAGAAATAATAATAAAAAAAAAATGTATTTCGTTAAATATTTATTAAGAAGAGCACTTACAAGCTGTTCTAGATGAATGGTTTCTGATTTTAATATTCAATTATTCTTTTGTATAATTGATAAGCATTTCTTTCTTTCTTTTTTTCTTCAGATTCGTGTAAGTGAAAGTGGGAGGAAAATGCGCAATAAAACAACAAAAGATATAAGAAAAAGGGAATTTGGCTTCAAAATGAAAATGCTTTTTAATTCATTATAAATTGAATTACTCTTAAACTAATCTCCATAGGGTTGTTCTAAATATATTTTAGATTTTGTTTTGAAATTTATAAGTGCAAAGACCCATTTAAACAACCCATTAATAAACCCATTTAATCCATTTAATCAATTTTAACTCTATGTCATGTATTTTTATGAATCATATTAAGTTAGAGTAAAGTACAAATACTCGGATTTTGGACTTAATAGAAAGAAACTAAAGTGGTCAAATCAATACGGCAATCACTAGTTATAATAATAATAAAACAAGTGAGTAAGTGTGATCGAAGATCACACAAAGGGTTTCGTTTAATATTCCTTTCAAAACATTTTATTCTTTCTTTAATAAATCCAAATAAATTTCATTTTCCAAAAAACAAACAAACAAAGAAAAAAAGGTCATGTTTTTTATAAAGTAAAAATTTACCGGTCTATTTTTCTCGTTTTTTTGAATATCTGAAACGGCCCGATAGCGGGATAAGCCCGCTATTATACTCTGTCATAATATTATCATCATGTCATATCTGTCATGTGGACTAATGCAATATTAAAAGAAACAACTCTGTCATAATATTATCATCATGTCATATCTGTCATGTGGACTAAATGCGATATTAAAAAAAAAAAATCAATTTCAAAATTAAACATGTTGTATAGAGACCTTCAAAATGTTAAAATATGCCAATATTTCCCATATCGGGTTTTTATCATGATTCAATACGTTCCTCAAACTTATATATTTACTATTCTCTATTACTCATACAGATACTCTCTTTGTATTATTCTCAAACATTTGAAAAATCCGTTATGACGTCAGATTAATTTTCTTTTTAATTATCTAATGATGTCGTATTAAGCTGCTTTCTGTATTTACACATACTCATACTCCTTGCATTATTGAGAAATGTTTGAAAGTTTCCGTTTTATTACCGATATGACGTCATATTAATCTTTTTTTTTTCAATTGTTGAAACTTTTTATTTCATTTTCATTTTTCACGTGGAAATCTTTCAATAAAAAATTAATTATTCTAGAAAGAATTTTATTGTGGATTTTTAATTGCTGGCAACTGCTATAACGAAAAATGTTTTAATTTAATAGGAAAAGGCTGTTAGATTTTTGATTTTTTATCTCTCTATATTAAAATAATACGATTTTTTCAAATTTTATGATTTTGAGCTTCATAGCAGGTATTCAGCTATAAGTACACAAAATTTCATGCATGTAAGTTAAATAGTTTCTGAGAACCGGCTCTGTGACGGACAGACAACAAAGCGGGAGTAATAGGGTTTCGTGAGATGAACGATACCCTAAAAAGCGTTTGGAACAAAGAGAATTTCGAATTTAAAAAAAGAATAATAAACCGGTCAAGTGCGAATATAACTCGTGCTCAAAGGGTTTCGTACATTGAATTTATTAATTACTATTTATTAATTAATAAACTACCGCTACCCCTAATTTTTTTACAATTTCAGTTTAGTAAGATTTAGAAATAGGAAGGGACGCTTATATTTCCAGTACTTTCGACGATAGCTCAGAAAATATAATACAGTAGAACTCCAATTATCCGAACTCCGACTATCCGAATCGCTGATTATCCGAATCGCTTTCAGAATTTCAGAAAAAAAAATTAAGACGGAAACGTACTGCAATTCGCAAAATAATGATTCTGTCTACGCGCGCTTTTGCTCTTCTCACCGCGGAAGTGACAGGAGAAGATGAAGATGAAGTACCACTTGAGGAATGCAGAAACCTGGACGTTCAGAATGTTCCTGAAATTCCTCGATGTTTAGAAGTTAGTGTTGAAGATATAGGAGAGTGGATGGTGTGTGATTCGTCAGATCCTGGGTTCCAAATTCTAAATGATGATGAACTTAATGAAAGTGTGAGAGAAGAAAGTGTCGAGAATGAAGATGACCTTAATGTCGAAGTTGAAGAAGACATGGGACCATCAGTTAGTGAAGCATTTGCCCGCCTTGAAACTGCGTTGAAGTGGTTGGAGTGCCAGCCCGAGTGTGACCACATGCAACTTCTCACTGTCAAGCGGATGCGCAACTTGGCTGCCTGAAAACGTATGAAGACTGTCAAACAGCTTACTTTGCCCGAGATATTCAGCAAGCAATGACTTTCATTTACAGTACGGTACAACTACACATATAATGTACATATGATGTACATAATGTACAGCACTCGTAAGTACGCTTAACATGTAAAAGTGTTGCCTTTTCATTTAATTAATTAAAAGCTCTTTTTCTTTAAAAATAGCTTTTTCTCCCATTTTCAACATACATACAGTAATTAATTAAAATAGACCCTTTTTTCGGAAAAAATCCAATTATCCGAATTTTTGATTATCCGAATGGGGTCCGGTCCCAATTGATTCGGATAATTGGAGTTCTACTGTACCTAAAATTAAAACAAATACATATTTTTTGAGTTCGATGTTACAAGACCTTTCAAACAATACCCTACACACACACACACACAAAAAAAAAAAAAAAGAATTTTTTTTCAAATAACTTAGTTAATATCTTCGCTGATTACCGACAATTTTTTCGAAAATCATTATCGAATATCTATGGATGATTCAGCGTCGATAGATACCTCGAGCGCTCGTCAACTACCCCGCTGATCGCCCGAAAAGTAAAGTTTGTGTGTAACGGAAAAATGCGTTTTTCTCAAAACCTATGTTACCTAGGAAAATCGCTATACTTTCTCGGCAAGGTTTAAATAAACTTCTACTACACCCATTTTTTTCATAATTTTAGTTTCAGTAGATTCAGAAATAGAGGGAGAGGGGACATATTTTTGCAGAGCATTTTCGACGATATCGCCGAAAATATAATACCTAAAATTAAACCAAATATATTTTTGAGTTCGGTATTACGAGATCTTTCACATGATACCCCACACGATATACAAAAAGAAAACTTTTTTTTTTTTAAGTAACTTAATTAGCCCCCTAAATTTTTCCTAAACACATTTGTGAATGGCTAATATTCTGAAAATATGTGGGTAAAAAGACTTTATAACTTTCGCAAGTTTGAACTTTGGGCTCTGAGGCTCTCACAGACGGATTGAGAGACACAGAAGTCATCTTATAATGGTTCCGTTTTTTCTTTTTAAGTACGGAACCCTAAAAATAATTAATATTTAGCAGCAGAATAGCTATTGCTTTCCATCACCGGAAAAATGGCATTCAATTTACAATAAAAACTTTTTTTTTTTTCGGATTTTCTTAACAGACAAAGTTTTTTTCTCACATTGACATTTACCTTACAAATATTACAAAAAAAAAAAAAAAAAAAAAAAAATATATTTTAACGTTTCCGTTCAGTCACTTACCGTATGTAATTTCAGCAAAGTAATTCTTTAAGATTTTTTAAGTAACACGTTGTTACTTCTTGTTTTAAGGTGTTTTGTAGCGGCAAATGTTTTTAAGCAAACTAAATGATATACAGTAATAATATAGTAAATAATATACAGTATATAGTGAACAATATACAGTAATAATATAGTAAATAATATAGAGTATTAATATAGTAAATAACATACAGTATTAATAGTGAATAACATACAGTAATAATATAGTAAATAATATACAGTAATAATATAGTAAATAATATACAGTATATAGTGAACAATATACAGTAATAATATAGTAAATAATATAGAGTATTAATATAGTAAATAACATACAGTATTAATAGTGAATAACATACAGTAATAATATAGTAAATAATATACAGTAATAATATAGTAAATAATATACAGTATATAGTGAACAATATACAGTAATAATATAGTAAATAATATAGAGTATTAATATAGTAAATAACATACAGTATTAATAGTGAATAACATACAGTAATAATATAGTAAATAATATACAGTAATAATATAGTAAATAATATACAGTATATAGTGAACAATATACAGTAATAATATAGTAAATAATATAGAGTATTAATATAGTAAATAACATACAGTATTAATAGTGAATAACATACAGTAATAATATAGTAAATAATATACAGTAATAATATAGTAAATAATATACAGTATATAGTAAATAATATACAGTAATAATATAGTAAATAATATACAGTATATAGTGAACAATATACAGTAATAATATAGTAAATAATATAGAGTATTAATATAGTAAATAACATACAGTATTAATAGTGAATAACATACAGTAATAATATAGTAAATAATATACAGTAATAATATAGTAAATAATATACAGTAATATCTTGGCTAACAAAGATAATTTGTTCCGGAATCACAATTGTTGACCTGAAACGTCCGATTAAAATGCAAAGCGGGCTGGGTTGAGCTACAGCAGTATATTAAAACATTCGTTAACCGGATTCACCTTCGCATTAGCGGAGTCAAAAACAGTAAAAATAATCTTTATTAGTCGAAAAATTCGAGGTAATCCTATATGTCGAATATTAGTTTCACTTAAATGATGCAATCCACAGCAATCAGGTAATATTAAAGAACAATGGGCCATTTAACAAAACCAAAACTCAGGTTGCACGTTTTTCATAACCTTTAGAAACGTAGAAATAGAAATTACCTTTTTAATTATTAATTAGGAACATCCATTTCCAACTTTTTCAGATATATGGTTACTGAATTTAATATTCAATTAACCTTTTGCATGAGTGAAAAGTGCATTTTTTTTCTAGATTTCTGTAAACGAAACTAAGAGAAAGTTGCGTAATGAAACACAAAATAAATAAATAGATAAATAAATAAATAATAAAAATAATACTAACACAGAGGAGAAATTGACTGTAAAATGATATAGCTTTCTAATTTATTATACTTAAATCAGTCTTAAATTCATCCCTAAGGTTCTTTTCAGTATATATTCGATATTTATATTTTTAAATTTACAAGTTCAACGATCTATTAATTTGAATACTATGTGATCCGGCGATTTTCAGTGGACTGTATTATTACGTTGTGATTTTCGTTAATGAAACTTCATGTTAAAACACACAATTTATTTACAAAATAAAGATGAAATGACAGGCAGCGGTGGGTTCGCTGCGCTTACGTCCAAGGCTGATCACAGAACTGGCGGGATCTCTTCCCGCTCATCATTACAGTTTTCATGCGCTCTGTTGCGCCCTCTATTAAACTAATTTATAGACATGGAGGAAACATTCCCCCGGCGATTGAAATCAAACTTTCAATATAAAGTCAATATATAAATTTGCAAAAATTATCACACAAAGGAAAATTATAAAGTTACACACAAAATAAATACAACATTAAATGCACTATCATACTAGATTAAATACTGAATTATTGTACCGTACAGTTATACTTAAAGGAAGAAAGGAAATTTGTTACTCAACTGGTAAAATGCATACGTCTCTGACATTTCGCTTCAAAATTCGTCCGTCTGGCAGACGTAAATTTATAATTCTGATTATGTTATCTCTTCCTTTAAAAACCTCAATTATTCTACCAACCAACCATTTGGTAGAAGGTAAATTTTCCTGCTTCAACAGTACCAAAGTTCCTTTCTGTACATCATCTTTTTTGAATTTCCATTTATTCCTCTCTTGGAGATTATTCAAATAATCTCGTTTCCAGAGTTTCCAAATTCTCTGACTAAATTTTTGTATTTTCTGCCATTTACCTAGTCTGTTCTCATTGATATTATCTAATTGTGGTTCTGCGATCGAAGTGATAGCTCTTCCAATCAGAAAATGAGAAGGGGTTAAAGTCTCGAAATTTTCAAATTCTGAGGATAACGGGGTGAGTGGCCGCGAGTTTAAAACACCTTCAATTTCGGCTAGTATCGTCAAGAATTCCTCTAAAGTTAAATTTTGATTCCCTATTACCCGTTTCAAATGAAACTTGAAGGATTTTACACCCGCTTCCCATATTCCGCCAAAGTTTGGGGATTTGGGGGGAATAAACTCCCACTCGATTCCTTCATGGGTTAAAAAATTATACAATTCCTCATCTGGAGAGCTAATCAATTTTTGTAATTTTTTCAATTCAATGTCCGCTCCAATGAATGTTTTTGCATTGTCAGACATAATTTTCGAACATTTGCCTCTTCTGCCAAAGAAACGTTTTAAACTAGCTATAAAGGCCTGAGTTGTCAAATCTGATACAAAGTCCAGGTGTATTGCCTTCGTACATAAACATACATATACCACAACATATACCTTGTTTAATACACCCTTTCTTTGGTGTTTAAATTTTACAAAAAATGGGCCACAGTAATCTATGCCTGTTACGGCAAAGGCAAAATTTGGAGTTATACGTTCCCTTGGCAGGTCGGCCATTAATTGTGAATTAATTACAGGTTTGTTTTTGAAACAAGTGATACATTTATGAACAATTCTACGGCAGTTATTTCTGCCATTCAGTGGCCAGAATTTTTGCCTAACCTGGAAAAGCAAGGCTTGTGGGCCCAAGTGCAAATATTTTAAGTGAAAATATTTCAATACAATATCGGTTAATTTATGCCTTTCAGGCAAAATTATTGGAAATTTGGCGTTAAACGGTATATCTGCTTGGCATAAACGTCCACCTACTCTAATTAAACCATCATCATCCAAAAATACATTTAGCGATGAAAGTCTGCTCTTACCTTTAATAGGCTTACCCTTTTCAAGACAAGCGATTTCTTCACCAAACTTACCCCTTTGCGCTGACCTTATTAGAAAGATTTCGGCTTCTTTTACCTCAGTCACACTTAATGGACCGCTTTTCTTTTCACGCGCGTGAGAGCAATTACATATGAACCTAAAAATAAAACTAATTATACGAATTAATTTAACAAGGTTATTAGATAAAGAAAAAATATGTTCCATCATAGGAACTTCAGGTGAGAGTGTCAACGTTGTAAAGTCTCTGTTTTCTAGGTTATCACAGTTTTTTTTTAGTTCGTTTATATATATGTCCTTGTTAGGAATCACTAAAGTCTTGTCGTTGTTACACAGATCTAAGTCTTTCAAAAACTCTGGTCCAGTCCACCATTTTGAATTCTGAACGAGAAGGTCACACTTAATACCTCTTGTTAGCAAATCTGCAGGATTCTCTGACCCTGCACAATGAAACCATCGTGATGGGTCGGTGAGTGTTTGTATTTCTCGTACTCTATTGGACACAAACGATTTCCACCTATTTGCGGAGCCTTTGATCCAGTACAAGACAATTTGCGAATCTGTCCACAAATACACAGAAGATGGTCCCTTGCGATCTAGTACCTTTTTCACTTCACAGGTTAAACGTGCAGCAACTAATGCTGCTAGAAGTTCAAGTCGCGGAAGTGACACTTTTTTCAATGGTGCCACTCTGGATTTAGATGTAATCAGATTTATAGACGATTCATTTAGTGAATTGATTTCTAAGTAAACGGAAGCACCGTATGCTTTTGGACTGGCATCGGCAAAGGTATGCAACGTTAGGGTATAATTGGAGTCATCGGGAAACTGAAAAATGTTCCTTTGAATTTTTAGATTTCTCAACTGGGGAAGTTCGGAACTCCACTGTTCCCACGTCTCTCTAATATCGGAAGGCAATTCTTCATCCCAAGACAACTTTCTACTCCATAGTTCTTGTAATAAACATTTTATTCTTATTATGTACGGAGAAATTAGACCCAGAGGGTCAAATATTCTACCTGCAACTTGTAATACAAAACGTTTTGTATTTTTTGAGTTACGCAAAAATTCGAGCAAATTATCAATATCTATCAAAAGTATATCTTGCTTGGGTTGCCACGATATTCCCAAAACTTTATGTATTGTAGTATCCTCAAAAGGTTGTGGCATAGTACTAAATCCACGATTACCCCATATTTCCATTAAGAGTTTGTTATTTGAAATCCACTTCCGTAAATTCATGCTAGCTTCCTTCATTATTTTATGAGATTGTTCCGAAATGTTCACCGCATCTTCGACTGTGTCTGTCCCGGTTATCAAATCATCCACATAAATACAATTGTGGAGTACTTCTGACGTTATCGGATATTCCGTTTCAAATTTGTTAAGATGATGCTTAATTGTAGCAGATAGCAAAAATGGGCTTGAGTTCAAGCCAAATGTTAGGCGTAAAAATCTGTAGACGATAACATTAAATGCGTCATTGTCGACAGGATTCTTATCTATAAACAAGAATCTCAGAACATCCCTGTCCTTGTCGTTTATGGCAATTTGTAGAAAAGCCTTCTCTATATCTGCTAGAAAGGCAATTTTGTTTAGTCTGAAAAAAATCAATAAGTGAAAAATATTAGGGTTTAAATTAGTTCCTGCGTCAAGGCAGTCGTTCAAAGACAATTGTCCTGCTTCATGGGAACTTGCGTCAAAAACTATTCGACATTTAGTATAAACACTATCTTCTCTAAATACTGTATGGTGCGGTAAGTAAAAAACTGGTTTATCTGAAGGGTTTTCTAAATTGGGTACACTTTCAATTATGTTCATCTCTAAATACTCATTCAAAATATTGCAATATTGTTCGTATAACTTTGTATCACGTTTCATTTTTTTTATAAGACCTGTGAGTCGCACTTCGGCGGTTTTATAATTATTTTCTAAATGGTTCCAATCTCTTGTCCAAGGGAGACTGATTTCATATCTGTTATTTTCAAAACGCACAGTTTCATGAAATTGTTCTACAATTTTCTCGTTTTTAACACTGTTTGGGTCATCTTTTATGCCCATCTGCTCCAATTCCCAAAACGCCCTTAAATATGACGATTCCTCTTCATTTTGCAATAAATGGCACTGAAATTCTCTGTCATTTTTATCATGCAATGTCCCAGCTACAATCCATCCAAAACAAGAATTCTGTAAAATGACGGAACTATCCGGTAATTTTATCTGGCCGGACAATAGTAATTCATAAAATATATCTACTCCTAATAAGATGTCAACTCTATGAGGTTCAAAGAATTTCGGGTTCGCATATGCTATATTCTCAGGCAAATGGAGACTAGAAATTTCGATCGGACTTGAAGGGGTTAAATCAGTAATTTTGGGAACGACAAACATATTCACTGATTTCTGAAAATCTTTGTTTTTATTAGATATTTCCGTTTTTATTCCATTTTTAATTTTACAGATTGATCCATTTAAGCCGCTAATTAAAGAGTTTAGATTATATTTTTTCAATCCCAAAATATCTAAAGCTGAATAAGTAACTAAAGAAATTGTGCTTGCTGAATCTAAAATAGCTAGGAACGGAAAAAAATAATCATTATTTCCCTTAATATAAACTATCGCAGTCGATAATAACCCATTATAAAAAACACCAGATGGAAAATACGCTTCGCCTTTTTTCTGACAGCTCAACGTTAAAGAAGTTGACCTAGTTTCTCCACAAGTTGAAAGTTCCGAATTTACGCGTCTTTCGTTTTTTTCTGATTGAGTTTGGCTTTTATTCGACTGATTAATTTGATTACTGTCATTTTGTTTATATTTCGAAAAATTAGCTCCACATAATGTAGTATGATGATTCAAAAAACATGACTTGCATTTATTATTTAATTTCGGGCAACGAGAAACTACATGTTTATTTAAACAATTAAAACAAAGCATTAATTTCCGCACAAAATTTAATCTATCCTGAACCGATAAATCTTGGTAATCTTTACATTTGAAAATTAAATGAGATTGATTACACATGGGACATACAATTCGATCATTTTGCAAAACGAAACTTTTTTGTTTATGAACGAATTCCGTTTTGGGCCTTGAAGCTGAGACATTTCTCTGTATATTTTCTAACGCTTGAATTCTTTTTAGTAGAAAATCAATGAAAACATCCCATTGTGGCAATTCGTTACAGTTTAAAGTCATTTCAAAAGCCTTTCTCGACTCGTCATCAATGCGTTGCAACACAAAATGCATTAAAATTGCTTCAGACAAATTATTTTTTTCTAATCCTAATTGCTTAAGTGCTCTTAAATGACTAAGTAAATTGTCTACCAAATTACGGATTTCTTTAGAGTTTTCAATTTTTATTTTGTTCATATTTAGCAGTTCTGCTACATGTCCGTTAACAATCAATCTTTTGTTTTCAAACCTTTTCTTTAAGGCTTCGAATAAGGACTCATAAGAATCATCGATATTCTGAAGAAGTTTCACTGGGCCTGTCAAGGCTGACTGCAGGTAATACAATTTTTGTGAATCATTTAACTGGTCGTTATTGTCAATTAGAGTGGTGAACTGTGACTTAAAATTCATCCACTCTGTATAACGACCTGAAAATTGTGGTAGAGTTATTTGTGGCAATTTTATATTTGAATCACTAGATATTATTCTATCGTGAGTAGCATTTTGAACAATATTAGAACTACAGGGTTTTATTAGATCGAGAAGACTCACCTCTATAGATTCCAGTTGCCCATCAATATCCGTTAAAGAATTTTCGAATTCTTCCAACTGATCTTCAGGTATTATGGCGTACGCTTCATTTCTCAGCTCATCGTTTTTTTTCTTTAAATTCTGTATTGAATTCATCTTGATTTCCAGTTCTTTTTCGCTCATTTTTGATTTCAACGCATTAGCGATTCTTGTTATTTGTCCTCGAATGTTTCCTCGTTTTCTGTTTAGCACCACAGCTCCAGAAATTGTAGTTGCCATTTTTAGCTACGTGAGTAGGTATCACGCTTCTTTTTTCTATCCAAAAGTCCTGATTCGAACAATGTTCAATTAAATATGAGCACTGCGGCTCCTCGGACCATAAATGATCCGGCGATTTTCAGTGGACTGTATTATTACGTTGTGATTTTCGTTAATGAAACTTCATGTTAAAACACACAATTTATTTACAAAATAAAGATGAAATGACAGGCAGCGGTGGGTTCGCTGCGCTTACGTCCAAGGCTGATCACAGAACTGGCGGGATCTCTTCCCGCTCATCATTACAGTTTTCATGCGCTCTGTTGCGCCCTCTATTAAACTAATTTATAGACATGGAGGAAACACTATGCATACATAACATTTTATCCGGATGGGGTTTCCCATCTAGATGGTATTTCTTGCTGAACATTGCATTTTATTTTTTAGTTGCTTGTATTTTAATGAAAGGTTTTAACATAACTTTTTGAGGATTATTTGGTGTTTTGTTCTAACTTCGACTATGGCGCAGCAAGTCCCTAAAGAGACTTAGCGCCATTAAACTTTATACAACCAACTATGCATACATTTTTATAAAGACTATTGTTTAGAGTAAGGCACAACCATCAGGCTTATTAACCCTTTGTGACTCAAGAAGCCCGATTTGAAAATTATTTACTCGGATGTTAGAATACATAATTTTAGGCTTGTAAAATTTTTAAAAAAAAAATCAGAACATGAAAATAAAAAGTTATTGCCTAAAGGGTACTTTTTTCACATCTGAAATAGCACAAAAAAATTATACACTTCCCATAAATATTGTTAATTTTCTAATACATAATTTTAAAGTGTACGAACTTACCTTTGTAAAATATCTGGACGTCTCCAGTCTTTTTAATTTTACAAAATTTACGAAGTTCATTTTAGCAATAACAATGCGAAACTGCTCAAATGATAAATAACATTTTGGCGTGAAAAATTAACTCAGTATCGCCGTCTGTTGAAAATTCTATAAAGATTTTATATTAACTGCTGTGTTTGGGAGGTAACAACGATTAATAAAGTCGTTGTTTTAAACGCACTGTATAAGTGACAATGACTTTTGAGAATGTTGCAGGTATGAAACGTGGTGATACAAAAGGTTAAAGAAAAAATTAAGTGAATAATAAATTAATGTCAATATTGCGCTAAAAAGTTATTTAGAGTGCAGATTATATAACTATTGCATATGTACAGTCCATTCAAAACAAAACAAGAAAGAAATAACCCTATTCTGGCAGCAAATCATCGTATAAAAATGTGACTGATACCAATCGATTTGTCTATAGTCTCAATAATGTCTACTACTATGCTTAAATTTTGCTTAGCAGGTCGTCTACACATAGAAATTGTCACAAACTTTAAAATTTTCAGTACTGACGCCTAATTTTGACATCATTTCAAAACAATATTTTGAAATTAATTTTCGAAAAAAAAATATGAATTGTAATCTATGAATATTTTAACATAAATCTATTTCCATAAGCCTCAAGTATGCAAATCCAAAATTATAGCTCATTCCGTTAAAGTAATTTTTGAATTCTGCATAGAAAACTACCCATACTACAATCTGTTTTGATTAAAAATGAATTTAAAATTAGGAGTTCCAAACTTTAAACCTACATAATTCCCAAACTTTTGTTCGAATGACTTTCCGTTTGGTATCCGAAGGTAAAATTCACTGAAGAATCGAAATATGATGTAAAAATTAGGTGTTAGTATTGAAAATTTTAAATGTGTTACAATTTCTATATGCAAAAGCAAATCTATATCCCCTAAGCAAAATTTAAGTATAGTATTCATTAGTAGACATTATTACAAATCGATTGGTACTAATTACATTTTTATATGATGATTTTTAGCAGAATCTATGCATATATAAATGTATAAATGCTTAGAAATTTCCTTTTTACAGCATATTTCAGTTGTTCTCATTCGGTAAAGAAATCCAAATTTAGTTTTTAGTACTTACAAGGAAACCACGCCTTAGTGTAATTAAAAGAAAAAAAAAATCTACGTAAGCATAAATTGAAAGATCACAGTGAAATGTGAATTTTGACACATAAATCATTTGCCGTCGTCTGTCTGTTATCGAGATATAAAGACTTAAAGTTTGCTAATTTATTTATTTAATTTAGGGAGAAAAGGCGTGGTTTTGATTCCGAAATTTTAATAATCAGATTAATATAAAATGCAAAACATATTTAGATATCGTAATATAAAAATGAAAGAAGCCCATAAAAAGAAAGAAAAAAATGCTATTGACAAATATGGTATTGAACCAAAAGATGATTAAAGCATAGAAAATCGTGGCACCAAGAACATTTCATGAATTTAAATCTAGTGCAATTATTACAAAGGTCAAACTCCTGCGAAAAATAAAATTGCAAGGACGTTTCAAATGGAAGTGGCCGAGTTTGCACTAACCCAGACTTGTACCAAGCATAGCAAATCAAGTCGGAGTACTGTGGTGCACTAAACTGGAAATGGACAAGTGAGTGGAGTTTGATGATGTTGTTACGTTGAAAAATATTGACTCCTCCTCCATTCCTATTAAATAAATAAATTAGCAAATTTTAAGACTTTATATCTCGATAACGGGAAGATGAGAGCAAGTGATTTATGCGTCAAAAAACACGTTTCACTATGCTCTTTCGATTGCTGCTTATTTAGATTATTTTCATTATTACACTAACGGCGTGGTTTCCTGGTTAGATAATCAGAAGGTAATCAAAAATAGAAAGTTATTATCATTATAACAAACCTTAAAACACCAACAAGTCTACACTCTACAAACAAATGTTCGACTTGGATGTTGTGTTTTGGACATAGCACAATCTGTATGTTTTACGGAACAGAAATAATACTTTCTCATAATAGATTCACCGAAAATACAAAAGCTGCTTTATCTCTAAACTTGTGAAATGAGTTGATAAGAAGAAATTATAAAAATAAAGGCTTGGGCCATTTTTGTCTTACACAAAGGAATTTCATAAAGAAAAAGCTTCATTTTAAAAAGCAAAATATAGCTTTACGACTCTAATTAGATGAGTACAAAGGAGTATTTCTAAAAGGCTTTTATGCACTATTTGTCTTTTGTCATTAGCGTAATTAGACATACAGATCAGAAGTGAACTGTTTGAAAAATATTTTAAAGTAAAACATAACGACAGTTTTTCATATAGACATGGATTAAAAACATAATAAAGACTTTATTACTGACTAGATGGAACCCGTCAAAATTTGACGGCAAACAACTTGATAGTACCATAAAAATAAAATTTATAGTTGCTTTAACTTGACAAATTTCATAGTGGGGAGCATAATATGATTAAGCGGTCACTGACCTTTCCATTGATATATCACATGAGGGGTGTGTGCAAAGTTTAGAAAAGTACCCCCTTGGGGGGTCAAAGTGGGGGATGGACATGGGAGATGCATAATATGATTAAGTGGTCACAGACCTTTCCAATGATATATAACATGAGGGTTGTGTGCAAAATTTAGAAAGTACCCCTTGGGGGGGGGCAAAGTGGGGAGATGGGCATCGGAGATGCATAATATGATATAAGTGGTCACAGGCCTTTCCAATGATATATAACATGAAGGTTGTGTGCAAAATTTAGAAAGTACCCCTTGGGGAGGGGGGGGCAAAGTGGGGAGATGGACATCGGAGATGCATAATATGATTAAGCAGTCACAGACCTTTCCAACAATATATGACATGAGGGGTGTCAACAAAATTTAGAAAAGTATCCCTTGGGGGGGTGGGGGGGCAAAGTGGGGAGATGGACATTGGAGATGCATAATATGATTAAGTGGTCACAGACCTTTCCAATGATATATAACATGAGGGTTGTGTGCAAAATTTATAAAGTACCCATTGGGGGGGGGGGGAAGTGGGGAGATGGACATCAGAGATGCATAATATGATTATGCAGTCACAGACCTTTCCAATGATATATAACATGAGGGTTGTGTGCAAAATTTATAAAGTACCCTTTGGGGGGGGGGGAAAGTGGGGAGATGGACATCGGAGATGCATAATATGATTAAGCAGTCACAGACCTTTCCAACAATATATGACATGAGGGGTGTCAACAAAATTTATAAAAGTGCCTCCCTTAGGGGGGGGGAGGGGAGGGGGTGGCGGGATGGACCCCGGAGATGCATAACATGAATAAGCGGTCAAAGACTTTTCCAGCGATATATCACATGAGAGGTGTCTGCAAAATTTAGAAAAGTGTCCCACTTGGGGGGGGGGGGGAGTGGGGGGATAGACCCGAGATGCATAACATGAAAAAGAGGTCACAGGTGTTTCAACTTGCAACTTTTTTCTCGAAGGCATTTGATAATATTAAATTTATTTTACCCAAGACAATTTAACGATATTCTTAATTTTTTTGCATAATTCGTCAAATGTTCATGGAAAAAATCATGAAATTCGCTAATCAATAGTTGATAAATTATAAAATTCAACAATCGATAGCAGTAAAATTGGTCAATCGATAATGGAAAAATCACAAAATTCATCAAATGGTCTCCTGTAAAAAAATTGTCCTGCACACTGATGATATGATCAAAAGGATTTTGAAGTATAGGACAAAATTAACACTTGCCAGCGAGTAATGCTGAAAATTTGGCAATGGACTTTATTGCCACCACTGGTCAAACATAATAGTCACACTCACCAATTGCGATGATTGAATGGAAAAAGATTTTTTTCTCTGCTGTCGCTCGACAAATTTCTAAACCATTTGGCGAATTTCACGATTTTTTCCCCGAAATTGACGGATTGTGATTTTTTTTTTCTCGAAGCCATTCGACGATATTCGAAAACTTTTCCCCCGAAACCAGTTGATCAATTTTGCGATTTTTCCACTGTCGATTAATGAATTTTGCGATTTTTCCGCTATCGATTGAAGAATTTCGCAATTTATCAACTATCGATTAATGAATTTCATGATTTTATCCATGAACGAAAAAATTGCGCACTTTCTTTCCGCTAATGTTTGACACATTTCGCCCTTTACAATTCAGCCAATGAGTTGAACGTTGTTTCTTTCCAGAAATGTCAAGAATGAAACAATGATTCTTTAGGATGAATTTCCTTCGTTCGATGTCACATGGAAGAATGTGTGCAATGCAGCAACGGGCGTCACAGACTTTTTAGGGCACCTGCAGACTAAAAACATCTAACCAATCTTCGCGGGGGGGGGGGGGGGGAAATCACAGATTTCGTCAAATGATTGAGGAAAAAACACTAAATTCATCAAAGGATCATGGGGAAACATGACTTTCGTTAAAAGACAACAGAAAAAACATTAATTATGCAAAAGGATCGTGAAAGATAAGCAAATTTTGTCAAAGAATCGCAAAAAAGGAAAGTTCACCAAAAGATCACGCTTTTTTACTAAATTTCGTCTAAAAATTGCGGAATAAAATGTATTTTATCAAAGAATCGCTGGAAAATGCGAATTTCGTTAAGGATCACGAGAAAAATGCGAAATTCTTCAAAGGATCGCTGAAAAAACACGAATTTCATCAAAGAATTGCTGAAAAAACATGAATCTTGCCCAATAATAGAAAAATCATGGTTCATAATCATTATGTCTAGTAGTATATGTAAATACAGTTTGTGATATAAGACAAAATTAACACTCACCAATCGGCGAGTAATACTAAAAATTGGTAATTGATGTTATTGCCAGTACTGGCTAAACTTAATAGTCACACTCGCCAATTGCGATGATTGAATGTAAAATGAAATTTTTTTCCCGCTGTCAATCAAAGAATTTTGAAACCATTTGGTGAAGTTTTTCCCGAAACCATTTTGTGAATTTCCCGATTTTTTCTTCAAAATAATTTTTCAACAATATTCGACCCAATACGCATGCGTAAAAAAAATCACCAGCCAATGAGGTGAGGGTCTATTACTGTCTCTAGAAACGTGTTTGGGATCATCTCCTGTTTGTTTTTTTCTTGCACATTGCATTAAACCTAGGAAGGTATTTATATAGAACTCACTGTGGAGTGTTTAGAAGGTATTTATTTTATTTATTATAATTTGTATGAATACTTAGGTGTCCATTTCGGATTTACTGTTTAAAAATGAATTTAGGCTCATTTAACATTCGCGAAATCAATCCGATGGAAATTGTGTTTTTAGATCTCTATCATTTTGTATATATAGTACAGAAAATAATTATTCAAACGTACGTAAAAATATCGTAGAACACGTAATACAAAATTGGATCACTTATAGTCCGTTTATTATCAGGGATGAATCTTATGGTGTTCCGATTGCTAATGAAAACGATTATGTAAATATATGGTTCTTCATAGAAGTATGTGCTTCTTCACACTTCAATAGAAGCATTGTTTAAATTAATATAATTCTACAAATATGATGCAGTTTTAAAATATTGAGTAATGATTAATACTGTCAAGGAATCTACTCATATACGTAATTAAGTTTTGGTACTTCTCTATTATCTCATCGACCACTTTTCATAACAAAAAACTGTCGCCAAACTGTAACGCCAAATAAACGGGAGAACGTTGTAATTAATACGCGCAAATGTTGAATTAAAAACCACTTGACGACATAACAAACACGTATAATGCTTCCGACATCAAGTAAATGGGACTGCGTTTTTGGCATTTATTCATACAGTTTGGCGATAGTATTTTGTTATGAAAAGTGGACGATGGGATAATAGAGAAATACCTAAGTTTTTTATACCAAGTTTGAAAATTTATCTTTTTTTGACATTTAAAAAAAAATAACAGAAAAAACATTACAAATTTGCCCATTTGCTCAGCGGTCAAAGGATTAAGTAAATATTAATGATTAAGCGGAACTGGTTCTAGTTATGAAGTAATATTATTTTGCTCAAAAACCCCCAACAAAAAAAGAATTACAAAGAATAAGTAATCGTCTTTAAATATACAAAAAACAATGTGATTAATGACCAGGATTTTTTTACATATAACATTTTTTATATACAAAATAAAAACGGAAATAACCTCATTCATTTCACCAGATGTCAAAAATAGTTTTTTTTTCCACATTCCTGGGCAAAGCACTAAATCAATAAAGTCACCAATTTGTGACAAATTATGAGTTTCTTATGAATCGCCAATGAACGGACATGCAAACTGGTAAAAAATGAATGTAATAAATTAAAACATTCAAGATTTGTATACATACAAACAATGTAAATATTAATATTGTTACATGATACATTGTTTGTATATATACTTGTTTGTATACATACAAACAAATATAATGTAAACATTATTATTCAAATATTAAGAGTTTGCAAATCAAAACATTCTAAAGATTTGTATACATACAAACAATATAATGCATACATACTCTTTACAAATAAAATAGCACACTTATGTAATGACAAAACTTTTAAATCGAATAGAGATAATATATTTCTGTTAAAAAATAATGCTAAAGTTCAGACTTATATATATTATACATTCACATAAAGCTAGTCACATTCCTGCATATTTATTAAATATTTAGTTGCTAAATACAGAAATAATATTTTATAATTTATATTCAGACGCTCAGATTCGCTTTTTTTGAACATATAAAAATAAAAATATTACTACCGTGCGTACTGTCTTTTGACATTATATTTACATAATAGTTTTAATTAGCAATCAGAACACCATAAGATTCATACCCGATCATAAACGGAATATAAGTGGTCCAATTTTGTATTACATGTTCTACTATATTTTATTTACGATTGAATAATTATTTTCTGTACTATATAAACAAAATGATTTGATTTCGCGAACGTTAAATGAACCTAAATTCATGTTACACAGTAAATCCGAAATGGATACCTAAGTATTCATACAAATTACAATAAATACAACAATAAATAAAATAAATACCTTCTAAACACTCCACAGTTTTTTTATATAAATATCTTCCTAGGTTTAACACAACGTGAAAGAAGCCATCAAAACAACATGATTTGATCTTGATCCCAAATACGTTTGGAGACAGGAATAGACCCTCGCCTCATTGGCCGGTCCTTTTTTGACGCATGCGTACTCGGTCGAAATTCGATGGAAATTTGACAAAATTACCAAACTGCTTTAAATAGATGGATGATGAATGCATATATTAATGCAAGAAAAATATCTTGTGAAAAGCAATCGTGTCATTTAGATTGGCGGGGTTTAATTAATATCTTGATTAATTATCAAAAAATAAAAAAAATCTGAGCCTCAGGTGCATTAGGCCCTGCCTTGGACTATCCTCATCCAAATTTTTCAGACCTCTACATGTGGTAAATTTCGCTAGCCTTCGCACACACACACACACACACACACACACACACAGGGAGAGAGAGAGAGAGACGCACACACAGACAAAAGTATTTTCTTTTATTAGTATATATATTCCTGATAAAACTAAAAATATTTCCACTGATTAAATAATGATCATTGCTTCTTTTTCAAATATCAGTATGTTACTGTAAATGCGTGACTCTTTCTGAAAACGTGAGGCAATTTAAAATCGGTATGTGCATATTTCTGTGTATATTTTAAAGTTTTCAGTGCATATTTGGATGCATATTTTTTATGTGCATATAATCCAGATTCAATTATAACAATAAAAGAAAGGTAATTTTGGAATATATATTTAAAAGGTTCGAAGTCCGATATTTCAAAAATATTAATTAATTTTTAGTTGATTGTTTCCAATCATCTTAAAAATGGCGTAAGATTTGTGATAAAATCATCCTGATCAAAATTACGTTTAAAAAAAAAACTAATCGTTGGGGGCCACCGTAATACTTACCCATCATGGATATGCATAATATAAAATATGAAAATAAAACATGTGTTAACTATTTATACAATGCATTGCAATTCGGATAAAATCGTGGCTTGATGATGTCATAAACTTTAAATGCTCTATTACTGAATTGCGTAAAAGAAACATCCTTTTAACACCAAAATTGATAATCATATTAACTAACAGTTTTCTGCGTCATATTAAGCGTCTCATTTCCAATTAAAATATATCTTTGAATTGGAATTTGAATGAAATACAGGGTCATGAAAAATCGAAGAGTGTGGAAAATATAATTACAAATATCTCGGCAACTCATTATCCGATTGACTTCATTCTTTATGCAAAATTTATGTTTTTTTATTGTCTTTTATATTCTCTCCTTAAAATAAACAATTTCGAAAATTTTTATGTACCTTTTATCAGAACGAATATTTCGAGAATCCGATAAAAATAGTTCCGGATAATCGAGGTTACTGAAATTCAATTCGTCCCATTATTACATACTAAGTACACACTAAATTTCAAGTCTCTATCTCAATTTGTTTGGGAGATAGAGCGTTTACAGACACACACACAGACACACAGACAGACAGACGGACGGCAAATTTTTTAAAACTATATATACGTTTTACTAAATATATATGTATACTACGTATGATGAGTAAGTAATAATAAAATATCATTTTTTCGGATCTTTTCGACAAAATTAAAAAAAAATTAAGAACTATTCTCAGATTGACTCTAACCCACAAATGTTACAACGATAATTTATGGACACGTTTTAAATTATTTTTTCGTCCCGCCAGTTATTATAACCTGAATTATTACAATGATAGATTCCGCGTATTCTACAATTTCGGCAGAGTAATTCCTTGAAGTTCTTTAAGTTACACGTTGTCATTTCTTCAACAATTTCTTGTTTTACTATATTATTATGTAACAGCAAAGAAAATAAAATAAACATATTTGGAATATTATAGCTTTTCACGATATAGCAATTCCTAAGCATAATGGGCTTGTTGCTCTTCGTGAAATTTCTTTTTGCTTGTTGTCTTTTAAAATATTCAAGAGCGATAGAAATAAAAAGTAGCTTGTTAAATATTTATTAAGAACAGCTTTTTCAAGCTGTTCCAGATGAATGGTTATACTGAATTTAATATTCAATTATTCTTTTGTATTTGTGAAAAATGTCTAATTTTTTTCATGTTTTTGCAAGCGAAAGTGAGAAAGGAATGTACACTGCAAAAAATAATTGTTGATTTTACAGTATAAAACTGGCACCCAGCTGCCAGTATTATACCGTAAAATTAACAGTATTAAACAGTAAAATAAGCAGTAATACGCTGCCGTGCAAGCAGTAATACGCTACCGCGCATGCGCGGTAGCGTATTACTGCTTGCACGGCAGCGTATTACTGCTTATTTTACTGTTTAATACTGTTAATTTTACGGTATAATACTGGCAGCTGGGTGCCAGTTTTATACTGTAAAATCAACAATTATTTTTTGCAGTGTATATTGACACATCAAAAGTAATATATATTCAGTAAGAAGAAATTATGACAGGAGAATGAAAGTGCTTTTTAATTTATTATAAATTTTAAATTACTCTTAAGCTCTAATCTCTAGAGTTGTTTTCAATATATACTACATTTACACCGCCTTGAAATTTTACAAGAGCAACGACCTATTAAATAAACCCTATACATGAATTTTTATGCAGAGCGTCACGTGGTACAAAGATGAGGATTTTTGAGCTTATTAAAGAGAAACTATATGGAATCATTATGATACTAAAAATTTCTAATAGTAAAATAAAGATGTTGGAACCATGATAATTTCGGATTTGAAAATATCAATTAAGTTTTAACAAAAGAGTATACTGCAAAAAAAAAAAAAAACAATTGTTGATTTTACAATATTAAACAGTAAAATAAGCAGTAATACGCTACCGCGCATGCGCGGCAATGGGAAAGTATTAAAGGACGATGATCTCTTTAATACTTTAGAAATGAAAAGCACTTTGTTAAGTATTTATTACGAACAGCCATTTCAAGCTGTTCTAGATGAATAGTTTCTGAATTTAATATTCATTTATTATTTATTTGTTGTTGTTTATTAAATTCCTACTATTAGCTCACACTCTCTATATATATAATCTTGTTGGAATTTTCAATCGTTAATAATATATTTTCTATTGATCCATTCAAGTTCAAATAAATTTTTTAAAACTTGTACTGGATGGCAATTGAAGTTAATACAGTTTTTTCAAATATTAATTCATTCAGTAAATTTAATTAATTAATTTTAATTTTTACATGGGAGAAAAAAACTTCTCCCCATTGTTTCATAAATGAAATGAAAGATTTATCTCAAATTTGTCATGCCAACAAAAAATAAAATACCACAACGATGATTATAAAATAATGTTCAATAAAGATAACGTGGGACATTAATGCTGCACGGGTTTATTTTATATATTTATGATTAAAAAGTAGGAATTGACTTAAAAAATTGTTTTTATATTACTTGTTTATGTATGTTATTTTTATTTATTTGTTGTTGTTGTTTATTTATTTATGTTATTTTTATTTATTTGTTGTTGTTGTTGTTTATCTATTTATGCTATTTTTATTTATTTGTTGTTGTTGTTGGCTATTTATTTATTTATTTTATTTTGATTTATTTGTTGTTGTTGTTGTTGTTTGTTTATTTGTATTTTTTTCATTTCCGCAAGAAAAAATGGGAGAAAGATTAATATTGAAACATTAAAATAAAGGCATTCAGAAAGGTAAAGTTTGACTGCAAGTGCTTTTTATTTTCTTCTATCTATAATAGAAGAAAGTATTGTAATCGAAATTTTTTTCGCATTCCGGTTTTCGACGGATTTACACGTTTTAGGGGTCAGAGATTCCGAAAAGCACGTTTTTACAAAATGTCTGTCTGTCCGTCTGTCCGTCTGTCCGTCTTCATTGTATCATCAAAAAGTGTATGAAGTTATGCTTCAAATTGAACCTAATTTTTTTTTCTATGTTTTTTGGCTATGGCAAGCAGGTTCTATTAGAATTTGAGGATATTTCGACGAAAGGGGGCGCTGTGATCGATATTTTTGTTCCATTTTCATTATTGTACCATCTAAAAGTGTATGAAGTTATGCTTCAAATTGAACCAATTTTTTTTCTATGTTTTTGGCTATGACAAGCAGATTCTATCAGAATTTGGGGATATTTCGACGAAAGGTGGCGCTGTGAGCGATATTTTTGTTTCATTTTCACTATTGTACCATCTAAAACTGTATGAAGTTATGCTTCAAATTGAACCAAATTTTTTTTCTATGTTTTTGGCTATGGCAAGCAGATTCTATCAGAATTCGGGGATATTTCGACGAAAGGGGGCGCTGTGATCGATATTTTTGTTCCATTTTCACTATTGTACCATCTAAAAGTGTATGAAGTTATGCTTCAAATTGAACCTAATTTTTTTCTATGTTTTTGGCTATGACAAGCAGATTCTATCAGAATTCGGGGATATTTCGACGAAAGGGGGCGCTGTGATCGATATTTTTGTTCCATTTTCACTATTGTATCATCGAAAAGTGTATGAAGTTATGCAGATAATTGAACCAATTTTTTTTCTGTGTTTTTGACCATAGCCTGCAGGTCCAGGTTGAATTCGGGGATATTTCGACGAAAGGGGGCACTGCCATCGCGATTTTTGTTCGATTTTCACTATTGTATCATCAAAAAGTGTATGATGTTATGCAGATAATTAAACCAAATTTTTTTAATATGCTTTTGGCTGTAGCCAGCAGGTCCTACTAGAATGTGGGGATATTCCGCCGGAAGGGGGCGCTGTGATAGCCATTTAAAGATTTCAAATTCAAAAAGATGTATAAAAAAATTAGAAATCCTAAAAGTTTTTTCCGTTAAATGTTTGGCCTTGATCCGGAGAATACGGAGCAGTTTTTGTTTTGTCTCTATATTAAAAAATGGCGGAGATATAGCGGTTTGAAATTTTAGGGTGGTTGACATTTTCAAATAAGACAGCAGAATTTATCCATAAACGGGTTTAATTTATGAGTTTTAGTTAACAGGGTTTCAGCAAATTTTCTTTCATTGTTGTAACCATTGTTCCTATTTTTAAATGCTTAACACTATATATTTATATTCGCCAACATCAAATTCTCGCCAAGCTTGGCGGCAATTGACGAAATATCGCCAAATTTGGCGACAAAAATAGGTTGCCACAAATGAAGCCAACTTGGCTGTAGAAGACTAATTTGGCGATATTCTCATTCAAATTCAATGTTGACGAGAACTGGGAATGAATCTTCTTTAATTGGGTTCCACGCATTTTAGCTTCGTGTTTTCCAGTAAAATTAGCTAAAATCGTAAAACCAAGGCATAGGGAGGCTATCCGTTCCGGTCGGTACAGGCCAAAAGAACTTTTCGTAGTTTAGTATACATCAGTTGATTGCATCCCGGTAACCCGATGATTCCCAAACAGCTGACGTACAACAGAATGACGAAAAATATTGATTTTATTGGCGATGTGAGGACGAAATTAGAAGTATTAACATGATTGAGATAGAAGAAAGTTTTGGGATTGGCACATCCGACTAGTTTAATTTATTATGACATAGATTACATTTTGTTTTATTTCTAAGGTTTTCTCTAGAGTTATGCTACCTAGATATTTGCAGGTGCAACGCCTCATTAATTGAACACTATGCATGAATTTTTATGAAAAATGTCAAGTTAAAACTGGCAACACAAATTGAAATTTTTTGGGCTCATCAAAAAATTAAAACGATCGAGTCAGTATAATAATACAATAAAGCAAAATAAGACCGAATCCCAAGAGACAGCAGGAGATTTCCGTTTTAGGTAAATTTTTCCCTTTGGAGAAATTGTTTTGTATTCTTTTCGCCGAAAATATTCCGTTCAAATCAAGGTTCCGTTATATACAGAACTGATTTTAAGAGGTTTTACTATAAAAGTAATTAATAATAACAAAATAAACTGTTTAGAAGAGATAATTTTCACATATTTTTATGAAATTTCCTAGAAAAAAAAATACAAGGTTAAGAAAGCTGATTATTTATACTTCAAATGAAAAGTGCTAACAACCTCACGAAATTAACAAACAAGCGAAAAAGTTGTATGTATATTTTTTATATAAATGTAATTTTAACAATTTAAGGATATGGGGAAAACATATATAATTTTATTTATAGTCTTTACTAATATACAGCTCATAAGTACTACAAGATTTTTTTTTTTTTTAAGAAAGAAAACAAAGAAATAATCCATCTGTATTTAACCCTAATTCATCATTATCTCTCCCTTCCATATTTTTTTAACACTTTCAACATAGTTGGAAAGTTTTTCTGAATTCGGTTTGTGTGTCTGTTTGTCTGTCCATCCTCTAACTGTCGTAAATATACTCCTCGGATTGCCATGAAATTTTTATATGTTATTGGTGTTTACTATAAAGTTTTCGGTATTGAAAATGAAGTGTTTAGCATTTATAGCTCGTTTAAAGGGACACACAAAATAATTCCGTTAAATTACGGTCTACACTGTTAAAACTAGATACTTAAAAATAAGCAAAATGTACTGATTTTTGAGTACTTTCCGATCTTATAATAGCTCCGAGTACTTAACTCTTAAATTTGAGAAATGCATGTACTCATTTTTTGAGTACATACTGGGACTCGAACATAAACATGTATAGAAACACACATACTCATATTTTTGAGTACATATAGGACTCAAATATGAGTATTTAGTCTTAAAATACAAAATATATGTACTCAAAAATACTACAAAATATATGTACTGAATACATTTATAAATCAAGTTTAAGTATGTACACAATTTCAATTTTTTAATGCATGAACTATATGTACTCATTTTTGAATACATTTATGAATCAGTTATGATTACATTAAGTTTTAAATCTGAAATATGTATATTTTACGTACTCGTTTTTGAATACATAGAGGAATCGTTAATGAATACATTTGGCTTAAAATTTTTAACTTATTTTCTATAAATGTACTCGTAATTGAATACGTTTATCAATCCATTATGATAAGTTTTAAATCTGAAATATTTATACTTTAGTTTTTAAATACACAGAGGAATCGGTAATGAATATATTTGGCCTCGAACATAAACTTTCATTTCTGTATGTACTTATTTTTGAATACATATAATGAATCAAATATTAATATTTTTGGCTTCAACTTTCAAATATTTCTGTATTCCTACATAAAAACATACAAGAATCTACAACGATTACATTTGGGTTCAAATTTGAAATGTTTCTGCTATATACTCATTTATTATATACACACACTGTTAAAATTGGATACCTAAAAATAAGCAAAATGTACTCATGTTTCAGTACTTTCCGATCTTATAACAGCTCCGAGTACTTAACTCTTAAATTTGAGAAATGCATGCAGTCATTTTTTGAGTACATACAAGGATTCGAACATAAGTATGTATAGAAGAAACACACATAGAGTAACAAGAGATTTTATTAATATTTATTCACAAGCTTACTTTTCAGTTCGAACTGTTACTTATATTTGAAAACATCATTTACTCGTTTCTGAAGCAATTTTATTTAAAAAAAAAAAAAAAAAAACGAGTACATAGAAGTTCTCATTTTTAAGTAGATTATTTTTAACAGTGTATTGGGGAAAAAATCGTTCGCGGTGCATTTTAATTGACGTTACAATATTTCAGACATAATGAGATAGATATGCTTCATTGAGCTAGACTACAAAATGCTTCTCGGGAGTATAGAATAAATAGCCTTTATAGTTCAATTACAGGGACGCACAAAAGAATTCCATTACATTATGATGTATTTGAAAAATCGTTTGTGGTGCATTTTAATGATGTTATGATACTTCAAGCATGATGAAATTTAAGCGTGTTCTATAGATTACGGAATGCGTAGAATTTATCGTTCATTTACAGAGACGCATAAAATAATTCTGTTAAAGAACACATTATGATCGTAATTGCTGGAAGTGGGTTTTACGTTGTGGTATACACTTCTAAATTTATCTAATTATTAGTATATTACGTGGTGTGTATAAATTCTATAGATGATATACAGAGTTGCACGAAAGAATTCACACACATTACCGGATGTGGACAGCAAAGGTTGAAAATGGATTTTTTACTGAGTTATGTGTTTTTTACAGTTGCTTATATTATGTCTCATTTCATTCCATGAAAAAATAAAATATCTTGATAATATTCTGTTAATGTTGGAAAGTGTTTCATAATCTATGCTTGATGCATGATTTTTACTTTCATCTATCTTTACAAGAAGAAAGTATTGAATTCATAAAAATTTTCAACTTCCGGTTTTCGACGGATTTGTACGTTTTAGAAGGTCCTGAACACGATTTGACTGTTTTTAGAAAATGTCTGTCTGTGAGTCTGTGACTGTCTGTCTGTATGGGACAAAAATTTTGTGGGCGCTCTATCTCAAGAACTAATGCACGAAACTTAATAAAACTTTGTATTCATTTAGTCCCTGATATAAATTGATGCAGATTAGTTTTTGGTGTAAATCGCCCAGCAGGTGGCGCTGCTATGCTGCAGTTTTCGCGATTTCCCTAATAGCTCTATCTCAAGAACTAATACATTTATTTTCATCAAACTTCAGATTCATTTAGACCGTGACATAAACAGAAGCTGACTACGTTTTGGTGTAGATATTCCAACAGGTGGCACTGCTATACCACTTTTTTCATTATTTTTACGATAGCTATATCTCAAGAACTAATGCACGGAATTTCATCAAACTTCAGATCTGTTAGTCCTTGACAGAAATAGATGCTGCTTGCGTTTTGGTGTAAATAGCCCAACAGGTGGCGCTACTATGCTACTTTTTTCATTATTATCACGATAACTATATCTCAAGAACTAATGCACGGTTTTTCATCAAACTTCAGATTCAGTTAGACGTTGACGACATAAGTTGTTGTTGATTACATTTTGGTCTAAATTTCCCAACAGGTGGCGCTGCTATGCTACATTTTGCAGGATTTACACGATTTCAGCAATAGTCATATCTCAAGAACTAATGTACGGAATTTAATAAAACTTTAGATTCAGTTAGACCTTGATATAAATTGGTGCTGATTCTTTTTAGTGCATGCGAAACCTGTGTGAGATAGAAGAAAGTTTTGGGATTGACACATCCGACTAGTTAGTTCTTGTTTTGTGTTTGTTATTGTTGTTTTATTTCGGTCTCGCGAGAATTCTTCCCTATAATATAGCAAAACCTATCAAAACGGATCCTGTCTGTAACAGAAATACGTTAACCCATCTAACATTTCATGCCAGTTTAACTTATTTTGCATGTGAAAGAGAAGTTGTACCATAAGTTTCACTGAAATGGTTCAACGCTGCTTTAAACAGCAAATGTTTATGGTAACGGCGAAAAGAAAGCAATACGATTTCAATGGTACTGTAGTACACCTACTAATACGGAAATCCATCTAAATTGGGGTTTTTATTTGGTCTGAGCAGTTTTACCATACTTATAAATCCTTTCTAATAATCCATATAAAACCACTTTAAAAAATTATTATGAAAAATAATCGATTATGAATATAATCGATAGACAACCACTTAAAAAAATTATTAATGAAAAACAGTGAAAATAAAAGATAAAAATATTAAAAATGTATATAGTGAAACATACTAAAAGGGAAATTTGATATAATTATAATGATTAACCTTCAGAAAATCTTATTACAAACGATACTTAGCTATTATGTTGTCAACGAAAATTCACCGTTTATTATTTAAGAAAAATTTTTGGATAATATATTCTGAAAACGTTTCCAAATAACCTTATGAAGACAAACAAGTAACCATTAATTATCAGTCTAACTGGTCACCTCGTAAAACCTCCCCATTACTATTTCCAATTCTTATCTTAATTAATCCTCCTTATGCATTTCCTTCAAGACTCCTATAAGACCGATTGCTTTAAATGGGCTCGCATCTAAACCACATCGTGTCGGCAAAGCTACTATTAGATGAATTTATTTCAACTTTGTAACGGATCTTCTGCATTTAGAGATGGTCAACGAACTGTTTGCTTTGGCTCCTTCTCCTTCTCAAGCAGTTAATTATGGATTCATCTATCAAACTTCATGACCCCTCAGTCAGGCTGTAAATTACTATTGGCTTCCCACATTGATCGCTGACATGATGAGCGATCGCCGATGATTTCGTTGCGATAGAAATCATGCAGAGCTCTCGATTGTAGCTTTAATGCGTATAGATAATTCGACGCGCTGAAACTAATATTTTTAAGCCCGATTATGTAAATAGATGAGAAATAAAAACTGAAATTTTCATCTATTAACTAAAACGTGGAAAACTTTTTTAGAACTTATTCTTCGTATACATTCTGCACTTTTAGTTTGTTTACGTGCATTAATTTATTTTGTACATGTGCAACGAACAAAGCATTGCCTTTGCACATGCACACATATATGTACACGTATGTGTGTGTGTGTGCGTAATCAGCGTTAAATTCAGGCACTTTTCTACGGGGGAGGGGGGGGGGGTTCTGAAGTTCAAAGGGAGAGGTGTATTTTGAGGGAGCTTCCAGGGGATAATTCGTCCTACTGGACAATTAATAAACTCAAAATCCAAAAACGTCGAGGGATGGCGATGATTTTGATGTTGAGAAGCCCCCTGGCTACCTTGAATTTGATACTGCGTGTATTTATTTACATCTACAAAATAAATGGACAGAATGTGTACAAAATACATATGCAGTGTATGTATTTATCTCATCAAAAAGTCACCTGTGAAAAATCCAGCCAAGTCTCGTAACTCATTTACCGTAAAAAGTACTGAGATCGTATAAAGCCAAGTTTAACTATCTTATTAACTCTGAAATTTTCATTCACAAATCACTCCTAGTCTCTACATCTTTAGTTAATTATTATTTTGTGACTTGGCAATTACGTAGCACGAGAATGTGATGTATATAGTTAGTCTTAATCAAATAATACTATAACATATTAAAGTGTAATAACTTCCCTGTGCGTATATAATTTGTCTTAATTAAATTATCCCATCCCATCCCATCACATAGTAAGGTGTAATAACTTCCCTGTGCTGCGTAATTGCCAAGTCACAAAATAATAATTAACTAAAGATGTAGAGACTAGGAGTGATTTGTGAATGAAAATTTCAGAGTTAATAAGATAGTTAAACTTGGCTTTATACGATCTCAGTACTTTTTACGGTAAATGAGTTACGAGACTTGGCTGGATTTTTCACAGGTGACTTTTTGATGAGATTTCACTTCTTTTTGTAAGTAATCCTCCTTTTCTTGATTTTGGGTTCTTTTTGGAGATCATTCACTGATTTTCGCTAAACCCACACTCTGTCCCTATTATTTACAGGTATCAAAAATTTGTAGCTTTAGTTTCGTTTGCAAAGTACTGTAGATAAAAAGAGATTTCAGGATCCTAGGCAAGCACTAAGTTATGGGAGGGGGAGTGTCAAAAGTACTCTCAATTGCTTCCAGGATAGGTTCTATCCATCTGAGATATTACTCGCAGCCCTAGATACTTGATATTTAACATAAAAGAACATTTTAGTATAAAAAGAAAGCCAAAATTAAGATTTCCGGAAATTTCCAATATTAAACTATATTCCTTTTTTCGATGTTTTTTTTTTTCGTTTTTTTAGTCTTTTTTTATTATTTACGGATTTTTTAATGTTTCCTTACTTTGTGTACTAAACCCTGCCTTTCTGCCAAATGTCAAGCTTCTAGGACTACAAAATCGAATTATTTTCAAATTTTCGAATTTTTATAAATTTATTGATTTTTCGATTTTAATTCTAAGTTACCTGATTGTCATGCCAATATAGTAAATATTTGATCCGTCTTCTTAGGATCATTTAGGTTCAATTTAGAGATAAATCAAGTGAATCTTAGAGTCACCATGATTTTATTTAGAAAGGACTATCAAGCCATAACCAGCCAGTAATGTCGGGAGGGTAGGGGGAGCTGTGAAATTTTTTGTGGGGCTAACATCATTTAACAATCCATATTTCATATGTGAAGTAAATAGAGTACAACCTGTGAAAGAAAACAAACCTGTCTATAAAGAAATCGCCTAGATCGTAGACAGTCTATAGCGGAACTTTTCTATAACGAAATTCGTAAACGAAAGAAAAGAAACCATAATCCGGGGGAAATAACATAAAACAATTAGGGGCGTTGTACTAGCTAATAGGACAATTATCTTAAAACTAATGTTTCTAGCAGTACAAAATCAAATTGTTTTCGAATTTTCTATTTCTTAAAGATATTTCGATTTTTCGATTTTATTTTCGAATTTAACGAATATTTTAATTGTTTCTTTTATTGATTAGTAAATACTACCTTTACACCAAGTTTTAAGTTTCTAAGACTACAAGATAAAATTATTTTCAATTTTTGATTTTTGTTCGAAATTTTTGTATAATTTTCTAGATTTTTTAATTTTTTCTTATTTTGTATCCTTTATTATAAATTTCAAGTTTCTAGCTCTACAAAATCGAATTATTTTGAAATTTCTGATCTTTTTCGAGTTTTTCATTCTATTTTCGAATTTATTGTATTTTAATTTTTCCTTTTTCTGTATCCTAAACAATAAGTTTACGTCGAATTTTAAGTTCTAAAGCTACAAAATCAAATTTTTTTCAATTTTTCAAATTTTTGAATTTTTTTTCAAATTTTACAGATTTTTTTTATTTATTTCTTTTTTTGCATCCTAAATACTACCTTTATTCCAGATTTTAAGTTTCTAGCTTTACAAAATTGAATTATTTTCAAATTTTCGTTTTTTTTTCGATTTTTTGATTTTATTTTCAATTTTTGTTGTGTTTTTAATTTTTTCTTTTTCTGAATCCTAAACACTACCTTTACACCAAATTTTCAGTTTCTAAGAGTACGAGATCATATTATTTTCAATTTCTCTCTTTTTCTTTCTTTCTTTCTATTTTTTCTTTCTTTCTTTATATATATATTTTTTAATGTTTGCTTATTTAGTATCTTAAATATTACCTTTATTCCAAATTTCGAGTTTCTAGCGCTATGAAATCGAATTATTTGCACAATTTCCTTATTTTTCGATTTCTTTCAATTTTTGGATTTTATTTTCGAATTTCATTACGTTTTTATTTTAACTTATTCTGAATGCTAAACACTATCTTTACCGCGAATTTCAAGTTTCTAAGGTCAAAAGATAAAATTATTTTAATTTTTTTCAAATTTTTCGAATTTTCGATTTTTTTTTCGAATTTTCTGGATTTTTTTATTTTTTTCTTATTTTGCATTCTAAATACTACCTTTATTCCGAATTCCAAGTTTCTAGCGCAACAAAATTGGATTATTTGAAAATTTTCGATTTTTTTCGATTTTTCGATTTTTTTTTTCAATTTTTCTTTTGTGTTTTTGATGTTTTCGTTTTCTGAATTCTAAACACTACTATCACACCAAATTTTAAGTTTTTAAGACTACAAGATCGTGTTATTTTCAATTTTCAATTTTGTTCAATTTTTTTGAATTTTCGAATGTCTTTTTTTTTTTTTTTTTTTTTTTTCCGGATTTTATAATTTTTCCTTTCTTTGTATCCGAAACACTAGCTTTATTCCAAATTTTAAGTTTCTGTGGATGCGGGATCTACCCAATCTTTTTGATGACGCGAGAGTGAGTGAGTGTGTGAGTGACAAAAAATCAAAACTTTGAGTTCATATATCGTCTGCACTAATTTATGGGTATTTTTTGAATTATCCATTTTTTTTAAATTTTTCCTTATTTAGTATCTTAAATATTACCTTTATTCCAGATTTCAAGTTTCTAGCGCTATGAAATTGAATTATTTTCAAACTATCCTTATTTTTCGATTTTCCTGATTTTTTCGATTTTTTGTTTTTATTTTCGAATGTTATTGCGTTTTTTATTTTAACTTATTCTGAATCCTAAACACTATCTTTACTGCGAATTTTAAGTTTCTAAGGCTAAAAAATCAAATTATTTTAATTATTTCTATTTTTTTCAAATTTTTCGAATTTTTGATTTTTTTTTTCGAATTTTCCGGAATTTTTAATTTTTCCTTATTTTGCATCCTAAATACTACTTTTATTCCGAATTCCAAGTTTCTAGCGTAACAAAATCGGATTATTTGAAATTTTTCAATTTTTTTCGATTTTTCGATTTTTTCAATTTTGCTTTCGATTTTTTTGGTGTTTTTGATGTTTTCTTTTTCTGGATACTAAACACTACCTTCACACCGAATCTTAAGTTTCTAAGACTACAAGATCGTATTATTTTCAATTTTCAATTTTGATGGAATTTGTTGAATTTTCGAATGTTTTTTTTTTCGAATTTTCCGGATTTTATAATTTTTCCTTTCTTTGTATCCTAAACACTACCTTTTTTCCAAATGTCAAGTTTCTAGGGCTAAGGGATCTACCTAATCTTTTTGATGACGCGTGAACGAGTGAGTAAATGAGTGACAACAAATCGAATGTTTGAGTTCATATATCGTCTGAACTAGAAAAGACAGAAAGTTGTAATTTTAAATTTTGGTCCTGTGTGCCAAATACTCTAGAAAAACGAAGTTTCAAATTTTTGGGATACTCCAGCGCGGAGACATGGGGGGGGGGGGGGGTGTCAAAAGTGCCCTGAGTTGCTTCCAGAAAAGTATGCTTACGGCTGTCCTCTCTCGACTTGGCGGAGGCAACACGTGTAATGCTTCTGACATCAAGTAAATGGGACTGCATTTTTGGCGTTTAATCTTACAGTTTGGCGATGTTTTTTGTTATGAAAAGTGGTCGACGGGATAATAGAGAAGTACCGGTTTTTCTTATAATGCATGGTTTGTATAGATTCGAGGGGGAAATTATATTACTTTCATAAAAATGTATTTGGATGGTTTCTTGTTAATACAATCTTGCCAAGGCTGTCGTTTTCCTATTAGACTTAATGTTAGCTATATGCTCCATTTTTCTGCAACTAAATTTCCTCATGCCAATATAGTAATTCATTGATCCGTTTTCTTAGGATCGTTTATGTTCAATTTAGAGATAAATCAAGAGAATCTAAGAATCACCATGATTTTATTTAGAAAGGACTATATCAAGCCATAACCAACCAGTAATGTCGGGAGGGAGGGAGAGATGTGAAAATTTTTGTGCGACCAACATCTTTTAACAACAAATATTTCATATATAAATTAAATAGAGTAAAGCCTGTGAAAGAAAATGAACCTGTCTATAAAAAAAAGGTCTATAACGTAGCCAGTCTATAGCGGAACTTTTCTATTACAAAATTCGTAAACAAAAGAAAAGAAAAGCATAATCCGGGGAAAATAACACAAAACAATAACGGAAGGTGTACTAGCTAATAGGACAATTATCTTAAAACCTATCTAAAACAAACTATCCCCATCCTGTGGGATTTGTTTTTCAATGTTTTACTTTATTTAATGCAAAACATAGATTGCATCCGACAACTCATAAAAAAGTCCTCCGGCCTGTACCGGCAGGAAAAGGCAGCTTTCCTATATCTTCGTTTTAAAATTTTAGCTAATGTTACTCGAAAACAGCAAGTTAAAATGCAAAGAAACCGTTTACAAAAGATTCGTTTACACTGAATTTGAATAAGAAATGCGCCAAATTATTGAGCTATAGCCAAGTTGGCTTCATTTATGAAGACTTATTTTTGTCGCCAAATTTGGCGAGATTTCGCCAATTGTCGCCAAGTTGGCGAGAATTTGGCGCTAATGGATACGAATATATAGTTTTATGCGTATGATTGGGTGTTTTATGCGTATGATTACAACAATGAAAGAAAATAATTTGCGAGAAATCGCTTTCACTAAAACTTTATATTAAAATCATTAAAATTACAGGCATTACAATACACTTTCATAAAACATTAAAAACATATTAAAATTGGACGTTTCGGATTTACATGGAAAATCCCTCTTCAACAACAACATTTCACTTATCGTAAATCATAGTTCAAAAATATCAACAAATAGAAAATGCAACGTATCAAAATTTCGAAGTCAAAGTTACAGTTATAATAACACGGAGTATTCATTCGTGATTGCACCTGCTTGACCATTATTGACCATAAATTTATCGTTGGTTTTTTGTAATGTGCTGTTTTGTTTCAAAATGTCAGCCACCCTAGAATTTCAAACTGCTCTATCTCAGCCAATTTTTGAGATAGAGGTAAAACAAAAAATGCTCTGGAATCCTTGTATCAAGTCCTAACACCTAATTAAATATAAACTTGAATTTTTAACTTTTTTGTATATTTATTTTAGTTTTAAAATTTTCCATGGCCGCCATCTTGAAACAAGATGGCGGATCAAGCTGGCCAACGAACTCGGTCGAGGCATTGGTGAGCTTAAAACACACAATTAGTTTCATCCAAATTAATTTATAAATACGAGCGTTATCGTATCAAATTATTTTCATTTTTTCAATTTTTTTCGAATTTTTTTATTTTTTTTTCAAATTTTCTGGATTTTTTTAATTTTCCTTTTTCTGTATCCTAAATACTACCTTTATTCCTAATTTGAATTTTCTAGCGCAACAAAATCGGATTGTCTTCAAATTTTCGATTTTTTTTTCAATTTTTTCAATTTTGCTTTCGATTTTTTTGGTGTTTTTGATGTTTTCCTTTTCTGGATGTTAAACACTACCTTCACACCAAATCTTAAGTTTCCAAGACTACAAGATCGTATTATTTTCACTTTTCAATTTTGATGGAATTTGTTGAATTTTCGAATGTTTTTTTTTTCGAATTTTCTGGATTTTATAATTTTTTCTTTCTTTGTATCCTAAACACTACCTTTTTTCCAAATGTCAAGTTTCTGGGGCTACGGGATCTACCCAATCTTTTTGATGACGCGTGAACGAGTGAGTAAGAAGTGACAAAAAATCGAATGTTTGAGTTCATATATCGCCTGAACTAGAAAAGACAGAAAGTTGTAATTTTAAAATTTGGTCCTGTGTGCCAAATACTCTCTATAATTGAAGTTTAAAATTTTTGGGATACTCCAGCGCGGAGATAAGGGGGGGTCAAAAGTGCCCTGAGTTGCTTCCAGAAAAGTATGCTTACGGCTGTGCTTTCTCGACTTGCCGTGCCTCCAGATATACGTACGCATACACATATTAGAGTTTCCGAAAATATCTCTCAACTGGCTTCATAACAGAAATTCTTGTGTGTGAAAGTGTTTTGTGATATAATTCCACAGATGTATTGCATCCATGATCAAGGAGGACATCATGTGACACAACACGTGGAGGTGGCAATTTAAGTGTCTGACCAAATCAAACAACTCATATCAAATGCAGGGGCAGATTAAATGGCACAAGCCCAGGGCCTATAAATTTAAGAGGCCTCATATATGTAGATAAACTTTTAAACGAACTTCATTAAAGTTTCATTGTTATAATTTTCTGGTGAACTATAGCAAGACAAGAACATTTGATCCCATCAAAAAGTCACATATAAAAAATGCAGCCAAGTCTCGTGACTCTTTTACCGTAAAAAGTTCTGAGATCGTGTAAAGCAAAGTTTAGCTATCTTATTAACTCTGAAATTTTCATTCACTAATCACTCCTAGTCTCTACCTCTTTAGTTAATTATTATTTTGTGACTTGGCAATTACGCAGCACGAGAATGTGACAGGTGTATATAATAATCCTTAATCAAATAATATTATCCCATCCCATAACATAAGCAAGGTGTAATAACATAAATCCTGATTTTTTTATGGAAAAAGAAATAAATAGCTATGTGACAATGGACGGAATTAATAAAGAAAAATGTTATTTAACAAAGTTTTTTATATTTGCGGTGATGGGGAGGGGTAGGGGAGGGATTGGGGAGGGGAAACGACTATTTATTAAATATCGCATTTATTGTACAGCGTGTATTCGTGCAGTGGTATTTAGTGTGTTTTCGCGTTTCGTACTATTTTTTTGACGGGACCGGGCAACGCCTGGCGGATCAGTTATTTTAATATAAAATACGCGCAATCTGCTCTACTGGGTTGCCAGACGAAGCAAAATTTCGTGAAAATCACCGTGTTGCCCATGTATAAAATTGCCATTTTGGCGTCAAAGAGGTACCTTGGTGCGTCTGCGACATCTGTACCATTAATTAATATTAAACTGTCAGTTAATAAAAGCGGATTTTTTTAAATATCACATTCTTAATTTTCTATTTATAATGGATTTTCTATTTTTCAGCCGTTAAAATATTTCATTGTTGCAGTTTATGGTAGCCCTTTGACATATGTTGGCGATCGTTTGTTAACGCATAATTAAACCCATTGTTTTTTCAACTCCCATGATTGCACACGTTACAGAAAATATTTGGCGATTTATTAATCTAATCATTCAGCACGAGAATGTGACGTATATAATTAGCCTTAATCAAATTATCTCATCCTATCCCATAACATAGCAAGGTAATATATAACTTCCCTGTGTTGCGTAATTGACAAGTCATAAAATAATCATTAAATAAATATGCAGAAACTAGGAGTGATTTGTGAATGAAAATTTCAGAGTTAATAAGATACATAAACTTGGCTTTACATGATCTCCGAACTTTTTACGGCAAAAGAGACACGAGACTTTTTGATGGGATTTCACTTCTTTTTGTAAGTCATCCTGCTTTTCCTGTTTTTGGGATCTTTTTGGACATCCACTGGTTTTCGCTAAGCTTACACTCTGTCTCTATTATTTGTAGGTACCAAAAATTTGGAGCTCTAGTTCCGTTTGAAAAGTCAGTTTGTAAAATGAAGTTTCAGGATCTTAGGCAAGAACTAAGTTATGGGAGGGGGGGAGGGGTCTGGAACCTCGCAGCCCTAGACACTTGATATTTGGCATAAAAGTACTGTTTAGGATACAAAGAAAGACAAAACTAAAAATTTCAGAAAATTCTAACAAATTGAACTAATTTTGATAATTTTTTTCGAATTTTTCGATTATTTTTTCCAAAATTTCCGTTTAATTTTTTATTTCTATGTCTCCTAAACCCTACCTTTATGCCAAATTTCAAGTTTCTAGGACTACAAAATCGAATTATTTTTGAATTTTCAATTTTTTAGAAATATTTCGATTTTATTTTCTAATTTTCCGAATTTTTTAATTTTCCCTTTTTTTAATACTAACACTTACCAATATAACAAATTATAACACCTTGTAATAATATATTACTTTTAAATGCTAAAGGTGTAAAATTAACAACTTAATATAAATTAAAATAACTTTTATTAGTTGTTTTACATGTTTCTACTCTTTCCGAGTCATTTTCAAAAACAAAATGACAATATTCTAAAGTTGCACCGGGCTTTAAAGTTATTATTTTCATTTACTTTTTTTAAAAATTACGCACGTTATCTATTATTTTTACTTGGTTGTTTATTTTCATATCTTTGACCATGGAGTAAATCTAGCCACAGTTTTGGTAAATTAAAAGATGCCGCATCGTTACATATTGTATTTTTGCGTGTTACTATCTCTATGGTTTCTGTTATTATGGATGGATAGTATAGACAGGAGGGAAATATTATTTTACTTTCATTGAAATTTATTTGGATGGTTTCTTCTTGATATAATCTTGCCAGGGCTATAGTTTTTCTATTGTATTTAATATCAGCTATATGCTCTTTTTTTCTGCAATTAAATTTTCTGCTGGTCATGCCTACCCAATTAATTTTGAGAATCATTCAGGAGTATATGAAATACCTTTTATTAAAGAAGACGGATCCAAGAATTACTACATAGGCATGACCAGCTCAACGACGCGAAACTTTCTGACACACTCTAAAATTGGGAGGAGTGAGAAGTTGACTCTTTGGAAGAGTGAGAGGCATTTTCACTCTTTTTGGAGTGAATTTTATAAAAATACACTCCTTAAAGAGTGGAATTTTCCACTCCCTAGAAAGGAGTGAGATATGTCACTCCGTTGTCGAGAGTGACTATCTCACTCCTTTGACAAGAGTGAAATATTTCACTCCGTTGAAGAGTGAAAGCCTGGCATTATAAAATTTTGTCCATATTTATTTATTGAGAGAAACGAAATTATCATTTTTTTTCTTTTTCTTTTTAGGTAGATTTCGTAAGAAATATTACCTATTACATTATCCCCTATGTTGGAATTTCTCAAAATTTTTGCAGATCTACGCCGATTATAACCCCTAGAACCCCAAACCACCCCCAGTTCAAAACTTTATCTATCTATCTATCTGTCTATATAGCTATATCATTTTTTTATGAACACGATAACTTCAATAATTCTGCACAAATCTCTTCCATCAAGGGACATAAAATCTCGGTCAAGTTCGTTAATGAGCAAAATCGAAATGGAGAATGAAGATTATTATGAAGAATATTATGAAGAAATATATGGTTTTAAGACACTTTTTTTTTACTGTACAATTTTTTAAAAATGTAATTTAAAAAAAAATTCAAAATTTCAAGTAAAATTTCAAAGTTTTTTCAAAAATTACAAAACTTATAGGTGGAATATCTCAAATTTTTCATCTTGGTAAATTAAAAAAAAAAAAAAAAAAAAAAAAATTATTTTATTTAAAATTTTTAAGATTTGAAATTTTATAATTTTACCCATGTGAAATCTTCCAAAGATGACCCAAAAACAGTAATTTATATGGTTTTAAGACACTTATTTTTTTACTGTAGAATTTTTTAAAAATGTAATTTTTTCCAAAAAAAATTTCAAAATTTCAAGTAAAATTTCAAAGTTTTTTCGAAAATTACAAAATTTATAGGTGGAATGTCTAAAAAATTTTCATCTTGGTAAATTTAAAAAAAATTTAAATATTTTGAAAGTTTAAAATTTTATTTAAAATTTTTAAGATTCGAAATTTTATAATTTTACCCCTGTGAAATCTCCCAGAAATGACCCAAAAACAGTCAAAATGATTTAAATTATATAAAGCAAATAATTTATTATACTTTTGTTGTCGCGATATGCGATAATTAGTCGCTTTTGAGGACTGATATTTCGAACATCTGTTGCCGTGACACGCAAGCAGAACCCGTACAGGTGTCGAGGATATATTAGTGACGTGGCCTGTGTCTCTTTGCCTCTGCTTTCGAGAGTATAAAAGCAACAACAAGCATGTTTGCGCGGCAAAAACACAAAGTTGTATTGGAATTTTTCTTCTCTTTCCATGCAACTTTCAACTTACATCATCTTTGAACTTTCAAGGGAGGGATTTGAGACCTATAGCTACAAGTCTGTCGTCTCGAATGATCCATATAAATTTATTTTAATGACAGAAACACGTACACGACTTCAACAATTACATAAATCTGGACGAGAAAGTACAAGGACAACTTACATCAGCACATTGTTTACAGAAAAGGTAAGTTATTGACTTTTATGTAGTAATTTTGTATAATAAACATTGTAAGTACTAACCGACGTGGTTAACATAACATCCGATGTAGCCATTTTTTCATATGTTAAATTTTGAAATATATGTGAGCAAAAGTTATTTTTGAAAGTCCGATTGTTTTTCATCTGTCCTCTATGTAACTAGATTTATATTAATAATTTATTTATTTATTTATTTATCAGGGTTTAAATTATAAGTCTCAGTTAAAAGAAAATATTCCACATGGCTTTGCATTGTTTCTATAAAAATATAAATATACAGGTGATTTTAATTTAATTTTGTCCCATGTGTTACTGGATAGAGGTAGGTGTGAAATTTCTGATGATTTTTTAAAAACAAATATATAAATTTTAAAGTAGCATTTGTCAGAAAAATTATTTTTCTAATTTCGGGAGAAGGGGGGGGGGGACTCTGCGTTCCTCCCGCCTATGCCACTGAAGTAACTTTATTTTAGAGATTAATACATTAAAACAATAAACTTTTTTCAGAAATCTTCAAAATTTTAGTAAAAATTTACAAATTTAGAAAACTAACTTTTTTTTTCTGGATTTTGGAATTCCGGATAATAGGTCCTATACTGTAATTAAAATCCAGAAATTAAAAAATGAAAAATCTGTAAAAATCTCAACTGATTTTTTACTTCAAATCTAAATTACCATATTTAAATTTACTCTGGTATAGTTTGCCCCTTTACACCAACAAAATCAATACTTTTCTCTCACTGGAAACTTTATTTTTAAATATTTATACCAGATAACGATACATATCTGCTCATAATACATAAACTATGGCATGTAAACATTCAATTATTTAATTTATTTTACTTACTATGTACTTATATATTTGTAGAGATTTATCAAAATATTTAATCTATATGTTATATTCAGCAACTTAGTGAAAGCATGTGTTTGTTCATATAAAAGGTGCATAAAAGTGCTTAATTTTGACTTTTAACTAATCCTATTTCTGAATCTTCCTACACTGTTAAGGAGTTAAAGCCCTAGTTTCAAAATAAAAAATAGAATATTCTATCAATTTGGTGTACCTTTTGCTTAATTAATATATAAACACATTTCTAAGATTGTTACATTCTTGGTGTTGAACATATGTCCACTCAGTTACTGTATGTCCGCTGTGTTACTGACATGTTTTTGTAATTTTCGGTTAGCCGGGCACCAGTGATATAGGGTAGATGTGCCAGTAATGGACACCCTTAAGGAATTTCTTTAAAAATTATTTTTAATTAATAGTTATAATTGTTATATTCCACATTTTTTAAATATATTAATCTACCAACAATATTTAACCATGCTCATAGTCACATTTCCCAATGTGAATCGAAATGTTAATTGTAAATAACAGAAATAAATCAAAACACCCTAAATTCCAGTAATGGACACCCCACAAAAAGTAATAGATAATTGATATTATGATTGTATTTAAAACTAGAATTTAAAGAAAGCATATTAATGAAATAAAAAAAGCTGAATTTTTATTGGTTATGTTTTCATAAACCAAAAATGTTGAAGGTGGCCCATTACTGGCACATCTACCCTATATCCATGTGTGTATATATATATGAATATATATGTATGTATGAATATACATGTATATTTATATATGTACGTATATCACTGGTGCCCGACTAACCGAAAAGTTTTTTTTTTTTTTTTTTAATCCTGGCAAAAAAGGAAAAAGCTTTTAAGAATCCAATGAATTATATGTATAAGTAAGTATGACTAAAATCTTACTATAGGGTAGATGTGCCAATAATGAACACCCTTAAAGAATTTCTTTAAAAAATTTTTAATTAATAGTTATAATTGTTATATTCCACATTTTTTAATATTATATTAATCTACCAACAATATTCAACCATGCTCATAGTCGCATTTCTTAATGTGAATCGAAATTTAATTGTAAATAACAAAAATAAATCAAAACACCCTAAATTCCAGTAATGGACACCCCACAAAAAGTAATAGATAATTGATATTATGATTGTATTTAAAACTAGAATTTAAAGAAAGCATATTAATAAAATAAAAAAGCTGAAATTTTATTGGTTATTTTTTTATAAACCAAAAATGTTGAAGTTGGTCCATTACTGGCACATCTATCCTATTACAGTACTTTTTACCAAGTTGTATAAAGTTTTATAGTGCGAGAATACTAAAAAGGTAACACATGGAACATAATATGCCAATTTCATGAGAAAATATGTACATAAACAAAAAATTATGTGGCAGTGAGAATGATTATTCTTAGCCAAACAGTGAATTTTCTAGTTAGTAAACAGAAACCGGTACACTTTTTTACTTTAATGGCCACTTTTTTGCAATCTAAATTCTTGTTAATTTAAAGTAAAATACTTTACTTTATTTAGATTATAATAAACAACATTATTTAGATTATAATAAGCAGCATTATTTAGATTATAATAAACAGAGCATTTTCTGAACTGTTTTAGAATTGCAATCAATTTACGAAACTAGTTTTTAAACTTATTAACATACAAAAACAATTGAAAATGAAACTAAAAAAATATTTAAAAATACAAAAATATGCTTTGATTTTGTTTGTTATAATTTGTTGATGGAGGGGAGGTAGGTCCCACCCCTTAAACCTCGTGGAAAGCTAAAACTAGCTTTTTTTTTTTTTTTTTTTTTTTTCACCAGGGAGGGAAAGGATTGTGTCAGTTGCTTTGCCCCCTTCCTCCTTCTCAAAATAAATTTACAAAGAGAATTCTAAAAAGTTTTTTAATAGCCGACTTATTTTTAAATTAAAAGTATGTGATCATAAATTACGTAATATTGCAAACAATGTAATCAGCTTTGTCAAATATTTATTCAATAAAACCTGTGAACCAGAATCGAAAAGTACAGGAAAACTTCTGCTTTATACAGATTTTCATCTTAGCATGTGTAGTTGTTGATACATAACAATATGCAATCGGTAATTTTTAAAATAAAATCTAGAAAACTTGAATTAAAAGCTTATAAAATAAATTTAAATTACTATTAACATCTTAATTATAAAAGTATTGCACAATTAATGTAATAAAATAAGCTTCACTTAAAAAAATGTTAACAGCAGAAGCTAGAAATTCAGCCTCCGAAAACAATTTAATTTTATATGCCCCGAGTGAAATCATTTATAAACTATTCTTTATTGGGTTATATTGATTTTCTTTTATTGCCTTTCTTTCAGGGAGTAGCTTGCAGATGGAAGTATGGTGCTCCCTTTAAAACAGGTCACTTCAACTGAACGAAATGGGCACTTTTTCTGAAAAGGATTTTTAGTGCTTTTCGTAAGTAATAGCTTAATTATTTTAAAGTTATCTTTCTATTTAAATATTCACACATAAACATATTTTGATACTTTTCGGTTAGCCGGGCGGCAGTGATATATACATACACAGGGATTGAATTTTAGAGTGAGATTGCGGGATTTGCGCCGAAAATTTTGAAATCCCGCCCAAAAAATTTCACCATTTTCCGGAGAATTTTGCTTTATTTAATTTACCTGCAACCGAACGATAAATTTCGTGATTTTTTTTTTCCCCGCAACCGATCAATGAACTTTGCGTTTTTTCCGCGACTGATTGACGAACTTTGCGTGTTTTCCGCGACAGATCAACGAACTTTGCGTGTTTTCCGCGACAGATCAACGAACTTTGCGTGTTTTCCGCGACAGATCAACGAACTTTGCGTGTTTTCCGCGACCAGATCAACGAACTTTTCGTGTTTTCCGCGACAGATTGACGAACTTTGCCCCCCCCCCCCCCTTTTTTTTTTTTTTTTTTTTTTTTTTGCCGACAGATCAACGAATTTTGCGTTGTTTTGGAGACAGATCGGCGAACTTTGCATTTTATTTTCACAATCGGTCTACGAACTTTTCTTTTTTTTTTTTTTTTCACGATCGATCGACGAATTTTGAATTTTTTCCACGATTGATCAGCAAAATTTGTTTTTTCTGTGATTGTTCTACAAAAATCGTCGATCGACGAAATTTGCGTAATTTCTATTTTTTTTTTTTTATTCGACAGATTGACAAAGTTCGTGTTTTTTTTTTTTTTTTTTTAAACCTGTGTCTGACTGAAAAATTTAGATTTTCTTCTCTGCGTTAGACTGATGAATTTCACGATTTTTCCCCACGACCGACTGATTAATTTCACAATATTTTCCCACGACTGATTGAGGATTTTCACAATATTTTCTGATGAGCAATCAACGAATTTCACATTTTTTTCTTTGACTGACTAACGAACTTTGCGAATTTTTCCGTAACAGATTGGTGAATTATTCTGTTTCTTCTGGTGACAGATTGGTGAAATTCACTTTTTTTTTTCTCGCGCCTTACTGAAAAATTTAAAGATTTTTTTTCTCGACTGACTAATTTTGTGTTATTTTCTTGCGACCGATTAGCAAACTTCGCCATTTTTTCCCACGACTGATCGACAAATTTACAGATTTTTTTTTTTCTATGAACATAGACATAGATAAGGAATTCTAATAAAATAGCCTTTCGAAGAAGAAAATCGTTTCTCGAAAAATGTTTCAAATACAATGTCTGTGTAGAACAGTTGTATTAGTTCATCTACCTCTTCAAATCGTCTGGTAGGTATAATAGATTTATTCTATGGTATTTATCTGTATTGTTGTTTGTAGGTGGCGTTACCTTAGCACAGTTGTACACTGGCTGCCATGAAGTCCCAAAGTCGGAAATCAATATTAACACTATTTCGTTAGAAATCCTTCTCTATTTCTGTTCATGCTTGTACAAGGGCGCCCATATGATTAAATTTAGGGGGGGGCTGAGAAAAATCTCAACTTCCACCAAAGCTATCATACATTTTAGTAAATATTTAAGGTACTTTGCGTTTTTTTACTATCTTTTGGCAAAATTTGAGTTTTTTCCCGCGATCTTTTGACGAAATTTGCCTTTTTTCGCGATCCTTTGGCGAAATTTGCGTTTTTTTCACAAATATTTGACTAAATTTTCGTTTTTTCCACAAATATTGGAATAAATTTGCGTTTTTTTTTTCGCGATTCTTTGACGAAATTTCGTTTTATTCCGCGATTCTTAGACAAAATTTGAGTTTCTTTTTCCGTAATCTTTTGACGAAATTTGCGTTTTTCTCTACGAATCTTTAACGGAATTTGTGTTTCTTCTGCGATTCTTTCACGAAATTTGCGTTTTTTCCGCTATTGGACAAAATTTGCATTTTTCTCGTGATCCTTAAACGAATTTGCGTTTTTCTGCGATTCCTTTAGAAATTTTGCGTTTTGCCCACGATTCTTTGACGAAATTTCGTTTTTTTCGCGATTTTTTGACGAAATTTGAGTTTTTTCCCGCGATTCTTTGAAGAAATTTGCATTTTTTTCGCGATCCTTTTGAGGAAATTTGTGTTCTTTCACGATTCTTTGACAAAATTTTCATTTTTTCCACGATTCTTATTTACGTTTTCTCCACGATTCCTTGACGAAATTTGCGTTTTTATCGCGATCTTTTGACGAAATTCGTCTTTTTCCCGTGATCCTTTGACGAAATTAGCGATTTTTTTTCTGCGAACGATTAACGAAATTGGTGTTTTCTATGATCATTTGTCAAAATTTGTGATATTCTTCCGTGACATTTTTTATGTTCGAATTTTCGGAACCAAATGCCTTAAATTTTCAGACAATTCGGAACATAATCTCCTTCACCACTGACCTGAGGGTACTGAATAAGGGGCTCACAACCATAGTAGACAAAGTCCATTTTGAAAAGAAATAATATAGTCCATTGAGAAGGTGCATGAAATCTGTTTTATCCACTCCCACATTAAACATAGTCTGTAAACAGATGACATATACAGGGCTGCCACGGGAGACTATTTTTCTATCCTATTTGCACCACTATTAAAAAAAAACAGATTTTGCAGTACATTTACTTTCTTCTATCTATAATAGAAGAAAGTATTGTAATCGAAATTTTTTTCGACTTCCGGTTTTTGACGGATTTACACGTTTTAAGGGTCAGAGATTTCGAAAAACATGTTTTTACAAAATGTCTGTCTATCTGTCCGTCCGTCCGTCTGTGTGTCTTCATTGTACCATCTAAAAGTGTATGAAGTTATGCTTCAAATTGAACCACATTTTTTTTCTAGGTTTTTGTCAATGGCAAGCAGGTTCTATCGGAATTTGGGGATATTTCGACGAAAGGGGGCGCTGTGATCGATATTTTTGTTCCATTTTCACTGTTGTATCATCGAAGAGTGTATAAAGTTATACTTCAAATTGAACCAATTTTTTTTTCTATGTTTTTGGCTATGGCAAGCAGGTTCTATTAGAATTTGGGGATATTCCGACGAAAGGGGGGCGCTGTGATAGCCATTTAAAGATTTCAAATTCAAAAAGATGTGCAAATTCAAAAAAATTAGAAATCCTAAAACTTTTTTTCGTTAAATGTTCGGCCTTGATCCGGAGCAATTTTTGTTTTGCCTCTATTTTAAAAAATAGCTGAGATATAGCGGTTTGAAATTTTAGGGTGGCTGACATTTTCAAACAAGACAGCAGAATTCATCCATAAGCGGGTTTAATTTATGAGTTTTAGTTAACATGGTTTCGGCAAATTTTCTTTCATTGTTGTAACCATTAATCCTATTACATGCTTATCACTATTTATTTATATTCGCCAACGTCAAATTCTTGCCAAACTTGGCGACAGTTGGCGGAATATCGCCAAATTTGGCGACCAAAATAAGTTGCCATAAATGAAGCCAACTTGGCTGTAGAGAACTAATTTGGCGATATCCTCATTGAAATTCAATGTTGACGAAAACTGGGATTGAATCTTCTTTATTTAGGTTCCACGCATTTTACCTTCGTGTTTTCCAGTAAAATTAGCTAAAATCGTAAAACCAAGGAATAGGGAGGCTATCTGTTCCTGTCAGTTCAAGCCAGAAGGACTTTTCGTAGTTTAGTATACATCGGTTGTTCGCACCCCTGTAACCCGACGATTCGCAAGCAGCTGACGTGCAACAGAATGACGAAAAATATTGATTTTATTGGCGATGTGATAGCGAATTTTGAAGTATTAACATGACTGAGATAGAAGAAAGTTTTGGGATTGGCACATCCGACTAGTTCTTTTGTATTCTTTTCAACAAATCAAGCCATGTTCTTGCTTCCGACTCCAAATTCTCAATATTATAAAAATGAGATAGCTCCTTGATTTCTTTGACAAAAACATTTTTTTTCATATTTTTCATCATATTGGGATGAAGTAAAATTGCTTTGAATGACGTTTCATTTCGATTCAAAAATCTTGACTCAAGTGATATAATTAAAGAGTCTAAATATGGATTTAGAAATGCTGCTCTGTAATATTCAAGAGGAGTGGCCATAGGAAGGTTCGAACGATAAGATTCTAACGGTAGACGTTCTAAACATTTTGATTTCGATTTCTTACAATAACAATTCTCCATTAGCTCCATGAAAATTTCTGAAAATTCTACTTCTGATTCCATTCTGTGCATAAGAAAAATCTCAAGAAGTTCCATCTTTATGTTCTGATAAACCGAATGCAAATCTTAATCTACAGATTGTAATATGTTTACAACTGGCTCCAGATAGAAAAATATCGAGAAATTATTTTGAGATGTACAATAAACTTTATATATGACGTTGCAGCATCTAAATGAATGGCTTGTGAGCGTGTTTCTTGGTTCGTACTATTGTCTAGAGAGAGATTACAGAGATTTTCTTTAACAGTGGCAAAACAATTAGAGAAATATAGTGTGGACTTATACTTTTCTGACCACATTGTTTCACATAGACCAGGAAAGTGTGATTTACAAGAAGTCGACGAAAATTATTTTGTCTTGTTCTGTAGACTTAAGATAGAATTTTCGAGTTCGGGCTGCGTACAATCTGACACATTCAGGATTCTAATCTTTATTAGATTCGGGAAAAAGAATTTTTCAATTAAAAATTGCACTGTACCGTTCACATCTTATTATTAAATCTCTCTCTAATTTCTCCGCGTTTTGTTCATGCAAAATCAATTTTACCTGTGAAAATAGATCCTGTCTATAACAAAATCCTTCCTTATGCAGAAAAAGTGTTACCGTCTTGTAGGAAAAACTACACAGTAACAACAGCTAAGATAAAAATCGTCTAAAACGGAATTTGTTTCCTATCTTGTGGTTTTTCTCTTTGTTAGAAGCAGACTATTGGAAAGGACTAATTAAAAACTTATGAAAACAGAACCTGTCTAAAACAGAATCCAGCTTTAAAAGAAAAAAAATAGGGTTGTGACAAAATGAATTCCTAACAATTATACCTGCTAAGACGGAAACCCGTCTAAAACGGATATTTCTTCCGGTGCCTTCTGATGTTGTCGAGTCATATTTTATTATGCTTTGTTCATACAAGATACATTTTCATATCTTGCAACTGATTTATATTAAAAAAATTTGACAAAACCAAAATCTAGGGGGGGGGCTCAAGCCCCCCCTTGCCCCCCCATATGGGCGCCCTTGTGCTTGTAAGATTAATTTCATTATCTTATACCTCAACCAATTGACTAAATTCACAATTTTTTCCAACGACAAATAGACGTATTTAAAGATTTTTTCCTGCGACCGAAAAGAGGGAAAAGAAAAAAAAATAGTGGGGTAAAAATACGTAAAATAATAGTGGGGTTTAAAGATTTTTTTTTTCTCCCTCCCAAATATTACAACTCCCCTCCATTTTAAAATGTTGGTAGGGAGACTCCCCTCCTTGGAAAAATTGAATTTCAAGCCCTGCATACATATGTGCGTGCATGTGTGTGCGTATATATCACTGGCATCAGGCTAACTGAAAGAAAAGTACCCATATTTTTTTATTGAAAAGTATTTGTAAATTTTATTTGGGCTTTTTAAAATCTGACAACAATAAGTGGGAAAAAAAAAAAAAAATTGGCCATTTCAAACTATGACTTAAATCTTTATTCAGCTAATGAAATTTTGAATACAAATTCTACAAAATTAGTCGAATAAAAAAATTATTGGATTTAGCACACTACAATCTAATGGTGTACAGAGTAGTGCTTTTCTGTGTACCGAGTAATTGTGTGTAAGAAAGAATTGCTGATGGGAAAATGCAGTGCATTTATTGGTAACACTTCCATGTGTATGTGTGTTTTTATATATTCATAAACATACATCTTGAGCATATAATCTAATCATGTTTTTTAAATTAGCTTCAATTTTTGAAATTTTTTTGCACCTTTTTAAAGACAATTTTAGTAAATAAAAAAAATAAATACAGCAGTAGTATTATTTAAAAAATATATATATAAAGTTCAATCAATCAAATATGATACTAAAACTGATTCTTTAACCCATCATTAGTCAAATTTACAATAATAAAAATAAATGTCCTATCTCTTGAAAATATAGAATGATTAGTGTTTTTGCACTATAATTTGCAATACAACAAATTTAATAATTATTATTTTTTAATAGTATTTATTGTATTTTTTGTTTCTACATACTTTTTTTTTATCCAAAATTAGTCTTTTCCTACAGATTTTAAAAATACTTTTCTCTTAAATATAATTTTACATGGGTTTTTTTTTCTTATCTTTTTCTATAATTTATAGATAAATTTTTATGTACAGAGTAAATAGTTTTTACAAATTATTGCATATATTATACATTTAGATTCAAGTAACATTTTGTAGATCAGTTTTAAATTCATTTGTCTTCAAATATGCTTAAAAAGCAAGATTCTTGCAACTACTTGGTATTGGCAGAGTACTCGCTGAAATTTTGACAAGTACCGAGTACTCGCAAGGGTTGATCCAGGCAAAATTTGGGGCTATTTAGGGCCACTTCACAAAAATCTTTATCATAAAACAGGCCCCTTCACAAAATTCGTTTTGATAAAATTGGCCCTTTTACAAATTCTATTCCATAAAAACTTACTATTTATTAATTATTATTTTGTGACTTTTAAAATGTGTAATTTGTAAACAAACAAGTTCACCACAGACGAAAACTTCAGCAAAAGAATTTAAAAGTTTTTGTTGATAAAAGCTTGGTTCAAATTTGAGTAACTGGATTTAAACTTTCGTTAAAAAATGTTATTTTTCACAAAAATATAATAAATTTCACAAAAATAACCTTTACATTTCGTAAAATGGGGCCCCTCCCAAAAAAAAATCCCTGACGGCTCAGCCTACAGGCACAGGTAGATTTCGAAGACGCAGACCGTGGGACGCCTGTTTGTCGGGAACTGCGGAAGAAATGACCTTTTTTACGATGATGCGGCAGTTGGAACCGCCTACTTCGAAACCTAACTTGTTTGCAGGCAGAGCCTGCAAGGATATTTTTTTTTTTTTTAGTATAACGGTTGGTCCTATAAAAAACTTGTCAATACAAAAGTTTTAGATAATATTATGAGGATTTATAATAAATTTTATATTATTATAAATCCCCCCCCCCCCTCTTAAGGCAATTTTTAATGATATCAAAAATATGTCATACATACATTTTCGGCCCTTCTCCTAGAAGTAATAACTTCAAACGGATTCGATACGTATCATAATTAAGAAATTATGGGGGTTTTTCTGTTTTCACAAAAAGCCCCCCCCCCCTTGGTTCGATTTTGCCCATTAACGAACTTGACCGAGATTTTATGCTCCTTGATTTTATGTATCAGTTTCGAAAAGATGCGGGAGTTGGAACCGCTTACTTCGAAAAATAACTTGTTTGCAGGCGAAGCCGGCAGGGTTTTTTTTTTTTTTTTTTTTTTTTTTTTTTTTTTTTTTTTTTTTTGCTATAACGGTTGGTCCTATAAAAAACTTATCAATATAAAAGTTTTAGATAATATTAAGAGGATTAATAATAAATTTACGCGGATTTGATATCTTGTGAATTGACGAAGCTATGATTTTTTTTCTCCTAAAACCCCCCCTTTTTCCCCCCTTGGAGCCATTTTTAATTATATCAAAAATCTGTCATACATAAATTTTCGGACCTTCTCCTAGAAGTATTAATAACTTTAAACAGATTAGATACGTATAATAATTAATATTAAGATATTATGGGGGGGTTTTCTGTTTTCACAAAAAGCCCCTGCCCTCCCCCCCCTTGGTTCGATTTTGCCCATTAAAGAACTTGACCGAGATTTTATGCCCCTTGATTTTATGTATCAGTTTGGAAGAGATTTATGCAGAATTTTTCCAGTTATCGTGTTCAGAAAAAAGTGACATAGATAGATAGATATATAAAGTTTTGAACTGGGGGTGGTTTTGGGTTCTGGGAGTGATGATCGGCGTAGATCTGCAAAAATTTTTCAAAATTTCCAACTTACGTGAGAATATAATAGGTAGTATTTCTTATGAAATCTACCTAAAACCTGCATCCACCCCTGACTCGGTACGGCTGTACTATAATCTAGTCAAATATGTGCCTGCAAAAAGTGTTAAGTTCCTATTTATAGTTTTTGATTCTATAAAGCTTATAATATAACTGAAATAAATTGACCAATTTCGACATTAAACAGTGCTTAAAATAATTCTTAGAATTAAAAGCTGTCCGTTTCAGTGTGTCATACATATCTCTATAAAGTTACCAATTTCATGTTTTTATATGTAATACTTTATTTAGTATAAGTCGAAAGAGCACCGGTTACATTTTTTTAGAATAGAGAAAAATATTATAATCCATTTTAATATCAAAAGTAATATTTTATTTCAAATGAAATGCAAAGTAACATTACAAATATGGCTTAATTTCCTTTTATTTTAGTAATGTACAGATTTTGATTTTTCTTTCTTTGCTGAAAAAATTTGTTTTAAATAATATTTATTATCCCCCTTCCCACTGAATTTCATTTTTTTTTTTTATGCGACATGGCAAATTTTGTGATATTTTCCTTGATCGTTCGTCAATTTTTTTTTTTTTTTTTTCTGTGACCTTTGAATGAGAATTGTGATTACTTTCTTATGTTTCACAAAATTTGCAATTATTTCCAGCAATTGTTCAACGAAATTCTTTTTTTTCCCCGCAGCCGAATGACGGGATTATAGATTTCATCCGCAACTGATTGATGAAATTCATAGGTTTTTTTCTGCACTTGTTTTTAAAAAATTCTTGATTTGATTTTTTTTTTTCCCCCACATCAAATTGATGAAATTTGTAACTTTTTACGTGATCTCTTGACAAAATTTGCTATTTATTTCCATGGTTGTTCGGCAAACTGTTTTTATTTTCTACATCTTTTGGACAAAATTCTAGATTAAAAAAAAAAAAAAAAAAAAAAAAAAAATCCCTGCCACTGTTTGATTAAATTTTTTTTTTTTTTTTTTCAATGAACGATTAAAGAATTGATTATGAAGAATTCTGTGAAAAGTTAATAATTTGCAGAAAACTTACATGTCCATACCTTGTGTCTCCCTCTATGAACATCTCTGAATAAATCTGTGGGGGAAGGGCTCCGTGGTCTCCTGCCTACGCCACTGAAGTAACATTATTTTAGTTGTTAACACATTGAAACAAAGATTTAAAAAAAAAAAAAATTTCAATTTATCTGCCAAGTCTTAGTAAAATTTTATAAAATCAGAAAATTTTTGAATGAATTTTTTTTTTTTTTTAATTCCGAATAATGGGTTCTATACTGTAATAAAATTAATTGCTGAGAATCTGCCAATTGGCGCCTAGTTTTTACACCTATGGACATCAACTAGTGTGTAATGTTGTCTATTTGTAACATGCTTCAATTACTAGTAGCTTTTATAGTGATCTCTACTGATCCATGTATATAGTCGTTTATGGTGTAATAATTAAGACATTTTTGTTTAATCTTTCTTTTAACCTTTAAAAATATGTTAGTTTGATCAAAAATGGGATATTTTTATTAACGATTTTTAATCTTTTGTAGTGTTTCAAAAAATATTTAATATTATCCGTTTAACTTACAAACTTCTTTGCCCACCGAGGTTCGTCTATAAATTAAAATTGCCTGGACAACAATGTTCAGTTTTTCAAACTTTCATTTTAAAAATACATAAAATTGAGCTTTATTTAAAAATTCATTGAAATTAAATTCTTTGTTTAAAGATTCACAACTTGCTTAAAAAAAAGTTGAGCTTCCTAAATAAGTTCTTATTTTTCTTCTGACAATAACCCCTCCCCCCCCCCCCCCCCCAAAAAAAAAAAAAAAAAAAAAAAATAAATAAATAAAATAGATCTCTTTTTTTTTTTTTTTTTTTTTCTTTTTTTTTTAAGTAATTGAGATTTGGAATTTTTTTTTATATGATCTACATTTGCTGGTTTATCCTACATTACAACCATCAATAAGTAGATCAATTTTAACTAACATTTTGTTTTTTTACCAGTAGAAAAGGAAACTACTTAATGAAATTCAATATTGAATTCTTATATTTATGTAATGGCTTTAATGTAGTTCAGTTTGTATATTTCTGCCTGGTTTAAAATTTAATTTTTTTTTTCACAGGAAACAAACTTTATACAGCTTTGATTTTATTAATGGAAATCATCCAAAGATACATCAGCCCATGCCAAAGATAAAGTATCTACTGAACATTTTGAAGATTACTGACATGGTGGAAGGAATCCTATTATCTGTGTTTTAAAGGTTATGCGAACTGTTTCTGGTAGATTTAGATGTCCCTTATGGTTTAATTTGTAAAATTTTTGACAGTATTGGGGTATTTGCACTATAAGTATGCAACGACTGTTGTTTTTAAAACTAAATGTTAACTGTAAAGAATTCAAACAAATAAACAAGTACCATTAGTTGATTATTTATGTTGTAATTTCAAATAAACGCAGCGGCTGTACCGCAATGGTCATTTTTTTTTTGTGTGTGTGTGTGCCGTGTTTTCTTTCACTTTTTCCCAACAGCAGCTAGATTTTAGGGTCGTCTATCAAAGCCCTCTGCAGTCAGTAGAATGATTGCATCCAGTTGCAACAGTCAAAATGTGCAATGACTGCATTGGTGAAATGATGAGAAAAAGCTGATTGCATGTGTGTAAATAAACAAAAATAAGTATTTTTTTTTTTTTTTAATACCTTTTCTAAGTGCAAATACATTAGTTAAAACATTTTCAACCAACAACTATAATTTAGTGCAGCTCTTTTCAAGTAAGTGTAATAATTTTCTCTTATTGGGTTTTAATAATATTGGACATGTTTTTTGTTTTGTTTTTTACTGTATTCAATGTTATTTTCAATTATAAAATTTGTTATTTTTAATTATAAAATTTACATATTTAAATTTAAGCTTATTTTCTTTTTCCCCATGTTGGCAGTCTGATAAAATTATTGTTCATAGTCTTATTTATAATTATGCATCTTTCCAAAAGTGGGTTTCTATAGTGATAACAGTAAATTTCATAGTAAGCTGAATCTTGATTTAACTGTATGCTTAAAATATTCGGTGTGCAAAATATCTACTTAAAAAAATGCACAAAATCTGAGGTGCAAAATACGCTTATATTTTGTGCACTTTTTATTTTACACATTTTTTGCATACCCAAAAATTCCTAAATTGTGCATTTTTATGCATAATCAGAGGTTCTGATTATGCATAAAAAATGCACAATTTAGGGATTATTTGGTATGCAAAAAATGTGTAAAATAAAAAGTGCACAAAATCTGAGCATATTTGACTCTTCTGATTATGCACTTGTCCACAATTCAGTTTGCACTTTTTATATACAAGCAGAGGTGCCAAATACGCTCAGATTTTGTGCACTTTTCTAGCTGGGATTACAAAGCATACCTTTTATTATACATGTGAAATACCACTGCTTCGACCAATCGATGGTGTCTTTTTTTTTCTTTTAAACATTTCAATATCAATTTTGCTTTTTAACCATAAATATAAAATAAACCTATGTGGAGAATTGATATTTTATCTTTTTTTGTACTATTTATTTTTTTTTTAATCATTGTTCAGCACTATATAATGCGGTTATTTTATTTTTGTGGCAACACTAATTTGAGGGAAAATCTTGCATTTCATTTATAAAAACAATGTTGATTTAATTTTTAATTAATAGCAATATTTAATCAAAAACCATATTTTAACGAAATGTGGAGGTAGTACTATGTCAGAAGCTGCTTCAAAAACCTTTCGAAGGAGGATACCCGTGTTATTGTGTGTTATGTAAATTCATAGAAAAAGGGATGTTGACAACAGAAATAATATGTATGATTTTAGAATAATAGGACTTTGCAAAATAATGCTAATTTACTGAAAAGTACAATCAAAAGATAGTTTATATTTAAAACAAAAATTAAAGTGAAATCACACATTGTTAATCATAGAATATCCATCTATTAAATAGTTATTAATAAAACTTTTAAAAAAAACTAAAATACAGTAAACAACAATAATGTTTGATTAGATTTAAATTCATTAGCAATTAATACTGAGATCTAAAGATTTAAAATTTGAATTACACATGAAAAAAAAAAAATAACGTACATTACAGGAATTATTAAAATACTAAATACAACTTAATGGGTATTTGAAAAAGAAAGAAATAATATTAACCGATTTAAGATTTTGGTTAATTACTTGCCCTTATGGGCATTTTAAAACTATCATATCTTTATAAGGCATGCAATGAAAGCAAACACAATAGTGATAAGCTTGGAATAAAATATTTTAGTTTATTTCTGTCAGTAATCTAATTTAATTCATTATGTAACTCTAATTGAATTTTTCCTTAAGAGTTCAATTACCATTACAAACTATGAATTACATAAATATTGCCAATAAAGTATTTTATTCCAATCTTTACCATGCTTGTGTCTATTTTCATTGCATGCTCTAAAATATATGATTCTTTTAAAATGCCCATAAAAGAAACAAAAAAAAAAAATAATTCACTCCATAAAAAGTGAACATTCACTCCTATGGAAGAGTGGCTATTCACTCCTTTCAAGAGCGAGACATCCACTCCTTTTGCAAGAGTGGATAATCACTCCTATGAAAGAGTGGGTAGCCACTCCTATGAAAGAGTGACTATTCACTCCTATCAGGGTGAAAAAACCCACTCTTTTTGCAAGAGTGGATAGTCACTCCTCTGAAAGAGTGAGTATCCACACCTGTTTAGAGTGAATATTCACTTCTCGGGAGTGAGTATTCACTCTTTCAGAGAGTGAACAATTTCACTTTTGCCTAGAGTGAATAGTCACTCTAAAGAGGTTGGGCAAATTTTGACTCTGCGATAGAGTGAATATCCACTCTTCCAGAGTGAATAGTCACTCTTTCTTATTTAGAGTGCACAATTGGCAGGCCTGACTATGGAAGCAATTTACAATCGAAATGAGTTTTCCATTTTTTGATAAATAGATTACTTATCGAGTTATAAGCGAGTCGTGTCACGTGACAACATGATTTTCCTCTTTCTCGGACTATTGCCTCGGGAATTCGGTTCAAAACGCCGACTTTGACAGTATTTTCTGAAAGATCTTCTGCCTTTACAAAAAAAAAAAAAAATAGAAAACTCATTTCGATGGCATAGTTTCTGAACAAGAACACCTGCCAATTTCATTCGTTTCCGCACAAAAATGAATTCAAAATTGTGTCAGAAAGTTGCTCCTTAGGATTTGAGATCAGCCTTAACAGTATACTAACTTTTACTAACAGCCTTAACAGTAACTATATTTTATAATTTTAAAAAGCTCACTAAGACTGAAATCTAAAATGTTTTTTTTTCAAGCTTTGATGCTGTTATTAATGTATAATGTATCTTGCCACTGCAATCTTGTACTATTATACATAAATCTCACATTCTGTTATTTTTTTTTTTAAGAATTAAAAGACAAATTACGATTACATTAAATTATTAATTAAGAATTACATGCATGAAAATTATTTCCCCTTTCTACACGGTATTATATGGGCCCGCAAGTGTCAGAGCTGGGTCCTAATCTTATGCAAAAAAAAAGGGGGAGAGGCTGAAACTTTTTGAAAACACTGAATATGTATGTTGTTCGTTGTTCTTGCAGAAAAAAGAATATTTTTTCATTTACCTCAGATAACTTTATCTAGAGTTGTTTCCTTTTTCTTTCTCTTCTTCTTTTTTCTGGTCAAAAATCGTAGGAAAACTCTTTCCGACCACGGCACATTATTTGTAAGAGGTTTTCTTTCCTTTGATGATGCCGTCATTTTGTATAACTAAATAGATAAATGATTGCAAGTATTCTTCAAAGCATCTACAATAAATTTCTTCAAATGGATTTTCTGTTGCATTCAATATATTGTCATGAAAAAGTTTTAAAAATCTTTTTTTTTTTCTTTAGATGCTACAGCGGCATTGACCTTTAAAATTTTCTACGGAACCGGTTACAAAAAAAATGTATCTTTAAGGGGAAAAAAAACAGCTGAAACCAAAACTGAATATAAGAAAGAAAAACCATGCATCAAGCGTAGATTATGAAACATTTTCCAACACTAACAGAATACTTCAACAAGCCTTCGCTGTTTAATAAGGTAAATAAAATAATGCCTAAGTAAACATTTAAAAAAACGCAAAACATATTTGAAAACCAGATTTTAGCAAGTACAGGCCAGAAATGTACTCCCATTCCTATGTGCAGTTTTGTATATAATCTATAGATTTGTATATACTTTATGTAGTACGCTGCAATTTAGTTTAGTATAAGAAAACACATGACACAGCTGAAAATTCACCTTCAGCAGTTTCTACTAATAGACGGAAACATGTTTGAATTCTTTTGTACAGCGCTGTCTACTACCGTAAGATTTTTATACACGCCACATATTAAGCTATAGTTTAATTCAGGCAAAAACACGCTGAAAACTATTGAAATCACAGTTACCAGAAATTATCGTACAGAGGCGGCCATGTATCTTTGTGTGGCCCTGTATATGATTTAATTTATATTCAACAAACATATCTTAGTATACTAAATATATTTCACGTTCAACATATGCATAACTCGATTAAAAAAATCCTTTAAGCAATTTACGCTGATACACAGTAATGCTTACGAATTTCTTTGTGTAGCCCTGTATATAGCATTTATATATACCACATAGTATGTAAAAGTTTAGTTAAACACATATACATAACTGAAACCGCGCACTTCTCCCAATTATCGCTTACAGATAATACTTCGGGTACAGTACTGTATCCGAAATCTTTTGTGTGTCCCTGTAAATGAACAATAAATAATATGCACATCATATTATACAACAAGAATTTTGTAGTAAACCTCAGTAATGTATATCAATTTCATTATATTTCAAATAGTGTAACATAATTAAAATATGCTGCAAACAGTTTTCCTCCATAAACCATTATGCAACCGAAAAATTTTGTGCGGCCCTGTAGATGAATGATAAATGCTTTACACTCCATATTCTACCGAAAGCATGTTTTAGTGCCCCTTAGAAAATGATATCAGTTTCAATATGTTTGTAATAGTGTAACATGATTAAAATGCACCGCAAAAGATTTTTCCCCATCATAGACCATAATACATAACGGAAATTTTTTGAGTTATCCTGTAAACTAATTATAAGTGCTATACACAAACACGCTATACATGCTATATTCGATAGTAAGTATCTTGTGGTGTACTTCAGCGATGTACATCAATTTCAATATATTTGAAATAGTGTAACATCACTAAAATACGCTGCAAAGGATTTTCCCCCATAGACTATAATGTAACGACATTCTATTGAGTCCCCTTTTTACATGAAGTATAAGGGCTACATTTATTTTCAATACCGAACAAGCCATAGTAAACCTCAATAACATATATCAATTGCATGGCAATCCGAGTATATTTACACGAGTTAGAGCACGGGCAGACTGCAGACAGGCAGATGGAGAGACAGACAGACAAAGCGAATTCATAAACACTTTTCAACTATGTTGGAAAGTGTTAAAAAAGTGCTAAAGTACCCGACTAGACGGCGGTCTCAGGTATCGTGTGCAAAAATAATCATTTAAAAATATTTAAATTCAAATAAGAAATTTGAAAAGAACGCCGCCACTTGGTTTAACATTAGCTCGCCAGTGTATTGGCGTTACTATCGTAGGCTCAAGGACTGATAAATAATGTAAAAGGAATTTTAAATTATGTTGTCAACGTAATTAATTTTATTATTAATTTAATTTTCTGTTGTTCATTAAATCTTTCAAGTTCGATTTCAAATCCAAGCATATTTTTAATTATTATTACTGTAATTATTTTATTTATTTATATATTTATTTTTTGCCTATTTCGCCTTCTAATGTTTTAGTTTAAAAACATCACTAATTAAACAAGAACGAAAAATCATAGCATATATTTTGAGACATTTTCTAACACATCCAGAAAACTGTAACCGAGCTTCACCGTTAAATAAGGTGAAAGGAAATATGCAAGTAAACAGTTTAGAAAACATATAACAAATTTTAAAAACCTTGTTTTAGCAAATACCTTCTTTAGTAAAAATAAAAGGTACATTCATTTTGTGCAGCTCTTTATAGATTTGCATATATATTTCATATAGCATGCCAAAATTTAGTTCAGTTAGTAAATTTACTCTTAGCAATTTTCGCCAATGGATGGAAATACACTCGAATTCTTTTGTACAGCCCTGTATATTATATAAAGAATTTTGTTACAGACCACATATTAAGCTAAAATTTAATTCAAATAAAAAATGCATAACACATCTTAAAACGCACTTCCAGCAATTACCAACCATAAATGGCAATGTATCTTGTTCTATGCATATAGCCCTGTATATTAATTTACAATTTATTTATATTCGACGAATTTCTATTAATATATTAAATACAATTCAGCAGGAAAATGCGTAACACAATTAAAACTACCCTTAAGCAATTCACTCATCCTATAGTCAACAATGCTTACGAATTCTTCTGTGTAGCCCTATATATGATCAACATAATTTATAAACACTACGTACTATGAAAAAATTTAGTTAAACTTAAAAACGAAAAAAAAAAAAAGTTGAAAACGCACTTTTAGCAATTGTTGCTCATAGACAGTACTCTAACCGAATTCTTTTGTGTGTCTATGAACTATAAATGCAATGCACACCATACTTTTCAGTAAATAACTTACTATAGTGGACCTCAGTAATGCATAAAAATTTCATTACGTTTGAAATAGGGTAACATCATTGCCGAAACGTCAGTGAAGGCTCACTGTGGAGACGCGCTTTTTGGTTTCTGTCTGTCTATCTGTATGTCTGTTCCGTGATAACTACCGTAAAAAACGTTCGATTAGGTTGATTTTTGGTGGTTATGTTGGTGAGGTACCCGGAATTAGCTGTATAGTTTTTAGTTACATTTTCGTTCGGAAAATATAGAACATTTCTTTTTAGGTCATAATGCTTTCCTATGGTGATGCAGAAGATTTTTCAAATTTCATTTTTATCCGAAATGAAAATGGAATATTTGCATAATGGATTTAGACGTAAAATTATGAATGCTAAATTTTCGATATGGGTTTCCAATGGTTTTAAAATTTTGCCGAGAAATTTAATAGAATTTAGAAATTAATTGCTTAAAATATTTGAAAAAGTTTTAGCATCTGTTCGGGAAATATAAACATCTTATTTTCATATTTTTTACAATTTTTAAAAGCGTTTATTTTTACTTACCACTTTAATTTATTCGTTGCTTAGCAACCGTATTTCAAAGAGTATAAAATAATAAACTTCAAGGAACTCGCACTGTTTTAGTAAAATATATATATATTTTTTTTAATCAAAACGAATGTAAATTTAATGAGACTACGGGGGGATGAATACCTATTTATTTTTAAAAATTAAAAGAATAAGCAGATAAGAAGTTCATCAGAATTTCAGAATATCATTGTATATTTTCGTGTTTAATTTAATGATTCTAATTTCTGGAACATTCGAAGAATTTTATATGCTTATAAATATGCATGCAATTGAAAAAAAATAATAACGGATTGTACCATGTTAAATGATATAAAAAATTAGGTTAAAAAAATGACTTGCAGAACTGACGTTGAGGCTCCTGATCTGCAGATTTACTAGTTAAAATACACTGTGCAAACGATTTTTCTCAATAGATCATTACATAACAGAATTGGTTTGTGTGGCACTGTAAATGAATAATAAATGCTTTGCGCCCCATCGTATTTGGCTGATTTTTCAATTTTAAATAATTTTAAATTTTAAACTTAAAAAATTGAAAAAAAATATCGTTTTTATGATTTTTTGTAAATTTTAATTTTTATGAGAGAAACGCAAGTTTCATCTCGGAAAAAAAAAATGTATAATATCTATAACTGCTATTTTTATTCTAAGTCAATCTGTAAGAAATTTAACTTTTAAATGATTTTTCAATTCGATGCTTCCAATTGCGAACATTGGCCTGTAAATGATAAATGAAAGAATACAGCTAATTTTGTTTTTCTTTTTAAGTCAGTCAAATAAAAATTAGATTTTTAAATGATTTTTCAATTCGATTTTTTCAATTGAGGGCCTATAAATGATAAATGAAAGAATACAGTTATTTTTTTTTAAGTCAGTGAAATAGAAATTTAATTTTTAAATGATTTTTCAATTCGATTTTTCCAATTGAGAGCATTGGTCTGTAAATGATAAATGAAAGAATACAGCTATTTTTTTTCTTTTTAAGTCAGTCAAATAGAAATGAAATTTTTAAATGATTTTTCAATTCGATTTTTTCAATTGAGGGCCTATAAATGATAAATGAAAGAATACAGTTATTTTTTTTTAAATCAGTAAAATAGAAATTTAATTTTTAAATGATTTTTCAATTCGATTTTTCCAATTAAGAGCATTGATAAATTAAATAAAAAAAAAAAAAATACAGGTTCTTTTTTTTTTTTTTTTTTTTTTTTTTAAGTCAGTCAAATAAAAATTAGATTTTTAAATGAATTTCCACTCCGATGTTTGCAATTGAGATCACTGGACTGTAAAAGATAAATAAAATAACACTGTTATTATTATTATTATTATTAATTCAATCTGATTTTTTTTTTCTACTCTATGTTTATAATTGAGAACATTGGATTGTAAAATATAAATGAAAGAATACTGCTAATATTTTTTCTATTCAATCCGACAGAAATTTAAATTTTAAATGATTTTTTTTCTATTCGATGTTTGCAGTTGGGAACATTGGCTTTAAATAATATATAACATAATACTGCTATTTATTTTTAATTAATTCCGAAAGAAATTTAATTTTCAAAATATTTTTCACTGCAATGTTTCCTATTGACAGCATTGGCCTATAAGGATAAACGAAATACTGCTGCTTTTTTTTCTTTTTCTTTTCTTTCTTTCTTTTTCTTTCTTTTTTTTTTTTTTTTTTTTTTTTTTGTCAATCTGAAAGGCATTTTATTTTCAAAAGATTTTTCAGATCGATGTTTACAAATGGGAACAGGTTAAATGAAATAAACTCCGATTCTTGTAGCTATAAAGTACTAGAAGAATAATGACAGAAACATCTGCTGTTCACGGTTAAAACTTTGGATTTACATCTTTGAAAAGAGCTTTGAATTCTTCTACCTCTACCTGAGATATCTCAATACTCGGTTTCATGAGAATCAAATCAATCGGATTAGCTCTCTTCGAATTACAATTGTTACAAAAACTAGACTTAGTCGGCCGATGCCTAAAAAACTAGTTTATCTAACAGTTTAAACTTCAACTCCACCGGACAATACATACTCGAATTACAGTTGCTCGAAAACACTCATGACTCCTCATAAATCCATTTTTCTGGACCTGAACATTCGTCTCACTTGTTATCTGACGATCTAAATCCAGATTCAGTTTTAGAAGGGAGGCTCAAATTACGGCCATTCACAATTTTTTTTATTCCTATTAACCGTTGTTGAAAATACGGAGAAAGTTGTACAGTAAAAAAAAAAATGCAAAACAATTGTAACAGATGTGGGCGGTGCCATGGAGATACTGCCAAGATTATTCATAATTGATTTTTTAAAGTATATAATATAGATGTAACTATGCAAAGTGTATGTAAGTATTTAATAATATAAATACCGTATCGGCTGTTTGTCTGGCCGTCTGCCGTCTGTCCATGCTCTAACTCCCGTAAATAGGCTCGGATTGCCTTGCAATTTTTATATGTTATTGTCCTTATCTATAGCACGTTCCCTATTTCAACTGAAGTGTGTAGCACGTATAGTTTTTTTACAGGGACACTCAAAAGAATTCCGTTAAATTACGGTCGATGGGGAAAAATCATTTGCGGTTTATTTTAATGATGTTACACAATTGCAAACACATTGTAATCAGAGTTGTTTGATTTAAATCAGCTTGATTTAAATCGTGATTTAAATCATGATTTAAATCAAATGATTTTTTTAAAAAAATCTTTGATTTAAATCAATATTTTTAACATTGATATTTACAAGCTGAATAAGGATTAAATTAATCATTTGTGTTCAAATAATTGTCATCATTCATGTCCAGATTAAAAATTACCTTTTAATAATGTTAAATAAAACTTTTATAAGTTGAAAATAATTATTTTATGAAAGTAAATGCAACACTACATTCAAAATATTATTTATCCATAGTGCATCACAAAATAAATACTGATATATATATATATATATATATATATATATATATATATATACAGTGGAACTTCCATTTAACGAAGTCTCATCGTTACACTTAAAAACTTAGTTATGAAGAAAATTCGTTAAATAGAAATCAACTTAAATTCGTGAAATTTTTTCTTCAGATATAACAAACAGGTATTGATTGGATTCAGAAGCATTTGATTCAGTTTTAATTATGAAGCCGTCTTTTACAAAACAGTTGTGTACGGTCGATATGTATGGTCACATTTCCAAACTTTCCCTCGTGCTTTGATCAGCTCTGATACACAGGTTCTCAAACTAATGTTTTCACTACATTATCTTTTTTGATAATGTACTTCAATATTTGTTATTATTCCTTCGACTAATGACTGAAGTTTAGAAGTTGCATTGGAAGGAACAAAAATAACTTAGTGTGTTCTTCGATTTGCATTTTGAAGCACATTCTTGTAGATGTACAAAGCAATTGTCTATCAGCAATGGAAGATCAGAATGGTAACTGTCTGACTCTAATTGATATTTTTTGTTCAATGCATCTGACGTCACTGCTTTTTCTACCATTACGTCACTGCATTTTCTATATCATTGAATGTAAAAAGGGGATTTTGACTTCCCTCAACTGTCAGCGCTGGAGTCTCGGTGTGGGAAAGTAATGATAACAAGTGTTTTTCTTAGTGTGAAAAACAATTGTTTTATTTAGCACCAAACAGAATGGAAATTATTTAAATGTGTTCATTTTCCTACAATCCGCTGAAATAAACGCGCATATCCATCGTAATAACAACCTCTTAGTTTGAATTCTGTACACGTACAAAAGTGGAATAAACTTCGTTATATAGAATATATTTTTCGTAATATGGGGATTAATTTACATGCTAATGGTGTTCAAAGTCAAAGTTCTGCAGAAAAATTCGTTAAGTAGAAAACTTCATTAAATAGGGACTTCGTTAAAGGGAAGTTCCACTGTATATATAAATGCTCTCTCATTTTTAAACTTCTGTCTTTCCTAGATGATCACTTCATTTTTGCAAGTTAGATATTGAAGCTAAAGTTAAATATATTCAATATAATAGTATTTTCAGTGAGGAGTTACTTCCTCTAAAGAAGATTATACATGATTCACAAGTTCGTTTCATGTTTAGTTGCTTAGACCTGGAAATTTCAATATCCCATATGTTGATGGGAGATGTATTGATCATATTATATGATCAATACAAGGAATAAATTGTAACATAATAAATATTTAGACTGTTTGTCTAACATAGAATTATAGGATTCCAGTTTCATATTTCTTCTATAACTGAAAATACTTTAATTCCTGTGACTGATCCCTTTGCCTTTTCCTTTTCTAGAATTCATTGCTTACTCTATAATGGAAAAAACTATATGTTATTATACCTTATTTCTAAACTAAACAGCCATTTCTACTGTTAAATAAGCATGATTGATTGCTGAAATTGCCAATAGCTGAGTGCTAGATAACACTGACAATTGATAGCTTCGTACTTTTAGTTATGTGATTACCTTGTCTCTTGTAACTGTTTTGTAATCATTAGTATAGTGTGAAACACAAGTTGGGACAAGAATATCATTTACTAATACTAGGTACAGTACAGAGAGCTTTTGGATACATTGATAATAAGAACAAGTTGGAAATTGTAGTTCGTACGCACGTTTTAGAATTAAATTCCTGATATCCCGTGCGTAGAACGGGTTAAACAGCTAGTTAAGTATATATTTTATGACACTGTTCATACAAATATCTTAACTAGTTATATAAATATTCAGATATACAGTGTCTCACAAAAGTGATGGGACACTTGTGCTTTATAAAAAGAAACTGCAATAAAATAAATAAACAAACATGTGCAAAAATTTTTTGGGTGTGTTTCATATTTAAAGTTAGTAACAATTATTACATAACATACATTTTGTCAAAATATTAAAATATTAATTTAGTAAAAATACAATTGTTCAGAACGGAGCAAAAAATGGCTCACATAAGTGATGGGACACTTACTTTTCCATCAAATATTTATCCAAAAATTTTACTTTTTAAAAGGTTTTAATATTTTGTTGGATTTCCTTTTACTTTTAAAACATGATTTAATCTTTTTGGGATGGATTCGACTAATTTTTTTGTGATTTCTGGAGTAATTTTACACCATTCTTCTTGAAGCACCGATTTTAGCTGTTGTTTTGAAGAAATGGTGTGTTTGCGAATTCTTGATTCCAATTCTTGCCAAATATTCTCTATGGGATTTAAGTCTGGAGATTGTGGTGGTGTTTTTATTATTTCAGGACAGCTATATAGCAGCCAGAGTCTAACGTTCAGAGCAGTGTGCTTGGGGTCATTGTCCTTGTAGAATTTAAAATCGTTATGAAGGTTCAATTTTCGTGCTGAAGATTTCAAATTTTGCTTTAAAATATCAATATACTTGTACTGATCCATTATACTGTCAATAAAAACAAGATTACCAACTCCAGCGGACGACATACACCCCTATACCGTAACTCCTCCTCCACCATGTTTTACTGTTGGTACCAAGTTCTGTTTGCGAAATTCTTCCCTGGGTTTTCTCCACACCAAGATTCTACCGTCAGAACCAAATATATTAAATTTACTCTCATCAGCAAATATAACCTTATTCCAGTAATCAGAATTCTTATTTATGTTGGATTTTGCGAAAGCTAGTCTGAGTTTTCTATTCTTTACGAAGAATTTTTTCCTGGCTACTCTACCGTGATATCCAGCAGATCGAATTACCCTTCTAATAGTCTCAGGATTAACAATTATTCCATATAATGCTTGTAAATCAGCAGCAACTTTTGAAGCACTAATTCTTGGATTTTTTTTTAATATTTCGAACGATAATTCGCTTTATTCCATTGGATAGCTTTGATGGTTGGCCAGGTCTTCTTTTATCCTGAATCATATGATTCTTTTTATATCATTTAATGATATTGAAAACTGTTGAACGACTCAAGTTAACTGTTTCAGCAGTTTTTCTAATAGATTTTCCACGTTCAATATGCAAATTAATAACTAATTTTCGAATTTCAGGCGAAGTTTCTTTTCGTTTAGCATTCATGGCTACACAGAGCTAAAAAACACAAAAATTCCAAAACAAACTGAAGAGAAATACTGCAGACGATTTTATAAATTATTGCCAATTGCTTTTAAGTAAAAATAAAACCCCCAAAAATATTTTTATTGCTTATTTCAGACGATTTTTGTTGCATATATAATGGTGTCCTATCACTTATGTGAGCTATTTTTTGCTCCGTTCTAAACATTTGTATTTTTATTAAATTAATATTTTAATATTATGACAAAATGTATGTTATGTAATAATCTTTACTAAATTTAAGTATGAAACACACCCACAAAAAATGTGTACATGTTTTTTTAATTTATTTGATTAGTTTCCTTTTGTAAAGCACAAGTGTCCCATCACTTATGTGAGACACTGTATATGTATCAGCTAGTTATATAAATATTCAGATCTTGATGATTTTTAATTCTGTGAAATGAATTATATCGTCTGCAGATTAATTTCTGTCATAAAATAAGTATCTCGGTCGCTTGACGATTAAACTTCGGAAGCTCCTATAACAAAAAAGCACCGATTTAAAAAAAAAAAAATTCAAATTTCTTAATAAATATTTTTATTAATATCTCCTAAAGTTTTGATTCGATTTCAATAAAATTTGAAATGTCTCGACAAAATTCTGCAAAGATAATATATTTTAAATTTCAAACTATTTGGTTGGGTAGTTTTTGCGTTGTTATATGCGGACAGACAGACAGACGGACGGACAGACAGACGGACAGACAGACAGACGGACGGACAGACGGACGGACCAAACGACGACTATAGGTGCTACGTATTTATATAATTACGAACGCACCTAAAAATAGCTGGCGAAAAGAAAGATCCAATATAGCTTTATTTTACAGGAGAGAGATAGAAAAAAAAAACTATAACTGGAAAATGTGTGAAAGCAAAATGCAAATCATGTAGTGTAAAAATGGTGAAGATTGTGGTATAATTTTTGCCACTGGCAAAAATTACTAGTATGCCGTAATTTTTGCCAATTTTTGCCGTAGTTTTTGCCGTAATTTTTGCCACTGGCAAAAATTGTGGCAAAAAGTATTTTTACACATATATATTTAGCATTGTTTGCTGCATTTATTATGTGATTAGATATTATTGGAGCAATACCTTAATGAAAATTTTAATAACTTAAATTAACTAGAAATTTATACACACAACATACATAGGTATATCTTACCTATAACAATTTAATAGTAGAATAATATTATTTTAAGTTTTAAGTAAATCTGAATTTATTTGCAATAATTTTTTTTTTATTTAAATTATTTTGAATTTTTATCTTGGAATTGTAATTAAATTAATAGAAATGTGTAAATCTATGCAGAAAAAATAAAATAAATACATACACAGTACAGAAATAATATTAATAAAAAAAATCTGATTTAAATAAAAAAAAAATCCGATTTAAATCAAATAAATCCGATTATTTTTATTTTTTTTTTAAAATCGTGATTTTTATCAACCCTGATTGTAATTGATATATATCACTAAGGTGTATTACAAGATGCTTAATATGGAATAGGGTGTGCATAGCACTTATAGTTAATTTACAGGGACAGTGAAAAGAATTCCGTTACATTACGTCTATGGAGAAAAATCGTCTGCGGTTTATTTAAATAATGTTTCACTATTTTAAACGCATTGAAATTTATATATATCACTAAGGTGCATTACAAGAGGCTTACTACAGAATATTGTGTGTATAGCAGTCATCGTTCATTGACAGGGACACACAAAAAAATTCCCTACTGTCTGTTAACAATAATTCCTGGAAGTTCATTTTAAGTTACTGAACGCGATTTTAAATTTAACTCACTTTTTGTTTATTACGTGGTGTGTATAAATTCAGTAGATCCTATACAGGGAAGCACAAAAGTTCGCGAACACATTTCCGTTTATTGACAGAAACTCCAGAAGGAGAATTTTAAACTGTGCTACGCGTTTCTTAACCGAACTAAAATTTAGCATCCTATGTAGTATATATACAAATCTATAGATCATATACAGGGCTGAATAAAAGTATTCGGATATTTTCCGAATATTGTATACATTTTAAATTCCTGAAATTATGTTTTTAAATATGTTATGCGTTTTCCAAATTGTTTACTTAGATGTTATCTTTCAGCTTATTAAACGGTATGATTTGTAAAATTATTTTGGAAGCGTTGGAAAGTGTTACATAATCTATGCTTGACGCATGATTTTTCGTTCTTGTTAATGATACATAGAGCGCAGACAACAGTAGATAAAGAAAAGTATTAAGTCGAAAATTAGCCATGGTTAATAAGATATATTTATTTATTTTTAAATTTAATTTGGATTTTAAAGATTATTTTAAATATTTATTTGTTTTATTTTCAGTATAATTAATTTATTTTTCCAGTTGTAAGGCAATCATAAGTCTTAAATTCTTTCAAAGTAATCTTCTTGTAATGTTCACTGCAGTAATCATTACCCTTTTATTAATCGTCTTTTGGCACAAATTCATATTGCCTGTAAAAGTACTTTTTCCTTTCCAACAGTATGCTGGCAGTAAAACGAAAATAAAGCGTGTTCGTTAGCGTATGCCAATAATTGTAGACAGGGCTTAATTTCTATCAAAAATAGTACCGGAGCCCTAATATTCTGCAGTATTAATAACCGTAGCGTGTCTCTCCTCCCCCCCTCCTCCACCGTCACTCCAATCTGCATATTTATATTTCATACATTATATGTATTTGCAAAATTTAAAGAAATTTTTTTTTTTAGCAAAATAAAATTTTTAAATATATCTATTTGCATTTACTTAGCTGTCAATTATTCCACTTTTTAGTTGTCACTCCGGCCGAATAGTAATCTTTGCCTAATTCTGCCGTAGGATAGCTAGAAAAAAAGTAATCGCTCCTCAAAAAAGTCCCTAGTAAAAAAGCGATGAGAGTAACCCGGAATATCTACGCCGATTTTCATTGGTCCATTTTCAAATCGTTAGTTTTTTTTTTTATCTATATAGAGCGAGATGAATAAATATATATATTTTTTAATTTACAGACAGATTGAGTTCGAGCACGCACAAGCCCGAAGAGTGATATAAAAATTGAGCACATTTCATCTCCATTTCCTACGCGTGCAATACATCATATGTCACATATAGTGTTTTGATAGAAAAGAAAGCAAAAGCTTCGATATGGGAGGAAAAGGATAGGGTAATTTAGGTTTCTGTTTCTCGGAAGCGCTTCCACTGGGCTCCGGTGAATTCAGACCGGCTCCGGTGCAATTTAAGCCCTGATTGTAGCTCATATTAGTACGTGGGAAGTTCATTCTACTTTGTCATACTTTCACTCTTTTAACAGAGACATGATTGCCGTTATTTTAGTTAGATGATGTTCATAACCCATTAAATATATAAAGCACTCATTATTACGTTATCGTTTTAAACTTGCGATTACTTATAAAATGATTAAAAGCGAAATTTTTTTTTTAAATTAGTTATTTAAATACATTTCAAATAAAAATCTCAGTGTGTGAGTTATAAATTACTTAATCAATTTCTTAAGGAAACTTGCTATCTTTTTAATGATATTTATTACTAGCTGATTCGCCCGGCGTTGCCGTCAAAAAATAGTACGAAACGCGAAAACACTCTAAAAATCCCTGCACAAAACCCTTCTTTCTGAACCCTTTCGTCTGTCGCAAAGTAAGTAGAGAGACGGACCCCAAAGCGGAAATAAATTCAATACGACCCCCTCAAATGATGTCTGCGTCATTTTGATTCACGGCGGGTCAGTTTTTGTCCAAAATTTAAAAAAGTTAGCGTTTGATTTTCACAAAATTTGCATTTTCGGAATCAGAAAAATAAACTACGTATACTTTACTGTGAATTTTGAATCGATACCTCCAATAGTCTTCTTAATACAACAAATAACGAAGCATGCTAAAGGTAGGTTTACCAGGTTTGATTTTCTAAACAAATCACTCATTGACATTGGCAAAAAAGAAATAATCGCTTTTTCGCCGCCACGTACCTTAGTGTTTTATATAGAGAGATAGATGTGTTTAGCACAACAGGTTTTTTTTTTGTTTTTGTAACCTTTTGGTGTTATCCAAAACCGTATGGCGTACATTAACTATAGATTAATAAATACACCATGTCAATATTCAATTTTAATCTTATTGTTTCCAGAATCGATCATTTCTTTGCCGATACGATTATTTTTTGTACTATAAACTACATAATTTCATTTGTTTACACTTTCCCGTGCAAGATTCTCGTCGATTGTTGCAAGTAACATTTACCGTCATTGTTTCATACAATTATTATTATTAAAAGTACTGTTAAAGTGGCAACAATGCAGTTTGTTAACAAATATTTTAGTCTTTTGCCAAAATTAAGAAAAATTACCGTCCATTTTTCATAAAATTTGTATTTTTGGAATCAGAAAAATAAACTGCGCATATACCGTAAGTTTCGAATCGATACCTTCAATAGTTTTCTTAATACATGAAATAACGAAGTCGGCTAAAGTTAGAACTAGCAAGTTTAATTTTCTAAACAATCCACTATCGACAAATGAGAAATAACCACTTTTTTGTCGCTACGCACCTTAGTGTTTTATATACACACTATAAAAAATTGCAGCAGTAAAATTACTGCAGCAGAGATTCCAGGCAATGTCCATAAGAAAACGGGTTTTGTCCCTAGATAAACGAGCTTTGTTATTACAGAAACGGTTTTTGCCCGTAAAAACATGAAATTAGTCCCTTAAATGAACGATAAAATGCTATGGACTACAGCGTGCTTTCTCAGGAGTATAGAATAAGTAGCATTTATACTTCGTTTACAGGGACGCATAAAAGAATTCTGTTACATTACGATGGATGGGGAAAAATCGTTTGAGGTGCAATTTAATGATGTTATGATACTTCAAACATAATGAAATCAATGAAGGGCACTAATATATATATATATTACAGATTATGGAATGTATAGCATTTATCACTCATTTACATGGATACACAAAAGAATTCAGTTACAGGACTGGCTAAGATCAATAATTGCTGGAAGTGCGTTTTCGGCTGTCGTCTGTATTCTTAAACTTATCTAATCTTGGGGTGAATTACATGGTATGTATAAATTCTATAGATTATATACAGGGTTACACGAAATAATTCGCACACATTTCCGGTTATGGACAACCACTGGAAAAAATGGATTTTTACTGATTTTTGTGGGTTTTTTTTTTTTTTTTTTTTTTTTTTTTTTTAGTTTTTTATTTAAATATCTCATTTCATTCTAAGGAAAAAATGAATTTTTTTAATAATATCCTGTTAGTGTTGGAAAGTGTTTCATAATCTATACCTGATGGATGATTTTTAGTTCCTTACTTAAGTTCTATACACCGGGCAGTATGTTCTATAATCCGGGTAGGTCCGATTTACAAAAAGGGTTAGGTTCGATCCCATATTTAAAGAAAATTAAAACAATTGAAAGCATTTATTTATATAAAACAATCTGGCATCTAAATAAAATCTGCCATTGAGGTAAGCTCCCAATTTTATATATGTTTATTTATTTATTCTGACTCGATATGGTAAAATATTTATCTGGCAAGGTCAGTTATCGCCTAACCGGACAATCACAGGACTTTGTTGTCGAAGGGGTAAATACAATTTGACGACCATTTTTCATCCGGTGGCACGTGACCACATAAGATTTTTATCGTCAAAACCAATTGAGAGTGTAACAAGAAGGCCGGATCTGACGCAAAAAAGCTTTCAATGGCGCCCATCTGTTCCATTTTAGAGAATTAAGTTCTTTGTGTAACTCTTGCCACAGAGTTTGTGATAAAAGTAAAAAAAAAAAAGCCACAGTGTAAAGTAGGAGACACATTCTTCGTTTTTGATTTACTTTTTCGAAAGCTCAGTAAACACTTCTTGAAGTTGCTATTTGTTACTTTCTCTGCACAAACATGGTTAAAATTCATGCGTTTCTCCTTGATAAATTAATGAAGCTATGAGGAATAAACACGTTTGTTCCTTCATGCTTGTTTTTTAACAGTATAATAATTTTTTCGAGTATTTTTTTTAAATTTCTGATAATTACTAATCTGTTTGAAAGACTAAATCAATTGAGGGATTTGCAATTGCTTTCTGCTATTATTATTATAATTACTATTATACAAGCAAGAGCAGCAACAGCTGATGTCAAATGGCGCCACAGTTCATATTGCTAGCGGAAGTTGATGTCATGTTTTTAAGGAATGAAACAAGTTGACAATCAAAACCTAACATGCGATTTTTTTTAAACAAAAAAAAGAAAAAAAAAGTTTTAATAATTAATTTAAATTGCTTTTTATTTGAAGTTGTACACAGATATTTTCGAGAATAAAAAAGCAAAGGGCCAAGAAATTGGTAAGCGTCAAATAAAGTACCGTCATTTTACCGACATTCGACTTTGTATCTTTTACTGTTTAACCCTTTCCGGCACAGTGGTCCCACTCTAGGCACACCTAATTTTAATTCCAAACTTGCATACGACACCAAGAATATTGTAATAAAATTTTGTTTCTATAATGAAAGTTTAAAATAAGGAATTCTTATTTTCTAAAAAAGTCGTTTGTAAATTCCGGTGTCAGTTAGTAATTTCTCATTTTACGAACAGACTTTGTCTGTGCCGGAAAGGGTTAAGAGTTCAAGTTGAAGCTATATTTCTGAAAGCGTCAAAATAGGTTTACAGTAGAGATCATTATGGAATATTAGCCGGAAACAAATGCCTGAACTATTTACATTGTTTTAAATACGAAAGGGTTAATCTTATAGATTTTTTTTAAACTGATGCTTGAAAATTATTTAAAAAACCATAATGAATCAGTAAAATAAAATACAGTTGACAAATAAAATAGATTTGCGAGTTCGTTTTTTTTTTTTCTGTATTCAACGGTGTAAAAATTGATATTGTGCGATGTTTAGAAATTAATAAATGTATAGGATGAGATGGATGCCAAGCTAGGAAGGAACCATGCACCTCTGGACAGTAGTCGAGCGACATAGAGTCGAGCAGAAGGCCAAACCAATTACTATAAGATAGTAACTCGCTTCGCTATATACAGTCTTTTACATGATTGCGCTACATAGTCTAACCCCAGAGCAGTGAGGAAAACGTCTCATTTACCTTGGACTAAAAGGCTCCTATAATAGGAGTTCTACGTTGGACTAGCGATGTGCACTCGTAACTGATATTGTCGTGTTGCCGCGCGCATGTGTAATGCGGGCGTGACAAGCTTTGTACTGTGAGCTTTATACAAGGTTTGTCTGCTGGGGGTGATTTGTTTGGTGCTGCCATCTGTTGGTCTTGAAAGGAGATGATTGTGGCTGCGTGTTCTTTCCGTGTCACCAATGTAGATAAGTGGGCGTGCATGGCGTTGGCTGGGATTGAACCAGGGACCTCTGAGCAGTAGGTGAGCGACATAGCGTAGAGCAAAAGGCCAAGCGAAATACTCTAAGCTAGTTAACTCGCTATAAACTGTCCAAGTGAGATGGCATCGCTACAAAGAAAAAAAAAACATCCTTTTGCCTTATAATATGTATTATTATTATTACTATTATTATTATTATTGTTATTATTTTGGTGGGAAGTTAAGAAAGCTGTGGGACATAAATGCTATTAAACATTGCTAAAAAAATTGGTTCAACATTTCACCAAAACATGGTGCCGAAAAAATTGCCACTACAACATGGTGAAACTTTGTGCTGTGGTTGAACCTTACACTGTTAAAAATTTGCAGCAAACAGTCCAGTAATTTGACCGTCTTTATAGAAAACGGTTACATAACCGTAATTTAACTCTATTCTGAACAGATTATTGCCTACATTATGATGAGAATAGAGTTAGATTACGGTTATGCAACCGTTTTCTATAAAAACGGCCGAATGACTGGACAATTTGCTGCAAATTTTTAACAGTGCATACTTGTTAGGTTGAAGAATGAAATGATAAAATGCAGAAGCATAATCTGGTATAATGTTGAACAATGACCTGGTAAAATGTTGAGCCATACAGTGGCTGCAAAGATCCTTTGCAAACGAGGTTTAATCAGTTGGCTGTTAAAGTTAAATCCAGCACTGAACCTGAATTAGAATTAGAATCTTGCATCTGGTCGGGTAACCCGAATTTACCGAAACACGACCCGATCGGGGTTGACGCGTTTTTTTTTTTTTTTTTTTTTTTTTAATTGCAGATCAGGCGTTCGGGTCGAATTGACACTGTTTTTTTCTTTTGTAGGCCGGAGACACGTACCCGGCATAATGAATGTAAATTTTCAAACAGGCGGGTCCGGGGCATAATAAAAACAATTTTTTTAACGACCCGGGCCGATAAAAAATAATAAACGGGCAGGATCGGGCCGATAAAAAAATTAAGCGGTCCGACCGGCCCAATATAAAAAAAAATTTAAATGATCAAACTAAGCTGATAAAGTATGAACAATTTTCAATGGACGCAAATGGGATGAGAATAAGTAGAAATGTGCTGCACGACCTGATGCTAGCTTGACAACATCAATACAGAAATATGATATGTCCAGCGTAGAAATCGGCATCGGATAGTTACATCGTGTCTTCTGATCTCGGGCTTAATTTTTTAAGCAGACTCCAGGAAGGACGGGATCGGGCTTATATTTTGATCTACATACTTGAGCCGGATCGGAACTGGACTTAATTGTTCCCAGGACGTGTCGAGCAAGCAATTTGTTTCGTAAAAATAGCAATAGCGATAATGAACTTTTGTTAACGGAATCGCTCGAAATATACTTTAATAAATTATAAGATTTTTTTTTTATAAATCTACCTTTTTTTTTAATTATACAGCAATAAAAGTTATGATGTTTTTAACCATATTTTTTTCTTTTATTCTAAACTACATCAATTTTTTTAATGTCTTTATTTGAATGTAAGAGTCTAAGTGATCATTAATGTTGCTGTTCTGTATTCTATGGCTTGTGAAGATATAGTAATATAAATTATACTGTAAAAATTTCCCACAAATACGTATGCAGTATTCATTAAAAGAATCTTATAATTGTATGCTAAGAAAATTAGGAATTTTTTGTAGAAATTGATTCGGGTCGGGTTGGGCAGTTTTCGCTGATTTTTTAAAGGGCTGGGCTGAGCCGTAAACTGTAAATTCAAAAACGGGCCGGTCTGAACTTTTAGCCTTTACACCGGGGCCCGTGCAGACCTCTACACTAGACAAGCAGACTTCTTTGCGCTCTAATGTAGCATAATTCTAGTGCTTTGATTGGCTATTACATATTGTCATTGGATGGTGAAAAGTTGAACCATTGTTAAAGTTTCACCATAATCAGGTGTTTTAAAGTTTTAGAATCAAATAAAACATGTTTTTGTGCGTCTTGGGGTCGGATCTGCTGCCACAAGACGGCGCAGCGAGCGCACTCTCTAACGACGAGAACCTGCTACGAGATTAAACAAGAACGAAAAATCATGCGTCAAGCATAGATTATGTAGCACTTTCCAACGCTTCTAAAATAATTTTACAAATCATTACCGTTTAATAAGCTGAAAGATGACATCTAAGTAAACAATTTGGAAAACGCATAACATATTTAAAAACGTAATTTCAGGAATTTTCAATATATACAATATTCGGAAAAATATCAGAATACTTTTATGTAGCCCTGTATATGATCTATAGATTTGTATATATACATAGGATGCTAAATTTTAGTTTAGTTAGGAAACGCGTAGCACAGTTTAAATTCTCCTTCTGGAGTTTCTGTCAATAAACGGAAATGTGATCGCGAACTTTTGTGCTGCCCTGTATAGGATCTACAGAATTTATACACACCACGTAATAGACAAAAAGCTAGTTAAGATTAAAATCGCGTTCAGTAACTTAAAACGCACTTCCAGGAATTATTGTTAACAGACAGTAGAGAATTCTTTTGTGTGTCCCTGTAAATGAACGATGACTGCTATACACACACTATTCTGTAGTAAGCCTCTTGTAATGCACCTTAGTAATATATATAAACTTCAATGCGTTTAAAATAGTGGAACATTATTTAAATAAGCCGCAGACGATTTTTCTCCATAGACGTAATGTAACGGAATTATTTTGACTGTCCCTGTAAAGTAACTCTAAGTGCTATACACCTACTATTCCATATTAAGCTTCTTCTAATGCATCTTAGTGATATATATAAATTTCAATGCGTTTACGATAGTGAAACATTATTTAAATAAACCGCAAATGATTTTTCCCCATAAACCGCAATGTAACGGAATTCTTTTGAGTGTCCCTGTAAGAAAACTATAAGTACTACACACTTCAGTTGAAATAGGGAACGTGCCATAGATAACGACAATAACATATGAAAATTGCAGAGCAATCCGAGCATATTTACGGGAGTTAGAGCACGGCCAGACGGCCAGACGGCCATACGGCCATCCGGCCAGACAAACCGAAGTCATAAGCACTTTTCAACTAGGTTGGAAAGTGCTAAAAACGGTAGGTAAGTGAGGAAGAGAGAAAGGTAGCAATCGCTGCTAACGACGCACTAAGTTTCCGACGTTCCTAAAATCATAAGTATACAAGTTTGTGTTTTTTTTCATAAGATGTAAAGTACGATGCTAAGTTACGTTTGTTATTTCGACGAATATCGGCTGTCCACCAGTTTAATTTATGTCATGTTTCATCTTTGTTCTGTCCTCGTCCATTTTCAATAAAAGTGTCTGTCTACAAGAACGATGTTTTACTTCAGTAATTAAGATGCCCCCCCCCCCTCTATACTATTATTATTTATCGTCGTATAAGAACATTCCCCATCAAACAAAAAAGTCTTTTCAGAAAAACGTTAAATAAAAATATATCTAAAAAAAAAAAAAAAGAACGAAAAATTATGCGTCAAGCATACATTATGTAACACTTTCCAACACTTCCCAAACAACTTTACAAATCTTTACCGTTTAATAAGGTGAAAGAAATCTAAGCAAACAATTTGGAAAACGCATAACATATCTAAAATCCAAATTTCAGTAATTACCAATAAATTCGGGAAAATATCCGAATTCTTTCGTGCAGGTCTGTATATGCTCTATAGATTTGTTTATGTATTACATGGAATGCTCAATTTTATTTCAGTTAGGAAAGCACCTAACTAAAGAAGTTTAAAATACCCATTCTGTAATTTCTGTCAATAAACGTAAATGTACTCGAGAACTTTTGTGCTGCCCTGTACATAATCTATAGAATTTATAACACACCAAGTAATATAGACAAAAAATGAGTTAAATTTAAAAACCCGTTCAGCAACTGAAAAGAACTTCCAGCAGCTATTGTTAACAGACAGTACCGATTTTTTTTATGTGTAAGCCTCTTGTAATGCACCTTATAGTATGATATATATCAATTTCAATATGTATAAAATAGTGAAACATTATTAAAATAAACCGCAAAAGATTTTTCTCCGTAGACCGTAATGTAAGAACGGAATTCTTTTGAGTGTCCCTGTCAAGGAACTATACGTGTTATACACACATAATGCTTACGAATCATTTTGTGTTGCACATATATGATCTATAGAATTTATATACACCACACAGTACGCAAAAAAATATTAAAACTTAAAAACGCATACCAAACCTGAAAACGCACTTGCAGCATTTATCGCTCATAGACAATAGTGTAACCGAATTCTTTTGTAAGACTATAAATGAACGAAAAATATGCTTTGGACTCCATATTCTACTACAGAAAGCATATTTTAGTGCACCTTAGAAATGCTTATCGGTTTCATTATACTTGAAATAGTATAACACCATTAAAACTAGTCGTTGGGGACCTCCGTAATACTTACCCATCATGGATAGGCATAAGTATAAAATATGAAAATAAAACATGTGTAAACTATTTATTAAATGCATTGCAATTCGAATAAAATCGTGGCTTGGTGACGTCATAAACTTTAAATGCTCTATTACTCCAAAATTGATAATCATATTAACTAACGGTTTATTGCGTCGGATTAAGCGTCTCATTTCCAATTAAAATATATCTTTGAATTGAAGTTTGAAGGGAATACAGGGTCATGAAAAATAGAAGAGTGTGGAAAATAGGATTAAAAATATCTCGGCAACTCATTATCCGATCGACTTCATTCCTTATGCAAAATTTATGTTTTTTTATTGTCTTTTATATTCCTTCCTTAAAATAAACAATTTCGAAAATTTTTAAATACCTTTTATCAGAACGAATATTTCGAGAGTCCGAAAAATATAGTTCCGGATAATCGAGGTTACTGAAATTCAATAAGCTTCTTCCCATTATTACATAGTAAGATAGACCAAATTTCAAGTCTCTATCTCAATTTGTTCGGGAGATAGAGCGTTTACAGACACACACACAGACGGACAGCAATTTTTTTTTTTTTTTCTAAAAATATGTTTTTCGGAATCTGCAGTGTCTGAAACGTGTAAATCCGTCAAAAAAAATTCGATTTTCAAAACGATTACAAGACACCCTATACTACGTATGATGGGTAAGTAACACACCGCAAGCGATTTTTCCGCCCACAGACTATAATGTAGCGAGATTCTTTTGAGTGTCCCTGTAAATGAACTATAAATGCTACACATTCTGTTTTCAATATCGAAAATGTCATCGTGAACCTCAGTAACGTACATCAATTAGATGACAATTAGAGTATATTTATGAGAGTTAGTACGGACAGACAGCAGACGAGAGACAGACAACTGAAATTCATAAACACTTTTTAACCACGTTGGAAAGTGTTAAAAACAGAAAGATGACATAGATTTTTTTTTTCTCTCCTCTAAATCTAATTTGAAAACAATGTTTATATTCTACTCATAGGAAATTGAATTTCTGTGAGAAAGGCACTAATAATTAACAATGTCTGTTAAGTAAAAATAGAAATATGTCACTTATTCAAAAAAGTGTTTCTTTTTTGTGCAAGACAGAAGTTTTTAGAAGAATACCTGGGGTATGATGTTATCTTTTGGCAGCCTGCTATATTAATGAGTGGATCCAGACTTTGAAGAGTATCGGTAGCAGTTTCTAAAGACTGTTTAGACAGGTTAATTGCTGATTCCGTAAGCGACGCCAGCTGTTTGTATACATTTCTCCCTTTACCTTGAAATTAGATATCGCTTTCTAAATTTAGAGCGGCATGTGGGAGGAGACGGAAAAAATTGTCAAGGAAATAAATTAGGAAGAGCACACGGTTCACCTCGTGCATTCGAATCTCGTATTCCAATCTTTGTTTCAAAAACACACGGATTTAAAAACGGGACAACAACCCTTTTAGGAAAGAGCAATCTAAAATGCAGCGAGAAGTAAGAATTCTTTACTTGGTGATTCCCAAACTTTATTGTTACACAACCCACCTTAACGTTTTTTTTCTATTTCGTGACCCGTCTAATATGAAGGTATATAGACTTTTTTGGAGTACCGCAAACGGAAACAACGGAGCCCTTATAGATTGAATCTATTTATTGTCCGTCTGTCTGTCAAGACCTTTTTTTTTTCAGGACCTACTGAATTTATCAAATTGAAATTAATACCCAATTATAACGTCCAAAGCCCCATTGTTTTGTAAAAATTTCAAGCTTCTAACTCAATGCAGTTAAAAAGTTATATGGTCTGAAAACAGCGTTTTTCTATATCTAGTGCCTCCAACAAGTCGAGAAAGCACAGCCGCAAGCATCTTTTTCTGGAAGCAACTCAGGGTACTTTTGAACCCCCCCTCCCCTCCTATTTCTTTGCGCTGGAGTTTTCCAGAAACCTGAAACTTCGTTTATCTAGAGTACGTTCCAAATGGAATCAAATTTTCAAATTTCACGTTTCTATCTTTTCTGGTTCAGAAGATATATGAACTCAAAGGTTTCATTTTTTTAAACTCACTCACTCACTCACCGATCGTGTAAAGATGGGTACATCCCGTTGCCCTAGAAATTTGAAATTTGGAATAAAGGTAATGTTTAGGTTACAAAATAAGAAAAAAATTTGAAAAATCCCAAATATTCGGAAGAAAAAATAAATCAAAAAATTTGAAAAATTTGAAAATAATCAAAAAATTGAAAATAATTCGAATTTGTAGTCTTAGAAACTTAAAATTTGATGTAAAGGTTGTGTTTAGGATTCAATAAAAAGAAAATTTTTTAAAAAAATCGGAAAATTCGAAAATAAAATCCAAAAATCGGAAAATTCGAAAATAAAATCCAAAAATCGAAAAATTTGTAAAAAATTAAAAGTTTGAAAGTAATTCGATTTTGCTCACTCGATTTCATTCACAAATCACTGCTTGTCTCCACATTTTAGTTAATGATTATTTTGTGACTTGGGGAAGTTATTACACCTTACTATGTTATGGAATGGGATGAGATTATTTGTTTAAGGCTAATTATATACGTCACATTCTCGTACTGCGTAATTGCCAAGTCGCAAAATATTCATTAACTAAAGATGTAGAGACTAGGAGTGATTTGTGAAAGAAAATTTCAAAGTTAATAAGATAGCTAAACTTGGCGACACGATCTCAGAATTTTTTACGGTAAAAGAATCAGGAGACATAGCTACATTTTTTACACGTAATGTTTTTGATCGGATTTGAATTTCCCATAAGCGAGACTTACACCAAAATAATGTAGTTTATATTTCTCTTCGATAAGAAAAAGTACAGGAGCAATACAGCCATTCATAGACAATGTTTTTTCTACCTTTGACCTATAATGTGGTTGTGATGTAGTCCAATCTTTCTTCAGTCATCACAAACAAATCTGGTTAAGATTTAACAGATCTATACTGTTATAAAAATGAGTGACTCATCAACGCCCAGCTGAAACGACTAAAGTCAGGATCACGAAATTTGGAGAGTAGATTGCTTTTATGACCTAGGCAAGCAATAAGAAAGGATTTTCGACCCGCCCCCCCCCCCCCCCCGAAAAGGGTTTAAGCGGGGTTGAACGTATTTCGCCGTACAGCAGTTTTAGGTAGGAGCATGAAATTCAAGATAACAAATCAACTAAAAAAATGGTTAAACAAGTATCTCAGTGATTTTAGAAACACTCCTATGGGGGTTTAAGGGGGGGGGGGGGAGTGTCGAACGTTTTAGGTCATTTCGCCATATCTTAGCCGCAGTTTTAGGTAGGAGCATGGAATTCAGGATAACAAATCTACTAAAAAAAAAATAGTTAAACACGTATTTCAGCGATTTTAGAAATTTTCGCACTAAGGGGTTAAATATATGGTCGAACGTTTTAGGCCATTTCGCCATATCTCAGCAGCAGTTTTAGGTAGGAGCATGAAATTCAGGATAACAAATGTACTAACAAAAATAGTTAAACACGTATTTCAGCGATTTTAGAAATTCACCCACTAAGGGGATTAAAAATCAGATATGAGCCCGATTATGGAAGATTAGACGAATAAGACATGTAAGAACTGAAATTTTGTCTCACTTCCACTTTCATCCGATTTAGAGTAATTTTCCTAAATTACCTACCCATCCCTGCCCTACATTGTAGTCGACACATTCTACACCGGAGCGAAGCCGGGACGTGCCGCCAGTATTATATGAAATGATACGTCTGAGCTTGACATTTTTAGAATATATCTTTTGCAAGAAGAATATATCTTTTGCAAGAAGAATATATCTTTTGCACTGTTCAGATAGCCTTACTTGTAAATTTTATAGCAAAAAATGTATTTGTACTAAAATTTATACGAAATTTGTGTATACAATAGATCTGAAGTTCGTAAAATTTATATAAAATGTTGTAATCCAATTGCTAGATAAAAATACTTCTACTCTATTTTTAACTCTATTCTCTCCAGAGCAATAATTTTCCACGGAAAGCATTAATTTTATCTGAAGGATTTTTCCCCGCATTATTCTTAGTAAGAGGATTCAAACACTGAAATAAATCTACACGAAATTCTGCTTTGTCACGGTAAATCTCATCACAAAGTATTCGCATAATTTGAGCTCCTGTGTAATTTAGGCACCACGGTTTATACCTTTGAAAGAAAAATGAGAAAAAAAAAAGCGAAAAATTTTGGCACCCCCACTTTTGAAAGAAAATTTAGGTTAAAAAAAAATAATAACTTACAAATAACAAACAAAACGTGAAATTTTCAGATGAAGCAATCTATGTGAGAGTCTGAAATACTGAAGCAAGATTTCACATGACTCTAACCGCCTATATCCCAGCAATTTTTAACACTTTCCAACAAAGTTGAAAAGTGTTTAGGAATTCGGTTTGTCTGTCTGTCTGTTGTTTGTCTGCCTGTCTGTCTGTCCGTGCTCTAACTTGCGTAAATATTCTCGGATTGTCATGCAATTTATATATGTTACTCCGCAGATTGGCGGAGAGCATGAAATAGCCTCGAACCCACAATTCTATACGCACGTTTTAATAAAAAAAAATCTAAATTAAAATTTAAAAATCCGGCTGTTAGGTGCACTTTCCGGTGATAGCATGACAAAAATTTCAGAAGCCTAGGTGTTATAATTTCGATGCTTTCCTCAGTCAGGCAGGCAGACATCTCTTATTTTATATATAATAAGAGATTAAAGTTTACTATGGCCTGTTTGTTATTGAAAAGGAAGTGTGTAGCATTTATACAGGGCCACTGAAAAGAATTCTTTTACATGACGACTTATGGGGGAAAAATCGTTTGCAGAGTATTTTAATGATGTTACTGTATTTCAAACATATTGATTTTCATATATATCGCTGAGGTGCATTACAAGATGCTTAGATTATGGAGTGTATAGCATTCATCGTTCATTCAAAAGAATTCGATTACCGTACGTGACTGTGAACAATAATTACTGGATGTGCATTTTCCGTTATTGCAAGCGGATTTCAAATTTAACTAATTTTTTTACATATTGCTTGGTGTGTACAATATCTATAGATCATATACAGGGCTGCACAAAAGATCTCGAGTAAATTGCCGTTCATTGACGGAAATTGATGAATGGGAATTTTCAACTGTGCAACTGTGTTATGCCTTTCCTAAATGAACTAAATTTTAACTTACTATGTAGTACATATACAAATCTAATGATCATATGCAGAGCTGCACACAAAAATTCGGATATGTTTCCGATTATTACTGATATTGGGTTTTCAAATATGTTAAACGTTTTCCAACTTGTTTACTTAGATATCATCTTTCACCTTGTTAATCTATGAAGTTTTGTTACACTATCCTGAACGTGTTGGAAAGTGTTTCATAATATAGGCTTAACGCATGATTTTTTATTCTTGTTATTTCATAATCAGGTTTAAAGTCAATTTTCAGTTTTGTTTTGTGTATCCAAAGGAGCATATTCCGTTCTTTGTGTTTGTATTCTGTAATTTTCTATTTTCTATTTTTTTTTTTTTTTTGATAATTTTGATAAGTTTTATGTATACCTGTTGTAAGAGAGGGTGATTTTATGACCAATAATGCTGCATCAACAGACGTGTGATATATTAGTACTTCCCAGCAAAAATTAAACAGCCTATTAAACTAGAAAATTAAGCAGTTAACTTGGTAAGATGTGACTGAATATATTCGCGGCACAACAGGGTTTTTTTTTTTTTTCATGGCGCACCAATGTGTCCACTGGTTGAAAATCCCTGTTCTGTTCTGTGGGAGTCAATATCCGAAAAAGAACTGCTTCTTAAAGCTGAAACAGCTGTCTTCGATGCTTGATGCTATAGATTATATATTTCTTTTAAATGCTAAAAGGTGTAAATTAACAACATAATTTATTGGAATTTTTAGAATTTAATTTTTAGAATTAAAAAGAAATATATTATTACAAGGTGTTATAATTTATTATATTGCTATAAATTTTGATTTTTCCCTACTAATTTCCTTTGCATAAGTAATGATAACTGACGTTGCCAATTAGGCGCGTATCCTGCTTTGTCACCCGCACAGTTTCTGCGACACTATACACACATTACAGACTTTTTTTTTGTGTGTGTGTGTATATATATGTGTTTTATTTGTTTTTATGGCCTGTCTTTTGTGCTTTCGTCTTTAACACTTTCGAACATAGTTGAAAAGTATGTATAAATTGGTTCGTCTGTCTGTCTTTGTCCGTGCTCTAACTCGCGTAAATATACTCGGTTTGCCTTGAAATCGATATATATACAGTAAAATCCCGATTATCCGAATATCCCGGTTATCCGAAAATCGTCTTAACTGAAAGACCTTAAAAATGTTTTTTTTAATAGGAAAATTTTTCAACTTTGCATTACTTCAATGCTGCGTTACCACGCCACCTTTTAAACAATAACACGTCTGACGCTGTTGTATCTTTCTGCACTTCAATATATTGAAATATTATTGATATAGTGATCAATATATTGATACCGTAATTGATTCGGTATTATTAATTTTGTAGAAAATCAATAATAAAATAATAATACCGATATCAACTCTTTTCAACGCATTGAGCTCTCCATGCTTATAAAAACCCGTTAGCGCTTTAAAGCATTACTTATCGTAAATAAAGTTTAGAGGAAATTAAAATACGTGAAAACAGGGAGGGAATATCGTACAGAATACGGACTCTTGCTGCACCTGCAAGCACGAACGCGTTACCTGACTGTGGGGAAGTGAGAAGGATGGGTAGTGCCATCTGGTAGAATAAAATGAGGAAGCCTCCCGGTTATCCGAAAATTCATACACTGTAAAACATTTGTGTAAGTTTACCATGGTTTCTGTGTGTAACGTTACACAAACTCTGGAGTAAGCAGTTCTGATGTTTTAAAAACTCAAATTGCTGGAGGAATCTTTCACAAAGGCTGTGGAACATACCACCTCAGGCATGATGGATGACGTAGAACTCCAAACGCATGCACAATGATAAATATCGTCACAGGTGACAGGCGGGAATGAGAAATAAATAAATACGATACACGTGTAGGACGCTGACACTGGTCGCCATTTCTGAATCTGAAAACTGTACCAGGAAAGGAAGATGCCTAACTATTATGTAAGTTGTCATTTTCTTAATATTTTTATGACAAAATACAGATTACTTTAAATATTCGAGATGTAATAATTTTGACATACATTATATTATTTATTTTACATGAAACATGGGGTAGATGTGCCACTAATCGGCATCCTTTGAAATATGTTCGGTTAAAGAAAAAAAAATCCTTATAATTATTACTTTTCCTTGTATGTTTATCCGGATTATTGTTGACATTCTTAATCAAACCAATAAGGAAGAAGAAAATAATGTTCCGAAGTTCCACTGTTTTTCAGGGAAAATCTTAACGAACATGCTAAGAGCTGGCTTCACTTAATAAATTTATATATTCTTTATTTTCTTTCAAAATTTGGATGCTTAAAGTTTTAAGACTAGTGTCTATTACCAGTGTACATTATGAATCAAAATTTAATTGTAAATAACAGAAAGATATCAAAACACCCAAAATTCCCGTAATGGACACCCTCTGTTCCAGTAATAGGCACTCTTTGTTCCAGTAATGGACACCCCACAAAAAATAATAAATATAATTGTTTTTTATGACTGTATTTAGTACCAGAATTTAATGAAAGCATACTAATGAAACAAAATAGTTATTTTCAAATAAATTTAGCAATTAGGATATCAATAATTAATAAAATATTTGTGAAAATTATTCTCTATTTAAATTTATTACTGTGATTATCACAATATCAGTATTTTAATTATTTTAGATAGATATTTTAGAATACTAAATGTCAGAGAATTACAGCTGTCAAATTGAGAGAGAATGTCTGTGTGTGTGTGAGGGGGGAGGGGTATTGGAGGGATAATAAAAAAAATCTGAAAAAGAAAAGTTTTGAAATAGTTTTACATAGATTTGTATAATTCCCACTATTTTTAACAGTTGAACTCCCCGAAACTACTTGATATATTAGTTGAGTAATTAGTATTACAAATAGAAAAGAAATGATACTGCGGATTGAATGTTTTAAATAATAAATAAAATAACTTCAAACAAAATTTTAGAACTGACGTTTGAGTCCCCTGATCTGCAGATTTACTAGTTTCATTGCTACTATAAATTTAATTAAAATTACAGTTTTTTGTTTTTTGTCGGAGGTGAATAAGCAAACATTTAAGACAGAAAATAATAGATTTTTTAACAATTTCTGCAATTTTTTTTTTTTTTAAGAGAGAGGGATTAAGCCCCTCTTTTCTCTATGCCCTTAAACAATATTCTCTGCTTCCTCAGTTGTTTTATTGATTGCCAGATCATAAAATATGCAAGGCAGAGCTATAAAAACATTAATTTGATTAAAATATTGAAAATTTTATTAACCACACAAAATTAATTAAAAGCAGCTATTTATAAAAATGTTGGTGTTATTAGATATTGCTAAGTGCAGTTTAAAAATTAAATTTGATTACTTGGGTTTTCAGTTAACACATGGGCTGATAAGTTCCCGGTCTAATAAAGAAAACGCAACTTTTTAACATAACTTTATATCTTTATAACTTTATAATTTTATAACTTTAATAATGAATAATAATAATTTAATAATAATAATAATAAAAATTTAATAATAATAATAATAATAATAATAATAATAATAATAATAATAATAATAATAATAATTTAATAATAATAATTTAATAAATGAATAATAATAATAATAATAATAATAATAATTTAATAATAAATAACATAATTTTATAACGAAAAAGCTCCAAACTGTGCTCAGAATCATCGGATCGTTGTTGTTTTTGGTCAAAAATCAACATGCACGGCACCCACTTTGACAACAGCTTTTTAATAGACAAATGTTCATTCAAAATAAAACCTACACGTTCCTTGGATATGTTCAGAGTCTGAGCTATCTCCTGCAACTTCACTTTGCGGTTCCCCAAAACGATTTTCTGGACTTTTTTTTTTATGTTTTCCGGAGTATTCACCTCTTTTGCGTGGTGCATGTGCATCACTGGTGTCTGTACGACCACGTTTAAATTCAGCAAACCAGTCAATAATGGTTGATTTACCTGGCGCAGAGTCCGGATAACGCTTATCAAGCCAAGCTTTTGTTTGAATGGTGTTTTTTCCCATCAAATAACAATTCGTGAAATTCTTGTTTATCCATTTTTTTGTTTATCAACAAAGTCGTTCAACTAAAACAACTCTAACGTTTTATCCACACGGCGAATCGTCATAACATTTTTTCTGCTACCTTTTAAAGGTTAGTATTTACTAAAAAAAAACATCGGTTCGGTGATTGCAACGCCATCTGTGTGCGAGACCGGAAATTTTTCAGCCCATGTGTTAAGTGAAAATATTTTATGCATTATAAATATTACTGAAATTGCATTTTTAGTAATGGAGTGTCCATTACTAGAAATTGACTAATTAAGAATCCCAGTAATGGACATGTGTTTTAAAACCTTAAAATTAAATGAAATTTTGTAAATGGTCATTATTATATAAAATTCAAAGTTTTCTATTACTACCAAAACAAAAACCTGCAAATTTTGCAAGAAAATAAAAAATTTGTAAGTTTATTAAATGAAGCCAGCTCTTAGCATGTTCATTAAGATTTTCACTGAAAAACAGGTGGAACTTCGAAATATTTTCTGCTTCCTGGTTGGTTTGATTAGAAGTGTCAACAATAAGCCAGATTATAAAACATACAAGGAGGCGTTATGAAAAAAAGTAATTAAAGATTACTTATTTTTTCATGAACTAAAAACATTGAAGGGTGTCCATTACTGGCACATCTACCTTATATATTTATTTTTAAAGGATCCATTATCCAGAATTCCGAATATATATATATATATATATATATATATATATATATATATATGTTACTTCAGTGGCAGGGGAGCATGGAGCCCCCCCCCCCCCTCCAACCCCTTCCTCCTTCAAAATTAGAAAAAAATATATTTTTTCTGTCAAATTTTTGTTTAAAATTAATTTATATTACGATTCGTTTAAAAAAAATAATCAGATATTTCCCCTCCTCACTCCGGCAGAATTCCAGATTTTGGGGAGGGAAGGATCCAAATTTATTTAAAAATAAGATTTATTAAAAATATCGACAACATTTTTTATCTAAATTATATAGCTGTAAAGTAAAAAAAAAAGAATAGAGCTTGTAGATTACCATTTTCTTTATTTTTTATTTATTCATTGTTACCATTGAATAGCACAGGAATTTTTGTTCAAATAAATAAAAAAAAAAAAAAAAAAAAAAAAAAAGAGGTAAAACATAGGTTTTGCATTTATATTCTACACGGGATTATTTAATTTTTTTAATTTTTATGCTTTTGGAAAATTGCAGAATTCGAGGGAGGGGGGTTCCGATATTTTGGAGGACCCAAACTCTGGAAAATATTCGGTCCTGAGGATTCCGGATAATAGGTCCTGTACTGTATCATGAAGTTTGATATCTTTGATATTTACAATTTTATATTTACTTTTTAAATATTCTGTATGATTTTTTTTTTCTTTCAGGTAGGAAAAGGGATCCCACATGCCTCCATTTTATAGAAATTGGAACAGTTTCAGGTTAAAGGCTGAAAGCAAAATGTTAAAAATGGGGAAAAGAAATGATACACATGTGTTACCTTACACAAAAGTACTGTGTAATCTTGCATACATATGTGTAACTGTGTTACGGTTGGTTTCAACCAATTTTTTTTTTTTTTAATCTACATTAATTATTTAAATCACTTTCTCAACATTTATTTAAAAGCACTCTTTTTTTTCTGTTTCTAATAAAAATTTAAATAAATAAAAGTAATTGTAATAATAATAATAAAATCAGTTTTTATTTTTTCTTCTTTCTTTTTCTTTTTGCAAAGTAAATTCAACGTTTATAGTCTAGCTTTGCTTCCTGTTTTCAAATACGAAAGATATATAGCAGGGAGGGAGGTTTCTCAGTAAAAGACCACACATATTGTATTGGGCAGTCGTGTACGTTTTCTCCCATACCCTTGAATCATGTGTTTGTAGTCACCTAGTCTGGTTTTGGTTAAAAGAAAGACCGTCCGCCCTGTATAAGAATTACGTTATCTTACGAGTGTACTATATACGCAATTAGGCTTTGTAAGTTTACGACAGGCTTCAATTGGCTCTGCTATCAGGCGGATAGCTGGCGCCCATGTAAACAGAAGCTCACAGGACCCCCCTTCAGCACACGCCATGGGGGAGAAGCATGGCTTCCTTCCCCCATGAAGCGGCCGGCAGAGTGGAGCGGCAAGCTGTAGTCTTCAGGAAGAGTCGATTTTTCCTTTTGTTTCCATTCCCGTACCCCTGGCAGAGTGGATCGGTCCCGTTTCTCAAGCAGCGCGGGAGAATGAATGTTTACGACACTTGTTGCTTGGCCAAGAGACCTGTCGTTTGACTCGTAAAAATTCGACTTGTTACGAGGCTCGAAGACTGGCCTGTGGGCTGGATCGCGAAGTTGTTGAAGGCGGACAGGTTTCTGGAAGATTTTTTTTTTGAGAGTGGGGCATTGATGGCCCTACATTAACTATCCTAAATCATGATGTTATGATGAAAAGAGGCTATAAGGGCATTTTCGAGTTAAGGATCTGTATCTAATAGAGGGCGAATGAAAAGAAAATATGTTTGACCCATCATGTAGTAGCGGCGTTCCTAGAAAAAGTATTATCTTGTATTGACTTCTTAAGCGGCGGTTGTTATTGATGCCTTGACGAAAAATGAATTAATGATTAGACGAGCATCATTTCTGGAGATGGGGCATTATTAATCCTAGACTAAGAAGGCTGGCGTGACTAGCTGAGTAGACTTGCCCGCTTTACAAGGTATCGGTGATGTGACGACGTTTTGAATCGGGAATAAATCAAAATCTCCAAGTGATGTATGGAGTAACGGTGTTGACTCGTAGAGGCAGCTGAAAAGAATAGGTTGATAAAAAAAAGGGACTATGGCAGACTAGCATGTATGCAAAGAAGTGTGCCCACATTGACGGTAGTAAATATTAAAGTATATTGTAAGTAACCCATATTTCTTCTTTATTACATGTTGTCTACTGTTGTAATATTTATAAATACCTGGAGAAACAAAAAAATATAATTATTGGTATTTTAAGATGATTAACATGTAACCTTTTTTTTTATGATTGAACGACATTTGAATTGTTAGTTTGTTAATAGTTTAAGATTTATGATATTTAATTGAAAATTAATCAATAACTAAATTTTGAAAAGTTGATCCATCTTTAAATCATGGTATTGTGGTAATTTTGTAAGGTATTGACTACTCGCATCACGTGAGTAGGCAATGTGTGAATGAGATCGTTTTTGTCCATTAACCGACTATGTGCGTACAAGTTATAAAGGCTCTCTATCTTTCTTTAACTTTCGAAGGACAGCTGAATCCCTGAAATTGTGAGTCGCCGTGTAATTTCGTATATGCAAATTTTCTGGAGCTGGTCGGTCGACACTGAAGTATATAAGCAGCGAATTTTGACTTGAGTGCAGAGCTCAGAGGAGCTGGTGAGCGCTCAGCAGAGAAGTGGCCTGGGAAGTTGAATATTGCGACTGAGATTTAGGTTTAGCCTTGAGACCTCGCATCGAGTCTCGTGATTAAAAATCAGCCTTAGTATTCTTATACTGGAATTTTATACATTGATAAAGCTGACTTGAACCTGCATCAGTGCTTATGTAATTTGAAGGATAAGAGTATTGAATCGTGATTATATATTTAAAAAGGTTAAGGTTTAATTATATTGTTTCGTTTTTGTTTAAGCTACAAGTGTTAGCAAGAACTCTTTAGTTAATTTAATTTTTTAGGAAAATTTCGTGGAGCTCGCTCAAACTCCCTACTGATTGTGTTAATAAACCAGTTTTTGGTTTTAAAACAGTTGTACTTCTTTCCTCGTGCTCTACCACACAGCGGACATTTTAAGATGGCCGCTACAAATGGCGCCCAACTTCACGGGTTGTACGATGGCCCACATCCACGAGAGATTGTCCCCAGAGTTTACTTTGCCGGACATTCTGATGTCACAGAATTTTTAAATAAATTGAACGATTATATTGCCTTTAACGATATTCCGGATAAAAACAAATATGTAGTATTGAAATGCTCTCTAAAGGATGAAGCCTTGCTTTGGCTTGAGAACATTGGACGTTTCTTGGTGACCGATGAAGCGAAAAGATTTGAGCAAACATGCTCGGAGTTAACTAAAGCCTTTCCTAATCAGCGTAATGCAGCGGAATTAAGACGTGAATTCTATTGTAAACGCCAGACTATTTACGAAAAAGCGTCCGGATTTTTTCTGAGAAAGCTCGAATTAAAAAACAAGTTGGCACTTGACGTTACTCATCAGGAGCTGATGGATATTCTGCTTCCTCTTTTCGCAGTGTCAATCCAGGACTTTATCGAGCTGCGTGCCCCAGCGAATACAGCTGAACTCTATCAATTATTAATAAAGTATGAAGCGCGACATGAGGCGGATCGCCATAGACCGAGAACCACACGAGAATTCAACGAGGGGGATAGGTTTATTAATAGGTCCAGGAATTATGATACTGAATATAATGGTCGTAATGTTCGTGGTCCAGTTAATTATGGGGATAGGCAAAATTTTCAAAGAGTTAGTGGTGGTTTACAGAATTATGATCAAACTTATAATAATGGTTTCAGAAGAAATGAGGGGGTGAGCAGTCGCAATAGCAATGGTTTGGATAGAAGGAACGAGGTTAACCCTCGGCAGAATAGTTCGTCCAGGGTTAGACAGTTGGTGGTTGGCGAAAAAGTCGTTCAGCGTAAAGAGGAAAGATCTGGTAAGGCTAGAAATTGTCAGCAGGGGTTAAACTGGTAGGTGGCTGTTGTGCTGAAGGTCAGCAGTCACAGGTTAACTCTTCAAAGCCTTCTGTGATCGATTTAAACACGGTAATAGTTAACCCAGTGGAATTACCTGAGTTGTTAATAGTTTTGAGTGGAATAGTGGTGAAAAGTATTCTGGATACAGGCGCGGATAAAAGTTTTATATCGTTTGAGGTGTATAAGAAATATTTTTCGTATAAAAGGTTGCGACATGTTAATTTAGTGGTTCAATCGGCTCAAGGGATACAATGCAGTATAAAAGGTCTGGTGGATTTGGATGTAGAAATACGGTCGGTTAAAGCGAGGTGGCAATTTCTAGTATTCGATGGATTAAAAGCACATTGTATTGTTGGAGTTGATTTCATGAAAGATAGAGGGATGAGCCTGGATTTCTTTTCACGTACACTGGAGGTTAATAATGATGAGAATACTTGTACAAACGAGTCCTCATCACTCTCAATTGATTTAAGTGAATCTGGTTTAACAAAGGGGGAGATAAGCAAATTTAATAAGTTTTTACATGACTTCAGGGAAGTGTTTTCAGACAAACCGGGGTTGACGCACGTTTCCTGGCATGAAATTAATACCTGTTCACATGCACCAGTAGCAAGCAAACCATACCGTTACGATAAAGTCAAACAGAAAATCATTAATTATCACATTCACAAAATGCTCCGCGACGACATCATTATGCCCATTGAATCTCCATACGCGTCACCAGTAGTATTATGTCGGAAAAACAATGGAAAAAGCATTGAGGATCCTGAGGCTTGGAGATTCGCTATAGATTATCGAAAACTCAATTCAATAACCCAATATCCACAGTATCCAATTCCTGTAATAGATGACATACTAGGCAATATTCAAAGTACTAAATTCATGTCCACACTCGATTTAACCTCCGGTTATTTTCAAATCGGCATGAAACCGGAAGACATACTTAAAACAGCATTTATAACGCATAATGGGTGTTTCGCATTTAAACGCATGAGTTTTGGATTATCGGGGGCTCCAGCCACGTTCCAGAAGGCAATGGATACCATTCTGAAACCCCTTCTTGGTTTCGGAGTTCTGGTATACCTCGACGATATTATAGTTATGTCTGAAACATTTGAGGAACATATAAATTTATTACGTAAAGTTTTCACATTGCTCAGAAACGCGGGTCTCACTGTCAAATTAGAAAAATGTAAATTTATTCGTAAAGAGTTAAAATATCTTGGTGTTCGAATCACACAAGAGGGCATACAAACAGACAAACAAAAAACAGATGCAATTGCGGCAATGGCACCTCCAAAGAATGCGAAACAAGTAGCAACATTTTTGGGTATGGTGGCTTGGTTTCAAAAATTTATACCACATTTTTCAGAAATCTGCGAACCACTATATGCTTTAAAACGAAAGAGGGTTAAATTTGTTTGGTCGAAAGCGGCTCAAAATGCTTTCGAACATTTAAAGAATTCTTTAATTTCTTCACCGGTTTTAGCTCATCCCGATTACTCTTCACAATTTGAATTATACTGTGACGCTAGCGCAGTCGGAATTGGTGCGATGTTAGCTCAGAAAGATCGCCCCATAGCTTTTGCGTCTAGAATTTTAAATGCAGCGGAACGGAACTATTCAATTACGGAACGCGAATGTCTTGCTGTAATTTGGGCTTTGAACAAATTTAGATGTTTCTTCTGTGATATCCCGGTCAAAGTGGTTACGGATCACTCTGCTTTAACAAAGTTAACGCACGGAAAAGGTTTATCGTCTCGAATGGTTCGATGGTGTTTGAAATTGGCGGAGTTTAATATTGTAATTGAGCATAGGGCCGGAAAGGAAAACGCAGTAGCAGATGCTTTATCGAGGAATCCCCAGGAGGGTGTTGAAATAGCTGAAGAGGTTAAGGTTTGTGTTTTGTCGTCGTTGGTTTTGAAGTCAAGAGAGCAACTTATAGAGGAACAGAAAAAGGATGAGGAATTTGGTCAGTTATATAATTATTTACAGGATGCTGACATGGTACAAAGCGCGGACGCGCATATGTTCCAAAATTGGTCCCGGAATTTCAAAATTATCGATGGTCTTCTGTTTTATTCAAAAACTGTAAATTCGCGTGGTGAATTAAAAGTGTATATTCCAGCTTCTCTTCGTAAGGCCATCTTGCACGAATTCCATGACAACCCTTTAGCAGGTCACCTAGGTGTCAGGAAAACATACGCTAGATTATGTGACTCCTGCTACTTCCCTAAAATGCGGGAAGCAGTGCGCGCTTATGTCTCCAGCTGCGACACATGCCAAAAATATAACTATAAAAACATAAGACCAGCTGGCAAACTAATTTCAATTAAAAAGTCCTTTCCCCTAGAATGTATCGGAGTTGATTTAATTGGTCCTTATCCTTTAACTGGAAATAGATATAGATTTGTATTAGTAATTGTAGATTATTTTAGTAAATGGGTTGAGTTTGTCCCCCTCAGAAAAGCTTCAGGAAAAATTGTAGCTAACACTTTATTTAACTGTTTTATTTCGAAATATGGTGCACCATCCCAGGTAATTAGTGATCACGGTCCCTGTTTTATATCCGAAATTTTTAAAGAATTGTGCACACAGCTGGAGATATCTCATTCTTTTACAGTTCCATACCGGCCACAGTCCAATATGGCTGAGAGGGTCAATAGAACCCTCATTCAAATGATTTCTTCCTTTATTGGCACTCATCATTCAAACTGGGACCAATTCTTGCAGCATTTTGCCTATGCTTTGCGTACGGCAGTTCACGAATCCACTGGGAAAACCCCTGCAGAGTTGTTTTTGGGTCGGAAAATCATTACTCCTTTTCAACAATTGATTAAAATTTCGGGAAATGAAAATGAATATATGATTCAGGACATCGATAAGTTGGTTAAGGAAGCACAAATAAAAATGGGAAAGGCTCAGAAAAAACAAGCGTTGTATTATAATATGCGTCGGAGAGAGTTGGAAATTAAAGTTGGTGATTTTGTGTTGTTAGAAAAACATTGGTTGAGTTCTAGTCGGCAGAAACGAGTCGCTAAGTTTGGACCTAAGTTTGAGGGACCGTATAAAGTGTTGGAAGTTAAAGGTAACAATTTAATTATTGATGTTGACGGTTGTCATACCACGGTAAACTTGGATCAGGTCAGAGTTTATAAGTTTAGGGACACTAGCTCAAATGGTTCTCAAACGTCAGACGGTGAATCCTCTATGCCTCAGTCAAAGACCTCTCATTCTCCTTACGTCAGTCAATCTTCTTATGCAAATAATTCTTCTAATAATGATAGTGATAACATACGAACGGAGATGAAACGTAAATTTCCTCAAGTTAACCGAGACAGGGTTAACCAGCCAGCTGAACAGACATTACCTAAAGTGGTTCGAAAATATGGCAAAAGACAGCACCCGCATTCGATCTCGACAAGTAGTTCTAAGCCTCCAGACAAGAAGTTCATGCAGAACCCTTCTACGTCACATCGACCACAACACAAGAGACTGTTATCAAAGTCATCGACAGACATTCCTGCCAAGAGAGGCCGGAACGGCAATCCACCAACAGATCTCAACGAATCTTCCGATAGTCAACCATCTCAGAAGTCATCACATCGACAGTGCCAAAGTGACGCACGAAAACGTGGCATGGACTATCTCCCCTCTACAACCAAACGGCGCAGGAGAATCGGCAGAAAGCGGACCTTGCCCTCCACATCGATGTCGGGAGCCTCACGGAAACGAACGCCTTTCGATACTACATTCTTCAACCCTGGAGACAATCTTGCCCAGCGGCACCATCGCCGAGACCCGCCTAGAAATCGTCGAGTCGACACTTCAATAAGCCCGCCTAGCAATCATCAAATGGACAAATCAGTAAGCCCGCCTAGAAGTCGTCGAGTGGAATCTACGAGCAGTCGTCGAGTGGACACTACACGAGCTCCTCCCAAAGGACGTCGCCATGGTTACAACACCCGGCTGCAGGCACGACAAGCGACAGTGGCCTCTCCTTACCAGTCTGCATCAGAACGGAGTTTCGTCCAAGGATTTTGGGGACGCCGCCAGAGTTCTTCTATGAGCCTACAAGCTTCCAGTTCATCTTCACTATAAAATCAGGTGACGACGTTCCATTTTTATTAATTTCATTTAAAGTGCCTATATAAATGTCAACAAGTTCTATGGACTGGACAAAGCAGCTGAACTGTTATAGTTACCTTTCGACCATTGTTTGATTTTGTATCTCGGCTTCACAAGTTGTGCATTTAATTTCTGTTCAAATTTTTTTTTTTTTTTTGCCAAAATTTAAGTTATGATGTCAGAGAACATCTTTCGAGATTCACTGCTTTCATGTTCGAGAGATTGTTAAATTGCTTGTATAATTGTGCTATAAGTGTTCTGTGAATATTCTATGTATAAATTATGTATATATTATGTGTATGATTGTTCTATATGTTGAATTTTGAAATATGAATTTAGTATTATGGGTTTTTTACACGCGCCGCGGATAGGCGTGCACGTGTTTTGCGGTCAAGAGTTGCCCTTGACACGCGCGTTCTATTTCACTTTACTAACATTGTTACCAAATCTAACTTTCTCCCTTCGGTCGTGTTCGTGGTCGTTATCGGTTTAGTGTTGTATGTTGGGTTTTCGCAAGTTATGTCGTTTTAAAAGTGTTGTTGGTTATGCACTAGTTATGAAGTTTTAAGTGTTGTTCGTTATACCCTAGTTAGGAACTTACTTATTAGTTCTACTGTTGTTAATTATGAATATTGTTAGTGTATTTCATAGTTCTGACGTAACATTGTATGTAGATAATGAAATTTGTTCCAGGAAGTAAATCATCTTGAAGCAGATAGTCTATTTATAAGTTTTTTTTATATTTTAGTTCTCAAGAAGAAGAATTGTCTTGAAGAAATTTGTAATGTATATTTATGCCTTTATATTTTATAAAAGAAAATTGTTTCACTTTCACAGCTCTGTTAGCTGTTAGTTTGTGACCATTGTAATTGAGCGAGTCATCTACATTGAATTTCGGGGGATGTGAGTTTTTGGCAATTTGGGAATTTTTAGGAAAGCTACTTTATTCTTTGACAGATAGTTTTGTAGTGACGTTCTACTTTGCAATTTGTTTCGGCACTTCATGGAATTTTGCAGGTAAAGTTGCGTATTTATTTTGGCAAGCTGTGAATTTTGTGAGGAAAATTTTATGAGGAAAATTTTGTGAGATTCTTTTGCATGATACTGCACATTTACAGGAGGTTATGTTGAAAGTGTCGTCGATCTGACCAGTTTTTGCGTGATGGGTTAAAAGTACAAAATTTACATTTGGATTCAAAATTTAAATTTACCCGTCACATGTTGTGTTCATTTTTTTGGACTCTAAATTTTTAAAAGAAAAAGACGATGGTCTGCATTCAACCACCGCTTTTTCTTTCACAATTTCCGGGAGGGGTTGTAAGGTATTGACTACTCGCATCACGTGAGTAGGCAATGTGTGAATGAGATCGTTTTTGTCCATTAACCGACTATGTGCGTACAAGTTATAAAGGCTCTCTATCTTTCTTTAACTTTCGAAGGACAGCTGAATCCCTGAAATTGTGAGTCGCCGTGTAATTTCGTATATGCAAATTTTCTGGAGCTGGTCGGTCGACACTGAAGTATATAAGCAGCGAATTTTGACTTGAGTGCAGAGCTCAGAGGAGCTGGTGAGCGCTCAGCAGAGAAGTGGCCTGGGAAGTTGAATATTGCGACTGAGATTTAGGTTTAGCCTTGAGACCTCGCATCGAGTCTCGTGATTAAAAATCAGCCTTAGTATTCTTATACTGGAATTTTATACATTGATAAAGCTGACTTGAACCTGCATCAGTGCTTATGTAATTTGAAGGATAAGAGTATTGAATCGTGATTATATATTTAAAAAGGTTAAGGTTTAATTATATTGTTTCGTTTTTGTTTAAGCTACAAGTGTTAGCAAGAACTCTTTAGTTAATTTAATTTTTTAGGAAAATTTCGTGGAGCTCGCTCAAACTCCCTACTGATTGTGTTAATAAACCAGTTTTTGGTTTTAAAACAGTTGTACTTCTTTCCTCGTGCTCTACCACACAGCGGACATTTTAAGATGGCCGCTACAATTTTAGGGACTTTGCTGCTTAATGTAAAGTGTTATAATAGTTAACTTCAGTATTTTTTTTTTGATCAACTTTGTTATTGTGTTATTATTATATTTTGTTTGAGAACTACCTTACTTTGATAATTTTTAATTATTCAAATAAAGAAAGTTTTTGTTTATTCTCAAATATGGTATGTTTTTCTTTATATATAATTTTTAAATAATTAATATTTTTATAATTACAACAAACCTATAAGAAGGGATTAACCTCTCAGTAAGTGTGACTAAAAATATGAAAGCTATAATTTTGCTAAATTAATACTTTTAAATTTCTTAAATCTAAAATTCATAGCAATAGTTTAAATGAACATTAATTGAGGTTTACGTAAGGTTATTAGATGTAATTATTGTTCCTATCTCAGTATTGGATATACTGATAATTGTTGCTAAAGTAAAATTAAGTCTAATTTCATAATTGATTAATTTAATTTTTAATTATCCTTTCTTTGAAGTATTATTCAAAACAAACAACAAAATGGTTGTTTTTTAACAAAAAAAAAAAAAAAAGTTTTCAGTTATTTTATACCACTATACGATTCTTGGTTAACCGATCTGATCTTGTTCAGAATCTCCATTGTTGTTCTAAAATTTTAGTACATCATCATATCCCTATTCTATTAACGGATTTAACTCTTTCTCCTTTTGGTCCTCATATTGGAGGAATTTCAGGTTGTCTGCATTTTTCCAAAATATATGATGATTACACTTTTGTTAATTTAATGTGTATGGAGATTTGAGCTTGATCGGGTTGGAGTGGAGTTGGGTGTTCTTTATGCAATTCAGTATACTACTTGATTTAGAAATCTGTTGCCCCTTACTACATTTAATATTGTCTTAAAATGATGAATTCAAAAGTATCATGTTGTCTTAATTTATTCGGGTTTGGTTTTAAATTTGGGTATTTTGATTAGTTTAATATAATTTGCTCCCTTTTCCATGGCAACAGATTTCAGTAGAGCTAATCAGGGTATACTTATTTTTTTTTTTTAAATATTTCATTGTCAAGTGAAGATTGAGTAACAAATGAGCTTTTTAAGTTTAAGTAAGTTGTATTTTAGAAAGAACCCCAAAACGACACAATAAATTTTCATATTTTTAGTCACACTTACTGAGAGGTTAATCCCTTCTTATAGGTTTGTTGTAATTATAAAAATATTAATTATTTAAAAATTATATATAAAGAAAAACATACCATATTTGAGAATAAACAAAAACTTTCTTTATTTGAATAATTAAAAATTATCAAAGTAAGGTAGTTCTCAAACAAAATATAATAATAACACAATAACAAAGTTGATCAAAAAAAAATACTGAAGTTAACTATTATAACACTTTACATTAAGCAGCAAAGTCCCTAAAATTACCACAATACCATGATTTAAAGATGGATCAACTTTTCAAAATTTAGTTATTGATTAATTTTCAATTAAATATCATAAATCTTAAACTATTAACAAACTAACAATTCAAATGTCGTTCAATCATAAAAAAAAAAAGGTTACATGTTAATCATCTTAAAATACCAATAATTATATTTTTTTGTTTCTCCAGGTATTTATAAATATTACAACAGTAGACAACATGTAATAAAGAAGAAATATGGGTTACTTACAATATACTTTAATATTTACTACCGTCAATGTGGGCACACTTCTTTGCATACATGCTAGTCTGCCATAGTCCTTTTTTTTTTATCAACCTATTCTTTTCAGCTGCCTCTACGAGTCAACACCGTTACTCCATACATCACTTGGAGATTTTGATTTATTCCCGATTCAAAACGTCGTCACATCACCGATACCTTGTAAAGCGGGCAAGTCTACTCAGCTAGTCACGCCAGCCTTCTTAGTCTAGGATTAATAATGCCCCATCTCCAGAAATGATGCTCGTCTAATCATTAATTCATTTTTCGTCAAGGCATCAATAACAACCGCCGCTTAAGAAGTCAATACAAGATAATACTTTTTCTAGGAAGGCCGCTACTACATGATGGGTCAAACATATTTTCTTTTCATTCGCCCTCTATTAGATACAGATCCTTAACTCGAAAATGCCCTTATAGCCTCTTTTCATCATAACATCATGATTTAGGATAGTTAATGTAGGGCCATAAATGCCCCACTCTCAAAAAAAAATCTTCCAGAAACCTGTCCGCCTTCAACAACTTCGCGATCCAGCCCACAGGCCAGTCTTCGAGCCTCGTAACAAGTCGAATTTTTACGAGTCAAACGACAGGTCTCTTGGCCAAGCAACAAGTGTCGTAAACATTCATTCTCCCGCGCTGCTTGAGAAACGGGACCGATCCACTCTGCCAGGGGTACGGGAATGGAAACAAAAGGAAAAATCGACTCTTCCTGAAGACTACAGCTTGCCGCTCCACTCTGCCGGCCGCTTCATGGGGGAAGGAAGCCATGCTTCACCCCCATGGCGTGTGCTGAAGGGGGTCCTGTGAGCTTCTGTTTACATGGGCGCCAGCTATCCGCCTGATAGCAGAGCCAATTGAAGCCTGTCGTAAACTTACAAAGCCTAATTGCGTATATAGTACACTCATAAGATAACGTAATTCTTATACAGGGCGGACGGTCTTTCTTTTAACCAAAACCAGACTAGGTGACTACAAATACATGATTCAAGGGTATGGGAGAAAACGTACACGACTGCCCAATACAATATGTGTGGTCTTTTACTGAGAAACCTCCCTCCCTGCTATATATCTTTCGTATTTGAAAACAGGAAGCAAAGCTAGACTATAAACGTTGAATTTACTTTGCAAAAAGAAAAAGAAAGAAGAAAAAATAAAAACTGATTTTATTATTATTATTACAATTACTTTTATTTATTTAAATTTTTATTAGAAACAGAAAAAAAAGAGTGCTTTTAAATAAATGTTGAGAAAGTGATTTAAATAATTAATGTAGATTAAAAAAAAAAAAAATTGGTTGAAACCAACCGTAACAAGATTGCTCCCCCCGGCTAATTAAAAAAATTTTTTTTGAGAAAACAAATTATTTTTTTGAAAGGTAACTGGGTACCACATGGCATGCTGGGACCTCAACACTGAAAAAACTGACCCACAAACACAAATCATACATCGATCTGGGACGGGATCCAGAGAGTTCACCGCTGAAATACCACCCTGACAATATATTCCGGATATATACAACCAGAGCTCGGACATCCTTAGAAACCATTACCTAAAATATTACCTGAAACATGACCATAAAAGAGTACTACCAGAGGAGGGACCACAAGGCTGATTTTACCACTAAAATGACCAAGATATTTTCTGCACCTGTAAAAGAACACATGTTCCACCTGACTGTGAAACCTCACTTCCTTACTACTGTCATTCCTACGCATAACTGCATCCTACCTGAAATTTCTGGCAACAGAACTGTAAACAATACATAAATTGAATTTTGAGGAAAAAAAAATAGCCGAAAAAGAAGAGAAGTGCCCACTGATTAATTTTCATGACACTGCTTATATACATAACTTCAATAATTGGCATCACAGTATATTACAACACTATCTATTAATGTAAATAAGTACTAGTAATATCATAGTTACAACACTGTAAATGTCAATGAAATTTGTAAAACACATATTAATTCTATTATACAAAAATACACAAGAGCAACTGGCGACATAAAAATAAAAATATATACATACTGTAATAGAAGGTTATACATATAGAAAATTAGGAGCAAGACACGCAATTTGGTAATTATAGACAATGTTATAGAATCACGTATACATTTGTTCGTGAAGTTATGTTTGTATTTAAAGAAAGTTCTTAGAACCGTGTAACTGTGTAGATTTTACAAATGCACTTACAAGTAATGTGCATGGGAAAGAGTATCTCTGCCTCTGTGCTACTTATAGCAAAAGCAGTTTCGGGCTTTTGGGTACTACAGGGAAAACATTCCACAAAATAAAATAAAAAACAGGGGTGGTGACATATATCACCAGGAAGGAAAAACACACACTCCACCAAAAATAGGAAGTAAAATTAAGAAAATACTTAATTCTAGTAATTTAAGCCATACACAACCACATCCAGGTATGTACATGAGAACGTATCTACAAGAAAAAGAAAAAGGGCCCACACTCCTTAAAGTTTAAGCTCAAATAAAACCACAAACTGTATAGTAAATAATAAATCTATCTAGTTAAAATGTAGAAATTAAAGTAAACACATACTTAAAAAGTTATATACAAAACACTGATGCATTAAAAAAAACTGAACTAAACAGATCTACCTCGGCAAAAGGGCATACAAAACACAACATCCTAAAAAAAATTTTATAGTAACAAAAATTACATTCGTTTTTTTTTTTTTTTTTTTTTTTTTTTTTGCAAAAATACACCCAAAATCTACGAAAACGGGGTGCGGACGGGTATATACCACATAATCTACCATAAAACAGACAAAAACCTTAAGTATAGGCATAAAAAGGGTTAAAAATGCCTACATGAAAGTATCAACACACAACCAAAACAAACCTTTAATACGCTAGAAAAACTAAGTTCCGTTTTAAAAATGCCCAAGAAAATAATTAAATATACATACACATTAACTAAACTATAAATAAATACAAATAAACAAGGTAAAATTGAATAAAAATGCTTGAATAACGAAAAAAGGTAGTTAGTATTTATAACTCGGACGGTCTCTTCTATCCCGTAGCGAATAGTCGGTTCTAGAAATCGATATTGAACGACTACTTCTATTCGATTTAGCAGCTGGACGAATCGATGAACGAGACCTGCGCGAATCGCTGTGCTCAGCAGCTGAACTGCTTTCTGCCGTGGCTGAATTTTTACCTACGCGCATTTCGCTGCCTTCTGCCGTTGCTAAATTTTTATTTTCGCACATCTCGTTATTCTCTGCCGCTGCAATCTCCGGAGAAATGGGAGGTGGGGGAGAGGGATTTATGATTTCAGTCGCGTCGCTGTCTGTTTCCTCCACTTCCGGCGCTACCGGAGTTTCGTTATTGTTGACGTTCACTACTGCTGGTGTGCGGTTACTATCATATGGTGCCCAGGGAATGAATCGGTTACGCTTACACCTGCGTACAGGAGGAGAATCGCGCGGTTGGTGTGGTGAATCGATGGTCACGTTTTCAGTCGATCCCAGGTCAATTGTTTGTTTTGGTTCACTGGACCAGATGGGGAGTCTGTCTTTGAAAGAAGACAACCTGTCAACATGGACAACCTGACAATTTTTGGGATTAGCAACTAGCGCTATTTTAAAATTAACCTCGTTTAGCTTCTCAATTATAGTAAAAGGACCATTATTTTGCTTGCTTAATTTTTTTGTATTACCAGGGGCGACTGTGGGTGTAAATAACCACACAAGATCTCCTATTTTAAAATTTTTATCAACAGCTGTCTTTTCACGGTATTTTTCCTGCTGCTCAGAAACTTTAATTAAATTACTATGTACTTCAGTGTATACCTTTTGAAGAGCTGGGATTAAGAGTTCGCAAAAAGAGGGTGCATCATTATAATTAAAAGAAGGTGGTTGAGAAAAGAGATTATATGGTAGATTCATATTTCTGCCATACATAACTGCAGCTGGGCTAAGTTTAGTTGAAGAGTGGACAGCTGAACGCATAGCTAGTAGTGCAAATTTGAGTTTAGTGTCCCAGTCAGATTGGTTTTGGTTGACTATGTGACAAAGTGCATTTTTAAGAGTACGATTCTGTCTCTCCACTTGCGAGTTGGCAGCCGGGTGATAAGATGAGGTCTTAATATGATTAATACCAAACATTTTATATACGTGCTCTATCGCATCTGAAATTAGATTTTTCGCATTGTCCGTCGTAATAAAACAGGGTGCTCCGTAGCGTGAGATGAAGTCAGCTAAAGTGTCCGCAATGACATCTGAAGTGGTTGAACTAACCGCATATGCTTCTGGCCACTTAGTAAATGAATCTATATATGCGACAATATACTTATTTCCCGAAAAAGTTTGCGGTAAGGGTCCAATGAGATCCAAATGAACCTTGTTCATTGGAAACTGGGGGGTCGGCATACGTTGCAGAGGGGCGAGCTGGTTCGCTCTATAAGCTCTCTTCTGCTGGCAACTAATACATGACTCCACTAGATGCTTGACATTTGACGACATTCCTGGCCAATAGAAGTGCTCACGAATGCGATCAATGGTCTTTTGAAAGGCTTGATGACAAGCCGCTAGGAACTCATGTGTTAGTGCAAAAACTTGAGTAACCAATTCTTTTGGCACGACTAACTTTACAGATTTATTCAAAATAGCTGACTCCCTTGTATCCTCACAAACTAAAATGTCATCTCTAAAAAAAATTTCATGTATTTAGGAGCAATTTCTACACCTTGGTCTAGTTTTCTTGCAATCTCGCAGCATTTCTTGTCTGATTTTTGTAATTCACCAATTTTTTCAAGTAGATTGGAATGAGGCATAAAAGTAACTTCCTTTTCGACTTGTATACAAAAATTACAATTAACAGTATCATTGGAGTTATCATTGTTGACATACCTCGAAAGGAAATCTGCGACACTGTTACACTTACCTTTAACAAACTTGATTGTAAAATTAAAGTCTGAGAGAGTGCAGATCCATTTAGCCATGCGAGATGTAGGGTCGTGAATTTTTAACATAAATGTTAGATGCGCATGGTCTGTATAGATGAAAAAATGGGTATTAGCAATGTAACATTTGAAGTGGGCAGTAGCCCAAACTAAAGCTAGTAATTCCCTTTCAGTGGTGGAGTAGCGGGTCTCAGCATCTTTCAATTTTCTGCTGGCAAAGGCAACAGGATGGAGCATGTTATTTTCATCTAATTGTGATAACACTGCCCCTAATGCTTCGCCACTGGCATCACTATATAAGTGGAATTCTTTCTCAAAATCAGGGAGTGCAAGACATGGTTTTGAAATAAGAGCCATTTTAAGGTCTTGAAATTCTTTCTGTGCATCTTCATTCCACGAAAATTTTCCTGTCTCTTTCGTTAAGTTGATTAGATTTTTAGCTCTCTTAGTAAAATCTGGTATAAATCTCCTATAAAAGGATAAAGTTCCAATGAATGACCTAACAGCCTTTCGGGTAGTTGGAGGTTTAAAATTTTCTATTACGGCAATATTTTTATTGATAGGTGACACTTGGCCACTACAAATCTCAAAACCTAGATATTGTATTTTATTCGAAAGGAAAGTGCATTTACTGGGCTTAAGTTTAAGTTTATGCAGTCTTAACCTTTCAAAGACCATGCTAAGCTTCTCAAAATGAGAATTAACATCACTGGAGGCAATTACAATGTCGTCGATATAAACAAGAATTCCAAGATTGCCTAAATCACCGAAAATAGCATTCATAAGTCTTTGGAAACTGTTACCTGAATTTGAGAGCCCAAAACAGTTACGGGTCCACTCAAAAAGTCCTTTGTGGGTGATTATAGCAGTTTTATGCCTATCCTCTGGGCGAATAACCTGTTGAAAAAACCCACTAGTTAAATCTAGCGTTGAAAAAAATTTAGCCCCACTTAAAGCATCAACAGAGTCGGTAATGTTAGGTATTGGGTAAGCATCTTTAACAAGATTTTTATTTAATCTTCTGTAGTCAACAGCAAGTCGATAGGAACCGTCTGATTTCCGAACCAGAATAACCGGAGAAGCAAATTCAGACATGGAAGGGGAAATTATGTCCGCCTGTAACAAAGTATTAAGTTGGTCTTCCATTTCTTGACGTAGTTTGTAGGGGACTCTATAAGCTTTGCCTTTTACTGGTTTATTTGAAGTTAAGTTTATTTCATGCGGGATTGTATCACAGCCGGGTAAATCTAAGACCGATGCTGCAAATACATCTTTGTTTTTGTCTAGGAAATTTTGCATTTTAATTTTTAATGGGGGTTCTAAATGATCTAAATTAATTTCAGAGCTCCAAGTGAGATCAGCGTGATCAAAGTCACCAATTGGAGGGGCCAAATTTACATTACAAGTAAGGTTATTTTCAGTTACGGGTACATTTGATTTGTCTACACATTTTTGAATTTTGGCAACAAAGGTTCCTTTATTTAAATGAATACTATTGTCTGAAAAATTTGCAAAAGAAATAAACAGACCATGTTCTTTAGTGCAAATGGCTCTGGAGGTAAGGAGACCTTGATTTAAATTTTTCGCAAAAGGTTCTAACATAACAATATCATTTTCCTTAATAAAATTTTCCTTATAACTTTTAACCTGGGCTAACATTTTTGACTGCGGGGGAATTGAAATTTTGCTACATAACACAGCGAAACTTATATTTTTATTTTTATTGGTTTTATCACTACTGCTATCTTCATTGCTCTCCTCCTCGACTTCAGGTACCTTATCCTCTATACTTACCAAATCTTCACTTTCATCAATATTACAAATTTCAGTAGTATCATCAGCTAAATTACCCTGGGTTACCTGATTCGCTGCTGATAGATTATTGTCGACATTTTGAATACTTGAAAAATTTTCAGTATTATTACCTTCAGAGCTACCACCTGATATTGTTTGCATGCAAAAGTTCTGCGCAACACTTTCAACTTCCTTATCTGACTCAGTTTGAATGACTATCTCAACATCTTTTCCCATATTATTCAACTGCGGGTCCTGAACTACCATATCTTCACTACTATGATTCCCATTTTCAACACTGACTGAGTCATGAACATTAATACATGCAAAACTTTCAGAGGGGCTATTGGCATTACTACTTTTTGAATTCTCCCCTACTTTGTTGACACATTTTATATTTACAGAATTATTTTTAACAATATCATTATTCACACAATTATTATTAGAATTTACACTATATACAGAGTTAGAAATATTTACAGAATTAGTAGCAAGACAAGTATTACACCCTGAAGTATTACTTGGGGTTTCTACGCTTTGTTTACATTGGCCTGCAACTGGCACTTTAAGAGCGACAGCATTTGTATCACAATTTATACTTGCCCGGTACTCTTTCAAAAATGGCATTCCCAAAATCATATTAAATTCCTCTGCTAATTTACCTTCCACTACATAGAATTCAGCTTGACATTGAACATTATCAAAAACAAATTTTAAAAATATCTTCCTATTTAGGTGCACTTTCTCACCGGTGACAGTCATAATGGGGATATTGCAATTCTCCGTTTCAAAATTCTCTAAATAGTTACAATCAGTACCACTCAGGAGATTAATTGCCGAACCAGTGTCACATAATGCATTCAGGCAAACTTCATTTATGTAAATTCTTGCAGTTGGTAATGTATATGATTGGGGGTGAAAAACGCTATATACAGTTGGGGGGTCCAGGGGCCTGTGGGGGATCGAGTTAACCACATTTGATCCGGCCACTAATAGTTTAAAGCCTCACTTTCACTGTTAGCTACTGGGGTGTTATTTACCGCCTGCACTTCATTTCTGTTCGCAGCTGTGTTCCTATTGTTTTGGTAATAACCACCTCTTCTTCCCCTGTATCCGCCTCGCTGATTGTGGTTCCCTCTAGGATTTTCACCTCTGTTTCTAAAATTTTGCCCACGGCTCCTGAAATTTTGACCACCTCCCCTTCTAAAATTATAGTCGACAAAATTTAGTGGACAATCTCTGGCATAGTGGCCTTGTACGGAACACCTATAGCAGGTTACGGGTCTTATTTCCTGGTTTTTCTCCTGTACATCTCTAGCCCTAAGATCAACTAAACTGTCTATCTTTGCTGCTAAAACATCAATTTGTGATTTCAGCTGGTCTATCTCCTTCTTTTGTGATCTATCTTGCTGAAAAACAGCAGCACAGGGTAGGTTTTGGGTCAAATTTGGGTTGAGAATTTCCTCGCGGTGGTTGTAGAAAGGGTTAATGCTCCTATAAGCCTTTTCCTCAAGAAGCGCAATTTTGAGAACTTCTTCTGGGGATTGTGGATTTCTCGCAATTACCCCCTTTCGCACTTCTGGTGTAAGGTTGCTCAAAAGCATGGAGTGGAGTAGAGCCGTTCGGCTTTTATCGACTACTTCACCCTGGATACCTTCAATTACAAGGGCTCTTAATGACATATCATATGCCTTGTCATAAAACTCCTCAACCCTCATATTGGGTGGCTGTTTAAAATTTAGAAAGTGACTGAGTGCAACATCTGGTGTGGTCTGTGAAGTATAACTCTCTTTTAAGATTTTTAATAGCTCATCAGATGTTTTTGCTTTGTGAATTTTTATTCGCCTAGAAGCAGCTCCTGAAAGTCTAGCAAGTAAAACAAACTACTTTTCCTCCTCAGTCCAGTCGAATAATTTTGAAAAACTCTCAAATTTCTCAGAAAAATCTGAGAAGCAGACTGAGCTGGCCTCTCCATTGAATGGGGGAATATTAGACAAATTATCCACTAAAGCATTTTTCCGCTGAATAGTGGCAATTGCTTCCGAGTGCTTATCAGCCATAGTTAGAGTTAGAAAATGAAAAACAAACCAAAAAAATGAAAAAAGGGGGGGGGGGGACAACTTAAAAATGAGAAAAAGAGAGGGGAAAGGAAAACTTTATAAATACATAAAACTTAAGTACAGGACTATGCTTTTAGTAACTAAGCTAAAGTTATGTACACAAAACATAATTTTGACTGGGGACTGTAACTACTAGCACAGAGAGAGAGCCTAGACCTCTTTTTACACTTGAACATATAAATAAAATTTTAATTGCAAAAACACCCAGTTGCTCTTTGATACATAAATACATACAAGTAAAAAAAAAAAATCAATAACCCAGAGACCGAATTGTTACGGCTCCATTTGTTGTGGGTTTTTGGGGTTCTTTCTAAAATACAACTTACTTAAACTTAAAAAGCTCATTTATTACTCAATCTTCACTTGACAATTAAATATTTAAAAAAAAAATAAGTATACCCTGATTAGCTCCACTGAAATCTGTTGCCATGGAAAAGGGAGCAAATTATATTAAACTAATCAAAATAACCAAATTTAAAACAAACCCGAATAAATTAAGACAACATGATACTTTTGAATTCATCATTTTAAGACAATATTAAATGTAGTAAGGGGCAACAGATTTCTAAATCAAGTAGTATACTGAATTGCATAAAGAACACCCAACTCCACTCCAACCCGATCAAGCTCAAATCTCCATACACATTAAATTAACAAAAGTGTAATCATCATATATTTTGGAAAAATGCAGACAACCTGAAATTCCTCCAATATGAGGACCAAAAGGAGAAAGAGTTAAATCCGTTAATAGAATAGGGATATGATGATGTACTAAAATTTTAGAACAACAATGGAGATTCTGAACAAGATCAGATCGGTTAACCAAGAATCGTATAGTGGTATAAAATAACTGAAAACTTTTTTTTTTTTTTTGTTAAAAAACAACCATTTTGTTGTTTGTTTTGAATAATACTTCAAAGAAAGGATAATTAAAAATTAAATTAATCAATTATGAAATTATACTTAATTTTACTTTAGCAACAATTATCAGTATATCCAATACTGAGATAGGAACAATAATTACATCTAATAACCTTACGTAAACCTCAATTAATGTTCATTTAAACTATTGCTATGAATTTTAGATTTAAGAAATTTAAAAGTATTAATTTAGCAAAATTATAGCTTTCATATTTTTAGTCACACTTACTGAGAGGTTAATCCCTTCTTATAGGTTTGTTGTAATTATAAAAATATTAATTATTTAAAAATTATATATAAAGAAAAACATACCATATTTGAGAATAAACAAAAACTTTCTTTATTTGAATAATTAAAAATTATCAAAGTAAGGTAGTTCTCAAACAAAATATAATAATAACACAATAACAAAGTTGATCAAAAAAAAAATACTGAAGTTAACTATTATAACACTTTACATTAAGCAGCAAAGTCCCTAAAATTACCACAATACCATGATTTAAAGATGGATCAACTTTTCAAAATTTAGTTATTGATTAATTTTCAATTAAATATCATAAATCTTAAACTATTAACAAACTAACAATTCAAATGTCGTTCAATCATAAAAAAAAAAGGTTACATGTTAATCATCTTAAAATACCAATAATTATATTTTTTTGTTTCTCCAGGTATTTATAAATATTACAACAGTAGACAACATGTAATAAAGAAGAAATATGGGTTACTTACAATATACTTTAATATTTACTACCGTCAATGTGGGCACACTTCTTTGCATACGTGCTAGTCTGCCATAGTCCTTTTTTTTTTATCAACCTATTCTTTTCAGCTGCCTCTACGAGTCAACACCGTTACTCCATACATCACTTGGAGATTTTGATTTATTCCCGATTCAAAACGTCGTCACATCACCGATACCTTGTAAAGCGGGCAAGTCTACTCAGCTAGTCACGCCAGCCTTCTTAGTCTAGGATTAATAATGCCCCATCTCCAGAAATGATGCTCGTCTAATCATTAATTCATTTTTCGTCAAGGCATCAATAACAACCGCCGCTTAAGAAGTCAATACAAGATAATACTTTTTCTAGGAACGCCGCTACTACATGATGGGTCAAACATATTTTCTTTTCATTCGCCCTCTATTAGATACAGATCCTTAACTCGAAAATGCCCTTATAGCCTCTTTTCATCATAACATCATGATTTAGGATAGTTAATGTAGGGCCATCAATGCCCCACTCTCAAAAAAAAAATCTTCCAGAAACCTGTCCGCCTTCAACAACTTCGCGATCCAGCCCACAGGCCAGTCTTCGAGCCTCGTAACAAGTCGAATTTTTACGAGTCAAACGACAGGTCTCTTGGCCAAGCAACAAGTGTCGTAAACATTCATTCTCCCGCGCTGCTTGAGAAACGGGACCGATCCACTCTGCCAGGGGTACGGGAATGGAAACAAAAGGAAAAATCGACTCTTCCTGAAGACTACAGCTTGCCGCTCCACTCTGCCGGTCGCTTCATGGGGGAAGGAAGCCATGCTTCACCCCCATGGCGTGTGCTGAAGGGGGGTCCTGTGAGCTTCTGTTTACATGGGCGCCAGCTATCCGCCTGATAGCAGAGCCAATTGAAGCCTGTCGTAAACTTACAAAGCCTAATTGCGTATATAGTACACTCGTAAGATAACGTAATTCTTATACAGGGTGGACGGTCTTTCTTTTAACCAAAACCAGACTAGGTGACTACAAACACATGATTCAAGGGTATGGGAGAAAACGTACACGACTGCCCAATACAATATGTGTGGTCTTTTACTGAGAAACCTCCCTCCCTGCTATATATCTTTCGTATTTGAAAACAGGAAGCAAAGCTAGACTATAAACGTTGAATTTACTTTGCAAAAAGAAAAAGAAAGAAGAAAAAATAAAAACTGATTTTATTATTATTATTACAATTACTTTTATTTATTTAAATTTTTATTAGAAACAGAAAAAAAAGAGTGCTTTTAAATAAATGTTGAGAAAGTGATTTAAATAATTAATGTAGATTAAAAAAAAAAAAAAATTGGTTGAAACCAACCGTAACAACTGCACAAACAAATATTGTGAAAACGTACACCTAATAATGGGTAACATTCCAGGAAAGTGTGGTGAAAGCTTACTCCCACTGATGTGTAACCTTACACACAATTACTGTGAAAACTTGCAAGCATAATTGTGATGTAATCTTACACACAATTACTGTGAAAGTTTACAGGCAATTGTGGTGTAACCATACACACAATTACTGTGAAAGCTTATAGGCAATTCTGGTGTAACCTTACACAGAAATTTGTGATATTTTTCACAATATTATGGTGTAACCTTACACAAGAGCTATGTAATGTTACACCAGTTAAATACCACCATAAGATTGGAGACAGCAATGCTGTCTCCAGTTTTATGGAGTAACGTTACACCAAATGTTTTACAGTGTATGGAACCCCGGTCAACCGAAAATCCTTTGGTCCCATGCTTTTCGGATAACCGGGGTTTTACTGTATTATTGGAGTTTACAATGGCATGTTTGGTTTTGAAAATAAAGTCTGTAGCATTTATGGTTCTTTAACAGAGGCACTCAAAAAAACTTCGTTACATTACGGTCTATGGGGAAAAATCGTTTTCAGCGTATTTTAATGATGTTTCACTATTTTATACATATTCAAATTGATACAAATCATTAAGGTGCACTACAAGGCCCTTACTGCAGAATGGGGTATGCATAGAATGTATCGTTCATTTACAGGGACACTCAAAAGAATTTGGTTACAGTACTGTCTATGAGCAAAAATCGCTGGTAACACGTTTTCAGTTGTGGTTACGCGTTTTTAAATGTAACTAATTTTTTGCATATTAATTGGTGCATATAAATTCTATATATCATATATACAATGATACTCAAAATATCTCATGTACATTTCCGATTATTGACGGAAATTGCTGAAGGGGAATTTTCAATTGTGCAATGTTTTCCTAATTGAAGTACATTTTAGCTATACTCTGTAGTATACATACAGATCTATATATTATATACAGGTCTGCACAAAAGAATTCGAATATTTTGTGTGACTATTGGTATAATTGCTGAAATTGTATTTTCAAATGTGTTATGCGTTTTTTAAATTCTTTACTTAAAAAACTGTGAAGTTTTGTTACAGTATTCTGACTGTGTTGGAAAGTGTTCCATAATCCATGCTTGATGCAGGATTTTTAGTTCTTTTTATTTGATTAAAAATGTGTTTTTCCGTTTTTAGTGTCAGAAAAGGCTGAACATTCAGAAAATTCAAAGTATCATAACCCAGTAAGTTTTGGTCATATAAAAATGGAACTTTTCCTGTTATGCTTGTTAGAACATGGAAAACGTTTTTCGAATAATAACTTGTACGATCTCGGGACTGTATAAAAATTTAAAGCTTGCAATTTAAAAAAGAAAAAAAGAAGAAAACTATTTTAGATGTAAATAGCTTTTAATATGATAGAGGACAACATTTGAAACATGTTTTAACTATTAGTCAACGATAAGAAGATATAACCTGGTATAGTATAAACATCAGAACTCTTAAACTATTTTAGGCGTTTTATAGGCGACCTCATGTGACACTACCGATGTATACGCACAAATATTTTACACCGGGAGCCAATTAGACTTGATATGGCGTTGCATAGTAACCATTTCATAACTAGCAATTTAGATTCAAAATCGTCTTTACATAACTTTGAATGTTTTGTTTTTGTTTGTTTTCTTCAGTCAAAATTTATTATTATATATTTTTTAAATAATGAATCACTTTTATTTTCTTTTACGAGAACTGTTCATTATTACTTCCCATATGTCCATTTTCCAACCTGTTAATATGAAAGAGGACAATATTTAAAACATGTTTTAACTATTAGTTAACGATGCACAAATATTTTACACCGGGAGCCAATTAGACTTGTTATGGCGTTGCAGTGTAACCATTTCATAACTAGCAATTTAGATACAAAAATCGTCTTTACATAACTTTTAATGTTTTGTTTTTGTTTGTTTTTATTCAGTCAAAATTTATTATTATTATTTTTTAAATAATGAACCACATTTATTTTCTTTTACGAGAACTGTTCATTATTACTTCCCATATGTCCATCTTCCAACCTGTTAATATGATAGAGGACGATATTTAAAACATTTTTTAACTATTAGTCAACGATGCACAAATATTTTACGCCGGGAGCCAATTAGACTTGTTATGGCGTTGCAGTGTAACCATTTCATAACTAGCAATTTAGATACAAAAATCGTCTTTACATAACTTTTAATGTTTTGTTTTTGTTTGTTTTTATTCAGTCAAAATTTATTATTATTATTTTTTAAATAATGAACCACATTTATTTTCTTTTACGAGAACTGTTCATTATTACTTCCCATATGTCCATCTTCCAACCTGTTAATATGATAGAGGACAATATTTAAAACATTTTTTAACTATTAGTCAACGATGCACAAATATTTTACACCGGGAGCCAATTAGACTTGTTATGGCGTTGCAGTGTAACCATTTCATAACTAGCAATTTAGATACAAAAATCGTCTTAACATAACTTTTAATGTTTTGTTTTTGTTTGTTTTTATTCAGTCAAAATTTATTATTATTATTTTTAAATAATGAACCACATTTATTTTCTTTTACGAGAACTGTTCATTATTACTTCCCATACGTCCATTTTCCAACCTGTTAATTGTCTGAGTGCAACGAAGACTCATACACAGCGCAGTATTACTTTGCTCCATATATAGCTACAATGGATATTAAAACCTTTCGTCAAGCATAACTCAAAAAATATTTAACGGATTTCGTTCAAATTTTTACAGCAGGTACCTATAAAGGTGACAACGTCGTCTATTTATTACCAAGAATAAGTGTCAAACCGTTTGGAAGTTATATTAAAAAAATAGATAAAAAAGCACAATTAAAGTACATACGTCACTAAATTTTGTGCGTACGTCATTTTCACCGGCGGGAGATTTTCGTAGACAATCGGAATTGAAAAGTTCATGGAATACATGGAGCAAAAAAATATGCAAGCACTAATATTCAGCACAATAAAATATATTTCAATTTAATAAAAAAGGAAAGTTAATCTGGAATTTTTTCTGTTTGAAAAGTATTAGAGATTAGTAAGAGTAGTATTAGTATTAGAGATTTGGCGTAAATCACACCATTAGCAGCTTTTTTATTTCGCGTGTGTATGTTAGGAACAATTCTTTGATGTTTAAATAAAAGGTTTCGATTTGTGGCATTATTTCTTATTTTCTTTTCCTTTTTAGTATTTTAAATGGAATTAGTGAAAGGCGTGTATTTTAAATTAAATGAGTGAAAGACGTGTATTTTTAATGCATGTATTTCAAATGAAATCAGTGAAAGATTTATATTTAAATGAAATGAATGCAATATGAAGATGTTATGAGAAAAATATTTGGCGATTTATCAACTGCGTCAAGTTAACATAAAAGTACCAATACATATGTGGGTACTTCTCTATTATCCTGTCGACCACTTTTCATAACAAAAAACTATCGCCAAATAAACGGGAGAACGTTGTCATTGAAATATCAAAATACATAAATAAATAAAATATAAGAATTTAAGGACACAATTGTTATTTTAATGAATGAAATAACTAATAAATCAGTAAAACATAATGAAAAATACAGGCAAATGTCGCGTTAAAAACCACTTGATGACGTAACAAACACGTATAATGCTTCTGATATCAAGTAAATGGGGCTGCATTTTTGGCGTTTAATCTAACAGTTTGGCGATAGTTTTTTGTTATGAAAAGTAGTCGACGGGATAATAGAGCAGTACCTCTATGTGAAATGAAACAAGGCACAGATGTCATATACGCACCACGTTGGCGCGATTATTCCCTCCACCAGCTTGGGGAAAACTTTGTTTTTGAATATTAGTTACAAATAGTGTGACAAATAGTACACGTGATTTTTTATTTCAATATAAAAATAAAAGGTACTTTTCGGTTAGCCGGGCGCCAGTGAAATTTATATATCTATGTATACATATATATACATATATATATACATACACACATTTATATATGCATGTATATATATATACATATTTATACACATACATATATGTGTGTATGTATACATATGTATATATATATAGATATATACATTTCACTGGCGCCCGGCTAACCGAAAAGTACCAAATAAAATAACGTAATAAATGAAACAGCTTCTATTATTTTAAAAAAGGAAATAAAAAAAAATAAATAATAGTTTGATATAAATAAAGGCGCGGATGTCATATACGCACCACATTGGCGCGATTGCAACAAACTGGCAATTTTATGCCTCACATGATAACCCGGTTATTTTTTTTCAATTGTTGTTTATTAACTTTTATTTTTTATTTTAATTCTATAAATTGTTTTTATTATATATATCAATATTTATTTATATCAAACTATCATTTATTTATTTTTATTTCCGATTTTTGAATAATAGGAGCTATTTCATTTATTACGTTATTTTATTTTTATATTGAAATAAAAAATTACATGCTATTATTGTATGGTATTTGTAACTAATATTCAAAAACAAAGTTTTCGCCAAATTGGCGGGGGAAAAATCGCGCCAATCTGGTGCGTATATGACATCTGTGCCTAAATTAATATTGATATACATATAAAAATAATCTATAGAATTAAAATAAAAAATAAAAGTAAACAAACACATCAAACAGTTTTCGCCAAAGGGGCGGGGGAAAAATCGCGCCAACGTGGTGAGTATATGGCATCTGTGCCGGGATTTTTACCCTTTTATCTGTGCTTTCGGAAATATAAAAAAATTAAAAAATTCTTATCTCAGGTGTATAATGTTTTGCATTTTTATACGGACCACTTCTCCATTTTAAGATTTTAAATGCTATTTACAGACCTGCCAACCTTTGAAAATGAGAAATAGTAGCACACCAAATTCAAATTTATCTGAAGGTTGGTTGGTTGGTGGCTGTTTTTTACGCTGTAAATTTTAAGCGAGCAAATACTAATCAATTAAACGCATGTGTATATCCATAAGTACACAGAGTAGGAGACTTTTTTGTTTTTGCTATTTTTTTTGTTGCGGGTGGAATTGATTAAACATAATTATTCCTATTCAATTAATGCTCCGTCCACTCCTAAGCCAAATTTCTGAACTTCACAGTGAATTTTCTGAAAGATTCCAAGGCAGTTGGGGGGAGGGGGTGATGGAACTACGGGTATATCTTCCAGAGAAAAATGTCTGAGTTTGAGTCCTTCATCAGGTCGAGTAAGCTGATACAACCGGGAGTGGGGGTGTCCACTCCCGTCACTTTTTTTGCGTCCCTTTGACGAAATTTGCATTTTTTCGCGATCTGTTGACGAAATTTGCAGTTTTTTTCGAGATCTGTTGATAAAATTTGCGTTTTTTTTTCGACATTTTTTGACGAAATTTGCCGTTTTTTGAAATGTTTTTGACGGAATTTGCCATTTTAACGCGATTCTCTCACGAAAGTCACGTTTTTCCCGCGATCTGTTGACAAAATTTGTCGTTTTTTCGCGATCTTTCGACGAAATTTGCCGTTTTTCGCAATGATTTGACGAAATTTGCCGGTTTCTCGCGATTTTTTGACGAAATTTGCCATTTTTCGCAATGCTTTTCACGAAATTTGTCGTTTTTTGCGATCTTTTTACGAAATTTGCCGTTTTTCGCAATGTTTTTGACGAAATTTGCCGTTTTTTTCGCGATTTTCTGACGAAATTTGCCGTTTTAACGTGATTCTCTGACGAAAGTCACGTTTTTCCCGCGATCTGTTGACAAAACTTGTCGTTTTTCCGCGATCTTTTGACGAAATTTGCCATTTTTTGCAATGTTTTTCACGAAATTTGTCATTTTTTCGCGATCTTTTGACGAAATTTGCCGTTTTCCGCAATGTTTTTGACGAAATTTGCCGTTTTTTCGCGATTTTCTGACGAAAGTCACGTTTTTCCCGCTATCTTTTGACAAAAATTTGTCGTTTTTTCGCGATCTTTTGACGAAATTTGCCGTTTTTTCGTGATCTTTTGACGAAATTTGTCATTTTTCGCACTGTTTTTGACGAAATTTGCCGTTTTTTCGTGATTTTCTGACGAAAGTCACGTTTTTCCCGTGATCTGTTGACAAAATTTGCTGCTTTTTCGCGATCTTTTAACGAAATTTGCCGCTTTTCGCAATGTTTTTGACGAAATTTGCCATTTTTTTCGCGATGCTCTGACGAAAGTCACGTTTTTCCCGCGATCCTTTGACAAAAATTGGCGACTTTTCTTCGAACGAAACACGAGATTGATTTTTTTCGGCGATCATTTGCCGAAATACCAATACATTTAATGTCCAAATTTTCGGATTTATGACCGATATTTTTTTTTTTCCGGAAGTCATTGCCTTAATTTTTCGGAAAATTGAACGATCTTTTGACGATATTCGCGTTTTTTTCAGTGATCCTGTATCGAAATGTGCATTTCTTAGCTCGATCCTGTGATGAAATTCGTGATTTTTCGAGTGATCCTGTGACAAAATTCGCGTTTTTTTTTAGTTTTTTTTTTCAGAAAATTGTAGTTTTAGACAGATTTTCGTAGCATCGTAGTTTGTGGCTCAAAATCGTAGCAACTACGATTTTTCCGTAGCAGTTGGCAGCTCTGTATTTATATCAGATATTTCTTTCTTGAGATTCCCACAAGTTTTTTCCGGTAATTTTTTTAGTTCGCTTATTAATTGTTTACAATTTGCCCCCCTGGCAATAACAATTATTTATCACAAAAAATGGGTACTTCTCTATTATCCCGTCGACCACTTTTCATAACAAAAAACTATCGCCAAACCGTAACGCTAAATAAACGGGAGAACGTTGCCATTGAAGTATCAAAATAAATAAAATATAAGAATTTAAGGACACAATTGTTACTTTAATGAATGAAATAACTAATGAATCAGTAAAACATAATGAAAAATGCACGCAAATGTCGAATTAAAAACCACTTGATGGCATAACAAATACGTATAATGCTTCTGGCATCAAGTAAATGGGACTGTATTTTTGGCGTTTAATCATAGTTTGGCGATAGTTTTTTGTTATGAAAAGTAGTCGACGGGATAATAGAGAAGTACCCAAAACTGGCTTAGTTTTATTAAATTTGTTTGTTATGTATTTTCATTTCTTATTAAAATATCGAAAATGGCAATAAAATTTTATTTTAGCACCGTACTTAATTTTTTAAAATGGCTCAAAAACATGGTTTAATAAACGTATATTTGTAAATATTTTAAAAAACATGTTTTTCCGCTCTCTAGAAAAATTTGTAAGATTCTACAACTGCCTTTGACACCAACCAGTACATGATACGGAACTTTTCCCTATTCAGATACACAGAAGAGGTTGGTCACAAACAAGAGTAATGCTAGAAACAATATTGTTTTAACTCTATAAGAGTTAGAAACAATAATGATATTAAATTCCCCGATTAGCTTAGGGCCCGATTACGGAACTTTCTCCTAGAAAAAAAAACTGTAGAAGTCTTTTACATTTGTTTCGAATGAAGCTCGATCAAGAAAGTATTAATTGATAATACAAACAACACTAATATTAACATGGGGGCAAAAGTTTGAATTTAAGTGTATATATTTGGAACCCTCCCCCCCCCCCAAACCACCCACCAAAAAAAGAAAAAGAAAGTTACAGAAATGAATTTAAATTGGCGTGAAGCCACCCTTTCTGACATAAGAAATTGGCTACAAACCCGATTACGAAACTTTCACTTAACTTAATAACATGTATCTAATAGCCCTGAGGACAATTCCCCTTCCCAGTTATACGGACCTTGGGGCTTTTTTAAAAAGCTTGACGCAGTTCGGGTTGAAGAAGTTGAGATTTACTGTCAAATGACATAAACTACTATGAAAATAAAACTGGTGAATTATTATGCTGGTTTATGTATGTATTTAAAAAAATTGCGTCTGATTACACTCTTTAGATAAATTACTCCTGTTTGCATTTAATAACAGATAAACGGCTTCCGTTTACTAAATTGTTTAAATATTGGGAAGAGTTGGCGAGAGATAGATAGACGTGTAAACAAACGGGTAGAGAGACGGATAGCGACAGAGATAAGCTAACGGGTAGCGAAACGAATAGACAGACGGGTAGCGAGGCAGGTGCAAAAAAGGGTTGACAGAGGGGTAGTGAGATGGGTAGAGAGACGGGTAGCGTGGTGGATAGAGAGACGAGTACAGAGACGACTTGACAGACGGGTAGAGAGAGGGGTATATAGACAGACGAGTAGATAGACGAGTAGTGTAACGGGAAGCGAGACAGGTAGAGACACGATTAAAGAGTCGGGTAGAAAGACAGACGGATACTGAGACGGGTATACAGAAGAGTAGAGAGACAGTAGACAGATGAGTTCGGAGAGAGACACAGTTAAGACATACGAGTAGTTAGACTGGTAGACACGTTTGTAGCAAAGCATGTTATCAATGTGGTTTGAAGTATACGAGTTTCTATAAATAGTTATACAAATAAACAAAGGAAATTTTTTTAATTCAAATATTAAATATTTGATTTAATATTTCAATATTTCAATATTTTATTTTTTAATATTTTATTTAGATATTTGTCACAAAGAAAATGTTGCAAAAATTAAATTAAATTTGCGCTAAACTACGCTTGCTAAAATACGCTATTGGCTGCAAATCTGATTATGTGACTTTAAAAATATCGTTTTAAAAGATCCGGCGGGTTTTTTTTTTAAGTTTTGAGCAATTCCCGCTTAAGAAAATGAGATTATTTGCCAAATGTTATAAAAAAATGCATATGAAAACATAACAATATATGAATTTATATATGATATTTTGTAATTATATCATTTAATTTGCTATTTTTCATATGTTGTATCTTTATCTATCTCTTGTCTATCATATGCTGTATATTCACTTAGATTATTGTTGATATCTTCTTTATATCGTAATTGTTAACTTTATGTTCTCAGCAATATCACTCAGACTAATCCCTTTGAGGGAAGTCCTAGTATGATAGAGGACAACATCTGAAACATATTTTAACTATTAGTCAACGATAAGAAGGGTTAACCTGTATAGTATAAAAATAAGAGCTTTTAAACTATTTTATGCTTTTTATAGGCGACCTCATGTGACACTACTGATGTAAACGCACAAATATTTTACACCGGGAGCCAATTAGACTTGTTATGGCGTTGCAGTGTAACCATTTCATAACTAGCAATTTAGATCAAAATCGTCTTTACTTAACTTTTAATGTTTTGTTTTTGTTTGGTTTTTTTCAGTCAAAATTTATTATTATTATTTTTTAAATAATGAATCACTTTTATTTTCTTTTACGAGAACTGTTCATTATTACTTCCCATACGTCCATTTTCCAACCTGTTAATACGAATAGAGGACAACATTTGAAACATGTTTTAACTAATAGTCAACGATAAGAAGGGATAACGTGTATAGTATAAAAACAAGTAATATAAAAAAAATTAAGTCAATTCCTACTTTTTAATCATAAATATATAAAATAAACCCGTGCAGCATTAATGTCCCCCGTTATCTTTATTGAACATTATTTTATAATCATCGTTGCGGTATTTTATTTCTGTGGCATCACTAATTTGAGATAAATCTTTCATTTCATATATGAAAATAATAGGAGGAATTTTTTTCTCCCATTTAAAACTAAAATTATTTAATTAAATTTAATTAATGAATTAATATTTGAAAAAACTGTATTAACATAAAGTGTCATCCACTACAAGTTTTAAAAAATTTATTTGAACTTGAGTGGATGAATAGAAAATATTTTATTAACGATTGAAAATTTGAACAAGATATATATAGAGAGAGTGTGAGCTAATAGTAGGAATTTAAATAAGAGCTCTTAAGCTATTTTAGGCGTTTTATAGGCGACCTCATGTGACACTACGGATGTAAACGCACAAATATCTTACACCGGGAGCCAATTGGACTTGTTATGGCGTTGCAGTGTAACCATCTCATAACTAGCAATTTAGATTCAAAATCGTCTTTACATAACTTTTAATGTTTTGTTTTTGTTTGTTTTTATTCAGTCAAAATGTATTATTATTATTTTTTAAATAATGAACCACATTTATTTTCTTTTACGCGAACTGTTCACTATTACTTCCCTAAATGTCCATTTTCCAACCTGTTAATAGTTCGTAGCGAGGATGTATCTGCTATACTAAAATCTGAATGTCTATTTGTATTTACTGCATCTCCTAGAATATGGAACGTAGCGCGATGAAATGAATACCAGTTATCCGGGCGCAGGACTGCTTGACAAATTTGACAAACACGGTCGCCATTGGCAACCAAGTTATTTAATGCAGCGTATTTTTTTTTTTTTTTTTTGTAAAAGTTGACCTAAGCATAAACGGCATTTTTTTTTCTCATTTCTCCTAAGATGTTTCATTATAGATGCTGGAAAATTACGAAATAAGCTTAGAAAAAATGTTTAACAAAAAGTATATTTATTTTTGGTTTTTAATTTGGCAAAAATAAGTTCATCAAATGCAAATTTTAAAATTAATAAAATCCGAATTATTTGGCTAACTTCGACAAGAAAATAGGCAAGTTTCATTAGAAAACTTAGTTTATATTATTGTTTCAAATTATGCAGTATTTTAAACTAACAATTCTAAACTTGTTATTCACTTTTCCCAATTAATTCATAAATATTTTTTGTGCTTTTTGAAAATCAATACGAAGAAGTGGGAGAGGTAAATACTTTTTACTGCCGACTGTAGAATTTTCTGCTGGCTATCAGATTTTATCAGATTTGTAAAGTCATGTTTCATCAATTTCGTAATGTCATATAAGCTCTCGGAATTTTAAAATCTCAACTAGTTTCTAATATATTATATATATATATATGTGTGTGTGTGTGTGTGTGTGTGTGTGTGTGGTAATAAAACGTAGGGGAACTGGGGGATGGATGGGACATTCTCAATATTTCGGGCAATAAACATTTTTTTTAGTTGCTTCCTATCCTCATAGTTGACACTATCATAGTGTGCTTCAGAACCAAAAGCAAGACCACATGGTTGTCTTTAATTTCCTTCAAAGTTGCATTTCCTGAAAACTTTGCTTAAAAGAATTTTTTTTTTTATATCTGAAGTTGTTTACATATTTTATGCATTATAAACAATTAAGATATGTTATAGTTATTTATTTCAAGGCTAAATATTGGTAATTAAGATGAATGAATATTAACTGTTGTGACAAAATAATTTCTGAGACAAAATGGCTGACAATTGAATATATGCATCATGGGGATGATTGGGACATTTCAAATGGGGATGAATGGGACTGCTTCTTTCATCCCTAGAGGATACTGAATTTTTTTTATTAACTAAATAATATTATATAAGTTGATAAATTAATAATTTATGTTAATTATTCTTTTAACATTTCCTCCTCATTGTAGCCACCGTCATCTTCAGTCATTGGATGTTTCTTTTTATGGGCCTTTAAAGGCAAAGCTGAGATCAGTCCAAGATGATTGGCTGACAAATAATCTTGGAGAGCATATTACAATTTATAATCTCTCAGCTTTTGCCAAGGAGGCTTTTTTGTCAGCTTTTAGTACTAGCAACATAAACATAACCAGTGGCTCTATAGAAAAACTGCCATTTTCCTTTTTAACAGCAATACATTAACTGAAACAGTTTTTATACCAGCTTATGCGACTGACAGACCACATTTAGAACATTCTAGACAGACCACATTTATTGTGTTACTGATATTTGCACATCCTATGGTAAAGATACCATATATATTCGTTTAAAAAAATTAAAGAAATCTATATTTTATGTATTTTATCAAATATATTTTCCCCTTTCTGCATAATCGTAATTCATATACATTCCCGGCTTTTAAAACGCGCACCCTTTTTATCTTTCTCTTTCAACGAAAGACTTTTAGCCAAATCATGCATATTGTTTTTAAATTATCATTAACGTACTTATTCGGTCTCCCACATATCAAAGTAAATGGATTTATACAAGTCATAAAATGTTTCCTTTCTCATGGTCAGTTTTGACTTGCATATTGAATCCAGATGTCTATAGCATTTCTATGGCGTCTTTGCAGCATTCCTCAAAACCCTGTTCCCAAAACAATAATTAACGGTAAAATTTTTAATCACTCTCTTTTAGCCAAAGTGCAATCTTCGCCAAAAGATTTTTCCCTTCCAATGACGTCAGTTAGGATGTTGATATGCTGTATATGTAACGGTTACATTTCCCACGCAAAAAAATGCGATTTTCTTGGCTCGAAATGTAACTCGCTTGGCGTGTTTTCCTTGCGCCCACTTTCATATCGGATAAGACACTTGCCCTCTGAACTTCATCGCTTAAAACAACTCCAAAAAGATGTCTAGGGCCCCTGTGCCACACTGGATACCTAACTTTTTATCTCACCTTCCTCCTGAAAGTCTCCTTCTTTCTTAGAGTGTCACCTGATTATGGCATTATTACCTGAATTTTCAAAGATGATGGAACTGTAATGTCTTGGATTTTCTCATTAAACTATTGTGGATTTACCCGCTTCGCCTGTTTATATGATTCCTACTCGCACTCACAGGGTAACGTAAGCATTTCATCCTTTCAACAGATAAATCTTTGCTGCCTAATTAGAATAACTTCCTTGTGACCACAAGATTGTAAATTTTGCGTGAACTTTCGATTTCAGTCAGCAGCTGTGCAAAGGATATGAAAACTTGTGCTCAAGAGTAGTGATCTTAATAAAACTTTTTCTTTCTCTCCTCAACTCATCATAAATTCACGTTATGATCTTTCTCAATGAATAACCACAAAGAAAATTTTTGTTTTCGTTTTTTTTAATTCATTCAGTTGTCAATTAACTAATATGCACACCGGCATTCAAGTACTTTGCTTGATTGAGAATTCAATGAAAACGTAAAAATATAATAAACATAAAATAAAATGTCTCTATTCAAATTAAAAACTATAACGTTTACACGTTTCGTTAAAAAATACTATTTATCTTATTCTATAGAGACCTATATTAAAAAATCCTTTGGCTTTACTTTTCGTAGTTTTATTTCACTTCCTACATCTTTGGAACACAAAACAATTATACAAACATAAAAACTATTGTTGCCAACAACATCAAAAAGATATAAATAAAATAAATGAAATAAAGTTAAGGAAACCTTTGAGTTTGGTTGATTACGTGACATCCTCCCACCTTGAGTTGGTGAAAGACAACTCAACTGGTCACGAAAAGTTCTTACAAGTCTAGCTTTTGAGGCACTTTAATTACCCTCCCACATCGTGTACGCTTTTCAGGTTCATCTTTAGACATAGTCTGAATAGTCGGAAATGAATAGAGTTCCTTTCGTTCCTCAGGCCATTTTGAAGATACTTCTAGGGGATAAATTCTCTGAATCGGTCGTAAAACTTCTGATGTTGAGGTTCGTAGACGGACTAATCTGGTGACACCATCTTTTCCTGGAATAAGTTCTATGACACGTCCTAAAGGCCAGTTGATACGTTTGGTATTGTCGCTGCCAATTAACACGACGTCACCAACTTGAATTTGTTCTTTACATTTTTTATATTGAGGACGTTGGATTAACAGTCCCAAATATTCTGAACGAAATCTGTTTCGCAGATCAGTTATTAGTTTTTGTCTGTATTTCAGTTTCCTATTCAATTTGTTTTCATCCACAACATCAAAATCTGGTGTACCCATTTGCTTTACATCTTGCATGAACAAAGCAGGATACAGCGGGACAAGTTCACCATTGCTTTCAGAAATATAAGTAAGAGGTCGGGAATTAATTATTGATTCTGTATCGCATAGAATGGTTGTCATTTCTTCATAAGATACATTAGACTTTCCTAAGACTCTTCTAAGAATAGATTTCATAACACCAACTAATCTTTCCCAAAACCCTCCCCACCATGAGGCTGTCGGTGGGTTGAAAAACCACTCTATTTTCCTGGTAGTACTATACTGAACGACTTTATCCCAGTCAACCTCTTTAAGTGCATTTGAGGCTCCAACGAAATTAGAACCGTTATCACAATAAACAGTGGAGGGTCTTCCTCTTCTTGCTATAAATCTCCGAAAACTCTGTAGAAATACTTCTGTCGACAAAGACGAGAAAAGTTCAAGATGTACAGCTCGGTATATCGCACATGTGTACAAACAAATCCATGCTTTCGAGCCTCCTTTAAGGTACAAAGGCCCAGCCAAGTCGAAGCCTATAATTTCAAAAACTGCTGCATCCTTAATTCGATTTTCTGGAAGTGAAGCAACTGGAGCGTTTAGAGATTTTCTCTTGTGTCGTATACAAACAACGCATTTCGATATCACTGATCTGATTGTTTTTCTTGCATTTAAGATCCAATAGTGTTCTCTCAAAATATTTAGTAACATTTGCGATCCAGCATGAGAATTTTTTAGATGCTCTGTCATGATAAGTCTTCTGACAACAGGATGATCCGAAGGTAGAATCATTGGACGTCGAAAATCTTCAGCATCTTTTCTGTACACAATCTTGGTCTTCAATCTGAGGAGACCGTGTTCGTCTTTATAAACATCTAACGTTTCTAATTTACTTTTGTTTTCTGGAGTGAAAGATTCTTCCTGAATAAGTTTCACAATTATTTTCTCAGCTGCATTTATTTCTTCAAGGGATAATTCCCCATTCAACCTCGAGATTTTGGTTACCTTACAATTATGAATAAATCTGTGAATCCAAGCCACCAGACGAATAATTCTATCATAATTTGAGAAAAACCTAAAATACCAACCAAGTCCATGGTACTTACAAAGACTATTCTTCTCATGTTTAGGGGTATTGCACCACTCACAAAATGTTGTCTGATTCGTTAAACATTTGACTAATTCTTCATCAACAGGAATCTTTGACTTTCTCTTTTCTTGAGCAATGGCGTTTTCATCAGTGACTATGTTAGATGAAGGCCATTTATCTTCAGGTGCTTTAAGCCAACTTGGACCCTCCCACCATTTTATTTTCAATAGATGTTTCACAGAACATCCTCTGGATGGAATATCAGCGGGGTTTTTAGTTCCTGGTACGTGTTTCCATGAGTTTGGATCTGTTGTTTTTCTAATCTCTTTTACTCTATTACTTACAAAAACAGTCCACAATTCTTCTCTTTGAATCCAACTCAACACAGTAGATGAATCTGTCCAGAAGTGCAATTTTACATTTTTCCACTGAAGCCCTTCCATCACTGATTTACACAGCCTAGCTCCCACCGTAGCAGCTATCAATTCAAGACGTGGTATTGTAATCATTTTGACGGGAGCTACTCGGGATTTTGCAGCTAACAGATGTACTTCGACTCCGTCAGCAGTATTTATTCTAACGAATGTTGCGGCGGCGTAAGCGTGCTGACTCGCATCGCAAAAGGTATGTATACTAAGGTTTTCACTGTGTTCATCAACGCGAAGCCACCTTCTTAGACATATTCGTTTCAGACAGCTAAGATCTCTAAACCAGCTGGAGAATTCTTTTCTCACATTATCATTAACCTCTTCGTCCCAAGCCATTCCATTTTTCCACATTTTCTGCAACAAAAGCTTCGGCAACAAGAAAACTGGACATGCTAATCCAATTGGGTCAAACACTTTATGTGCAATGGAGAGAATGGTTCGTTTTGTAATTTTTCCTAGCTCAAAATTCTCTAGCCAGCCCAAATTTAGAGCTAAAGTATCTTCTTGTCGGTCCCATAATAAACCTAGTACAGGTGAAATTGTAGGCCCGATATTATCTTCAGAATATTGCCAACCTCTTAAATTGAATTTACCTTCCTCCATTACATTTCTAGCTTCCTGTATAAATTTTAGCAATCCGTCTTGATTAGAAAAACTCGTTACAACATTGTCAACATAAAAACTGTGAAGAAGTTTCGTTAACACCTCTTTATCATAACAAGGATTTTCGGTGCATTTCATTAAATGAAATTCAATAATGTCTGCCAAAATGAAAGGACTACACTTTAAACCGAAAACTAATCGTGCATGACGAAATATTTTCAATTTTCTTTCATCGTCACCACTCCACCAAAAAAATCTCAATAAATCTCTGCATTCCTGTCTGATGCTTATTTGTAAAAAAGCTTTTTCTATATCCGCTATGACACCGTATTTTCGTTCGCGGAATCTAAAAAGAATATCAGGGATGAGCTTCATTAAGTTCGGTCCACATTCGAGACATTGATTCAACGACGGAGATGACTTTTCTCTAGCAGATGCGTCAAAAACTGGACGAACTTTCGTTGTGCTGTTCTCTTTCACCACTGGTCTATGAGGTAAGTAATGCACAGAGTCTACCTTTGAATCCACAGAAACTTCTTCAATTATGCCCAAAGTCAACCACTGATTAAAAACTTCGTTATAAGATGTAAACAAATTATCTGAGTCAAGTCTTCCAGTCATGGTTTCTAATCTTTTTAATGCTAACTTTTCATTGCTAGAAATAGGGAGATGTTCTTCAGTCCATGGGAGAGAGACTTCATAACGCCCTTCGTTATTCACAGTAATTGAATCCATGAAACTCATTTTTTATTCAAGTTCCTTCTCTTCTTTGGACTTCTGAATTACAGGATCCGTTATGCCGATTGCATCAAGACTCCATAGGTCTGTGATAGTAAATTCTTTCACAAATAAAGATGTTAAAACCATTGCACCAGACATCTCATGAACGTCATTCAACGGAACTTTACCCATCAGTGTCCAGCCTAAATATGTTTCAATTGCAACTAAATTGCAGGATAAATTTCTTTTGCGCCCAGTTAATAATCTTCCGGCAACATCGGCACCGATTAAAACTTCAATTCGTCGTGGATCTTCTTTTGTATCACTTATTGAAATTTTCATAACTTTTAGTTCATCTATCCAAGGACCTTTCGGTACCGAAGGAATATTTTCACATATAACAGGCTCATCTAGAACATCAAAATTACATAGAAATTTCCCATCTAAACTTTCTAAATGTATTTTGTAACACATGTGCTTAATTCTACTAGTTTTCTTGCCCCCAAACAAAGAATGGGTAACTAGTTCTTCTCTCAATGGTTCGTAATTCATATTTTCAGCAGTGCGTTTTAAAATATAAGACTTCTCTGAGCCTGTATCGATCAATGCTCGTACATGTAAACACGAATGAGGTCCTTTTAATTTTACTATCAAAGTTTGCAAAATTACCTTTGGAGATTGAGATAAACTAGATAAATTAACAGCTTTCTGCTCAGGTGTTTTCTGTGAAGATGGTTCTGATTTCTCGTCTTTTTTATTCCTTTTATCAATAGGACCTTTCGAAACAATTTTATTTGCGCATATTTCTGGACACATCAGAGTGGCATGTTCTTTGTTACAAACTAGACACCTTATGAATGCATTGCACTTATTTATGCAGTGCCCCCTTTTAAAACATTTAAAGCAACAACCCTTTTGTTTTAAAATTTTCTGTTTATTAATCAAATTCATTTTCTGCGCGTTAAAGCAGTTAAAACTTTCGTGCTGTCCGTTACAAAACACACAAATTTTAACGATCGTCGGGCTGGTGGATAATAAACCAGCAGCGGTAGATATTTTTTCTTCTACTGAAACACCCTGTTTTTTAATCTTAGGTTTCAGTTCAAAACCAGATAAGGCTAAATTAATTCTTTCTTCCGACTCTACCTCAGATTTTAAGAATTCCATTAAATTATCTAACCTGTTTTTAGGTTCTGCCCCATCTATAAACTTAGAACTTCTTTGCCATGCTCTTAAAAATTCTTCTGGCATGCATGATTCTACTAAAGGGTATAACATAGCGGCACACTTTTCTGTAGTGACATTAAGAGTTTCCAGAGCTCTAATATGCGATTCTAAACTATCATAGAGTGTACACATGGAATTAGAGTTATTTCGTAAAGACGAATTCTTCAAAACTAATTTTAATAACTCTCGGATATATACTTCTACTAACAGATCTTCTCTACCAAATCTAGTTTTCAAACTATCAATTACCTTGGCGTAATTATCTCCCGTTGGCGGGAACGACTCTACGATTTCTCTGGCCCTGGATCCTTTTACTGTAGCCTGAATAAGGTACTGAAATTTATCAGAGGGAACAATATCTGAGTCTTCATGTATTTTTTCGAACTGGCACCAAAATTGCAACCAGTTTTTTATTTCTCCATCAAATTTATAAAGTTCAAGTTTCGGAAGTTTAAACTTTCTTTTAATATTAGCTTCACTAATACTGGAACTGTTATCTATATCATTAGAAGGTACATTAATTAATTCATAAACACTAACCTGTGTTTCAAGAAATTGTCGCACATAACCATCAGCCACTTCATATTCTTCATCTAAATCGTCTGCGTTCGTTTCGATTTTCATAAGAAGAATTTTATAGTTAAGCTGGACCAATTGCTTGTGTTTATCCTCTAACATCGATAACGAAATTTGTAATTTCTTCTTATCCGGTGTATCTTCTTTCATTTCTTCTTTTATGGAATTCAGTTGTTTTGTAAAACCACTTCTAACGGTTCCTCTTAATTTAACATTATCACTTAAACTTGCTAAAGCCATCTTATTCTCAATACAAGTCCTGTTTCGCGGACGCCAATAAATGTCAATTAACTAATATGCACACCGGCATTCAAGTTCTTTGCTTGATTGAGAATTCAATGAAAACGTAAAACTATAATAAACATAAAATAAAATGTCTCTATTCAAATTAAAAACTATAACGTTTACACGTTTCGTTAAAAAATACTATTTATCTTATTCTATAGAGACCTATATTAAAAAATCCTTTGGCTTTACTTTTCGTAGTTTTATTTCACTTCCTACATCTTTGGAACACAAAACAATTATACAAACATAAAAACTATTGTTGCCAACAACATCAAAAAGATATAAATAAAATAAATGAAATAAAGTTAAGGAAACCTTTGAGTTTGGTTGATTACGTGACACAGTGATTCAAAGTTTATCGAATAAGATCCGACATGTTAATTTAAAAATAGTATTTTGTGCCTTTTTTTTCTATTTATATATTTGTGCAAAAAAAGCACTATGGATATTTTTAGAGGTAAGCTTTTTTTTATTTTTATAAAAGGTTGATGAAAAGAAATTTTTCATTTTTGCTAGAACTTTCACAGCGTATGAAATAGTGTTTTTGTAATTTCATGCAATGATTTTATATTTTTAAGAGCATCTAGATAAAGAATAAGTGCAGTATATATTTTAATCATTAAAAAAAAAGCACTTATCGTATTTTATTTAGTTAATAAAGAAATCTTTTGCTGTAAATGTTTCAAAAAAAAAAAGTAATGAAAGGTGTGTACAGGTAAGACATAAGACTTTCACATTTTGATATTTATAAACATTGCATTTTATAGCTAAAATTCTTCATGACAGAAAATTATATTTTTCTCATGTGCTATATTTTGGTATATTATATTTATTTTTAGTATGTGAAAACAATATTTATGATAGATAGTTAAATTTTTGTTTAACACTTCTAAGATTAAATATTTAAGGATTTTTAAATAAATTATCAATTGTGGTTTGCTTAAATTGTTGTTGTTTTTTTCTTTTTCTTATTTTATGATACTTTACCTGTGTCTAAAAAAATTAAATTTTAAGGTGATACCACTATGGCTTATTCTAAAAATTTTGATTATGTAGTTGATGACTTTTACGGGGACTCAGAATTAGTTGACCATTTCTTTAACCAAATTTTAACGTATCAGAAAATTAAGGAAATAACTAATGAACAAACCGTTGATTATCTTAAAACTAAACTGAAAGTTCCGCCAAAAAATACTACCTTGAAGATCCTGTACTATATAACGCACAAGACTTTGAGTTCATTCGCGATCGCATTCAAAAATTCTTTTCACAGAATTCTTCGGCTGCTACTTTAAACGATTTAAATTGTTTAACAATGTTACCACAGGAGACAGTAAAAAATTTTGCTCATAGACTTAATGTCTTTGTATCAAAGGTATATCCCGAAATCTATGACAACGGTGCACTAAATAAGATTAAATACGTTAAATTAATGTATTGTTTACCTTCCGCCATTAAAATTAAGTTGCAAGAAGAAGGCATCAACATCTATGATAAGGCAGTTGACAAGACACAATCTCTACAGGAGATTTTCGTAAATAATAATGTTTTGTCTGCTAGCGGTTCGGCGCATGTAGAATACAATCAATTAGAAAGTAAAATTTAGGAATTAACGGAGAAAATTAACAACTTAAATTTCACTCAGGTGCCAAGGAAACCGGAATCGCCAAAACAAAGTAAACATGACAATAGACAAAATTTTCAGTCTCGTTATAAGTCAAAATTTCATAGAGCTCCACAAACTAGACAGAATAATTGGGCCTGAAATAATGATCGTTGCCAGTTATGCTTTCGTTTTGGGCACACAGCGCAGAAATGTTTCAGATGACAAAGAGCGAACGCGCGTTATGATAAAAAATTTAGTAAATATGACAGTAAAAGAAATGACAGGTTTCCACAAAACAAAAATTTAAACCCCTAGAGACGTATACTACCGCTGACGAGTGTATGTCGAAACATGAAAATGAGTCAGCACACAACGATGACTGTTTTTACATTGATGATTCTCTTCCAAAATTGTCGGCTGAGAGACTCGTTAATTCAACAGGTTCTCAAACTTCTCAGCATATTTCCATTGCAAATTCGACAGCTGTACAAACTGATTTTCCCCAAAATTGTATTGATTCTCACAGTGTCACTGATACAGCACCGGCCGATAATTCTTTTCATGAAATTCTTCTGAATGTCAATAAACACTCTCCCACACTTCCCCTTATAAAGGCCTCCAGCGCAAAACAAGATACCTTTTTACTCGTAGATACTGGAAGTACGACTAGCCTCTTATCTGTACAGTTATTTGATAAACTTAAACATGTGCTTAAGTATAAACGTTTAGGGACTAATGTAACTTTAACTACAGTTAATTCTAAGATAGATTTTACAGCATGTATTCGAATTTCATTCAAAATTGAGCAAAAACATTTTTCGCATTATTTCTACATTGTTGACATTCCTAAAGAGTATAAATTTGATGGTATTTTGGGATTAAATTTTCTTGACAAATTTAACATCACATTAGATCTAGGTAACAAGATAATGCAACTTGATAATCTAAAAATTCCTTTTATATACATTGATGATAATTCAGATTCAGCGGAATGTCATAACATAAACGTACAAACAGATATCTCTCATAATGTTTGTCTAGTAAACAAACTGGTTATTTTTCCAAATGAAGTAAAATGTATTTCAGTTCGCACAAAACAGATTTCTCATGATACCCCATATCTATTTCAGAATGACATGCTGGTAAAAGACATTCTTGCTTTTGATTCGATTATTCAAACTGATAAATCAAACCCACATGAATTTAAAATTTATGTAAAAAATATGACAACTAAAAATGTTCATGTAAATAAAAGAGCAAATATTGGTTTCTTAACGCCAATTGACCAGATTGTGGAAGATGCCCAGCAGCTAGAGGCTGTTAAAAGCAATTTCAAAGAAGAAACCAAACATTTTGTAAATTTCATTCAGGCTTCTAGTGATATTTTAAACCAATGAAAACTTGATATCTCACAAGATGACTTTAATTTACAACATTTACCGAATACAGAGGCTAAAGTATTGAAAGATTTATTACTGAATAATTCTGCGGTTTTCTCAAAATCTATGAAAACATTAGGTCACACTGATAAATTTAAACCAAACATTAAATTTATTAACGATTTCCCAATTAAAACACTTCCTTTTCCCATTCCTCAAGCACTTCAAAAAGAAGCATTAACACAAATAAACCAATTAGTTGATGCAGGTATCATTGAACGCTCATGTTCGGAATGGTCTTGTCCCATCCTTCTTGTCAAAAAAAAAAAAAAACCTGATGGATCAGGTACACAAAAATTTCGTCTTGCCTTGGATTTACGAATGTTAAACACAGTTGTACAATCTTCTTCATACCCTCTCCCTAAAATACAAAATATTATTTCCAATTTATCTAAATATAAATTTTTCACGTCCCTTGATTTCCAACAGGCATACCACCAAATCGATCTTCCTTCACAATATCAGGATAAGGTCACTTTCGCGTCCATGTTTGGTTCCTTTAAATATAAAAGACTCTGTTTTGGATTAAAAAATGCAAGTGCATATTTTCAAGCACTTATGGATAGTTTATTGGATGAAATGCAGTTAGAAGGAATTTATGCCTATCAAGATGATTTAATTTTTGACTCTAACTCATTTCAGGAAACGTACGATAAACTAACAAAAATTCTTGAAATCTTAGGTAAATACAACTTGACTTTGTCACCTTCTAAATGTTCTTTTCACGAGAATAATATTGATTATCTTGGTTTTCATATTCACAACCACACTATTTCTCCAATTCAAACTAATATTCTAAAAATAAAATCATTTCCTGTTCCAAAAACAAAAAAGCAGGTAAGAAGTTTTGTAGGACTAGCTACTTTTTATAACAGTTTAATTCCTGAATTTTCTAGACTTATTCAGCCTCTCATCGAATTATCAAAACCATCCTCAACTTTTAAATGGACTGATGTGCATCAAAATGTGTTTCATAATATTCAAAAAATCTTTTTTCAACCACCAATGGTACGTCTACCAGATTGGGACAAAGAATTTTAAGTGAACACGGCCGCTTCAGGTATCGCTACTTCTGGTGTATTATTACAAGAGCATAATAATCCGTTACTTCCTGTCTCATACTTCTCAAAATCTCTCAAACCCTCCGAAAAGAAATATCCGGCTTTAAAGTTAGAACTTATGGCCATTGTAAAATCTGTAAATGCTTTCAATTACTATATTTATAATCGTCCTTTCATAATTTTATCGGACAGTAAACCTATTGATAAATACAAAAAAAAACCACTAATCCGGCAGATATCACCACTCGCTAGCTCATGCAACTATCAATATTCACTTATACTTTTAAACATATTCCAGGAGTTACTAATGTTTTAGCAGATTATTTATCCAGATGCGAATTTACTGAAGAAAATATTGAAACTTTGAATTCTAATCCTAATCTCATTTCTGAAGATAAACAGGCATTACCTATTGTTGAAAATGATTTTGAGGAAAATAACAAAAAAAAATTGTGAATTGCTTAGTCATTAATAGTAAAAATGAAAAAGATGCTTTGCTTGAAATCTCTAATGAAACTTTTGTTCAAGAACAATTAAAAGATCCACAATTAGCTCCAATATATGAAGAGATATTAAAATCAGGTTCTTCAAAAAAATTCCCATCTTATTTCATTCATCCCGATTCTAAGGTTTTAATGTTAAAAAAAAGTAATGTTGCGGATAATACTTTTGTGTATGTAATTATGGTTCCCAATTCTTTAAAACCAAAATTTTAACAATATCCCATTTATCTCATTTTGGTTTAGCTAAAACATATGAATTCCTCTCTTCACGGTATTGTTGGAAAGGTATGTACACCGATACTTTAAATTATGTATCTTCTTGTTTATTATGTCTTCAGGCTAAACATCATCGTGTACCTAATGCCCCACTTCAACCAACATATACCCCTAAACAACCAGGAAATACCATTTCAATTGATCTTGTTGGTCCTTTTAAAAACTGTCAAACTATTCACACAGTTACGGATCATTTTTCTCGACATATTGAACTTTACCCTCTCTACAATACAACTGCACCTAAAATTGTAAAGTGTTTATTTGCTATATGACAACTTTCGAACGTCCTGCATGCGTATTATCAGACCTTGGGCCCCAATTTCATTCTTATGTGTATAATACTTTAAATAATACTCTAGGTATTAAAATAAATCACTCTTCTGTCTCACACCCAGCTAGCAATTCTATAAGCGAGAGGATAAACACATCTCTTAAATACTCAATCAATACTTTAATGAAAGAAGGACATTCTTTTGAAAATGCCATTGCTATTCATAAAAATCTCTATAATGGTTCTAAACACTCTTCTACTTCTTTCTCTCCGAATCTTTTACATTTTGGACGCGAATTATCTCTGATATTTGATACATATGATTTAAATGCTAATCAACCATTTCTAGACCAAAATGTAGATTTTTAAAATCTCCTTCATGATTTAAATGGTATTTACAACAAAGCTTATGACGATATAAAAGCATCTCAAATTAAAAGAAACGAATATCATCAAAAAAAGGCAAAACTCAGGCCAATTACTGAGAAAGACATTGTATACCTAAAATCATCAGATAAATTTAAGCCAAGGTATACAGGACCTTATGTAGTTGTAAAGAAACACTCACCTGTTTCTTTTTCAATTCAACAACTGAATTCTCATATTAACAATTCAATTTTCAGAGTTCATATTGACAGACTTTTACTTGCACCTCCTAGAAATAACCATTTATTTGACTTAAATTATCATAATGTTCATAACAATCCTCCTAGCAATAACAATACTGAACAAAATACCCATCCTTATAATTTACGTCCTCGAAAAGCAATAAAATATTAATGTGTAGGTAAAATTTTCTATTTGTCGAATTCATGAATGCTCCTTATTCCGGATAGAGGTGTATTTATGCATGCAAGTTTTGTAATATTGTAGTATTTGTTTTTATTTGTGATATGGCTGGTCCATTGTTTATGTGTTATGTTGCAGTACTGCAGAACTTGTTTATTTGACAAAAGGTTTTTTTTTCCATATTCCTTAAAAATCTTGTTTTTTTTTTTTTTTTTTTTTTTGTTAAAAAAAAAGAAAGAATAATAGGTTATTATAAATAGGTTGTTATAAATTTAAACATTTGATAATTCTATTAAAACTTTCTGCATTTTTAAATATACTTATCATTTTGTTAAAATTTCAAATTAATTACCTCATCTGAATTTAACATTCATTTTTCTTCTAATCTAGACTTTTAATTTTCACATAACTTAAAATAAATGAATTGTTATTTTGAGAATTTAATTTTCTAAAAAATATATAAATATCCCGATTATGACTTTATGCTCTCTACACTCTAGAACGTGTCTATTGAAGGATTTTTAGATTTTTGAACAAGAAACTTTGATTTATTTTTCATTTTTTTTAGTTTTTATTCGCCCTTGCGGAATAAGCCCCGTTCAAAATTATTACCCATGTGGGGGTCTTTATTCCATTGTGTATGAGAGCAAAACTTTGTTAAAATTGGTATACCCAGTTTTACTATTTTTCAAACGCGTAGATGAACCCGAGTCGCTCCAATCATAGGCGGAGTTTCCAAATATGTGCGGAGCAAAGGGGGGTTTACCAAAAATAAACCCATCTCCCTAAATTCGCCCTGTCCCGAATATGACCAATGTCCTAAACTGCGGTATCTTCCTTGTTATTACAACAAGTTTAAGGGGAGATATTTTTTTCTCGATGCCCATGTCTTGCATCATTTTTATCTCTCCTGTGTCTTTACACGAAAACTTTTTTTACGTTTTACATTTTATATATGTATCTTTGTAATCTCTATATTATCATTTTACAGTAATTGTATAATTGTAATTGTGTTTCTTTATTTTTGCAATATTTGTATTTACATCTCATTTAAGATTTTTAATAATATAGTGCAAACTTGTGAACTTTTTAAGCAAATACAAAAATTTTGTGCACTAAAGACTCATTTATCATGCTTATGTTTGTTGATAAATAAAATCACGTGAGCAAACCTTCAAAGAAAAATGCAGCTGTAATTTTTCATTCTTGAACTCCTTTTAAAGACTGTGTAAAAAAAAAAAAAAAAAAAAAAAAAAAAAAATGAACAATTAAAAGTTTATTTATATAGGTGCACTATCATATTGCAAAATGAATAAACTTGCAAGGAAACAATAAAAAAAAAAAAGAAATATATATATATATATATATATATATATATATATATATGTTTTCAGCTAACAATAGTACTAAGATGGATAAAAGACTTTTCAAAGACTTTGAAAGTATATTTTGCTGCAATTTGAAAATGTACACTCTAAAAAAAATCCATGAAAATACAAGAGATTTTCCGTAAAATTTTACGGAGAAATTTCATTTTTCCAAAACAACAGTACAATTTCCGTAAATGACATTAGTTCCGTAAAGGAGATCTCAAATCCGTAGATATGCAGAAAGTTTTCCGTAAATTTGATGGATTTTTTTTCAAAACAGTACAATGTCCGTATTTCCCCATTTTCGTAAATAACGTTCAGAGGTTTGCATACAGATATCGTCTTGTTTGAAATGCGAATTAAGATTGTTGTATTTATTAGGGTCCAGGATCTTATAGGATCCAGGCCTGGACCGGTCCTACCCGTGGGCCTATTTTCTGTCATTAGACACGGGCCAATCCTGGAGCTCATTCTAACAGGGCCCGTGTCTGGACGGTAATTTTTTGTAAAAATAATAATGATATTTTTAATTTTTTAGTGAAATCTTTAGAAATTTACTTTATTTATATAAATTACAGAAAAATATTTTTTTAAATCTACTTTTTTTTCTGTATAGTGCTTCAAATTATGACTTTTTTCACTGACATTTTAAAATTTTATTTTAATTTTATTAACGTGAGGCAATATTAGGTTATTAAAGGTTTCGTAAAATAATATCTTTGCAAATTATTGGTGTTGAACAAAACTGATTTGTCTTAAAAATTTGAGAATTAAACAAAAATTTATTATTTTATAAATTATAATTTTACGAAGTTCATATTTTTGACTTTAAATTTATAAAAAATAATTAATAACTTTTTGTTTACTTTTATATAAAAAAATGAAGTTTATACTTTATTTCGTTAGTTTATAATTTTATAAATTAAACTAAATTAATTTAAACTAAATTATCAAGTCCAAATTTAAACTTACCTATCCTAAGGTCATTAATTTCAAAATTTTCTCTAAAAATCTATTTTTTTGTTTTGATTTTTTTTAAATTATTCAGTTTAACAGAATCGTACACAAAAGCTCTCAGCAAAGATTAAATATAATAATTTAATTTATTATAAAATTGTTTATTCACATAAGTTTTTAAAATAAGAGATAAAGAAAATTTACTTTAATAGTATGTAATAAATACGTCTACTTAAGATAACATTGTTTTTACTGGAATTGATAAATAGATCAACAGACATAATTTTAAAAAGTATATGTACTATTGCAAAAAGAAACAATCATTCGTCTTGCTCGGGTACGCTCCTTCTGTTTTCCTCATCTTATATTGAATTCATATATTTAAATTACATTGAAACTAATTAGGCCGTATGTCTCACGTAAAGTGATCCCAGATTCAGGAGCATACTCGAGATCTAATATACAAGAAAGAAACATTTAAATAAAGCAAACTGAAATTGATTAAATTGAATTTATTTTAAAAGATTAACATATTTAAATACATAAGTGTAAATCATTATGCATAGTTTAACGTACTTAACAGTAAACTCGACCGTATGTTTTAATAATATATTTACCACCGAGAATGCCTCATCGCGTAATTAATATCAGTTTAAGTAATTAAATATAATGCAGAAATTTGTTCGGAATTAAAAGCCTGCTTACCCCTTATACATCTGGTAGACATCATCATCATCTAGGGGGTCCAAAATCCAATTCCTGATATTGGCGGTTGGCGGTTTCACACAACAAAAAAAACTTATATTTTTCACCTAAAAATCACGGGTTACAAATACCCTGAGGACACTACTCCAAGATCATCTTTCTGAGAACCTTTTTCTCTATCCGCAATTCCCCTTTTGCCCCTGGTCATCTCCTTTTTCTTACTTAACTATTTAGTAATCCTTACACCCTTTTTTCTCCCCTAAATCTCGTCGTCCAATCCTTTTTTCTCATCCTGACCCCCATTTCAAGGCAGCATTTTACTGGATTTTCCTATAAACATATTTCGCTTTACATTACCATAATTTTGGATACATTAAATACTTCCCCCTCTCTGGCCAAGATATCAGGTGTTAAAGCCATAACTTTGACGGTTTCTTTGATCTTATAGAAAAGCTTATTTCTAGAGGCATCACTATTTCATCCAGCTGCAAGTCTCTGAACGCCTTTCACCTCTTTTATTCTCTATACCTTTTCTGGTCAATAGAACACAAAACTTACTGGACGTACTTATTCAATTTACGTGAAGTTGTGCATTCGAATTCCTTTTCTTTACAGAAAATACCCTACCTTTTAAAACCCTAAATGACCACCGTGCGCAGCAGTTGCATATCTCCCAGCGTCTTTTCATTCCTTTATTCTTATACCTTTCTTGGTCAATAGGATACACTCAGCCAGCTGTCGCCCCAAACAACTTGAGCGGAACTCGTTTGATCTTTAGTCAAATGGAACTACTATGCTATTCCTTATATTTTTGCGAGAAATAGTAAAATTTGTAACAAAAGAAATTCCTTTTTCCCATGAACCCGGGGGCAGCACAGAACTGCTAAACTTGCTGGGTATATCTCAGCAATATGCAAAAAACCCCGAAAAGAAAAAAAAGGAAAAAAAAAGAAAAATGAGATGAGTTACGCTGAACTGTGATGAGGCATTCCCACAATGTGATACAAAACAAAGTTAACACGATATTAATAGTATAACATGAAATTTCACACAACTTATACAAATAACATAAGATAACTATACTAATCAGGAAATAATGAGAAAATTTTTTAAAAAAAATTATAAACAACAGGCCACAAGTGCCTACAATTAGAAATCAAAACTTCTAATAATATGTAAACTCAAAGAACATTGATAATAATGAAAGCATAAAATGAATAAATTTTCCTATCCAATTGCATATGTATATAAGGTTAGAAGATTCAAATAAAGAAGAATTATTTCCTGCTTAGCTAACAAGCATAATTTTGTTAATAAAACTTCAGTCGTTTTTAGCGTGCTTTGCAACAGCATGTTATGAGAGTAGCTAGGGTTGTTATGAGTAAGCATACAATAAATAAAGCCGAGCCAATCAGTTTCAAAAGGAAAATCGAAGAGTTCAAATCAGGTATATTCAACCAGTCCCACATATTGGATGCTGTTACAGAACTCACAGTTCGAGTATAATTAGTGTTAAGTTGTAACAATTCCACCGACGGCTCATCTAGACAGTATCTAAAGGAGTGGCATTGTATTAACGCAGCAGATTTCAGGCAAATTTTTTCGGCAGCACATTTTTCTTCAGCCTGGAATTTAACTGTGTGGGTTGTTGCATCTAACTGTAGATATACAGCTTTCGTATGGAGAGAAATTTGCTGTAATTGTACTGTCACAATACCAGGTTGGCAGGAACTGTGTGCCTTAAATGTAAGACGAGCCAAAATAGGACAATTATAGCACCCTGTCGTAGCAATGCTTTCGCCATTCAATTGTGGACATATAGTGGATGTCTGCAGTGCGATTTTATAATTTCGAAAATGCAGTTGAACACGCACGGCCGAAGACATTAATTGAGTGGATCGTAATTTTTCTTCTTCAATGTTAAAAAAGTGAATATGCTTTTGTAGGGGTAAAGCGTATTCCTGGGATGCTCGAAGGCGTTCAATGCTGTCAGGTGCTGTAATACATCTTAGATTATCCTCAAAATAATCACACGTGGTGAGTTGTGGTGCAAAGATAAAATCTGTGGTGTAAGATGTATTCGCCTGTATAGCTCCTATCATATTGGGTTGAGGAATATTGCGTTCACAGGCAGGTGCTAAAAAGGTTTCCTCAGGTTTTCCAACTCGTTGGATTAGTTTTTCCGTCAAATGTAGCTGCGGTTGATCATAGGCGCCGAGTATGGAAATCTTAATTCCATTTGGCGTGTACGCTGAATCAGATATCAATAATCGCGAAATTGTGTTATTTTCAACCTGTGTTACAGAGATTTTATATTGGCATGTATGGCCTGTTAATTTTGAGACTTCGAAACTGTTCAACAGGTCCGGTTCATACCACACTCTATGAAAGTTACAACTCGGACGAGTTAAAATAAAGCAGCCGTTGCCACTGTCTCCACTGACACATGCAGAAAATCCTGGAAATTGTCGGCTTTCGGGAGTTTCTGCTTCGAAGTTTATGCCTCCCTTTCCTATAGATCGTTTACTGCAATGTGTACCACGACCACAGAATTTGTTGAAAATACACGATATCTGACTAATTTGTTTAGTGGTAACGGGGAATGTGAAGTACAACCGTTCTTTTGTGAAAGAGCACACAATGGCATCTAATTTAATTTTTAGGGTGAACAAATGGTTTTCATGTTCGTCCGAAAACCATAAACAATTTTCGGCTGAAATAGATTGCAATGTTATTTCAGCAGTGGTGAAGATTTGGCAATTCTTCGTTCCATCATTGAGGATCTCACATGACTTTAGGTCAGACTTTATAATTGTATTTACACTGCAGTCGGCTGAAATTGTCGTGAAAATGCAAGTGCACATGAGCAGAACAAGTGGTAAGGTATAAATGTTGGCCCGTTGAATTGCATTTCGTTCAAGGGCTGCATAACAATTATGTGTGATTTCTCGAAATGTAGATCCTATAAAAGCCCCCAAAAGCAGAGAGCAACGAGCTATAATTTTCAATAGTCGACCTAATCCATACATTATCGTTAGGAATGCATATATAATGAATTTGAAACTTTTAAAAATAAGTTTTACACACCATAACATAATGACGATGAGAATGACGATCAACACATACATAACGTATTGAACGAGAGGTGGATAGCACTTAAAATGTTTTATAACATCATAACACAGGAGGCAATGTCGTAATTGGCAGACTGTTTTGCCCATCACATGTACAAGTCCTGTGACCACTTTGCCGCTGGGATGGATGTATGTAACCTGTAAGTCGGTTTTGTAGGCGAGTAGTTCAAATGGTATATGTATAATGTTATCTAAAGGAACATTCACGACGTGTTCAAAGTCTTCGCTACGTAAAATCACTTTTCCTGCATCAGGAAGATGAAGTAAAGGGTCCTCAAATGTAAAGGACAAGTTTCTTTGCGAAAATGTAGCTTTTTCTCCTTCTAATAGATGACGGCGGAATTTATTTGAATTGGGAATGTGACGTTTATCAAAGTAGCAGGTTTCTAAAATGATGATGTCAGGATTAGAGATAATATCGTCTGGCAAAACAGCTAAAAGATCTATTTTTTCAAAAGTCATGTCGCAGAAGCAATCGCTGTTATTGGTGCAGGGGCGCAACTTGCAGAAATCAGAGGTACCCTGACAATTCTTTTCGTCACATTCGCAGAATTTTCTATCTTTCGTGAAACAATTATAGGCAGTGGATGTAGCATCAATAACATCCCGTGAGCTGCGGAGAATATATGTAGTGGGTATTATTAGTTGATAGTCTTTCTTAATTATGAAGGTTTCATTCATAACCAAACAATGACTACAGTCATGAAAATGGCATGCATTGGGCGGTATGTCCAATTTATTCCAAATGTTTTTAGGGATTTTTCGACACACAAATTCGTTAGCAAAGTGGCATTGTAGTCCGGACTTATGTCGCTGACGCGACGGAGTGGCTACTTCCAATATTATGCAGATAAGCAGAGCTGTAAATTGAAATAAACAGGCTCTTAATTTAATATTTCCGAGCAAAAGACAAACAGTTATGCAGAACAATAACAATTTTAATTGCAAATTATATTTTTAAAATAATACCTTATCTAATTTTTTTTTAATTTATTTAATTAGTAAGAAAAGGTAAAAGTAAAACATTAAGGAAAATTCCTTTCATTCAAGCAATGATTCTGTGTTGTGGGAAAAGAAATTGGAATGTATAAATGTGAACCTGTAAAGTTTAATTCATTATAAGGAGAGTAAGAAAAAAAAACGCTTTGATCTGGAGATAACGTTAAAGGAAATGAAATATGTGCAGAAATTAATTCATAACTAAAATAATGTATACTTTAAGTAATGTAGTTATTAATAGTACAATACATAATCCGTCAATAAATCTAACGTTCTAACAAATTTTTACCCCTGCAATTGGCCATTTTGCAAGGATAAATAACAACAAACGATTTGAAATATTCTAAGATTATGATTAGTTATTTAACGGAATTGTTTGAAATTGATTAACATGCAGTTGTATGTATGTAACTTGATATATGTTACAACTGCAATAATGAAAAACATTAAATAGGTATGGTCAATGTTTATACATATAAACAAAATTTTTTTTTAAACAAGTAAGGTTTAACTGTATAGATTATTTTTATTTTTTTATTATTAATTAATTAATTAATTAATTAATTTATTATTATTATTATTATTATTATTATTATTATAAACAAATTTACTATAAGTCGCTCTTGAGCCGGTTCAAATTTATGAGAATCGATGTACTTAATTAGTATAATATAATAAAATTGAGAGTGAAGGTAGACAATCCTAGAATAAAGTAGGAAAAAAAATTACTCTATGTACACTTAATAAGTTATCAAAATTCTTTCTATATGTGATAAGACTGTTACATAACGTATAGTTTGCCTAAATAAGAAATACTTCTCTCGATAGGGTTTACTCACAATAAAACTCCGCCTTGTCTCATTACTAAATTCCAAAATTAGTAGTTAATTAGCTAATTAATACATTAGAATCTTAAAATTGAACTTGTAACATACTATAGTAAAATTCATACACACAATGTCGGTATGGAATAATATAATGTATAAGATAAGTATCATATGTTTCCTAATATTCAAATGCAATTCTCAAAACTATAATGAATTACTTAATTAAATCACTTGAATGAAATACAATAAGTCTAAAATAATACTAAAATATGTACATATGTCTGTACGAGATAACATAATGAATTTATTTTGACGTACAGTAACTAAATTCAAGACATGAATAAAAAAAATTAGTCAATTAGCTAATTTCCTCAGTAATATAAAACGTACATTTGGATTGTAAATTAATATAAATAAGTAAGTACATTGAACGTTTATACATGATAAGTACTATGCGCTAAATGAGTATTATACCTTAACTGTAAATAAAGTATAATTCCAAAATTGATAGCAAAGTGATTAATGCAGTAAATAATGAAATTTAGATTCAAACTCTAAAATGATACACTAGAATATGTACAAATGTAAGAAATATAATGCCTTAAGGAGTATCGTGGCATAGTTCATAAATAAAATAATTTTGCTAAATTATAGATAAATAACGAAAAAGTATTAAATAAAGATCCAGAATCATATGATGAATTACATGATAAATATAACTCCTCGATTATAGTTAGCTAAAAAAAATTACATTAAAATAAAACCAAATTTCAAATCACATAGTAGTGATAAACGCTCGAATATGTACATTTTAATGTTTGTCCCCTACGTTCGAATAAAATACTATCTTAACATTTCTTAACTCAGAAAAGTAAAAGGAAAATTGTAGGCCTCATTCTCTCTCTCTCTCTTTTTCTCTTTCTTAACACGTATAGTAACAAATGCTTAACAATAAGGATGGAAAGTTAGTCGCTATTTCGTGATGTCTAAGGCCCATTGAAGAAAACGCTGAGGGTCATAGCGGGGCTGTATTTGTCTCAAGTCATAAGGATATGTTTGGGAAGTGTGCGTGGCATCCCTTACTGGATCGTATATAATAGTTTCATTGCTATCATCGCCTGAAGCGAGAGTGGTATCTGGTACCTGGGAAATGCTATTCATACTGTCATCATTGTTGTCTTCTGTAAGTGTTTCACCTGAAGGTGAATATGATACGATTTCTTCACCTGCGTTGTGTTGGGGTTCAGCATTAATTGTGCTTGGGGCAGGCCATAAGATTTCTATGTCTGGGGTGTCGTCAAAGATAGCATGTGTCTTTTTATTTTGTGGGGGTATTTCACAATGCTGTTTTTGCACTAAAGAATGGAATAAGTCCAGTTCTGGTTTTCTCGCAGTGAAAGGAATAAGTCTTTGTGCATGGACCTTTGTACTTCGAGCCGAAGGATTCGATGGGTCTATGATTGTAAAATCGACTTTATTGTGAGCCTTTTTTACTTCATAGGGACCAACGTTTAAACGCCGTTTAGTCGTTAATTTATTCCTGTCCGTGCTTCTATTATTTAAAAATACTAAATCGCCAGGAGAAAATTTACGGTACCTAGAAAATTGATGTTGGTAATTTTCCTGTTTAGTGGTTGCCCTCAAGATATTTTCTTTAACTTTTCGATTTACGTAATTTAATTGAGATGCTTTTTTAGCTACGAAATCTGCATGTGATACATGTTCAACTGGGCGTCTTTCATTAAGTATATCTGTCGGTAAAATCGGTTCGAATCCCAATTGTATAAACGCCGGTTTTTCGTTAGTTGCGGAATGTACCGTATTGTTATATATTAAGGCGTAGTAGTCGATAAAATCGTCCCATTGTGATGTCTCTTCAGCAAAAATTGCGAGTGATTTTTTTATATTTTTGTTTATTGCCTCCGCCGATCCATTTCCAGATGGATGTTGAGGTGATGTAGTTAATTTAGTTACGCTAAATTTCTCACATAAGTACTTAAATACTTCGGATGTAAAGCACGAGGCGTTATCAGTGAGATATCTCGTGGGAATTCCATAAGTACAAATGTATTCTAAGACGCAGTCAGCGGTGTAACGTGTTGTAGTGTTCGGTACAGCATAAAGTTTAATAAATTTAGAAAAATGATCTATGAATGTTAGGATATATTGGTTTCCTTTATCAGTTTTGTGGAAAGGCCCAATGTAATCACCGCTAATGAATTCGTTAACTCTTGATGGGAGATAGTGTCGTTCTAATGGAACAGGAAATAACTTATTTGGTGACCTAAATGCGGCACACTGTTTACAAGAATTAACAAAGTGTTTTGTATCGGAATACATATGTTGCCAAAAGTATTTTTCACGTATAGCATGATAAGTTTTTAGAACTCCGAAATGCGCCAAATGGTTTGCAGTTAGAATATGTGGTTTAAATTTATCTGGAACAACTATTTGTTCTACTTTTGTGGATTTCCGAATTCGTGGTGTTGAAGCTTTATGTAAGAGTAAGCCATCACGTATGAAATAATCGGTAAAATTTTGAGAATCACCTTTAGATGGATTTCTCAACGTTGAAATAATTAATGAAAGTTTTTTATCTTCGCCCTGGGCTAATTTAATATCTTCAATCGTGGGAAGGTCGATTTGAATGGCATTTACGTTGAATAGTTCCGATTTATAAGTTTTTGTATTATTTTCCATGTCTACATAAAAAAGAATGTACGCTTGCTTATTAAGAACGTCTTCTATCGTTACTTTTTCGACTTTTTCATCATCCAATATATACCAATCGCCGTATTTATCCTTATTATAACAATAGTAATGTCCGTTTTCCGTTATTTCACCGTCGTGAACAATAACTGCATTGACAGAATACCATAGTGGCTTATCACTCTTCTTACTAGTCATGTAAGGTCGAATATTTAATTTCTCAGGATAAGGTGCAAATGTTGTTATTTTATTTGTTTGCGAATTCGAAAATTTGAATCTATTGAAATGAATCGTTAATATTTTGGGATTTTTTGAAATAGACGTAACTTTATTTGCTTTACCAGTTAGTTTACAATTAACACAGCGATAATTATCTGATAAATATTCTACGTTCGTAAAACGTTGTAACGAATTTTCAAGTGAATCAATTTCTTGTGTAATAGCTAAAGAAATATTCTTAAATAATTCAAAAGTAATGCTTTTCTTATTACAATATAAACATTTTACCTCACTCTGAAAATTACCTCCAAATAAAGATGTAATTGGATTATTAATGCTGGTGATGTTCAAAGTTTCATTCGTATGATTTTTAGCAACATTTTCTAACATACAGATAACCTGAAGAAGAAATTCCTGTGCATCCGATTGTTTATTCATTCGAAACTGTGTACTGATTTTGGTTAAATTCTCGTATAATTCTAGTGGTTGAATAACCTTCCCTATGTTTTTAACAACTGAAGTTAGATGTCTCTTTAATGAACATATCATACAAAATTTTGTATTTTCACAATTTATAATGTCATGTGATAAATAATCTGTCAATGGAGACAAATACATCAGACATTGCAGTACAACATTCATAAAACACGAATTTCCTAGGTTCTCTAAGCCTGTGCCATTTTCAATAAACTGATCTGTGTTGGTTTGAGTTTCGCCGCCGCAATTCATTGTATTTACGTGTTTAACATTATCGGTGCTTGTACTTACTAAAGTTTTTATGTTTTCTTTCGGTTTTGTTTCGTGTGTATTGGCATTAGCGTACTTAGGTAGGGTAACAGTTTTTGTTTCTATTACTGAATTATCAAAATAATCACGCGAGAGTATATCAGCGACAATATTTTCTGATGAAGATATATGTTCGAAGGTGTAATTATAATCAGCGAGGAACGTGAACCATCTGGCGACGCGATTCCCCGGACATTCTAATTTAGACATTTCGGTTAAACTTTTGTTATCGCAACGTATAAGAAAATGTCTTCCGTACAGGTAATGTTTAAAAGTAGAAACACAACAAACAATAGACATAAGTTCTTTTTCTAAGATAGTATATCTCTTTTGTGTTGGGTTAAGTTTCTTTGAAAAGTAGGCAATTGGGCGGATTATTCCGTTTTTGTCCGTTTGCCCTAGCATTCCTCCCAAAACATTGTCAGACGCGTCCGCTGATAAAACGAATTGTTTCTCATAATCAGGGTGAATTAGTATAGGCGGTCGTGAAAGACATTCTTTAAGTATATCAAATGAGGTTTGTGCTTCTTTCGTCCAGCGGAAACGTGCGTTTTTTTTGTGAGGTCAGTGAGTGGGGCGGATAACTGCGAAAAATTTTTAATGAATTTTCTGTAATAAGAAACAAAACCAACAAAACGTCGTATTTTTTTAACCGTATTCGGTGGCGGAAAATCTCGTATTTTGATTATATTTTCTTCTATCGGTCTTATGCCTTCTGCGTTTAATTTATGTCCCAGGAAGTTAATTTCGGGTAACATAAAAGAACATTTTTCCGGGTTGATTGTAATTCCAAATAACCGGAATCTTTCAAAGAGTAATCTCAATTTGTGGAGCATTTCGTCTACTCCGTTCGATCCCATGGCAAAATCATCAATGTAATTAGAAATTTCAAGATCTGATAATGGGGCCAGTATTTGATCCGCTAAATCTGCGAATACCTCTGCTGAAGCATTTAAGCCCTGAGGGGTAGTTACATAACGAAAATTCCCTTTAGGGCTGCTAAATGTTGTATAGTCACGATCTTTAACTTTTAACGGTATTTGCCAGAACGAACTACTTAAATCAAGGGTTGTAAACATTATTTTTCTTTTTAACCTGTCTAACAAATGTTGTATTATTGGTAGTCTATGCCTGGGGTATTTTACGTGCGCGTTTAATTTGCGATAATCCACTACAAGTCGCCATTTTTGTTTTAGAGGGTCACCCGTTGGATTTTTCTTTTTTATTAAAATAAGTGGAGAACTAATATGTGAGTTGGAACGTTCGATAATATTTGCAGCTTCTAATTCCGATAACTGGCGATTCACTTCGTTTTGCAGCGCTTCTGGTATACGGTAAGGCTTAATTGATGGTAATTTATCATCGTCAACATGTAGGTTGGGCTGTATTGCTTCAGTTCTACCTATAGTATACAAGCGCTTACTAAATATATCAGCAAATTCCATAAGTAAATCTAGTAATTTATTTTTCGTTACTTCGTCTAAATGTTCTAAATTAAAATCAGAGGGTTTTAATTCATTTTTCCTGAGTTGCCGAATTACTTCTATATTTCTTGTATCGAAATTACTGCTAATTGTCCCGATTTTCGTATTTTTATTAATGGGAATGGGAGAATCGGAAAGATTAGATATATTTACTGTTATCTGTCTTTCAGTAGTAACCGGGCATACATTATTAACAAATTTAATGTTTTGATTTTTTAAGTTTGAAAAAATTTTAATTGAATCTCCCTTCTTTATAGTTTTGTTTAATGATAATTCAATATTTCTAGATTCACCAGCTTTTAAAATAACATTCTTCGGAAGATATGCATAAGTTGTCTGATTAACTTCTCCGTTTGTTAGTGCGTCGTGTATGTTAATAACAGCACTTTCTGATTTAATTGTGTCTGTGTTAAAACAGATGGTAAATTTTTTTGATTTTAAAAAATCGTAACCAATTATTGCATCGTAATAATCGGATAAGGGATTGTTAACGATATAAATCTTATGCTGATAATATTTATTACCAATGTTGATGGGTAATGAAACGCAGTTTGTGATCTCTAAGTTTCCTCCTGTCACCGATGTAATTTGAGCGTCGATTTTTAATTTTTTAACTCTGTCGTCATTTTTTATTTGTTGAAAAATTCTATTATCTAAAAGAGTGGCCGATGCACCCGTGTCGATCAAAGACTTGACTAAAATTCCCGCTAATTTTAAATTAACTACCGGCAAAGTATTTTTTCGTTCATTCTTTAAAGAATTATACTGTATCATTTGCGTATTTACCTTTTCAATAAAAGCTTTCTTCTGCCCTTTAAAAAGATTCTTGTGGGTCAGGGAACCTACTCGCCCAGGGCTATTGAGAGGGAGGGCTCCCTTTAATAGTTTCCCGAGGTTTTACTATCTCGATATTCACGGTGTTGATTTGGACGCCGTCCTCTATTGTTATTGTGTGAGGAATAAGAGGCTCGGTCATTCCTTCTATACCCATTATTTCTGCCTCTAAAATTGTCCCTGTTAGCCGGATTGTAAAAACAGTCGGAAGTAAAGTGTGACTTGTGACATATTCTGCAGGTGGGGACATTTCTTTGAGTGAAATTTCTATTTTGTGTATAGCGTGGATATGCTGAACCGCGTTGAAAAGAAGGACGAGCGGAATAATTGGTATATGATCGAGGCGGGTCTTGCCTTGTTTGTAATTTTAAGCTTTCAACTTCTTTACTCAAAGCATTTATCATTTCCTGAGTGTTCAAGGCGTGGGCTTCAAGAATGTTTTTAATCTCACTGTTATTCGTATTCGTAGTCGTAGATATATTATTTACAATTTGTTCGACGGGTGAATCAACAGCATTTATTTCATTAGATTGCAACAATTGTGCAAAATCCACTGCGTTTTGGAACGTTTTAGGGTCTTTTAATATTACCGATTGTTTGAATGTTCCGTGCAAACCGTCGATAAATTTTGCTAATTTCGTTTGTTCAAAAATTGTTTTAATAGCATCATTTATTAAATCCGGAGAATTGAAAAAATTTTCCGTTGCAAGACTGACTTTGGCTGCATAAGTCTTAACTTGCTCATTCGGAAGCATGTTACAGTTCGAAAACTGTTTTTGTCTAGCACTTAGACTATATTGAGTGTCAAAATATGACAAGAATTTCTTTTTAAATTCGTCATAATCTTTCTCGCTATTCAAATCAGGTGAATGGATTATATTAGTTAATGCGTCTCCACGAATTCGCGACCTCATTATTAGTAATTTCTCGGGTTTTGTACATTTAGCCAATTCAGTAATATTTTCTAAATTTTCTACGAAAAATTTCGGCGTTATCGATGAAAGGTTATCGAATTGTGGAATTACGTTTTGAAATCCTGCAATTTTTCGAATAAGGGCCTCCGAGTCTTCTTTATTTTTGTCGGTTAGACACATTTTTATAATTACTTAAAATTCCAGAAAATACGATAGTAGTATATCTTAAAATTCGTTGCAATTAGAATATAGCATTAATAACGCAGGAAAATTTTACTTGATCTGCAATAATCGTATAATAATAATCTAATAATAGTAATAATATCAAGTAATATCAGAAGTAATATCTCAGAATATAAATAAAAGACTAAGAGTAGAGATAAAACGTGGAGAAAATAAAATAATTATCATGGTATTGTAATCAGGAAAATATCATAATTAAAAAAAATATATCTCATTAGTAGTCATCGAACTAGTAAATGATTAATCAAATACACAAATATGGAACCAGATACTGATTATTTAAAAAAAATTTCCATCTTTCGTATAAGTAAAAGTTTATAAATTAATTCATCGTGAAATCATCTTTAAAATTCATATAATGTAATAAGAAAGTTGTAATAAGACAGTAATTTCTAAAATTAATTAAAATTAATATTGATTATTTTCTCACTTACGTATCATAATAGATTATACTTTCTGATGCATATTATAAGAAAATTATAAAACAAAACAAACTCTATGACGCTTAGAAAAGTACAAGGTCAAATAAATTGATAATAAAATAAAGACGTATTTAAATGTACATTATTCACAAAGTTATATTTTATAAAAAATTTATTTTATATAATTTATTTTTAATTTAATTTATTTGTTATTATTATCACAAAATTTTCACGTTTTCTTGAAGATAAATAAGAATGTTTACAAATGTCATTAGATAATAAATGTTTGTCTAACTTCCAACGTTCAAAGGTATAAATTGAAGAAAAAAGAATATTATAATGCAATATATTTAAATATAAAAAGAAGATATTGTAAAATATAATTATTTTTCAAGAAAATTTTCACGTTTTAATTGTAAGAAATATTTTCCGAATTCCAAAATTCAGAAAAGGAAAAGAAAATTTATAATGACATATTTAAATGCAAAAAAAAATTAATTTAAAAGGCAGTTATTTCTCAGTAAGATTTTCAAATTTTCTTAGTAATAAAATATAAATGTTTTTAAATATTATTAAAATATAAATATTTTTTCAAATTCTTAAAATTCAGTAAAGAAAGAAATTTATATTGATATATTTTAAATATAAAATAAAATATTTCAAAATATAGTTATTTCGCAATAAATTTTTCAGATTTTCTTAATAAGTAATAATAAATGTTTCAAATATCATTAAGTAATAAATAATTTTCCCAAATTTTCAAAGTGCAGAAATAAAGAAATTTATCAAAAGGAAAATATTTTACAATACAGTTATGTCTCAATAAATTTTTACGCTTCCTTAATAGTAAATAATAAATGTTTCAAATGTTATTATGCAATAAATAATTTCTCCAAATTTTCAAAGTGCAGAAAAGAAAGAAAATTTATATAAAAAGAAAATTATTTTACAATATAATTATGTTTCAATCAAATGTTCACGTTTTCTTAATAGGAAATAATAAATGTTTCAAATGTTATTAGGTAATAAATAATTTCCCAACTTTTCAAAGTGTAGAAAAGAAAGAAAATTTATAAAAGGAAAAGTATTTCACAATATAGTTATATCTCAATAACTTTTTTTCTTTTCTTAATAGTAAATAATAAATATTTCAAATGTTATTAGGTAATAAATAATTTCCCAACTTTTCAAAGTGCAGAAAAGAAAGAAAATTTATAAAAGGAAAAGTATTTCACAATATAGTTATATCTCAATAACTTTTTTTCTTTTCTTAATAGTAAATAATAAATATTTCAAATGTTATTAGGTAATAAATAATTTCCCAACTTTTCAAAGTGCAGAAAAGAAAGAAAATTTATAAAAGGAAAAGTATTTCACAATATAGTTATATCTCAATAACTTTTTTTTTTTTTTTTTTTTTTTTTTTAATAGTAAATAATAAAAGTTTCAAATGTTATTAGGTAATAAATAATTTCCAAATTTCAATTTTCGGAAGAAAAAAAAGAAATTTGTAATATGTTTAAATATAGAAGAAAATATTTCAAAATATAGTTATTTCCGAATAAAATTTTGGTAAGAATTAATAATAAATGATCTTAAATGTTATTAAGTATGAAATAATTCTTAACAATCAGTTCTTTTCCTGTAAACATCTTATGTTCTTTTCATGACATATATGTATTTTGCGTATTTTAAAGAATACTTCAGGAATAAAATATACATCAATTCTTTATAAGTAACATACACCATTATAATGTATTTGAACCATTGCTTGAAATTGTATGCATGAACTCTTAGAGTATGTATATCACTATTATTACTCCTTTATTAAATTACTTATAAAGCGTGTAGAATCATTGCTTGAATGAAGTAAAATAACGTACAGCATCAAGTACAGATGGCATTCTTCAATTTTTTTTTTTTTTTTTTTTTTTTTTTTTAAATTCTCTTAAAATTACAAATCCTTAATTTATTTATTTTATTTTATCTATTTATTTTCATTATTCATTGAACCCTTTTATTTTTACAATTTCCATTAGTTTGTGAAAAGGGAGTTACGTATTTAAATTTTATTTTACTTTATTTAATTTGCTAAGTTTAAAGAAAATTTCAGTTTGCAAATTATTAAATAAATAGTGCTTAAAGCACACTGTCACGGGAACCATTGCTCGGGTACGCTCCTTCTGTTTTCCTCATCTTATATTGAATTCATATATTTAAATTACATTGAAACTAATTAGGCCGTATGTCTCACGTAAAGTGATCCCAGATTCAGGAGCATACTCGAGATCTAATATACAAGAAAGAAACATTTAAATAAAGCAAACTGAAATTGATTAAATTGAATTTATTTTAAAAGATTAACATATTTAAATACATAAGTGTAAATCATTATGCATAGTTTAACGTACTTAACAGTAAACTCGACCGTATGTTTTAATAATATATTTACCACCGAGAATGCCTCATCGCGTAATTAATATCAGTTTAAGTAATTAAATATAATGCAGAAATTTGCTCGGAATTAAAAGCCTGCTTACCCCTTATACATCTGGTAGACATCATCATCATCTAGGGGGTCCAAAATCCAATTCCTGATATTGGCGGTTGGCGGTTTCACACAACAAAAAAAACTTATATTTTTCACCTAAAAATCACGGGTTACAAATACCCTGAGGACACTACTCCAAGATCATCTTTCTGAGAACCTTTTTCTCTATCCGCAATTCCCCTTTTGCCCCTGGTCATCTCCTTTTTCTTACTTAACTATTTAGTAATCCTTACACCCTTTTTTCTCCCCTAAATCTCGTCGTCCAATCCTTTTTTCTCATCCTGACCCCCATTTCAAGACAGCATTTTACTGGATTTTCCTATAAACATATTTCGCTTTACATTACCATAATTTTGGATACATTAAATACTTCCCCCTCTCTGGCCAAGATATCAGGTGTTAAAGCCATAACTTTGACGGTTTCTTTGATCTTATAGAAAAGCTTATTTCTAGAGGCATCACTATTTCATCCAGCTGCAAGTCTCTGAACGCCTTTCACCTCTTTTATTCTCTATACCTTTTCTGGTCAATAGAACACAAAACTTACTGGACGTACTTATTCAATTTACGTGAAGTTGTGCATTCGAATTCCTTTTCTTTACAGAAAATACCCTACCTTTTAAAACCCTAAATGACCACCGTGCGCAGCAGTTGCATATCTCCCAGCGTCTTTTCATTCCTTTATTCTTATACCTTTCTTGGTCAATAGGATACACTCAGCCAGCTGTCGCCCCAAACACCTTGAGTGGAACTCGTTTGATCTTTAGTCAAATGGAACTACTATGCTATTCCTTATATTTTTGCGAGAAATAGTAAAATTTGTAACAAAAGAAATTCCTTTTTCCCATGAACCCGGGGGCAGCACAGAACTGCTAAACTTGCTGGGTATATCTCAGCAGTCTCAATGCAATGTTTTACGCATATAGTACATAAAAAGTTAAAATTTATCTGTTATAAAGAATCAAATAATAAAGCAAGATATTAAAAATTATGAAAATAAAATATTGAAAAAATCCATCTATGAAACCTTCGTTTTTGCATCCTTTAGAATAAATAACAACAATTGAGGAAACGAAGTGTCCGCTCGTATCGTAACGGTACAGCCCGCCAGTTTAGTACACAGAACTTTCCGCGTTCGAACCCCGTCCTAGCAAAAGTTGGTTATTAGCTAAATACTCGCACAGAAGTGAAAGACAAAATTAAAAAGCCTTATGAGATGTTCCTTGAGAAATATTTTTTTTTTTTTTGGTCCTATAAAATTTATTTTAACGATATAAAAATATCTAAAAAATACGGAAGATATCTGTTAAAAAACGGAGATTTAAAAACGGATATTTCAGAAATCACGGAAAATTTCCTGGAATTTACGGATTTTTTTTATCCGTAATACGGAAATAGTACTGGCGTCTCGATTGCCAGTACAATTTTCGTTTTTTTCAGGAAATTTTTTTTACAGTGTATGGCCATTTATTATACTAGTATGAAGATATTATTGTAGTACTACATATTATTATTTACATTATTGTATGCATACTTATTTTATTTTTATTATTATTTTTCTGCTTTGATATTTTGTATTATATTTACAGGGTGACATTCTAAATTTTTCAAAATCTTGTGAAGGGGTGATATATATATGATAAAGATACCATATATATTCGTTTCAAAAAATTAAAGAAATCTATATTTTATGTATTTTATCAAATATATTTTCCTCTTTCTGCATAATCGTAATTCATATACATTCCCGGCTGTTAAAATGCGCACCCTTTTTATCGTTCTCTTTCAACGAAAGACTTTTAGTCAAAATCATGCATATTGTTTTTAAATTATCATTAACGTACTTATTCGGTCTCCCACATATCAAAGTAAATGAAATTATACAAAGCATAAAATGTTTCCTTTCTCATGGTCAGTTTTGACTTGCCTATTGAATCCAGATGTCTATAGCATTTCTATGGCGCCTTTGCAGCATTCCTCAAAACCCTGTTCCCAAAACAATAATTAACGGTAAAATTCTTAATCACTCTCTTTTAGCCAAAGTGCAATCTTCGCCAAAAGATTTTTCCCTTCCAATGACGTCAGTTAGGATGTTGATATGCTGTATATGTAACGGTTACATTTCCCACGCAAAAAAATGCGATTTTCTTGGCTCGAAATGTAACTCGCTTGGCGTGTTTTCCTTGCGCCCACTTTCATATCGGATAAGACACTTGCCCTCTGAACTTCATCGCTTAAAACAACTCCAAAAAGTTGTCTAGGGCCCCTGTGCCACACTGGATACCTAACTTTTTATCTCACCTTCCTCCTGAAAGTCTCCTTCCTTCTTAGAGTGTCGCCCGATTATGGCATTATTACCTGAATTTTCAAAGATGATGGAACTGTAATGTCTTGGATTTTCTCATTAAACTGTTGTGGATTTACCCTCTTCGCCTGTTTATATGATTCCTACTCGCACTCACAGGTTAACGAACCATTATGTTATTGCGGCAGCGCTCTAGAATTTGGAATTTCCTATCTCACGTGCCATATTTTCCAATCAAGTATTATCTTCCTTTTTGCAAAATGATCATATCTCTACTGTTATCAAATTCATCGCTAATGTTATCATCTTCAACGCAAAGGATATATTCTTCATAAAACACTTATCAGCCACTCCATACATCCGTGCAACTTTAACTTTGTAATTCATTAAAATTTCAGTTAAAATATGTAATATAAATTACATTTTTTTAATGCATAATTAACTGTGTTTTCACTTCTTAGATTACTAACCAGGATTGTTTGATTTAAATCAGCTTGATTTAAATCACGATTTAAATCATGATTTAAATCAAATGATTTTTTTTTTTAAAATCTTTGATTTAAATCAGTTTTTTTAACAACATATTTCCTGGCTGAATAAGGATCAAATTCCTCATTCATGTTAAAATAATTTCAGATTAATCATTTCAGATTAAAAATTACCTTTTAATAACATTAAATAAAACCTTTATAGATTAAAAATACTATTATATTATGAAAGTAAATGCAACACTGCATTAAAAATATTATCTATCCATAGTACATTTTCCAAAACTACTGATAAATACTTACTAATTTTTAAAGTTTTTTTTCTTAGTCACTTCCATTTTTTGAAAGCAAGATGCTGAAGCTAAAGTTAAATCTATTTAATATAATAGTATTTTCAGTGGAGAGTCACTTTCTCTAAAGCAAATTATACATAATTCACACGTTTGTTTTACATTTACCTGCAAATTACAATATCCCAAATGTTGATGTTGATGTATTGATCATATAATGTGATTAATGCATGAACTAATTATAACGTAAATATTTGGACTGTTTGTCTAACATAGAATTAATTCCAGTTTCATGTTTCTTCTATAATTGAAAATACTTTAATCCCTGTAACTTAACTGATCACTTTTCTTTTCCTAGAATCCATTGCTTATTGCAATGGAAAAAAATAAGAAATGTTATTGTACTAAGCTAAGCACTAAGTAGTCATTCGTATTGTCAAGCAAGCAAGATTGTTTTCTAAAATTGACCATGGCTGAGTAAGGGGGGGGGGGGGCAATAACACTGATAATTGATAGCTTCACACTTTTAGTTATAGGATTACCTTGTGCATTTGGTGCCTTAGAATAGTATAGTGTGCATTTGACTAATGATGAAAAAAAGAAAGCCTTACTTTTAGCTAAAGACAAATACAGGTCACATTTTATATCCGTGATAATGAAATTTCAAGGAAAATCTGATCCTTTTTCAGAATTTTTATTTGATGAAGACATTGTAACAAAGATTTCTCCCTTAGACTGGTGGAAAACACACTTTGATTCAGAAATTTGTGTATCAGATGGTGATGGGGGTGTAAAGAAAGCCATAGAGCAACTGTTTACAGCAACAGCTACTTCTTGCTCCGTGGAACGGATTTTTTTAACATATGGTTTAGTTCAATCTAAACTTAGAAATAAATTAGGAAATGATAAAGCAGCCAAATTGGTGTTCTTATACAAAACCTTAAATGCATAAATAGTTAAAAATGTTAATATAATTACATATATGTAAATAATTACAAAATAAAAACCAGATTTTGTAAGAGATTGAATTGTAATCTAATATTAAACTATAATTTTATATTAATGTTTTAAACAATTATCTGTTTATAGATATTCACCAATGTTAAACAGTTTCTATTTAATATTTTGTCATAACTTAAAAATTATAGAATTGTTCTTGCATGATGCATAATAAATGTATACCCATATGCATTTAGCATTCTTTGTTGTATTTATTATACATTGTTATATAAAATATGTGTTATTTGGAGTAATACACGAAAGAAAATTTTAACAACTTTTAAATTAAATAGAAATTTATACATATAACACACATATTTATAACAATTTAATATTAGAATGTTTTAAATTTTAAATGAATCATCTAAATTTGTTTGCAACAATTTTAAATTTAAATTATTTTGAATTCTTATCTAGAAATTGTAATGAAATTAATAGAAATATGTAAATCTATACAGAAAATATAAATAAATATGTGCAGAGTACACAAATAATATTATACTATAAAAATATTTAAAAAAATAAAAAAAAATCCGATTTAAATAAAAAAAATCTGATTTAAATAAAAAAAAATCCGATTTTTTTTATTTAAAAAAAAAATCACGATTTTTAACAACCCTGTTACTAACACCGATATATAACAGCCATATAAGATCGTATATTACAAATATAATTACATATAAGTTTATAATTATAAATTTTAGTTTGGTATCCTTGAAGACAGAGAGAAAAATATTTGTGTCCTATCCATCCTTGCTGTCGGGATGATTGGGACAGAGAGGAACTTTTTTTAAATTTCATAATTAGTATAATAATAATCTTGAATAAATATTGTACATAAGATGTAGACAAACACCTAATGTATGAAATGCGATATATAATATCAATAATAACTTAAATAAAATGTCCCATTCATCCCCTATCTCTCCTATTATTATATTTTTATTGACGGCATTTTTATACTAAAATTGTAGAGAGAAATTGTTTTCATTTTCAATAAATTGTTAAAAAGAGAAACAAAATATTGATTAAATTAAATTATCCAAGAAAATTCGAAGAGATAAAAACATATTTTACATACTCAAGCTTCATGAATCAATTTATTACACTAACCAAAAATCGTCTGCAACATATTAACATTTAGAAATCACTAGCTGTTATCCGTGACTTCGTTCACGCAACATTAAAAGAAGAATAAATACATTAATTAAGCAAAATATTTCCTTCCGATAATTAAAAACGTTAATAATTAACTAACTATTTATCACATTTCATAGGAGACAATACGGTATTTTTTGTTATAGGGACCTTGACATAACTCAGTCTTAAAAAAGTGAATTTTTGTGCCAAATAATCGCGAAAATGAATTGCAACCAATACAAAAAGGAGGTACAAATGTCAATTTTACCTGATAAACAATTTTACTTTTAACGCCTTTGTGAAACGATTTAACAGCCATCCTTCAAAAAACATTAATTGGAAATAGTATATGCTTTTTCTTTAAATTCAATTCTGCCTCCTTGGTTTAATGTATAGCTGAAACAAATCTTGTTTTCTAAATGACAGTGTGTTGACAGGCAATTTTTGTTCTCCAGAATAAATTGATTCATGAAGGTTTGAACATGTGAAAATATGTTCTTATTTTTCGGATAATATATTGAAATCAAGATTTTGTTTTCACCATCTATTCAAAGTGAAAATAAATAAATTCTGTTTTTCAGTTTTAATGAGAAAATGGTGTAAAAAATATATACTGATCTGTTTTATTTCTCCCTTTTTATACATAAATATGGAGTAATTTACTTTCCGTTTTTAGAGAAACTTCGTTAAAATTTACAAAAAAAAAAAAAAAAAAAATCTTGGAGTCTAATTTATTTATTTTTTAATTCTGAGAGTTTGTTGTGACATCCTCAGATCAATGATAACCGGTATTAAGTATATTGTGTTGCGTTCGATAGTCTAGGAGTAGTTGAGAAATACAAACACACTTTCAGATTTTAATATAATAAATTTGTGTTCATTTTCCTTTTCTTAAAATTATGATGTGATTTTTAGCAGAAAACTCTCATCTGTATATAACAGATACTCATGCTTAATAATCAGTATAGATAAAAAAAAAAAAAAAAAAAAAAAAAAAAAAAAATTAAAATTTTCGTTATAAATATAGCGTGAAACTCATCTACTTTCTATACTTACTGATTCCTGTATTATTAATGTAAGAAATTGATTCACACTTATTTTAAAACATATTGGAAAATTCCCATTTTATTTCAAATATGACGTCTCTTTTTCCCCAGAGAAATCCCTTTTTAATGACATAATTCTTGTTAGTTTTCTTTTCCAGGCAATTAATTTCAATACTGGCATAGGGGAAATTATGTTACTTTAACGAAATAATATTAAATATTTAGATTTTATCAACAAAAATGGAACTATTAACATTCGTCATTTTTTTTTTTAGGTATTCGAGTTATTTCTTTTAGTTTTAAGAATGAAATAACTATTTCTCGGTATCCATGACATCATTTTCGACATGGATAATTTTGCGGAGCATATTATTGACATTTGCTAAACATTTTCTTTTCAAACTTCTATTTACTTTTTAAAAAATTTAAATAAAAAATACGGTGTAGTTATATTAGTCGTGCACAGACGGTAAAACGCCAAATATTGTTATCATACATAAGAAAAAAACCCAAGATCATTTTATTTCACCATCAAAGCATATCCGCTTTTTTTTTCGATGTATGACGTCATATTCGCCTGTTTCCTATGGTTACGCATATTGAAATCTTGTATTATTATCAAAAACTAAAAAAAGTACGTTTTATTTCTAATAATATTATTTAATCTTCTTTTTAATTCTTTAATTTTTTTTATTTCATTTTCATTTTTCGTGTGAAAAATTTTCAATTGAAACTAAATTGTTGAGTAAAAATTATTATTCCGAGTTTCGATTTAGTTTTGGCAACGATAAAGTATTGACAACTGTAAAATAAATTTAAACATTTTAAAATATTATACGAAAGAATGTCCATTTATTCTCTTTGAAAATAATGAAATTTTGAATTATTAAGAAAAATATTTGAATAAAATAAACAAAAACCAGCCTATGTTCATTTGAGTGTTATAATCAACCTATATGCAAAGAAACAGGATCATTAAATGCTCCATTTTGACATTGGCTTCAGCCTAACATTTGCACACAATCGGATTTATAATATTTTATATTAGGATTACTTCGTTTTTTTTTTTCTAAGCTTTACATTCACCCAAGGAGAAAGATTTGAGATATTTGCATTTACAGTCGGACCCGGTTAATACGCGATCCCGCTTAATACGCGGATTTTTTCCGTTTACTTGAACATCACCCATAAGAGTAATGCAAAAATATCACGCTTAATATGCGAACGCTTAATACAAGTTAAGTTTCGGTCTTTTGAGGCAGAATATCTCACTTAATACGCGAATTCATAGATCAAAATGCAAATTTCTTCTCTCTTCTCCAGTGGTGTCATTTTAGTGAAATTTTTTATGTCTACCAGTACTTCTGAATAGTAATAATTAGGCTTATTGAATGACAGATTAATTGAAACAAATACTAATAATCGGAAATAGAGGTAGCCATTTAAATAAAAATATCTCGCTAAATTAGAATAACATTGAAACTTATCCTTGATACCGTGTCCTAATATTGTTTGTCTCTCGCTTCGTGTATGTTTTTACTAAAGTAGAGAAAGATGGAATATTTTTTGTAGATTTTTGTTATTTATTATTCTTTCTTTACGCTGTGTATGCTGACAATTTTTGTTTTTCCCTCCGGTGCATTTTAGTAAATAAAGCCTCCGTAGTACTGTGTTCTCTTAAACGTCTTTGAAGAGAAATGGAAACGTTTTTTCGTTTCCAATTCTATTTCTTCGTCAGGCCCTGAGTATCGCACGAGCACCCGCGGCTCGTGCCCTGGGCACGAAATTTCCAAGGGGCACGAATTTTTTTATAATTTCATCTAAATTTATTCCGGGCTTGGGCCGAGATTTAAGCTTTTATACCAAGCCAAACTTTTAACTTTTATACCAGGCTGTGCCAAAAAAAGTTTTTTGTACGAGTCGGGCCGGGTCTGGGCTTGGAAATTTAGGCCCGTGCTACATTATCCATACCGGCTCTACATTATCCATACCGTAAAAAATTTCGTCTTCAAGGGGTGGGTAAAAAGACATTGCAACCAAAGATTTTTGGTAACAAACGGAATTTTTTAGAAAAATGAAATTTGTTGAAAATTGGGATGAGGTCTTACATTGGGGTGGGGAGTTATTTTCGAAATTTTACGGTAGTACCAGTAAATCAACCAATTTAAGGGTGCACAAAAAATTGAAAGTTCCCTGGGCACAGAAACTTGCTAGTCGGGCCCTGTTCTTCGTTACTTTGTTCTGATTCCCGTGTTCTTTTATTCATCTCCGGTGAATTACTTGCAGCATGAAACTCCTGCTGCAAGTAAAAGTCGTGTAATGAGTTTAGCAAATTCTCTGTTAATATGGAGAATAGTCACAAAATCAAAAGGAAGGCGTTACTTTTTATCACAAGTAATAAATATGATTCTGCTTAGATTTAATATATTTGGTTGTGTTACAAAAAATTATGTTAGCTGGAAAATTATTTTGGGTGTTTTATTTTTGGTTGTATCGTACACATTAAAGTCATATTTGATTCCATAATTTTTTCAGTTATTTTTTTAGTCGGTACTAGAAAAACACAATGAATTAAACTTGAATACAGTTAAATATAAATATGCCTAAACGACACTATTTTTGAACGTAAACATATAAGAGAAAGCTCTAAAGTTCATTTAGATAAAGTAGAGATCTGTAAATAAGCTCAGTTCCTGCAACATTATACAAATCATGTTTAATACGCGATCTCGCTTAATACGCAACTTTTGTCCAGTCTCTTGAAACACGTCTTAACTGGGTTCGACTGTAGTTGGCAATTATTGCTCCCTATTACGAAGAATTGAATTTAAAGAAAAAGCATGTACTATTTTCAATTAATTATTTATAAAAGATGTCGGTTAAAACGCTTTACAGGGCCGCTAAAAGTAAAAGGGTTTATCGGGTAAAAACGACATCCCCCCCCCCTTCCTCCCTTGTAAAACATTTATTTTGTTTCAAACAACTACTTTATATAAGTTCTTCAAAGTGACGTTATTTTAATTTCAGCAGCTCCGAAATTAAAAACCAAATATTAAAAGAGCACTATACGTTTGACAAATGTTTTGTCAACATCAAATGCTTGGTAATCTGAAAAATATATTTTTCGCAATTTCTGTTTAAACTACATTTTAAATAGGATTTCTTACTTGAATTTTAGCATTTAATAAAATGGATTTGATAAACTTTTTCTAAACGTACGTACAATAATAATGAATTTATTTTTATATCGAGAAATCGAAAGATCTCAATATAAATGCAACGCATTGGGTTGTCACGCTGCTAGTAGTTTAGTTACAGAATGATGGATATCGAGATGAAAACCATAAAACTTAAAATAAATTTAATACGATCGAAATAGCATCGAATGCATGGAATGTTATTTACTTTTCTTATCTACCATAAATCCAAACTTTTGACCTCTTAAGGGTGTATTCAAATCCAAACTGCTTATTTTGAGACACATTTGTAAATTCATTTTTGCTCTAAAATGCATCCAATTGGCAGGTTCTCTTATTCAGAAACTTTATAATGTCCCCACTGTCTCGATTTTTTCATAAAGGCAGAATATATTTCAAAAAAATGCTGTCAAAGTGGACATTTTGAACCGAATTTCCCAACGCGATAGCGCTTGAAACAAAAAAAAAATGATCGTACTTTTTTAAATAATTGTCTGTAAATCAATTTCTAATTAATTGAACGAAAAATAAAAACATGGGGGCCCCATAAATGTCTTTATAAATCACGCCGCCAAGTTTCCTGTTGTTACTTTTAAAAATGAGTCTGGGAATGTGTCTCGAAATTTTGAGTTGTTGAGCGTGGAAAAATATTTTTTTTGAATACCGCCTTAATGGATCTTCGTTTAAAAATTTATGACTATAAAGTGAAAAAGAACGCAAGAATAACAGTGAATTTAAATATAAATCACGTAAAAGCAATAAAAAGATACCATAACATCGGAAAAAAAATCAATAAAAAGAACCCATAACATCGGAAAAAAATCAATAATTTACTTTATGCAAATGCCCACCATAAAGCAATAAAGTGAGTTCGCTGTTTCTAAGAGCAGCCTTCTAAAGAACGCAAGGTTATGCAATACTCCATTACGAAACACTCGCTCTAAAGTCTAAACAATTTTTTTTAACCCTTGTCCTAAATAAGTAAAGAAAGAATTCATGCCCTTGTCATTTAGCATTTCCCGCAAGTTCACGACTAACTCGGATGACATTGAGCGGTCTCGCTTACTCTATGGGTTGCGTTAACTTTAACCCTTTGACTACGAATTCATTTTTTATTATAAATTGCTTCAACTATCGACTATTTAAAAAAAAAAAAAAAAAAATCTAAACGTACTAGAGATGAATTCGGGCTCTGTTTTTAGAACCCGATCGCGGCGCGGCGATTTGAAATCTGAGCCCGTCCGAGCCCGAAACATTTTGCGTCAACAAAATGGTCCCAAGCCCGATATCGAAAGTACGCAGCAGGAAATTGTTACTAATAACATTTTAAAAATTGCTTCAAGATTAATTTTCTGATTTAAAAATCTCTTCGGTTCGTCCGTGTTATGGCGGTCCCCATACTTACACGATTATGCCAAGATTGCAGTTACGATTTCGCCAAGATCATATAGCAAAGTTGATACTATATGTCTCATATACACTTTTAAGGCTTATATATGTGCCATATACGTCGTTATCTTATACACTTGGCCTATATATACGTCATACATGCGCCATATATATGACAATGACTGGACAATATGCATCACGAAATGATATACATCATATACTATTACAATGTCATATATGCTTTAAAATTTGGAGATAAATCTTGGTCGCTTGGCGATTCATCCTCGGGAGCCGCTATAACATGAAAGTACCATCTCTTCTTACATAGGAATAACAATTAATCCCAAATACTCTCTCATAACAGCGTTTCGTGATTTTCATGTCCCTGAAAATCTGTTTAAAACAACAAATTTGCTATTTATACGTAGTCACTATGGCAGAAATCTGCAAACGCCACGATTCTTATTCTTTTAAAATATATACGACTACGGCAGAAAGACATGAGTTCTGTTTCTGGAAAAGGGGCTTCAAACAGAAAGCGAGGATAGACAGGGGATATGCCACGACTTCTATATGTAACTAACACTGCCCGTGCAAAGGCTACAGAATCAGATAGAATATGTCATATTACATCCCATCCATAACAATTAAATTCCCTTTCAAACTGATTGTTAAACGATTATAAAACACTTTAAGAAATTTAGATTACATTCTTGTTCCTGAAAAAGCAATTAGTTTTTTTCCTTTTTCCAATTTGTGAATAAATAAAATTTTACCTTGTTCCCGAACCCGAAGACTGGTGTAAAAATTGAGCCATGTCTCGGGAAGAGCTTGTCTCAATTCGTACCAGTTTATATATATATATATATATATATATATATATATATATATATATATTGTTATTATTATTATTATTATTATTATTATTATAAATATTATTATTATTATTATTACTATTATAAATATTATTATTATTATTATTATTATTATTATTATTATTACACATACATACACAATGATTCTATAATCCGTGAATGATTTTGACATTACTTAATATACTTCGCCAGACATTTCCTATCCCTGATCTTTAATTTATAATTTGCAATTTGGTTTTGTGCTATAGGTCTTTGCCGACCTCTTTCAACCATATCTCCCTGGGTCTACCAACAGTCCTTTTCCCCATGAATTTTCCATTATCTAACTTCTCTGTGCTTCTGTCATCCCTCATTCTGATTAAGTGGATTAAGTTGTCATTGCATTCTTCGTATTTTAACGGTATTTATTATGTCTTTTTTTTTACAGTGTAGCTATTCAATCTCCATATTTTGTTCTGATTCGCCATGTATTGCATTCCATCATTGGTCCGAACATTTGTCTTCCTTTACCAAGTGATGAGTAATTATTATTAATATATTATTATTGTTGAGTGCAGTTTCGAAACGCAGTTTTCGAAACGAAAAAAAAAAAAAAAAAAAAAAACAAGGAGTTAAGTGTGATCGAAGATCGTACAGAGGGTTTCGTTTAATATTCCTTTCAAAACACTTTATCCTGTCTTTAATAAATCCAAATAAATTTCATTAAAAATATATATATATATATATTTATAAAGTAAAAATTTGCCAGTCAATTTTTCTCGTTTCTTCGAAAATCTGAACCGGTCCGATAGCGGGCGAAGCTCGCTATTATACTCTGTCATAATAATATCTGTCAAGTGGACTAAATGCGATATTTAAAAAAAAAAAAATCAATTTCAAAATTAAACATAGAGACCTTCAAATAGAGAGTATAGAGACCTTCAAAATGTTAAAATATGCCAATATTTCCATAATCGGGTTTTATCATGATTCAATACGTTCCACAAACTCATATGATGTTATAATCACTTGCTGACGTCATATCTACTTGCTTTCTCTATTACTCATATTGATACTTTCTTTGTAATATTATTCTCAAACGTTTGAAAATCCGTTAAGCTTCCAAGAGGACGTCAGATTAATTTTCTTTTTAATTCTCTAATGACGTCATATTAAGCTGCTTTCTGTATTTATACATACTCATACTCCTTGTATTATTGAGAATTGTTTGAAAATTTCCGTTTTATAACCAATATGACGTCATATTAATATTTTTTTCAATTTGTGAAACTTTTTATTTCATTTTCATTTTTCACGTGGAAATCTTTTAATAGAAAATTAATTATTGCAGAAGGAATTTTAATGTGGCTTTTTAATTGTCAGCAACTGCTATAACGAAAAATGTTTAAATTTAATAAGAAAAGGCTGTTAGATTTTTGGGATTTTATCTCCATTTATTAAAACAATACGATTATTTCAAATTTTATGATTTTGAGCTTCATAGTAGGTATTCAGCTATAAGTACACAAATTTTCATGACTGTAAGTTAGTTTCTGAGAACCGGCTCTGTGGCAGACAGACAACGAAGCGGGAGTAATAGGGTTTCGTGAGATGAACGAAACCCTAAAAAAAGGTAACATTTTTAGACTATTTTTTTTTTCTGATAATTTCACACCGTCATCTTCTATATACGCGTTTAATACTTACAACATGTTTTCTATGAAATATAGAATAAGTAGCATTTATAGTTCGTTTACAGAGACGCACAAAATAATTCCATTACATTATTATAAATGGAAAAAATCGTTTGGGGTGCATTTTAAAGATGTTATGACACTATAAACATATAACGAAATTGACATGGATCGCTGATGTGTACTACAAGTTTTCTGTAGATTATGGAGTGGATAACATTTATCGTTCGTTTACAGAGAAACAAAAATAAATTCAGTTACAGGACTGATAGATAATTTCTAGACGTGTGCGTTTTCAACTGTGATATGCATTTTTAAACTTTAACCGATTTTTAGTGCATTGCGTGGTGTGTATAAATTCTATAGACCACATACAGGGCTGCTCAAATTCGCACACATTACCGGATATGGGCAGCTATTTCAGAAAATCGATTTTTACTGTGTTATGACTTTTTTTTTTTTTTTTTTTTTTTTTATTGTTTATTTACACATCTCATTTCACTGTATGAAACAAGTTAGAGATTGTACGTCAAACGTGACAAATAAGGTACGTTCGTACTGTTATTATTTCAGTGAAATGAATTATATCGTCTGTTATTATGATGTGATTAATTTCCGTAATAAAATAAGTACATTTTAAGTTGGCAACATTTCATCTTTTGTTGACATTTATTGAAAATTCCAATGGGAAACTTAAGCCTAGCTTTGAAATTTTCAGAGCTTGAAATACATATTTAGACTCTTTTTCCATTTAATATCTATTTCTCCGGAAACATCCAGAAAACCGTCGGTAGATTATAGGATTGCTATAATTAAACAATTTTAGTATACAAATTCGGTTTTTAAATGCAGTAATACGGAAATAATGGGACTCCATCTTAAATAAAACGTAATTACCATGGCAACCTAGAATCATTACCTATTATGGAATATCATTGAATTAATTACGTATGACAGGATTTAATAGAACGGAGAATATGACTATAACTTGGTCATAGAGGTTATAAAATGTCATATACGTCATATATGACTATAACGTCATGCATGTCAGATAGCTTGGCGATACATCTCGGTCGCTTGACAATTAATCTTCGGAAGCTGCTATAACAAGGAAGTACTGATTTTTTTAAACAAATCAAATTACTTAATAAATATTTTTATTAGTATCTTTTTAAGTTTTGATTCGATTTTTAGGAAATTTTAAATGACTCGACAAAATTCTGCAACGATTATATATATTAAATTTCGAACCATTTCACTGTTATATATGGACGGACGGACCAGACGACGACTGTAGGTGCTACGTATTTATATAACTATATGAACGCACCTAAAACTGAAATTTCTTAACAATATTCTGTTAGTGTTGGAAAGGGTTTCATAATCTATGCATGATTTTTCGTTCTTCAATGTTATTATTGTTTTTATTTTCAAATCAATTTCGCTAACCCCTTTCTTCTATATGGTAGCATTGGGTTTTTACAGCGTTCTTTACGAAAGTAAACACGATGAAATCACACTGATTGAGAAGGAAAAAAAGTGCTTAAAACGGCACGCAATAAAACATAAAAGTAACCCAATAAAGTATATGGTTTCTCGTCAAATAAATGTAATCGCCAGTTTTCTATATTCCTTATAGTATAAAGATAAAATATTCAAGATAAAAAAAGAAAAAAAAAATGAAATATTTTCCTTTTCTTATTTTTATTTATTTATTTGTAAGAAGCACTACAGTTTTTTGTACGTACTTTACGTGAAATTGTATTAAAAAAATACATTGAAAAAAGAAAAATGTAAAGTAAACAGTTTTCATTTTGCATCAGCATCGAAATAATCCTTCCTTTTTTTTCCAAAACCGGAAAAAAACAAGAACGAAAAATCATGCGTCAAGCATAGATTATGTAACACTTTCCAACGCTTCCAAAATAATTTTACAAATCATACTAAACCATAAGCTGAAAGATAACATCTTACGTAAACAATTTGGAAAACGCATAACATATTTAAAAACATAATTTCAGGAATTTCCTACATGTACAATATTCGGAAAAATATCCAAATACTTTTATTCAGCCCTGTATAGGATCAATAGATTTGTATATATACTACATTGGATGCTAAATTTTAGTTCAGTTAGGAAACGCGTAGCACAGTTTAAAATTCTCCTTCTGGAGTTTCTGTCAATAAACGGAAATGTGTTCGCGAACTTTTGTGCTGCCCTGTAGAAGATCTACAGAATTTATACACACCACGTAACAAACAAAAAGTGAGTTAAATTTAAAATCGCGTTCAGTAACTTAAAACGCATTTCCAGGAATTATTGTTAACAGACAGTAGATAATTATTTTGTGTGTCCGTGTAAATGAACAATGACTGCTATACACACAATATTCTGTAGTAAGCGTCTTGTAATGCACCTTAGTGATATATATACATTTCAATGCGTTTAAAATAGTGAAACATTATTTAAATAAACCGCAGACGATTTTTCTCCATAGACGTAATGTAACGGAATTCTTTTGACTCTCCCTGTAAAGTAACTATAAGTGCTATGCACACCCTATTCCATATTAAGCTTCTTGTAATGCACCTTAGTGATATATATCAATTACAATGTGCTTTGAAATTGTGTAACATCATTAAAATAAACCGCAAATGATTTTTCCCCATTAACCGTAATGTAACGGAATTCTTTTGAGTGTCCCTGTAAAAAAACTTCATTTTCAATACGAACATGCCACAGTGCTACACACTTCCGTTGAAATAGGGAACATTCTATAGATAACGACAATAACATATAAAAATTGCAGAGCAATACGAGAATATTTACGAGAGTTAGAGCACGGGCAGACGGCCATACGGCAGACGGCAGACGGCCTTTACGGCCAGACAAACCGAAGTCATAAACACTTTTCAACTAGGTTGGAAAGTGTTAAAAAGTGTCATAAAACTGTAATGAACAATAGATAAACAATAGATTTAAATCTTTTAAATATAAAACCATTCCAGCTCCCAGTATTATACTGTAAAATTAACAGCAATAAACAGCAAAATAAGCAGTAATACACTGCCGGGCATGTGCGGCAGCGTATTACTGCTACTTATTTGTTTTTGCAGTGTATCTGTATCGTTAAAATTCATATCTTAATATAAAAACCATTATGCTACGATAAAAAAGTTATGTGTAAAAATTAACACAAAAATATAATGTGTATAAATTCTGTAAATCACTTACAGGACTGCACACATTATCGAATATGGGCAGCAATTATAGAAAATCGATTTTTACGTCGATTTAATCGATTTGACTTTTTTTTTTTTTTTTTAGATTGTTTATTTGGATATCTTATTTCACTGTATATGAAACAAGTGGGTCACTGTATATGAAACAAGTGGGTAAGTGTGATCCACAAAGGGTTTCATTTAATATTCCTTTCAAAACACTTCATCCTTAATTAATAAATCCAAACAAATTTCATTAAAAAAAAAAAAAAAAGTCATGCTTTTTAAAAATAAAAATTTGTTTGTCTATTTTTTCGTAATTATTCGAACCATAATACGAATTGGTAATATTAATAAATGGTATAGAGAGATTCCTGCAATAATATAGAAACAACAGATTTTGATGTCAATACCAGAAATATTCCACTATTTTGTTTATTTAGGTCTAGTTTAAATTCTTTCTGTGGACGATTTAAAAATTGCATGCAAATATTTAATTTCTGACACATAGACCCTTTAATAAGTTCGATATCGATATATATTTTTAATAAACTAATAAAAGTTAATTAACTCTTTTATTTATTTTTGTAGTTTAGATGAATCATAGTAATTTGTAAGTTTGTTTGTTTTGTTTTTTTCGGGGGAGGGGGGGGGGGATTTACTTTAAAGTTTTTTTGTTTTAACATAAAAAATTTGTGAATAAATAAATTATGTTCTTATTTTCTGGCACATTTTCTCTGCTTTTTTATAAAATGTTTTAAAGAATGACCTGTTACTTTAGAGTGACTATTATTTACCCTATTTCAAATAAATGATTGAGTATTGCCACGGCCCCAATTGCCAGGATAATTTTTAGGTAGCTTTCATTTACAAAAAGCTACCTTACCTATTGCAGCCGTTCGGCGGAAAGCAGTTCCAAAAAATTTTGGTATATTTTCACCGATCATGACACCCAGACCACAAATATATATCCATATATATATATATCTGACACTTTTCATGCTGTAACGCTCTTATTTATATGAACCGATTTGGATGTGGCTGAGTATCTGTATAGGACATACCAAGGTCTCGACCGAGTTCGTTGGCTAGCTTCATCCGCCGTCTTATTTCAAAATGGCGGACAGTTAAAAAAATTTAAATTATTAAAAATTCAAAAAGATGTACAAAAAATTAGATGTTGAAAACAATGTTTGCGTTAAGTGTTAGAACGTGATACAAGGATTCTGGAATTTTTTTTTGTTTGGCTATTATCTTAAAAAATGATTGGGGTATAGCAGTTTCAGCTATATGACAAATATAAAACGACAGAAGGGTTGCTATTTTTTTCAGACAGTGGTCAAAGTTCCTCAAAAATATAGACAACTCATTAATTCGTTATCGTTTTAAGTTTGTTAATTGCCGTATTTTTCGGTTATCAAAGCCGCATCTATCGTTGGCGCAACAGCTGACGCCTTTTTTCGTGATTGATGAAGAAAGATCAATTAAATATTTTAAAATGGTTAAGTAAAAAAAGACAACTCTGCAAGAAAATTGTTTTAAATATGTAATTTTAAATAAATTATTTTAAATTTGATGTAATTTTCACCATTTAATGCTTTTCGCACGTAATAGCTTAATTATTTTAAACTTTCCTTTCTTTTTTTAAAATTTACGTGTAAATATATTTTTTAGTTGAAAGATTTTGTAAATATTATTATTCGAGCTTTTTAAAATCTTTCAACTGCAGGTAAAATTGCATATTTGGAACTATGAATTATTTCGCTATTCAGATAATGAAATTTTGAAGAAAAAAAAATAGAGAAATTAAAAATAAACTAGATGGTACCCGTCAAAACTTGACGGAAAAAATTACAATAACAATATTAGTAAAATAAGCTTCTTTATTACATAAATAGGGGTGCTTATGAAACAATCTTTCAAATATTTTATTTAAAAAAAAAATTCCCCAGTGAATTACGTTATTATTTCCGATGCAAACTCCAAACAAACAATCCGTAAACAAAATGGAAATCAGTTTGACATTACCGCCCTATTCCTCACGGCAAGAAAGAAAATTTCCTGAACCTATGAAGTATCATACAAATAACATATCCCTACGTTCATCTCATATTCAGTCAATAAAAGAACATGTTAAATAAGGCACACATCCCCCCCCTTTGTGATAATGCAACCGAATGAGCTCCTATGCGCATGTGCATTGCATCTCCCCACACGCACCGTCGAAATTCGACGTTAAAAATGTTTTAAAATGTTTTGATCAAAATTTTTAAAGTGTCTTCTTTAATCATTGTTCGTTTCAAATCCATATCTTCTGAAACGCATCCATTGTTTTAAGCTAATCAATTTTTATGTAAAGATGAAGAATTTTTTTACAATAATAAATCAATCTGCAGATAAAGGAGATTTTTAATGTTTTCAAGTGTAATTTATTTGTATGGTTTCTTCATTCCTTTACATAATCAGGATGATAATTCCTTTTCCATAATTAAGAGAAATAATGTAAATAAATAAATATCCAAGATTATTTTTGATTCTGTTTTCATTAATATATTGTAAATTTTATTGTTAAAAGTTACTGATAAATGATACTTTAGTAAATGGGGCTTTTCTTAATTTTTTTTTTTTTTTTTTTTCTTTTTTTGAGATTTAATGGCAACATTCTTCCGTTTGTTTATTGGGCGCTACAGTTTGGCGAATTATTTGAGGTACTTTTTGGTTAGCAGGGCACCAATGAAGTATATCTGTATATATATATATATAGTATATACATACATATATACAAATATATATAATGTATATAGTTTTGTTTTTCTAGTATTGAATTTATGTGGTTTATAGATTTTGGTTGGCTTTTGTGATAATGATTCTGCAAGTAATTTTCCATTTGAGTTTATTATTATGTATATATATATATATATATATATATATTACTGGCGCCGGCTAACCGAAAAGTACCTAATTTGCATATAGTTTTTTTTTTCTTAATGGGACGACGGGATAATGCACGGAATTTCGACGGGATAATGAATATTTTTGATGGTACCAGAATATTTTTGATGGTACCAGAATATTTTTCAGTATTCTATAGTTATATTAAGAAATACATATTTTTATGATTTGCTGAATCACTTATTTGTTTACTTTTTCATGCATTATATTATTGAAGGTTGTTAGTTCTCTTATTATAGGTTGTTAGTTCTCGTTTAAATATACCCTACTTATATAAAAATAGCTTGTGTTCTCTGTGGTGTTTCGCATAAACGTTGTAAAATTCAGGTTATTAGATTTTATCCAACTTTTCTGTCATAACAGCTGATGAAGCAGCCATTTTCGGCGATTTTTTTGTTACCCGTAAAATGTTTGTTTTTGGTATAGCTCGAACTAAGAAAAAAATGAGTACTTTTCCATTATACGGACACCATTGTCGCCAACCATATATTTACATGTATGGCATGGTGTCGGTATAATGGAAAAGAACCAAAATTTGCGATCGATCAAATAATTGAATTTCGTTAAACATTAAATTTTCTGGTACTTTTCTACTATCCGGTCGACCACTTTTCATAACAAAAAACTATCGCCAAACTGTAAAATTAAACGCCGAAAATGAAGTGCGATTTACTTGATGTCAGAAGCATTATACGTGTTTGTTACGTCATCAAGTGGTTTTTAATTCGAGATTTGCGTCTATTTTCCTTATGTTTTACTGATTTATTAGTTATTTCATTAATTAAAATAACAATTGTGTCCATAAATTCATGTATTTTATTTATTTATTTATTTTGATATTTCAATGGCAACGTTCTCCCGTTTATTTGGCGTTACAGTTTGGCGATAGTTTTTTGTTATGAAAAGTGGTCGACGGGATAATAGAGAAGTACCAATTTTCTTATTTTTAATCTGAGAAAGAAGCAATAATCATGGATTTAATTAATTTTGCAATATGCGGTGCAACCAAAATAATTTTGATTAAATCAGTACATATATCGCAGACGCACACCTGGGTTATTTCTTGGCGCCTAAATGACGATTTTTGCTTTGTATGGCAACCTGGTCTTTTATAATAAATTTGAATATGTGTGTAAATAAATAAAATAAAATAGGTACTTTTATGTTAGCTGGGCGTCAAGGATAACTCTCCAAATCTTGTTTCAATTGGAATCATTTAAATTGCAACATTTTACGTGAGATTTGTTATTCATATTGATATGTTTACGTTTAGATACTTTATTATGATTATATTCTAGCTAATTAAGTTTTTTTTTAAAGAATTTATACTACAATGTTAAAATATTACCTAGTTGATATTAGCTAATGTCAAAAGATTGGTGAACCACAGAGTTCAGGGAATAAACTCTATGCCCTCAAAAGTGGGAGTTGCCGACTTATGACGTCATAAGCAGAAGTAAATGTTTAATTGAAAATTACAGCTAATTAATTAAATTTTCGAACAAACGAATGCACGATAACAAATCTGTGTCCAAATATCTTTCATTTAAAAAAATAATGGTGTAATTTGATGCAGTAGTTTGTTCTGACGGATTGTCGAAAGAAATCGCTTAGCGTTTTAAATATATAGATGATTGCACTCTGCACAGCACAATATGTCAAGATGTTTGAATTGCTATGCATAAGTTTTTATTATGTAGAACTTTTTTAACTGAGCTATTTTGACCGATTTTAACATTAAATAGCTCATAAAATAATTATTCCATTTAAAACTTCTGCTTCAGCATGTTTATCATATTTACGTTTCTCTATAAAACTAACAGTTTTCATGTTTTTATATGCAAAACTTTTTTTATTATAATGAGACGAGAAAATCAAAAGGTCACAATAAATTCAATTATGGCAGCGTCTGCAGCATTAGTTGTATTATTTTTCTTTTTTTTAAGAATAGAGAGAAACACACAAATTTAACAGATATGCAATCGAACTACACGTTAACAGTGAAATAATCACCATCAAAAATGTTGTTATAAATAGTGACTTCTTTAGCGATTTCTTTTACTATTTACCGATCGCTTTCGGCTAATAACGAAATTACCGTTTTTAATAAAGTTCTCAACTTTATTTGAATTACATAATTTATATTTTTCACATAAAAATGCTTTTAGTTGTTGTGAGTGGACAATTTAAATATATATATACCGGGTGATCCAAAAGTCAGGACAAACTTTAAAAATGAATAATTCGAAAACGAATCAAGATACAAAGATACGGTTTACACCAAACGGATGGAAAAGAAACCGGGTTTTGTGCGGCAACGAAAAAAAATAGTTCTGTTGGCGACCAACACATGGCGCTATAGTGTTTTATTGCACCAAAAGACGATTTACAAATGAAAAAATGTTGACAACTTTGAAGTCAGCTTAATTACAGTTAATTAATACTACAGTAAATGTTCAATGTGCTGTCCATCAATCAGAAGTACAGCTGTGAGACGAGGCACCACACCGTTCACAGCATTTAGTAGCGTTTCTTGCGTTATTCTTGCGTTATCTTGCAGAAATCCGACAGCGCTATCTGTTGGTCGCCAACAGAACTATTTTTCATTTCGTTGCCACACAAAACCCGGTTTCTTGTCCATCCGTTTGGTGCAAACCGTATCTTTGTATCTTTATTCGTTTTCGAATTATTCATTTTTAAAGTTCGTCCTGACTTTTGGATCACCCGGTATATATTAAATATAAGAAAATTATTTGAGTTTTCAATTAAAAATGATTTTCACCTATATGTTCTGTACGCCGAGTAATATATTCTGTAACCCGGGAAGTCCTGGTTGATCCCCTGGTATCTTTATTAAATTCTATAGCTACAGTGTCTCACATAAGTGATGGGACACATGTGCTTTACAAAAGGAAACTAATCAAATAAATTTAAAAAACATGTACACATTTTTTTGTGGGTGTGTTTCATACTTAAATTTAGTAAAGATTATTACATAACATAGATTTTGTCAAAATATTAAAATATTAATTTAATAAAAATACAAATGTTTAGAACGGAGCAAAAAATAGCTCACATAAGTGATGGGACACCATTATATATGCAACAAAAATCGTCTAAAATAAGCAATAAAAATATTTTTTGGGGTTTTATTTTTACTTAAAAGCAATTGGCAATAATTTATAAAATCGTCTGCAGTATTTCTCTCCAGTTTGCTTTGGAATTTTTGTGTTTTTTAGCTCTGTGTAGCCATGAATGCTAAACGAAAAGAAACTTCGCCTGAAATTCGAAAATTAGTTATTAATTTGCATATTGAACGTGGAAAATCTATTAGAAAAACTGCTGAAACAGTTAACTTGAGTCGTTCAACAGTTTTCAATATAATTAAACGATATAAAAAGAATCATATGATTCAGGATAAAAGAAGACCTGGCCGACCATCAAAGCTATCCAATGGAATAAAGCGAATTATCGTTCGAAATATTAAAAAAAATCCAAGAATTAGTGCTTCAAAAGTTGCTGCTGATTTACAAGCATTATATGGAATAATTGTTAATCCTGAGACTATTAGAAGGGTAATTCGATCTGCTGGATATCACGGTAGAGTAGCCAGGAAAAAATTCTTCGTAAGTGAAAAGAATAGAAAACTCAGACTAGCTTTCGCAAAATCCAACATAAATAAGAATTCTGATTACTGGAATAAAGTTATATTTGCTGATGAGAGTAAATTTAATATAGGTTCTGACGGTAGAATCTTGGTGTGGAGAAAACCCAGGGAAGAATTTCGCAAACAGAACTTGGTACCAACAGTAAAACATGGTGGAGGAGGAGTTATGGTATGGGAGTGTATGTCGTCCGCTGGAGTTGGTAATCTTGTTTTTATTGACAGTATAATGGATCAGTACAAGTATATTGATATTTTAAAGCAAAATTTGAAATCTTCAGCACGAAAATTGTACCTTCATAACGATTTTAAATTCTACCAGGACAATGACCCCAAGCACACTGCTCTGAACGTTATACTCTGGCTGCTATATAACTGTCCTGAAATAATAAAAACACCACCACAATCTCCAGACTTAAATACCATAGAGAATATTTGGCAAGAATTGGAATCAAGAATTCGCAAACACACCATTTCTTCAAAACAACAACTAAAATCGGTGCTTCAAGAAGAATGGGGTAAAATCACTCCAGAAATCACAAAAAAAATTAGTCGAATCCATCCCAAAAAGATTAAATCATGTTTTAAAAGTAAAAGAAAATCCAACAAAATATTAAAACCTTTTAAAAAGTAAAATTTTTGGATAAATATTTGATGGAAAAGTAAGTGTCCCATCACTTATGTGAGCCATTTTTTGCTCCGTTCTGAACAATTGTATTTTTACTAAATTAATATTTTAATATTTTGACAAAATGTATGTTATGTAATAATTGTTACTAACTTTAAATATGAAACACACCCAAAAAATTTTTGCACATGTTTGTTTATTTATTTTATTGCAGTTTCTTTTTATAAAGCACAAGTGTCCCATCACTTTTGTGAGACACTGTATGAGTAAAATATAAAACCACTCGTGCATTAAGTACGATCAAAATCTCGCACTGATTTCATGTTATTAATCGAGGTTAGCCGTGACGACTTATTTTTTCCTCCCCTTTTCTTTTTTCTTGTCAGATTATAGTTTATATTACATACTTTAAACAAAAGAAGACATCTCTCTAATCTGTCCACTTAAAACTGTCTGACATTCCCAACTCAACAATGTTTTTTTTCCTTTCAGAATAAGTACTTCCTTCTTAAAAAATTGGCGCCAAAAGAGACTTTAGTTTTAGGAATAAAGAAATGCATTCATATGATAGATGTTTGTCGTCTGCTGAAAACCCGGATGAATGTAAAAAGAATATAATTAAAATGACTTCGCAAAACTATTGTTTTGATAGAACACCTCACTTATGAATTAATTTGGGCAAGAATATTAATAATCTTATTCCAAAGAATTTGAGAAGCGTCAAACTTACGACAAACCACTTAGATTCTTGGAAATTCTGCGACACTCATTTTTTTAAGCTTCGATATCTACTAAATTAGCATAATCATAAGTACTTAATAGGATTTTTAAGTAAAAATAAAATAACATAATTGATATCAAGTGATTTAAAACACTTTCTCCATCATTTTGCAACAAAAACCATATTTGGTTACAAATGTGATTAAATCTTTATGTATATCAAGAAAACCTTGGAATTCACCTTTAAATGACTTATATATTATTTTTGAATATGTTGTATGGAATTATTAAAAGAATGACTTTAATGACACTAAAAGTTAATTGTCTTCGAAGTAAAAAAGCTTTTGTTTAAGATTATTCCCATTCTATTTCAAGATTTAAAAACAGCAACAACAACAAAAAGAAAAGGAATTGAGAACTTACTTTTTCTCATGTTATTTGACTACAAAATCTATTTATAGTTCAGTTAATCCGGCATGAATTCGTGCATTTTGTGAAGGCAGTTATTTTACTTATTCTTATTTCATTTTTTACTGAATAGATATTATTTCTGCTTGTTGAAAAAATATTTTTTACGCAAAATTATAGCACACACCAATTATGGAAGCTTCTTCAATTTTAATGCATATTTGTTAAATTTAGCTTTTATCGCGATATGCAAACCAATTCATGAGCATGAGCAATAAATTAAATTTATGAATAACATGAGATTTTAAGATATATCATACATTACTTATAATTACATCATGCTGTTTTTTCTTACATTTTTATTTTAACTTTTAAAATCTGTCTCATCTGTAGAATCCATGGATGTATCAGAGGGAAAAAAATATATCTTTTAAAATAAAATCCCAGTTGTTGAATTTAATATGTTGTGGTGTTTTGGGGTTCTTTCTAAAACACAACTTACTTAAACTTAAAAAGCTCATTTATTACTCAATCTTCACTTGACAATTAAATATTTAGAAAAAAATAAGTATACCCTGATTAGCTCCACTGAAATCTGTTGCCATGGAAAAGGTAGCAAATTATATTAAACTAATCAAAATATCAAAACTTAAGAATCCGAATAGGTTAATACAACAATGATAATTTTGAACTCATCATTTTAAGACAATATTAAATGTAGTAAGGGGCAACAGATTTCTAAATCAAGTAGCATACTGGATTGCATAAAGAACACCCAACTCCACTCCAACCCGATCAAGCTCAAATCTCCATACACATTAAATTAACAAAAGTGTAATCATCATATAATTTGGAAAAATGCAGACAACCTGAAATTCCTCCAATATGAGGACCAAAAGGGGAAAGAGTTAAATCCGTTAATAGAATAGGGATATGATGATGTACTAAAATTTTAGAACAACCATAGAGATTCTGAACAAGATCCGATCGGTTAACCAAGAATCGTATAGTGGTGTATAATGACTGGATATTTTTTTTTTTTTTTTTTTTTTTTTTTTTTTTTTTTTTTTTACTTTTTAAAATAAAACAATTTTGGTGTATATTTTAGAAAAACAATGTTTCTGAAAGAGGAGAGTTAAAGCTTAATTTAACATTTTATGAAATTAAATTTAATATTACTGTTTCACTTATTAATCTACCCATCCTTAAATCAAGATCAAAAATACGATTGTATAACATTGAGTGAACTTCAATTTATGTTCATTAAAACAGTCAGTTATGAATTTAAACTTAAGAAATTTTAAAGTCCTAATTTAATAAAGTTGAATTTTCTCTCCCTTTTTTTTTTTTTTTTTAATTAATCACAGAAAGGTTAGGCCATTCTTATAGGTCTACTGTGAATAAAAAAAATTAATTATTTAGAGATTTATACAAAGAAAAACATACCATCTTTGATAATAAACAAAAAAAAAACACAATTTATTTGAACATTTAAAATAATGAAGCAACTAAGTTATCAAAAATAATCTTAATAAAACAATATAACAGCTGATCTTTTAAGTTGAAACCACTCACTGGTTACTTTTAAATTACACATCATATTTTTAAAATTACCATCATATTACCATTTAATGGTCGTTCAAACATACAAACATTATATATTAACCTACAGACTATTTCTGTTCATAATGTTTATTCTTATTGAAATTATCCAAAGATATTCATTTCATTTTTAAACTCTGGTATAGCAAACATATATTTTTTTTTTTTTTAAAAGAGGTACAAATAAATAAAAAGAAAAACTATGCAAATAGTACTTACAACAGGTAGAGAGTTCTACAATTTTAGTCAATGGGCACTTAGGAGCATTTCCTCCTTTTTCAAAATCTGATGAAGCACTTAAGCTGGAGTATTCAGGCTGGGGAAAAATTCAGACGTGGTTTCAAGCTAACATTCATCAATCCTCTCATCTCACTGCATCACTTGCCATCAACTACTAGGTCCGTCATCTAGTCCGGAGGGGAAAATCGTTCTACGGTCCAGAACTTCACCGTCGGAGTCAGTAATTTCACCTTCCTGAAGCATGTGTTTTATTCGAAGATAGCCATCACCGTAACTCAGAACACTACGACTTCTAACGACCGGTTTAGTTCAATATCTATGATCACTTCTGATGGTTAAGAAGTCATAATCTTGGAGCGCCACTACGCCAAAAAAAAAATAGGCTACACATATCTTCTTCTTAATTTCTCGTTAACAGTTATAGATCCGCAATTCGAAAATGCCCTTATAGCCTCTTTTCATCATAACATCATGATTTAGGATGGTTAATGTAGGGCCATCAATGCCCCACTCTCAAAAAAAAAAAAAAATCTTCCAGAAACCTGTCCGCCTTCAACAACTTCGCGATCCAGCCCACAGGCCAATCTTCGAGCCCCGTAATAAGTCGAATTTTTTTTACGAGTCAAACGACAGGTCTCTTGGCCAAGCAACAAGTGTCGTAAACATTCATTCTCCCGCGCTGCTTGAAAAACGGGACCGATCCACTCTGCCAGGGGTACGGGAATGGAAACAAAAGGAAAAATGGACTCACCGTGAAGACTACAGCTTGCCGCTCCACTCTGCCGGCCGCTTCATGGGGGAAGGAAACCATGCATCACCCCCATGGCGTGTGCTGAAGGGGGGTCCTGTTAGCCTCTGTTTACATGGGTGCCAGCTATCCGCCTGATAGCAGAGCCAATTGAAGCCTGACGTAAACTTACAAAGCCTAATTGCGTGTATAGTACACTCATAAGATAACGTAATTCTTATACAGGGCGGTCGGTCATTCTTATATCAAAGTCAGACTAGATGACTCCAAATTTTCCACCTGTGCAGTCTACTGACAAAACATCCCTCCCCTGCTGTCTGCTTTTCGTATTTGAAAAACAGGAAGCTACGTTAGACTATAAACGTTGAAATTACTTTGCAAAAAGAAAAAGAAAGAAGAAAAAATAAAAACTGATTTTATTATAATTATTACAATTACTTTTATTTATTTAAATTTTTATTAGAAACAGAAAAAAAGAGTGCTTTTAAATAAATGTTGAGAAAGTGATTTAAATAATTAATGTAGATTAAAAAAAAAAATTTTGTTGAAACCAACCGTAACAAGATTGCTCCCCCCGGCTAATTAAAAAAAAATTTTTTTTGAGAAAACAAATTATTTTTTTGAAAGGTAACTTGGTACCACATGGCATGCTGGGACCTCAACACTGAAAAAACTGACCCACAAACACAGATCATACATCGATCCGGGACGGGATCCAGAGAGTTCACCGCTGAAATACCACCCTGACAATATATTCCGGATATATACAACCAGAGCTCGCACATCCGTAGAAACCATTACCTAAAATATTACCTGAAACATGACCATAAAAGAGTACTACCAGAGGAGGGACCACAAGGCTGATTTTACCACTAAAATGACCAAGATATTTTCTGCACCTGTAAAAGAACACATGTTCCACCTGATTGTGAAACCTCACTTCCCTACTACTGTCATTCCTACGCATAACTGCATCCTTCCTGAGACTTCTGGCAACAGAACTGTAAATAATACATAAATTGAATTTTGAAAAAAAAAAAATAGCCGAAAAAGAAGAGAAGTGCCCACTGATTAATTGTCACTATACTGCTTATATACATAACTTCAATAATTGGCATCACAGTATATTACAACACTATCTATTAATGCAAATAAGTACTAGTAATATCATAGTTACAACACTGTAAATGTCAATGAAATTTGTAAAACACATATTAATTCTATTATACAAAAATACACAAGAGCAACTGGTGACACACAAAAAAAAATATATACATATACATCTGTAAGACACAAATTATGGTATCACAGACCATGTTAGAGAATTACGCACACAATTGTAACAATTTTATATGAGAACACATGTTTGTTTTCGAACACAGTCTAATGATTCGGGATATTATGTAGATTTTACAAATGCACGTACAAGTAATGTGCATGGGAAAGAGTATCTCTGCCTCTGTGCTACTTATAGCAAAAAGCAGTTTCGGGCCTTTTGGGCACTACAGGGAAAACATTCCACAAAATAAAATAAAAAACAGGGGTGGTGACATATAGCACCAGGAAGGAAAACACACATTCCACAAAAATAGGAAGTAGAATAAATAAAATAGTTAATTTTAGCACTTTTAGCCACACACAACAACATACAGGCATGTACATGAGACAGTATGTACTAGAAAAAGAAAAAGAGCCCACACTCCTTAAAGTTTAAGCTCAAATAAAACCACAAACTGTATAGTAAATAATAAATCTATCTAGTTAAAATGTAGAAATTAAAGTAAACACATACTTAAAAAGTTATATACAAAACACTGATGCATTAAAAAAAACTGAACTAAACAGATCTACCTCGGCAAAAGGGCATACAAAACACAACATCCTAAAAAAATTTTAAAGTAACAAAAATTACATTCGTTTCTTTTTTTTTTTTTTTTTTTTTTTTTTTTGCAAAAATATACCCAAAATCTACGAAAACGGGGTGCGGACGGGTATATACCACATAATCTACCATAAAATAGACAAAAACCTTAAGTATAGGCATAAAAAGGGTTAAAAATGCCTACATGAGAGTATCAACACACAACCAAAACAAACCTTTAATACGCTAGAAAAACTAAGTTCCGTTTTAAAAATGTCAAAAAAAAATAATTAAATATACATACACATTAACTAAACTATAAATAAATACAGATAAACAAGGTAAAATTGAATAAAAATGCTTGAATAACGAAAAAAGGTAGTTAGTATTTATAACTCGGACGGTCTCTTCTATCCCGTAGCGAATAGTCGGTTCTAGAAATCGATATTGAACGACTACTTCTATTCGATTTAGCAGCTGGACGAATCGATGAACGAGACCTGCGCGAATCGCTGTGCTCAGCAGTTGAACTGCTTTCTGCCGTGGCTGAATTTTTACCTACGCGCATTTCGCTGCCTTCTGCCGTTGCAAAATTTTTATTTACGCACATCTCGTTATTCTCTGCCGCTGCAATCTCCGGAGAAATGGGAGGTGGGGGAGAGGGATTTATGATTTCAGTCGCGTCGCTGTCTGTTTCCTCCACTTCCGGCGCTACCGGAGTTTCGTTATTGTTGACGTTCACTACTGCTGGTGCGCGGTTACTATCATATGGTGCCCAGGGAATGAATCGGTTACGCTTATACCTGCGTACAGGAGGAGAATCGCGCGGTTGGTGTGGTGAATCGATGGTCACGTTTTCAGTCGATCCCAGGTCAATTGTTTGTTTTGGTTCACTGGACCAGATGGGGAGTCTGTCTTTGAAAGAAGACAACCTGTCAACATGGACAACCTGACAGTTTTTGGGATTAGCAACTAGCGCTATTTTAAAATTAACTTCATTTAGCTTCTCAATTATAGTAAAAGGACCATTATTTTGCTTGCTTAATTTTTTTGTAATACCAGGGGCGACTGTGGGTGTAAATAACCACACAAGATCTCCTATTTTAAAATTTTTATCAACAGCTGTCTTTTCACGGTATTTTTCCTGCTGCTCAGAAACTTTAATTAAATTACTATGTACTTCAGTGTATACTTTTTGAAGAGCTGGGATTAAGAGTTCGCAAAAAGAGGGTGCATCATTATAATTAAAAGAAGGTGGTTGAGAAAAGAGATTATATGGTAGATTCATATTTCTGCCATACATAACTGCAGCTGGGCTAAGTTTAGTTGAAGAGTGGACAGCTGAACGCATAGCTAGTAGTGCAAATTTGAGTTTAGTGTCCCAGTCAGATTGATTTTGGTTGACTATGTGACAAAGTGCATTTTTAAGAGTACGATTCTGTCTCTCCACTTGCGAGTTGCCAGCCGGGTGATAAGATGAGGTCTTAATATGATTAATACCAAACATTTTATATACGTGCTCTATCGCATCTGAAATTAGATTCTTCGCGTTGTCCGTCGTAATAAAACAGGGCGCACCGTAGCGTGATATGAAATCAGCTAAAGTGTCCGCAATGACATCTGAAGTGGTTGAACTAACCGCATATGCTTCTGGCCACTTAGTAAATGAATCTATATATGCGACAATATACTTATTTCCCGAAAAAGTTTGCGGTAAGGGTCCAATGAGGTCCAAATGAACCTTGTTCATGGGAAACTGGGGGGTCGGCATACGTTGCAGAGGGGCGAGCTGGTTCGCTCTATAAGCTCTCTTCTGCTGGCAACTAATACATGACTCCACTAGATGCTTGACATCTGACGACATTCCTGGCCAATAGAAGTGGTCACGAATGCGATCAATGGTCTTTTGAAAGGCTTGATGACAAGCCGCTAGGGACTCATGTGTTAGTGCAAAAACTTGAGTAACCAATTCTTTTGGCACGACTAACTTTACAGATTTATTCAAAATAGCTGACTCCCTTGTATCCTCACAAACTAAAATGTCATCTCTAAAAAAAATTTCATGTATTTAGGAGCAATTTCTACACCTTGGTCTAGTTTTCTTGCAATCTCGCAGCATTTCTTGTCTGATTTTTGTAATTCACCAATTTTTTCAAGTAGATTAGAATGAGGCATAAAAGTAACTTCCTTTTCGACTTGTATACAAAAATTACAATTAACAGTATCATTGGAGTTATCATTGTTGACATACCTCGAAAGGAAATCTGCGACACTGTTACACTTACCTTTAACAAACTTGATTGTAAAATTAAAGTCTGAGAGAGTGCAGATCCATTTAGCCATGCGAGATGTAGGGTCGTGAATTTTTAACATAAATGTTAGAGGCGCATGGTCTGTATAGATGAAAAAATGGGTATTAGCAATGTAACATTTGAAGTGGGCAGTAGCCCAAACTAAAGCTAGTAATTCCCTTTCAGTGGTGGAGTAGCGGGTCTCAGCATCTTTCAATTTTCTGCTGGCAAAGGCAACAGGATGGAGCATGTTATTTTCATCTAATTGTGATAACACTGCCCCTAATGCTTCGCCACTGGCATCAGTATATAAATGGAATTCTTTCTCAAAATCAGGGAGTGCAAGACATGGTTTTGAAATAAGAGCCATTTTAAGGTCTTCAAATTCTTTCTGTGCATCTTCATTCCACGAAAATTTTCCTGTCTCTTTCGTTAAGTTGATTAGATTTTTAGCTCTCTTAGTAAAATCTGGTATAAATCTCCTATAGAAAGATAGAGTTCCAATAAATGACCTAACAGCCTTTCGGGTAGTTGGAGGTTTAAAATTTTCTATTACGGCAATATTTTTATTGATAGGTGATACTTGGCCACTACAAATCTCAAAACCTAGATATTGTATTTTATTCGAAAGGAAAGTGCATTTACTGGGCTTAAGTTTAAGTTTATGCAGTCTTAACCTTTCAAAGACCATGCTAAGCTTCTCAAAATGAGAATTAACATCACTGGAGGCAATTACAATGTCGTCGATATAAACAAGAATTCCAAGATTGCCTAAATCACCGAAAATAGCATTCATAAGTCTTTGGAAACTGTTACCTGAATTTGAGAGCCCAAAACAGTTACGGGTCCACTCAAAAAGTCCTTTGTGGGTGATTATAGCAGTTTTATGCCTATCCTCTGGGCGAATAACCTGTTGAAAAAACCCACTAGTTAAATCTAGCGTTGAAAAAAATTTAGCCCCACTTAAAGCATCAACAGAGTCGGTAATGTTAGGTATTGGGTAAGCATCTTTAACAAGATTTTTATTTAATCTTCTGTAGTCAACAGCAAGTCGATAGGAACCGTCTGATTTCCGAACCAGAATAACCGGAGAAGCAAATTCAGACATGGAAGGGGAAATTATGTCCGCCTGTAACAAAGTATTAAGTTGGTCTTCCATTTCTTGACGTAATTTGTAGGGGACTCTATAAGCTTTGCCTTTAACTGGTTTATTTGAAGTTAAGTTAATTTCATGCGGGATTGTATCACAGCCGGGTAAATCTAAGACCGATGCTGCAAATACATCTTTGTTTTTGTCTAGAAAATTTTGCATTTTAAGTTTTAATGGGGGTTCTAAATGATCTAAATTAATTTCAGAGCTCCAAGTGAGATCAGCGTGATCAAAGTCACCAATTGGAGGGGCCAAATTTATATTATAGGTTAATTTATTATCAGTTACGGGTATATTTGACTGGTCTACACATTTTTGAATTTTGGCAACAAAGGTTCCTTTATTTAAATGAATACTATTGTCTGAAAAATTTGCAAATGAGATATATAGGCCATGTTCTTTAGTGCAAATGGCTCTGGAGGTAAGGAGACCTTGATTTAAATTTTTCGCCAAAGGTTCTAACATAACAATATCATTTTCCTTAATAAAATTTTCCTTATAACTTTTAACCTGGGCTAACATTTTTGACTGCGGGGGAATTGAAATTTTGCTACATAACACAGCGAAACTTATATTTTTATTTTTATTGGTTTTATCACTACTGCTATCTTCATTGCTCTCCTCCTCGACTTCAGGTACCTTATCCTCTATACTTACCAAATCTTCACTTTCATCAATATTACAAATTTCAGTAGTCTCTTCAGCTAAATTACCCTGAGTTACCTGACTCGCTGCTGAAAGAATGTTGTCGACACTTTGAATACTTGAAAAATTTTCAGTGTTATTACCCTCAGAGCTACCGCCTGATGTTGTTTGCATGCAAAAGTTCTGCGCAACACTTTCAACTTCCTTATCTGACTCAGTTTGAATGACTATCTCAACATCTTTTCCCATATTACTCAACTGCGGGTCCTGAACTACCATATTTTCACTACTATGATTCCCATTTTCAATATTAACTGAGTCATGAACTTTCTCACATGCACAATTTTCAGGAGGGCTATTGGCATTACTACTTTTTGAATTCTCCCCTACTTTGTTGACACATTTTATATTTACAGAATTATTTTTAACACAATCATTATTTATACAATTATTATTAGAAGTTACACTATATACAGAGTTAGAAATATTTACAGAATTAGTAGCAAGACAAGTATTACACCCTGAAGTATTACTTGGGGTTTCTACGCTTTGTTTACATTGGCCTGAAACTGGCACTTTAAGAGCGACAGCATTTGTATCACAATTTATACTTGCCCGGTACTCTTTCAAAAATGGCATTCCCAAAATCATATTAAATTCCTCTGCTAATTTACCTTCCACTACATAGAATTCAGCTTGACATTGAACATTATCAAAAACAAATTTTAAAAATACTTTCTTATTTAGGTGAACTTTCTCACCGGTGACAGTCATAATGGGGATATTGCAATTCTCCATTTCAAAATTCTCTAAACAGTTACAATCAGTACCACTCAGGAGATTAATTGCAGAACCAGTGTCACATAATGCATTCAGGCAAACTTTATTTATGTAAATTCTTGTAGTTGGTAATGTATATGATTGGGGCTGAAACATACTATACACAGTTGGGGGGTCCAGGGGCCTGTGGGGGATCGAGTTGACCACATTTGATCCGGCCACTAATAGTTTAAAGCCTCACTTTCACTGTTAGCTACTGGGGTGTTATTTACCGCCTGCACTTCATTTCTGTTCGCAGCTGTGCTCCTATTGTTTTGGTAATAACCACCTCTTCTTCCCCTATATCCGCCTCGCTGATTGTGGTTCCCTCTAGGATTTTCACCTCTGTTTCTATAATTTTGCCCACGGCTCCTGAAATTTTGACCACCTCCCCTTCTAAAATTATAGTCGACAAAATTTAGTGGACAATCTCTGGCATAGTGGCCTTGTACGGAGCACCTATAGCAGGTTACAGGTCTTACCTCTTGGTTTTTCTCCTGTACATCCCTAGCCCTAAGATCAACTAAACTGTCTATCTTAGCTGCTAAAACATCAATTTGAGATTTTAGTTGGTCTATCTCCTTCTTTTGTGAGCTATCTTGCTGAAAAATTGCAGCACAGGGTAGGTTTTGGGTCAAATTAGGGTTGAGAATTTCCTCGCGGTGGTTGTAGAAAGGGTTAATGCTCCTATAAGCCTTTTCCTCAAGAAGCGCAATTTTGAGGACCTCTTCTGGGGATTGTGGATTTCTCGCAATTACCCCCTTTCGCACTTCTGGTGTAAGATTGCTCAACAGCATGGAGTGTAGTAGAGCCGTTCGGCTTTTATCGACTACTTCACCCTGGATACCTTCAATTACAAGGGCTCTTAATGACATATCATATGCCTTGTCATAAAACTCCTGAACACTCATATTGGGTGGCTGTTTAAAATTTAAAAAATGACTGAGGGCAACATCTGGTGTGGCCTGTGAAGTATAACTCTCTTTTAAGATTTTTAATAGCTCATCAGATGTTTTTGCTTTGTGAATTTTTATTCGCCTAGAAGCAGCTCCTGATAATCTAGCTAATAAAACGAATTTTTTCTCCTCCTCATTCCAGTCGAATAATTTGGCAAAACTCTCAAATTTCTCAGAAAAATCTGAGAAGCAGACTGAGCTGGCCTCTCCATTGAATGGGGGAATGTTTGACAAATTATCCACTAAAGCATTTTTTCGCTGAATAGTGGCAATTGCTTCCGAGTGCTTATCAGCCATAGTTAGAGTTAGAAAATGACAAACAAACCAAAAAGAAAATGAAAAAAGGGGGGGGGGGGGACAACTTAAAAATGAGAAAAAGAGAGGGGAAAGGAAAACCTTATAAATACATAAAACTTAAGTACAGGACTATGCTTTTTGTAAATAAGAAAAGGTTATGCTCACAAGGCATAATTTTGACTGGGAATTGTAGCTTACTAGCACAGAGAGAGAGCCTAGACCTCTTTTTACACTTGAACATATAAATAAAATTTTAATTGCAAAAACACCCAGTTGCTCTTTGATACATAAATACATACAAGTAAAAAAAAATCAATAACCCAGAGACCGAATTGTTACGGCTCCATTTGTTGTGGTGTTTTGGGGTTCTTTCTAAAACACAACTTACTTAAACTTAAAAAGCTCATTTATTACTCAATCTTCACTTGACAATTAAATATTTAGAAAAAAATAAGTATACCCTGATTAGCTCCACTGAAATCTGTTGCCATGGAAAAGGTAGCAAATTATATTAAACTAATCAAAATATCAAAACTTAAGAATCCGAATAGGTTAATACAACAATGATAATTTTGAACTCATCATTTTAAGACAATATTAAATGTAGTAAGGGGCAACAGATTTCTAAATCAAGTAGCATACTGGATTGCATAAAGAACACCCAACTCCACTCCAACCCGATCAAGCTCAAATCTCCATACACATTAAATTAACAAAAGTGTAATCATCATATAATTTGGAAAAATGCAGACAACCTGAAATTCCTCCAATATGAGGACCAAAAGGGGAAAGAGTTAAATCCGTTAATAGAATAGGGATATGATGATGTACTAAAATTTTAGAACAACCATAGAGATTCTGAACAAGATCCGATCGGTTAACCAAGAATCGTATAGTGGTGTATAATAACTGGATATTTTTTTTTCTTTTTTTTTTTTTTTTTTTTTTTTTTTTTTACTTTTTAAAATAAAACAATTTTGGTGTATATTTTAGAAAAACAATGTTTCTGAAAGAGGAGAGTTAAAGCTTAATTTAACATTTTATGAAATTAAATTTAATATTACTGTTTCACTTATTAATCTACCCATCCTTAAATCAAGATCAAAAATACGATTGTATAACATTGAGTGAACTTCAATTTATGTTCATTAAAACAGTCAGTTATGAATTTAAACTTAAGAAATTTTAAAGTCCTAATTTAATAAAGTTGAATTTTCTCTCCCTTTTTTTTTTTTTTTTTTTTAATTAATCACAGAAAGGTTAGGCCATTCTTATAGGTCTACTGTGAATAAAAAAAATTAATTATTTAGAGATTTATACAAAGAAAAACATACCATCTTTGATAATAAACAAAAAAAAAACACAATTTATTTGAACATTTAAAATAATGAAGCAACTAAGTTATCAAAAATAATCTTAATAAAACAATATAACAGCTGATCTTTTAAGTTGAAACCACTCACTGGTTACTTTTAAATTACACATCATATTTTTAAAATTACCATCATATTACCATTTAATGGTCGTTCAAACATACAAACATTATATATTAACCTACAGACTATTTCTGTTCATAATGTTTATTCTTATTGAAATTATCCAAAGATATTCATTTCATTTTTAAACTCTGGTATAGCAAACATATATTTTTTATTTTTTTTAAAAAGAGGTACAAATAAATAAAAAGAAAAACTATGCAAATAGTACTTACAACAGGTAGAGAGTTCTACAATTTTAGTCAATGGGCACTTAGGAGCATTTCCTCCTTTTTCAAAATCTGATGAAGCACTTAAGCTGGAGTATTCAGGCTGGGGAAAAATTCAGACGTGGTTTCAAGCTAACATTCATCAATCCTCTCATCTCACTGCATCACTCGCCATCAACTACTAGGTCCATCATCTAGTCCGGAGGGGAAAATCGTTCTACGGTCCAGAACTTCACCGTCGGAGTCAGTAATTTCACCTTCCTGAAGCATGTGTTTTATTCGAAGATAGCCATCACCGTAACTCAGAACACTACGACTTCTAACGACCGGTTTAGTTCAATATCTATGATCACTTCTGATGGTTAAGAAGTCATAATCTTGGAGCGCCACTACGCCAAAAAAAAATAGGCTACACATATCTTCTTCTTAATTTCTCGTTAACAGTTATAGATCCGCAATTCGAAAATGCCCTTATAGCCTCTTTTCATCATAACATCATGATTTAGGATGGTTAATGTAGGGCCATCAATGCCCCACTCTCAAAAAAAAAAAAATCTTCCAGAAACCTGTCCGCCTTCAACAACTTCGCGATCCAGCCCACAGGCCAATCTTCGAGCCCCGTAATAAGTCGAATTTTTTTTACGAGTCAAACGACAGGTCTCTTGGCCAAGCAACAAGTGTCGTAAACATTCATTCTCCCGCGCTGCTTGAAAAACGGGACCGATCCACTCTGCCAGGGGTACGGGAATGGAAACAAAAGGAAAAATGGACTCACCGTGAAGACTACAGCTTGCCGCTCCACTCTGCCGGCCGCTTCATGGGGGAAGGAAACCATGCATCACCCCCATGGCGTGTGCTGAAGGGGGGTCCTGTTAGCCTCTGTTTACATGGGTGCCAGCTATCCGCCTGATAGCAGAGCCAATTGAAGCCTGACGTAAACTTACAAAGCCTAATTGCGTGTATAGTACACTCATAAGATAACGTAATTCTTATACAGGGCGGTCGGTCATTCTTATATCAAAGTCAGACTAGATGACTCCAAATTTTCCACCTGTGCAGTCTACTGACAAAACATCCCTCCCCTGCTGTCTGCTTTTCGTATTTGAAAAACAGGAAGCTACGTTAGACTATAAACGTTGAAATTACTTTGCAAAAAGAAAAAGAAAGAAGAAAAAATAAAAACTGATTTTATTATAATTATTACAATTACTTTTATTTATTTAAATTTTTATTAGAAACAGAAAAAAAGAGTGCTTTTAAATAAATGTTGAAAAGGTGATTTAAATAATTAATGTAGATTAAAAAAAAAAAAATTTGTTGAAACCAACCGTAACAAATATTTAATTTCTTAAAAGAAAAAATTCTAGCAATGTAGTAAATTAGTAAATGTTATATTTTTTACCGTCTTCTCGCACAATTTAATATTTCCTGTATAAGTACTTTTTCCTTTGGAAAAGTATGCTGGCAGTGAAACAAAATGAATAAGGGTTTATAACCATTAGGGTGGGCCGAAAAAAACTTTTTTTTTTTTTATTATTCGCTATACCGCGGAAAACTTGGCTTTAGGGTTGCTTAGTAAAATAAAATGAAAAAAAAAATTAATTACATTTTAATTTTAGCGGCAGAGCAGCTCAAATAAATTGATTGGAAAGCAATAGTTTTCTTTCTTTTTTTAAAGCTATAAAAGAAAAAAAACTGCTATAGTGAAAAATCTTTAAAAGAAAGATATAAAAATACATTATAATAAAAAAAGAAGCAAAATTACTTCATTTGAGGTAGCGCAAAGCATTTAAAAAATCCTTAAATTAACGCAATCAAGTTGTATTCACTCAGTGAATGTTGGCCGGCTTGTGGGTCGGGTCTTTTTTTCTGTTTTGATTCGCTATACCGAAAAAGACTTGTGTCTAGGGTAGCTAAGTAAAATGAAAAAACAAAATATGAGGTATATCCACAAAGTAAGTTCCGTATGGTTATATAAAAAAAATGTGTACAGATACAAAAAAAAATATTTATTGTACAAAAATCTACAACTGTGAAACTACTTTTCTACATAGCTTCCGAAATTTTGTAGGCACTTGTCGTAGCGTGCCACAAGGTTTTGTATGCCTTCTTCATAGAAGGTTGCCGCCTGTGTTTTCAACCATGTGGTTACATGTTCTTTCAGCTCGTCATCATCGGTGAAGTGTTGACCACCAAGGAAAGATTTGAGGTGTAAGAAGAGATGGAAGTTGCCCATCCGTTGTTTTTGATGTTGTTCAGTAAGAATTTTGGGTACCCACCGTGAGCAAAGTTTTCGAAATTTCAGTTTTTCAGTAACAATTTCATGAATTAGTGATCGTGAGATTTGCGTAAATTCCATAGCAAGAGCACTAATTGTAAACTTACGGTTTTGCATAACCTTCTCTTCAATTGCGGTCACGGATCTGATTTCACAAGCGGCGGCATTTTCAATTAAGGCTGACATTCTAAAGAAGCACTACAAATAACACGTCGGCAGCAGCGATCTGAAAATGGCGTACATTTCTTCTCCTTCAGTCAGAGTAACTGCCGCGCATGCTCGGAACTGCGATCGAAACGCTGCTGCTGATAGAAATACAAACGGAACTTACTTTGTGGATATACCTCGTAAATAAAATTTTACTTCTGGTGGTAGCGCAAAAGACCTAAAATTTGTGAAAATTTGGCTTTTTTTCTCAAATTTTAGGCCTTTTGCACTACCACCAGAAGTAAAATTTTATTTATTTTGTTTTTGCATCTTACTTAGCTACCCTTAGACACAAGTCTTTTTCGGTATAGCGAATCACAACAGAAAAAAAGACCCGACCCACAATCCGGCAACATTCACTGAGTGAATACAACTTGATTGCGTTAATTTAAGGATTTTTTAAATGCTTTGCGCTACCTCAAATGAAGTAATATTGCTTCTTTTAGGTAGATTTCGTAAGAAATACTACCTATTACATTCTCACCTAAGTTGGAAATTTTGAAAAATTTTTGCAGATCTACGCCGATCATGACTCCCAGAACCCAAAACCACCCCCAGTTCAAAACTTTATATATATATATATATATATATATATATATATATATATATATATATATATATATATATATATATATATATATATATATGTCACTTTTTTCTGACCACGATAACTGGAAAAATTCTGCATTAATCTTTTACAAACTGATACATAAAATCAAGGGGCATGAAATGTCGGTCAAGTTCGTTAATGGGCAAAATCGAACCAAGGGGGGGGGAGGGTGGGGGGGGGGGCTTTTTGTGAAAACAGAAAAACCCCATAATTTCTTAATTATGATACGTATCGAATCCGTTTAAAGTTATTATTACTTCTAGGAGAAGGGTAGAAAATGTATGTATGACAGATTTTTGATATAATTAAAAATGGCCCCAAGGGGGGAAAAAAGGGGGGGTTTAAGAGAAAAAAAATCATAGCTTCGTCAATTCCCAAGATATCAAATTCGCGTAAATTTATTATTAATCCTCTTAATATTATCTAAAACTTTTATATTGACAAGTTTTTTATAGGACCAACCGTTATAGCAAAAAAAAAAAAAAAAAAAAAAAATTAAAAACAAAAAAATCCCTGCCGGCTCCGCCTGCAAACAAGTTATTTTTCGAAGTAGGCGGTTCCAACTCCCACATCTTTTCGAAACTGATACATAAAATCAAGGGGCATAAAATCTCGGTCAAGTTCGTTAATCGACAAAATCGAACCAAGGGGGGGGGGATGGGGGGGGCTTTTTGTGAAAACAGAAAAAACCCCATAATTTCTTACTTATGATACGTATCGAATCCGTTTGAAGTTATTATTACTTCTAGGAGAAGGGCCGAAAATTTATGTATGACAGATTTTTGATATAATTAAAAATTGCCTTAAGGGGGGGAGGGGGGTTTAGAAGAAAAAAATTCATAACTTCGCCAATTCTCAAGATTTCAAATCCGCTTAAATTTATTATTAATCCTCTTAATATTATTTAAAACTTTTATATTTACAAGTTTTTTATAGGACCAACCGTTATAGCAAAAAAAAATTAAAAACAAAAATACGCTACCGCGCTACCGCGCGGTAGCGTATTACTGATTGCGCGGCAGCGTATTACTGCTTATTTTACGGTTTAATACTGTTAATTTTACGGTATAATACTGGCAGCTGGGGTGCCAGTTTTATACTGTAAAATCAACAATTATTTTTTGCAGTGTATTGACATTGACCCACATATTTTCAGATTATTAGCCATTCGCAGATATGTTTATGAGAAATTTAGAGGGGCTAATTAAGTTACTGGAAAAAAAAAACAAATTTTCTTTTTGTATATCGTGTGGGGTATCATGTGAAAGATCTGGTAACACCGAACTCAAAAATATATTTGTTTTAATTTTAGGTAATATATTGTCAGAGATATCATCGAAAATGCGCTGCAAAAATATCCCCCCCCTCCCCCCTCTATTACCGAATCTACTGAAACTAAAAATATGAAAAAATTAGGGGTAGTAGAAGTTTATTTAAACACTGCGGGAAAACTATAGAGATTTTCCTAAGTTTTGTAGTTTCTGAGAAAAACGCATTTTTCCGTTACTCACAAACTTTACTTTTCGGGCGGTCACCGGGAGAGTTGAGTAGCGCCATAGAAGTAGGTAGCGCTCAAGGTACTGATGGACGCAGAATCACCCAAGGATAGTTGATAATGATTTTAGAAAAAAACTTGCCGATAATTAGACGAGATATTAATTAAGTTACTGTTAAATTTGTAACTTAACAAACAAACTTAAAATTTGTAACTTAAAAAACTTTACTGTTAAATTTGTAACTTAAAAAACTTTACTGTTAAATTTGTAATTTCAAAAACAAGTTTATTTAAAATGGTGATCTGAAATCAAACAAAGCTGTGGTCATATGCAGTTCGGATTTAAGGTAAAGCATTGTACATATGTATTGAGGTGGTTAATAACATAATAAGTTTCATTATACATAAATGTATGAAGAAACTTGCAAGTGTTTGTCTACTGCGCGACATTATTGTCGCATTTAGAGGTAGGCAGATTATTAATGTAGTTGTATTGAGCCTATGTTAAATACGCTAACTAAGCTTTGGATAAGAAATTTGTTTCTGATTTGAGACAACCCCACTGTATGACACGAGACAGGAAAGAAATGAACGTATTCAGCTCTCCTGATGCGATGGATTACTGGAGTCCACATTAAAAAGGATGAATGTAACAGAATTTTTGTTGGCGAGAATATCTGAGTACCGTCTGTTATCGTCAAAGTCTGTTTGTGTTTAGCACAACATATTTATGTGAATGCGCTTTTTTCCCCTTCTTTATATAAAAAAATCCCTGACGGCTCGGTCTACAGACACAGGTAGATTTTGAAGACGCAGACCATGGGGCGCCTGTCTGTTGGGAATTGCGGAAGAAATGACCTTTTAGCCATGATGCGGTAGTTGGAAGCGTCCACTTCGAAACCTAACTTGTTTGCAGGCGGAGCCAGCAGGAATTTTTTTTTTTTTTTTTTTGCTATAAGGGTTGGTCCTATAAAAAACTTTGCCAATTCAAAAGTTTTAGATAATATTAAGAGGATTTATGATAAATTTAAGCGGATTTGATATCTTGTGAATTGGTGAAGTTATGAATTTTTTTCTTCTAAAACCCCCCTTCCCCCCCACCCCTTGGGACCATTTTTAATGATATCAAAAATCTGTCATACATAAATTTTCGGCCCTTTTCCTAGAAGTAATAATAACTTTAAATGGATTCGATACGTATCATAATTAAGAAATTATGGGTTTTTTTCTGTTTTCACAAAAAGCCCCCCATTCCCCCCCCCCCCTTGGTTCGATTTTGCCCATTAACGAACTTGACCGAGATTTTATGTCCCTTGATATTATGTCTCAGTTTGGAAGAGATTTGTACAGAATTATTGGAGTTATCGTGTCCCTAAAAAAGTGACATAGATAGATAGATAGATGGATGGATAGAAAGATAGATAAAGTTTTGAACTGGTGGTGGTTTTGGGTTCTGTGAGTCATAATCGGCGTAGATCTGCAAAAATTTTTTAAAAATTCCAACTTAGGGGAGAATGTAATATGTAGTATTTCTTACGAAATCTACCTAAAATCGAGAATATCAGAGTACCGTCTGTTATCGTCAAAGTCTGTTTGTGTTTAGCACAACATATCTATGTGAATGTGCTTTTTTCCACTTCTTCATATAAAAAACAAATACTACAGGAATAAACTAAACATCGAATCTGACTTATGACTAAAACTATCTAATATTGAGCCAGACATGAGGAAGCTGTGCTTGATAAAGCAAGCCCACCCTTTTCATTAGCGATAGAAGCAAATTAGTGCAATCAACCTACTATAACAGTAGTATATGAATCAGTGTGCGCCAATATGTCACTATGTATTGTAGCTTTTTTCCTATATTTGATTTTCCTATTTTGATATTGTATGCATTATTAAAATATAATGATAGTACTTTTTACTTGAGTGTTATTATAAAGCAGTCAGTTTAAGTATCAATTTGGCAATGTAATCTTTAATTTTGTAGATAATAAAACCTAAGACGGAAACACAAAATACCGGATATATATTTCGTTTTAGACAGGTTCCTTTTAACAGGTTTTTCTATATTAGCTTTACGTTTGTTACCTGGTGGTACGCAGAAGTATGGACTTAGATTTAGTGGTACGTCGGTCCAAAAGTTTGGGAACCCCTGGTCTAGGGTATCGTTCGAAAAATCTCGTAACACCAAACTCAAAAATATACTTGTTTTAATTGTAGGTTATTATATTTTAAGAGACATCGTCGAAAGTGTATTGCAAACATACGCCCTCCCCCCTCCTATTTCCGAATCTACTGAAGCTTAAATTATGAAAAAAAAATAGGGGTAGCAGGAGTTTGTGAATTTATAAATTTAATTTACGGTTTACGGAATCTTTTGAGCGCGAGTTGACCGATTTTATTAACGACAGAATGGTTGCTATTTTTTTTTAGACAGTGGTCAAAGTTCCTCAAAAATGTAGACAACTCATTAATTCGTTACCGTTTTAAGTTTGTTAACGCTTATGGAAAATTCTGTATAGGATTTTTTTTAATAGCTTGTTAATTGAAAACATTAAAAAACTACCTCAACAGTAGATTTTAAAATGACACCAAAGATAGAAAAATGGAGTAAAACCAGGTAATATGTAATCGCAAAGAATCGGAAAAAAAAAATCCAGTTTAGGTAGGTATAATTGCTTAGGAGGTATAATTGCATAGCCTTACTTGCGCCGAACAATGGATCGAGTTAATTTAAATAACCGGACATGTTTTTTATTTATTTATTTATTTTTTTTTTTTTATGGAAACGATTAGGCTAAGTGTGGCAAAAATTACTTTTCTTTCATTATTTACAAGCTCAAAATAAATAGTAATAATATGTATTCATGATAATATATTTCTTTGTTTTTGTTTTTTTTTGTTTTTTGTTTGTTTTTATAAATTTTTCATTAAATCTGTTTTTGTATCTTTCCCAATGTTCCCTAATAATCGTTTTTACACCTATTATGCTTAGTTATTCAATATCTGTCTATTTTTAATAGATTTTCTTTACATGATGCATCTTAGCTGATCGGGCAATTTTGAGTAAGAAAAATTTGTCCCAGGCCAATTTACTCAAACAGAAATCAATTACGATTTACTTATAATTGTGAAATATTGCCCTTGATAATAATAAGTTGTTTCCTGTTCTATTTGCTTCCTGTAATATTTTCACATTCCGCAAATTGGATTTCCCCCCCCCCCCTATTTTTTCTTCTAATTTTTTTCCCTCACTTATTTCATTTTGAGAATCTTACATTTTTTGAATATGTCTTTTTTATATTGTACTAGCAATAGCAAGCTACGCCCGCTACGCTGGTCAATTTCTCTTAACGAACCTTTAATCAAACAAAATATTGACATTTCATAATTCACTTTTATATTTTAACAGAATAATAAGGATACTATAATTTGTGACTCGTGCTATAGTCAATATACACGTCAGGACACGTCGCCCTTATCATTATCTTTTTACGCGTGAAGGTTTCGCTATGGTACTCTATTGTGAAATTTGGTAATTTTAGAAATTCAATAGTTGAAAAATCGCAGAATCATTAGATCATTTTTCTTTAGAAATTGTTCTTAGAGCGCATTTAGTTCTTATAAATAACAATCATGCCGAACTTGAAGTTTCTAGCTCCTTCAGCATCGCAAAAATCGCAATTTTAGAACGTTTTTCGCTTTTGCACCCCCCTCGGGGTAGTGGCACCGACATAAAATATAGCCTATGTTGGAGCAGGGATTGTCACCATCCATTTGCCACCATCACTTTTGAAATCGCTTTAGTAGTTCCAGACATTCCATACAAATTGTAATTTAGAATGTTTTTAGAAAATTTTTTGCTTATTTCAGCCTTTTAAATTTCGAATTTTTTTAGATTTTGTTCTTATAGAGCATTTAAATCTTGTAAGTAACGACCATACAAAATGTCAAGTTCCTAACTCCTTCATTATTGAAAATATCATAATTTTGGAACGTTTTTCGCTCCTGCACTCTCTGCGGGCAGTGGCACCGACAAAAAATTTAGCATATGTTGGAGCAGGGACTGTCACCATGCATTTGCCACCATCACTTTTGAAATCGGTTCTGTAGTTTCAGAGATTCCATAGAAATTGTAATTTAGAATGTTTTTAGAACGCTTCTTCCTCATCTCACCCTTTTAAATTGCGAATGTTTTTATAATTTGTTCTTAGAGAGCATTTACATCTTATAAGTAACTACCATACCAAATTTGATACTTCTATCTCCTTCAGTACACAAAAAATCGAAATTTTAGAACGTTTTTCGCTCCTGCACCCCGCTGGGGGTGGTGGCACCGACATAAAATATAGCCTATGTTGGAGCAGGGATTGTCACCATTAATTTGCCACCATCACTTTTAAAATCGCTTCAGTGGTTCCAGAGATTACCCCCTACAAACAAACAATCTTTACTACTTTATATATTAGTATAGATAAGGGGGAATTAGCCCCTTGTTCCCCCCCTTTATACTTAACCAATCAATCCCGAAAACTAATCAGAGATGCGCCTTAACACAGTGAACCTATAAATAAAATTTGAAGGAAATGGGATAATTCTGCATGAAAAACCCATTTACATAAATTAAGGGGGGTATTAGCCCCCCGTTCCCCCCCCCCTTTTATACTTAATCAATCAATCCCGAAAACTAATCAGGGAAGCGTCTTAACCCAATAAATCTATAAACAAATTTTGAAGCAAATGGAATAATTCTGCATGAAAAACCCATTTATATAAATTAAGGGGGGGATTATCCCCCCGTTCCCCCCCTTTATACTTAACCAATCAATCCCGAAAACTAATCAGGGAAGCGCCTTAACACAGTGAACCTATAAACAAAATTTGAAGGAAAACGGAATAATTCTGCATGAAAAACCCATTTATATAAATTAAGGGGGGATTAGCCCCCCGATCCCCCCCCCCTTTAAACTTAACTAATCAATCCCGAAAACTAATCAGGGAAGCGCCTTAACTCAGTGAACCTATAAACAAAATTTGAAGGATAACGGAATAATTCTGCATGAAAAACCCATTTATATAAATTAAGGGGCGGATTAGCCCCCCCCGTTCCCCCCTTTATACTCAGCCAATCAATCCCGAAAATTATCATGCAAGCGCCTTAACACAGTGAACCTATAAACAAAATTTGAAGGAAAACGGAATAATTCTGCATGAAAAACCCATTTATATAAATTAAGGGGGGGATTAGCCCCCCGTTCCCCCCTTTATACTTAACCAATCAATCCCGAAAAGTAATCAGGGAAGCGTCTTAACCCAATGAACCTATAAACAAAATTTGAAGGAAAACGGAATAATTCTGCATGAAAAACCCATTTATATAAATTAAGGGGGGGAATTAGCCCCCCGATCCCCCCTCCCTTTATATTAACTAATCAATCCCGAAAACTAATCAGGGAAGCGCCTTAACACAGTGAACCTATAAAGAAAATTTGAAGGAAAACGGAATAATTCTGCATGAAAAACCCATTTATATAAATTAAGGGGGGAATTAGCCCCCCGTTCCCCCCTTTATACTTAACCAATCAATCCCGAAAAGTAATCAGGGAAGCGTCTTAACCCAATGAACCTATAAACAAAATTTGAAGGAAAACGGAATAATTCTGCATGAAAAACCCATTTATATAAATTAAGGGGGGGGGGGATTAGCCCCCCGATCCCCCCCCCCTTTATATTAACTAATCAATCCCGAAAACTAATCAGGGAAGCGCCTTAACACAGTGAACCTATAAACAAAATTTGAAGGAAAACGGAATAATTCTGCATGAAAAACCCATTTATATAAATTAAGGGGGGGGGGGAATTAGACCCTTGTTCCCCGACTTTATACTTAACCAATCAATCCCGAAAAGTAATCAGGGAAGCGTCTTAACCCAATGAACCTATAAACAAAATTTGAAGGAAAACGGAATAATTCTGCATGAAAAACCCATTTATATAAATTAAGGGGGGGGAATTAGCCACCCGATCCCCCCCCCCTTTATACTTAACTAATCAAACCCGTAAACTAATCAGGGAAGCGCCTTAACTCAGTGAACCTATAAACAAAATTTGAAGGGAAACGGAATAATTCTGCATGAAAAACCCATTTATATAAATTAAGGGGGGGGGGGGAATTAGACCCTTGTTCCCCCCCTTTATACTTGACCAATCAATCCCGAAAACTAATCAGGGAAGCGCCTTAACTCAGTGAACCTATAAACAAAATTTGAAGGAAAACGGTATAATTCTGCATGAAAAACCCATTTATATAAATTAAGGGGGGGGAATTAGCCCCTTGTTCCCCCCTTTTTATACTTAACCAATCAATCCCGAAAACTAATCAGGGAAGCGCCTTAACACAGTGAACCTATAAACAAAATTTGAAGGAAAACGGATATTTCTATGAAGAGTTATCGCATTACGTACGTACATACATACATACAGAACCGGCTGCCAAGCTCTTAGGGCTTGACAGCCAGTGTGATAACTGAAAAATCGCGATTTTAGAACGTTTTTTGCTCCTGCACCCCCTGGGGTTAGTGGCACCGACATAAAATACAGCCTATGTTGGAGCAGGGGTTGTCACCATCAATTTGCCACCATCACTTTTGAAATCGGTTCGGTAGTTCCAGAGATTACCCCCTACAAACAAACAAACAAGATTTACTCCTTTATAATTGCCGAAACGTCAGTTGAGGCTCACTGTGGAGACCCGAAAAGTTTTTGGTTTCTGTCTGTCTGTCTGTTTGTCTGTCTGTCTGTCTGTCTGTCTGTCTGTCTGTTCCGCGATAACTGCCGTAAAAATGATCCGATTAGTTTGATTTTTGGTAGGTATGTTGGTGAGATACTCGGAATTAGCTGTATAGTATTTAGTTACATTTGGTTCATTCGTTCGGAAAATATAGAACATTTCTTTTTTTATCATAATGCTTTCCTAAGGGAATTCAGACGATTTTGAAATTTTTCAGTCGTTGAAAATAAAATTTCTCATTTGATTAATGTATTTAAACGGTAAGTTATGAAGGCTAAAATTTATCAAGTCAGGTGTTAAATTATTCAAATTAATTTGAAATTTTGTTTACACATTCGTCAGATTTTTTAAATTAGGTGTATAATTTTTTGTGCAATTTTATACATCTGTTCTAATAATATAATACATTTTATTTTATCATTTTTTGCAAATATTAAAATGCATTCCTTTTTATTTTCCTTTTCAATTTAACCGTAACCTAGCAACCATATTTCAAAGAATATCAAAATGATAAAATTCAAGTAACTCAGACGATTTTGCTACAATATTTTATTCGCAAAATAAAATATTATTGGGTGATTTTAATATTTTATTGAAATAAATGAGAATTTATTTTGTACAAGTTACCTTTTAACTACAGTAAACTCCCGACTATCCGGCCTAATGTGGCGGAAGGGTAGGCCGGATAACAAAAACGCCGGATAGGTCGAAGTTCCATAAATATTTACTCACTTCTTGCTTTCCCCCTCCATAATATTAAAAACACATCTTACACATTTTAAGATACATTTTATATATACAGTACATACAGTTTCAAAATAAGCAAAACATTAAAGTAAAACGTAAACCCAATTCGGAAAAAAATTAGTAAATATTATTTTACTGTTTATTGATAAATGATTGCACAAATATGAAAAGTTATGCATAAGATAAAGGAGTCAAAACTTAATTTTTATTTTTTGAAAAAGTCTCTGATAGATGACCGCTTGCTCCTTCCTGTCGTGAGTCAGCACTTCCCACGGACGAGAACCTGCCTGTATCGGTCATTCGCAACATTCCTCATTTTCTTTACTAGGCCGGATAGTACGGAGGACCGGATAGTCGCGGGCTGGATAGTCGAGAGTTTACTGTACTATAGAATGATAGCCGAAACATTTTTATATGAGATATTATTAATTTTCTGGAAGAGATGTGGATTTTTCGTGGTTGAAAATTAGTATTATTTTAAAAATAGAATGTAATATCTCGTACAACGAGATAGTTAATCTAAAGAAATTAGCGTAGTATAACGCATCCATACAGCCTGAAATAGCACAATTACTGGAAACTGAGATCATAAAAAGTTATCACAAAAAAATACATTATAATACATTATAGCGCCAAATCACGGTTGCTATTTAGTGAATTGGCAGTGGGCACGATTATGAATGATTACACAATAGGTTTAAAAGTTTCCAAATAAGCCTATTTTGGGGAGATTTTAGTATGCTATTGCCATCGAATTAGATCAGGATGTACTTAGGTCAATTAAATATTGTACAATGACCATCAAAACTGTTTTTCCGAAACAAAAATTGTAATAATACTAGATTTCTGAAATAGATAAATGAAATATATAGTAGATTAAGTTTACATTTCCATAAGTTACTTTTGTACACGAGATATTATTCAACGTATCAATCAGATACGAGTGTTTCGTGATTGGTAAATATTGCTATTTAGGTATTAGTATAACATGAAATTATTTTCAAAATTTTTGCTTATCGTAATAAAACCACTGTGCAGAACGAAATGGAAGATATACTAGAATCATTCACACAAATAAAAAGAAATCACGAATATAAATTTAATAAGATTACGAAGGGTTCAGCGGGGCAGAGCCCCCCCTCCCTCCCCCACACCCCCTGAAGAAATGTATTTTTTTAATTTAAAAAATAGAATAAGAAATTCATAAGAATGTCAGAATATTATTGCATAAACCGTGTTTAATTTAACCTTTAAGTTCTGAAACCTTCGAATTATTTTATATGCATATAAATATATATGTAGTAATTTAAATAATTTAATTTGCGGATTGTAAGATATTAAATATTATGAAAAGTGTGGTTAAAAAACATTGACTTTCAGGCTGACGTTGAGGCTCCTGATCTGTAGATTTACTAGTATTAGTATAGATTATAATTATCGTTTCATATATTGTCAATTTTTTATGTGATTTAATGGTTATTATACACAAAAGCTTTATTATATATACATATATATATATTCGTTGAATCACCATTTCACGGCGTTTTTCGTTTAATCACGTTTCTTCCAAATAGATATAGTGTGCCAGTTTAAATATGGGGAAATTATCCTCACTTATTTTATATTTTTAATTTCTAATATCTTCTTTTTTTTTTCTTCTTCTTCTTTTTTATGTATGATCGCCTAAATTTTGTATAATTTTAACTTAATAGTTCATACAAAGATGAAGTCATAGATTTTTTGTGGAATTTATGGTAATTTGGGTTTGATAATTCTGCCATGGTTTCACAATAATTCAAATTTTTTTTCATCTATTTCAAAATTTCACTTTTTACTTACCCATCATACGTAGTATTGGGTAAGTCTTGTAATCGTTTTGAAAATCGAAAAAAAAATTTTTGACGGATTTACACGTTTCAGACACTGGAGATTCCGAAAAACATATTTTTAGAAAAAAATTTTTGCCGTCCATCTGTGTGTCTGTGTGTGTGTCTGTAAACGCTCTATCTCCCGAACAAATTGAGATAGAGACTTGCCATTTGGTATGTACTTAGTATGTAATAATGGGAAGAAGCCTATTTCATTTCAATAACCTCGAGTAACCGGAACATTTTTTTCGGACTCTCGAAATATTCGTTCTGATGAAAGGTATATAAAAATTTTCGAAATTGTTTATTTTAAGGAGTAAATATAAAAGACAATAAAAAAACATAAATTTTGCATAAAACATGAAGTCGATCGGATAATGAGTTGCCGAGATATTTGTAATCCTATTTTCCACACTCTTCGATTTTTCATGACCCTGTATTTCATCCAAATTTCACTTCAAATATATATTTTAATTGGAAATTTGACGCTTAATCAGATGCAATAAACCGCTAGTTAATAGGAGCATTATTTGTGGAGTTATAAGGAAACACCTCTTTCAAGCAATTCAGTAATCGAGCCTTTTTATGACGTCATCAAGCCACGATTTTATTTGAATATCAATGCATTTTATAAGTAGTTTACACATTTTTATTTTAATATTTTACATTATACATATACATGATGGGTAAGTATTACGGTGGCCCCCAACGACTAGTTTCTTTAATTGTTAATTTTGGTTTCATTTTGTAGATGTGTGTTTCATCTTTCAGGTTTTTAATTTTTTTTTCATTTTTCCCTCCAATCTATATATATTATATTCACTTTGTTTTAAATTCTATTCATTGTTTTTTCTCTACATATTTATGGATATTGTTCAAACAGGTACGTGTTCATTTTTCATATTTAATATACGTAATTTTGCTCTTTCCCCACATGTTGTGTGATGGACTGGGCTCTTGCGAGAGTCTAAAAAGATCTAGGCATTCAAAATTCACAACGTAATAACTTTTTAGTTGACCTTTGAATATCAATATTATAAACACCTAGATTAATGTTTTTGAAATAATTTTACTAAATGCTATAATGCTTAATTTTAAAAGGAAAAAAAATAATCAATTAAAGTTTAAATCATCAATTAAAGTCAATCAATCAATTATAATATTCAATCTATTTTTTATTGTTATACGGAACATTTTGGGTTCATTTGTTGTACATTTCAACAGATAGGTTTAGAAATCTTAGTTGATTAGTGCGAAAATGTAGCAAATATTCAACAGTTAATTTTTTTACCAATGTCCGCAGCAATTAATTGTTTCGATCCACTGGACCCTGCGGGGACCATGCTTTCTTTCCGTTTAACGTAAAACTTCGTTATAGACAGGATCTGTTTACGCAGTTTTTAGTGTATATCCTTTAAAATAAAAATTAAAAAGTACTTAATTAATGTTAGCCCTTCTGCTGCACAGAAAATCGGTAATATCCCCCCCCCCCCCCGCCCCTCTCTCTCTCTCTCTTTTTTTTTTTTTTTTTTTTTTTGGATATATATAATATATATATAATATCGCCGTTAGGTAAAGGAGGGAGGAAGGTTTGTCAAAAGTATGGGATTCTGACAAACGTTACATTGAAAAGAATAAAAGTAGACAAATCAATCCGGAGAATAACGATTTTACATTGCCGAAGTAATTTCATCCCCATTATTGGCTGAAGAGATATAAAGTAACCCCCCCCCCCCAATACACACACACACATATATATATATATATATGAAAGGATAAAATGTTAAACCTTTTTTAACTTAAAATTAGAAGTTCAAAATTTAAAATTTAAAATCCCCATAAATTTTCACCGAAAATGAAAGTATTTTAATAATAAAAACTTGTAATCAAAATCGAAAAAGTAAAAAAGGGCCTGCATAGAGATTGGCCTCAGCTATCCAGTGTAGAAAAAAAGATCATTTAAAAATATTGAAATGCGAGCGAGATATCGTAAATTATTTCCCCCATAGGATTAACATTAGCGAGCGGGTGTTTTCGACTGAGTGAAGTAGCCTCTAAATGCTATCCCGGCACGAGCAGAATGTACACTTGTCTCACGCAGAACATTCCATTTTATCTTTTAGCCAGTAAAAAATTATTAAATTTACTTTCTATGAATAGGAAAAATAGCTGCAATATCGGAAAAAGACTTAAAAATCAGTTAAGGGACAGTAATGAACTCTTTACTGAACTTCGATCGATTATCCATTTTTACCCATTCAAACGATTTTTAAAAGTAAGACGTTATTAAAAGAAGAAATAAAGAACTAGGTGTTGGATCACAGAAAAAGGAAGACTATGAAGTGTTCGGCTTACAATAGGATGTTACATGGAAAACGCTTTTGTTAATTTTATTCAGGTAAGCTCGAAGTAGCAAACCGGCCGATAAATGATACAATCTTGAAAAATAAAAACGCTGGACACAGCAAAGGAGCTTTTAAAGATTTTAAGTCATCAAACAGATGGATCGATAAAAGAAGTTCCGTATATCTTAAGATGACTTAGCTGTTACCCGCGGCTTCGCTCGACTGAAAATTAATTTTAATAACATTTTTTTACTTTCTTCTATCTTTACAAGAAGAAAGTATTGAATTCATGAAAATTTTCGGCTCCCAGTTTTCGAAGGATTTATACGTTTCAGAAGGTCCTGGCCACGATTTGACTATTTTTAGAAAACGTCTGTCTGTATGCACGTGACAAAAATTTTGTGGGCGCTCTATCTCAAGAACTAATGCACGGAATTTAATAAAACTTTATATTCAATTAGTCGCTTATATAAATTGCTACTAATTAGTTTTTGATGTAAATCGCGCAACAGGTGGCGCTGCTATGTTGCATTTTTCGCGATTCCCGCAATAGCTCTATCTCAAGAACTGATTTTCATCAAACTTCAGATTCAGTCAGACCGTGACATAAATAAATGCTGATTACGTTTTGGTGCAAATAGTCCAAGAGGTGGCGCTGCTATGCTACTTTTTTCATGATTTTCACGATAACTAAATCTCAAGAACTAATGCACGGATTTTCATCAAATTTCAGATTCAGTTAGACGGTGACATAAGTTGTTACTTATTAGGTTTTGGTATAAATCTCCCAACAGCTGGCACTGCGATGCCGCATTTTTCAGGATTTACACGATTTTAGCGATAGTCATATCTCAGGATCTAATATACGGAATTTAATGAAACTTTAGATTCAGTTAGATCTTGATATAAATTGGTGCTGAGATTCGTTTTCAGTGTATGCGAAACCTGTGTGAGATAGAAGAAATTTTTGGGATTGGCACATCCGACTAGTTATAATATTGTTTTAAAAGTGTGAGGTCAAAATAATTTTACATTGGAATGAAAGTTTTTAATATTTTTTACTTTCTTCTTACCTTTACAAAAGAAGGAAATAATAGATTCGTGAAAAAATTCGAATTCTGGTTTTGACGGATTTATACGGTTTAGAAGGTCCTGAACACGATTTGACAGTTTTTAGAAACTGTCTGTCTATGAGATTGTCTCTATGTGCGTCTGTATGTGACAAAAATTTTGTGGGCGCTCTATCTCAAGAACTAATGCACATAATTTAATAAAACTTTAGATTCAGTTAGACCTTCACATAAATTGGTGCTGATTAGTTTTTAGTGTAAATCGCCCAACAGGTCACGATTTCCGCAATAGCTCTAACTCAAGAACTAATGCACGGATTTTCATCAAACTTCACATTCAGTTAGACGTTGACGTAAGTTGTTGGTGATTAGATTCGGGTGTAAATCGCCCAACAAGTGACGCTGCTATGCTGCATTTTTCAGGATTTACACGATTTTAACGATAGTCATACCTAAAGTACTAACGCACGGAATTTCATCAAACCTCATAGTCTGTTAAACCTTGACATAAGTTGGTGCTGGTTAGGTTTTCGTGTAAATCATATAGCAGGTGGCGCTGCTGTGCTTTCATTTTTTTTACTTACTTTTATCTAAACAAGAAGAAAGTATTGGATTCGTGAATAATTTTGACTTCCGGTTTTCAACGGATTTATACGTTTTAGGTCCTGAACACGATTTGATTGTTTTAAAAAAATGTCTGTCTGTGAGTCAGTGTCTGTCTGTATGTGACACAAATTTTGCGGGCGGTCTATCTCAAGAACTAATGCACGGAATTTAATAAAACTTCAGATTCAGATAGTCCTTGATATAAATTGGTGCTGATTACGTTTTGGTCTAATTCACGAACTACTGCGGAGAAAAGGATGAAATTTCATATGTTCTATCCATATGTGAATTGGTGCCGATTAGTTTTTGGGTAAAATTTCCTAAGAAGGGGTGCCGCAAATCGATGATGATTTTTTAGATTTATGGCATGCTCATATCCCCAGTTTATGTGTGCAGATTTCAACGAAATATGAAATTTAAAATTCTCATGATAGGAATAGATTATCATTCAATTTTGGTTGCAGTCATCTAAGAAAGGGTGCCGAAATTCTATGATTTGTTCGATGAAACTTCGTTGATATTTAAGAAATTGTTGTTTTTAACTGATGGCAAAAATCAACAGAGCTCTTAATTTTCTTTCTTTCTTTCTTTCTTTTTTCTTTCAGTAACCTATACAAAAACATTTGCAACCATTATCAATAAAATAATATGTACTCAGTTAAAGTTGATTTGCACATTACAACCAATATTTCTACTCGTGAAATACAGAGTGACGGGAAAGAACCAACAAGTATCCAGTGAAAGTGGGTTAAGCAAATGCTGATTTTTAAAAAAAGCGAGAACACGTTGCGAAATGCCGAAGCACCTCCGGAATGACTTTGTGGGGATTCTATGGATACTATGTCACGTAAATCGTTCAACACGTCCGCAGAAATGACGCACGACATCTGAAAGAGTTGAAACCGACTCTTTGGATATGACAGGCATAATTGATTTCCTGTCTGTTCGAATGAAGACGGCGTAAAAAATAATGCTATGCACTAAGCTGTTAACGGATCAGATCAATCAAAACGTTGACTCTTTTCTTTTTTAAATTAAAAAAGAACATACTTGTTACACAACACTGTACTATAAATTACATATCATAGGTAGATAAGAATTTAATTTTCTGACAAAGAGCCTAAGAAATATAAAATACAAAAAAATTAATCACATAACATTTTCCTCATTCCATTTAATATGGGGTTCGTGTAGTTCAAAATTGATTAAAAACAGTCCTTAGAAAGGTTTAATATTAGGGAACAGGTGTGTTACACTCACGCACAGATCTTTGGCGATTTTTTGATTGGCGCGATTTCCAAACTCGCGCCAAACCAATAACTTAATACAATAGTCAGGTTACCATTAAAGGAAAAAATCCTCAAAATATGGCGACTTTTTTCTTTTTTTATAACGGATTTAAAAAAAAAAAAAAACGGTGCGTAGGTGTATGACATCATAGCCAATATTTGTTTCGAGAATATTCTAGAAAGAATAGGAATTTCGTCAGATAAACACTATTATGTGATCATTCACAGCGTAATACGAGACGAAATTTAAAATAATAGTTATTTCAAATCAGGCCTAAAATGCTTCAGATGAACAGCTTCGCAGCTACGGTCAAAACTTAGCTCAAATTTGACTCATTATGTTCCAACCCGACTGGCTTCCGCCTCTACGGACTAGACCTGTATGTACTCGGCACAGAAATTCCAGCAATTCCTCTGGCACTTTCTGCAAATTCTGTGTCAGGAACATTCCAATGAAGCTCCGCCCAGTGGCGTAGCCAGGATTTTCTTTCTGGAGGTGTAAAAACCCCCTTTCTGTTGTTTTGATTGGCGAGATTAGGCAGGCGTCGCCAATAATAATTATTGTAACCCTTGCTTTTGTTGTTTTTCAGTTTTTAATTCTGATTTAGATATGATGTAACTAGAACCGAGCTCTCGGCGGTATATCCGAGTTTCTGAACCAGGCTTTTGCTTGGTTATAAAAAATAATTTGTTAGTTTTATCTATCTGAACTTTTATTGAAGTATAAAATCAACGAGAATTTATTATTAAAAAATAAGTGACAGTGAAATTTTAGTATGAAAAAGATCCTGATTCGAAGAACAAACAATTAATTTCGTTTTGCAATTTCTTCATTTTTGGCGTCCCACGTCTTGATGTCTGATGTCTGCATTGGATTTATGATTTGGTTTTGATAAATGATTATCTGAAGACTTGAGGTAAGCTCAGTCTAATTTATATTTTTGTTGAACTGTAAAATAAAAGTGATATGTCTACTATAGATACTTTAAAAAAGAAGCGTTCTGGTTTACTAACGCAAACAACAAAGCTGTGTACTAAAATATGTACAATTCTTGGAGATGATTCTATATCATTAGAAAACAAGTTTGATATGTTAAATATCTGTAAAGATCAGTTAAATGAAAAATATGAAACATTAAAAAAACTAAATTCTGACATACAAGACGAAATCGCTGATGCAGATTTCGAAAAAGAAATTGAAAGCTCAGAAAGCTATAGTGAAAAAATTATCGAATCGTGTTACAAAATAACGAAGTTCTTACATGAACGCAACTCCCAAAACCAAAATAATGCTTTTCAAAATTTTATGAAAAATGATTCCGTTTCTCAAAACGGAAATATAGAGAAATCTATGAATTTCCCGAAGCTAACAATAAACAAATTTTATGGTGATAGCAGTTCTTGGCTCGAATTTTGGGGGCAATTTTCTAATGCTATTGAGAAGACTTCTAATTTAACCCCAATTGATAAATCCGTATATTTAAAATCCCTGCTTGGAGGCAGTGCCTATAATGCTGTTGCAGGTTTTTCACTTTCCGAGGAAAATTTCAAAGCTGCTGTTGATTTGTTAAAAGATCGCTATGGTCATAGCGACCTAGTTATCAATGATCATATGAGTAAATTGTTAAGTTTAAAACAGGTAAAGAATGCTTCGAATGTTAAAGAATTACGAGAATTGTATGATAAATGCAAGATACAAATAAGAAATTTAAATTCTCTTGGTGTTACGTCAGGAAGTTATGGTCACCTTCTCTGCCCGATTTTAATGAAATTAATACCTTTTGAAATAGCGCTAGATTTTAATCGCAAAAGAGCCAATACTGATAAAATGGAGATCGAAGAGCTTCTTTCCTTCATTAAAAACGAAGTGCAATCTCGAGAAGCTACAATGACACTGCAGAACTTTGAAAATAGTTTTAGTGCTAAAAATACAAAGTATAATAACAATTATAAACAGTTGAATAATTATAAACGCGACATTCCTTCAGCCTCTGCATTGGCTACTAATGTAAAAAGTATTTGTATATTTTGAGAAAATGATCACGATTCTAAATCATGTAAAGATTGTTCTATTCATCAAAAACGTGATAAATTGCGCATCCCCGGACGTTGCTTTGTTTGTTTTCGAAAATTTCATGTGTCGGCCAAGTGTAAATTTAATTCTGAACACTGTAAATATTGCAATAGCAATTTTCATCATTTTTCGGTTTGTTTAAATAGGAATTCTAATCAAACTGTTCCGAAAGAAATCAAATCAGCAGACTCTGTAATCACTTTGATTTCTCATTGTAAAGTCAATTCAAATGAAAATACTTTTAAAGAGGTTATTTTACAAACAGCTTGCATAAAAGTGGAATCTGGAATAAATTCTGAACTTTCCTTATGTTTATATGATTTAGGTAGTCAAAAATCTTTTGTGACACAAGAATTAGTTTCAAAATTAAATCCACGTATTATTCGTAGAGAAAAACTTCAGATTTTCTCCTTTGCAGCTACTAAGCCGCAAATAAAAACTTATGATGTTGTGCAATTAAAATTATCTCATGTTGAAGACAAATCGCGTTTCATTTTTATTGAAGCTTTAGTAACAGACGTAATTTCTATCGCAACGATTCAGCCCCCACTTCTCAATAAACAGATAACAGACAAATTGGCGCCCTACAAGCTGTCGAATTATGCTGCGCCATGCGATTCTCAAATAAATATATTAATTGGAGCGGATTATTTTTATCAAATCTGTCACGAGGGAGAGGTACAGAAAATAACTAAATCTCTATTTTTATGTGAAAGTTTATTCGGACACTCTTTATGTGGGTTCTATGAGGATGAAAAAAGGAATTTGAAATACGCATCTGTTTTAAATATGTCCGTTGTAAATCTAGAGAGAGAGGATTTCAAATTTTTATGGGAAATGGAATCTTTGGGTATTACGCAATCAAATGAAAATATTTCAGATATGGATAAGGAAATTGTGAATAAATTTGAGAATAATTTAAAATTTGTAAATAATAGGTACGAAACGGGTTTATTGTGGAAGGATGATGTTAGAGGTAATTTAATCTAAATTTTTATATTTATATTTTCATTAATATCTTAAAACATTTCTTTTTTATAAACTCATTCTATTTTGATATTTAATCAAAACCCCCTCCTCTTTTTTCTTATTTTTCTTAAACATTATTAATTAAAACTCTTATTTTCAAAATCCAAACATCTGTATTTTTCTGTAAGTCAAGACCACCCAAGATCTTCCTTTTTCACTGTGAGATAGTTTTCCACGCAAACAAATTTTACTTGAAATTCTCACGTAATTTTCAGGGATCGTAAATTCGAAACGCACACAGGCAGATTGGATAACATACAAAAGGCCTTTATAAGAAGTCGTGAGAATAGCTGAAAGCTTTTTGTCAGTTGTATTGTACGCAACTTTTATTACCCCCAGAAAAGATAGTCGTAAAACTATTTCGAAGGCTTGTTACGAAGATAACATCAACATATTGCTTCTCGATCGTTGTTTACGAAATAGCAGGTGCAAGCGTGCACGTGGTTTCCTTTTTTTCGTGGGACCCAACAGACGGCTAATTTCCAGGAATTGTAGCTAGGATTTTTTCACCTAGTAACAACTCATCCAATAGGCGTGTTATTTTCTCCCCCCACTCAACCAATCAGCGTTGACTTTTTTTACCCCCTGGTCCAGCGTTACCAAGGGAACGAGGAGGTAGCTGGTACAGGCAGTCATGTTTTGAAGCGCGGATAGTTTGGGTGTGTGAGGGTGAAGGGTTCCTTCCCCCCACCCCGCCGGTTAGGCAGTGGCGAAATTTTCGAGAGAGAGAGGCACTCTTTCCAGCGGTAGCGACGGTGAAAGAACGATTTAAAAATGCAGGAATGTTGCTCCGTCGAGTCTCATTCAACATGACGTTTTCGAGCACCACGAGTTTTGTGAAATAATAGCTTGCATAGTGGGTGAAAAATACTTCCCCGAGGTAGTGTACAAGAATATACAGTCGTAATCAGAACATGAGGTTCTAGAGAGTAAGTGTAAGATATGGTTGAAGTATAACTGTCTATTATTGTCATCATGCGGTGTGCAACAAGACCAGTCTCGTGAACAGGTCAGTTTTATTAACGTCGTGCGACGTGCAGCAGGTGATTCAAATTGAATGTGATCAGCGATTGCTTAACCGTGTGAGGAGGCTGAGAGCGTGAAGTGTACGAGTGCCGACCTTTGCACTTGTTTGTAGTGTATATCCTGTGAAACTGCCTAAGATGTCATGTGTAGTGATATAAGACTGACTCTATTTCGGTTAGAGTCATTTTAATACGGTAAATGACTATCCTACTGAAAATGACAAATTTTGTGGATCAAAAGAAAAACTAAATCCAAAAGTCGATAACCTATGAATCAGCATGTATGTACCCTCAGTCTGTATCTAGTGTCCACTACACTGCAGGGATGTGAGTAGAGAAAACCTTATTTTCATTATTATTATTTGTGTTAATAATATTGTTTGTTTGATCATATAATATCTATATATATATTTTAGTGAATGATATCCATACTACCTAAGATGACATTTATTAATAAATACCTGTTTTCTCTTAATAAATCTTCTCTGGTTTCTTTCTATTTTACTATTTTCTTCAATACTAAAAAAAAAAGTTTTCTCTTCAGCATTTTACTTCTTATTTAATCTTATGAGAATCAATCTCCCAAGGACTTATATTAATCTTTTTACTTAATGTCTTTTAATTGATTTAAATATTAATTCTAAAATAAATAAATAAATTAAAGTAATTTTTTTGTATTCCTTATTCATGAAATTCTGAGTAATATTTCAAGCACTAAGCTTGGTGAAAATAAACTATTGTCTTACCAATTGTTAAAATTATTAATATTCAAACTTATTTTATTTAATTAACTGAGACCTTTTACTATTCTTTAATTAATTACAGGACATACTTATCTGAATTTTTTATATAAAGTAATTTTAACATCTTAATCTGAAGTCTTATGAGAAGCATTTTATTATAATGAATTAATTATTCAAAATTTAATTATTTACTCATGGTCTCTTAAACAAGGATTAATCTATACGATCACAGCTTCAGTGTTGTGAATTCTTGGAATTAATTTAGTATTTTTTATATTTGTTAAATATTATTTTGTTTAACTTATATCATCAATTTTTATACCTGCCCTTTTTGTACTTTCTTTAAAAGAAAGATTTTGTCCCCTTTATTCCAAAATCTTCACTTAGTCTAAATCATTATGTCTATGAAAATTCCTTGTTGTTACCCTTCATATTAATTCTTGAATTCACAATGCTGATTGTTGGGGAATTGGATGTAGTGCAAATTGAGAATCTTGTCAGTGCTTTTAAATGATTAATTCTTATACTATTTTGAATTCAAAACTTAGAATTCAAGTAATTTTAAATTTTTTAAATTTTAATTGTTTCTGTTTAATTTAATCCATTTACTTTTTTTCTAAATTTATTTTAGTTTGAGAATAACTTTGTAAATGTACATATTGATAGGATTCATTTCAATTTTTAGTCATAGGTAATTTGCACTCATTCAAATTTTAGCAAAAGGTAATAGTACCTAATCAAGTAAAATAAAACACCCAACAAAGAATTGATGCCGTGACACTTACCTGTGTGGCACAATTCAAATTTTTAATGTTTATTTGTGTATACTTAAAGTTCAGAGTATAAGGCAACTATTTTTTTTTTCAAAATGTATTGTGCATTATGTCTTTGAATATATGTTATGAAGTGTTAACCCTCATATCTGTGCTGTTCAAATTTTTTTTTCATAATACCCCACCCGCACTGAATTTTTAGAAATTTTAACATACCTTTCCCATTTGTTTATATTTATTTGCAATTGATTATATATATTGACAAAGGCGACTAGTGTATACATGGGTGTAGCTCTCAGTAATTTTATTTAGATTTTGCATTTGTGTAAATTTTTTTTTACCTTTGCTTAAGGTTTAGGTAGGGTTAATTATAAATTTTTTTTTACCGCTGAATTTTTGTTGTCAAAACATTTCATAAATATGGCGGAGACCCTTACCAAGGAGATGGCTGAGTTGCAGAAGAAATCGTCTTTGATGGATAATTTATCCAACATCCCACCTTTTAGCGGGGACTCTACTATATCCTTTTCCGATTTTATTGAAAAGTTCACAGATATTTCCACCTTCTTTAACTGGGATGAAAAAGAAAAAAATTTCGCCCTGTTTAACAGACTGTCAGGGAAAGCAGCCAAATTAATTAAGGCTAATAAAGGCAAAAATTATAAGGAATTAGTGGAAATTATACAAGACAGATTCACGGAACAGGAGTCGCCAGATGTGGCATTATCGAAGTTTCTTAACTTCAAACAGACGCCTTCAATGTCTGTCCAAGATTTTTTCGACAGAGCCTCTGATCTGTCACGCAGAGCTCTTGTCATCGATGGAATTGCTGAGGGCATTGTAAATAAAAGTAGAGATGCTATACTGCACTCTATGCTTCTAGGTAACCTATCTCCAGAAATTAGGAAGGGTGTCATTTCAAAAGATCCAAAGACCCCTCAGGAAATACTAACGTTTGCCTTACATGAGGAAAAGGCTTGTAGGAGTGTTAACCCCTTCTACAGCTATGAACCAGCAAACATTGCCCCCCAGGTCCCCTCAGGTGTAGCATGTGCTGCTGTTTACCCCCCTACACCCCAAGTTAGCCATCCCATCCGAGAAATTGTTGAACTCCAAAACAAAATGGAAATCTTAACGGCTAAAATTGATAGTCTTGTTATGCAACAACCAGCTGCAGCGAGACCACCAGCCCAGGAAAATGTCCAGTACAACCCTTTTTTCTGTTTTGGATGTGGCGACCCCAACCATTTTTTTCAGGACTGCCCCCAAAACCCCAGAAATCAAGGCTGGCAAAATTATAATGAAAATCCCTATGGTCGTAGAGGTATGGCCAGACCTAACAATAACTACAGAGGCAATTATAGCAACAGGGGATATCAGAATCAAAGAAACTATAGGGGAAATGGCACTAACCATAGAAACAGAGGTACCAACAATGGCCAGAGAGGTAATTATAGGAATAGGAGTAATCAAAATAATGTAACCCAGCAGAATAACAACACTGCCAACGAACACAATGTTCAACAAAATTTAAACAGGTAATGGCTGAGTCTGGAGTAGTCGGACTGACTCATGAGAAGCCGAACGACAAAACCCCCTCTGTATATAATGTTTTCCCACCATCAGCATGCAGTCTCCCTACTGCAAGGATTGCTGTCGGTGATATTTTTATAATTGCACTGTGTGATACGGGATCAGGTATCAATTTAATTTCTCGTCAGGGATTGTGTTTATTCCCAGATGTAAAAACTGAGGCATGCAATGTACCCATTCTAACTGTGACAGGTGAATGTGTCTCCCTCACTGAGAAAGTTAAGTTATTTTTCAATTTCAGTAATGTCAGCTGCCAAGCTGAATTTTTTGTAGTAGCAGGTAAACTCGCTGATGAATTTACTGCTATTTTAGGTATGCCCTTTTTGAGTGAGTACAAGGCTATCATAAAGTGTAGTGACAAATCTATTAGTCTTGGTATTAATGAGCAAACTTTTTGTAAATATGTTCCAAAAAATTCAGAATGTCATGTAAATATTAAACCGCCAATTATTGTAAATAACAAAATTTCTTGCCTTAAAGATGTGTCATGTCAAACTGAGTGTAATGTAGAATGTTTTTCTAATGTTAGTAATATTTCTGAGAAGAATAAGAACAGTGAGAACAATTGTATGGTAGTAAAAGCCAAAGTAAGGGATAGTAGAGAACACATAGAGATTCGAGATAGTGAAAAATGTAGTAGCGAAGATAAAAATAATGTGATTTTAGATAAATGTGAAAGTAATGATAACAATTCTTCTGTTCAAAAATCTTCTGAAAATGTTTCACAGTTAGGAAATGGTAATAATACAAATGGTCAGGATACTCTCAGTAATATATGTAGTGATAAATTAAATGAAAATAAGGCAATTGTTACAGATAATGTACATGAAAATAATATTTCTGATCTTAATGTAAATACTGTCAGGGAAGTGAAAAATAAGAATAGTGAAAATGAAATCAATGTCCCTGTATGCCAAGTGATTTGTAATGATAGCGAAAAGTCACAATCTAATGATGTCAAAACTGAAGTAAATGATACATGTGAAAAGTCTAAGAATATTAAAATTAGTTTTGCTGTTTTGAAAAATTTAGTAACTATCCCCCCCAATCTAAAATTTTAGCTCAAGTAAACTGCTCGAGAAGTAATTTTATTGATAATAATGATGTTGTAATTTTGGAACCCCTAGTGCAAAAATTTGGTAATGGTGTTTTAACCTCTAGAACAATCTGTTCTCAGGAACACGGGTTATATATTTCATTTGCTAACTTTTCGGATGATGAGGTTACTTTGAATAAGGAAATGAGGGTTGCTAAAATTCAAAAGTGCATCGATGACTCTGAGTGTAATTCTAATAATTGTAATTATGCCCTTAATGTTAATGTGCCCACTCCACTAGCTGATTTTGATCATGCTGATCTCAGCTGGAGTTCAGATATTAATCTTGACCATTTAGACCCCCCTCTTAAACTTAAAATGCAGGATTTTCTTAATAAAAATAAAGATGTGTATGCGGCATCAGTCCTAGACTTGCCCGGCTGTGACACTATTCCCCATGTAATAAATTTAACTTCTGATAAACCTGTAAAATGTAAAGCCTATAGAGTTCCCCATAATCTTAAACAAGAAATGGAAGATCAATTAGATATCCTGTTAAAAGCTAATATAATATCCCCCTCCATTTCTGAATTTGCGGCTCCAGTCATTTTGGTTAAGAAAGCAGACGGATCTTATAGATTGGCTGTCGATTTCAGAAAATTAAACAAAAATTTAGTTAAAGATGCATACCCCATCCCTAACATCACAGATTCGGTTGATGCACTATCCGGTTCAAATTTCTTTTCTACACTTGATTTAACAAGTGGCTTTTTCCAGCAAGTTGTGCGTCCTGAGGACAGACACAAAACAGCAATCATAACTCATAAAGGACTATTTGAGTGGTCGAGAAATTGTTTTGGCTTATCAAACTCAGGAAATTCTTTTCAACGACTCATGAGTGCAATATTTGGAGATCTGGGAAATATGGGAATTCTTGTATATATAGATGATATTGTTATTGCTAGCAAAGATGTAGAATCCCACCTTGAAAAATTAACAACTGTTTTTGATAGACTTCGCCAGCATAATTTAAAATTAAAACCCAGTAAATGCCTTTTTCTATCAGATAAAATTAAATATTTAGGTTTTGAAATCCATAAAGGTAAAGTCTCACCCATTAATAAAAATATAGAAGTAATCGAAAAATTTCAACCCCCTGATACCCGCAAAGCAGTTAGATCTTTTATTGGTACAATTTCATTTTACAGGAGATTTATCCCTGATTTTTCTAAACGAGCTAAAAACTTAATTGAATTAACTAAAGAAAATGGTCGTTTTTCATGGAACCCTGCAGCGCAAGCAGAATTCGAAGATTTAAAAGCTGCTTTAATTTCTAAGCCATGTATTGCCCTCCCTGATTTTTCGAAGGAATTTTATCTTTATACTGATGCGAGTGGTGAAGCTTTAGGCGCAGTTTTATCTCAACTGGATGATAACAACTTTTTACACCCTGTGGCTTTTGCCAGCAGAAAGTTGAAGGACCCTGAAACAAGGTACTCAGCCACAGAAAGGGAACTTTTAGCTGTTGTCTGGGCAACCGCCCATTTTAAGTGTTACCTAGCTAACACCCACTTTTTTATTTTCACTGATCATGCCCCCCTAACTTATATGCTTAAAATTCAGGACCCAACTTCTCGTATGGCAAAGTGGATTTGCACCTTATCTGATTTTACTTTTTCAATTAAATTTATCAAGGGCAAATGCAACAGTGTTGCGGATTTTCTTTCTAGATACACTACTTCTAATGAAATCTCTGTAAATACAGTAAGTTGTAATTTTTGTGTACAAATAGCAAAGGAGAATGTTTTTATGCCCCAGACTGATCTTCTTGAAAAAATCCAAAAACTTCAAAAGACTGACAAAAAGTGTTGCCAAATTGCTCAGAAGCTAGATCAAGGAGTGGATATAGCACCAAAGTACATGAAATTTTTCTTCCGAGATGATCTCTTGATGTGCGAGGACACTCGAGACTCTCCCATTTTAAATAAATTGCCCAAACTGGTGGTGCCAAAAGAACTAATCCCCCAAGTGTTCGCACTAACTCATGATTCTCTAGCAGCTTGTCATCAAGCCTTCCAGAAAACTATTGATCGCATTCGCGAAAATTTTTACTGGCCAGGTATGTCTGCAGATGTCAAGCATCTAGTAGAATCTTGCATTAGTTGCCAACAAAGAAGAGCTTATCGACCTAAACATCTAGCCCCTTTGCAGAGAATGCCAACACCAGAATTTCCATTGGCGAAAGTGAATTTCGACATAATTGGTCCTTTACCGACAACCTTTTTTGGTAACAAGTTCATCGTGACATATATCGATGCTTTTTCTAAGTGGCCTGAAGCATATGCTGTACCCTCTATCACCTCAGACGTTGTAGCGGATACTCTAGCAGACTTCGTTTCAAGGTACGGTGCTCCTAGCCAGGGACCGATTTACAAATTTGGGGGCCCTGGGCACAGATGTGTATGGGGGGCCCCCTTGCACGGATACTTACACAGGCCTTGAGAAAAAAAAATATATATTGAAGGCAGTATTTATTAAGATAACCACTATTGACTTTAATATATATATTTTTAAATATCAATTAAAAAAAATTAAATTTGATAATCGTAAATTTACTTTTAAATAATTGTTTCATAATTATGAAATTTTAATTGAATTATAATAAACTTATTAACTTTCTTTATGCAAGTCCATATATCTGGAATGATAAAGTATGCAACAACTAATAATAAATTCACCACAGTACCAAGCTATAATTATCTACCCTATATATATGAAATCCTAATGAAACGAATTTGTGAAACGATTTTATGAAACGAATTTATGAAACGATTTTATGAAACGACTGATTATGTTTGAGGGCTATTTTTAATAAAATATTAAACGTTTGATGGTGAAATTAATACCAACTGTCCATAAAAATCCGCGGATGTCGAAACTAGTAATAGATTTTTGAAATTGGAATTAGTTTTCGAGATATTAATTTTTTTCTAATTTTAATGACATTTCTGTAATGATGGCAACTAATTACTCACTTTTTTTGTGACAAAAAAGGGAAAAAAATCGAAAAGGATCCCGATAGGGATTATTGATTTCTTTTTATTCGTCATTTTCAAATTGAAATTGAATTTATCTTTTATTTCAATCGATAATGAAGACAAGATTGTGATTAAATTATGTTTTTCATGAAAATTTGAAAAAAAAATCACATTTCTATCGTCAGGATTCAATCGTCTCTGTCAGCATTTAATTTAATTTATAAACTGAAAATATTTTGAATACATTCGTCCAAATGACGTCATTTAAGTTTATACAATTTATTTAATATAAAGAAGCCATTTATATATTTTTATGTACAAAAAGAGGTAAATTGAAAGACAATTATAAATAAATTGTATACATATAAATACATGTATAAACAAGCATAAAAATTCGGTGCTTTTCCAGTATATGGGGCCTTGACGAAACAGAGAAAATAGCCTTGGCGGAAAAGGAAAATTTGGCAACATACTTTCTGTCAACCTATTCACTTTGTCATTTCGCATACAGAAGCATTTTTTCAATATTTATACAATTTGTTTAGCGTAAAATGTCATTTATCCTATTTTATATGTAATCAGAAGTAATTTGTATAGAAAAAACAATAATATTATACGTATAATTAAAATACGCATATAAACAAAAAAAATCGTCGAGTTTGTTTCCATGGCTCTTTATGTCATTTGGCACCAAATCTCACTTTCTGATGCCCGAATTGTGCCAAGCTTTTTAAAAAAGCGTCAAGCGTATAATAGAAATCAGATAGCTCAAAAAGCGTATAATAGAAAAGCACCAAAAGTTCACTGGGTTTGTTTTCATAACTTTTGGTAACAAATATATGTATATTAACGAATCTATTCGTTTTTTAAACTCGAATTACGCCAAACCTTAAAAGCAAAGGATCCTATACTGGAAAAGTACCCGATTTTCTTATGGACAATATTCAAGTGACATAACATGGTGTAAAATTATCGCGGATAGCAAATTTGTTTAAATATCTCATGCCAAATAAATGCAGGCATACATGCACAAAATATTTAATTAATTTTGTATGATAAATAATTATTAGAAAATTCGTATATATATATTAATTAAAATAAATAATTTACATATTTAAAATAACATGAAAGTATGCATGATGGTGCACTAAAATGGAGAGAATATTAAAACCTGTTACTGAAAATGTCTATAACATAGTACTTTTCAATACCGTGGTTCTTAATGTTATTCACAAGCAGATTGAATTTTTCTCATCCTTAAACGCAAAGGAAGAATAGAATGCAGATCGTTTTTATAAAAGTCCGAGAGGTAGCCACAATTTAAACCTATCCATTTTATACAAGCTGGTTTTTCAAGGTGTAATTGATTTTACTTATCAATCCCAAAAACAGTCGTCAATTGTCGCAACAGCTGTGTATGAGGCCATGATAATAAAAAAATGCCCCATTAAAACGTTAAAAGCATGGCAACCCAATTACAGATTTACCAACATTTTTAAAACAAAGCACGCTGTCATGTTTTTAGAGGCCTCGAAGTCTGAGCGGGGGTTGGCGAGCGTAGCTCGCAGGGGGTAGGCCCCCTAGTTTAAAATATAAGAGTATCCTGTTCATCAAATAATTTTTTCTTTCAAATACAAACTTTCATTTAAAAAAAAAGTTACTAGCAGAGCCACATGGCTTTGTCCATGTTAACTGTGAGCGCCTTACAGGTAAAAAAATAAAAATGATATAATACGGAGATCACAAAAAAGGAGTTCTGTACATTCCTGCACATAAATTGTTAAAAAACAATCAGAAAAAAATTAAGTTACAATCTTTGACAAACAGAGTTTTCCATATTAATTTTGTTTTTGAACAGTTTTAAAACTGTTTTGGCCCATAATTGAAAAATCTTCAGAGGCATTTGGGGGCCCCTGAAAATCGGGGGCCCTGGGCCCGTGCCCCGAATGCCCTGCCGTAAATCAGGCACTGCTCCTAGCTATATTGTTTCCGACAAGGGTAGAAATCTTATATCAGAAGACATTGAGAGAGTCTATAAAAACTTTGGAATGAAACATATTCACACGTCAGCTTACCACCCAGCAGGAAATTCTCAGATTGAACGTCAAAACAGAACCTTAATTAATGCCCTATGCCATGTTGTCAATGAAAATCAGTCGGACTGGGATACAAAATTAAAATTTGCTCTTTTAGCTCTCAGGCCAGCCGTGCATTCTTCTACAAAATTAACTCCAGCTGCAGTAATGTTTGGCAGAAATTTAAATCTCCCCTATAAACTTTTTTCCACCCCCCAAACTTTAAATTATAATGACGCCCCCACCTATTGTGAACTTTTATTCCCTGCTTTGAAGAAAGTGTATGCTGAAGTGCACAGTAGTTTGGTGGAAGTTTCAGAGAAGCAAGAAAAATACAGAGAAAAAACTGCTGTTTCTAAGAATCTTAAAATAGGTGATTCAGTTTGGCTCTTTACACCAGCTGTTAAACCAGGACAATGTAAAAAACTTTCTAAATTTAATAATGGTCCCTATACAATAACTGAAAAAATAAATGAGGTAAATTTTAAAATCGCCCTCCAATCAAATTTAAAATTAACGCAAGTGGTACACGTCGATAGGCTGACTGAATTTAAAAACAGGCATGTTGATTTCCAAACAAACGCCCAACTGCCGCAGCGTCAATTCGATGATCAATCGAATATTCAGAATCCAACTAATCCCATTCACCAATCGATTAACGAAAACCCAGAACGGCGGACGAAAAAACGCAGGCGCGCGTTTATCATACCAACAGCATCAGCAGTAAACAGAGATGAAGCATTGCCCATGCAATCAACAGCCAACACGTTGCCTTCACTAGCCACCAGCAATGAACCCCTTTCCCCCTCTCTTCCTTCAGCCGAGTTCGAGAACTCACGAGCTGAAACCACCCCCTCCCCCCTCCACGACTGAAAATCCAGTTACGGACACGCCAGATATCGCGGTAGCTAACGAAGTTGTTGAAGCTCAATCCTCTGATATTCCTTCAACCAGTCGTATTCCGACTTTAATCGAATCTCAGCGCAAACCGACTAATTCGATTCCTTCGTCCAGAAATACTTATGGTTTCAGGAACAGGGACAAGCGTCCCAATTATAAACTTTAAACAGTATTAATTATAGTATTTTTATTTAATAACCTTATATTTTGTTTGTTTAATATATGTAGATAGTCTAGAGTTAGTTTTTAGTGTATTTTAACCTGTAAAATAAGCTTTTTAGAGTACTTATACCGTTTGTTTTGGTTAGCGGTAGCGATCTGAGCGGTTGTGTTTTCATCACATTTAATGTTCTATATAGCTAATTTTAGTGTAAATAAGGTATATTTAGATAGTTATAGTGCAAATAACCTCTCCGCAGGTATATTTTTGGAATTATGTTATGTTTTTCTCGATTTTTGGGTAATTTCGAGACTTTGCAAATTTTTTGTGCATTTTGAAAATGGAAATCCAAATTTTGTTCCCCTTTTTTTTTCATGTAGTACTCCCTGTTTGTGTAATACGATAGTATCCATCGATTTGCATATTATTTATATTTTAATTGATGTTCTAGTTAAGTTCTCAGTATATGAGTATAAGTGGATTTACAGGATAATACTATATTTGAGGGAACTATTAATTTTACTCATTACTAGATATAATATGTAGGTATTTCGTAGTGTAAGGTAGTATTAGTGTACTGTTTTGTGTATATATTTTTTTTTACCTGAAAATTTTTGAGGTTATTAATTTTGTTCTTGAGTACATTACTTCATTAAAGTATAGTGGTGTGGTTTTATTGAAAAATTTATAAAATTTTGTCTAGTTCTGTGCTATTTTTTTTTTAAAGGATTTCTTTTGTCAAAATTTTTATTTTTTACTGTATTAATTAAGTTTCTGATGGTGATAAGCTTCACCATAGCTTTTGGGTCTTCTTCGCCCCATTATGCTTTTATTTTGGCAATTGTATATAGCACAGATAAATGGGTTGCTCTTCCAATATGCACAGTGTCGCTGTAAGTGCATATGTAAATAACTTACTTCATAGTTTCAACTTGCATATCAATCGACTGAAGAAAGTGTTTCTCAATTTTTACACATTGATACAATTTGTGTTAACTGAATTTTAATTAGTGAAATGTATTTTATTGTGAATTAACTGTATATTGTGCAGATTGCCTTTTACCCATTTTTATTCTTTTTGTTTGTGTTTTTATATGCATATACATTACTAGTTAGTATGTTTTTATATATCTGTGTACATCGAGCTAACAATTTATACCTATATTGATATGCATTATTATTGTAATGGATTTAGCGATTCTTTCGATTGGCAATGTTCTCTCCCAAATTTTTATTTGGCTTTAAAAAAAAATTGTTTTGGCAAATTTTCAAAATTTTTTTTTGTGGTTTAGCAAACAGTGTTCAGGTAAACCCAGCTAGAAAATGTTTGCACTTTTTTTGCAAAAAAGTTTCAATTGTGTACAATTTGTGCAAAAAAAGTGAATATTTTTGAATATTTCAAAAAGTGTACACTTTGTGTGCACATTATATGCATTTTTTATGCATACAAAAAAGTGCATATTTTTTGTTTTCAAAAACTGTGCAAATTTTTTGCATAAAATAACTGCCTGTTCCGTGTTCGCAAAAAGTGTGCATTTTTTATGCACAAAAGTCTTTACTTTTTATATATGTAAAAATTTCTATATTCCAAGTTTTGATTATTTCTATGCATAATGGTGCCAATTCAAATCTGTAAATTTTTTCAAAAGTGCATGTATTTCCTATGAGAATACAATATTACCTAAAAAGAAACACTTCAACGTCACAGATTCGTGCCCCCCTTCCAGCAATATTTTCCTCCCTCACCCCCTCGAGGGATGTGAAGGTGGGGCTGGGGGGGGATAAAACATATTTCACACTTTCTGTTCTTCTATGACCTGCAATTTGACTAATAATATAAGATTAAATTCTTTTTCAACATTTTTTAATAATAATTCAATGGGGGGGGGGTAACCCCCTCATTGAATTGGACGTATGTACATATGTATATATTATATAGATATTATAAAGAAAAATACAGCTTTAAAACACATATTTTACTGTACATTATTTTTTTTTTTAATAATTTTTTTTCAAAAAAAAAAAAAAAAAAAAAAACTTTTGTTAAAATTTTAAGTTTTTAAAAATTACAAACTTAAATGAGGAATATCTCAAAATTTTCTTCTCGGTAAATTTTCAAAAATTTAAATTTTTTTTTTTTTTTTTTTTAATTTTTAAGATTTGAAATTTTATAATTTTACCCCTCTCAAATGCACAGTTGGGGTATTCTACATCTCCCAGAGACAGTGAAAATGATCTAAATTACATAAAGCATATATTCTAAAACTAATTAAATAAAATTCGAACTGCTAATTTTTTGAACAGTGTGACAGGCCGACAGGAGTGGAGGATATATTAGTTTCCATCTGCGCGTGCGCGGTGCCTTTCCTTCTGTTGTCGAGATACATGAGGCAAGCGTAAACAAGAATTGTATATACAAGATTCTAACCCAATTTTTCTCGCCTGATGTTGTCTATTTTACAGAATAAAAGGTAAATTATTCAATTTTATGTTGTAATGTTCTCTAAAAAACATTGTAAATGAACGTTTGTTTGGAATAAAACCACCCTAATCCTAGTTATAAATGTTAGGCTTAAATGCTACGGCTTTTGGGGAAAAAAAAAAATCTTTTAGCGGTAGTGCTTTTATCAATTTTCACAGTAACTTGTGATTTTCAGTTTAACTATAGCAGGGGTCATACAGACGCCTTACACTACTTAGAAACTCCATAGAAATTAAAAAGTTTCCAAGGAGATACTTAAACTCCTTAAATAAACAAAACAAAATACTTCTTAAATTATCACAAAGTATAATTTAGCGTTCAACAATGATTAAAGAAAGTAAAATAAGTCTTCCCATGTTTATAAAAATGAAGTTCAAGTAATTACTGTCCTTCTAAGAAAAAAAAAAAAATCAAATTGTGTTTTTGTTTTGTTTGTACATACCCGTAAGTTTTCCCTTCAAAATTTGGTTTTTAAAATCTATCTGCATGTGATGTATGATGAGTATTTGAGAATTGACTGTCCTCTGTATCTGTAATATATGACTAAAGCTAAGATACTTGTTTTTATTTTACTTTAAAGTTAATATGTTTAAAAGAAAGCTATGAACAATATTAATATGATTATTTATTGAACTTCAACATGGGGTACAGTGGACCACCCACTCCTGGGGCACAGTGGTCCACAATCCACTCTGCTCCTGTAATGCAGAATGTTCAAAATATTTAATAATTGCTTATTTTCTATAAAGAAAGATTGTTTTAAAGTAGATTTAACTGTAAAATAAAGTAAACAAATAAAAATAACAATTTATTTAACATAGTAAGAAATATTTTGTTACTGCCTTTGATAAATATAACTGTAGTCTAATTGTTGATGATTTTATTCAAGTAAGATTTATGAGACGCAAATTAAATGGAAATCAGTTTATTTCTTCTGAAACTGTACATGAATCTGCTGTTGATGTCAATGATTTCATAATGTTGCTCTCAGACCCAAAATTATTTCTTGAAAATTCCAGGCTCAATCTTACTCATAAGTACTTAAGAATTTAATTTGCAAATTTTAATGTGAGCGGATTTTTTTGTACTTAAGTAATAACTTCAACTAAATTGCAATTGTTCCTGTATTAATCTGTTATTATTTTCAAAATATAATTTTTTTGTTTTTGCTTCAAAATTTATATTACTATGTTATTTTGTGGGTGAAGGGGCAACAAAAAATAATTAGATTAATGAAAATTAGATTTATATTGTATTTTAGATAATACCTAATAGTGGTCCACTGTACCACGGTGGGTGGACCACTGTACCCCGCTTCCGGGGTACACTGGTCCACTTCACAAGTGTATATAATTTTTTTTTTTTTTTTTTTTTTTTTTTTTTTTTGAAAAATGTATTGAAAACTATGTTGTGAGAAAATTATGATGGATGTAAGAAGGTTTAAGGAATATTCAAAAATATTTTCATACAGATCGGTCAGTCTGTTAAAGAGAAAAAAAATGTTAACTGGAAAAGTGGTCCACTGTGTACCGGTCTCCCCTACATAAAGTTTAGAACAGAAGCAGTATCTTATTAGTTATTCGAGCTTTTTATTAATCTTTCAATCAAGCGGTCTTGGAAACCAAAACCACTCACAGTATGTATGCAACAGTTTTTGTGACAGCAATTAAGGGTTAAACTGCATAAAGTAATAAAGGAACAGCTTTGTGATTAACCTGCTGTGTGCCATCTTGTTTTTTAAATCAAGACATATTTGTTTTGTTTCTCATTTCCTTTCATCCATATTTACTTATTATAAACACATTATTTAATTTTATTGGCTAATTTATTTATATTTAATAATATAAGTTAAAATGTTTTGATTTAAAAAATGAGATTTCTGACCTTGAGCGATAAATCAAAACATTTGTTTAGTTTCTGACATAATCAATAGGGTGGGTCGAAATCATTTCTATTACCGCTGCAGAGGCAGTCAAAATTTTGAAAAAAACGGCAAAAATTTCAATTTTTCGTTTTTTCTAGAGTTTTTAACTTTTATTATATGTCTAGAATTAAATAAATTTACATTATAGCTTGTAATAACTTATAAATGTGTAGTAATTTTGATCATGAGCATTGCGAACCAGGGGCGAGACAGCCCCCCCCCCCCTAAATTTGAGAGAAAGGGGTTTTTTAAAGTGATTTTCCGGAACGTTTTAGAGATTTTTTGTTGGGAGGGGGGAGAAAAAGTGAAAATTGAGGGGGAATTTATGTAAGATTTCTTCCTACTAAAAAAATCCTTAAATTTATCATAAAATCGCAAAAATTTCTTCAAAAACCCATTTTTTCCAAAATTTAAGAGGGGCGGGCCCCTCTTGCCCTTGGTTGGCATTCCCCATCATCAAAATTACTAGACATTTATTAGTTATTACTAGACATAATGAAAAATTTTTTAATAGTAGACATATAATATGAATTTGAAAAAAAGTAAAAAACGGAAAATTGAAATTTTTGCCGTTTTTTTTCAAAATTTTGGCTGCCTCTGTGGCGGTAATAGAAATAATTTCACCATAATGACATTTTATTGGAACATTACTAACATCTTGATGTAGTTTTTGCATTCTATTAGAAATTGTATTGGTATGGTTGGATAATTTAATTTAAAAAAAAAAAAAAAAAAAAGCGATTTTTTTTAAACTTGGCCCTCTTTGCGGCGGTAAAAGATATTTAAAAGATATTAACCATTTGGTGTAATATTTTGTGAATTTATTCCTTATTACCAATGGCAACTTTTCCGCACTATTACGTTTCGATTATATAAATTTCGGTTTTTTCGACCCACCCTAATAACCAAGTTAAATCAAAACATTTTAACTTCTATTATTAAATATAAATAAATGATTCAATAAAATTAAATGATGTGTTTATAATAAGTAAATGTGGATGAATATTATTTTGGAATTATTAATTGAAAGTAAACTAAAAAATTATTTAAAAAATATATAAAATATGCTTTGATTTTGTTTGTCAAAATTTGTTGGGTGGGGGGGGGAGGAACTCTTCTGCAGGAACCCTCATTCAATTCCAAAACTAGCTCTTTTTTTTTTGGTTCACAGGAGGTAAACATACATTTTGAAGCCCCCCCCCCCCTTAATTTTATTGACTAATTTATTTATATTTAATAATGAAAGTAAAAATATTTTGATTTAAAAAATGAGATTTCTGACCTTGAGTGATAAATCAAAACATTTGTTTAGTTTCTGACATAATCAATCGGGTCGAAATCATTTCGACCCCTGCAGGGGCAGTCAAAATTTTGAAAAAAAACCGGCAAAAATTTCAATTTTTCGTTTTTAAAGTTTTTAATTTTTATTATATGTCTAGAATTAAATAAATTTACATTATAGCTTGTAATAACTTATAAATGTGTAGTAATTTTGATCATGAGCATTGCGAACCAGGGGCGAGAGAGGGCCCCCCCCACTAAATTTGAGAGAAAGGGGTTTTTTGAAGTGATTTTCCGGAACGTTTTAGAGATTTTTTTTGGGGAGGGGGGAGAAAAAGTGAAAATTGAGGGGGAATTTATGTAAGAGGTCGCCCCTACTAAAAAAAATCCTTAAATTTACCATAAAATCGCAAAAATTTCTTCAAAAAGCCCTTTTTTCCAAAATTTAAGAGGGGCGGGCCCCTCTCGCCCTTGGTTGGCAATCCCGATCATCAAAATTACTAGACATTTATTAGGTATTACTAGATATAATGTAAATTTTTTTAATAGTAGACATATAATATGAATTTGAAAAAAAGTAAAAAACGGAAAATTGAAATTTTTGCCTTTTTTAAAAAAAATTTTGGCTGCCCCTGCGGCGGTAATAGAAATAATTTCACCATAATGACATTTTATTGGAACATTACTAACATCTTGATGTAGCTTTTGCATTCTATTAGAAATTGTATTGGTATAGTTGGATAATTTAATTAAAAAAAAAAAAAAATGTGTTTTTTTTTAAACTTTGCCCTCTTTGCAGCGGTAAAAGATATTTAAAAGATATTAACCATTCGGTGTAATATTTTGTGAATTTATTCCTTATTACCAATGGCAACTTTTCCGCACTATTACGTTTCGATTATATAAATTTCGGTTTTTTCGACCCACCCTAATAACCAAGTTAAATCAAAACATTTTAACTTCTATTATTAAATATAAATAAATGATTCAATAAAATTAAATGATGTGTTTATAATAAGTAAATGTGGATGAATATTATTTTGGAATTATTAATTGAAAGTTAACTAAAAAATTATTTAAAATATATATACAATATGCTTTGATTTTGTTTGTCAAAATTTGTTGGGGGGGGGGGGGGGGGGGAGGAACTCTACTGCAGGAACCCTCATTCAATTCCAAAACTAGCTCTTTTTTTTTTGGTTCACTGGAGGTAAACATACTTTTTGAAGCCCCCCCCCCCTTAATTTTATTGACTAATTTATTTATATTTAATAATGAAAGTAAAAATATTTTGATTTAAAAAATGAGATTTCTGACCTTGAGTGATAAATCAAAACATTTGTTTAGTTTCTGACATAATCAATCGGGTCGAAATCATTTCTATTACCCCTGCAGGGGCAGTCAAAATTTTGAAAAAAAACCGGCAAAAATTTCAATTTTTCGTTTTTAAGTTTTTAATTTTTATTATATGTCTAGAATTAAATAAATTTACATTATAGCTTGTAATAACTTATAAATGTGTAGTAATTTTGATCATGAGCATTGCGAACCAGGGGCGAGAGAGGCCCCCCCCCCCTAAATTTGAGAGAAAGGGGTTTTTTGAAGTGATTTTCCGGAACGTTTTAGAGATTTTTTTTGGGGAGGGGGGAGAAAAAGTGAAAATGGGATGTATAATTGTTGATACATATGTTTTAGCATATTAGTTAGTAATCTGTAACTTTTAAAATGTAATTACGAAAATTTTAAAAGCTTATAAAGTAAATTTAAATTACTATAAACTAAGGATGCACTGAATAGCGATTTTGGCCGAATACTGAATATTCAGCCCACAAGTATACCGAATATTCGGCTGGCCTAATATTTTTATATTTCAGACTAAAGTATTAAAAGTTAAATTATAAAACAATTTTACATAATATTTAACACAGATACTGCCATTTTATGAACCAGACCTTTTTACAAGAAGCCTTTACAGAAAAAAACAAACTGTGCTTTAGCTTTGAGTTATAACTTAAAAAGAGTATAGTCTTAAAACTTTTTTAATTAATTTAGTTAAACTTTGATTAATTAAACTTTGTAGCTTCTTCTGTGAATTAAAATAAATTTATAAAATGTTCTTATATTCAGTTATAAGCCATTTTGTATTGGGTTGTTATTGATTTTCTTCTCTTCCAGAGTGGAAGCTTAGCTGCTAGTAAAATGTGGTTGAACAGAGACTTGTTGATACATCTCATGTAAGTATTATTTTATAATTTAATAAATCTTATTACATTATATTTTATTACAGTGTCCAGTTTAATTACGCTGTTTAGGGATTTTGTTATCTTGCGGCCCTCACAATTACGATCATGCCAAGGTTGCAGCTATGTAGATATGCCATTAATGGACACCTCCTTCCCAATGTTTTTGGTTTAAAAAAATAACCAATTAATTTTTTTTTTTTTTCATCTCATAACTCCCCATTGCATGTTTTACAATCTGGAGTATTGTTGACACTCTAAAAAATCCTGAATTTCGTCGATCGACCGTGTAAAAATCCTGAATTTCGTCGATCGACCGTGTAAAAATCCTGAATTTCGTCGATCGACCGCGTAAAAATCCTTAATTTTGTAGATTGAACTTGTAAAAATCATGAATTTCATTGATCGAACGCGTAAAAATAATGAAATTCCTTGACCGGGCATGTAAAAATAATTAATTTTATTAACCGAGCATGTAAAAATCATGTATTTTATCGACCGAACGAGTAAAACTAATGAAATTCGTTGACCGGGCGTGTAAAAATAATTAATTTTATCGACTGAGCGTGAAAAAATCATGAATTTTATCGACAGAGTGTGAAAAAATCATGAATTTTATCGACCGAGTGTGAAAAAATCATGAATTTTATCGACCAAGCGTGTAAAAATTATGAATTTTATCAACCGAGCATGTAAAAATTATGAATTTTATCGACCGAGCATGTAAAAATCAGGAATTTTTATTGACCAAGCATGTAAAAATAATGAAATTCGTTGACCGGGCATGTAAAAATAATTAATTTTATCGACCGAGTGTGAAAAAATCATGAATTTTATCGACTGAGTGTGAAAAAATCATGAATTTTATCGACCGAGTGTGAAAAAAATCATGAATTTTATCGACCGAGCGTGAAAAAATCATGATTTTTATCGGCCGAGCATGTAAAAATTATGAATTTTATCGACCGAGCATGTAAAAATCAGGAATTTTTATTGACCAAGCATGTAAAAATAATGAAATTCATTGACCGGGCGTGTAAAAATAATTAATTTTATCAACCGAGCGTGTAAAAATCATGTATTTTATCGACCGAACGCATAAAAATAATGAAATTTGTTGACCAGGCGTGTAAAAAAAATTAATTTTATCAACTGAGCATGTAAAAATCATGTATTTTATCGATCGAACGTCTAAAAATCATGAATTTCATCGATCGAATGCGTAAAAATCATGAATTTTATCGATTGCTGTGTAAAAAATCATGAATTTTGTTGATTATGCACGGAAAATCGTAAATTTCTTGGAACGGGCACATAAAAGCCATGAATTTCTTCGAACGGGTACATAAAAATTACGAATTTCGTCGAATGGATGCTGAAAAATCGCAAAATTTAGGGAAAAAGGGCAATCAGGAAATCCTGCATTTGGCCAGTTTTTAAAGTTTAATCGATGAATGGCGATTGGCGAGTGCTTATTTTCACCTTTACCCTGAAAGCTGCACATTATCTTCCATTATGTTTGTTTAGAAACACTCAGTTTTGAAAAAGAAAACAATGTTCACGATCTTACATTTATGCATTATTAGTTCTTATGAATGTCATCATTAACAGTTAATTTTGTTAGTTGTTACTTTTCAAACAGGAAATACATAAATGTACAAGTAATCTCTCTTATTTGAATATAATTCTACTTCTTAATTTTCCGGGATATCTTTATTTATTAACAGTTAAAAATAAAATTTAACTAAATTTTTTGAAAATATTTTTAAAAGCCTGTTTGGTTCAGGGTTGGCTTGATTTTGCCCAACCCGAAAAAAACCCGGGTGAAAAACCCTTGAAAAAAACCTAAGTGGGTTTTATCAAAATCTTTATTTAAAATTCCACTTATCTAACTAATAATAAATATATCAATTTAAACCAAACATAATATACATTTTATGTGTCACAGATATAGTTTTCAGAAAATTCTAAATGGGCATAATTGCTGTATCTGAAACAAACTTGGAAAATTCACAGAGAAAATAATTATCTTAAAAAAAATACATGTAAAATTATATAAACAATTAAAAATCAGGATTATTTGTCAATATGACGAAAACAGTGGGGGGTTCAATCAATTCTTAAAAATTAGAGGCACAGGTATTTTAGTATGATTCAAAATATATTAAGCATAAAACTAAATTAAGTTGAACAAAACATAAAGGGTAGATCATTGATTCATTTCACTTTCTTTAGTGAAATAGTATTATAGTGCAGCACAACCCACCATAATAATGAATCTCTTCTGCATAGCTAAGAACATTCATTATCAGATGCAAGATTAAGATAGTGATAGTAGTTTTTTTTTTTTTTTTGGGGGGGGGGGGGGGAATTCTAATTTTCTGAAAACTTATTGTATTTTAATAGAAATTTGGTAAGTTGCCTAATTTATTATTATTTGAATTTGCTGAAAATTTAAACACAATCGGATAGTTAAAAGTTTTATTATTTTTTTTTAAATAAGTAAGGAAAAGAAAAAAGTATCGTTTAGTTCTTGGTTTAATTATTATTATTTCTATTTGCAGTTTAAAACTTTAATTAAATCTCAGTCATCAGCAGCCAGCTGGGGAAAAGAAAATTGACCTGATAAAAATCCATCAATAAAACAAAAGAAAGATACACTGGAGTGTATTTTTTTCATTTTCCAATTAAAGTATTGATGATCCAAACAAATTCAATTATAAAATATTCTTAGGTAAATATAGTATTTAAAATATAATGTAATATAAAGTTCTTTGTTAAATAATTCTTTAAAAATAATGATTTCTTATTCTTGAGATAGTTCTATTGTTTATACCTCCCCCCCCCCCTCCATATCTAATTTCGCCAAAAGCAGAAGGATGGGCGATCGCAGACTATGACACAACATGCAGCTATTCTGTGCTATTGAGATGCAACCCCCTTTCCCCCCTCCCATACATCAAGATCTCTGGAAGATTTAGGAATTTAAGCTTACAATTTAGATGGTTTAAAAGTGAATTCATCCCCCCCCCCCCTAGTAGGACAATAATTCCAAACATTTGATAAAATTCTACTACATAAGAAAATTTTAATAAAACAAAAGTAAATGATTCACTGTTTAAATCTAATCCCTAATATTAAGCGCCGTAAACGTCTGTGTGTGTGTGTGTGTGTGTGTCTGTGCACTCCGCCTTTGTACCCGCAAAGGCTCCTGGACTAATCGACGCACCGACGGCGGACGCGTACCGAAAAATTCGCAAAAAAGGCGCGACGCTCAAGTTTCGATCGGGTCGGGCCTCCGACCCGGACCCGGGGCGTTATTAATGAGCGAAAGTGTTTTAATTACCGACCGAAACCGAAGTTGGAAGAGAAGTCAAAACAGCGAAAAGTTCGCCTCCGCCGAGGGTTGCCGGTGGAGACGATTCTCGAAAAAGGCAGGGTTGCCAGGAGCAAATTAAGCCCCAAACCGCAGTGCGGGTTTTTGAATTAAAAACCGGTTAATGAAGCAATCTATTTCTAATCATTTGTAACCAATGCAGAAAAACGACACGTGACCGGATATTTTCAGACAAGAGGAATATTTTCAAGAGTAGAGGCACAATTTTTTTACGGTGGTCACGTGACGTTCAATTGGGTTTTTTTCAGAGGGGTCCCAATCTCTGATTCTAAGAGGCGCAGAAATTCCAAACTTTGACAGGGCGACGCTAAATGGATTCTGCTTTCAGAATATCTAAAAATTATTGTCATATCTTCATTACGAGCCGATATATTATTTTATTGTATAATTAATCATCGTTATTTGTATAATTAAAGCAAAAGAAAGATTTCCATTACAGTGCCGGCTAGATATTACGATTTTAAGAAGTAGGCCGCGTCTAAAAACTGCATTACGAGTATTTTCAGTTTTTGTTTTAGAGTGGCAACCAGATATTATGATAGGAAAAAGCGGGCTTCGCCCGTTATCGATTTTTTTTTTTTTTTTTTTTTTTTTTTAGTTTTAAGTTTTTCTACAGCTCACTGTCTTTGAACTAGAACTCAGGTAGTCTACATAAGTTGTTTGAGGAAAAGCAGTGTCATCGCCAACCCCCCCCCCCCCCGCTTTTCTCTTTTAACTGTGGTCCGTTTCTATAACTAAGAAACTATGTTACGGATGTCCACCAAACTGACCCCAAACAAGTAATAAGGACCCCCTATCCAGATATTATGATAGGGAAAAGCGGGCTTCGCCCGTTATCGATTTTTTTTTTTTTTAAGTTTTAAGTTTTTCTACAGGTCCCTGTCTTTGAACTAGAACTCAGGTAGTCTAAATCAATTCGACTCGACATCGATAGAGCTTACCGATTTTATTTCGTTTTTTCACCACTAGGGGGCGCTTTCCTATCTTCGGTTCTACGGGCATGAAAACGACGGGGTATGGCTCATTCGACTCGACATCGAAAGTCTTAACGATTTCAGTTATGATCATATAAACAGATTGCGCCACCTGGTGGCGGAAGGTGGAACTAACGTATACTGCAGCGCGTGCGCAGCACGACTGCTATACGGTGCCGCAGGCAGCGGGGACCCGAGCCGCAGGTTCGTTCAGTTAGAGGTTTATACTATTCCATGTGCAATTTAAGGGATTATCCGGTGCATGCGTAGCACGACCGTCATACGGTGCCGAAGGCAGCGGGGACCAGGGTCGGAACGACTGCTATACGGTGCCGCAGGCAGCGGGGACCGAAATCACCCACTCAAGGACAGCCACCCGTGAGGTATAGGAACAATAAGTCCACGAGGGGAAAAATAAACGCTACCCGGCACCGATAGCACCCATCCGTTCCAACCCCCACCGCAGGAGGCGCCTGTTTATTAGATTTTAAACAATGAATATAATTACATAACAATAATAAAATATAAAAGGTAAAAAATAACAATTTTTTGCAAATTGAAAGTTAAATATAAAATATTTTCGAAGTACTATAAGTTCATAATGTCCTAAATTTATGGTATTTTAGTTCAGAAAGTCAATGGTCAGTTCAGTCAATTTTTTTTTTTAAATTCTTTCGTAATGAAAGAGAAATTTTTATTGAGAATATTATAATTCTCTTTTAACTTTTCCGGAGGTTCATTCAGTTAGAGGTTTATACTATTCTATGTGCAATTTAAGGGATTATCCGGTGCGTGCGCAGCACGACCGGTATACGGTGCCGAAGGCAGCGGGGACCAGGGTCGGAGGTTCGTTCGGTTAGAGGTTTGTACACGTCAATGTGCTAATTAAGGGATTACCCGGTGCGTGCGTAGCACGACCGGTATACGGTGCCGAAGGCAGCGGGGACCCGGGTAGGCGGTTCGTCCGGTTTGAGGTTTTACAAGATTCGAAAATTTCTACAATTCGAGGCACCGATGTAAATTAGGGGCCCGCTGGCGGGCGAAGCCAGCTAGTCCCTAATATTAAGCGTCCCTAATATTAAGAACGGTAAACGTCTGTGTGTGTTTCTGTCTGTCTGTGCACTCCACCTTTGTACTCGCAAAGGCTCCGGGACCAGGCGACGCACGGACGGCGGACGCGGACCGAAAAATTCGCAAAAAAGGCGCGACGCTCAAGTTTCGATCGGGTCGGGATTCCGACCCGGACCCGGGGAGTTATTAATGAGCGAAAGTGTTTTAATTACCGACCGAAACCGAAGTTGGAAGAGAAGTCAAAACAGCGAAAAGTTCGCCTTCCGTTTTGATAATCGCAGACATCCAAATCGTTGCTTTTTAACGCATCATCGAATAAAAAAAAATGTACCGGAGGTATCGATCCAAAAATCGGGGTACACACGCGGCCGATTTTTGTCGTTGCAAAACGTCAAATTTTTTGAAATTCGGACCGTAACTTTTCTTTATTTCGGCCAAAAACTGACCAGACATCCAACATCGACCCCAGACGTAAAAAGAGGTTGCCGTAAAGAATGCAGGTCCACAGATCCGAGATCGAATCGCCCCAGTCCTTTTTGAAACAAGTGGAAATAATGACTCTACATTCGCGAAAATTTGCTAACACGTGTATAAAAAAATCGCGAATTCAACAAAAAAAAATTCGTAAAAATCGACCAGTAATTTTTGAAGATATCAATTAAAACTCATTAATGACACGGCAAATGAATTTATTTCTATTCCGAAAAGACAGCTTCTTTTTTATTTCAACATTCAACGGAGACGAATCGTCTGTGGATAAGTCATTTCTGAAAGAGATAAAATAGTCAACTGCGTTTTTTCAGAGGGGGGGGGGCATTTCCGAATCTAAGGGGCGCATTAATTTCAAACTTTGACAGGCCGACTCAAAATGGATTCTGCTTTCAGAATATCTAAAAATTATTCTCATATCTTCATTAGGAGCCGATATATTATTTTATTGTATAATTAAAGCAAAAGAAAGATTTCTATTACAGTGCCGGCTAGATATTACGATTTTAAGAAGTAGGCCGCGTCTAAAAACTGCCATAACGAGTATCTTAAGTTTTTGTTTTAGAGTGGCAACCAGATATTATGATAGGAAAAGAGCGGGCTTCGCCCGTTATCGATTTTTTTTTTTTTTTTTTTTTTTTTTTTTTTTAGTTTTAAGTTTTTCTACAGCTCACTGTCTTTGAACTAGAACACAGGTAGTCTACATAAGTTGTTTGAGGAAAAGCGGTGTCATCGCCAAACCCCCCCCCCCCCCCCGCTTTTTTCTTTTAACTGTGGTCCGTTTCTATAACTAAGAAACTATGTTACGGATGTCCACCAAACTGATTCCAAACATCATAATTAAAGTAATAAGGACCCCCTATCCAGATATTATGATAGGGAAAAGCGGGCTTCGCCCGTTATCGATTTTTTTTTTTTTTTTTTAAGTTTTAAGTTTTTCTACAGGTCCCTGTCTTTGAACTAGAACTCAGGTAGTCTAAATAAATTCGACTCGACATCGATAGAGCTTACCGATTTTATTTCGTTTTTTCACCACTAGGGGGCGCTTTCCTATCTTCGGTTCTACGGGCATGAAAACGACGGGGTATGGCTCATTCGACTCGACATCGAAAGTCTTAACGATTTCAGTTATGATCATATAAACAGATTGCGCCACCTGGTGGCGGAAGGTGGAACTAACGTATACTGCAGCGCGTGCGCAGCACGACTGCTGTACGGTGCCGCAGGCAGCGGGGACCCTAGCCGCAGGTTTTCGTTCAGTTAGAGGTTTATACTATTCCATGTGCAATTTAAGGGATTATCCGGTGCATGCGTAGCACGACCGTCATACGGTGCCGAAGGCAGCGGGGACCAGGGTCGGAACGACTGCTATACGGTGCCGCAGGCAGCGGGGACCGAAATCACCCACTCAAGGACAGCCACCCGTGAGGTATAGGAACAATAAGTCCACGAGGGGAAAAATAAACGCTACCCGGCACCGATAGCACCCATCCGTTCCAACCCCCACCGCAGGAGGCGCCTGTTTATTAGATTTTAAACAATGAATATAATTACATAACAATAATAAAATATAAAAGGTAAAAAATAACAATTTTTTGCAAATTGAAAGTTAAATATAAAATATTTTCGAAGTACTATAAGTTCATAATGTCCTAAATTTATGGTATTTTAGTTCAGAAAGTCAATGGTCAGTTCAGTCAATTTTTTTTTTTAAATTCTTTCGTAATGAAAGAGAAATTTTTATTGAGAATATTATAATTCTCTTTTAACTTTTCCGGAGGTTCATTCAGTTAGAGGTTTATACTATTCTATGTGCAATTTAAGGGATTATCCGGTGCGTGCGCAGCACGACCGGTATACGGTGCCGAAGGCAGCGGGGACCAGGGTCGGAGGTTCGTTCGGTTAGAGGTTTGTACACGTCAATGTGCTAATTAAGGGATTACCCGGTGCGTGCGTAGCACGACCGGTATACGGTGCCGAAGGCAGCGGGGACCCGGGTAGGCGGTTCGTCCGGTTTGAGGTTTTACAAGATTCGAAAATTTCTACAATTCGAGGCACCGATGTAAATTAGGGGCCCGCTGGCGGGCGAAGCCAGCTAGTCCCTAATATTAAGCGTCCCTAATATTAAGAACGGTAAACGTCTGTGTGTGTTTCTGTCTGTCTGTGCACTCCACCTTTGTACTCGCAAAGGCTCCGGGACCAGGCGACGCACGGACGGCGGACGCGGACCGAAAAATTCGCAAAAAAGGCGCGACGCTCAAGTTTCGATCGGGTCGGGATTCCGACCCGGACCCGGGGAGTTATTAATGAGCGAAAGTGTTTTAATTACCGACCGAAACCGAAGTTGGAAGAGAAGTCAAAACAGCGAAAAGTTCGCCTTCCGTTTTGATAATCGCAGACATCCAATTCGTTGCTTTTTAACGCATCATCGAATAAAAAAAAATGTACCGGAGGTATCGATCCAAAAATCGGGGTACACACGCGGCCGATTTTTGTCGTTGCAAAACGTCAAATTTTTTGAAATTCGGACCGTAACTTTTCTTTATTTCGGCCAAAAACTGACCAGACATCCAACATCGACCCCAGACGTAAAAAGAGGTTGCCGTAAAGAATGCAGGTCCACAGATCCGAGATCGAATCGCCCCAGTCCTTTTTGAAACAAGTGGAAATAATGACTCTACATTCGCGAAAATTTGCTAACACGTGTATAAAAAAATCGCGAATTCAACAAAAAAAAATTCGTAAAAATCGACCAGTAATTTTTGAAGATATCAATTAAAACTCATTAATGACACGGCAAATGAATTTATTTCTATTCCGAAAAGACAGCTTCTTTTTTATTTCAACATTCAACGGAGACGAATCGTCTGTGGATAAGTCATTTCTGAAAGAGATAAAATAGTCAACTGCGTTTTTTCAGAGGGGGGGGGCATTTCCGAATCTAAGGGGCGCATTAATTTCAAACTTTGACAGGCCGACTCAAAATGGATTCTGCTTTCAGAATATCTAAAAATTATTCTCATATCTTCATTAGGAGCCGATATATTATTTTATTGTATAATTAAAGCAAAAGAAAGATTTCTATTACAGTGCCGGCTAGATATTACGATTTTAAGAAGTAGGCCGCGTCTAAAAACTGCCATAACGAGTATCTTAAGTTTTTGTTTTAGAGTGGCAACCAGATATTATGATAGGAAAAGAGCGGGCTTCGCCCGTTATCGATTTTTTTTTTTTTTTTTTTTTTTTTTTTTTAGTTTTAAGTTTTTCTACAGCTCACTGTCTTTGAACTAGAACACAGGTAGTCTACATAAGTTGTTTGAGGAAAAGCGGTGTCATCGCCAAACCCCCCCCCCCCCCCCCCCGCTTTTTTCTTTTAACTGTGGTCCGTTTCTATAACTAAGAAACTATGTTACGGATGTCCACCAAACTGATTCCAAACATCATAATTAAAGTAATAAGGACCCCCTATCCAGATATTATGATAGGGAAAAGCGGGCTTCGCCCGTTATCGATTTTTTTTTTTTTTTTTAAGTTTTAAGTTTTTCTACAGGTCCCTGTCTTTGAACTAGAACTCAGGTAGTCTAAATAAATTCGACTCGACATCGATAGAGCTTACCGATTTTATTTCGTTTTTTCACCACTAGGGGGCGCTTTCCTATCTTCGGTTCTACGGGCATGAAAACGACGGGGTATGGCTCATTCGACTCGACATCGAAAGTCTTAACGATTTCAGTTATGATCATATAAACAGATTGCGCCACCTGGTGGCGGAAGGTGGAACTAACGTATACTGCAGCGCGTGCGCAGCACGACTGCTGTACGGTGCCGCAGGCAGCGGGGACCCTAGCCGCAGGTTTTCGTTCAGTTAGAGGTTTATACTATTCCATGTGCAATTTAAGGGATTATCCGGTGCATGCGTAGCACGACCGTCATACGGTGCCGAAGGCAGCGGGGACCAGGGTCGGAACGACTGCTATACGGTGCCGCAGGCAGCGGGGACCCGAGCCGGAGGTTCGTTCAGTTAGAGGTTTATACTATTCTATGTGCAATTTAAGGGATTTTCCGGTGCATGCGCAGCACGACCGGTATACGGTGCCGAAGGCAGCGGGGACCGAAATCACCCACTCGTGGACAGCCACCCGTGAGGTATAGGAACAATAAGTCCACGAGGGGAAAAATAAACGCTACCCGGCACCGATAGCACCCATCCGTTCCAACCCCGGAGGTTCGTTCGGTTAGAGGTTTGTACAATTCAATGTGCTAATTAAGGGATTACCCGGTGCGTGCGTAGCACGACCGGTATACGGTGCCGAAGGCAGCGGGGACCCGGGTCGGCGGTTCGTCCGGTTTGAGGTTTTACAAGATTCGAGATTTTCTACAATTCGAGGCACCGATGTAAATTAGGGGCCCGCTGGCGGGCGAAGCCAGCTAGTCCCTAATATTAAGAACGGTAAACGTCTGTGTGTGTTTCTGTCTGTCTGTGCACTCCACCTTTGTACCCGCAAAGGCTCCGGGACCAGGCGACGCACGGGCGGCGGACGCGGACCGAAAAATTCGCAAAAAAAGCGCGGCGCTCAAGTTTCGATCGGGTCGGGATTCCGACCCGGACCCGGGGAGTTATTAATGAGCGAAAGTGTTTTAATTAACGACCGAAACCGAACTGGAAAAAGAATCGAAAAAAATTTCCGTTTTGATAATCGCAGACATCCAAATCGTCGCATTTTAACGCATCATCGAATAAAAAAAAATGTACCGGAGGTATCGATCCGAAAATCGGGGTACACACGCAGCCGATTTTTGTCGTTCCAAAATGTCAAATTTTTTGAAATTCGGACCGTAACTTTTCTTTATTTCGGCCAAAAACTGACCAGACATCCAACATCGACCCCAGACGTAAAAAGAGGTTGCCGTAAAGAAAGCAGGGTCGACAGATCCGAGATCAAATCGCCCCACTCCTTTTTGAAACAAGTGGAAATAATGACTCTACATTCGCGAAAATTTGCTAACACGTGTATAAAAAAATCGCGAATTCAACAAAAAAAAATTCGTAAAAATCGACCAGTAATTTTTGAAGATATCAATTAAAACTCATTAATGACACTGCAAATGAATTTATTTCTATTCCGGAGAGACAGCTTCTTTTTTATTTCAACATTCAACGCAGACGAATCGTCTGTGGATAAGTCATTTCTGAAAGAGATAATAGTCACGTGACTTTCAACTGCGTTCTTTCAGAGGGGGGGGGGGGCATTTCCGAATCTAAGGAGCGCATTAATTCCAAACTTTGACAGGGCGACTCAAAATGGATTCTGCTTTCAGAATATCTAAAAATTATTCTCATATCTTCATTAGGAGCCGATATATTATTTTATTGTGTAATTAATCATCGTTATTTGTATAATTAAAGCAAAAGAAAGATTTCTATTACAGTGCCGGCTAGATATTACGATTTTAAGAAGTAGGCCGCGTCTAAAAACTGCCATAACGAGTATCTTAAGTTTTTGTTTTAGAGTGGCAACCAGATATTATGATAGGGAAAAGCGGGCTTCGCCCGTTATCGATTTTTTTTTTTTTCAGTTTTAAGTTTTCCTACAGGTCCCTGTCTTTGAACAAGAAGTCCGGTAGTCTAAATAAGTTGTTTGACATCAGATTTTTTTTCCGGCAGTCTAATTCTGTTGTTTAAGGAAAAGCAGTGTCCTCCTCCCCCCCCCTTCAAGTTTTTTTATCTTAACTGTGGGGTTCTAGAGGTTCGTTCAGTTCGAGGTTTATCTTATTCGAGGTTTATTTTTTCTATTTGCGCCAGCTGGTGGCGGAAGGCGGAACTAACGTATACTGCAGCGCGTGCGCAGCACGACTGCTATACGGTGCCGCAGGCAGCCTGGACCCGAGCCGGAGGTTCGTTCAGTTAGAGGTTTATACTATTCTATGTGCAATTTAAGGGATTATCCGGTGCGTGCGTAGCACGACCGGTATACGGTGCCGAAGGCAGCGGGGACCAGGGTCGGAACGACTGCTATACGGTGCCGCAGGCAGCGGGGACCGAAATCACCCACTCGTGGACAGCCACCCGTGAGGTATAGGAACAATAAGTCCACAAGGGGAAAAATAAACGCTACCCGACACCGATAGCACCCATCCGTTCCAACCCCCACCGCAGGAGGCGCCTGTTTATTAGATTTGAAACAATGAATATAATTACATAACAATAATAAAATATAAAAGGTAAAAAATAACAATTTTTTTGCATATTGAAAGTTAAATATAAAATATTTTCGAAGTACTATAAGTTCATGATGTCCTAAATTTATGGTATTTTAGTTCAGAAAGTCAATGTTCAGTTCAGTCAGTTTTTTTTTAAAATTCTTTCGTAATGAAAGAGAAATTTTTATTGAGAATATTATAATTCTCTTTTAACTTTTGAGAGTTTGAAGGATTGAAAATGATATTACGAAGGTTATATCTGAGAGTTAAAGTTTCGACCGGTATATGGTGCCGAAGGCAGCGGGGACCAGGGTCGGAGATTAGTTCAGTTAGAGGTTTATACTATTCGATGTACAAATTAAGGGATTATGCAAATTATGGGATTATCCGGTGCGTGCGTAGCACGACCGGTGTACGGTGCCGAAGGCAGCGGGGACCCGGGTCGGAGGTTCGTTCGGTTCGAGGGGGATGCGAGCCGGAGAATACAAAAGTTTCGAGGCACCGATGTAAATTAGGGGCCCGCTGGCGGGCGAAGCCAGCTAGTTTTTATCTATAAAAGAGAAATAAACAAAATTTTAGACTATTAATTTAATTATTTTGACTTTAAAAAATTTCTTTCAATTCAGTCATAAAATGTCTTTAAAATCATTACAAATTTTTAAACTATATTTAATATTGAATAAAAATTCTAAATAATTAAAATTAAATAATATATTAAATAAAAATTCTAAATAATTATAATTAAATAATATATTAAATAAAAATTCTAAATAATTATAATTAAATAATATATTAAATAAAAATTATTAAAGTATTAACATTTATTTTTTAAAACTTCATCCCATTAATTATATAGTTGTTACAAAACAAACAAACAAAGAACGGCAAGAAGAAAAATCCTCAAAACCCTGAAAAAACCCGAAAAAACCCTGAAAAACTCCCGAAAACCCGAAAAACCCCTGAAAAAACCCCAAAAACCCACTGGGTTGGGTTTTTTCTGAAAAAACCCGTGTTTTTGCCAACCCTGGTGGTTGGACCATATATAAAGATATTCAGCAAAACTGAATAGTTTGATATTTGGTTAGGCCGAGTGCGACCTATTTTCAGCCTAATTAAATATTTGTAGTATGGCCAAATACATACCAAATATTCTGTGCATCACTAGTTGTAATTTTCCAACTGGACAAAAAATGTCCGGGCCAAGAATTTGAATAATTGTGTTAAAATTAATCTAGAGTAAATTTCTAGTTTGAGATTTGGAAAATGTTGTTCAAAATGTTTTTGAAAATGACCCGGAGTGAGTCAAAACATGTCAAACAACCTAATAAAAGTTATATTTGTATTATGTTGTTAATTTACATCTTAGCATTTAAAAGAAATACAATATGCAGTTGTTGCATCTGTTTTTTTTTTTATGGGGGGGGGGGTGGTATGAGAGGAAAAAGCCAAATATTAAAAAATATGTAGAAGATACAAAAAGAAGCTACTGGGGGAAAACGAGCCGGGCGCTTTTACAATATCATTATCTAAAACGGACAGGGTGCATCGGCAGGTTTAAAGGAAAAGGGCAGGGTGCAGCACCCTTTGAAAAACATCAAATGAGAACACTATGTAAAAATGATCTTTTATTTAAAAATTAATTGAAAATCAAATTTTTCGTTCACATTCACACACAAACATTTTTTTTTTAAAAATACTGTTCAAGCTTCCTAAATTTTATATATTTCTTCTGACAACTACTTCTTCCCTTCCCCCCTTTCCTCTAGCGACTCTGAATATAAATTGGCTGAGCAAAAATCACAAAACATAAACAAAATTCACATCACATAAAAAAAAATCTAATTAAAATTTTGGATTTTTTTTTTTGTTATGGTCCTTCCTATTATGCAACTTTATTAAAAATTTCTCAGCTCTGCACCCAACAGTCTGAGCCTTTAAGGTTAATATAGATACATAGTTACACACATGCATTTTTAATAGTATAGATAGTAAATTTCAAGTTTGAGATTTGAGAAATTGTTTATATGAACAACATTTTCCAGTTTGTCCATATATTACACATGAAAATAAGTGAATTTTAACTATAATTTTTTCCTGTAGGAAAACAAACTACTTAATAAAATCTAATATTGAATTCTTATATTTATGTAATGTCTGTAAAGTAGTTCAGTTTGCATATTTTTGCATGATTTATTTATTTATTTTTTTTTTTTTTTACACAGGAAACAAACAGGATACAGCTTGAAATTGGTGTGATAAAAGTAAATCATCCAAAGTTACACCTCCACAATGTGACTGTCAGACTGTCAGAATTTATTTTGTTTAAATCTAAAAGCAAGAAAATTTAAGTCCGGAACATTTACTGTATACATTACATTACCGGAACAGAGTACCATTAGTTTATTATTTATGTTGTGATTTCAAATAAATGCAGCAGCTGTACTGCAATGGTCATTTTTTTGTGTGTGTTGTGGTTTCTTTCACATTTTCCCAACAGCAGCTAGATTTTAGCAGTCGTCTATCAAAGCTCTTTGCAATCAGAAAAATGATTGCATCCAGTTGCAACAATCAAAATTTTCAATGACTGGATTGGAAGTGAAATGATGAGAAAAAGCTGATCGCACTTGTGTAAATAAACAAAAATAAGTAAAGTTGATTTTTTTTTTAATGCCTTTTTCTAAGTTCAAATACATTAGTTAAAATATTTTCAACTAATAACTGTAGAATTTAGTGCAGCTCTTTTCAAGTAAGTGTAATAATTTTCTCTTATTGGGTTTTAACAATATTGGACATGTTTTTTACTGTATGCAGTGTTATATTTAATTATAGAATTTATATATTTAAATTTAAGCTTATTATCTTTTTCCGCATGTTGGTGAACTTGTACCATGTCTGATAAAATTATTGTTCATAATCCTATGTATAATTATGCATCTTTCCAAAACTGGGTTTATTATACATTGATAGCTGTAAATTTCATAGTAAGCTGAATCTTGATTTAAATATATGCTTAAAATGTTCGGTATGCAAAAAATCTACTTGAAGAAATGCACAAAATCTGAGGTGCCATATACGCTCAGATTTTGTGCACTTTATATTTTACACATTTTTTGCATGCCAAAAATATCCTAAATTGTGCATTTTTTATGCATAATCAGAGTGATTATGCATAAAAAATGCACAATTTAGGAATTATTTGGTATGCAAAAAATGTGTAAAATAAAAAGTGCACAAAATCTGAGCGTATTTGCACCTCTGATTGTGCATAAAAACTGCAAAATTCAGGGATTATTTCGTATGCAGAAAAAGTGCACAAAATCTGAGCGTATTTGGCACCTCTGATTGTGCATAAAAACTGCAAAATTTAGGGATTGTTTCGTATGCAGAAAAAGTGCACAAAATCTGAGCGTATTTGGTACCTCTGATTATGCACTTTTTGTGCAGAATTCAGTTTGCACTTTTTATACACAAGTAGAGGTGCCAAATACGCTCGGATTTTGTGCACTTTTTTTTTTGCACTTTTTTTGCAAACTTTTTCTAGCTGGGAATACTTTGAATGGAACCTTCCCGACTGATAAGGTTAGTGGTGACAAAAGCAATGTCCAGCCTTGTGTTCATCTTTTAATTTTTTTTGTTATTCTACAGGTGTGTCTAGGATTTTTGTTGACAAGTGACTAGAGTTTTGTGTATGCAAACTCAGGTTATGCATTCCGGACTGTATGCCTTGAGGGGTAGGCTTGCTAAGTGTTTCTTGATAATTCTTCGGACCGAAGTCTGGTTTGTTTGAAATGTTAGGCCCCATTTAGTGATCTCTCCCGCATCCATTGAATTTTTACTCGCACTTTTTACTTAAAAAAAAACAAAAAATTTTTTCATTTTTCAAAAAATTGTGTTTTTTAAATAGAGACGGGGGATTCTTGTTAGAGGTAATTTAATCTAAATTTTTATATTTATATTTTCATTAATATCTTAAAACATTTCTTTTTTATAAACTCATTCTATTTTGATATTTAATCAAACCCCCCTCCTCTTTTTTCTTATTTTTCTTAAACATTATTAATTAAAACTCTTATTTTCAAAATCCAAACATCTGTATTTTTCTGTAAGTCAAGACCACCCAAGATCTTCCTTTTTCACTGTGAGATAGTTTTCCACGCAAACAACTTTTACTTGAAATTCTCACGTAATTTTCAGGGATCGTAAATTCGAAACGCACACAGGCAGATTGGATAACATACAAAAGGCCTTTATAAGAAGTCGTGAGAATAGCTGAAAGCTTTTTGTCAGTTGTATTGTACGCAACTTTTATTACCCCCAGAAAAGATAGTCGTAAAACTATTTCGAAGGCTTGTTACGAAGATAACATCAACATATTGCTTCTCGATCGTTGTTTACGAAATAGCAGGTGCAAGCGTGCACGTGGTTTCCTTTTTTCGTGGGACCCAACAGACGGCTAATTTCCAGGAATTGTAGCTAGGATTTTTTCACCTAGTAACAACTCATCCAATAGGCGTGTTATTTTCTCCCCCCACTCAACCAATCAGCGTTGACTTTTTTTACCCCCTGGTCCAGCGTTACCAAGGGAACGAGGAGGTAGCTGGTACAGGCAGTCATGTTTTGAAGCGCGGATAGTTTGGGTGTGTGAGGGTGAAGGGTTCCTTCCCCCCACCCCGCCGGTTAGGCAGTGGCGAAATTTTCGAGAGAGAGAGGCACTCTTTCCAGTGGTAGCGACGGTGAAAGAACGATTTAAAAATGCAGGAATGTTGCTCCGTCGAGTCTCATTCAACATGACGTTTTCGAGCACCACGAGTTTTGTGAAATAATAGCTTGCATAGTGGGTGAAAAATACTTCCCCGAGGTAGTGTACAAGAATATACAGTCGTAATCAGAACATGAGGTTCTAGAGAGTAAGTGTAAGATATGGTTGAAGTATAACTGTCTATTATTGTCATCATGCGGTGTGCAACAAGACCAGTCTCGTGAACAGGTCAATTTTATTAACGTCGTGCGACGTGCAGCAGGTGATTCAAATTGAATGTGATCAGCGATTGCTTAACCGTGTGAGGAGGCTGAGAGCGTGAAGTGTACGAGTGCCGACCTTTGCACTTGTTTGTAGTGTATATCCTGTGAAACTGCCTAAGATGTCATGTGTAGTGATATAAGACTGACTCTATTTCGGTTAGAGTCATTTTAATACGGTAAATGACTATCCTACTGAAAATGACAAATTTTGTGGATCAAAAGAAAAACTAAATCCAAAAGTCGATAACCTATGAATCAGCATGTATGTACCCTCAGTCTGTATCTAGTGTCCACTACACTGCAGGGATGTGAGTAGAGAAAACCTTATTTTCATTATTATTATTTGTGTTAATAATATTGTTTGTTTGATCATATAATATCTATATATATATTTTAGTGAATGATATCCATACTACCTAAGATGACGTTTATTAATAAATACCTGTTTTCTCTTAATAAATCTTCTCTGGTTTCTTTCTATTTTACTATTTTCTTCAATACTAAAAAAAAAAGTTTTCTCTTCAGCATTTTACTTCTTATTTAATCTTATGAGAATCAATCTCCTAAGGACTTATATTAATCTTTTTACTTAATGTCTTTTAATTGATTTAAATATTAATTCTAAATTAAATAAATAAATTAAAGTAATTTTTTTGTATTCCTTATTCATGAAATTCTGAGTAATATTTCAAGCACTAAGCTTGGTGAAAATAAACTATTGTCTTACCAATTGTTAAAATTATTAATATTCAAACTTATTTTATTTAATTAACTGAGACCTTTTACTATTCTTTAATTAATTACAGGACATACTTATCTGAATTTTTTATATAAAGTAATTTTAACATCTTAATCTGAAGTCTTATGAGAAGCATTTTATTATAATGAATTAATTATTCAAAATTTAATTATTTACTCATGGTCTCTTAAACAAGGATTAATCTATACGATCACAGCTTCAGTGTTGTGAATTCTTGGAATTAATTTAGTATTTTTTATATTTGTTAAATATTATTTTGTTTAACTTATATCATCAACTTTTATACCTGCCCTTTTTGTACTTTCTTTAAAAGAAAGATTTTGTCCCCTTTATTCCAAAATCTTCACTTAGTCTAAATCATTATGTCCATGAAAATTCCTTGTTGTTACCCTTCATATTAATTCTTGAATTCACAATGCTGATTGTTGGGGAATTGGATGTAGTGCAAATTGAGAATCTTGTCAGTGCTTTTAAATGATTAATTCTTATACTATTTTGAATTCAAAACTTAGAATTCAAGTAATTTTAAATTCTTTAAATTTTAATTGTTTCTGTTTAATTTAATCCATTTACTTTTTTTCTAAATTTATTTTAGTTTGAGAATAACTTTGTAAATGTACATATTGACAGGGTTCATTTCAATTTTTAGTCATAGGTAATTTGCACTCATTCAAATTTTAGCAAAAGGTAATAGTACCTAATCAAGTAAAATAAAACACCCAACAATGAGAAAACTAGAGTAGATAATAATTTTATAATAGCAAGGAATCGTTTTAACGAATTAAATCGTAAACTCGAAAAGGATAAGGAATTATGTAAAAAATATAAGGCTATTGTATTGGAACAAAAAACTACCGGAATTGTAGAAGACTGCCCTGATAGAATAATTGAGAACGGGTATTTTATGCCTCATAGACCAGTTTTAAGAGAGGATAAATTAACTACCAAAGTGAAGATGGTTTTCGATGCTTCTTCTAAAGAAAAGCATTTAAATTATTTAAATGACTGTTTATACCCAGGTCCTAATCTTAATCCGAACATACTTGATGTTATAATGAATTTTAGAAAATATAATACAGTGAAACTCCAGTTATACCTTTTGCCCGGGACCGGACAAACGAAACGTATAACTCAGTAAAACGTACAACTCATTTAATGGTTTACCGGAACAATTTTTAAAATATATCGTGAAAACTTTGATCCGCTGAGGAGTTTGCTACCTTTTTTATTGAAAACAGAAGTTTCCTAAGTAGTACTGCACACATGACATAAATTTTTGGAAATGGAAATGAGAAGAAAAAAAGTACATAAGAGAAGTACACATGAAGTTATTTTATCATAGAAGCTTTATTAAAATTGTTTTTAATACACATAAAGTACATAAAAGAAATCTTTGGAATCGCCTTGGCATATAAATCATTTATCAAAAGACATTTCAGTAGTTTATTGAATCTTGTTGAAATAATCACTAATCTTTGGTTGTTTCTTTTCGGCAGAGCCGACACTGAACAGCAAATTTTGCATTTCTGTTAATAATGCAGCCGCCTTATGGTTATTGCTTTTACTACTGACGAAACGATTTACTACGTCAAAAGCTTTCACACCAGCTCTAAAGTTTGAGTGGGATCTTTCAAATTAGACTCCTAGGCCCCGTCGTTAGTGTTTCCGGTTTCAACATGGATAAAAGAAAATTAAATTCGTCCGGGGACGCAAAAACATAACGTATAACTGAGGGAAATGTGTAATTCAAAACGTATAACTCAGCTAATTTTTAATGGCAAGTGGTCGGGACCACTGAGTTGAAACGTATAAGTGAGGGAAACGTACAACTCAGGTAACGTATATCTGGAGTTCCACTGTATTGCATTTTGCGCTGATTTAGAAAAGGCCTTTTATCAAATTGGGATATCAGAAGAGGATCGGGATTATTTAAAATTTTTGTGGTTTGGTGATTTAAATGATAACTTAACATTTTTGAGATTTACTAGAGCTGCTTTTGGTTTAACTTGCAGTCCTTTTATTTTGGCTGCAACGATTAGATATCATATTCGTAAATATATTGACCATCATGAAGTTGTTAAGATCTTGAATTCATCTTTATATACGTAGATGATTTAATAACGGGGTCAAAATCTGATGAAGACGCTTTTTATCTATCATCAACCGCTTCGGATATTCTTAGGGAAGCTGGTATGAATTTGCGAAAATTCAATACTAATTCTGTTAAACTTAGAAAAATATGGGAGGAAAATAAATTATGTGACTCAGAAGAAAATTCGAATAATTCTTTGAAGATTTTGGGATTATTATGGGATACCAATTGGGATATTTTACGTTTTGATGTACAATCCTTTCCTGATGAATAGAAATTTAATCCAACGAAACGCGTTGTTCTTAAAGCCATGTTAAAAATCTTTGATCCTATTGGATTCATCGCACCATTTTCTATTCGTATGAAAAGTTTGCTACAGGAAACATGGAAAAGGGGTTTGGAATGGGGTGAAAAATGCCCTGATGATTTAAAAATTGAATGGGAAAATTGGTGTTCAGAAATCGATCATTTAGATAAATTTGAGGTTCCCCGCAAATATTTTCCGCAGGGCCTAAAACTTTCAGACCCAATTGAAATTCATATTTTTTCCGATGCCAGCCCTAAGGCTTATGGGGCTGTAGCTTATTTTCGATATATCACAAGTAATAATGAAATTATGACCAGTCTTATTTGGACAAAATGTAGAGTTTCCCCGATTAAGTGCTTGACAATCCCTCGTCTTGAATTAATGGGGGCATTAATAGCTGCTAGGATGTCTAAATATTTAAAAAATGTATTTAATTTTCAAAATTTGGAAATGCATATCTGGTCAGATTCCACTATTACGTTATACTGGATAAAAGGATCAGCCAATAATTGGAAGCCCTTTGTGGCTAACAGGGTTGTGGAAATACAGTCTTTGACTGATCCGAAATTGTGGAAATATATCCCGGGTAAGGACAACCCGAGTGATCTTCTTACTGGAGGCGAGAATTTACATTACCTCACTAAAAATAAATTATGATACTATAGTCCAGAATGGTTATCATTACCAAAGGACAGTTGGCCAAAACCTGAAAAGGTACCATTTAACGTAAACATCCTAAATCAAAGCACTTTGAATGAAAGAAAATCATCGAAGTTGAGTTCTGACCAAATATCTTGTACAGTATGTGTTGTACCTCCAGAATCATTGTTAAAATTAGAAAATTTTAGTAATATTTCAAAATTACTTAAAATCACAACATGGATCTTAAGATTTCAGAACAATATCAACAAAAGTAAAACTAAAATTTCAGGTGAGCTGACAGCTCCAGAAATTGAAAAAGCAGAAATTTATTGGATAAAACAAACTCAATTATTTGTCTTTGATCGTGAAATTGATTTTTTGAAAAAGGGATTTTGGGAACGAATGGTTCGTTAGGTAAAAACTCCGTTGAAGAAAGTTCTCGGTAGATCTTGTCTCTCATTTGAAGAAATTCAAACCACTTTGACCGAAATTGAGGCTGTGATTAATGGCCGTCCATTGACGTAAGTCTATGAAGAAAACAGTGAACCGCTTCCACTTACACCTTCTCATTTTTTGATCGGCAAGCGAATAAATTCTCTACCAGATCTTCATTCTGTTTCAGAAATTAAATCGAATAAAATAAAACTGACTAAAATTTTGAGATATCGAGATCAAGTTTTAAACCATTTTTGGAGGCAGGAATATTTACTAGAACTTCGTTCTGCTAATTTTACAGTTCCAGTCAAAACTCCAACTGAATTCGAAATTGGAGATGTTGTGTTGATTAATGAGGATAAAACTCCAAAGCACATGTGGAAATGTGGACGAATTACAGAACTGTTTTTAGGAAGAGATTCAAAAGTTAGATCATATGCCATTCAGACTGTTTCCGGTGTGATAAGAAGACCAGTCCAATTGATATACAAACTGGAACTTGATATTATGGACTAATAAGACTTCAATGACCATAATCATGAAATTTTATTTTTAGGTAGCTTTCAATACAAAAAAAGTATAAAGCTACCTATTGCAGCCGTTCGGAGGAAAGCAGTTCCGGAAAATTTCGATATATTTTCACCGATCATGACCCCAAGACCCCAAAACCACCCTCCGTTCAAATGTTGATTTATATATATATATATATATATATATATATATATATATATATATATATCCATATATATATATATATATATATATCTGACCTATGTCATACGATAACGCTCGTATTTATAAATCAATTTTGATGAAACTAATTGTGTGTATTAAGCTCACCAATGTCTCGACCGAGTTCGTTGGCCAGCTTGGTCCGCCATTTTGTTTCAAGATGGCGGCCATTTAAAAATTTAAAACTAAAATAAATATACAAAAAAGTTAAAAATTCAAATTTATTTTTAATTAAATGTTAGGCCTTGATACGAGGATCCCAGAGCATTTTTCGGTTTACCTCTATCTTAAAAAGTGGCTGAGATAGAGCAGTTTGAAATTCTAGGGTAGCTGACATTTTGAAACAAGACAGCACATTACAAAAATTTTCATTGTTGTAATAATTTTCTCAATCATACGCATAAAACTATATATTCATATCCGTTAGCGCCAAATTCTCGCCAAACTTGGCGACATTTGGCGAAATATCGCCAAATTTGGCGACCAAAATAAGTCTTCATAAATGAAGCCAATTTGGCTATTGCTCAATAATTTGGCGAATTTCTTATTCAGATTCAGTATTAACGAATCCTTTGTAAACGTTTTCTTTGCATTTTAACTTGCTTTTTTCGTGTAACATTAGCTAAAATTTTAAAACGAAGATATAGGAAAGCTACCTTTTCCTCCCGGTACAGGCCGGAAGGACTTTTATTTTCTTATTATTATCGTTTTCTAATCCCATTATTTTGTATATTTTAGTTTCAGTATTAACTCCTGTGAAAACTGTTTTTGTGTAATCTCCTTATTGTAAGTACGTTCTATTTTTATCTTATCAATGTAGTTTAAATTTTTTTAGAAATTTAATTTGAATTATGAACAATAGTAATTGTTCATCCGGGGGCAGTGTGTAAAAACCCCCTTTCTGTTCTTTTGATTGGCGAGATTAGGCGTCGCCAATAATAATTATTGTAACCCTTGCTTTTGTTGTTTTTCAGTTTTTAATTCTGATTTAGATGTGATGTAACTAGAACCGAGCTCTCGGCGGTATATCCGAGTTTCTGAACCAGGCTTTTGCTTGGTTATAATAAATAATTTGTTAGTTTTATCTATCTGAACTTTTATTGAAGTGTAAAATCAACGAGAATTTATTATTAAAAAATAAGTGACAGTGAAATTTTAGTATGAAAAAGATCCTGATTCGAAGAACAAACAATTAATTTCGTTTTGCAATTTCTTCAGGAGGGGTCCAGAATTTTTCTTCAGCTTATATATATAGTAAGACCTGCCAAAATAATATCGCAAAGAGTGGTAAAAAATTCCGTGTTAGACAGTTTTTTGTCTTATCAGGTGTATGGCATTCTTTTCTATTTGACGAATGAATATTTCCGTTTAAGTCAGCATTCCGTTATAGGCAGGTTTCATTTCCACAGGATTTGCTGTATATATAAAAATATAACTTATGTATGTAATATGTATAGTAAAACTTGTCTATAGCAGATTCCTGTCTTAAACAAAAGCATTGCATGGTCCTGATATGGATAACCATACAGTTAAATTTGCTGAAAACCTCCCTGAAACGGGCTTTTTTACCGTTCTTCTGTGATTCCGATTTCGCCTTGTCAGGTTACCCTACTTATAAATACAGTAAAGCCTGTGAAAGCGGATACTTCCTATAACGGAATCCTATCTCAAACGGAAATTTTTAGAGATCCCGACGAAACGAACAATGCGCCTTATTGAAGTATAGTGTGACAGGATTGACTGTGTGTGTGATATGCAATAGAAGTATTTCGAGTATTTTCTTAATTTAAAAAAATAGCATGTGTAAAATGAAGTAAGATTAATCTCTATAATTGTAGCTAATGATACAATGAAGTTACATTAATATTTACCAAAGAAAAAGATTTTACAAACACTATGATATAAAAACTGAGCACACACTGAAGAGAATGCATTTAAATCAAGTTTCATATGACATAAACATTTGATTATTTTAAAGTTAGGATCAAATGGTTAAGTTTATAACACTATTTTGTTGAAACTGTTTTTTCAATTTTCATGTTTAATTTCTTGTCATTGAAATAAGAACTTGTGCTGTAATAGGTATACTGAATAATGAGTTGACATTATTGCCAATGCCGTCAGCTGTTGATTCACCATGGGAGTTTCTGAAATAAGGTTTTAATTTTTAAGAAAAAAATCTTGTAATTTCGGCTACAGAAACTAGTAATGTAACAAACACGTGCAACAAATATAGTTGATGTTGGGAAAAATAATTTTGTTACAATTGTCTAAAACAGCCATAATTCTTTTTCAAGTTTTACCGCTTTTGATACTAAAGTAAATATTCGACCTCAATAGTTGTTTCCGATAATTGGTCGACATAAAAGATGTTAAATTTTTGTAAAAAAAATTAATTATGATGAATTAGCACATCTTGGGAAGTATTAGATTGCGTAAAAAATAATGGTGGTTTCTGCTATTTTACTTTTCAACCAATTTCTTTTAAGCGGTTAGAAACAGTTTTAGAACGTACTCCAAGTTCAGCAACAAGCTTTCAGACTTTGGTACGTAGATTAGCTTCAACCTTTGCTTTCAATTTCTCATTGTTAGTAACCGAATGCCACCTACGACCTTCATATTCAAAACGCTCATTGCCATCATGAAATTTCTGAAAGCAATGTGAAACTGTGAGTTCACAAGTCGTACTTCGGTCAAATGTAACGTTGAATTCAGATATTTTTTTCCAGGAGGGATTTCTTCGGAGGGTACCATTTTTCTCCGGAATAGGTACACTGTGGAGTTTAGGGAAGGGGTGAGATAGCACTCCTAAGTATAAAATCTCAAATCTTCCGAGGGGTCATTTCGATGCTCCGGGGTGGATGCCCCACCTCTGCTCTCCTGAATTCAACCCTGTAGCGTGGTTGATATACAAACCGTTTCCACCGATTTTCGTACCATTTTGAATTAGTAAAAAAATCGTACGAAATTTCCCAAAGTTCTATAACTGCCTTAAAAATATCCCTGTACAATAGCGGAAAACAAAATTATAATACTAAATAAGTAGGTAAAAACCTGTCCTTCAAAATAATATACAACAACGTAATATTCCATTAACAGTTTAATTAAAAATAGCTCTGGTTGAAAAGTTTCATAACAAGAATCACCATTATTTTGTACAAACCCAGATGAACATCAAAATCTTTCAATATCCCTCTGTTCTTTTCTTTAGCGATTAACGAATAACGAGATTAAAAATAAAAGTAACAAAAGGAGAAAGAAAATTGGTCTTCCGAAATATTCTTCAAGTTTGATATTGAATCCAATCTATCATGATCTAAAGAAAATTGTGTCAGAGTTTTCTTTAGCAAAGGACTGTGCTCTCTTGAATAGGTCAGAAAACTTTTGAACACCAGTCTCCTCTTCCTTGCTTATTGATTAACTAGCCGCCACTGGCGACCAGTTTGGTCGCCCTTAAATGTATGTTAAGCATTGTAACAAATTATTTTTATTCATAATTTATTTTTTTCCTTAATCCCTCGCATAACTGGAAAAATCTAATAGATAAATCAAGAACTTTTGCGATCGCGGTAGCATTTCGCATATTTTTTGTTGTTATGTATTTCATCTTTCTTGACAAAAACCGCTTAACCCACTTAAGAATTTATGCTTCATGTCCGTTTGCTTATCACTTGCAATATGTTCGCTAATGCGGAGATTCTTAAACATATTTGGCGCAAAACAAAAATCGCGCCAGCCCCGGTGCGTCCGTGACAGCTGTTTCAATTTAAAATACATGACGTTCACATTTTTCATTTAAAATAGAAAATAGAAAAATAATAATTATCATAAATCAAAACATTTGATTTCAAATTAAAGTATCGTTTCTAATTTGCACGCGCAAAAAATAAAAGCTGACAATTATTTTCGAAATTTGATCCATTAAATATTATTACATGAGTTCAACTTACGTCAAAAAAGATCCGGAAGTTGAGTTGTATGGAACAGAATTAAGGTAAACTTTGACTGTCTACCTGGTGCGGATTATTTTTTTTACGCCAGGCAGCGATCCAAAAATTCATGGTTTAATATTTTAAACATTCACAACGAATGAATCTTTTTTCTTTGTTTACTTTCATATATAGAGAATTTTAACTGCGAACCTAATTTAAACTGAAGTTATTGCAGAATGTATACATAATTGAACGTAAGTCATCTCTCAAATATTAATTTATTTTGAACGATCTTTCTAAAAATGTAATTTTTATGCAGTTTTATTTGCAAAAATAATTTTGAATAAAAATGGCCGCCTGGCATATGAAAAAGTGAAACGGACATCCCGGAACTGTTGATGACAGTCACATGACTTACGGTTTTATTATATAGACTAGCCGCCACTGGCGACCAGTTTGGTCGCCCTTAAATGTATGTTAAGCATTGTAACAAATTATTTTTATTCATAATTTATTTTTTTCCTTAATCCTTCGCCAAACCGGAAAAATCTAATAGACAAATCAAGAACTTTTGCGATCGTGGTAGCATTTCGCATATTTTTTGTTGTTATGTATTTCATCTTTCTTGACAAAAACCGCTTAACCCACTTTATAATAAATTAATCATTGTGTGTGTGTTTTTAATATAAAATAAACTATTTCATAATAAAATAAAAGTATATGCTGTTTTAGTAATCTCTAATAGGTACCTGAAAATGGGATTTTCTCGCCAAAATGGCGCAAAACAAAAATTCCGCCAACCCTGGTGCGTCCGTGACAGCTGTTCCAATTTAAAATACATGACGTTCACATTTTTCTTTAAAATAGAAAATAGATAAATAAGAAATATTATCATAAATCAAAACATTTGATTTCAAAATTAAAATATCGTTTCTAATTAATACACACGAAAAATAAAAGCTGACAATTTGTTTCGAAATTTGATCCATTAAATATTATTACAAGAGTTCAACCACGGAGTTCAACTTACATCAAGAAAAGATCCGAAGGAAGTTGAGTTGTATGGAACAGAATTATGGTAAACTTTGACTGTCTCACTGGTGCTGATTATTTTTTTTTTACACCAGGCAGCGGTCCAAAAATTCATGGTTTAATATTTTAAACGTTCACAACGAATGAATCTTTTTTTGTTGTTGTTGTTTACTTTCATGGATAGAGAATTTGAACAGCGAACCTAATTGAAACTAAAGTTATTGCAGAATGTATACATAATTGAACGTAAGTCATCTCTCAAATATTAATTTATTTTGAACGATCTTTCTAAAAATGTAATTTTTATGCAGTTTTATTTGCAAAAATAATTTTGAATAAAAATGGCCGCCTGGCATATGAAAAAGTGAAACGGACATCCCGGAACTGTTGATGACAGTCACATGACTTACGGTTTTATTATATAGACTAGCCGCCACTGGCGACCAGTTTGGTCGCCCTTAAATGTATGTTAAGCATTGTAACAAATTATTTTTATTCATAATTTATTTTTTTCCTTAATCCTTCGCCAAACCGGAAAAATCTAATAGACAAATCAAGAACTTTTGCGATCGTGGTAGCATTTCGCATATTTTTTGTTGTTATGTATTTCATCTTTCTTGACAAAAACCGCTTAACCCACTTTATAATAAATTAATCATTGTGTGTGTGTTTTTAATATAAAATAAACTATTTCATAATAAAATAAAAGTATATGCTGTTTTAGTAATCTCTAATAGGTACCTGAAAATGGGATTTTCTCGCCAAAATGGCGCAAAACAAAAATTCCGCCAACCCTGGTGCGTCCGTGACAGCTGTTCCAATTTAAAATACATGACGTTCACATTTTTCTTTAAAATAGAAAATAGATAAATAAGAAATATTATCATAAATCAAAACATTTGATTTCAAAATTAAAATATCGTTTCTAATTAATACACACGAAAAATAAAAGCTGACAATTTGTTTCGAAATTTGATCCATTAAATATTATTACAAGAGTTCAACCACGGAGTTCAACTTACATCAAGAAAAGATCCGAAGGAAGTTGAGTTGTATGGAACAGAATTATGGTAAACTTTGACTGTCTCACTGGTGCTGATTATTTTTTTTTTACACCAGGCAGCGGTCCAAAAATTCATGGTTTAATATTTTAAACGTTCACAACGAATGAATCTTTTTTTGTTGTTGTTGTTTACTTTCATGGATAGAGAATTTGAACAGCGAACCTAATTGAAACTGAAGTTATTGCAGAATGTATACATAATTGAACGTAAGTCATCTCTCAAATATTAATTTATTTTGAACGATCTTTCTAAAAATGTAACTTTTATGCAGTTTTATTAGAAAAAATAATTTTGAATAAAAATGGCTGCCTGGCATATGAAAAAGTGAAGCGGCATCCCGGAACTGTTGAGGACAGTCACATGACATACGGCTTTATTATATAGATGTAAAGTTTCATAAAGCTGAAAAATGACATCATCAGAATGATTTACAGCAGAAGACAAATTACAGTCAGATGCAGGTATTTTGAAAGTGGCAATGTATAACAGCACTGAATAAGAATTCACAAATATCTAGTCGAAGATTAAAGTGATTTTTTTTTAAATTCCAGCCAGCAGATTTAAAATAAATGATAATATTGCTCGATATATAATTATAAAATGAACAAAGATAAGGGTCGCCAAACTCTGATCAATGTATTGTTATTGCATTCGTGTAAACTCATCTTTACCCATAAGTGTTGGCAACAGTTGGGCCGATCGAAATCTCTGTTGAAGACGTTTTGCGTTTAATCTAGTTACATTTAAAATCTATGAAAACGGAATCGGCAGGGATCGTTAAAAAATTCCGTTGTAGAGAAATTTCCGTCATATCAGGTATACTTGTACAGTTATCCTTCTGTCATCGAGACCATGAAATGTTTTCGTTTACGAGAGAATTCCGTTTTCCCAGAAAACCTGCCAAGAAGGATTTACAACCAGAAAAAGTTCCATTTTAGATATGTTTCAAATCTTAACAAGTATAAATATGTTGCGTTGTTTCCGTTGAACTTTGAACTTTTGCTGTTTAAGATAGCTCTCATCTTCACAGATTTTATTGTAATACATCTATGCTTTTCATAAGTATACTGTAGAGTGGATTCGTTTTAACAGTTTTAGAGGATACCTCACAAAATGGACGTGTCTATTACAAAAACCTGTCTTAAACGAAAAAATTTCATAACCCCTGCGAAAGACATACCTTTAAATAATACTTTCTAAGTCAAACACCTGTCTAAAGCGGAATTTTTCAATCCTTCTTTGCGATTCCGTCTTATCAGTTTTTAATATTGTTGTATCTATGACTCAGTAAACCAGTTCTTCATTCGGGGTTCGGGGGGTGGGGGGTCCGGACCTCCTGGACCCCTCCCCCCTTTTGGCTACGTCACTGGCTCCGCCTGCAAAATCTAATATCAAACACAGAGTTCCTTCTACCTATATGAATATGCAACCCCTATAGAGGTGCATATTAGATTGAATTACGTGAATCGAAACTAGATAAAAAAAAAAAAAAAAAAAAAATCAAGAGTTCTGGTGCCATGTTGTTGTTAAATTCAAGATAAAAGTCTTAAGAGCCTACATCAGTCATGCGAAACAACGCGCACGTTAATGCTAAGTCTATGGGAAGGTTCTTGCGCGATTTCTTGCTGGCATTTTAATATTTTTAACCCTTTCCGGCACAGTGGTCTCACTCCGGGCACACCTAATTTTAATCCAAAACTTGCATTCGGCGCCAAGAATATTTTAATAAAATTTTGCTTATACAATGAAAGCTTAAAATAGGGAGTTCTTATTTTCCAAAAAAGTCGTTTGTAAATTCCGAGGTCAGTCAGTAATTTCGCATTTTACGAACAGAATTTGTCTGTGCCGGAAAGGGTTAAATAATTTTTTTGGCATAGGATAGTTGAGGTCAATCTCTAACGTTGTTAGTTTTTACTTTTTCAATTTTGGTTCCAGTTTTTTTTTATATAAGGGTACTTTCACTTTCAGAACCGGTTCAACTGGTTCCAAAATAGAAGATGTCCGCTGATAAAAAAAACTGGAACTAAAATCGAAAAAGTAAAAACTAACAACGTTAGAAATCGACCTCAGCTATCCTATGCAAAAAAAATCATTTAAAAATATTAAAATGTGAGCGAGAAATCGCGCAAGAACCTTCCCATAGACTTAACATTAGCTTGAGTGTTTTTTCGCGTGACTAGCGTAGCCTCTTAAGTGCCTTTTCTTCTTTTTATTAACTAAAAACTTAAACCCAACAATTAAATATTAATTAAATAAGACTGAACTTAATAAAGATTCCAGGGGAGCTCATCAAGAAAAAGCTCCATCTTCGAGATAATTTATTCTATAACAGCAAAAGTTTCCTAGCCAGTTCTTGTTATTACGTGACAGCATGTTCGACAATCATAAACTCCGCCCAAACGCATCATGTCATCGCTACCATGTGAAACTATCGAATGTGAAAAAATGCATTTTGCATTACTTTTAAAAATAGGCTGATTGTCACCACTAAATTTTAATAGTATACTTCAAAAGGGTTGCCAGTTTGGCATCCTTTTTCATTCAGAAATTCCGAATTCATACCAGAAATTTCAAACAGACATTTTTGCTTTATTTAATGATACACATTTCGTGATTACTTAAAGTAAATATTTTTCTTTCAAAATTTCCGGTATGAATTCGGCGTCGCTGAATAAATAGGAAGGCCAAACTAGCAACCCTGTTCTTTGCAGAAATTTTATTAGTGTTCTTACTAGGCAAAGAATTCTAATAAAATTTAGTGATGAGAATCGCCCTATTTTTAAAAGTAATGAAAAATACATTTTTCCACATTCGATAGTTTGAAATGGTAGTGACGATGTGATCAAATCAATTCTCAACATCCTGCCCCAGCATGAACATCATGGGGGTTAATCAAATTTTTTCAAGAAAGTACATCATACATATACTATAAACTTCAATACAAGTAACCTAGTTTTCAATTAACAAATACTTCATATTTCTAAGAAATTCGAATTGTACACAATTTTAAAATTAAAAGTAATATTAAGGTTATTCAAGTAAAAATTTAATATAATATTATTCAAGATCAATATCTATTCCAAGTACAAAATGCAATTAAATTCTAGAAGTTAAAAAAAAAATAATAATAATCTATCCAAGATAAATAAAAATTCAAGAATGAAACGAGTAACCATCCATTAATATTATGTGGTTAATTAAATGGCATAACGCACGAAAGTTAATAAAGTTTCAATCGCTTCGTCACTAAGAATTTGACTCTAGAAGCTATTTTTCATTGAGAATTTTTAGGGCGAATAACCATCTATTAATATTATGTGGTTAATTAAATGACATAACACACGAATATTAATAAAGTTTCAATTGTTTCGTCACTACGAATTTGACTCTAGAAGCTATTTTTCATTGAGAATTTTTAGGGCGAATAACCATCCATTAATATTATGTGGTTAATTAAATGACATAACACACGAATATTAATAAAGTTTCAATCGCTTCGTCACTACACAAGACCTCTGCTCTTGCTATTTATATCGTACTGTTATTATATACTTACTGTTACTATACTGTTAGTATCTCTTAAATGTTAATTATAGAAAGATAATTTTCAGAATTAAAGCATCGAAACTGCCAATTCTCCTTCCGATTATTATAATTTTATAACATATATCCAGTTTATCGATATGTACGTTAGAATGAATCTTCTATAATGGGGTTCCTAGCATCTTAGCTTCAGGTTTTCGAGTAAAATTAGCTAAAATCTTAAAATCAAGACACTTTGACATATTATCTAAGACGATTAGATGAGAATAACGATAGATTTTGTAATGGAAGAACGGCAGTGTGTCCGTAGATTTTCTAATCTTCCAAATTCGTGCTAATGTTAGAATGAAAGGAAAACATATTAGCATCAATATGGTTTACTGTAAATATGGAGCTTTAAAGGCGTTTAACAAGAACCACTTCACTTGCACCAAATCGTGCTGGCTAAAACATGCTATTTGGTCTTATTTTGGCCATGCTATAGCCTTACATTGTTTATTCTGACTAAAAATACAATCATTATTTCAAGTTTTTTTTTTCTACCATAACACTATTTTTAAAAATTTTAATTTTCCTGAAATCCTTTACTTTTGTGAATTTTTTTATTAAAAAATAAAATCTCCTAACCTATAATAATAATAATAATAATAATAAAAGTAATTGTTAACATATGTAATCAAGGTACGCGATCAATAAAGACTCGAACTCTAATCTTTGTAAATAAGAATGGAAAAATCAGTTAAAATTATTTCATGTTGACACAATCATATAAATTTTTCTTTTAGTTTTATCAATGTAAAAATGCATTTCAAGCTAAGCATAGCGTCATTTTCACCGGCGCAAACTTTTCACAGGTACTTTATATACGTTACTTTTATGCTTAAACACCCATGTATACAAATAAAAATACATTTTGCATTTATTTGTAATGAAAAAATGGCGTCAACAAAGTTATAATGCATAATGATAAAATAAACCCAATAGACAGTATTCCGTGACGTTACAACAAATATGAATTTTTATTCGCTTATAAAAATTAAGTGCACGCGATAAATATTTTTACCGAAATTTAACTTGGAAATTAAAAGAATTCGGCTTAAAAGCCACGTGCCTTTAATATTTATTATTTCTCTTTTATCACCAACCACAGAGTTTCTGGTTACTCTGTGCCTCGCAACAGTGGAAGTTATCCGATTGCCGACTTTATGACGTCATACACAGAAGTAAAAGTTTAATTTAAAATTACGGCCAATTAATTAAATTTTCAAACAACGAATGTTCGATGACAAATCTGTGTCCAAATATCTTTCATTTAAAAAAAGAATGATGTAATTTGATGCAGTAGTTTGTTCTCACGGACTGTCGAAAGAAAACGCTTAACGTTTTAAATATATAGATATTAATATCTATAATATGAAAATCTGCACACAAAATAAATTTTGTATTCATGCATTTTTGCATAAGAGTGCAATAGCTATTGCACAAATATCTGATTATTTATAAAACTAGTTATATTACGAACGCACATCATTTGTCATGTTTGACGTAAAATTTCCGACTTGTAATTTGTCTTGGTACGAAATTATTAACATTCTGGAAGTGTAAATAGCGCGAAAAAAAGAAGAAAAAAGACGGGGAAAAAGCAATCTCAGCTCAAGCGTTAGAACGAAAACATGAATGGATCAATAGAAGACAGCTGAAGACATGTCAGTAACACAAACAAAGCTGCATGGGCGCTCTTGTTGAATGATCAGACTCAAAATCTAAATATAAAATGGCAGAAGCTGCCAGAGCTATTTGACGGTTCAGCAGTAGGACAACAGCCAGGACATGTGGAGTTTATTGGGATCTTTATGCTAGTAGCAAGGCCAACACGAGTTCTTTGGACTTAACTTGTCATTTAGAACACAAATCTGAAACGGTTGGGGCCCAAAGAGAGGAAATGAAAGGGCTGTTGATTCTTAACAATTTGAAATATCCCTTAAAAAAAACTGGGCAGAATGATTCATAATCAAATTGCATGAAATTCATTTTTAAACGCTTTTTAAAATAAAAGACGATATACATATCAAATTTTATTTAATTATTGTGTAAGGTGAGAAGCTTATTTGCTGTTAAAGAAAATGTATAAGAAACAAATGCAGTGGAAACCGCTTATAACGAGGCTGAAAGGAGCGTGAAAATCATATTATAGTACGAGCAAATCTTGTGTCTATGTGTGCATGCAAATTTTATCTAAAAACGGCTCTAACGAATTCAACTAAATTCAACTAAATCTTGTCTTCTCGTATCCCAAAACGGCAAGTTTTGGGATACGAGAAGACCATTGAGCTAGGTCACATGTTCCAGATAAATTGGTTAGTGGGTCATTTTGTAGTCACTACGGTCAATCTAATTTTATCTAAAATATGTTCTAACGATTTTAACTTAAATTTGTATTTTACCGTTTGGGGGTACGAGAAGACAATTCAAATGTTCAAAAAAAATTCGATTAGTGGGTCATTTTGGGGTCACTACGGATCAAGTTAATTTTATCTAAACAAGAACGAAATATTATGTGTCAAGCATAGATTATGAAACACTTTCCAACACATCCAGAAAACTGTAACGAAACTTCACAGTTAAATAAGGTGAAAGAAGAAACGTAAGTATACAAGGTCAAACCGGGCGGGGAGGCCTACCTTTCGGCTTAAGCTTATCTATCCCCGCCTAAATGTAAGTATACAATATAGGAAACATATAACACATTTAAAAGTCCAGTTTTAGCAATTACCTTACATACTCAAAAATGTAGTCGAATTATTTTGTGCAGCCCTGCATATGATCTATAGATTTGGATATATACTACATAGCATGATAAAATTTAGTTCATTTAGAAAATTCACATTTAACAATTTTCACCAATCGATGGAAATGCACTCGAAATCTTTTGTACAGCCCTGTATATTATCTAAAGACTTTTGTACACACCCTATATTAAGCTAAAATTTAATTCAGGTAAAAAACGCATAAAGCAACTTAAAATAAACTTCCAGCAATTACCAACCATAAACGACAATGTACCTTGTTCTTTGCGTAGCCTTGTATATGAAATTATTTATTTTCCACAAACTTCAATAGGTCAACTAACTATAGTTCAGCAGGAAAATTCGTAACACAATTAAAAACTACCTTAAGCAATTCACTCCCATAGTCTGTAATACTTGCGAATTCCTTTGTGTAGCCCTGTATATGATCAACACCACGTACGATGCAAAAATTTAGTTAAACTTAAACACGCAAACTAATGTCGAAAACGCACTGATCACGCATAGACTGTGATTATCGCACAAAGACATAGCCGAATACTTTTGTGTGCAATTTATTGTACACCTCAGTAATACATGCAAATTTCATTATGTTATTTGAAATAGTGATATGCCATTAAATTACACTGCAAACGATTTCCCCCCGTAGAACATTGTTCTTTTGAGATGTAATATTCCCAACTGAGCGATAAAGTCCGGACCAAGATTCGAACCCGGGATCCCTTGGCTGAACCTCCAATGCTCTACCAACTGAGCAATCCCGGACGAATATGGCTGAACTAATTCACCCAGTTAACCTTAATGATCATGAAAGTGAATAAAATGTTTATTCTGTGTTCTGTTCATAAGGGAAATTGTACTAAAATGAATATAAATTGTGGAAGTTTGCTATTATCTTAAATTATATAAAGTTAATCTATAATGTTCACAGGAAAGTAATTTGTGAATTAGTTCACCCATATTCGTCCGGTTCTGCTCAGTTGGTAGAGCATTGGCAGCTTCAGCCAAGGGATCCCAGGTTCGAATCCTGGTCGGACCTTATCGCTCAGTTGGGAATATTACATCTCATATGATTTCTTTACCAATTTGAATAATTATGTCAAAAATTAATCTAGTGTAATCACGTTTCCAGCGTTTACTGGAGATCCCATTGACTGTGATTTACTCTGTTGTGTTGATTCAGATATCATACCGGATGCTATGATCATTAAGGTTAACTGGGTGAATAAGCTCAGCCATATTCGTCCGGGATTGCTCAGTTGGTAGCGCATTGGCAGCTTCAGCCAAGGGATCCCGGGTTCGAAGCCTGGCCCAGACTGTTTCGCTCAGTTGGGAAGATTATATCTCATATGATTTCTTTACCAATTAGAAATAATTGTGGTAAAATTAATCTAATGTTCTTTTGTTTGATCCTGTACATGAATAATAAATGCTTTGCACCCCATATTCTACAAAAAGCATGTTTTAGTGCGCTTCATAATTGTATATCAATTTCATCATGTTTCAAATGGCGTAGCATCATCAAAATGCACTTGAAACGATTTTTCCCCATTGACCGTAATGTAACGGTATACTTTTGACTGTTCCTGTAAAAAAACTATAAGTGCTATACACTTCATTTTCAATAGGGATCATGCTACAGTAAATGAAACTAACACACTCTCAAAAATGAATAATTTCAAGAAATTTTCTTCGTTTTTGACGAAACGGTTTCCTGGGAAATGTTCCGAGTAAATATTTCGTCAAATCGAGTAAATTTGCATCCTCAAAATTACGAAGAAATTAGTTTCGTCAAATTGTTTCTTTGAAAGTTCCAAAAAAAAAAAGGTTGGTGCTGCCATCTATCGGAGTTTTTAGAAGCATCTTTAATTGACTAGGGGAAAAATAAGATAACTTTTCACAAGTCTTCAATGGGATTCGAACGCGCGACTTTAAACTTGGCAGCCGAGCGCTGTTACCACTTAGCCAGCTGGACTTCGGAATTATTTGATTCTAAATGTATTTACGGGATGTTGATGTGTGTTTATATTTTTAGAAAGCAGATTGTATTTTATCGGTGATGTTATAATTTCTGCATGTTTTAATTAATAAGGCTAGATTATTATTATGGTTTTTCTATGGTTAATAAATAATTAGAATATGGCTTGATTAATATAATTTATTAGAGAAATTTCCTTTGTTCAATGAATGATTAAAATATGGTCTAGTTAATTTGTTGATCAGAAATAATTAATTTTGAATTGCATATTTTGGAGGCGAGTTCATCAATTTTAGCGGATAAGATTTTTGTTTATAGAGGGGAAGGGGTCAGTTATACATATTTTAAATTTGATTGTTATATGAATATATTTCTTAAATAAAAAAGAGCTCCTAAAATTTTGATTTTTTAAAAAAAATTAATTATTGGGAAAATGTTGTTGCTTTCGGTCGAAAATGGATCAAATGATGTTCGCATTTTACTATTTTAACCGTTTTTAACGAAATTCCGTAATTTAAGAATTTTTTAAGCGTTTTTAACGAAATTCTGTAACTTTAGAAAAATTTATCTTTGAATAGGCAATAGAAATGCATAAAATCGTTAAAAAAAGGATAGACGCAAATTATCAGATATGAGAAATAAAGTAGAAATTTGGTACTTTCGTGTTATAGCGGCCCCCAAGGATGATATATTTTTGTTTCTGTTTTCATTAATATATTGTAAATTTAGTACTTTTGTGTATTTTTTTTTTTTTTTTTTTTTTTTTTTTGAACGACTTTGTAACAACAAAAATAATCTGGCCGGGAATGGGGAAACATTTTTGTCAAATATTTGAGATTTTTCATTTAATTAAAAATCACTTAATTTTGAGACGACGAAATGATTGTCAAAAATGTTGAAATATAGCTCAAGAATTGCGGAATCGTCACAAGTGAGGTTTTTTTTTTTTTTTACAGTTAGGAAACACTTTCGTCAGATCTTTGAGGATTCACGTTTCGTCAAAAACCACGTGACTCTGTGACGAAATGATTCCTAAGGTTTGCGGAATCGTCAAAATTGAGTGTTATATTTCTGAGAGTGCATACAAAAATTTCAGGACAATCCGAGTATATTTACGCGAGTTAGAGCACGGATAGACAAACCGAAATCATAAACACTTTTCAACTAGGCTGGAAAGTCCTAAAAACGGCTCTAACGATTTTGACTAAATTCTGTATCCTACCATTTTGAGGTACGAGAAGACTATTGGGCTAGATCATATGTCCGAGAAAAATCAGTTAGTGGGTCATTTTGGGACCACTACGGGTCAAGCTAATTTTACCTAAAACCGGCTCCAAAAATTTTGACTAAATTTTGTGTCCTAGGGTTTTGGGGTTCAAGAAGACATTTACATGTTCAAGAAAATTCGATTAGTTGGTCCTTTTGGGGTCACTACGGGTCAAGCTAATTTAGTCCATAGTCCTTTGAGCACGGAATGCTGTATGTTTCTTTCTCACATGTAAAATGGCGTACAGCCTTCCTAAAAGTCCTGCTATCAAAGAGAAGTGTGCAACGAATTAAAAATGTAGTTTGGAAGGATGCCCTTTCACTGTAAATATGTAAGTAATGTAAAATTTATGTACATAATTTTAATATTGATTGTTTCTGTAAATAATACTGTTATAAAACAAAATGCTTTATAGCAATAATACAGCGAGAATTTATTGTTATATCGAGTTGAACACAAAGCTATAATTTAACAGAGCGTAGCTCGGTCTGGTCTTCCCGCTGGTTATTCGTTAAGACTGTTCTCAAATTCAAAAGGGCTACTTTCAGACACATTTTTAAATTCATTTTTGTTCAGAAAGGCGTGAAATTGGCAGGTGTTGTTATTCAGAAACTATGTCATCGAAAGACGTTTTCCATTTTTTTGGTAAACGGAAAATATCTTTCAGAAAATACTGTCAAAGTCGGCGTTTTGAACTGAATTTCCTGACGTGAGAGCGAAAGAAGGGAGAAAAACTGGTCATCACATGACACGAATCGCTTATAACTCGATAAGTAATTTATTGATCAAAAAATGAAAAACCCATTTCGATTCCAAATCACTTCAATAGTCTGCTAATTTTATGCCTTTGCGTTTAAAAATGAGTCAGAAAGTTTCTCGTTGTTGAGCAGATCATTTCAGAACCATCTTAAACGCAAACTTTTCCCCTTACTACATTAACCCCTTCGCTCCCAGTGTATCCATTGGTGCAATGTTTCCCAACCTTTTTTATCTCACGACACGCTTTAACTATGTGGTTAAACTCAAGCGGCATATATAGTGAACTTATGATGATTAAAAAACGTATGAAAGAAATGGATGTTTTTTTTGTTTTTTTTTTAAATAATGCTCTATTGCAGCAAAAAATAAGACTTATTTTGTTATAAAAAGATCTTTTAAAAATATTTTCGTAGGAAGATTGATCTGTTTGGGTAGGAATACACGAAAATTTCTACCAAGGATCTATCAGAGATTTAGCTCACTTCGAGATAATTTTTATCAAACACCCAATTAATGAAAAAGCAATTAATAACTTCCGTTCTAATGAACAGATTTTTACGAAAATGACATATTTAGAATCAGCGTTAAAAAATACGCAAAGATGCATAATTTTCAAATCGATAAAAGCAATATTTCAAAAAAATTTACATCGCAAGATCTGCCCAGTATAAAAATTATACTTCTTTCCTAGGAGACACCTGTCGCTCTCAAATGATTTAGCAAACACGTACCAGATAAAGTCGCTCGAAAAAAAAAAAAAAAATATATATATATATATATATATCTTGGGTTCTAATTGATGGGGTTTTATGAATTGTTTTTCTGAAATTGCGGCTTTTTTTTACGTCCGTTTGCAAATTTTCGTGTCGATCGAGCGATTATTTCCATGTTTTTTCGAAATGGGCCGAAAAGTGCCTATTTCTCCATTTTATGGAGACATCTGTCTGCTCTAAGTGTTGAAATAATTTTCATCGAACACATGCAACTGTCATTAAATAAAAAGGGTTCGTTTTTGAATGAAACATTTTTAATTGATATCTCGAAAGTTGTGATGGATATATATATATATTTTTTTAGCCCTGTATCCCAATTTTTGTGTTGATAGACCCATTATTTCGGTGTAATTTCGAAAATGGGAGTTCGATTTCGATGTGGATGTCCGGCTATTTACGGCAAGGCTCAGATGCAGTCAAAAATTAGCTTATTTCTTTGTTTCGATAAAAATTTCTTTTTGATGAAGTTTTAATTAATATATCGGGTAATTATCAAAATATTAAAATTCTGAACCTGAGGTGCATCAGGACAGGCTTTGGACTACCTGAATCCAAATTTTCAGACCTGTGTGAGCTGTAGCTTTCGTTAGCCATCACCAACAGACAAAACTTTATTTTATTAGTATAGCTATTCCATCAAGAAGCTACATTATTTGTCCATCTGACAGGCAACAAGAGAGTTCCACAATGAAAGGAGCTTTGTTGTTTTGAAGAAATAAAGTTTTCAAGCCAATTTTTGATTTCTGCATAAGAACTGAACCGCTCTCTAGAAATATTGCTCTGTATGGGGTAAAACAAATAGTAATCTGAAGGAGCAAAATCCATTAATGCAGCTGATAGGGTAATCCATGCCAGAGAAGTGCTTTAGCGTCTTCCGACTATTCTTGCAATGCATGGGCGAGCATCTATTAGGATACGGGTATAGTCTACTAGCAGTTGCAACTACATCGGACAATCAATGGCGAATGTTAAAAGCAAGCACGGCTTTACATATTTGATAAAATCTGGCAGCCAGCAAAAAATTCTAGTCACCAGTGAAAAATATTTGTGCAATGTGTGCGGTGCACACAGTAGGACTGGGCGATATCTCAATTTCAATATCGTGGTATATCGTCAGCTAAATATCGCGATATGACGATATATCGTGATATTAAAACTAAATATACAGAATAAATAAAAGAATATGTTGAGAAGAAAAAAATCCCTGACGGCTCGGCCTACAGGCACAGGTAGATTTCAAAGACGCAGACCGTGGGGCGCCTGTTTGTTGGGAATTGCGGAAGAAAAGACCTTTTTGCCATGATGCCGCAGTTGGAACCGCCCACAATCTTACTTGTTTCCCAACTTGTTTGCAGGCGGAGCCGGCAGGGATATTTTTTTTTTTTTTTTTTTTTTGCTATAAGGGTTGGTCTTATAAAAAAAAAAACTTGTCAATATAAAAGTTTTAGATAATATTAAGAATCATAATTAAGAAGTTATGGGTTTTTTTCTGTTTTCACAAAACGCTCCCCCTCCCCCTCCTGGTTCGATTTTGCCCATTAACGAGCTTGACCGAGATTTTATGCCCCTTGATTTTATGTATCATTTTGGAAGAGATTCGTGCAGAATTATTGCAGTTATCGTGTCCATAAAAAAGTGACATCGATAGATAGATAGATAAAGTTTTGAACTGGGGGGTGGTTTTGGGAGTCATGATCGGCGTAGAGATCTGCAAAAATGTTTCAAAAATACCAACTTAGGGAGAATGTAATAGATAGTATTTCTTACGAAATCTACCAAAAAATCAGTTTTACTCGTATTTCCACAATAAACCGTTTGAGTCGCTAAAATCAAACTGGCGGGAAATAGACAAAAAATTTGGTTAAAACTTACATATATTTAAAAGATATCATTCGTAGCGATGAATAAAAATTTCGCCTTCAAGGGACACGGGCTAGTAAAACCGCATCTGGCACCAAACATGGAAATTTTAAATACTTCCACATTCCATTATTAAAACAATTGCTATATATAACATCTTTTAAAGAGCATTACTTGCATAAAAAAAATCTATAAATAATATAAAATAAGTTTTACTAAATTATTCGCCAATTTGCGCTTTATGAAATTTTAGCTTCTTGTGAAATCTCTAACAAAGTAATGAGACTGATTATTACAATTCAAACAAAAATTTTCGGTTTGCTCGTTGTAATTATTGGTTCGCTTCACACCCTCCCCCACTCAATTTATAATATAATAAATTTAACAGCATATATTATATTAAAACAATCAGCAATTTCCTGTCCTGATATATTCAAAATCCCAAATAACTGAAATAAACACTTCAGAGAAACATTATCTATCATGTAAAATATTTCAACAGAAATTGTTTTACTTTAACATTACAGTCAGTGAGAAATTCAGGGGTGATACTGAGTCCATAGAGTCTCCACATTTTCGGTTAATTAATGTCCAGAAAGTGAAAATCCCCCCCCCCCCCTCAGACACACACTGAATACCATAATGCCATGGACGCCGACGAAACACAGGGGGGTGTAAGATATTGAAACAGTTGTGCTGCTAGTCCTCAACATGCAATACAGAAATTTAACAAATAAAAAATATAAATTTTTTTTACATCTCTTTTTTGTCAGATGAGATAATTGTTCAACACATAAACTCAAACAAAATTAAAAAATAATAATAAAAACTTTGTTCCATGAGAGTTTTAGCGGGCAGATCCCCAGTGACCAAAATTTCATAGTTCTTTCTTCTGTCAGTGCGTAATTAATCATGCTACTTGGGGATAAGTAAATTATATATTTTTTTCAACATAAAAAAATACAGATTTAAATTTCAAAATTCAGGGAGCGGCAATTGTCCTCCCTTTCAAGCGCCCATGATAATCCCCTCCACACACACACACAACTACCCGCCATCCCGAACCTTCGAAATACCTCCCAGAGAAAAATATCGGAATTCAAGACTGGTTAGAGTATTAAATGGTCATCAAGCACATTTTTTCATGATAATGGAAACAAGTTGAAAATTGAACGTCAAACGTGACAAATGAGGTGCGTTCGTACTATAGCTAGTTATATAAATATTCCTATCTTGATGATTTTTAATTCTGTGAAATGAATTATATCGTCTGCAGATTCATTTCTGTTATAAAATAAGTATCTCGATCGCTTGACGATTAAACTTCGGAAACTCCCATAACAAGTAAGTACAAATTTAAAAAAAAAAAAAAAAAAAAAAAAAAAAAATCAAATTTCTTAATAAATATTTTTATTAATATCTGCTAAAGTTTTGATTCGATTTTCATAAAATTTGAAATGTCTCGACAAAATTCTGCAAAGATAATATATCTTAAATTTCAAACCATTCGTTTGGGTAGTTTTTGCGTTGTTATATGCGGACAGACAGACGGCCGGACCAGACGACGACAATAGGTGCTACGTATTTATATAATTACGAACGCACCTAAAAAGCACGAAGAAAACTTAAAAAATGGATGGAAATATGAAAAATAATTAAAAAATGAATAATCTGCATGTTCGATTATTTTTTTTATCTGATAATACATTAATATTTTACAACTAAAATTATGAAGAAATAAATATATAATCTTTTTCTTGTTTGCCGCGCCATCGCCTAAACTGTTTTTTAATATCTCATTTGTGAAGAAGGTGTGTGTGTGTGGGGGGGGGGGGGGGGTGGTAAATCGCATAAAAATAAGGAAGAAACATTTCAACATATTTTATTCTATTAAAATTAAAATTGCATGATATTCATTTCCACCGTTACAAATAAAATATAATAATGGTTAATGGTTTTAAAATTTTAAATGCAAAATTACCACCAAATGATTTTAGGCAGTGACCAACGGTCATATATACACAGGCAATCAAATACCAAATACTCGTATCTGTCACGCGAACGCGATTTTTAAAATAAATTCTGGGGAGAAAAAAATTCGCGGTATAGAAGTAACAAGTGGGTAAGTGTGATCGAAGATCGCACAAAGGGTTTCATTTAATATTCCTTTCAAAACACTTTATCCTTTCTTTAATAAATTCAAACAAACTTCATTTAGCAACAACAACAACAAAAAAGTCATGTTTTTTATAAAGTAAAAATTTACCGGTCTATTTTTTCGAATATCTAAACCAGCCGGATAGCGGGCGAAACCCGCTATTATATTCTGTCATAATAATATCCGTCATACGGACTAAATGCGATATTTAAAAAATATATAATTTCAAAATTAAACATGTTGGACGCCTTCAAAATGTTAAAATATGCGAATATTTCCATAATCGGATTTTTATCACGATTCAACATGTTTCTCAAACTCATATATTTACTATTCTCTATTATTTATATTGATACTCGCTTTGTATTATTCTCAAACATTTGAAAAATTAGTTAAACTTCCTATATGACGTCTGTTGAAGAGAAATATGCATGGCTCAGTTATAATATTTATTTAAGATTTTATCCTTTAATTTCCCTTCTAATTGCTGCCCATTCCAACATAACCCTTTTGCTGGGACAAGTTGATCAAAATTAAAGCTTAGAATTAAATACATAAAGGTTTCTCTGGGGTTGGCTAATAAAATAAATTAATTTATTCAGAAAATAATAATAAAAGGAATCCATAGAGATTAAATTTTGGATATGTTCCCCCCATTGCATTGTGTAATTTCGAAGTAGCCCATTACCCTTTTTGAGAATGATCATTCTTGCCCTTAGCTGACTTTTAAAATGGAAATCTAAATAAACAAACACATACTAGATAATTTAAATGAGAAGTCTCCAAATAATTAACACTATTATTTATTTACAATATTTACAGTTATTTCAAGAAAAAAAAAAGATTTATCAGAAACACATCTGATTTAATTTCCTAACAAAATTTCTCCTATAATATTGGCATTAACACTTTGATCCTTGCAAAGGATACTTATATTTGTTTGTATTTATATTTAAATTGATCTTTGACAACATTATTTGTTTACAATTAAAATACTGACTTCCATTTGTGACTAAGGTCACACTACCAGCTTCTCTTATAATATTTTGATAAAATCAAATAAACTGGGGAATTACTTAGGTCAGAGTCATATTTACCTCTACACATTGATTGAAGAAGGTTTCTCTTTGTATCAGAGCACTGTTTCCGCTAACTAAATAGCACTGCACTTATTGAAAATGTTCATTTCACAAAACTTAGCTTAACTTCCCCACTCTCCATATAGGTTGTTCGGGTTCGTTGCTTTCTTACCATCAGAATTGCCACTCACTCTATTTTCCTCTTTCGGACCGCACAAAATTCATCGCGTCATTTTATTTCACCTCTTCCTTTCGCTTCTGAGATCGATGTGTGTTCTGTTTTCATTCTTTTTCACAACTCCTTTTTCATCACCACGGTGGGCCGTACTTCGTTCTGCCCAAAATTTGCATGACAGTGCTTTAAGCCCATCCTTCTTTTTTTTCATTGGGTAGTTGATCTCCCGTTTTAACTGAAATTTGCATAACAGAGGGTCAGTTTCACCTCCTCTTTACCAACCCCAACCAATGGCTATGCATCAGTTGTTTCTGTAGCGTGTTGTTTTCTTTCTCGGAACTACGTGTGTGTTCTTTGATATTATCTCCCAGACCAACTTAAATCAAAGTTCTTCTTATTTGACTTTTATGGCTTAAAATTGTCGCCAGCGAGTCTCTGGTCATAAATTTGCCATCCTAAATCTTTCAACTGAGGCGACTTATGGGAAAGTCCCGATAATGTACTTTCCTTACATTATCTTTCCCCCCGTACTAAAAGAAAGAAAACGTCCAGTTTTCTTTAGCATTGCATTTCCAAGAAGTCCATCACCCTTGTAGATAATCTATAGATCACATAGATGATATCAGTCCACGTTCATCTATACAGAATCATATTGTAGACTAAAGTTCATGCAGAGGAAAATGTTCATTTGTAAATTACTTGTGTGACTTTAATAAAGAACAGTTCATATATGTACACATTTCCTAAGTATTCCCAAACAATTTAGAGATAAAATATTATCATTAGTACAAAAATTTTAAATTTTGTGGTTAAATATAACCGGTGTGTCTAAGATAGAGCACTCACCAAATCCAAAATATCTAAATAGCCAAACAGACCATACAAAACAAAAAGATATAATACACTGTGATATGTAAGGATCAGTATTCAACTTTACAATGATTCTTGATAATTATTTTTAACACAATACATGCATCATACAATATATAAAACCCAATTCAGGCAAAATCTTACAATTACACATACATAACTGAATATGTAAGATACCTGAGAGAAAAATTATGATAATGAGTATACATTCAAAATATGTATATATATATACCTATTTATATAGAGCAATAAAAGTTTTTGTCTAGCTCTACCTCTCTATATTTTGTTGAGAAAAAAAAAATCCTATAGATACACATGATTTGGATAAAATATACATATGAGTATATCAACAATATACCAATAGAGCAAAGAGTTTAATCCAATATAAAACTGTACATCCACATTCTCAGATTTTCTTTTCTTTTTTTTTTTTTTTTTTTTTTTTTTTTTTTTTTTTTTTTCAAATTATTTAATTATATCTAGTGCTACTAAAATTGAAACCAAAATTAGGCCAAAACAAACCAAAAGGAACAAATGTATATCTATACATACATATATATATATATATATATATATATATATATATATATATATATATAATAGCAATACTCTTCTGAGTTCGATGAAGTGGCATGTCTTCAACTTTACAATATTTACACATATTAATGAATGAATTCAGCACTATATCTAATTAATAAATGCAAACAGACAAATATTTTAGATGGACACAAAAACAGTCCTAGCAATCTGAAAACATGACACATTCATGATGTTGTAACTTTATGATATTCATCTACTACTTGACCCAATTTTATGGATTAATTCAGTTACCATTTGTATTGTCCATTCATATGATTGTTGTAATTTTATTATATACATACAATTCTTTCGAATTATTAAACAACAAAAAATGAATAAAAAGAAAAAAAAATGAAATTTTTCTTTAATAATTTTCCCTTCTTTCCTATTTTATTTTTCTATTTATTTCTCTATTTCCTTTTCTTTTTCTTTTTTTTTTTTTTAAACGCCTAAGCGTAAAAATTCTCATGTTAATTCTAACATGTTGAAAATAATAACTCCCCGTTCTCTCACTGTTCATTTTTTTCTGCCCGACAGAAAGAAGAAAAAAAAAAAAACTTCTACTCAATGATAAGAATCGGAAAGCTGCGTGACCTCAGGTCAAACACTCACCCCGTTTCTGTCAATCATGTAGCCCTACTGAACAGGTGATTCATTCCTTCCTCGTACACCTGAAAATGCTGGCCTAATCCCATACCACGACCGGTTCAACACCTAAATGCTTCTTTACCTGGGATAATGCGTTTCTAACACGCCCCCTGAACGCACCCTTTTTTTTTTTCAACCCTGCAGGTGAATAGCGTTTGCGATCCTTCCGTATGCATAACACCTCAACTCACCTCAGATCTACCTTCCTGATTTGCCCCGTCACATGGAGTATGGCTGCGAATTATGATGTAAGTTTACGAGTTATTATTCTCATTATTTATTTATTTAATGATATTTATATCTATATATATAATTTTTTGATATATATTAATAGCTTAATTATTAAAACTGACTATAAGCCAATTGTTTAAACTACCCTTCGTCTTGACCCGTAAATTGAGATCAACCAAATAACATGCACGTGGTCTTTCATGACATTCAATATTAAGACAAAAATCCATTTCCCGTTAAATATGTTACCAAATTACCATCTTTATATAAAACAAATATCCTTGAAAGTTTATTATCATCTAATCACGGCCTTATAATTACAAACACTTAGCGAGAAGGAGGGAAAAAAATGACTTCAAGCCTACAAGATCGTGTGAACTAAGTCATCTCCACGCTAAATGATTATTAAATGGTATATGTCCACTACCGGAATGCCATACATTTAATTCCTAAAATCCGTTATCGAATTAATTTCATAAATATGCATATGGGAATCTTATCAATTTCGGTTCCCCTTTAGATGAGCAGCCCACGTTGAAATGCATAGTACTTAAAAGCCTCTGAATCACTGACAACTTTTAAGATTATCTCCAAATGCTCATTTAAAAAAAAAAAAAAGTTTGAATATATTAAAACCGATAAAATTTATTTATTTATTTATTAATCATTATAATAATTATTAATATTATTATTATTTTTTTTTGTATTATTATTTCTGTTATGTATTTATTTATTTATTTATTTATTTTTTTTTTACTACCTATCTACTTATTAAGAAATAATATCTTAGAACATTTAACCTAACTTAAATGGAAAAAAAAACTTTTATTTATTTATTTATTTATTATTATTGTTTTTAATTACATATTAATTGCCCGCCACCAATTACTGCAGTTAAGAAACTTTTGCCCGCAAAAATTTCCAATTAGTGTTGGAACTTAATATGCAATTAGCATCCTAGTAATTAAAAAATTTTACACAGCTGGAATTATATGTATATATACTTTATTATTTCTATTATTATTATTTATTTATTCATTATTAATAATTTTTATTATTTTTTTTTAAACTCAGCTTAACGAATTAGTTAATGAGATTAAATGTTAAATCCAAATTGTTTAGTTAAACTAAAAAAAAATAATGTAACTTAATTAATTAATTTTTTTTTTTTTTTTTTTTTTTTTTTTTTTTAAACGGCTTGGCTTTACCATGCAAATGTGAATGAAATGATCTTTTGACCGATTCATTTCCCAATTTCATGCAGTCTTTTGAAAAGTGAGCCTTAATTTATAGAAACAAGAAAATAAATTCTGTCATTATTATCATTATCACTTAATTAATTAACTGAATTATTTCCTTTCGTCTTATTATTATTATTATTATTATTATTATTATTATTATTTTATCGTTCTCTAAGAGTTTAAAATCGTTATCTAAATTTTCCAAAATAAACACGAAATTAAAACAAAATGATACCATGAAAAACGAATGTTCGATATTTGTTTATCTGTTTACTGATTTCGTTTTTTTTCCTTTTTATGATGTGGCCCCTGCCAACCTGACCAAGCGGACGAGCTAGGAACCAACTGCTACCGTTTCACGCCCCTGAAGGAAACAGAAATTAACGTCCAGAATGTATCAGTGTCAACAGGAAAAGACCGGGGGACGCATACGGAAAACTCCCCCCCGGTGTGTGTTTGTGAATTTTAGTTTTTTTTTTGTGTAATATGGAAAAAATTGGTGTGTGTCAGGGACGCCTGGATTTTCCCCCAAGGAATAGACACACACCCAAAGAGTGCACCCTCGCGAAGAAGACATCAACCGAGTAAGTGATACCCTCATTTATCTATTTTTATTTATTTATTTTTATCTTTACTGACCCTTCCTTCCGCGAAGTTGTCAGCAATGCTTGTTGACATGGCAACTGGGGATGTTTGTTGATAAACAAATCCCCACTTCGCGCCTACCTGGTACGTCACCAAAATCTTTCACACCGCCTCAGAGATTTTATTGCCCTGCGTAACCTAGCCTAGGAATTAATTATTACTTACTTGCTTATTTGTCTTTATCCAAATATTTATTCAATTGATTATGTGATTTTCTTTGTTTTTTTATTATTGTTTGTGATACCTTGGGTCGCTTTTACTATGAAATTATTTCTTATCAAAATTTGAAAAATGTGCCAGGGATATCTTATTTTATGTTATTTTATTTTACTTATTTATTTATTTTTTTTTTCAACCCTAGTTGAGTATGCCATCGCTTTTTTGAGAATATTTAAATTTGACAGTTAGTAGAATTCTGCAAACCGCAACTAAAATTTTTACATAAACTGTTTAAGCTATTAGTCTTTCTGTAACAGTAACATCTTACTACCCCTTTTTAATGGTATTTTATTCCCACTATTCTTCCTCCGATGAGCTTGACTCCTCTGTTTTGCACCTGTCAGCATGCTTTGGTGCCCAGAGTCTGTCAATGTGTCTTTTTATAGTTCCTTTACTTTCTTCCGTTACATCTTGTAAAATGTAATTGTTATTTCGCACTTTTCGAACCACCTTAAATGGGCCTTCAAATTTTTTTTGTAAAACAGTAGGGTTAATGGACTTAAGGTAAACTTGTTGTCCTAGTTCAAGTGTTGTAATTTTATCAAGGTCTTCCTCTTTCACATATTCGGCCATCATTTTCTCCTGCTGTGCCAACGCTTGCAGTCTAACCTCCTGCATGTGGTCCATTCGGTTTTTGACATATGTCTGAGTGTGAATTTGTTCTGTTGGCATGTGTGCAGTAAAAGGAGTGCGTAAATTTCTTCCAAAAAAAGGAAGGCGGGTGAAAATCCCGTCGCTCTGTGCTTCGCCATATTGTATTGGAGTTTGAAAAACTCTAGGCGAATGTCCCATTGTAAGGAACTTTGTGCCATGGCTGTCAGTGATCCTTTCAGTATTCGATTCACGACTTCTATCAGGCCGTTTCCTTGGGCTCTGTAAACTGAACTGAAGCGAATTTCAATGTTTAGAGCACGCATGTACTCTTTGAATACCGCTCCCCTAAAATATGGCCCATTATCTAATTTTAACTGTTTTGGCAATCCAAAATAACTGAAGTATTTATTAAAGACATTGAGAATAGTCTGGGACTCGACATTGCGAATAGGTATGGCTTCTAGGAATCTTGAAGTAGAATCCATAATCGTGAGAATAAATTTATTCTTGCGAAGTGTAAGTGGAAGCTTTCCGACGATATCCGCATGTAATACACTCCCTATCTCATGGTCCTTAACCATTTTTTGAATAGGAACTTTCATTTTTTTATGTGGCTTTGCGGTGTTACATGGTACACAATTGGCACAATAAGTTCGAATATCTGTATACATTCCGTGCCAAAATATTCTACTTTTCATGGCTTCATAGGTTTTGTCAAAACCAAAATGCGGTTTGTGCACTTCTTCCATCAAAGCAATTTTTAAAGCATCCGGCGCTATAATTAGTTCTGTTTTCTGTTTCCCCGGTTTTAAAATTAGCATCTTCTCTTCATTTAAAGTATACCTTTTGGTATTTCTGTTTTCTTTACCTTGTTCTATTTTCTGAATTATTTTGCTTAATTTCTCGTCTGAATATTGATGTTGTTTAATATTCTCATTAGATAATGCGGGATTAACGGAAAATAAATTATTGTGTAAATTTGTATCCGTAATAATATTATTTATATTTCGCGAAATATAGTCCGCTGGGTTGGTGTCCCCTTTAATGTGATCGAATTCATAAGAGAAATCGCTGAGATTTATCACCCATCTTTTAACCAAATCGGACTGATTCTCTAGATGTAAATTTTCCGTGAGAGCCTTGGAATCGGTGAGAATCTTGAAGTGTCTGCCTTCCAACATAGTTCTGAAGTGTAACACCGCTTCATGAACCGCTAATAATTCGAATTTCAAGCTCGGGTAATTCTTTTCCGGTTCCCGTAATTTTCTCCCAAAAAATTCAATAGGTTGTAATTTTCCTTCAATTTCCTGCGCCAGTACCGCTGAAATTGCAATTTTTGAGCCGTCTGTGATTAAAGTAAATTGTTTGGTGTAATCAGGAGGATGTAATGTTGGGTTGTTTATAATTTCATCTTGGATTTTCTTAAAGGCCATTTCAGTATTTTCATCCCATTTAAATTTAATTTTATCTTTAGTAAGATTAACTAATGGGTATACTATTTCCGCATATTTTGGAATAAGTGTTCTAAAGTAGTTAGCCAAACCTAAGAGTGACCTTACTCCTTTTTTTGTTTTAGGTCTTACTAAACTTTTAATTTTATCTATATTCCTTGTGGATGGTGAATAGCCGTGCTTGTGAATTTGAAAACCAAGAAATTCTATTTTATCTTTACATATTTGCATCTTGGATGGCTCAATTGTTAGATTATGTTGGATTAGCGCCTGTAACACTTCTTCCAAAATTCTTAATAATTCTGATATAGTGTCAGCCCCTATTAAAACATCATCAATAAAGTAGGCTACCTGATGCTTGTTAAAATGACCCAATACCTTATTTATCAGTTCAGCGAAATAGGCGCTCGAATTGCGAGTTCCGAACGCAAGTCTCAGAGGTCGAAATTTACCATTTTCTGTAATAAACGATAGTTTTTGGCTATCTTCAGGTCGTAAATTAATTTGGAAGAAAGCACTGTGTAAGTCAAGTACTATATAGTACTTCTTCCCACTAATATTCTGTAAAATTTCTTTAATATCTGGAATTGGATAGGAATATGGCTCTAAAATCTGATTTAGCAGCCGGTAATCTACCGCCATTCGAAATTTTGGATTGTTTTTGTTATCCGCTTTTTTTCTTACAAAAATGACAGGAAATGCGTAATTAGAGTCCGATTCCTCGATGATTTTCGCTTCTAATAATTTTCTTATCTCTGTCTTTGCATATTGCTTCACTGCTTGTGGCACTTTATATGGTTTTGTTTGAATGGGATAGTCGTGGTTAAGTGTAAACTTTGGTGTCACCAGTGAGCATTGACCTAAAGTTTGATAGGATTTCGAAAAAGCGTGTACATGCTTTAAAAGAATTTGTTTGAACGAATCCTGTACATCCGATGGTAAATGATTAAGATCAAAATCTTCCTCATTTATCTCTGCCTCTCTTAATTTATGTACATCTTCCAAATTTAATGCATTGACCTCAAAAATTCTCCCTTGCTCAATATTGTCTATAGATTTATCTTGTTTGTATTCCAAATTAGTGAAAATTTGCCCGATGTTCATACCTGTTTCTAAATGTATCTTGTTATTAGTAATATTTTTAATTAAAATATTTATTTTTCTGTTCCTTGGGGTGTCATGGATAGATCTTTCATAGAAAATTTTATTTTTGTGCTGTATTGGTTCTAGGATAAATGTTTGATTTTCCTCTAATTTTATGGGGCATTCTAATTTTACAAATTTTTCCTCCCCTGGGTTTATAATATTATGGCCTACCGTTTTTGCAAACATTTTCCCCTTTGTAGGTTTTCTGTATTTTTTAGTCCTTGTGTTTTGTTCTGTAATTAATGTATTTACTTCCCCAGTGTCCTCCGAATCTTTGATGTTTAATGCCATTTTTCTTCCTTTGAATTTAAGATACTTCTCTTCAAAATCTAGAACCATTTGATTTTCTTTTAAGAAATCGTACCCTAGTAATAATTGATATTTGCTGCCAAAATCTTTATTTGTAACATAAAAAGTTCCTTTTACAAAAGTGTCCTGTAATTTAAATGACATTCTAATGCACTGTTTGAATGTAATCAGTGAATTTGTAAGTGTATGAATCTTAATTTGATTTCCCAAATATTTAAATTTTATATTTGCTTGTTTTAAATTTTCAAACAAAAGCGGTGAGATCAAGCTCACCTGTGCGCCGGAGTCACAAAGGCTGTTAATTACAATATCTTTAATTTTAAATTTAATTAGAGGAAGTTCATTTGTATCGTTCTGTACACTTGCAATAGTTTTATCCCTTAAAGTATGCCCGCTATCGTGAGACTTGCTCGGGTCTTCTTTATCTGTATTTACAAGTCTCGTATTTAGTTTTCCGCATCCTTATCTTTGTTCTGCTTGTATCTTTTATAATTGCCCCTCTGAAATTTACCCCTTTGATTACTATCCTTGTTACTGTTCGTATGATTTTCTCTGTTTTCCCTAGAGTCCGTATATTTATTGCGATAGTTATTCCTCTGTGCACCTCTATAATTTCCTCTCTGTTGAGTGTAATACCCCTGTGCATCATAATTATTAAAGTCAGGTTGATAATAAGTATACGGCGTGTTGTAATGTTGTTGTGGTGGGGGTGGAAAAGGTTGAGCATTTGGTACATGATTATAGTAAATATTACCCTCCGGAAATGCATTGTGAGAATCGTGTCTTTCATACTGGTTATAATTCTTGTAATTTGCTCTGTAATTACCCCTATTGTTTACAAATCTATGCCTATAATTCTGGTTGTTGTTTTTATTAGCTTTATTATACCAACAACTATCCTCATTGTGTGACCCCTTCTTGCATATATTACAAAATTTTTCGACTTCCTCTCTTTTTTCGATTGTTCCCAATTTTATGTTATTTATTTCTTTTGATAAATTATTAATCTGCTCCGCCGTTTCTACATTTAATTTCAATAACTTCTCAAAAAGTTGCGATTCATTGTTAGCTGTTATAGTATTTACCTGTTCTGCCCCTATATTATTGTACGCCTCTTCTAATTTAATTGCTGTTTTGCAAGCATCCTCAAAATTATCGGGAAAGGTTTTCCTTAAATCCATACTTAAATCCGGTCTAATCGCATCCAAAAATCGTGTCAATCTTACTAAGTCCAAAAATTTCCCGTTTCCGTTCGGATCAACTTCTGTATGGCTTTTCTCTATATAAAGAGACGCTGCGTTTTTGAATTCGCTAATAAAACTTGTTAAGTCTTGTCCCGGTTTCTGTTTCAGATTGAAAAACTCAGTCTGTACCTGCGTAAATGATTTCTTGATTTTGAATAAATCTAACAATTTCTTTTTGAATTCGTTGTAGTTTTTCTCTTCTATAAGCGATTTATTTTGTGAGAGTTTCTCTCTCGCAGTACCCGACAATTTTGCTTTCAAAATTGTAAGCTTCGCATCGTCTTTTAATATTTGTTTAGTTAAGTCCTCAAATTGTCTGAGAAAATACTCGCAATCACTTAACTTTTTCCCATCGAAATTCGGGATTAGAGAAATTATTGTGTCCACTGATGGATCTGCCATCGTGTTACTCGAATCAATTTGCTTTTGTTTATTTAACTTTTTTATATGCCCTCGCGTTAATACGCCAGAAAAACTCGAGTTCAAGCTATTTCTATGATTTCTACGATTCTTTTTTGGCATTCAGCTTTTTGATAATTAAAATTTATTTAGATACTGAATTCTAAATCTAACTTTAAAAATGCATGGAAATTCTTACCCCTAAAAATATTATTAAGCCAAGTGTAAACATTTGCAAAATTTTCAAAGATATCAAAATATAAATGCATTATACAATAAAGTATACAGTATCAAAATATATATGCATTAACAATCTACTAATACACTATTTTATCTGCTACATAAATCCTTATCTTTTTATTCTTTTATTATTCATATCATTTTACGATATCATTTGATTTTTTTTTTATGATTTACTTTCTTAGCACAATGTTTCAGTATACTGTTAAAGATCAAATGCAAAGTTCATATAAGAGTAACATAAAATATACATACAATTACGAATATACTGATTTTTCTAAGTTGAATACTGATATTTACGAAATCACCGACTTGCTGGTAGTGGAGCCTTTTAGAGGAAGTCAAACAAACCATCAAAATAAAAAAATCTCCATTTAATCTTCCAATAACTTATCATTAAAATAAAAGAGTTGAAATTATTCTAATTAACAGTTTCATAATTATTATTTTGCAATATACTATATAGATTGTAAATTTCCACAATTTGAATATAAAATTTTAAATTGATTACTTTTAACATGAGCCTGTATTTTAGAATACATTAAAGGTATTTAACTTAATGTTTGACAATAACCCAGTTGCAATTTTTTAATCATTAAAATTGAAAACTCAATTAACAATAATTAAGAACTGGACGGCACCAGTGAATTATATAGGAATTGCAGATGTTGAAGAGAAATATGCATGGCTCAGTTATAATATTTATTTAAGATTTTATCCTTTAATTTCCCTTCTAATTGCTGCCCATTCCAACATAACCCTTTTGCTGGGACAAGTTGATCAAAATTAAAGCTTAGAATTAAATACATAAAGGTTTCTCTGGGGTTGGCTAATAAAATAAATTAATTTATTCAGAAAATAATAATAAAAGGAATCCATAGAGATTAAATTTTGGATATGTTCCCCCCATTGCATTGTGTAATTTCGAAGTAGCCCATTACCCTTTTTGAGAATGATCATTCTTGCCCTTAGCTGACTTTTAAAATGGAAATCTAAATAAACAAACACATACTAGATAATTTAAATGAGAAGTCTCCAAATAATTAACACTATTATTTATTTACAATATTTACAGTTATTTCAAGAAAAAAAAAAGATTTATCGGAACACATCTGATTTAATTTCCTAACAAAATTTCTCCTATAATATTGGCATTAACACTTTGATCCTTGCAAAGGATACTTATATTTGTTTGTATTTATATTTAAATTGATCTTTGACAACATTATTTGTTTACAATTAAAATACTGACTTCCATTTGTGACTAAGGTCACACTACCAGCTTCTCTTATAATATTTTGATAAAATCAAATAAACTGGGGAATTACTTAGGTCAGAGTCATATTTACCTCTACACATTGATTGAAGAAGGTTTCTCTTTGTATCAGAGCACTGTTTCCGCTAACTAAATAGCACTGCACTTATTGAAAATGTTCATTTCACAAAACTTAGCTTAACTTCCCCACTCTCCATATAGGTTGTTCGGGTTCGTTGCTTTCTTACCATCAGAATTGCCACTCACTCTATTTTCCTCTTTCGGACCGCACAAAATTCATCGCGTCATTTTATTTCACCTCTTCCTTTCGCTTCTGAGATCGATGTGTGTTCTGTTTTCATTCTTTTTCACAACTCCTTTTTCATCACCACGGTGGGCCGTACTTCGTTCTGCCCAAAATTTGCATGACAGTGCTTTAAGCCCATCCTTCTTTTTTTTCATTGGGTAGTTGATCTCCCGTTTTAACTGAAATTTGCATAACAGAGGGTCAGTTTCACCTCCTCTTTACCAACCCCAACCAATGGCTATGCATCAGTTGTTTCTGTAGCGTGTTGTTTTCTTTCTCGGAACTACGTGTGTGTTCTTTGATATTATCTCCCAGACCAACTTAAATCAAAGTTCTTCTTATTTGACTTTTATGGCTTAAAATTGTCGCCAGCTAGTCTCTGGTCATAAATTTGCCATCCTAAATCTTTCAACTGAGGCGACTTATGGGAAAGTCCCGATAATGTACTTTCCTTACATTAACGTCAGATTTTCTTTTTAATTCTCTAATGACGTAATATTAATCTGCTTTCTGTACTTACACATACTCATACTCCTTGTATTATTGAGAAATTTTAGACATTTTCCGTTTTATTACAACTATGACGTCAATCAATTTTATTTCATATTTATCTTTTTTTCAATTGGTGAAGCTTTTTATTTCATTTTCATTTTTCACGTGGATATCGTCCGATAGAAAATTAATTATTGTAGAAATAATTTCATTGTGGATTTTTAATTTTTGGCATCTGCTATAACAAAAAATATTTAAATTTAATGGTACAAGGCTGTTAGAATTTTGGTTTTTTATCTCTATTTATTAAAATAATACGAATTTTTCAAATTTTAATATTTTGGGCTCTTCACAGTTGATATTCGGATTTATACGCAAAGTTTCAACTCTGTAATTTACACAGTTTTTGAGAATGGCTCTGTGACGGACGGACAACGGAGCGGGAGTAATAGGGTTTCGTGAGATGAACGAAACCCTAAAAATAGTTGCATTTTTAAAAATCCTTCTTTACCCTAGAATATGAATTAATAAATACTACTAAGGAATTAATATTTTTTCCATAAAATAATAATTATAAAAAACAAATAAAAACATGTCTGAATTATTCTTTGCTCATTTGTCTCATTAAATCAACTGTTGCAAATAAAATACTTCCTTTCTTTATCGCCCTAACTCATGCATCATTCAACAACTTCGAATATTCATCCACACCGGTACCACTGAATATCATAATGAAATGAAAGAATAGGCGATATCCCACGCATGCGCTCAGAGTTTAACCTTGCACCGTCAATAGCATAAAAACCGAAGCTAACGAAAAAGAAAGGCTACCGCGGTGCTTTACGCGTATCTTTTTTTACAGACCGCGGGAGTCACGTGATGCTCTAATGCACCAATGCAGGTGTGCGAAAAGAGAATCACGTCACTCTAGCGGTCTGTAAAAAAAGATAAGTCGAATGCACCGCGGTAGCCTGTCTTTTTCGTTAGCCTCGCATAAAAACGATATTTCATCCACTGTTAGTGGTCGCTGGAGAAAATCACCCTTCCTCTTTCAAAAACCTTATCAGCTGCGAGAATCCACACCGTTAGGCGTTAGTATTCATGAATACGGTGTATCATGGTTTAGGCTGGGGTAACTCACACCGTTCGTATTCATGAATACTCGAAGACGAGGAAGAGATTTAATATCGTGCTTTTCATGGTTTTCGTCAAATTTATGATATTTGCGATATACCGTTGGGTAGGATTTTTTGATATCGGTATCACGATATGCATTTTATATCGGTTTTATCGATATATCGCCCAGCCCTAGCACACAGGCACCAAGCATTTTAAGCAAGGAAGAAATATTTTTAAAATACATATAATTTTATTTTATTAAAATTATTTATTCGTGAAATTTTAATTAAGTTTTATAGATTTACTTCAAATGAATTACTTATAAACACTTATATGTTATTATTCTTTAAAATGAATGCGATAGATTAATCAGTTTTAATTCTGAACACAAAAATCTGATTTGAAACTTACAATTAACCTTAAGCATTTTTTTTTTTTTAGCATTGTATCCAATTTTAGATGTCACAGAGGCTGGATTGACACTATTTTACTGTGTTATTGAAACCTTCCGCCACATTCTAATCAGGTGGCATGCTAGTGCATGAAATGGAAAATGCATTTTAAACTTGGTTCTAACATTAAAAGTAGGAGAGAAGAGGAAGATCACTGCTTGCCGCAGCTGACTATGGGTGAAAAAGAGAAAAAAAACCCAAGCCAGATAAAAAAAAACTTTGTCACCAGTGGCGACAGCATTTGTCAAGCCCTGCAAGTAAGTATTAATCAATTTGAACAAAGCATTGAAGCAAAAAGTCCAAAATACAGAGAAAGACACAACAAGGTTGTTATCCAACATGACAATGACAATATTCACCACATGAAGCAAAATTAGTCTAGGAAGTACTTTGCTGGGATATTTTGACATACCCTCTGCAGTCACCAGATGTTTCTTTAGATTTCCATTTGCTTCTCTCCCGGCAGTGAGACTTTCTGCTAGAGCAGTTCACTTCTTTTGCTGAAATCAAAAATTCACTTTATCGCTTTCAAACAACCCCATTTCTTCCATTGTGGAATCCATTTGTTATTTGACAGATGGATGAATGCTGTAACTTCTGATAGGATAGGATATATGTTGAATAAATCTTTTTCATTTTGACAAACAAACAAACAAAAAAAAAAACATTTTCTTTACACAAAAAAGGCCAAAGTAATATTTATACAGATTTAATTAATATTAAAAATTGCATACCTTTATTTTTTGTTAAATATTATTGCTACAAAATAAAGTGATTAAGTGAGCATCCACTTATTAAATTTGTTTTTCAGAAAAATTTAATATTAGTTGTTGGAAGATTTGTCGATGCAAGATACATTTGTAAAAACCACTTCAAAGTTTCATTCCTGATAATTTTCGAAATTTTCTTTATCTTCACTTGATTCCACTGCATTTTGAATTTTTACTCAATCAATTATTGTAATATAAATACGTTTTTAATTATTTAAGAATGATTCATCAGTATGCAAATACATTCCTAAAAACATTTCTTTTAATGATATATTTTTTGGCTGTTTAAAAATTCATTATATGAGACATTCAGATTTTGCAGTACAGCAAAAATCCAATTATATAAATTCCAGTTATCCAGATCGATATCAGGAAATAAGAAGTTACATAAATATACATACATATATATATATATATATTAACAGTGAACTCCCATTAGTTTGGACTTCCAAGAGGCCGTTTTACATCTGCACTAACCGAAGTCCACATTAAATGACAAACATTTAAATGGTGTTATACGTTGAATAAATAGAATTCAGTTTTCGTCCGAAATTAAGTACTTTACCAATTTTATGCTAAAAGAAAACAAAAATTCTTTAATTTGGTAATTTTAGCAAAAACGCTAATGAAATTTGTTAATACAAAAGAGTAAATTACTCAGAAAAAATAAAATATGGAAAGAAACTGTCATACTTATATAATTTAACTTTAATTAAAGTACTCACTTTTCTTTGCGATAGTTGAACAAATGATCTTTATATCATGTCACTGTTAGCAATTTTTGGACCAACTCATGTTTCTGGTGGTGGAATGTTTTTTTTTCTCTTTACAGTTACCAGTGACAACTTTTTGATATCTCAATAACCAAAGTTACATCAAAGTTTCTTTCAGAGAAATAATGTACAAAATCAGTTTTAATTTTGCCCAGTCAGTTTGTGAAAAATTTGTCCACATTATCCAATGAGCATTAAGCATTGTCCTTAACATTAATTGGAAATAGAAGTTGACGGCAAAACAAAATTGTTGTCATTAAATAGAGATACATCTTAAGCAAAAATGTATTAACAAGAGTCGACTATATATATATATTGAAATTCGAACTAAATATATTCATTCATAAAATATAATTTCCTTGAAATTACTATTTAAACCACCATTAAAATTTGTTTAATTGGGATTTTCAGAGCCTATATTTAGATAATTTTACTTCGGCATTATTCAAATTACCAAGATACAAGGTATTTCTCTATCCTCATATGGTATGAAATTCAGATGAAATCACTTTGTATTTTAGAAAATGCAACTGAACTTTTAAATGAAAAATAAGTAGTGCTGAATATTGTTAAGGTAGGAGCAGGGTGGAAAAATACATTATTTTACTCGCCATTGGTGAGTGGATTTTGTGATGGGGTGACTGAATTTGAAAAACTGCAGGCTATAATAGAAGATAGTAAAAAATAAAATAAAAATACAGTTTTAGCATAAGTAGCTGTATGTTGCAACTATCCAAATTACTGTGATGTACACATTGTACTAAGTTATATCCTATAGTAAGCTTTCCTCTGTTGATATATTTTTTTAATTTTATAGAAAAAAAAATATGAAAATGCATTGTAGTAATAGTAATTTATTTAATAACTATTTTTGCAGTCATGTACATTTTGTCCTAATTATTTTCAACTGTATGTGGTATCTTGCTGGCTGGTAAAATTTTCTGAAATTTCCCCACCCTTGTGTAGGAGTGATTAAGGAAAATGGGTGGGATTCATTCTTAGGAATCATCATCTTAGGTCGTTCATACTCCCCCAACTCTGGTAAACAGTTCAAAAATATGATTCATTATGTTTTTAGGATTTTTTTAAAAACTGTTTGTTGTAAAAGTTATCTTTATTTCTACATAACATGACGAGACAAAATTTTTCCTTTAACAAAAGCAATACAGTAGAAAGCCACTAATCCGCAAAGCTTGGTTCCAAGTGTTGTGCGGATTGGAGGCTTTTTGCGGATTACAGGCCATGTCTATTTAATCTTTGTTTACATTTTTTTTAAATTCATATTTTGGACAAATTTAGATTGCTAATACTAAAAAATAGATAAATTACACATTTTAATATATAGATAAAGTAATAACTATGTAAAAAATAATTTATTATTTTTTAAATTTCTTAAATATGGCATCAATTGTTGTCTGTTTTAAGACATTTGGTTTATAGTGTTGAATTTTATCTTTAAGTAAAAGTTCAAAAGCAATATATATGTCTTTTTTTTATGTCTTTTTCAATTTTATAATTATGATTTAAGGAAAAAATAAATAAATTATAAAATATATTGTCTAAGTAAAGATTTTTTATCATTAAAAAAAATAAAAAAATCACAAAAGCTCAAATTGTATTTTACAAGTATTGTATGAAGAAATGAATATATAAAATAATATACTAATTAAATGTGCTTTCATTTTAAACTATAAAGAAGAATGTTATATGATATATAATACTATATATAAAGATAAGAAAAATGTTAAAATTGGTGAAAAAAAATTTCAAAATTCAAAATTTTGTCACCATTGAAGCATTTTTCAAGAATTAAATTTCTTTGTTTACATTCATAAATTGATTGCGGATTAGAGGCCTTTGCGGATTACAGGTTTGCGGATTAGCGGCGCTCTACTGTACTAGGAATTTTTTTTTTTTCAGAAGTAATTTTTTTTTTTATAATTGAAGTTTTCCTATATTCTATAAAAATAATGTTAAAAAGCAATGGAAAATGTTGAGACGAGGAGAATTTTACGTAGCTTTCATTACAAAAAGTAAAAAACTACTCATTGCAGGCATTCGGGGAAAGCAATTCTGGAAAATTTCAGTGTATTCTCAGCGATCATAACACCCAAACCCACAATCCACCTTCCATTCCAATTGTTGATTTATGTACAGTTGACGCTCGTTATGACTGCCCATTATAGCGACCGTTCCATTATAACGACCAATGCAAAATGTCCCGAAATATATCCCTTTTATGTTATGTTAATTTTACATCCAATATAACAACTGGCCAGCGGCTTATTTCCCAATACAGCGACCGAATGGAAAATTGTACTGCCCATCTTCAGATTACGGGTTTGTAGTCTATAACAGTGGAGTATTTTCCGCCCAACGTCACGTCTGTTCTTCAGCCCCTCGATCAAGGCATCATCCTAATAGACCGGGAGGCGGCAGCACAGATAATCACCTCATCGAGTTCACGGCTGAAATTCCTGAATTAGTTAAAACTTGATTCGCATATTAAGACGCAATTGGTCAGCCAAGTCATATCTTGGTAGAAAACATCTTAAAACCTGATTTTAGCGGTTGACTTGTAGGTTTACCATTGTGTTTTCCTGCACCCAAAGGTATGAAATCATGGAAGACTGGGAGCAGGAACAGACAATGGTAAACCTACGAGCCAACCGCTAAAATCGGGTGTTTTCCACCAAGATATGACTTGGCAGACCGATTGAGTTTTAATATGCGAATCAAATTTTAACTAATTCTGGAATTTCAGCCGTGAACTCGATGAGGTGTTTGTCTGTGCTGCCGCCTCCCAGTCTATAAGTTTCAAACGCATTTACTGGAAATTACTTGAGAAGAATTGTTTCTGCACTAGACAAAAACAAAATTTATGAAGTGGATATTCTTTCAGCATTACACCTTTCCAAAGCAGCATGGAATGCACTTACAGAGGAAACCATTAAAAATTGCTTTCGTCATGCTGGAATACTGGAAGAAATTTGTGAGAAAATGGATTAGAAGGAAAAATTGACTTTTAATGATTATGTTTTGATTGACTGTAATGTAGACTGCGTGGAAAATCTGGTGGAAAATGACATAATTTCCCGCTTATACAAGAAGAAATGGAGTTAAACAGAAAGAGAGAAAATTAAAGTTTTGGACTGGCTGAGTCAGTCACCTGACCTCAATCCAATTGAACATCTTTGGGAATACATCGAAAGAAAGGTTGGGACATGGAAGCATTCTTCAAAGCCAGAACTCCTTCAGCATCTTCAAACGGAATGGGCGAAAATCCCTAGGTCCACCTTAAAAAGCCTTGTTAATTCCATGCTCAGATGATGCTGCAGTCCTCAAAGCAAAAGAAAATGCAACTAATTTCAATGAAAGTTTAGAAAAACTGAATCGTCTCAAAACTTTTGCTTATGTAATTTTGCGAATTTTCGAATTATTTTTAATTTATACATACGTCTCAATTGTTCTAATGTTGCATTTTGTTGAGCTTTAAAAAGGGATACAAATTACTAATTTACATCATTAAGAAATTTTGCTTACAGAAAAAGTTAGGACAGAAAAACATATAGTCTCAAAACTTTTATCAGCTACTGTATATGATCTTTGTCATACAATAGCGCTCATATTTATAAACCGATTTGGATGAAACTAATCAGGTACATTAGGCTCACTAATATCTCGACTGAGTTTGTTGGGCAGCTTGTTTCAAAATGGCGGCCACTAAAAGATTTAAAACTAAAAAAATATAGACAAAAAAAAAATTTTGAAATTCAAATTTATTTTTTGCTTAAGTGTTAGGCCTTGATACAAGGATTACGAAGCATTTCTTGTTATGCCTCTATCTTAAAAGATGGCTGAGATATAGCAGTTTGAAATTCTAGGGTGACTGACATTTTGAAATAAGACAACAGATTACGAAAAATCAGGGACTAATTTATGAGCTTTAATGAATGGGATTTCTCGCAAATTATTATCTTTCATTGTTGTATCATTTTCCCAATCATACACATAAAACTATATACTCATAACCATTAGTGTCAAATTCTCGCCCAGTAGTGTGGCAAAATATCGCCAGATTTAGCAACCAAAAATAATTCTCCATAAATGCAGGCAACTTGGCTAAAGCTGACTAATTTGGTGAATTTCTTATTTAAATTCAGTATTAACGAATCTTCTATAATCGGGTTCTGTGCACTTTAGCTTGCTATTTTCGAGTAACATTAGCTAAAAATTTAAAATGAAGATATAGGAAAGTTATCTTTTCCTCACGATACAGGTTGGATGGACTTATTAAAAATTAAATAGAAAATCTGTGGAGAATAATAGAGAGAAATATTTATGTAAAAGACAAGTGTTATGCCCATAAAGATGAACTGCAATCAAAATATTCTGGAGAAAAATCCACACAGATGCTCTTAAAAATACTCCCAGATCCCATGACTTCCAGAATGATAAAATTTCAGTAAAAATATTGGTAATTTTTTTAATTCAAGCTTTAATGTGGCTAAATTCTATGCTGTCCCTATAATATTTTCCCATTTCTTTCCTGTACAAGTATAATAATTAAGCAGCATAAAAATAAAACTACATAAATGCTTGCCACTAACCTAACAACAGTCCTGGCAAAAATCTGCACATATGGCTTTATGCAAAGATGTCGATTTCATCAATATGCTGGCAGCCTGGGCTTAAAGGAAATTTAACAGGAGCAATACAGATGTAAAGCCATGAGTTTCCTTAGCCAATTTTCAAGCTTGGAATGTATAAATTGAGAGAGATATAATTAAATTCAACTATTTACATGCTCAATTTCAAACTACGGCCCTAAGCACAATTGAAGGTTTTCCAATATCAGAAAAGAATTACGATGCTGCAGTGGAACTATTGAAAAATAGATACGGAAATAAACAAATGCTGATTCATACTTATATGAGTAACCTTTTCGCAATCAAGCTGTTAAGAAATTCGGCAGATATACATCTTTTTCGGAAATATTTCGACAAATTATCCATCGAACTTCGAAGTTTAAAAAGTCTTGGTACAAATATTAAAGAAATATCTAATGTATTGTGTACTACTATATTAAAAACAATTCCTCAAGACCTTCTCATTGAATTCAATAAATCAGAAAATGAGAAAGGTTATTATGAAATTAGAGAGCTAATAAAATTTTTATCATCTTGTTTACACGTTAGAGAGAAAGCGATGTTAGTGTCAAATGCAATTAAGGAAGATAACAGGAAAATTCACGCTTATACTGATAAGAACACATTCTCGTGCTAATAAGCATAAAATATATCCGACTGTGAATGATTTAATCGCGACTAATACGGAGGAAGATTTAAGTTTATCAAAATGTGTTTCTTGTAACACCTCAAAACATTGCTCATCCGCTTGTCAGTTTGCAGCTGGCTTAATTATTCAAGAAAAAAATCATCATAAAAAATATTTTGTCAGGTTCCTTATTTTTGAGTATTTTTTAATGAATGTGTAATTTTAGATACATAAAATGGAGATAAAGGAATACATAATTGCCGTAATATCCCATTTTTCGCCCCTCCCCTGCAATTTTGTAAAGAAATTGAAAATTTTCAAATAATACCAAAAAAAGCAGTCTTTCCAATAAATAAATGACGAACGCTAAGTACAATATTCTAGGAATGGCCTTAAACAGTAAAAGAATCCTTTCGCTTTTCTTTCAGATTCATTTTTTCCACCCACCCTCTCTCATTCGTTGTCTCACCCAGCTGAATCATGAGGAAACAAATACATCTCCCTTTGTTCATTCTCCTGATTTGATATCTCTGATTGGCCAAATTGTGGGCGCGCCTTTAAATGACATAGGCTTCCTGTTATCATGAAAATCAGATTTTCTATCTTCAAAAACGTGTTCTAAAAAAAGAAGAGGAAGGAGGAGAAAATAAAAAAGCATGACGATGTTTAAAAAATATTTTATTTCGAATGGTTAAAATTAAAAAAAATTTTGATGGATTTTGGCATTTAAGAAAGAAAAGTATGAAATTTAAGAATATTTAATTAGTTCTTACGTATTTTTAACGATTTTACAGATGCAAAGTTATAAAAATGATCCAAAAAAAGAACATATGTCCAACGGTTGCGTCCATTCAACGCTTGTATTTCGCGGAGCATCGTAACTGGGCCACGTTTGATTATTTTACGGTTTTATACTTCGTTTGCGAGGGGGGGGGGGGGGTAAAGAGATTTTATGGTATCTTGATATGTATGAGAAAAAGTTAAAAATATTGAATAATAAATCATGTTAACTCTTCAATAAGATGTAAAAAGTAAAATAAAAAATCTACCAATTTTTTTTTATTGAAAGTTTTGATTTCAGATCGTTCAGTGTTCCGGTTTTTAGAGCGTTCTGGAAATCAGGACGCTGGATAATAGATCCTATACTGTATTATCTATTGTGTACTATATTTTAGTTTATTGTGTTTTAATATGTATATTTAATTTCAGCATAGGTGTTATATTTTACTGTATTATTCCTATTTTATTATTTAACTCGCCACTTTGATCATAGTTTATTTGCAATGGGAGAAGAAGTGCATTTTGTATGTTGTTATACTATCATAAAAAAATATTTTTTTCGGATTTTCGAGGTTCACCTGTATTTATATAAGGAATAAAGGTTTTGAATATATAGTGCGTGCTATTTTAGACACTGCGTCTTCAAAATCTTATATCTCAAAATTTGTGGCCAATAAAATGGAATTAGAAGGTATAAGAAAAGTAAAAATCACGCATGGGCTTTTTGAAGGTACCGAAATAACCGTTGATCATAATTCTATTCTATATATTTAAGGGGTTTGAGGGGAGGAAAATATATCAAAATTGAGGTCATGGAACAAGACAAAATTTGTGCTGCTGTTCCTAAGATTAGAAATCTTAATTGTATTTCGGAATTAAAAGAAAAAAAAATATTTTTGAGCGATATCTGCCCAGAAAGTAAAAATTGTTTATATGAATGGGATATTAACGAAATAAATGTTTCGTTAGGAGCAGATGATGTTGTGGGATATTTGTTTATGGGAAAAATTTCAAATCTTTCTTACAATTTAGTTGCGATGCAAACGTCACTTGGATGGACTAGTATGGGGAAAATTAATGATAAAGAAAGGGATAGTTCTCTTTTGGTCCTTTCGTTATTAGTAAATGATGCAAAAATTATGGATTTGTGGAATTTAGATTACTTAGGCATAGTAGATCCGGCTGAAAAACAATCCAAGGAAGAAGTTCAAAAATTGGTTATGAAACATTTTAAAGAAACCGTAAGCCGCGAAAATGACAGTAGATACAAAGTTAGTCTCCCCTGGATAAATGAACCCCCCCCCAATTCCTAGTAATAAAGATTTAGCAGGAAAACGCCTTCAAAATAATATTAAAAATCTTAATTATTGCGGTTTATTGAAAGATTATGAAAAAGTTTTGAATGAATGGGAAGAGGAAGGGATCATTGAAAAAGTGAATTGTGAGGAAAAATTGAACCCTTTTAAGATCCACTATCTCCCTCATAGAACGGTAATCAAGCCTACGTCTACAACCAAAATTAGACTGGTATTTGATGGTTCAGCACATATTAGGGGTTCCGTTTCCATAAATGACTGTATAGAGAAGGGACTTAATTTAATTGAATTAATTCCTTCCATCCTAAATCGATTTAGAGTAGGAAAGATAGGGGTTGTAGCAGATATTCGCAAAGCATTTTTGCAGATATCTCTAAATGAAAAAGACAGGGATTATTTATGTTTTCTTTGGTGGAGAGATGGGAATTCCGAAAGCCTTGAGATTTATAGAATTTGCAGGGTGGTTTTCGGGATCAGTTGTAGCCCTTTCCTTTTGACTGCTACTCTTACACATCACTTAGATCAAGCATCTGAAAATTTTAAAGATGTTGCTCTAAAACTTAAAGAATCCTTTTATGTAGATAATTGTGTTGTCAGTGTAGAGTCGAGGGAAGAGTTAGAGTATTTTCAAAATGAAGCACGAAAACTTTTGGCATCAGCACAATTTGATCTCCATGGTTGGTGTTACAATCAAAGCGAGGAATTTGGATTAGGCAATAATGACAAGAGTTATTTGAATGATGGGAATGATATAAAATTCCGTTACTTGGTTTAATATGGGATACAGAAAAGGACACGTTGTTGTGTGATTTCCGAAATTTTAAAGTTGAGAATGAGCTCATCACAAAAAGAATAATTTTGTACTTAACGCATAAAATATTCGATTCCATCGGTTTCACTTGTCCCGTGACCTTAATTCCAAAATTGCTTTTACAGAAATGTTGGAAAATGAAAGCTTCATGGAACTCCAAATTGACCAATGAGATAGTTAAGGAATTTAAAAAATGGAGTAACCAAATTAAGGATTTAGAAAATCTTGAAATACCTCGAAAATTATCTGACTTTTCAGTAAAAATGGGAAAATTATCTCTACACGCCTTTTGCGACGCGAGTAAATCTTATGCTACTTGCGTTTTTCTCAGAAATGAGCAATCGAATTTTGTCACCTGTCAACTTATTCAGGCCCGTTCTAGAGTAACTCCGCTAAAAGACATTTCAATTCCGCGTCTAGAATTACTAGCTTGTTGCATTGGAGCTAGATTGACTAATAGCATTAAAGTAGATTTGAAATTAGAAAATATTGATACCTTCTATTGGTCAGATTCTATGGATGCGTTATATTGGATAAAACAGGAAGTACCTTGGGCTACATTCCTAGAAAACAGATTTAGGGAAATTTGAAATCGGACATCCAGCGCTTCATGGAATTTCGTACCTGGACATATGAATCCAGCAGATTTGCTGTCACGCGGTTGTTGTGCGAAATCCTTTATTAGGTCTCTGTGGTGGTTAGGACCGACATGGCTTTTGGATTCCAAAGAAAACTGGCCTAAGTAACATTTTGCCTAACATGGAAATAGTAAATACAGAAAAACAAAAAATAATTGTAACTGCCTCTAATTTAGAAAGTAATGACCCCCAATTTTATAATCTCTATTCTTCGTACAGTAAAATTTTGCAAATCACTGGTTGGATTCTGCGATTTAGTCAAAATTCGAAAATGGGTAGTAACAACAGGATATTCTGTCAATTGACAAACAGCGAACTCCAGAAGGCAGAAACAGTTATTTTAAAACCAGTACAAAAGGAATCATTTGAAAATATGCACGATGAAAGATATAAATGCTTACACAATTTTACAGATTCGGAAGATATCATCCGTGTAAAAACAAATTTTTCAGCAAGAAGATTAATTTAACTTTAGGTTATGTGTCGTCTTACCTTCAAAGCCCCACGTTGTACAACAACTTATATTTTTGAAACACTTAGAATTCGGTCATTGTGGTGTATCATTTTTGATGACCGTGTTAAGAGAAAAATATTGGATTCTAAAAAGTCTTAAGACTATTAAAAGCGTGATTAGTAAATGTGTCGTGTGCAAGAAACACGCCTCAAAACCCCCGGAAGTTGAAGAAAGTGTTTTACCTGCAAACAGAGTGCAAGAGGCGGCTATTTTTGAAATAATAGGCATGGATCTATGCGGTCCTCTTTATTTGAAAGATTAATCCAAAGTATGGATTTTATTATTAACGTGTGCAATTTTTCGAGCAGTCCATTTCGAACTGTTGTATAATATCTCAACAGACAGTTTTATCCTTGGACTCACAAGATTTATTGCGAGACGAGGCCGTCCTTCAGTAATACATGCTGATAACGGCACCAATTTTACTGGATGTCGTAATTTATTTAGAAAGATTGATTTTGAGAAACTAAAAACTGTCAGTGTTTTTTCACGTATAGACTGGCAGCTCATACCACCTTCTGCGCCTTGGTGGGTGGATTTTGGGAATGATTCGTCGGAATCCTGAAACGAATGTTAAGAAGAGTGATAGGGAAAGCATCTCTGAATTACGAAGAACTATCTACAGTACTTTGCGATTGTGAGGGAATAATAAATTCACACCCTCTAACTTATGTTTCTGATGATAATGTCCTTAGGCCAATAACTCCAGCTATGTTTTTACAAGAAATAACAGATACAGGTAGTCCCGAATTAGACTGTATCGATTGAAAGAAACTCAACAAACGATACATCTATCGTTGTAAAATAAAAAAAGATTTAAGATCTAGATTCCGAAATGAATATCTCGGTTTGCTCAAGTGTTCCGTATTTAGTGGTAAAAAGACTACATCCTTATGTGTTGATGTTGTGCTCATCTGGACAGACAACAGTAACCGGATAAATTGGCCACTTGGTAGAATTTTGGAACTTTATCCTAGCAAAGACGGTATTGTACGAGTGGTGAAAGTAAAAACAGCTTCCGGTGTGCTAATTCGACCTATTAAAAAAACTCTGTCCTTTAGAAGTACGTGGGGAACGAGAAATTCGGGATGCTCCCGCTTTGCAAGACTGTCTGACTACTCATCGAGGGTGATCAGTAGTCCTCCCAATAGACTTCAAGTGGGAGATGGCTCAAGTTGAGTTCTGTTCCCTAATGAATTCAAAAGGGGGAATGTGAAGAAAAGGACTCTGAATTTGAACAATAAATACCACAGACTGTGCCTCTACATTTAGCTCAGACTTTCATTCCATTTACGAACACTCCCATTTATTTTGTACTTTGATTTTATGAATATATAATTTCCTTTTTCTACTTTTGCAAGGAGAGAGTCAGAGTAGTTGGGTCTGTGAGACCACTCGACTAAGATGTAATTTCATTGTGTGCCTTTCATGTAATTAAATGTTGTGTGTTGTGATTTAAAGACATTAAAGTTTTTGTGTGTGTGTGTCCTAATTGATGGAAAAAGAAAGATATTCTCACTGTGCATCCCATCACGAATCTGCAGGTAACAGATTTAATTTATTAGAACTACTCATTATATTAAAATAACTTACCTTTTTGACATAAGAAAATTCGACTGTTTTAGAAAATTTGATAATGAAGCAGCGGCCAAAATTGCGATAATAGATGTAGGATTTAACAATAAGCATTACAAAAGCATGGGTAACAAACGCAGCAATAGTACACTAAATATGTATTTAAATTAAAGATTTGAAATATATAAATACACAACTAAATGTGTAAATGCAGCAATGAAATTGTGTATTTTAAATTTGCTTAACTTAAGAGTATTAATTTGCCAAAACTGGGCAAGATAGAGATGTTAAAACAATGTAACTAATTCATAATGCTTATATAATATATAGATATGGAGCAAGAGAGAGAATCGTGGAGAAATAAGCAAAGATTTTTTTTTTTTTTTTTTGCAGTAAGTAATTGTTTATATTTTATAAAATGAAATGCTTTTAATGGTAAATTATATTATTATCGATACCTATCATTCACCATTGAAGATTTTTTTTAGGGGGGGGAGGGGGTGACACATTTGAAACTTTAGAAACTATAACAAAACCTTGTTAGAGAACACTTCCTAAATTACCACTGTCATTTATACACACATTATTATTATTCATTTTTAATATCGTGAAAAAATCTGACTTTAAAAGAATAGCTTCTTATATGTGATTGTTTTTTTCTTCGTATTTTCATCTTCTGAGATCAGACATGAGAAAATCACTTCCCTATCTGCTTTTCCTGTGCTCTGTTCTTCATCAACATGTCTGTTTTACAATTTAAAGTATTTTGCTGGTGAAACATATTTAAGAGTGAAAATAGGTGAAGGATTAGAAAAAGCAATCCCATTCAAAATTGTAGCTATTTTACTCAACTTGCTATTTCTGTAGTGACTGTTGTCATTATTGTAATTAGTCTACTAATGATTATTTTAATTCTGGTGATCATAATTTAAAATATTTTAGCATAAAATATGACAATAGAAACATTTCAATAGAAAGACTTAAAAAGTTACATGCTGAAATATGAAAGCAGTTTTAATGCTCTGATAATATTCATACTAAACTACATTGATATGTTTCAATGCTAAGTGTTCAAGAATACAAAATTGGTTTTAATTTATAAATTTTATCATATCTCATGAAATTTTCATTTGGATTCTCACATCTCCTTAACACTGATGATTTACATACTGGTGTTTAGACAATTTTTCTCTCACCTAAGCTGCAAATCTACTAAAATTTGAAAGTGATATTTTCTTTAAAGAAATAATTTAAGAATTAAGAATTGTGGTTATGGTTAGTAAATTATTAAAAAGATAATTAATAAACAAACTAACATATCTATAAAAAGTCCATACTTAATACCTAGAAATCTAGGTTCAAAGGAAGAAACTTATTTGTTTTAAAGGATTTCTGCTTTTTAAAATAAATTCATCTAACAATTCCATTAACTGGCAACTGCTACAGTGTTTGGCCACCAGGAATTTCTAATGGTAATCTCTGCCTTATTTAATAGAAAATTTCTGCAATTAAATAAGGCAACACTTTACATTTGAAAGTACTGGTGGTCAAAGATTGCAGCAAACTGCATCAGTACTTTAACTTTTAAAAGTAGTATTTATTTTTATGCTTTATTTGTTATTTTGTAGTAACAATAGAAAATTAATCAATCACCCCCCCCCCCCTCCCTCAAACTTCTGCTTCTCTACTTTGCCCATCCATCCACAGAAAAAGGAGGGATTTCTAGATATGTGCAGGGAAGGAAAAAAAAAAAAATCCTCTTTTTTTTTTTTTTTTTTGCAGTCTAGCTGTTCTCACGCATGACTTGGATTAGTGTCTTTTGTTTCTAAATTTAAAATGTTTTAAAACAAAACCAACTTCCATTTTTATTAAAGTATAAAGTAAGAAAAAACTTTTGTACAAGTATTTACTGAATTTATTCCATTGATTTTAAACTAGGTTTTCATTTGATTAAAACATCCATTTTTTTTTAAAGTGAAATAAATGGGAAATAATGATTCCAAATATAAACTTTTTAAATGCAGCATAGAAGTATAAAATACATAAAAACCAATATGTTTATGAATTCTTATTCTCAGATCAGTGCAATTACTATAAAATCATGACAACATCTATTCTTGTAATAACAACATATGTTTAACCCTGAAGCAATAAAGTATTTGGGAGTTAAACAAATTTCAAATGTACTGTTCTATTTTTTATTTTATTTATTTATTTATTTTTGAACGATGTAGTTAAGGAACTTATATTTTATTCAGCACAGAAGCAATAGTCATCATATCATGGGCAATATATTTTATGTTATGCTTTTTCTTAGACCTGGAATGCTATTTGGGGGGGCACCTGCACCTCACTACTTTGCCTTGGATATTTTATATGAGTGTGTGTGTGTATTTCAAGTTTCTCATTTGTTACTTTGAAGAAATAATAAGAACTGAAAACCTTGAAATTATTTTTATTTGTGGGTATTCTGGTACTTTAGCAGATTTATTAATAAAACTAAGTAAAAATAAGTGTAGTATTCCAGAGTTATGAAAGTTAGGGCATGAACATTAATTTTGGTTAGCAAAATAAATTGTGTTGTGCAGGGCGTTGATTGATTACTCAATTTGTTTGCATCCCAGGCTTTTTTTTTTTAAAGATTGCAAATTGAATTGATTTATGAAATGTACACTGCTAATTAATATAAAAACTAAATTTACAATTTTTATTAGGAGCATTTATTAAAAAATTGATCTGATGCTGAAGTGACATCACAAACTTCATATACACAATGCATAGATAACTACATGATCCTTCTCAGGCCAGCTGAATGACAGACAAACAGGGACACAAAACTACTCTCATTATGATGCAAAAACATAAAACAATTTCATTTCCAATCCATGGAAAATGTTTAACTTAAATAACATTTACAATAGTCAATTTTTCTTTTATACAACAAGGCTTCTGCAGTACTTTTTTTTTTTTTTTTTGTTTTTTGTAAGGAAAAATTCTGAATAAGCATACAGGATACAATAATTTATAATAAGGAACTGATATCATTTGTGGCATAATGTGCAAGTTTCACTTTGAACAAACTGAACATTTAAGTAGACAATGAACAACATTCCATTAAACATATATTTGTATACATATAAAGCAACATTTTTCTTTTAAAAAATTATTTCCACAAAACATATAAGCAGAATATACACATATCTTGTGACTGAAAATAAAATAAATTATTAAAATATCATATGATTTAATATCTATAAAATATATTACTGTTGAGTGTACAAATCTACACTGATAAAAAATAAACAGAAATACCCAATTAAAAGAAACATAACACACACAAAATTACAAAAGTTTGTGCCTTCATCTTTGTGAAAAAGCAAACTATTGCAATCTTTAAGCTGAAAATAAATAAATTTTTGATATAGTAAATTCAATATAAATATGCAACAATTAATATACTTAAACTTTCTTGAATATATTAAATCATAAAACTCAACAAGAATACATATAGGCCACAAAAGCATGGCATTTCAAACATTTTCCCCCATATTTGGAATGACTGATAAACTTAAAGAGGAAATAACATACACGCATTAATCTCAACTGAATGAAATATACCTAGTTTCTTAAATATCACTCTAATGCTGAGGTTTCAAAAGGTCTTTCTCAGAATATTAAAGAGAAAGAACTTATATAATCTCACATGACTTTGAAAGAAGAAAAAAAAATGCAACACACACTGCATTATGTATAAACTTTTTTAAAACACCATTAAAAAATAAAATAAATAAAGCTGTATTTTAAAGGAATTAAAGGTTTAGTTAATAAATTTCAACTTCCTAAATACACTTTTTATAGAATAAACATATCTTAAAAAAAAAAAAAAAAAAAAAATAATAATAATCCTTCAAGGGATAACAGGTCACTAGTACAAATCCAGAAACAGGATATACTCTGTTTTTATAGTAGATGTCATACTTGAGTCCTGCTCTATCCTTCAACAGCTGCACATGTTTTTGGCTTGAAAAATAATTCATTTTTACAAAAGATTTTGATAATTTTGTAGTTTTTATGGTCTGTTTAAGAAGTCATAATTTTTTTTAATTGTGGACCAGATTTGTTATTGTTTATTTTGTTTGAATTATTTATCAAACTAAATTAAACCTAAACTAATTTCAAACTAAATTTATACTGCACAAGCAGAATTCTGACAACCCTGCTTCTTGTAGTGGTTTCTCACGCTTTAGCTGATGAAGGACAGATTCCTGAGGAAATGTTTTTTTGTCTTTTATGGTGTATCCACGAGGGTGGTATTTTATATAATCATCAGATAATAGTTGTGCAAATAAACATTTTATAAACCTCTCCTTCAGATACATTCTATTTTTAAGGTAAAAGATCTACCAATAACAAATCTTTCACTTTAAATGTAAAGACAAATTTTGCTCTACTAAAGAAAGGAGTAGTAAAATAGTTGTTCCATAACTAATTGTAATGTTAACTATACTTTTTTGAAATCATATATATAAAAAAAAATTACAATTTCAGTATTTTTTCCTTCAAAAGTGTCATTAAGTTGATCTTTTAAATATACATATCAATATTAAATTTGAATAAAAGAAGCAAATCATATCATAGGAAGTATTTTGATTTACACAGAATATACTTTAATTTTTCTCAAGCAAAGATGTTTTTATAAAGAATCAACACAATATTTTGGAAATTTTATTTAAACAATAATAAAGCATTTTCTGTCTAATGCAAAATAATAGAAATGTAGTAAAGATTTGAAGAAAGCCATAAAAGTCTGGAGAATAAGTTCACATACAGAATACATTACAAACTTATACATATAATATTAAAATAATATATTTCTACAGATGAACTCAAATTAAAAATTTACTCTAAAAAAAGGGGGGGAGAGGAAAATTGATGAGTGGTATCCTGACCAAGAGATATTAATGATAAATTTGTACTAATTTAAAAATAAAACATACGGAATACTGATCAAGTCAAAGTTTAATATGTAACTTACAATGCAAGACCTCTGAATAGCTCTGTATGACCTTCTGTAACTTTTGCTAATATTTACCATTTATCTTAAATTGATACATGGTATCAAGGATGAATGGATTACAACTTGCCAAATCTTTACAAGCACAAATCTTAAGCTTACAGTTAGCTAATTAAACAAGCTTCTTTATTTAAGGACACAATGAGCATACTTTTTTAATAGAATATGAATCATTCTATTTTAAACCAATAGTCTTTCTCTAGTAACCCTAAGGCTTTTCATCAAACCCAAACATTAAACTTAGATTTTATCCCCCTGCATCTCATTGACTAGTTTTAAATAATTATGTACATTCAACCTACAATTACAATAAACCCTCTAAATACTGGACACCTCAAGTCAGTGGAATATGTCCGCTATTCAGAGGTAAAAGCATACAAATATATAGGTGTTGGGATTGAAAAAAGTGTTTGCTAAATACAAGTGTCTGCTATGGAGGTTTTTACCATATTCAGTTTTCAGTATTTTATTGAAATTCATTGTATCCATGAAACTTATTTAAAGATCAATTCACACAAGAATTATACATAAAAATTTAATACTTTTGTTATTTATACCTTTCATAGTGTTGATTACATAAAGCATGTTTCAGTAGCAACAGTACTACTAAATTTTGAATATAATATACAAAGAGAAAAAAATCCAAAGATATGAAACCTGTCACAAAGCATACATGATTTAAATATTTTGAGCTATATAGATACAGGATTGATAACATTTTTAATTTACTTTTTTTTTTATTTATCACAGTTTAAAACTTTTTAATAGCGGGTAAAATACAATTCCCTTTTCATGATTATTTTAGTAATTAAAAAAATGGCTCAAGTTACAGCCATTATTAAATCTTCATATTTCAGAACCGAGAGAGGACAAAATTACACAAAGTAAATTGGATAATGAAACCTGAAAAAGAACATTAAATGAATGCTGATGAAAATTTTAACTGATGCTAAAATTATAATAGACTGAAAATTCAGTACAAGAAGATTTATTACAATGATTATGAAACAGAGAACATTAAAATATCACATAGTGAAAGTTATGTTTTTAAGTGTAAAATACTTGGAACTTGCAAAATATCAAAGTTGTGCAGCTGATTGAAATACTGACTAAGTATAACACACACACATAAATCCTTAAACTCTAGAATTTAACTCTTCAGAAAACATGTTTAGATAATATCAAATCGAATGCTCAACAGGCAAATTTTAAATTTGATATAGCTATAATTATGTGCAAGAAAATTTTAAGTTTTCTTATTACCTAGGTTTATTCCAAGCTTATTTTTATTCTTTTTATGTATACAATTCAGTTCTGTTCTGTTTTAGATTTAGCGAAGTTAAATGCAAGTTTAATTATCTTTTAAATATTTTTTTCCTTGCTTCTTTTTCCTTTTAATCCGGCACAAAACATTTAAAGTCTGGATCCAAGCAGTGCAAACTACTGGTATTCTACAGTTTAAACCTCATTAATTTTTAACAATCACAACATTCAAAATTTTCCTAAAGAATATCTTTGCTTCAACATACTGCTTTAAATTAGTAACTGATTCAAACATTACTTAACAAGTGCTATACAAAAGTAGCATCATGTCCTTGGCATATTATGCATCAATTATTATTTTTGGTGAAAATGGCACTGTTTATATTTGCATTAAAAATAACAATAAAAATGTCTATTCAAAAAAATTGACACTGCAAGGATACCAGTCTAGATTTAGGTAGCCTAAGTAATGTGGTTGTTTATTTTACATAATTAATGAATCATGAGCAAATCCTTTTTGAAATCTTACAACACATTTCTCTATTTATTTCTTAACTTTGATTTATTAAACATGAAAATAAGACAAAAACGTTCTATTAGGGATTTTTTATTGCAAAATTAAAATTATCTAGTTTATAAAATAATATTTAAAATGAATAATTTAGTATGTTTTATTTTACTATGTAAGTTCTTCTAGATCAGAAGTTATTGATAATACAGACTTTTCCTTAATTTCAAAAGTAAATATTTATTTAGATAAGCATTTTTTATTACAGGAAATTTACTGCACTGATCATATAGAATTTTTTCAAAGCTTAGACTCTCTCTCTCTCTCTCTCTCTATATATATATATATAGTTTTACAGCAAATATATTTGCTCTTAACCAAATAATGGAGAACACAGGTGCAAAGCAAAATAAAGAAAAGAAATCCTAAATACACTACCATATAAAGTAAGAAATCTGTAAAGACACAAAAAAGATTTATTCCTTTAACATGCGTTGCATATCCGAGCTTTTATAAAGTTTTGTAATTTTATTAGCTTTACTGAGCAACTGCAATACAGTTGAATTCCTATAATTCAAAATTTTGACATATGGAAGCAGTTTTGAATTCCTTGAGAACAGAATAGTTATTTTCTTATAAATTGAAGGATTAGGATTCTAATTAAGAGAGACAAATTAGGAAAATTTTGGAACTGATTTTGATTGCTGCTTCAAATCTGGATGCAAAAGAAAATTAATAACTGAAATTTTGCCTAATTCGAGTAAGTTTTAAAGAAGAATTTCAAAATAATAATTGTAAAAAAAAAAAAAAAAAAAAATGAAAAGACACAAAAAAGAGTAAGTAAGTAAAAGAGGAAGTAAAAATTGTTAGGTAAATGAAATGTTTAATTTTGAATCTTAAGACATTTTAACTGCTTTAAATTTCCAAGATCCCCAGGCTAAAATATATTCATTAGTTGAATAAACAAACAGATATTTCTATACTCATAAAATTTGCAAATTTTTAAAAACTTTTTTCTACCTTCAAAAATTTTCTCCTTTAAACCGAAAATTGAATTATCCAGCAGTAATCATGCAAGAATTATATAGTTATACTGCCTGAAAATTTATACCTATGGATATGAAACAAGGGTTTTGTTATTTGAAAGGTTGGAATAAAAATAATAAAAAAAGAATTTTTATTATGATTGTTATTATTTAGTTGTAATAAACATTTATAGAACTGCCAGTAATAAATAAGGAGGAAGTCACTTTCTTTAAACATATTAAACAGGCATATGGTTATATTCTGTTTCTGGAAATTTTTTTAAAATAGCAATTAAACATATAAATAATAATTAAAAATAATCATAATTAAAAATAATTTTAGTAATGTATCTTTTTATAAGTATTTTTGATATACAACTTTTCTAAAGTATATACATTTTTTTTTCTTCTGCAGAGTGGGGAAAAATGTTATCAAGAGGTAAAATCATACCATATAAATATATATGCAATAAAATAAATAACAATACTATACAACCATTCTTATCAAACAAGTTTACATTACATAAACCAATGTAATTGAACAAACTGCAGCATAATTATATGCTATATTTCAAAAAAATAATTCACTTTGTACAAGACTTTCTTTAAGCATTTGTTTAAAGCCAGCTCTAAACACTCTAAATTGTGTGTTGTAGTATATGTATTTTATATTTCATGCCAGGATAAAACACCTGGGTAAAAAATGCAATAATTATTCCAGTCTAGAAATTTTATAAACAATTTCACTTTATTCATTTTGGAAGTTAAATACCTTACAATTTCAGATAATAATGATAATATTAGAAATTTTAACAAGCCTCCAACCCCCACTTCCCCCCTTTAAATAATTATTCTATCTGCAGGCACATAAAACCTGAATTTAAACATTTCATTAGAAAAATCCAACAACTCATGGAATTTGTAAGAATTATCTATTTTACATTTAACACTTAAAGGCAAATGAAAATCATTCAATTACTCCTTACTACACAAAGAAATTTTCAAACTATAAAGCACCAGTAAAAATACAGTGTCAAAAACTTCAAAAATAATAATTTTTTATGACCCCAAAAATATTAAGGCACATTCAGTAATTTCTTTCTACACGAACAAATAATAATAATAAAATATATATAATAAATTATACACACACACACACACATACAATTGTAATATATAATAAATATACAAGTGAAATGAATTCACATAAGACTAGAACAAACAGGTATTTTAAATCCCAATAAAAATTAATATATATTTTAGTAAAATGTCCTTCTTTGTAGTTTTTAAAAAGCAAATTGTTTTAGTAAAAATAACACTATAGAAAAAATCTAAATACTACAAAAGAAGGTTTAGTCTTTTTTTAGTCTAAAACATGTGCAACTACTACACAAGCAGAAACAGGACTTAACACAGTCACATTTTTAGAAAATTTTTAAAAATAATAAAAATGCAAAAACTATTAGCACATCTGAATGCTTTTCAATAAAACAAAGAAAAGCCCAATGTTAATGTTAAGTGCAAGAGTTTTCAATAAAATTAATGAACAAAATAAAAACTCTATATAGCTATTACTTCATTTACAATAGAAAAAACAAATGTATAAAGTTGTAGTATATACTTCTAAAAGTAGGGGAAAAAACCCATGATACTAATGATTAAGTTTTTATAAGTACAATAATAACAAAGTTGTTAAAAAATGATTAAAAGAACTTAAGGTAAAACAGCAAAAAGACCAATTCATACTATAATATAATAATATAAGTCATTAAATTTTTTTTCCAAATTATATGATTTCTGAAAATTTCACTCACATTTAAAATAAAGAAAATTATATATTGAAAAATTACCCAGTATATATAAGAAAAAAAAAATTAAACACTTTGGCAAAAGAGACAAAACATTATCTGAATGTGCCTTAAATTGTGCATACTTAAACAGTATGATTTCCAAATGTAGCTAAGTATTTTCATATTTTTCTGAATGGAACATCGCCTGATGAAATATCATTGAAAAACCCATGATAATATATCAAAGTTTGATGCAGATGATGATTTTTTTTATTTACAAATCAAATTCATTCAAAGACTCCAGTTTCATCTTATTTGATTATTATTTATTTATTTATTTATTTATTTATTTTTTTCAATGAAACAAGTCAAGCCTCTGTGAAATGCGATGACTACAAAAGACTCCATACATTTTTCAGTGGTTGAGCAGTTCTGTAATTTTTTTTTTCTTACCAAAACATTTTTGTGGTGATGACAAAAGGCAAATTACTGCTAATTCCAGCAGCCAAAAGCACAGGGAGACAAAGACTTGCACTAGACTATTATAGGGAATGTTCAGGCAAAAATAAAATAAAATAAAAAACGTTAGCTTGTTTTATTTTTGTTCTTAAAATTCTAAAATCTACACTGTCACAAGAAAAAGATTTATTTGAGATTTTGATGAGTAACAGTTCATACTGATAAGTATTTAAATGAAAACAAATACTGACTTTTGATTATTTCCCCCTCTTTGATCACAGCAATGGATTTTTTTTCCAATATTCCAACAAGTTTTTTGTTGTTGTTGTTTTTGTACAATGATAATGTTTTCTAAGTATTCCTCAAATCGTATTCACTAAAGTCAAAAAAACTTTTAAGAAAATGTAAGAGGAAACCTATTACTGTAAAGCAAATTCTTACAGTTCTGCCCAGCAGCAATGTAATTTATTACTTTTAAAATTTCTTATTAGAGTTCAAAATAATGTTGATGTAAAGCACAACTATAGCAGTTCTAGAAAGATAAGACGCATGTATAGTGCTCAAAACAATTTATATAGAAAAGACAAGCACATGAATTAAATTTCCTAGCAAGATGGTTAACTGGATTTTGTGATGAAAAAAATGTCCACCACATGTTTTCTCTTGATAATTGTCATGATTACCTTTTTAAAAAATAAAGATGCAAGTCCATTTGAGATAATTTTTGTAGAGCTTATTGTACTATTTTTTGCCAGCAGATTCTTGCCTCCTTGTGGCCTCTTATTTTACTGATTAGAGTTTTAAAAATAGCAAAATAACATACGTATGGAGAATAACAAAGAAGGCCATGTGGCAAAAAATGGGCATCTGCATTCGTGTCGTATAAAGGGTAGAGGAGAATGACTCAGGTAGAACAAGGAATAATCACCACTTGAATTCAAAAAATGGATTGTCAATGTGACAGCAGTGATTGCTGTCAAAATACTTCGACTGCTGTCGTCTGATGTGTTGTTGTGTATCCCTGGAACATCCTCCTCAGCAGATCTCAGCTGACAAGAAGTGATTCCAGAAAATATGTTAAACTAATGGTATCAATTGATTTATGAAGTGAATCAGGTCATTCTATGCCGAATGTACTAGACTCTTCCACAGCAAGTAGTAATTTCTCATACAACATTTCATAAGTAGTATAGGGAGGAAGGTCCAAACGATTAAAACAAGTATGAGCCCTGTAACACAAAATTAGTTTTAGTATAATCATGTTGAAATTTTGAAGAGTGAATAAATATATCATACTGGGAACATTCAAATAAAATAATTAGATACTTATTAAATAAAAAGAACAAACAATGTTATTTACAACCATACTATGGAAAAATAACATAGAATAAAATAGAGATGACACGTATAGTGATTTGGCCGAATTTTCAGCTATATTTCAGCTGGATAATAAATTAATTTTTATTAGAAAGAAAGAGATAAGCAACAGTCTATACACAATTCTAGTGTTCTCGCTAGGCTTTTTTTGAAGGGCGCAGCACCCTGCCCTTTTAAAAATCGGCAAAATGCGCCCTGCCCTTTTTGAAATTGGCAAAATGCGCCCTCGAAAAACGGCAAATTTCGTCAAAAGGTCGCGAAAAAACGACAAATTTTGTCAACAGATTGCGGGAAAAACGTGACTTTCATCAGAGAATCGCGTAAAAATGGCAAATTTTGTCAAAAACATTGCGAAAAGTGGCAAATTTCGGCAAAAGATCGGGAAAAACGGGAAACTTTGTCAACAAATCGCAGGAAAAACATGACTTTCGTTAGAGAATCGCGAAAAAACGGCAAATTTCGTTAAAAACATTGCGAAAAACGACAAATTTCGTCAAAATATTTCGAAAAAACGGCATATTTCGTCAAAAGATCGCGAAAAAACGACAAATTTTGTCAACAGATCGCGGGAAAAACGTGACTTTCGTCAGAGAATCGCGACAAAACTGCAAATTTCGTCAAAAACATTGCGAAAAGCGGCAAATTTCGTCAAAAACATTGCGAAAAGCGGCAAATTTCGTCAAAAGATCGCGAAAAAACGGTAAATTTTGTCAACAAATTGCAGGAAAAATGTGACTTTCGTTAGAGAATCGTGAATAAACAGCAAATTTCGTAAAAAACATTGCGAAAAACGACAAATTTCGTCAAAAGATCGCGAGAAAACGGTAAATTTTGTCAACAAATCGCGGTAAAACGTGACTTTCGTTAGAGAATCGCAAAAAAAACGGCAAATTTCGTCAAAAACATTGCAAAAAACGGCAAATTTCGTCAAAAGATCGCGAAAAACGGGAGATTTTGTCAACAAATCGCAGGAAAAACATGACTTTCGTCAGAGAATCGCGACAAAACTGCAAATTTCGTCAAAAACATTGCGAAAAGCGGCAAATTTCGTCAAAAGATCGCGAAAAAACGGTAAATTTTGTCAACAAATTGCAGGAAAAATGTGACTTTCGTTAGAGAATCGTGAATAAATGGCAAATTTCGTAAAAAACATTGCGAAAAATGACAAATTTCATCAAAAGATCGCGAGAAAACGGTAAATTTTGTCAACAAATCGCGGTAAAACGTGACTTTCGTTAGAGAATCGCAAAAAAACGGCAAATTTCGTCAAAAACATTGCGAAAAACGGCAAATTTCGTCAAAAGATCGCGAAAAACGGGAGATTTTGTCAACAAATCGCAGGAAAAACATGACTTTCGTCAGAGAATCGCGACAAAACTGCAAATTTCGTCAAAAACATTGCGAAAAGCGGCAAATTTCGTCAAAAGATCGCGAAAAAACGGTAAATTTTGTCAACAAATCGCAGGAAAAACGTGACTTTCGTTAAAGAATCGTGAAAAAACTGCAAATTTCGTAAAAAACATTGCGAAAAACAACAAATTTCGTCAAAAGATCGCGAGAAAACGGCAAATTTCGTCAAAAGCATTGCAGAAAAATGGCAAATTTCGTCAAAATATCTCGAAAAAAACCGGCAAATTTTGTCAAAAACATTGCGAAAAACGACAAATTTCGTCAAAAGATCGCATAAAAACGACAAATTTTGTCAACAGATCGCGGGAAAAACGTGACTTTCGTCAGAGAATCGCGTAAAAACGGCAAATTTCGTCAAAAACATTGCGAAAAGCGGCAAATTTCGTCAAAAGCATTGCGGAAAACGGCAAATTTCGTCAAAAACATTGCGAAAAACGGCAAATTTCGTTATAAGATCGCGAAAAACGGCAAATTTCGTCAAAAAAATAGCGAAAAAATCGCAAAATTTATCAGCAGATCTCGAAAAAACTGCAAATTTCGTCAAAAGATCTTCATAAAACGCAAATTTCGTCAAAGGGACGCAACCCCCCCCCCTTAACACCCTGGGGGAAAAAAAAACTCATATTTTGCTCTCCAAGCTCACCAAGCTTAAAAGCCTTATCTTTTTTTTTTTTTTTTTTTTACTTTTTCTGCTCTGTCACTTTATTATAGCAAATAATCGATCCAGTAATTTTCCACACCCTCACCCAAAATTGATACCCCTTCTTTCCAAGCACACGAAATTTAAAGTTAAAACTCTTTTATTTAAATTTTTTTGTCCTATTTTTAAATCTTTAGTAAGGTAACTAAATCAGTCATCTTTAAGTTCAAAATTTCTGCTTCCCCCTTAAAATTCATAGTTTAGAGGCGGCTAATAATTTTATATCCACATATGTTAACCTAATTACTTACTAGAACCTTAAAATATCAATTTAATAAAAATGTATTTCTATAATTTATATTACTAAATATGTGTACAAACATTGATGAGTATATGATGAACAATAATGAGTTTCTTATATTGGTTTCGAATAAGTATACTTTTTTTATGAAACAATGCCCTTTTTCGCTGAAACTAGTGCCCTTTTTATGCTTCAATAGTGCTCTTTTTGTGACTAGCACCCTTCCCCTTTTTTTTTTCTAGAGTGAACACTACACAATTCTTATGTATTTCTCAGTTAAAATTTATTATTTTCTTTAAAAAAACTCAACTTGAGCAAATTAAAATTTTTTGAAGGCATTAATTTACACTTAAAAAAATTGTTTGGCTTTATTCAGCTTGAAAATTGTGAAAAAGGGATTTTTCCTTGGTAATTATTCCCTCAGAATCAGAATGATAGATATAAATTAATAGATTATATTTTGTTACTTAAGACTAATTTATTATTTCATGTATTTCTATGTTGAATGATCCTCGCTTAAGGCTGCTCTTCAGTAAACTTCCCGATTCCCCTCGCTAATGTTATTCCTATGGGCGTAGGATGCATTCGTATTTTTAAAATATCTCCTCGGAAAATTAATATTTTTAACTTCTGTTTTCTTTGTACCGTTCTTAAAGGATGTCTCTTATTTTCTTAGTTATCAAAATATTTCTAAACTATGTGCTTAATTTATATTTTTATGCGTTAAAATCTTAGCGAAACTGAATAAGATTTTAACGTTTGATATTAAACTAAGTATATATTTTAGAAACAAATTGACAACTAAGAAAAAAAGAGACATTCTTTAAGAATAGTACAAAGAAAACAGAAGTTAAAAATATTAATTTTCCGAGGAGATATTTTAAAAATACGAATGCATCCTACGCCCATAGGAATAACATTAGCGAGGGGAATCGGGAAGTTTACTGAAGAGCAGCCTTAAGCAGTTTTCCTCTATTCAATGAAAACTTTGACAATTTTCCAATACAGTAAATTCTGACTAAAGTAGGGTTAGAAATTAGCGGTCATCAAATGCAACTAAATTATTGCATTTCACGACCACAAAATTATGCCTAGTGCCCTAGTTATCAAATTTCACACCTAGATTTCTTTCACATTAATTTTTGTTTAAAAAACACTCTCATTCGTACTTTAGCTTAAGTTTTTTCCTCCTGCCTCATGCACTTTAAGAGAACCTGTTCTCAATAGAAGATCAGACAGCAGCACGTGTCTTAGATTAATACTGCCGCTATTAATAACATCGGTGTTGCTAATACCCCACTCGGATGCAGCACTCTTAAACCTAAAGTCTTATTCATGACTATAATTAATTTTCTAATCGCAGGTAGTGCCTATTGTTACTGAAATAACACACTTACAAGAAAACAGTTCACGTGTATATATTGTGATAAAACAGTAGCAGTTCCACCCACAAAAATAAGGGTAAAACAAAACCATAATATAATGAATCAGTGGCGGTTCCATTTGATATCAGAGCACAGATTTGTTACTTACTAGGGGGGAGGGGGATCCTTTACTTTTCCCCCTTGCAGCTTAAAAAAGGTGCGAATTTCGAGATTAAGGAAGCATGCATCATAATTCTGTTGTTTTCAAAAGAGGGCTCCCCCCCCCCCTCCAGTCACTGAAAGCCAGATAAAATACATAAAAGCAGCCCATTTTGGAGCCCTGATAATACTAAATATGACAAAAGTGAAAAAAATTAGAGGTAGCAAAAAAGATACTGAAAGGAAAGAAAAAGTCTAATAACTAATTTAGACATTTCAGTTAAATTCGTGACATGTAATAATTCTTTCCATCTACCTTAGTGCATAGGAAAAGCCGCTAATTTTGCTTTAAAAATTACAGAAAAGAAAAGAAATCAATGTACTCTAGTCATTAATCTGATAAATTGTTATTTAATTAAAAGATTTCTGATTAAAAAAAAAATAAAGTAATATGTGTCGCTTTCACATATTTCTAAGTAACATTAAGGATTATTTCCCATATGCTTTTCAAAAATTATGAAAATCTATAAATGCATGTCACTATTACATGAGAAACAATTCAATCAAATAGCTGAAAATATTGGATTTATTTTTTAAAGAAAGAAAAAAGAAAAGAAATACATTTTTACCTAGGTAAGCTTGTAGGTTTCCCCCACTTTTCTATACAAAATCTCCTTGGACCATTACTGCCACGCAATGCAGCAAAACCTTCATAAGGTACACTAGACGTACCTGTTACAAATTGTAAAAGTCTGAGTCGCCTTTCGTTGTCAAATTTTTCTATTGCTAACCAGAACCATTGAATGACAGGATGATTGTCATGATATCCTGCAATAAAAAAACTATATTATGCAAATTATTTTAATATACAATCTATTTTTTGATATTCCTTAAAATATTAGAATATAAATACTTTAAGTGTTATTATTTTCATATTTTAAATGTATTATGATTTCCACACAACACCATATACATACATGGCAGATTTCTGTTTTGTACACTGACAGGCTTGATCTATCGTCTCCCATCTTTGTTATCGTTTTCAAGGCCTAAACAAAGCTAATGTAGTATACTAATAAAGAAGACACACTAGCTTTATTAAATCCATATTTTTTATATAAGAATAGTTATACAGGTTGTCTGAAAAATCTGGAAATGGTTGAATAACTCGAGAAATATATATTGGATTGAAAAACAGAAAAATGCATGTTCAATACTTTTCAAAAATCTATTTAGGAAAATCAAAATTGCCCCGCAAACTCTGCCTCTTGGGGGGGGGAAGGGGGGGGGGCAACTTTGAAATCTTAAATGATAACACCCCCCCCCTTTCTTATTTCAGATTTGTATTCTATGAAAAAAAATTAATATTTTCTTAAGAAAATTGTAGATAGTGCTGTAAGCAAGTAAAAGGCAATGAGAATAGTTTCCATTGAAAAGTCTGGAAAAGGTCGAATAACTTGAGAAATATACATCAGATTGAAAAACGGAAAATGTGTTCAATATTTTTGAAAAATCTATTTAGGGATATCAAAGTTGCCTCTTCCAAGTCTGCCCTCTGGGAGGGGGGGTGTCAACTTTTTAATCTTAAATGATTTAACCCTTTCACGCTCAAGGGAAATATTTTTCCCTTCTACAAAAATCGTTATTGATTGTTCAATTATTATTGAATCGATATTTTTTTTACTGAATGTCAAAATAAAACGTATGTCTAAGGCGGCAAATGTGTTTCTGAACGAATAAAAAAAAAAGAACTGTCAAACTTTATTGCGCCAAAACCAAAACATTCGCGGGCTGAACTAATAATATCTTGAAAGTGTTTTGGATTGAGAAAATTAGAATACCATAACTAACTTTTTTTTTCACTTTTCTGATCATTTTTATTATGTTTTTTGTATTACAAAGCAATAAATAAAATACCGATATAATAAACCTAACTCTTCGTTTATTTACTTTTATGGTCCATAGAGAAAAATATTTCCCATGAAATTATAGGAAACCTATACACCCTGCTATGTTTTTCTGGTGATATTCTCTTACTTTACACCCACAATAGCTAAAATATTGTGTTGTATTGGCATATTTAGTCTTGGACATCTTATGGTCCTGTAAGGGTTAAAAATGTTCAAATTTAGCAATAAGTTCTTAAGCAATAAAAATGTTTCTATTATTTTGGAATAAAAATATTTCATATTTGTGTGACCACGATGATTATTGCTTAATAAAAATCATTCTCTAGAAGAAAAAAAACTGCTACAATACATAATCTGTGTTTCTACTTTTGACAATACATGAAATTCAATATGTACCGTAAAATCTGATTGCAATCTCCCACCCCCTCGGAAGTAAGCCCTCCTCCCACTTTTAAGCAATTTTGATTTTCTTTTCTATTCCCAAATATAAGCAACCCCCCCCCCCCCCCCCCATGCATACACAAACAAATTGTTTTGCACAAAAAAATTATTTTAAAAATCCAAGGGATAGAATTTTAAATATTTTGACTTTTTGGGTAGATTTTCATACATGTTTTTATATAATGTCAATGAAATCTCCCTCCTCCCCCCACATGAAATGTCCACTCCCTTTTTTAGCCCTCCCCAACACAAAAAGTTTAAAATCTTGTAAGTAAAAAAAAAAAAAAAAATCAATCCTCTAAACTACATTCTTCACCTCTATCGAAAATTTGTACTTCCTCCTCCCCCTGAGCATATAAAGTTTAAAATCTTTAAAACTCTTTATAAAAAAAAAATATGCTCAATTTGTTGCTCTCTAGTAATAAATAAAAAATTATGCTCTTTTTGTTGCTCTCTAGTAATAAATAATCATAAATAATCAAAAATTATGCTTTCTTTGTTGCTCTCTAGTAATAAATAATCAATCAGCCATTTAAATTATCTCTGTACCCCCAAGATGTCTCTTCTCCCCTTTGCCCCCCCAGCAAAAAAATAAATCTTTAAAACTCTAATTAAAAAATAAAAAATCGTCTGTCCTATTTGTAGCTCTCTATTAACAATATATAAATAACAAATCATCTAAATTACAAACCCCTTCCTTCAAAATTTAAATCCCCCCCCCCTCATCTTTCAGAATACAAATTTTAAAATTTGTAAAACTCTTACTCGAAGCAATCGCCTGTCCTTTTTGCTGCTCTCTTAAAAATAAATAGATAATCTGTCACCTAAATTTTCTCTCTGATCCAAAAATGTCTGCCCTCCCACCACTCACAAAATTAAAAATTGCTCAAACTCTACTTTAAAAAAACCTGCTGTATTTGTTCTCTTTAGTAACAATTAGCGGCCAGTCCCAGTTTTGTGCAGGTAGACAATGTGTCCCTTACAATGTATTTTCTTATAAAAATGTCTTATGCAAAATATCTAATAAAAAAAATCAGCAATAGTTGTCTTATTCGCCTAATCTTCTATAATCAGGTTATATCTCATGTTTAACCCGATTGGTGAGTTTTTAAAACCTCTTAAATACATGTTTAACTATTTTTTTAGTAGATTTGTTATGCTGAATTCTATGCTCCTACCTAAAACTGCAGCTGAGATATGGTGAAATGACCTAAAACGTTCGCCCCCCCCATTTAACCCCCTTAGTGGGTGAATTTCTAAAATCGCTGAAATACGTGTTTATCAATTTTTTAATAGATTTGTTATCCTGAATTTCATGGTACTACCTAAAACTGCTACTGAGATATAGTGAAATGACAGGAAACGTTCGACCACCATATTTAACCCTTGTAGGGGGTGAATTTCTAAAATCGCTCTAATATGTGTTTAACCATTTCTTTTTTTTTTTTTAGTAGATTTGTTATCCTGAATTTCATGCTCTTACCTAAAACTGCTGCTCAGATATAGCGAAATGACCTAAAACGTTCGACCCCCCTTTTTAACCTCCTCAGGGAGTGAATTTTAAAATCACTGAAATACGTGTTTAGCAATTTTTTTTTAGTAAATGTGTTATTTTGAATTTCATGCTCTTACCTAAAACTGCAGCTGAGATATGGCGAAATAACCCGAAATGTTTGACCCTTCCCCCATTTAACCCCCCGTGTATTTCTAAAATCACTGAAATATGTGTTTAACTATTTTTTAGTAGATTTGTTATCCTGAATTTCATGCTCCTACCTGATTCCATGCTTCTCCTACTGCTGAGATATGGCGAAATGACCTAAAACATTCGACCCCCCATTTAACCCCCTTAAACAGTTAAAGAAAAAAAACCTTGAAAATGGCGTGGGGGGAGGGATGTTCAAGTGTCCTTCAGCAAATGACTAATTAGGAGACCACTATGCATCTTTAAAAATTCGTTCGCTTGGTTAAGCCAGGAACTTAATTACAAATTTGGTTTAAACTATTATTCGGAAATAGTGGTAACTGCTACTCATAAGTTTACTTTAATGTCATAGAGGGTGACTATTAAGTTACCGTAAAATCTTGTTAATCTGCCCCCCCCTAAAAATCGTAAAAATCGAAGGAAAATCGTAAAATAATCAGGGAGGGGGAGGAGGGTGCTTACACGGTATTAAAATTGTAGTATATGATATTTATGGGTGGTGGTGTGTGTTTGTGGGGAGAAGGGGGGAGATGCTAATGGCCGATCGTCGCAAAGTATGCATTATTTTAATAAAGTGACAAAAGAAAAACATTTTGAAAAAAAAAAATGATATACAAAATAGAAAAATATTATAACTTCATGATTAATGGCGATTATAGAAAATTCTGGATTTTAGAAGCTTTGAAACTGGAATGCATTTAGATAAATAATAACACTAATATCTGTCAAAAGATAACTACCAACAAGAATATCTTGATAAGAAATATATTTGCACTTCTTGTCACCGTACATTAAATATTCATTGGGTTTATTTACTTTGTTTACTTTTTACATGGATATATTTTTTAGTACAATAATCTTTATTTAAATCATTTATTTAAAATATATCTTTCACTTTGACTTACTTCTGGTTCATTTCTACTTGCACATTTTCTTACTTCTGGTTTCACATCGCGTTTTTATTTTCATACTGTATCTAAAGTCTACATATCGCATTTGTACAGTTTTCGTATGTCACGATCCCAGCCTTACATCGTTTTCGTAAATAGAGCAGTTCTTGTATCCGCCACTAGATGGCGGCGATCATCGTTTGCCGCCCATCGCTTCTGCATCTCGCGTAGCGATGTCGTACTTCCGGATGTGCCTTTTTCAGTGCGTGGGATCGTGCGTAATAGTCCTATTATTGTCTGGCTGTTTTAGATATAAAGCGATGTTTTCACCCTTGATCCTCAGTTTCGTTTGGTTTTCGTTTGAGTTTTGTTTTAGTCTCGTTTGGTCTTGTCTCGTCGTTTACTTTAGTTATTGCTTAAGTTCGGCATTATGTGATAGTCATTATATTTAAGTTCACTGTCGCGTATCGTCCATGTATTCGTCTACGTAAATAACAAGATATCACAATGGTGAAATATTTCCTAAGCAAGTCCCGTTCATATGCTGAAATAGTTTTTATATAATAGGCAGTAATCAGGACTAAGCTGTAATAATTTATCCTTTAAACGACATCGGATGAACTGTGTCTTTTCAAGAAATGGTTTCCATCACATCGTGGCTTTTTAAGGAAGTCCATTACGATGGCTGACCTTGAGTAACGTATGCTCTGAAAAGGGTTAAGCCGAGTTCTATTTCTTTTCATCATAAGTACTTGCCGGTTGTCGTTTATCATGGAAATGCTAAACAGGCATAATATACTTAATTAGCCAAGTTCTCTTTTGATCCTACATCAGTTTAAGCTTATCGTCATACCTCCATCTGATATTTTGAACATATTCAATATATGTTTACCGTGAAATCAGTGCTAACCATGCTTTGGGCCATATGTCATTCAAGTGTTGCTCAATATGTGTTCTTTCAATCATCATTTATTATCGCTGTATTAATTGTTATGAAGCCGTTTTTATTTCGTTCGTCGTATGTTAAAGTAATTTATACTTAATAAGTAGTTATTGTTTGAAATACTTTTTCAGTTATATTTAATGTTTAATTCATGTTTAATGTTCTAATAAATATAATTTAGTTTTAAATATTTTTGTCATTCTTTCAAATGTTAAATATCATAGTTTAATTAATGAATGCTTTTTACTTTAACTTTTCCATATCGGTAAAAGGGTGTTCAGCCATTATACGTTTTCCACTGTAAACTTAAATTAATATGGCTCTGCTTGTTTTAATATATCTGTTTTTACATTTAAACGTTAATTTAAATCCATCATCTCTCTCATTAACTTGGTAACAGAAAAATAAAAGGAACTTAATAATTTAAAATAATTAAAAAACACTGAGAAAATGCAGTTGAAAATGTCCTGAAATACAATCTAGAACTAGTAACATTTTATATGGTGTCGCCATCTGTTGTAAATTCAGGAGATTAAATAACAATTTTTTTTAAATCATGGTTTCTTATCTATAAATGCTAAATAAATAATTTGATGTTGTTGTTGTTTTGGCCCTATTGGCCCCGGTAAATAAATAATACAAATCACAAAAATTGAGAACATACAGAACGAATTGGTAGTGTTGACAGATTTTTAAAACAAAAAACATTACTACCACAAAGATAGCACAAAATACGCTACAAATTTGACTGTGGCGCCATCTACTAATCAATCAATAGATACATTTTTTGTGATTGGTTTTCATAATAACATTAAATATGACTATAAATTCTTTGATAAAATAGATTCTTTTTTAATCAAATATTTCATACACAGAATCAAATACACATTTTTAAACTTATTTCATGAGAAACTTTCACTATCGATTTTTTTATTATCTTCATATCACCATGGAGATAAATTTACAGCAAAACTAATGTTTGGTTATACTGCTGTATGTTACTTTTGTGTTTGTACACATTTGCAATATATCAAAGAATCGTCATGCCTTTCTGATCCGTCGGGAAAAAAACACTCGTGAGATAAAATTTTTGGTGTTGATCACGACGTGCACGGCGAAATTTCTTTTGGGGGAGGGCACTTTCTTGGGATTTTTTTCAATTTTCCAGTTCGTTTACAAAGTGGGAGGGGGGCGCTTAATCGGGAAGGGCGGATTAACGGGATTTTACGGTAATTATAATGTTTGGAATCACTTGCATGAAAATCGGAAAGATAGTTGCTGAGTTACGGAAACGGATAATAGTTAGAGAAAAAACCTTGAAGGAGGGGTCTTTTTTATTTTATTTTTTTTTTGGGGGGGGGGGGGGGGGCAGATGTTCAAGTGCCCTTCAGCAAATAACTAATTAAAAAGGACCACTATGCATCTTTAAAAATAATTTGTTCATTTGGTTAAGCTAGGAACTTAATTAGAAATTTGTCTTAGACTGTTGTTCGGAAATAGCTGAACTCGCTAATCCTAAATTTATTTTAATGTTACAGAGGTTGATTATTACGTTAAATATGATATTTGGAATCAGATGTGCTGAAATCGGAAAATTAGTTGCTGAGATATGGAAACAGGGCAGTTAGAGAAAAGACCTTGAGGGAGGGCCCAGTGGGGAACGAATGTTCAAGTGCTCTTCAGCAAATGACAAATTAGGAGAAACCACTATGCATCTTTAAAGATTGATTTATTAGATTAAGCTAGGAGTTTAATTTGAAACTTGGCTTAGACTATTATTCGGAAATACTGGTAACTGTTTTCTAGAAATACACCTTGAAGCTATGAATGCTGAATTATGATAATTTAGCAAAATGGAACTTGTTTGGAGAAGTTTTGAACTTTACGGCTGAGTTATGGAAATAAAGCAGTTTGAGAAACAACTTTGAGGGAGGGGCCGCAGGGAGACGCGTGGTCAAGTGCTCAATAACAAATAACTAACTTTGACTGTTGGTATGCATCAACTGAATATGGGCTGTGTACTTTTATTAGTAACATAAATTTAATATTTACAAAAACCGTAATTTTAAAATAGAGGTATTTTCCATTTAAAACAGCAATTAAATGCTACATTTGAAACAAAAAATGTTAAATTTGTCAAATGTAATTAGTTCTGTTGAAATCAGAGTAGTACATTTGGATTTATTATTAAAGGGGGTCAGTTAAGGAAAAAGCCGCCCCCAAGTGGCATGTGGTCAAGTAAAATAAATGAGATATTTAATAAAAAGTTGTTTACCCTTACCTCTCTCCATTCTCGCAAATATAACAAATAATCTGTTAAATAAAGTTTTCTGTATTAATAATCTCTATCATAATAATATATGTCATGTAAAAAAAAAAAAAAAACCTCTTAAACCCAGTTAATTATTATGAAGAAACACGTGGCTTGAAAAATGTTTCAAACAGGTGGGTGCTGCATTAGCACGTTATTTCGTTAGAAGTCTTATCTTTGCATCGCTACTCTAGTTTATTTAATTACTTCTGTGAAGACTCTATACATCTGACCAACCGAAGAAAAAGAAAGCATATTTTTGATGAGAATTCTTTGTGGATTTTAATTAATATTTCAGTAAATAATTAAAATTTTTCCTAGCCATCGCCGACAGACAGACGCACACATAAATACACAGACACACAGAGTGAAACTTTCTTTTATCAGTATAGATTCTTTATTTTTTTTTTTTTTGCTACACTCCAAAGACTAGTCATTGGGGGCTACTGTAATACTTACCCATCATGGATATGCATAATATAAAATATTAAAATAAAACATGTGTAAACTACTTATAAAATGCATTGCAATTCGAATAAAATCGTAGCTTGATGACGTCATAAACTTTAAATGTTCTATTACTGAATTGCGTAAAAGAAAATTCATTATAACTCCAAAACTAATAATCATATTAACTAACGGTTCATTGCGTCTCATTTCCAATGAAAATATATCTATGAATTGAAATTTGGATGAAATACAGGGTCATGAAAAATTGAAGTGTGTGTAAAATAGGATTACAAATATCTCGGCAACTAATTATCCAATCAACTTCATACTTTATGCAAAATTTATGTTTTTTTAATGTCTTTTATATTCTCTCCTTAAAATAAACAATTTCAAAAATTTTTATATACCTTTTATCAGAACGAATATTTTGAGAGTCCAAAAAAAAATAGTTCCGGATAATCGAGGTTGCTGAAATTCAATAAGCTTCTTCCCGTTATTACATACAAGTACATACCAAATTTCAAGTCTGTATCTCAATTTGTTCAGGAGATAGAGCGTTTACAGACACACAGACAGTTGGCAAAATTTTTTTTCTCTAAAAATATGTTTTTCGAAATCTCCAGTGTATGAAACGTGTAAATCCGTCAAAATTTTTTCTTTGATTTTTAAAACGATTACAAGACCTACCCTATACTACGTATGATGGGTAAATAAAAAGAGTCCAAAAGATGCATTTTTCAATAAAAATTAATAAAAATTTTGTTTTAGTAAATTCAAAATATGTGTTTATTTATGTAATAACCTACATATTTTTACCTTGTTCCTAAATATAAAAAAACTTCATAAAATATGCTTATTTTTTAAGCCAAAAAAACTCCCATCCTCCCATAATTTTACATAAATACAGCAACTTTGGGGTGGGGGGTGGGGGGTGGGGGGGGGGAGAAGAAAACATAGCATCAATACAAAAAATATATGAACAATGAGTAAATATACAAAAAATAGGCTGAAATATAAAACTCTCCAATCCCTGTAATTTTTTACACCTATTATGTGCTATTAACAATAAACAAATCCTTTTTGTATTTCTGCAACAAATTGGATATAAAAACAGAAGTCCAATATATGTAAGTAAAAATTTCAGACCATCTTGAAGTAACACAAATCAATGCAGACTTTGTATAAAAGAAATTTCATCAGATGAAGGATCAGAAAAATTTTCTGTCTGAAAAATGTTGAATTTTATTTTATTTTTGTATGACGTCATTATTTGTTTGTTAATCAAAGTTTTTTAAAGTCCAACATATTGGACTTATAATCAGACAAAATAAAAGCTTTTTAGTGAGAGTACATTTGTGAAAATGCATGTGTATTGCAAACAACTAAATTTTTCATTAGAAACTATTCAACATATCAAAATTATGACAAAGAAAATACCTGAACGATATTCTGTATTTTTCCTCCAATCACAGATGTCAATTTCAGCTGTACCAGCAATTACAAGTTCTAATTCACGTGCATCAAATACAGACACTAGACGAGGATCAACAACCTGTAAAATGAAAAATAATGAAAATCACAAATGAAAGATTTAGTAGCATAAATGCTTATAAGCAAAAGTTGAAAATAATAAATCATTGATTTTAAGTAGTTTTATATGCAGTGTAGGGTTTAATCCTACAAACATCCTGATTTAGAGGTTCTATGTGATGGCTTTTAATTTCAGAGACAATCAAGGCCAAAGTTAAATAATTTTTAATTGAAACAGGCAAAAGATATAAAGCCAAATGTATACATCTTCAGTCTATCAAACAAGCAGTACAGTTTTATGACTCATTACATATTTCATTCATTTAAAATTTGTCATTTCCTGTGAAATAATGTTTTTGTGCTGTTATAAATAATAATTCTTTTTTAACTATAGAACTTATTTATGATAGTTCAATTTTAATTTCGTAGTTAGTGAAGAATTTTTAAATTATATAATTAACTTCAAAAAATTATAATATAAAATATAAAAACATATTAACTGTTATATAAAATGATATGTTATTCTGTTATATAAAAATATTAACATTAAATACTTTAAATGCTATCAAAATCAGTATTTATTCATTTTACACATATATTTGGGTGAAAAGAAAAACAATCAAATTTTGATTGTAAACTAGTGCTCCCGATGCGATACGTATTTCAGTTATACGTTTAACCGATATACGTATATACGTATTTAAGAAATACATATACCTTAAAATATACGTTTAAACGTATCCAGATACGTATAAGCGTATATCGGTTAAACGTATAATTCAAGTATACGTTTAATTCAAGTATACGTATATTTCAAGCATCGTATTTACTTTTAATGCCAATGGATCTCATCAGTGTTACGTCACTGAACAGAGAACAAGTTGGAAATCGGTGACGTTACTTTAGCAATCTGTATAATATGTTTCATACATAGAATCTTGTTATTTTTCCCTATAAACGATTATTGTAAATATATAATGAAAGTAAAAACACTTTTTGGGCAAATAAGGAGAATATACAAGTTTCAGATTTATTGTTAATACTTATTAAGTATATTTTTTCGTAATTAAAAAAATATATATTTATTTTTGTGTGCGTATACTCAAATTGTGCTCGGGAGGTCAAATGTTGTTCTTTCCAAGGTGCTAATGTTTTCTACTCTGTGTTAATGTATAACGCAATTTCATTTTTTAACCATGACACTCATGGTATTTTTTATACAAAGTGTATGTGCATTACAAGATATTGCTTTTTAAGAATTGTTGTTCATTTTGACAAATTTCTTTTTTTGTGTTAGTACCTAAAAATTTTGATTACTTCTAGCCTGACAAATAATCGTCACTGCAGGTTTCAGAACGCAACCACACAAGCTTAAAATGACTTGCCTTCTCTTTTCTTTTTTGCTTTAAAACATATTTTCAAAATATTTTTAATATAGAAAAAAGTATTCTTAAATAAAATAAAAGTATGTTTAGTTAGTTATTTGTTGCGGCCGATTATCTGTACTAGGAATATAGGCCGTTGGTGCTTTAAAATAAAAATAAGATTATGAAACTTCCCAGGAGTTTTGATTGATCAATGTCGTATAAAATATGAAGTCAATGTAAGTTTGTGTTCTGCAATACTAATGTTTCGGGCGAAATGGCCACGCTATAAATCAAAATAAGCTATGCGAATGTAATGTGTGTAATACGAAATACGTGTGTAATGCAAAAGGTAAATCATTTCATAATTAATAGTTTAGATTTGACGGGGGGGGGGGGGGAGACAAAATCTTAACTGAAGAAAAAATATTCAGATTTTTTTTGCAAGTACTGACTGCACAGGACACAGCGGCTGTTTTTCAAAGTCTCTGACCCACAGACCAGCAGGAGAAAGATAATTTTCTAAGCAATGAACGAAAACCGTTTAAACGTTTATACATTTAACCGCTGGTGTAAGATCCATATATACGATGTACCGTATATGCTGTTTCCTATAATACGTATAACCGCCTTGGTCATATCATATGTATCCAAAATCTGCACCCCGTATTATACGTATACTCATATAAACGTTTAATAGGGAGCACTATTGTAAACACTAGCAAAAATAATGTAAACATTACATAAACTACCACATAAATTTATCAAATAAAATGACAAATTTTAACTAATGAATAAAAATGTATATGGCGAGATGTGAATCGTGATTGATCACTTCAAAATCAAAGAGAAATAGGGAAAGATAACCTTGGAACAATAGAACATCCCCCCCCCCCCCTTTTTTTTTTACTTGGCTAAACAAAATCCGGTTTAAAATCAAAATTCAGTGCCTAGCTGAATAAATAAATATACCTTTCTATAACATAATTTTTAATATCCAAATAGTTTTAAAATAACAGATTGCCGCCATTCAAACTACATGTTGCAAACTATCACAAAGTCCAATATGATGCAGTATGTTGAGAAGTTTTGTAATGAGAGCTAAAATTGTATTATGAAAACATAAACTAAATATATTAAATATTTAAGGTTAATAATTAAGATATAAAATGCAATATAAATTTGGAAAACCAGGTATCTGATTTGTTTGAAAAAGGAGGAACATAAATTTGTAACCAAAAAATGAGATTTATTATTCTCTTTTGTTCACTGCTTACATTCATGATAAAGAAGATATTGTAACATCAGAATACATCATTAATGAGGAAATACTCGCCCATTTGGAAAGGAGGATGAAGAGGAACATCACAAGAAAGTGGAGGTTAGGATGCTGCTAATGAAGTAGAAACTCCTTGAATATTATTTATTAAAGCAATACAGATATTAAAAACGGCTTACTGTGTTTTGATACAACAAGAAAATATATATTATGCTTTGGATAACTTAGAAAAAATGGACACATTTATAAATAATTGTAAAATACAAAAACTGAAACAAAAATCAATAACTAACTTTTTAAAAATCTAATTCAAAAAGATTTATATCTATAATCCTTCCCCCTGTTCTCTCTTTAAACCTACTTATACATTATGCATGTTATATAAGTGTTCATTAACTTAAAAATACACTAAAAAATTCATACTAGATTAATCATATTAATCTAATTAATTAAAATCATCAGAAATACTTTTTGCTGTTTTGTCAGTTGATATGAAAAATTTTCTGCACCCCTTTAGATCTCATCTTAACAAGGTTCAACTGTTTACTGCAGAAACTAGCAGTAATAAATAGAAATTATTACTAATAAATGAAGAAGAGCCTAACTATACTCATGCCAACTTTTTTCAAGATAAAAAAAAATTACCAACAAAAACTAAAAATAACTTACAGGTACAAAAATACACCAATAAATGTATAACCAAATAATCATATATATTATTTTTGTTGTCAACATCTCTTTTTCTAAGCAAATACAAAATGCAAAACAATAAATGAGATACCATATGAAAGGATTTTCAATTGGCTTCTGACATAGTACACTCACATTTCATTAAAATATGTTTTATGATTAAAAATTGCTGTTAATTAAAAATTAAATCAGCATTGTTTTCATAGAAATGAAATGCTCAAATTAGTGTTGCTACAAAAATAAAATACTGCATTATGTGATGCTCAACAACAATTATAAAAATATAAATAGTACAACTGTGGCATATGTAATAAGCAGAGTTTCCCCCAGACAGTTTCAGGAGGGCGCTGTGCCCTGCCTGCCCTTTGGTTAAACAAATAGCGCCCTTCTTGCCCCTCATCCAAAAAATAGCGCCCTTCTGCCCCTCGTTTTAAAAAATGACGCCCGTACTGCCTTTTGTTGTGCCTGCCCTCAGCGCGCGCCTGCAAGTTGTTTTCTCATTTACACACATAGGATCGCACGTTCGTCTCCCATCTGTTCGAAGTCCGCAATCGCGGTAGATTTAGAAATTCCCTGATGATAGCAAGAATGTATAAAGAACTGTTGAAGGTACTATAATAAGAGGCGTAACGTCAAGGGGGGCAGGATCACTTTACTACCAGTATTTTTATGTACTATATTTGGCAGCCTTTAATTCATACCGTTCAAAGATAAAATAAAGCCAAATGTAGTACCGTAATTTCGCGCGTATACGCCGCACCTCCGACAATCCGATTTCCTACCAGAATTTATTTTAAATAAAATGTGACTTACTTCTGTTAGGAAAATCACATGCCTCCATTATGCTTGTTAGTCTTATTGACTCAAGCAACTCATTAACTTAAATACTTATTATAAAGTATTTCATAATACTATCAGTCATTAACATTCATGCACCCTTAACACTCATCATATTTGACAATAAACATTAAAGCACCATCTTTATTAAATACAAAACACATCTCATAAATATATCTTACTTTTATAAATATATCGTTTTTACTCACCTTTTGCACTTTAATATTTTAATGTTTTTAGCCATCCTTTATGAATAAATGCGTTTTAATGAATCCAGTCTTAGAAACGTAAATACAGAAACACAAACATATTTTTTCACTTTGCAAGGAACAACGACACACGGCATACATCGTAAGTTCATCTGAATAGTGCCTTGGCTACTCACCAGATGGCGGCACACGTTCGATCCGATTGGAAAATCGGACATCGAATCAACAACGGCACGTGTATGCTAATTACGGTAGATTGTTCTGGAAGTGGGTGTTTCTGGAAGTTAATGGTCTTCTTTGCTAGTATATATAGAAGTTAGATCTTTGTACAAGCGTTCTGATTCTTCTTGTGTATTGGATTCTATCGTGAGTCAAGACAACAATGATATTGTTAAGTTATGTTGTTGTGGCTATACGTCTAGGTTGTTCTAGGATTATTAAATAATAGATGGCGTTTTTCTATAATCAATAGTTACTTAATATGTGCAGCTTGGTGCAACGTGGTGAAATATAATGTATTGTGTCTGGTAAAGTTACAAGTGATATTGTTTAAATGCTTATTTGTTATACTGCTACTTCATACCTAAAGATGATATATTGTCTGGAACTGATTGGACTGTGTTTATTACGATGCTATTTATCAAGTCTTGTAAGTATTCTTCCTGTGCTATAATAAACTATTAGTGCCTGAATAAGTATCGTCTTTAATTAAAAGAACTTTGTCATTATTCATATACATTACTCTAGCTTAATGAGTCTATTCCTTAAACCAGCTAAGCTCCTATCTGCGTAATATGCTCTGCTTACTTCAATTACGTCAATAACCTTTATATTAAAATTACAACTTCTGCTTAACACTTATTTGACTTCTTATTTTCAATAAAATTCCCGGTTTGAAAAAGGCTTAACTAAGGCGCGGCGCATACGCGCGAAATTACGGTATATACTTATACTGGTAGTAAAATGATCGTGAATGCAATTAATAGATGCAAAGGAAACAGTTTACTAGCCAAATACTAAATCATATCTGTTTATCATTAAAAAAAGAAAGAAAAAAATGCGAATTTAGTCAATTGAGTACGATAAACATGGTGAATTTTGCTAATCGGTTGCGGGGAAAATGATGTGTTTAGTCTATCTCTCATAGAACAAAAAAAATCATGAGTTTCAGGCAGGCGTGAGATTCTTTCGCTGATCTGCGATTTTCCGACTTCTTGTCATTTCCCTTTTATTTCTTTTTAAATATTTTCTGCTTTTTTTTTTTTTTTTCATTTTCCAATAGATTTTTGTGTGTGTGTGCGTGACTTTCGTTTTTTATTCTATTAAATCAAAATAGAATGGTAAAATCAGACTTGCCAAGTCTCCCAATTTTTCGTTCTTTCACATATTTTTTTTTTCTATATCTGAAAATTTTGTCATGATGCATAAATAAGCTGTTTTAATAAGACTATTTTATTTTACTGGTGGAAGTAATGCGTTCAAAATATTGCAGTAGTAGTTCGTGTATGGCGAAATATTTCGTCATACACAGTTAACAGGTTAAATTTGTAGGTCGTGAAATATTGAGAGATATTCTTAGAGGGAGACACGGGATTATGGACATGTAATTCGTCCGTGAATTATTAATTTATGGCGGAATTCCGCAAGATCAATCCATGGGAAAAAAAATCGTTAAACGATTGCAGAGAAAAAAAAACGAAATTTCGTCAAGAGATCCATTAAAAAATCGCGAATTTCATAAATTATTTTTATGCGCCTGTTCGACGACAATCGTGATTTTTACGCGCCCGATCGACAAAATTCATGATTTTTACGTGCCCGTTTGAAAAAATTAATGATTTTATCGCTCCCGTTCGAGAAAATTCACGATTTTTACGCGTCTGATCGACAAAATTCATGATTTTTATGAACCTGATCGATGAAATTCATGATTTTTGTGCCCCTGAATGACGAAATTCATGATTTTTACGCACCCTAATCTCAAAATTCATGATTTTTATGCGCCTGATCGACGAAATTCATGATTTTTATGCGCCCGATCAATGAAATACATGATTTTTATGAACCCGATCGACAAAATTCATGATTTTTTCTAACCTAATCTCAAAATTCATGATTTTTAAGTGCCAGATCGACGAAATTCATGATTTTTATGCGCCCGATCGACGAAATTCATGATTTTTATGCGCCCGATCGACGAAATTCGTGATTTTTACGCGCCCGATCGACAAAATTTATGATTTTTGCGCTCCCGAATGACGAAATTCATGATTTTTTCGCGCCTGATCGGCGAAATTCATGATTTTTCTGCGCTCTATCGACGAAATTCATGATTTTTGCACTTCCAAATGACGATATTCATGATTTTTACGCACCCGATCGACGATATTCATGATTTTTAAGCACCCGATCGATGATATTCATGATTTTTATGCACCCGATCGACGATATTCATGATTTTTACGCGTGCGATCGACGATATTCATAATTTTTACACGTCCGATTGACGAAATTTTCATTTTTTTCCAAAACTAATCGGTAAAATAAGCAGTTCCTGAATTTCTAGAGATCTTGACCTGCTGGCCACAGATTGTGCATGTGTAATGCATATCATGTTGTGGGTTATTTAGTGCATAAACATACCTATTTTATTATTGTAAGACCTTAATTCTAGACAAATATATATATATTTTAAATGTACTTATATAGTTGAAAGAGTGTTGTCCTTTAAATATTAAAGGTGCCCTTAAAAATTAAAAAAAGTGCCCTGAAGAATGTAAAAGTGCCCTTTCCTCATCAGCAGCACCCTGCCCTTTTTTAAACCTGGGGGAAACTCTGTAATAAGAGTACATTATTTATGTAATACATAATGCGTAGAATATGTAATAAGCAGAACAAGTATAAAGCGTGATGCCAGTGCACAGGTTTATTTTATATTTATGATTAAAAAGGAAAATTTAAATGTTTAGAAGAAAAAATACCATCGATCAATTGAAGTAAAATTGCAGTTAATTAAAATTTAAATCAGCAATGTTTTCATAAAAGAAATGAAAGATTTTCCTCTGTTTTTTTAAGTGAGTGACGTCATCGTCTAATGCAGTTAAAATACAATTGTTAATTTTTTCTCATGTGTGGTTTTTGCTAACTTTGATTAGTTTTTATTATAACTTTGATAGAATAAATGAGATGATATTCTGGATTCACTAATGTTGTTTGCAGATTATTTTTATCATTAATTTTTCTTTGCATCTCAGAAATATTAGATATTGCAAAAAAAAATATTAGACTGCAGTGCGAAATCCTCGCACGAGTCCACTGGTATTTCCTAAATTGGATAATTAAAACTCATATTTACATTTTAGCTGCTTTAAATAAAAAATAAAAAATACCTCATAAAAACCTTTAACTAAAGATTCTGTTTGTTCCGCAACACCTCTTTCTAGTCTCCACTTAACCATTCTTTCTATGTATTCCTTTTTGTTACGTTCAGCAACACCTATGTTTTTCCCATTGGGCTTAAGTTCTTTCTCAACAATTTGACCTGCAACTTCTTCTGTAACAGAAAATGTCAAATCAAGGCCCATATCAGAAATATCATTCTCCTTCAGCCATAGCAGAGACTGGTGAAATTCAGCATCTAAATATTCCAAATCACTCAAGGAACAAGGCCTGTAAAAGAAAAAAATTATAAGAAAAATACAAAATATAGAAATGTAATTGTACTATTAATAACAGCTAGATTTGATTTTATACGTTAATTTTCAATACATTAATGTATAAAATTAATATGTAATCAATATGTAATTGCATACTGATTACTGATATAACAATTTAATAAAAATTTGCATCTAAAGGACATTAAGATTATTGAGAAATTACTTCAGGTCAATTCAACCCTTCACAACCAAAGTTTCATATTTGTATGCAGTGGTCGGCAGTAGTCAGTAATTTTTATAGTAATTTGAAGTGTAGCATACTACATTTTAAACAATATAATGTAGCGAGTAGAGAGTAGTACAACAGAAAAAAATCAATAGTTAGTAACAAGCACTGACACTACATCAGGGGAAAAAAAAAAAATTACCATTCTACAAATCTTGTAATCATTGTAACTTGCTTCTGTTGTACAGTGTGTTTTCTGCTCAACAGTTTGCTAATCTCAACAGCAAATCTCAGCTGCAGTGTTTAGCAATGCATAGCATGAAAGCAGATTTTTCTATTTACACTTTCTGGTACAACCTAGCTGAACATATGATACTAACAAAGGGGCCACCAAACATGGTCTATATCAACTTTGATGATTTTAAAATAACTAGATGGAACCTGTCAAAATTTGACGGCAAACAACTTGATAGTACCATAAAAATAAAATTCATAGCTGCTTTAAAATGTTTGAAACTTTTGCAGAATAATTCAAATAAATAAAAAACCCACCTTGAATTAAAGCTAGGTTGGAGAACAGCAATTGGCTAAGTTTCACTGGCACATGCACTCACAGAATTTCTTTCATCTGACACATTTAGCTCTGTTGTGCCAGTAAATGGAAAACCATGGCACAACAGTAATAAATCATACACAATTGTCATTATACGATGTCAGTTAGTGGCTTTGTTCAGGACCGAAGATCGCGCAGGCGAAGGAGAGAATGGTTATGGAGTAGGTCTTATCGGAAATTGAAGTAATTTAATATATTGAAATAATTTAATTATTTCAATTATTTTAAGCTTCTGTGGCTCGGATTAGGTGAAACTAGCAACAACACATCTTTATCCTCCAAAAAAAATGGATCTTATAATAAGAATATCTATTTTCATTTCATCACAACAAACCCCCGAAACATTCATGAAAAGCATCACGTGATCAGATAGCCCGATCGGCGTTCATAACTCGCAAACATTTCGCCCGCATGGCGCGCGATCGACCCAGGAAAAATCTGTGGGTGGTTTGATCACGTGATTGGGCTTTTTTTGTGTTTATAGTTTTACTTGGTTTGGTAGGTTGATTGATACAGCTGTAGCAGCATGATCGGATATCTGAAATTTTTCAACTTTTTAACATTCTAAAATGATTTTTTAAGCCTTATGATCCAACATAAAAATAATAGAATACCAAAGTATGATGTATAATATATATATTATATATATATATATATATGTGTGTGTGTGTGTGTGTATACATCATATAGTTACATAACTGCTGTCAACTTACATGTCTCTAAAACTACAGCACCTACTAAAGCTGATGGATTAGTTTAGTTGACAGCAGTTACATAAATATATATATTGTACAAAACAATGCATATAATAAAATAAAGTTTAATTTTCTATAAACAGTGCACCTTTAACTAACAAGGGAGAGGACGTTCGGATCACCAAATTCCTGAAACACAGTATTGGTTTCAATAAAATTAATGTAAACTCTCTCTCAAAAAAAAAAAAAAAAAAGGTTATTTTTCGGTTAGCCGGGCGCTAGTGAAACAAATATAAATATATACACACACACACACATATATGTATATACATACATATATACATAAATATACATAAATATACATATATATGTATATACATACATATATACACAAACATATATGCAGATATATATCTGTATATATATATTTATATTTTTTCATTGTCGCCCAGCTAACCTTAAAGTACCAAAAATTGTTACGTACTTTACTGACGTTTGGGTTGTATACCTTCCAGGTTCCATATAGATACAAAGTCCATGTTCGCATTTATTTCATTTTTTTTCCCATTTTTCTTAATTTAAAAATAATTTATCAGTTGCTTTATATTTTTTGGAATAAATAATAGAATGTTAATAAATCAAGGTCGTGATACCAACATGTTAAAAGATTTATTTGTAATAGTAAAATAAAATCTTTGTTAAAATTTGATAAAAAAGCTTTTGAACATTTTATTAAAATATATTTTTCGATAACAACATTGTTGAAACATAATTATTAATTTCTAAAAATGTATTTTTCTTGAAATTCATTTTTTGATGTAAATTGCATTATTTATTATATTGCAATAAACATCATAAACACGAGAAACAAATGCTAAAATACTTACACATTCAGTAGAAAATTTATAAACACTAACTAGATTTTATGCATATTCATTATGAAACAAGACGGTAAACCACATGCATTTTACCTCTTTAGCCCACTTAGCAATTCGTTAAAACATGTTTTTGATTAAACTTTGCTGAAATTAAAAAAATTAAATCTGCGTTGTTTTCATGAAAGAAATAAAAAGTTTCCTTGAAATTATTGTCGCCAAAAAAATAAAATACCACATTATATGATGCTCATAGCAATTATTATAAAAAACACTGCACAGGTTTATTTTATATTTATGATTAAAAAGCGAAATTGAAATTGAAATGTTTAGATTTATATTTCTAAGTCCCATGTTTTTCCCGAAGCGGATGACGTCATCCTCTAATGCAGTTAAAATACGATTGTTATTTTTTTTTCTAGCGCGTGCCATTGGCAATCTTGGATCAGTTTTTAGTCTAACTTTGATGGAATAAATTAGATGATATTCTGGCTTGACTAACAACTAAATGTTGTTCGCAAATATTTTTATCCTTGCTTTTTCTTTAGAAGTTTAAACCTGCATCTAATATATATTACATATTGATAAAAAATGATACTTCTCTATTATCTTGTCAACCATTTTTCATAACAAAAAACTATCGCCAAATAAACGGGAAAACGTTGCCATTGGAATATCAAAAAATAAATAAAATATAAGAATTTAAGGACACAATTGTTATTTTAATTAATAAAATAACTACTAAATCAGTAAAACATAATGAAAAATACACGCAAATGTTGAATGTAAAACCACTAGATGACATAACAAACACGCATAATGATTCTGACATCAAGTAAATGGGACTGCATTTTTGGCATTTAATCTTACAGTTTGGCGGTAGTTTTTTGTTATGAAAAGTGGTCGATGGGATAATAGAGAAGCACCTAAAAAATATTAGATTTCAATGTGAAATCTTCGCACGGGCCCTCTGGTCTATTATATTGTTTGTATGTATACAAATCTTGAATGTTGCCATTTATTATCATTGTTTTCATTGACAACATATATTTTATACCAGATTGCATGTCCGTTCTTGGGCAATTCCTATAAAACTAATAATTAGTTACAAAATGGGGATTTTATTGACTTTGTGCTTACAAATTAAAATGGCTTCATGACAATATACATCTTTGCCCAAGAATGCGAAAAATAAAAAAACTATTTTTAACTTCAGGAGAAATTAATGAGATTATATCAGTTTCATAAGAAATCCCTACGAAAATATCAAACTCATTATAAATTTTAAAAAACCTGGCCAGAAATCACATACAAAACAATTGGTTTTTGTATAGATGTATGTTTTCATCAAAACAATTTAATTTGCAAGTATGAGGTTAAAAAAAATATCACCGTTTTCTCACAGATTATGAATTTTATAAGAAAGTAAAACATTAAGTTAAATATTAATGATTAGCGGAACTGTAAAGAAACATATATGTATACATATATTGTTACATGATATATTATACATTGTTTGTAAAAGAAATCACATTGGTTTGATAATAATAAACGATAATAAACGGACTATAAGGGGTCAAATTTTGTATAATGTGAATTATTTTCTGCATTCTTCAAAAACAGCTTTAAAATGACAATTTCCGTCTAGGTCGATTTGGCGAACATTAAATGAGCCTAAATTGAAATCGACACCTAGATATTTATACAAAATATAATAAATAAAATAAATACCTTCAAAAACATTTTGACGATCGTATCAGCGTGCAGGAAGCAATGTAAATAGCGATATATGACTGTCCAAAATCCAAATGAACGATCCCAATACGCTTCTAGACAGGAAAAAGCCCTCACCTCATTAGCTGAAACATCCCGTAATCCGAATCTGTTTCTGGACAGTAACAGCCCCTCAGCTCATTGGCTGAATGCTGACGTGTAGGACCCAATTTTACACGAGTTGACAAAAAATACCATTAGTTTTAAATGTATAGATAATAAGTTAAAATGATGCAATTTTTATAATTTTTTTTTATTTGTAACTAAAAAGAGTAGAATTAGAGCATTTTCATTAATTAGTTACTTTATCTTGATTATTTACCTTGATTACAGGCCATGTATTACTTTATTGTGGATAAATAAAATAAGTCTTATTTTTCAATAATGTGAAAAGTTAAAATTAATAGTATTATTGTAAAAATAGTTTAAAATACCAATGGCTTTTGGAGTTAAATTAGACAGTATAAGAACTTGAAAACAACTGGTTTCAAGATTTTTTACCAAAATTATTTTTGAAAGTTTAATATAAGTTTACCTAATAGTTCCTTATAATGCTTTTTTATTCCGTCAAATTTCGATGTGTGTTTCTTGTTATAATTTAAAATTTTAACAAAGAGTAGAATGTCTAAAAAGAAACTGGCTTTTATATAGATTTATTATTATTTGTTTTATGGTATCATTAAAGAGCTTTTAATATCTAATTTTCAATTGCATTCAGTTTAGTTCACAGGTCTTACAGATTTTATATTAGATCTAGAGCAGTCTACTTTTAACTTTAACGATTTGCAATCAATCACTACAGAAATATGAACAACATTAAAAAAATATAGAGTTTTCAATCCAGATAAGACACAAATAATCAGAATAATAATCAGAGATAAATTATCTTTTGACTTTTGTGATTTAATAAATCAGATTTTTGACTGCTAATAAGCATTTAGCTAACCAAAATTAAACACGACATTGATAACAACATAACATGCAAAATTATAGAGGGAAAAATAAACGTTTTCTATGTTTTTACAGTTAGGGGATTAAAAAACGAAGCGGGAAGAGGGTATTTTTCTAAGAAAGATAATGGGAAAGAAGACCAGTGAAGAGATAAAAAAAGCTTGGTAAAGAACAGTGAAAATTTTTGATAAATATTAGAAAATTCCTTCAATTTTTCATTTTTTTTTTTTACATTGAAAGTTATTTGTTAAATCAGGATTATGTATGCAGAGAAAAAGAAAAAATAAGTTATCTTTATTTTTATATCTTTTTTGATACCATTTCCTTATTACAATAAAAAAGAAAATATACTTTAACTTTAATATATGATGTTTAGCATCATCAAGATGTTTAATGGCCCTAAAATTTAAGTAAGAAACGATAAGTACTCACAATCTTAGTAAAGCTTTATAGAATGGTCTTGTAAAAAATGCATCTAAGAGATACTGATGAACAAGTGCAAGTCCTAGAACTCGGCCACTGAAACGGAACCACTCATGTTGATTATCCACAAAGGCAGACATAGGGCTGACTTGAACAGTATATGTATCATTCGCAGAATATTCAAATAACCCATAATAAGGATTAAATAATTCTCTAGATAACAAAAAGAAAAATTCTCGAGATGGTCCACCATAATCCAGCCTGTAAAATAAAAATAGCATAACTACTATTAGAATATTTAAAATAATGTTCTAATTATAATTCTATATTTCAAAATTATGAATAAAAGTTTCCTTCACATGGGGAGTGGGAAAATTAAGAGGCATGAATATTTTTATAAGTTACCAATAAGTTATCAAGATTTCACATTATACAGTGGAACCTGTTTAAGAAGTTTTCCTGCTTAAGAAATTTTATATTAATGGTTCCAATTGGTTTTCTATTTCTTTAATGCTAAAATCCATTCTTTAAGAAGTTTTAATTTTGAAAGTCTTCACACGCTTAAGAAGTTTTTTTCCCCGAAATTCCTTTTTCTGAATTTCACTATACAGAAACAATTTTTGCATTTACAATGTTCTTTCTTTCAAAGGAAAAAAAAAGATTAAAAATGCACATATGAAAAAAGGAATAGATAAGTGGAAAAGCAAGGGGGGAGGGGGGGGGGGGGGGAGAGGGTTATCGCTGTGATGAATGTAGTTAAATATGCAAAAGCAAATGGTATATTGCACAAAAATACAGTTTGAAATGAAATTGGTTTCCTAAAAGGGCTTTTGCATTAAATTGTTTTTGAGTGACCTTACAAGCTTAATTTGCAGAAAGAATCATAAACAACTGTCCTCATTGACACTTTCATGATAGTATACTTTCAGACACCTGCAATTGCTCTATAGACATTCTCTTGAACACAAATGATAATCTGTTTGCACTATCAAGCTCCATTCTTATGACTAGCTTGGCACATTTTTTAATCATGGTGTATTTCTATGTAATGGCCCATAAATGAGGGGCAATTTTAGTTTAGGTTTTTCTAAGAGAGGGGAAATAGGGTGTCACATGACTTTTTTCTATAGGGGCTTGTTTTGGGCGGGTGGAAGTGGGAATAACATTTTTTCATGTTACAAGACAAGGGTGATTTTTTCGGCTGTTGGAGGTCAGGGTGCTTTTTCAAAAGTGGAGAGAGGGGGGGGGGGGGGCAATGTTTTAGTTTCAGTTTTTTTTTTCTAAGACTGGGGGAAAAAAGAGGGTATCACGTGACTTTTTTTTTGATAAGGGGCTTGTTTTGGGGAGGATGGAAATGGGGGATGACATTTTTTCGCATTGTAAGAAGGAAAGATTTTCTCGGCTGTTGGAGATTGGGATGTTTTTTCAGAAGTGGGGGGGAGGGGGCAGGATTTTTTTTCTCAGAAGTGTCACGTGACTGGATCGTATAACAGAATGAGGGGTAAATGTTGAGTTGTTTTTCACTCGATGTCCCACTATAGGCTACAAAAAGGACATGACCAGCTGTCAATCAAAAAGGAGTGTGGGGTGTGACATGACTGGATCATATAAGAGAATGAGGGGTAAAATGTCGAGTTGTTTTCAGCTATATGTTTTAGGGGAAGGAAGTGGGGATGTCACGTAACTTTTCATGTAGGATAACGATGACTGTCAACTGTTGAGTGGCTGATTCAACTAAATGAATCATCAAGAATATAATTATTTTAGATGTAAGTAATATTCTTTATTTTTCTAATATTAATGCATTAAAACATTTAAATTTTTAATTTATAAAACTATTTTGTGTATCTAATTCGATACTTTGTATAATTTTATACTATTAATGTTATTATTTTCTTCTATCTTTACAAGAAGAAAGTATAGGATTCATGAAAATTTTCGACTTCCGGTTTTTGACAGATTTATACGTTTTAGAAGACCTTGAACATGATTTGACTGTTTTTAGAAAATATCTGTCTGTTCATTAGACCTTGACATAAATAGACGTTGATTACGTTTTCGTGTAGATATCCCAACAGGTGGCTCTGCTGTACCACTTATTTCATTATTTTTAAGATAGCTGTATCTCAAGAATGAATGCACGAAATTTCTTCAAACGTCAGATTCTGTTAGACCTTGACATAAATAGATGCTGCTTACGTTTTGGTGTAAATAGCCCAACAGGTGGCGCTGCTATACTACTTTTTTCATTATTAACACGATAACTATATCTCAAGAACTAATGCACGGATTTTCATCAAACTTCAGATTCAGTTAGACGTTGACATAAGTTGTTGTTGATTAGGTTTTGTTCTAAACCTCCCAACAGGTGGCACTGCTATGCTGCATTTTGCAGGATTTACACGATTTTAGCAATAGTCATATCTCAAGAACTAATGCACGGAATTAAAAAAAACTTTAGTTTCAGTTAGACCTTGATATATATTGGTGCTGATTCTTTTTATTGGATGCGAAACCTGTGTAAGATAGAAAGTTTTACTATTGGCACATCCGACTAGTCATTATGTAGTTTGCTATTATAGTTTTTCCTCTGGGAAGTTTCCCCCAGAAAACTTCTTAAGCGGGTTTCACTGTAATTGTTACTTCTTTTAACCAAATGAAAACTTATTTTAATATTCTAATGGAAAAGTAAACAATTTGACATACAGAAAATATTTGTTACACATAGAAAATATTTGTTACATATAGCAAAAATGGGAATAATACTAAGCTGTTAGAAAAGCAAATTAGAATTGTAATCTGAAAGATTAAACAAAGATTTAAAATAACATACAGATGGGCTAAAGGGGGTGAAAAAGTAAAAAGCACATTTTATGATGTTCAGGAAGGAATATCTGAATTCTCTCACATGTATGTTAGTGAAGCTATTACTCAAAATTTCATTTTGCTATTGTAACAACAATGTTTTAATGAATCTGTCACTAAGAATATATAGGATGTCCCGAAAAGATTGAAACACGCCTTAATTTTTTTACCTGTTGGAGGTACCAGGTGTTTCATGAAGGACCCCTAACTTTGAAAATAAATAACTCGAAAACGGTGATAGATAGAAACATGAAACCAATGGTATGTCACATCAAAAGTGATTCAAAACGTGCACCTTTCACACAACACACATGTCGCAAGCGAAGAATGAAATTGTCAGTGACTCTCTATAGTAGGCAACCAGAAATCAACACATGCGCTTGATAAATAGCCTCCACCAGCTTGTCCGTTGTTAAAGGATTGTTGCGGTAAACAATATCTTTCATTGTCGCTCCCAGATTTTATTTGACTATGCGCTAATAGCAATCACGTTTCAACGGCGAAATCTTAGACAAATAAACATTCTTGGCATCTGAGCTATCTTTATAGGGATCTTTGATGCTGCTTGCAGCACCATCTATCAGCGCTATTTTAAACTAAAATTTTGAGGTTTCTGTATCAGATTCGTATGGTTTTTTTTAATAAACATATCACTGGTTTCATGCTTCTATCTATCACCGTTTCTGAGTCTAGTAAAAAAACAAATTATTTCACTTCATGAATCATGTACAATTATGCATTTATATTTATAGGTAATGTACATGTCTTTCAACTTAATGTAGGCAAAACGTTGAGCTAAATTGCTTGAAGTTTTGCTAAGTTTCTCGTAATTTTCAAGAAGTTAGAATACATTATATTATGTGTAGGAAATAATACATTATAAATTACTAACTCTGCAAAAATTGTTACTCTTCACCTACAGTTAGTTGAGAAAAGCGCCTTTACTTGAGTGTATGACGTTGCATGCACATTATCTATTTAAAACATGAAAGCGTTTAAAAAATCCAATACTACTCAATAATTCATAGAAAAATTTTAAACCTTAATATTATCAAATACTAAGTTTAGCTCAGAAATTACATTTACAATGCAATTTAAACAGAATTTGCTATAATTGAATTTTGGAATTATGTGATTGTTGATGCAAAAGCATATTTCTCAAAAATATATTGTTCTTTTAAGAATTGGATAATAATTTCAAAGCTGGTGAAACAAAATGTTGTCACTTAGTCGAATATATTAGTTTTTAAAATTAAAATGAATGTTTTACATTTAAAAAATTACGTCATTTTTTTCCCCTTGATAAACCCTTTTACTTTTAATCCTGTTTGTTTTAACACCCATCTTTAAAGAATTATTAATGGCAAATACTGTATTGATTCCTTTGAATCCAATTTTTATTAATAGTGGGCAATTATTGTCCACCTAAATCCGAAGAGCTTAAATATGTATCCTTGGTTGAAGCTCAAGCTGAAAAAAGTTACAATGTAATGATTTCTAAATGTCAATATTTGACAGACAATTTTTGATTATGTAGAATAAATTGAATTATGAAATTTGAATATGTAAAAATATGTTTTTATTTCTTAAAAAATTTACTTCAATATTAACAAACCAGTGGAAACAATTTAACTTTGTAAAATTGGGAGCTATTTATTTTTATCTCCAAACACATTTAAATAAATGTACTATGCATACCTGCCAACTAAATTTCGTTGAAAATCAGAAGATTTTGGACAAAAAAATCAGAAGAAATCAGAAGATTTTGACGAAAAATCAGAAGAAATAAGATGACTTTTAAATGTGTTTTTTATGTCATTTAAACACACGAATAGTAATCTTTATAATATGTGGGGAAAAAAAATCATATCTGCCCAAAATGACGTCAGTTTCAAATTTCAAATTATAGTCAGAAAATCTGAATTTTTATTGATTTATAAAAATATTGTCCACACAGCTTCTTTTTATGGCAACAGGAAAGAAATTGTATTAGAAATGGAAAAAAAAAAAAAGATTTCTGCAATTATAAACTATGGGATATATGTTTGAAAAAAAATGGTAAATAATGGTCTGAGAAATTTTTAAAGTTAACAGCAATTTTACTCATGTTCTAAAACGTATGTACATAGAGTTTTGTTCAAATCAGATAAAAACAGTAGATTTGTATAAGGAACACACATACATACACACACACATACCAAGAATGGTTTTTATATATAGAGATTTCACAAACTGTCAGAAAACATCTATACTCAATTTACTAAATTTTAACATTATATTCAAGTTTATTGTAAGAATTATAAAATTTAAAATGAATAACAAATATACACACCCCTCCTCCCCAGCAAAGCTAATGTAGAGTCTTGACTTTTGTAAATCTTTTTTTGAGGCAGCCATTATTTTTGTAAAAGCATCTTCTAACAGATGATCTCTCCTAATATTAAGCCTGAAAAATAAATAAGTAAAATGATAAGTACAAAAACAGAACTAAAATATGAATATATTTGCATAAATTAGCCAATTTGGATAATTTTGCAATTAAAATCCTTCAATTAATTGAACATTTACATATTGTAACTTTGATTTACTTTTACTTTTTACTACTAGGCATTTTAACCCTAGAATGCAATGCACATTAAACAAGCTTCGACTCTTGCATGGTATGTATTATATCCCAAATATAAATCAATAGGCCACTTGTAGATGGATTAATAAATGTCATTCTAAATTATCTCATATCCATGTGGGAATAATGAGAAGTAACAGCATCAATGATATGAACTTAACAACATAATAATAATGATGAATCGTAATAAAGAAGAATACTAAGATGCGTTCACGCAATGCAAGAATGAAAGCGAGCAAGTATGAATGAGAGTTATATAGATTTCAGTCACAGCGATTGGTATATTTTTGACGCAATGATCAGGGAAGCTTGTAAAATATATAGTTAATGAAATACGAAAGTTATTATCGTTCAGGGGTCGGAAAAACTATTGTAGCGAACTGCAACTACAGCTACTTTATTGAAAATAGAGTTAACTACAACTACTTGTTTTAAAAAGTAGAGACTACAAACTACTTTTCAAAAGTAGTCACTACTTCGCTACTTTCAAATTTTGTCAAAGTGTTCCATTTTACACTAGAAATTGAAGACAGATTAAATAATAAAGTAACCCGTCGTTATATCGTGTCTGCCAGGATACAATTAAATAAATGCAACATAACCAAGGGCATTAAAAAATTAAGAAAGATACCATACAAGCAAATGTTTTGTGTTCGTCTCGAAAACGTTAGTTTATACACACTTAACAAATTTCATAGCAAAATTAAGAGAGATATTATAATCTAGAAAATTACAGAAAAACAACCCTAAATGCAAACAATAAATAAATCTGCAAATGTAGCAATTCCGAATAATAAGAAATCCGGCATTAAAACATGAAGACATCTTAATAAGTAAATAGACAAGTGTTGCCAACACCAACAAGAAAATAAATTCCTTTGGTGGGTTAGTAATTGATTTCAGCAGGAACAGTACCGACAGGAACAGATAGCCTCTCTATTCCTTGGTTTTACGATTTTAGCTAATTTTACTAGAAAACACGAAGCTAAAATGCATGGAAACCAATTAAAGAAGATTCATTCCCAGTTCTCGTCAACATTGAATTTGAATGAGAATAGAGCTAAATTAGTCCTCTACAGCCAAATTGGCTTCATTTATGGCAACCTATTTTTGTTGCCAAGCTTGGCGAGAATTTGACGTTAGCGAATATAAATATATAGTGTTAAGCATAAAAGAATAGGAACAATGGTTAGAACAATGAAAGAGAATTTGCCGAAACCATGTTAACTAAAACTCATAAATTAAACCCGTTTATAGATGAATTCTGCTGTCTTGTTTGAAAATGTCAGCTACCTTAAAATTTCAAACCACTATATCTCAGCCATTTTTTAAGATAGAGGCAAAACAAAAATAGCTCTGGATTCTCCAGATCAAGGACGAACATTTAACATAAAAAACTTTTAAGATTTCTAATTGTTTTGTACATCTTTTTGAATTTGAAATCTTTAAATGGCTATCACAGCGCCCCCTTCTGGCAGAAAATCACCAAATTCAAGTAGGACCTGCTGACCATAGTCAAAAACATATAAAAAAATTTGGTTCAATTATCTGCATAACTTCATACACTTTTCGATGATAAAATAGTGAAAATCGAATAAAAATCGCGATCGCAGCGCCCCCTTCGTCGAAATATCCCCAAATTCAACTGGGACCGGCAAGCTATAGTCAAAAACACAGAAAAACATTTTTGTTCAATTATCTGCATAACTTCATACACTTTTCGATGATACAATAGTGAAAATCGAACAAAAATCGCGATAGCAGCACCTCCTTTCGTCGAAATATCCCCAAATTCAAGTAGGACCTGCTTGCCATAGCCAAAAGCATAGAAAAAAAAAATGTGGTTCAATTTGAAGCCTAACTTCATACGCTTTTTGATGATACAATGAGGACGGACAGACAGACACTTTGTAAAAACGTTTTTCGGAATTTCTGATCCCTAAAACGTGTAAATCCGTCGAAAACCAGAAGTCGAAAAAATTTTTGATTACAATACTTTCTTCTAGTATAGATAGAAGAAAGTAAAAATCTATGACTTCATGCGATGCATTGCTATACACTGCAGCTGAGATTTGTCACTGCAATTCGGAAATTTTTCAGTAGAACAAATTCTGCACAAAAGATAGGTGAATAACGAAAACTTAGTGATCTAGTCAGATGTGTCAATCCCAAAACTTTCTTCTATCTCACACAGGTTTCGCATACACTAAAAAGAATCAGCACCAATTTATATCAAGGTCTAACTGAAACTCAAGTTTTATTAAATTCCATGCAATATTTCTTGAGATATGACTATCGCTAAAATCGTGTAAATCCTGCAAAATGCTGCATAGCAGCAGCACCTGCAGGGCAATTTTTACCAAAAACTAATCAGCACCAATTTATATCAGAGACTAACTGAATATAAAGTTTTATTAAATTCCGAGCATTATTTCTTGAGATAGAGCTATTGCGGAAATCACGAAAAATGCTTCATAGCAGTGCCACCTGCCGGGCGATTTTTACCAAAAACTAATCAGCACCAATTTATGTTAGGGACTAATGAATCTAAAGTTTTATTAAATTCCGAGCATTAGTTCTTGAGATAGAGCGCCCACAAAATTTTTGTCACATACAGACAGACATTTTCTAAAAATAGTCAAATCGTATTCAGGACCTTCTAAAACGTATAAATCCGTCGAAAACCGGAAGTCGAAAATTTTCATGAATCCAATACTTTTTTCTTGTAAAGATAGAAGAAAGTAATAAAGATCAAGCACAGCACAACAGAGACCAATAATGGGTATTGAAATTGAAAATAAGATCAACATATCTTTTTATATTTTAACCCTTTCACTACTGAAACATAGAAGATGCCCGGCCAAGTAAACTCCTGGAAGATTGCCCGAACGCCTATTCCATTTTCTCCCCCTTGTATATCCACCTATTGTAGCAGAGCTGCGGATTATTGGAATCATCAGGTGGGGAAACTTTTGTATTACTTAGTTTTGGGAGGTTCACTTTTAACTCTTATTGTCGACTTGACAAGTAGAAGGTAGAAGAAAAGGGGAGAAATAATCTCACAACTTACTTAATGTTTGGGCGTTTGCCGTAGTTTGAATGCTATGGAGTTTTCAGACTTCAGTATTCAAGGAATTAAGAATACAGATATGGACACTCATAATTTAAAAAATAATTTTAGATAATGTTTAACAAGTTCACACTTACTTCATTTTCCCTGGACCTTGTCCATAGCCTTTAGATTCTAATTTCCTATAAAAATTTCTTAATTTTGCTTCAAAATCTCTTCTATACGGAGCTGGGGCTCTAACATTAGCTCTTTGGAGACCTATGAAAGTAACAATATTATAATGCATGTTTAAAATGCTATAAAATATCTAAAACAAAGTCTGCAAGGTAAAGAGAAATTTTATAAATATTAAATGTGAGAAATTTCAATTTCAATTAGCACAGAAAAATTAATCGACAACCTGGTGAAGCTTGAGGCGAGGGCTGGGGTGATGTTCGAGGTGATCGATGATTACTACTGCTACTTCCATTGTTTGTGATGTGAGCTGGGATATAAGACATGATTTCTTGTTCAAATAAGCTGAAAAAAAAATAAACAATTGCCTTAAAACCAAATTAAAGATAAATAAAAATAATAAAATCTCCAAATTTTATTATCTGAACAAAATTTAAACTCTTTCACATAATGAAATTAGTTTTTTAAGAACAATACCAGGGGTTCCTGTAGGGTTTTTTCCTCCTCTTAAGTCCCTATTTTGTGAGGGAGGGGAGGTGAAATTTATTACGTTTTTTTATGAAAAATAAGCTCTTGTAACGAGAGATCAAATCCATACTAAGAATTTATTGTCTGAGTGAACACGAAGACTCATACACAGCGCAGAATTACTTTTCCCCATATATAGCTACGATGGATATTAAAATCTTTCGTCAAGCATAACTCAAAAAATATTTAACGGATTTCGTTCAAATTTTTACAGCAGGTACCTATAAAGGTGACAACGACGCCTATTTATTACCAAGAATAAATGTCAAACCGTTTATAAATTATATTAAAAAATAAATAAAAAAGCACAACTAAATTACATACGTCACGAAAATTTAGTGCATACGTCACTTTCACCAGTGGAGATTTTCGTAAATAATAGGATTTCAAAAGTTCATGAAGTAACACGGAGCAAAAAAATATGCACGCACAGTGAAATACAATATCAGTACAATGATCAAATCAGTACAATAAAGTATATTTCCATTTAATAAAAATGGAAAATTAATCTGGAATTTTTTCTGTTTGAGAAAAAAAAAACCCGTAATAACTTAGTATTAGAGATTTGGCGCAAATCTCACCATTAGCCTATAGCTTTTTTATTTTGCTTATGTGTAAATCAGAAACATTTCTTTGATGTTTAAATAAAAGTTTTTTTGTGGCATTATTTCTTCTTATTTTCTTTTCCTTTTTAGTATTTTAAATGGAATTAGTGAAAGGCACGTTAAATTAAATGAGTTTAAATTAAATGAGTAAAAGACATGTATTTTTAATGTATGTATTTCAAGTGAAATGAGTGAAAGGTTTATAGTTAAATGAAATTAATGAAATATTAAGATGTTATGAAAACAATATTTGGCGATTTATCAACTGCACCAAGTTAACATGAAAGTACCAATACATATATGAAATGAAAACTGAAAACAAGGCACAGATGTCCCATAACACACCACGTTGGCGCGATTTTTTACCCCACCAATTTGGCAAAAACTTTATTTTTTAATATTAGTTACAAATTAGCGTACAATAATAACACGTGAATTTTTATTTCAATATAAAAATAAAATAAAGTAATAAATGAAATAACTTCTATTATTTTAAAAAAGGGAATAAAAATAAATAAATAATAGTTTGATATAAATAAATATTGATATGCATATAAAAATAATCTATAGAATTAAAATAAAAAATAAAAGTAAATAAACATAACAAACAGTTTTTACCAAATTGACGAGGAAAAAAATCACACCAACGTGGTGAGTATATGACATCTGAGCAGGGATTTTTACCCTTTTATCTGTGCTTTCGGAAATATAAAAAAATACTTATATCAAACGTATAATGTTTTGCATTTTTATATGGACCACTTCTCCATTTTACGATTTTAAATGCTATTTATATCAGATATTTCTTTCCTGATATTCCCACAAGTTATTTTCGGTAATTTTTTAGTTTGCTTATTAATTGTTTACAATTTTCCCCCCTGACAGTAACAATTATTTATCACAAAAATGTATCTTAGTTTTGTTAAATATGTTTGTTATGTATTTTCATTACTTATTAAAATATCAAAAATGGCAATAAAATTTTATTTTAGCATCGTACTTAATTTTTTAAGATGGCGCAAAAACATGGTTTAATAAACGTAGATTTGTAAATATTTGAAAAACATGCTTTTCCACTCTCTAGAAAAATTTGGTAAGATGCTATAACTGCCCATTAGCACCATTTTTAATTTTTTTCCCCAATGGCTCCAACCAGCACATGATACGGAACTTTTCCCCATGCAGATACACAGACAAGGCTGGTCTCAAACAAGAGTAATGCTAGCAACAATATTTTTTTAACTCTATAAGAGTTACAAACAATAATGGCATTAAATTCTCCGACTCGCTTTGGGCCCGATTACGGATGTTTCTCCTAGAAAAAAAAACTGTAGTAGAAGTCTTTTACATTTGTTTCAAATGAAGCTCTGTCACCAAAGTATTAATTAATAATACAAACAGCATTAATATTAACATGGGGGCAAAAGTTTGAATTTAAGTGTAAATATTTGGAACCCCCCCCCCCCTAAAAAAAAAAAGGTCACAGAAATTAATTTAAAATGGCATTAAGCCACGCTTTCTGACATAAGCAATTGGCTGTGAACCCGATTACGAAACTTTCACGCAACTTAATAACATGTATCTAATAGCCCTGAGGGTACTTTCCCTTCCCAGTTACAAGGAGCTTGGAGCTTTTTTAAAAAGCTTGACGCAGTTCGAGTTTAAGAAGTTGAGATTTACTGCCAAATGACAAACTACTATGAAAATAAGCCTGCTGGTTTATGTATGTATTTAAAAAGTTGCATCTGATTACTCTTATTAGATAAATTACACCTGTTTGATTTAATAACAGATGAACGGCTTCTGTATACTAAATTGTTTAAATATTGAGAAGATGTGGCGAGAGGTAGAGAGACGTGTATACAAACAGGTAGACAGACAGGTAGAGAGACGGATAGTGACATAGATAAGCTAACGGGTAGCGAAACGAATAGACAGACGAGTAACGAGACAGGTAAAAAAGAGGATTGACAGAGGGGTAGCGAGATGGGTAGGGAGATGGGTAGCGAGATGGGTAGGGAGATGGGTAGCGAGTCGAGTAGTGAGACCGGTAGACAGGATGTAGAGGGAAAGGTTGCGAGACGGGTAGCGTGGTGGATAGAGACGAGTATAGAAATGAGTACAGAGACGAGTTGACAAACAGGTAGAGAGAGGGGTATATAGACAGACAGACGTGTCGAGAGACGGGTAGTGAAACAGGAAGCGAGACAGAGAGACGGATAGACAGATGGGTAGCGAGACGGCTAAAGAGTAGGGTAGAAAGACAGACGGATAGTGAGATAGGTATACAGACGAGTAGAGAGACAGTAGACAGATGGGTACGCAGATTTAGACGGGTAGACAGACGGTTAGAGAAAAAGATAGGCGGGTAGTGAGACCAGTAAAGAAATATACAGACATGTAGAGAGAGAGAGTCAATCGGGTAGAGAGATGGGTAGAAGAACGGATAGGGAAACCAACAGATTGTAGAGAGAGACAGACAGGCAGGCAGAAGAAAAGTCTGAGGTTTGATGTACTAAAGGCGCAGGGGGAAGAGCCTCCTAGAAAATAATCAAGAAGTATTATCTTTGAAATATATATATTCAAGTTCGCCAATATGGAGATTTAATGTAAAATTTATCTTTACAGAAGTCATCGAAAGATTTTTTATGTACTTTAGTAGGAATTTAGGCTACAATTTGGAAATCAGGTTTGTAGCAAAGCATGTTATCAATGTGGTTTGAAGTGTACGAGTTTCTATAAATAGTTATTCAAATAATCAAGGAGGAATATTTTTTAATTCAAATGTAAATATTTGCTACAAAGAAAATGTTGCATCAATGAAATTAAATTTGCGTTAAACTACGCTTGCTAAAATATGCTCTTTGCTGCAAATCCGATTACGAAACTTTAAAAAGCTTAGCGTTTTAAAATATACGGCTTTTATTATTATTATTATTAAGTTTTGAGCAATACCCGCTTAAGAAAATGAGATGCTTTGCCAAATGTTATAAAAATATGTAGATGAAAACATAACAGTATATATGATATTTTGTAATTCTATCATTTAATTTGCTCTTTTTCATCTATTGTATCTTCTTTATATCGTAATTGTTAACCCCATGTTCTCAGCAATATCACTCAGACTAATCCCTTTGAGGGAAGTCCTAGTTAATATTAACTTTTTAAAGTCTTACTGCTAAGGTTTTCATTTCTGGTGAGCTTGTTTTGTTTGCAAATTACACATTTCCAATCCTAACAAGAAAAACAAAAAATATATTAAGAGTTTGCTTTTATGGAATGGAATTATGTGAAGGGGTCTCTTATTAAAAAGAATTTTGTGAAGGGATCTCTTTTATTAAATGGAATTTTATGAAGGAGTACCAAAGAGGCCTTAATTTTTGTCTGGACCGACTCCTGAATACTTAATCTAATAAAACTAATTTTCAGAAAGTTATTTAAACACTCAGTGCTTTAAGGAAAAGTTTCTGAGTGTCAGATATAGCAACTGGATATAAATTAATTAGTAATTTATACAATCAGATATTTATACTCACTTAAAGTATTATCAAATATTTTCATAAATTATCAAAGTAAAGATTTATAAATATGTACTTAACTTGATTTAAATTATAAACATAATTTAATTGACCTGGCAGCAATACATGAAAATATGAAGATATCACTTGTGACATTTAACATTCCTTAAAATATATATATATATAGGTTATTTAATTTGGTAACTAAAGACAGTGATTACTTGATTTCAGATATTTACAATATGGAAACTAGTGATGGGCATAACGATTATTTTGATTATTCGACTCAATCATTCGGGCATACGCAGAAGCATTCTGCTATAGTTATACAATCATATTTTAAAAGAATAAGAAGTGTGACTTTTGCAGATATCTGCCAAGTGTTGGGTATAAATTAGTGATGGGCATAACGATTATTTTGATTATTCGAATGAATCATTTGGGCATGCGCAGAAGCATATCTGTCAAACTTCAATTTTTTTTTTATTCAATTACTACCAGAAATTTTGAAAATAAAAAAGAAGTTTCTGATTTTAATTAGAATTGGATTAGATGCCAGATAAAAATGAAAAATGTGTCTTCGAACATCTGTAAAAATTTAATCAAAATTGTCTGGGTTGCACCGCATATTGCAAAATTAATTAAATCCATGATTATTATTTCTTTCTCAGATTAAAAATAAATAAAATACAATTATTTTATCAATTGGAAATTTTTTCTTAGTTCGAACTGTACCAAAAACTAACAATTTACAGGAAACAGAAAAATCGCCACAAATGACTGCTTCATCAGCAGTTATAACAGTTGAAGTCAGAAAAAATCCAATAATCTTAATTTTACAACGTTTATGCAAAACACATGCTATTTTTATATAAGAAGGGGATATTTATAAAGAGTAACAGAACTGACAATCTTTATTAATGTAATGCATGGAAAATTAAACAAATAAGTGATTTAGAAAATTTTAAAAATATGTATTTCTTAATATAACTATAAAATGCAAAAAAATATTCTGGTACTTCTCCAGTATCCTGTCAACCACTTTCATATAAAAAAAATACTTTCGCCAAATTATTTGGCAAACTGTAGTGCCCAATAAACAAATGGAAGAATGTTGCCATTAGGGATGCACCGAACAGTGATTTTGGCCGAACACCAAATATTTTGCCCACAGGTGAACCGAATATCGAATATTCGGCCAGCCAAACAGTAACCGTTTGGCCGAATACCGAATATTTGGCTAGCTGAATATTTCTATATTTCAGAGTTTAAAAGTTTTAAAAAGTTAAATTTTAAAATAATTTTATATCATATTTAACACAAAGACAATTTTGATGAACAAAACCTTTTCACAATTAAACTTTACAGTAAACAAAAATTATTCTTTGAATTATTGCTTAAGAAGGATAGTCTTAAAACTTTTAGAAAAATTTAACTCCACGACTTCTTCTGTCTACTAAAACAAATGAATAAAATTTTCTTATATTCTAAAACAAATATTTTAAAATCAAAAAGAAATTTTGAAGGAATTTTTTACAGTTATATAGTGTTTATTTGGCAAGAAGCAAGTAAAAAAAAAATTCATATGGTGGCAACTTAACAAGAATGTTTCTGAATGTACCAGAGAGTATAAAGTGAACGATTTTTGTCAGAAGTTTGAAATGTACAGGGTATTCCTAAAATTTCAGAACAAACTTTCAAAGGAGATAATGTGGTCAAGACAAACATTTTCTCTACAGGAAACCAGCATCACAATCTATTTATTCAATAAAAAAAACAGGGTGTTTCACTATAAGCTGAACTCGAATTTTTGTTCACAACTTTAACAATACTGAAGATTTTTTAGTCAGATTTTCATCACATTAACTTTGCTTTGTTTGAAATGTGATGAAATCAGTGAAAATGACAGAATTTTAGCCAGTGATACAGTATATGCAGGGCCGTATTCAGGCATGTGCAACATGGACGGCACAATGTGGGGGGCGGCATAATTTTGATGATGATTTTTTTTTAGGACGGCAAAATATTGCTAGTACTAAAAACAGATTAACTTTTGCATCGTTTCTTTCTTATGAAATTCTCTGTAGATCAGCAGCCTCGAATTGAGATAGTATGGAAGTATTGTTTGCCCCCCCTTCTGTATAGGTAGCTCTCGGCACAGCTGGTCCTTTCAGAACTACGAGCATTTAAGCTTAAAATTCTCAATGAATACAAAATACTACTACCAAGTTTATTTTATTTGTGCCTGCTTAAATTCACAAGCCAGCCTATCTGATTCTAGAAACGATTTCAAATTGTAAGATGCACCAAGTCCAGACACAGTAGCTTGTAACGAAGCCTGACTAAGCACTTTTGAGGTCAGAGGCACACATTCACCACTACAGTAGAAGATCTTTATAACGCAAACATAAAAACACGAGGTTGTGCGTTATATAGAATTTTGCGTTATATAGATCACATTTCACACATTATTAAATTTAGCTTGTAAAACATGGCCAAATATGTATGAAACATATCAAAATGCATTAGAGTATCTTTATATTGCATTCTTTATTACCAGGAGTTGTGCAGATTATAATTTTTTGCATATAGATCATTCCACACATTGCTAAATTTACTTTATAAACATTGTCCAAACAGACCTCTATCAAATCATTGCAATTTTTTCAGTAATTAGCTCTGAATTAAGGAGATAAAGTTGAACTAATGTATCAAATTTAGTCCTCTAGAGTAGGGGTGCACAACCTTTTTAAGCGAAGGGTCACTTACAGAAATGACTGGGTTGTCGAGGGCCACCATCAGAAAATTTTTGTTTCGAGGAGATGTGAGCAGTGGGGGATCAGATTAAAAAAACATAAATTTCGGAAGAGTAGATTTAGGCCCCTAGGTTCCTTCCTTCCAGTCAACGTATTCAGTTCTGTTGGCAATGATATAACAACAGTTTACGTTTGTATTTATACAAGAGCTATAGCTAAGATTATTTTCAAAGAGTGAAAAGTGAAAATACTCCTTGAATTTATTTGAAGGAATAAATTCAGCTTTAAAGATTGCCAGTGCCGAAAAAAAATTCTGCTTTCATGAATGAAGGTGGAGAGAAGGAGAAACATATATTATTCTAAATTGTACTTCTTAACATATACAGTCATAAAATGTGGATATCAAAGGGGTGCACAACCTTTATAAGAGGAGGGGCAGTCACAAAAATGACTGGATTGTCGAGAGCCAACATCCGGAAAAAATTTTGCTTCGGACAAGGAGGTGGGGGGTCGGCCTAAAAGTTCATAAAAATGCTAATTTTAAAAGGAGGGTTAGCTGCCTATACTCAACCACCTCCTTAGTCAGCTTAAGCCAATTCAGTTTGAAAGGGTGGAAGAAACTTGCATTTTTTTTTTCTATGCGCGATTGACAATATTCATAGTTTTTTTCCTAGTGATTGACGAAATTCACGATTATTACGCACACGTTCGGCGAAATTTGCGATTTATACGTTACCCGATCGGCAAAATTTGTGATTTGTTTCGCATCCGTTCGGCGAAATTTGCAATTTTTCAGAGCCGATTGGCGAAATTTGCAATTTTTACGCCCCTGAACGGCGGAATTCGCGATTTTTACGTGCCGATCGGCGAAATTCATGATTTGTATGCGCCCGATCGGCGGAATTCGCGATTTTTACGTGCCCGATCGGCGAAATTCATGATTTTTACGTACCCGATCGGCGGAGTTCGCGATTTTTAAGCGCCTGATTGGCAAAATTTGAGATTTTTACACATCAGATTGCCAGAATTCGCGATTTTTACACAGACGATCGGCGAAGTTTACAATTTACACGCACCCGATCGGCAAAATTCGCGATTTTTACGGCCCGATCAGCAAAATTCGAGATTTTTACGCATATGATCGACGAAATTTACGATTTATACGCACCTGATCGGCAAAATTCACGATTTATACGTACCCTATCGGCGAAATTCATGATTTTTTCGCACCCGATCGGCAGAATTCGCCAATTTTTACGCGCCCGATCGGCAAAATTCGCGAATTTTACGCATACGATCGACGAAATTTACGATTTATATGCAACTGATCGGCAAAATTCGCGATTTATACGCACCATATTGGCAGAATTTGCAATTTTTACGCATACGATGGACGAAATTTACGATTTATACGCAGCTGATCGGCAAAATTCGCGATTTTTACGCACCCTATCGACAGAATTCGCGATTTTTACGCATACGATCGACGAAATTTATGATTTATACGCAGCTGATCAGCAAAATTCGCGATTTATACTCACCCTATCAGCAGAATTCGCGATTTTTACGTATACGATCGACAAAATTTACGATTTATACGCACCTGATCGGCAGAATTCGAGATTTTTATGGGCCCGATCGGCAAAATTCACGATTTTTACTCAGGCGATCGGCAAAATTCACGATTTTTACGCAGGTGATCGGCAAAATTCACGATTTTTACTCAGGCGATCGGCGAAATTTACGATTTATATGCACCCGATCGGCAAAATTCGCGATTTATATGCACTCGATCGGCAAAATTTGGCGATTTTGACGCACCCGATAAGCGAAATTTGGTAAAATTCGCGATTTCTACGCACCTGATCGGCGAAATTCGTGATTTTTTCGCGTCCGGCGGGCCACCAGTAATTCGATCGCGGGCCACTTTTGGCCCGCGTGCCACAGGTTGTGCACCCCTACTCTAGAGAATAACAACTATTTATAATGTGGGAATTCAGGTGTTTCTTACTTGAAAATTCATTGTTTACATCTGAGAAGTTGTGCGTTATATGGAGAATTGCGTTATATAGAATTGCGTTATAAAGATCTTCTACTGTATTTCTAAAATAGTAATTGTTTTATTTATGAGGAAAATTATCCTATCAAAAAGGCCAATGAAAGATAGTAATACTATGTGCCTGTGGTCTTTTCGTATGCCTTAATTTGTCCCTGGCTGGAAATTTTCACTTAAGCTGAATTAAGAAGCCAATAGCAGTTGCAAAATCATATAATGTAAAACAGCTAATGTTGCTCATTTTATAAAATAAAAAAAAATACAGTAAAGCAAATAAAAAAACACTTTTTTTTTTTCAAAATTGCATAACTGATCGAACCTGTACTAGTCAGATCAGCATAATCTGAACCCCACCCACCCAACTAAGTAGATATTTAAATAACATTAGATAATACTTATTTATTGCGAAATAAAATAAAAGGGGCTAGGGCTCATTCTTTCTGAAACTTGAAATTTTATTTGTTCTCGCATAAAAAAAAAATAAAAAAAAAAACTTTTATTAATTTTTTCTGAAAAAATTACTTATTGCAGTTTCTAGTTATTTTACTGCAGGAAACAATCTTGTTTTTCTTTTCTAGCGCCTATGCTATTTAAAAGAAAATTTGTCATATTTGCAGATTTATTTATGTCTGACATCGATTGCGTTGACATATTGACGCCAATAGGAAGAGCGAGAATAATGTGATGTTTGTTATTTGTTTGTGACAGTAGGAAATGCTTTAATTGGAACGTTTATTTATTTATTTTTCCTTTAGAGATCTAACGAGAAATGAACATATTCTTTTGTTTATAGTCAACCATATTAACTTAATGTTTTAAAATTTTTAGCCTTCTATTGTTTTCGAATCATTATCGCTCTACATATGAAAATAACATTAGTGGTTCTTATATCTATTTTTCATCACGAACTCTATTCTGCGCAGACTTCGAGTCGATTACAGAGGACTGATTACGATTACGATTACTTCCAATTTTTAAAAGCAGATTACGATTATATCTCTATTTATTCAAGTTGGATTACGATTACGTTTGTGATTATCTCTTTTTTAAATTCTAGATTACGATTACGTTTAGATTACGATTAGTATTTTTTCCTTCGATTACGATTACTGAACTAGTCGATTACGATTACAATTCGATTACACGGATTTCGTAATCTGCATGTTACAAAATAGAGTCCAGCACCGTGTTGGGAGACCTTATTTTACCCATTATATATATCATTTTACAGCAATCAAAAATGTATTAATATAATATAATTGGATGTAATAATTAAAAGATATATAGTTTCACATATAAAAAGATTATTGCATGATAAATAATAAAAGTATAAAAAAATTTACTTTTTGTGATATACCGTTAAACATGTTAAAATGGAATCGCAAGGAATGTGGGATTTATTTCGTTTTAAGATAAGTTCTTGTGTTGGCATGTAATCTGTAATGTACGCTGCCTATTATAATTGTATTATATTCTTTTCGGCGGCAATATGTAAATTTTCCATTTTAGAGAAGATTTCGCGATAGAGATTTCCATTTTTACACCGTTTACTGTATTTAAATATTTAGGTAAAAAAAAAAAAAAAAAAAGAAAAGATCCAGTTTGAAAGTTGTTCAACAAAATGTAGTTAATTATTAATACACAATACATTTAAAAGTTATAATTCAGATTTGTATTTTAATTAATTATTAAAATATAAATTTAATATTGTAAAATTTGTGAAAAGTGGCCTGTGTATAACAGTATTCTGATGAAACAGAAAATTTCATACTCCTTGAGAATACAATATATATATAATATATCACAGTTTCCCACAAACAGTTTCAGAAGGGTGCTGCACCCTGCCTTCCCTTTGGTTTACAAAAAAAGACCCTTCTTGACCCTCATAAAAAGAATTAGCACCCTTCTTGCCCCCTCCCCCCCAGTAAAATAATTAGCACCCTTCTTGCCCCTCAGTAAAAAAAGTGCTCTTTCTCCTTTTAGCATTAAAAAATTTGCTTTCATAGCTAGTAAAAATTGACTAAATATTGTCTTGAAAAGAGTGCTCTGACTTTTAAATATCAAAAGTGACATTAAAAACCAAAATAATACAACAATAACAATTAAAAAAAGTGCCCTTAATAATCTGAAAAGTGCCCTTAAGAATAAAAACTTACCCTTTTCTCACCAGCAGAACCCTGCCCTTTTTAAAACATGGGGGAAACTCTGATATATATATAATATATATAGTAAAAACTGTCAAAACAAAATCTGTCTATAATGGAAATTTTTCGGATTATTATGAAGAATAGAATACGATACAATCATAATAGACAATGTACCTTCTACGACGAAAATTTGTCTATAATGGATAATTTTCCCGGTACTTAGCGATTCCGAATCAGCATATTTCGTTGCATTAATTTTTCATTATTCCATAATTGATCAAAATATTTTTAAACAATATTCTAAAATATATTACATTTTTAAAATACATTAAAACCCAGTATTACGGAATAGCAAGGGCCCGGGGAAATTTTCCATATTAGCAAATGCACTGTGTATTGCTACTGTATTGTCTTCATCGAGACTCTAATACTATAGAATTATTCTGTTTTAGACAGGACTCCGTTATACATAAGTTCCCTTTTGACAGGTTTTACTATATTCTAGAAAAACGTTGTTAAAAAATACAAAATGTATGTCGCTATTTTTTTTTTTAAGGATCATTAAATTAGTGATTTAAATTAAAAGGGCTGTTTCTTCCTATTTAAATATATATATTCCCCGATCTGCATATTTTGGAATTGATTTCATTAGTACAAAGCCATTATGAAATTAAGAGCATTTGTACGGATAGAATAGTCAAATTGAGGATGCAAAATTCTGATTTGAGATTCACTGACATTGGCGTTCACAGGGGAGACCCCCCCCCCCCCCTCTAAATCCTAAAACTAAAATATGTGCTCTTGTTTCACAGCCCTTTTATAAAATGCAGAATATAAACATCAAATGAGTTAAACATATGACATGAGTTATGATTTTTTCCCCAGAATCCTCGTTGCAAGACATTTCGGCATACAAAGCAAAACAAAAATTAAAAAATTAAGAAATATTAAATATTCAAAAATAGGTTTCTACCAAAATTTTATAACTTGGAGAATTGGAACAGTTTATTCAGTTTCTTTCGTCTGGACGACTCTGCCTTCTTGAACCCTCCCCCCCTTTTTAAAATAGGTTTCATAAAACACATGAACTCTAAAATGAAAAAAGAATCAAAAGTTGTCTTTTGGGAAGAGAGAATTTAGTTGGAGAGAAGTTGCATAGCCCCCCCCCCCCCGCCCCCCCTAACAATAACAACAACAAAATCTTAGTTCCCGTTTCTTTTAATATTTAATTATTAAGTCACTTAATTAAATATGAAAAATATTTCACTGCCATTTGAAAAGAAAAAACAGGTTATAAATATACAATATTTCTAAAAATAAATTAATAATTCATACTAATATATAAAAAAAAAAAAGTTACATGTGGGTGTTCAGGTTTGATTTTGTCTTCATGGACATCTGACGAGCACAGTTTACATTTTTATTTCAGAAACATTACGCCTTTGTCATTTAAATCTGAAACCGTTTCATTAAAAAAAATCCTCAATTTTTTTTATAGTTTTTTTAGACATTTCTGCAATATATACGAAATATACGGAAAATTTAAAAGTATAAACAATCTCTAAGAAGAGCAAAGTGAAAATGAGTTGTTAGATAAATTGTCGTATCTCGTATGACGTTTAAAACCTTTCTTTTTATTGCCAAACCCAAGATTCCCACACTCCCACATTTAAGGGTGGAGTCGGAGTTTTGTGTTATTATAACTGTTATAGTGTGTTACAGTGAAATAAATAGCCATAATATATGCTTTCTTCTCTCCTTTTAGGTAGATTTCGTAAGAAATACTACCTATTACATTCTCACCTAAGTTGGAGATTTTGAAAAATTTTTGCAGATCTACGCCGATCATGACTCCCAGAACCCAAAACCACCCCCAGTTCAAAAGTTTATCTATCTATCTATCTATCTATCTATGTCACTTTTTTCTGACCACGATAACTGGAAAAATTCTGCATAAATCTCTTCCAAACTGATACATAAAATCAAGGGTCATAAAATCTCGGTCAAGTTCGTTAATGGGCAAAATCGAACCAAGGGGGGGGGGGGGGAAATGGGGGGGGCTTTTTGTGAAAACAGAAAAATCCTCATAATTTCTTTATTATTATACGTATCGAATCCGTTTAAAGTTATTATTACTTCTAGGAAAAGAGCCGAAAATGTATGTATGACAGATTTTTGATATAATTAAAAATGGCCCCAAGGGGGGGGGGGGAAGGGGGGTTTTAGGAGAAAAAAATCATAGCTTCGTCAATTCACAAGATATCAAATCCGCGTAAATTTATTATTAATCCTCTTAGTATTATCTAAAACTTTTATATTGACAAGTTTTTTATAGGACCAACCGTTATAGCAAAAAAAATTAAAAACAAAAAAAATCCCTGCCGGGGCTCCGTCTGCAAACAAGTTATTTTTCGAAGTAGGCGGTTCCAACTCCCGCATCTTTTCGAAACTGATACATAAAATCAAGGGTCATAAAATCTCGTCAAGTTCGCTAATGGGCAAAATCGAACCAAGGGGGGGGGGGGGGGGAATGGGGGGGGGGGCTTTTTGTGAAAACAGAAAAATCCTCATAATTTCTTTATTATTATACGTATCGAATCCGTTTAAAGTTATTATTACTTCTAGGAAAAGAGCCGAAAATGTATGTATGACAGATTTTTGATATAATTAAAAATGGCCCCAAGGGGGGGAAAAAGGGGGGTTTTAGGAGAAAAAAAATCATAGCTTCGTCAATTCACAAGATATCAAATCCGCGTAAATTTATTATTAATCTTCTTAATATTATCTAAAACTTTTATATTGACAAGTTTTTTATAGGACCAACCGTTATAGCAAAAAAAAAATTAAAAACAAAACAAATCCCTGCCGGCTCCGCCTGCAAACAAGTTATTTTTCGAGGTAGGCGGTTCCAACTCCCGTATCTTTTCGAAACTGATACATAAAATCAAGGGTCATAAAATCTCGGTCAAGTTCGTTAATGGGCAAAATCGAACCAGGGGGGGGGAAATGGGGGGGCTTTTTGTGAAAACAGAAAAATCCTCATAATTTCTTTATTATTATACGTATCGAATCCGTTTAACGTTATTATTACTTCTAGGAAAAGGGCCGAAAATGTATGTATGACAGATTTTTGATATAATTAAAAATGGCCCCAAGGGGGGGGAAGGGGGGTTTTAGGAGAAAAAAATCATAGCTTCGTCAATTCACAAGATATCAAATCCGCGTAAATTTATTATTAATCCTCTTAGTATTATCTAAAACTTTTATATTGACAAGTTTTTTATAGGACCAACCGTTATAGCAAAAAAAATTAAAAACAAAAAAAATCCCTGCCGGCTCCGCCTGCAAACAAGTTATTTTTCGAAGTAGGCGGTTCCAACTCCCGCATCTTACTGATACATAAAATCAAGGGACATAAAATCTCGGTCAAGTTCGTTAATGGGCAAAATCAAACCAAGGGGGTGTGGGGGGGGGGGGTCTTTTTGTGAAAACAGAAAAAAAAAACCATAATTTCTTAATTATGATACGTATCGAATCCGTTTGAAATTATTATTACTTCTAGGAACAGGGCCAAAAACTTATGTTTGACAGATTTTTGATATAATTAAAAATTTCCTTAAGGGGGGGAGGGATGGGGGGTTTTAGAAGAAAAAAATTCATTACTTCGTCAATTCCCAATATTTCAAATCCGCTTAAATATATTATAAATCCTCTTAATATTATCTAAAACTTTTATATTGACATGTTTTTTATAGGACCAACTCTTATAGCCAAAAAAAAAAAAAAAAAAATCCTTGCTGGCTCCGCCTGCAAACAAGTTTCGTTTCGAAGTAGGCGGTTCCAACTGCAGCATCATCCGCAAAATGGTCGTTTCTTCCGCCATTCCCGACAAACAGGCACCCCACGTTCTGCGTCTTCGAAATCTACCTGTGCCTGTAGACCGAGCCGTCAGGGATTTTTTAATTTTATTTTTTATACTTCATCACTCAGTGCCATTCAAGGAGTTTGACACATGACTCTTGGAGTGACCACATGCCAGGATGCTATCCCCAATTATCACATCTTTAACGAAGTCAAATCATACTACTTCTATGTCACAGTATACATCCTGTTACTTATCCCATTATAAAGGTCATCTACTGCCAGGACTATAGAATCTCTTATCTATAGTTCTGATCTACTGCTACTGTCCCCTGTGATCTCTGACCTCCCCAGGCTCACCACTTTAGACTGATTTTAATGAGCTGAAAACGTGAACATATCCAAATCTCTTCCTTTAGAAAAGACGAGTATTTTTTGGATGGAAAGCGAAAGGAAAAAAAAAGGGTGTAATCGTGATGTAATCGCGTGTTTGTGCGAAATTACGATTACATTGCGATTACATTATGTAGCGATTATGATTAGATTATGATTGTAATCTGAATGAAATCTTTTGATTATGATTACTTTGTGATTATTTCGAAACCAAAATTTATGATTACGATTACGGTGCGATTACACAGTTTTTGTAATCGATTATAATCGACTACGATTACACGATTACGATTACTCGAAGTCTGCGGCTCTGCTCTGCATATTCTAGAAGTCACTTTCATTCGTAAGTAGATATAATTAACATACATTGTTATTCGGAAAAAAAGCAATCGAGCAGTGTTTCTTCTTTTCCTATAAAAGCATCGGATTATTCAGATAACGATGTCAATTACAGCGTTTTTAATTTAACTTTATTTTCAGTAACACAAGAATCCCGTAACATTGTTTTGAGAAAGAAATCTATTATAAATGAAGATTTATACCTTTTATAGGTAATAGGAAAGCATTGTTCAATTCTTCGGCATATTAATAGTAACTTCTGCAAATATTATGCATTTATTCGTAAGACACAGTTCGCTAATTTGTCCATCAAATTTGCTTTTGGGGGGAGAAAAATATGAGAATATTTTTATGGGAGAAAAATTTTATTTCATACCAAACTTTTCTTTTGATACGATCCAATGCAAATTTCTCCCCAAAAAAGTTATGTTCTTAAAATAAGTTATTTTTAAAATGTTTAAAAATGAAATATTATTTTTTAAAAGAGCTTTAAAATATTTTTTAATTCTATTGCATACTTTCCGTATCGGGTTCGGGCAGGCTCTGACTCTGATGACACAAAATGTTTCAAGCTCTGATTTTAAACCGTTGGGCTCTGAAAAGAGAGGGTGGGGGGTGGGGTCTGTGTGTGGGGGGAGGGGGGGGGGAGCGTACAGTGACTGATGGCACAGGGGTGTCACATAGCCAAAATACGGGCCTGAGTATATGTACTGTCAGCTGCATTCTAATTAATGGAATGTCCAGCTTAGTGTTTGCACTGCAATGGTGGTAATTTCTAGCACTTCTTGTCATGTTTCACAGAAAGCTGATGTTTTTATATATCATTACAATATCTTCATTATTGTTTAAGTTAAACCAAAATGCAAGTTCGATTTGGAATTAGATACACTGTATTTTTGAATAAGTGGATCGATTTTCAAACAGCAAATAAATAATGTAAACGCAATCTCTGTTATTTAAATATGATTCTATTTATTAATTTTCCTGAATATCTTTATTTATTGACAGTTAAAAATATAAGTTACTTAAGGCTTTTAAAAAGTTTTCTTTAAGTATTCGGTTTGGCCGAATATCTTGATATTCGGCAGACCGAATAGTTTGGTATTCGGCCTAACCGAATATTTAGTAGTATGGCCGAATAAGCCGAATACCGAATACATACCGAATATTCGGTGCATCCCTAGTTGCCATTAGAATCTCAAAAAAGAAAGAAAGAAAGAAAGAAAAGAAGAAAAAAAAATAAATTAGGAAAAGCTCCATTTAATAAAGTATCATTTACCAGTAACTATAAATAAAATTTACAATATAATAATAAAAACAGAAACTAATGAATATTTATTTATTTACATTATTTTTCTTAATTATTCCTCTTGACTGTTGGATAAATGTTTATGACGTCATTTGAAATTGGTCTACTGTACATAACTACACATCGCAACGTATTTTCAATGCTTTTTCTCTTTTAATGTCATGGTGTCGAAAACGTAATTTTTATTTTAAGTAATGAAATCTATATATTTAAAACGCTAAGCATTTTCTTTCGACAATTCGGAAGAAACAGTTAATCATCAAATTACAAGATTCTTATTTTAAATGAAAGATATCACAGACCACAGATTTCTTATTGTGCAGTCATTTGTTCAATACTTTTATTATTTAGAAGAGTTTTAATTTAAAAATTTTTGTTTTAATTTCTTCAAAATGGTAGCAATCGGATTACTTCCATTGTTGCAAGGATAAAAGAGAAATAATGAAAAATATTCAGACATGTGGCTTTATGGCTGTTACGCGACGGCTGTGTATTAATTCTATTTTAAAATTTAAATATCTTTAATTTAAATCTTTTGCAATTTAAATCTTTTAAACTCAATATTTTATTAAGTCCTAATTTAAATCATTTTAAATTATTTATTTCTAATATTATTATTCAATTTTCACTTTAAAAGATAGTCCTTTATAAAATACTATTACATTCATAATATTTCTGCATCTTCCTTTTTCAATATCTTATCTAACGTTTCTGTTTAGTCTACAAAGGAAGAATCCCCCTTTTTGGCCTCTCAGTTAAAATTCCTTTCATCCTAGCGTGTCTGGGCGGCTGCTGAGGTCATTGACTTACGGTTCACTGCTTCAGCGACATGCACCCGTTCGGGGATTTTGAACACAGTATCGGTTAATTGCGATTACCTCGATCGAGTATACCTTTTTTTGATTGGTAGAAGTCTTCAGTTCCAGCGGTTGAGATATTTTAACTGGCCTTTTAACGGCTCGAGTTTCCCGCCGATACTTTGAATTCGGGATGATCTGAGCGTTATCTCTCTCTCTTCCTAAAAAATCTTTAAGACGATCGGACGTAGTTTTGTCCTCGTCTACGAAATTTTAGGCATATCGGGCGGGGACTAAACGGGTTCTCGTCCGATATAGCCATGTAAATAATAACTTATTAATTAAAATTATAAAACAATATAAATATAAAAATCTCAAAGAATTCTGTATTATACGTGGTTTATTTGAGCCTTCACAAGTCTGCTTATCAACGATGTGATCCGGATGCCACAGTTCGTGATGATGCAGAGTGCCGTAGATCGTGAAGATGCGGAATGCCGTGCCGTTATGTTACGATGACGCTAAGCTCCCGTGAATGAGTGTGGTTTGCTAATCTAAATACGATGTTTGCGTTATAGGTTCTCATTGGAGTGTACTCTGGTATGTTGCTATTTTATTTTATATTCCAATATGAATACAGCACGGAGTGATATGTGCAAATATGTACCAGAGATAAGTGATTAATTAGCATATGTATTTATGCAACTCTGTGGACTTCCTTCAGCACAATTGAGACTTGAGTAGGACGTTCATTTTGGAACAATTCTATTCATTGGAGGATATGGTTTAGGACATTCATTTGAACAATTCTGAATTATTGGAGAATATTCTTTGAAGAAAATCCTTTTTTAATTGTAGAGATGCAACGATTTAGTTTGATGTTAGCCTGACTTGTGAAAGTATTTTCAGAAAATATGATTGTCATACTATTTAAATATTGTATTAATTAAGTTCTTGATAGGGGTCTGCGCAGATTTCTTTATTATGATTATTAATAATATCATGTAATAAACATAATTATGTTGAAATATTTATTTGTTTTATTTACTTTAGTTGTGTGATTTATATACACTAATTTCAAGATATATTTTTATGTGCCTTAAATTTTAAGTAAAGATATAATTAAGAATTCAATGATTAAATGATAATTAAATTAATTAAATGATAATTCAATAAATGGATCTTTTCAGGTCTCGTTGGTTACATATTTATAACAAATAATATGAATACATTATAATACCAACTCTAATTAAGATTTATCTACAGTAACATAAATAAAATATATATTACATATTATCAGGCACATCTTTGTTATAATTTACGTGTGTATTTCAGCATAGGAGATACGTACATTTGATGTATGTACTATTTTGAATCAGGTAAGACATATTTTATGTTATTTCGCCATGAACTTTCTTTTAATCTATATTTTCCATGTATTACCACTATACTTATAATAATTATTTAGATCACTGGCTCTTCTTCAAAAATCTCAAATTCTCCTCCTTTTTGATATTCCAAATTTTAAACATTCCCCCCTCTCTTTTACTTTCCCCCCACTTTCAAGTAATTCTCTAAATTTTAATGTAATTTTTATTCAACCCCATTGCCACCCATTTTTTGTCGTTACATTTATGGTGCCTTCCAAACCAAAGAACTTCCCTACTTTTTGAATTTAACATACTTTCGTTTCTTCTTCCTCTCCCCCCCCTCCGACGGATTTCTTTCTGGTTTATTCGGTCACAGCAGTTTTCTAATATCTTTTAGACATTCCAAGACTTCAAATCTTGTTTTGTTTTCTAGTGTTGATTGTTATTATTCAGAATATTACTTACAATCTATAAACAAAGATTTATTTATTATTATGTTATTAATTAAATATGACACTTAGTCAGATAATATATATATTTTTTTTTTTCTGCAATATGATATTAAATTTTACAAACTTTATGAGTTTCCTGATTCAGGAATGAAATTGTTTTGTTTATTGGTATCTATTTATTATTTTTACAAAATGCAATATATTTCTTAGAACACATAATCTGGCCAATTATGTTTCTTATTTACTATGTTTCATAACTATGCATATTCTATACTTTATCACAGATTATATATATTTAAGTATTAAATACTTCTATATTGGGTTGACAACTATCATTTTACTGATAAGAACTTTATATAATTTCATGTTAAAATTTTCATAATGCATTTTATGCTCTTGGTAACTTGGTATTGATGATTCATTTAATGATTAAGAATGTTATCAAATTTATTTACATTCTCATATTTTAAACAAGAAGTTATATTCTATACAAATTTCTATTATCAAGATTTATACAATAATTACAATATAATTTAATTTTTACAACAACCTTGATTATTGACTCTCTTTGATAAAGATAACTCTCTATATATTCATCAACAATTTTATATTAAATTTGACAAATTACTTTTTAAAATATTTACATTTTATGAATGCTTTTGATTCTCTTATTAAATATTTATCCTTCTTCAAATTACTCTTTTTAAATAAACAAAATTATTATCTGCAGCATTTACTATAAATTGATGAATAAAAATATTTACAATAACTTATAAAAAATATTAATTTTTTTTTGTGATTCTTTTCACTGACTATATATTTTATCAATTGGAACTTCTGAATGTATGAATCGATGTCACTGATTCAGTAGGATTTTCTGTTTTTGATATTATTTTTTGGTTTGTGTTTTGAGACAGTTTTATAAAATTTTTAGTTTCTGTTTTTACTTTTGGTTTGCGAGTAATGAGTTAATTCCTAAATTTATATTTATGCACATTTTTATTTTAAAATTTTGCAATAGTAAGTAGCAACTTTTTATACAACGGTTTTGACATAAAAAATTTGCATTTGATCAATGTAAATGCCCTTGTAGTGTGTGTGTGACTAGCTATCACACATTACCTCAGGAGCTATTCATCATGTTGTATATTCACATTCATAATTGATTTAAGTTATTTTGATTTTATCCATTATATCTCTTAATTTATCTACTTCAATTGATCTTTTTACGTTTATATTAATTCTGTTGCTACTAATCATTTTATTTTTTGATTAATACCCTTGATGGTATTATGAAATGATGCTAAGGCCTATCGCCATAACAATTTCCTTATTATTTTAGAATTTGAAATTTTACTATGCCTATTTTAACTCTGCTGCTTTGGAAATTTTTATCATTACTTTCTTAATACATTATAAAATTTTATATATTCAATTTTACAAATTCATATTGCTATTATTTATAAGAGTTATGAAATTGCTTCTACAAAAATGTCTTCTTATCAGCTCTTGTGACACCTTACCCTCTCCCTTAAATTTTATTTCACTATAGCAAAAATTTTATTTACCCTCCCAATTTACTTTAAAGTTCATTTGAAAATTTTGTGTATCTATTTCTGCTTAAACGTCCAAAAAGTTTAGTAGGCTAGTGACTTTGAGTTTACTCAGGCAGAAAGAAATTCTGGCAAAATTTTTGTACGCAATAATTTATTCTAAATTACCTATTTTGTCATATATTAATTTTTCCTAGGGGTTGTCGATAGCTAATTTTTTTATTTCGTATTAACCCGAAGCTTAAGAAATTAATCTTTCTGGCCGGAATCAATGAGATGTGTCACAATGAGCAAAATGCCTCATACACTCACCGGTATAGCTTACGCAGGATAATTTTATATTGGCAAAATCTTATTTTTCAAAATTTTATTTATTTGCTATAGTCTAAATTTATTTTTTGTTTATTTTTAAAATTTTTATATCATTTTGCAGTGTTATGTTTTCCATTTGGTTGACATATTCTCTCTAGTTTTTATAGTGTCACATTAAAAGAGCATCAAACTGTCATAAATCTATTAAATATATGCTGGGGAATAACTTTAAAATTTCAAAACAAAACTTTTAAATGATCATGGGCCCATTTAACATCAAATGATCATATATTATTATAAATAATTATTGATTTGAGACAAAATAAAATTGAAAATGAAAAATAAAAAATATATGAAATGAAATAATATGAAAAATAAAATTATGAAATGAAAAATGAAAAATAATACATTGAAATGAAATATCAAAGATATATGAAATGAAATTTGATTTTGATATTTAGAAAAGAGCATGATTTCTTATTTTTTTAAATTCACCACAGGCTCTCTCGCTCTCTCATGATGTCGCAGATGAGTAATTATCAAATTGTGGAAATTTCACCATTTTTTTTTTAAGGTTTTGCTTAAGCTTGACCAAATTTTTTTGGTGGATAAATCTCAATAGATGCGCAGGTCTCTATTATTTGTTTACTAGAATTATGGGCAGTACACACAGAAGGTCAAACTCAGCCTAATATGGGAATTTAAAAGAGGAATCCCAGATTCTTCTCCCTCTGTCAATTCCTTCACGGTGCAGCCTTGTGATTTATGTGAGCTTTAATAATGGAAAGATTATAAGTGAGATTTATTTTTTTTAACATGGTCATTTTTTTTGTCTCGAATGCACATGCCTATATGGTTTATGTGAGACTCTAGAGATGATGCACAGAATTAGTGGGTGTTGTATATAGAGGAGTAGTGTATATAGAAAGAAAGATTGGAAATGAAGTAGATAGGAAAATTTTTTTGGAAATCATGTCATCTTTTGCCCATTGTTGTCAGTTCAATGTTATGAGGAAACTTCCTTACGCGTTTTGAACAACACAATGCTTAATAGTAATTTAATTATATATTTGTCTCAGTTTTGTTTATTTTTTTTTTTCCTCAGCATCTCCTCACAGAAATTTTAGTTTAAAACAATGACTATAATCATTATATAATAAATTAAACATGTTTAAAGGACATGTACTATTTGAAAAAATATTTCCTGATGATATAACTTTAAATTTTATAAATATTTTCATTGAGAGCAATCTATATACATATATATATTTATTATCAAATGCTTGATTTGTTTAAAAGATATGCAATTCAATCTGTTATGCTATTTTCAAGTCTAGGCAATCTATATACTATTGTTGTTATATTCTCATATTTTATTTACTTTAACTAAACCAAATGTCACCTACCTTTTTATCTGTACTCTTGAAGTCTTGGATGTTCTCTTTACTCTTCATGGTGAAATTTTTTTTTCTTACCTGATAATCATTTGTTGTATCTCAAAAGTCAGACGTCTGCAATTGTTTTGTATATAGGTGTTGTTTGTGTTTATGTTTATAAATTTTATATAACAAGCAAAGTATGGTATGCAATTTATCCTAAGATATGTAAAATCTTAGAAGTTGATGTTTATTATTTCTTATTTAGTATATTGTGTTTTATAGTGTGTTTACAGTTTTATATATCCCGCACCAGAGGCAATGGTCATACGTTGGTTCTGGGAGACTTTTAGGGTTTTTGTATAATTTTTCGCTGACTTCACTCCACAGGCAAAAACTTTTTTTTTCCATTCGGGGAAGGAAAATGTTACGCGACGGCTGTGTATTAATTCTATTTTAAAATTTAAATATCTTTAATTTAAATCTTTTAAACTCAATATTTTATTAAGTCCTAATTTAAATCATTTTAAATTATTTATTTCTAATATTATTATTCAATTTTCACTTTAAAAGATAGTCCTTTATAAAATACTATTACATTCATAATATTTCTGCATCTTCCTTTTTCAATATCTTATCTAACGTTTCTGTTTAGTCTACAAAGGAAGAATCCCCCTTTTTGGCCTCTCAGTTAAAATTCCTTTCATCCTAGCGTGTCTGGGCGGCTGCTGAGGTCATTGACTTACGGTTCACTGCTTCAGCGACATGCACCCGTTCGGGGATTTTGAACACAGTATCGGTTAATTGCGATTACCCCGATCGAGTATACCTTTTTTTGATTGGTGGAAGTCTTCAGTTCCAGCGGTTGAGATATTTTAACTGGCCTTTTAACGGCTCGAGTTTCCCGCCGATATTTTGAATTCGGGATGATCTGAGCGTTATCTCTCTCTCTTCCTAAAAAATCTTCAAGACGATCAGACGTAGTTTTGTCCTCGTCTACGAAATTTTAGGCATATCGGGCGGGGACTAAACGGGTTCTCGTCCGATATAGCCATGTAAATAATAACTTATTAATTAAAATTATAAAACAATATAAATATAAAAATCTCAAAGAATTCTGTATTATACGTGGTTTATTTGAGCCTTCACAAGTCTGCTTATCAACGATGTGATCCGGATGCCACAGTTCGTGATGATGCAGAGTGCCGTAGATCGTGAAGATGCGGAATGCCGTGCCGTTATGTTACGATGACGCTAAGCTCCCGTGAATGAGTGTGGTTTGCTAATCTAAATACGATGTTTGCGTTATAGGTTCTCATTGGAGTGTACTCTGGTATGTTGCTATTTTATTTTATATTCCAATATGAATACAGCACGGAGTGATATGTGCAAATATGTACCAGAGATAAACGATTAATTAGCATATGTATTTATGCAACTCTGTGGACTTCCTTCAGCACAATTGAGACTTGAGTAGGACGTTCATTTTGGAACAATTCTGAATTATTGGAGAATATTCTTTGAAGAAAATCCTTTTTTAATTGTAGAGATGCAACGATTTAGTTTGATGTTAGCTTGACTTGTGAAAGTATTTTCAGAAAATATGATTGTCATACTATTTAAATATTGTATTAATTAAGTTCTTGATAGGGGTCTGCGCAGATTTCTTTATTATGATTATTAATAATATCATGCAATAAACATAATTATGTTGAAATATTTATTTGTTTTATTTATTTTAGTTGTGTGATTTATATACACTAATTTCAAGATATATTTTTATGTGCCTTAAATTTTAAGTAAAGATATAATTAAGAATTCAATGATTAAATGATAATTAAATTAATTAAATGATAATTCAATAAATGGATCTTTTCAGGTCTCGTTGGTTACATATTTATAACAAATAATATGAATACATTATAATACCAACTCTAATTAAGATTTATCTACAGTAACATAAATAAAATATATATTACATATTATCAGGCACATCTTTGTTACAATTTAAGTGTGTATTTCAGCATAGGAGATACGTACATTTGATGTATGTACTATTTTGAATCAGGTAAGACATATTTTATGTTATTTCGCCATGAACTTTCTTTTAATCTATATTTTCCATGTATTACCACTATACTTATAATAATTATTTAGATCACTGGCTCTTCTTCAAAAATCTCAAATTCTCCTCCTTTTTGATATTCCAAATTTTAAACATTCCCCCCTCTCTTTTACTTTCCCCCCACTTTCAAGTAATTCTCTAAATTTTAATGTAATTTTTATTCAACCCCATTGCCACCCATTTCTTGTCGTTACAATGGCCGAATTTTTTAATTTGCAAGTTAAATTTCAGTAAAAATATTTATGCATATGCAGTTTAATTTTAGTTTATTTTTATAAGCGAATAAAAACTCATTTATTGTGACGTCACTTGAATATTGTCCATTGGGTTTATTTTATCTTTATTCATTATAACTTTATTGATGCCATTTTTTATTACAATTAAATACAAAATATATTTTTATTTGTATACGAGAGTGGGCTGATAAGTTCGAGGCCTGACAGTGAAAGCACAAGATTTTTGACAAAATTTCATATTATTTTTCAAAGTAGTTTCCCTTGCAACTTAATACATTTAAGACACTTATTGACAATATTTATTTTATTTTTCAACTTGCAACACAATACATTATATTTCAGAAGACTCTTGAGAAATGTTCATTCTTTAACGTTTTTGGTCGACGTTCAACAAACATGGAGTTTGGATGTTTGGAGTTTGCATCGGAAATAGTATACTGTATTTCACTGGGAGAAAAAACTTTTAAAATAAAATATTTGAAAGACTGTTTCATAGGCACCCTTTCTTGAATAATAAAGAAGCTTATTTTACTGATATTGTTATAGTACTGTTTTTTCATCAAGTTTTGACGGGTTCCAGCTAGTAGTTGTTTTAATCTTTTTAAGGTACAAGTTGTAAATTTCCAACTGGACGAAAAATGTCCGGGCCAGGATTCGAACCTGGGATCGCTTGGCTGAAGCCGCCATGCTCTACCACTGAGCTATCTCGGTCGAATCTGGAGGGCATAATTCATCCAGTTAACCTTATTGATCAAAGCATCTGGTCTGATATTTTAATCAGCTCAACAGAAAAGATTTGATCCAATTTGAAAAATTGTGTTAAAAAATAATCTAGCTTTTTAAGGTAGTTTTTCAAAGATTAATTTTATATTTTTAGACATTAACTGATACAATTTGCTTTTCAAATCCCCAGATGGTGAAAGCTGAATATTGGATAGCTTCAAGACTGACTGTTTTGAGTTACAGCGGAGAAAGAGTTACTTCAGTAACTGAAGAATGTTAAGTGAAAGATGGCATCAAATATTTTCCGGATTTCATCTAGTGATATTGATTATCTTTTGTGGCCATCAAGCTATGAGCTCTGGATATACATATCTCAATTACTGCTTCAATTAATGCTTTGTAAAAACTGTTGATATGATGAAAGGATATTGACTTTAATTTGCATCTGCAGTTGGTTTACGTGTTATGTTCATGGTTCCAGATAGTAAATATAAATTTAAGCAATTAATGTCTTGGTTTAATGGTAGAAATAAGTTAATTTATGCTTTCATAATGGATATTGTATGTGTTGTTTTCATTCAAATTTTACTTTATTTACTGTTTGTCTTTTAAGTTTTTAATAAATATATTTATTGTTTTTTAACTTTGTTATCTTTTCTTTCCATCGTAAGTTTAGTTAACATTTTATTTCAGTTAATGTTTTTCTTAAGCGTTTATTCCTATTTCAATAAAGGTTTATCTTTAAGTAAATATATTTTATTTATTCATTGAGGTTTTTAAACTACAGCATATATATATACACTTTCATTTTGCACTCTCCCTTTTTCCACAAACCCCAGCTATAACTATGTAATGGCGAACAGTTACTATCACAGGACTAGAAGAATGGCAGATCCCCCTCCCCCCCCACCCTGAAGTAGCATTAAAAGTAGCAACGCCACTTACTACAAACTACGGATTTTTTGTATCACGCTGCTCACACATTAAATTTTTCAAAATGTAGTATGCTACACTAAAAACTACCAGAAAAAGTAGTGACTACTGTAGTTTCACTACTTGTAGTGCGCTACTTCCAACCACTGACACCAAAATAAAGTTGATAATTGATTTAACATCAGAAACAGAATAATTCGCAATGGTTTCTATATACTTACTTTATTGTACTTAGACTTATTGTTTTAAAAAGAAAAATAAATAATGAATAATTAATTTCCTGTCAATTTTTAACTCTAGATAAGATTTTTGCTACAGAAAAATGTGAACATTGTCAGATCTCACAAACTTTATATGTTTTAATGCTCTCTGTTATATGTGTGTCTGTAATGATTGTTCGCATAAATCTTCTAATGCGTGTTCAAACAATATACAAAAAAAAAATCCCTGACGGCTCGGCCTACAGGCACAGGTAGATTTCGAAGACGCAGACTGTGGGGCGCCTGTTTGTTGGGAATTGCGGAAGAAATGACCTTTTTGCCATGATGCGGCAGCTGAAACTGCCTACTTCGAAACCTAACTTGTTTGCAAGCAGAGCCAGCAGGGATTTTTTTATTTTTTTGCTATAAGAGTTGGTCCTATAAAAAACTTGTCAGTATAAAAGCTTTAGATATTATTAAGACGATTTATAATAAATTTAAGCGGATTTGAAATCTTGTGAATTGACGAAGTTATGAATTCTTTTATTCTAAACACCCCTCCCCCCCTTGGGGACATTTTTAATTATATCAAAAATCTGTCATACATAAATTTCCGGCCCTTTTCCTAGAAGTAATAATAACTTCAAACAGATTTGATACAAATCATAATTAAGAAATTATGGGGGGTTTTCTGTTTTCACAATAAGGGCCCAGACAGACAGACAGACACACACATATATATATATATATATATATATATATATATATATATATATACCTGGGGATGTTTTTAGGTTCTGGGAGTCATGATCGGCGTAGATCTGCAATAATTTTTAAAAATTCCAACTTAGGTGAGAATGTAATAGGTAGTATTTCTTACACGAAATCTACCTAAAAAGATACTTTCCCACGATAGGGACCTTGGCATTTTTTTAAAAAGGCTTGGCGCAATTTGAGCTTTAGAAAGTGGAATTTCTAGGGCAAATCATATACACAGCTACGAAAAACAAACCTAACGAACTTTTTTGCTTATTTATATATGTATTTATACATATATTAACGTTTTACACACACGCTCATATGTATACTAGGGGGCTCTGTCCCCTATGAGCTACGCTCACCAACCCTCATTCTGACACTGCAAACTTTAAAAACATGCTAATTTGATCGACTCTAAAATGATTATGGAATATTGAATTATAATTAAACAACCAGTGGTAATCTCCTGTAATCGGATTTCCATTAATTTCCCTTTGACTGAGGGATTTTAAGGCCATTTTTAAGGCTGTTTTCATGATTAAATAAGATCAATTAAACATTGGAAAATCAACTTGTGTATAATTGCTAAGTAAACAATGTCGCTGCATCAGGGAATTGTATAATGATATAAGAAAATTGTTTTCAGTCAGATGTTTTAAATGTATCCTTTCCAATATGACGTAATTTTCATTAAAGTTTTCTTACTATTATTAAACGTACAAACAGGGTTCTCGCTGCCGTTCGACATTGCGCCAAATCGTGACAAAATGCTTCATTTGACAAGTAAACAAACAATTAGACTCGCCAAACTGCGAGTTTTTTTTTTTGGTGTGTGTGTGTGTGTGCACGCGTGTGTGTCAGTACAGGTGATATTCTTATTTGCGTTACTAAACGACACTTTTCAAAACTATGGTATAAAAGAAATTGAAATCAATTTTCAACCTTATGCATTTGGATGATAACACACAGTTCCTTATCTGAGGTATTGTCAGAATGGAAATTATTTAAAAGTTCCTTGAGTTCTCATTGCAAAACCATGAAATTTAGGAGATTCCATAGATTTCATTTGAAAAAGCGATTTGAAACAGCTTTATCCCATAACAGGTAATAAATATGCTGTATTTTTCTGCTATCTTGCCACTACATTCAGTGGACTGTGAAAGAGGGTTCAGTGCGATGAACGCAACAAAAACTAAATTGAGAAATCGAATGAATATAAAAAATGTGAATAATGTCATTTCAGTATGCGTTAACAGGCCTAATAGGCAACAGTACAATTTTAAAACTGCCTTTGAAGTATGGACTTCAATGATAAGCCAAAGAATTCTAGAAAAATGAAGTTTTTTTTTAATGTGACATATATTTTGTTGTTTATATTTTCAATTTTCAGAATTCATTAAATATATCTTAAAATCCTCAGTTATCATGGGTTGGTAGTTTTATTTTTTAATGAGTTAAATTGGGTTTGGAATTTTTTCTTGATGGCTCAAGGCATTTAAAATGTACATATGTTTAATAGTTTTTGTAGCAGATAGTTGAATTTAGATGGATAACTGATCTATAAGTAGTTACAAAAACTTGGGTTATTTTAGAACATACTGAAATTAAAAAGAATGGTACATTAAGGAGTTAAAGATCAATTTTTCAGTGTTTCATGATGAATCTATTTAGCTAAAATTCTTTTCATTTGGCTAACGTTTTTTATTTCTGATTAGCCAAATTGCTAAAATTGGTCAAAAGTCAGTGATAACCCTGCGCACAAATATAGTTTTTAATTGAAGGGATATATTATCATTCACACTGTTTTAAAATTTACAACAATAGGTAACAGATTGAATATATATATATATATGGAAGGATAAAAAGTTAAACCCTTTTAAAATGCAAAATAAAAATTCAAAATCCCCAAAACATTTTTTCTAACTTCATAAATCCATACTAAATTTAATTTGCCCATGTTATCTTGGTTTCCTAGCCTCACAATTATAACTTTCATCCATCAATTTCGATCTCTCTTTAAGATAAAAAGTTTTGAGCTTGTATTTCTTTCAGCCGCCTGTGGTTTGCGGCGCCCAGGTCTTGGCCAAACATTGTTGTCTTCAAAAGACCCCAGACACCAATCAGTAGCGCATTCTAGCAGAAAATATTTGAATTAAGCTCTAACAAAATGTGGGCGCCTTTATCGTGGGCTTTTCCCAGTCTTCACCTGCTAAGAATACTTGCAACCGGTTTCCTGCTCAGCCCCGGTCCAAAAATGCCGTCTTCGAAGAATTAGGCTCATTATTCCAGACGATGAACCCGTAACATCGGCTTTCATTACCGCTAGGTCCAACTCAAAAGGAGTATGTAACTAAAAAGGAAATAAAATCAGATTCTAGGAAAAAACAGTCTTCATTCTGGACACGATTACACACCTCAAAAGGAAATTCCAAGTACGCCCATGTTATCAGAAACCTAAAAGAACTGGTATGAAGAAAAGAGAATGCGAGTATCTACGTAACTTAACGTAATCGTTATATATATATGTGTTATTTATATATGTATTGTTTTTTATATACAATTTATTTCTGTTTGTATATAAAAATAGATAAATGGCTTCTTTATATTAAATAAATTCTATAAACATTGAAAAAATTGCTTGTGTATATCAAACAGTTAATAGGTTGCCAGAAATATGTTGCCAAAATTTCCTTCTCTCGTCAAGGCCATTTTCTCTATCTCGCCAAGGTCCCTATACTTTAAAAGTACCAAAAAAGTGCTGTCAAAGGTAATATTTTGTAATTCATAATGTGAGGCAATAAAGTGTTATTTACCTAAGAAGAATTGTAAGGTCGACATCATGGCTAAATCTGTCTATAGCAGCAGTGCCATCTGCTCTGACAGCATTCACTTTATCTCGCAAGGCTTGATTAGATGCTATTATAGGATGACGTTCTTTAAGTATGTCCATAATGTTTGGTTGTCGTAAAAAGGCAACCACTTTATCATTATAAGCTGTTGGCACATGGGGAACAACATGAGGCACAGTGGATGATGTACTTGCGGGAGGACGTGGAGGGGGAATTGGACCTTGAGTTGTAGTCAAAGGCTGTTAAAGATATAAATAAGATATTTTTAAACTACACATACATTTCATAAATTCTCTCATCAAACAATTAGAAAAAAAATATGTTTATAATATTAGCAATGAAATAAAAGTACAGTCAATTGAAAACATGTACGTACACTAGTAGCCAAAATTGTGGAAACTTTTTGCAATTTTTTAAACACTGATGGTTCATAACATTTTATTTTGAATACCTTAAAAGTATATATCAATGAAAAGATAATTTAATCAAAAAGTACCTGGGAGACTGATCCTCACTTGGTTGCTTTTTTAACATTCATACACATACTGTATTTGCGTAAAGACACAAAAAAAAAAAAAAAAAAAAAATTCTACATAAAATTATCATTTGTATTTTTTAAAAGTTATACTAACAAATACCAACAATTCATTCTTTGAGTTTTTTCTATATCTATTATAACAGGGACAACAAACTTACAGCATGCAACAGAATATTTTAAGCACAGCATTGATTGATGTCTATTTAAATACTCAAATTCACCAATAGATGGCACTGTAACATGAATGTTTTTTATTTGCATATATTGAACAAGTAAAACAGCATTTGCGTTACAGTGCATGCCAATTGACATTATTCATTGAATAAGAAGAATGCAGATTGTGCAAAAGAATTTGTAACTTATCCAGCACATCATGCCTACATTACAAGAAAAAGTTCTACTGGTAAAATGTTTACCAGAACCGATATATATCCATTGCAGTCAGGGTCTGATCATAACAGGGACAAACTTCGAACAGTAAAAATGAATTGAAAATTTTACATAGTGTATGAATACAGCATTTACACAGAAGGTGAAAATTTCTATTAGTTTTTACTGGGAAACGATGGAACCTGATAACAAAAATTAATAGTTTTTCACATCTCTTACAGAAGACATGTTTCGTGAACATCTTTAGATCATTTTTCAATTTATAGCAAGCAGCATTTTCAGTGCTGAGTTTGTTTTGACCTTTAATTTGGGTCCCAGCTAGATTGTTCTCTCTCTCTCTCGATGTATTTCGTATAGGAGATAAGTTTCATGAAAATCATTCAGGCAGTTTTTGAGATTGTCTGGATACCCAAATTGCTTGCTCGTTTAATATATGGTATAAAACATTAATTGTCTGAATGAATTTTTGACATTAATAAGTGTTATTAAGAAGATAATTGAAATATATGGATAAATTTAGGTACATACAAGAACTTCACCAAGGCAGTTAGTATTTTGTTGACTGGTGATGCATATACTCATCACTGTCACTAATTCAGCACATTTTTTTAATTTAAAACAATTACCAGAATTTTTAAGTAGTAAACTTTACTTTATTTAATTACAAAATGTACATCACTAAATAAAATTAAAATTATTGTTGTAAAATTCTGGTAAATAATTTGATTGGCAACTCTGCCAGTCAGTGGTATAGTTGTAAAAAAAAAAAAAAAAAAAAACAGAGGGTTTCTACACTATAGCAATGGCTAGCATAAAAATACTATTTTTCTAGCATACTAAAATCACACAAAAATAAGAATATTTGGAGACTTTTAAATAGTGATGGGCGACATCAATCTTTTTAATCGATTTAATCGATACTATGACCAGATCGATTTAATAGATGTTATCAAATTTATATCGATGTCGATCTTTTTTATCGATTTAATCGATGATATGGCCAGATCGATTTTATAAATTTTTTTATCGATGTCTCTACGAGTATTATCGTTAGTTTATTTTCTTTCAAATCGTCACTGCAGATCGATCTTATCACCATCAGAGAATAGCGCCTAACGAAAATCTAATAGATTATAGATCGATCTCTCTAGCACTAAATTCCATTTATTTATTCTTTCACTTTGATTATTTTAGCGGCAGAGATGAGCAGCTGTTGCTCTCAAATTTCGTATAAGTAAGGGATTCGCGTCACATTTCGGGTGGGGGGGAGGAGGGACGAGAACAAAATTAGGAAATATAATAAGCCGATTTGTTTGACAGTTTACGATATTTTATAACGCATAACATAAATTTTAAGAATTAGCTAGCGTAAAAAATTATGGGGAGCGGAGGGGGGCTTTTGACCTTTCGGGAGGGGGAGGGGGAGGGCGCGAACACAATTAGGAAATACAATAAGGCGATCTGTTTGAAACTTTACGATATTTTATAACACATAAATAAATTTAAAAAATGAGGACGCGTCGAAAATTATGGGGAGGTGGGAGTGCGTTTTGCCCACACGAGAGGGGCACTTTTCTAAATTTTGCCGAGACCACTCATGTGATATATCGTTGGGAAGGTCTATGACCACTTAATCATATAATGCATCTGAGGTGTCAACCCCCCCACTTTGCCTCCCCAAGGGGAGGCACTTTTCTAAATTTTGACAATACCCCTCATGTGATGTTAAAAAGGCAGGGGTGATTGCGACACAAGGTAAAAAACCCTGAAAATTATTGACACACAGGTGAAAAATCCTGAAAATTACCGATGCAAAATACTGATATCCATTTACACCATAACTTATTATATAACTACATTTCTCTGTGGCCCTTTGATGAAATTCGCATTTTTTCCACGATCCTTCAACAAAACTCATGTTTTTTTTTAGTCTTGACGAAAATCAAGTTTTTCCGTGGCTCTTTGACGAAATTTGCGTTTTTATTGCAATCTGTCAACGAAATTAGTTTTTTTCTCAGATCCTTTGATGAATTTCATGTTTTTTCTTTAGCCTTTGGAAAAAATTCGCGATTTTTCCGCAATCCTTCGACGAAATTTGCCGTTTTTACGAGATACTTGGCGAAATTTGCCATTTTTTCGAGATCATTCGACGAAATTTACCGTTTTTTGACGGTCCTTCGACAAAATTTTTGTTTTTTCGAGATCCTTCGACGAAATTTATCGTTTTTTGGCGATCCTTAGACGAAATTTGCAGTTTTTCCGCGATCTGTCGGCAGAATTATCCGTTTTTCGCGATTCTACGACGAAATTTGCCATTTCTTCGATGAAATTGACCGTTTTTCCATGATCCTTTGACGAAGTTGGTGTTTTCTCCGTAACCCTTTGGCAAAATTCACATTTTTCCGCGATCCTTCAGCGAAATTTGCCGTTTTTTCGAGATCATTCGACGAATTTACCGTTTTTTGACGATCCTTCGACGAAATTTTCCATTTTTTCGAGATCCTTCGACGAAATTTACCGTTTTTTGGCGATCCTTTGACGAAATTTGCCGTTTTTCCGCGATCTGCCGGCAGAATTCTCCGTTTTTCACGATCCGACGACGAAATTTTCCTTTTTCTTCGACGAAATTGATCATTTTTTCCACGATACTTTGATGAAGTTGGCGTTTTCTCCGTAACCCTTTGGCAAAATTCGCATTTTTCCGCGATCCTTCAACAAAACTCATATTTTTTACGGCTTTTTGACGAAATTCACGTTTTTTTCACGTCCTTTTGACTAAATTTGCGTTTTTTTCGCGATCTGTCAACGAAATTAGTCATTTTTTGCGATCTTTAAATGAATTTCACGGTTTTCCGACGAAATTCGCCGTTTTTTTAACGATCCTTCGACGAAGCTTGCTGTTTTTTCGCGCAATTTACGCACTATAGCACGTCCGCGGCATCGCTGTATGTTTTTAGTCTGCGACGCCCGTCACAGCGTCACGTACATTCTGCCACAGGGACCGTAAAATTATCCCATAAATATAGAATTGTATGTTAAGAAAAATCTGAATTTTTTTAGATATTGAGTCAGTTGTGGTTTAATGGATTTTCCACGGGCCGTGCCTGTTTTCACTGAATTTTGTACGGGCTGGGAAAAGGTATCTTTCGTTCGGCCCGGCCCTGGAAATTCCGGCCCATGCAGCCCCTAATCTACAGTCTACTTATTTTTTTCTTCCTTTCAAATTATGCTCTACCGAGAGCCATTTCGCCATAGAAAAGCGCAACTTTCGAGGGGAAGGGTATTGAATGAAGGCTTACGAAAAATATGCACTCATTGACATCTGGTGCAGCCCATAACAGAATTTGTGGAGGATCAGCATTGTTAAACGAAAGGGAAGGGGGGGGGGGGGTGGAGGAGATGAAGATTCATACTCAGGTATCTTTTAAAAGACTGGTTTTTGTCTCCTGGTTAGGGGTAGGACAAAGAATATATTTCCGTATCGGTATTCTCGTTTATATTCTTTGGTTAAAACAAGTCAAGGGGTTAGGAAAACGCAGGGCAGAGGGTTTGCTAGTTTCACTCCGATCAGGCTCCGCGTAAGGGTTGCCGTAACTGAAATGTTTATCACTAATTTGGCGAATGTTTTGAACTTTTTGCAACATATTTTCAGATTTGATTCGTTTTTTCCACTAAACAGGATGATTTTATGACCCCGGAAGAGCCGAAAGAAAAACCCGGAAGGGTCGACGGAAAAACCCGGAAATCCGGGGTACCCACGGAGCACAATCACCCCTGAAAAGGTCTGTGACCGCTTAATCATATTATGCATCTCCGGTGTCCATTCCCCCACTTTGCCCCCACAAGGGGGTTAATTTTCTGAATTTTGCACACAGCCGTCATGTGATATATCGTTGGAAAGGTCTGTGACCACTTAATCATATTATGCATCTCCGGTGTCCATCCCCCACTTCCCGCCCACAAGGGTGGTACTTTTCTGAATTTTGCACACACCCCTTATGTGATATATCGTTGGAAAGGTCTGTGAACATTTAAAAACGCTTATACATATTATGACCGGTATACGGTGCCAACTCGACATCTATAGCCTTAACGATTTCTGTTAGGGATTAAAATAGTTACGCTTCTCCTTGTCTCAAAGACATTAAGTTATCCATACAGAGTCAGTGCTAAGTTTAAATTACGTTTTCTTAATTTCATTTTTACATATATTTTTAACATTTAAATGTTATTTAAATATCGTTTACTTACGTTTTTCTTTTGTTTTTGGCCTTTGTTTAATTTAGAAATTCCTTTTATCTTTCATTTATTTACTTTGACTTAATGCTAAAACTTTTGTTTTCACCGGCATATCGGCACTCACTATCATAAACAACTACCGAAATCTAACATCGACATTCCGTTCATATGCGATCATTAATCGATTCACCTATTTTTCTTTCGCAAGTAGAGCCTTTGCAAATCGCATCTACTTGCGTGCGATTAGATTCCATATTCGATTACGCTTTAATCGATATCGTGATGACGCATTGCTGTATGTTCTGGATAGTTTGTTTTGAATGTTTAATTAGCTTTGGCTACTATAAAAGGCTGTGTATCGTGTGTGTAATCGGGTTTCTAGTTGTAGGAGAATCAGTCACGAACGTGAGTGAAGCTTAGGCTTCCTCATAATAAGGAATTATCATGTCTTTTGTAATTAGTTATTCAGTTTAATAGTTTTGTCATCATGCTGTGAAACAAGTCTTAATGAGTTATTTTTTAAGTTGTGCTTATGTTTATTCTGACTTTAGTTACTTCATCTTAAAGCTTGTTTTTCGTTTTTATTATTGACTGGATATGTGTTAAAGAGATTTTTCATATACTTGACTTTATTTTGAATAAACTGTTTGACTTGAAAAACCTGCTTCCTTAAATTAGTTTCACTACATTATCTTACAACATACCAGCTCATGCTTCCAGTTGCGTCTTTCTGCTGTGTTAAGCTCTTAAAATGGTCAACATCATTTCATAAGTATGTTAATTAGATGTTGAACCAAATCAATTTCAGTGCCCAAAGTTCGTGTAGAACAGATTGCGCCACTTGTGGTGGAACGAGGAACTAATGGATACTGCAGCGTGTGCGCAGTACGACTGCTATATACAGTTTCGGAGGCAGCTGGGACCCGAGTTGGAAGTTCGTTCAGTTAGAGTTTTATACTATTCGGTGTGCAAATTAAGGAATTATCCGGTGCCGAAGGCAGCGGGGACACGGGTCGGAGGTTTGTTCGGTTAGAGGTTTACACTATTTGATGTGAAAATTACGGAATTATCTGGTGCGTGCTTAGCACGACCGGAATACGGTGCCGAAGGCAGCGGGGACCCGAACCAGAAATATGGTCGGTTCGAGGTTTATCATATTCGAGGTTTTACAAGATTCGAGGACCCGATGTGATTTAAGGGCCCACTAGCGCGTGACGCCCGCTAGTTGGTTTATTAAGTTTTAGTTTTCAAGTTCGTCCCTGCCCCCAAAAATCATAGCTGTCTTAGTTATGCACAGATTTGAACAGGATCTTTTCTGACATTCTTCCCAGGTCATTTGGTTAATAAATAAATATTGGTATTATATTTGCAACTGTTTGTCATCACTATTTATGAACAATAATCAAAATTTTCGGTTTTTTCCCAGTTAAAACGCACCATCATTGGTTTAGAGCCACTTTACTCAGGATGCTCGTTAGTTAAGTTGTATCTGTGAATATTGTCTCCGAGTGTTGAATTCAGTGGGAGGGACATTCCCTCCCCCCTCCCCCAGAAGATTTGAGATTTTACACTTTCAATGATTAAAAATTGCAATTTCCCCCCCGTAACTCTATAATATCCCCCTCCCGGAGAAAAGTGTCTGAATTCAACACGTCTCCCACCCCGTTCTCCTCACCTCATCCTCCCTGTTGCGCGAAATCAATTACTTTTTTAATTATGTTCAGAATTGAACGAGACCTTTTCTGACATTCTTCCCAAGTCACTTGCTTAATAACTAAACATTGATATTATATCTGCAACTGATGGCCACCACTATTTATGAACAGTAATAAAAATTTTCATTTCTTTTCCAGTTAAAACACACCATTCTTGGTTGAGAGCCACTTTACTCAGGATGCTCGTTAGTTAAGTTGTATCTGTCAATATTGTCTCCTCCCCCCCTGTCCCTCTTCCTTGCTCCTCCCCTCGCCCGGAATCATAACTTTTTTGATTATGGTCAGATTTGAACAGTACCTTTTCTGACATTCTTTCCAAGTCATTTTGTTAAAAAATAAACATTTGTATTATATCTGCAACTGTTTGTCACCACTATTTATGAACAATAATCAAAATTTTCGGCTTTTTTCCCAGTTAAAACACACCATCCTTGGTTTAGAGACACTTTACTCAGGATGTTCGTTAGTTAAATTGTATTTGTCAATATTGTGTCCTCCCCCCGTCCCGCTTCCTTGCCCTCTCCCTCCCCCTCCCCTGAAATCATAACTTTTTTAATTATGTTTAGATTTGAACGGGGCCTTTTCTAACATTCTTACCAATTCTTTTGGTTAATAACTAAACATTGATTTTATATCTGCAACTATTGTTCACCACTATTTATGAACAATAATAAAATTTTTCATCTTTTTTTCCAGTTAAAGCACGCCATTCTTGGCCAGTCTACTCAGGATGCTCGTTAGTTAAGTTTTATCTGCCAATATTGTCTCCTCACCTCCCGTCTCCCTTCCTTTCCCCTCCCGCACCCCCTCTCCCGAAATTGTAACTTTTTTAATTATGGTCAGATTTGAACGGGACCTTTTCTGACATTCTTCCCAAGTCATTCGGTTAATAACTAAACATTGGAATTATATCTGCAACTGTTGTCACCACTATTTATGAACAATAATTAAAATTTTCGGATTTTTTTCCAGTTAAAACGCTCCATTCTTGGTTTAGAGCCACTTTACATAGAATGCTCCTTAGTTAAGTTGTATCTCTCAAGCTTGTCAGAAAAATTCCTCCGTGCTCAGACAGATAAAACAGTGAAAATTCCAGTTTGTTAGAGTTAAGAACCAAACATGTTGAGTTATGATACTTTGAATTTTGATAATTTTGTTTAAATTATTTGATACATTAATATTAATTTAAAAAATAAGTTTTGAAGTATTACCATACGTGTACTCTTGAAAAACATTAAAAACAAGCAGATGATTATTTAGTGTCAGAAAGCTCTGATATTTCACAAAATTCAAACTATCATAACTCAGCGGGTTTGGTTCTAAACTCTAAACGACTGGAATTTTTACTGTTTTATTTGACCGAGCACGGAGAAATTTTTAAAATATAACTTCTACAAACATTTTGATAAATTTGAGCGACACAACTTAGCTAACGATAACCTTGAGTAATATGGCTCTAATCCAAGAAAAGAGTGTTTTAACAGGGAATAAAGCTGAAAATTTTGATTATTGTTTCTAATAGTGGTGACAAACAGTTGCAGATATAATACCAATGTTTATTTATTAACTAAATGACTTGGAAAGAATGTCACAAAAGGTCCCGTTCAAATCTGTGCATAACTAGGAAAGTTATGATTTGGTGGGGGGAGGCAGGGGCAGTAGAAAGGGGCGAACTTGAAAAATACAACTTAATGAACTAACTAACTGGCTTTGCCGGCTAGCTGTTCCTTAATTTACATCGGAGCCTCGAATCTTCTAAAAGCTCGAATATGATAAACCTCGAACCGAACGAAACTCCGGATCGGGTCGCCGCTGCCTTCGTCACCGGATAATCCCTTAATTTGTACATGGACTAGTATAAACCTCTAACTGAACGAACCTCCAGTTCGGGCACCGTATAGCAGTCGTCTGCAATAGGCATTAGTTCCACGTTTCACCACCAGGTGGCGCAATCTGTTCTACATGAACTTCGGGCACTGAAATCGTTAAGGCTATAGATGTCGAGTCGGCACCGCATACCGGTCATAATATGAATAAGCATTATTAAATGTTCACAGACCTTTCCATTGATATATCACATGAGGGGAGCGTGCAAAATTTCCAAAAGTACCCCCCTTGTGGCAGGAAAGTGGGGAATGGACACCGGAGATGTATAATATGATTAAGCGGTTACAGACCTTTCCAACGATATATCACATGAGCGGTGCATGCAAAACTTCCAAAAGTACCCCTCTTGTGGCGGGAAAGTGGGGGGATGGACACTGGAGATGCATAATATGATTAAGCAGTCACAGACCTTCCGAACGATATAGCACATGAGGGGTGTGTGCAAAATTTAGAAAAGTACACCCCTTGGGGGTGGTAAAGTGGGAGATGGATACCGGAGATGCATAATATGATTAAGCGGTCACAGACCTTTCGTATGATATATCACGAGGGGTTTCTGCAAAATTTAGAAAAGTGCGCCGTGTGGGCAAAACGCGCTCCCCCTCCCCCCCTTGTTCTTAAATAGTGGTGACAAACAGTTGCAGATATAATACAAATGTGTAGTTATTAACCAAATGACTTGGTAAGAATGTCACAAAAGGTCCCGTTCAAATCTGACCATAATTAAAAAAGTTATGATTTCGGGGAGAGAGAGACTGCCCTCTCCCTTAATTTTTATCTCACATTCAGGATCTTTTATTTTCAGCGGCTTGGGCATCAACCCTACTTCTTTCTAAATTTTTATTAAATTCGGACAAGAAATTCTAGCTACAATATAGCTAGCCCTCTTCAGTGTTGAATTCAGAAACTTTTTTCCGGGAGGGATTTCTGTGGCTCCAGGTGGATGGGGGGGGGGCGACATTTCAACGATCCGGGGGTGAGTGTCCCCCCCCCCACACAAGCCACCCCCTGAATTCAACACTGCCCTCTTTCCCCTCCACCCCTTGTTTCCCTTCCCTACGCGTATCGTTCATATTTTGAATATTATTTCTTTTCTGGATTCACTCTTAGTACCCCCTACCTCTAAATTTTTCCTGGAAAGGAACAAAAAAACTGCCTTGAAACAAAATTTGACAGTAGCTAATATATTATATACGTTATGCTAAAGAAATGAGCGCCAGAAATATCGATTATTATCTGCTAATTCCCATTATCACGATGTATGATCAAATTTCCTGCTATTTGATTGATAAATTTAAGAGTTACTCTTTTTAAGCTCTATGTGTAAGAATCTATTCTAAAACATCGATACTAGAATTTGTTAATCGATTATTTTTTTTAATCGATGTTGTTTTATACAGTATCGATGTTGATCGATTATCAAATTTTTCAGAATCGCCCATCACTACTTTTAAATCTATTGGGTATTCATCCATAATTGTATCCACTGACAGTTGACTATTTTAGCAAACAGGATTTGGCACTGTAAAGTGGTTTTTGTAGTTTTAATAGTATCCATATTCAATTTAAACCGTAATGTTACTATCAACATTCATATTTGACACGAAACCTAAGCTATAGAGACCTGATTACAAAAGATTAGGATGATGGAACCTTTTATTTCCCTCATCCAGACTTTCTGCTTAATCTTTCATAATCAGGATTATTTTAATGATTTTTTATACGCTATAAAATACATTTTCTAGGGAACTGATAAAGAAAGAAGAGAAAAAGTGAAATATGTATGGTCTGGTAAATATGTAAAGTGATAAAACAAAATATTTTATACTTTTTGAATAGATGTATAAAGTTACACACCCAACTTAAAAAATCTGACAAATATACTGACAAAATTTCATTGGAATAATTTAAGACTTCCTATTCAGAAATTTCAACATTTATAATTTAACATTTAATTCAATTATCCAAATGCACCATTTTCTTTCCAATGACTGACAAAATTTGGAAATATCTGAATTCCCATAGAAAAGCATTATGCAGTAAAGGAAAATGCTTAATATTTTCTGAATGAATCAACCAAATTTAACCAAAACTTATACAGCTAAATCCGGGTATCTCACCAACATACCTACCTAATTACAAGCTAATCGGATGTTTTTTGTGGCAGTTATCGGGGAATACACAAACAGACCAACAGAACCCAAATAATTTTTGTGTCTATACATGTGGATTCTATACACTGATAGATATTTCATAAAGATATAACAATCTGATGCAATTCTAAAATGTAAATAAAGGTTGCTAGAAAGTACTTTAAATTCTGCCCAATTTAACCTCGATATTTTTTCTATCGCATCAAGGACACTTTAAACAAATAAATACCGACAGCACCAATCTCATGATCTAAATTTACATACAGTCAAACCTCGTTAACACGAACACGCTTAACGCAAATTACTTTTAGCTCGAACTGTTTGCGATTGCTCCGTCCAGTTTTATGTAATATATTTAAATTCGGATAACACGAACTACTTTTAACACGAACAAAAAAAAGTTTCCCCTTGAGTGTTCGCGTTAACAAGGTTCGACTGTATTTTTGTTAGTATATATAGGATTATTTGAATTTATTTCGTGCGCTTGAAATTTGTTATGCTTTTTCTAGGGTTAAGTGTCGAATAAATGTACTTTCTTGTTATTTTATTTTGCCATTTCTATTTATTCTGTTTTCCATTCTTTCCATTTATGACATTGATTTAATTTACATATTCGTTTCAAAGAATATTGTTTAAAGTTATTATTAGGATTAGGATAAGGACACGATTAGGGTTAGGATTAAGAATAAAAATTGAACAACAATGGTATTATTAATTCAGGTTTAAAGGATGAACCAGGATGTCTATTTACATCACGAAGTAATAAGAAAATTAAAAAATTAGCATCTGATATTTTTTAATATGTTTTGCAGTCATAGTTGGCATCAAAGGTGAGCGAAGAAATTATCATCTAAAATACCATTAAGTGTTTACCAAGCAAAAACAAATCTGGTTACAACAATGTATTTAATTTTTTGTCAAATTTGACTTGATAAAAAAAAAAAGCAAATTGGCTATGGACCTGATTACAGACCCTTAACTTTCATATTCTTGGAAATTTTGTACCTATATGTGAAAACCTTTTCTACTTAATACAACGCGCTTTCACGTTTATAATATTATGAATTGGCGCAATCGGCTTGTTCAAGTTTACATAATTCGGCTGGGAAAAAAATATTACTTTTTGATTTCTTCTTTGCTTTTGTATTGCGTGAATTTGTCGGAAAAATTTATTTTCGTTTTTATAACATTGTTGCTTTTTAAGTTTTTAAAAGTATTGTAATTTTACTTAAACATTGCTTTAAAATCTATGCCATTTTTCTCAAATTAAGACTTTACAAAAATCTATTATGAAACAGAACTTTAAAAAAAGCTATATATTAAAAAATGACAACAAAGTTTTTACTATTTTAAAGTTAAAAGAAATGTAAAATTAAATTCCGGTTCGAAACGACCATTTACAAATGTGTTTTGATTGTGGGAAAATGATAGAGGAAAAAGGCTGTTACTTCGATGCATTCATATTAAATCTTTAGCTTTTATGAAAAAATGCAACTTTCTATATATTTTCAAACTTTTTTTTTTTTTTACTTTTTAAAATTTAAATTAAAAATATGGTACCATTATGTTAGCCGTGTGCAGACGATTAACCGCCAAGTATTATTCCTATCACCATCATTCGTATTGAATTCGTATTAAAATATAAATCTTTCACTCATTTCATTTAAAACACAGATCTTTAATTTACAACACATACACTTAAAATACATATATTACATACATTTAAAATAGTTCATTTCATGTGAAATAAAAAAAGAACAAAAAGAGAGAAATTAATCACAAATAATTTGATAACCCAAGATCATTTTATTTCAAAATCAAAGTAAATCTGTTTTATTTTCAATATATTTGCTTGCTTTCCATACTTACTCGTATTTATGCACCTTGTATTATTATCAAATATGTGAAAACTCAAGTTTTATTTCTAAGATGACGTCATTTCATATTCTGTTTCTTAAATAACTAATTTCATTTTCATTTTTATGTGGAAATTTTTCATTTGAAAATAAATTGTTGAGTAAAAAATTATTATTCCGGGTTTTGATTTAGTTTTGGCAACGATAAAGTATTAGCAACAGTAAAGTAAATTTAACCATTTTAAAATATTATACGAAAAAATGTCCATTTATTCTCTATGAAAAAAAAAAAAAAATTTGAATTATTAAGAAAAACTAGCTGGCTTCGCCCGCTAGCGGGCCCCTAATTTACATCGGTGCCTCGAATCTTGTAAAACCTCGAATAAGATAAAACCTCGAACTGAACGAACCTCCGACCCGGGTCCCTGCTGACTTCGCCACCGTATACCGGTCGTGCTATGCACGCACCGGTTAATCGCTTAATTTGCACATTGAATAGTACAAACCTCTAACGGAACGAACCTCTGACCCTGGTCCCCGCTGCCTTCGGCATCGTATACCGGTCGTGCGACACAAGCACGGGATAATCACTTAAATTGCACATCGAATAGTATAAACCTCTAACTGAATGAACCTCCGGGTTGGGTCCCCGCTGCCTGCGGCACCGTATAGCAGTCGTGCTGCAGTATGTTAGTTCCACCTTCCACCACCAGGTGGTGCAAACTGATTATACGATCATATCTGAAATCGTTAAGGCTTTTGATGTCGAGTTCAATGACTCATACCCTGTCGTAATCCGGACCATAGAAACAGAGATAAAACGCCCCCTGGTGGTGAAAAACGAACTAAAACCGATAAGCTCCAATAACCTCTATCGATGTCGAGTCAATTGAGGCAAACCGCGTCGTGATGTGACCCATAGAACCCGAGTTGGCTGAAAAATCCTTTAATTACACCTTCCACCACCAAGGGGCGCAATGTGTTCTATACGAACATGACCGAAATCTGTAAAGCTGTCGAAATCCAGTTGAAAGAGCCAAACCCCGTCATAATCGGGCCCGTAGAACCCGATTTCTGGAAGCGCCCCCTGGTGGTGAAACTTGGAACTGAAATATGTAAGCGCTATCGATATCGAGTCGAATGAGCCAAACCGCGTTCCAATTGGACTCAAAGAACTCGAGATATTGTGAAATACAAATATAAAATCTGATATTATTATTCGAAAAGAGTGGTATAAACTCAGAAACTTTTTAAAATATTATAGAGGTTAAACCTCTAACTGAACGAACCTCCGGCTCGGGTCCCCGCTGACTACGGCACCGTATAGCAGTCGTGCTGCGCCCGCGCTGCAGTATATGTTAGTTCCACCTTCCACCACCAGGTGGCGCAAACTGTTTATACGATCATAACTGAAATCATTAAGGCTTTCGATGTCGAGTCAAATGAGCCATACCCCGTCGTAATCCGGGCCATACAAACAGAGATAATAAAACGCCCCTGGTGGTAAAAAACGAACTAAAACCGATAAGCTCTAGTATCCTCTATCGATATCGAGTCGAATGAGCCAAACCGCGTTCCGATTGGACTCGTAGAACTCGAGATAATGTGAAATCAAAGTATAAAATCTGAGCGGGGGGGGGGATGACACTGCTTTTCCTTAAACAACTGATTTAGACTACCGGACTTCTTGTTCAAAGACAGGGACCTGTAGAAAAACTTAAAACTGAAAAAAAAAAAAATCGATAACGGGCAAAGCCCGCTTTTCCCTATCATAATATCTGGTTGCCACTCTAAAACAAAAACTTACTCATAATGCAGTAATGCATACTCGTAATGCAGTTTTTAGACGCGGCCTACTTCTTAAAATCCTAATACCTAGCCAGCACTAGGATAGGATTAGGATAAAACAAGAATTAAAAAAATTATGTTAGAAAATCAGGAGTATGGAAAATCAAGCAAAAATTGGGAGTCTCCCGCCAAAATCAGGAGACTTGGCAAGTTTGTAATTGGATAAAATATTTATTTTTCAACTAGCTGAAAAAATCATGAACATAAACAGATAAGGATTTAAAATAGTAAAATTAAATAGAACATGTAATATTAACTGCAAAAAACTTAATTCAGCCTAACATTTAGCAAAGCTGCCAACCTTAGCAAAAGAAAAAAACAAGACATTCTTCGTAGTTTAAAAGGAGATTTTAAATGAACTTTTGTAAAAATAATTAGTTGTTTTATCCTTCATTTAAAAATTAAAAATATACATCAATAATTCATTCAACTCAAGTATAAACATTAAAAAATTTATATTAATGATTGACCGATTGACGAAATTCGGCAATTTTTACTGTGATGGATTGATGAAATTTGAGATTTTTATCAACGATCAATTGACAAATTTTGCTAAATTTTTCAAGGATCAATTGACAAAATTCGAGATTTTTTTTCAAGGACTGATTGATAAAATTCGTCATATTTTTAAGGACCAGCGATGCCGCGGACGTGCTATAGCGTGTAAATTACGCGAAAAATTGGAGTTGGGACGCAAAAGAATAGTTCTTATGCGTCCCATGAAACGCGTAAATTCTTCGAAGAATTGCGAAATCCGTCCAAGGACCGCAAAAAAATGGTGAATTTCATCAAAGGATCACTGAAAAAATGCAAATTTTGTCGATGAATCGAAAAAAAAAAAAAAAAGAGGGACAGATTCCGTAGAAGAATCGCAGAAAGAAGACAAATTTTGTCGAAGAATCGCGGAAAAAAAGTGAATTTCCTTGAAGGATCGCGAAAAAAATGCAAACTTTGTCAAAGGGCCGCATGTAAAAAAGCCGTATTTCGTTGAAGGATCACGAAAAAATGGTGAATTCTGTCGAAGGATCGCGGAAAAAGCAAATTTCGTCGAAAAATCGTTAAAAAATGGCAAATTTCGTTAAAGAATCACGGAAAAAAACGTGAAATTCATTAAAAGATCACAGAAAAGTCTAATTTAGTTAAAGGGCCGTGGAAAAACGTGAATTTCATCAAAAAGCCGTAAAAAAAAAAATGCGAAAACGGAAAATGCGAATTTCGCCTAAGGACCACGGAGAAAATGCCAACTTCATCAAAGGATCGTGGAAAAACTGCTAATTTTGTCAAAGAATCACGGGGAAAAAAGGTCAATTTCATTTAAGAAACGGCGCATTTCGTCGAAGAATTGCGAAAAAATGACTCATTTCGTCAAACGATTGCCAAAAAAGGCAAATTTGGTCGAAGGATTGCCAAAAGACGTCAAATTTCCAGCTGGAAATCAACTCGAATCAAAAGTTAGTTAATCTGACCTACAACAACAAAAATAGTGCTGAGAGAGGATCCCCCCTTTCTGCTGTAACGTAACTTTTCAGAAAATATTTTTTTAAATTCAGAATCACATCTGAAACTCCTTTCCAAAGAAAATGTTTGATTCCAACACTGCGGAAAAATGTGAATTTCGCCTTCTGACCTACAACAACAAAAATAGTGCTGAGAGAGGATCCCCCCTCCCCCTTTCTGTTGTAACGTAACCTTTTAGAAAATTTACTGTGAATTTCAGAAAATATTATTTTTAATTCAGAATCACTCCTGAAACTCCTTTTCAAAGAAAATGTTTGATTCCAACACTGATCTATGCTGACAAATAATCCAATGGGAAGTTTAATCAAAGTATCCATTCATTCAACAAAAAGTGCCCCTTTACCCAACAAAAATGTCATTTTCAATAAATCCGTCCTCCCTTTTTTAAAAGAAATGCAAATATTAGTGATACTTGTTATCTTCTACACTCAAATAATCATTATTTTATAATTAAACATTTACATTTTAAAAAAAGGCAACGAAAATTTCTCTTAATAGTTTTAAAATATATATCTTATTTGATTGGGAAATACTGGTTTTAATTATTCATTATTTAATTATTATCAAAACAATAACTATTGCATTTCTCTTTTCCAAATAAACAAATTCACTTGTTCCTTTAAAATATGAATTTGAATTATGAATGGGGACCCGCTTTTATAAAAAAGGGACCCAGGATTTTTAGAATCCAGTGACATCACTGAAGGACTGACTGATGAAATTTACAATTTTTATCAATGATTGATTGACGAATTTTGCAATATTTTTCAAGGATCAATTGATAAAATTCATGATTTTTTTTTCAAAGACTGATTGATGAAATTAGTCATATTTTTAAGGACTGATTGATGAAATTAGTCATATTTTTAAGGACTGATTGATGAAATTAGTCATATTTTTAAGGACTGATTGATGAAATTAGTCATATTTTTAAGGACTGATTGATGAAATTAGTCATATTTTTAAGGACTGATTGATGAAATTAGTCATATTTTTAAGGACTGACTGATTGACGAATTTTGCAATATTTTTCAAGGATCAGTTGATGAAATTCATGATTTTTTTAAAGGACTGATTTATGAAATTTGCCATTTTTATCAACGGCAAATTGAAAAATTTCACGATATTTTTCAAGGATCAATTGATGAATTTCACAATATTTTTTCCTGAGATAATGACGAAATCTGCGATACTCTTCTTGTTAGCAATTGATAAAATTTGCGATACTTTTTCCATTAGCGACAAGTGAAATTCGCGACATTTCCCCCCTCAGAGATATAGACGAAATTAAAGTTTTCCTGAAATATATAAACGAAATTCGCCATTTTTTTTGTGAGCCATTGATGAAATTCGCAAATCTTTTCCCTTGAGAGATTGATGAAATTCAGGATTTTAATCAGCGACTGATTGTCGAATTTTGCGGTATTTTTCAAGGATTGATTGACAATTTTTTCGATTTATTTTCTCTGAGACGTATTGATGAAATTCACAATTTTTTCAGTTAGCAATTGATGGAATTCGCGAAATTTTTTCTGTGAACAGTTGATGAAATACACAATTATTTTCCGCAACCGACTGATGAAAACTGCAGTTTTTTCCAGTGACAGATTAATGAAATTTGCATTTTTTCCTAAGAGACAAAGATGAAATTTGCGTTATTTCCCGAAATATGTATACAAAATTCACGATTGTTTTCCATTCGAAATTAACGAATTTTTTGATTTTTTTTCTGTCAGTTATTGACAAAATATGCGATTTCTTTATGATAAGTAGATCTAATGTTTTTGAGAAATGTAAAAGTGATCCAAGCAATGCTATGGCACATTTATATTGACATACTGGAATATATTTTGAGATTGAAAAGAACAATTTTCTTATTTTCAGAAGTACCTTTCTACAAATTAAAAAATCCCAGTGAAAAACAGGAGAAATTCATACTTAAATGTAAAATCGGGAGTCTCCCGCGAAAAACCGGAAAGTTGGCAGCTCAGTATTTAGTGTTTTACAAATAATTTACATAAAAAAAAATGCCAGGTCTGTGGACATTATGGTTACAAACATAGCATAAATATAATGTAAAAGAGCAATTTTAATAAAATATTTCTCATGATCTAAGAAAACACTAACATATGTTAAGCAAGTTTAAAGCAATACAAAATTATTATTTTACCCTAAATTTCATTTTTTTTTTTTTAATTTAGCATTGAAAATGAATATTTCTGGGAGAATGACACTAAATGAACTCAAAGACACCAACTAAGTAAATTATAATGAACATTTACTCACCCTTGCTATAGTATCTGGTCTTATTTCTTCTTCACCTGCACTACGGCTTCTCCTCCTTGCAAGAGGTACAGGTAATTTATTGGGATTTACAAAAGGAGTTTCAATGGGGAGACGAGGATCAATGAATGTTGTACTGCGAGAGGTGTGGTCAATGAAAAATTGCTGTAAAAAGTATCAGTAAGCCATACAGTATTTAAAAAAATATATATTTCTGTGACAAAGTTTAAGCCAAGAAATTAAACATAAAAGGGGCATAAAGCATTGAAATCAGTTACTTAAATCATTGAAAAGAATTTTAAATGTTACACAATAGATAAAATAAAAACTAATTAGATATATAAAAATAAACATTGCAAATACACATAATTGCAAGAAATTATACCATTAGAAAAGCAAAAAGAAAGAGCCTTTCTGATGTTATAAAAAGATTACAACTCTATAGCTACCAAATTTCATAAAAAAACATGCTAGCATTTTCCAGAATTTTAGATAACGAATAAGGAAAAAATATGAATTTTTCAATCTTGCGTCTTCGCTAAACTAGATTTTTTTTTTTTTTTTTTTTTTTTTTTTTGGCAATGTTAAAAACTTTACAGCAGGGTTTGTGATTTTTTTGATTAAAAAAAAAAAAAAAAAAAAAAAAATCAGATTTATTTGATTTAAATTAGATTTTTTTTTATTTAAATCGGATTTTTTTTATTTTTTAAAAAATTCAAAATATAATTTTAAAGCTACACATTTTAAAGTAAATTACCCTTCACAAAATCACTAAAATTAATAATAATAATTAAAAAAAACTTTATTTGTAAAAAAAACATTCACTTGGTTAATTTGAAACAAAAACACTTGTGTTTTATCAGCACTTACACTAACTGTAATTTAAAAAATATTCTACATTATATAAAATATCTTCTATATTACCTTAACTTACCCATTTAATAAAACCCCATAAAAAATCACATATGTATACTTCATTACTAAAAGCTAAAACTTTTTTTTTTTTTAAATCAACTTTCTTTATTAAAATCTGGAAATATAAAAGATAATGTAAGCATGTTATTCAGAAAAAAATATGAATTTTGAAACATTTGATTGTGGAACTAGATACTTATTTGTATACATTCTTTTAAGCAAAATATTTATTCTGGATTACATATAATACTCTGGAATGTATAAAAAACATATAGCCTAAGTTAAGATAAACCTAAGTTTTTTCTCTACTAGGATAATGTCTTTGATTACTACAAAAATTTTAAGATTAAAAGTGTATTGTAATGTAATTTTAAATGTTATTTTATTTTAAAGCATCATTTGTGATTTACTTTTCAGTTAAAAAAAATAAAAAAATAAAATAAAAATAAGTTTGAAATACAATAATTTTTACATTAATTTATATTTAAATTATTTTTTAAACAAATTTTTTGTTATTAAAGACTTTAAAAATTTTAGTTATTTTAAATTTATAAATAATTAAAATTGAAATTATATTAAATATATATGTATAAACATTCAGACTATTTCTACCATGAAATCATTTTTATTTTTGAAATATTTCCATAAATAAATTACATTGAAAATTGAACAATTTGTTATTTACATATGCTTGAGGACATAATGAGATACCTATATAAATATCAGTAAAAGTAATTTTGAATGACCTATATTTAAATTTCAATGACCTATATTGAATCTGAAGTTTTCATATCCTCAAACTACACAGTCACCTTAAATACAGAAAGTCTGTTTCTGTATTAAAGAAAAAAAAAAAGATTTACTTTCTAATAGGTGAATATATGACTAATCTTTTAACATTTTTCAGGTAATATTCTCTACTTTTAATTTAAGATTTTTGATTTAAAATTTAAAGTGTAATATTTGATTTAAATAAATTAAAAAAGCATACATTTTGAGTTCTTAGTCATTTCTTAAATTTACAATGTATTTTTGATTAAACAAATGTTTTACAAACATCTTGACCTACGTTTGAAGTATTTTTTAAAAAGTTGATTTAAATCAATGATTTAAAAAAAAATCAGTTGATTTAAATCATGATTAAAATCAAGCTGATTTAAATCAACGAACCCTGCTTTACAGATTGGCTTTAAGATAAACAAGATAAGGATTTTTTTTATTACTTTATAATGGTATTATTTATAAATGAAATTAAAATATATTACATAGAATGATGATTACATACATTTTTATTTCTTAAAAATTAAACATTAAGACTAGTTTTAACAAACCTGAACTTTATTTTGTAGAATTGCAATAGCTGCTTTAATCAAATTCATTATCTAACTGCTATCTACATCCTTTACTATTTATAGACTTTCATCTGAAAATAAATTCTTTTTTCTTTTTTTATTATTTGATGAGTTGTCTGCACTCTGGATGAATTTAATCTGTTATTTACATATCAACTTCTGAAAACAGAGGAAGAAAAACGATAAAACTTGAGCACACTTGCTTAAGAAAAAAGGGGGGTGGGGGCAGGGGTACTTTATATTCCACATTTAAGAGCTATTTTTATGAATGTTTTAAACAGTTAAACATGTGGGAGCTTTTGCTACAAATAAAAAAAAAAAGAAAAGTGCCCAGTTAAACTGATGACATTGAGTTCACAGGCTATTCACACTAATTGTATATTGTACTCTTATTTCAAAGAATAAGGGGGATTAGCCCCCGTTCCTCCCTTTATGCTTAACCAATGAGCCCCCAACACTAATCAGGGAAGTGCCTTATCACAATGACAGGGCTGCCACTGCCTAATGGCATCAAAAATAGTTGCTTTAGCAGCCTACAATGAAAAAAATAGTAGCATTTATACAAAAATAGTAGCCAAACAGTTGCATGCTTTCTTAAGAAAAGAGGGGCAAGAATCCTTATTTGCCATAAAAGCAATATGAAAATCCACAACTTTCCCTACAGTTTATGTTACCATCCAAATTTGCCACTTTTTGTATTTTTATTATAAAATCACACACACAGAAACGGAAAAAAGAAACTTTTTAAATTATCGTCGGAGATATAGGATCAGAAAGTAGTTTGGTTTTCCCAAACTAAATTGAATATATGCTTATCTCGTACTTGAGAGCATTATTGCGAGGTAACTGAAAACAATAAAACTTTTGTTGCATGTTATTAGCTGCAATTTTAATTCCATTTTGTAAACAAAAATGAACTGAAGCAAGAAATCTGTCAATAAAAAGTGGTTTTATCAAAACAGGATGTACAGATATTTTCTTTAGCTATTCTTTAGAAGAAATTTATGTAAAATAAAATAGCAAAATTGGCATAAATAAAGTATGATTTTTTAGACACCAATGGGCCAAATAAATCTAAATAAGCAAGAAAGGGAATATTCTAAATGTTTTTCTCAACATTTTAAATCTGTTATTAAATTGAAAAATTGCAATAGAAAACAAGATTTTTTTATTTCTAAGTAGCATTTATTTCAGTTCATTTATTAATTCAAATTTTTTATATGAAACATTTATACGAGGTGAGAAACAAATACGATTCACAAACCACAGTGAACAAATCTACAGTTAATCATTTGTGGTTCATACGGCAGTTAAAAGGGTTAAATACCTTTAAAAACATTCAAAAATTGGACAAATATATTGTGAAGCATACGAGTTGTGGGTGGTAGCCAAACCAAAAATCAGTATTTTTTTTTTAAATTCCAAATGGATGTTTTTAGATATTTTAAAAATTGAATAGAAAACTTTAAAAATGTATACGGAAATATTAGGTCGGGATATTGAGTTAAAAAATTAGCAATTCTGAGACTGATGATTTTTTTTTTTTTTTTTTTACAAAAATAGTAGCTGGGATTAGAAAATAGTCTCCTTTTTTCTGGTTTTCCTCTAAAATAGTCGCTTTTGAAGGTTTTTAGGCTAAAATAGTAGCCATAGTTGCCTGATGCTGAAAATAGTCGCTTTTAGTAGCATTTTAGTTGCAAATGGCAGCCCTGCAATGAACCTATATACAAAATTTGAAGCAAATTGGATAATTCTGCATGAAAAACCCATTTATCTAAATTAAGGGGGGGGGGGATTAGACTGCCCATTCCCCCCTTTATACTTAACCACTGAACCTCCAAAACTAATCAGGAGCGCACCTCATCAAAATAAACCTATATACAAAATTTGAAGCAAATCAGATAATTCTGCATGAAAAAAATCATTTATCTAAATTAAGAGGGGGGGTGGATCAGCCCCCCCCCTGTTCCCCCTTTAAACTTACCCAATAAACCCCCAAAACTAATCAAGGCAAGTGCCTAATCAGAAAGAACCTATGTACAAAATTTGAAGCAAGACGGATATTTCTATCTAGAGTTATTGCGTTACATACATACAGAACCGGCAGGCATATTAGCTCTCAGGCCTCTGAGCTAAAAAATGAAACACCGTCAAAAAGCACAAATCTTTTGTCAAAACCAATAAAATTGGCAGTTGTATAATTATATTTTTCTTTTATTAAACGGAAGGATAAAACATACAAAATGTCTTATTAATAGGAAAATACTTAATTAGTTTAGTAAACATTAAATATTTAATATATATGAATAACTAGCACGCTATGCAGGTCAATTTCTCTTAACGCATCTTTAATCAAACGAAATATTAACCTTGAATTTGACCTTGTGTTTTAAAACCATATGTATCTTTACTTAGAATGTCCTTCTGCATTTCTGAAAATGATACGAATGCCATTGCGTTATTACATTTTTAATGTGTCACACAAAATTATCTGTTAGGGACAAACTCTTTTAGTTGATCATTTACAGTAAGATTTGGTAAAGAACGATAAAATGATATGCTATATACTATAACCATCCTTAAAAACTCATCTAACTAACAGTGAAGGTTCCATCAAAATCCATTCAGCAGAATATTTTTAAAATGCTAAGCTTTCATAATCGGGTTCATCACTACATAGTATAAAACAAAGTTGCTTTTTCTGTCCCTATATCCCTATGTACGCTTAAATCTTTAAAACTACGCAACGGATTTTGATGCGGTTTTCTTTAATAGATAGAGTGATTCAAGAGGAAGGTTTATATGTATAATAACATCCATTAAATAGCGGAGAAATAATGTTATTTTTGAGGTTTTTAATGTGATGTCGTAAATAATTTCATTTTTTCCGCTTATACATTGCAAACGCAGGCTGAACCCTACAAGATTTATCAAAATAATGTACTAATTATTGTACACATTAAAAAGGTCTACAGAAAACACAAAGAGATGAAGGTTTTCAAGGTTAACCCGAAGCAAAGCGAGGGAGCGCCGCTAGTCTGATTATAAAACTTTCCCCCATAATTCTATAACTAAACAAAGTAGAACAATATGCGAGATTGTTATGTTGATAATTTGGATTTTGCTAAATAAGTTTTAAAATAAATCCATGATGGGTAAGCATTACGGTAGCCCCCAACGACTAGTTTCTTTCTTATCCATTACCTAGAAACATCATGTGATATTCAACCTCACTTATGATATTCAATTTATTAGCTTCTACTAAATCTAAATACTAACTAATACTTAACATAACAAGAAACAAATCTTGTAATGATCCAAGAAATACAATAAAGAAAATTACACCAACAAATTTAAAAAAATAAAAATAAACTAGATGGAACCCGTCAAAACGTGACGGAAAAAAATACTATAACAATATCAGTAAAATAAGCTTCTTTATTATTTAAGTAGGGCTTCGTATGAAACAGTCTTTCAAATATTTTATTTTAAAAAATCCCCCCCCCCCAGTGAAATGCTATTTCCGATGCAAACTCCAAATGAACACTCCGTAAACAAATATGTAATGCAAATCAGTTTGACATTACCACCATATTCCCCACGACAAAAAAAAAAAAAAAAGGTCATGGACCTATAAAGTATCATACAAATAGTCCTATGATAAAGTATCATACAAATTTCCTACTTTCATCTCATATTCAGTAAATAAAAGAACATAGTATAAGCACCCCCCCCCCCCCCCCCTTGTGATAATGCCATCGAATGAGCTCCTATGCGTATATGTATTGCATCTGCCCAAAGGCACCGTTGAAATTCGACGTTAAAAAAAGTTTTAAAATGTCCTCTTTAATCATTCTTCGTTTCAAATCCATATCTTCTAAAACGCATCCATTGTTTTAAGCTAATCAATTTTTATGTAAAAATGAAGAATTTTTGTTAAAAATAATAAATTAATATGCAGATGAGGGAGAATTTTAATGTTTTCAATTGTAATTTATTTGTATGGTTTCTTCTATCCCTTTATATAATCAGGATGATTATTCCTTTTCCATCACAGTCTGTCTCTTATACAGTTAAATATCCAATGGATCTTTAAAAAAATAATAAATAACAGTTCCTAGCATATTCTGATTCAACATATACATCAACGAATTCAACATATCAATTTTATGTTAATCATAAACTAAAAATAGTTTTTTTTTCTTTTGACAGATTTTATATTAGCGCCAAAATACTCTATCTTATGGATAATCTGATCTTATGATTTATCAGGTTTTTATTATTATTTTTTTTCACTTTCCATGAAGGTTAGGGATACCTATTTTCAATTGTTGCAACTTTCCAAGGGGCTATTTTACATTATTAAAACAAACGGATGGTCATTGTTGAGATAGAATTGAAAAATATTTCATGCTTGAAAATTATTTAAAAAGTCGTTAAATTAAACGGCAGATTTCAAATAAATTGCAATCAAAAGCTAATTTTTTTTTTCTAATTGAGGATGTAAGAATTGAAATTGTAAAATGTAGTAAAAAAATTAAATTTTTAGTATTTAGAAGTGATGTAAGCGCGTTAAAAGCTAAAGCGATAGTGCTGTTTGTTGTCACAACCGTTATACATTTCTAAATATTGCCACTGTGTTTTGGTTGGCGTCCAAAAGTAGACTACCATTTTTTGACATCAAAAGAGAAATTCACAGTGAAAGAAATAAGACTTTGCCGCTAATAAGGAACTGTTAAATGAATTTATAACAAACCTACCAAAATTAATTCCTATAAAATATTAGCCTTACATTGTTTATTCTAGCTAAAAATACAATCATTATTTCAAGTTTTTTTTTTCCCTGAAATTCTTTACTTTTGTGAATTTTTTTATTGAAAAAGGAAATCTTAATAATTTAAATCCTATAATTCCTATAATTTAAAAAAAGTAATTTGTTACATGTAATCAAGGTATGCAATCAAGATGAAGCAACCAATAAAGGGCCAGTTCTAATCTTTAAAATTAAAAATTGAAATATCAGTTAATATTGCGCCATGTTGACACAATCATGTAAATTTTTCTTTTCAGTTTTATCAATGTTAAAATGCATTTCAAGCTAAGCATAACGTCATTTTCACCGGTACAAACTTTTCACATGTACATTTATGCTTAAGCACCATGCATACAAATAAAAATATATTTTGCATTTAATTGTAATGAAAAAAATGGCATCAACAAAGTTATAATGCTTAATGATAAAATGAACCCAATGGACAATATTTCCGTGACGTCACAGTAAATATGAATTTTTATTTGCTTATAAAACACACGGATAAATATTTTTACCGAAATACTTAAACATTTTAACTATATTTTAACTTACAAATTAAAAAATTCGGCCTAAAAGTCACGTGCTTTTAATATTTAATATTTATTTTTTATGCTCGCAATCATTGAGTTCAGAAAATAAACTCTGTACGTCGCATTAGTGGGCGTTAATGTGATTGCCGACTTTATGACGTCATAAGCAGAAGTAAAATTTTAATTTAAGATTACGACTAATTAATTAAATTTTCGAACAAACGAATGTACGATAACAAATCTGTGACCAAATATCTTTTAAAAAAAGAATGATGTAATTTGATGTAGTAGTTTGTTCTCACGGATTGTCGAAACAAAGCGCTTAGCGTTTTAAATATATAGATAATGAGAATAATGCATCCAATGAAAACTTTCATTTCGAATTAAACTAACTAATTTGAAAAATAAAAATAGATATAACTCACCTTTCCAGCTCTATCTAATTTGGTTTCCCAGCCTCTGGGTAAATCTCTTGCAGTATCAGCAAATTTATTAAGCAAGCTAACTAAGTCTCTGTTATGTTGATACCTAAATCAATAACATTGTATTAGAAAAAACAACAAAATAAGAAATAAACTAAACAAACAAACTTAGTCAGATTTTTTTTTTTTTTAAACGTTAAAATGTTAATGAAACAGAAATAACACACCTTTCAAACCCTGATGGATCCCTTCTTATTTTTGTAATCATATGTTTCAAAGAGGAGCTTCTATTATACACGGCAAGAGCATCCTGAATAACAAACAATGTTACAATAATAGTACACTAAAAAAAAAATGTAATATGCATAACATAATAAATATATATGTGGGAATATATTTTCTCAGCATCCCAACAAATCACAGCATTAAAAGGTAGAGAGTACTTTTAAGGTTTACTACTTTCAAGTGGTGATCATGTGATAGAATTATGTATCCAAGAGAAGGAGTTTTTAGTTAGTTAATGGCTGGTTATGGAACAGTTTAGACATGTGTGAGTTCTGGCTGAGGTGCAAAAGTTTGAAGATATGTCGTGTTGCTTAAAATGCAGCTAATGGCTGCAAGACATTTTTTAAAGTGATATTAATGACTGTAATAATTATTTGTTTGCCAACATTTACATAATGTTTAGAAGATATCTTTTCATATTAATTTAAAAATAAATAGCTCACAATTGTATATAGTATCTTATTCAATACAGACCCGCCCAGTGTTGCCCAAACCCAGGATAATAATCATAAATACACCTAAAATTACCTTTCCGCTTCCCAAGTTTCTCTCTATATTAAAAAAAAAGTAACCACCGCCGCAGCAGCCACAGTCAATAAAGATTTTGTGCCTTGAAGTCTTTCTGGACTAATAGCCAGAAAACTATTGCAAATAAAAATTTAAAAATTGGTGGTTTTATAAAGAAATGTTCGATAAATACGCTGAAGTAGACAGTTTTTAAATCGAAGAATTATTTTAAAAGATATTTAATATTAAAGTTGGTCAAAATAATTTTCTTATAAAAGTTTTATAGAAATGAAAACTATGCACAGGAATTTAACCATAATTTGTAAGGATATAGTTGACAAAGTTGCGGTGTGCAGACTGCAATTATTTTTTCAATTTGACTCATTTTTTGAGGTTATATTTCAATTTTTTATTCAACATTTTCATTATTTTTATAAAGATTTATTTCATATTTTATAAAATCCATTATTTGAATAGTTGCCAATTTGTAAAATAGCGCATATAATAATATTCCCTTTCAATTAAGAAATGTATTTATTTACACATGACTATTAAAAACAGAAATAAAACTTTCAAATAATAATTAAATGATCACTTTATAAAAGCAGTAAATGTAGAAAATTACATAATAAAAAATATACTTGAACGTGAATGTTAAAACGAGAAATAATTAAATTATTACGAGTTTTCAAAGCATTAAGTAGGGAAACTTACGTCATATTTAAAATGCTCAAATAGTAATATTTCCAAAGAATTTCAATTAAACATTATATTTACACGAGAGATTAATTTGTTTCGAAAAATATTTTACCTGTTATTGCAAATTTTAAAACAGCATAAATAATATTTCCTCTCAATTAAAAACTATACTTTTAAGTTTAATAATTACCTTTAAAATGCCGAAATAACTAATAAATTGTTAAAATATCATTAACAGTATGCTACCTCTCCTTTATCCCGACGACCACTTTTCATAACAAAAAAACTATCGCCAAACTATAGGATTTAACACCAAAAATGCATGAATGTGGCGTCACCATTCACTTGACGTCAGAGGCAATACATGTGTTTGTTATAGCATCAAGTGGTTTTTAATTCGACATATACATATGTTTTTCATTATGTTGAACTGATTTATTAATTATTGCATTAATTAAAATAGCAATTGCATTCTTAAACGGCAGTGACCTGATATTAAAATAGAAAAGGCATTGAAAATGTTGCAATGAACAGTTACATACAATAGTTCAGTTTCAACTGACGTCACAAACATTTATTCACTAGCCGAGAGCGATAATTAAGAAAAATAATGTAAATAAAGATCCAAGATTTATTATAATCCAATTTATTATAATCCCATATATATGATCCAAGATTTATTAAGGTTTTCATTAATATATTGTAAATTTTATTGTTTAAACTTACTGATAGTTGACACTTTGGTGAGTGGGGTTTTTCGAATTTCTTGTATTTTATTTATTTGTTTGTTTATTTATTTATTTTTTTATTTATTTTTGAGATTCCTATGGCAAAATTCGGCACAAATGTCACATACGCACCATGTTGGCACGATTTTTTTCAACCGCCAATTTGGCGAAATCTTTGTTTTTCAATATTAGTTTCAAATAGCATGCAATAAATAACACTTGATTTTTTATTTGAATGTAAAAACAGAATAACGTAATAAATGAAATAGCTTCTATTATTTTAAAAAAGGAAATAAATAAATGATAGTTTGATATAAATAAATATTGATATACATAATAAAAATAATTTATAGAATTAAAATAAAAAATAAAAGTAAATAGACAACAATTTATTCAAAAACAAAGTTATCGCCAAATTGGCGGTTGAAAAAAATCGCGCCAACGTGGTGCGTTATATGATACCTGTGCTCAAAATTCTTCTATTTGTTTATTTGCCGTTACAGTTTGGTGATTTTTTTTTTTTTAATGAAAATTGATTGACGGGATAATGGAGAAGTATCAAAAAGACAAATAAACCTTGAATTAAAAATCCCTCAATGAAATAACTAATGCGTGTAACGCATCTGATGCCAACTGAATGCAACGCGACGCCACGACCATGCACGTTTGGTGTTAAATGATATATTCTGGCAACAGTTCTTTTCTTTTTATAGAAAGTAGTCGACGGGATAATGGAGAAGTAACCAATTTTCTATAGCATCGTTATAAAATTCTCCAATGCAGGGACATAGTTTACTTAACCATTTCCCACAAGTTGATTTTTAAATGTTTAATTCATCTTATTTAATAAATCAGGAAATCAGTTGTTAGCTGTTTCGAGAGCAGATGATTCGAACTTAAAATCCCTCAGTCAAAGGAAAATGAATGGAAACCCGGTTACAGCAGATCGCCACTGGTCGTTTAATCAGAATACAATCTTCCGTAATCGTTTTAGAGTTGATCAAATCAGAGTCTTTTTAAATCATGCGGTGTCAGAACGGGGGTTGGCGAGAGTAGCTCGTAGGGGGCAGAGCCCCCTAGTATTTTAAATATATCTCACTACATTGGTCTGTTTTCTCAAGTGAGCCTTAAAAAATAAAAATAAATAAAAAGCAGCCACGAGGTCAGAAATTATCAGAAATTTTTTTATTGCATATAAAAATGGTTGTTTACTCACTTCTCAAAACAGCTGCATTTTAGTCAACATTCAGTCAAGTAGTTTAATATTCTTAAAAATCAATTTTCTGTAGCTTCTCAGATTTTTCATTTTGATGACAAAGTATGTCTTGTGTAGGTTTCTTCAAATACTAAATTAGTGACATGGGAATAATGTAGATTTTCTTTCAATGGACTGCTGCCTAGAAACGGGATCTTTAAAAACCATTAATACTTCTGCCAAGCCAATTGGAATAGACATTGAAGCATTAACATCTAAGGAGTATGTACTCGTTTTGGCTTTATTCGATGTTTGAGAGGACACAGCCCCCCAAATATACTATGATATTTAGTTTTTTTTTTTTTTTTTTTAATAAAATGTATTAAATTAAAAAATATATAAAGTCATGGCTGTGGACTAAAGTACAGATTCCATAATCGAGAAAGTAAGAGAAATAAACAAAATTTTTATTATTTATTTGCACTTCAGTTTTATAAATTTCTTATTTTTTTATAATAAAGAAAAAATAATGAGCTTTAAATTAAGTAATCTTAAAAAAGTAAAAATTTATCTTGCCTTAATGAATCTTTTTAGATGCAATATCTTATTTAAACTTTTTACTGAATTTATGCTGTTGTTATACAGCTAATGTTCAAATTTCTTTCTAATTGCAGTGTGGAAGAAGATAGTTCTTAAGTTGTATTTAGGTACACCGTCAACCAGGGCGACTTTGTCTAATTTTTTTTTTTTTTTTTTTTTTGCCTCTTGTTGTCTTTAAAGATTCCAAAATTGTTGAAATTTTCATTTATTCAATTTCAAATTCTTTTTTTCTAGTTTCAAGATATCAATTGTAAATTTTAAAAGTCACATTAAGTATTTTTAAGAAACATTGAATAATTCGGGGGGGAGACTTGGGGGGAGTAACATTCCCTTCACCCACAGAGCATTGAAATGGGGGAAACCCCCTTCCCCTCCAACCTCTAAGGATTGTGATTTTGTACTCTAATATGTCGAGAGGTATAATTTCTCCCCACCCTCCCGTAGTCTCGCCAAAATCCTGAACATGGAAAAATTTCTGAATTCAACACTAATCAAAAACCTTGGAAATCGGATGTCACTGACTTCAATTTATTTTACTTAGATTCTTTTAACTTCTTTTTAACAATAATGATAAAAGTTAGTTGTTTTTTTTTCTCCTGCAGGGGAAGGGGGATCTCCCGGCTAAACATTTTCCAAGAGGGAGATCTGCCGTTTTTGGCAGGAATCCTGCCATTGCATTTAATTATGATATCAATTTTCTTTCATTTTGGCTTTTGGGTCATGCTGCAGTTTAGGTTGATTTAGTAGGTTGGCGAAAATCCTTTTTGTGAATCAGGATTGATGAAAATTACAGTTTGGTTGGGGCCGAGTATCGAATTGACTACAAATGAAATGCTTATGCTCCAATATAGACATTATATGTCAATACCAGAACAGGGTGCACAATTGCTGGCCACCATGATACCACTATTTTTATACAGAATAATTTACTTTATTTAATGACAGAAAATTTGCTATTAAATAAATTGAAAATCTTTCAAATATTGTGGTGGTAAAAGATTTTCAGACAAAAAGGTTGTGCAGCACTACTGGAATGTATGCGATCTGATAACTTATATGTTCCACTATAGCGGTTATTAGATACTGCTCTTGATACTGGATGCTTTGTTATAAGTGTTTTTGCTACTTCCCATTAATGTTTATAGCTTCACAATCGTCATTAACAGTGCTTATAATTTTGTTTATATTTACTTTAGAAATTATTTTATTTATTATAGCATTATAGGAGCAGTTATTTTATAATTTAAACATAAGATTACCTAAGACTTAAATAAGACTTCAAATTATACTACCAAAAGATCTCTTGTCTTCTCAGTTGAAAAGAACCAACTATATAATCAGAGTTCGCACAAGGAGAAATAATAAGATGGAATTTTCAGATTCTAAATAAAATTTTAAGCGGCGGTTCTAAAAGTAAAGTTATTTTAAATGGAATTCATAAAAATATTTTGCAATCCTGCACTTTAACACAAACTCTCTAACATAGTAAAATGAAGTATTTATGATTTAAACACAATGAATCTTAATTTGACCATGCTTTAGGCAAAAAATTGGCACGATGCCAATACCAACATATTAACTGTCTAGCCCATACATATAATGCCGTACTCACCAGGGATTAGTTTAGGAAGAAATTGTGTCCCTTAAAGGACACTTGATATTTTTTTCATTTTAAAACAGGACCATTCACAAAACTTTTCGCCATAAAACAAGACCCTTCACAAAATTTCATCTTAAAATAGACCTTTCACAAAACTTTTTTTCTCTCCAAATTGAATCTTTCAGAAATTTAATCATTTAAAACTAAAATCTGACAGTCACTTTTACATATATAAAGAAAATATGTGTATTTTACAAACATATATCTTCTTAAAAATGTATAAACAAGAATCTGAATATAGCAATCCTTTCAAATTTACAAAATTATGACTAGATAATAGATGTACACAAATGTAAAAAGCTGTTCACAATTTCACAAAAACAGGACCCTGGGAGAAAAGTCTGGACAGACGCTTGATCACACAATATAAGTGGAACAAGTTAATGCAAATTCGGGATGAGAGGGTGGGTAGCAATGATAAAAATATCTATTTATAAAGGATGATTGAAAAAAGCAAGCAGAGACACAAAATCTGAAAACAAGATTAAAAGAGACAAATACAATAAAAATGTAAGAAAGCAGTCCACTCCGATGCTTGGAAATGGTGTATTTATGAAAATGATGAGCTAATTTTCGTCCCATCCTAAAAATGTAGTCTAAAAGATTCCTAACAAAAATAACATTGATTTCAAACACATCAGAATTATTAAAGGAAGATTCGCTGAAAAAGAAATCTACATAGTGAGTTTTTAATTTTGGTAAAGGTCAATTCAAAAAAGAATTTATATATTTTTTTATTATCAAGAAAAAAAACTAACTTTAGTACATTTAGTTACATTTCAGAAATTCTATTAATTTGATATACCTTCATAAAAAAGTTTGACGTGCAATAAATCCAGAAATTTTTTTTATACTTTTTCTAATACATCATCTATTACTTACATCATTCATGTGAAGCACATTAAGAAAGTCTGGACGTGTCAAGAATCGGACAGCTGGAGACCTTAATAGCAACACACGCTGATTTTCTGGGCTAGATGAAGAAGGCACTGTTGTTGATGTAGAGGCAGGAGTAGAACTAGTGGCATTATCTTCATGAGCACGAGATGTAATAGTTCTCCTTATGCTCTGATACCTAGATTTTTAAAAAATCATATACATGGGAAATTGTACATTTGAGCATATATTTAGTAAATTCCAAATTCTTCCTCCTTCTCCAAAAAATGTTTGAAACACTAAAATACAAAATAAATAACTAGTACATCTGCAGATCAGTGGTTTCAACATCAGCTCTGCAAGTCATTGTTTTTAATCTCACTTTGCATAACATTTAATATCCTACAATCTACAATTAATTTTTTTAAAGATATATAATTTTTCAAGTATATAAGATTCCTTGATGCTTCTGGAAATTTTAGAAGCATCACATTCAACACAGCTTTATTCAAAGATATTCTGATGAATTGTTCATTCTTGTAATTTTTTCACATGAAACTCCCATAGCCTGGTTAATTTTAAATTTGCAAGTTCCGATTGATTGTGTTATATCATGATTGTAGTATATATTGGATTCCTTTTTTCAGTGGGATTTTATTACAATAAGCATCAGTTTGGACAAGGATTTTATGTTATCCTAATACCCAAATAGCAATACTTGCTTACCGGCCAACCACGAAACATCTGCAACTCATGGAGAAGTTTAATAAAATTTCATCTAAGAAAGGTACTTATGGAAATGTAAATTGACTAACTTATATCTAATTTAGAAATTTAAGGTTTTTACAATTTGTGTTTCAGAAAAACAGTTTCAGTGGTCATTCTATAACATTTAAAGATCTTACCTAAATACATCCTAACCTATTTTGATAGCAAGCATACTAAAATCACCCAAAAATAAGCATTGGATACTATTAAACCTATTGGGTAATCATCCATAATTGTGTCTACTGCCAATTGACTATTTTAGCAAACATAAATTGGGCTTTTAAATTGTTTTTTGTGACAGCCTTTTAATAGTGCCCAAATTCAATTTAAATCACAATGCTACTATCATCGTTAATATTTGATGCAAACCTGTGCTATAGGCCCAATTAAGTAAGATTAGCTAACCTTTCATTTCAATCATACAGATATTCTGCTAAATCTTTCATAATGAGGATTATTTTAATGATGTTTATTTAAAAACATCATTAAAATAATCCTCATTATGAAATTTCCTCATTATGAACATTTAAGCTATGAAATACAGGCTAGGCAATTGATAAAGGAAAAAGGGAACAAATCAAATATGTATGGTAGCAAATGTGTAAAATGATAAAACAAAAAGGTTTAATATTTTTCGAACAGACGTATGCATTTCCATCAAAAGTTATACACCTGATATAAAAAATCAAACAAATGCATTTACAAAATTTCAACATAATCATAGTAATTTAAAACTCTCATTGGGAAATTTCAGTATCTATAATTTAACATTTAAATCAATTATGCAAATGGACAATTTTCTTTTCAATCATCGTAAAATCCTGATTATAAGCCCCCCCTCACTTTTAAACAATTTGATTTTTTTTGTCATTCCCAAATATAAGTCCACCCCCCCCCCCCCCCACCAAAAAAAGGATTTAAAATCCAAGGGAGATATTTTTCTCTCTTTTGACTCATATTTTTATATAATCCCAATAAAAGCACCCCTCCCCCCCACCCTTCCCATATAAAATGTCTGCTTCCCCCCTCCCCCAGCATAAAAAGTTTAAAATCTTGAGAATCTTAAATTCTTCTGTCCTATATATTGCTTGCTATTAACAATAAGAAAAAATCAATAAGTAACTACAAATTCTCCCCTCCATCTAAAATTTATGCTGCTTCCCCCTCCCCTCAGCAAAGTTTAAAATCTTTGAAACACTTAATAAAAAAATATATGCTCTACTTGTAACAATCTCTGGTAACATCTCTAGTAATAATCTCTAATAACAATAAATAAATAATCAGCCATTTAAATTATCCCTATAACCCCAAATTGTCTGCCCCCCCCCCCCCCCCCTGCACCTAAAGCAAAAAATCATGAAATCTTTAAAACACTATTTTAAAATATTCTTCTGTCCTACCTGTTGCTCGCCAGTAGCAATAAGTAAAAAATAAATAACTACAACCTCCCCCCCTTTCATTCAAAATTTACGCTTTCTCATCAGCATACAACGTTTAAAATCTTTAAAACTCTTTATTAAAAAAAATATTCTCTATTTGTTGCTCTCTAGTAATAACTAAATAATCAGCCATTTAAATTATCCCTATACCCCTCCCTCCCCCCAAAATGTCGCCTTCCTCCCTTTGCCACACCCTCCAACAAAAAATGCCTTAAAACACTATTTAAAAATATTTTTGTCCTATTTGTTATTCTACAGTAACAATAAGTAAATAACCAATCATCTAAATTACCCTCTCCGAAATTTTCACTTTAATTTCCCTCCCTTTTTCCTCAACATACAAAGCTTAAAATCTTTAAAACTCTTCATTGAAAAAAATATATGCTCTATTTGTTGCTCTCTAGTAACAATAAATACATAATCAGTCATTTAAATTATACCTCTTTCTCCCTTTGCCACCAACAGCAACAAAAATCTTTAAAACTCTATTTTAAAAATTTCTTCTGCCCTATTTGTTGCTCTTTAGTAACAATAAGTAAATAATCAAAAATGTATGCTTCTCCTTCCTCCCTCTCCTCTCAGCATACAAAGTTTCAAAATTTCAAAACTTTATTTTAAAAATATATGCTCAATTTGTTGCTCTTTAGTAACAATAATTAAATAATCAACCATTTCAATTATCTCTCTACACCTAAAATGTCTACTTCCCCACCGTCCCTTTGCCACCCCGTAGCAAAAAATAGATGTAATATAGATGGTTATTTATTCTTAGAAGAAAGTTATAAATAGAGCCAAAAAATAAAAAATAAATAAAAATAAGATTTTAAACTGTGTGAGGAGGGGGAAGAAAAAAATGAAATTTTTCCAGGGGGGAGGAGGAATAACATTTTTTTCATGTGGTGGGGAAGGAGCGAGAAATAATTTAGGTGGTTAAATACTACAACAACACAATCATAAATACAGCAGAACAAAATTAAAGAATTTTAAAGATTTTAAATTGCATAAAATGAAGAGTGTGCGTGTGTGTGTGGAGGGGGGGGGGAGCAATCCTCATGAAATGAGGAGGGTGCAATGGGAGAAAAGCAGAGATTTTGGGAAGAAGGGAAAATTTAGGTGATAGATTATTTTTTTATTGTTATTATAGAGTATTAAATTGGTCAGAAAAAAATAAAATTGAAGAGTTATAAGGGTTAAACTATGCATGTTTATCCCAGAGGGGGTGGTCAAAAAGCGAAGCAGTAATTTTTGGAAGGGATTAGATGATTGATTATTAGAGATTTTTTGTTGGTGGAAATTTTACAGTGGGGGGGGGGGGGGCATTTAGATGATTCTTTTTTAAGTGGGAATCTGCCAAAATACCAAATATTTTCACCCCCCCCCACCTTTGCCTTTTTTACTTCTAAATTAATGATGAAAACTGTTTTTTAATGACTTTTTTTTTTTTTTTTTTTTAAATCTAGATTATAAGCTCTCCTCCCAAATTTAACTATTTTCGCTTTTGGAAAAGGGAGGCTTTTACAATCGGGATTTTACAGTAATGTTAAAATTTGAAAAGCATCTGAATTCCCATAGAAAAACATTATGATGTAAAAGAAAATGTTCTTTATTTTTTGAACGAATGAAACAAATTTAACCAAAACTATACAATACAACTAATTCTGTGTACGTCACCAACATACCTACCTAATTACAAGCTAATTGTATGCTTTTTTCAACAGTTATCAAGGAACAGACAGAAACAGAACCCAAAAGCTTTTCATGTTTCCACAGTGAGCCTCAACTGACGTTTCAACAATTATTATCTCTCTCCACATGTACACACACACTTCTCCCCTTTTCCATATTTTCGAGTATAAAGAACTTTGAAACTAAATCTTACTTCAAAATTTTAAATTGATAAAAACTTATCAAAAGCTTCTATACTTTAGCATTTTTAAGATATTAGAATTTTTATAACATTCCTGTACTAAATAAAATGTTAATTTGTGTAGATAAGAAAAAGAAAAGAAATAAAAGACACTTAAAAACAAGTGGGTAAGTGTGATCGAATGTCGCACAAAGGGTTTCGTTTAATATTCCTTTCAAAACACTTTATCCTTTCTTTAACAAATTCAAATAAATTTTATTTTCGGAAAAAAAAAAAAAAAAAAAGTCATGTTTTTTTATGAAGTAAAAATTTACCGGTCTATTTTTCCCATTTTTTTTTTTTTTTAATAATCTGAACCGGTACGATAGCAGGCGAAGACCGCTATTATACTCTGTCATAATAATATCTGTTATGTGGACTAAATACGATATTAAAAAAAAAAAAATTTCAAAATAAAACATATTCTATAGAGACCTTCAAAATGTTAAAATATGCCAATATTTCCATAATTGGGTTTTTATCATGATTCAATACGTTCCTCAAACTTATATATTTACTATTCTCTATTACTCATATTGATACTCTCTTTGTATTATTCTCAAACATTTGAAAAATCCGTTATGACGTCAGATTGTCTTTTTAATTCTCCAATGACATCATATTAAGCTGCTTTCTGTATTTACACATACTCATACTCCTTGTATTATTGAGAAATTTTGGAAATTTCTGTTTTATTACCAATATGACGTCATATTAAACTTTTTTTTTTTTAATTGGTGAAACTTTTTATTTCATTTTCATTTGTCATGGGGAAATATTTCAATAGAAAATTAATTATTGTAGAAAGAATTTTATTGTGGATTTTTAATTGTTGGCAACTGCAAAAAGAAAAATGTTTAAATTTAATAGGAAAAGGCTGTTAGAATTTTGGTTTTTTATCTCTATATATTAAAATACGATTTTTCCAAATTTTATGATTTTGAGCTTCATAGCAGGTATTCAGCTATAAATACACAAAGTTTCAACTCTGTACGTTAAATAGTTTCTGAGAACCGGCTCTGTGACGGGCAGACAACGGAGCGGGAGTAATAGGGTTTCGTGAGATAAACGAAACCCTAAAAATTAAATTAAAAATCATTTTATAAACAGATGCAATCTAATATTTTGACAATTTACACATTTACTTCTATTTCTAAGAATTTTCATACTATTTCATAAATGTTAATTTAATTAATTTTTTTGTAGTTTATGAAAATTGCAAGACAAAATATAAACCTGCGATCTAGTTGTTGACGTTGTAATTCACTTGCAGTTCCCAGAGTCAACTGTTGGGATGCTGTAGGTCTTGTCCATGTCGTAGTACGATTTAGATGATCAATATAAAAGATACGACCATGACTATCAATCCGCGCTTCCCAATCTGGAACAGTAAAATGAACACTATGTATAAAAATAATCAGGGTAATATATAAAAATAATATTGAATTTGAAACAGTTAAATGATTTAATATGAACAAATTGTAAATAAACATAATTAAGTAAATATTAAAAAAATAAAAGAACACACTAGAAATAAATACACAAATGTACTTTCATGAGATATAACCATATGAAAATTTGTTTAGAACAAATACCTGCAGATCAAAATGTTCATTAAATACTAGCCATATAATGACATATTAACTTTTTACAATGATAAATGCATTCCCTTTCTAATTTTGATAAGGTGCTTTTATAAATTCAGCTCTGATGCATAGCGTAATTCAAAATGCAGGTCAAGGAAATTAGCTCATAAACCATGGATAATAGTAATATATTTCCAATTATAAAATGCATTCAAATAAAAAATAACGATTAGATATGGCAGTTGTCTTAAAAGAAGTTGTATCAATTATATTAAAATCTGATTGTATTTCACAACTATTCCTCCTACAAATATGGAACAATGAGCAATGAAATTAACACCAATTATTCGCATGGATCTGAGGACGTCAAACTCTTAAAATTTAAAATTACCTTTCAAGATTTTTTTTTTTTTTAAATTTTTAATGACATTTCTGTAATGGTGGCAACTAAAGTACTCCATTTTTGTCGAGAAAAGGGGAAATGATATTAGATTTTTTTATTAACGTCATTTTCTTATTAAATTTTTTTTTCTTTTTTAATTTAAATGAATTGTGAAAAAATTAACTTGATTAAATTACATTTTTCAAGAGAATTCAAAGAAATAAAAACATAACTTTACATATTTGAACTTCATTAATAAGTTTTTTCAACAAAACAAGAAATCATCGGTCAACAAATTGATATCTAAAATCATTTCATCATAATTTTGTTTGAATTTTACATTCAACCAAGGAAGCTAAACATAAATAGATTTAAGCTCTTGCATTTAACTGTAGAATTATTACCACTGTTTACAAGAAATGAATTTAAAGAAGAAACATAACTTTTCAACAGATTATTTCTTAAAGATGGCAGTTAAAATTTGTCACAAAGGCTTTAAAAATGAAATGGTTACGCAAGAAAAACAACATTTTTTAAGCAATAAATCTGAAAAAATTTTGTACCAGTTCATCAATGTCATGTCATTTTTGTTTAAGATCAAAATGATGTCTTTTTTATTCCACTAGCTACAAAAAATTAGAAATCAAATCTTGAAAGATATATACAGTAGAGTCCCGCTATTCCGAAAATACGCTTATTCTGAACAGAGTTCCGAAAAAATACCGACTTCTTAAACTTAAAAACAGAAAAAATTGGAAACACAGGAAAAAGATGTTCGTGAAAAAACGTACATTTATTGTTATACAAAGAAGTTAAATAGAGACATACATAGAGCCTAAGCTTGATGAAAACGCCTGTAACCAAATTGGAATGAAAGCTGGTTACATACAGTACATGTCGGCTCCACTTATACAATTCTGTAGAATCATTTTTAATCACTGCTAAACACAAAAAATAACTAATTTACACACGTTTAAGAAGAAAAATCAGCGATTTTTTTCTGATGAAGAGCACTGAATCGACTTGAGGATGCAATGTTCCGCCATCGCCGCTTGAACATTACATCATTTGGTGTTGATGAAGTATGATGCTCGACGTAGCGCAAGGCTGGGTCAAGATCATTTGCCACGTCTGTGTGTGATATGAGTTCAGTTTGAGCGTTCACCTCCTCCTCGTTTTCCTCCGAGTCTATCTCAGCTGATGAGTCCTGCACCATTGCTACGATGTCTTCATCTCCGTACTCCTGGTGGCCATTGTCGTCACCAGCAGTCCACTCCTCAACACAGTTTTCTTCTGTGTCTTCACAGCCAGTGATTTTCTTGACTAGTGGAAGAAGGTGACAGTTTTACACTGGTGTAAACGTTGTTTCAACAAATTCCAATGTAGGCCAGAGATTTTTCCATGATTTTTGTATTGCGCCTTTAGTGGTGTAATCCCATTCTTCAGCCGCCCAGTAAATCACATCTTTTATTGTAATTTTCTTAAGTTTTTTCAAGATTGTGATTTCATCTTCATCCTCTTCAAGTAAGGTGCGAAGCAGTATTTTTCTGTATGTTTGTTTAATGGCCTGCAACACAGCCTGGTCCATAGGCTGAAGAATTGAAGTTACATTCGGTGGCAGAAAAACTGCTTTGATGCCTCCACAAAAAAGTTCCGTATCTCCTGGGTGGGGCGGAGCATTGTCTATAATGAGCAGAGCACGGTTATGCAATCCATTTTCTCTATTGAACGCAGTCACTTTAGGGACAAATTGGTGCTCGAACCATCCCTTCAACAAGCCGCGTTCCATCCAAGCTTTTTTTATTCTTATAATACACAGGTAATGAATTGATGTTAATGTTTTTGAACACTCGTGGTTTCATCGTTTTGCCTATTACCATCAGCGGAAGTTTGTTTGTTGCCGAAGCGTTGCTGCAAGCTATTGTAAACTTGCTGCGGTGAGTAGTTTTGGGAAGAAACAAGGTGTTTAAATTATTTTATGTAATTCACAGCTGCTTCGTTGTCAGCTAACAGCTTCTCCCCAGCAATCGTGAGCTGTCTAATTCCATGTTGTTTTTTCCAATGATCTAAAAAAACCACAGCTAGCTGAAAATGATGGGTCACCATCCATAAGCTTGTTCAGTTGAAGCGCCTTTTCTTTAACCAAAGGACCAGAAATGGGGATTCCTTTCTGTCTTTCTTGAGTGAACGACAATAATAAGGCCTGCTCAAGTTTTTCATATGAAGACACTGTCGTTTTTTGCAGTTTTTCAAAAGTTTTTGCACTTGAAGCAGAACAAAACTGCTCAATTTTAAGGGGACTTTTTTCCATTCAATAATCGTTGCTTTTCCGACACCATATTCGAGTGATAATTTAGTAGCACTTTCTCTCTTGTCCAGTCTTTTTAATAATTCAAGTTTTTCTTTTAAAGTACACGAAGAACGACTTCGTTTACTTGCCATGTTTAATGTTTAACAGTTGACGTCAAGGACTACGAACATAAAAAAGGCACAGTGACTCGGGAAAGTAATAACTCAATACTCACAGAACCACAATTTTTCACAATAAATTTGCAATAAGCACACACAGTTCATCAAACTCCGATAGAGTAAACACTGACCGAGAGGCGAGTTTCAAAATCATTTGTCAAAGTTGGCGAAAACACGGAATCTATACGCCAATACTCTGTAGCAGAGAAAATGCAGTAACCCTGGTAGTAATTTTTGGAACGCGGGAGGGAGAGGGATAGGTAGGGTGGAGTGATGAGTCGTCGAATGTCACTACCTTTCCCTTCCCCACTTTCACTGAAACTGTTCACCACGAGCCGATCAACGCTGTATAGAGATGACACTAGCAGATGTCCCCACATTTAATTTATGCCTTAACAAGTCAATACACTGATTATTATTAATAAAATCCGCCTATTCCGAATTCCCGCTAAACCGAAAAGTGTTCGGTCCCAATTAGTTCGGAATAGCGGGACTCTACTGTGTATATTATATATATTGACAAATGTCATTGAAAATGTGCACTTTTATTGCGAGAAATTGTAAATTGCATTGTAAACATGATTCTATACTTGATACGTACATTTAATAAAATTAGTATAAAATATTTTCTAAATGCAGAATAAAAAATTTCTTTTTCGCCCGTAAGGAATCAAAAGATCCCAATTTAAAAACTACACATTGTATTGCCACACAGCTAGTATGTATTAAAATGTGAAATTTACTTTTTTTTTTAATATTTCTCCATTTCTTAGAACTTACTAATTTAGAAAATATTGTCCTGTGCCTAATTCAGTTGGAAAAAAAAACATGCTCCTGAGTGATGTTGAGATATCACATGAAACCCTTGATATTTTTTGCTAAGTTATTAAGAACCATCTCCAAAGTGGAAAATACGTAATTAAATTGCTGCTCAAAAGAGCTAAAGTTGTGTGTTCAATTAACACTTGATAACCGCTACTACTTTTAGCCATTTTATGACTTACTAACTAGCACTGTCACTGGTTGACAGTTTAAAATAAAAGCAACGAGAATTGATAGTTTCACTTATGAAACATTGTGAAAGATTCCAAATACAGATTTCATTGCAATTTAAACTATTTTAATACATAGTATTGTGCTTGTACAAGAATAAAACAGAAAATTCTTTGTAAGATAAATTTACACACATAACAGGTTTTCTTTGACAAGAAAATGTGAATGTAGGGCAGTGGCAGCACCAATCTTACTTAGAAAAGATTTCCATACATTTGGCTCAAATTAATTTTTAACTAATTCAATTTTTAATTTCTTCATATCACACATCAGTAGCGTAGCTAAGGGGGGGCAAGGGGGGCGGTCGCCCCGGGCGCCGCTGCCAAGGGGCGCCAAATTGAGAGAGGTTTTTAACCGAAATTATCTCACAAATTTTGACAATAAATAAAAATTGCAGACTTTTTTTAAATGTGTGTGTGAATGTTTTCTTTGGTAAAACATTTTATTATATTCAAATAATGAAAGAAGAAAGCTTCTGTAAATGTTTATAGGGAAGGGTGAACCTACTTTGTACTTTGCATGATTACGTACCTGAAAGGAGGTGCAAAATGATTCAATGGGGGGTACCAAATTGAGAGACGCTTTAAACCGAAATTATTTGCATATTTTGACAATAAATAAGAATTGTTGACCTTTTTTTTGTGTGTGAGTGCTTTGAAGAAAATCGCCGAAGGAGGAGGGAGTAGAGAGATCCATAAGTGTCAATCGCAGATGGAAACTCCTCACTGTCTAGCCTCTAGCTTATAAAATAAAGGGCCTTGCTGGTGTCGCATTTCTTATATCAAAAGAACATTTCTTTATTTCTGTATTGGTTTTCACGCTGATTTTTGAGTTCTTAGCATTATGTATGAATATTTTCGTGTTAATCACTGCAAAATGGGTTTAGCTGGAGGAACTAAGAAGGGCCGGCGCAAAGTTGCTCGAAACCCTGGCAAAGCAGTTAGTGGAGGCCAACGTATACTGCAATATCGTATAAAAAAAATTATTTTTAAATTGTATGTGTCAAAGAATAATATCTAATAAAGATAATAAAATGTTTGATAAATACCACTATTTTCGAATTTAATGTGCATAATTATTTTTAATTTTGTAAAATCTTCTATCCTTTACGATATTTTAAATAGTTATTTTTTTTGCGCTCGTGATTACTTTCAGGATCATCAATCCATACAGTCACCGATAATTATATGAACTTTGCCTGTAAGAAATAATGTTAATACTCAGTTTTTCCTCACAAGGGAACATTTAAAGACAAATCTAGAGCAAAAATATTATTTTATACAGAGGAAACATTATTTCAAATTGTATAGAGAGCGTTGGGGCCCCTAACAAAATCCGAATTGGCGCGCAGCCGGCGCGTTTGCTTGATGGTTGCGCCGGCCCTGATTGTAAGTAAAGATATCGTTCGTTTTGTATTGGAAATTCTACTTTTTCGTTGAATTGGCATTAAGAAAAGCCAAATAATAAAATGTGGGAGACCTACCCCCTCATTTTCCCTTCTTAAACACTATAAGAATTGAAGCAGGACTTTTCAGTCTTCCTAGAACGACCAATACAAATGGTTATGTGGAAATGGAGAAAGATTAAAATTATTCTCTTGACCTTGTTTACTGTTAAATGCAAATAAGAGTGTGTGTTCTTTAGAAGGTTTTGACGATTTAAAAAATCTTTCGTGAGCAGTATTAAGACATACAGCTTCAAAAGATAATTTAAATGCTCATTTACTATTGAACAAACAAAACAAATATTTAAAGTATCTGACTGTAAAATTATCATTGAAAATTGCAGAAAATTAAATATAATGAAGAAATAAAAAAGAACAGGGAAATAATTTTCTAAGTATTTTTATTAAAAAATATTTTTATCTGTCGCATTTAAAAAATAGTGTAATCAGTGATATTTTTCCGATATTGCTTTTTAAATGATTTTAAAAGTAGCAATATCTAAAAAAAAAAGAAAGAAAGAAAAAAAATTAACTGAGAGAAAACTAATTTCAAGATGTATTTAATAAAAAGCTATTGTCACACATTTATAATCATCGGATATTTTGGTAACTTAACTTGACCAGAATATACTAGAGATGTCTAAATACATTTTTAAACAAAAAATTGGAAAATTGATATTTTTGTCATTTTTTGCAAAGAAGAGTACATAGTCCCCTTAAAGGGGAAGTGTGCATTTTATATTTGAAAGGTCGATTTTTTTTTCTTCTGTTATTTGAGTGACATACAGTGTTGTTCTCCTGAGTAATCAAATTTCTAATGTAAATTACTTACTAATGCTAAAAATATTAAAAAAATATTTTTTAAAGTCACATAAAGTTCGCACACCAGTTCGGACTTCTTAAAAATCACAGGTAATTCCATGACTGCAATTCATGTAGTTACGAAAAATTCTGTTACAAATACATTAATTTGGCATGGACCTCGATAATTGAAAATTTACTGATTTGATTTACGCTTGTTCGAAAGTCCAAACTGATGAATTTATTTACTTTTTAATTATAATGCTTGCTTTGTTTATTTTTTAAGAAATGTTATAGAAAAAAAAGCATTTTTTAAACTATATATTCATATCATTATTTTAAACTATATATTCTAAACTGTTTCCTCAACGTACAGTCATAATTTATTTAATATTGATTTAATGACAAGAGATATTTTCTTTAATTATTACACTCACTATTTTTATTTATATTTTCTATGTTTTAGTGTTTAAAATATTTCGTTGTTGCACTTTTACAGCTAGATGGGATATTTTGGCAAGCTTTGGTTTGGCGCTTATTTAACTCCATTGTTTTTGTAACTCGTAACAATTGTAACCTTAATGATTATTTGGCAATTTATTGCCTGTGGCCAGCTAACGGAAAAATGCCTTAAAATAACTTTATTATTTTATAATTCAGTTCTTAAAGTAATAAAATGCTGTATTGTCATCAGAAATACACATGCGTACATATTTTTTATAATTCTAGCCTATCCAGGAAGTGAGTGAAAAATCAATTAAAAAATTCCGTCTTTACATACAAAAACCAAGTTAACTTTAATAACAGCGTTAGTTCAGGTATAAAGAATGAAATCTTTATTGAATAAAAACACAAATATAATAAAGGCATTCCAAAGGTAAATATAACGCTAATCATAGATAATTTTATAACTAAAATGTTTTTTTAGATCTTCAGAAATATTCTTTTTTTAATCGAGGAAAACTTTATAAAACAAAAAGTTAATTAGTTAAAACGTCATGACAAATTTTAAAATACAATAAAAATGACTTTTTACCTAAAATTTTATTTATAAATAATAAACTATTTATATTGCTGAAAAGTCTATTTTTAACTGTATGAAATTCGCTTTAAAGATTTACCCCCCCCCCCCCCCCCCCAAAAAAAAAAAAAAAAAAAAAAGAGTTAATTGAAAAACATTTGCTGAAGTTTTGTCACTTAGAACTAGAACATGTTAAACTCCTTAGAAATTCCAAAGAGTGTACGCACCTTGTATATGAAACAAGGCAGCAGATTTTTTTTTCCATAATCGGGTTTAATTTATGGGGTTTCGCAAACGTGGTTTCTTGCAAATTTACTTTCGTTGTTCTAATCATTGATGCTATGAATCAAAATATCGCCAAGCTGGATGATATTTGTCTAAATATACCCAAATATGGTGATAAAAGTAGGTCGGCATAAAAGAAGCCAAATTAGCGCTTGTTGACTAATTTTTCGAAATTCAAATCCAGTATTGACGAAAACCAGGAATCTTCTATAATCGGGTTTCATGCCTTTTAGGTTTGTAAGTTTGAGTAAAATTAACTTATTTATTAAAATCAAGGAAGAGAAGAGCTTTCTTCTCCTCCCGGTTCAAATCAGAAGGACCTTTTTTTTCTCGTCTTGATGGAAAATAATGTGGTTATGTTTTTAGGGGTGGGGGGAGGGGGGCGCAGAATTTCTTCCTGCCCCGGGCGCCGAAGAACATAGCTACGCCACTGTCACACATTCCGTTCAGTTTACATTAAGCTTTGAAATCTGCTTCTTTTACAGATAGAAATATTTTTAAATATGGGAGATCTTTCTTTAACTTTGTTTCTCTTAACATTGCTCGCCTAAAGTAATGCTTCCTTTACCACAAAATATATACTATTACTGCCAATCAAGTGGTGTAAGTCAGTTTAACATTAAATATTTCAACAAATATTTCGCCGAAGTGCATGTGATTTTTTACATTTCCTTTCTTAGACATATTGCATTAATTTCCTAAATCTAACTTCTAGGAAAGGAGGATCATATTTTAAAAACATCATATTTTAACACACACAGATTTCTGTAAAACAACTGCCATATCTATCAGCTATATTTGAAGTACATTTTATGATCAAAGTATAAAGCTTCCAGTGCTGATAGTTAACGCATGAAGGATGCAAGAAGCAGAGCGCCCTACTACCATATATTTAATATCCTAATCTAAATCTCATACATGTATGCAGTTTTGTGCTTTTTCAATCTGAAAACACTGAGCTATTTTTAAGTCAAAATATGCAAAAGTCATTTTTTTGTGTTGTGAATAGTTACTAGCAATTATTTTTCATAACATTTTAATAATTTTATAGATACAGTTGATAGATAGTTCACTACTCACAAATTTAATAACTGTTCTTATTTTCTTAATGGTGGTAGCTTTGGTTCCTAATGATAGGGTAGAGAAGTTTTCTTTAATTAGTAATGGACAACAAAAAATTATACTAACTTTATAAGACAGAATTTCAAAGAATGAATATTTATATTTTACCAAATTCTACTAAAAGTCACGTCTTTAGTACAACACATTTTTATAGTGGGACAGTCACAATCACTCATTATCATTATCCCTCATTATATCAGTTTTTAAATATTATCATCATATGTCTGCAGTCTTTAAATATTATCATCATATGTCTGATATCATTGAGCTATTTAGAGAATATATACAATTTCTTCCCAAGTCATAAATAAAAGAAATATCAAAAAACTGTTATTACAGATTTTTAAAATTATGTTACAATAATTACCAAAGAATAAATATTTATGTTTTTGAAAGTAGTCAATGTTATTAAATTAAAACTAAATAACATCTAGAAGCTTAATGTAACAAAATGTGAGAACGAGGTAAAACAAGAGTTTAAGGATAATCGGATTTAATTATTAAATCAAATTAAAATAAACATAAACATAATTTTACAAATTAGAGCTGAAATATCATTCAATATGCATTTATTACTAGATTCTTACAATTCCTTACTGGCCGAAAATTTTTCTAATGAGAATTATTGCAATCTTTACAAAGCCTTCAAATATTGTTGTTAATGTCACTATATCCAATTGAAAAATCATTAAATTAGATATACCACCAAAATACAAAAAAAATAATCCATAGAATATTTTCATATGAGAATTTTTAAAAAATACTCACGTGGGGGTAATGGATCTTCCAAGTCTACCCTCTGGTACCGAATTGTTCTTTCAGGTATGGAAGGCAAACGTGTTGTGGGAAAGTGCTGCAATGTAGACACTTGAAAAGGATCAATTCTGCTTGCAGTACAAGATAACGACCTAGCAGCCAGGTTTCTACAATAATAAAGAGATATTTTATAATCTACTAGATAGCACCTGTCAAGATTTGACAGTAAATAACTTGAAAGTTCCTTTAGAAATATGTTTTAATTTTTAATTAGTTGCTTTTAAATTAATTAAGTATTGAAAACTTGATAAACTGTTATATTGTGTAAGCAATTCCTATAGATATAAGACAATAGATGGTGTCGTCAGTCCAGCCTAATCAACTAATGAAGGGAAACAATTTTAAGCTTGTAATTTACATCCTATTATGCTTGATTTATAGAATTTAACTAAAAATATTAATTGAATAATTTATTTTTGCTTACTACAGTCTATTTTTTTTTTTTAATATTAATGTTTAGTATATTCTAATATTTTTAAATTATGCAACCTTTAAAATTTTTCATTAATTTTATTTTTATCAGCTTAAGGGTACCTTGCAATTGGTCAAATTATAGATTTTGTTTTTAATATTATTATTGGCTTAAATTATAGCTACACCTTTTAAATATATACTGCTAAAATTTCAAAGCTGTATCTTTAAAAATAAAGAAGTTATTAAAGATTTTATGTGCAGTGACAGAATTTAAAATGACAGGACATGCTCATATTTTCATAGCTTGCGTGTTCGATAAATGCTAAGGCTATTTTGCTAATTCAGCTAGAGATTTGAATTTTTTTTTTTTTTTTTACTTGTTTTCCATAGTGTATTTAATATTTTTGTGAAGGGATTTAACATTCAAGTTTATAGTTATTTTTTTTTAAAATATTTAAATTGACAGTTTGTTGAATTTCCTTCATTTTTTAATACAAGAGAAAAAAAAATCATATTAAATTTAAAATCCCATACATCTAAAAATCCATGCACAGTTTTATGTAGTATATTCTTGTGAATGTGGAAAAAAAATCGAAGCAAAAATATTCATATTTAAAAAAATAGTAGGGATTTTTAAAAAGTTTAAAAAAAAAAATTTTAATTAATTTTAGTAAAATAGGTTGTTTTACAAGATTTTTTTTAAATATATATTTGCTTTTTAGTATTATATATAATGCCACCACAGATTTTTCAGTATTACTCAAAATTGAAAAAAAAAAAAGTTTAAAAAGTATACAGTGTATGAATTAGCATGAAAAAAAAATTAAGCTTGCTCGCAGACACAGAGATGCCTCAAAAATGAAAAATGAGGGGTTTAAATAGAAACCTGGATGTTTAATTTTTATACGAAATGTACATGAAACTTATTTAAGTTCTGTCAAGATATATATATGAAAGGATAAAAGCTAAACCCCTTTTTAAAATGCAAAATCCCTTTTTGCCCCTTTTAAAATTTTAAATTACCGTTTTAAAAAATAGAAATTTAAATCAAAACTTTTTAAATGCTTTAATAATTGTGTTTCAATTGATTGAAATTCGCGTTGCCCCTGTTAAATTAGTTTTCCTGCATCGCATCTTATAACTTTCAAAGATCGTTTTCTGACTCTTCATAAGAATATTTGTGCTAACGCTAACGCGATTTTAAAGTCTTGCTGCATCCTATCGGCCGATGGAGCCAACGCCTTTATTCCGCACAATCAATCACTCAGCTCGCGGCCAATTAAAATTAAAAATACGCCTCTTTTGACTTAGACGACCTCTAGCAGAAATAATGCAAAAACCTCATATTTATACCATTACACGGCTATCAGGAGCGAACTTTTTACGATTTCCCTCATCTAAACAAATCCACGCCAATCTGCTCTCTCGGAATTGCCTCGCGATGGACGAACCTTCGATGTCCAGACAGACTTAAAAAGCAGCTCTCACGCCAATATGGGCCTGGTTTAAAAGGATGCATGTAAGAAAAAGAAATAAACCAGGTTCCGTAATAGACGGTGTCTTCCTTTAAACAGAAATACATTCACTCGGAATTTAACCGAATCCCGCTCACGGCCCAGGACTACAAGAGCATGCAAGGGAATCAGAATGAGCGCTTTGACGTAAATACGGAGACGCCATCAGTCCGCGCAGCCACCGGCCCGGCGATCAAGGACCCACCGACGGAGCAACACGCTTCGTTTCAGAAGTCGGCAGGATAGTTCATCTCAACGGGAAAATCCCAAAAACTAAACAGTTACGTAATCTACGCTCGTCAATCACAGCGAATACCTCCGTGAAAAATTCTTACAGCATACGGTGAAAGACTTACGGAATTTATCCCAAGAACTCAAAAGTACTTAATCTCCCTTCGTCAAAAGGAAAGTGAATCATTAACTTTTCTCTTCATTCTCAATCTTGTGCTGTATTTCATTCTGCCGGCAAGAATCAAGTGTTTTATCTGCAGAGAGAAGTAGGTCAACCAGACAGCTGTTTTCAATTTTCAAGAGCGCGCCGGTAAAGAAATGAACTCGTGACTCAGATGTTTCGGTTTCTGGTTTCTGGACTATTTAGAAAAATAAATCAGAACTGCGCTCAGCAAAAACAAAAACCACGTGACTACGGGAAAAAGTATTTTTGTGGGCAGCGCAAGAAGATATAGAGATAAATATTTCAGTGAAATTAATTTATTATTGTTTCGCGTCGCGGTGAAAAAAAAAAAAAAAAAAAAAAAAGTAAGAGGTAAATTTTTCATGGATTTATTTAAAGCAAAGCCGTATAAAGGTATGTACTTTTGATATTAACGTACAGAAGAAAAAAAAAAAAAAAAAATTTTTTTTTAAGATCTTTTTAGTGAGAGGCAGTGGTTCTCAAACTTTTTATTTAATTTTTTATGCATGCCAAAAATAAATTAAAGAGGATTATTTTAGTATGCTATTACTTGTGTGAAAACTAATTATTTTTAAGTCAGCTATTTAAGTTCAAATATATAATTGTTTATGTATTGTGTTTAACGTAATTTTAAAGAGATGAAAGAGTAAGAATGGTGATTTTTATGAAAATTCTTTAGTTGTGTTGAACGGATAATTACGATTTTAATGAAAAATAACATTAACTAAACCTCATATTAAAATCATTTTTCTAGACAGTTTGAAAATATTTTAGCAGAAGTGAAAATTTTATTATTATTATATTATTATAATATTTTTATTATTAAGTGTTAAACTTTTTAAAGATGATTTATATGCAACGTACTTTATAGTTAGTGAGGTTATTTAAATTTTTTTTTATTGAATTCAAGTTATTGAAAAAAAAAAAAAAAAATTATTAAGGTGGATTTTAATTTTAAAAAGATGATTTTAACAGATATTTACAGATATAGTGTTACAAATTTTAAATAGTTTGAAAGATTTTTTCATTTTTATTCTTATGTGCTTTAATGGTGTATTATATTTCTGTGTAATTCAGTGATATTTAGTATTTATATCCATCATGAGTAGCCCAACCCCTCCTAAAGAAGTAGAGGATTTAACAGACAAATCAGGTGACCCCGAAAAAGAAAAAAATCAAATTTCGAGCAAAGATGATAATCCCGTTAATAATCCTGAAGAGAAAAATAATCAGAAGTCTAGTCAGGAATCTGGAGGTGCACCAGAGACATCTGGTGTAACAATGTTAGGTGGACAGACCCTGTCAGCTCAAGCTGGGTCTGGTCACACTTCAGTATCCGCCAACCCAAAAATGTCAGTAGACCCCGATATCATTGCGTTTTCTCCGCAAGATGGAATGTCTTGGATACCATGGTTAGCCTATTTCGAGAGTGTCTGTATAGGACAGGGAAAAGACGAGTGCTGGAAAATTAGGCACATACAGAAGTATTTAAAGGACAGTGCACTTACGTTGTACATTAATAATTGTCTAAATGTACTTCATTGGTCCGAATTTGTCACTTTGTTTAATGAACACTACGAAATTCCAGATACCCTTTCTCTCACTGATTTTTCACGTATTAGATATAAAGTTGGAGAGGACTTGAACGAATATTATCAAAAAAAGACTAAAGTAGGCCGAACCTTAGGTTTAGAGCAGAAACTTATCCTGGAAGGGTTAACGGAGGGCTTGCCATTAGAAATGCAGAAGTTAGTTATTGCAGGCAACCCCTCAACTACACATTCATGGCGTGAATTAGTTTACAGAATTGGCAAACTGCAACTGGACAGAAAGGAAAATGAGAGCAAATTTGAAGCAAGCCCCCAAAACCCCAATCAGTATCGACAATGGCGACCAAGCCGACCTCCATATGAGAATGGACAGAATTTTAACAGGCAGTGGAACTACAGAGTTCCCTATCAAACACACCCCATTCGACCTTTTCCATCGAATCAAGCAAGAAATCCCCAAAATACGTTTAGACCGACTTCAAATGTTCCACCACGACCTAATGTACACCACCAGACCACTTTACCGCCCTCTCCATGCAAAGTTTGTCTTAATATCGGAATACCAAATGCATATCATTGGGTGGGAAACTGCCCTTTTCGACAACAAGTGTTAGCAGTACCAACCCCTAGTCACAATATGACTTTGCCGAACCCCAACCAAGATCATAGCGCTAATGAGTCATCCCGAAATACATCTAGTAATCAATGACGATTTCTTATGTCCGGACATATACAAAAAGAAAAAGCTAGCTATAAAAAATCAAATAGAGATTGTCATAAAGTTACTTATGTAAAAAATGAAGACTCACTACCTTGTTTGATCGATACTGGGAGTTCGATTAGTGTTATTCCTTGTCATTTAGCCCATAAACTTAACCTAAAAATATGTAAAGTTCAGCAGAGTATACCAGTCACCCAAACACAAGGTGTTCTTGCTTTGAAAGAAAAATGCCTTGTTAGTTTGCAATTAGGACGTATCTCTAAGAGAATTGAACTTTTTATAATTAACAATCAGTTACCTTATGCTTTGATTGGGCTACCCCATTGCAAACTGTTTAGATTAAATATTGACTGTGTTAAAATGCAAATAACTCAAGATAATAAGAAAGTACCTCTCATGGACCATATTCCAACAAATGCGTCTCACCATACTTTACATTTATCAGAAGTATATACTAACCAGCCAGCAATTGAAAATGCAGAGATATTCGAAGAAAATTTTGAGCCGGAGTTGTTGGAGACCACTGACCATGTGCAAAATGTTCAGTCTGTCAGAGAACAATTACCTGCTCTTCTAGCCAAATATGTCTGTATTTTCGCCAAAGATAAATATGATATAGGCTGTGTAAACATGGAACCCCAGAGAATACAGTTAACATCAGATCTCCCCGTTTCTTTAAGAGCATATCGCACTTCCCCTAAGGAAGAAGAGGAAATTAAAGAACAAATTCAAAATTTATTGCGAGCCGGTATCATTAAAGAAAGCTATTCCCCTTATTCATCACCCGTAACTTTGGTGTATAAACGTGAAGAAGGGAAGAAAACCCGGTTATGTATTGACTTCAGAAAATTAAATGCCATTACAAAAACAGATGCAGAACCCTTACCTCGAATCGACACCCTGTTAGATAAATTGGCGCATGCTAAAATTTTTTCCACTCTTGACTTAGCTAGTGGATATTGGCACATTCCTATCCACCCTCGAGACACTGAGAAGCTGGCATTTGCCACCACCTTTGGATTATATGAGTGGAATCGTTTACCGTTTGGATGGAAAAACTCACCTGCTTGGTTTAACCGTACCCTCCGTAGAATTCTTAATAAATACAAAATTGACTTTGCCTGTAGTTACTTTGATGATGTTATTGTATTCTCCCAAAATGAAGAGGAACATTTATGTCATTTAGAGACATTATTTAATATCTGTGTTCAAGAAAACCTTAAACTCAAATTGTCAAAGTGTAATTTTGTGAAATCCAAAATTAACTTTCTAGGATATGAAGTTTCGAACGGTTGTATCACACCTGACAACCCTAATATAGAAACGATTAAGAAATTAACACCACCAACGAATGTAAAAGAATTACAACGTTTTTTGGGATCTATAAATGTTTATCACAAATTTATTCCAAAGTATGCTAACATTCGATACCCTCTCAACAATTTGTTGAAGAAAAATGTCCCTTATGTGTGGGACCAAAATTGTCAAAATTCTTTTGAAAAATTAAAAAATGCTTTAATTGAAAAACCAATCTTAAAGTTGTTTGATCCCAAAACACCTTGTCATTTGTTTGTAGACGCATCAAGTCATGGAGTGGGATGTGTAGTGAAACAAGTTGATGAAAAAGGAACATTACATCCTATAGCATATCACTCTAGAAATCTTCGAGATTATGAAAAAAATTATGCAATTACGGAGTTAGAATGTTTGGCGATTGTGGATGCTTTAGATAAATTTTATCATTATTTACACGGTCAAAAATTTGTCATACATACAGATCATGCGGCACTTACCTGGCTCAAAAGTGTTAAAAATTTAAGAGGACGTCTTTTCCGCTGGTCCCTAAAACTTAGTATGTTTGACTATGAAATTAAATACCAGAAAGGCTCCACTAATGTTGAAGCTGATATGCTATCTAGACAACCTGTTTCAGAAAATTTACCCCATATTATACATCTCCTTGACTTGAATGAAGTAAGAGACAATCAGAAGAAAGAAAATGTAACAATTGATGGTAAAAAGTACACTGAGATAAATGATGTTGTTGTTATTAAAAAGAAAGGTTTGTATAAGATTGTGGTCCCCATGTCTTTACGTTTACCCCTATTAGAAAAAACCCACACACAATTTGGCCACCCTGGAATTTATAAAATGATAAATTTAATCTCTCCGCAATATTATTGGCCTAACTTTAATCAGGACATTGAAAATTTTGTAAAACACTGCCACACTTGTCAGATAAACAAAAAATGTAGACAAAAAAGATTTGGCTTATTGCAATTAATGCCCCCAACAGAGATACCTTTTGAATGTTTGGCAGTAGACTCTGTTGGCGGATTTAATTATTACAATTCTACAAAAAAATATTTGCATTTAGTCGTTGACCATGCAACTCGCTATGTGTGGGGTTTTCCTTCAAAAAGTGTAACTACCGAAACTTATACAAACATTTTGAAACAATTATTTCAGATACAAGTACCAGATAGATTGTTAACCGACAGAAATGGAGCATTTACAGCTTCCAGGTTTAGGAGATTTCTTCGTAATTACAATATAAAACACAGATTGACGAGCAGCCATCACCCGGAAACGAATGGGAAAATTGAACGACTAAATCAGACTATTGTCACTAGATTAAAATGTAAAGTCAATTCCACATCCAAGAAAATACCCTGGACTAAGCTTTTAGATGAAGTCTTATATGAATATAATAACACCCCTCATTCTGTAACCCAATTCACCCCTAGCTATTTATTTTTAGGAAATTTACCATATGATCCCCCTTTACCAAATAATAGTTACTATCCCCCTGTGGAAGAAGCTAGAAAATTGGCTAAAGAGAGAACAATTGCTTACCATAAAAAGAATAAAGTCCGTTATGATGCTCGTTTCCTTCCTGTAAAGTTTAAAGTTGGTGACATTGTGATGTATGAAGAATTTCACTATCCGATTACCCGTAAATTGACTGCACCATATTCTGGCCCATACACCATTTTAAAACAACTTTCTGATGTATCCTTTGAAATTGATAAACCCAGCCCACATTTTAAGAGAAATTCCGAAATTGTCCATTCCTCCAAGTTAAGATACTACCACCCTCCTCAAAATCTTAAACTCAGCCATGAATAAACCCCATCTATCTCTTTCAGCTGTCAATTTTTTTTAATTTTTGCTTTCCTATCGTCCCCCTTACTCGTAGCATTTGGATGAGGACCCAGCTGGGCGTGTAACCTATCTCCCCAGCAGTGTAGAATGATGGTGACAGTTTAAAAGTACTGTTAGAATTTTTATTATTTTTTTTAAAATATTATAATGACGAATTGATGACACATGAAGGGGTCCTCCGCTCCGTGGCCACCCATCTTTAGCCGGACTGTTTTCCCAGATTCTCTTTCCAGGTTGAACGGAGAATCTGGCAAAACTGCTTCGCTTCCCCTCTGCAGGTGAATATCGATTACCCACTTTTCTTTTTCTGTCGTGCGAGTGGCACATTTTTGGGTGATATTCCCCTCAGAGTATTAAAACCCATATCGCACTGACCCTGCGCATGGTGAAAATTATAGCAAGTGTATATTTAGTTTTTATTAGCTGTAGTTTTCTTTTTTTTTAAACAACTTAGTGTTGTTTTTTCATGGATATAAACCTAAGGCTGCATCATAGAAGTAGCTAAGTCCCTAACAAAACGGAAAGGTATACGAAGAAATATAATTTGTTTTTGTTATTAGTATTTTAGGATATTTTACTGTTATTTTATCTCAGTGTGAAAATTCAATATATCTCTAGAAATGCAAATGTTTCAAATTGCATTTGATATACAATATATTTTGTTGATAGTATTAGTGCATATTTTGTATTATTGAATATTTTATATTTTTGAATAATTTGTATTTGTGAATATATTTTACATTTTAATATTTTGTATTTGTGAATATTTTTTTTTACATTTGAACATTGTCTATTATTGAATATTTTTTACATTTGCATATGTTGTATAGTTTTCAGTATGTTTACCTGTGAATATTTTAATATACTATATAGTTTATGGTTGCAATTTGCAACTATACACAAAAGGATGTTTCCCAACAAACTATATCAAAAACTTTAAAACAAAAACTGGAAAGAAAGGGAAACACTACAAACACAGTTATGTTATGACAACTGTTATAATCAAGATATGTCGTCTCGAGACACATTATTGTTTTGCTGCAGCACCATTGAAAGAATTCCAATATTTTAGTGTAACCAATATTTTTATGTAAATTTGATATATAAATGTAAAAATAGGTCCAATTGACTTGAGAGCTGAAGTAAATACTGAAGAGCTGGAGAAATTACTTGAGAGCTGGAGAAAAAAAAAAAAAAAAAAAAAAACATGGGTTAAATTCACGAGATAAGACCCACAGGTCTTGCAGGCGAGCCCTGTGGCTCTTGTTTTAGTGGGGGGGGATATGAAAGGATAAAAGCTAAACCCCTTTTTAAAATGCAAAATCCCTTTTTGCCCCTTTTTAAAATGCAAAATCCCTTTTTGCCCCTTTTAAAATTTTAAATTACCGTTTTAAAAAATAGAAATTTAAATCAAAACTTTTTAAATGCTTTAATAATTGTGTTTCAATTGATTGAAATTCGCGTTGCCCCTGTTAAATTAGTTTTCCTGCATCGCATCTTATAACTTTCAAAGATCGTTTTCTGACTCTTCATAAGAATATTTGTGCTGACGCTAACGCGATTTTAAAGTCTTGCTGCATCCTATCGGCCGATGGAGCCAACGCCTTTATTCCGCACAATCAATCACTCAGCTCGCGGCCAATTAAAATTAAAAATACGCCTCTTTTGACTTAGACGACCTCTAGCAGAAATAATGCAAAAACCTCATATTTATACCATTACACGGCTATCAGGAGCGAACTTTTTACGATTTCCCTCATCTAAACAAATCCACGCCAATCTGCTCTCTCGGAATTGCCTCGCGATGGACGAACCTTCGATGTCCAGACAGACTTAAAAAGCAGCTCTCACGCCAATATGGGCCTGGTTTAAAAGGATGCATGTAAGAAAAAGAAATAAACCAGGTTCCGTAATAGACGGTGTCTTCCTTTAAACAGAAATACATTCACTCGGAATTTAACCGAATCCCGCTCACGGCCCAGGACTACAAGAGCATGCAAGGGAATCAGAATGAGCGCTTTGACGTAAATACGGAGCCGCCATCAGTCCGCGCAGCCACCGGCCCGGCGATCAAGGACCCACCGACGGAGCAACACGCTTCGTTTCATATATTATTAGTAAGTAAAATTTTATACAAATAGCGACAAATGAGACAATTTTCTCATTTTTAATTTTTCGGTGATTAATGCTTTTAAAACATTACCTAACTTATTATGTATAATGAAATTATATGCAAGTGTTTATAGTTTATATATACTTAAATTTATGTTTATGATAAGATTTTAGATGAATTTTACACAAGTTATAAGATTAAACATGTTATTTTTGCAAATGAAAACTAACTGATTTTTCCCCATGTTCATATTTTTATAACTTGCTTGTTCGATAAATAAAATACTAAGGCTTTTTTGCTAATTTAGATAGAGGTTTAAAAAAATTTTAATGTGTTCTCCATGGTGCATTTCATATTTTTGTGCATGGATTTAACATTCAAGTTTATAGTTATTTTTAAAAAAATATTTAAATTGAGAGTTTGTTGAATTTCCTTCATTTTTTAATATACACAAGAGAAAAAAATCATATTAAATGTAAAATCCCATACAGTGGTAGAATTGATTAAAAAAAAAGTCACTGGTTCCAAGGACTAGTAAGCATGAGAATTTACTGGTCCACAGTCATCATCACTGGTCTGCTACATAAAATTCTATTAAGTCCCTTTAAACTTTTGTGAACCCCCCCCCCCCCCTCCCTCCTTCTCCTAGAATATAAACCAAACTTCCTTTGCAGTTATTCAAATTTTTCAGCATAATAAAATGTAAAATTATAATTGGCTAAAAATTAAATAAACAGTGCATAAAGAAAAACTATAAAATTATTAATTAGATATTTTATTTCCGATTATTTATTTCAACTAAGGTTTAATGCATTTTGCTTTTAATAAAATAGAATTGTGTGATTTGTGTTTGGTTGTGGTTTTCTCAGGGACGGGAAAGTTTACGTTTACCTGTCAGAGAGGGAATAAAAGTTACTGGTCCTGCGGACCACTAAATTTTTCAAATTAGTGGTCCGATTGAATTTCTGGTAGTCTCGGACCAACGAACCACCAAGGATTTTGAACGCTGCTACATCTAAAAATACATGCACAATTTTATGTAGTATATTCTAGTGAATGTGGAAAAAAAAATCAAAGCAAAAATATTCATATTTATAAAAGTTAATTTTTTTTAATTAAATTTTAGTAAAATAGGCCGCTCTACAATTTTTTTTAATTTAATTTTTAGTATTAAGTATTGTGCGACCACATATATTACAGTATTATTCAAAATTGAAAAAAAAGTTTCAAAGGTACCATGTCCCCTTAACTCTAAAACCTTGAACTTAAATTCTGCTGTTTGCAGCTAATTTATATTATATACTAGCTGACCCGTCCGGCATTGCCCGAGCCCTTGTAATAAACTTAAATCTCTTAAAAAACGGAACTCTGGCCACGGTCTACGATGGCTTCGGAACCGTATACCCGGCATGCTCGTACGCTCTAGAAAATCTTTTATTTCCCCCTACCACCGCCAGGGGAGCATTCTGTTCTAAACAAACCTCTTTCCGAACGAACTTCTGAGACAGGTCCCCGCTGCCTACGTTACTGTATAGTAGGCGCACTACAAAATTGAGCTGGTTTCGAGAAGATTGGAACCTTATTAGCCCAGTTATTGCAATAAGGCACAGTTAGAGAAAATAACCTTGAGTGAGATGCCGAGGGGAGGGGATGTTCGAGTGTCCTTCAGAAAATGACTAATTAGGAGGCCCACTATGCATGCATAAAAATTCGTTCGTTTTGTTAAGCTAGGAACTTAATTACAAAGTTGGCTTAAACTCTTATTTGTAAATAGTGGTAACCGCTACTCATAAATTTAATTTAATGTTATAAAGGGTGACTATTAAGTTAAATATAATGTTTGGAATCACTTGCGTTGAAATCAGAAAGATAGTTGCTGATATATAGAAACTGGGCATAGTTAGAGAAAAACCTTGAAGGAGGGGCCGGGGGGGGTGTTCAAGTGTCCTTCAGCAAATGACTAATTAGGAGGAGCACTATGCATCTTTCGAAATTCGTTCATTTGCTTAAGCTAGGAACTTAATTACAAATTTGGCTTACCCAATTATTCGGAAATAGTGATAACTGCTACTCATAAATTTAGTTTAATGTTATAAAGAGTGACTATTAATTATAATGTTTGGAACCACTTGCGTTGAAATCGGAAAAATAGTTGCTGAGATATGGAAACTGAGCATAGTTAGAGAAAAATCCTTGCAAGAGGGGCCGTAGGGGGTGCGGGGGGGGGGGGGGGGGGGGGTGTTCAAGTGTCCTTCAGCAAATGACTAATTAGGAGGACCACTATGCATCTTTCAAAATTCGTTCGTTTCTTTAAGCTTTGAATTTAATTACAAATTTGGCTTAAACTGTTATTCGTAAATAGTGGTAACCGCTACTCATAAATTTAGTTTAATGTTATAAAGAGTGACTATTAAATTAATTATAATGTTTGAAATCACTTGCGTTGAAATCGGAAAGATAGTTACTGAGATATGGAAACGGAGCAGAGTTAGAAAAAAAACCTTTAAGAACAGGCCGGGAGGGGGGAGGTTGTTCAAGTGGCCTTCAGCAAATAACTAATTAGGAGGATCACAATACATCTTTAATGATTGATTCATTTGGTTAAGCTAGGAACTTAATTTGAAAATTTGGCTTACACCATTATTCGGAAATTCTGGTAACTGCTTTCTAGAAATACACCTTGAAGCTTAAATGTAATTAGACCCTTGCCCCTCTCCATTCCCGCAAATATAAAAAAGAATCTGTTAAATAAAGTTTTCTGTATTAACAATCTCCATCATAATAATAAATGCCATGCAAAAAAAAAAACTTAAACTTGACTAATTGTCATGAAGAAAAATGTCCCTGGAAAATATTTCAATCAGTGGGACGTATGTGTAATTTGTCATGTACAGGTGGCGCGACATTCGCATGGCTCCTCTACGCTGATAACTTCATCCATATTGACACTATTTAGTTAGAAATCCTTATTTATGCATCGCTACTCTGGTTTATTTAATTACTTCTGTGAAGAATCGATGCAACCAACCAGTGAACCAACCAACCCAAGAGAATAAAAGCGTATTTTTGATGAGAGTTCTTTGTGCATTTTAATTAATATTTCAAAAAGTAATTAAAATATTAAAATTCTGAAGTAATGGTGCACCAGGAGAGGGTTTGGACTACCTAAATCTAAATTTCCAGCCTTCTAGGTGGGCTAAATTTTCCTAGCCATCGGCAACAGACACACAGACACACACACACACACAGAGCGAAACTTTCTTTTATTAGTATAGATTAATTACGTGAATTTTATTTTATATTTTCATACATGATTTATATCTTAAACCATGGATATCAAGGTGATTTCTTTTATATTTCTTATATGAATATTTTTGCTTCTTTCTTTCGCTTTTTTTTTCTTTTGCAGAGAATAATCACATACTTTTCATAGTTATACAAATTAGCGATGGGCCGATTCGAGATCTTTTAAGAATCGATACCTTAGTTTTCGAAAACTTTTCAGAATCGAAATCAGAATCTATTCTTTGTATTCAAATGTAGTAGCACTAAAAACTACTCCAGACTTCCTTCAAACTAATAAATGAGGGACGACATTTCGTCTGTTTCACTCTTCGATGTTTATTCAACGTAAAATCGTTTGCCTTTTTTTATGATCATCAGTCTATTAGAAAAGTATGAGTAGCCCCTCTTTCAGCCAATCAAATGTTTATTTTCCGTAAAAACGCTTCTCTTTTGTTTATGATAACGTTTTATAATTTACAGCTGCAGAACAATTTCTTTTCTCTTTAATGTCTTTGAGTTTTGATATAAATATTACGATTGTCATTAGAGGAAAAAAAAAGACAATTTTTTGTCAGGATGACTTAATCCCATTGAACTCTAAACCACCCCCTCCCTGGGTAAGATAATTTTTAATTTTGTTTTCCTGTTAATGTTCATGTGTTTCAAACTTATCTTTAAAAAAGGATTCAGGGTGGCAAAGCCCTTTGATGGAAAGAAGAACTGCTTCAATTTCCTTTTTAAAAACATGTTGGTAAAAAAAAACTTATTTATATTTAGTATTTCTTAATTGATAAATTCTTGTATTGCTTTTTATGTTGATATGTTTAAAAATTGTCTTGCATGATAACTCTGACAAAAAAAAGATCTTATAAATAAAACAAAAAAAAAATCTTATATCTATAAATAGATTATTTCCTGTTTATATTCTGCAATTTTAAAAGCAGACTGTTCCAAAATCTTGCCCGTCCCAAGATATAATTCTGCTGACGTCCATGTTTCTTAGTATTGCAAGTTATATCTTATTATTTTCTAAGATTTAGAAGACGAAGAACCGACCCTCCTCTGCATACGCCCGTAAAAGTAAGCAATTTGTCTTTAATTAACGAAATCAAGAATTTTTTTTCTTTTTTACGAGCATACAATTTTATTTTCCACTATAAATAATTATTTTGATCGTAAAATTTTAAAAACATTAATGAAAAAATTAATATTTACTATTCTTAAATACAAATTCACAGAATGTTATTCATTATAATCGTTTTCTTAAATTAAAATCCATATGATCGATTTAACTAAAAATATATATGTATATTAGTTGAATTGATTGTATGCTTGAAAAAATAAAACAAAATTTAAAAACTGAAATAGCGCTGATCATCCTGCTAAGCGCAAAATTTCGGAGAAAAGTCTCCAACAGCGCCGAGTAGTCTAGTATTTGAATACTAGCATTCGCTTGCGCATCTTATGAAACCATAGAAAACTCCAGCTATGAGAACTGAATACAGTCGAAAACCGCAGTTTTCATCGCCGATACAGATAGCTAGGTGACTTGTATTCGAATACTCCTGTCTGAAATCGAGATCACTTGAGAACGTGGCTGAATCGAGAACACAGACATTTTGTATTCGAATACTCCCATCACTAATACAAATACATCTTCTTCATAAAAGTCATACAAAATATAGATAAAAGTTTAGAAAGATCACTTTATTTAATCGATAACTACATGCAAAATCTTAATTTAAATATTTTTAATATAAAATTAGTAATTTAAAAAAATACTGTCAGGTGTTAAATTTTACTTACTACAGTCCCAATATTTTGAAAAAATAACAATAATTATTATTTTCAGATTTTTTTCAAATTATGCAATCTTTAAAATTTTTCATTAAATTTACTTTTTATCAGTCTGATTGTAAAACTCTGAACTTAAACTTTGCTGTTTACAAATAACGATTTATAATACATATTTTTTAACTACTTGAATTTTATTTTACATTTTCATACATTGTTTAATTGTTAAATCATGGATATCAAGATAATTTAGAGTTCCTGTATGAATATTTTTCCTTCTTTTTGTTTTCTCTCCTTTTATTTTTCCATTTTTACAAAAAAATAATCACATACTTATTATATATATAACATCTTGATAATGGTCATACTGAATATAATAAAATTTGTAGACCAGTTCAATTTATTTAATAGATAATTACATGCACAATCTTTTAATTTAAATACTTTTAGTATAAATTTAGTAATTAAAGCAAAATATTCTTGGGTGTTAAATTTTACTTAATTATAAAGCATTCGAATAAAAAAAGAATACAAATTATATAACTTATCCTGCTGAAGTAAAATATGACATTATTAAAATGAATTATCACCAATAAAATAACAAAAAGCATTCTGTCTGGAGTGAATATCGAACCGACGATCGAAACAGAGAACCACAGCATAAACTTACCCGGATTAAGGAAACTTACTCGATAAGTTTCCGTCAACTTCAACTCGCCAGTTACGTCTTAACTCTTGGTTGACCCTGAGATCCAATTCTCCGCTAACTCAACAAAGAGAAATAGGATCTAAAAACAAAACTCGAGTTAACTAAATGAACCTTGGTTTTGATCTCGGGTTAGTAGATGCACACATGTGCAGTTAATGCAAAAATGGCGGTCATTTTGAATAGTGCTTTGACATTTATTTTACAGCCAACACTATTTGTGATGCAATAAGCAAGCAAAATGTTAATTTAAAACAATAATAATGTGAAAGAATGTGTTACTTTTAATTCTTAGCTCTTTTAGGATATTTTAATTCTGTGAAGTCAAGATTAAAGTGATTTTTGACAAAGCTTTCAAGACGTAAATATAACTACTCTGAATTTTTGGTATTTGGTAGCGTCATCTACCGAATGCAAAATCAAATGTTCTTACATCTCAAACATTGTATGTATGATTCAAATCTTTTTTCTTTTTCTTTTAAAGAAGAATTAAAAAGAAAAGCAGTTTTTCTTAACAGGGGTCGATGCAGGTATTAGGTAGATTTCGTAAGAAATACTACCTATTACATTCTCACCTAAGTTGGAAATTTTTAAAAATTTTTGCAGATCTACGCCGATTATGACTCCCAGAACCCAAAACCACCCCCAGTTCAAAACTTTATATATAACATATATATATATATATATATATATGTCACTTTTTTATGGACGATAACTGGAAAAATTCTGCATAAATCTCTTCTAAACTGATACATAAAATCAAGGGGCATAAAATCTCGGTCAAGTTCGTTAATGGGCAAAATCGAACCAAGGGGGGGAAATGAGGGGGCTTTTTGTGAAAACAGAAAAAAACCCATAATTTCTTAATTATTGTACGTATCGAATCCGTTTAAAGTTATTATTACTTCTAGGAAAAGGGCCGAAAATTTATGTATGACAGATTTTTGATATAATTAAAAATGGCCCCAAGAGGAAGAAAAAAGTGGGGTTGTAGAAGAAAAAAAAATCATAGCTTCGTCAATTCACAAGATATCAAATCCGCGTAAATTTATTATTAATCCTCTTAATATTATCTAAAACTTTTATACTGACAAGTTTTTTATAGGACCAACCCTTATAGCAAAAAAAAAAAAAAAAAAAAAAAAAAAACAATCCCTGTCGGCTTCGCCTGCAAACAAGTTATTTTTCAAAGTAGGCGGTTCCAACTCCCGCATCTTTTCGAAACTGATACATAAAATCAAGGGGCATAAAATCTCCGTCAAGCTCGTTAATGGGCAAAATCGAACCAAGGGGGGGAATGGGGGGGCTTTTTGTGAAAACAGAAAAAAACCCCATAATTTCTTAATTATGATACGTATCGAATCCGTTTAAAGTTATTATTACTTCTAGGCACAGGGCCGAAATTTTATGTATGACAGATTTTTGATATAATTAAAAATTGCCTTAAGAGGTGGGGGGAGAAGAGGTGTTTTAGAAGAAAAAAATTCATAACTTCGTAAATTCCCAAGATTTCAAATCCGATTAAATTTATTATAAATCCTCTTAATATTATCCAAAAATTTTATATTGACAAGTTTTTTATAGGACCAACCGTTATAGCAAAAAAAAAATCCCTGCCGGCTCCGCCTGCAAACAAGTTATTTTTCAAAGTAGGTGGTTCCAACTCCCGCATCTTTTCGAAACTGATACATAAAATCAAGGGGCATAAAATCTCGGTCAAGTTCGTTAATGGGCAAAATCGAACCAAGGTGGGGGGGGATGGGGGGGCTTTTTGTGAAAACAGAAAAATCCCATAATTTCTTAATTATGATACGTATCGAATCTGTTTGAAGTTATTATTACTTCTAGGAAAAGGGCCGAAAATTGATGTATGACAGATTTTTGATATCATAAAAAATGGCCCCAAGAGGGGGTGGGAAAGGGGGGTTTTAGAAGAAAAAAATTCATAACTTCGTCAATTCTGAAGATATCAAATCCGTTTAAATTTATTATAAATCCTCTTAATATTATCTAAAACTTTTATATTGACAAGTTTTTTATAGGACTAACCCTTATAGCAAAAAAAAAAAAAAAACCCTGCCAGCTCCACCTGCAAACAAGTTAGGTTTCGAAGTAGGCAGTTCCAACTGCCGCATCATGGCAAAAAGGTCATTTCTTCCGCAATTCCCAACAAACAGGCGCCCCACGGTCTGCATCTTCGAAATCTACCTGTGCCTGTAGGCCGAGCCGTCAGGAATTTTTTTTTCATGTATGTTTTCTTTAATAAAGTAGCTATTTTTAAAAAAAATTACTGTAACGCAAAATTTTGTAAAAATGAACGTCTTATGACTGTGACAGTATTTCTAAACCATCAAATAAAAATATTAATTCAAAATTTATTTGTAATTTTATTTATCTAAAAGTAAACTCAAGTATGCTCTTTCAACACTCTGTTTTGTTTCATTATTGAAAACTGGCACAATACAAGGGGGGACAGAACTGATGAGGGTGATTGCTACATCATGTGATCCCTTTGGCCAATCAGATATACACATTTCAAACTTCCGTTGACTAACCCAGAGTCGAATAACTGTGGCTCTGAAGTTAATGATGAATTCGAAATATCAACCAGCAGTTAAATTTGCCAACCTGGGGTTACTCAACTGAGAATTGAAAGGAGAGTTGAAGGTTGGTAAATAATTGACCGGTTAGACCATGCAGCCACCCTATTCTCATTCTAGTGTACTCTAAAACTGGATAGGTTCTAGATTTAATTTTACACATGCACAAATAGGCAAATTTTTTGTGAATCTTACAGAAATCCCTTTTTGTTTTAATATATAGGATATTAATAAAGACAGATGTTTGTCTGTCTGTATGTGTCTGTTTTCTGAAAAGACTGCTGCATGTAGTGCTACAAGGGGAAGGTACATGTATGTAACATTATGCACCCCAAAGGCAGTTTTTAAAATTTTCTGATTAGATTTTTTTTAATTTAATCTTTTATGAGATTTTTAGTGTTTTATGGAAATTTTTCCACATTTGTAAAAGGAATTTGGTTTTAATCTTTTAGTCCGACATAGTAAATTTTTTGTTGTTCTCAATTAAGTATATTCGGAATTCATACAGCAATTTTTTAATCTTTTATATGATTTTTACTAGGTTTTCTTTTTTCATTTTGTACAGGTTTTCGACATTTGTAAAAGGTTTCTTCTTTTCATTTCAAATCTTTTAGCCCAATATAGTAAATTTTGTTCTCTGCAATTCTTTTTTTCTTAATTTTTTATGCAATTTTTAGAGTTTTTCTGCATTTTGTGGCAGGGACAGGATGCCATATTCCAGACAACTAACAAGGAGTTATATTCCAGACAACCAACAAGATGCTATGTTCCAGATGGAAAGTCATTTTACATGGAAGATTTGAGATTTTATACTTTTAATGGTCAAAAAGTGCAATTTCCCCCCCCCCCCCCACAGAACTCTATAATGTCTCCCCCGGAGCCACAGAAATCCCTCACGGTGAAAAATGTCTGAATTCAACACTGAATGGAAAACATTGAAAATATAGATTTTAAATTCATGAATTTTATCATGCATTTCATGAAGTGCTATGCAAGCTCTTGATCAGTGGAAAGATTGTTTTCTAAATTTGGTTTGATCCAGAATGAACTATGAAATCGTTTAAGCTTAAAAAAATACCACAAAACTTATTGCACGTAACCATTTTTTGAATTCTAAATAAAATTTTAGAAATATTTTTTCTGTTTAATCTAATGATTTTTTTTTTTTTTTTTTTTTTATATATATAAAATCAGATATAAAATTATTTAAAATATTTCAGTGCATTTCAAAAAGTGTTGCTTATGATTCTTTTTTTTTTCTTCTCTTGCTGTTAAATTTAGTATGGAAAATTTAAGTATAATACTAAATAAAATGCTTACAGGACAAATCCTTCCAAATGTTGTGCCAAATTTATCTTTTAACAAAACAAGTTTTGATTTCCTCTTCCCAATTAAACTTAATTTTGACCACGTGGTCAACACATATTTTGATTTAGATGGTTAAAAACGTTTTTTTCCATATGCCACTATCTTGAGCTCATTTTCATTCAGAAAGACAACAATAAGCAAAATATAGTGCACTCACCCAAGGGAATTCCTTCTTTGTGCCCACAATTCTGAATCTGGCCTTATATAAGAAAGATGATTTGAAGAAGTAGACTGAGAAGGGGCAATATTGTCCCTCTCTTCAGAAGATGGTGATGTTCTCAAGGGTGAAGGACCATCATCAGATGTCTCATCTGTAGGGCTGACTGGACTAAGGTCATCACTAGCTGGACTGACAACCAAACCAGGAGAAACTGGAGTCTGAACACTATCTGGTGTTGATAATAAGCTGAGAGAACTCGTGCTACAATGCATGCCAGTCCGAGAAGTTGAGGGCATATCAGGTGTTGTAGCACAACTGGGTAAGGACGGTTCCTGTGCTACTGCATCAGGATATGCAAGCACATTTTCCCCATCAACAGAGTCAGAATCTTCTGACCCATAGGAACCGTTTCTATGTGCATTGTTTCCGTCGCCCGGCGGCTCTTCATTTTCACTGGCACTAAGAGTTTGGGATGAGGGGCTGCTGCACGGCGGAGTGACAACATCTGGTACACAGACACTGTAACTACCAGGAATTTCATCATTATCTAAATTAAGCTCACCAAAACGAGATGCCATACGATCCATTGAATTAGCAACACGAGCCAAATCACTGGCTTCACTTAGACTAAGGTAAGTTTCATGATCAAGATCAGAAGAACTGTATTCATTTATACTAGGCTCTAATTCAGAATAATTTAGAATAGGTGTTTCATCTTCACATTCAAAATTAACAGCTTCATTAATATTTTCTAAGGAAGGGCCACCTTCATGGATGGAGTCATGTTCAGGAGTTGCTAAAGGGGCAGTACGTTGAATGCCAGGATGTTCAGCATGTATTTGAGTTTGATTAATATAATGTCCATCTGAATAGGTATCCGAACTAACAGGATGAACTGGAAGGGCTACAGGTCTTGGTGCACCACTGGATGTTCTCTGAGGGAGAGCAGGAGGAGGACTAGAATCTCGAAGAAGAGGTACTGAAACAGATGTTGATAACATTGGTGCTATTTCTTCTTCTTCAACACAAGGTGTGGCATCATCGTCATCTGCAGCACCATTTTGCTCATCAGTATCAACAATTTCCAATAGAAAACTATCTTCAGGTTTTGTGTGTTTATGCTTTTGTGCAGAGACTTGACTAGAATCTGTTGCACTAGTTCTACTCACAGATGGGCCATCTTGTGAGGATGTGCTAGGCCCAACAAGATGGGCTTTCGATCGTTCTAAGGGTCGATGACCCTTGGCAGATTTTTGCTTTGGAGGCAAAGGAGGTGGAATATCCATTTCTTTAGCAGGGGTGGGATTAGGAGATGGTTCTATACTGTTCGTAGCATCTGTTGCAGGCTGAAGCACGTATTCCATATTAGTAAAGGCCACTGTGGAAGAACCGATGCTACATATGCTGCTGCTACTAGCGGTAGTTGTGGGTATAGATGGAATGGAAAGACGAGTTACTGATGCTTGAGATGCTCTTCTAGCTGCTGGAGGAGCAGCTGTAATACTGTTTATGCTTTGGTCAGAGCCAGAACGAATATTACGAGACTGACCTTCTCGCCTAACTGGTTCAGAGGCACGAGAGCCAGCTACAGAATGACTGCTGCCATTGCCAGACATGTTGCCATTCAATATTTGAGCTGATCGACTAGAGAGTACAATATGTTGAGGTGTGTTTGGGACGGATGACCCAGTTATTTGTGAATCAGAAAGATCTGTTGCATATATTGGATTATGGACTTGACGAATATGTGTCCATGGGTCAACTAAAACAAAATAAAAAATAAATAAATCACATGTAGCTTATTAAAACAGCAAGAAAGTAAATACATAAAATTGCATCAATACATAATCTTAAGCTATGGGAATAAATCATTGAAGAAAAATACAAAAGTTAATCATGTCAGAGCTGCCAACTGTTATGATTTAACATAATCTTTGAAGGGTTTTTTTTTTTTTTTTTTTTTTTTTTGGCATTTTCCTTTTGCATTGCTATAAAAAATACTGAAAATTTTGAGAACAATTATTAAAAATAATGGTCCTTACTATTAAAGGAATTTTCAGAGGTTGGTAGCTCTGTAATGGGATAAAAGTACTGAAAAAAATTATGAAAATAACTTAATCTAGGAAATATAGCAAATGATGAAATCGTTAATATTTAACAATTTTACACTTACGAGGAGAGTGCCAAGCTTGGTAATCACAGATTTTGATTATTTTTATATATGTTGTAGTGTAGAAGCCCCATAGTCTCAGGTTCAATGGATTTTATACAACACTCCTTAGTTCTCGAGAAATGGGGGGTCTAATATTATAACACAACTTAAATACTTACTTTGTAACAAAATAAATGCGTCGGTCGTAGCTCAGTTGGTATGGCGTCTGCTCGTTGTTCAGATGGCCCGGGTTCGATTCCGGAACGCGTTACGTTTGTGTTTCTCCTTTTTTTTAAATAAATATACTTGTAATTATAATTTAATAATTTCAATAAAAAATTTTGTTAACATAATTAAATTTTAATTTAGCATTTTTGATTTTTAAACCATTATTAAACATTTCTCATCATTTAAAGAGCTTTAAAAAAATTGGATCTATTATTGACTAGTAAACATTTAAAAATCGTTACAAAATCAGCATATTAACTATCGAATTATAGAATTCTTCTCCCATCGCAATAGAAAACGAATATATTTCAGATGCTGGATTATGTGTTAAAAATTCATTGTTTTACAATAAAATTTTACAGTACTTCAACACATTTGTGATATCACTTTTCTGATTTTCATCGAATCCCGACACTTCAGATTGATCTTCTTGTGAACTATGGCTTGCTTCTTCCATTTTTATACGATTATGAGTTGTTATAGAATGATCACTTGTGCGATAAAGATTGAAAACAAAAACCACAACTGCATCAAACTAAAAAAAATAAATAACCAAAGTCTGTTGTGGCGCCCTCTAGTTACAATAAAATAAACCATAAATATGTTGTAATTTAATTCTTATGCTAAAGTTTAATATAATTATGCTTCTTAGTTTAAAAACAGAGTAATATTATCGCATTGACTTCCCTTGTTAAGGCAATTTATAAATGATGTTTCTTTACAATCACGAATTGACACAATTGTTCAATATCGTTGCATTGATAAAGCATATATGGAATACATTTAAAAAGTGATTTAAAAAAATCAAAAATTCTAAATTCAAAATTAATTATGTTAACAAAATTTTTTATTGAGATTATTAAATTATAATTACAAGTATTTTTATAAAAAAATGAGAAAAACAAACGTAGCGCGTTATGGCATCGAACCCGGGCCCTCCGAACAATGAGCAGACGCCATGCCAACTGAGCTACGACCGATGCAGTTATTCCATTACAAAGTAGGTATTTAAGTTGTGGTATAATATTAGACCCCCCATTTCTCGAGAACTAAGGAGCGTTGTATAAAATCCATTGAACCTAAGACTAAGGGGCTTCTACCCTTTAACATATATAATAATAATCAAAATCTGTGATTACCAAACTTGGCACTCTCCTTGTTAGTAATAAAACAATATAAAGCAGAAGTAAAGTATCAAGCATGTAAAAATATTTACAACTAACGTAAACCCAAAATGCAAATCAAACCAACTAATGAAGGATATAGATGATAATACATTGAGAATATAAATATGTCCACCGATACGTATATTGCTAATCTTATTACTGCTATTGGTAACTGATCAAAAAGTATATGGAATGTTTCATTTAAAATACATCTATAGTTAGAGTTTAAAGTATGAAAACTAGATTTGTAGCTTTTTGGCTAATTGCAGCCAACAACTGTTAGACAAATAAAAATAGCTTTAGCCAAGGAAAAAACTTTTATTTATACAAAATTTCTATTTCTATATAAATGAGTATTATTTTTAATTATGCAATATACAAACAGTACACCACTCTGTAAGATTGACTCTTCGATATTTGGCCATATATCACACATCAAATGCTTTTTTAAATGGAATTTTTTTTTCAAACTTCCTCTTCCAAATTAATCATCATTAAGTTACTTAAATTTTTGATTGTCAGTCTATTTCTCAAGTCAGTTTTTGTTATATTCACGAGACTCAATCCCCTTTCATAATCTGCTGTAGACAACAGAATTGTCGTTACAAATTCATACAAAGAAGTCACCTTGGAAAGCATGTCAGTAATGCCATTTTTATGGAAAAAAGAATACAATCAGCTGGTTTCATTTCTTTATCGCTTGTAGCCTGAACAACTTCCATTCATGAACAGTTTTGGTTTTATTTCCTAAGTTGGGATCATCAACAAAAAATAAACAAACTCTTTTAATTTCCTAAATACGTCTAACACAAATGACATCACACTATTTGTAAGATGCTTACACAGAGAGGACGAGACAGATTTTGAAGTGAGTTGCCGGGACAGAGGCGGTGCGAGATTTTTTTTTTCACATGGCAGCAGCAGGTTTACAAAAGGCAGAACAAAATGGAAATCATATATATTTTTTTTACTGTCGCTATTTGGCGAATCCACTAAAGGCTTTGGGGGCAAAAGGTGCTTTCAGTTAGCTTTTTAGTGATTTGGCTAGTGCTAGATTAAACCCTAATAGTAGATATCGTCTGTAAAGTTTTATCAAACATTTTTAAGACTTCTATAAACATCTGGCAATAGTCAGGAGTTTATTTCATTTTATGGTCTGAAAATAAAATTTGTTTTTAATGAGATAAGAATTATCACTCTGTTGATTTTCCAAAATGGGGAATGTCATTGAGCAAAGAACATGCATTAAATTTTGTTTTCGCAATGAAATTTCTGCTACAAAAGTATTTGAAATGTTGCAAAAAGCTTTTAAAGATCAATGTTTATCAAAAACAACAGAATTTGATTGGTATAAAAAGTTTAAAGATGGTAATCAAAGTCACTCAAAAATCAAGGTAATGTTGACTGTTTTCTTTTATTGTTGTGGTGTTGTGCATTATGAATTTCTACCAACTGGTCAGACAGTCAATAAAAATTATTATTTAAATGTTTTGCGCTGTTTGTGTGAAACATTTCATAAAAAACGACCTGATATGAGGTGAGAAAACTTGTGGGTTTTGTACCACGATAATGCGCTTTCTCACAGTGCAATTATTATTTCTGAGTTTTCAACCAAACATTCAACAAATACGGCTTTAGAAGATTTGTATTCACCTGATATGGCACCATGTGACTTTTTCTAATTTCCACGGTTGAAATTGGCTCTTCATGGTCACCATTTTGAGTCCATTAATTTAATAAAAGAAACTTTTCTACGAACTCTGAAAGGGTTTCACAAAAATGACTTTAAGGCATGTTTTGATGATTGGAAAAAACATTGGCAGAAGTGCATCGCAGTCGGAAGAAATTACTTTGAAGAAGATGCAATAAATTTTGACCAATAAATTGATACCTTTTGTTTTATGCCGCCATTCCAGGTATTTTTTTTATGACAGCAGTATACTGAATCTGTTAAATCCAAACAATATCTCATCAAAGAATTTCTGGAGCGAACAAGATCAATACTATATCAGAAGTAATGAATGAGAAGATAGTGGTTTTTGTTATGTAACAATACATTTTTTTAAATGAAAATCTGAGCTCTCTGTAATGCAAACACATCACAGCTCATAAATTGGTTGCTGTTCTCTCCTCTCTCAAACTAAAGAAACAATTATGGACATGTAATTTACTTCCCAGTATTATATAGCTAGACTATTACCATAGATTATTCTGCAAATACTATTTATCTTAATACAAGGTACATATAACTTTTTCTAGAAGGGAACTTTCTTTTCTAACATTTGTAAATGGTGAGCAGTAGAACTGTTTAGGAGGAAGAGAAAATCATCTTTAAGTTCAAATTTACTTTAACAAAGTATTAAAATAACTCATAAGATGGAATAGTATCGACAGAATTTAAGTCAATTTAGAATACTAATGCTAAATGTTTATTTTCAATTTAAAAAAACAAATGTTAGGCAAGTCTTTTTATTATTATTTTAACTGAATGGTTATGAGCTCTTAACAATTTCATTTCATTTAGCGTTTCTGGTACTAATTTACAGTGGCCATTGATTTGCTTCTCTTGTTTGCTTTTTTTTTTTTTTTTTTTTTTTTTTTTTTTTAGCAATTTCTCTAAAAATTGGTTAAATTCTTTAGTTGAAAGACCATAGAATTTGATTTAGCTCAATTTCAAAATATTTGGGCATGAACCCTGCCATCTAGAACTGAATTTCATGTCCTATAATAAGTATTAAGAGACTTATTTTTTATATTTATTATACTATTGTAGAAAGAACTTGTAATCATTTTGTACAGTTGAAATAACACTTCATGCATAGGTAAAAATGTAAATATAAATCAAAACAGGTTTTGAAAACAAAAATATAATTATTTTACATATTAGTTTAAAAACGAACAAAAAACAACATACTCATTGAAAAGATTCAATAAAAAAACAACAAAATTATACAATAATTTATAGTAATATATACCTGGACCATTCTCTAGTGTAAATGTAAATGATAACTGGCCAGTCACATGATCAGATGGGTTTTTATTGCACAAACTGAAACTAAATTCGATTGGAACACTAAAAAATATATATATAAATATAATTATAGAATAATCATTTCATTTGTTTCAAATTCATATTCGTTATATAAAATAAAAAATTCAGCATTACATTAAATTTAGAAAAAGATTAATTTTAATACATACATACCCAGAAAACTGATCAAGGAGGAGGCAAATTTGTACTGAAAATTTCCCTAAAAAACGACTAATTATAGGTCTACTCTTTGCAAATTTATCTTTAACTTCAAAGTCAAGAATGTCGGAAGGATATGCAATGAATTCAAACTGAAACAAAAATTAGTAAGGATTGTTTAAAACAATTTTCAAATAGCAATGAGAACAAGGAAAAGTCACAATTTTAAATTTTTCAAAAATATAGAGAATAACCAATTTGGAATACATAAATTTAAGTAAATCATGAGAAAAACATTAACAAAGTACAAAAGAAATTCTATATACAGTGGACTCTCTCTATCTGAACACTCTCTAATGTGAACACCCCGGTATTATGAACACTTTCTGGCGGTCCCGGCGAAACTCCATAGACTTAACAAAAGATGAACTCTCTGTATTCTGAACACCCCACTATTATGAACGCTACTTTTTATCCCCATTCTAACCCGCCTCTCCGTAAACTGAACGCGTGTTTGCAGTCGGAATGCGGGGAATTACCGCACCATGGAAATTCGAAAAAAATGTTGCAGAAGAATAAAAGGGTTCAATGAACTCGATTTAAAAATAAAGAAACAAAATAATTTCTAGATTTTAAGAGCTACCCGATGCTGAAATTTGTTTCAACAATTCAGATAAAATCTCCAGTTAACAAAAAAAAAAAGAAATTGAAAGAATATTTTTGTTTTTACCGTATGTGTTCTCAATTAACTAGAACATTCTTATATATTTTTAATAAATAAAAAAGTGAAGATATGAAATTGTTTCCATTTCAGAAAAAGTAAATCGGGATAATCAAATTAAATAAAATGATCAAAACAATCAATTTTTATGCTAAGATATACAAGAAAAATTAATGTAAAAAACATGTCACGTGATTTCCTCTCTCCCGAGCTGAGATAAAAATAGAAAGATTGCACAACAAAAATGCCCACCCCCCAATGACAGATAAGAGACAACAGGTGTTAGAGGGAGTGGTTAAAAAAGGATTATGGTTTCTTTTCTGCACACCTGGTTGGCAGCATTATCGCTTCTGTTTCTTTCTTCCTTTTTGCTCGGCAAAGGTGAAATTTTTTCGTTATTTCACTATCGTTGCAGGGAAAGAATCACAACACTTACGCAGATATGTCAGAAATAAGTAAGAAAACGGAAAAACAGAAAGAACTGAAGCTTCAGGAAAAACACGAAGTTGTTCAAAAATGAAAATCAAAAGTAAGTCAAAGAAAAATTGCATCTGAATTTATATTTCAGTAGGTCAAGTCAACGCCATCAGCAAGAAATAGAAAGAAATTATAGCCGCTTTTGAAGCAAATGAATCATCCTCAAAGTGTAGAATTTTGGAAAAGAAAATGGAAAACGAGATAATAAACAATCACGTCTGGAAGTTTTTTTGCTAAATGAGAATGAAGAATCTTCCTGTCACTGGACCCCTGCTAAAGCAGATTGCTCTGGATTTTGCAGAAAAGGAGAAAATCGCAGAATTCAAGGCATCAGAAGGATGGCTGACTCGCTTCAAAAATCGGCGTAACGTCAAATTCAAAATAATCAATGGTGAAGCTGCAGATGTACACCGTGGTGGAATGGAAAAGAAAGCTTCCGGATATAACAAAGGATTTCGATGCCGCTGACATTTTCAATGCCGACGAAACCGGCCTGTTTTTCAGAGCTCTTCCAAATAAAACCTTAGCAGAAAGAAGAGAGAAATGCGTGGGCGGAAAAATGTCAAAAGAAAGACTTACTGTCATGCTCTGTGCCAGTTTTACGGGTGAGAAGCTCAAACCACTTGTGATCGGAAAAAGTGAAAAACCACGATGGGTCAAAAATGTGAAGATGGCATCATTGCCTGTGCACTAGAAATCAAATCGAAAAGCCTGGATGACAGTCACAATTTTCTCACAATGGTTGGAGGGCATTAACGAGACGATCAAGAAAATTCTTCTTTGTGTGGATAATGCCAGATCACATGCAAATGTGCAGCTGAGCAACGTGAGTATGAAGTTCCTGCCACCGAACTGTACTTCTGTAATCCCACCACTGGATCAAGGAGTAATCAAGACCTTTAAAGGTAACTACCAAATTCATTTTTTGAAGAAAATGTCCATGGTGATAGAGGAGGCAAACTCGGCAACCGAACTAACGAAGAAGGTCAATGTCATGGATGCTGTCCATTGGATATCAATTGCTTGGAATGAAGTAATCACCTACACCATCCAAAAATGCTTCTACAAAGCTGGATTCCCGTGTGAGAATGAGCAATCAAGGACAGAGGACCAAGAAGCAACAGCTGTGAGTGACTTGGAGTCAATTCTTTAGGAGCTTCATACTGACATTGAACCTGGAGCTTATCTCGAAGCCGACGGAAGCCTTCCTGTTTGCGACAACATCGTTGAAGAGGAAGAGGGTAGTGAAGACAAAGCAGAACCAGAAGAGAGCGATGAAACAAGTACAATTACCTTCAAGCAATATGGCCAAGATATTCAAGACCTGTTGAATTATGCGGCAGAACATCACCCGGAATCCTTTCCACTTCTTAAACAACTAGATAACATGTACACTGCATGAGCATACACAATGCAAAAACAGACTAAAATTACTCACTTTTTTAAATAATGTACCGTTTATATTTTCAAGTAATGTATTGTAAGTATGTAATTGTATATTTTGTAAAAATTTTTAATATAACATTTTAATTAACTTTTTAATAGTTTCTAAATTCAGCACCTCCATCTCGGTAACTTGCATGGTTAACCAGGCTAAGTATTCTATACAGTCTATAAACTCAATACATAGTAGTAGTAATAATGCATTTCCCAATCTCCCTCTATAATGAACACCCCCATAATCTGAACATTTTTGGTCGGTCCCATCAGTGTTCAGAATAGAGAGAGTCCACTGTATTTTTTTAAGACCAAATACTCATGATTGTGTGGGTTCGAATTTATTGGATTGTGTAACTTTCTGGCAAGTCATTCAGTCCTAAAGCCCTGGAACTAAAAATATAAAAGAGGTAGTTCAGAAAGAATGGTTGATTGAAACACATACAAAATCATGAAAATAAGAAGGTAGGTGTTATTTGTAATGTATGTGTTCATTAAGGAGGTAGATACCATAATAGAGTTTACAGACAATTGTCATATGTTAATGAGCGTCGTTTGCTAGATAATTAACTTTTTTTAAAAATTAAGTCAATTCTACGTTTTTAAAGTGGACCATTCCATAATTGGCTCTACACATAATTGTTGTATGATAGCAAGCATGGCTTAGTGCATAAATAACTGTAAAAAAAATGCATAAGTTAAAAAATCAATAAAATCTATCGGAGGAAAAAAAAAAATCGCACATAGCTAATTGAAGGTCAGTCTTAACAAATTAGCTGCACTAGAAGAAGGAATTATAATAGATTTGATAGTTTTTTTTTTTTTTTTTAAGAAATCTTCAATATTGAATATATCTATACTTGCATTTTCATAGTACACCGTTTTACACCAGAGCCCTTCACCTGAATGATGCCTATTTTTGAAATTTCAAATTAGTTTAGCCATTTATTTAGCCTATAATTAAGTTAATCCCATTATGAAAGATTAGCTTTTAGCTTTTTAAAAAAGTTTTACTGAATGGATTTTGAATAAAGTTGCACTAGTTAGATAAATTATACAAAATTATATGTAAAATTTGCATTCTGAATTGCAAAGCTTACATTCTACGTGAACAGAGTCATAGTCAAAAGCTAGTATTTAATAAACAATATTTAAACATATTTAGTGATGCATAATAGTTTGTTGAAAAACATTTGTTTATTAAAATGGATAAATTCTGAATATAAATGGTACTGTCTTAAATGAACAACAGAGGTCTGGTTTTAGTGATGTATGCGTATGTTGAAAAGAGAATATGTAAGAAAGAAAATTTCTCATTCACTTTCATCCATAATAATCTACATAAAAAATTATAATGAAGTAGCTATTTAACCCTCTCACTGACAAGCACGTGTTAATATGTTCACTAAGCTCCAGGTTTCACTGCAATATAAGCATTATTTAAAGTAATAAAATTCTATTGATTTAATGCATTTTTAATGCGCTGAGCAATGAATGATACTCTCAAGGATTACTCTCAAGGACTCTCAAGGATATTTGCAATTAATTTTTTTATATTCAATGTTGAAAAATTAGTTTTTCTTAGCATTTAAAATGAAATGCAGAGAAAAAAATATTACAGATTTGCCCTTTTGCAAGACTGCAGAGGGTTAACTGAATACTTTTATTTTCCCCATGCAAAATGTTTGTTTCACTTCAAAAATTAAAAAAAAAAAAAAATGAAATTTCATTTCCGAACAATACAACTGTTTTATTTTAATTCACAGACTATCACTAAATATTTTAAAAAGCATTAATACCTGTCCAGGCCAAGATGGTTGGGTAGTAGATTCAGCAATACCGGTTCGACACACTTGACCATGATGAGGTAAAAGTAATACACCTTCGCCTTTACCTGGTTGAATTGATATTTTGACATAGGGGTCAGGATTGAAAAACATCCCCTTTTTCAGATTTCTTGCATGAAGATCTAAAATGGATATATTATAAGAAACTTAAAATATTCATACAAATAATGCACATAGAAATTTTTTTCATGTTTGCACACATAGCATAATAGATGTCTGAAGAACTTAGTGGAAGAACATACAATGCTACATTTTTTCAAAAACAGTTTTATTTTATGGACGAATGTGTTATGAGGTAGTCTATCATATGATAAAGCTAAAATATTAAGATTTTAATTAGTCTTGAAGACCTGGGTCATTATTTATTACTATACTTTAATATTTAATTAAAAGATTAATAAATTTAATATTTAAAAATTAAATGTTAATAAGTTTTTATTTAGAGAGTTCAGTACTGCATGTTAACATATTAAACATATGCTACCAAAAATAAAATAAATCAGTAAGTTTTACGACAAAAATCTTTCACTTCAATTTTTTTTTTTTATTTAATTTTTGTTACTTAAGATCTTCTTCCACTAAGCTTTTAAATTATTAATTCTTTCAGTTCTTGGATCCAAATAATAGGACATGTTTTTACATTTACTATTATTTTGTCTTACCAATTATGTTTGTTACTACCAGCGTGCAGTAATGGTGGTATATGCAGTGTTGAATTCAGGAGGTGGGCGGGGGGGGGACATTCCACCTCAGAGCTTTGAAATGTCCCCCCCAGATTTGAGATATATATTTCAATGGTAGAAAAGTGAAAAAAAAAAAATTCTGCACTCTTATGTAGATTGAACTTTTAAGCTCTTATTCAAAATTCAAATCCGATTTTTCTTGAATTATTAGTTTCAAGTTGTTTCAAACTAAAGTTGTTAATTTTTTAAGAACCCACTGCATTTCTGTACAAATAATTAAAACTTATATTAAACTGGAAAGGAATGTATCATGAAATATGTTGTTTCAAACCCGTTTTTTCTCCAAAGTCACATGTCATGTTGCTTGAGTTACCTCAGTCTGTGCCCTGCCTAAATGTCTAAGTGATTATCAATGTTGTTATTCTGAATTCTGTGTCTTGCGGACATAGTCTGAAATATACTGTACAATTTTAACATAAATATGAATGTAATATTCTTTAAACAAATCATAATTCTATTTTAAGAAAAATCTGAATTTTTTGTAGAAATTGAGTCGGGCCAGGCCGGGTCGTGAACTGCAGGAATATAATTGGGCTAGGCCAAACATTTAATTTTTATACCAGGCAGGGATAGCTTTCGTTCGTTCTGTGTCGGGCTTGGGAATTGCGGCCGTGCAGACTTCTGCATGGAGGTGCTAGAATGTTATAAACTAGCAATGACCATCACAAAAACTCATGTCTTGCCACTGAATTGTACATACAATCTGAGCCAAATTTCAATAGGTTTAACATTTTCATTTGTTGAAAGTTTAATAATTGCACTTTGTGTAACCATATTAGATTAGGTCCATTTTTAATGCTAGCAACTAAATAAATTAATATATGAAGTATAATACAATGGCAAATGGATTTTTAGACTGTAAACAACTCATCATGAATGCCATGACAAGTATAAAAAGTTTCCAACGATATTTTTACAAATGTCTTGTTTGCAGGTTTTGGCATTTACTCTCTGGCAACTCATTAAAAACTTACTTTCAGCATAGTTAGAAAGTTTAGATATGGGTATATAAGTGGTGAGTATCTTAAAGGTAAACAAAAGAAATATTTAGTGGTTTAATATTCGAAAGCATAAGCAAAAAGCCAACTTTACCAAAGAAAAAAAAATTTCACTTAATAAATAGTATTAAAAACAGATAAAAAACATTCAAGTAGGGAAATGAAGTTCTCTTTCAAATAGTCTCTTATACAAAAAAGTATTTTTCTGTACTGAATTCAAAGTTCATTATTTTAATAAGCAGGGGAAAAAAATGTGTTGTACAGCAAAACAACTTAACTTTGAACATACTTGACATGTTTTTATACTTAAATACTGAATTAAATTAAGACACAATCTTGTTTTTTAAAAAAAAGCCTGTGGAATTCCCGTTCAAGTTTTCAAAAAAAAAAAGTCCAAGTAATTTTTATAGGCAGCAAGTAGCCACCAAAGAATTTTCACCAATTTTTGTAAAATTAGCTTTTTTTGGAACAACAATCAAGCAGAACAACCATGCAATGGCTACTATGAAATCAAGACTTCAAAAACTTTATGAAATCCAAATAAGAAACAGGGGCACATATAATTAAAGATACATAACATTTACAATTTTCTGAATTGTTGGCATAAATTCTCTGTGATACTTTGCCCTGTATATAATTTAAATATCATGTTATAATGCAGAGATATATATATAATTTTCTGTCTCTGTACCACACAGTTCTACTTTCCACTATTTTTATACGGTCCTCGGGTCCTGTAAGTTATGCTTATATAATCTTTCTCCATCCTCTAACAAGTAAAACAGTAAAAATTTCATTTTTGCATGACTAAAACTTACTAAGTTATGATACTTTATATTTTATGATTTTCAATGTTTTCTGGCACTAAAAACATATTTTTTCATTTTTAGTGCCAGAAAACACCAAAGACTTATAATATTTAAAATATAAATCTAAGTTTTGGCCACAAAAGAATGGAATTGTAACTGTTTTACATGTTAGAGCATGAAGAAAGTTTTTTTGTGTATAACTATTGTAACTATAGCTCTAAAACTAATGGCTTAAAGAATTAGCTATTAGTCAATGATAAAAAAGAACAAACTCTCTTTCGTATCTCTCTCATATATACATACAGTACATTTTTATAACACAATTCTGTATAATGCAATTCTCTATATAACACCCAACATCTCAGATGTAAACAATGAATTTTGAAGTTAAGAAGTGCCTACAATCCACATTCTAGAAATATTGCTACCCTCTAGAACAGCAGTTCCCAACCTTTTTCCTTCCACATAACCCTTTCTTAGGTTTTTCATTTAGGAGTAGCCCCTTTTCTCATAAACATGCTCCTCTTCACCTACACAGCGCAGACATGCTTGTTTTTTATTAAATTATTAATATTGTTAGCATAGCTAAACAAATCGACTCAAGTTACATTAATATTTCTAACCTTTTAATTTTCATCTTGCATTTTAAAGTTGTCTACTTGTTATAATATTAGTTTAACATCAAAGCAAACATTTTTTTTAAAAATAATTTGCTGCCATGATATACAAGTACCCAAAAGTGGCTTTTAATCAGGGCTGTGGAGTCAGAGTCGCTAAAAACAAGCCAACTCCGACTACAGCTTATTGTTAGTTTGAAATTAAATTAAAACAACTATATGCAATTTTAAATATATAAACTATTTCTTTTAGACTATTTATACCAGGTAATCAAACTCGAGCTACCCAGGTTAAAGATGCCTGGTGTAGTGTGTAGATGAAAATTGTTTTTACTTGAAACTCTAATAGATATTTTACATTTAGAATGTAGTCCTTTCCCTTAGATTTTGCAGGTCTGTGGAACTCATTGTAATGTAAAAATTGCAAATCTAAATGCCTGCTATTTTTTAACACAAAATAATGTTGAAATAGAAACCTTCTTCCCTTTTTATTTCTTGTTTTCCATTGGATTTTTTGGTCTGTGATACCAGAGGTAACACTGAAATTGTAAATTTCCTCTCCTTTTTTTCATGCCTTATCAGATTTTCATGTCCTTTTTTTCTCCTTTTTAGCATCCAAAACATGTTTTTTTTTTCCTCCTGAGTTCTTCATACCCAAAATAGCGATTGAAATAGTGAAATTTGCATTATCTTTCATTTTTAGATTTAGAAAAATTCGGATTTTTTGGATAAAGCTAAAATTGTAAAATTAATAAGGCAGATAAATGTAAAATTTTCTCTTTTTCTTTTGAATCCGTGGAAGTTGTGTTCTCCAAACCCAAAATAACTCCAAAATTGTAATTTTTTTTCTTTTCTTTTCTTTTCAGAGTTTGTGGGAATCAAAATAGTAAAATTTTATTATTTTTTATTTTTTCAATTGTGATATTTTGATTCTTTTTATCTGTAAGACTCGGAATTGTAAAATTAATAAATTGTAAAATGGTAAATTTTCGCTTTTTTTATTAGAAGCCATGGGAACCGAATTAATTCCGAAATAGTAAAATTTTCGCTTTTATTTTTTGGGTTTGTGGGATCCAATATAAAGCCAATATTATACATTTTTGGTCTACTGTATGTTTTCAAAATTCAGATTGCTTGATTTCTACCACTTTTTAAAAACAGTAATATTTCCCTATTTAACGGCAAATTAAATAAAACGAGTATTACTATTTCAAAACAAGTGGTAGTAATCAAGCCATCTGAATAAAAAGAATCCACCAAACAAGCAACACTAGCACATTAGTCATTCCGGAGTCTGTCTCTGTAAAATTCCAGGCGTCTGAGTCAGAGTCTGTCATTTTTCTCAGAGACTCCGCAGCCTTGCTTTTAATACTCTCAAGGGGATCCTTGGCAGAGATGGGAAAGGTCGGAAAAAAAACCAGAAACTTTGGGAAAAAAACTGGGTTTTTTCCGGGGTTTTTTCCCCGAAGGAGTATTTTTTAATTTTTCCGAATTGGAAAAATTGAAATTTAATTTATAAAATAAAATATTCAAAATGTTATTATGGCTGCATTCTGAAATTTTTTCTTTATATTTTTTCATATTCAGTGTCTCCCATGAAAATGTTAACATAGAAAATATGATCTGTAAGCAGTTTAGGAGGGACTTGAGTCCTTTAAAGCATCCTTTACAATTTTTTCACCTTTAAACATAGTACACTTCAAAAAATTCAAAATTTTTTTTCAATCTCCTTTGTGAATTCTCCAGATATGTGATGATTTTAGAATAACAAAATATGTCACACAGCTGAAATCGTCAATGAGTCTCTTATCTAGCTGTATATAATGTAGTGGCCAAAATTGTGGAAACCTTTTGGGGAAAATGTTTTTTTTTTTAAAGTTTGATGGCTTATAACACCCAATATTTCTTAGATATACCATAAGAGCTATATACCACTGGAAAGATAATTTAATTAAAAATATCATACAATACAGTTTGTTCAATTCTCAAAAAATTATCAAATGTTATATAGCTAAATAATCAGAAAAAAAACTGTAAAATCTGGTTAGGTTGACGATAATTATTTTTCTTTTTCTTTGTTAAATGTAACGATAATTTCTAATTCACAAAATTTTGGTTATATTTTTTATGACAATTTTATATGACAATTTTATATGATTTTTTTTAATAAGGCAATATTTTTTATTCAAAATGTTCACAAAAACAGGATTATGTGGAGAAAAAAATGTAAGCAGACCCATGCAACTTCGGCATAGCTGCGATTTTTCATGTAATCAGATAATCGCCAGAAATATTTAACTATTATTAGAAACAAGTTATTTTTTACAATTGAAATTATTCAGTCTTTTCAAGCTTTTTTTCTCATCTTTTCCTTTTCCTTAAATATAAATTTTAAGACCTGTCTAACTGTATATATTTTTTTAATATAAATGCATGCAAATAAACTTTGCAAAGAAAATGTACATTTTCTGATAAAAATTCTTTTCAGCTAAATATTTCGAAGTATTAAATAATCCACCTCTTTTATACACTTCATTAAAGAAATGTACATACATATATATATATTACTTTCATATTAAGAATCTAAAACTTAAACGAAAACATAGGGTTGGTTTATGTTTACCGTAATTTCGGGAGTAAGCGCCGCGGCGCATACGTGTTTGAAAGTTCAAAATATCGGCGATGCGGCGCATATGCCAGGGCGGCGGGTACGATGATTTTTTTTCCCTCGACATAGCAAAATCTGGATATTGTGAAAAACAAGCCTTCATTTCAGGTTTTTTTTAGTCTTACTGCCTCAAATACACTTTTAAACACATGGATTCATTAACATTCATTCATATTTCACCTTTATTTACATTCATTTAATCTCAGTATAAAGTTCATAAACAGTACATAGTATCACAATATATCTTTATTATAAAAATGTAATTACTATAGTCAAAATATATTTAACTTACCCATACTTCTCTATTTTCTGTTCACTATTAATAGCTCACTCTTTAAAAGTATTTATTGTATACTTTACAATAGTTGATAAATTATATTTATTTCATAAGCACACCGCATACGGCGATATTCGATTAAAACGATAATCGAATAATCGATTGGCGTAGTATGCATATTGGCGTAGTACGTATTTTTTTTTCCTATTGTATTTTAAGATAACCTGTGTTTCAATATTAATAGCTCACTCTTTAAAAGTATTTATTGTATACTTTACAATAGTTGATAAATTATATTTATTTCATAAGCACACCGCATACAGCGATATTCGATTAAAACGATAATCGATTGGCATAGTACGCATATTGGCGTAGTACGTATTTTTTTTCCTATTGTATTTTAAGATAACCTGTGTTTTATTGTTAATTCATATATCTTGTAAGATTTTATCGCTATTCTTGTTACTTTTAATCCAATTTTGCCGATCGTTTTTTATCGTGACTATTTCATTTTTACCGATTTTTCAATGATGCGGCGCTTCTAATGGGTACGGCGCTTACGTGTATATTTGTTTTTTTTACCGATTTTTCAATGATGCGGCGCTTACGATGGGTGCGGTGCATATTCCCGAAATTACGGTAGACTGGAAAGCTATACCAAAACTAAATACACAAAAATTAAAATTATACGAAACAAGAAAAATGTAATATTGTAAATTATTATAAATTTTTAAGCAATAGAAGATATAAAAATAATATTTATAATGTCACAAGTACAATAATTTGTTTCTATAAAATGGCGTTATTTATATACAAAGCAATACTATGTAGAGGGGGTTTAAATTTGCTTTCAAACTGCAGTGATATTGGTTGAAACTCATAAGATTTATTTTGTTGTTATATTTTTTAATTATTTCTACTGGTAGTTGAACAAATGCAACTGAAAAATCATTTCAACCGAGACATGATATATTACAAACAATGGTGTTAAATTAAGCAAGGAAAGCTACTGTGAAAATTCTGAGACTGAAAGGTTAACTTTTAAAAGCTGACTTTTTTTTTTCATTTTTGTAATTTTTTTCATGTAAAGTGAAAAAAAAAAATTCTTCAGTTTGCAGAAATTTATGTTTATTATTTTATATTTTTTAAGAAAATGTAACTTATTTTTGAGAAACATTTGTAAGAAATCAATTTTTCTAGAAAAAAACCTGGAAAAAAACTGTTTTTTTTTCCTGCCATTTCAAAATTTCCGAAAATTTCACATCTCTAATCCTTGGGCATATTTCATGGAGCTGAGTTTTTTTAAATCAGGTTCAAACGAAGACAGATATAATCTCAAGTCAGGAGCAGTATCAAGCTTAATACACACATCCTTAATATATACACTAGCTGGCTTCGCCCACTAGAGGGCCCCTAATTTACATAGTTTCCTCGAATCTAATGGAATTCTCCATTTGACAACCTCGAAACGAACGAACCTCTGGCTCACGTCCTTCTCAAACCGAACTAACCTTCGACCCGGGTCCCCGCTGCCTTCGGCATCGTATACTGGTCGTGCTACGCATGCACCGGAAAATCCCTTAATTCACACATCGAATAGTATAAACATCTAACCAAATGAACCTCAGACTCGGGTACCCGATGCCTTCGGCACTGTATACCGGTCGTGCTATGCACGCACCAGATAATCCCTTAATTTGCAAATTGAATAGTATAAACCTATAACTGAACAAACCTCCGACTCGGGTCCCTGCTGCCTGCAGCACCGTATAGCAGTCGTGCTGCGCACGCGTTGCAATATATATTAGTTCCACCTTCCACCACCAGGTGGCGCAATCTGTTCTATACGAGCCTCGTGCACTTAAATTGTTAAGGCTATAGATGTCAAGTCGAATGAACTATACCCCGTTGTGATCCAACCCATAGAACCAGAGAGAGGAAAGTGCCCCTGGTGGTAAAAAAACAAACTAAAATGGGTAAGCTCTATGGAAATGCTCTTTCGACAAGCTCTGTATTTGTGATGGATAACAAGTATCTTAATGCTTTTCACTGAGTTTTTGGTTCTCTTCAATTTTCACGAAGATGGGGGGAAAACAAAAGTAATCATGCAATATGATTAGAGGTGGGTGAAAGTAGTGAAATTGAATTATTATCAATGAATTACTAGATCTAGTGGGGCTTTTCTCTCATTTTGAGAGTAGCATATTGGAGTTATGCATGAGACTAACTTCCTAATCCAAAACTATCAACTTTGTTTAAGAATTTCCGTTAAAAAAAAAAAAAAAAAGCTATGGGGGGGGGAATTGATTTTTTTATATACTCTATGGATACAAACTATAAACCAAAAATTATGGAAATTGGAGATGTTGAGGTCCAGACCCCACTTTGATTTGACATGGAATGTTGGAATGACATGGAATTTGTTACAGAAATGGCCAAAGTATCAAATTTAACCTAGTTATGATCCTCTACAATTCTGTAACAAATTCCATGTCATTCCAACATTCCATGTCAAATCAAAGTGGGGTCTGGACCTCAACATCTCCAATTTCTCTAATTTTTGGTTTATAGTTTGTATCCATAGAGTATATAAAAAAATCAATTTTTCCCTCCTCCCATAGCTGTTTTTTTTTTTTTTTTTTTTTTTTTTTTTTTTTTTTTAACGGAATTTTAAAAATGGCCAAAGTACCAAATTTAACCTAGTTTATAATCACATGATCCTCTACAATTCTGTAACAAATTGAGCGAGAGAGCTCAGTTATATCTTATTTGAAAGCTCTTTTTATGGGATTTAATATGATGTACAACACTAACTATTCTGAGTAAAATAAATTTTTTGACAAATTTTCAAAATTAAAATTTAAGTTTTTGAAAAACACTATTTTTAATTTTTTTCAAAAAAATATATGCTAATCTTTGATTTTTTGGTTACAAAGTATGCAAAATTTCAAGAGGGAGAAATTATGGGATTTTGAGCTATTAATTTTTGAATAAGAATGGTTTATTTAAATTTTTCAGGTAACTGATTTTTTATACCTTAAAAATTAATAGTTAAAAATCCCATCATTTCACCATCTTGAAATTTTGCATGCTTGTAGCCAAAAAATAAAACATATTTTTTTTTTATTATTAAAAACGGTGTTTTTGAAAAATTTTATTTTAAAAATTTTGAAAATTTGTCAAAAATTTATTTTACTTAAAATAGTATTGAATATCATATTAAAGCCCATAAAAAGAGCTATCAAATAAAATATAACTGAACTCCCTAGCCCAATTTGTTAGAGAATTGTAGAGGATCATGCGATTGAAAACTTGGTTAAATTTGGTACTTTTGGCCATTTTTAAAATTCCATTAAAAAAACGCTAAGAAAAGAAAATTTTAAAAATTAGATTTTTCATATATTCCATGAATACAAACTATAAAAAAAAATTATGGAAATCTGAGATGTCAATGCCCAAAAATTGCATTTATTTCATTGATTTGACATGGAATGACCCTTATGCGTTTTCAGTTCAACCATTTTTGTGATTTCTGCCATTACCAATATTATTTTCACGTACCCCCCAACATGCCCGCCACATATTCCCAGGGGTACGCATACCCCAGGTGGTTCTAGAAGACTAAGTTTCTGATATTATTTCACTTTTACCTTTATTAATGAAAAAATTATTATTATTAAAGTAAAAATTTTTGGAAATGAGTAATAGGTTTATCCAGTCATATATAGGTAGTGTTTATAAAATAATTTGTGTGAAAAGATCTATATTATGCAAAAACTTATAATCCGCATAACTTCTGGTCCCAATGAATACAATATAGAGATCTGCTGTACATTGATATGTTCCAGACCTATGGGTCATGTTTATAAAAAAAAGTTTAATGATGTGTGAAATGTGATCTATACTAATAAACCTGCAGATCAGGAGCCTCAATATCAGCTCTGAAAGTTATTGTTTTTTAATCTCACTTTTCATAATATTTAACATTTGCAATTTGCAAATAAAATTTTTTAAATTACATATACATTTATATGCATATAAAATGATTCGAAGGTTTCAGAAATTAGAAAAGTTAAATTAAACACTGTTTATACAAGGATATTCTGACATTCTTATGAACTTCTTATTCTTGTAATCTTTTAGATAAGAAATACATTTCTTCAGGAGGGCTCTGCTCCCCTGAACCTCCCGTAATCTTATTAAATTTATATTTGTGATTTCCTATTGATTGTATGAATGATTCTAGTATATCTTGGATTTCGTACTACACAGTGGTTTTATTAGGATAAGAAACAATTTTGAAAATAAATTTATGTTATCCTAATACTCAAATAGCAATATTTACTTACCTGCCAACCACAAAAACACTTGCATCTGATGGATACGTTGAATAATATATCATGTACAAAAGCAATTTATGGAAATGTAAACAAAAACTACTATATTTCACTTATATCTATTTTAGAAATCTAGTGTTATCACAATTTTTGTTACGGAAAAACAGTTTTGATGGTTGTTCAATGATTTTTTGATGGTTACAAATGTAAACTCATACTACGAGACTTGAATCCAAATTACAAGTTCAATGTTTTTGTAATTTTTGTTTGGAAAAAATATTTCGATAATCATTCTGTAGTAGTTAAACGGCAACTTGTATCAAAATAAACTCTCATTTATATCAATAGAATACTAGAATCGCCCGAAAATAATTTATTTTGCTAATAAAATATTATAGCAAAATAGTGCGAGTTACTTGAATTTTTTTTATATTCTTTGAAATATGGTTGCTAAGCAAGTAATAAATTAAAGTGCAAAATAAAAAGAAACGCATTTTTAAATTTGTAAAAATATATTAAAATAAAATATTTTATATTTCCCAAGCAGATGCCAAAAAATTTCCAACAATTTAAACAATTAATTTCTAAAATTCTAATTAATGTATCGGCAAATTTTCAAAGCTATTGGATATATTTAAAATCTCCATATCAAAAATTTAGCATCCATAATTTTACTTATCCATTATTCAAATATGTGATTTTCATTTAAGTTAAAAATGAAATTTGAAAATTGTCTGCATTCCCATAGGAAAGTATTATGACCTAAAAAGAAATGTTCTATATTTTTAGAACGAATGAACCAAATGTAACTTAAAACTATACAGCTAATTCCGGGTACCTCACCAACATACCCACCAAAAATCAACCTAATCCGACGTTTTTTATGGCAGTTATCGCAAAACAAACAGATGGAAACCAAAAACTTTTTGGGTCTCCACAGTGAGCTTTAATTGATGTTTCAGCAATAACACAAAATTCCATAATATGCACAACCTCTCATTTTAAAGTGTGTGTTATAAAGATCTTCTACTGTATATAGTAAAACTTGTCCAAATTGGATTGTGAATAGGATGGAAATTTGTCTAATTTGGAGTACTTTAATAGTCCCAGCCAAGAAAATAGGAAATTTATTGTTAATTTTTGTGCATAAAATGGAATAACACAGAAATGGAAATCCATGATTAAGGAATTCATCAAAAAACACTTGTATAAAGTAAAAATGGAATAAAATATTCATGCAGAAATAATGAATTTACTATTCACATCACCAATTCTCTAGTCTGCTAACTCAAAAGAGAATAAAATCATGATTTATTAGAAAATAACTAATGTTAGCAGCCAGTAAAAAAATATCTCAGCTAATTTGAAAGCAAGTGTGGCTGCACAATTGAACTTGTATTTCTTTTGCAGTCAAACCTTGGAATATGCATCTCTGCTATAAAATCGATGGAAAATGTAATTGTGTCAAGTTATTAGCATACAACCCATTTTTTTAGCTTGAATTTACATTGTTTATACATGTCCAAAAACTGCTAATGTAGCTGTAGCCTAGGTTCGAAATCAGTGCTGACACCAACAACAAAGATGAACACTTGTCTTCTGTAAAGCACTATTCAAAAAGACATAGAAAAAAGGCTTTAAAGGTTTAAAACCTTTATCCTTTTCTGTTTTGCTTTGAAAGTGCACAGGCCTAAACACTTATAAACATAATGAAGTGATAATAAATTTTGGTAACGATAATAAAGTGAAGATGGATATACATACAAGATTTTATAATGTTCATCATAGCAAGAATGTCATCAATGTCTCCACTCTTTGATAAGGTATATAAAAAAATCACAATAATTTACTACTATTACACTATAAAAAAATATGTTATACATAATTTATTATAGTACATTATATAGTACAATATTATAGTGCATTATGTAATATTATACATACAACAAATGATAAACTACTTACTAGACAAAGTGAATTTAACCATTTCTACAGGGTACTGCTGAGAAGAATATCCCACCAACACATCATCAGTCCCATGATTATTCTGAAATAAATAATACAATATAATTCTTCATAAAAAGTAATATATTTTGCATACTTAGAGGAGTATTTCCACATCTATTGAGATTAATAACAAACTATGATTTTGATTTTTTTTTTTTTTTTAATTGTGCATCGTAATTTTTAATATGGACACTTTTATGACATGGATTATTACAAAGAAAAACAGAAAAGGGAAAATAGTTACACAATAAAATAATTTATTTCACAAACATTATCATAAAAGGATTAAATTCCAATGTAATATTCATGTTTGTTGCTGTTTATATAATTTCTTTATCCAGAGACAAATAACAGAAGAGGAAAAACTACTTATTTTTCAGAAACTGCATTCAAATTTATCCCATTACATTTTTTTCACATATGAACACCCTAGTTTTCAAGTCAGTGGTTGGAAAATTTATTTTATTTTTGTCGTGAACTACAATTATTTTATCGAAATTGTAGACAAATACATTTGTTTGTTTATACACAACTACTTGTTTTAAAAAGTAGCGACCACAAACTACTTTTCAAAAGTAGTCGCTACTTCGCTATTTTCAGATTTTGTCAAAGGATTCAATATACACTTGAAATTGAAGACACTAATTAAATATAATACAATGGCCCGCCATTATGTTGTGTTTGTCAAGATACAACCAAATAAGTGTAATAAAACAGAGGTCAATAAAAAATTAAGAAAGATAGCATACAAGAAAATGTATGTGTTATTCTCTAAAATGTTACTTTAAGCATTTAAACACATACTACTCACTATATGCTGACAAGAGCAATTCAATATTATTCGCCTCTTTTGTCCAATATCAAAAAATAATAAATCTGTAAATAAAGCAATTCCAAAATAGAAATGCAACATTAAAACATGAAGATACAATAATGAGTAAGTAGATAAGTGCTTCCAGAAAGAAAATTAATTTCTTTGATTTGGATTTTGGCACTTAGATTTTCCAGCTAGTGTCAATGGAAAAATCTACGAAAAATCCTTACAATGCATTTCTAAACGCTGCAGTTGAGTTGCTGACAGCAAATTGTTGAGAAAAATTAAACAAAAGCACATGTTTCTTGCTCCTACGTATCTCAGTATATATATATATTGTGTCACTGGTACGTGCCATTTCCTGACTAGATGCTAGGACTGTGCATGTTTTAAATTGGCTTAAATACCACTGCAAAGCTTATCAGCTCTCTCTTTTTGCTTAAGTGACTTGTGTATCGTACGATGTTTTTAGTTTATTAGTTTTTATGTCTTTGCAGTTTGTAGATAATTTTACGATGTTGAAGCATATTTAAGAAATGTTTTTTGTTCTCTTAGGCCATCCTCTTATTAAAAGTCAATTTATCTTTTCTTTATCATTTGAACACGGTGGATTAACCACCCAAATTCTTTAATAGCGTCCTGACCAATTTGATGAGAAAAATAGCTATTTATTAGCATATCTCATCATCTCTTACACTTTACAACATGTTATCAGGTCATACAATAACTCCATTCACTCATTTATTAAAAGTTCAGACATTCTGCAATATTTACATATATAATATAACTTTATTTAATATCTTTTTTGTTAAAGCATAAATTAAACTTACCTAATTAAACCTCATTACTTTATCTTAATTTATTCAGTAAACACATTTCAGTTGTCAAAAACGCTGTTCCCGACATTTCTCTGTTCGATATCGTAAATTATCACGACCTACTTTCGTTAATGCAATAGCTAGACTAACGTTAATCGCATCCAAAATATTTTTCTTTCCGCCAGATGGCGACATAGTACATCAGTAGGTTTAAACCGACTCGTATCGAATCTTGAGTAAATTGATCTCAATACTCGTCCATGGTTGGTCCTTTCGGTAGGCATTGCCCGATAAGGAGTTCCAGGATTGTTTATATACGCGACTTAGAAAGCTGTCTTTTCTCATACTCCATTCATGGAGTAATTAATCATGAAACTTTCGAGGCTGGACCTCCATAGATGTTTAAAGTAAAACTTCTTAGTCATTTTATTTTTGTATCAGTTTTAAATAGAGTGTGTATGTTTGAATGGTCTGCTGTTTTTTAAATATCATCAATGTCTATCTTCATATTGGGAATTATACTGCTTGTTATTCTACAAAGATATATTGTGAACCGCCATTGTCGTGCTCAACGATGTCATTGTCGTAAGTTTTACTTTTTTATACCATCTGTGAAGCTGTGAAAAAGTCTTTCTGCATATACTTAATATTTGAATAAATATGATTAAGATTCCTATTTAACTTATCTCTGTTGTTTTTCCACATGATATTACATACCAGAACTGATTCAACTTTTATTGAACTGTTTTTGCTTTTCCGGTAATAGACTGAACTTGTTTAACCAGCCAATGCTTTCAAACTGCGTATGTTAATATTTTATTCAAGCTTTTATACTCTGCTAAATCCTGCATCCAAGAAAATGGAGATAATGTTCCTGAAATTGTCGCAACAGCTAAAGAACTGGAATTAGAAGTAAATGAAGATGACATTCAAGAGCTCATAATGGAACATGAAAGTGAGCTAATAATCGAAGAACTCTTAAGAACTCTCAAATGAAGAAAATCAAGAAACTCAGCATGATGTGCTGTCTTTTGATAGAGATGAACCAATTCCGACCTCGGTTATAAAAGAACTTTTAAAGAAGTGGAAGGAAGTCTGGACCACAGTCTCAAAATGGCATCCAAAACAGGCTTATGTTCATAGGTTTGGGGACCTTTACAATGAAAATGCTGTTAATCACTACAGAAACATCCTGGAGAAGAGAGAAAAGCAATTGACTTTGGACAGATACTTTAGTGCTGTAGAGAATTGTAATGTTTTTAATGCCAAAAAAGGCGATAAATGAATCTCGATGGCTATTGTTTATATGGGGGTTGCCTTTCCACCTGGCTTTAAGAGCGGTAAGTTGTGTAAGAATGTATGATGATGGAAATGGCAGGAGAAATATGTTCGAAGTGTACTTGTAAATAATGTAAATATTTTGTTTGTATATATCCTTTAATCTTCATTAAATGTAGAGAAATGATGCCCGACTTATTTATGAGTGAGTGCCAGTAATAAAATTATGATTAGCATTGCAAATTAAAATATAATTAAGAATCCACTGAACCACAAAGAATACAGCGAAACATTGGTGCAGCGGCCGTCAACATAAATTGAGCAATCGCTAAATACTGGTACTTCATAAAACGGGTAAGTTATTTTAGTATTTCTCTTAAATTGGTGTAATATTGGAGGATATAAGAATTTGAATCAGTAAATAAAAAATGGACAAGGTCGAAAATTTGAAACGAAACATTTCGAAACGCGGATCAATTCGATCCACAGTAACCAAATTAATAAAAAAAATAGATGCTGAAATCCAAAAAGAAGTTGATTCGAAGCCAGAAATAGTTGAGGACTATTTAGCGACACTCCTTGAACATAAATTGTCATTGGAAAAGTTAGATGATTTAATTGAATCACTAACTGAGTTAGATAATTTGGAATCGGAAGTAGAAAGTTCGATTGAATATAAGGAATCAATTGTAAACTGCAAGTCAAAGGCCAGTAGATATTTAAGTAGTTTTAAGGAAAATTCTACGGCTACAAATGAATCCAAAGAAATTGCGTCTGTGATATCAGACAATCGCCTAAAATCAAATACGAAATTACCGCGAATTTCTTTAAATAAATTCAGTGGCGATATTTGTAAGTTTCAAGAATTTTGGCCTCAATTTCAGATTGCTATTCATGAAAATGAAACACTTCAGGATATTGAAAAAATTACATATTTGAAATCTTTGATTTCTGACTCAGCAGCAGATGCTATAAATGGGCTAACCGTTTAACAGCCGGAAACTATGTAAAGGCAATAAATATATTAAAAGATCGATTCGTCAAAAAAGACGTTTTAATTTCTGTACATACAAACAAATTGTTAAACTTAGAACCGGTGCATAGATCAAATGATATACAGGCTTTAAGAAGATTAAATGACGAAATAGCTATTCAAATACGAAGTCTCGAATCGCTTGATGTGAATTCAGACCAATATGGTTATTTATTATTACCTATTATTTATAAATGCATACCTAATGATCTTTTATTGCAATTTCACAGAGAACAAAATGATAAAAAAGAAGTTTGTGTAACCGAGTTATTATCATTCCTTAAGCGTGAAACGGAAGCGAGGGAAAAATGTGTTAATGTTACTTCTACTAGTTTTGAAAATGTAAAATCATCCGAAAATAAATTTAAACAAAATTCTCCTAAACACTTTCATCAAGGAAAGATTAAAAACCCTTCGGCATTTACATTAAATACAATTACAGAAAATCTCTGTCCTTTTTGTTCTCAAAGTCATGAAGCTAATTTATGTCCGTTAAATTTACAAGAACAAAAGGCGTCCTTAATTAAACAAGCAAGGTGTTTTCGTTGCTATAAAAAATTTCACAAAAAACAATACTGTAGATCAAAAATTCAAGGTAAACATTGCTTTTCTAAAGCTCATGATATTGCTCTTTGTGACAAAAAAACAAACTAACGATTATTGAATGAAAAGGGAAAAAGAAAAATTTGACCTACTTTCGAAATCTAATTTATCTGCGTATGAGAGGGGATTGCAAAACGAGAAATTTGAAAAGATAATAGTGTCTTCGCTTTGTAGTAAGCCAGATGAATATATTTATTTTCAAACTTTGAAAGGGATAATGATCGGAAAAAATGAAAATATTAGTGTTCGCATTTTATGTGATTCAGCTTCACATCGAAGCTTAGAAATTTGTCAAAACGTTTGAATTTAGAAGTAATTGGACAGGAATCATTAAAAATTCATACATTTGCAGGAACAAATCCTATTGTAGATACGAAAAATAGAGTGAAGATTTTCTTAAAAGACAGAAATTCTGATAATATAATGTATTTGGAAACTTTAGAAACAGAGAAAATCTGTTCGGATATAGTTCGTGCTCCCAGTTCTGAATTACATGAAAAAATTAAGGAATTAGGTATAGAATTATCAGATGTTTCGGAGAACTTAAATGATGGAGAAAATAAAATAGACTTATTAATTGGTAGTGATTACTATTGGTCAATTATGACAGGAAATTGTAAACGCATTTCACCAACACTTGTTTTAAAAGAATCTAAATTGGGTTGGACTTTCCATGGCAGATTTTCTGAAGAAGTTAATGTAAACAATGTAGTGGGAGCTATGTACATATCTATATGGGATGAAAATAAGGATGATAAAGTGTCAGTGCAGCTTGAAAAATTTTGGACAGCGGAAGGGTTGGGGATTCAGGAAGATGATAAAAATAAAAATATGTGTGACAAACAATTATTAGATCAATTTGAAAATTCCATTAAATTTAAGAACAACAGATATGAAGTTAAATTACCCATGAAATATGACAATATTGATCTTCCTAATAATTATGATGTTGCCAAAAAGAGATTTCAAGGATTAATTAAACGATTTGTAAGTAATCCTGCATTATTTAAAGAATACAAAGAAATCATTCATGAATATATGGCTTTAGGAATCGTAGAAATTGTTGAACCCCAGGAAATAAATTCAAGTAATGGTAATTTGACATACTATTTACCCCACCACCCTGTGATTCGAAAAGACAAGCAAACAACCAAATTGCGCATCGTTTTTGATGCATCATCCCACGCTCCTTCTAAACCCTCCTTAAATGATGTACTCTTTCCGGGTCCAAATTTGAACTCTGATTTATTTGATTTAATTTTACAGTTTCGAAATAATAAAATTGCTGTAGTGGCAGACATCGAAAAAGCATTTTTGCAAATAAGTCTTGCTGAAACTGATAGAGATTTAACTCGATTCTTGTGGATCGAAGAACTCCCCCAAGATAAAAATACTCCAATGAAAATTTTAATTATGAAAATGTGCCGTGTATTATTTGGCGTAACTTCGAGTCCATTCCTGTTAGGAGCTGTAATTAAACACCATGTGAAAAGGTGTGCAGTTTCGTACCCTGAGACTTGTGCCAAAATTAATTACTCCATGTACGTCGCTGATTTACTGTTAGGAGCAGATACTGTTGATGAAGCTTTAAAATTTTCGAAAGAGTCTAGATATTTTTGAACAAGCAAATATGTCCTTACGAAAGTGGCAAAGTAATTCTGCAATTTTAAAGGAACATTTAAAGTCATTAAATATAAATGTTTGTCCTGATACAAATCCATTTAAAATCTTTGGGTTAATTTGGGACACAGAAGAAGACATTTTTAGATTAGATAACCAGCGTCTTTTAGACTTTGTTCATTGTCAGGAAAAATCCAAAAGGACTGTAATTCAAGCAGCTGGAAGAATTTTCGACCCCATTGGGTTTTTATCGCCATTCACAATTATAATCAAAATGATTTTTCAGTCATGGGAACACGGCATCGATTGGGACGAAAAATTGCCAGAAGATTTAGAGAAAAAGTGGGATAACTGGTGCGCACAGATTCCATACCTTAGTAGAATAAAAATTCCGAGATATTATTTTAATGGCATGGGAAATCATGACAGTGTAGAAATTCATTGTTTTAGTGATGCAAGTATTAAGGCATTTGGAAGTGTAATTTATCTCAGATATCACAACCATAACAGCATAAAAACAAGTTTTGTTACATCAAAAAGCCGATTAGCACCAATAAAAAAGGTAACATTGCCTCGTTTAGAACTTGTGGGTGCTATGATTGGAGCTAGGCTTGGTAAGCGAGTAATGTCTGTTCTCAAGATAAGTGATAGCAATGTATATTATTGGACTGACTCAAATATTGTACTTCACTGGATTAAGAGTTCATCTAGTACTTGGAAACCATTCGTGAGCAATAGGGTATCTGAAATACAAACTTTAACAAATCCAATGAATTGGAGACATTGTCCAGGTAGTTCTAATCCTGCTGACCGACTTACAAGAGGACTCTCACTTCTCGACCTCGAGAGCGATGATCTGTTGTGGTCAGGGCCTTCATGGTTAACGAAAGATTCAAAATTATGGCCTAAGAAAGACAGAGAAGTAGATGAAGATATGAAACAACTAGAAGCTAAACAAAAGGTAATTCCCCAAAATCTTTTTTCATCAGAACACCAGAAAACGCTTATAGAGATTGAACGTTTTAGTTCTCTATTGAAAGCAATCAGAACAGTGGCAAGAATTAAAAGATTTGTTTTCAATTTAAGAAGCCCAAATAAACGCAAAGGTACATTATCTGCAGAAGAATTGAAGGAAGCTGAAGAATTATTAATTAAGGAAGTACAAATGAAAAACTATAAGGAAGAAATTGAGTCATTAGAAGGTGGAAATCCTGTAAAGAAAACTTCAAGAATTTATTGTCTATGCCCATATCTAGATGAAAATAAATTGTTACGAATAAGAAGTAGGCTTAATGAAGGATCCTTTGATTCGAATGAGACCAATCCAGTCATATTGCCAAAGAATGAGAAGTTTACTGAGCTGATAATTATGCAAGAACACAGAAAATTGATGCATAGTGAAGTTTCTTTGACACTTGCACAAGTTTGGAGAAAATTTTGGATTCCATAAGGAAGGCAATTAATCAGGAAAACTATTAGAAAATGCCTAGTTTGTAGGAAATATAATGCAAAACCAGCTGACCAATTCACTGGCCAACTTCCGAAAGAAAGAATTTCAGAATCTCCTGCCTTTACCGTTATAGGATTGGATTTTGCAGGTCCGATAATAACAAAAACTGAGAATAAAGACACGTCGAAGTCATATATTGTGTTATTCACTTGTGCCACAACAAGAGCCATACATCTGGAAGCAGCAAAGGATATGACTACAAGATCTTTTATTTTGTGTCTTCGTCGATTTATTTCAAGACGTGGGAAATGTAAAATAATTTTTTCTGATAATGCAAATAGTTTTAAAGCTGCCAACAAAGAACTGCAACAATTTGAAAATGTAATTAAAAATCAAGACCTTCAGGATTTTATCTCAAATAAAGGTGTGACATGGAGATTTATCATTGAGCGTGCCCTATGGTGGGGAGGATTCTACGAACGACTAGTAAAGAGTGTAAAGGAACCACTAAGGAAAATTTTGGGAAGAGCTCTCATCACATTTGAGGAACTATCAACAATCTTGACAGAAATCGAAGCCATAATAAATTTGAGACCATTAACTTACACAAGTGATTTCGGTGAGCCAGAGCCACTTACACCGGCTCACTTTCTTCAACTAGGAAGAGAAAACATTAGTTTTCCTCTACATTTTGCCGAATTAGAGAACAAAATTTCGACCAAAAAAACTTTGTTAAGGAGAAAGCGCTATCAAAGCAAATTGTTGAAACAGCTGTGGACTAAATGGAAGGAACAATACTTATTGAATTTAAGTTCAGCTCATCAATTTAAAACTCCCGAGAGACATAAAAATCTAAAAGTTGGAGATGTTGTCCTAGTAGATGGTACTGTTAAATCTAAACTGTTGTGGGACTTAGGAATAGTTAAGGAAGTGATTATTGGCAGAGATAAACTTATTCGTGCCTGCATAATAAAAACTGCTAAAGGACTGTTGAGAAAACCAGTACAACTTTTGTATAATTTTGAACTAGATCGTTTAAATGATAAATGAGTTCAGTATGTGAATTTGAAATTGTTTATTTACTTTTTTTTCTATTAATGTTTGAATATTTAAATGATATTAAGCTGAAATAGTTTTAAAATTTTTAATTTGTTTGTTTACTTATTTAGTAAGAATATTTATTATTTTTTTATGCATATTTTATACTTATTTGAATTTAAAAGTGTGATCGAATAATAATGGTCATTAGTATTATTGATTAATTATTGAAGTGTTAATGATAGTATTTAATTTATGTATATATGTTTAACCTTTTGTGTATAAAATCTGGCCAGATATATGTATTCATGTAGCTACATGTTATAAAGGTGTTGTATTGTATTTATATTGATAATAATTTCATTATTTTATGTTTAATCTTTATACTGTTGAAAATGAAAAGAGTAATTTCATAGTATTGTCAGTAAGTGTAGATTGAAAAAAAATATTTTTATCAGGTTTGAGTTTGATGTAGTCATGTTTATTATGATAATTTTAATGTTGATTTATCATTATGTACTCTCATGAGTCCAGGTGGGGAGTGTGTAGAGAATTGTAATGTTTTTAATGCCAAAAAGGTGATAAATGAATCTCGATGGCTATTGTTTATATGGGGTTGCCTTTCCACCTGGCTTTGAGAGCGGTAAGTTGCATAAGAATGTATGATGATGGAAATGGCAAAAGAAATATGTTCGAAGTGTACTTGTAAATAATGTAAATATTTTGTTTGTATATATCCTTTAATCTTTCATTAAATGTAGAGAAATGATGCCCGACTTATTTATGAGTGAGTGCCAGTAATTAAGTTATGATTAGCATTGCAAATTAAAATATAATTAAGAATCCACCGAACCACGAAGAATACAGCGAAACAAATGCCACACAAACTCAAAAAAAGCATGAGTGAAGGAAGGGCAAGACTGTGTCTATCTAATGTTTTATTATTATTATATTTAAATAAATTTAGAGAATATATATTAATTTTTATATAATATTTAGCTTTTAAGAAAGAATTAATTGAATTCCCATACAAAACTATACTAAATCTATGATCGGTTATCGAACATTGCTTTGGAATGGAGTAAGTTCGTTAACCGATCATCTACTGCATATTGAAATTATATGAAAATTAAAAAACTGTTTGTTTCTTAAGCACCTAGATGTTAACTTTTGAAAATTTCCAAGAAATCTATACTATTAAAATAAAGTTTTGGTCTCTGTGTGTGTGCTTGTCTGTTTGTCTGCGATGGTTAGCAAAATCTAGACCACCTAGAAGTCTGAAAATTTAGGTGTGGATAGTACAAGGTCTGGCCATTTGCACATGAGTCTCAAAGTTTTAATACTTTGAAAATTGACAAAAATATTAATTAAAAACTGATCAATAAGTCATCTCTTTTTTGCGAGACAGCTTTCAGAACTCGCACATGCCCAGAACCCGATTTTGCACATTGTACGAGAATGAAGAACCATTTGCATGAAGAATGCATTTATTTTGCAATTCTGTTTTAAATTATATCGACTAAACCGTTTAGCTTATTTAAAAATTAAAAGCATATTCTGAAAGACTGCACTCTTACATCTCCAATGCCATAATCAATTCGAAAAAAAATTTATGTTAATTTTTTGAAAAACATTGTTGACAAAGGGTCATTTTCCCGGGCTTAAGTTTTCTCCCTTATGCCAACGTCCCTCAATAGTACAATTTTAGAGATACAGACAAACTAAACATATGCTCTTAAAGCTGAAACCTTCTTCTAATTTGCGGTATAATTATGTTTCTTAAATACGAATTTTAAACCTTTGAAACACACCAGCAAACGCAGGTCATTTCGTGTCTCACCAGTTTTTTTTTTCTTGCGCTAAAAGTTACTAAACATTAGTTTTTCCACACAATCTTTTTAGAGCATCTCGGTAGACCAGATTTACATCACCTACAACAATTTCGAAGCGTTCAGATGAGAACAAGTATTTTTTTTTAATTAAAATCCGAGATATTTTCAGCGAAAACCCATAATAACAGGATGTTTTCCGCAGTCACGCTCGGCTTTTGGTAATGTTTTCACAATATAAAATGCATATATTTTCACATCATTTTATAGAGGACTTGGAGACAGTTATATTTATAAACAATTAAAATTTCAGAGAGTTCGGACGACGAATACTATATTTTTTTAATGTTAACGGAACCGGCGCAAAAAAAAAACATATTTATTTTACAACCAGATAAATATTTCTGACGTAAAACCGTTATATTTATGGCCATTCAAAATTTCAAAGGGCTTGGACGAGAAAAGCTTTTTTTTTTAAACTATATAATGATTATACTTGAAAAAAGAAGTAAATGTTTTTTTACGATTTTGCAATTTTGTCATTAAAGATATAAATTCATACAAAATCAGGTAAAATATATAAAATAATACAAATTTGGGTTTTATTTAATGTTTTATCACGGGCCTGGGCAACGCTGGGCGGGTCAGCTAGTAGGAAATAAAAGCATGTTTGAGTGTGTCAGAGATTCACATTGTTGAACACGAAAAAAAAAACTGAGAAACCCTTAATGATAAGATTTTTTTTTCTGTCTCCATGGAGCAAAGAAATCATGACCTGTTGCCAAAATTTTCAACTTTTTTCTGACCTTTCATGATTTTTGTGATCAATACTCACTCTATATTATTACTACTTATGTTGTTCTGCATGATTTTCCAATAGAATATCTGATTACATGAAAGTATTATCACATACAACATTTGTTGGTGCTTATATTAAATCCCATTACAAAATTTGCATTAATGAAAATGAAACCAAACTTGTAGCATTCATCCATATTCAAGACATTTCTGCACATTGCTCAAGAGTTTGCCCTCAGCATTTGACAAATTCTGTGCTGAAAAGGGCAGAGATCTTTCCACAATCCAAATATTTTCCATATAACTTTGAACTGTTCTTTACGATTAAAATGGAAATATTTACCAAAGCAATTGAAGATGATCTTCCATGATAGATGATAAATACTAGCTAAAGTTCAGCAATTGATTTCAAAAGACGACAAAATGCAAAGAATGAGTAATTTAATACATTTCCGAAGCTCATAAAAAATTAGCTTAGTTGTGCAAAATCTTTCCAAAATCTGATATGTTTCTAGAATCTAATGATTTAAATTTAATAAACTGGCATAAAAGAAAAATTATTCAGATTATGTATTTTTTTTCATACACTTATGATTCCAATATTAAATTTAAAAAAATAAGATATTCAAAAATTTTTAAGGGTATATAACGATAAAAAGTATACATATAGGCTCACCTGAGGTCCACAGGAATCCAGGAACCTTCTAACAGTAACCACAGGACTGACTGCTCGTAACATGCCGGTGCTCCCATGATAATATTTGAAACAAACATTAGTCACATCTAAAAAATATATACAAAGAAAAGTTTAATTATGCTTGTTTTTTTTTTTTAACTTTTTGAAATTAATACCATTCTATGTTTTTTAAAATAAATTAAAGATCATCCAAAATAAGCAATTATTAATTCAAGTAAATTTGAATATTTTTTTCAGTTATAGAGTAATTATGCCCCATGTATAAACTCTTCATACATTCTTAATTGATTCATAACATTATCAATTTTATACAATGATTTACAGCAGAATGAATGATGGTGGGAGTGGAAATTATTTCTTGTTCCAGGACTGCACATAACCTTTGACTTCAGTTTGAAGTATTTAGTCTTTCGATTAATTAAACATTTACTCTCCAAACAATCTGTTATATGCTGAACTTCAAGATGATTATTACTAAATTTGTCATTTACAAAATGGCCAGAAAAATTTCTTAGCAATTTGTTAGAATTGTCTTTTTTTTTAAAAAAAAAAAAAAACCCTGATAAATTATAAGATAGAGCATTTTGGCGTTAAACTAAAATCTGTCAATAAAAAGAATACTATTTTTAATTTATGTTGAACATAAAAACTGATATATTGAATTCGTTGATGTATATGTTGCATCAGAATATGCTAGGAATTGTATTTCATTATTTTTTTAAAGATCCATTGGGTATTTAAATGTATAAGAAGGAAAATATCCCTGACTGTGATGGAAAACGGATAATCATCCTGATTATATAAAGGGACCAAAGATAAAGATACCATACAAATAAATTACACTTGAAAACATTAAAAATCTGACGGAAATTGCAATTAAAGGGTAATCTTCTATTCGGAATCAACTACTCTTCAATCGTCAGATAATAATAAAGTACTTTAAATTTGCAGTAAACAACTTTAATTATCTCGTCGGATATACCAACTCATAAACTGTTTTCAACTCAGCTAAGTACATGGAATAAACGCCCACGTGAAAGAATGATTACCACGTGCTATCATGTGCTTTTTCCCAGTGACGTCATCCAAGGCTACCAAGGACATGAAAAAAACTCTTTAGATTTTAGTCAGTTGTTGTGTGAATTTCTTTATAAAATGTAGTGTGTGAAAATGTCAGAGCGATGTAAATGCTCTGTTAACTTGTAATCAAGATACCGTTAAAATGTTTAAATATAATATAAATATAAAAGTGAAGGATGCTTAATTTAATTAAAACACATGTTAATAAACATTTTAATTTCAGCAAAGTAATAAAGTTTCAGATCGATGGATTACGATAATGTGCGACTATACAATGGAATACCATTATGTGTGAATTAACGGAGACGTAGCGCTCGATTCGGATATACATTTCTTTACGAAGGTTTCACCTTATAATCAGGTAAGCGAATGCATGCTTACTTAACTCTATTTTTGAAGAAATGTTTTTATACAATTAAAGAAACTATTTTACACATTCAATTAACTGCGCCGCCGACAGATTATGAAAGACTGATAGTATGTATTAAATAAAAATTTTAAGCACATTAGCTATATGCTGAAAAAACTCGCTTTATAGAAAATAAAAACAAACGCAAAGAAAAGCGATTCGTATAAAATTAAATTAAATATCTTTAAAAATAATTAAAGATAGAAAATAAAAATGGCTACATTCAAAGAAAGCCAATTCATCGAGAAACTAAATTCGAGCAATTATTCCAACTGGAAATTTAAGCTCGAAATGCTTCTCATTAAAGAAGACTTATTCGAAGTAATAAGTGATCAACCGCCAACTCCTTTAAATGAGGATTGGAACAAAAAAGATAGAAAAGCAAGAGCTTTAATTAATCTAAGCATAGATGATGCACAAATTGTGCATGTAAAAAATTCTACCACAGCCAGGCAAACCTGGGAAGTTCTCAAACGTACGCATGAAAGAGCAAATCTGAGTAGCAAACTGTATTTATTGAGAAAACTGTACAGTACTAAACTGCCCGAAAACGGTAATATGATAAATCATATAACAAATATTCTACAAATAGTAGATAAATTATCCGCCATAGGCGAGAATATAAATGACTCACACATATCCGCACTATTTCTATGCTCATTACCGCCCAGCTACAACACGCTTATCACAGCATTAGAGGCAAGGCCCGAAGCCGAATTATCCCCAGATTTTATCAGAAGTAAACTCATAGATGAGTATAATCGCAGACAAGAAATGTCTGAACAAAACAACAGCTCTGAAAAGGCATTTAAAACACAAAGAAAACACACTTATAACGACTACAAAAGAAATTCAAAATATTGCAGTCACTGTAAGATGACGAATCATAATAATAGCGAGTGCTATCACCTCAAGAGCAGATACACACAGCACAACAAAAACAAACACACATATCAAAATGTGAATAACTTTAATAATAAAAACAAAGCTAAACCTTTTTCATCATCACTATGCTATGAAAACACAGAGAATTATAAAGAGAATACTGACTGTCACGATAACGCGAATGATCAGAAAATAAGCTCAAAAACTAATCAATCAGAAGATCGCGTACTAATAACAGAAAAATTAGGAAAACAAAACTGGATACTCGACAGTGGCAGTACCTCACACATTGCAAATGATAAGAGGTTATTTGATAAATTTAACAATTTTGAAAAATCATCAGTCACCATCGCAAACGGCAACAAACTCGAAGCATTCGGTTCAGGCGACGTTTTAATAAAAACGAAATCCCCAAATGGAGAAATAAAACTCACAAGACTACAGGAAGTCCTATACGTCCCAGAACTAGAATCCAATTTAATATCCGTAAGCAAAGCAACTAAAAATGGATGCAAATTAATCTTTGAAAATGACAAATGCGATTTAACGTTCGACGGTGAAATTTATATAAGAGCGAAGAACAAAAATAATTTATACATAATCGAACAAACAAACCACTCAGAAAATGCAGAAAACTATGCAAACGTCACACTAAGCTGTAATAATAATAAAGAATGTTTAGAAGTATGGCATCGAAGACTAGGACACCGTGATTATGAAGCAATCAAAACAATTGTTAACAAACAGCTAGCCACCGGAATAAAAATTAAAAACTGCAGACACAATAACAAATTATGTGAAACCTGCATTAAATCTAAATTAAACGACGCGCCATATCCAAAATCGGCTACAAATAGAGCAAACAAAGTTCTCGATTTAATACACAGCGACGTCTGTGGACCTATAAGTACACCAACACTAGGAGAAAAACAATATTTTCTCACATTCATCGACGATTACTCGAGATATACAACTATATACTTACTATCTAAGAAAAGCGAAGTAATTGATAAATTAAAAGAATACATTGCAATGGTAAATAATCAATTCGGTAGAAAACCAAAAGAAATAAGATCCGATAATGGAGGAGAATATAATAGCAACGAAATAGACAATTATCTAAAGGAAAACGGGATATTACACCAATTCACAATTCCACACAACCCGAGCCAGAACGGCGTGGCAGAAAGGAAGAATAAAAGCCTACTAGATATGACACGTAGCATGCTTTTAGAAGCAAATTTAAATAAACAATTTTGGGGAGAGGCAATACACACAGCGACATATTTACAAAACAGATTGCCAACAAGAGCGAACGACAAAACTCCATACGAACTATGGAAAGGTATCAAACCTGATCTCAAACACTTAAGAACCTTTGGATGTAAAGCATTTGTTTACATTAATAAAATACATCGAGGAAAACTAGATAATAGAGCGCAAGAAGGTATTTTTCTAGGTTACGACACACGTTCCAAAGGATATCGCATACACACAAAAGACAAACAAATAATAATTGCCAGGACTGTAAAATTCATAGAACATGAAATAAAACACTCAAACAACATTGAGGAAGATTCAAATCTCGAAGAAATCTCCACTGATGATAGAAATCAAGAAGAGAAGAATAAAAATTACATTGAAATTGACATTAATGATAATGAAAAACAACCATGCGAGTCCAAACAAACACAAATAGAACCAAGAAGGTCAAATAGATCTAACAGAGGAGTACCACCAGATAGATTTGTCTGTTTAGTTAAAGACACACAATCAAATGAACCAAAGAATTGGAACGATATCATGGAAATGAAAAATCCACACGATAGGGAAAATTGGCTCAAAGCCACCGAAAATGAAATCAAGTGCCTAGCTAAAAATAAAACTTGGACATTAGTCGATCCGCCACCAGGCAAGAAAGTGATAGGTTCAAAATGGACTTTTAAATTAAAACGCGACAACCTAAACCAAGTGCAAACCTATAAAGCACGACTCGTGGCACAGGGATACAGTCAGAAATTCGGAGTAGATTATGACGAGACCTTTGCTCCAATTGTCTCTCATACCACAATCCGTGCATTTCTCATAGCAGCATTAAATCATAATCTTAAAGTTAATCATATCGACGTGAATACAGCGTTTTTACACGGAAACCTACAAGAAGAGGTATACATGAAACAGCCGGAAGGCTATATAGCTCAAAATCAACAAAACAAAGTATGTAAATTACAAAAAGCAATATACGGGCTCAAACAAGCCGCCAGAGCATGGCACACGAAAATCTCTGAAAGTCTTAAAGCATTAAATTTTGTACAAAGTACATCTGACTCATGTCTTTTTATACGCGAAAATGGTGAAAACTGGACATACATTATAGTATATGTGGACGATTTGTTAATTGCCGGAAAAAACGAAGATATAATTGAATTAATAAACAATCTCAAAAGGGAATATGAATTGAAAGATTTGGGAGAAGTCAATAACTATCTCGGAATAAATATAAAAAGAGACGATAAAAATTTCTACTTAAACCAAAATTCAAAAATTGAAGAATTGGTAGATAAACTCAATCTTCAAAACGCAAAACCTTACAGCACACCTATGGAAGCAGGTTACAATCGACTCAACGATGATGAAAATCTATTACCTAACAATATCAAATTCAGACAAGCAACGGGAACATTACTCTACATCTCAACATTAACCAGGCCAGATATTTCAGCAGCGGTCAACATACTCAGCCGTAGAAATGAAACCCCTCGAGAAAAAGACTGGAAAGCAGTCAAAAGAATCGTAACATACTTAAACAACACAAAACACCTCAACCTGACGCTAAGTTCGAAAAATAAGCCTATTCTCGAAGTTTACGCAGATGCAGATTGGGGAGGTGATCCAGAAACTAGACGATCCACCAGCGGAAATATATTTATGTTAGGAAAATGTCCCATACATTGGACAACGAAAAGACAGACATGCGTTGCTCTGTCATCAGCAGAAGCTGAATACATTTCTGTAAGTAATGCAGCACAGGAAATACTATGGATGATAAAACTCCTGGAAGATTTAAATTTACCACAACAGAAACCCATAACAATATACGAGGACAATCAGCCATGTATAAAAATGGTTGAAAGTGAAAAACATACTCGAAAAAGCAAACATATAGATATCAGATTCCACGCGATAAGACAACTCAAGGAAGATGGAATAATAGATTTAAAGTATTGTCCCACAGAATTTATGACCGCAGATTCACTCACCAAGCCCAACCCCAAACCTGAATTCATTAAACACCGAAACAATCTGAACTTACTTCCTTATCCTACATAGAAGATTAAGGGGGAGTGACGGAAATTGCAATTAAAGGGTAATCTTCTATTCGGAATCAACTACTCTTCAATCGTCAGATAATAATAAAGTACTTTAAATTTGCAGTAAACAACTTTAATTATCTCGTCAGATATACCAACTCATAAACTGTTTTCAACTCAGCTAAGTACATGGAATAAACGCCCACGTGAAAGAATGATTACCACGTGCTATCATGTGCTTTTTCCCAGTGACGTCATCCAAGGCTACCAAGGACATGAAAAAAACTCTTTAGATTTTAGTCAGTTGTTGTGTGAATTTCTTTATAAAATGTAGTGTGTGAAAATGTCAGAGCGATGTAAATGCTCTGTTAACTTGTAATCAAGATACCGTTAAAATGTTTAAATATAATATAAATATAAAAGTGAAGGATGCTTAATTTAATTAAAACACATGTTAATAAACATTTTAATTTCAGCAAAGTAATAAAGTTTCAGATCGATGGATTACGATAATGTGCGACTATACAATGGAATACCATTATGTGTGAATTAACGGAGACGTAGCGCTCGATTCGGATATACATTTCTTTACGAAGGTTTCACCTTATAATCAGGTAAGCGAATGCATGCTTACTTAACTCTATTTTTGAAGAAATGTTTTTATACAATTAAAGAAACTATTTTACACATTCAATTAACTGCGCCGCCGACAAAATCTCCCTCATCTGCAGATTGATTTATTATTGTAAAAAAATTCCTCCATCTTTACATAAAAACTGATTAGCTTAAAACAATGGATGCGTTTTAGGAGATATGAATTTGAAAGAACAATGATTAAAGAGGACATTTAAAAAAACTTTTAATTTAAACATTTTAAAACATTTTTTTAACGTCAAAATTCGATGGTGCTTTTGAGCAGATGCAATGCACACGCTCATAGGAACTCATTCGGCTGCATTATCACAGATTTGGGGGGGGGGGGGGATCTGTGCTTTATTTACTATGTTCTTTTATTTATTGAATATGAGATGGACGTAGGAATATATTATTTGTATAATGCTTCATAGGTCCATGAAATTTTCTTTCTTGCCGTGGGGAATATGGCGGTAATGTCAAACTGATTTGCATTGTACAGTTGTTTACGGATTGTTTGTTTGAAGTTTACATCGGAAATTGCACTGTATTTTACTGGGGGAAAGAACTTTTAAAATAAAATATTTGAAAGATTGTTTCGTACGCACCCCTTCTTAAATAATAAAGAAGCTTATTTAACTGATATTGTTATAGCATTTTTTTTTCCGTCAAGTTTTGATGGGTTCCATCTAGTATTTATAATATTTTTATATTTTTACATATAATAAACAACAAAACATGCGATTACCTAAACAATCAATCTCTATTAAAAAAAATTTTTAATATTACAACATGTGAATGTTTACATTTTAGTTAAAAACTTCATAGAAAAACACAAGTTCTGACGTTTTTTTCAAGTCCTAATCTATTTTGCAGTTTAGATTGAACAAGTCCAAATTTCGAAAAAATTCTCTCTACACTGGCAGAAGATGCCTTTGCTGTTAAAAGTTGTTCAATTTCACAAAAATCTTTGCTATTAAATTTATTAATTTCTTTTTCTTGGCTTTTCCAACATTCATGTGCTGTTACAGTATTTACACAGGGTTCATACTCTATTTGAATTACAAAATTCCCTGACTTTACAAGGTTTTTTCCAGAACATTTTTCCTACAATTCCTTGCCCACAATTCACAACATTTTTAGAAATATGAATAGCAATTCTAGATCTTAATGATTAAATATACCTCTGAAAATAAAAGTAATCTATAAAATTGAAACAAAAAATCTATTATTTAACCCTCTGACTGTCCAGCAAAACGGCAAAATCATAATGTTGTTTTAACTGTATTTTATATTAAATGCTAAAACAAGGTGATTATTCTAAAATTATATAAAAAACTTACTTATATATATATGAATGTAAACATTGAGAGTATCAATCATTGCTCAATGTACTAAAACTGCGTATATTTGTAGAATTATATTAATTTAAATAATGCAAGTATTGCAGTGAAACCTGGAGCTTAGTGTACGTATTAACACGGGCTTGTCAGTGAGAAGGTTAATATTCAAAATATAAAAAATGAAAAACAATTAAAAAAATATAATTTGGATGGATTCAGAGTAACATTTTATTGATATAATTAGATCTCACATATCAACCATTCAAATATTTTTTGACATTTCTACTACCATGTCATTTATTAGTGTTGTTTCAGAAACAGTTTGTTATGTAACTTTCAATTTTTTTGTCTTTTAATAATTTAATTTTAGCTACAGCTTTTCTTTTTTGCTTCCTTTATAATTTTCTTTCTTTTTCTTATTTAAATATTCATGATATCTCAGCCTAGCCACCTTAACATAGCTCAATATTTCTTTCGCAGAAGTATCACCTATTTAGCAACAAATTTGTATGGCTAAAACATCATTATGTTAAAAATATTAATGTAGCAAAAATACTACTTGCTAGTAAAAAATCTGAATTTTTTGCAGACTGAATTCGGAAGAATCTTGGCACATGATAGCACATAATATATATAATTTTTTTTTTTTAAATCCCTGACTTTTCCAGGTTTTAAGGAAAAAATGAGATTTTTCCTGACTTTTTTAACACTTGTCATTTTTCCTGACAATTCCCTGTTTTCCATATTTTCCAGTCGTGTAGGAACCCTGTTACAATACTAGATTCAAAGAAGTGTTCCTGGAAAGGTAAACTCTTTGCATTAAATTTAGTCAATGTATGAGTGAATTCATTGGATACCTTTGCTTGGAAAAATCAAAAGCTTATTTTTGTTCTTGTTGGGATAACTCTAAACCTTCTTTTTGTTTTGGATGCAGCATATATGCAAGAAAATGTATAGGCGTTAAAGCCATTTGATATTGATTATGGAGGTGCTTCAACACTACTTTATTTTCTCGTTCTTATTCCAATTTTTTTTTTACAAGATCTTTCCAGATATACACAGCGCCAGCAATTATCTTGTTGAATTTTGTCGAGGACATTTGCAATCAGTTCTAGTTCTTCAAACATTTCTTTTCAAAACAAAATTTGACACAAGGTTTTAATGCTTGTGTTGGTTTCCTGTCTGTTTTCTTTATGAATGTTCAGTAAAGTGGCCCATCTTTTAACTTCGAGTATATCTTTCATTGAATTCCATTGAGTTTCGGAAAGGAGAACTAATTTCCAGTGTTGAATTCAGACACTTTTCTCCGGGAGGGGTGGACACTATAAAGCTGAGGGGGGAGGGGGGATATTCCACTTTTCAACCATTGAAAGCAATAAAATCTCAAATCTTTTGGGAGGGGGGAGATTTCAAAGCCCCCCCCCCCCCCCCCCCCCTCGGGCCTTCCTCTGAATTCAACACTGCTAATTTCAAAGCATATGTATGTGATCTATATAATGCATTTACAAAGTGGTTTTTGCGAAAGTACTTAATATTTTTTAACAAGTTTTCTTTGATTGTAAGAAATTGATTTTGAATTTCATTGGATAATAAATTTAACACATGTGCTGAGCAGCCATATGTTATAACATTAAATTTTTATTTGTGCTTAATAAATGCTGCATTTTTGGGGCATTATCTGTAACAACTGGTCGGATGGAGCACTGCAACTCCAATTCAGGGCAATTCCATGAAAAGTGAAACCAGGATGTCAAAATTTCATATTGTACTTATGTTGCTATATTATATATTGTTGTAAAGCTTAAACTGTCTATTTTCAATATATAGTATTAGATTTATAATAAATTTTAATTTATGTGCCTTTTTAACACTTTCCAACCTAGTTGAAAAGTGTTTATGACTTCGGTTTGTCTGGCCGTCTGGCCGTCTGCCGTCTGGCCGTCTGCCGTCTGTCCGTGCTCTAACTCCCGTAAATATGCTCGGATTGCCCTGCAAATTTTATATGTTATAATCGTTATCTATAGCATGTTCCCTATTTCAACGGAAGTGTGTAGCACTTATAGTTTTTTTACAGGGACACTCAAAAGAATTCCGTTACATTGCGGTCTATGGGGAAAAATCATTTGCGGTTTATTTAAATAATGTTTCAATACTTTAAACGCATTGAAATTTATATATATCACTAAGGTGCATTAGAAGAAGCTTAATATGGAATAGGGTGTGCATAGCACTTATACTTACTTTACAGGGACAGTCAAAAGAATTCCGTTACATTACGTCTATGGAGAAAAATCGTCTGCGGTTTATTTAAATAATGTTTCACTATTTTAAACGCATTGAAATTTATATAAGGTTCATTACAAGAGACTTACTACAGAATAGTGTGTGTATAGCAGTCATCGTTCATTAACAGGGACACACAAAAGAATTCTCTACTGTATGTTAACAATAATTCCTGGAAGTGCGTTTTAAGTTACTGAATGCGATTTTAATTTTAAATCGCTTTTTGTATATTACGTGGTGTGTATAAATTCTGTAGATCCTATACAGGGAAGTACAAAAGTTCGGGAACACATTTCCGTATTATTTAACTCCAGACGGAGAATTTTAAACTGTGCTACGTGTTTCCTAACTGAACTAAAATTTAGCATCCTATGTAGTATATATACAAATCTATAGATCCTATACAGGGCTGAATAAAGTATTCGGATTACTTAGATGTTATCTTTTAGCTTATAAAAGAGTATGATTCGTAAAATTATTTTGGAAGCGTTGGAAAGTGTTACATAATCTATGCTTGACGCATGATTTTTCGTTCTTGTTTTTAGTTTGAAATGGGATACTCTTGGGTTTTCATAACATCAGTAAAAAACACAATTTTTCAGACGCATAATTTCTATAGCAAAATAAAAATAAACAAAACCAATTGCTGCAAATTTTTAACAGCTAACATTATACTACCGTAATATGCGAAATTTTTTTTTTTTTTTTACAAATTAAAATTCTATAATTTAAAATACTGAATTTTGATGTTACATCCGTAACAAAAATATAACAAAAGTTACCATTATCTCTTAAAAAATTGAAAATATAAAAAACCCTTTCTGGTGCTCTTAGCAATTCATTAGACTAAATGTTTACCATAAATTAAAACATTTAATCTTCTTTAATTTTTTAGAAAATGGTGTTACAGACGTAACATTTTTTGTTTCGGACGTAACAAAAGATAGTATGTTACGTCCGTAACACATGTATATCTCTAATTAAATAATAAAAAAACAGTACAATCAGCCATTATTTAATGTATTGACAAATTTCCAGATACTTTGTCTTTGAAATTTTTAAATATACCAGTAAGTATTTAATAATTTTATTTTTTAAGACTATTGTAATGCATATATCTTTTCCTCTCAATGAAAGATTTTTTTCTTTTTTCGAGTAATGCAATAAACTCCAAGTCGATTTTAGTGAAAATTACTCGATCATGCAACAAGATGAAATTCAAAGTGCGCACTGGACAAATGATCAAGTCTCGATATATACAGCAGTTGCTTACACAGTTTTAGGAACATTTTCCTATGCAATCATTTCAGATTACATGCATCACAATAAAACTGCTGTTCATGCATTCAATAGCAAATTGTTTGAAGACCTAAAAGAAAAGCTTCCAGAACTTGAATGCATTGATATTTTCTCTGATGTTGCCGCATAACATTTTAAACAAAAATACACTTTGTGCGACATAACCTATGGAATCACAAATTACAATTTATACCTTAACTGACATTTTTTCGCTACATCTCACGGCAAAGGAGCTGTTGATGGAGTCGGAGGAATGATAAAGCATCATGTATGGCAAAGAGTAAAATCTAGAACTGCATTTGTCAATGATGCTATCTCTTTTTTTCAGTGTGCTGACTCAATTATGGAGAAAGTTAAAGTTATGTATATTCCTCAAGAAGATATTTTAAAAGAATCGCCAAAATTAGAAGAACGGTGGGAAGACATAGAGCATTTGTCAAAAACACATGACATACATTGTGTTCGAACCGAACACATAAATGTTGTTAGATTTTCTCAAACATCTGATAAAAAAGGAAATATTTTTGTTTTTAAAAATAATCTGTCAACAGCAGCAGCAACCACCACCAACTTACCAACAAAACCTATTATCACCAGAAATGATGAAATTAAGTTTGGAAACTGGATTCTAGCTGAGTTTAAGTCAGACAGACAAAGTGTTTTACAATTTGTTGGACAAGTTATTAAAAATCCTACAAAATCAAAAGCTACAAGCTACTGTCAAATTTTTAAAGAAATCTGGCAATAAATATGTTTGGCCAGTGGTAGAAGATGTTGCTATCATAGATAAAACACAAATTATAAAAGTACTCCCAGAACCTGTTACAGATTCAAGAGAAAAATTGACCTTCCCAGAATTAGTCTTATAGAAGCCTATCGATGTACTTATCAGGAATTTGAAAAATAAATTTCGAATTAGATCCTTCTAAAGTTTTATTTCATTAACTTTAATATTTTCTTACATGTGATTTAGTTCTAGATGCATCTAATTATTTATTATGTATTTCCACATTGGTGTATGCAGGGGGGTGATGTCTCCCCCCCCCCTAAATCTTTTAAACTAGTAAGATACAACTTGAAATATTAAGAGACTATAAATTGATAGTACTGTCCTCTCCTAACAAAAATTCTGCGTATATCCATGATTTTACATGCTTAGGGAATTTCAAGTATCAGAGAAGTTACGTCCGTAAAACCTATTTGTTACGTCCGTAACAAATATAAAAACCTCTGTCATAAATTACACAAGTAAAATCTACAAAAGCTTTATGATTTTAGAAAGCTTAAAGTCTCTAGGACAAGTATCCAAAAGAAATTTTTCAAAAATCCTGAATAGTTCACAGAAATATTTGCAATTGTATAGCAGTGTAGAATTTTGCCTGTTTTCTGAGTTACGTCCGTAACAAGCAGTTTTTATTTTTTGTTATTTTTTCTAATCAACGAATCTTACGTTAACCCAAAGTTAGGATAGCATAAAAAACCTCAAATTGAACATCAGAAAAAAAAAATTGCATATTTTTATCAAACCAATTTGTAATTATGTGTGTTTGAAGTCTGCAATTGTTACGTCCGTAACGATGGAATTTCCCTTCAATTTTTTAATACTAACAATAACCCCCACCCCCCCTTTTTTTTTTTCACATCACATGTATGAGCTTTTCCACTAGTATCGATTGTATCAAAGTACACATTACCTATCTTGGTTGTAACAGTTACACATATCATCACTAACTCATTATGTACATTTGACTATCCATTAAGTCCAAAGCATACAGTTTCATATTTTAAAATTGTAGCACAATTTTGCTTTTCACTTTATAGATGGAATCAACCAATCAACCAATAATGAGATACCTGATGACATGACACCAGACATCTTGCATCATCTCATTTTCTTACACAATAAGCATGTTTCACTGCATCAGAATTCAAATTAGTCTATCCTACTTTTCATCACATTTGAAAAAAAAAAATTTTTTTTTTTTAGTTTTGGAGTTTTAGAAAAACCAAGTCCGTTTTTTTTTTTAAGCATTTGGTTTAAACCAGCATGGTTTAAATCAAACAACCCTGGAATCTTATTTTTTTTTTCTTTGCTGATGTGACGATATCAGGATGAGCGTTTGCACCTTTTTCATGTTATAATGTGTAAAATAAGAAATTTTACTGAAATCTGGAATATTTTATAGAAAATCTCCTGGCACGTAATCAGGAAATTACAATTGCTCCAGCTCTGTATACCTTTTACATGATTGCTATCAACATTTAATATATATCCGACAAAAATAATGTTAAGCCATATAACCTTAGAAACAAAAATTTTCAAAATTTATAAGAACCGTGTGAAATAAGATGTAAAATTATTGCCAATTTATCACATGCACCTTATACATATAAACTAATATATCATCACTGAAAAGAAAAGGCACTTCTATAAATATATTAAGAATGTTTATTAACCTTCTGTGAAAAAATCAACTTTTTCAATTATCCACGATATCTGTCCTCTTGAAGTAGCTGCTGGTCGTCTTGTTTTGCACTCTACAAAATGTGCTGGATCTGTTTCATCTGTAATAATATTTAAAGAAAAATTAATAAAATTGCACATTAAATATTAACACTACATCTTTTCAAATTATAACTAAAATAAAAAATAATGCAATCATCACATTTAATTTGTTCAAGTGGGTGGTTGTGCATGTTAGAGGTCTGCACATGCTAAAATTTCCAGGCCCGGGACTAGCCCAGCCTGTACAAAAAGTTTACTATTCATGCTCAGCTCAGTATAACAGCAAAAAGTTTGTCCCAGTCCAGCATAAAAGCTAAAAGATATTGTTCGAAATACATGGAATACAGAATAACAACAATAATAATGACTACTTCAGACAATTATGTACATAAACACTGAATGAAAAAATTGACATAGACAATTACATTCAAACGAAGATTCAGTAAGAAAATCAATGTAGTTTGGAATGAAAGAAAAACAACTTTAAAGCTCTACAAAGAAAAAAAGTAGATTTTAAAAATATATCTGGGTGGAGGGGGGGGGGGGGGGGAATTAAGAGATCTGAATGGGACTGGGCCGACGTTAGGCAAGATTTATTTCATTAGACTTGAGCTGAGCCAGGTCTAGATTTTATTATTCCTGAGCTGGATTCAAGTTTCATTTTTTCCGAGAACTCGGACTGGGCCTATTACTATAAAGATCTTTTAAGTTCAAGCTGTTGCAATTCAATGAAAAATAAACCTACTTCTTGAGTAAAAGTACATGTTTTTCTATGAATTTGCCTACCTAATAGTTTTCATATTTTAGATGTGACGTTAAAACAACTTAACCCACTCCTTGAATCTGTCAACCTATGTGCACGCTCCCCCCATAGAGGAGGGATTTATAAATACAGTGCAGACTTCATTGTTTTATCCTGTAGAAAGCTGAAGCATTCATCTTTCCCCTTTCTTCGCCAAAAAATGCCGAAAGGGTGCCTTTTTTGGCAGTAATCCCTTTCTTCGCAACTTTCTGTTTCCATTCTTTTAATAAAATAAACGAAACTGAAATTTAACTAGAAAAGCAAGCTGTCACGTTCACAAGCAAAAACAGTTTTAACATTTTATTTCAACTAGTTTAAGAGTCTTTTTGAGTCAAATCTACACCCAATCGAAAGATAAAATTGGAGTAAGCAATTTATCTTTTATAATAATTTAATTTATATTAAATCCATTTTTCATTTTACTTTATGACTTGTAATTTCAAAATTATCCAATGGACAAGACTGATTTTTTTTTTCCCTTTAAAGGGGCCTTGGCATAAGAAAGGTTATGAGGCCTTAATTTATTTTGTAAAAGGACCAGAAAAAAAAAAAAAAAAAAAAAAAAAAAGATAGTTTTATCTACTGGATGGCAATATTCTTGCTAATCAATTTTTTTTATTCAAATGATAAAAAAGGGCCTGGGATCGGAGAGGGTCTGATTATCAACAGGACACACTTCCACCAGTAAAAAAGCCCCCCCCCCCCCCTCCTAATCTAATGAAAGTTACTTAAAAAAAAAACCACTTTATTAGTAAGATAGTCCAAAATGGTTTAAGATTTCTGTTTGAAAAGCAAGCAAAAATTTGACAAAATCATTTCATACAGTGTTAAATTCAGGGGTGGACCAGTTGTGAATCCACCCTCCCCTTCTAAAAGTGCAAGCTGCAGGAATACTTCCCTGAGAAAAATGCCTGAATTCAACACTGATTTCATGAATTATCAGAATATTAATTTCATACCCAACATTTTAACATAATTTCATGGGATAACTGAATATTTTAGAAATATAAAATAAAATATTCTAGGAAAATGTAAAATAGGATGAAACACTTTCTTTTCCTTTTAAGGTCATTCTGAGATCCAAAATGGATACTTTCCAACACATTCCTGAAATAATTTTTATTATTTAATACATTAAATTTAGCAGACATTCTTTTAAATTAAGAAAGCGTATTTCTCATTTTTTCAATAAAGGAAAAGAATCTTTCAAAAAATGGAGCCAAAGTTGGCAATTTGCAATGATTATTTACACATGGTAAAATAAGGGAAAGTTCCTTATCAGTGATGAATTCAGAGCAATATCCTCCCCACCCCTTCTCCTGAGCAAAAATGTTAAAATTTAATACTCATAGAATTATTAGAACTGAAGCTTTAATACATTTATAGAAAAAAGCTACTCAATCCCAAATCAAATCCAATAATATTGAATAATTTTCATCTGCATGCTCCATAACAGTTTAAGATAATTTAACTATAAAATAAACAAGTTTTATTCTATAAATGAAACATTTTAGAAAGCTTGTTTTTAAAGGCTGAGAATTGTAAATACTTTGCAATATTATAATAATTTTATCAATTAGAATAATAATAAAGATGTTACGAATGGAAAATATCACAATCAACTCAAACGCAAGTGATATGAACAGGGAACAAGTCTTTCTCAGTAGCGGTAGGAGCGGTGGAATTCCAATGACAGTTTGGCGCATTATCCTCCCACCGTCAGGTGACGGTGGAGAGGGAGATGTTTGCTTCAAGAAAAGGTTACTAGTCCGCTGTCTATTTATATAAGATGTCTATGGCTCCCCCTCCCCTTCTTTTGATGTAAGACATAATTAATTGATGATCCTTGATTTGTTTTTTTATGCAAGTAGAAAGAAAAAGACTGTGTGAAAGAAAAAAGCGAATTTGCTCCTTTCGATAAACAGAACAAACCCTACTTTAAAATTTAAACAAATTGGGGAAAGAATATTGTTAGGCCATATGCGAACAAAATCAAATTTCAGTAATTAAAAATTTAAATTGCCATATTCTACATGCATTTTTTTTTTTTTTTTTTTTTTTTTTTTTACTGAAACTTCCTTTTAAAAATAAGAGTTTGTAAAAATGAAAGTAAATATGTTATTAATAACACACAAAAAAAAAAAAAAAAAAAAAAATTAACAATGAAATGTTGCTTTGTCGTTTACTTTCTTTACTAATTAAGGATGAAATTTGGCTGGATATTTATTACACATGGAAAAAACATTCTCAGCCCAACCTGGTCTAGCCAGTCTCATGAATGAAAATTGGCCCGATCCTGGCACTCACAAGGAGAGTGCCAAGCTTAGTAATCACAGATTTTGATTGTAGAGTAGAAGCCCCTTAGTCTCAGGTTCAATGGATTTTATACAACGCTCCTTAGTTCTCGAGAAATGGGGGGTCTAATATTATAACACAACTTAAATACTTACTTTGTAACGAAATAACTGCATTGGTCATAACTCAGTTGGTATGGCATCTGCTCATTGTTCCGAGGGCCCAGGTTCGATGCCGGAGAGCACTGCGTTTGTTTTTCTCATTTTTTTTTAAATAAATATATCTGTAATTATAATTTAATAATCTCAATAAAAAAAATTTTTAACATAATTAAATTTTAATTTAGCATTTTTGATTTTTAAACCATTATTAAACATTTCTCATCATTTAAAGAGCATTATAATTATTATTGACTAGTAAAAATTAAAAAATCGTTCCAAAATCAGCAAATTTACTATCGAATTATAAAATTCTTCTCCCATCGCAATAGAAAACGAAGATATTTCATATGCTGGATTATTTGTTAAAAATCCATTGTTTTGCAATAAAATTTCACAGTGCTTCAACGTATTTGTGACATCACTTTTCTGATTTTCATCCAATCCCAACACTTCAGATTAATCTTCTTGTGAACTACAGCTTGCTTCTTCCATTTTTATACGATTATAAGCTGTTATAGAATGATACGCACTTGTGCGATAAATATTGAAAACAAAAACCACTTAGCTGCACCAAACTAAAAAAAAAAGAAATAACCAAAGTCTGTTGTGGCGCCCTCTAGTTACAATAAAATAAAACTTAAATATGTTATAATTTAATTCTTACGCTAAATTTTAATATAATTATGCTTCTTACGTTAAAAACGGAGTAGTATTATCATCGCATTGACTTTAAGGCGTTTCATTAAGGCAATTTATAAATCATGTTTCTGATTGACACAATTGTTCAATATCGTTGCATTGGTAAAGCATATATGGAATACATTTTAAAAGTGATTTTTAAAAAAATCAAAAATGCTAAATTAAAATTTAATTATGTTAAAAAAATTTTTTTATTGAGATTATCTATATATTTAAAACGCTAAGCGTTTTGTTTCGACAATCCGTGAGAACAAACTACTACATCAAATTACATCATTCTTTTTTTAAATGAAAGATATTTGGTCACAGATTTGTTATCATACATTCGTTTGTTCGAAAATTTAATTAATTAGCCGTAATCTTAAATTAAAATTTTACTTCTGCTTATGACGTCATAAAGTCGGCTATCGGATTAATTCCCACTGTTGCGACGTACAGAGTTTATTTTCTGAACTCAATGATTGCGAGCATAAAAAATAAATATTAAATATTAAAAGCACGTGACTTTTAGGACGAATTTTTTAATTTGTAAGTTGAAATATAGTTACAAAGTTTAAGTATTTCGGTAAAAATATTTATCCGTGTGTTTTATAAGTAAATAAAAATTCATATTTACTGTGACGTCACGGAAATATTGTCCATTGGGTTCATTTTATCATTAAGCATTATAACTTTGTTGATGCCATTTTTTCAATTTTCATTACAATTAAATGCAAAATATATTTTTATTTGTATGCATGGTGCTTAAGCATAAATGTACGTGTGAAAAGTTTGTACAGGTGAAAATGACGTTATGCTTAACTTGAAATGCATTTTAACATTGATAAAACTAAAAAGAAAAATTTATATGAATGTGTCAACATGGCGTAATATTAACTGATATTTCAATTTTTTATTTTAAAGATTAGAACTGGAGCCTTTATTGGTTGCTTCATCTTGATTGCATACCTTGATTACATGTTACCAATTACTTTTTTTTAAATTATAGGATTAAATTACAGGATTTAAATTATTAAGATTTCCTTTTTTAATAAAAAAAAATACAAAAGTAAAGAATTTAATTTAAAAAAAAACTTGAAATAATGATTGTATTTTTAGCTAGAATAAACAATGTAAGGCTAATATTTTATAGGAATTATTTTGGTAGGTTTGTTATAAGTTCATTTAACAGTATAACCTTATTAGCGACAAAGTCTTATTTCTTTCACTGTGAATTTTTCTTTCGATGTCAAAAAATGGTAGTCTTAGTCTACTTTTGGACGCCAACACAGTGGCAATATTTAGAAATGCATAACGGTTGTGACAACAAACGGCACTATCGCTTTAGCTTTCATCGCGCTTACATCACTTCTAAATACTAAAAATTTAATTTTTTTACCACATTTTACAATTTCAATTCTTACATCATCAATTAGAAAAAAAAATTAGCTTTCGATTGAAATTTATTTGAAATCTGCCGCTTAATTTAACGACTTTTTAAATATTTTTCAAGCATGAAATATTTTTCAATTCTATCTCAACAATGACCATCCGTTTGTTTTAATAATGTAAAATAGCCCCTTGGAAAGTTGCAACAATTGAAAATAGGTATCCCTAACCTTCATGAAAAGTAAAAAAAAAATAATAATAAAAACCTGATAAATCATAAGATCAGATTATCCATAAGATAGAGTATTTTGGCGCTAATATAAAATCTGTCAAAAGAAAAAAAAAACTTTTTAGTTTATGATTAACATAAAATTGATATGTTGAATTCATTGATGTATATGTTGAATCAGAATATGCTAGGAACTGTTATTTATTATTTTTTTAAAGATCCATTGGATATTTAACTGTATACGAGACCGACTGTGATGGAAAAGAAATAATCATCCTGATTATGTAAAGGGATAGAAGAAACCATACAAATAAATTACAATTAAAAACATTAAAATTCTCCCTCATCTGCATATTAATTTATTATTTTTAACAAAAATTCTTTATTTTTACATAAAAATTGATTAGCTTAAAACAATGGATGCGTTTTAGAAGATATGGATTTGAAACGAACAATGATTAAAGAGGACATTTTAAAACTTTTAATTTAAACATTTTAAAACTTTTTTTAACGTCGAATTTCAACGGTGCCTTTGGGCAGATGCAATACATATGCGCATAGGAGCTCATTCGATTGCATTATCACAGGGGGGGGGGGGGATGTGTGCCTTATTTAATATGTTCTTTTATTGACTGAATATGAGATGAACGTAGGAAATTTGTATGATACTTTATGATAGGACTATTTGTATAATACTTTATAGGTCCATGACCTTTTTTTTTTGTCGTGGGGAATATGGTGGTAATGTCAAACTGATTTGCATTACACATTTGTTTACGGAGTGTTCATTTGGAGTTTGCATCGGAAATAGCATTTCACTGGGGGAGGGGGGGATTTTTTTAAATAAAATATTTGAAAGACTGTTTCATACGAAGCCCTACTTAAATAATAAAGAAGCTTATTTTACTGATATTGTTATAGTATTTTTTTCCATCACGTTTTGACGGGTTCCATCTAGTTAAATTATAATTACAAGTATATGGATAAAAAAAATGAGAAAAACAAACGTAACGCGTTCCAGCATCGAACCCGGGCTCTCAGAGCAACGAGTAGATACCATACCAACTGAGCTACGACCAAAGCAGTTATTTCGTTACAAAGTAAGTATTTAAGTTGTGTTATAATATTAGACCACCCATTTCTCGAGAACTAAGGAGCGTTGCATAAAATCCATTGAACCTGAAACTAAGGGGCTTCTACCCTACAACATATATAAAAACAATCAAAATCTGTGATTACCAAGCTTGGCACTCTCCTTGTCAGACCAGGGTCAGATCCATGCAGACCTCTAATGCGTGTGTAGCTTATCAGAAGAATTCTTTACAAAGTATTATTTGTAGGGACACAAAAATGATCTTGCACAGGGTGCTGAAGCTACTACAGCCATCCCTGGTTACTAAACTGACATTTCATGAAAGATAAAATTACAAAAATATAAATAAATGAAGAAATAACATGCAAATAAACCTTATCTAATCTGTAAAGACTCACCTGTTTTATAAAGACCAATCCAATCGGATGCTGAAGTTTCCTCTTTTATGTCCCATTTTACAATAAGAGGTTCCGCAGAATTCAGGACATATTCTGTTCTGGAAACAGACAGACTGGAACGAGATTGCAAGCAGAAAGGTCTCCTGACTGGTGCAGGTGGTGGTGAGGACACTCCAGTGGGGGACGAGACAGTTCTCTGAGGAGGTGGGGGAGGTGAATCGTCCTCTGGGTCTTCACCGCCTGCGGTGATGGCAGGTGGGTGTCCCAGCCGCAGCACAGGGTGGAGGCCACTCGGACGCTCAGCTAGCATCGAAAGGATGCCACAGCCAAGAAAGGATATACTTGTGCTCGATGACCGAGCAAAGAAGCACAACCCCTTCTACATTACATTGTAGTAGAACTTCCTAGAGAAAATGAAAGTTTAACTTTTATATTTACTTCTATAATACTTTAAAATTACTTTTCACAGATAAATTTCTTTAAGAGAAAAATGTATCATATTTACTTGTGTATTTTGTGCACTTTTTAAACATTTCTTCGGTTTTAAAAACACAAAAACTACGAAACTAGTCGTTGGGTGCCACTGTAATTGTAATACTTACCCATCATGGATATGCATAATATAAAATATGAAAATAAAACATGTGTAAACTATTTATAAAATGTAAAAAGACAAATAACCTTCTACTGCTCAGCCAAGCTTTAAAGACTGGTCACGTGAGTAACAGGTCCAAATATGACCAGTCTATTCTTCATAATAGGGATCGAGGTAATGAAAGGGATTCCTCCTGAAAGGGAGTTTTGCTTTCGTGGGGGGGATGAGTTGATTTCCGATAGTTTCATGTTTACTTGTTCCAAGGTTATAAAAGGATTTTTGTTCTTATATAATAAAGCACATAAAAATTGTAGTTTTCACTTCGATGAAGGGGATATCTTCAATCTAAAGAAACATGTTAATGTTATGATAATTTAGATTATTTAATTATCGGATATAAAAATGTTAAGTAAATAAATACTATTTTTTACTGTATTATTACACATGTTATTGCAATTTATTGTTTTCTTAAATAAATTACGATTTTAAATATCGGTTCCTTACAGTTATAGGGCACATTTATGTAATTGTAGGAGAAGTGTGGTTTTAAAATGCTCTTTTATTATTATGGTTATTAATACATATTTTTTTAATTTTACCGCAAGAATTCCATTTTTTTTCTTGATTACTCATGTTCATTTTCCTATATGAAACCATTTAATAATATGGCGAAAATGTGTAACAAAATACTCAATTAATAATAAAAGAAAATAGTTCAAAGAGTACAGAGTCATACAAAAGGATGAAAAATATTTTTTGCACTCAAATATTTAAAAAAATGTGCTCGAATTCAAATTAAGTTTTCTGATACCTTTACTAAATCTTTTTAATTCATAAATGCGCGAAGGTTTCAGACGTTCTTATTCAGATATCAGGAAATTGAACAGCGTTTTTCGTTTTATTATAAAAGTAACTATAATCTTACTGAAAATGTCGTCAAAGGTCGTGCTTTGAACCTATTTTTTGGTTAAGTTCACGAAAAAATTGTAATTGTAACTCAGATTGTACCGAATTTATAGGAAAATTAAAGACGCTGTTCGATTTTTAAGTATTTGAATGTTAAATTCTTGAAAAATTTCACGCAAATAGGAATAAAAATGAAATTATTGTCAAAATGAGATGAAAGAACTTAAAAAATATATGCTAAAGCTGGTAAAAATAAAATTATTTTAAAGTGAAGGTCTCAGAAAAAAATAAAGCAATAAAAATACTTGTATTTCATAATATCATCACGGACCTTCTCTTAAAAAAAAAAAAAAAAAAAAAAAAAAAAAAGTGCAGGGGGGGGGGGTGTTATTCATTCATTTTCGATGTCATCATCAGAATCATCCGAAAAAAAATCATCGTCGTCATCATCGTCGAACGAAATAATTAATGGCTCACAAATTTCTTCTATTATGCCGTCTTTCTTCCAATACTCATTTTCCAGGTGTTCTATGTTCGTGCAGTAGTTTTTCCATTTCTCAGCATTAACATTTTCTAGTGCAAGTTTGGTCAATTTAAAAAGTTGATCCATATTTAAATCCGCTGTTATATTTCTTTTTCGAATGAATTCCTTCATATCCGCCCATACATACTCTATTGCATTTATGTCGCAATGGTATGGAGGCAATCTTAACGCATAATGCAAATGTTCGGCTAACATGGTGTCGAATTTGTATATTTTAGTGGAGGGCGAATTCGTCTTAACAAGGTCCATCAATTCAACTTTTCGCATGTTTGAAGAATATGGCACTTTATTCAGTGCCAACCAATCCATAATTTCCCTTTTGTTTATTGAAGAATTCGGAGGCTTATTCAATTGAATAGAGTGATATGGCGCATTGTCTATCACAACAACAGAATTTTTCGGTAAGTTTGGAATGAATTTTTCAAAAATTTGTTACGAATTACATCCAAGTTAAAATTATCCAAGTTGACATTCTCTATGGTTGTTTTCACCTTTTTCTTTTTAGGAGAAGCGAAATTATTTGCATTGTTATTAGCTTCTTTCCGAATTCTTCTTATAGCGCTATCCGAAACACCGGCAATTGCACTAGCTCTTTTTGTTGCATGTGCTAATAGAATAGTTAGACAGCCTGTATCTGCTTCATTATCACAATATTTTACAACATTGTTTAACATATTTTTCACTGCACTGTGAAAATGTTTGCCTTGAGAGCTTTTAGATTCTTTTAAATCCATTTTATAGAAGTAGAAACAAATACAAAATGAATAGCAGACAAAATAAGGAGAGAGAGAAAAAACGCTAATAGTACAAGAACAGCCAGTGAAGAAATGACAAGCGGTCAGGCAAGATAAGGGAAACTTGAATTTTGTCTCCTCCTAATATAATGCTTCCCTCCCTTCGGACGGGTCTATTTTTTTGGCACCATGCCAAGGTCCGTCTTTCTAGAGTGGTTCCACAGTATAAGAGGAATATAACATTTTAATAAATAACAGCTTCAAAAGTTTGTGGATACATCCACATTCATGGATAGAAAATTCCCTTTTCTTAACAAATATTACTGTTTACGCTACAGAGGTTGATTCAGGTAAAAATTGTGGCTTATTAAGAAGTTGGATGAGAGAGAGAATTGCACTTTTAGACAGTTAATTACCATTCATTTTTCCTTACTTTTAATTCATTTTTCTTACTTTTAATTCATTTTTCCTTAATTTCTTACAGACTTACTTCATGGATCTTTGAAATAACTGCTGGTGATTTACAGACAGATCCTACTAAAGGCCGGTTACACCTATCAATAAAAGTCTATCACTATACATAAAGCAAATAAGGTGTGGGGTGCACCATTGCCATCACTCATTAATTACCTATAGGGGCTTCTGATTGCAGAAGACTCCGTGATCGTCGCCTAATTAGATACTAAAGAAATAAATTATTTATCTAAAGAAAATTAATTGTTGTGTTGTGTTCGATGAGTATCTAATATATAGCTCTTTTGTTTTGGATTGGAGTGTATAGAGTTCTAAAAAATAATTACCAAAACACCCTAAAGATAATTTTAAATAAAAAAAAACATTCTAAGATCCAAGCTAAGAAAATTAAAGAGAAAATCTTAGGTTCTAAATATCAATTAAGCAACACTAAAATTAAGACCAATTTTTTTAACAAATAAAACAATTACTTTATTTACATTAAAAATAAACATTTAAAAACATAGTAGAGATATATAAATCAACCTTTTACTACAATTTAATTTATTCATTAAAACATTCTCAATTACTGGATGACACGTTCTCCTGCTGTAAAAGACAATTATATTCGAGTGGTACACATACGTTTTAGGTTGGTAATTTTATAGTAATTCATCATACCTGAATTATAAAAGACGGACTCAACTCCAGGCACTAGGGGATTGACTGATCCTAGTGGCGTACACTGGTGAAGGCTAGTTCAAAGGGCCTCCCTGTGAACTTAACTTCCTCAAAAATACTTGAGCACATTTTATTGGGACTACACACAGCACACTTTCACATTTTTTCAAACGACCGCGCTGGTCCACTTTTTTCCTTCCACACTCTCTTTGACAAATTCTTTTTCAACTGCACTCGTTCACATTTTTTTATCAACTGTGTGCCTAAATGGCCCAGTGTGTCAATCACCACACCCACCTTCGATGCTCATTGGAGAACTGTCCAGCCAATGATCACAAACTTTTGGCCCCCTTAATTTGACCAGGCACCTCCGTGTCTGCCCTGAGACCCGGTACCACACACGAAGTGTGACTGCAGCCCCCATAAATTTACAGTCATAAAGATTTCAAAAGTGGCTCCAGTACACCTATTTACGCCAGACAGCGCTCATAAAAATGTCAGTCATTTTGATAGTGAATTTATACCAACCAGTGTACCGCTCTGATGTCTAGATACTTACAGTGTAGCATAAAAATGTATATAAAAAAAACACAGTAATTACTAATTATACTTATATATATATAAATGCAAGGAGAAATATTTACTTGTACTAATTATAGAATTTAAAAAAAAGAACACTCAATATATACATATAAATTTCTAAGTGTATAACACAAAAAGGTGGTGAACACTTTCCACCAATAACTTTCTTTCATTTTTGTCAGAATTGTTCTGAACTAGTATACATATAATACCATGCATTAGCAATAAGAAAATATTTATTTTCACGTTTATACAGTTAATAACCATTTTAAGTACTTGCTTTTAGCCTAGCTCATGAAACATGAATGTACAGGGGTGGTGGAACTTTCAGAAAATCTTATCAGCCAAGGATTTATTTTACCAGTCAGCATGATGCAACATACAGTTGAAAATTGTTATGACAAAATGTATGGGAATATAAAAAGAGTAATTACTATTATTACAATGCATTTTCATTTTTTTTTCTATATTAAAAAATATATACAATAGAGGAAGGTTTAGTATATGATAGAACTTAGTATCATCATGGTAATTTGGAATGTTTCAAGATATAACAAACTAGCAAAAATAAATTAAGTTTTTAGCATATCGTCTTGTTTTCTAAGACTACCTAAACATTCACTTGCCCTGTCAGAAAATCCCCTTGCCAGTCGCAAGTGAAATTATGTATTTCTCCCACCCCTGCGAATGTATAATAGAAAAATAAAAATAATACATACATAATGAAAAAAAACTACACACATAGGACACATACATACATACAAACAGACATGATATATATTATAAAATGTTTATAATACACCTGTATTGTAATATACGTACGCACTAATTTGGTTATAAAAAATCATGATTTTTTATTATTATTATTAAAATCAGATTTTTTCTATTTAAATTAGATTTTTTGAATTTGTTTCTTATGTTGTTAAGGTACTGAATGGAAACTAAGAATTATAAGTTTCTAAAAGAATTAAGCCTCTAATTAGATAATATTAAGGAGCATAATTTATATTTTTATGCTTTAATTAAAACTTATACTTTATAAAATAACTGTAATCACAGAAATGTAATTAACCCTACGCACATGTGTGATACAAAAACCAAAACAAAAAATATAAAAATTATCACCTATTAATTCATATCTTACACAATACACATAGAGTAAATATAATTATAATCGGTACTTCTCCATTATCCCGTCGACCCTTTTTCATAACAAAAAATTATCGCCAAACTGTAACACCAAATAAATAAATGGAAGAATGGCCAAATCCTCAAACAAGGGCAACCCCCGATTTGGCGATTTTTTTTTATGCACGCCAAGCACTGACGCACGTCAACCCCAAACTCGACAACCTCCAAATTCTACCCAATCAGAACGGATGCTTCCTACGCCAAGCTTCTTCACAAAGTAAACATCGATTTTATTCATTTTTTCGACTATTTACAAATTTTTAGCAATATTTCCTCCGGATATTTCAATTTTTACAAACATGCGGTTATTAACTTACATATATACGCTTCGCGTACATTTTCCGAAAAAAAAAACCCTCTGGATGTATGGAACTCAACGTGCAGCGGTCTCTAGAATATACAAAACTCATACAAGCAGCGATTAGTAACTTATATATGAACGCTTCGTGTACATTTTCCAAAAAAAAAAAAAACCCCTCTGGAAGCACGCACCTCAACGTGCAGCGGTTCTAGAATATACAAAACTCATACTTCAATAAAATCAACAAAAATTCACTTACCTTTTGTTTGTATTTAATCCATCTTTTAATTAGCATTAATAAACATATACAAGCAAACGTAGCGGCATGTATCGAATACAAAAATAAACTGTCTTGTTGCCAAAACGTCTACAGAAAAATAGTGTTGCCACTACAATAATATATATATAACACCCATATTTCTCATCTTTCGTTTTTTTCTCAATTATTTCACAGGAATTATCCTTCTACTAGCTGTTACCCGTGACTTCGTTCACGCAACATTAAAAGAAGTATAAATACATTAATTAAGCAAAATATTTTACTCCCAATAATTAAAAATGTTAATAATTAACTATTTATCACATTTCATAGGAGACAATACGGTATTTATTATTATAGGGACCTTGACATAACTCAGTCTTAAAAAAGTGAAATTTTGAGCCAAATAATCGCGAAAATAAAATTGCAACCAATGCAAAAAGGAAGGCCAAATAAAATCGCGGAAATAGACGAATTGGGTAAAAACAAATGTCAATTTTACCTGATAAACAATTTTACTTTTAACGCCTTTGTGAAACGCTTTAACAGCCATCCTTCAAAAAAAAAAAAAAAAAACATTAATTAGAAATAGTATCAGGGCCGTAGCTAGGGGGGTGCCAGGGGGGGCTCAGCACCCCCTGAAAATTTTTGACCCCCCCCCCCCCCCTGGGAAAGTTGGCAAGGCCACCAAATGAAATTCTATTTCAAAAATCCAAATGAAACTCTGTTCAAAAATTGAACTTAGTTTTGGGGGCTTTTTACAGTTTTGCATAAATACTAAATTATAGTATTTGTTTAAAAACTGCAAATATGTGCTTCAATATGCGCGAATCCTATCTGCACATACTCAAAATTTGTAACCTTTTGCTGATGCAAACATTGACTTTTGCATTAGTTATATACTGAAATTTTTCATTTTGCAGCATTTTCCATTATTAGCATAAAACAAAGTTATTCTATTGAGATATAGCTAATTTAAATACAAGTGGTTTTAGCTTTTGACTAGACACAAAAATAATTTTAAAATGCAAAATACACATTTTTCTAATGTTTTTTATCATATAAAATCATAACTTTAGAATCTTTAAGGGCAGGGAATATTCAGAAAAAAATTAAAGGTTGCAACTCTTTTGAAACAGGTGAACTGTCAGCTCTTTATTTACTTATTGACATCATCACTTATTATTTCACTAGTGTAATTATACACTGAAAATTTTCATTCTGCAGCCAGTGATGAAGTAGTAAAAAAAAAAAACAGAGGGCATACACTTCAGGCAGATAAACCCTAAAAATTATATACTATGGTGTTTTTGAGAAGAGGGTATACGGTATTCCTTAAAATAATCCAGAAGGTATACGGTGTATCCACCGTATATCCTCCATTACATCCCTGTCTGCAGACTTTACTTTTTTTAGCATCAAATAAAGTTATTATAAACAATTTAATAAGAAACATAGTGCCTACAATATGAATATGCATTAATTTACCTTTCTATATAATACTTTGATCATATATATCTGCGTTTGTGTGTGCACGTGTCAGAGAGAGAGAAATAGTATGAGCCCCCCCCCCCCCTGCATTTTCTTGAGCACCCCCTATTATTTACTTCTAGCTACAGCCCTGAATAGTATATGCTTTTTCTTTAAATTCAATTCTGCCTCTTGGTTTAATATATAGTTGAAACAAATCTTGTTTTCTAAATGACAGTATATTGGCAGGCAATTTTTGTTCTCCAGAATAAATTGATTCATGAAGTTTGAATATGTGAAAATATGTTTGTATTTTTCGGATAATTTACTGAAATCAAGATTTTGTTTTCACCATCTATTCAAAGTGAAAATAAATTCTGTTTTTCAGTTTTAATGAGAAAATGGTGTAAAAAATATACTGATCTGTTTTATTTCTCCTTTTTTATACACAAATATGGAGTAAGTTACTTTCCGTTTTTAGAGAAACTTTGTTAAAAAAAATGGCATTTAATTTAATTTTTTTAATTCTGAGAGTTTATGTGACATCCTCGGATAAATTATAACCGGTATTTGCTAAACCGATAGTAAACTAACCGATACTAAATCGCGTTGCGTTCGATAGTCTAGGAGTAGTTGCAAAATACAAACACACGGTCAGATTTTAATATAATAGATTCGTGTTCATTTTCCTTTTCTTAAAATTATGATGTGATTTTTAGAAGAAAACTCGGATACTCATGCGTAACGAAATAACGGATACTCATGCTTAATAATCAGTATAGTTAACAAAACATTTAAATTTTTCGTTATAAATATGGTGTGAAACTCATCTACTTTCTATACTTATTGATCCTTGTATTATTAATGTAAGGAATTGATTCACACTCATTTTAAAACATATTGGAAACTTCCTGTTTTATTTCAAATATGACGTCTCCTTTTCCCCCAGAGAAATCCCTTTTTAATGACATAATTCTTGTTAATTTTCTTTTTCAGGCAATTAATTTCAATACTGGCATAGGGAAAATTATGTTACTTCAACGAAATAATATTAAATCTTTAGGTTTTATCAACAAAAATGGAACTATTAACATTCGTCATTTTTTTTTTTAGGTAATCGAGTTATTTCTTTTAGTTTTAAGAATGAAAAATCACTATTTCTTGCTATCCATGACGTCACTTACGACATGGATAATTTTGCGGAGCATATTATTGACATTTGCTAACCATTTTCTTTTGAAACTTCTTTTTACTTTTTTAAAATTTAAATAAAAATAAGGTATAGTTATATTAGCCGTGCGCAGACGGTAAAACGGCAAGTATTGTTATCATACAAAAGAAAAAAAGTGAAGAAGAAACCCAAGATCATTTTATTTCACCAATCAAAGCATATCCGCTTTATTTGCTATAAATGACGTCATATTCGCCTGTTTCCTATGGTTACGCATATTAAAACTTGTATTATTATCCAAAACTAAAAAAAGTACGTTTTACTTCTAATAATATTATTTAAACTTCTTCTTAATTCTTTAATTTTTTTTATTTCATTTTCATTTTTCCCGTGAAAATTTTTCAATTGAAACTAAATTGTTGAGTAAAAATAATTTTTTCGGATTTTGAATTAGTTTTGGCAATGGTAAAGTAAATTTAACCATTTTAAAATGCTATACGAAAAAATGTCCCTTTATTCTCAAAGAAAATAACGAAATTTTGAATTATTAAGAAAAATATTTGAATAAAATAAACAAAAACCTGTCTATGTTCATTTGAGGGTTATAATCAGCCTATATGCAAAGATACAGGATCATTAAATGCTCCATTTTAACGCTGGCTTCAGCCTAACATTTGCACACAATCAGATTTATAATATTATTAGGATTAGGTTAGGATAACATACTACAAAACGTCAAATCATTAAACTTCACAAAATACATTCCACAAACGTAATTCAAGAAATCTGACACACAATAATCCAATCAAAATTCTTACATCTTTGCATTGAGCTCAAAATACAATCCAATCTCAAGAACAAACAACAATAAACCAACCAATCACCCACAGTAGGCGTGGAAGAAACATAACAAAGGAACTAGTAGCAAGAAAATCTCATTTATCGCTTCGCCAACTTTGACGCCGCCAAGTGTCGCTCTTGTTTGAGGATTCAACCGAAGAATGTTGCCATTAAAAACTCAAACAAAATAAATAAATAAATACAAGAAATTTGGAAATGCCCCACTCACCAATGTGTCAACTTAGTAAGCTTTAAAAAAAATTTACAATATATTAATGAAAACGAAAACAGAATAAAAATCTTAGGTATTTATTTATTTATATTAGTTTTCTTAATTATATCCCTCTCAGCTCGTGAATAAATGTTTGTGACGTCAGTTGAAGCGATTATTTGTACATAAACTGCACATCGCAACATTTTTTCAATGCTTATTCTCTTTTTAATATCATGACATCGCTGTTTAAGGACACAATTCTTATTCTAATTAACAAAATAACTAATAAATCAGTAAAACATAATGAAAAATACAGGTAAATGTCGAATTGAAAACCACTTGTTGACATAGCAACTAAGTGTAACGCTTCTGACATTAAATGAATGCGACGCAATGGTCATGCATTTTTGGCCTTAAATTCTATAGTTTGGCGATAGATTTTTGTTACGAGAAGTGGTCGACGGGATAATGGAGAAGTACCTTATAATCAGAAGGACCAGTCATATCTGCAATTGGCACAGATGTCATATACGTACTACGTTGGTGCGATTTTTTTCCCCCGCCAATTTGGTGCAAACTTTGTTTTTGAATATTAGTTACAAATAGCATGCAATAATAGCGTGTGATTTTTTATTTCATATAAAAATAAAATAATGTAATGAATTAAATAACTTCTATTTTAAAAAAGAAAATAAAAATAAATAAATGATAGCTTGATATAAATAAATATTGATATACATAATAAAAATTAAAATAATTTATAAAATTAAAATAAAAAATAAAAGTAAATAAACAATTTATTTTTTTCACCAAATTGGCTGAGGGAAAAAAAAAATCGCACCAACATGGTGCATAATATCACATCTGTGCCCTGCAATCTACATTAATTTATCAAAATAATCAATATTAGCATTATTACCCACACAGTGAGCATTATTGGCATTTAGTGCTTTCTGCTTTGAACTGGGGGGGAGGACTCTGCTCTCTTTTCCATCCCTAACTGATTTCTTTATTCGCTGTGTAAGAGTCCAAAAGCAGAAAACTTTCAATTTCTACAACAGTAGCTCTAGCTATGCTTAACAGTTTGATACTAATTAGCTTTTCCCCCCTATACATCCACTCATAATAGCTGTTGAGCAGATGTCACTCTTTCATTTTCTTTTAGCTACAATTTGTAGTTATATGTTTATTTGTAAAAGTGAATGATAAAAAATATGAAAATCATTATTTTACTTAAAGAAATTTATTATTCTTGCTGTGCTTATTTTTCTATAAAAGAATAAATAATTTAGAGAAAGTTACAACAATGTGAATTATAATAATTTAGTTTAATATCAATTTTAAATAAAATGCTTTTTATGACTGATAAAAAACTATTTACAAACTTTGTTTACAAACTAAAGAAATTTTTTAAAGCTTCTTTCATTTATTTAATAAGCAAAATATATCTTAAGAAACATTGCAAATTATGTTCGTAACACATTTTATTACTTTTCCACAACATTTTTAAAATTAAAAGTATTAATGATTTTAATGATTTAAAAAACAATCATGTATGATTTAAATCACTGATTAAAATAACTGACACCATAGTACTAAATGCAAATGCTAGGTGAGATTTTACAATCTAAGTTGGCGATTACGTCCCACTTACGATCAGTTAGGCATTCATCCTTGGGAGCTGCTATAATAAGGAAGTACCAAAATTTTATATTTATACTACATCTTCAAACTAAAGTAAATTTACATTATTAATTAACACTTCCGTTCTAATATCGGAACTGATGCTTTACACTCACGCAAACATGTAAACAAAAGTTTGGTGACTTTTTGGTTGGCGCGATTTTCAAGACTGCGCCAAACGAATAACTTAATACAATGGCTAGGTTGCCATTAAAGGAAAAAATCCACTAAATTTGGCGACTTTTTTCCTTTTTTTAACAGATTAATTTTTTTTTTTTTCTGTGTGAGTGTAAAGCATCTTAGCCCTAATATCTCACATACATTTAACTAAATAGGGGAGACCGGTACACAGTGGACCGCTTTTTCAGTTAACATTTTTTTTCTCTTTAACAGACTGACCGATCTGTATGAAAATGTTTTTGAATATTCCTTAAACCTTCTTACATCCATCATAATTTTCTCACAACATAGTTTTCAATACATTTTTCAAAAAAAAAAAAATTATATGCACTTGTAAAGTGGACCAGTGTACCCCGGAAGTGGGGTACACTGGTCCACCCACCGGGGTACAGTGGACCACTATTAGGTATTATCTTAAATACAATATAAATCTATTTTTCATTAATCTAATTCTTTTTTGTTGGCCCTTCACCCACAAAATAACATAATAATATAAATTTTGAAAAAAAAACAAAAAATTAATTGTATTTTGAAAATAATAACAGATTAATACAGGAACAATTGCAATTTAGTTGAAGTTATTACTTAAGTACAAAAAAATCAGCGCACATTAAAATTTGCAAATGAAATTCCAAAGTACTTATGAGTAAGATTGAGACTGGAATTTTCAAGAAATAATTTTGGGTCTGAGAGCAACATTATGAAATCATTGACATCAACAGCAGATTCATCTAAAGTTTCGGGAGAAATAAACTGATTTCCATTCAATTTGGTCTCATGAATCTTACTTGAATTAATCATCAACAATTAGACTACAGTTATATTTATCAGACAGTAAATACAAAACAAAATATTTCTTACTATGTTAAATAAATTGTTATTTTTATTTGTTTACTTTATTTTAAAGTTAAATTTACTTTAAAACAATCTTTCTTTATAGAAAATAAGCAATTATTAAATATTTTGAACATTCTACACTACAGCAGCAGAGTGGATTGTGGACCACTGTGCCCCAGGAGTGGGTGGTCCACTGTACCCCATGTTGAAGTTCAATAAATAATCATATTAATATTGTTTATAGCTTTCTTTTAAACATATTAACTTTATAGTAAAATAAAAACAAGTATCTTAGCTTTGCAAAAAAGCTGTTTTATTTTATTTATCTACAACCTTTAATTACTAAAAAAATAAAAATATGATGATGAAAAATTTTACTTTTAGAAGCTCAAAACAACCAATCAGTATAAAATAGTTCAATCTGAGCTAAACATATTTTCTGAAGGCTATAAATAACCATTGCAGTGCTGTTGTCTATTAGGATAGAAGAGAAGCTTAAAAAAAACTTAAGTAAATAAAATATTAGGGGGTGGTCCACTGTGTACCGGTCTCCCCTATATCTTTCAAATTATTTTATGTAAAGCAAGTATTACTTTAAAACAGTGTTAAAATAAAATAAACATTATAATTGCTTTACGAGTGTAATATGTTACAATGAGGGGTGGGAATATTGTTTATGATTATACATTTCAGAAACATTCAAAATTCCTCAGTATAAGTTCGCCAATATATATATATATATATATATATATATATTATATATATATATATGTGTGTGTGTGTGTGTGTGTTTTAAAGAAAAGAAATGTATACTCGAAATTAACAAAAGGAAAAAATTTTTTAACAAAAAATTTAAAAAAGCTGTATTTTGATATTGAAATGTGACTTTTGTTACTTCTTTTAACAGAAAACGCAAGTAAAATGTAAAATACTGTTCTATTTTCTTTTTTTTTTTAACAATACTTTTGGCATTTTACTTGCATTAATAGGTTTTATTTTTATTGCATTACCATTTACTGTGCCTCTATTTTCCTCTTATGTTACATTTAAAGTCTTAAACCATCCAGTTATCCTGGTTTTTAAACAACCAACCTTCGCTTTAAAGATGCACTATTTCATATTTTAATTAATTAACTTATGCATGGTAATAATGTAGCAGATATTAGATTTAATATTATGTACAAGGAAATGAATAGAGAATACAAAACTTCGTAGAATACTTTTTAAATATCGAACATTTAAAATTGACAAACATTTAGTTTTAAAAATAATAATAAATGAAAGTTTAATAGAAAATATTTATTTTCTAAATATGAATACACTATAATTCAGTTTGATGTGATATTGTTTAATGTTGGACTTAATAATTATATTATTATTAGTTTAAGTCGTAATTAAAATTATTATAGAAATATGACAATGTACGATTATAAGTTTGTAAACATTCTGAAAAACAATATAAATCAACAAAGTTATTTCTTGCAAAATAACTGCCACAAACAAGAATTAGATGACAGAAATAGGAGAAATTTGTTAAGGGGACTTAATGTTTCGCAGAAAAATAACTTAATTACACACGAAAGCTTTAAAATGTTTCAAATCGCAAGAAAAATAAATTTTGAAAAATACCGGAAGAATCTACTTTGCATTATTAAAAACAAAAATTGCACAGGGGTCGATTACCTTCCACCAGCCGAGCAGATAACAATCATTGTTTATTTATACAAAATAAAAATGCTATGGTGCATAAAAAGCTCTTTAAATTTCACAAATTTAAAATAAACAATTCCATAACATACTTCTTCAAACCTCCATCTTGATTCCGGTCACACAAGTTATGAAGAGATTTAAATGAAGAAATGCTGAGGGCGTATAATTCAGTCTTGATATTTTATATCCATAAAATCACGAAAATAAACAGTACTAAAATTTTGATTAGCTTACATGTTTACGGATATAAGAAACAGAAAACTAATCCACATACATGACGCGTTTTGGGAGAATGCAAATGCCAGATACAAGATATCTAAAATTAAAAATTTTAACATCTCATTTTTATTTATTTATGTTACTTCCAGATCTTAAACTAAAATTTAAAGTGGGAAGTAATTAAGCTGCTATTTTTGATATTCAATCTTAAATTATTTATACCTCAACTATTAATTTATCTGATTTATCCATGGATGAAATGTGAATACATTTACTCATTTGCGTATTTTCCCTGTTGATTTATCGGTAATAAGACGACTAAACTTCAATTCGCAATTCTAGAACATGATGCGATATCTGGTGAACAAAAGTTTAAGCTTGTCACTGTCGGATCACAATCTCAAGAACCAGGGGTGCCCTGGTTCCTGGTCTGCTTCTTGGGTGTGGGGAATTAAAAAATTGTTCTTACACGTGAATATTGTTTTTATTTAAAGTCGTATTAACGTTTTAGTTTAACATTAAGTATATTCTTGCAAAATGCATTATTTCAATGAATAAAACATTTTGTACTCTGATCAACGAGCGGACGAACGATAAGTGCTCGTCCGAGCCGATTTGTTTATTGTAGAGTAACTTTTTACGAGAGTAAACTGGAAAGGGCAGCTGACGTCACTGTTGGGCAAATTACTGTTGGATAGAGCTCCTATAATACAGGCTGAATCATACCGCCATTTAATGACCCAGCGGACAAAATACCAAGCTAAAACCAGTTTGCTTACCGTACTAGTGGACCGCGAGTGACAGCAGGGACGGCAAACACCTGCTCAAGGTCACAATATGGCGGTTATTTAGGGCAACATAATGGATATGCGTCAGCTCCCCTTATAGGAGCCTTACTGTTGGATAACAACAAAAAAAAAAAAAAAACTGTCCGTTCTTTATGACCAGTAGCGTATCCAAGGGAGGGGGCTGATGGGGATACAGCCCCCCCCCTCCCAAAATTGTCAAAAGTAAAATTTAAAAAGTGCTTTTTATTCTTTCTTTTTTAGGCAAATTTGTAATTTTTTTTCTGTCATACAGCGGACTAACCATCCTCATTAGTCCCATATTAGTCCACATTGACATCACAGCATAAACAGAGGAAGGGGGCTGATGGGGTTACAGCCTCCCCTTTCCCGAAATAGTCAAAAATCTCATGAAAAAAGTGCTGTTTTCTTCTTCTTTGAGATAAATTTGTATTTTTTTTTTTTTTATCATACAACAGACTACCCACTCTCTACTTTTTAGCCCCATATTGGTCCACATTGACATAAGAGTATATCTAAAATGGGGAAGGGGGCTGATGGAATTACACCCCCCCCCCCACCTCTTCCCGGAATAGTCGAACATCTCATGAAAAAGGTGCTGTCTTTATTCTTCTTTGAGATAAATTTGTATTTTTTTTTTTGTCATACAACAGACTCTCTTCTTTTTAACCCAATATTAGTCCACACTGACACCAGAGCATACCTGGCTGATGGTGTTACAGCTCCTATTCCCCCCCGCCCCACCCCAACTCTTCCCGAAATAGTCGAAAATCTCATGAAAAAAGTGCTGTTTTTTTTCTTTAAATTTGTATTATATATATATATATATAATACAAATGTTGTATATATATATATATATATATACAACAGACTACCCACTCTCTTCTTTTTAACCCCATATTAGTCCACATTGACATCAGAACATACCTAAAAAGTGGAAGGGGGCTGATGTGGTTCTATTGAAGGGAGCTATATTTCCAGGGGAGCGCCGACCGCGACCTACGTTATACACGGCCGGTGCATGACGTTTAAAACGTCACATGCAGTGGATCATTTTTGCACGACGATTGGTGCACAGCGGCGCGCCCTCCGTTTTGCACCAATCGTCGTATAAAAATGATCCACTCCATGTGACGTTTTAAACGTCAGCACCGGCCGTGTATAACGTAGGTCGCGCGCCGACCCAGTGTGCGGTGTATGCGGCGCCAGAGTAGTAAAGTCGCCAAAGATTTCATTTGAGGAGGACATATTTCAAAAAGGAAAAATCCTTATTTTAATTATCTATATTAATAAAAGAAAGTTTCGCTCAGTGTGTGTGTGTGTCAGTCTGTAAGCTACTGTGGCTCACGTGATCTGATAGCCCGATCAGCATTCATAATCTGCAAATTTTTAGCGAGGGCTGCGCGCATCGACCCACAAAAATTCTGTGGGCGATTTGATCACGTGGTTGGGCTTTTTGTTGAGTTGTATATTTACATGTACTTTCCTGCTTACGGCTACGTAAAGAACAGATTATGCAAATGCATTGCAGTAGAAATAGCTTACCTTAATTTGTGGTCATAAAGATTTATATCAGATCTATATTCGTAACTGCGTCGTTAGGGGAAAGTCGGGTAGCCGCGGACATTTCAATTTCTAAGAAATTCAAAGTGTTGCGTAAATAAAGAGTTATTGTAAATGAACGCCCATTAGAGTCGAAACAAATACAGTTTAATTGCGACGTGGGCGCCGAGTAAGTTACTCGTGAGTGAGTGTTTTGTTTTCGTCAATAAATTTTCGAAAAAACGAGACAGAATGCAACATATGCGGAGAAACATTTGAAGAATACTGGATTCAGTGCCAGGAATGCAAAGACTGGGCCCATGAAGATTGTGTTTATATAGATGCATCGGATTTTTATTATAATTGCGATGTTTGTAAGGCCAGAAAACGGTTGGGACACCATTGATTAATATGTCGGGGCTACCCGCCGTTTCTTGTGACGCCAAACTATTTTCAGTATATTTCGTTAAATAATTCGATATTATTAGCAATGTTTAATTAAAATCATTAAAGAAGTTCGTAATTTTATTTTAAGTATAAAATAAAGACAGAAATTTCATTCGTTTTTATTTGCAATTTATCCAAGTGTCCGTTGCTACTCGATCTTCCGCTACATTTCTGTATTCGTTTTGTTGTTGTTGTTGTTGCAGTATAGTTTGCTATATATATAAAAACTTGTACGATTTGGCGATATTTCGCCAACTGTCGCCAAGCTTGGCGAAAATTTGACGTTGGCGAATATAAATATATAGTGCTAAGCATATAATAATAGGAACAATGGTTGCAACAATGAAAGAGAATTTGCCGAAACCACGTTAACTGAAACTCATAAATTAAACCCGTTTATGGATGAATTCTGCTGTCTTGTTTGAAAATGTCAGCTAGCCTAAAATTTCAAACCGCTATATCTCAGCCATTTTTTAAGATAGAGGCAAAACAAAAATTGCTCCGGATCAAGGCAAACATTTAATGAAAAAAAAACTTTGAGGATTTCTAATTTTTTTATACATCTTTTAGGTAGCTTTCAATACAAAAAAGTATAAAGCTACCTATTGCAGCCGTTCATTCGGAGGAAAGCAGTTCCGGAAAATTTCGATACATTTTCACCGATCATGACCCCCAGACCCCAAAACCACCCTCCGTTCAAATGTTGATTTATATATATATATATATATATATATATATATATATATATATATCTGACCTATGGCATACGATAACGCTCGTATTTATAAATCAATTTTGATGAAACTAATTGTGTGTATTAAGCTCACCAATGTCTCGACCGAGTTCGTTGGCCAGCTTGGTCCGCCATTTTGTTTCAAGATGGCGGCCATTTAAAAATTTAAAACTAAAATAAATATATAAAAAAGTCAAAAATTCAAATTTATTTTTTAATTTAGTGTTAGGCCTTGATACGAGGAATCCAGAGCATTTTTTGGTTTACCTCTATCTTAAAAAATGGCTGAGATAGAGCAGTTTGAAATTCTAGGGTGGCTGACATTTTGAAACAAAACAGCACATTAATGCGATTATTTTCTTTCATTGTTGTAATAATTTTCCGAATCATACGCATAAAACTATATATTCATATCCGTTAGCGCCAAATTCTCGCCAAAATTGGCGACATTTGGCGAAATATCGCCAAATTTGGCGACCAAAATAAGTCTTCATAAATGAAGCCAATTTGGCTATTGCTCAATAATTTGGCGAATTTCTTATTCAAATTCAGTATTAAGGAATCTTTTGTAAACGTTTCTTTGCATTTTAACTTGCTGTTTTCGTGTAACATTAGCTAAAATTTTAAAACGAAGATGTAGGAAAGCTACCTTTTCCTCCCGGTACAGGCCGGAAGGACTTTTTGAATTTGAAATCTTTAAATGGCTATCACAGAGCCCCCTTCCGGCGGAATATCACCAAATTCAAGTAGAACCTGCTGGTCATAGTCAAAAACATATAAAAAAAATTTTGGTTCAATTATCTGCATAACTTCCTACACTTTTCGATGATACAATAGTGAAAATCGAACAAAAATCGCGATCGCAGCGCCCTTTTTCGTCGAAATAACCCCAAATTCAACTGGGACCTGCAGGCTATAGTCAAAAACATATAAAAAATTTTGGTTCAATTATCTGCATAACTTCATACACTTTTCGATGATACAATAGTGAAAATCGAACAAAAATCGCGATCGCAGCGCCACCTTTCGTCGAAATATCCCCAAATTCAAGTAAGACCTGCTTGCCATAGCCAAAAACATAGGGAAAAAATGTGGTTCAATTTGAAGCACAACTTCATACACTTTTCGATGATACAATGAGGACGGGCAGACTGACATTTTGTAAAAACATGTTTTTCGGAATCTCTGATCCCTAAAACATGTAAATCCGTCGAAAACCGGAAGTTGAAAAAAATTTCGATTACAATATTTTCTTCTATTATAGATAGAAGAAAGTAAAAATAATAACAACGTGATACTTGAATCTTGCATTTTTGAGCTACATTCGAACACCTTTTTAGCTCACAGGCTATCAAAGCCTGAGAGCTAATGTGCCCGCCCGTTCTGCATGTAAGTAACGCGATAACTCTTGATAGAAATGTCCGTGTTTGGTTTCAATTTTTTTTTATAGGTTCATTGTGATAAGGCGCTTCCCTGATTAGATTTGGGAATTTATTGGTTAAGTATAACGGGGGTTAATCCCCCCCCCCCTTAATTTAAATAAATGTGTTTTTCAAGCAGAATTATCCGATGTGCTTCAAATTTTGTTTATAGGTTTATTGTGATAAAGCGCTTCCCTGATTAGATTTGGGGATTTATTGGTTAAGTATAAAGGGAGTAACGGGGCCTAATCCTCCCTTACTTTAGATAAATGGGTTTTCATGCAGAATTATCCGATGTGCTTCAAATTTTGTATATAGGTTCATGGTGATAAGGCGCTTCCCTGATTAGTTTTGTTGTTCATTGATTAAGTATAAAGTGGGGGACGGGTGGCTAATCCCCCTCCCTTAATTTAGATAATTGGGTTTTTCATGCAGAATTAACCAATTTGCTTCAAATTTTGTACATAGGTTTATAGTGATAAGGCGCTTCCCTGATCAGTTTTGGGGGTTCATTGGTTAAGTATAAAAAGGGGGAACGGGGGTCGGCTTATTCCCCTTAATTTATTGTCGGTTTCTTCATTTTTCGAGGGGCATTATTCTTTGAAATAAGAGTATAATATACAGTTAGAGTGAATAGCCTGTGAGCTTAATGCCATCAGTTTAACTGGGCACTTTTCTTTTTATTAACACTTTCCAATCAAGTTGAAAAGTGTTTATAACTTCGGTTTGTCTGGCCGTCTGCCGTCCGTCCATGCTCTATCTCGCGTAAATATACTCAGATTGCCCTGAAATTTTTGTGTGTTATTTTCATTTACTACACCATGTTCCTTATTGAAAATACAGTGTGTAGCACTTATACTTGTTTTTATAGGGACAGTCAGAAGTATTCCGTTATATTACAGTCAATGGGAAAAAATCGTTTGAAGTGCATTTTGATGATGCTACGCCATTTGAAACATGATGAAATTGATATATAATTAAGAAGCGCATTAAAACATGCTTTTTGTAGAATATGGGGTGCAAAACATTTATTATTCATTTAACAGGGTCAAACAAAAGAATTCTTTTACACATTTTTGTACGGGGGAAAATTGTTTGCAGTGTAATTTAATGATGTTTCACTACTTTAAATATAATGAAAATTATATGCAGTATTGAGGTGCACTATAAATTGCTCGCTTAAAAGTATGGTGAGCATTGCGTTTATCGTTCATTTATAGGTACACACAAGAGATATCGGTAAGATTGCAATAATTACAGTCTATGTGTGATAAGTGCGTTTTCAACTTCGGTTTGTATTTCAAGTTTAAGTAAATTTTTGCATAGTATGTGGTATGTATAAATTCTTTTAATCATATACAGGGCTAAACAAAGGAATTCGTAAGTATTGTGACTATGGGAGTAAAATTTTAAGGATATTTTTAATTGCGTTACGCATTTTCATGCAGAATTATATTTAATAGACTAATAGAAGTTTGTGGAATATAAATAAATTCATATACAGGGCTACGCAAAGAACAAGATACAGTGTCGCTTATGGTTGGTAAATTATAGATGAGTTTTGCAATAAATGCAGTTTTTATGTGTTGGGAATTATAATGCCACTAAGGTATAATGTAACATTTTGAACCATCTATTTAGCTACATTAATTTTAGGGAATCCTTATTTGTATATTAGCAAATGTTTCTTACCTTGTATTATGCTAGTATAAAAAATTATAAATTGTTAATGCACATTTTAATTTTTTATATATTTTTTTAAATGTTTATGATTACTTAATATATTGAGATTTCTTTGCAGATTTTATTTATTAAGATATTTTCAATATATATATATATATATATATACAGAGTGATTATAAAAAAACTATCCCGATATATGAGTCCTTAACTATCACACCGTTCACAAAAACTGACTGAAATTTTGGTTTTAAGTATTTTGAGGTATGCGCTCAAGAATCGTATGAAAAACAACAGTTAAACTCTAACAGTTACGGTTACAGTGACAAAATTTCAAATGACAACACCTATTTTTTTTATTGGAATGTGATCTTCATAGTGAAAAACCATAAAAAGCGTTGGAACGGTACTTGTAGCACGAAAATTGCCGGCGCTAGACAGACTAAGAAGAAAAGTGAAAACAACGAATAAGGACAGAGAATCAACAGAAAACAAAACAATGTAACGTGTTTCACAAATTTTCCACGTCACACACGAAGACACGTTGCATGCGGCAGATGGTGGATAGCACTGAATAATAAAATGTTTTACTTTCTGTTGCTTCTCTGTCCTTTTATTGGTTGTTTTCACTTTTCTTCTTAGTCTCTCTAGCGTCGGCAATTTTCGAGTTACAGGTACCGTTCCAACGCTTTTTATGGTTTTTCACTATGAAGATCACATTCCAATAAAAAAAAATAGGTGTTGCCATTTGAAATTTTCAAAATTTTGTCACTGTAACCGTAACTGTTAGAGTTTAACTGTTGTTTTTCACACGATTCTTGAGCGCATACCTCAAAATACTTAAAACCAAAATTTCAGTCAGTTTCTGTGAACGGTGTGACAGTTAAGGACTCATATATCGGAATAGTTTTTTTATAATCACCCTGTATATACATACACATATATTACTCTAACAATTAATGTAAAATATTATTACATGCCCTCTCGAAATAGAAGTTTCGGTCATTTTTGCTATACAAACTTGTAGGCTAATGAATTATTCTTATGAAGTTCATCTGATGAATCCATAAGATGTTCATAGTTTCTCATGTTTGCATTCAATTTCCTGCGATTAATTTTTGCATTATGTTTTCCTTCGATATTTTTACACATGTGATTTCATTTTAACTAAACAATATACATATACAGAGTTTTCCTCATGTCTACAAAAGGGTAGAGTGTTGGTGGTGGGAAAAGGGTGCATTTTAGATTCTTCCGCACACTTCATTTTTAACACTTTCCAACATAGTTGACAAGTGTTTTATGACTTCGGCTTGTCTATCCGAACTCTAACTCTCGTAAATATACTCGGAATTCTCTGAAATTTTTATATGTCAATGACGTTTACTATAGCATGATCGCTATTGAAAATGAAATTTTTAGTATGTATACTTTATTTACAGGGACAGCCTCAAATATTCCATTAGATTTTTGGCCAATGGGAAAAATTTGTTTCAAGTAGATTTTGATAATTTTAAACCATTTCAAACATAACGAAATTGATATGCATTTATGAAGTACACTAAAACATGCTCTCGGTAGAAAATGGGAAGCAAAGCATTTATTATTCTTTTGCAGGGTCACACAAAAGAATTTTGTTACATAATTGTATACGAGGTAAAATCGTTTGCTTTGCAGTATATTTTAATGTTGGTATACTATTTCAAATATAATAAAATTTATATGGATTACTGAGGTTAACTGCATTTATCGTTTATTTGCAGGGACACACAAAAGAATTCGGTTACGGCAGTGTATATGCGCGATAACTGCTGGAAGTGCGTTTACGTTTTGCATACGTGGTGTGTATAAATTCTGTTGATCCTATACAGGGCTACACAAAGGAATTCGTGAGTATTACTGACTATGAGATGAATTGCTTAAAGGTTATTTTAAATGGGTTACGCATTTTCCGGTTGAATTATATATAGTATACTAATAAAAGTTTATGGAATATGAATTCATATACAGGGCTACGGAGGGAACAAGATACCTTGCTGCTTATGGCTGTTAATAGCTAGAGGTGCGTTTTAAGTTGTGTTATGCGTTATTTTACGTTAATAAAATTTTAGTTTAATATGTGATGTGTACAAAATACTTTAGGTAATATACAGTGCTGTTATTTCCACATTCATAAATTAAGATATTGTCTGTAATATAAAATGAGTTTAAATCAAAAGTAATGATCGTAAATGTCTTCTTACAGACAAATATAAAATATCAATTTTATTTAAATGTATAGAGAGGCGCTATAAACGCAAAAGCAAGCAGTTAAAACGCAATTAGAAAATTCTTATATCAGTACAACCTATTTTTATCTCAATGCTTTCATACAGTGATACAAGAATAAGAATAAGAATTTCATTTTTATTTACATATGGTTAATCTTTATCTCGTTATGGGGACAACATAACTAGTAAATCTACAGATCAGGAGCCTCAACGTCAGCTCTGAAAGCCAATGTTTTTTAAACTCACTTTTCATAATATTTAACATCTTACAATCCGCAAATTAAATTATTTAAATTACTACATATATATTTATATGCATATAAAATAATTCGAAGGTTTCAGAACTTAGAAACGTTACATTAAACACGGTTTATGCAATAATATTCTGACATTCTTATGAACTTCTTATTCTATTTTTTAGATTAAAAAAAAAATACATTTCTTCAGGGGGGGGGGGGGCTCTGCCCCGCTGAACCCTCCGTAATCTTATTAAATTTATATTCGTGATTTCCTATTATTTGTGTGAATGATTCTAGTATATCTTCCATTTCGTTCTGCACAGTGGTTTTATTACGATAAGCAAAAATTTCGAAAACAATTTCATGTTATCCAAATACCTAATTAGCAATATTTACTTACCTGCCAGCCACGAAATACTCGTATCTGATTGATAAGTTTAATAATATCTCGTGTACAAAAGTAACTTATGGAAATGTAAACTGAATCTACTATATATTTCACTTATCTATTTCAGAAATCTAGTATTATTACAATTTTTGTTTCGGAAAAACAGTTTTGATGGTCATTGTACAATATTTATTTGACCTAAGTACATCCGGATCTAATTCGATGGCAATAGCATACTAAAATCTCCCCAAAATAGGCTTATTTGGAAACTTTTAAACCTATTGTGTAATCATTCATAATCGTGCCCACTGCCAATTCACTAAATAGCAACCTTGATTTGGCGCTATAAAGTATTTTTTGTGATAACTTTTTATGCTCTCAGTTTCCGGTAATTGTGCTATTTCAGGCTGTATGGATGTGTTTTACTACTCTAATTTCTTTAGATTAACTATCTCGTTGTACGAGATATTATAATCTATCTCTATAATAAAACCGTATGTCATGTGACTGTCCTCAACAGTTCCGGGATGCCGCTTCACTGTTTCATATGCCAGGCAGCCATTTTTATTCAAAATTATTTTTTCTAATAAAACTGCATAAAAGTTACATTTTTAGAAAGATCGTTCAAAATAAATTAATATTTGAGAGATGACTTACGTTCAATTATGTATACATTCTGCAATAACTTCAGTTTCAATTAGGTTCGCTGTTCAAATTCTCTATCCATGAAAGTAAACAACAACAAAAAAAAAAAAAAGATTCATTCGTTGTGAACGTTTAAAATATTAAACCATGAATTTTTGGGCCGCTGCCTGGTGTAAAAAAAAAATAATCAGCACCAGTGAGACAGTCAAAGTTTACCATAATTCTGTTCCATACAACTCAACTTCCTTCGGATCTTTTCTTGATGTAAGTTGAACTCCGTGGTTGAACTCATGTAATAATATTTAATGGATCAAATTTCGAAACAAATTGTCAGCTTTTATTTTTCGTGTGTATTAATTAGAAACGATATTTTAATTTTGAAATCAAATGTTTTGATTTATGATAATATTTCTTATTTATCTATTTTCTATTTTAAAGAAAAATGTGAACGTCATGTATTTTAAATTGGAACAGCTGTCACGGACGCACCAGGGTTGGCGGAATTTTTGTTTTGCGCCATTTTGGCGAGAAAATCCCATTTTCAGGTACCTATTAGAGATTACTAAAACAGCATATACTTTTATTTTATTATGAAATAGTTTATTTTATATTAAAAAAACACACACAATGATTAATTTATTATAAAGTGGGTTAAGCGGTTTTTGTCAAGAAAGATGAAATACATAACAACAAAAAATATGCGAAATGCCACCACGATCGCAAAAGTTCTTGATTTGTCTATTAGATTTTTCCGGTTTGGCGAAGGATTAAGGAAAAAAATAAATTATGAATAAAAATAATTTGTTACAATGCTTAACATACATTTAAGGGCGACCAAACTGGTCGCCAGTGGCGGCTAGTCTCTATAATAAAACTGTAAGTCATGTGACTGTCCTCAACAGTTCCGGGATGCCGCATCGCTTTTTCATATGCCAAGCGGCCATTTTTATTCAAAATTATTTTTTCGAATAAACTGCATAAAAGTTACATTTTAAGAAAGATCGTTCAAAATAAATTAATATTTGAGAGATGACTTGCGTTCAATTATGTATATATTCTGCAATAACTTCAGTCGAAAGATTCGCAGTTCAAATTCTCTATTCATAAAAGTAAACAAAAAAAAGATTGATTCGTCGTGAACATTTAAAATATTAAATCATGGAGGTAATCATTCGCAAAGCAAGTTCTCCGCGAATGAATTTTTGGACCGCTGCCTCGCGTCAAAAAAATAATTCGCACCAGTGAGACAATCAAAGTTTACCATAATTATGTGCTATACAACTCAACTTTCGGACCTTTTCTTGACGTAAATTGAACTCATGTAATAATATTTAATGAATCAGATTTTTAACATTTTTAAAATCGCTAATACAGCTTTTATTTATCGCGTGTACAAATTAGAAATGATACTTTGATTTTGAAATCAAATGTTTTGATTTATGATATTATTTCTTATTTATTTATTTATTTTCTCTTTTAAATGAAAAGTGTGAAGTATTTTAAATTTATGTAATATAAGCATTTTAGATTAAAGTTAAGTATTTTAAATGAAATGAGTGACAGGTTTATAATTTAAAATTAAATTAATTGTAATATGAATGACGGTGATGGGAACGATATTTGGCGAATTATCATCTGCTCCCGGCTAACAAAAATACTCATAATTAAAAAAAAGAATAAAAATAAATAAATGATAGTTTGTTGTAAATAAATATTGATATACATATCAAAAATAATTTATAGAATTAAAATAAAAAATAAAAGTAAATAAACAACAATTTCCATAACAAAGTTTTCGCCAAATTGGCGGGGGAGGGGGGGGGGGGGGGAATCGCGCCAACGTGCGTATGTGACATTTGTGCCCAAAAAATATGCGAAATGCTACCATGATCGCAAAAGTTCATGATTTGTCTATTAGAATCTTCCGATTTGGCGAAGGATTAAGGGAAAATTAAATTATGAATAAATGTAACGTGTTGCAATGTTTAACATACATTTAAGGGAGAACAAACTGGTCGCCAGTGGCGGCTAGTTTTTAAAATAATACTAATTTTCAACCACGAAAAATCCACATCTCTTCCAGAAAATGAATAATATCTCATATAAAAATGTTTCGACTATCATTCTATAGTAGTTAAAAGGTAACTTGTACCAAAATAAATTCTCATTTATTTCAATAAAATATTAAAATCACCCAAAAATATTTTATTTTGCGAATAATATATTGTAGCAAAATCGTCTGAGTTACTTGAATTTTATCATTTTTATGTTCTTTGATATATGGTTGCTAGGATACGGTTAAACTGAAAAGGAAAATAAAAATGAATGCATTTTAATATTTAAAAAAATGATAAAATAAAATGTATTATATTATTAGAACAGATGTATAAAATTGCACCAAAACTTATACACCTCATTTAAAAAATCTGACGAATGTATTAACAAAATTTCAAATTAATTTGACTAATTTAAGACCTTAGTTGATAAATTTTAGTCTTCATAACTTACCGTTTAAATACATTAATCAAATGTGCCATTTTATTTTCAACGAATGAAAAATTTCAAAATTGTCTGAATTTCCATAGGAAAGCATTATGACCTAAAAAGAAATGTTCTACATTTTCCGAACGAATGAACCAAATGTAACTAAAAACTATACAGATAATTTCAGGTACCTCACCAACATACCTACCAAAAATCAAACTAATCGGATCATTTTTGCGTCAGTTATCGCGGAACAGACAGACAGACAGACAGAAACCAAAAACTTTTCGGGTCTCCACAGTAAGTCTCAACTGACGTTTCGGCAATAAACTAGTAAATCTACAGATCAGAGGCCTCAACGTCAGCTCTACAAATCATTGTTCATTAATCTCACTAATCCTAATAATATTATAAATCTGATTGTGTGCAAATGTTAGGCTGAAGCCACCGTCAAAATGGAGCATTTAATGATCCTGTATCTTTGCATATACGTTGATTATAACCCTCAAATGAACATAGGCTGGTTTTTGTTCATTTTATTCAAATATTTTTCTTAATAATTCAAAATTTCGTTATTTTCATAGAGAATAAATGGACATTTTTCCATAAAATTTAACCATTTTACTTTATCGTTGCTAGGGCTTTGATCGTTGCCAATAAATAAAAACACGGAAAAATAATTTTTCCTCAACAATTAATTTTCAATTGAACGATTTTCACGTGAAAAATAAAAATTAAAAAGAATTCAAAAGAAGATGAATTTCCGTGATATTTGAAACAAAAATATGGAGTATTTGTTATTATACATAAAGTATGAATATCGGTTACATTAAAAAGATCTTTTTCTGTCAAAAAACTGCGTTATAATTAGAAGGAAAAATGAACAATAATTATATTCTTAAAAATAGATTTCGCTTGGACCATGGAACTATAAAAAGGATCCTCCTCGGCTTCGACAAATATGACGTCATAAATAAAACATGTATTTTCAAATAGTCGTAATAATACAAAGAGCATGAATATCAATGTTTAATGAAAGTAGATATATAATGTACGTAATATTTAAATGAAAAACTGAAATATATTTTATCGATACTGATTAATAATTAGCTTGAGTATCAGTTACATACAAATGTGAGTTTTCCGCTAAAATTTACGTCCTGATTGCCAGAAAAAGAAAAATAACAAGAATTATGGCATTAAAAAGAGATTTCTCTGAGGAAACTGTGACGTCATATTTGAAATAAAACTTGCATTTTCGAATGTGTATTACAAGGAGCGGGAATTAATTCCGTACATTAATAATACAAGGATCAGTAAGTATAGAAAGTAGATTAGTTTCACGACATATTTAAAATGAAAAATTGAAATTTTTTTTATCTATACCGATTATTAAGCATGAATATCATTTACATACAGATGAGAGTTTTTTGCCAAAAACCACACCATGATTATTAGGAAAAGAAAAATATATACGAATCTATTAGATTAAAATCTAACCGCCTGTTTGTATTTCGCAACTACTTTTTTCAGATTGTCGAACGCAACGCGATTTACTTAACACCGGTTATCAATCATCCGAGAATGTCATAAACGCTTAGAATTTAAAACTAGTCGTTGGGGTCCACCGTAATACTTACCCCTCATGGATATGCATAATGTAAAATATTAAAATAAAAAATGGGTAAACTACTTAAAAAATGCTTTGCAATTCGAATAAAATCGTGGCTTTATGACGTCATAAACTTTAAAGGCTCGATTTTTGAATTGCTTAAAAGAAACATCCTTATAACTCCAAAAAGAATAATCCTATTAACTAGCGGTTTATTGCATCTGATTAAGCGTCTCATTTCCAATTAAAATATATCTTTGAATTGAAATTTGGATGAAATACAGGGTCATGAAACATCAAAGAGTGTGGCAAATAGGATTACAAATATCTCGGCAACTCATTATCCGATCGACTTCATGCATTATGCAAAATTTGTGTTTTTTTATTGTCTTTTATATTCACTCCTTAAAATAAACAATTTCGGAAATTTTTATATACCTTTTATCAGAACGAATATTTCGAGAGTCCGAAAAAAATAGTTCCGGATAATCGAGGTTACTGAAATTCAATAACCTTCTTCCCGTTATTACATACTAAGTACATACCGAATTTCAAGTCTCAATCTCAAATTTTTCAAGAGATAGAGCGTTTACAGACACACAGACATACAGACACACAGACGGACAGCAAAAAATTTTCTTCTAAAAATATGTTTCTCGGAATCTCCAGTGTCTGAAACGTGTAAATGCGTCAACATTTTTTTTTTCGATTTTCAAAACGATTACAAGACTTACCCTATACTACGTATGATGGGTAAGTAAAAATTATTTAAATTCCGAGATATTATTATTATTATTATTATTATTATTTGTAAATTTTAACGAAGTTTCTCTAAAAATGGCAACTGAATTATTCCATTTTTGTGGATAAAAAAGAAGAAATAAAACGGATTAATATATTTTTTCTCATTAAAATTGAAAAAAAAAAAGAATTTATTTTCAATTTGAATAGATGTTGAAAAAAAAAATCTTGATTACAGTAAAATTTTTGAAAAATAAAAACGTATTTCCACATATTCAAACTTCATGAATCAATTTATTCTGGAGAACAAAAATCGTCTGTCAACATATTTTCATTTAGAAATAAAGATTTTTTTTCAGTTATAGATTAAATCAAGGAGGCAAATTTAAGCTCCTTGCATTTAGGTCTACAATAATTGCTCCCTATTCACAAGAATCGAATTTAATGAAAAAGAATATACTATTTCCATTATCTTTGAAGGATTGCTATTAAAACGTTTCACAAAGGCGTTAAAAGTAAAATGGTTTACCAGGTAAACTTGACGTATGTTTTTATATAATTCGCCGATTTCCCCGATTTTATTTGGCCGCCTATTTTCATTGGTTGCAGTTTCCTTTTCGTGATTATTTGTCACAAAATTTCACTTTTTTAAAACTTAGTTATGTCAAGGCCTCTATAACATAGAAATATTGTGTTCTGTCATATGGAATGTGATAAAGAGTAAGTTAATTATTTACGTTTCTAATTATCGGGAATGAAATATTTTGCTTAATTAATGCATTTATTTTTCTTTTAATGATACGTGAACGAAGTCACGGGTAACAGCTAGTTTTTAATATAATCTGCATAATATTTGGTAGCCTAAAATTAATTTTTTTAACGTTATTTATGCATTTATAAGAATATAAGATTTATTGAAAGGTCCAAAAGTTTTAGAAGTATCACATTAAACACAATTTTATGTCGGATAAATGATAAGATAAACTACTTATTACTGTATTTTTTTTTTCAGAATAAGATTACACATCTTCAGGGGGGCGGAGCACCCCTGAACCCCCCGTTATCACTTTAATTTTATATTATCAATTTCCAGTAATTGTGCGCTTTCATTAATCGAGTATATGTCTGAGTGCATTTACTATTTTAATTTCATTAAATTAACCATCTCTTTATACAGGAGGTTTTATCCTATCCTTAAAAGAATATTTATTTTTCAACCACTAAATATCATATGTGGCTGAAATTGAATAAAATTCCGTGTATTAAGTATGCTTATACAAATGTAAATTTCTCTTATGAGACTTATATTCCATTTTCACATTCAACGTTTATATATTTTTCGTTTGGAAAGCCGATTTGGTCATCTTTCTTTAGTAGTTAAAATAAATTCTCATCTATTTCATTAGAAAAAGCATATTAAAAAATTAAATCACCCGAAAATTAGCTATTTTGTTAATAACATTTCCGTCAAAATAATTCACTTGAATTTTCCTTTGTTGATATTCTTTGAAATATAGTTGCTTAGCAACCATTTAATGAAAGAGAGAAATATTTTTGTAAAAAATGAGAAATTAAAATTTTCATATCTTTTAAATTAATGCGTAAAATTTCCCAATAATTTATACAATTAATTTAGAAATTCTAATAAATATATTGGGAAATTTTCAAAGCTACCAAACTAAATTAAGATATCCATTTCGTAAATTTAATATCCATAATTTAGCATTTACAATTATCCCAATGCGTGATTTTCTTTTCGCGGAATTTTAAAATTAAAAAATCGTCTGACTTCCCATTGAAAAGCATTATGACTTAAAATAAAATGTTCTATATTTTTCGAATGAATGAACCAAATTTAACCAAAAACTATACAGCTAATTCCGGGTACCTCGCCAACATACCCACCAAAAATCAACCTAATCGGACCCTTTTTGCGGCAGTTATCGCGGAACAGACAGAAACCAAAAACTTTTCGGGTCTCAACAGTAAGCCTTCACGGACGTTTCGGCAACTGGTAAATCTACAGATCAGGAGCCTCAACGTCAGCTCTGAAAGTCAATGTTTTTTAAACTGACTTTTCATAATATTTAATATCTTACAATCCGCAAATTAAATTATTTAAATTACTACATATATATTTATATGCATATAAAATAATTCAAAGGTTTCAGAACTTAAACGTTAAATTAAACACGGTTTATGCATAATAATATTCTAACATTCTTATGAATTTCTTATTCTATTATTTAGATTAAAAAAAATACTTCTTCAGGGGGGGGGGGGCTCAACCCCGCTGAACCCTCCGTATTCTTATTAAATTTTTATTCGTGATTTCCTGTTATTTGTGTGAATGATTCTAGTATATCTTCCATTTCGTTCTGCACAGTGGTTTTATTACGATAAGCAAAAATTTTGAAAATAATTTCATGTTATCCTAATACCTAAATAGCAATATTTACCAATCACGAAACACTCGTATCTGATTGATACGTTGAATAATATCTCGTGTACAAAAGTAACTTATGAAAATGTAAACTGAATCTACTATATATTTCACTTATCTATTTCAGAAATCTAGTATTATTACAATTTTTGTTTCGGAAAAACAATTTTGATGGTCATTCTACAATATTTATTTGACCTAAGTACATCCTGATCTAATTCGATGGCAATAGCATACTAAAATCTCCCCAAAATAGGCTTATTCGGAAACTTTTAAACCTATTGTGTAATCATTCATAATCGTGCCCACTGCCAATTCACTAAATAGCAACCTTGATTTGGCGCTATAATGTATGTTTTGTGATAACATTTTATGATCTCAGTTTCCAGTAATTGCGCTATTTCAGGCTGTATGGATGCGTTTTACTACGCTAATTTCTTTAGATTAACTACAGTGTCTCACATAAGTGATGGGACACTTGTGCTTTACAAAAGGAAACTAATCAAATAAATTAAAAATACATGTACACATTTTTTTGTGGGTGTGTTTCATACTTAAATTTAGTAAAGATTATTACATAACATACATTTTGTCAAAATATTAAAATATTAATTTAATAAAAATACAAATGTTTAGAATGGAGCAAAAAATAGCTCACATAAGTGATGGGACACCATTATATATGCAACAAAAATCGTCTGAAATAAGCAATAAAAATATTTTTTGGGGTTTTATTTTTACTTAAAAGCAATTGGCAATAATTTATAAAATCGTCTGCAGTATTTCTCTCCAGTTTGTTTTGGAATTTTTGTGTTTTTTAGCTCTGTGTAGCCATGAATGCTAAACGAAAAGAAACTTCGCCTGAAATTCGAAAATTAGTTATTAATTTGCATATTGAACGTGGAAAATCTATTAGAAAAACTGCTGAAACAGTTAACTTGAGTCGTTCAACAGTTTTCAATATCATTAAACGATATAAAAAGAATCATATGATTCAGGATAAAAGAAGACCTGACCGACCATCAAAGCTATCCAATGGAATAAAGCGAATTATCGTTCGAAATATTAAAAAAAATCCAAGAATTAGTGCTTCAAAAGTTGCTGCTGATTTACAAGCATTATATGGAATAATTGTTAATCCTGAGACTATTAGAAGGGTAATTCGATCTGCTGGATATCACGGTAGAGTAGCCAGGAAAAAATTCTTCGTAAGTGAAAAGAATAGAAAACTCAGACTAGCTTTCGCAAAATTCAACATAAATAAGAATTCTGATTACTGGAATAAAGTTATATTTGCTGATGAGAGTAAATTTAATATATTTGGTTCTGACGGTAGAATCTTGGTGTGGAGAAAACCCAGGGAAGAATTTCGCAAACAGAACTTGGTACCAACAGTAAAACATGGTGGAGGAGGAGTTATGGTATGGGGGTGTATGTCGTCCGCTGGAGTTGGTAATCTTGTTTTTATTGACAGTATAATGGATCAGTACAAGTATATTGATATTTTAAAGCAAAATTTGAAATCTTCAGCAAGAAAATTGAACCTTCATAACGATTTTAAATTCTATCAGGACAATGACCCCAAGCACACTGCTCTGAACGTTAGACTCTGGCTGCTATATAACTGTCCTGAAATAATAAAAACACCACCACAATCTCCAGACTTAAATCCCATAGAGAATATTTGGCAAGAATTGGAATCAAGAATTCGCAAACACACCATTTCTTCAAAACAACAACTAAAATCGGTGCTTCAAGAAGAATGGGGTAAAATCACTCCAGAAATCACAAAAAAATTAGTCGAATCCATCCCAAAAAGATTAAATCATGTTTTAAAAGTAAAAGGAAATCCAACAAAATATTAAAACCTTTTAAAAAGTAAAATTTTTGGATAAATATTTGATGGAAAAGTAAGTGTCCCATCACTTATGTGAGCCATTTTTTGCTCCGTTCTGAACAATTGTATTTTTACTAAATTAATATTTTAATATTTTGACAAAATGTATGTTATGTAATAATTGTTACTAACTTAAATATGAAACACACCCAAAAAATTTTTGCACATGTTTGTTTATTTATTTTATTGCAGTTTCTTTTTATAAAGCACAAGTGTCCCATCACTTTTGTGAGACACTGTATCTCGTTGTACGAGATATTACATTCTATTTTTAAAATATGTAATACTAATTTTCAACCACGAAAAATCTACATCTCTTCCAGAAAATTAATAATATCTCATATAAAACTGTTTCGGCTATCATTCTAAAGTAGTTAAAAGGTAACTTGTACAAAATAAATTCTCATTTATTTCAATAAAATATTAAAATCCTCCAATAATATTTTATTTTGCGAATAAAATATTGTAGCAAAATCGTCTGAGTTACTTGTATTTTATCATTTTGATATTCTTTGAAATATGGTTGCTAGGTTACTGTTAAATTGAAAAGGAAAATAAAAATGAATGCATTTTAATATTTGCAAAAAGTGATAAAATAAATGTATTATATTATTAGAACAGATGTATAAAATTGCACCAAAAATTATACACCTAATTTAAAAAATCTGACGAATGTATAAACAAAATTTCAAATTAATTTAAATAATTTAACACCTGACTTGATAAATTTTAGCCTTCATAACTTACCGTTTAAATACATTAATCAAATGCGACATTTTATTTTCAACGACTGAAAAATTTCAAAATCGTCTGAATTCCCATAGGAAAGCATTATGATAAAAAAAAATGTTCTATATTTTCCGGACGAATGAACCAAATGTAACTAAAAACTATACAGCTAATTCCGGGTATCTCACCAACATACCTACCAAAAATCAAGCTAATCGGATCATTTTTACGGCAGTTATCGCGGAACAGACAGACAGACAGACAGACGGACAGACAGACAGACAGACAGACAGAAACCAAAAACTTTTCGGGTCTCCACAGTAAGCCTTCACTGACGTTTCGGCAAATACCTACCAAAAATCAAACTAATCGGATAATTTTTACGGCAGTTATCGCGGAACAGACAGACAGACAGACAGACGGACAGACAGACAGACAGACAAACAAACAGAAACCAAAAACTTTTCGGGTCTCCACAGTAAGCCTTCACTGACGTTTCGGCAACTAGTAAATCTACAGATCAGGAGCCTCAACGTCAGCTCTGAAAGTCAATGTTTTTTTATCTCACTTTTCATAATATTTAACATCTTACAATCCGCAAATTAATTTTTTAAATTACTACATACATATTTATACGCTTTTAAAATAATTTGAAGGTTTCAGAAATTAGAAACGTTTAATTAAACACGGTTTATGCAATAATATTCTGACATTCTTATGAACTTCTTATTCTATGTTTTAGATTTAAAAAATACATTTCTTCAGGGGGGCAGAGCCCCCCTGAACCCCCCCCCCCCTAATCTTAACAAATTTATATTCGTGATTTACTATTGATTGTGTGAATGATTCTAGTATATCTTGGATTTCGTTCTACACAGTGGTTTTATTAGAATAAGCAAAAATTTCGAAAATAATTTCATGTTATCCTATAATGCCTAAATAGCAATATTTACTTACCTGCCAACCACGAAACACACGCATATGATAAATAGGTTGAAGAATATCTCGTGTACAAAAGCAACTTATGGAAATGTAAACTGAATCTTTTCACTTATATCTATTTCAGAAATCTAGTGGTATTGCAACTTTTGTTTCGGAAAACAGTTTTGATGGTCATTCTATAATATTTCTTTTACCTAAGTACATCCTGATCTAACTCGATGGCAATAGCATACTAAAATCTTCCCAAAATAGGCTTATTTAGAAACTTTTAAACATATTGGGTAATAATTCGTAATCGTGCCTACTGCCAATTCACTAAATAGCAACTGTGGTTTGGCGCTATAAAGTATTTTTTGTGATAACTTTGTATGATCTCAGTTTCCAGTAATAGTGCTATTTCAGGCTGTATGGATGCGTTTTACTAAGCTAATTTCTTTAGATTAACCATCTCGTTGTTCGAGATATTATATCCTATTTTAAAAGTAATACTAATTTTGAACCACGAAAAATTCATATCTCTTCCAGAAAATGAATATCTCATGTAAAAATGTTTCGGTTATCATTCTATAGTAGTTAAAAGGTAACTTGTTTCAAAATAAATTCTCATTTATTTCAATAAAATATTAAAATCACTCAAAACTATTTTATTTTGTGAATAAAATATTGTAGAAAAATCGTCTGAGTTACTTGAATTTTATCATTTTTATATTCTTTGATATATGGTTGCTAGGATACGGTTAAACTGAAAAGGAAAATAAAAATGAATGCATTTTAATATTTAAAAAAAGAAAACTGCCCAGTTAAACTGAGGGCATTGAGCTCACAGGCTTTTCACACTAATTGCATATTATACTCTTATTTCAAAGAATTTGAAATAAGAAGAAAAAAAAGAAATCAACAATACATTAAGGGGGGGGTCATCCCCCCGTTACCCCTCCCCCTCCTCATAGTTAACTAATGAACCCCTTAAACTAATCAGGGAAGTCTCTAATTACAATGAATATATATATAAAATTTGAAGAAAATCGGATAATTCTGCATGAAAAACCCATTTATCTAAATTAAGGGGGGGGGGGGATTATCCCCCCGTTCCCCCCCTTTATACTTAACCAATCAATCCCGAAAACTAATCAGGGAAGCGTCTCTGTGGGGTCTTGTTCAAAATGTAAGTAATAGATGGCAGCACCACAGCAATCTACGGCAACTAAGGATATTAAGTTTTGTTTACTGTCATGTGTATTATGTTCTGTTCCGTGTTGTTAGATGTACGTGTTTGTGTAGATGTACGTATTGTGATTTAAATTGTAAATTAAATGTGTTCAAACGTCCACCTCGAGTTATCCATTATGAAGTTGCTGCAATTACTTTAATTTAAGTACTTAATATAGTATATTATGGCGACGCAGGTCAAGGTTTTTACCGGAATTAATATAAGAAGAAATTCCACCTGATTCGCAAAATGGCGAAGTTTCGTTTTTTACATCTACAATTGTATATGTTGCAGTAATATTTTGAAGGCGTACATCATTTCGAGGGTGGTAAGTGCTGACATTTTTTTTTCTTCTCTGAAATAAATAAAAGTTCATAATGTTTGCAAATTTCAAGGAATACAATGATTCCATTGAAACGTTCCAATCATACGTAAAGAGATTGGAACAGAGTTTTCTATTACATGATGTTGAAGAAAAAAAAAAGGTACCCGCAATTATTTCCTGTATGGGGCCAAAATTGTATAATTTGCTGTCAGATCTAACATTTCCGAAAAATCCTGAAGCATTAAAATACGACGAAATAGTTGAAATTCTGTTAAAGCACCTAAGCCCCGCCCCTAATAAATTTTGTTCAAGAATAAAATTCCGTAACTCTTATCAAAATGAGAACGAATCTATACAAGATTTTGTTTCAAAATTAAAGAAGTTAACCACATTTTGTGCGTTTGCTGGTGAAACACTTAATGAAAATTTGTTAGAACAATTTTTACGAGGTTTAAAAAATGAAAATATCCAAAGTAAATTACTTTCACAAATAGATGATTTAACTTTTGAGAAAGCTATTGAAAAAGCAATTATTTTGCAAAATAATGAGCAGGATATATCTGAATTGAAAAATAAAAATGTAAATGTCAATAAATTGGCATATTCTAAAAATATTCAACCGAATAAAATTTCAAATAATTTCCAGAAACCGAAATTAAATAATGTAAATAAAGGGAATTTTGATGTAAATAAAAAAAATTACAATGCTATCGATGTGGAAATCCATCGCATCTTGCTAATAAGTGTAAGCATATCAATACTATATGTAAAATTTGTAAAAAACGAGGCCATCTTGGTAAAGTATGTAAAGTAAAAGCAGTTCTCAGAAACAAACAAATGTATTGCAAACTGTCGACATTTTATCTGTCAGTCATGATAAAAGTTCTACACCTATAAAAGTATGGGTTTTAATTGAAAATAAAGCTAAAGCTGAAATGGAGGTCGACACGGGCTCAGGAATTTCTGCGGCACCTGTAAATCGTTTTCGGAGAATTTTTCCGAATAATAAAATTTTTCCACCAGATGTTCAGTTGAGAATGGCAACGGGTGAGGTGTTTACACCTGTGTGGTATGTAACAGTAGATGTTTCTTATGCAAATATTACTAAAAATCTTAAATTGTATTTAATTAAAGAAGATAATTTCCCACTTTTATTTGGCAGAGACTGGGTAGCTGCATTTAATTTGTTCCCTACTAACTTTAAATCTGTGTATGTCAATGAAATTGCAAATTCTACGGATCAATTGAAAACATTATTAAATGATTTTTCTGATTTATTTTCGGATAAAGTTGGTGAAATAAAAGGTTTGAAAGCAGAACTTTATCTAGAAAAAGGTTCTACGCCCATATTTTGTAAGGCTAGAACAGTCACGTATGCTCTACGTAATGCAGTAAATGATGAAATTCAAAGGTTACAGGATGAGGGTATTATTAAACCTGTCACCAGTAGTAAGTGGGCAACTCCTATAGTTCCAGTGGTAAAACCAAATGGGAAAATTCGTTTATGCGGAGATTTTAAAGTTACAGTAAATAAATTTTTGAAGGTGGAAAAATATCCTTTACCTAGGGTAGAGGACATGTTAGCTACTTTAGGTGGTGGTTTACATTTTACGAAAATTGATTTAAATCAAGCTTATCTTCAGTTACCTGTAGACGAAAAATCACAAGAACTATTAACTATAAATACTCCGAAGGGCTTATTTCAATTTTTAAAGTTACCAATGGGTCTTACTAGCTCTCCAGCAATTTGGCAACGATCTATCGAACAAATATTAAGTGGTATTGATGGTGTCACTGTGTTCATTGATGATATTGGTGTTACAGGGGAAACGGATGAAATTCATTTAAAAAGACTAAAACAAGTCTTAGAAAGATTACGTGAATATAATATTAGGATAAATAAAGATAAATCAATTTTTCTGGCTGACCATATTACATATTGTGGTTATAAAATTGATAAGCAAGGTATTCATAAAACGCAAGATAAAATTGAAGCTATTGTCAATGCTCCTAGACCAATTAATGTGTCACAAGTTAAAGCTTTTTTAGGCTTAGTCACATATTATTGCCGAAACGTCAGTTGAGGCTTACTGTGGAGACCCGAAAAGTTTTTGGTTTCTGTCTGTCTGTCTGTTCCGCGATAACTGCCGCAAAAATGATCCGATTAGTTTGATTTTTGGTAGGTATGTTGGTGAGGTACTCGGAATTAGCTGTATAGTTTTTAGTTACGTTTGGTTCATTCGTTCGGAAAATATAAAACATTTCTTTTTAGGTCATAATGCTTTCCTATGGGAATTCGACGATTTTGAAAATTTTCATTCATTGAAATAAAATGGCGCATTTGTTTAATGTAATTAATGTGTAAGTTATGAAGGCTAAAATTTATCAAGTCAGGTCTTAAATTATTCAAATTAATTTGAAATTTTGTTAATACATTCGTCAGGTTTTTTAAATTAGGTGTACAATGTTTGGTGCAATTTTATACATCTGTTCTAATAATATAATACATTTTATTCTATCACTTTTTGCAAATTTTAAAATGCATTTATTTTTATTTTCCTCTTTAATTTAACCGTAGCCTAGCAACTACATTTTAAAGAATATCAAAATAATAAAATTCAAATAACTCAAACTATTTTGCTACAATATTTTATTTTCAAAATAAAATAGTTTTGAGTGATTTTAATATTTTATTGAAATAAATGAGAATTTATTTTGAAACAAGTTACCTTTTAACTACTATAGAATGATAACCGAAACATTTTTACATGAGATATTCATTTTCTGGAAGAGATATGGATTTTTCGTGGTTCAAAATTAGTATTACTTTTAAAATAGGATATAATATCTCGAACAACGAGATGGTTAATCTAAAGAAATTAGCTTAGTAAAACGCATCCATACAGCCTGAAATAGCATTATTACTGGAAACTGAGATCATACAAAGTTATCACAAAAAATACTTTATAGCGCCAAACCACGGTTGCTATTTAGTGAATTGGCAGTGGGCACGATTATGAATGATTACCCAATAAGTTTAAAAGTTTCTAAATAAGCCTATTTTGGGGAGATTTTAGTATGCTATTGCCATCGAGTTAGATCAGGATGTACTTAAGTAAAAGAAATATTATAGAATGACCATCAAAACTGTTTTCCGAAACAAAAGTTGCAATAGCACTAGATTTCTGAAATAGATATAAGTGAAAAGATTCAGTTTACATTTCCATAAGTTGCTTTTGTACACGAGATATTATTCAATCTATTTATCAGATGCGAGTGTTTCGTGGTTGACAGGTAAGTAAATATTGCTATTTAGGCATTAGGATAACATGAAACTATTTTCGAAATTTTTGCTTATTCTAATAAAACCACTGTGTAGAACGAAATCCAAGATATACTAGAATCATTCACACAATCAATAGTAAATCACAAATATAAATTTGTTAAGATTAGGAGGGGGGTTCAGGGGGGCTCTGCCCCTCTGAAGAAATGTACTTTTTAAATCTAAAACATAGAATAAGAAGTTCATAAGAATGTCAGAATATTATTGCATAAACCGTGTTTAATTAAACTTTCTAATTTCTGAAACCTTCAAATTATTTTAAAAGCGTATAAATATGTATGTAGTAATTTTAAAAATTTAATTTTCGGATTGTAAGATGTTAAATATTATGAAAAGTGAGATTAAAAAAAACATTGGCTTTCAGAGCTGACGTTGAGGCTCCTGATCTGTAGATTTACTAGTTCTAAATTTGTACCAAATTTATCTACAATTGCCCATCCTTTAAATCACTTGCTCAAAAAGAAAGTAAAATTTATTTGGTCTCCTGTTTGTGAACAAGCATTTAAAGATATAAAAAAGGAAATTATTTCAGAAAGAGTTCTTACTCATTTCAACCCTAAATTGCCTTTAGTGTTAGCAACAGATGCTTCTCCATATGGTATCTCTGCAGTTCTTTCGCATGTGATGCCAGATAATGTGGAAAAACCAATTGGTTTTGTGTCCAGAACGCTTACGAATGCAGAAAAAAAGTACAGCCAGGTGGATAAGGAAGCTCTAGCTATTATCTTTGGTGTAAAGAAATTTTTTCAATATTTATATGGTAATAGGTTTACTTTATTTACAGATATCAAACCACTCGTGTCCATATTTTCTCCAAATAAAAGTATCCCTGTTCTTTCAGCTGCTCGGATGCAAAGATATGCATTATACTTACAAGCGTTTAAATATGATATTCGGTATAAGAAAACATCCGAACATGGAAATGTCGATGCTCTTTCACGACTTCCATTACGTAGTGAAGATTTACCCCCACAATTAAATTCAAGTAATGTAATTGATGAATCTGAATTTTTTCAAATTAACCAAATTTCTACATTGCCTCTAAACGCCAAATCAATTGCTGTAGCTACAAAATCTGATCCTTTATTACGTCAACTTTTTCATCATCTAATTTCTGGTTCTCCAATTCCTAAAAATTTACTTTTTGGTGGCAAACAAGAAGAATTTACTCTTCAACATAGTTGCATTTTAAAAGGATGTAGAGTAATTATCCCAGAAGTTCACCGTAAACAAATTTTACATGATTTGCACTATGGACATTTTGGTATAGTGAAAATGAAGTCCTTAGCTCGCAGTTTTGTTTGGTGGCCAGGAATTGACCAAGATATTGAAGATCTTGCACGAAATTGCACTACTTGTGTCAATTTAAAAAATAATCCTCCTAAGGTAGATACTCATCATTGGGAATGGCCTACAGCTCCATGGCAAAGAATTCATATAGATTATTTTGGTCCTGTGATGGGTAAAATGCTTTTGCTGGTGGTTGATGCTCATAGCAAATGGCCTGAAGTTTTTATTGTCCCTAATACAACTTCAGAACATACAATTACTTGTCTTTCTTCTCTTTTTGCAAGATACGGGTATCCTATATCTCTGGTATCAGATAACGCAAAACAATTTACTTCTGAAGAATTTGAGACATTTTTGAAGAATCATGGGGTTAAACATAGGTTTAGTGCTCCATACCATCCAGCTACAAATGGGCAGGCAGAGAGATATGTGCAGATTCTTAAAAAAAGGGTTAAAAGCCTTATCTTCAGAATCTGGTACATTGCAGATGAAAATAAATAACTTTCTTTTACAGTATAGGAAGATGCCTCATGTTACTACGGGGGAAAGTCCTGCATCTCTATTTCTCAATAGAAATATAAGAACGAAAATAGATTTGATACTTCCAAGCGTTACAAATTTTGTGCATGATAAACAAAATGCGAGAAAGGCCAATTCTAAAGTAAAAGAATTTCAAATCAACCAGAAAGTGGCTGTAAGAAATTACACTCCAGAAGCCAAGTGGAAAATTGGTCGCATTATTGCAAGAGAGGGCAAGTTGCATTATAGAATTCAAGTTGGTTCGAATATTTGGAAAAGGCATGTTGATCAGATAACTAATGTCGGTTCGAAGATACATCTAAATAATGATTCAAATTCTGAAGAAAGTGGTACAGAAAGTCACAAAAGTGATTCTCAGCTAATGCCTCCTAGGGTCTCAGATCTTCGACCAGCTGACTCTGTTGTTCCATCTACTCTAAATCCTGAACCAGCTGACTCTGTTGTCCCAGCTCCTCCAAATCCTAAACCAGATGACTGTGTCCTCCCAAATACTCCAAGTCCTGCTCCAGTCGACTCTAAAGTGAAATCCATGGTGCCCAATACTTCTAGTGATCATGCTACAGATACTGTAAATACTAACTCTTCTTTTTCCCAACAGGTACCTAGAAGATCCACCAGGAAAAGAAAATCTCCCACGAAATATCCAGAGTAAGGAGGGGAGAGTCTGTGGTGTCTAGTTCAAAATGTAAGTAATAGATGGCAGCACCACAGCAATCTACGGCAACTAAGGATATTAAGTTTTGTTTACTGTCATGTGTAGAATGTTCTGTTCCGTGTTGTTAGATGTACGTGTTTGTGTAGATGTACGTATTGTGATTTAAATTGTAAATTAAATGTGTTCAAACGTCCACCTCGAGTTATCCATTATGAAGTTGCTGCAATTACTTTAATTTAAGTACTTAATATATTATAGAACCTATAAACAAATTTTGAAGCAAATGGGAGAATTCTGCATTAAAAACCCATTTATATAAATTAAGGGGGATTACCCCCCCCCCCCCCGTTCCCCCCTTTATACTTAACCAATCAATTCCGAAAACTAATCAGGGAAGCGCCTTAACACAGTGAACCTATAAACAAAATTTGAAGGAAAACGGAATAATTCTGCATGAAAAACCCATTTATATAAATTAAGGGGGGATTAGCCCCCCCCATTCCCCCCTTTATACTTAACCAATCAATCCCGAAAACTAATCAGGGAAGCGTCTTAACCCAATGAACCTATAAACAAAATTTGAAGAAAATCGGATAATTCTGCATGAAAAACCCATTTATCTACATTAAGGGGGATTACCCCCCCCTTATACTTAACCAATCAATCCCGAAAACTAATCAGGGAAGCGTCTTAACCCAATGAACCTATAAACAAATTTTGAAGCAAATGGGATAATTCTGCATGAAAAACCCAATTATATAAATTAAGGGGGGGATTACCCCCCCCCCCGTTTCCCCCCTTTATACTTAACCAATCAATCCCGAAAACTTATCAGGGAAGCGCCTTAACACAGTGAACCTATAAACAAAATTTGAAGGAAAACGGAATAATTCTGCAAGAAAAACCCATTTATATAAATTAAGGGGTTCAACCCCCCCCCCGTTCCCGCCCTTTATACTTAACCAATCAATCCCGAAAACTAATCAGGGAAGCGCCTTAACACAGTGAACCTATAAACAAAATTTGAAGGAAAACTGAATAATTCTGCATGAAAAACCCATTTATATAAATTAAGGGGGGGGGGGGATTAGCCCTCCGTTCCCCCCCTTTATACTTAACCAATCAATCCCGAAAACTAATCAGGGAAGCGCCTTAACACAGTGAACCTATAAACAAAATTTGAAGGTAAACGGATATTTCTATGAAGAGTTATCGCGTTACGTACATACATACATACGTATACGTACATACAGAATCGGCGGGCACATAAGCTCTCAGGCTTTGATAGCCTGTGAGCTAAAAAATGATAAAATAAAATGTATTATATTATTAGAACAGATGTATAAAATTGCACCAAAACTTATACACCTCATTTAAAAAATCTGACGAATGTATTAACAAAATTTCAAATTAATTTGACTAATTTAAGACCTTAGTTGATAAATTTTAGCCTTCATAACTTACCGTTTAAATACATTAATCAAATGTGCCATTTTATTTTCAACGAATGAAAAATTTCAAAATTGTCTGAATTCCCATAGGAAAGCATTATGACCTAAAAAGAAATGTTCTACATTTTCCGAACGAATGAACCAAATGTAACTAAAAACTATACAGATAATTTCAGGTACCTCACCAACATACCTACCAAAAATCAAACTAATCGGATCATTTTTGCGGCAGTTATCACGGAACAGACAGACAGACAGAAACCAAAAACTTTTCGGGTCTCCACAGTAAGCCTCAACTGACGTTTCGGCAATTAGTCGGATGTGCCAATCCCAAAACTTTCTTCTATCTCGCACAGGCTTCGCATATACTAAAAAGAATCGGCACCAATTTATATCAAGGTCTAACTTTTATTAAATTTCGTGCTTTAGTTCTTGAGATATGACTATTGCTAAAATCGTGTAAATCCTGCAAAATTTAGCATAGCAGCACCACCTATTGAGAAATTTAGACGAAAACCTAATCAACAACAACTTATGTCAACGTCTAACTGAATCTAATTTTTGATGAAAATCCGTGCATTAGTTCGTGAGATATGGTTATCATCATAATAATGAAAAAAGTAGCATAGCACCGCCACCTGTTGGGCTATTTACACCAAAACGTAAGCAGCATCTATTTATGTCAAGGTTTAACAGAATATGAAGTTTGATGAAATTCCATGCATTAGTTCATGAGATATAGCTATCGTAAAAATAGAGAAAAAAGTGATATAGCAGTGCCACCTGTTGGGATATCTACACCAAAACTTAATCAGCATCAAGTTATGTCAAGGTCTAACTGAATCTGAAGTTTGATGAAAATAAAGGCATCAGTTCTTGAGATAGAGCTATTGCGGAAATCGCGAAAAATGCAGCATAGCAGCACCATCTTTTGGGAGATTTTCACCAAAAACTAATCAGCACCAATATATATCAGGGACTAACTGAATATAAAGTTTTATTAAATTCCGTGCATTAGTTCTTGAGATAGAGCGCCCACAAATTTTTTGTCACATTACAGACAGACAGACATTTTCTAAAAAACAGTCAAATCGTGTTCAGGACCTTCTATAACGTATAAATTCGTCGAAAACCGGAAGTCGAACATTTTCATGAATCCAATGCTTTCTTCTTTTAAAGATAGAAGAAAGTAAAAATTGAGTTAACCTGTACTATCGAATTTTAACTTGAAGAGTAGTTAACATATGAGAAAACATAAAAAATCAATTTTAAACTAATCGGATGTGCCAATCCCAAAACTTTCTTCTATCTCACACAGGTTTCGCATACACTAAAAAGAATCAGCACCAATTTATATCAAGGTCTAACTGAACCTAAAGTTTTATTAAATTCCGTGCATTAGTTCTTGAGATATGACTATTGCAAAAATCGTGTAAATCCTGCAAAATGTAGCATAGCAGTGCCACCTGTTGGGAGATTTAGACCAAAACTTAATCAACAACATATTATATCAACGTCTAACTGAATCTGAAGTTTGATGAAAATCCGTACATTAGTTCTTGAGATATAGTTATCGTGATAATAATGAAAAAAGTAACATAGCAGTACCATCTGTTGGGCTGTTTGCACCAAAACGTAAGCAGCATCTATTTATGTCAAGGTCTAACAGAATCTGATGAAATTCCGAGCATTAGTTCTTGAGATATAGCTATCGCAAAAATCTGGAAAAAAGTGGTATAGCAGCGCCACCTGTTGGGATATCTACACCAAAACATTATCATGTTCTATTTATGTCATGGTCTAACTGAATCTGAAGTTTGATGAAAATAAGTGCATTAGTTCTTGATATAGAGCTATTGCGGAAATTGTTAAAAATACCGCATAGCAGCGCCACCTATAGCGCGATTTTCACCAAAAACTAATCTGCACCAAATTACATCAGGGACTAACTGAATATAAAGTTTTATTAAATTTCGTGCATTAGTTCTTGAGATAGAGCGCCCACAAAATTTTTGTCACATACAGACAGACAGACATTTTCTAAAAATAGTCAAATCGTGTTCCCAAAAAGACGAGGGGTTGTATCAAATATCTGTTGATTAGTGCCAAGATAGCGTACACAATATTGCACGTACGTATTGCAATGTTTGAATACAACCCCCCATATTTTTGCTTCCTTTTGGGAACAACGGATTTCGAGCTTATTCTATCGACGATAATTTTCAGAAATTTCAAGCTATGATTTTGAGACTTTCACAAAAGTTGCTCTATATACTTAGATAATACATTATGCATATTATATTTTGATTGCATTCGCGCATGCGCAGTGAAACATTGTTTAGTAAACCTGCTCATTTTTCATCCAATTTTTAATATTTTTTAATTCTGATTGCAGAGTATTATGTACAATGTTGTTTGTCATATTTTCTGAAACGAACTTTTTTAGGTAGATTTCGTAAGAAATACTACCTATTACATTCTCACCTAAGTTGGAAATTTTGAAAAATTTTTGCAGATCTACGCCGATCATGACTCCCAGAACCCAAAACCACCCCCAGTTCAAAACTTTATATATCTATCTATCTATCTATCTATCTATCTATCTATCTATCTATGAGGTCTTATTTTGAAGAAGGTGGAGAGTTAACTGGCTAGAAATCATTCTTTCAAAAAGTTTGGACGAGACAGAAGTCAAGGCTATTGGGCGGTAAGAGAAGACATGAATTTTCGGTTGACCAGGCTTAAGTTCGGCAGTAGCACAGCTGAGGGCCAACTAGTCGGGATGTCACCGGAGAACCAGATTTCATCAAATATTTGCAGCAGGCGCTGTAGAGAGAGATCATCTAAACCTTTAAAAAGAATAGTACTAGTTTTGTCCTCGCCAGGAGTGGAGGTTTTCGTACGAGCAATGGCATCTTTTAATTCAGCTAACGTGAAAGGACAGAGGAGTTATCTTCAAACCCATACGTAAGAGGGATAGGCTCGTGTTCGCAGGCCTCGCTGAAGTGGGCAGCCAAATATTCTGCTTGGGTATCCGCATCGGAGCTTAGAGAGTCCGCAAGCTGTAAGACCAAGTGGGAGTCCGGGAGGGTACTCGACCGATTTTTAATCTTCCGAAAAATTTGATGCAGGAGACGAGGGTCATTTGTGTTTCGGTACATCGCATCTCAGAACCGCCTCTTAGATTCTTTAACGACCTGCTGAAGCTTAGCAAAGGTCCTTTTGTAATTAATCCAATAGTCGTTAGAGACAAGCCGCCGAGCTTTCTTCAAAAAGAATTTCTTCTGATTACAGAGATTACTACATCTCGTAGTCCACCAGATCGGAAGGCTTTTTGAGGGACTGGGTCTAGCAGCACTGTAATATGACATCGAACTGAGAACCAACGATTGGAAAGAGTTAAAGTCGGAGTCAGCGAGCGAGTGTAGTTTATAGTAAACATCCCGGCAGGTCAAAGGCCAATTATAGAGGGTGGAATTAGCCTGAAATGGAGGGTGGAGATCAACAGAAATAACTATTGGAAAGTGATCACTGTCATATAAATCCTCAACCACTCGAAGAGTGGAATAAACAAACAGATCCGGAGAACAGAGCGACAGGTCAATAAGAGAAGAAGAACCGTTAGGAGCCACATGTGTATGCTCAGTAGTGTTAAACAAGCAGTACGAGCTAGCCGAGAGCCAATCAACAAACTGTTCACTGGCCCGAGACGACACCGAGGATCTCCACATAGGATGATGTAAATTAAGGTCACCCAGAATAAAAGAACTCCCAGACAGACTTTGCCCCTAATAAGGAACTGTTAAATGAACTTATAACACACCTACCAAAATAATTCCTGTAAAATATTAGCCTTACATTGTTTATTCTAGCTAAAAATACAATCATTATTTCAGTTTTTTTTTTTTTTACCATAACACTATTTTTAATAATTGTAATTTTCCTGAAATTCTTTACTTTTGCGATTTTTTTTATTAAAAAATGAAATCTTCGAACCTATAATTAAAAAAAAAGTAATTGGTAACATGTAATTAAGGTATGCAATCAGGATGAAGCAACCAATAAAGACTCCAATTCTGACATTTAAAATTAAAAATTTAAAAATCAATTTTGTCATGTTGACACAATCAATTTTTCTTTTTAGTTTTTTATCAATGTTTAATGCATTTCAAGCTAAGCATAACGTAATTTTCCCCGGCGCAAACTTTTCACACGTGCATTGTATAGGTTACTGTTATGCTTAAACACCATGTATACAAAAAAATATATATTTTGTATTTAATTGTAATGAAAAAATGGTATCAAGAAAGTTATAATGCATAATGGTAAAATAAATCCAATGGACAATATTCCGGTGACGTCACAATAAATATGAATTATTATTCGCTTATAAAACACGCAGATAAATATTTTCACCGAAATTTGACTTGCAAATTAAAAAATTCGGCCTAAAAACCCCGTGCTTTTAATATTTATTATTTTTCTTTTATCCTCGCAACCACAGAGTTTCTCGTTACTTTGTGCCTCGCCACATTGGGAGTTATTGCCGACTTTATGACGTCATACGCAGAAGTAAAAGTTTATTTATTTTTTTACTGGTGCCGGCTAACTGAAAAGTACCTAATTTGGATATAGTTTTTTTTTTCTTAATGGGACGACGGGATAATGAACGGAATTTCGAGGGATAATGAAGAAGTACCAGAATATTTTTCTGTATTTTATAGTTATATTAAGAAATACGGTACTTCTCTATTATCCCGTCGACCACTTTTCATAACAATAAACTATCGCCAAACTGTAACGCCAAATAAACGGGAGAACGTTGCCATTGGAATATCAAAATAATTAAATAAATAAAATATAAGAATTTAAGGAAACAATTATTATTTTAATTAATGAAATAACTAATAAATCAGTAAAACATAATTAAAAATACACGCAACTGTCGAATTAAAAACTACTTGATGACATAACAAACACGTATAATGCTTTTGACATCAAGGAAATGGGAGTGCAGTTTTGGCGTATAATTTTACAGTTTGGCGATAGTTTTTTTGCTATGAAAAATGGTCGACGGGATAATAGAGAAGTACCAAAAATACATATTTTTAAGATTTGCTGAATCACTTATTTGTTTACTTTTTCATGCATTATATTATTGAAGGTTCTTAGTTCTCTTATTCTTTTAAATATCCCCTACTTATATAAAAATAGCGTGCGTTCTCTGTGGTGTTTCGCATAAACGTTGTAAAATTCAGGTTATTAGATTTTATACAACTTTGCTGTCATAACTGCTGATGAAGCTGTCATTTTTGGCGATTTTCCTGTTACCTGTAAAATGTTTGTTTTTGGTATATACCGAACTAAGAAAAATTTGGGTACTTTTCCGTTATACGGACACCATTGTCGCCAAGCATACATTTACATTTATGGCATGGTGTCCGTATAACGGAAAAGTACCAAAATTTGCGATCCATCAAATAATTGAATTTCGTTAAGCATTAAATTTTCGGCACAGATGTCATATACGCACCACATTAGCGCGATTGCAACAAAATGGTAATTTTATGCCTCACATGGTAACCCGGTTATTTTGTTTATATTGCTGTTGATTTACTTTTATTTTAATTCTATAAATTGTTTTTATTATGTATATCAATATTTATTTATATCAAACTATCATTTATTTATTTTTATTTCCCTTTTTTAAATAATAGAAACTATTTCATTTATTACGTTATTTTATTTTTATATTGAAATAAAAAATCACGTGCTATTATTCAATGCTATTTATAACTAATATTTAAAAACAAAGTTTTCGCCAAATTGGCGGGGTAAAAAAATCGCGCCAATGTGGTGCGTATATGACATCTGTGCCAAATTTTCTTATTTTTAATCTGAGAAAGAAACAATAATCATGGATTTAATTCATTTTGCAATATGCGGTGCAACCAAAACAATTTTGATTAAATTGGTACAGATATCGCAGACGCACCGGGGTTCATTTTTGGCGCCTAAATGACGATTTTTGCTTTGTATGGCAACCTGGTGTTTTATAATAAAATTGAATATGTGTGTAAATAAATAAAATAAAATAGGTATTTTTATGTTAGCTGGGCATCAGGGATAACTCTCCAAATCTTGTTTCAATTGGAATAATTTAAATTGCAACATTTTACGTGAGATTTGTTATTCATATTGATATGTTTATGTTTAGATATTTTAATATGATTATATTACAGCTAATTTTAAGTAAGTTTTTTAAGATTTTATATTACAATGTTACAATATTACCTAGTTGATATTAGCTAATGTCAAAAGATTGGCGAAGTTCAGAGAATAAACTCTATGCCTCGCAACAGTGGGAGTTGCCGACTTTATGACGTCATAAGCAGAAGTAAAAGTTTAATTGAAAATTACGGCTAATTAATTAAATTTTCGAACAAACGAATGCACGATAACAAATCTGTGTCCAAATATCTTTCATTAAAAAAAAGAATGGTGTAATTTGATGCAGTAGTTTGCTCTCACGAATTGTCGAAAGAAAATGCTTAGCGTTTTAAATATATAGATGTGTTAACTAAAAATAAATTTAAATTAAGGTACTACATCATTTTAACGCATTTAAAGTTATCGTTTCCTATTTATATCAGGGGTAATTCTGAGTAAAAAAAAAAAATTCTGAAATTCACAGCAATTTTTCTGAAAAGTTACAGAGGGGGGGGGGGGGGGGGGGGGGGGGCGAAATTTGCCTTTTTTCGCGATCTTTCGATAAATTTTGCCTTTTTTTCGCGATTTTTTGACTAAATTTCCCGTTTTACGCAATGTTTTTGACTAAATTTGCAATTTTTTCGCGATCTTTTGACGAAATTTGTCGTTTTTCGAAATGTTTTTAACGAAATTTGCCGTCTTCCGCAATGTTTTTGACAAAAATTGCCGTTTTTTCGCTATCTTTCGACGAAATAGGCCGTTTTTTCGCGATCTTTTAACGAAATTTACCGTTTTTTCGCGATATTTTTGACGAAATTTGCCGTTTTTTCGCGATCTTTTGACGAAATTTGCCGTTTTTTCGAAATGTTTTGACGAAATTTGCCGTTTTTCGTAAAGTTTTTGACGAAATTTGCCGTCTTTCGCAATGTTTTTGACAAAATTTGACGAAATTTGCCGTTTTTCGCAATATTTTTGACGAAATTTGCCGTATTTTCGCGATTTTCAGACGAAAGTCACGTTTTTCCCGCGATCTTTTGACAAAATTGACGACTTTTCTTCGAACGAATGACGAGATTGATTTTTTTCGGCGATCATTTGCCGAAATACCGATACATTTTATGTCCGAATTTTCGGATTTATGACAGATATTTTTTTTAATTTTCGGAAATCATTGCTTTATTTTTTCGGAATTTTCGGACCAGAATCACCCCTGAAGAAACAAAATGCGCATTTTCTTCTTAAAACCACTTCAATTTCGGAAATAAAAAAAAATATAGCGAGTGAGTCTGAATTTTTATTGGCTTATAAAAAAGGAAATAAACGTGTTATCATTTGTTTTTAAATTTTTGTGTCGTTTGAGTGTGGTAACAGGAAAGAATTATTGCATTAGAAATTGAGAGAAAAAAAAAGATTTCTGTATTGATAAACTATGGGAGATTTTTGATAAAAGTGGTAAAGAATGATCTGAGAAAATTTTAAAGTTGACAGTGATTTTACTCGTGTTCTAAAACATATGTACATAAAGTTTTGTTCAAAATCGGAAAAAAACTGTAGATTACATTGGCCCTGGCCCATAGTGACCCACTAAACGAATTTTTTCGATCATGTGACCTAGCCCAATGGTCTTTGGTGCTCGAAAACGATAGGATATAAAATTTAGTGAAAATCGCTTGAGCCTTTCTTTACATAAAATTAGCTTGACCCTGACCCATAGTCACCCAAAATGACCTACTAATAGAATTTTTTCAGAAATGTGACCTAGTCCAATGGTCTTCTCATGCTCGAAGATGGTAGAATAAAAAAATTGTCAAAATCGTTTCAACCATTTTTTACATAATTAGCTTGATTCTGACCTATAGTGACACAAAATGACCCATTGATAAAATTTTCTCGATCATGTGACCTAGCCCGATTGTCTTCTCGTGCCCGAAAACAATATGATACAAAATTTAATAAAACTGTTACAACCATTTTCTTAGATAAAATTAGCTTGACCCATAGTGACCCAAAAATGACTCACTAATTGAATTTTCTCGAACATTTGAATTCGCCAAATGGTCTTCTCATAATCCAAAATGGTACGATACAAAATTTCATAAAAATCAATTCAGCTGATTTTTACCTAAAATTAACTTGACCCTGACTCACAGTGACCCACTAATTGAATTTTCTCGAACATGTGACCTAGTCCAATAGTCTTCTCGCTCCCTAAAACTGTATGACACAAAATTTAGTTCAAATTATCTGAGCCGTTTTTAACACTTTCCAACCTAGTTGAAAATGTGCGTAAAAATGCGCGGATCATTCTCAAATTTTTACTGTAGCATGTCGTTTACTATAGCATGTTCCCTATTTCAACTTAAGTGTGTACCACTTATAGTTTTTTTACAGGGACAGTCAAAAGTATTCCGTTACATTACACTCAATGGGGAATAAATGTTCCAAGTGCATTCTGATGATGCTACGTCATTATAAAAATGATGAAATCGATATATAATTATGAAGCGCATTAAAATATGCTTTTTGTAGAATATGGGGTGCAAAGAATTAATTATTCATTGTTGAAGCAAAGCTCCAGCTTCCCGTGAAAAATTACACTTTTGTGTACACCATAGCACATGCTCCTCGGTAGCTACGCCCCTGTTTCAAGCGACGAAAGACCATCAAAAAGCATACTTCAGAAATATTGCCTGCAGCCGGAGAGACTTGTTTCTTAAGTTTGCAAACTCTCTTTCAGTAAGAGGAGTCGATTATCATCAAAGAAGAAAAGATGCAGTTGTCAGAGTTTTTCCTTTTATATCACTCAACCACAACGCAACTCTAGCAGAAGAATACTATAGGCAACAAGTATTACTCAATTATCCTAGGAGAGGTAATTCTGACTCTTTATTACAAGAAGGCCTGCCGTCTGCATATCAGTCATGGGAGGAGGCATTCAATGATCCCAATATTGTTGCACACGAAGAAATAAATTTTCCTGCTGTTAGCAGAATACATGAGCCAGAAATCCTGCAAGAAGAATACCGCGAGATTGGTCCATATATGGCTGCAGCTGCCATAGTTCCTGTGCAGACAAACGAAGATACTTTGGGACAACGCGTGATTGATCATGCATGGGAGTGGAAAAGTGAGAGTTACAATTACCCTGATTGCAATTTTACTTCATTTCTAAATTACTGTGAAGAACAACAACGTACAGTGCATCAAAATTACGATACTTCTGAGATCAGATTTACAGATGAGCAGAAAAAAATACTTCACTTATGCATGCAACAACTTTCGTCTTTGCAATCAAGATTTATAACTTGCCCTAAACATACTTTTATTATTGGGAAAGTCGGAGCTGGAAAAAGTACGGTAATAAAAGAAATTCGGAAAAGAGTTACCGAGCAGTTAGGACCGGAAGCTATTTTTTGGTTTTGGTTCCAACAGGTGCTGCTGCAATTAATGTCGAGGGCAAAAGAATTCACTCTGCACTAAAAGTACCAACATGTTTAAATCGTTCGCTGATTTAGGAAGTGAAGCAGCAAGAATTCTACAGCTCAGCATGAATCCAGTTTCATTTCTCATTATTGACGAATTTTCAATGATCGGATGTCGTCTGATGGCTGCACTTGAGCAAAGACGTCGTGAAGGTAAACCAGACAGCAGGGAACCTTTTGGAGGCTTATTTTTTTACTTCATTGGAGATATTAGGCAGCTATAGCCTGTAGAAAACATACCTCTATATAGGAGACATTCTATAAAAAACATTTTAGCTTTCATAGACAAACAATGCTTAAGACGTTTAAAAAATGTTTCACCATAACAAAGTCAATGAGACAAAGCGACGATCAGCAAATACAGTTTAGAGAGACTCTTGATTCGATTTGCGTAGGCGAAGTTACAGGCAACTAATACACATCCCTTATGCAACGACGTAAAGCTATTCGGCCACCGGCTGAACTTGAACGATTTCCAAGATGCCATATGCCTTTTTCCCACGATCAAGCAAGCTGAAGAACACAATAAAGAAGTACTTCATAAATCAAAATGGCCAGTGACAAGAATATTTGCAGACCACAATAATCAAACAGCAAGATGGACTGAAGATGTGCACGCATCTGGACTTCAGGCTGAGGGTGGAGATCAACAGAAATAACTATTGGAAAGTGATCACTGTCATATAAATCCTCAACCACTCGAAGAGTGGAATAAACAAACAGATCCGGAGAACAGCAATTGGATGCAGAGTTATGTTGTCATACCAATCTGTGGACAGAGGAAGGATTGGTCAACGGTGCACTTGGTACGGTAAAAGATATTGTCTACGGACCAGGACTACGGCCTCCAGGCTTGCCACAGGCAGTAATGGTTCATTTTGATGATTATCGTGGACAATTTCTCACTGAAAGACTTTTTCATGTCACACCTATTACAAAGTCTTGGAAAAAAAACAATGTCTCATGTTCCTGTACTCAGTTGCCTTTAATAGTTTCATACGCTGTCACCATTAGTGATGGGAGTATTCAAATACAAAATGTCTGTGTTCTCGATTCACCCAAGTACTCAAGTGGTCTCGATTTCAGACAGGAGTATTCGAATACAAGTCACCTGGGATCTGTGTCAGCGACGAAAACTGCGGTTTTCGATTGTATTCAGTTCTCATAGCTTGATTTTTCTATGGTTTCATCAGATGCGCCAGCGAATGCTAGTATTCGAATACTAGACTACTCGGTGCGGTTTGAGACTTTTCTCCATAAAGTTTGTGGTTAGCAGGATGATCGGCGCTATTTTAGTTTAGAAATTTTGTTTTATTTTTTTCAAGCGTGCCATCAGTTCAACTAATATACATATATATTTTTAGTTAAATCGATCATATGAATTTAAATTTAAGAAAACGATTATACTGAATAAAATTCTGTGAATTTGTATTTAAGAATCATAAATATCAATTTTTTATTAAATTTTTAAAAATTCAACGATCAAAATAATTACTTATAGTAGAAAATAAAATTGTACGTTCATAAAAGAGAAAAATTTTCTTGATTTCACTAATTAGAGACAAATTGCTTACTTTTACGGGCGTTTGCAGGGTAGGGCCAGTTCTTCGCCTTCTAAATCTTGGAAAATAATAAGATATAACTTGCAATACTAAGAGACATGGACATTGGCAGAATTATATCTTGGGAGGGGCAAGATTTTGGAACACGTGTAGCAATGGTCCACGGTCTAGTGTGCTTTTGAAATTGCAGAATAAAATAATCTAAACATGATCCTACTGAATTTGCGACACTGTTACTGACACCACTGTATATGTTGCCAATTCATACAATGAAGCGAAAGTATCAAAAGGAAATAGTTTACGTGCAGAAAGTGAAATGATTGGTATTATGAATAAAAATAATTCAGAAAATAATTTCAAGATAAATTTAGCACGCACGGTGAAAACAGATAAAAGTGACTCAACTCGCAAGACCAAATAAAAAGATGAAAATGAAATAACAAAACACGGAAAATATTATAATTTAACGAGCACGAGAAAAATCGACGGAAGTAATATATTAAAAAAAAAATGAAAATAATGAAATATTTCACGAAAGTTTTAAGAAACGTGGTTACCGATACGGAAATGAAGTGAAATCATTTTATAGAAAAGAAAAGTTTGTTGATGTTGATAGAAATTATAGATACCGCAAACAATACGTGCAGTATGAAGATAGAAAAAAGCATAATGTTCACGAATACCATAAACAAGACAGGCAGCAAAGAAGTCATTTTTGGAGTGATAGGAAGCGGGAACCCTATTTTGCAGATAAATGTTATTACAAAATATATGAAACTAAATCTCATGGAAGAAATGATGAATGTATTGAGAGTTGTTTAAATTGTGGATGAAAATTCATAAGTTTCATTGGTATTCATTTCAAAGAATACCAATTAATTAAATTTTATATTTCATTTATTTGTAAATTTACGTGTTAAGCAATAGATTGCAATTTTTGTATGTAAAATAATATGCATTATGTTTCATGTACAATAGCGCATTAAATGAAAATTGTAATATAATTTTTGTAGTAATAGTTTATAATAATGAATAAAAAAAACACTTCATTTAAACAGTGCCTGATTTACGGCAGGGCATTCGGGGCACGGGCCCTGGAGCCCCGATTTTCAGGGGCCCCAAATGCCTCTGAAGATTTTTCAATTATGGGCCAAAACAGTTTTAAAACTGTTCAAAAACAAAATATGGAAAAATCTGTTTGTCAAAGATTGTAACTTAATTTTTTTCTGATTGTTTTTTAACAATTTATGTGCAGGAATGTACAGAACTCCATTTTTGTGATCTCCATATTACTTCATTTTTATTTTTTTACCTGTAAGGCCCTCACGGTTAACATGGACAAAGCCACGTGGCTCTGCTTGTTACTTTTTTTTTTCAGTGAAAGTTTGTATTTGAAAGAAAAAGTTATTTGATGAATAGAATATTCTAATATTTTAAATAATTATAGCTTGGTACTGTGGTAAATTTATTATTAGTTGTTGCATACCTTATCATTCCAGATATATGGACTTGTTTAAAGAAAGTTAATAAGCTCCACACAGTTTATTATAAAATTCAATTAAATTTTCATAATTATGAAACAATTATTTAAAAGTAAATTATCGATTATCAAATTTAATTTTTTTAATTGATATTTTAAAAAAAATATTAAAGTCAATAGTGGTTATCTTAATATAAATACTGCTTTCAATATATATTTTTTTTTTCTCAAGGCCTGTGTAAGTATCGGTGCAAGGGGGCCCTATACACATCTGTGCCCAGGGCCCCCAAATTTGTAAATCAGTCCCTGCATTTAAAAGTATTTCCTGCGCAATAAAACGTTTCCTGACGATTCAAAAAATACACACGTAATTGTTCAAGTTTTCACTTCTGTCGGCACTCCCGGAGTGCCATTTTTTTTTTTTTTTGTTAAAACTCTCATGCAAGATAATTTTTAAACATAACATAAAAAGCAAATTTATCAATTAAGAAATATTACATATAAATAAGTTTTTTTTTCTACCAACATATGTTTTTAAAGGGAAAATTGAAGCAGTTCTTTTTTTCCGTCAAAGGGCTTTCCCACCCTTAATCCTTTGTTTAAGATAAGTTTGAAACGCATGAACATAAACAGGAAAGCAAAATTAAAAATTGTCTTACCCTGGAAGGGGGGTGGTGTAGGGTTCAATGAGATTGAGTCATCCTGACAAAAAATTCTTAGTTTTTTTTTTGTTGATGTTAATTGATTCTAACGTCACGTGGAAGAAGTAATTTTATCATGTTTTCAATAATCAGAAACATGAAATTTATTAAATTAAATTTCAAAATCCAGGGATGAGAAATGGCCCTCCTCTCTCCTCTGTCCACTTGCCAGCGCTTATGATAAGAGAAAATATATCCAATAAGGTATGATTCCTCAAAAAAATTTCCACTCTCACCTCTCTCAAGTAATTCCAAATTTCTGATCTTTTGCTCCCTGGTTTCATTTTTTTACATATTATAATAACTTGAATGGATTAATAATATTTTAAATTATACGTAACTTAAAATAAGATAACATTTACCATTTAAATTTTTAAAGAAACTTTCAGCCTTCAAACAATTTGCGAAAAACAAAGCATTATGACAATCGTAATATTTATATCAAATCTCAATAATATTAAAAAGAAAGGAGATTGTTCTCAGAGCAGCTGTAAATAATAACACGTTATCAATAACAAAAGAGAAGCATTTGTACGAAAAATAACCTTTGATTGGCTGAAATAGGCGCTAATCATCCTGTTCTAATAGACTGATGTGAATCTGACACGTGATCATAAAAAAAGCAAACGATTTTACGTAAAATAAACATTCGAATAGTGAAACAGACCAAAAGTCGCCCCTTCATTTAGTTTGAACGAAGTCGGGAGTAGTTTTCAGTGCTTCAATATTTGAATACAAAGAATCGATTCTGAAAAGTTTTTGAAAACTAAGGTATCGATTCTTAAAAGATCTCGAATCGGCCCATCACTAGTCACCATACACAAATCCCAGGGTTTAACTCTGTCAAAAATTGCTATGGACATTGGTCAAAAGGAGTTGTCACTTGGAGCAACTTATGTCGCGTTTAGTAGAGTTTAGAGGATGTTCTCATTGAAGTGCCTTTCGCAAAGGATAAGCTAGACCAAATTAGAAGATAGATTAGCATTTGAGCAATATCTGAAGCAACTGTTGACCGAATAAGCACTTGAAGATTCAACAGCTGTTATGCAAATTTTCTTTTATAATATTAAACAGTAAATATAAAAATAATATATATATATATATACTAGGGGGCTCTGCCCCCTGCTCGCTACGCTCACCAACCCCCGTTCTGATTTCACAGCCTCTTAAAACCTGGTAAATGCAATGTATCCTGTTTTAAAAAGATGATGATATGACGAACGGCGACTATCTTCTTTAATCAGGTTATAATGCTTTTTCATTTAACTGGTTATAATGCTTTTTCATTTAATTCATCTTTTTTATTTTTAATATTCATGTGTAAGCACGATTTTTATGACGTAATTTTCTTTATTTCCTGCTTTCAACACGTGATCATTTAATTATTATTTTAAACTTTCATTATTGTTTTTAATAGTCTCGCGCAAATACATTTTTTATTTGAGATAAAATATAATCCTTTGCGCTTATTTAGAAATTGGCAACAATATAAAAAAATGACTTTTTCAATAAAAGATTTTTTACTCTATCTTTAAGGATTTGTTGAGTTTTTATTGTCCGACCATGATAATTTTTTGAATTTCTGAAAGCTTGTTATATTTTGCGTCTGATGGTATGATTTTCGAATCCGTAGGATCGCTAGAAAAAAAGTAATCGCTCCTCAAAAAAGTCCCTAGGAAAAAAGCGATGAGAATAACTCTGAATATCTACGCAGATTTTCATTGGTCCATTTTTAAACCATTACTTTTTTTTATATATAGAAGGATATATTATGTATTTTTAATGTTAACTTTTATGTTTATCCCACTCAAAGCTCCGACATTTTGGCCTGACGGATTCTAGTTTACAGGGTCAAACAAAAGAATTCTGTTACACATTTTTCTATGGGGAAAAATCGTTTGGAGTGTAATTTAGTGATATTTCTCTATTTCAAACACAATGAAAATTATATGCATTACTGAGGTGCACTATAAATTGCTCTCTTGTGTGCATTGAGTTTATTTACAGGGACACACAAAAAATATCAGTTACAGTACATGTGCGATATTTACAGTCTATGTGCGATAAATGGCGTTTTCAATTTTGGTTAGCGTTTTTAAGTTTAACTAACTTTTTTCATAGTACGCGTGTCTTTATAAACTCAGTTGTGCATATAGAGGGCAACACAAGGGAATCCGTAAGTATTACAGACTATGGGAGTGAATTTCTTAAGGGTAGTTTTTAATTGTGTTACACATTTTCTTGCTGAACTATAATATATTTAGTAAACTAATAGAAGTTTGTGGAATATAAAAATTCATATACAGGGCTACGCAAAGAACAACATACATTGTCGTTTAAGGTTGGTAATTGCTGCAAGTAAGTTTTAAGTTGCCTTTTAGCTTAATATGTGGTGTGTACAAAAGTTTTCAGATAATATACTGGGATGTATAAAGGATTTCGAATGCATTTTCATCGATCAAAGAAAATTGCTAAATGTGAACATTCTAATTGAACTAAATTGTATCATGCTATAGATCCACATCTATTGATCATATACAGAGCTGCACAAAATAATTAGACTACTTTTTTGACACTGGAAGGTAATTTCAAAAACTGTATTTTCAAATGTGGTATATGTTTTCTAAACTGTTTACTTATATATCTTCTTTTACCTTATTTAACGGTGAAGTTTCGTTACACTTTTCTGGCTGTGTTGGAAAGTGTTTCATAATCTATACTGGACACAATTTTTCGTTCTTGTTAAGATAAAAATAGCTTGACCCATAATGACCCAGTAATTGAAATTTCTTGAACATGTAACCTAGCCCAATAGTCTTCCTGTTCCCTAAAACTGTAGGATACTAAATTTAGTTCAAATCGTCTGAGCTGTTTTTAAGATAGAAATAGCTTGACCCACCTGACCAAAATGACACGAAAATGACCCACTAATTGAATTTTCTTGAACGTGTAACCTAGTCCAACAGTCTTCTCGTGCCTGAAAACTGTAGGATTCAAAATTTAGTCTAAATAGTCTGAACCGATTTTTAGATAAAATTAGCTTGACCCACAGTGACCAAAAAATGACCCACTAATTGAACTTTTTTGGACATGTGACCTAGCCCAATGATTTTCTCGTGCCCAAAACTCGTAGGACACAAAATTTAGTCAAAATCGTTTGGCCTTTTTTTTTTAGATGTAATTAGCTTTACCTGTAATGAACCACTAACCGAATTTTCTTGAACATGGGACGTAGCCCAATTCTTTTCTCGTAATCCAAAATGGTAAGATACAAAATTTGATCAAAATCGTTTGAGCCGTTTTTTAGATAAAATTAGCTTGACCCTGACCCATTGTGACCCACTAATTGAATTTTATCAAACATGTGACATCGTCCAATGGTCTTCTAGTGCCTCAAAACGGTGGGATACAAAATTTTGTCAAAATCGTTAGAGTAACTTTCAAGATAAAATTTGCATATTATATAATATACTAGTATATAACCCCATCAAAAATGACGGATTGTTGAACTGCGTTTCATTTTCATAAGACTTCATACAAACAAACAGCATGAAGATTTATTATTGAAAAGTTTGTATTGTAGAAAAATACATTTTAAAAATGACAAATGATTTCTACAAATAAAAATAATGAGGATATATATATATATATTTACTCAGTATTAAATTTCTGAAATAGTTCAACAGTTGGACAAAACATTCAAATTAAATATTAACAAATAATCCATGTGCAAAAGTTTTTGTAAAAAAGTGTTATCAATGAGTTTTTAAGCAGCTTGACTCACCATATAACTCATTGTTTGATTACATAAGCAAAACTAAATGGAAATTATGCTGTACTATGCATTTCTTATATTTTAATTACGTTTGATAAGAAAGAATCATTTTACAGTATATGACCCATTATCCAGAAATCCAAAATCCGGAAAGACCCGAAGTCCAGAAACAAAAATTTGAAAATTTTATAATTTAACGAGCACGAGAAAAATCGACGGAAGTAATATATTAAAAAAAAAATGAAAATAATGAAATATTTCACGAAAGTTTTAAGAAACGTGGTTACCGATACGGAAATGAAGTGAAATCATTTTATAGAAAAGAAAAGTTTGTTGATGTTGATAGAAATTATAGATACCGCAAACAATACGTGCAGTATGAAGATAGAAAAAAGCATAATGTTCACGAATACCATAAACAAGACAGGCAGCAAAGAAGTCATTTTTGGAGTGATAGGAAGCGGGAACCCTATTTTGCAGATAAATGTTATTACAAAATATATGAAACTAAATCTCATGGAAGAAATGATGAATGTATTGAGAGTTGTTTAAATTGTGGATGAAAATTCATAAGTTTCATTGGTATTCATTTCAAAGAATACCAATTAATTAAATTTTATATTTCATTTATTTGTAAATTTACGTTTTAAGCAATAGATTGCAATTTTTGTATGTAAAATAATATGCATTATGTTTCATGTACAATAGCGCATTAAATGAAAATTGTAATATAATTTTTGTAGTAATAGTTTATAATAATGAATAAAAAAAACACTTCATTTAAACAGTGCCTGATTTACGGCAGGGCATTCGGGGCACGGGCCCTGGAGCCCCGATTTTCAGGGGCCCCAAATGCCTCTGAAGATTTTTCAATTATGGGCCAAAACAGTTTTAAAACTGTTCAAAAACAAAATATGGAAAAATCTGTTTGTCAAAGATTGTAACTTAATTTTTTTCTGATTGTTTTTTAACAATTTATGTGCAGGAATGTACAGAACTCCATTTTTGTGATCTCCATATTACTTCATTTTTATTTTTTTACCTGTAAGGCCCTCACGGTTAACATGGACAAAGCCACGTGGCTCTGCTTGTTACTTTTTTTTTTTCAGTGAAAGTTTGTATTTGAAAGAAAAAGTTATTTGATGAATAGAATATTCTAATATTTTAAATAATTATAGCTTGGTACTGTGGTAAATTTATTATTAGTTGTTGCATACCTTATCATTCCAGATATATAGACTTGTTTAAAGAAAGTTAATAAGCTCCACACAGTTTATTATAAAATTCAATTAAATTTTCATAATTATGAAACAATTATTTAAAAGTAAATTATCGATTATCAAATTTAATTTTTTTAATTGATATTTTAAAAAATATATTAAAGTCAATAGTGGTTATTTTTTTAGATGTAATTAGCTTTACCTGTAATGAACCACTAACCGAATTTTCTTGAACATGGGACGTAGCCCAATTCTTTTCTCGTAATCCAAAATGGTAAGATACAAAATTTGATCAAAATCGTTTGAGCCGTTTTTTAGATAAAATTAGCTTGACCCTGACCCATTGTGACCCACTAATTGAATTTTATCAAACATGTGACATCGTCCAATGGTCTTCTAGTGCCTCAAAACGGTGGGATACAAAATTTTGTCAAAATCGTTAGAGTAACTTTCAAGATAAAATTTGCATATTATATAATATACTAGTATATAACCCCATCAAAAATGACGGATTGTTGAACTGCGTTTCATTTTCATAAGACTTCATACAAACAAACAGCATGAAGATTTATTATTGAAAAGTTTGTATTGTAGAAAAATACATTTTAAAAATGACAAATGATTTCTACAAATAAAAATAATGAGGATATATATATATATATTTACTCAGTATTAAATTTCTGAAATAGTTCAACAGTTGGACAAAACATTCAAATTAAATATTAACAAATAATCCATGTGCAAAAGTTTTTGTAAAAAAGTGTTATCAATGAGTTTTTAAGCAGCTTGACTCACCATATAACTCATTGTTTGATTACATAAGCAAAACTAAATGGAAATTATGCTGTACTATGCATTTCTTATATTTTAATTACGTTTGATAAGAAAGAATCATTTTACAGTATATGACCCATTATCCAGAAATCCAAAATCCGGAAAGACCCGAAGTCCAGAAACAAAAATTTGAAAATATTATAATTTAACGAGCACGAGAAAAATCGACGGAAGTAATATATTAAAAAAAAAAATGAAAATAATGAAATATTTCACAAACATTTAACAATATTTAACAAAAATTTGAAAATTTTCTAAATTTGTAAATTTTTACTAAAATTTTAGATTTTCTGAAATTTTTCGAAAATTTTACAGATTCCTATTTTTTTTTCCAGCCCCTATTGTGTTTCAATGTTTAATCACTAAAATATTGTTACTTCGGTGGCGGGTGAACACGGTACCCCCCCCCCCCCCCCCCACTCCCTTCTCTTCCCGAAATTAAAAACAAATCATTTTTCTCTCAAATTTTAGTTTAAAATTAATTTATATTACGATTCGTTAGAAACAAAAAATAGTTATGTATTTATTTCATCAGGAGTGATTCTGTTCAAGTTTTCCTAAACATTCAAGGCATTCGATTTCGAAAATTCAAGTCTTCAGTCCAAAATTTCGAACATAAATATCTCGAATTTTGAACGATACTCGCCGAAAAAAATCAATTATGTCTATCGTTCGCAGAAAAAATAGACAATTTCTTCAAAGGATTATGGAAACAACGTGAATTTCGTCAAAGGATCGAAAAAAAAAAAAACCCCTCAAATTTCGTTGCAGGATTGAAAAAAATGCTAATTTTGTTAACAAATTGCAGAAAAACGTGATTTCCGTCAAAGGCTTACGAAGACGCAAATTTCTTCCAAGGACTCCGAAAAAATGTAAAATTTCATCAAGGGATCACAAAAAAGGTTAAAGGATCGCAAAAAAATAAAACTGCGAATTTTGTCAAATAATCACGGAAAAACATGAATATCTTCAAAGGGTCTAGAAAAAAAAAAAAAAAAAAAAAAAAAATTTTTCTTCAAAGCACTGTGAAAAAATTTCTAATTTCGTTAAGGGATCGCGAAAAAAGTGAAATTTCATCCAAGGATCGAAAAAAAAAAAAAAAAAAAAAAAAACGCTAATTTTGTCAATCTCAGAAAAAACTCAATTTTCATTTTGTCAAAGGATCGTGAATATCAAAAGGCAAATTTCGTCAAAGAATAGCAAAAAACGCAAATTTCCTCAAAGGATCGCAAAAAGAAAATGCAAATTTCTTCAAAGGACTATGAAAAAATGAAATTTCGTCAAAGGATCGTAGAAGAAAAATGCAAATTTCGTCAAAGGATCGTAGAAGAAAAACGCAAAGTTTGTCAAAGAACAGCAGAAAAAAATGCAAATTTTGTCAAAGAATCACAAAAAAAAAAAAAAAAAAAAAAAACATGATTTTTGTCAAACAATCATGAACTTTGGGAGGACCCGAAATCCGGAAAATTCCAAAACTCGGAAAGCCTTTGGTCCGAAGGATTCCGGATAATGAGTCTGTATTTACGATGGAAGCAAATGTCAAAATCCGCCAGTAGATGACGCTACTATACTGAATCAACCTCAAATCTCTCCCTACGAAATAAATCACCGCTGCGTCTGAAAAAAAAAAAATGCTTACAGAAAAAAAATGTTTACAGAAATGTTAATATACTTTTTTTTTATGAAATAGTTTTTTAAGGTTTTAAACAAAATTAAAAGATTTAAAAGCTTTAATATGCTTTTACAAATATTTAAACAACAGAATCGGATGTAGCATAAGTTTTTCATTAAGCCTAACATGGCGTTTAGCCATGGTTGATTCGCAAACCAGAGTGGTCGTGCCCGGAAGAGTTACAGACAGTTTCTTGCCTTCGGATTTTATTATAAGTAAGATCAAAGAAAAAATTGTAAAGAGTTTTAGACATTGATAACGTTATCTTTGGTGTAAGGGGGGGGGGGGGATGTCGATGAATGATAATGTATGATATTGTAAGGGGAGAGGGGGGGGGGGGTCCAAAATTACCAAAAAGTTGATATTGTTATACATATACAGCCCCTAATGTAAAAGAACTCTTTTGTGTGGCCCTGTAAATGAACTATAAATACTACAAACTTCATTTTCAATACCAAACATGCAATAGTAAACATGATTAACATATATCAATTTCATGACAATCCGAGTATATTTACGCGAGTTAGAGCACAGACAGACAGTCAGACAGACAAACCGAATTATAATAAAGTTGAAAAGTGTTAAAAAAAAAAGGAATATTCTTAAAAAATGTTTTTTTGTGTTTATTGAAAAAAAGTAGTATTGGAAAACTGATTAATAAAAATAAATAATTTTATCTAAGGAAGCACAAATTGTCAAAGATGTTTTTGCAAAAGGTATTGGGGGGGAAAAAAATGGAAATTTTGATATTTATAATTATCAACATTTAAAAAAAAAGAAAGAAAATTTAATGGAAAAACTAATTTTATATTAATGTGGTGAAATTTTCTGTCCTCCCCCCTGCACTATTTTTAAACATTCTTCACAGCATTAAAGTACTGTTGAAAAATAGTAAAACTAACAAGACAGTATTGTGGACTTATTCCTATTTTTAAGGTATGCACTGAAAAATAGTAAAACTAACGAAACAGTATTATTATTGACGGCAGTATTATTATTACATTTATTACAGTATTATTATTATGACTTTTTACGACTTTGAGCATTTTCAGGAATATTTTTATTGCATTGAAAATGCAGCTAAATTTACAGTTGCAAAATAAGGGAATTAATGAGATATTTTAGAATTTATTTCATCACCGAACAATGTTTTTTTAACAGTTTAAAAACAAAACTGTGCTAGTGGAGTATATGAAAAAATTCAATCTGTTAACCAATACAGACTATTGGTGTTTTGTTAAATTCATCTATCATGATATTTATTTCTGTACATTTAGATTTTGAAAAAGGAATACAAATAAACATATTTTGAACACTATTTTATATTTTATTAGAAGAAAGATGATATAAAATACAACATTTTTCCACAACAGTTAAAAAGTCATAGGAGCAAGAAATGTTAAAATATGAAAATTTTATCACAAGTTCAGAAATATTTATTCACAGCACATATCACTTTGTCTAGATCACAATTTTTTTTTCCCCAGACGAGACTTTCACAACTGGAGTTGTCCAATATTGAAAATAAGCCAAAACTCACTGTTAGCAATCTATAAACAAAAAAGCATAAATAACTCATATGGGACAATAATAACTTATCCAAGCTCTGAATGATTTTATGAATCAAACTTATTATAACATAATCATTTACAATTATACTATTAATGTAGGTGTTGATTCAGGCAAAAATTAGGGTCCATTTAGAGACCATTTACAAAATTCCATTCAATAAAGCTAACTTTTCATTAATTATTTTTATTTTGTTAGGACTCAAAATGCATAATTTGCAAACAAAACAAGTTCACCAGAATTAAAAGTTTAGCAGAACTTAAAAAGTTATTAATAAATGTTTGGCTCGAACTCGAGTAACTGGATCTTTTGTTAAAAATTTTTATTTTTCACCAAAATGTGATAAATTTTACTTAAAAAAAAAAGAAAACAAAAGAAAGACTGAAGAAATAAAAACCGGCATCAAGCCCTATAAGGAGAAAACTTATTGTGTCATTGAGATACACAGATTACAAAATGAAATACTATACGATTTATTCAAATTATTATAACTAACACAGTGGGTAAAAAAATTATTTGTACACCTTGTTATTTTGTATTTATCATACATAAATAAACACAAAAGCAATTACAAAGAAATAATGCAAACATACTTACAAAATAAACATATTTAATATCTTATGCAGCATTTATACATAAAAATTAGAAAAATAAATAAAGAAATTAACATTTATTTTTAACACCAAAACAATATTTGCAAACTAACAATAATACAAAAGTAAGAAATACCAAAAATAAACTGAAAGCCTTTTGCATCGATTATAGCTTGTAATAATCTCGGTATTGATTCTACTAATCTTTTTACTTGTTTCTACATTGATTTTTAGCTATAAATTTTTCTACTCGCTTGTATATCCAAAATATGCCACAAATAGTTTTAGATTTTATAAAACCTTTTTAAAAACTGAACTATTTTGACCAATTTCAACATTATATATTGCTTAAAATAATTCTTTGATTTAAAAACTGTCTGCTTCAGGTTGTTTATCACAGGGTCGGTTTATTGAATAGGCCCGTGAAGCCCGAACTTATACACTGAAATACAAAGAGGCCCCCAAATTTACATTTCAAAACTAATTTTTAGGGAAAAAAAAAATTTTTTTTTCTTAATTATAGCTACTAAATAACCCTTAGACTATTACTGACACATTTATACTCTATTTTTGTTCTGTTGATTTAATAAATAGTATAAAAACAGTGATTGAATGCCATTTATTTTCATTTTTCTTATGTTTTACATTTTAATTTCAAATGTGCTAAAAATAACAGAAAATTTAATCTGTATCATTATAGATTGTTTACATTCATAGTGAGTGGAGAAATGATATAAAATATGGAGAATAGGTTATTTAAATAAAGGAAAAAGTAATTAGCATTCAGGTGATATCAAATTTCTGTTTATAAAATAGTGTTGCAGCCAAGCATAAATTTACGTCAAATATTTGTTGTCCCTGCATTGTTCTTAGCATTGGCAAATCCTGCAATTTACAAAGCATAAAATATATTCTGAAGTTCAAATATTCGCACCTGTTTCATATTTGTAAATTATTTTACAAAATTAATTTGTTATGTATAATTATGTATATAACAAAATAGTTTTTATATGTATATAGGTAGTTTGTTTTAGTTCAATATTAAAAATGTTATTTACACGAAAATTTGATGATAAAATTTCAAATTGTTGAAGCATAATTGGCAGAGTAAAAAAAAAAAAGGGGGAGGGGTGCTGTGTGACGTCAGACTTCCCCTACTTCTAAGTCTTAAGCTGGCCCAGGTTTATCATACATTTCTCTATCAAACTACCAAATGTCTTGTTATTATATGCAATAGTTTTTTATTATGAGCTGAGAAAGTGAAAAGTTCGCAATAAATTTAATTACGGTTGCAACATTACAGTAATTTCCGGGAGATAAGCTGCGGCTTATACGTGTTTAAAAGTTTTTTTTTTCCCCGTGCGGCCTATACAATGAACTTTTTTATTCTCATCGATGTGTTGCAAGCAACATATTACTTAAAACAGAAAAAATATTGGAAAATTTCAGAAAAAATAGTAAATTTTCTAGAAATCAAAAATAAAAGTTTTAATTTTAAAAAAAAGTGGAGGGAAAAATGAGGAGGTATTCAAACAAAAGTTGAAATTATTGTTTGAAAGCAGATACGAAAAGTGATGAGCTAAATTTTGTCTTTTACTGATAAATTCATACTTCACATCGTCAATAAATATCAGTTACTTTATGTAGTATGATTGATGCACTCCTTAATAAAGCTATTAAAATACTGAAGAAAATGCAACAGCAATTTCCATTTTGAACTTGCGTCAAAAAATACTTTTTTTACAGATCGTCGATGTATTTGCAGTCATAACTTAGGTGCCATTCTCCTATCATGACTGGCGCCTGTGATGCCGGGTCACTGCCCGCATCATACTCGCACAGCTGCACTAAGTCCAGAATGCAGTTGACTTCAAATTGAATTTTCGGGTTCGGGTCGGGTACTCTAAACCTGATTATATGCAAGGACAACGGAAAGCCTGCTCATTTCTCCCACAACTGAAAATCAGGTGGTTTTTTTTTTTTTTTTAATGAATGCAAATTGCAAAAATGTTATAGGTGCCCCAAATAGATCTTTGTCCAAGGCCCCACATAGTGTTAATCAGACCCTAAAAAAACCCACAAAGGTTGTTTTCAAACTGAATCTTACTTTTTGACAATTCACATAGTAATTTTCTGTCATAAAAGCCTATAACTTGCACTTGTTCGGTTTCTAGGGCATCGAATAGTATCTTTTCGTTTCAAGGTAAAGAAAGAAATTATCTTTCAGAAAAGGATATCAAAGTTGGCATTTTGAACCGATTTTCACGACGTATCTATCGGAGAAAAGTCATAATTAGAAAACAATAAAAGCGTAGGCAGACAGTGAAATTTTGACTACATTAGTGGAAAGCAATGGATTATAACTGAAGATATACCACATTGAGAGAAAAATGAAACACTTTATTCGATTCTTAACCATTTAAATAGAGTAATGCCGACAAATTTCATGCATTTTTTATTAAAACGACTTTGTGAATTCACCAGAAAATTTCCTGTTATTAAACAGACTTTTTTTTTTCCTTTTCTTCGATTGGGGCTATATTTTTCGAACTTATGAATCAACATCTGCTGAAATAGAAATGAGACACACTGAATTCAATTACTGAAAATTATTTTTAATAATCAGTTCCCCCCCCCCTCATCCAATGTACAGGAGAATAGAAAAATTTTGTGCTTTTTCTACTTTTCATCTGTCTTTTTCTTATCTTGTTTTGGGGTACCTGCTTCTACATGAAAGGCTCTTTCAAAATCGCAGGGAGAACAAACGAATTTTCGTCCGATTTCGTTGGGGGCGGGAAGGATAGTTCTTTTGCCATCGTACTTTCTGCTTTAAAATAGATTTTACAAGCAACATGTGAATGAATAACAGGTCTTCAGAGAGAAAGAGAACAAACTTCAGTAATAGTTATAACAGGTCTTCAGAGAGAAAGAGAACGAACTTCAGTAATAGTTATAACAGGTCTTCAGAGAGAAAGAGAACGAACTTCAGTAATAGTTATAAAGTAACAAGCTCCTTTTTCCCCATCCAATCTTTAGGTCAAGGTCGAGGCGAGGCGAGATTGACACCGTTTTCGTACTTTGCTCTGTCTCTTATCACACCACGTGTTGTTTTAATTTTTATTTTTCTTATTCGATTTTTCTTTTGAAGTTTTAATTATGGCTCCGCGGAAAAGTTATACTGCTTCTTTCAAACTTGTAGTAATTGAAAAAGCCGAAGTTATCGGTAATAGAGCTGCTGCTAGAGAATACCAAATTGATGAAAAATGTATACGGCGGTGGAGAAAAGAAAAAGATGTTATAAAGCACATGCCGAAACAGAAGAGAGCTCAACGTGGTGGGGCAATTGCTTTTCCCAGTTTAGAAATAAACCTCGAAAAGTGGATTATTGAACAAAGGGGAAAAGGGTTGCCTGTCTCTACTGTTAAGATAAGGCTTCAAGGTAAAGAAATGGCCCGACAAATGGGATTACATAATTTCAAAGGTGGCCCTTCCTGGTGCTCAAGATTTATGAGCTGAAAAAGACTGAGTGTTCGCTCAAAAACAACTGTGGGTCAAAAATTGCCTGCAGACTGGATGGAGAAAAAGGCATCTTTCTTAGAGTACACTGCAAAAATAATTGAAAATGAAAAATTGGCGCATTGCCAAATTATAAATATGGATGAAGTGCCCCTTACTTTTGATTGTCCACCCAACAGAACTGTCAATAAACAGGGGGAAAAAACTATTCCCATCATTATGAGCGGTAATGAAAAAACATTGTTTACGTGTGTTTTGGCCTGCGCAGCAAACGGCGATAAACTGAAGCAGCTTTTAATTTTTAAAAGGAAAACGCTGCCTAAAGGCGATTTCCCTGCTGATATAGTTATTTCTGCGAATGAGAAAGGCTGGATGTGTCAGGAAATGATGATGCACTGGATCGAAGAAGTTTACAAAAAAAGAAAGGCGCTTTTTTCCAGCCGAAAGGTTTATTAATTTTAGACTCCATGCGGGCTCATTTATTGGAGTCTGTTAAAACAAAATGTAAAAAATTACAGACAAACCTTGCAGTAATTCCTGGCGGCCTAACAAAAATTTTGCAGCCGCTGGATTTAGTGGTAAATAGAATTTTTAAATTGCACATGAGACGCAATTGGGAGAATTAGATGCGCGACGGTATACATTCCTTCACAAATACCGGCCGTATGCGAAAAGCATCCTATGAAGAAGTGGCAAACTGGGTGTCAGACTCCTGGAAAAATGTACCGTCATCAGCCATTATTTCAGGATTTTCTCAATCCAGTATAATAAAAGATGGACATGACGATAAAGAGAAAGACTCAACTGAAATTGATGACTCTGATGAAGAGAGCAAAACGAATGATGCTGATTATTTAAATTTGTTTTGTTCCGATAGTGAGGAATCAGAATTTAGTGGCTTTGAGTAATGAATAAAATAAGTGTTTGTTTTAAAAAACTTTTAGTGATTTATTTCGATTTTTTTTCCACATAATTATGCAGAGAATTACATAAAAAGACAACACATTAACACATCATACGTAAGCTATTTACATCGTCGTAAGTATAAATAAAGATTGGTAAGTTATATTTATTTAATATTTATTATTTATTTAAAAAAATATTTATGTTTAAATATATTCAAACTGTAAAATGTATTTCCGTTTGTTGCTTATTAAACTACCGTAATTTCCGGGAGATAAGCCGCAGCTTATACGCCGGTGCGGCTTATCTGATGGAAATTGAATTTTTATTTATTGTTTTTTATTGTTGCGGCCTATACAACGGTGCGGCTTATCTCCCGGAAATTACGGTAGTTACTTTTTCTTTAGAATAGATATTTTCTAAATTACATTGATTTTCTTACTTAATCTTTATTTGAATGTAATTTTTAAATCGGTGTTCAAGTATGTACTTGTCATTAATATTATTATTCTGTATTCCACGAAATATCATCATGTTTTGTGGAAATTCACTCCAGACGTGCCGTGATGATTGGATAGATTTACCCCTGGACACAATTTGTCCCCCTTCTACTGTGACAAAGTGACATATAACATAATCTATAGTCTGTTCAGGGAAAGGAGATAACGAAAGTAAACAAACGGGTTGCAGAAAAATCGCCAAGGAGCCACACATTTGGCATAAATCCCTAGGTTGGCAAATTTTATTTTTTATTTCGATTTGTTAATTTTTAAACATTTATTTTGATAACTATATGAAAACAACACAAGTTGCTAACTGACTTACATCGAGATTTTAAACAAAAATGTAAAAGTTTAAGACGTCAAAATATAAATTATTCTCTATTCATTTTAAACAGCGTTGAATTCAGATATATTTTTTCCTGGTGGGATTTCTGTGCCTCCAGGACATTATATAGTTTCGTTGGGGAGGGGGGGGGGGGAGGGATTATACTTTTTGACCATTAAAAGTATAAAATCTGAAATATTCCGGGAGGGGACATTTTAATGCCCCGAACGGAATTTCCTCCCGGGGCAAACCTTCTGAATTTAATATTGTTATAAACCATCATCAGGAGTTAATTTTGTTAAATACAAAACAGTACAAAACTATTTATATCTTACATTATTGAAGCCCACTTACCTCATAAATCAATCAGAAGATGAAGTTGAAGTATCGGAACTATTAGAATCTAGATTGATTACAATGGTATCTACTATATTATCTATAGCATTATCTAAATCCCACATTTGTTTTTCCACTTTTTTTTTGTTACATGTTGAATGCATCTTTTCCATTCTTCAGTGCCAATTTTGCTGATACTTTGAGAGAATATATCTTTTACATGAGGCATTTTGAATGTTTTGTTTTCTTTCGCAACGAAGTTCTTTATTTGTGCCCAAATCAATTCAATAGGATAAATCTCGCAATGATAGGGGGTAATCGTAAGACAGTTTTATTTTGTGCTTTTGCCATTTCATCGACAGCGTAGCGTACTTGTCATATTTATTTTTATTTTGCTTCACTAACTGCAACAGTTCCGCTTTTAACATTCCGTCCTCAAAAGGGATATTTTTTGTTAAAAGCCAATCAGCAATTTTTTGTTTTCTCCACAAAGTATTCGGTATTTTTTCTGATTTTCGGGAATGATAAGGAGCATTGTCCACTACTATCACACAGTTATCTTCCAGTAGAAATAAGATATCACCAAACCACTTTTCAAAACGTTCTGAATTCATGTCTTCGTGATAATCTTTATTTTTATTTGATTCGAATAAGTCAAGCCCTCCATCCACGAAACCAGAATCGCTACCAATATGGGTAATTATCATCCGTTTTCCTTTTCCGGAAGGAGATTTTAATCCGGAAGAAAGACCAGACAAAAATGCTTGTTTTGAAGATTTTACTGAGGTATTTTTCCAAACTTTACTAACTGTATGGCCTGCATTCAACCAAGTTTCATCCATATAATATATTTTGCGCCCTTCTTCTCTGAAACATTTGATTTGCCTTAAATATTTTCTTCGCCACACAATTATTTGGTTTTTATCAATGAGAGTCCTGTCTCGTCCTCTCCGTGAATATCTAAAGTTTAATTCTTTCAGGAGATGATAAAATGTTGTCCTTTTAAAGGTTGCCAAATCAGGGTCATCATTTACAACTTCCAAAACTTTATTTATAGTGGGCAATTCATTCCTCAAAAAGAACTCGTGGATTTTTCTCCTAATAGCATTCCTATCAAAATCATCTATATTTTCTAAAACAAGTTTACGTAATTTTATTTTCTTCGGCGAGTTTAACACACCACATTTTTTATACTCTTTTAACACTCTAAAAACAGAAGCTTTACCTACGCCTGTTATACGAGCAGCATTATCTCCTATATGAGAAATCGGAAGTTCAGGATTCGATTCAAGTTCCGTTTTATATACATTTAAAATCATATCTTTCTCCACCTTACTCAAAGCTTTTCTTTTTACTCTCTTCATAGGCGGGCTCAAAGAAGAATTTTCACACTCCATTTGTATATATAAAATACCAAATCAATCGAAAAAAATCTTCAATTTTAAAAGTGAAAGACAAGAAACAAACAGATGTTTGGGAAAATGCAGAGGGTCAAACAATTGGCGCTTCTGGCACAGCGCCACGTTTAAGCATCGCCAATCCGCACGCGCATTTGTTTACTTTCGTTATCTCGTTTCAGCGAACGGAGTATAGTGGCTTTCCAGATAACTACACTTATGATACTGTTCCTATAGCAAGATGCACTTAAATCAGACCTAATAGTGCAATAATATGCAAAATGAATTTTTTGGAGTTGTGTCGCTTTTCTTGCAGGTGACTAAAGTGTAAATTTGAATAAAAACAATGTTAGATAAATATATCATTAGTATGAAATAAGAGAAATAACTCACTCAGTGACAGTTTTTGCAATGAGGATGACACCGAACACCATTTACCATACATTTACAACCGCCACTTGTATCTCCAAAACCCTAAAAGATTAAAAAAAGCATTATTTTCAAAATAAGTTATAACATACAAAGAATTTTTGTATTATTATGTAGTCAGCTTACTTCCTTACATTTTCAAATTTCACAAGAGAAATTTCTATAATTTAAACTGAACTAAGAGACATACAGTACTTCAAAATAAAAATAACTGCAAATTAATTATACTTTCACAATTCAATTGGTACATTTGACATAACTGAACACTAAACTGATTTTTGTAGGGAAGAAATATGACCAAAGTTGACAACAAAATGAAAACAGTACTAAATTGAATATGGCTACAATAAAACCAGATACAAATGTTATGTATATTTTGAAACAAGTGACTGGCACTTTCTGATGACACGAGTGCATTTACAAAACCACTAACAAATTTAATAAGAAAATAAAAAACTAATAATAATAAAAAAACTTGTGAACAATAACAATTTTAATTGAAGATCATAAAAAGCCAAAAATAATCTAACTTTCCCGAATGATTTTACTTGTTATATGAAATATTTTTATGAATAATGCATACATGATGAAGATTATACACATACCAGAAGGACCCGTGCGAAGCTTTCGCACTGCAATCTTTGAGATTATTTCCTGGTACATTTTAGCGCTAATTTTTAATTAACTGATTATTTTTTTAATTCAATCACTGTGTTTTAACGAAATGCAGTTGTACTTTCTCAGAAACTTGTTCAAAAACTTTTCGAATACCTCATTCATTGTTGTATGTTTTGTATGTCCATAGAAAAAAGGATGTTGACAAATGAAATAATATATATAATGATTGCTTGAGCGAATAGATTGCCAGAAAATATTTTGCCAAATTTTCTTATCTCGCCAAGGTTATTTCTCTAGGTTGCCAAGACCTATACTGAAAAAAAAAAAACGAATTATAAAAAAAAATGTAAACACTGAATCAGATGTTTGGGGAATTTATATGCCAGCATGGCACAGATGTTACATGCTCACCACATTGGCACGATTTTTTCCCCCGCCAATTTGGCGAAAATTTTGTTTTTGAATATTAGTTACAAATAGCATACAATAATAGCACGTGATATTTTATTTCAATATAAAAGTAAAATAATGTAATAAATGAAATAGCTTCTATTATTTTAAAAAAGGAAATACAAATAAATAAATGATAGTTTGATATAAGTAAATGTTGATATACATAATAACAATAATTTATAGAATTAAAATACGAAATAAAGTAAATAAACAACGTTTAAAAAGTAAATAAATAAAGTAAACAAACAAAAGCAAATAAACAAAGTTTTCGCCAAATTAGCGGGGGGAAAATCACGCCAATGTGGTGCCATATATGACATCTGTTCCGAAAGCATTTCCTCAGATTTTGCAAAACTGTTAAAGAAATGTCTTAAATACGTAAATCAATATTTGGTACACCACTTTTTTGAAAGCCTATGGGAACTTAAACATGGAGCGTTCAAACTTTGTGGTTCAGCAGCCATTTAAGTGACATCAGACTTCGCTTGCATATTAACAGCTTAATGAAATCTTAAAAAATAAATATTTACAATTTTTGTAAATCCTAATGAAATGTATATTTGGAAGTTAATCCTTAAATTACGTAATCTACTGGTGCTCCGATTCCGATACAGTACGCATATAAACAGCCATGATTAAACAAATAAACAATATGTGATGCACGCGTAAAAATTAAATTAAAAACCTGATTAAAAGCTCTATATTTTTTCAAAAAACATGCACAAGAAATAAATTGACAATCATATTTTAATTGCATTAGAGGATGACGTCATACGATAATGCAGAATTTTATTTTTTGTGGCAACACTCATTTCAGAAAACCTTTCATTTATGAAATCAATGTCGATTTAATTTTTAATTAACAGCAATTTTTAATCCAAAAACATGTTTTAAAAAAATGTAAGTGTACTATGTCAGAAGCCGGTTCAAAAACCTTTCATATGGTATCTCATTTGTTGTTCTGCGTTTCATATTTTCTTAGAAAAAGGGATGTTGACAGGAGAAATAATATATATGATATATATATATATATTTAATTCTGATTTTTTTCATATGTTTTATGTTTATGAAATGCAATGCTTTCAAGTAAATTTCATGAAATTTAAAGAAAACGGGGCAACTAACAAAAGAAACATTACACTAAAATTTGAAATGAATATATACACTATTTTATGAGAATTTGCAGACAATTTTTAATTGCAACTGCATAATCCTGTTTAACTCAGGATTGAATTTCAGGGCAGGATGGTGAGATTTGCTCCCAAAATAATATTGTGGGCAGGAATCTCCCACCCAAAAAATTTTACCTTTTTACGGAGAATTTTGCTTTTTGAAACAACGATCAAGTCCTGCAAACAACTGACGAATATCATGATATTTTCTCGCGACCAATCGATAAATTTTGCGGGGTTTTTTTTCCAGCAACAAATCGACAAATTTCGTATTTTTCCCACGACCAATCCGTAGTGAGAAATATATTCCTAATACCAAGTGTCCCAAAAGTTCCCATACTGACGGCATATGTATTTATTTTTCACAAAACAACAAACCTTAAAACGGTTACTTTTATGCTAATGATAAAGAGCACTTTTAACATCACTTGGGAAAAAATACTGAACTTACATTTTTAATAAATGTTCAAATTGTCCACCCCTTTCTAGGAGGCGAAGCTGAACTCGTTTGCGCATGTTTGTAGAAACACATATTAACATGCTGGGAGTGACTTCTTGTGTCCTTTAAGTAATGGCAATTAATGACAATTAATGGATATAATGGATGGATTAATGGATATAATAATGGCAATTAATGACCATTAATGAAAATGCAAAGCTCTTAAAGATCTTGTGTCGATCCACGAGATGCACCCATTTCTTGTGCCAAACAACTCACAGATTTTTGAGGAGTTTGCAATGTCCTTCGTTGGTGTTTTGCAGAAAGGCTGGTGTAACAACTTTTGGCTTTCCACTCCTGTGCTTATCTTTCATCGAACCTGTATTACGAAATCGTCAAATGAGCCGATATAGCGTATCTTTACTCGGTATTGCATCATTTGGATATTTATTTCACCAAACTTCTTTGCACCTTTCGTATGATTTACATTCAAAATAAGTTTCAAGCAGCACAATTCTCTGAATACGTGATAAAATTATTTCACTAAGAAGAACATAATAACATAGAACTTTATTCTTACACCAACTGAGCGCAAAAAGAACCAAACGATAAAAACTCAAGAACTGATGCAATGATAAGCAGATGATAAAATTTAATATTAAAAAAAAAAAAAAAAAAAAAAAAAAAAAATCTCTGACAATGAGCTGTTTCAGTTGGAATACGGAACTTTTAGAGCACACCGTATATGTTCTCCCTATTTCTTTTAGTTCTTATTACTTCATTCAACATAATTTATTGCTTTAAGTTATTCATATAATACATTTTCAGTTTATTCATCTTTCCTGGTTAAGTTTCTGTTTAGGTACTTTTTATTATCTTTAGTTAAGTGTTTAAGCATCGTTTCTTATTAAACACAGTAATTTCATTTTTTACCTTTTATCACATCTGGACAGCTTTATAACATTTCCTGGCATTTAATTTATCTGTTTCCTCCAATATCACGTTTTTAAATCTCAGCACGTAAGCCTGTTTACCTTCTTCTGGCTTTCCATCTCTGAGCATTATGTTTAACAGTCAGACAGTTCGAAGAGTGATAGCGACTGATGACAGGTGGCTCTGCCTGTTCGTCTTTATTCGCGTTTTCCCTCGTGGCTGGCAGCCACTGATTGATAATCACACAGTCCTTCAGGATTTCCGGAGGTGGTGTTTGTTCTAGAGATGGGAAGTTGTGTAAGGGGGCGGATAGCTAAGCAAAGTGTATTTATACAATTCTCAATAGTTCTACAAAAGCTTCGTTATGTTTTAAAATGCTAGTGTTGGCTGAAAAGAAAAACGTTGATTTGTTTTTCGATGGAAGTTGTATTATGACAAGATATTGTGATGTTCTCTTATTACAGTGTTTTAAGTTTGCTTTAAATATTAATTAAAGATGTTGTGATAGGTTTTTAAGAATGGAGATGTACTGCTTAATGCGTCGCTGATAGTGTTCAACTATTTTTGTGTAAAGAACTTAGTGAAAGTATTTCTTCTTTTTAAAGATGTTATATGCTTTTAAATCACAAGTTCATTCAACCCTCTATTAATGGGGAATGGTTGGCGACAGGCAGCATGTTCAGTTTGTTTGTTTTACATTTTTTTTTTTCTCTTTCCATGTTTAATTGAAGTTTAATGTTTTTAATTTGATACTCCCTTCTTTTTAAAGATCATGCTTTTATTTCAGCTTATTTATAATCTGATATTTGCTGTACAATTAGGCCAACTTTTTTTTTTGGATTGAATGCAGAATAGGTGGAGTTGTGATAAGGGGCTTTATTGTCGGTAGCCACGTTTGGTACCCAGGAAAGTTTTCTTTCCAGTTGATATGATATGGTCATGATAATTAGATCAAGGTTCAAGCTTGTTATTGTTATGGCTTGTAATAACTTATTACAATTGCTACGAAACTTCAATCAGCGGTACTCGCAGGAAGTTTCGGGTTAGACTTGCTACATCATTTTTGTTTATCCATGTTTTCCCGACTGAGGTCGATGGTTTCTGCTTTTGGATATATCATGACCCATGACCAAAATGACCCACTAATTGAATTTTCTCGAACATGTGACTTAGCCCAACAGTCTTCTCGTGCCCGAAAACCATAGCATGCAAAATTTAGTGTAAATAGTCTGAGCCGTTTTTAAGATAAAATAGCTTGACCCATAATGACCCATGACCAAAATGACCTACTAATCGAAATTTCTCGAACATGTGACTTAGCCCAACAGTCTTCTCGTGCCCGAAAACCATAGGATGCAAAATTTAGTGTAAATAGTCTGAGCCGTTTTTAAGATAAAATAGCTTGACCCATAATGACCCACGACCAAAATGACCCACTAATTGAAATTTCTCGAACATGTGACCTAGCCTAATAGTCTTCTTGTTCCCTAAACCTGTAGGGTGCTAAATTTATTTCAAATCCTATGAACCGTTTTTACGATAAAATAGCTTAAACCATAATGACCCATGACCGAAATGACCCATTAATTGAATTTTCTCGAACATGTGACCTAGCCCAACAGTCTTCTCGTGATCAAAAACCATTGGATGCAAAATTTAGTGTAAATTGAGCTGCTTTTTAGATCTTGAACCACAATGACCCAGAAATGACCCATTAATCGAATTTTCTCGAACATGTGACCTAGCCCAATGATTTTTGCATGCCCAAAACTTGTAGGATATAAAATTTAATCAAAATCGTTAGAGCCGTTTTTTAGATAAAATTAATTTGACCCGCTTTGACCCAAAAATGACCCACTAATCGAAAGTTTTCGAACATGTGACCCAGCCCAATAGTCTTCTCGTGCCCAAAAATAGTCAGATACAAAATTTCGCCAAATTCGTTTGAACTGTTTTTTTAGATACAATTAGCTTGACCATGACCCACTAATTGAATTTTCTCGAACATGTGACCTAGTCCAACAGTCTTCTCGTGCCCGAAAACCATTGGATGCAAAATTTAGTGTAAATTGAGCCGCTTTTTAGATCTTGACCCACAATGACCCAGAAATGAACCACTAATTGAATTTTCTCGGACATGTGACCTAGCCCAATGATTTTATTGTGTTCGAAACTCGTAGGACACAAAATTTAATCAAAATCGTTAGAGCCGTTTTTTAGATAAAATGAATTTGACCCGCGTTGACCCAAAAATGACCTACTAATCGAAAGTTCTCAAACATGGGACCCAGCCCAATAGTCTTCTCGTGCCTGAAAATGGTCGGATACAAAATTTCGTCAAAATCGTTTGAACTGTTTTTTAGATACAATTAGCTAGACCATGACCTAAAATGACCCACTAATCGAATTTTCTCGAACATGTGACCTAGCCCAATGGTTTTCTGGTGCCCCAAAACGGTAGGATACGAAATTTCGTCAAAATCGTTAGAGCCGTTTTTAAAATAAAGTTTGCATATATATATATAACCACACACAAGATTTGCTCGTATTAGAATATATGATTACAATATTAATTTTACCATGGATTCGAAACGAAATGAGAAAATATGATATAACATAAAATTGCAACCACAAAATGCAGTATGGCACCTAGGAAAAAAATTGTAGGCGTCATTTGACGCCTTACTTAGAATTCCCAATTTCTAACCCTGTTTTGAAGGCAAATACAAAACATTTTGGAACAGTTGTACAGGGGTTGGCGCGATTTTTGTTTTGTGCCATTTTGGCGAAAAAAACCCATTTTCAGGTTGGGGAGATGGGGGATGAATGGGAAAATTTCACAAAAATCGTTATTTTAAATATTTTATTTAAGTTATTATCAATATTATATATCACATGTCATACATTAAGTGTTTGACTACATCTTATGCACAATATTTATTAAAGATTATTATTATACAGAAATATCAATGAAATTTAAAAAGTTCTTTTATGTCCCAATCATCCCCACAGCAGGGATGAATGGGACGCAAACATTTTCCTCCCCGTATTCAATGTTAAGGACTAAAAGCTGACAAAAATGCCTCCTTGGTAATAGCTGAGGAATTATAAATTGTAATATGATCTTTAGGATTATTTGTTAGTCAATCATCTTGGACTTATCTCAGCTTTTCCTTAAAAGGCCCATAAACAGAAGCATTCAATGGCTGAAGACAATGGCTACAATGAGGATGAAATGTTAAAAGAATAATTACTATAAATTATTAATTTATCAACCTATATAATATTATTTAGATAATAAATATATTTTTCAGCATCCTCTAGGGATGGATGAGCCAGTTCCATTGATCCCATTTGAAATATCCCAATCATCTCCATGATTCATATATTCAATTGTCAGCCATTTTGTCACAATGGTTAATATGCATTCATTTTAATTACCAATATTGAGCCTTGAAATAAAAAACTACATCACATCTTAATTGTTTATATTGCATAAGATATTTAAGTAGGTTCAAATGTAAAAAAAATTACTTTTAAGCAGAGTTTTCAGGAAATGCAAATTTGAAGAAAACTGAAAACAGCCATGTGCTCTTGCTTTTGGTTCTGAAGCACACTATGGTAGTGAAATCTATGAGGATAGGAAGCAATTAAAAAAAAAGTTTATTGCCTGAAATATTGAGAACGTCCCATCCATCCCTTGTCCCATTCATCCCCATCTCCCCTACCTGTTAGAGCTTGCTATAAAATACACAATATTTAATTTATTGTAAAACACACGGAATCTGCTCTATCGGGTTGCCATACGAAGCAAAATCTAGCCAAAACCGCCGGGTTGCCCATGCATAAAATTGACATTCTGGCACCAAAATTATACCCTGGTGCATCTACGAACAGCTGTACCAACATTTTAAGGCAAAAAATTATTTTTCTTGCTTTTTTTAATACCCTCAGTCATATCTCACTTTTAGATAAATTGCAGTTGTTTGTTGCCTAACACACGATATAACCAGGGTCCTGGGCAAAGTATTGATCAATCAACACCAGTCAGTCTATACTGCATACAATGTCACTATCAAATACATTTTGGTACAAATATTTAACAACAAACTTCTCTCTGTCTTGCTAAATCAAATGCACCAATCAGAAATTGCAATCTCATCAGGCATGTTAAACTCAGTAGTCGACCCATGGAAATTGAATTTCCAACAGTTATTGTAAAAAAATCCTGTATATTAAAACGAAAAGGGATTTTTCTCAAATTCCAATTTTCACACAAAAATGAGCCATTTGCGCATGCATAAAATTAAATCTACAATCTATCCAGTTTTAGATTGCAACTCAAACGAGAAAAGGGTGGCCGACACAGGGTTATTATTGACACAGGCTGTGTAAGGCACAGTATTTCTCTGTTCCGATCATTGTCGGTTCGATATTCACTCCGAACAGAATAATTTTTCTTATTTTATTGGCAATAATTCATTTTAATAATGTCATATTTAATTCAGGAGGAAAAGTTATATAATTTGTATTTTTCTTATTCGAATGCTTTATAATTAAGTAAAATTTAACACCCAAGAATATTTTGTTTTAATTACTAAATTTGTATTAAAAGTATTTAAATTAAAAGATTTTGCATGAAATTATCGATTAAATACATTGAAGTGGTCTACAATTTTTGTTATATTTGGTATGACCATTATCAAGATGTCATATATATATATATAACTAAGATTGAATATTTTTTGTTCTTTTTCTTTTCTCTCCTTTTATTTTACTTTGTTTGTGAAAAATAATCACTACAGGAACTCTAAATTATCTTGATATCCAGGATTTATTAATTTAACAATGTATGAAAATGTAAAATAAAACTCATCTAATTAAAAAATATGTATTATAAATCGTTAGCTGAAAATGTTAAAGTTTAAATTCAGGGTTTTAGAATTAGACAGATAAAAATTAATTTAATGAAAAATTTTAAAGGTTGCGTAGTCAAAAAAAAAAAAAAAATAAAAAAAAATCAGAAATACTAAATATTGTTATTTTTTCAAAATATTGGGACCGTGGTAAATAAAACTTAAAAAACGACAATATTTTTTATAATTACTTATTTTATATTTAAATTAACAGATTTTTAGATGTAATTATCGATTAAATAAAGCAATCTTTTATCTATATTTAGTATGACCATTATCAAGAAGATATATTTGTATAACTAAGAAAAGTATATGATCATTCTCCTTAAAAAAGAAAAAGAGAAAAAAGCAAAAATATACATATAAGAATTAAATAAAATTAAAGTAATTAAAAATATACATATATTATAAATCGTTAGCTGCAAACAGCAAATTTTAAGTTCTGGGTTTTAGAGTCAGACGTTAAAAATAAAATTAAGGAAAAATTTTAAAGGTCGCGTAATGAAAAAAAAAAAAAAAAAGTAGAAAATATTAAATATTAATATATATTTTTTAAAAGTTGAGACTGTAGCAAGTCAAAATAAATCATTCAACTAATACTTTTAGTTAAATTCTTGCTAAATGAATTCTAGCGTAATAGGATGCAAATTATAAGCTTATAATTATTTCACGTCATTAGTTGAGTAGGCTGGACTGACAACACCATCAATCGTCTTATATCTATAGAAATTGCTTACACAATATGACAGTTTATAAAATTTTCAATACTTAATTAATTTAAAAGCAGCTAATTAAAAATAAAAGCATATTTGTAAAGGAATTTTCAGGTTATTTACCGTCAAATCTTGATGGGTACTATGTAGTGTTCTTTTAATTGAGATGCTGAAAAAAATGTAGTCACTAAAGTTCATTTGATATTGAGGCATGATTTTGAAGGAAGGTAAAGACGAAATATGTGTGAAAGTATAAAAAAGACACTAAAGTACAAAACAGAATAATTTCAAAGGATTCTTTATACATGTCAAGTATGTCTATAAATCTATTACAAACACTGCTTTATAACAAAGAAAAGAAAATGGCTTCAAATATACATAATTAAATTTATTGTGTAAAAGAAAATAACTTTTTTTAAAAGCTCATTATTCTGATGCAAATTAAAAAGACCTTAATTTTAATATCTTTTTTCATGTGATCAACAAAATCTAAACAAATTGTAAATGTTTTGTAAATGCAAAGATACAAACAGTTTCTTTTATTATTTAGATAACTAAAGGTAAAAATTGGAAAATTTACTTAATAGTAAGTGGCTGGTAGACTCAAAAATTTTAATAGCTACTTTTTACAATTAAATATGATTTTAAAGCATATTATATGCATCATGCTATAAAAACTTATGCTAACACAAAGGTGCTATTTCAAAACTTTCTTGAGGGCAGGAAAAATATTTGGGGGATGGGGTGGGGGATCAATTTTGATATTGTTTTATACAGCTGAGAAACAATAGATACAGTTTTACCCACACATATATTTTTAAAGTACTCAATGACGACAAATGTGTCTTACTTTGAGAATATTATTGCAATATCTTTACCAAATATTATTGATAATTATTAATTTATGTGCTTAAAACATTTAATGCTAATGTTTGCATCTTAAATCAATTCTGACAAGTTATCTTAGTTTTTGCGAAATTTCTGACTGTTAAAGGTAATGCATCTGTTATTTGTTACTTATAATACTGTAATTCATGAAAATACTGGTGCACAAAACTACACTCAGTTGGGTGTTTTTATTCGCAGATATGGTGTGTGTTTAAAAATAAGTGAGGAGCTTCTGTAAATTATCCTATACTCAATACAACCACCACACTGATATTTTTGACTCATTTAAGCAAATTTTTACTTAATAAAAAGTTTGTCATAAAAAAGTAAGTTATCACAAATAATAGTGCTCCTGCAACAATTGGTTTCATAAAGAAGAGCAATTTAAAAATTAACTGAAAAAAAATACAAAGATCCAGGTAATAAATACACTTAATAATACATTCTTTTAAAAGATAATTTTGATTGTGATTTAAAATTTTAAATGCCAGTGTTTTAAACTGTGTTTGGTAGTGCACTTTTGTACGATATCCTTGCTATTTTCAATTTCACAGAATAATAAAAGGTTGTAAGCAGAAAAATTGATGTACTTAAATATTCATTTTAAAATTTTCTGATGAGTTATTTTAAATTTGTTCGGTAGGTAGCTTTCAAATTTTACATGATTTTTTCCCCCCCACTAAAGTTGTATTTTGTATGTACAAATTCCATTCTGTGTGATGATAATATAATAAATTTGCTTATATATATTTTTTATTTATTTATATATTTTTTTGTAATCTGGCCCGCAGTTTTGTATAAAAGGGTTAATTTGGTCTCGGTTGTAAACGAGTTTGACATGCCTGATTTTATAACAATAGTTAAATACCAAGAAATTGATACTTTATGCACAAAACATTTTTTATACTTTTGTTAACTAAAAAGAATGGATATTTTCAATTTCATCATAATATATTTTTTTATTTAAAAAATATCTGTGAATAGGTGAAAAAGCGTTATACTTTTCTAAAAATTGCCAACATACAAAGCACTTACCCCTGGCCCCCATCGAGGCCCTTTAGTACTCCAACAAATTTCTGTATGGCACATTGAACACTTGAACCAATCACAACCCGTTTTCTTCATTAAAATTATTTGGCATTGTGGACATCTCATAGCTTTGCCTTTATCAAGTATATTCTAAAGAGAAAATTCAAAATAACCTTTATACAAAAAATATGAAATCAGAGAAAAATCTTATTACATAATGAAATTGTTATGATGATAATTTTAAATATATGAAACAGTCTTTTAAAATATAAATTAATAATTTAGACTGAAGAAATAATTGTAATTTGTTTTTGCATTTGAATAACTCAAAACTAATTTGCAGGAAATATTTTCTAATTACTCCCTATTAAATCATTAAAAAATGCAATCATCTTGATTATTTAATTTGAGGAAGTTTTTTTTATGTTGTTCTGGCGCCCGCTGATATAAGACTCTTCTCTTTAATATATGTGGGTTTTTTTATGCTCAAAATTCAATAATTTTATGTATTTGCAAAATTGTACAATAAAAAAAAATATATAATTATTAATCATTAGTTTACTATTAGAAATGAAAAATTAAATGTAAAAATGTTATGTTTAAACAGGTTTTGTTTTTATCTGAAGTGATTTAAAAAGTCGTATTAAGCTAACTCAGTGAAACAAAAGTTGTTAAATTCAAAATTTTCTTTTATGAAATTAATGTTTAATTAAAATTTTTACTGTACTGCATTTTTAATGTTTTTTGTATCTTTTTTACCTAATTGAGAAGACACAAAAATCTGTATATGCCGCAAAGCTACAACGTACAGTAAAGTTTGTCAAAACAGAACCCTTTGAATCCTGCCTTCACAGGAAAAAAATTGAGTGTTCACACCTAAAATAATCCAATATAATTTTATTAGTGTATCTGATAAGACTAAAATCTGTTTAAAAGAGACAAACATAGAGCTCAAAGCCACAGGGGCTTTCGATAGCTTCATAGCCCCAAGCCCAACCATTCCCGCATTTCAAGGTGTTTAATTTGTTCATTTTTCTTTTAAATTTGTCTGGTTTCAATTTTCAGTATTTTCTGCTTTTCTTTCTGGCTTCCGCAAATGTCTTGACATAAGGGACATAGCAAGGACTATCACGTGCCTCGAATTCTACAGCTCTGTAGCTATGGACGAACCCCTGTGGCTTCGAGCTCTATGTTCGTCTGTATGATGACAATTATTTTTTTGTTAGAGATCTTGTGAATTTCGCAGATTAAAACAAGACATCTTAATCTAAGGGTTCCAAAATAACAAAACTCCATTATTAATTGCTTTTTATTTTCATCTTTGATATCCCTAAATAAGATTTTTCAAAACTATTGAAAATGCATTTTTCTTTTTTTCAATCCAATGTATATTTCTTGAGTTATTTGACCATTTAGAGACTTTTCAATGGAAACGATTCTCAGTGCATTTTACTCGAATACAGCACCATCTATGATTTTTCAAAGAAAATGTTCAATACAAAAGTTATGTATTTTCCCCCGTAGAATCTGAATCTGCAATAAAAATGGAGGGGGTTATCATTTGAGATTTCAAAGTTGCCTCCCTTTCCCCACAGGGGGCAGAGTTGGGGGAGGGCAACTTTGATATCCCTAAATAGATTTTTCAAAAATATTGAACATGCAAGTTTCCGTTTTTCAATCAGATGATGTATGTTTCTTGTGTTATTAGACCATTTCCAGACTTTTCGGACACCTGTATATTTTAACACCACAATATTATAAACCATATTTCTGAAATTGTTTTCAATCTACCCTATAGTGTAGGGGTGCACAACCTTTTTAAGCGAAGGGCCACTTACAAAAATGACTGGGTTGTCGAGGGCCAAATTTTTGTTTCGAGGAGGTGTGACCGGGGTGGGGAGGGGGGTCAGATTAAAAAAACAAATTTCGGAAGGGTGGATTTATCCCCCTAGGTTCCTTCCTTCAGTCAACGTATTCAGTTCTGTTGGCAATGATATATCAATAGTTTACGTTTGTATTTATACAAGAGATATAGCTAAGATTATTTTCAAAGAGTGAAAATAACTTCTTGACTTTATTTGAAGGAATAAATTTAGCTTTAATGATTGCCAGTGCGAAAAAAAATTCTGCTTTCATGAATGAAGGTGGAGAGGAGGAGAAACATACATTATTCTAAATTGTACTTCTTAACATATTCAGTCATAAAATGTGGATATCAAAGGGGTGCACAATCTTTATAAGAGGAGGGGCAGTCACAAAATGACTGGATTGTCGAAAGCCAACATCCATACGGTGGACAAAATTTTGTTTCGGGCAAGGAGGGGGGAGGGGGGGGCGAGGGGGTCGGCCTAAAAGTTCATAAAATGCTAATTTTAAAAGGAGGGCTAGCTCCCTATACTCAACCACCTCCTTAGTCAGCATAACCTAATTCAGTTGAAAAGGATGGAAAAAACTTGCATTTTTTTTTCCATGTGCGATTGACAATATTCATAGTTTTTTCCTAGTGATTGATGAAATTCACGATTATTACGCACACATTCAGCTAAATTTGCGATTTATATGCGCCTGATCGGCAAAATTTGCGATTTTTCACATCCGATCGGCAAAATTTGCGATTTTTACACAGACGATCGACAAAATTCGCGATTTATATGCACCCGATCGGCAAAATTCGCAATTTTCACGCATACGATCGACAAAATTTATTATTTATACGCACCTGATCGGCAAAATTCGCGATTTATACGCACCCTATCGGCGAAATTCATGATTTTTATGCACCCGATCGACAGAGTTCGTGATTTTTATGCACCTAATCGGCAAATTTTGTGATTTTTATGCGTTCAATCGGCAAAATTTGTGATTTTTACACATACGATCGGCAAAATTTGCGATTTTTACACATACGATAGGCGAAATTTACAATTTACACGCACCCGATTGGCAAAATTCGCGATTTTTATGGACCCGATCGGCAAAATTAAGTGATTTTTACGCATACGATCGACGAAATTTACGATTTATACGCACCTGATCGGCAAAATTCACAATTTATATGCACCCTATCGGCAGAATTCGTGATTTTTACGGGCCCAATCGGCAAAATTCACGATTTTTACGCATACGATCGAAGCAATTTATGATTTATATGCACCTGATCGGCAAAATTCGCAATTTATACACACCCTATCGGCAGAATTTGCGATTTTTACGGGCCCGATCGGCAAAATTCCCGATTTTTACGTAGGCAATCAGCAAAATTCACGATTTTTATGCAGGCGATCGGCAAAGTTTACGATTTATACACAGTCAATCGTTAAAATTCGCGATTTATATGCACCCGATGGGCAAAATTTGGCAAAATTCGTGGCTTCTACGCACCTGATCAACGAAATTCGTGATTTTTTTGCATCCAATCGGCGGAATTGATCTGCGGGCCACAGGTTGTGCACCCCTACTATAGTGCATATAAAATCCTAATGAAACGAATTTATGAAACAACTGATTATATTTCACAGCTATTCCTCGTAGAATAGGGAACATTGGGCAATCAAATTAATACAAGTTATCTGCATTGATCAGAGGATTTCAAAAGTGGTCTTAGAATTTTAAAATTTGAATTAGTTTTAGAGATATTAATTTTTTTTTGTAATTTTTAATGACATTTCTGTAATGATGGCAACTAAAGTACTCCATTTTTGTGGATAAAAGAGAAAAAAAGGGAAAAAGATAGGGATTATTAGATTTCCTTTTTTGTCATCATTTTAATTTTCAAATTGAAATTGAAATTATCTTTTATTTGATTAGATAGTCATAACAATATTGTGATTCAATTATGGTTTTCAAGAAAATTTGAAGAAATAAAAACTTATTTTCACATATTCGATCTTCAGGAATCAGTTTATTTTAGAAAGCAAAAAATCGTCTGTCATCTTGAACATTCACATAAATTCCATTGACAGAAAAAAAAAAAAGAAAAAAAAATCAATTGTAGCTTTACCTTTATCCAAAGGGCTTAAACAAAAACACATTTGAGCTTCTTGCTTTTAAGTAAAGATTTTATTGTCACCTATTTAAAAGAAATTAATTTAAAGAAGAAACCCAGTTCTTCAAGTAATTGTTTCTTATAGATGGCGATTAAAATTTTCCACAAAGGCATTTAAAGCCGAAATAGTTTAGCGAGAAAAATACAATGTTTTAAGCATTTATTTTAATTCTTAAACTGGAAATACTTTGAATAAATTCACTTAAATGATGTCATTTATGTAAACACTTTAGTGGATATGAAAAGGGAAAAATAAATTAAAAGGGATTTATTAATGTCATTTTGTCAATCAAATTGATAAGAATATATATATATATATATATAAATTAAAATGTGCATAAAGTTCTTTAATCTGCACAAGTTGGGGCCAAAGGTTGTGCAGATTATAGAATATTGCAGATTATGGAGTATTATGGATTATGCGTCATTTTCTTATTTCTGGACAACATTAATTCCACATTCAATATAATATAAAAAGATAAATATGAAATCAAATAATTAGAATAAAAAATAAAACAATTAAAAATGGAATAATAATAAAAAGAAAATATTCAGTGAGCTATGATGAAATATGAAAAATAACAGCATCTTGGAATATTAAATAATATTTATAAAGTTTTTTGTTTTTCAAAAATAGAGCCAAGGGTTGTCTGTTTTAAAACTTTAAATTTTCTTTAAAACGTTTATCTTGCATTCTATGAACAGTCATTAACTCTTGTTGAGAAATAAAATTCTTGCTCTAAAAAGTTCAAATATTATCTACCCAAAGCTAGTCCCTAAATGTCCATTTAGCCTAGGTGTGTTCTGTAATGCAGTTTAGTTTTTACTGGTATATAACTATGTGTGGTAGATTTAAAAAAAAAAAAAAAAAAAAAAAAAAAAAAGTTTTATTACGAACTTTTTCTACATTTATTATTTTTTTAAAAACATTTTTGGATCAAGAATCTGTAAATCTGTTTAACTGTTTACATTTGGTAAGCAATGCAGATTATGGGAAATTGCAGATTATGGGTATGCGGATTATAGATCCTTGACTGTATATAATTTGAGCAGATGATGAAAACAATATAGTGATTAAATTACATTTTCAATAAAATTTGAAGAAATAAAAATTTGTGTTCATATATTTAAGAGACAGAAATCAATTCATCGTAAACAAGAAAAAAATAAAAGTGTCGACAAATTGAAAAGAAATTATTTAATGGTGAAATTTACATCATATAGTAGAACAATACATTTAAAACGATTTTTTTATGGACAATAATAATGTGACATCACAGTGGGAGTCACATGGTGTGAAAGTAGCGCGGCTAGCAAATTTGTTTATATATTTAATCACTTGATGCAGTTTAAATACAGAACAGGTAAATGCTTGCATAAAACATTTTAGATATATTTTGTACGAATTACTATTGGATAAATACATATTAGAAAATTGCTCATTAATTAAAATATATTAGTATATGCTTATTAACTAAAATAAACAATTTACATTTTAAAAATAACTTGAAAAATATGCATGAAGGTGCATTAAAATGGAGAAAAGAATTCATGCATAAGCTATACTACAGCCGAACTCTATCTTCATTTCGTCTTAACGCGCTATATAGATCAAAAGAAGCTTTGCCTATGCCTGTACCTGAAAAAAGTCTAAAATTCGATATAAACATAAAACTTAAGCATAAATTTTCAATACACAGTGAATATCGATGCCAGAGTTCTGAATGTCATTCATATTATTCCCAAGCAGGCGAATTTTTGTAACCTCAAACCTAAAGGAAGAATATTGTCCACAGTGTCGTTATAAGAGTCCAAGAGGTAGTGACATTTTTTTACTTGCTGATTTTCAAATGTGTGATTGATCTTGCATATCAATTCCCAAAATAGCTGTCATCTGTCATGACAGCAGTGGATTAGGCCTTGGAAAATGCCTCAGTCAAACGGAAAAGCAAGGCAATCCGATTACAGAAGATTGTCACTGTTCGTAATACTATTATTCAATCTTCTGTAACTGGGAAATCTTTTAAAACAAAGCACATTAGCGCATTTTTAGAGGTTGTGTAGTGTGAAAGGGGGCTGGGAAGCATGGCTCGCAGGAGGCAGAGCCCCCTAGTAATTCATTAAAATAATTATTTCTTTAGGTATTTTCTCCACATAAATTTTGTAAGATACGATTTGAGATGATGGCGAGCTGTGCCTTGTATTTTATTGTGCCACTTAGCAGAACCCCACGTTCTTTGACCATCTTGTGTCTGAACACCCATTGTTGGATCAATAAAATTGTACTTATGGTTCACAGTAAAGTGTTTGTGACCTGCTTTTTCAAACTCTTCTGAATTGTATCCTTTCCAGCAGTCTGTGTAGATTGTTGATTCCTCTTCTACAGTTTCATATTTTTCTCCATGAGTGTACTAGCATCTCTATTTGAGATTTGACAGGGTTCATACACATTTCTTTAAATAAAAATCAAGGACTTTCAAGGACCAAAACCAAAAAAATTCAAGGACCTATAAACTATTGAATTATAATATGCATTTTTTAAGACAGGGCTTTATTTTTGCAAATAGTACAGCTTTTATACTTTAAAAAATGGTGGAGAGGGGATATTTTGGCGTGTGCCAGTGCAAAATTTAGAAGACTATTAGTTATAGTTATTTTAAAGTAACAAATACAGCATTGTAAACTTACTTAGTGTACAGGAGAAAAAGGAAAGGAGGGGAAGAATCTAAAATTTAAGATGATTATTTGACTATATTGTCACTGCAGAGAAAAAAAAAGGGGTGGGTGGGAGGTACAGTTCTATTAGATTATTATTTATCTTTAGTATAGAGATACAAATATGGCCAGAAAATAATTAAATATCTTCAACATTTTTTAACTTTGCATATTTAGTACAGAGGAGGGAAAAAATTTAGGGAGGGGATATCGAAGAGGAGGAATTTAAATGAGCGATTATTTATTGGTGCAATGAAGAAACAAACTAGTTATTTATCATTACTAAAAATGTATAATTGGAGAAAAAGTTTTTTTTCTGTGTTGTGTGAGAGAGAGAGAAAGAGGAAGGGGAGGGGGAGGAATTAAAGAAGTTTGAAGAATTTTAATGTGAGCTTTTGAATTAAACAGTTTTAAACTTTAAATTTTGTATGCTATTAAAAAGTGGGTGAGGGAGAGATAAAGGGGAAGCGGCAATTTCAAATGGGAGGAAAATTTTGATGGTTAATTATTTATTGTTACAATAAAGTAACAAACAGAGCAGAAAAAAAATACTTTAAAGATTTAAAACTTTGAGCTGGTGGGATAGGGGAGGGGGGGAAGGGGAAAAACAGTTTTTAGGGGGGGGGAGATTTTATTATATGGTTAATTATTTACCTTACTAAAGATTTACAAATCAGACAAAAAAGATAAAATTAAAGAGTTTTTAAAGATTTTAAATTTTTTGTGTGCTTTTGTAAGATAGGGGAGGAGGAGGGAAACATCAATTTCAGGTGGGGGTGGGGGAAATTATATGATCGATTATTTATTATTACAATAAAATAACAAATAGGGAAAAAAAAACAACTATTAAAGGTTTTAAATTGTAAGTTAAGGGCGCAAAAGAGGAAAAGCATTTTTTTGGCAGGGGGGAGTTTATTAGATGAATTATTATTTATTTACTTTACTAAAGATTTTAAATTTTGAGTTGGTAAGAGGGGGGGGAGGGGAAATGTCAATTTTGGTTGGGGGGAATCTCTGCTTGTCTCACCCCCCCCCAACCTCCCTTTATCAAGACCACTTCCCTTTATCCTGCATTTCATGCGTCTTTAAAATTCTTTCATTTTTTTCTGCTCTATTTGTGATTTTGTTGTAACTATATTTAAATAACCATCTAAATTATTTCTCACACCTCCTTTCCTCTGAAAAAAGTCATTTTTCGTTTGTCCCCACCTTCACCCAGTTTAAAATCTTAAAAAAATTGTTTTTGTTTTTAGCTCTATTTATAATTTTCTTGAATAATAATTAAATAATGAAGTTAAATACTAAATAATAATCTAACTTAAATTTCCATTTCCCATCCCAAGTAAAAGTGGTGAATTTGAGGGAAAAAAAGGAAGAGGGCTGATTATTTATTTATTGTTACTAGAGAGCAATAAATAGAGCATATATATTTTTCATAAAGAATTTTAACTTTGTATTCTGAAAAGAGTGGAAGGGAAGAAGTTTAAATTTTGGCGGGAGGGGTGAGTAATTTAGATGATTGATTATTTACTTGTTGTTACTAGTGATCAATGAATAGGACAAAAGAATTTTTAAAATAGAAATTTAAGGATTTAATTATTATTATTATTATTTTTATTTTGTGTGTGTGTGTGTGTGTGTGGGGGGGGGGGGGGGTAAAGGTGAAAATAAGGACTTTCGCTTAGTAGCCACTGGCTAGTAGGTTGATTTTTTTTTAATAGCCAGTTACTGGTAGGCAGTAAGTATATTTATGTCACTGAATATATATATATATACTAGGGGGCCTACAACCTGCGAGCTACGCTCGCCAACCCCCGCTCAGACGTCAAGGCCTCTAAAAGCATGACAGCGTGCTTCGTTTTAAAAATATTGGTAAATCTGTAATTGGGTTGCCATGCTTTTAACGTTTTAATGGGGCATTTTTTTTATTATCATGGCCTCATACACAGCTGTTGCGACAACTGGCGACTGTTTTAGGGATTGATAAGTAAAATCAATTACACCTTGAAAACCAGCTTGTATAAAATGGTTAGGTTTAAATTGTGGCTACCTTTCGGACTTTTATAACAACGATCTGTATTCTATTCTTCCTTTGCTTTTAAGGATGAGAAAAATTCCATCTGCTTGTGAATAACATTAAGAACCACGGTATTGAAAAGTACTATGTTATAGACATTTTCAGTAACAGGTTTTAATTTTCTCTCTATTTTAGTGCACCATCATGCATATTTTCATGTTATTTTAAATATGTAAATTATTTATTTTAATTAATATGTATATACAAAAAAATTAATATCTCGGAAACTAATTCCAATTTCAAAATTCTATTACCAGTTTTGACATCCGCGGATTTTTATGGACAATTGGTATTAATTTCACCATCAAGCGTTTAATATTTTATTAAAAATAGCCCTGAAACATAATCAGTCGTTTAATCAGTCGTTTCATAAAATCGTTTCATAAATTCGTTTCATAAAATCGTTTCACAAATTCGTTTCATTAGGATTTTATATATATAGGGTAGATATTAAATATAATGACTTTACAGTAAAGAAGTAATTTATGTACTAAATAAAAATATTTTAATTTATATTGTTTTGACTAAACTTGAGATATTAAGTTCCAATCTATTTTAAAATTTAAAATAAGTTAACAGAAAAGTTATGTACTACATGCGTATGTAGCTGACTATATAAGTCACACTAAGCTTAAGTACTTGTGTAGCTAATTACATAAGTCACACTAAGCTTAAGTACTTGTGTAGCTAACTACATAAGTACCTTTAAAAAAAAAAAAAAATATTTGTCTAGAATTAAGGTCTGACAATAATAAAATAGGTATGTTTATGCATTAAATAATAAACCCCAACATGATATGCATTACACATGCACAACTTGTAGCCAATGGGCCAAAATTTCTAGAAATTCAGGAATTGTGTGTATTTTGCCAATTAATTTCGAAAAAAAAAATGTAAATTCCGTCGATCGGACGCGGAAAATCATGAATATCGTCAATCGGGCATGGAAATATCATGAATATCGTCGATCGGGTGCGTAAAAATTATGAACATCGTCGATCGGATGCGTAAAAATTATGAATATCGTCGATCGGGTGTGTAAAAGTCATAAATATCGTCGTCGGGTGCGTAAAAATCATGAATTTTGTCATTCGGGTGCATAAAAATCATGCATTTTCGTCAATTGGGTGCTTAAAAATAATGAATTTCGTCGATTATGCGAGAGAAAATCATGAATTTCGTCGAACGAGTGCGTAAAAATCACGAATTTCTTCGAATGGGCATGTACAAATCATGAATTTTGTCGATCAGGCACGTAAAAATCACGAATTTCATCGAACAGCCGCGTAAAAATCATGACTATCGTCGACTGAGCGCGGAAGAATTGCGCATTTTAAGGAAAAAGGTTATTGGGAAATCCTGCATTTGGCCGGTTATTTCCATATTTTTAATCGCCAGTTTTTCAAGTTTAATCGACGAGTGGCGACTGGCGAGTGCTTATTTTCACCTTTAGGGGAGGGGGGTACTGGTTAAAATCACATGGGGGGGGGGGGGGGGGACTGGGCTTATATTTCAGAATGGAAAAGAAAATCACAATTGTTTAAAAGTGGGGGGGGGACTTACTGTCGAGGGGTGCATACAATCGAGGATTTTATGGTATTATATAAATAACATAATGTGAACGGCTGACTTTAAAGTCTATAACTCTTTTTAAGTCTATAACACTTGTGATGTATAACTATTTTTCAAGCACACTATTTTTGTCAGATTTATTTTACACGTTCCATGACATCTATCACTGTGCTGAATTAGATGGTCACTGTTCGAACAGTTTAGGTGTAGTAGAGTCATAAAGATACTATTGGAGTCTATGCATACGAGCTTCACTTTGCACATACAGTAAAACCTGTGTAAGTTGACCACTTGCGGTGCCACGCTTCAGTGGTCAACTTATAAACGGTGATGATAAATTTACCTTTTTTTTAACGTAATATTCACACACCATATCATTCTTTACCACAAAAATTTCATTTATTGACAGGCTTCAAAATACTATTGTATTACCATGCATATTTCTAACACCTTATAAGAGAAAATATTAACTACAAGAATGAATTAATAGTTATGTATCAATTTTAAAATCAATTAACATACTGCTATTTATTTTTTTAACAATCAATCAATATACAGCCAATTAGTGGTTCTTCAAACTATACTAGTTACTACACATAATTTATAAAAAAAAAAAAAAACACTTGTTTTTTTTCACATGTTAAGACATGTACACATTCTAAAATTTTAAAATGTAAGTTTGTCATTTACATTACCTGTTTGTCCAATAAAAACTGTTATTGTAGTTTGACACTGGTTTTTGGACTTTACATCAGCCCAATGTTTTTCAATGCAAACATGCAGATCCATTATCTTTTCAGACGTATCAGGCTTGCTTATCAGAAGCATAGCACATTAAATTTTGTACACAGTCTAAAGCTTCTGAAAAAGTTAAATGAGTCTTCCTTGTGTTTTCATTAATGATCTCCTCTGCACTGTCTTCTTCTTGATTATCTTCTATTTCTAGAGGTTTTTTTCATCTTTGATAAGATATTAGTAGCTATGTCCTCTGCATTCTCTTCAACATCTTAATTGCACAATGATGTCATTGTCAAATGAGAGAAACCATTTTTCATCGACCAGCTCTTGCTGAATACTTACTGGCAAAGTTTGAATATCACTCTTCAAACAAAATTCAGTCTCTTCTTCATTCAATATTTCTTCCACACTTTTAAATCCTGCTTTATAAAACGATTTGGAAATAGTTGAAAAAGATAAGTTTTTCCAAGAATCATTAAGCCAATGAATTGCGTCCAAAACATTTTCTGATTTAGTAAAGTCTGAAACATCATTCAGTGTTAAATTTTTGTTATGAGACACTTCAACATTAGTTTACGATAATGCAACTTAACTGCACAAATAATGCCTTGATCTAGAGGTTGCACGAGTGACATTAAATTTGGAGGCAAAAATACTATTTCAATATTGGTGAAAGATTTGTAAATTTTATGACTGGATACATTGTCAATAAATAAAATTATCCTCCTACCCTGTTTTTTCATTTGGGAATTAATATCGTGAAGCCCTTCTTCAAAAATGGATAAATTCATCCAGGCTTTTTTATTATATTTCCATGTCACAGATAGAATCTCAACTTTAATACCATATCTTTTAAAATCACGAGGGTTAGCAGCGTTTCCAATTACAACGGGTTTCAATTTTTCCCCTGTGACACTACAGCAAAGTAAAACAGTTAGTTTTTCTTTCGTCATTTTGCCTCCAAAACATTTATCATTTTTTGATACAAGGGATTTTGTTGGCAATTGACGGAAAAACAGCCCCGTTTCATCTGCATTGAATTGGTTTTCAGGAGGATAACCTTTCACAATTTCAGTTAATTTTGCTTTCCAGTCCTCTGCAGCATTACAATCTGCTGAAGCAGTTTCACCACAAAGAGTACGGGAATTTATATTGTTTCTTGATCTGAAGGATTCTAGTCATCCATTACTTGCATTAAATAAAGAAATTCCCAATTCATTTGCAATATCTTTAGCTTTAGCTTGTAGCATAGGTCTTGAAACTGGAATATTTTTGGAATGACATAGCTTAAAAAAACTCCCAAACTGCCAGATTAATTTCTTCATTTGATGTTTTTCTCAATTTTTTCTTTTAATATCACCACTACAGTTCTTTAATCACAATTTAGTTATTTCTTCCCCATTGTTTGATATGTTAGACACTGTAATTTTGGAAATTCCATAATCTATCAGCTTATTTTCTCTGGCTTTCTCCTTTTCTAATTAAATTTAATATTTCATATTTTTTATCATTTAAAAGTTCAACTAATTTTCTTTTTGCAGCCATTTTAGGTTAACAAAATCTTCCTTGCTAAAAAGCAATTACAAAATATAAATGCCTTGTACTACCTCTACACCAAGTTTACTGGATGAAAATAATAATCCTTCTGTACTACAACACAGTTCTAGTGTAACTGATCACAAATAATTTTCTTACCTGGGTTGTTACAATTGCCACAAACTATTGCAACTGGTGGAAATATTTCTGCTTACCAACTAACACCTTTGGTTATTGAAAGAAGGGAAGAAATGATAAGAGAATGGGGAATAGAAGAAAGATATCTAGAATCAAGAATGCAGGGAGAGGGTTGAAAAGCCAAATCCACAAGAGCAACAATGTAACAATAGATAAGCCTTGAATTATATCCCTACACCTATCATTACTAAAAGCATTTCCCAGGTTAATACTATTTCACCCGTTTAGAAATTCTAGCTGAAAAGAAAAAAAAATAGAAAAATACTTGGAGAGTTACTTTTTTTTTATTCATGATTTGTTAGCTTTTTGGGTGGTCAAGTTATAAAGGGTTCTGATGGGCATTTTATAATAGTTCTAGTAAAATCTGAATAATTTCAGTGGTCAAGATACAAGATAGACAGGTGGTCAAGTTACAAAGGGTTTGTCTTATAGTTTTGTATAGGATAAATTTGGTTCCTGACAACAGAGGTCAACATAGACAGGTGGTCAACTTACAAGGGTGGTCAACTTTACAGGTTTCACTGTACATGAAAAAGTAGCGGTAATGAGGATTTATATATATATAAAAGTAAATCTGAATTATTACATTACTATGATAAATAATCAAATTTAATTACTTGAAGGTACTCTTTTGTTCTTCTAGCTTCTTCAATATTATCACACTTGAAGACCAGATCATCCTGGTACTGTTTACAATTTCTTCCTTCATGTATCGCAGCACAAGTTAAACAATTGGTATGATTACAAACAGGACATAAAAACATATTCACAGCATCTTCAAACAAACACCAACCAGGGCAGTCAGGAGTTTTACAATGGAAGCTATTCTGGGCTTGATTTTCTGCAAGAGCCATGCTTCGCTGAAGATGTTTTTCATATACTTCGGGTGTAACAAGCTAAAGAAAATTTAATAAATTAATAAAGTGGAATTCAAGTATGACCAACACAGAAATGTAATGTGTAGTTAAGCATAAAACATGAACACACAAAACTTAAAAATATAACAAGTAATTTTTAAATGAAAAATGAAAGCAACTTCAATCAACTGTTTCTTATTTCATTACTTGCTTGCAATTAGGCACAAGATGCATTTTTTAACAACCCTTTTTTGATATGCAACTTTAATTTATGCTGTTGTCTGAAGGGTGCCTTTATAAATAAGAGAATGATGACAAATACACAGGGTACATGCTCAGATTCAAAATGTTTGGCAAAAATATAGCAATTTACATTCCAGAATTTGGCAGTGGTTGCCTGGACAAGTTTGATTAGACAATTGAGACAAGTCAATAAACATTAGCTGAGCGATAATAGCAGGATTGCCCACAGACTATTTAGAATTAAACTCAGCATGGCAACAATTTTGTCTACAACAACAGTAGTCAAACATCAGTAGCCAAGGTCTAAAATTAAAATTTTTAAGTGGAAGGTAGATATCCATCCTACATTTGTAAATGGGAGAGATCATATATAGTTGGTAGGGAGAGAAAGTAGCAATACTATTTGGTTTTCTTTGCCTGTGCACGTCACAAAATTTCAGTATTTTAAAAAATATATTATTACAGGTCCTGCAATTTGTGCATCAGCAATTTTTCAGAACCATTTTATGAAATCTGCACCAAATTATTTTAATTCTGCTGAAGTAACAAATTTTTAAGTTAGCTTTCACTTTTTTTCTAGGTGCTAAATTCATGTTCATAGATAAAAACACTCTGTTCCAGGCTTAACCTTTACACAGGGGCTCAGACAGCATCTGTCCGAGAATACATGCAAACTTGGACAAATGCAGTCCGAGAACTCACATAAAGGTTTAACAACTTAAAATTGTGATGCCCTACACTTTAATACTGCCTTGCATCATGCATAAAAAATATGCTAATAATCAAACATGATTTTTCTCTTGTGATACAGCAGTTTAAATTGTTTGCAGTAAAATAGCACACAGGTTTAATGGTTGGATGGGGTTTTATGTTTAAAAAAAAATTAGAGTAAGAACGTCAAATTAAAATTTAAAATTGATTTAAAACTTTGTCATAAAAACAAGATGAATGAAAATAACACAGTTAAATGAAAAGAGTGATATGATGATAAATGTATAATTAAAATCATTCAATGAAAATATAACACAACATCTAAAAGAAATAAACACAAGTTTTCACAATTAAAATATATAAAATCTTTAAACTAACAGTTGGTAAAATGTCCAAAGTTTCTAGCAGAAATATATTTAACTTAAACAATAGATTACCAAAAGAAACATAGTTAAAATCACATAGGCTCGAATACTTATTATCGATATATCTTAATTACATAAACAGTATTATCATAATTGGAGTCAGAACTGTAAGTATCTGATTCCATAGCTTCCTCTGCATGCATAAAAAATGCATCCAAAGTGCAGCAGCTGTTTGGAATGGGAGTGTCTAGGCTGCCGGCTGGTAGACGGCAGCGTAGACAACAGGGATAAAGCACCGGCTGGTTGAGCATGCGTAGTAAGCGCGTGTATTCCCCGCCTTCCCCTCCCTCCGTTCGCGCTTCATTTTCAGTTCAACCTTTCCTCGTGTTGTGTCTGTTGTTAATGAAGGCAAAAAGAGAAAATATGCCAAGTAAGTGTTTTGTATATTGTTTTCTGTTTAATGATCTTTTTTGTTAAATCCTGTTATTTGAACTGTTTTAGCTCAGTGTTATTTTGTGTTGAATTTTAGATATAATTACGTGTATTACATGTGGATGTGGTAGGATATACTTTCTAATCTAATCAATCGCATTCGTTAGGCGTGGAGAGGTCAATGAAGAGTACATGCCTTCAGGCAACCGAAATAAGTGGTAAAATATGTATTCAATTACTTTTATTTAAGCGAACAAGTCATTGTAACTAAAAAGCTGTACCCTCCCTCCCCTACCTCTCAAGAAAAAAAAGTTATGTGCATGCTTAAATTAATTCATTTATTTTGAAAATGAGCTGGATGAAATTGCAATAATGAGTTCAATTACAATCATAAACAGCATTTTTTTTTCTCTCAATGCTTTTATTAAAATTATTTTTTTTTAAATCTGCTTTTGAGGGGGGAGTAGCCTCTCTCTGATTATGTACCTGATAAATGTTATTGCATATATCCCATCAATCGTTTTTACTCTTATGACTTGTCAAATTTTATGTATGAGGGAAATATGAGTGTTTGAATATATGCCGTCCTACTGTTTTAAACTGTCACTGCTCTTCTTTCTCCATTTGGTTTGTTAATATTAAGATCATTGACCTTCATATAGACAGGTTATTACTCTTTTTATACCCGAATTTCGTTAAGGTAATGTAGCTGAAAACTGAAATGGCACCTAGTGTGTAGTATGAACAGGGATGTAGTGAGTAGCTGCCCGGGTACCCATCCGGGCTGGGTTAAAAAAAAAAAAAAAAAAAAAAAAAAACTGGGTTTTTTACAACCATAAGGGTTGTACCCAGCCCGGGCAGGTAGCTGCCCTGGTTGGGTTTTTTATTTAAAAAAAAACGGGTTTTTCACAACCTTGAGTATGAGCAACAGTTGTGTAGTCATAAAAAAAAAAAAAAAAATCAAAGTATATGCTATATAGCTTTGTTTCAGAAATAGAGGGTATACGGAGTTTCGTAACAAGTTCCTTAACTAAATCCAGAAGATATACAGCATATGCCCTGGTAAACAATTGAATTAAAAAACTAATGAAGTTTGTCTGATGCAGTGTTTGTGTACCATTCCATAATAAAGCTTTGACATAACTATTATAAATTATATACTTAAACTGATTTTCTTTTTTTCCTATCAACAGGGCAATTTTGCGAGCTTTTGTTCCAGTTCATCTTTGATCCTATGAAAAGAAGTGCTTAGACGTTTCAAAGAAAAGAAAGTTTGAATTCACCTGAGAGATTCCTGTTTGAAGATTTAGAGAATAAGTTCAAAGCTTAAGTCTGCAGGTTAGCTGAACCCTGGAGCTATTTGTGAAATCTTCAGATATTAAGAGCAATAGCCTGGTGAAAATCTCTAGTGCACAGAGCTCTTTTTATTGAAAGGTGGCCGTGCACTAGGGACCCCCACCCGGATAGTTGCTCTGAAAGAATTAATGATCATACACACTATGTTCTAAGTGTGCAGTATCTCTCATGTGGTAAAGTGCTCCCTTTCCTCTTTTATGACTTTCTTTTAGCTTAGCATATCTAAAAGTCAGAGGTCAAGAACGGGAGCCATTGACAGGTTGAAAAACACCCATTTCTTTTGTCAATTACCACAAAATGATTCAAGAAGAATGGGAAGGAAGGACCTATCTCAGTAAGACTTGCTCAGGAAAGCTCTGAACTGACCTTTAGAAGAATCAGTAAACAATTTTAATTTCGATCTCTTAAAACTGCCTTTTATATTAACTTCCTCATTTAAATTCTTATTTCGTTATTATCTGATTGTCTAAGCTAAATTTTTTTTTGTTTTTCTTCAAAGGGTTTTCCATTTTGGCAAATGCTCAAATTTTATTCTTTTTTCTTTTATGTTCAGTGTACCACATGAAAACATTAACTGGAAAAACAGATAACATAATCTTATTTCTTCAGTGGTCGATAAAAGTTTGTGAATTTATTAATATTTGCAAAAAAATAAAATAATTTAATGAAAGATGAAATCCATTTTTCAAATTAGAACCAAGATTTTATTAATAAGTTCTTTTGCAAAAGATTTCTTTTCTGGTGAATTTGTTTTACTTGCAAATAACACATTTTAAAACCTAACAAAATAAAAATAATTGATGAAGATTATGTTTTTATGGAATGTAAATAATGTGAAGTAGCTTATTTTATTAAGAGGAATTTTATGACGGGCCCTGTTATATTTATAAAAAAAATGTGAAAGTGTGTGGTTTATTAAAAAAATTTTGTGAAAGGACCTGTTTTAATAAGAAAGAATTTTGTGAAGGGAACTATTTCAGTAAGTTGATTTTTGTAAAGGGGTCCTAATTAGACCCCAAATTTTACCTTATTACCCTTGTTCTTTTATTAAAAATTTTTAATAAAAGTCAATAATACCAATTAGTGGAAAGGGTAAGGCAGGAAACAATATAATACAGCAGGAATCTGTTTAGAAAATTTTTAGGTCTTAAAACAGCACCCTTTATAAAAATCCTCATCTTAAAACAGAACATTTTATAAAATATTTCATCCCAAAACAGGATCCTTCATAAAATTTGTTGTCTTAAAAATAGACCTTTTCACAAACTTTTCTGCTTCGAAACTGAATCTCATAGATTAATAATAATTTAACCTAAAAATAAAATAAACTCTAACCTGTCGCAAAAGAACTGAACTTGTCAAAGAACATATTACTTGGTTTCTTTTTATACGTCAAAAAGCTCCTGTGTAAAGGATATACACAGAAGCATGAATGTAGCAATAGTTGCAAATTCACAAATATAAAAACTTCTCACAATTTCACAAAAACAGGACCCTGAGAGAAAAATCTGGATCCCTGTTATAGTATCAATTGAATTTTTTAGTACCTGCAGTTTAAAATATTTATTTTCTGTTTTCCACTATAGTCCTTTTATTGTGAGCAATCCCATGTATTATTTTTTTCAATTTTTGAACATTGCTATTTCCAAAGAGATTGTGGAGAGGGAATTCCAACACTGTAAAATTTTAAAACTACCACCACCTTTTTACTGAGCCAATGTATCATAGCATAGGCCTTTTTCTTTCCCCTTCACTCAAAAATTCTTGATTGTTTGTTTTCTTCATATTCCACATGTAAATGGAGAAATCAATAATAGTTATTATCATGGGTTTTTTTATAAGTAGGTAATAGGTATACACATCACTAAACATTTTATGAATGTAAAGAGAAAGGTAAAAAAAAAAAAAAAAATATGCTAAACCAGCTTTAAAAGTATTATGTTGCATGTGTAATTTGCTGATAATAAAGATATTTGCATTTACTACTCATGTACTTTTATTTAAAAGAAGTGTAGCTAAAGACTTACAAGATCTACAATAAATAAAGGGATCTAAAAATAAATAAAGGGAGAAAATTTGAATATTTTACTCCTTTACTTATTAATATTTACTTAAAAAACAAGACAAGCATTATTAGTGAGCAAATAGGATTGAGCAAAAATTAAATTGTATCGTACACTTCTAATGAAATTGTAATCATGCTATAATTTATTCTTTATAATTACATTCACTCAAGTTTTCTTTTCAATTCTTACTTTATTTGAAATATTGAGGAGGACCCTCCTTGTCCTTGAGTTAATGATGACTCAGATTCAACTCTTGATAAAAAAAAATGTTTATGAAAATCTTCCTGAACAGAGAAGAAATGTTCTTATAAAAAAATATATGTTAATTTCTCAAAACCTCATGGGGATGAGTGAGCTATGCTTGACCGCGCCAAATATGGCGATAAAACAGTTTTAAGAAAGCGATAAAGTCTTGGGGATGGTCAGAGCGATAACGTGCTCTGGCTGGTCTGGTTGTTGAAGTGTTTCTGTTTCCAGGAGTAGGAGGGAGGTAAAGAGAAACATCTGTTGGAAGTGATAGTGAATTTCTTAGAAAGGGCGGTGTTTCAGATCTAAGGGGGTGTTGGATTTTGATTGATAGACGACGAGAAATAAGGGATATGTTTTACAAACCTTTAAATAAACAGATTTTTTGACACGACCATTTTTACTATCAGAAGAATTTCATTTTATTTTGAAATGCGACTTTTAGATGAACAAAGCACTTAAAAGTTAGTTTATATTAAAGTAATTATGATAAAAATGGCTAAAAGATTTCAGACAATCAATATTCAGAAATGATTTTTATTTCGTTTATTGGAATAATTTAAAACAAGTTTACTCACTGTTTTAGACATTTTTCATTTAATTGCTTTAAATTTTAATTTATATAATTTTTTTTTATTGTATTCGGGAAATATATTTTCAAACAATAACAATTTTTAATATAATAAAAATTTCTTTTCTTGGCTATTATTTTTGTTTGTTGAAAATGCATTACTAAAATAAATAAAGCAAACGCATCCTCGGATATGGAAGACTGTTGATTAAATAGGACTTTTTTTTCTTTTCAATACAAACGAATCTATGAGAAATCAATTAAATTGTTGAATAAAATGTATTTTTCATTTAAGGCCGTTCTCGAAAAATAAAAATCTGCACTTAACAACAAGAAACTTTCTGACACATTCACCGACTCATTTTTAAACGCAAAAGCATGAAATTGAACTATTATAATGATTGAAAATCGAATAGGGTTTTTCATTTTTCGATAAATGTATTGCATTTTAAGTTGTAAGCAATTGTTGTCTCATGACGACCTTTCTTAGACTTGCATCTGGAAATTCAGTTCATAATGCCAATTTTGACTGCATTTTTCGAAAATCCCGTGCTTTTATCGAAAAATGAAAAACACTATTCGATTATAAGTACATCTGCCAATGAATTTGAGGACCGCCTTATGATGTATCATACTTTTCTTATGTCATAAAGACTTACTTTTTTAGATTAATATTTGAATGCACTTTCGTACCAGTGGAGAACTTTGAGCCAAATAAGAGAGAAGGCTGTAATATACAACAAATTGCGGAACCTCTTCTGCCCCTTTCCCTGTGAGAGCGACTAATTTAGCAGTTATTAATGGACACTGTTCACAATTGTATTTTAAAGCTAGTGTTGGCGGTTCCACTTTGACAAAATGGCGGGACAGCGATTCTAAATCAAGACATATAAAATAACTAAATTCTACGAGAACGGAACCTGTCTATAATGGATTTCTGATTTAAACGTAAAAAATTCATACTCTCTTTCGAAAAATACTCCAAAATTATACTTTCTAAGATTGATACCTCTCCAAAACGGAATATTTTTCTAATGGTTATTTGAGATTTTCTCTTAGTAGGTTTTACTATTTTACATAAACATATTAATCTTGCACAGTTAAAATATGTGAAAGTGGAATTGCTTCGGCCCGAAACAAAATTCAGGTTTGGAGAGGTTTTCTATTGAGAAGTTATAATTGCATGGTTATTCCTGCACTAGAAAGTTTATTATTATTATTTTTTTTTTTTTAACGTTTAAGACAGGATTTCGTTATAAACAGTTTCCGTTATCCCAGGTTTTATTGAACCATGTACATTAAATTTGCGTAATAACTGAATCGTTAGAGACAGTGACAGGAAAAATATGTTGTTTTTAGACAAGTTTTCGTCTTAGCCGGTATAGATTTGTACTATATTCCTTTCGGCAAGAAAGAACGTAAAAGTTTTCTGTTTACACAAGTTTTTTTTTTCTTTTTCAGTTCCATTCGATGCAGACTAAAGAACACCATGGTACTAAAGAAAATTTAAGTGAATTTATGTATCAAGGAAAATCGGAACTCCCCAAATAAATGATCTAATTTTAGTGATTATGCTTAATATGTGACTATTCTAGTATTATTCGCTTATTATTATAACATGTTAACAGCACTGAGACTGTGAGGCAATTTTTATTGGGAAAATAAATAAAATCAGTATGACATACGTGAAAAATTGCATGGCGCACAAAGAAATCATATTGTAAAGTAATAAAATGTCACAACGCTGCGCTAAAAAGTACCTCACATAATCGCCGGATATTTATATCTGTGTATCTTATACATTATTACAAAAATACTTCAATGAGTATTAAAATAAAATATGGTTAAAAATATTGAAATTATGATTATTAAAAAAGTGTTATGTGATTTTGTAAAATATTTTCACTAGGAGAAAATTTGTAAAGAGTCAATAACAATGTTTTATATGCTATAACATACTCTTAAAATTTTTATTCAGCATTTTGTTATTAAATATTACAAATGAAAAATAAATATTAAAAGCAACCATACTTTCTCTCTTAAAAAAAAAAAAAAAAAAAAAAAAATGCATATACAGAGTACTTTAAAAAAGATGGGACAAACTGTAAGAGGTGGTATAGCACACTACAATTAACAATTTTTGTATCGTAGTAAACTAGGTCGCAATGCATTTTAGTCAAAAATATAGGGTATAAACTTTAAGCCAAACCCAAATATTTATTTAGAGGTTAATAATATGACGATATTTTAACGAAAAGTTCAACAGATTTACATTGCTTTATGCGGAGTGCGATATCAAGAAAAGTGCTGGATGTGCACAGTAATTCAGTCGATGACACAGTAGGTAATGTCAACTACATTCCGAAATATGGAGCACCTAATTCAGCACTGTTTGGATGCGGGTGATAATAACTTTGACCAATTCTCGTGATACGTAAATATTGTTACATTTGTCGCTAAACAAGGTAAGTCTATCGAGATTTTCGCTAAAATAGATTCATCATTTTAACAAAACAAGAATTAGGGTTTGGTTGGAGCGAAACATTCTGTATATTTGACTGAAAAAATTCATTGTGACCATGGTTTCATATACAAAAATTGCTTTTCTAGTAAATAAACTTAATTGTCGAAAATTTTAACAGTCAACAATCTGCATCAAGCTAATATTATCAATCTCATTCCAGTTTAAAATTTATCAAATTTCAATTTTTTTAAAGGGCTAAACGTTGCAGGGTCTTCCTCTATGTAAGTTAGTTAAATGTTATTATGTGCCGTAGAAAAAGTTAAGAAAGTCAAAAAATATCAAGCATCTATTTTTCCTCAGAGTTAAAGCTATATGTACTGAAGAAGTGTGGGGTTGAACGGAGGGTGATTTCTGAGTTAAAGCCTTTCCCATAGCATTTAAAGATAATCAGATGTATACAAAACCTTGTGTTAAGATTGATTATAATGTGTAAAAATTAAAGTAAAATAAAAAGCATAAACAGCCTAAAATTTTATTGTTATCTACAGGGCTTAATTTCTAAGGAAAAAAGTACCGGAGCCCTAATATTCTGCAGTACTAACACCCGTAGCGTACCCCTCAGCCCCCCCCCCCTCTCTTTCTGCCGTCACTCCAATTTGCATATTTATATTTCCTACATTATTTTCAAAATTCAAAGCATTGTTTTTTTATTTAGAAAAATAAAAATTTTAGCTATCCACTATTCCACTTTTTAGTTATTACTACTTCCAAATAGAAACCTTTGCCTAATCTTAATGCTAATTAATTGGAGAATTCTGCGATTAAATAAGCTCAGGAGTATGATTCAGAAATAGTGTTAATACAAAAAATTAATAGTTCGCAGCTATGCAGAATAGAAAAAGACTATTTCTGTTTACTCTTTATTCTGATCAAAATAGCATTAAAATGATTTGAAATAAATAAAAATTGAATTTAAGACAAATTGAGCTGTAGCTTGCCCAAACCCGAAGGCTGGTTTAAAAATCGAGCCTGTTTCATCTCTATCTCTTACGTGAGCGGCACATTACGTCACTTATAAGTGTTTTGATACAAAAGAAAGCAAATGATTGGAGATAGGAGGGAAAGAAAAGGGTAATTTAGGATTCGTTTTTCGGAAGCGTTATTGCTCCGGAGCGCAGTGTTTATAGCTCCGTTGATTTATGGCCAATATTTAAATATTTACTAAAAACAAAGAAGTACCAGAGCTGGGCTCCGGTGGGCTCCAGCGCATATTAAGCCCTGGTTATCTAATATCTATATCTATACTATTATATAAAGAGAGAACGCCTGACTGACTCATCAATACCCAGCTGAAATGACTAAAGTCAGGATCACGAAATCTGGAAAGTAGATTGCTATTATTATCTGGGCAAGCAATAAAAAAGTATTTTTTAAAATTCCCCCCCTCCCTCTCCTTGAAGATGGTTAAAGTAGGGTCGAAAGTTTTAGGTCATTTTTTTCGTCATATCTTAGCAGAAGTTAGGTAAGAACATGAAATTCAGCATAACATGTCTACTAAAAAAAATAGTTAGACACGTATTTCAGCGATTTTAGAAATTCACCAACTAAGGGGGTTAAATGGAGGGTCGAACGTTTTAAGTCATTTCGTCATATCTCAGCAGGAGTGTTAGGTAGGAGCATGAAATTCAGGATAACAAATCTACTAAAAAAAAATAGTTATGCACTTATGTCAGTGATTTTAGAAATTCACCCACTAAAGGTGTTAAACATCATATATGAACACGATTATGGGAAGTTAGACGAATAAGACAACTATTGCTGATTTTTGATTAGATATTTTACGTAAGATATTTTTAAAAGAATTTTTTTTAATTATCATTTATAAAGCTGAGGGACTTAGTATGATTACGTCAAAATAGATAAAGTTTTTCTTAATATCATTTTGACGGTTTATGGACGCGAGTGCGTTGTTGTGATTGGCGTGTTTTTAGGATATTATATTTTTACTTATGTTACCCGGAAGACCAAGGTTAACTCGGGCGAAGCCGGGTGGTTCAGTTATATTAAAACAAATTTATTAGTTTCAATATGTACATAAACAACAACAAAAATATATTTATCAAATTTTTACAAACTTTTATTTAAAGTTTAAAATTTGTATGTACTGCAATTTTGTCTCACTCCCGCTTTTATCCGATTTAGAAATTTGTTGACTCATGTGTGACTAAGTTTTCAACCCTCCACCCTACCGCGACCTGCGTTATACACGGCCGGTGCATGACGTTTTAAACGTCACATGTAGTGGATCATTTTTACACGGTGATTGGTGTAAAGCGACGCACCCCCCCCCCCCCCCCCCGTTTTGCACCAATCACCTTGTAAAAATGATCCACTACATGTGACGTTTTAAACGTCATGCACAGGCCGTGTATAACGCAGGTCGCGCCCCTACTTCCAATACGAATTAAGTTGAAATAATTTTGCCAAAGTTTTATAACGCTATAATCAAATATGTATCTTTTGACCATATTTCCAGAATTTTACCTAGCGTTCCTAAAGGTTTGCCCATAGCTTTTACAGCAGTAACTGGTTTTCTCAGTGTCCTTGGAAATTTGCTCATCGTTCCTACAAATTTCCATTTTTCCACTCACATGGGTAAAGGAGGACTATAATACAACCCGGGCTGACTCACGCCGTCATTTAATTGCCCATAGGGGCAGGAGGAGAACGATTGGCCACGCAGCGTGGCAACAATCGCGGATTGGTTTAAGTGAGTATCAAAATGCTTGATGATTCAGCCTGTATTATAGCGCGACCTACGTTATACTCAGCCAGTACATGACTCGAGGCTAACGAAAAAGACAGGCTACCGCGGTACATTCCACAATTCCACTTATCTTTTTTTACAGACCGCTAGAGTGACGTGATGCTCTTTTCGTACACTTGCATTGGTGCATTCGAGCATCACGTGACTCCCGCGGTCTGTAAAAAAAGATACGCGTAAAGCACCGCGGTAGCCTTTCTTTTTCGTTAGCCTCGTACATGACTGTTAAAACGTCACATGGAGTGGATCATTTTTATATCGCGATTGGCGCAAACTGGCGCGCCCCCCATTTTGCACCAATCACCGTGTAAAAATTATCCACTCCATGTGACGTTTTAAATGTCATGCACCGGCCGTGTATAAAGTAGGTCGCGATAACAGTAGCCCTACATAAAACCCATGTCACATTATCTGCGGGTATAAAAACTGAGCTGCGCCGTGAGGCACCTGAGTGGCGACCGTCAGTGTCTCAACCGCCATACACATGTCCTGAGGGACATATAACGCGCACGAACAGGGTCTGCACCCATATGCGCTACGGCGTCGGAGCAGCACCTCCTACGCATCACTCCGGTTCTACGAAGTGGGGTCGACATAGGTCGTTACGATACGTGGAGGTTCCCATAATCAGGAGACTTCCACGAAGACAGCCGTCGGCTTCGTCGCCGGAACCCCATGAGGATAACCGGGTTCTAAGCCATAATGCCGAGTTCCCCCGACGATCCTTGCTTTCCCGCGGCGTCCGAACATCGAGTCCTAGGGAAGGAGGAAACGACTAGTTCATCTGCCGCGATTATTGCTTGTGCGATAGAAGGAATTTCTCGCCAACCCGAGACCACAAAGAAACTTGGCCCTTGACGCCTTAGGTTATCCTCTCTCGATGGCTTTGCTTCCGGTGAGCCCTACGGTATAAACGCAGGTGGTATCCGATGGACTCCATCAAGAGGATCATCCACATGTAAAAACAACACATGCAAACACAAAACTTAACATATCACAAAAATGTTAGAAACAACGGAAAATTAGGTTTAGATCCACTACCGAACTCTGATGGGCATGAAAAATTCCTTCAAGAACGCTAAAGAAGCAGTCTCGGTCGAGGTTAGTTGCGTGAAAATTAGGTGAAGACTACCGCTAATACAACCATCGGGCACGGAGAGTTCCAATTACGCAAAGACACGCTGGATTGGTTTTTGACCCGAGGCACAGTGGGGCGTTTTGATGATCTAGGTGGACAAAATTCATTTTTCCGATTATCTCGGAATTTAACAAGACCGCGTATACTGGTAGATGAATGTCTCTTTTTTCGAGATCTGTACGAGGTTTGTCGAAAAAATCCGATTTGTCGATTAACTACGACCGTAAAAAAGGCAGTTGGTTTGAGATAGTTTCAACAGTTGCACTATTTTTCTGTAAGTTCTAAAACAAGTCGTGACTTTTCTGTTTTATGAACATATGTCACATGTTTTTCACAAGATTAAACCTATTGTTGTTTGAAAATAAGCGCCATCTTGTTTTCAAACTTCATCTTGACTTTTAATACAGTATTAAGCATTATTAAAAAATAAGCATTTTTTAAAATCAAAGTGTCATTCCTAAAGTATTGGAAACTTTAGAAAGCTCCTGCGAAAGTTTGCGAATCATTAAATTATATTAACTTGAAGTGTATGTATGAGTGTTTAATTCTAATCTTGCAAGTCAATTTTAAACCACTTTTAATTATCCGATTGAGCTGAAACTTTGAATACATGTGTAGTTTCAATGACAATACAATATTATAATATAAATAAATAATAATAATATAAATAATAATAATAATAATAATAATAATAATATAAATAATAATAATAATATAAATAATAATAATAATATAAATAATAATAATAATATAAATAATAATAATAATATAAATAATTAAATAAGCCAAATATTTATCACTGTTTGATTATTTTATTACTGATACATTCGAAAACCCAGCAAAACCTAATTAAACTTCAACGCAATAATTTTGTCCACCTAGATCCTCAAAACGCCCCACTGTGCGAAGGACCAAGTTTTGGCTTGATCGCCGTCGCGTTAGTCGACGAGCCTCCGGCCCGGTTCCTCGTAGTTGAACAACACGAGGAGTAGGTGATCCCCTCACCAAGATATGGTTTTCGTCAGGGCTACACTAGATATCGGGCTTGCTCATTCATTATCATGACGTCACAAAAGGTGGCTGGCCGCTACCAGCGATTGGTACAAAGCGAAACGACAAAATGAAAGACATACAGCGATTGGCACAAAACGATGGGGTCGTCGCTTTGCACCAATCGCTGGTCGCGGCCAGCCACCTTTTGTGACGTCATGATAATGAATGAGCAAGCCTGGTATCAAGGCAACACTAGATACCGGGCTTGCTCATTTACTCTCAAAACGTCGCAAATGGTGGCTGACCGCGACCAGCGATTGGTCCAAAGCAACGCGACCATCGTTTTGTGCCAATCGCTGTATGTCTTTCCTCCTAGCCAGCCACCTTTTGTGACGTCATCATAATGAATGAGCAAGCCCGGTATGTAGTGTAGCCCTGCTGGTATCTAGTGTAGCTTTGTTTCCGTCCACAGCGATCTGAGGAGCCGCCTTTGGATTGAAACTCCATCTGGTTTTGGAACCTCCTGCGCTGTCCACCATTGAGATTGGCTCCCAACTGCTTCAGCTGCAACGAGGCTAACGAAAAAGACAGGCTACCGCGGTGCATTCCACTTATCTTTTTTTACAGACCGCTAGAGTGACGTGATGCTCTTTTCGTACACCTTCATTGGTGCATTCGAGCATCACGTGACTCCGGCGGTCGGTAAAAAAAGATACGTGAAAAGAACCGCGGTAGCCTTTCTTTTTCGTTAGCCTTGAGCTGCAAGGGATGACGTGGTGGCTGCGGGCTATGCGCCCCATACGCACGCACGCCAGTAGATATTCCACCTCTGATGCTGGTACGGTGCAGATAGTTTTTGAATGCCGTATCTCCCAGCGCGCTACAGAGTCACCACGCATCGTGCTCTACAAAACCAAAACCTGATCTCGCCGCCGTCAATTCCTTGGATAAGTTTGTGGAGATTGCCCAGCTACCTTTTGCTTGCCTTGCCCCTTGCCCAAGCAACTGGGATTGGTCTACGGGATGTCCTTCCACCACCTACGGAGGAGACTCCGAGCATTGACCGAGTCCTGGCACCACGGAAAATCTGCGCTTACGATAGGGGGACCCGCAGGCCCTAAAGGACCTCGTTGAGGACCCACAATGGGTCTTCTGGGTATCTCGGATATCCCTTTTTCACCGGCGGACCACGATGAAGCGGTAGTTCGTCCGTTTCCTGTCTCTGTCTTGTCGACGAACATCTCACTATATCGAGTCCGGTCCTCTTCCCCACTTAAGGGGTCGAGTCGGAACAACCCGACGGAGAGTCGCAAAATGCTTGGCTTCCGGTCATCTTTCCCACTTAAGGGGCCAAGTCAGGACCACCAAGAGGTACCCGCCAGATCATCTGCGGGTATATAGCAGAAAAACAGCAATAGGCGTGAAGAACATTTTAGCTTAGCACAACTTTCCCTTCGTTCAATAAACAGTCTTTTCCGGAGGGCATGTACTCGCAGAGACGTAGCTGTTGCCACTTGTGGGTAAAGTCCATAGCGTTGTCCGGTTTTTTAGAGTGTTCGTAGCGTTTTTCTCAAAGTTCCTAAAGTTATATCAGCGTCCCATTTGCGGTATGTTTCGAAGGAGAGGGTGATTCCAGATTGACAGTTTGAGAGTTTGACAGGGTTAGAGTTTTCAGATTTGTCTAGTATTCCTAGAATTTTGTCCCGTTTTGTCCAACGTCTAGAGTTTTGTTCAGCGTTACTGAAGCTTTGCCCGTGATGCTATATCATTACCACGTGTTGCCCATTGTTCCTAGTGTTTTCCCAACAGTCTTATGTTTGTTTAGCTTTTTTAGATATTTCTTCGACTTTGCCTAACATTCTTGCAGCATTTTCCAAGTATTTATAAAGTTTTGCCTAGCGTTCTTAAAGTTTTGCAAACTTTGCCTGTTTTTATATAACATTGGGCGCGTTCACAGACCGAACCCCGAGTTACATAGAGTAATGCATGGGGAACCCGAAGCGTTCAGAGATCAATATCACGTGACTTTTTGAGGGTTTCCAGTAGCATTCGGAGCCGGAAATTGCCCAGACTTCGGGTAACCCACATTACCTGAAGAATTTTGTTGGGTAAAGTGATCACGTGGTTGGGAAATATTATTTGTTTGTTTGTTTTATAGCTAATTGCAATTGTCAACTGTTGTTCTTTATGACTCCTACTGTACACTTGAGTCCTGACCATTTCATTGGTCTACCTTAAACAGGACTATGATATAATTGGCCAGCGTCGGCTAGGATGCTTCCTGCAATGTTCGTACAATCAAAATGTAATGGTAGATTGGTTGACGGAAGTGTTTGATTGTAAACACATACCCATAACTTCACCCAAAAGCGTTCACAGCCGTTTTAACCCAACTTTACCCCGACAAAATCAGATGACGTCATTCCCCAATTATACGAGTAACTCGCGTTTCGGTCTCTGAACGTGCTCATAGACCGTTTTTTGAAATTATGCTATAGCATTGCCCTGTTTTGCTCAGTATTTTACAAGAGCTTTGTCCAGATTTGCACAACGTTCCTAGAATTTTATCCAGCGTTTCCAGAGTTTTGACTAGAATTTCTAGAGTTTAATCTTGCATTTCAAATTTTTTACCTGACTTTACTCGTTTTCCTTTAGCATTACTCGGTTTTGAACAGCATTCTTAAAGTTTTACGTGGATTTCACGTGTTCCGATAGCATTCCCAGGTTTTGTCTAGTGTTCCTATGGCATTGTCCCGTTTTGTACAGTGTTTCTAGAATTAGCCTAGTTTTGGCCAATGTTTAAAATTTTTTGCCCGGTATTCCTAATTTTTTGTCTGGCTTTGCCCTTGTTTCTATAAGGAAAGATCAGTTGACGTCACTCAGGGCAAAAGATGGTTTTGATTGGTGTACGAACAGGGACGAGTTTGTCTGATTGGCTGGGAGAGGGGGAGATTGATTGACGGGAGTGTTTGTTTGTAAACATGCCCTTTCCTTATAGCATTGCAAAGTTTTGGTCAGTAATCCTAAAGTTTTTCAAAACGTTCCTAGAATTGTGTTCAGCAGTTATGACTTTTACCCGTAATCCTATAGCATAGCCCAGTTTTTCCCATTATTTCTAGAGTTTTGCCCAACAATCCTAGTTTAGTCCATCGTCCCTAAAGGTTTATCCGGCTGAGCATAAATTCTTTTATAGCACTGCCCAGTTTTTCCTCTTTTCTTAGAGTTTAGTCTAGTTTTGTCCAGTGTCCCTATAGTTTTGTCCAGCATTATTAATGTTTACCCAGTCTTGCACAGCCTTCCTGAAGTTTTGCCTAACGTTACTAAAGTTTTGTCCAGCGTTCCTAAGGATTTGTCCAGCTTTGTCCAACATTCTTGTGACTTTGGCCGTTTTTTCCCAATATCCTAGAGTCCCCCCCCTACAGTTCCTAAATTTTTGACCTGCATTGCTCGTGACCATATAAAATTGCCCTGTTTTTTACAGTGTTCTCGGAGTTTTGCCAAACGTTCTTCGAGATTTATCGGCCGTTCTTAAAGTTGTGCCAGGATTTAGCTGATGTTCCGAAAGTTTTCGATGACTATAGGGAAGTTGCAATCAGCTGATCAACCCATTGTACTTCAACTGGAGGTCAGTATAGTTTCATCAATCAGAACTGCCTATTTGTAGTGTGTGACCTCCATCATGACGTCAATTGCAACTGCCCCGAGGCTAACGAAAAAGACAGGCTACCGCGGTGCATTCCACTTATCTTTTTTTACAGACCGCTTGAGTGACGTCATGCTCTTTTCGTCGAGGCTAACGAAAAAGACAGGCTACCGTGGTGCATTCCACTTATCTTTTTTTACAGACAGCTAGAGTGACGTGATGCTCTTTTCGTACACCTGCATTGGTGGATTCGAGCATCACGTGACTCCCGCGGTCTGTAGAAAAAGATACTCGTAAAGCACCGCGGTAGCCTTTCTTTTTCGTTAGCCTCGCTTTTCGTACACCTGCATTGGTGCATTCGAGCATCACGTGACTCCCGCGGTCTGTAAACAAAGATACGCGTAAATCACCACGGTAGTCTTTCTTTTTCGTTAGCATCGCAACTACCCTATTCCCAATACAACTGTAAATTAAATTTTATTTGTTGACCTATTTTTCTTAATAGCATCCCCCAATAGGAAGTAATGGGTGGGCAAAACTTGAACAAAATTTCTACGTAAATTATATGCCCTTATTCATATTGAGGAGTGCCTACTTCACATTGGGTCAAAAAATAAAATTTGATTTACAGCATTATAAAAGATGTGCAAAAGCAAAATTTTTACATTTTTACGTAATTTAAATTACGTAAAAATGTAAAAATTTTGCTTTGTACAATTGTATGGCTATATTGAAATTCGCTGGTGCCAACTGGACATGTAATCAAAACCATATTTTTTTAATTTACAGCGTTATAAAAGGTGGGCAATATTATATAATGGGTGGGCAAAACTTATGTGTGTAAGGCTTATTTCGTAAGGGGGGGGGGGGTGCCAACTTCACACGTGGTCAACAAAGATATCTTTGATTTAGAGCGTTAAAAATTATAGTCAAAATTAAATAATGAGTGGGCAAAACTTCTACGTAATTTGTGTAGCTATATTCGAATTGGGCGGTGCCAGCTGAACACGTGGTCAAAACCATATTTTTTAATTTACAGCTTTATAAAAGGTGTACAAAGTTATATAACGGGTGGGCAAAACTTCTATGTAATTTATAAATCTTAAATCGTAATTGAGGAGGGGGGAGGGGTGCCAACTCCACACGTGGTCAACAAAGATATCTTTGATTTACAGCATTAGAAATGGTGCGCAAAATTAAATAATGGGTGGGTAAAACAGTAGCACAATTGTTCTTTTTAATTTCGTATTGTGAGGTGATGGGTGCTAGTATGAGAAATGGGTCAAAAAATAAAATGTGATTTACAGAGTTATAAAAGGTGGGCTAAATTAAATAATGGGTGGGCAAAACTTCTACGTAATTCATATATTTAAATTCGTAATGGGGGTTGCCAACTTCACACAGGACCTTTTCTTTCCTTCTAAACAATTTAATTTTAACGAATCTCCATTTGAATATAATTGTCTTATGTGATCAGTAATATTATAATTCCGTATACCATGACTTGCGAATATATAATCTGAAACAAGTTGGAAATTGTACGTCAAACGTTACAAACGAGGTGCGTTCGTACGCACGTTTTAGAAATAAATTCATGATATCCCGTGCGTAGAACGGGTTAAACAGCTAGTTAAGTATATATTTTATGACACTGTTCATACAAATATCTTAACTAGTTATATAAATATTCAGATATATATGTATCAGCTAGTTATATAAATATTCAGATCTTGATGATTTTTAATTCTGTGAAATGAATTATATCGTCTGCAGATTAATTTCTGTCATAAAATAAGTATCTCGGTCGCTTGACGATTAAACTTTGGAAGCTCCTATAACAAAAAAGCACCGATTTAAAAAAAAAAAAATTCAAATTTCTTAATAAATATTTTTATTAATATCTCCTAAAGTTTTGATTCGATTTTAATAAAATTTGAAATGTCTCGACAAAATTCTGCAAAGATAATATATTTTAAATTGCAAACCATTTGGTTGGGTAGTTTTTGCGTTGTTATATGCGGACAGACAGACAGACGGACGGACAGACAGACGGACAGACAGACGGACGGACAGACGGACGGACCAAACGACGACTATAGGTGCTACGTATTTATATAATTACGAACGCACCTAAAAAGCTTCACTTTAAAGTGTTTGTTTAAATATGTATGCAATATTCTCTTAAATAATTTTAATTGTAGGCTAATAATGACTAAAAAATACCGGACATTTTTGTAGGAATTGAGCCTGTCGGGCCTGCATGATTTTAAAGATTTTTGCTCTGCTCAGACCCCCCCCCCCCCCCCCTGCACACACACACAAATCCCCGCTCTAGAACGCCGAACTTTCTGGCACATTTACGAACTCATTTAAAAACATAAAAACACGACACTTGTAGGTATAACATTGCAATGATTTGTTGTCCAACTTTTTTTTTTTGGGATACATGAATTGCATTTTGAGTTATAAGTAATTGTTTTCTCATGATGGCAGGCTTTTTTCTGTGCTGTCGCATCCAGAAATTTAGTTCAAAACGCTAACACTGATAGTAATCTCTGAAAAATCTTCTACCTTTAACCCAAAAGGGAAAAACTGTTAGCGTTCGTAGTTTTTGAATAGGAGCATCTGTCCCTTTGATACGTTTGAGAACAAAATTGTGTCAGAAAGTATCCAGTTTGGATTTGAAAACCGCCATAAGTCTAAATAAAAAAGAAAACTGCCCAGTTAAACTGACGGCATTGAGCTCACAGGCTATTCACACTACCTGTAAATTATATACTTATTTCAAAGAATTTGAAATAAGCCCTCGAAAAATGAAGAAATCGACAATATATTAAGAGGGGGGAACCATCCCCCCGTTTCTCCTTCTTATAATTAACCAATGAACCCATAAAACTAATCAGAGAAGCGCCTTACCACAATGAACCTATATACAAAATTTGAAAAAATCGGATAATTCTGCATGAAAAATCCATTTATCTAAATTGGGGGGGGGGGGGGGGTTAGCCCCCCGTCCCCCCTTTATACTTAACCAAAGAACCCCCAAAACTAATCAGAGAAGCGCCTTATCACAATGAACATATACAGTGGAATCTGTCTAAGCCGGAATCTGTCTAAGCCGGAAATCTGTCTAAGCCGGAAACATTTCAGAGTCCCACAATTTTAAACATAGAAATTTACGAGAAATCTGCCTAAGACGGAAACAATCTGTGTAACGCGGAACCGGACATTCATTCTGGGGTCGCAGGTAGAAAATTTACCGTTTAAGACGGAAGAAAATTCCGCTGCGAAATATAAGTGGAAAGAAACCTTATCTTTTCATAATGACATGTATTGTCCAGTTTCACTCCCAGAGGTCAGAAGGCCTCACTGATTGCTGCAGCGGTTTGGGGATATTAGCATGATGCTATTATTGTATATGACTGCCAATTGTTGAACAACGGGTCACGGGATTTCTGACAAGTTAATTCTTCGGTTTCTGTAATGTAAGAAGATCTGTTTAAAAAGAAAGGGCTGCCACATTGGGGGGATTTCAGCACACTTTCAACATCCCCTGAAGTATTTTCGCCCCTGGTCAATTGTTAACTTTCGTTTGTCGTATAATATACAAAAAGGGCTGATTTCTTCGTTGAATTTCAGACAAAAAGGATATTGCCACAACTTTCCGAAATATCTACTAGCTCTTTTCAATAGGTAAAGAAAATGCAGACTGTGAAAGTGTACACAACTTTAGTTTGTGTTTAACCCAGGAAGTGCTAGATGCAAGACAATATTGTGACATGTTGAAAATTTCACATGCTCACATGCTTGGAAGCTAAAGATAATCCCTTACGAATGAAAGGCCTTTTGTGAATTGTCACTATTCAAGTAAGAGTACTATACAGAAGGTTGACAGGTGGACGTGAATCGGATAAACACTTACTTGGAGAAATGGGATAATCTCCTAAGAATGAAAAATAGAACTAGAGATTGGGGTCTTTCATTGTCCACGGGAGATAAGAGACTGGTGCAGGTGTGGGAGTGAAAGAATGCTTTCTGCAGAAATTCCTGGAATGCAAGGAAAGCCCCTAGGAAGTGAAATTGCAGACGGCAGTTGGATGTTGAAGGGGTTAGAGAGAGGTTCGCTTGGAGCGGAGGTCAGAAAGGCTGGTTTCTGAAATGATGCTTATACAATGTGGATATGTTCATCGGATTTTTTTACTTATAATTTTTTAAATGTTAATTTAAAATAAAGTTTTTTTCGTTTCAAACGATAAATGGATTTCATTAATTATATATACATGTGTTCACGCTACCACAGCTATAGTATAGTATATATAAATAATTGGTGGCAGCAAATGGGATATGTAATCTAGAGTAAATTAGATTACGGATCTATGTTAACCTGATTAAACAGATGATGAGCCAGTGGAAAACGGACAAGCAGAGTTGTGGATTCGTGAAGTCTAATTGGAGTCGTGGTTTTTCTCGGAGTTCTAGCAAGCAGAGAACTGGTAAAAGAACTTTATCGACAAAAGCTGTGTAGTGTATGAACAGTCAACTATAGATTTGGTGATACGTGTTTGTGCTGCTTAATATATCCAGTGGAATGAAGATATGCGGTGTACCATCTGAGTTGTCTACATATGGATCGAAGCCAATTTAGTGCCTCATCAGTGTCTTCAATTCTTCAAAAATCTGTGTGTGTCATCTTTAAAAGTGCTTGGATGCCTGGTATCAGTGTGGAGGAAATATCTGCATCTGGAGGTAAGCTCTTTTATGATATCTTCTAGAGAGGTCTGTTTTAAATTGAATTTTGTGTATAAATTTTAATTTTGGGGAACAAAACTCTATGTGAAATTTAAGAATTCTAGGGAAGCTATTAATTTGGTACTTAAATTTTTAGTTAGAATTTTTATGTTTGTTGATTTTCTGGTATCTGTTTGGTATAATATTGGGTTAAGAAAATTATATACTTATGTATATGTTAAAATTTACTTGGGGTATAGTAAATTGTTATTGATTAATTGAGATTATTAATCAGGGTATTTTAATCATAATTTTGTATAAAACTTTTGGAAATAAGAGTTTTGTTTATATACATTTTAGTTATTACAGTAATAAAGTTATAGCTTAATTTTATGGGTATACTGTGGATGATTATGATTAATGTTACAAAATAAATTGATGTTATACTGTACTGTTGGGTATAAAATTTATTTTGGGGGATATACTCAGTTTGAAAGACGTCACTGTTGCATGAGAATTTGCTATATTAAAATTGTGTCGTTTTTGAATACATTATTATACGTATAGTGAAGAAAATTCTATTTCTGTGTTTATTGTATTATTGTAAATTGAATATATCTGATATTTTGAAATTTATTATATTTTGGAGGAAAATATGGCAGAATATTTAGGAAAATATAATAAAAGTGTCTTGCTGTTATTAGCAGAGGAATTTGAGACCAGTGTGTCAAAAACGTGTAGAAATAAAGCTATAATTCAGGCTATCGTAGATGCAGAGGATTATGATGAAAGTTTCGCTAAAATTCGATTGCAATATTTTAGTGAACAGGAGGCGGAGCGGAAAGAGCAGGAAAAACAAATCGAAAAAGATCGTAAAGAAAGAGAGAGGCAAATTGAATTAGATAGGATTGAGCAAGAGGAAAAAGATAAACTTAGGAAATTTGAGTTAGATAAACTTGAAAAACAACTTGAGGCAGATAAACTCGAAAAACAGCAACAACTTGAATTACAAAAACTTGAAAAACAACTTGAGGCAGATAAACTCGAAAAACAGCAACAACTTGAATTACAAAAGCTTGAAAAAGAACAGCAATTTGAATTAGAAAAATTGCGTATTCAAAATTCTGCGGATATTGTTAGTGTTTCATCTAATGAATCAAATGTAGATTTTCATAGAACTCCTAAGGTAAATTTAAAGGATTTAGTTCCGCGCTTTGATTCTAAATTAATTGATATAACTCTTTTCTTTATGATTTTTGAAAGGCAAGCCGAGAAAGCTAAAATTTCTCAGGAAGATTTGGTCAGTCAATTAATTCCTTTGTTACCTTCTGATATTGCCGAAATTATTGTAAAACAACCAGCAGATAAATGTGATGATTTTCAACATGTAAAGAAAGTTTTGTTAGATAGGTTTAGGCTAAGTACAGGCGCCTTAAAACAAAAATTTGAAACTCATCAAAGAAAATCTGGTGAATTATGGGTGGATCTGATTTATGAGTTAAGGGGTTATCTGGATAATTGGTTAGAGTCATTAGAAGTGAGAGATTTTGAATCCTTAAAAGAACTAATGCTCACGGAACAATTGAAAAAACGTGTCCCTTTTGAGATAAAAGAAAAATTTATTGATGATTGGGAGGAAATAAAGATTGCTTCTAAACTCGCAGAAAAATCAGATAAATTTGAGAGTATAAGAAGAGAATTTAATAGGTCGGATAGAAAACCGTGGGAAAATAAATCTTTTCAGGATAAGCAAAAAGACAGCTTTAATTCTAAAAGTAGAAAGGAAATTAAACCAAAATCGGAATTTGAGAATACGAAAGAGTGTGGGAAATTTGATCAATTTAAGAAGGACAATGCTTTTGAAAAGCAAAGACAAGTCCAATGTTATAATTGTTTGGCCGTGGGCCACATCAGACCAAATTGTCCTGAATTGTTAAAAAGTAAATCTAATTATGAGGATAAAAGCATAGCTTGGATTGTTACTAGTGATGGGAAAAGTGTAAATAATAAGGAAGGTGTGGAAACCGAATTACCTATGGTTGATTTATGCGTGAATGGTAAGAAAGTAAAAGCGATTAAGGACACAGGTGCGCAAATTGCGGTTTTTGATGCTAAAGACATTCCGTGGAGTGCTAAGAAAGTGGGAAATGTTTTTCTTATACCGGCCCTCGGAAATAGACAAAAAGCGGATTTGGTGACCGTGCCGATTGCTTTGATAGAAGATGAAAAAGAGTATGTTGAAAAAAATGTGGTGGTTGCAGTTGTGAGAAAACTAAATTCTCCGCCCCTTATAACACCAGCTGTTTATGACTTATTAAAGTTAGGAAATATGGAAAAGCAAAATTCGGTGTATAAACAAGTGGGGAATCAAAGAGAATTAAATGGGCAGGGAACCCTCAGATTATCTAGCGATCATGAGCAAAGGGTTGTTAGAAAAATGGTTGTGAATGAAATCTGTGAAAGGGATAATAAGTCTGTTAATGAGATAGAGGTAAATTCACTGGAAGACGTGACTGATAGGTATTTGGAAAAAGGGTCTAAATTGATCGATACAAAAGAGGGTGCGTCTAAAAAGGATGGTGATAAAAGGTCAGGTATTGGAGGTCAATTTCGGGAAAAGAATTCTGAGCATGATGTAAATATACCCAGGTATTTTGTCGGTAGTATGGGATTTATACATGTTAGAAATAGAATTAGAAAGAAATTGAGTTCATCTATGACTGTGGCCAGTAAATTTAACTCTAGGATGAAGGAAAATAATAGAGTAAATTGGGGGGCTAAATGTCAAGAAGATGTGAATAAGAAATCAAAGTTAAAAAGAATGGAGCATTCTTCTTTTAAAACGGATCACAAAGAAAGATTTATTGAAATCAAACAAGATTTTGAAAGGAAAAATCATGATTATGAAGTTGTGAGGCGAAAATTATTGTCAAAAAGATTTTCTGATAGAAGTAATATAGATATTGGTTTTCGGGAGAATTATCTAAATTAAGTTTATTCTAAATTTGGGAGTACTCATTATTGTAATATCTGTATTGTGTTTATGTATCAGTTAATGCTTAATATTATTTTCGTAATAGTAAAACTTCATTAATTTCATAATTGCATAATTTAGTATGCTTTCTTTTTGTTTGTAGAAGTGTCTAAATTTAGGCTTTTAAGCATGTTTTTAAATCGGTTTAGGCATTGTGTTGTATATAGATTTTTTTCTTTTTTTATTATTACTTTTTTTTTTTGTTAGAATCATGTAAAGTGTAATCTGTATTTGGTATTATATGTATGTGAAGTATTTCAAAATTGTTTCTTAGGGCATCAATTGTATAAATTATTCCTGGAATCATACTTAGGTATTATAGGTAAGGGATTATAGTAAATCCTATTGACAGTGTAGTCTATCAAATACTGAGTATAGGGATGTGTTTGTATTCTATAGGGATTTCGTGTATTATTTTAAATTCCTTTATACTTTGACCTCTTTAGAAGTTGATTGAAGGAGCTTATTGTATTCATGTATATGCCAAATTTCCTGCAGAAATTTTTCCTTAGGGGGGAGGAGTTGTGACATGTTGAAAATTTCACATGCTCACATGCTTGGAAGCTAAAGATAATCCCTTACGAATGAAAGGCCTTTTGTGAATTGTCACTATTCAAGTAAGAGTACTATACAGAAGGTTGACAGGTGGACGTGAATCGGATAAACACTTACTTGGAGAAATGGGATAATCTCCTAAGAATGAAAAATAGAACTAGAGATTGGGGTCTTTCATTGTCCACGGGAGATAAGAGACTGGTGCAGGTGTGGGAGTGAAAGAATGCTTTCTGCAGAAATTCCTGGAATGCAAGGAAAGCCCCTAGGAAGTGAAATTGCAGACGGCAGTTGGATGTTGAAGGGGTTAGAGAGAGGTTCGCTTGGAGCGGAGGTCAGAAAGGCTGGTTTCTGAAATGATGCTTATACAATGTGGATATGTTCATCGGATTTTTTTACTTATAATTTTTTAAATGTTAATTTAAAATAAAGTTTTTTTCGTTTCAAACGATAAATGGATTTCATTAATTATATATACATGTGTTCACGCTACCACAATATCGTTGTCGTATACACTCTTATATTATAAAGACGACATTCGTTATATAATTTAAGTCATTATTCCTAAATGGATTAATAAATCGAATTCGTCGAATACTTTATCCTTAAAAGACAAAATTGAAATTATTAAACTCGAAGAACAAAATATCCCAATTAAAAGCTTATGTGAAGAAGCTCTTAAGAATTTAACGCTTTTACAAAATTTTTACTTAGAACGAAACAATTATGAAATAATACCAATGTTAACTGAAATACAATGTGCTACCGAAAAAGAAGCGATTAAGCAAAAAATAAACAAACAACAATATTCGATTTTTTTTTTCTAAATAAGTTTCAGATAATAGAATTTTAAGGCATTTATTAAGAAAAAATATAACTGTGTCTTTCACCAAAATCTGTAGTTTTGATTTATATACCAGTGTGTTTGTGCACTATCAATTTGTAGTGTAAATTAATATTACTATAAATATATAAAAATATATACTGAGATTTCATGTTTATTTAATTAAAAAAAAAAAAGTTAAAAGATACTTTAGTTTTATATTTTAGCCAAAGAAATGTTTAATACTCTGTGAACAGGATGTCTATAAAGTTTTTCTGTCTAAGCCGGAATTCTGTCTAAGGCGGAATTTTATTCCAGTCCCAAGCGATTCCGCCTTAGACAGATTTCACTGTATATGAAATTTGAAGAAAATCGGATAATTCTGCTTAAAAAAACCATTTATCTATATCAAGGGGGGTTAGTCCCCCCGTTCCCCCCTTTATACTTTACCAGTGAACCCCCAAAACTAATCAGGGAAGTGCCTTACCACAATGAGCCTATATACAAAATTTGGAGTAAATTGGATAATTCTGCATGAAAAACCCATTTATCAAAATTAAGGGGAGGGGGTAGCCCCCGTTTCCCTCCTTTACACTTCACCAATGAACCCCCAAAACTAATCAGGGAAGCCCCTTACCACAATGAGCACATATAGAAAGTTTGAAGAAAATCGGATAACTCTGCATGAAAAAAATCATTTATCTAAAATAAGGGGGGAGGATTAACCCCCCCGTTACCCCCTTTATACTTAACCTATGAACCCCCAAAACTAATCAGGAAAGAAGCTTATCACAATGAACCTATATACAAAATTTGAAGAAAATCGGATAACTCTGCATGAAAAAAATAATTTATCTAAAATAAGGGGGGAGGATTAACCCCCCCGTTACCCCCTTTATACTTAACCTATGAACCCCCAAAACTAATCAGGAAAGAACCTTACCACAATGAACCTATATACAAAATTTGAAGAAAATTGGATAATTCTGCATGAAAAAACCATTTATCTTAATTAAGGCGATAGTTAAACAATCAATCCCCAAAACTAATCAGGGAAGCGCCTTATCACAAGGAACCTATAAACAAAATTGGAAGCAAAACGGTTATTTCTGTCAAGAGTTATCGCGTTTACGTACATACGTACATACATACATACAGAACGGTCGGGCACATAAGCTCTCAGGCTTTGATAGCCTGTGAGCTAAAAATTTTTTAAAACAGCAATGTTGAACGCATAATCTGAAACATGCCTTATATGAAAGTAAAAGAAAATACCTTGTACGATTCTCAAAAAGTTCACACTGCAAAAAATAAGTGTTGATTTTACAGTATAATACTGGAACCCCAGCTGCCAGCATTATACCGTAAAATTAACAGTAATAAACAGTAAAATAAGCATTAATACGCTACCGCGCATGTGCCGCAGCGTATTACTGTTTATTTTACTGTTTATTACTGTTAATTTTACGGTATAGTACTGACAACTGGGGGGTTCCAGTATTATACTGTAAAATCAACACTTATTTATTGCAGTGCAGAAGAATATCTGAAAATTTTATGCATGTACAGATGGAAAATAAATATGTTACGCTGTGAGAATGTCTTTACGTGTAAAGTGTGCCATTTATCCAAAAAAAGATTGAGAAATACTAATATAGAAAATTCAGTTATTCATACGTATTGATTATAAAATTCAAATATCTTTGCTTCTCAAGCTTTGTTCAATGATTTGAATATGAGTTAATATTAATTTATTATATTCCATCATAGTTTTTAAATCTTTTTTTCCTCCTGGGTTTTATTCAGCCAAACCTAAACAAAATATGGCTGAATATTATATTTTTTATTTTTAAAATCATTTCTGAGTTTTTATCGTGTAGTTCGAACTTCGAACGTTATTTAATAAAAAATATTGAAATAAAAAAATTATAGATATTATTATTGCCAAATTGTGTAATATATATATATTATTATTATTATTGTAAATTAGAAATGTGAAATTTCCTAAATTTTCCAAATGGTGGGGGAAAAAATGTTTCTACTTTCCAGTTTTCTTTCTAGATAAATTAGAGGAAAATTAAATTATTAAGAGGAAAACGATAATAGTCCATTTTTTGTGAAATTTGGGGTGACAGTTTCATTTAATGGTTTGAAAGGCGTACTATCATTTGGTAGAGGAATAAAATGAAAATAATCCTTTGAAAAAGCAGTTAAAGACAAGATCGATACATAGTGCTGAAGCTAAGATATCCACGCCGGTAAAGAAAAATAACTCAGAATAACATAGTTTATGACTATCATAATTTTTTCCTTTCGTCCCATATATATCCTATTTTTATAATATGTCTTTTAAACTGTATTAAAACCAGATTAATGAGACTACTTGCTAAATTATTTGGATTTTATCATTTTTCTTAATACAATCAGTATTCAAATTTTCTATTTCTTTTAAAACTGATATTATTTTATAATATAATATTTTTACAATTAAAATATAATTTTGATTTTTCGAAAATCTATATAAACTCAGAATTCCAGTTTTGGCATAATGCTTAAATTTCTGTTATAATTCTATTCCCTTTGTGTTTTACAACTTAATATTTGATAATACAGGAAATATATTTAATTAATAAGCTTATAATTGAATACTTGTAAAAGTAAAAATAGTTTTTTAAAAAGCATACTTTCATTAGTGCATTTAAAAGTAGAAAATACGCCAAATTTAAAATTCCTGTTTTATAAATGAAAATCTGCTTCCTTATACGACGTTGCATTCCCATGTAAAATTCATTATTATAGGTTAAAAAATAATGGATTGATATAAAAAAATTAATTTTTGCGCAGTTTTCTTAAGGCAGTTCTCAAATTCAAAGGAGCTACTTTTTGACACATTTCTGAATTAATTTTCGTTCAGAAACACATGAAATTAATAAGTGTTCCTATTCAGAAACTATGTCATTGAATGACATTTTCCATTTTTTGGAAAATGCAGAAGATTTTTTCAGAAAACACTGTCAAAGTGGGCCTTTTTAATCGAATTCCTGGCGCGACAGCACGAGACTGGGGAAAGTCATCACGTGACAAGAATCGCTTATAACTCGATAATGAATTTATTTATCAAAAAATGGAAAACGCAGTCGATTCCAAATCGCTTCAACAATCAGACCTGCCAGTTTTATGTCTTTACGTTTAAAAATGTGTCACAAAGTTTCACATATTGTTGAGCAGGGAATTTGAGATTACCTTAAAGAGATATGGCAACTGGCAACTGGCAACATGAAAGAAAAACAGCACTCTTTTATTACGGCAAATGTTGCTTTACATTATTGTAACACACAAATATTTGTTCAAATAAGCAGTATATTTTTTCCATCACGTTTTAACAAAATCTTTAATGGTATAATCGAATTACAAGTAAAAATATTTCCCTGCTTTTTTCTTTTTTGCAGAAAAGTAGAACATATTTTTCTGCTTTCATTCTAAAAGGCTGTTTGCATGTACATTATGGGAAGAGAAAAGGTCTCTTGACTATGACTGTACTCCTTTTCTTTAGTATAATACAACTTCCTGACTCTTCTGGATTATGTTTAACGTTATGTTATGTTACGTTTATGTTAACTGGATTATGTTTAACGTCCCCTATTACAAGACGCCAATTAACACAAAAAATCCCTGACGGCTCGGCCACAGGTAGATTTCGAAGGCGCAGACCGCGGGGCGCCTGTTTGTTGGGAATTGCAGAAGAAATGACCTTTCTGCCATGATGCGACAGTTGGAACCGTCCACTTCGAAACCTAACTTGTTTGCTGGCGGAGCCGGCAGGGATTTTTTTTTTTTTTTTTGCTATAAGGGTTGGTCCTATAAAAAACTTGTCAATATAAAAGTTTTAGATAATATTAAGAGGAGTTATAATAAATTTAAGTGGATTTGATATCTTTTGAATTGACGAAGTTATGATTTTTTTTCTTCTAACCCCCCCCCCCCTCCCCTCCCCACTTGAAGCCATTTTTAATTATATCAAAACTCTGTCATACATTAATTTTCGGCCCTTTTCCTAGAAGTAATAATAACTTTAAACGGATTCGATTCGTATCATAATTAAGACGTTATGGGTTTTTTTCTGTTTTCACAAAAAGCCTCCCCATTTCCCCCCTCCTTAGTTCGATTTTGCCCGTTAACGAACCTGACTGACATTTTATGCCCCTTGATTTTATGTATAAGTTTGGAAAAGATTTGTGAAGAATTATTCGAGTTATCGTGTCCATAAAAAAGTGACATAGATAGATAGAAAGATAGATAGATAAAGTTTTGAACTGAGGGTGGTTTTGGGTTCTGGGAGTCATGATCGGCGTAGATCTGCAAAATTTTTTCAAAAATTCCAACTTAGAGGAGAATGTAATATGTAGTATTTCTTACGAAATCTACCTAAAATGCATATATTTTCACATAATTTTATAGAGCACTTGGAAACAGATATATTTATAAACGATTAAAATTTCAGAGAGATCGAACGACAAATACTATTTTTACGCAAAACCGTTACATTTAAGGCCATTAAAAATTTCAAAATGCTTGGACAAGAAAATCTATTTTTTTAACTGTATAATGATCATACTTAAAAAAATAAGTAAATGTTTTTTTACGATTTTGCGATTTCGTCATTAAAGATATAAATTCATACAAAATCGAGTAATATATATAAAATAATACAAATTTAGGGTTTATTTAAAGTTTTATCACGGGCCCGGGCAACGCTGGGCGGGTCAGCTAGTGTTTATATAAAATTACAGTTCATTCCGCCACGTAAGCTCTGGAGTTATGCTTAAAAAAAAAAAAAAAAACTACACACGTACCAAATTTGTTTGCAATACTTACAAATGGATTTAACATATTAGGGGTTCTAAATTTTAAACCTTAAAAAAAAAAAGTCACTTGTGACAGCTTTGCTAGTGTTAAATTAGACAACTGTGTATTCGAAAAGTTTTGAAATGTATTCAGAGCAATACTTTTGCATTATCTGCATGCCAGAGGTTAAAAAGCCATTGAAATCGACAAAGATTTTACTACTTAGAGCAAATTGATTGATTCTAATTATTTCAGCCCTAAAACACATATATGTTAAATTTGTATTATAATTATCTATGTGTAAATGATTTTATTAAAGTTCCACTAGTCCCTTGTAGCTCCCTCCCTCTAACCTTAATAGCTGATATATTACTTTAAATTATATAAAACAAACCGATTTAAAAAAAATACTTGTCAAAATACAGTTTTTATGTGTCTGTAAATATAAAAGATTGTTAAGTCAATTCTATAGTCCAACCAATACTCATATATTCAAAACTGTCACAGGGGCAGGGGGATTTAGATGATCTAAATTCCCCCATATTAATTTATAATAATGATAATATCTATTTATTGTTGTTACGAAATAACAAACAAGACAGCAAAAAAATAAAAAAAATACTTTATTTCTTAATCCCCCCCCCCCAGTTTTATTTGTTATTTTGTATTATTATACAAATTCAATGTAACTAAAAAACTATACGCTACTCTCCTAAAATAATAATAATAATAATAATAATAATAATAATAAAATAAATAAATAATAATCTATACTAATATTATAAAGGAGTAACGATTGTTTTTTTGTTTATTTGTTTGTTTGTAGGGGGTAATCTCTGGAACTACCGAAGCGATTTCAAAAGTGATGGTGGCAAATTGATGGTAACAATCCCTGCACCAACATAGGCCCTATTTTATGTCGGTGCCACAACCCCCAGGGGGGTGCAGGGGCAAAAAAGTTCTAAAATTTCGATTTTTTTTATACTGAAGGTGTTAGAAACATGAAATTTGGCATGGTAGTTACTTATAAGATGTAAACGCTCTCTAAGAACAAATTCTAAAAATAATCTAAATTTAAAAGGGTGAAATGAGTGAAAAGCGTTCTAAAAACATTCTAAATTACAATTTCTATGGAATCTCTGGAACTACAGAACCGTTTTCAAAAGTGATGGTGGCAAATTGATGGTGACAATCCCTGCTCCAACATAGGCTAAATTTTATGTCGGTGCCACTACCACAGAGGGGTGCAAGAGCGGAAAACATTCTAAAATTTCAATTTTTTTATACTGAAGGAACTAGAAACTTGAAATTTGGCATGGTAATTATTTATAAGATGTAAATGCTCTCTAAGAACACTAGATACTTTTTTAGGTAAGGATGGAGCCCGTTTAACAATGAGAAGTTTTCCGACACATATGCGAACTCATGCAAAAGGATATAACGCTTGGAGGCATGATTATTGAAGTGATTTGTAATCGAACAGGCCTTTTCACTTTTTTGATATTGAATTACATCTTGGGTTGCAAGCGATTGTTGTCGCATGACGACAGTTTTTTCTTTTCCCGCGCTGTCGCGCCCAGTAATTCGATTCATAACCACTAACTTCTCAGTATTTTCTGCACGTTATACCTTTACAGAAAAAAGGAAAAACAGTTAGATTACATAGTGTCTGAGTAAGATCATCTGCCAATTCCATGTGTTTGCGAACAAAAAAGAATTCAGAAATGTGTCAGAAAGTTGCCAGTTTGGATTTGAGTACAGCCTTAAAGTTAATTAATAAATATGAATGCTTAACCTCCTACATTAAAACAAAACTTTTTTTAATTGTGGAAAGTGTACAGAATTTTAATACAACATTTTGATATTTTTAGAATTTAATTATAAATTAATAAATTAATTTTAAGCAATTTTTTTGTTAGCAGGGCGCAGATAATAAATCATCAAATATTCTTTATGGTTACAACTGTTTACGCGTTACAAAAACAATGGACTACACCACTTTCACCAAAATATTCCAACTGTCTGTGTGAAACTGCAACAAATTCTCTTAAATTTCTTTTAGACCACAGTATACCATAGTTTTAGTACCATACTGCGTAGAGTTTGACTTTATACAGTAAAACCTGTGTAAAAAAAACTTGTTTATAATGGGAAATCTTTATGGTACTGCTGAAAGGGATATCGTACAAATCTACATGCTAAATCTGTAACCTGTCAAAAAAAAAAAAAAAAAAAAAAAAAAAAAAAAAATCCGGTCCCTAAGCGATTTTGTTTTTACACGTTTTAATGTACATGGATCAGTATTAGAACTTGGGATAACGGAAGCTGTTTATAACGAAATCCTGTCTTAAAAGCATAAAAAAATTATAGTGCCTACTGAAGGAATATACCATACGATTGTAACTGTTCAATTGGAAACATCCCCAAAATTGAATTTTGTTTCCCTCCTTAGCGATCCCGCTTTCACGGATTTTACTGTGTAAGATTGTCATGTTTATTTAGCACAGTAAAACCTACTAAGAGGAAAACTGAAACGACTGGAGAGAGATTCTGTTTTAGACAGGTTTTCGTCTTAACAGGTATAATTTTATGGTATTTCTTACATAGAGACTAAGAACTTTTTTACATTAAAATCAGGATTCCGTTTCAAACAGATGCAGTTTTCATAGAATTTAGTGTATTTTTACGGTCCGATTTCGAAGCCGCCGTCCAGCTTTTTATGGATGGGAAAATGACAGCACTATATATATATATTTTTTTTCTAAGTGTAGAGGTCTGCACGGGCACGAGCACGACACGCGTTCGAACCAATTTTCATTCACAAGATTCGGTCCAGACCGGGCATGTTTTTCAATCTTTCCGGGACGGTCATTACTTTTCCCTGCAGACACGGGTAGGGCCAAAATTCTTTTTCCTAGTCGAGTCGAACCTGGACTTCATTCTTTCTAGAAGTCTGAATAGCATAGGTTGAAAATTTCAGGCCCGGTCCCAACCCATACTGATACCACTGCAAAAATCAGTAAAATTTCGCTTGGCTCAACAGTTTTTTGCGAAAAATGCATGTATTTTTAAATCGCCATTATTGTACAATTAAAATTCTTTTTAATGAATAGTAATTTCTACATAAAAAACAATAACAAAAATCATGCGTCAAGCATAGATTATGTAACACTTTCCAATGCTTCCAAAATAATTTTACAAATCATTACCGTTTAATAAGCTGAAAGATAACATTTAAGTCAACAATTTGGAAAACGCATAACCTATTTAAAAACGTAATTTCAGGAATTTCCAACATATACAATATTCGGAAAATTATCCGAATATTTTTATTCAGCCCTGTACAGGATCTACAGATTTGTATATATACTACATAGGATGCTAAGTTTTAGTTTTGTTTGGAAACGCGCAGCACAGTTTAAAATTCTACTTCTGGAGTTTCTGTCCATACACAGAAATGTGTTCGAACTTTTGTGCTGCCCTGTATATGAAATACAGAATTTATACACACCAAGTAATAGACAAAAAGTGAGTTAAATTTAAAATCGCGTTCAGCAACTTAAAACGCACTTCCAGGAATTATTTTTAACAGGCGGTAGAGAATTTTTTTGTGTGTCCCTGTAAATGAACGATGACTGCTATACACACAATATTCAGTAGTAAGCCTCTTGTAATGCACCTTAGTGATATATATAAATTTCAATGCGTTTAAAATAGTGAAACATTATTTAATTAAACCGCAAACGATTTTTCTCCATAGACGTAATGTAACGGAATTCTTTTGACTGTCCCTGTAAAGTATAACTATAAGTGCTATGCACACCCTATTCCATATTAAGCTTCTTGTAATGCACCTTAGTGATATATATCAATTACAATGTATTTGAAATTGTGTAACATCATTAAAATAAACCGCAAATGATTTTTTCCCATAGACCGTAATGTAACGGAATTCTTTTGAGTGACCCTGTAAAAAAACTATAACTGCTACACACTTCAGTTGAAATAGGGAACATGCTATAGTTAACGACAATAACATATAAAAATTGCAGGGCAATCCTTTTTTACGGGAGTTAGAGCTCGGACAGACGGCAGACAAACCGAAGTCATAAACACTTTTCAACTAGGTTGGAAAGTGTTAATAAATTTATTCATAAGTAATGATAATAAAGTACAGTAAAACCTGTGAAAATAAATCTGTCAATGACGGGATCCTGTCTTAAGCGGAAAAAGTGTTGATCTTTGCAGAATGTACATAATAATACGTGCGAAAAGAAGATAAAACATTTACAGCAGACGATGTTCCTGTTAATAAGGGAACCTGTCTATAACGGATTTTTCTTTCCTATGCGATTCCGACTTAAAAGATTTTACTGTATAGCATTTATCAGATTTTTATGTCTTCAAGCCATGGAATATGGATTAAAGACATTAATGATAACACACACAAACAATTATATACAAATAGAGATTCATTAAAAAATCAATGTAGTTTAAATAGGCACAGGAAGAAAGAAATGTAGGGAGGGGCAGTATTTTATAACGGACGTGCCTATGCAATGCATCACAGCGACAGCTCTGGGTACTTTTTAAAAAATAAACATAAAAAAAAAAAAGATAAAAAAAAAGAGGCTGAAATGAGTATTTTCTATCAGAACCCATCGCACAAGACAATTTCTAACCATAGAGGCGCAAAAATCTATGTTTTGTAGAAATTCAGTCGGGTCGAACCGAGCTGAGCTCGGCCGTACTTTTAGCTTTTAATACAGGGCCTGGCCAGACCAATAATTTGTACGGGCCGGGCCGGTCCAAAAACTTTCTTCTATGCGTCAGGCTGTTCCCGGGCTTGGAAATTTCAACCTATGCAGACCTCTAACCAAAGAATATTTTCTTTATATTCTTTGCTCTAACTACACGGATCTTATGCCGAGAAGAAATTAAGCGAAAGCCATTCTGTTAATCCACTCTTATGCGCAAAAAAGAAAAAAACAACAACAACAAAAAAAAAAAAAACGGATGGAGAAGGTTAGAAATAATAAGAAAAACGCAATGAGAAGGCAACTTTTTAGTAAGACGCTAGTAAGACAATGACGAATGAGTTTTGTACAGGGTTGCTGCAAAGGCTCTTCCTTCGAACACGCCTATCATCCAGGCAATCATCTGTGTCTTTCGCCAAACTTTGGCTACTTTTAAAGGAAGAGTCACACTCACACATATCTATCTACACTTACATTCATCGTAGGATTTTTTTTTTTCTAATTTAGTGAAAATTTCTTGAATGACGTCCCCCCCCCCCACCCTCCTTTGCATTGGACATAATACAGAAACTAATAATACACTCCTCAAATTTTCTATTTTTTAAAATGAAAATAATATATCTAATGAAACAGCTGTACTGCTTCTTGTCATTCAAATGTAGGATATTTATGATGATGATAGTAGCATAGCAAAAAAAAAAAAAAAAAAAAAAAAAAAAAAATATATATATATATATATATATATATAGGAGGTGTTTCAAGTAGTCATTTTTAAGTTATCGACAGATTGCGATTATCAATTGTCCAGACTAATGCTATTATCACGAAATAGGCATTTTAATTATCTTATATAGAAGATTAAAAATTAAAAAAAATTATACAGAGTTTCGATTATCAATCATATTATGAGACAACTAGAGTAGAAGGGGCCCCTTTCATAAAATATAAAGTTTTAACAGGTTAAAAATTTTGATTGATAGTTTTAAATATTAAATAAATTGTAGTATAAGCCCTTTTCTTTCCTACGTCTCTGGATGATGATTATTTTTAATCACACTTCTATCTCAAAACATCTCAAACTCCAATTGATATGAATTAAAGTAGGCCATGATTTTAAATAAAATATGCTTCTTAAAGACCAATGTTCTATTCATAACTGAAAACTGCTTTTTATATGATGTTATTGTTATATTGGTACTAAATTTAACAGATATATGTTTGATGAAATATCATCAAACAGAATTTGGGATTTACTTTTTTACTTGTGGAGTTTTAACCATCATCTTTTATTTACCTGAAATCTTAAGTCAAGTATGAGGAGTACTTGAGATCACCTAGATATTAAAAGTTACTTCCTTAAGTTAATTAATTTAGTTTTATGTGAGTAATATTAAACTCGGACCAATTTTTAGCATACAGCCTTCCAGTTTGTTCATATTTTGGTGGATATTAAAATTTTACTTAGAAAATTTGAAAAAAAAAAAAAATTGTTTTTTATTTCATTAAATAATAACAGTAATAATAATAATTAAAAATTTTATTTAATTTTTAATATTAACTTTTTTAAATACTAATTTTGAATATATATATATATATTTTTAATTTAAAATTTTTATTTATTTATTTTAAAAGTAATTTTTTTAATTAAAATTAAATTTAGCTCATTTTTACAAAAAAAAAAAAAAAAAAAAAAAATCGAAAACGCAGAGCAAAATAAAATTAAAATATAGTAATTGTATTAATCTCTAATGTCCAAATAGATATATTTGTCTGTGCTTCTTTAAACCAGCTAGTTTAAAAAAAAAATGTATATTACAATTTTAATATATTTTTTATATTTCATATTTTTAGAAATGATAATTTTTAATACTTTTTAAAATAATACTATTTAATATATTTTAAAATTTAAAAATATTTATTTATTTAAATTTAATTTAATCCATCTTTAGAAAGAAATCGAAAGTGGAAAGCAAAATAAAATAAAAATATAATCATTGATCATATAAAAATATAATCATTGATCATATAAAAATATAATCATTGATCATATAAATCATATAAAAATATAATCATTGATCTGAAGCCAAAGTAAACATATTTCTCTGTGCTTCTTTAAACCAGCCGGTTTTCAAATCTAACCACAACAAAACAACCTCATATTGCCGGCTGGCTTGGCCAGCCGGCAACCGATAGAGGGCGCTGATCCGAATAAACAAAGCAACATTGTAAACAAACTCGTAGGACGGCAGCGGAGTGGCCAGTACTAGGAAACCGACCAGCCGGCAGCGTAGTCACGGCCGTTTGGAATCCTTTGTAGTAAGAAGCAATGTATGAAGACAAGGTTTCTTGTTTTTCCCTTCACAGTTTTCCACTGTGAAGAGGTTTGGGTTTTCATTCTCTCTTTCTGTGCACATGATTTTTTTTTTTTTTTTTTTTTGCTTTTTGTGTAGGGGAAACAGATTTTTCCAATTTGTTTGCAGATGAAACAGAAGTTTGACCTGACTCATGTTCGGTTGACTGTTTAGAATGACGATTAGAATATTCTATTTTCACCGCGCTGGCATTTAAAACAACAGAGTGGGTTAGGTATATAAAGTCGGACAGAACAGCTCAGGTAGGCAGCTTTAATTCTGGTTGGCAAAGTAGGGCTATTGAAAGTCAGAATAATGTGCTTCGTAGGAAGCACTTGCTCATTCCGACGAATAGTAAAACCAGGGTTGATAAAAATCACGATTTTTTTTTAAAAATCAAAAAAATCGGATTTATTTGATTTAAATCAGATTTTTTTTATTAATATTATTTATGTACTGTGCATGTATTTATTTTATTTTCTCTGCATAGATTTACACATATCTATTAATTCTATTACAGTTCCTAGATAAAAATCAAAAGAATTTAAATAAAAAAAAATGTTGCAAACAAATTCAGATTTATTAAAACTTAAAATCATATTATTCTACTATTAAATTGTTATAGATAAGATATACCTATGTGTTATGTGTATAAATTTCTAGCTAATTTAAGTTATTAAATTTTATATTAAGGTATTACTCCAATAATATATATAATATCTAATCACATAATAAATGCAGCAAAGAATGCTAAATATATATGTGTATTTCAACCAGTGTTAGTCAATTATTGCCTAAGTGGAAAAAACCGTCCTGGCAAAAATTACTAGTAGTATTTTAAAACAGGGTTTTAAGGATTTTATTTTAATTACATGATTTCAATGTTTAAATCATAATTTTAACAGATTAAAATCAGTGGTTTAAATTACAACCTTGATCAATTTAACAGATTAAAATCAGTGGTTTAAATTACAATCTTGATCAATTTCTGTTTTTGCCAATTTTTGTCTGTTTTTTTTATACTTTTTGCCACTGTCCTGACAAAAATATATTTTTGCCGACAAAAAGCCAACTCTAATTTCAACTGATTCAGATTCAATAATGTCATCTTTATCACATAAACTAAGTTTTTTTTTTTTTTTTTTTTTTTTTTTGCCACAATCTTCATCATTTCTAGACTATATGGTTTGCAGATTGCTTTCAGACATTTTCCAGAAATAGTTTTTTTTGTTTGTTTGTTTTTTCTCCTGTAAAATAAAGCCACATTGGATCTTTCTTTTTGTCAGCCATTTTTCTTATGTATCAATGTATCCAAAAGCCGTAAATGATATTCTTGTCCCAACTGGTGTTTCACACTATACTATATTAATGTTTACAGAACAGTTACAAGACGCATGGTAATCACATAACAAAAAGTTCGAAGTTATCAATTGTCAGGGTTATCCAACCATCAGCCATTGACAATTTCAGTAATCAATCATGTTTACTTAACAGTAGAAATGACTGTTTAGCTTAGAAATAAGGTATAATAACATATCTTATATTTTCCATTGCAGTAAGCAATGAATTCCAGGAAAGGAAAGGGCAAAGGGATCAGTCACAGGGATTAAATTATTGTTATAGAAGAAACATGAAACTGGAATTCTATAATTCTATGTTAGACAAACAGTCTAAATATATATTATGTTAGAATTAATCCTTCTATCGATCGTATTATATGATCAATACATCACCCATCAACAAATGAGATATTGAAAATTTGCAGGTCTATGCAACTAAAACATAAAACAAACTTGTGAATCGTGTATAATCTACTTTAGAGGAAGTAACTCCTCACTGAAAATACTATCATATTCAATACTATTATATTAAATACTTTTATAATGAATATATTTAACTTTAGCTTCAGCATCTAACTTGCAAAAATGAAGTAATCATTCAGGAAAGACATAAGTTTAAAAATGAGAGAGCATTTATCAGTATTTATTTTGGGATGCACTATGGATAAATGATATTTTGAATTTAAGGTTGCATTTACTTTCATAAAATAATTATTTTCAACTTATAAAAGTTTTATTTAACACTAGCAAGCTACGCCCGCTACGCTGGTCAATTTCTCTTAACGAACCTTTAATCAAACAAAATATTGACATTTCATAATTCACTTTTATATTTTAACAGAATAATAAGGATACTATAATTTGTGACTCGTGCTATAGCCAATATACACGTCAGGACACGTCGCCCTTATCATTATCTTTTTACGCGTGAAGGTTTCGCTATGGTACTCTATTGTGAAATTTGGTAATTTTAGAAATTCAATAGTTGAAAAATCGCAGAATCATTAGATCATTTTTCTTTAGAAATTGTTCTTAGAGCGCATTTAGATCTTATAAATAACAATCATGCCGAACTTGAAGTTTCTAGCTCCTTCAGCATCGCAAAAATCGCAATTTTAGAACGTTTTTCGCTTCTGCACCCCCCTCGGGGTAGTGGCACCGACATAAAATATAGCCTATGTTGGAGCAGGGATTGTCACCATCCATTTGCCACCATCACTTTTGAAATCGCTTTAGTAGTTCCAGACATTCCATACAAATTGTAATTTAGAATGTTTTTAGAAAATTTTTTGCTTATTTCAGCCTTTTAAATTTCGAATTTTTTTAGATTTTGTTCTTATAGAGCATTTAAATCTTGTAAGTAACGACCATACAAAATGTCAAGTTCTTAACTCCTTCATTATTGAAAATATCATAATTTTGGAACGTTTTTCGCTCCTGCACCCTCTGCGGGCAGTGGAACCGACAAAAAATTTAGCATATGTTGGAGCAGGGACTGTCACCATCCATTTGCCACCATCACTTTTGAAATCGGTTCTGTAGTTTCAGAGATTCCATAGAAATTGTAATTTAGAATGTTTTTAGAACGCTTCTTCCTCATCTCACCCTTTTAAATTGCGAATGTTTTTATAATTTGTTCTTAGAGAGCATTTACATCTTATAAGTAACTACCATACCAAATTTGATACTTCTATCTCCTTCAGTACACAAAAAATCAAAATTTTAGAACATTTTTTGCTCCTGCACCCCCCTGGGAGTGGTGGCACCGACATAAAATATAGACTATGTTGGAGCAGGGATTGTCACCATTAATTTGCCACCATCACTTTTAAAATCGCTTCAGTGGTTCCAGAGATTACCCCCTACAAACAAACAAACAATCTTTACTACTTTATATATTAGTATAGATAAGGGGGAATTAGCCCCTTGTTCCCCCCCTTTATACTTAACCAATCAATCCCGAAAACTAATCAGAGATGCGCCTTAACACAGTGAACCTATAAATAAAATTTGAAGGAAATGGGATAATTCTGCATGAAAAACCCATTTACATAAATTAAGTGGGGTATTAGCCCCCCGTTCCCCCCCTTTCTACTTAATCAATCAATCCCGAAAACTAATCAGGGAAGCGTCTTAACCCAATGAATCTATAAACAAATTTTGAAGCAAATAGAATAATTCTGCATGAAAAACCCATTTATATAAATTAAGGGGGGGGGGGATTAGCCCCTTGTTCCCCCCCCCTTTATACCAATCAATCCCGAAAACTAATCAGGGAAGCGCCTTAACACAGTGAACCTATAAACAAAATTTGAAGGAAAACGGAATAATTCTGCATGAAAAACCCATTTATATAAATTAAGGGGGGATTAGCCCCCCGATCCCCCCCCCTTTATACTTAACTAATCAATCCCGAAAACTTATCAGGGAAGCGCCTTAACTCAGTGAACCTATAAACAAAATTTGAAGGAAAACAGAATAATTCTGCATGAAAAACCAATTTATATAAATTAAGGGGGGGATTAGCCCCCCCCCGTTCCCAACTTTATACTCAGCCAATCAATCCCGAAAATTATCATGCAAGCGCCTTAACACAGTGAACCTATAAACAAAATTTGAAGGAAAACGGAATAATTCTGCATGAAAAACCCATTTATATAAATTAAGGGGGGGATTAGCCCCCCCGTTCCCCCCTTTATACTTAACCAATCAATCATGAAAAGTAATCAGGGAAGCGTCTTAACCCAATGAACCTATAAACAAAATTTGAAGGAAAACGGAATAATTCTGCATGAAAAACCCATTTATATAAATTAAGGGGGGGGGATTAGCCCCCCCCGTTCCTCCCTTTATACTCAGCCAATCAATCCCGAAAATTATCATGCAAGCGCCTTAACACAGTGAACCTATAAACAAAATTTGAAGGAAAACGGAATAATTCTGCATGAAAAACCCATTTATATAAATTAAGGGGGGGGGGATTAGACCCCCGTTCCCCCCTTTATACTTAACCAATCAATCCCGAAAAGTAATCAGGGAAGCGTCTTAACCTAATGAATCTATAAACAAATTTTGAAGCAAATAGAATAATTCTGCATGAAAAACCCATTTATATAAATTAAGGGGGGGGATTATCCCCCTGTTCCCCCCCTTTATACTTAACCAATCAATCCCGAAAACTAATCAGGGAAGCGTCTTAACCCAATGAACCTATAAACAAAATTTGAAGGAAAACGGAATAATTCTGCATGAAAAACCCATTTATATAAATTAAGGGGGGGGGGAATTAGCCCCTTGTTCCCCCCCCCCTTTATACTTAACCAATCAATCCCGAAAAGTAATCAGGGAAGCGTCTTAACCCAATGAACCTATAAACAAAATTTGAAGGAAAACGGAATAATTCTGCATGAAAAACCTATTTATATAAATTAAGGGGGTGGAATTAGCCCCTTGTTCCCCCCTTTATACTTAATCAATCAATCCCGAAAAGTAATCAGGGAAGTGTCTTAACCCAATGAACCTATAAACAAAATTTGAAGGAAAACTGAATAATTCTGCATGAAAAACCCATTCACATAAATTAAGGGGGGGATTAGCCCCCCCTGATCCCCCCTTTTATACTTAACTAATCAAACCGTAAACTAATCAGGGAAGCGCCTTAACTCAGTGAACCTATAAACAAAATTTGAAGGGAAACGGAATAATTCTGCATGAAAAACCCATTTATATAAATTAAGGGGGGGGGGGGGAATTAGCCCCTTGTTCCCCCCCTTTTATACTTAACCAATCAATCCCGAAAACTAATCAGGGAAGCGCCTTAACACAGTGAACCTATAAACAAAATTTGAAGGAAAACGGATATTTCTATGAAGAGTTATCGCATTACGTACGTACATACATACATACATACAGAACCGGCTGCCAAGCTCTCAGGGCTTGACAGCCAGTGTGATAACTGAAAAATCGCAATTTTAGAACGTTTTTTGCTCCTGCACCCCCTGGGGTTAGTGGCACCGACATAAAATATAGCCTATGTTGGAGCAGGGGTTTTCACCATCAATTTGCCACCATCACTTTTGAAATCGGTTCGGTAGTTCCAGAGATTACCCCTACAAACAAACAAACAAGATTTACTCCTTTATAATATTAGTATAGATTATTAAAAGGTTAATTTTTAATCTGACATGAATGATGACATTTATTTGAACACGAATGTTTAGTTTAATACTTATTCAGCTTGTAAATATCAATGTTAAAATTACTGATTTAAATCAAAGATTTTTTAAAAAAATCATTTGATTTAAATCATGATTTAAATCACGATTTAAATCATCAAACAACCCTGAGTAAAACGGCGCGCATCTATGACAATTTCATCTTTTAAGTTTTGTAGAAGTTCTTCCTTTGTAGAGAATAAAAGCTCTGGTTCGGATAATACACCACGGCTTGTATTTAGAGTTTGATGGGCCTGAACAGAAACAGAAAAAGAGCCTATTGTTGTGCAATTTGAGAGAAATTGTGAATGTTTGGCTTTAGAAACCCCAACAAGCAAATCCCCAGACTGTAGTTTTTTAAGTGAATAATCATCTTCAAATACAGAGTGGAATGTTTTTGCAATAAGAAATGGTAAAGTTCTCTTAAAAGAACTCAGAGTAACCATACTTAGAGAGCGCATCCCCTTTGCTTTTGCCGGCGAGAAGTCGGGTCAGGATGACCCACGTGACAGTTAGCATTTGGCGGTAAAAGGTTACTAGAAGCAATGCAAGTTTTGTCGCTTTATCGCAGCTCTTGGCAAGAGTGCAATATTTTTAAGCTGCGATTCAGAAACTTCGGAACTTAACAGATATATACACTCAGTAGCAAAATAAAGGGGAAGGTTCACCAGATATTTATCCTATTGTTTATTTATTTTATGCTTTATTTCTTCCATCATTCACAGAATGGATCATTAGTAATAAATAAATAAAAGAAATTATTAAACTTTTATATAGATTTAAAAAAAATAAATGATATATTATTTTAATAATTTATCCTATTCAATCTTTCACATGATTTTATTTATATTTAATTTCATTGTATACTTTTTTTTTTAATACAAAGTAACAAATAAGACAGAGAAAGTTTAAAAAAAAATAGTTTTTAAGGCTGTTCTCAAATACAAGAGCTACTTTCTGACACATTTCTGAATTCATTTATTTTTCAGAAACTCATGAAATTGGCAGGTGTTCTCATTTAGAGACTATGTCATCGAAATATGTTTTTTTTTATTTTTTAGTAAAGGCAGAAGATTTTTCAGAAAATACAGTCAAAGTCGACGTTTTGTACCGAATTCTCGACGCAGCATTGGGAAAATGGCGAAAACCGTGTCGTCACGTGACACGAATCGCTTATAACTAGATAAGTAATTTATTTATCAAAAAATAAAAAAAACTCATTTCGATTCCAAATCGCTTCACCAATCAGACCTGGCAATTTTATGCTTTTGCATTTAAAAATGATTCAGAAAACGCGTCAGAAAATTTCGCGTTCTTGAGCAGGCCATTTGAGAACCATCGTAAATAACTTCTTTTTAAGCAATTAGTTTTTAAGCAATTTAATTTTATGTGCTGAAACGTCAGGAGAGGGGGAGGGGAGAAATTTTGAGGGAAATGAAGTTTAAGTGATTAATTATTAGTTTATTACTACTACAAATTAACAACCAATTGGAAATTATTTTTGTAAATTAAAAAGTGTTAAAAAACTTTATAATTATTTTAATTGAAGTACCCTGATATTACACAAAGGATATTTTAATTAAAATGAAATGCTAGCTTTAAACTTTCTGAAGTCACAAAATGTTGATTTTTCCCCAAAACAAACACATCAATAACACATCGAATATTGTTGGTACAGCAGTTTTTTCAGCCATGTACCACCAAATTTTTCTCTGTCAAAGCAATTCGGAGTGAAATGTTTCGAGCACACCAAAGAAGAATTTGTAGCTTTAAAATTTCCCTATGTATTTTCGTTTCCCAGATCTTTCTTCATCCTTTGGAAAGCTGTATATAAAATTTGAATTAAAAAAGGTTTTTATTAATGATATATATTTTTTAATGCAATGTTGATAAATTTAAATGCTAAAGCAGGCATAAGCACAGTTTTATAAACTTTTATTAGAAAATTTTTATTTTTATTTGAAATTATTTAAACAAATTGAATTTAGCCTACATTTTAAAAATTCATTAACTTAAATTAATAAAGGAAAAGCACTTCAATAAAAAGTAAAAAACATATACAAGTTGAAACATAAAAAATAGACTTAATAAATAAATAAGTAAATAATGGATTGTTTCATTAAATTTTGCTAGATATAAACAGTAATTATTAATACAACTTCCATAACATTATATAACATTGTTTTGAGTGGTCGATAATAAATATAATAATTTCAAAACTTTTCTGAAGATATAACAAGAGAGTAAACAAAACAGATACATATTTTTTTTTTCAAAAACTACAATTAAAAATTAGAAAATTATATTAAAAATTTTGAAAATATTTCAAACATTGGAATAGTTTTTAATTTAGGTAATATTTAAATAGTTTCCTTTTAATATGTACATATGCACCCGTTTATAATTATTTAAAGCATAAATTTAATCTAAAATAGGAAAAATTATTTTTTTAAAAAGAATTGTTTACGTTTTAGAAAGAAAACAAGTTGCTTTTGGCGAAAAATTGTATCGCCAAGCACCGTTATACGAGATGTTCTTAAAATGCTTTTTCAAATCAAATTTTTCCAATTAATTACATTTTTAATATTGAAATTGATAACACCAGGTGATAGTACATCCTACTGTTACATACATTTGTGATATTAAAAGTAAAATATTTCCTATTTTCAACATTTTAACGTGAATAAACAGTATCATAGTTGGAAAGATATATTTTTAAGATCTTTTAAATATAAAAAAAAAGGTAATTAAAAATAAATATATATCGGTGAAAGGTAACAAAGCTTGTTTTGCTTGCCCTTTCGTTACAGCCATAGACACAACAGCTTGCTACCATGATATTTTTTAATCGCAAACAGGAAATAGTCTAATATTGCCCATAGAAACCTATGCTACTGGCACGTTCAGCGGAAAGCTTCTTGCCCAGAGTCACGTGACTTTATGCTTGCTGCAGAAAGGGTGCGAAGATTATCTCTCTAGGTATGCTTACTCTGAGTAAAAGAACTATCAGAGAGACTGTCAGTGTGTTTAATTACAAAAAAATGTGTGAATGGATTATTCTGTACAGTTTGTTGCTCTCCACATGGGAGAGAGATAGAAGGAATAAAAGTATTTCCATTCATATTAGAGAGAAAAACAATTCAGAACCCGGCCGCACCACCCACTACCGAGCATCAGGGCCCATACGTTCACAAAACACACCTATGTCAGTCTCCACCTAAAGGTGAAAATAAGGAGTTTCGCTTAGTAGCCACTGGCCGGTAGGTTGATTTGTTTTAGTAGCCAGTTACTGGCTAATGAGAATAATTTCTTTAGTAGCCAGTAAGTACACGTATGTCACTGAATATTTATTTTTTTTAAATACAATGACTTTACAGTAAAAAAGTAATTTATGTACTAAATAAAAATATTTTAATTTATATTGTTTTGAATAAACTTGAGATATTAATTTCCAATCTATTTTAAATTTTAAAATAATTAACAGTAAAGTTCTACACAACATGCTTATGTAGCTAACTACATAAGTCACACTAGCTTAGGTACTTGTGTAGCTAACTACATAAGTACCTTTCAGAAAAATTTATTTGTATAGAAAGAAAGTCTGACAATAATAAAATAGGTATGTTTATGTACTAAATAGCAACCCACAACATGATATGAATGCATTGCACATGCACAACTTGTGGCCAGCAGGCCAAAATCTCCACAAATTCAGGAATTGTGTGTATTTCGGTAATTAGTTTCAGAAAAAATTGCAAATTTCGTCATTCGAGAGTGTAAAAATCATGAATTTCGTCGATAGCGCATGTAAAATCATGAATCTCGTCGATAGCGTGTGTAAAATCACGAATTTTGTCGATATCATGTGTAAAATCATGAATTTCGTCGATCAAGCGTGTAAAAATCATCAATTTTGTCGATCGTGTGCGTAAAAATAATGAATTTCGTCTTTCGGGCGAGGAAAAATCTCGAATTTCATTGATCGGTGCAAAAAAATCATGAATTTTGTCGATCGGCTACGTAAAAATTATAAATTTCATCATTCAAGAGTGTAAAAATCATGAATTTCGTTGATCGGGCACGTAAAAATCATGAATTTAATTGACCGAGCGTGTAAAAGTCACGAATTTCGTCGAATGGGTGCGTAAAAATAATGAATTTCATCGAATAGGTGCGTAAAAATCTTCAATTTTGTCGATCGGGTGCAGAAAATTCTTCAATTTCGTTGATAGGCTACCTAAATATATCTTGAATTTCGTCGATCAGCTACGTAAATATCTTGAATTTCGTCGATCAGCTACGTAAATATCTTGAATTTCGTAGATCGGCTATGTAAATATCTTGAATTTTGTCGATCGGCTACATACAAATCTAAAATTTCGTCATGCGGGAGCGTAAAAATCATGAATTTCGTCTATTGAACGCGTAAAAATCATGAAATTTAGCGACCGAGCATGTACAAATCATGAATTTTAGCGACCGAGCATGTACAAATCATGAATTTTAGATACCGAGCATGTACAAATCATGAATTTTAGCGACCGAGCATGTACAAATCATGAATTTTAGTGACCGAGCATGTACAAATCATGAATTTTGGCGACCGAGCGTGTACAAATCATGAATTTTAACGACCGAGCGTGTACAAATCATGAATTTTAACGACCGAGCGTGTACAAATCATGAATTTCAGCGATTATGAGCCTAAAAATCATTAATTTTATTTATCGGACGTGTAAAAATCATAGATTTTATCAACCGAACATGTAACAATCATGAATTTCATCAAACGGGTGGGAAAAAATCATGTATTTCATCGAACGGGCACAGAAAAATCACGAATTTCATCAATCGGGTGCAGAAAAAATCTTGAATTTCATTGATTGTCTACATAAAAATCTTTAATTTCGTCGATCGGCTATGTATAAATCTTGAATTTTGTCGAACGGCTAAGTACAAATCTTGAATTTTGTCATTCGGGAGCATAAAAATCTTGAATTTCGTCTATCGAACGTGTAAAAGTCATGAATTTTTATCAACCGAGCATATAAAAATCATTAATATCGTCGATTGCACTCCTAAAAATCATGAATTTTATCGATTGGACACGTAAAAATCATGAATTTCATCGATTATGTACAGAAAATCATAAATTTCTTCCAATGGGGTGTACAAATTATGAATTTCGTTGAACGGACGCGGAAAAATCGTGAAATTTAGGAGAAAATGGTAATTGGGAAATCCTGCATTTGGCTGGTTCTATCCATATTTTTAATCGCTAGTTTTTAAAGTTTAATCGATGAGTGGCGACTGGCGAGTGCTTATTTTCACCTTTATCTCCACCCTTAACGAGATGACTAGTATGTGACTGTTCAGCTGATTGATGCATACAGGACCAATATGCACCTCTCGTCTACCTGAAGCAGAGGCCAAAGCAGTGTGTTGGTTTCCCTCAACTGCCAGAATCCGCAAAGAATGGAGGAAAATATCAAAATCACTCCGTCTTTCCGAAAACATAACTATCGAAGATTTCACTGAATTAGACACTGATGTTGATGTCTGTGAGTTGTGGACTGATGGTGAAATCATTTCTCAACATTCGATTTCAACTCTGCCATCTGATGATGAGGAAAAAGTGGATGTTCCAAAACCATCATCTAGGGTTACTGCGGCCCAAGCTAAAGATGCTGTTCACATACTATAATGCTTCATGGAATGCTAGGAAAATGTGGAAATTTGCCACTATTTTTCGAATAGAACAATTTCAAAAGAGATGTCGCAAGGACATGATACTGGATTTTTTTAAAGAAATTCTTCTAGCAATGTATTTAGACTTATTGTCAATTATCATTACATATTTATACTTATTCTCATCTGTCATGACTCTAAATTTTATAATATTACTCCATATCTTGTGTTTTTACGTGAATTTTTATGTTTAGATTATGACCTTGTTATCTCGAATTTTTTTTAGTGTCCCTTCGATTTAAAGATATCAAGAGTATACTGTATATATATATATATATACATTGTTAAAGGGAATGAATCAGAGTCAAATCAAGTGGAGCAACCAACCTATGTGTTTTATAGTTTTTATTGCAACTGCAACATTAAAAACTGTTGCCAACAACCTTTTTTCAAAGCAAATACAAAATGCAGAACAATGAATGATATACCATATGAAAGGATTTTAAACAGGCTTCTGATATAGTACACTTACATTTCTTTAAAACATGTTTTTTTAATTAAAAATTACAGTTAATTAAAAATAAAATCAGCATCGTTTTCATAAATTAAAAAGGTTTTCTCAAATCAGTGTTGCCACAAAAATAAAATACCAAATTTATATCATGCTCAGCAATAATTATAAAAAAAGTAAGTAGCACAAAAAAGATAAATTGGGACCTCTCTGCACGTGTTTCTTTTATATTTATGATTTAAAAGAAAAATTCAGATTCAAATGTTTAAAAGAAAAAGAAACCGTCGATCAATCAAATCAGTGGAATTTGACATCTAGCCTAAAATATACGTTTTGTTATATTAAATTCCATTTTTTATTTATCAATCTATTTATCTTTGTTCCGTGTTTTTTCCAAAATGGATGACGTCATCCTCTAACGCAGTTAAAATACGATTGTTAATTTTTTTTCTCGTGCATACATTTTGAAAAAAATATTGAGCTTTTAATCGAGTTTTTATTTAATTTTTACGTGTGTGTCACCCATTGTTTATTTGTTTTCTTTGTTTCATCATGGTTGTGCATATGCATACTGTATCGGGATACCAGGAGTAGATTATGTCATTTAAGGATTATTTTCCAATGGACTTTACCCTAGTCACGTCATCTGTAAAGTGTTATTGAAGAAAAACACAAATAGGTGTGAAGAACATTTTAACACAGCTTACCCTTAAATAGTGTTATCCAATAAATAGTGTTTTTCAGAGGGCACATACCAACAGAGGTGTGGCTGTTGTCACTCATGGGTAAAGTCCATTGGATATACAGTTCATTAGGATTTACAAAAATTGTGAGTATTTATTTTTAAATATTTCATTAAGCTGTTAATACACCAGCAATGTTTGACATCACTTAAATGGCTTCTGGACCACAAAGTTTGGATATCCCATGTTTAAGTTCCCATAGACTTGCAAAAAAGACGTGTACCAAATATTGATTTATGTATTTTAGATATTTCTGGAACAGTTTTGCAAAATCTAAAGAAAGGCTTTCATATGAATTCACTAAATTTTTGACTTGGTGCTTCAATTTTTTTTATAATTCGGTATTTTTTCAGTATAGGGGTCTTGGCAACTTAGAGAAAGGCGAGAGAAGAAAATTTGGCAACATATTTTCTCGCAACCTATTCACATTTTTATATACACAAGCAATCATTCATATATAATATTATTTCTGTTGTAAACATCCTTTTTCTAAGCACATACAAACCATACAATGATGAATAAGGTATCATTCGAAAAGTTTTTGAACAGGCTACTGACATAGTACACTCACATTTCGTTAAAATACGTCGTGTGATTTAAAAAATAAATAAATAAATTAGTTAATTCAAAATTAATGCTAAAACATACCAGGAAATAATCTAAAAAATTGCAGTGCGAAAGTTTTGCACGGGTCCTTCTGGTGTATGTATGTATGTGTATATATGTAACGAATTAATCCTGGGAACGACTTGGGAGACTAATAATCGACAGAAACATACAAATAAGTTGGACTCGGGACCTCTAGACCAGCGCTTCCCAACCTTTTTTCTTACACGTACCCCTTTGTTAGGCTTTTCATTTCGGCGCACCCCCATTTCTCATAAACACCCCCCCCCCCCCTCCACTGAACCGTATAACGCAAACATGTTAGTAATCTTATCACAACCAAATAATAAATCGACACAAATTACATTGGCACTAACCTTTTATTTTTTAACTTGCATTTGAAAATTAACATTGATTTTTATAATATTAGCTAAACATTAAAAATAATTAATATAGCATTAAAAGAAATTTTAGCTATCTTACGATGATTATTAATATCAAAATTTTCTCATTATATACAAATAATCAAAATGACTTTTCATACTCTCAATGGTATCCTTGAGCTTGTTTCATGGAACTGAATTTCTTAAAATCGGGTTCAAACGAAGACAAATATAGTCTCAAGTCAGGAGCAGCGTCAAGCTTATTGCAATACTTGTTTTTAATATACGCATAAGACGAAAATGCTCTTTCGACAAGCTCGGTATTTGTGAAATACAACAAGTGTTTTATAGTCTTATCACTGAGTTCTTGGTATTCTTCTTTTACTGCTATCCAAAAAGCAATAATATTTCTTTGGTTGAAATCAGATTGTAAAGAAGAATCAGTCGAAAGTTCGATCAATTTTTCTTTTCAGAAAGTGATAAGTTTTCGGCTTGTTGAAAGAACAAATCGTTAAATGGGTTTGAAATCCAGTTATTTTCACAACTCTGTTTCGGAAAATATTGTCTGAACGACGTTTTAAGTCTTGCTAAATGAGCCATTATAGAAGATTTTACTTCTTCTGATAATTTTAGCTCGTTATCAGATAAGAAATTGTAAAGTGTTTGAAAAACTTCTGGCTGGTGTTTTCTGATGCACGATTCCCAAAAATCTAATTTTTTAATCATAGACTCGATCTTATCAGATACCTTAAAAATGGTTATGGAACTGTCCTGTAATCCTAAATTAAGTTTATTTATTTCTGAAAAAATGTCAGATAAGTATGCAAGCATTTGAAGCCATTCTTTTTCATGAAATTTAGAGCTCAGCTCAAAAGGATGATCTTAAAAAAAAAAACTTGAATTTCATGCCTCAATTCAAATAAATCTTTCAAGTACTTTTCCTTGTGAAAGCCACCTCACCTCTGTGTGCAAAATCAATGTAGTATGCAGGCTGTAAATCTTTTCACACAGAGATTTGAATAGTCTGGAGTTTGTTGAGTTGGCCTTAATAAAATTAATAAGTTTGACAGCTTGGTAGAGTACTTCCTTCAATAAGTCTGGCAGAGATTTGGTCGCTAGACAGTATCTGTGTATACAGTAATGGTTCCACGCTACATGAGGTGCAATTTCTTTGATGAACCGCGTAACCTATATAACACCCAGACATAGATTTTCCACCATCAGTGTAAACCCCACATCAATTGGCCCAGTGAATTTATTTTTCACAGAAATAACTGTGAATGTGAATGGCATTAAATATATCTTTTCCTGTACATCCTTCTGTGAGAGGATAGCAGAGTAGCAAATTTTCTTCAAGTACATTATCATTCTAAACTATCTTGCAATAACAAGCAAAATTGACAGATTGGAGATAACCGTACTCTCATTGAAAAGTAGGGACTCTTTTATATTCTTTGAATTACAGTATATTCAATATCGGCAGACATATCACTAATCCTTCGAGCAATTGTATTGTTTCAAAAAGGAATATTTTTAATTTTTTTTCATATGTTCCTCACCAAACATACATTCGACAGTATCTTTGATACAAAACAAGGATATATCAAATTTTCAGTGATTGTATGATTTTTACCACTTTAGCAATATGATAGCATATTCTGTACGATGCTTCACAGCATTCTCAGTCTTTATTTATAGACAACACGTAAGATGCGACATTAAGGCCGCTTGACAGTCATTGAAAGAAACTAATATCCTTCTGTTTGTACATTGGATGTTTTGTCCTTTAAATGGCGCATTAATAAAGAGGGTTTCATGCTACCGTTAGACAATATTTCTCCACATACAACGCGTAGGGGTTTTGGTAAATCTTCCCCTCCCGTGAATGAAAATCCATATTTTAAGTACTCATTGTTATATTTCCGTTTCTTTAATGGTGCATTGATGCTTTCAGTTCTATTTAAAGTATTAGGTTTATCACTTACCAAAACAGGCCTATTAACAGCTGCACTCAGGTTGTCTTACACTTCTAAATAAACAGATTGTTTCGAAGTACTTGCAATTCCGGGCTCACCAGGTACAATTTCAATCGCAGTTGCAGTTCTCTTAAGAGTTCCGGTTTTCAACCATTTATCCATGTTAAACACAACACAAAATCACTCATAAAATAAGTAAACACTTCAAATTAAATGCTTATTAAAATAAGGGAAGCTTTTCTATTAAAATACGTAACAGATATAACTCCCCCTATTCAAAAACGAAAATAACGACCAACTTTTCTACACATTTTAACAAAAGACATTTAAACCAAAAGCTCCAACGTAATTTATGCGTTCTGCAATTATTATTAAAAACGAAACAATGAAAAAAAAGTGGTGAGAAAAGAATAATGCATAATTATTAATTGAAGTTTTCGGGAAGATGGGGGAAAATATATAAGAACACATGCAATATGTTTAACAGTGGGCGGAGCTAGTGACATTGCATTATCAATGAATTATTAGGTCTAGTGGACTTTTTCTTTCTTTTTGAATGTGACTTATTGGATTTGCACATGTGACTAACTTTGTAATCCAAAACTATCAATTTTCTTTATGTGTTTTCAGTTAAACCATTTTTGTGAATCATTACCGATGTTATTTTCACGTACCCCCAGCAGCCCCGCCACGTACCCCCAGGGGTACGCGCACCCCAGGTTGGAAACCGCTGCTCTAGACAGATCGAACTCGTTTATTGAAGCATTTCTTCGTACAGACATCTTCGCGCGTTCAGTCGGAGGTCCCGCGAGCCATTTACGTTAAATTTTGAGAACTACATGGCCGAGGGTTTGGCTGACCGCTCAAATGTGCCAAAATTCTGTCTTCTTCGTCCTTGCAGGCTGGTTTGAATTCAAATTTAGGATATTTTCCAGCAGAGGGAGAAAGAGTCAAATTGGGAGGATCATTTATTTTAATTGGTCAATTAGCTTTTGATTGATGTCTGGGGTCTTATGCCGACACCAAGGCTTGGTCAGGCCTGGGAGCCGCACCCCACAGACTGCTGCAAGGAATGCAAACTCATCACTTTTCAAACTTAAAGAGATGTCGAAATTGATAGATGAAAGTAATATTTGTGAGGCTGAGAAACAAAGATCACAGGGGCAGATTAGATTTAAGCATTAGATTTATACGTTAGAATAAATGTTTTAGGATTTAAAATTTTTATTTTGCATTTTAAAAAGGGTTTATTTTTATCCTTTCATATCCCCACCACCCCCCCTCCAAGATGAGATCCACCAGATTTGCCTACAAAACTGGGGGAGCTCACCCGGAAGACCGAGAATGCCAAAGTGAGTTAAAAAGAAGTGTTTAATTGAGTAAGGCTTCAAAATAAGTTAATGTTAAAGTTAAATTTACAACTAAGATTGTTAAAAAGTGAAGGCTGAATTTTGCTGCTGGAAAAATATTAAAAGTTCACATTTTGATGCAGAAAAATTAAGGAAAAATGAAAGATTTTATGTTTTTATGCTAAAAATTTCTAAGTTTGGTGTATGGCTCTCGGGACAATCTGACCGAACTTTACATTAAAAACTTGAAAAATATAAGAATTATACCACAAAACATACGGAATCTATGAAAACAATAATACAGTAATATTACCACAAAACTATATGGAAAAAAAAATACTCATAAGATAAAGATTAAAATAATAGCCATAAATTTGCTGTGTGTCTTTTGGCCATAATTGTATGGATTAAAAGTTTTTTGGCCATTTTTGTGCTATTTTTTTCAAGTCCTTACAGCACAAAATTTCAAAATATTTTATAAAAAATATATAGTTCTGTGAAAATTATAACTTTATGGTGAAAAGTGCAAAAATTAAATATAAAAAATAGTTATGCAAAAATATATAAACATATGGTATCAATATAATAAAATAATAATAATAAACGTAAGAAATTGGTTTGAAAAATATATGTTCTTTATATGTAAAATATTCACATTAGACAACTAGTTAGAAATGTGAAATTATGGAAAAAATTGAAAATATTTATTCACATTTTTTCAAAACGTGAAAATATTAAAATTGCAGCCATATAAAATTGTTAAAATTAAAAGATTATGTAAATATTTAAAAATAATGGAATATACTGTAAAAATGGACAAAACAGGTGTGGACATAACAAGTGTATGATATAGAGTTTATTTACAGGGACTACTGGTTAGGTAAGTAGTTTTATTTGTATCCTAAACCTTTGGAGGTTTTAGCAGATCCTAAACCTCTGGGAGGTTTTAGCAAAAATAAAAAAATAAATAAAATTGAGCATGATGTTTCTACTTTGGGTGAAGATGCAGATGCAATTTAATTGTAAGCAATGGAATTTACTGTTTTGCAGACTGAGGTGTGTTTGTTTTCCCCAGTAGCATCAATAAATCTGAGCAGCAATATAATAAATTACAACTACATCTCACTGTTAGCTAAAAGAAAAATAAATAAATAAATAAATTCCTGCTCTAGACAAGTATAAATCACATAACATTTTTCCTTTAAAATTGGGGACAGAACGCTCTGAATTTTCCTTGCTAGTTTTTACGCAAATAGCAAAAATCTTTTATTTTTAAGAGTTTTGCTACTGGCAAAGGAAAAATTAATTAATAAAACAAAATATAATAAACCTGGTATGAATAAAAAAGGACAGTGTTTTAGAAGTGCATGGCAACCTGGTGACAATTCTGTTTACTAATGGATCTATTCTTACAAAAAGGTCAGCAGTCGCCACATTTGCACGTGTACATCACTGAATCCTCTTTGATTGCACAGGGGTGTTTTTGGTTGGAGTTTAACCAACTCAAAAACTCAAAAAAATTGTGGGCTTAATTCCATTAAGTCTTTAATTAAGACTTAATAGAGTGGAACCATGGTCATCTTTAAAAATTGAATGGGTGGATTTAGACACTATTGGACTTACCACGGTAAAAGTGGATTCACCAAGGTCATGCCTAAACCGATTGGTTAATGAATTGAATTTATTTTGAATATTTAAAATGGTAAGGACGGGGCCTTCAAATTTTTCTTTAAAAACTGATTGGGGTTTAACCAACACATTGGGGTCATTTAGAGAATGATGGGGTGTGACATTTTAATTATAAAAGTGCTAGAGATAATAAAATTGCACAAGAGGAAATGGCAAAAATAATAATATAACATCTAAAAATATTGAATAAATGTACGAAAAAATACAACATTAATGCTTATTTACATGAAATATAAAAAAAATACTGGCAATTGGAATTGTATGGCTACCAGTTGTGTAAAAATATATTTTCATATAAAAAGAAACAAACTATAATAATGAATAAGTAAAATGGATAATACTTACTAAACACACACAAATTCTAAAAATAATAAAAAATATATTTACAACTTAAAAATCACCTGAAAACATTGGGAAAATATTTGATGAAAAATACTTGGTGAATAAAATGATAAAAACATTCAATGATCACTGTGTAAATGTATCATTTAATAGCTATTTTCTTTTCTGTTTCACTCTTATATGGAAAAAGTTGTAAAAATAAACAAAATTGTTGACTGTTTAAATGTTTTTACTGGAAAGCATTCATAAAAGTAACTAGTTCAACCCATTTTTTATAACACCATAAACATTAAAATAACACAAAATATAGTTTTTGGTGATCACACGTATGCTTCATCTCATGAAAAAGAAAAGAAAACTACTGTTATCAAAACTTGTCACAATTTTAATATGCATAGCTTGTCATTTCCAAATTTCCTATAACTTTAATAACATGAACTTTACAAGAAAAAATAATGCTAATAAAATTTTAAAATAATAAATTTAAATGTGCTTAAGACTTCTAAAATCCCTTTAACACAACTGTGATATTTTAGAAAAATCTACTTTTGAACTTTTAAAAATTTCACATTGATAACTGCAATTTTTTTTTTTTTTTTTTCATCATTCTTGATATTCTTGGAAGTAACTTTTCAATATTAATTCGTTAAGCAAATAAACAAATAAAATATTGTTTAATTTAACAAAATTGATTTTTAAAAACACCTTTTCATAAAAGAAATAACGTAAAAGACATCTGTAGTATGGCTTAATTACTTTTAATACAAAAACTTCTTAAAATATTTAAAAATTTACGCTTCAATTAAAAAATATTAGTTACTTTCAAACACTTCAAGTTAAAATAATTCTTACCTGTGAATTAAAATATCAAATTTACTTTAACACACCCACACACACATACAAAAAATAAAATAAAATAAAATGAAACACAGTGTTTTTTCTGACCCAGATCATTAACGTTATCTGTTCACTAAAGGTAAATAATAACATTTTCCAGTAGTCAGTTCAGTGCATGATGAATCACTTTAGTTTAACGTGGTCAACTGAAAGAAAAAAAAAACTTAAAATAAATGAACACTGAATGTTTTTTCCTTTTCTTACTCAGTTCCAACCACAAAAATTTAAAGTCAGGATCGCACAGATAAATATTTCAGTTCTGTATCAGAGTTAGTGCGATCTTGAAAATCAGTTGTTTCTTTGACCTACATATGTTGAGGTTGAGGTTGAGGTATAAAAGAGTTTTTCGAAAGATTCAGTTTGATCTTCAGTGAGTCTAAAGTTAATAAATTGATGTGGTTTTGTAAATAGATAAGTTTCTTTTTGACGATAACAGAGTGAGAAAAAAAAAAGTTTCTTGGTTGAGGACCGGAAATATAGCAAATAAATTTCAGCATAAAGGATGTTTATTTTCGGTTTTTCTCAAATGATCACGAAAATTATTTGAAGGTTATCTGGCAAGTAAGCACACTAAGTAAAACAATTTGATGTTGGGGAAAAAAAGTTCTTTTTTACCGGTCATGGGGGAAAAGTATTTTTCTTTTCTAGGTGAATATATTCAGTTTTTATACACAATAAAAGTTCATGATGGTAAAATGCACTTTCTTGAAAGACTATAAAGACCCGGTACTCATTATTTTTCAGCAGTCTCATGATATTTCCGAGTGTAGCCAGGTAACGAAACACGAAAAGGGAGTTTTTATCCGCAAAGGTATGCGCAAAAACATCTTTCTCTTTCTCCTCTGGTCAATCGAAGTCTCATTAATTGCTGGCAATCTTTTGAGATTGTTCGTGGGCAATTGCACTGACACAACATATAGGTGAAAATTAGCGGTCGCCACTCGCAGATTAAAGTTTAAAAAGTGGCGATTAAAAAATCAGCCATCGATCGCCACCCTAGTCGCCACTCGCCAAGTGGCGATTAAAAAATCTGTTATCGATTGCCAAGTGAAATACACCATTTTTCATGGAAATATGCATCTGTACATTGATTACATCTAATTATAGAACTGGTTAATTCTTTTTCTTACCAGATGCAAACAGATTTCAATGACTTAGCTGTATTTTCAATATGTCGGCTTTTTCTCATGTGCTCTTACCTGCATGTTATGATTGCTCTTTAGTTGGATTATTTTTTCAAGAAATACAGTTTTATTCTGCAAAACATATTAATCAGCTTTGATTCCACATGCATTTAATAATTTATTCCTTTTTTCCCACTGGATACAAGCATATTTTAAGGCCATTTCAGTATCTTCAATATTTCGACTCCTGCCACATGCTCACCAGTTAGATTATTTTTCTTCAAGAGATACTGTTTAATCATGCGAAATACACTCATACTCATACAATAGAAGATATAAAACTCTTATAGAAAAATATGTTTATATACAACGATTATAATTTATCTAGATGTCAAGAAAGTTTGAAACATAATAGTGGCCACTAACTTTAAAAAGTGGCCACTAATCAAACTAAGTCTACCGGCCACTGGCTGCTAACTAAATTTCCCAGTTTTCACCTATAACACAACACAGATTCTATTCGAAATTTTCATGGCACAAGTGGAATTTTCCATTTTTCAAGTTCTTTTATCGTGGAAAGGCTGGGATTTTCCCGAAGTAGGCGATCGTCATGCCGACTTTATAAATTGTAACGAATTAATCCTGGGAACGACTTGGGAGACTAATAATCGACAGAAACATACAAATAAGTTGGACTCGGGACCTCTAGACAGATCGAACTCATTTATTGAAGCATTTCTTCGTACAGACATCTTCGCGCGTTCAGTCGGAGGTCCCGCGAGCCATTTACGTTAAATTTTGAGAACTACATGGCCGAGGGTTTGGCTGACCGCTCAAATGTGCCAAAATTCTGTCTTCTTCACCCTTGCAGGCTGGTTTTAATTCGAATTTAAGATATTTTCCAGCAGAGGGAGAAAGAGTCAAATTGGGAGGATCATTTATTTTAATTGGTCAATTAGCTTTTGATTGATGTCTGGGGTCTTATGCCGACACCAAGGCTTGGTCGGGCCTGGGAGCCGCACCCCACAGACTGCTGCAAGGAATGCAAACTCATCACCTTTAAAACTTAAAGAGATGTCGAAATTGATAGATGAAAGTAATATTTGTGAGGCTGAGAAACAAAGATCACAGGGGCAGATTAGATTTAAGCATTAGATTTATACGTTAGAATAAATGTTTTAGGATTTAAAATTTTTATTTTGCATTTTAAAAAGGGTTTATTTTTATCCTTTCATATATATATATATATATATATATATATATATATTGTCAAAGGGAATGAATCAGAGTCAGGTCAAATGGAGCAGTCAACCTATGTGTTTTATAGTTTTATTGCAACATCAAAACAGACTAATCAAATAGCAAAAATTATTACAAGTCCATGCAAAAATGACTGAAACATTTGAAATAACAAAAGTAGATGTCAGGTGAGGAATTTTACTTATTTAAGAAAAACGACTTTATACACTCTTAAAATGCTAAACTTTCACTGTTATTATTTATAATAAAGACAACTTTTATTGTCACCTAAAATAATAACTTAAAATATAGTTCTATATATGAAAATATATACATTTAAAAATAATAACCATTTATATTATTTTTAAACTGCAAATAGAATTGCATATGAAATTCATGGAAAGAATTAGATAAAACATTACATCCAAGTCATTTCAGAATATTTTTGAAGGTTTTAATAGAAATAACTTACATACACTGAGTGTTTTGAAAACAGACAAGGGGCATTTTCCAAAATTTTAAAAAGGCAGGGTCTTACACAGTGGGGGCATTCAGGGGTGGCCCAGGAGGGGGGTGGACATTCTCCCCCTCCCCCCCCAGAGCATTGAAATGTCTCCTCGGAAGATTTGAGATCTTATGCTTGTAATGGTTAAAAAGTGCAATAACACCCCTGGAAATCTATAATGCCCCCCCCCCCCGAGCCACAGAAATCTCTCCCGCAGAAAAGTGTCTAAATTCAACACTGGTTTTACACATTTAAATAATGGCCTAGCAAGAATACTAATGTCTATACTCATGATTCTGATTTAATTAAAAGTTTTCCAGTTTTAATAATAATAAAGTTTACTATCCCTCGAAAAATTTTCTTGAAAAAAAAAAAAGAATAATTTTTAATAAACATATTTTCGGTGTAAAAACATCTAAAATCAAGTAATAGCAATTTATACTAAATGGATTGGAAATAGCAATTAAAAAAATAACAGAAACTCACAGATTTAACTTCTCTTTCTTGAAGATGAGATTCACAAGAATATGTGTCATTTCGAAAAGGACATTTTACAACAGCAGTTTCAGAAAACTGGATGGCACCAGCAAGACATTCTCTGTAATAATTAAAATATTTTAGAACTATTCTTCATTCAAAACAATGTTTTTTTTTTGTTTTTTGTTTTTTAACTAAAGATAAACATTTTTACAATAAAAAAAAATTAATCTGGGTCTCTTATAAATTGATATTTAAGAGCAGAAGATGTAAGGATGTGGCAATTATGTAGCTGATACCTTTAACATTAGTTGATAATCATTTCATCATAACAAAATAATTTTAAATAACAAAATTTTCCAAAATAATTTTAAATAACAAGATAACCTTAAGAGAGTAATGAGCAGTAAAAAGCTGATATTTATCTGTGATTTTAATGTACATGAGCAGTGATTTAATAAGGAATTGCTTCTTGAACTTATTGTAATAAAAAACATCTTTGTATCACTACTACTACAGTGAGATAATATTATTGCATGTTTCAAATGGTATGAATAATGGCATCTTTCTTCACTTGCCACTACAAGAGGTGTACCTCTGCTCTTGGAAAGATTAGACAGGACTGTTATCCTATGAAAGCGAAACCCTATTGGGATTGCTATGCATATTAAGAAATAACCTAAAATATGCTATAACAACGTTAAAATAGTTTTCAAATCTACCTGCAGAAACTATGTAAGCACTCCTGCAAAGTAGCTCCTTCACCAATATCTACATCCGAGAAGCAAATTGGACATTCTAACTGTTCTGCATTCTGTACAAGATTAATATCGTTCAGAGCTAGTAGATTTTGATAATCAGTCTTCGTCTCAAATTTAACATCAGGTTCTCTTGAATATGTTTCAAATTCAGGCACCTTATGGAATTCACTCTAAAATAATAAAGTATAAAACATTATTTCACCAACAAAAGTTTTTATATACTTTTTAATGCTATTTTTATGAAAATAATTGTGTTTGAGCACACGAAAAAAGATATTTTCTATAGTTATTTGCCTTTAAATGAGAAGTATTTGACACCAATCTGTTAAAAGAGGTACATGCACAAAAGGATAAAAATAGTTTTGTGATAATGAATAGAAAAAAATAATATTTTTCAGGATATGCTGCATATTTTGAAAAGTTTTAGGAAAGAGTTTAATAAAATCTTGAAATTTTAGGAGAATTTCTTGTTTGTTCTACAAAAAAGACACTATATAATGGCATGTCATTTTTAGCACTTTCCAACCTAGTTGAAAAGTGCTTATGACTTCGGTTTGTCTGGCCGTCTGGCCGTCTGTCCGTGCTCTAACTCCCGTAAATATGCTCGGATTGCTCTGCAATTTTTATATGTTATTGTCGTTATCTATAGCATGTTCCCTATTTCAACGGAAGTGTGTAGCACTTATAGTTTTTTTACAGGGACACTCAAAAGAATTCCGTTACATTGCGGTCTATGGGGAAAAATCATTTGTGGTTTATTTAAATAATGTTTCACTATTTTAAACGCATTGTAATTTATATATATTACTAAGGTGCATTAGAAGAAGCTTAATATGGAACAGGGTGTGCATAGCACTTATAGTTACTTTACAGGGACAGTCAAAATAATTCCGTTACATTACGTCTATGGAGAAAAATCGTCTGCGGTTTATTTAAATAATGTTTCACTATTTTAAACGCATTGAAATTAAATAGATCACTAAGGTGCATTACAAGAGACTTACTACGGAATATTGTTTGTATAGCAGTCATCGTTCATTTACAGGGACACGCAAAAGAATTCTCTACTGTCTGTTAACAATAATTACTGGAAGTGCGTTTTAAGTTATTGAACGCGATTTTAATTTTAACTTGCTTTTTGTCTATTACGTGGTGTGTATAAATTCTGTAGATCCTATACAGGGCAGCACAAAAGTTCGCGAACACATTTCTGTTTATTGACAAACTCCAGACGGAAAATTTTAAACTGTGCTACGCGTTTGCTAACTGAACTAAAATTATCATCCTATGTAGTCTATATACAAATCTATAGATCCTATACAGGGCTGAATAAAAGTATTCGGATATTTTTCCGAATATTGTATATGTTGGAAATTCATGAAATTATATTTTTAAATATGTTATGCGTTTTCTAAATTGTTTACTTAGATGTTAGCTTTTAGCTTATTAAACGGTATGATTTGTACAATTATTTTGGAAGCGTTGGAAAGTGCTATATAATCTATGCTTGACGCATGATTTTTTGTTCTTGTTTATGCTGTTGAAAATGCAAGATATTTCCTAATAATAATAAGAGAAAAGTTAGAAAAATAATTATACATAATATAGGGCTTGAATTCCAGGGCAGGATGGCAGGATTCACACCCGAAATTTTGAAATCCCACCCAAAAGTTTTCACCATTTTCTAGAGAATTTTGTGTTTTGAAACGACTGACGAAATTCACATTTTTTTTTTTCTGTGACCAACTGACACATTTTGCATTTGGGGGGGCGGGGGTGTATTGCAAGAGATTCACGATTTTTTCCCTGCAACTGATCAACAAATTTGGCAATTTTTCCCCATAACTGATTGACCAATTTCATGATATTTTCCGTGACTGAATGGTGAATTTCAGGGCCCTTTCTTGCAATAGATTGACAAAATTCAAGATTTTTTTCCCTGCATCCTACTGAAAATGACACGGATTTGTCCTGTTGATCAATTAAATGAATTTTGCAATTTTTTTCTCGCAACTGATTGACAAATTTCATGATATTTTCCGTTACCCAATGGTGAATTTCACTTATTTTTCTTGCAACAGATTGATGACATTCATGGTTTTTTCCGTGCTACTGACTGAAAATTTTCGTGATTTTTACCCACGACGAACAGACAAATTTCACAATATTTTTTCACCACCTAACAATGAAGTTTACAATGTTTTTCAGCAACCGATCGGCAAATTTCGCGATGTTTTCCAGTGATGAATGGACAAATTTCACTACTTTTTCGTGACTGAATGACAAATTTCACGATTTTTCCTTGCGTCCAACTGAAAATTTTTGTGATTTTTTTCCTGCAACTGACTGACCAATTTTTCGATATTTTTTCATGGTGGATTGACGAACTTCACAGTTTTTCTTGCGACCAACTGACAAATTTTGCAATTTTTATCACGCGACAGATCAACGAAATTCGCGACTTTATCTTGAAGTCAATCAAAAAATTTCACAATTTTCCCCCTTGATTGATTGAAGAAATTCACGATTGTTTTCTTTCGACCGATGGTCGTATTTCGCATGTTTTTTTTTTTTTTTTTTCAGTGACTGAAAAATGAAAAAATACAATAAGGGCCACTAACTAAATAGAGTCAGCACAAAACAAAAATTAGATTAGAAGAACTGCAAAAATCTTGTGATGCACATAAAGAAATTTTTTTTTCTGAATCCCAAGAAACATATTTAGGAACACCAAACTAGTTGATCCTTGCAATTCACAGAAATCACGACTTGACAGGTTAAAGTTAACTTACATTTCTCGTGTAATAGGAGAAATGAATCGACAGTTTTTTATCTTTTAAACTTCGGACATTAATTTGAAATTAGAATGCATAGAACCTAATTCAATTAAAGAAAATACCAGGAATTGTGGTTTTGACTATAATTCAATTAAGGATATAAATAAAACAATTTTGCTCAGAAATGGATATTGATGATGCTATCCCTGGATTATGCATTGTTTATGCAAGTAATTAAAAATGAAAGCACATCAGATTTTGCAAAGTTTTCTGATTTTTTTAAAAAGAGCATTACCACACACTTCCTATAATTTCCAAAGTTATAAAAGTTGCTCACTTATCGTTCTAGAAGCTCTAAAAGTTCACATAAGTGTACCTTCTGACAGAGGCTTCAGAGCTCAAAATCGAATAAAATCTAAATTCAGAAATTCATTTAACAACCCAATTGTTAAGGATCCATAGCTTTTGGTAAATGTAGAAAAATAGATGTACATGAATTGCTGATTGTTGAAAGGAGCTAAGTCCATATTTTTACATTTCCCACGTTCTTCCAAAACTCAACTTCTAAATTCCTCCTTCCCAAACATGCATAGGCAGTACTCAGATTGAGTTCCTTTCTTCATAAAACGGTCAATAAAAATTGAAACCATCTTAAAATAATAAATGAGAAAATATAGACTTAGTTCCTTTCAGCAATCACCGATTCCAATATATAGCTTGACAGAATTTTAATTAAATCATAATTAAAACAAACTTTTTAAAAATAAACATTTTGCATAATTATTCTGAGTTGTTGATTTAAAAAGTTTTTCAATGGTATTTTGTCTGTATTATGTAATTATTTAAATAGCAGTAAATTAATAGTGGGAGTTTAAAGATTTTTCTTTTCTCCCTCCAAAACAGATCAACTCTCCTCCATTTAAAAATGTTGGGAGGGAAACTTCCCCTCCTAGAAAATTGAATTTCAAGCCTTAGTAAACAGGGTTATTAAAAATCATGATTTTTTTTTTTTAAATCAAAAAAATCGGATTTATTTGATTTAAATCAGATTTTTTTTGATTTAAATAAGATTTTTTTTTTATTAGTATTATTTGTGTACTGTGCAAGTATTAATTCATTTTCTAAGCATAGATTTACACATCTCTATTAATTTTATTACAGTTCCTAGATAAAAAGATTGTTGCAAACAAATTCGGATTTACTATCATTTTTCTACAATTAAATTGTTATAGATAAGATATACGTATGTGTCTTGTGTGTATAATTTCTAGTTAATTTATTAAATTTTTCATTAAGGTATTACTCCAATAATATGCATAATATAAAGATTTTTTTTAAAAAATCATTTGATTTAAATCGATTTAAATCAAACAACCCTGCTTAGTAATAAAAATTATAATTTAATTTTGTGCTATATGTGAGACTAAAGTATAAGAAATGGCACGCTTGTAAAATTTTTGTGACAACTTACCCACTGAAAAGTTAAAGAAGATACAGGGACTACACTAGAATTTTTCAAAATTTTAGGAATTTTTTCCCCAAATTTCAGAAGCAATTGAAGATATTTTTAACTTATAAGTATGTAATAACAGTATTTTTATGCTAGTCATGTGCAGGTGGTACACTGTCAAACAATATTCCCATCATTTTCAATCAAATTCCATTCATTCCATTTAAAATAAACTAATTTAAAACACATGCATTTAAAATACATACTTTCCACACATTTTATTAAAAGGGGAAATAATGTTACAAACCAACATATTTTAATTCAATATCTTGCATATATATCTAATTGCTGTTTAGGGCTGTACATATATAATGTTATCAACATTTTGGTCATTTTGAACCCCCTCCCCTCCTTATGATATTGTACGTTATCATTCCTCGAACCCCCATCCCACCGTTTAATGATATTGTTATCAATGTCTGAAAATTCTTTTTAATTTTACAATATTTTTTTTGTTTTTATAAGTTTGCAGTGATATGAAAATATTGTTATACATTTATCAACAGCATACTTTGCAGACACAAATGAAGTGAAGAAGTCAATAAAATATCACTATTAGACATGAAATAACTTTATATCAAAAGACATAGCAAGACAAACAAAGGACAGAGTTATATTTAAAAGAGATAGTTACTATTTAAATGTATTTGATAATAGTTTATTGTTACACAATGCGTTCATAGTAATATTGTCTTCTTGCACTTGCCCCTGCACGGGGAGGATGAAAGCGGAACTTCTAACAAAACAAGTGGACAACATTTTTTTTTTCTTTTTCTTTAGTAGTAAACCCAGCAAGTATCATTTCAAACATATTTCACACCTGTTTTCTCTAACACTGAATTATATGTGCATATGGCAGAAGAACAGGAAAGCCGAACAGTGGAATCCATATTTTGGAATGAAATGATTTTATAATCATTTAAAAGCTTTAGTAATAATGTGAAATGGTGCTTTAATTAAATGATGGAGATAATTCATTAATTTCCTGACAAGTTGTGATCATTCAAGTTGGATACACCTTATGAAGTTTTTATTTTCTTATTTGTTCTTAAAAATGACATAACAAATAAATAATATTAAGGAATTGGAAGTAGCTTTAATGACAGAAAAGTCTTCTAAAATCAAAGTTCTTCAAAGACTAATTTTTAGTGATTTAGGAGATCGGAAAAACAGGCAAAGATTGTGTGAATTTATTGGCTTTCCATTTGAAATCCATAGTACTGATTACATATAAAAAATTCATAAAATTAAGGAAGATTTTTCTTCAAATGAACTTATTATGATTTGTAATGTTTTGTGCATTGATAACTCCGGAACTTTTGATGATATAGCTGCCAAAATAATTTCTTGTTTGTGTGATTTAAATGTATTAAAAGCAAATATAATTAATGAAGAAAATGAAATTAGTGATAATGTAACCGAGTTGTTAAATGAAAGTGCCGCAAACAATTCTTGTAGCAAAATTAATGATGTTCAATCTATTTCTGAAAATAATGAAAGAAATGATTCTGGTAGTATATAAAATGAAATGGTGCAACTTCTGATTCCTGATTCTGTTTTGAAACCTTCTATTACTATAACTGATGTTGAGAACATGATTGCCGTATTTGATGGTAGTCAATATCAAAATGTAGAAAATACATTAACGATTTCAAGGATATAACTTCTTTATTTAATTTAAATGATTTACGTAAGTTAATTTTGGCAAAACAGTGTATTGCAGGAAAAGCTAAATTATTAATCCGAAGCGAAAGTAAATTGAACTCCTGGCAAAAATTTAAATCATTACTTATTTCTGAATTTGGCCAAACATGTAATTCAGCAAAACCACATCAATTGTTATCTAAAAGGAAAATGAGGGATAATGAAACACTGGATGAATATTTCTTAAATATGAAGCAGTTATGTTCTCGTGGAAATATTGAAAAGATTCTGCATTAATTCAATATGTAATAAATGGCTTAAAAGACCCAGTTTTCAAAAAATCACTTTTATACGGTTGTTCTGATATTTGTGAATTTAAACAAAAACTTAAAGTTTATGAGAAATTAAGTTCTGATTATGAAAATGTGAAACCTGAAAGTTACGCTAGGCCTAAAATAAAACCTGAAGTAGTATATAAGAATAAAAGTAAACCTGTAAGGTCTGAGATTCGATGTTATAACTGTAGCAATAAAATTATAAAAGTATTAATTGTAGAAATAAAGATAAAGGTCTCCTTTGTTTTGCTTGTAATTTGTTGGCCACAAATTATTTGAGTGTAGTAAAGGAAAAGATGTAAAATTTTCTAATGATCATTCTCGAGTAAATATTGTAACCAATTCTCAAAATTTAATTCTTAAAGAAGTTAAACTGCATTCATTAAATTAAATTTCATTAGTTGAAACATTTAGCCAGCAAACAATTTTAAAGAGAAGGAATTATAATAAAATTAAAGATTAAGTAAAATTAGAAGCAACAGATATTCGTTTGATTGGATAGGGAAAAAAATCATACAGACCATTTGGTTCTTTTTAAGCAGAACTCAAAAATGATGATTCTAAATTTCAAACGTCTGTTTTTGTGATTAATGATAATTCTATTCATTTTGACATGATTATTGGTACTTACATAATAAAGCAAGGTACTTTATCTATTTTTGGTAATGATGTAAAAATAAATAAATATGAAAATGATTCTAAAAATTCTTTGGTTAATGTTATTAATGCGAGTGAAGTAACTGTAAATTCTAAATTTAACCCTTATTCTTCCTTCCAAAATAGTACCTCGTGAATTCAAAGCAAGAACAAAAAAACTGCCATTTAACAAATTTAATTAATCAAGTTAAAGAAGCCAAAAGAAAGTATAAAATACTAGCAGACATAATTGAATTAAAAGAAGCATTTTTGTTAGAAAAAACAAAATCAAGAATTGCAATAACATCCTTAGAATCTAAATTGTATGATATGAAAATTAAGTTAGAACAAGAAGTAACATAATGGCAAAATATCATCAGATCACACAAAACATTAAAGAGGCGCTTGCAAATATAAAATAGTTAGATGAGAAAAGAAAATGTTCAGAACAATATAAAGTATGCTTAGAGAAAGCCAATAACCGTTCTAAACAATTAGAAAAATAGTTAGAATAGTCTGAAGATGAGTGTTCAAAAATAAAAAAATTCAAAAGAATTTTTTAAAAATTAGATAATTCCCAAGAAGATTTCGAAATCTGAAGCAACAATTTATTGAACTTAAGAAGCAAATTAAGCAAAGCAATAATTCTAAAAACCTCAAGAATGATTCGGATTCCACAGATTTTAAAATAAAGATAAAAATGACATGTTCCCCTAAAAATAAGAACAAACCGAATTTAGAAGTAAGAAATTAAGAAAATCTTAGAAAATTTGAAAAAATGTCAAGGAATAAGAAATTGCTAAGTAATGTTCCTAAAATTAAAGCTGTCTATAAACCATCGGATGAATGAATCAGAAATAAATTATGAAGATTTTGACGTTAAGAAATGCAAACAGAAGTTCATTAAAAAGAAGCCTGGGGATAGAACTCTTTCCTTAAAAAAAGTAGAAGTAAATCTGGCGTGAATGCCGAAGACACCAATATTTATGAAGATGACAATTTGATCGACTTTGACAAGTATGATATCAATCCTGACAAATCCCTTGATTTTGAAGATGATGTTTCATTCCGAAGAAAGGATAAAAGTTTATCCAACTGTGATTATGAAATGTGATGGAGAGAAGAGTAAGATGAGGGGAAAAAAAAAAAAAAAAGACTAATAAGAAAAGAAGTAAGACAAATAAGAAAAACACAAAATGCAAAGAAACATCTTGCAATGATGCTTAATAACGTTAATTGCCTTTGCGATGGATGTTTTTTTTTTAAAGACAAACTGTTAATTTTTAACCCTTGACAGTCCGATGAACTTTGTGTTTTTTAAGAACGAACTGCCTGATCTTTTAGAGAAATAAGACCAGCTGTGACTCTTTCTCAAGCTTTTTTAAGTTAAGCATTTAACTGTTTCAGACATAGTTTAAAAAACTGTTTTGAAGATTTTCATGCTTTATGAACTGTGATAAGCATCAGCAGCCCCCTGAAGAACACCCTGTTTTTAATTAAGTTGTTAAATAAGCCAAAAGAACTTGGGATGCTGTTCTTTCTCTTTTGTCTTTTCAGGTGATTCCAGTTGCTCCCACCAGCAGTCACTCACCTGAGGACAGCTGACTTATCAGCATGGCTGAAATTGCAGTATGTACACTTGTACTCTCTTGATGAGCGAATGAACCTGAGCCAATCAGATGCCATCAGACAGAGCATCTTGAGTTATGTCACGAAGCACTGCAGAACGAAGGTGTGAAGTATGCAAAAGAAATTGCATGTGCCAAAGCAAGCTAGAAGTAAGTTGTCAGTTGAGCAGAGTTGTGAGAAGAGCACAGGAGGAATGAGAAGGCTGTCATGAAAAAAGACGTTTATGTTCTAATTTAAAACAATTAAGATGCATTCAACTAGCCAAATCTGTTTGTGACGAAATGTTGCTGCTATGTTGTTTTAAGATGACCATCATCTCTTTTTTGTAAATAGTTTTGTTTTGTACAAACTTAATCTTTTCAATATATAATAATCGAATAATCAAGTTTTTGTCTTATTATTTGAGTCAGGGGGAAATCTTTATATATCATGATCTACTAGAACTTGTATGCAATAATAAACCTTAATTTTGGAATTTTATGAATTTAAAAAAAGCTGTTTCATAAAAAAAAAGGAAGAAGTATGTACACCTGATTTGACTTTAGCACAGCAATCATACCTTGCCATCTAAATCTTAAATTTAAATTATCATTTTAAGCATCAAGTAAGAATAATAGATATCATTTAGAAGTTATAAAAAATTTCAACAGTACCTTTTAATTAAAAAAAATATATATTGTTATATAATATTCTTTATCATTTATCTTTACTATTGTCTAAATTTCTTTTAAAGAAACTGCTATGTTTTTCACTCATGCTTCCCTAACTTTTTTTAAAAATTAATTATCTGGAAAAGTTATATGCAATAAATAAATCATCCACAAACATCGAAAATACATTTTACCATGTTCAGACAGAGTTTTTAAAACCCTAAATTAATATATACTAAGACTCCTATAATAGAAGCTGACGCATATCCATTTTGTTTCGGATTATTGGTACCCAGTTCAGCATCAATCTACCGTAGCCGGAGCTGGGGTTGCCCAAGACTCCTGTAATAGAACAGGTTCTGATTAGCTTGGTTTTTCGACTGGGCTCCAATTCGGGTGCCAAATCTGCGAGGATGCGTCAGCCTCTATTATAGGAGTTCTAATATATACCAATTCTACAGAAAATATGATAATGATTCAAAATATATTATTCTGATACAGGGTTGTTACGTTTAAAACATTTTGTTTAAAACAGCTGTTTAAAACATGTTTAAAACATTACATTTAAAACAATGTTTAAAACATGTTTAAAACATTACATTTAAAACAATGTTTAAAACATGTTTATTGTTTATAATGTCACAATGTGACAACTCACAAATTAAATTCACGTGGAAATCTTTCAATAGAAAATTAATTATTGTAGATTTTTAAATTGTTGGCAACTGCTATAACGAAAAATGTTTAAATTTAGTAGGAAAAGGCTGTTAGATTTTTAGTTTTTTATCTCTCTATATTAAAATATGATTTTTTTCAAAATGTTATGATTTTCAGCGTGACAGTAGATATTCAGCTCTCAGCATACACAAAATTTCAAGTTTGTTAGTTATACAGTTTCTGAGAACCGGCTCTGTGACGGACAGACAGAGAAGTGGGACGAATAAGGTTTCGTGAGATGAATGAAACCCTAAAAATGATATGCTGTCAGTTACGAATCATAAATTTGCTACTCAAGAATCAAATAAAGTGGACAATTTTGTAGAAATAACACCTTTGTCTTGGTGGATAAGCCTTGAAAAACACGTCGATAAAAATGTCATGCAGATCATAAAACAATTACAAGCAGCTGTATGCTCTACTGCTGGTTTAGAAAGAGTGTTTTCTACTTTTGGCTTTGTGCAGAACAAAACTAGAAACTGATTAGGTGTTCGATAAGGCTGCCAAACTTGTTACTATTTTTAAAGAACTTAATAATTAAATGTTTTAGTTTGGAATAAAAAAATTAATTATTAATTAATGTTTGGTATTTATTATATAATTTTTTTCTTCCTTACTGTTTTTTTTAAATATTTTCATTCTTTATATTTAATTTATTAATTTTTGCTCACTTTAATCAGAATTGTGCTGTTGAATGAGAAAAAAATGTTTTAAACGTTTAAAACATGTTTAAAACAAAAAAAACACGTTTTCTGTTTTTTTTTTTAAAAAAAAAACATGTTTTTTTCCAACCCTGATTCTGAATCAGATTTTGTTATTTTCAAAGAATATATCATTAAATAACAGATATCAATGTTAATAAGCTTCAAAATCTTTCAATAATTTTTAATTTTTTCAGAGGACACAAAACAGAACTCTTAACATGTTAATACTGTCCCATTTCATGTGTTTATATAAATTAGAATTTATGCAAACATGAAATATTACAAATGAAAACAAAACCCATTTAACAGATATTCATAAAAAGCAGTGTTAAAAAGGCATTAACTGTATGATTTATATGGAAGAATAAATCTGATTTGTAACACTTCTATAATCAATAATCAAATTAAATTACTTGAAGGTACTCTGTTGTTTGCCTAGCTTCTACTACACTATCAAACCTTAAGTCCAGATCATCCTGATACTCTTTACAATTTTTTCCTTCATGTATTGCACCACATGTTAAACAGTTGATATTATTGCAAACTGGACATAAGAAAATATTCACAGCATCTTCAAACAAACACCAACCAGGGCAATCAGATGTTTTACAATGGAAACTATTCTTGGCTTGACTTTCAGCAAGAGCCACGCTTCGTTGAAGATGTTTTTCATATACTTCAGGTGTAACAAGCTAAAGAAAATTTAATAAATTAATAAAGTGGAATTCAATTAAGAACAAAAATATAAAAGTAACATATAGTTGAGAATAAAGCACAACATACAAGACTTTAAAATATTTTTTAAAAAGGGAAAAAACTATATATATCTGTATTTTAAAAAGGGTGAATCTCAGAGTCAGATGAAGTGAAGCAACCAACCTATGTGTTGAAACAGGTAAAAAGAACCAATCAGATAGCAGGGGTAATTGCAAGTTCATATGAAAATACATATAACATTTGAAGTAGGAAAAGTGGATAAAGGATGTAAAATTTTGCCTTTTTAAGAATCAGAAATCTTCTACTTTATACACTCTTAAAATGCTAAACTAACATTGGATTATGCTATCATACCTGCCAACATGTCAATTTTGAAAATCATGCAATCAGTGAAGAATTCAAAAGATGGTCTGGGCAGGTACTTCCCCACCCCTTGGAACATCAAGCTGCCATCCCCCCCCCCCCCACCCTCTAGAAGAGTTGAATTTTTTTTATTTGGTAATGGTCTAAAAGTGCAAATCCTCCTCCCTAAGAACTCTATTCTGCCCCCACCCCTTACCAGAGCTGCAAAATTCCTTCTCGGAGAATAATGTCTGAATTCAACACTGTAAAAATTTTACGATGTATATTTAAGATGTCTTTAAAAATACGTAACATTAAAAATCTGTGCAATGAAAAATGAAACATGGTTCCTTATACACAAGTTATCTGAATGTTCAGTTCTATCAAGATGTTCTTTTACATCATTCTTATATCCGTGAGAAATTATAACATCTGAATTGCACACTACAATGAACAAGATATTCTTCACGACATTCTGTTGCACATAAAAATTCTCTCATGTATGATTTTATGAAAACGTGATAATACTGGTTTGGCTTAACTTTTCCTATTTCATAATAATAATGGAAAATATCAATTAAAAATAGTCCTTCCGGCCTGTACTGGGAAGAAAAGGTAGCTCTCCTATATCTTCATTAATACTGAATTTGAATAAGAAATTTGCCAAATTAATGGCCTATAGCCAAGTTGGCTTCATTTATGGAACCTTATTTTGGTCGCCAAATTTGGCGATATTTTGCCAAAAGTTGCCAAGTTTGGTGAGAATTTGCTGTTAATGGATATGAATATATAGTTTTATGCGTATGATTGGGAAAATGATTACAACAATGAAAGATAATAATTTGCGAGAAATCGCGTTCACCAAAACTCATAAATTAATCGTTGTTTTTGTAATGTGCTGTCTTGTTTCATAATGTCAGCCACCCTAGAATTTCAAACTGCTCTATCTCAGCCATTTTTTAAGATAGAGGTAAAACAAAAAATGCTACAGAATCCTTGTATCAAGGCCTAACACATAAGCAAAAAATAAATATGAATTCTTAACTTTTTTGTATATTTATTTTAGTTTTAAATCTTTTAGTGGCCGTCATCTTGAAACAAGATAGCAGACCAAGCTGGCCAACGAACTCAGTCGAGACATTGGTGAGCTTAATACACACAATGAGTTTCATCCAAATTGATTTATAAATACGGGTGCTATCGTATGACATAGATCAGATATATATATATAAATCAACATTTGAACGGAGGGTGGTTTTGAAGTCTGGTGGTCATGATCGGTGAAAATATACCAAAATTTCCCAGAATTGCTTTCCTCCGAACAGCTGCAATAGGTAGCTTTATACTTTTTTGTATTGAAAGCTACCTAATAAAATTTTGTAAAACTTTCGAAATAAACAAATGGTTGAAACATCCCAACAATTTCATCGTGTGCATTTACCGTTCCCTACTGTTAAGTTCTTTTGCTTGCTTACTAGCATCTTCTGCCCCATCTTCTTGATAGATCTGCACATCTTGCACATATTACTGCTGCTTTAGAAGTTTTGTTAACATTTTCATCATACACGAGTGACTTTGTTGAAAATTATTTTGTTGAATACAGAGTGTAAATGCTTACTGCAGCATGTTCTTCATTGAAAATATGGGATGTAACATGTAACATTTATAGTTTTTTTTACAGGATAACAAAACAGAATCCAGATGCATTACACTTTATCGCCAATTACTGTTGGAAGAGCTATTTTCTATGATGTTTATTTAGCTTATGATGCTTCATGTATCGCAATGTGTATATATAATTGGGTCATCAACTAACTTTTCAAACGTATTTTAAACTCACTTTCCCACTGATAGCCATTACCCAAGTAATGACCGGGGTTTGTGGCATATATATGTAATGCAGAGCAATAAAGTTAATGCAGAGAAGCAAGGGCTGGTTTTCAACCCCGATAAAAACATGTATAACTTTAATTAAACCCAAAAGAATCTTAATCTATTGATTATACGAAAAAGTAATTTAGCTAAAAACTTTAAATGGTGGTATGGAAAAAATAAAGATGACAAAGATTTTAAAAAGACAAATCACATTTATTAACAATTAAGTAAAATAAAAACTATTTTAAAATATAACTATTACACATAACTTTTCTATCAACAATAATATAATGAAAATAAAGTAACTTATCTGACCAAAAACATCATGACATACAGAAAGAATGTTTCGTTGGAAAACCAATGATGTCTATTAGAGCTCACCGTTAAACCTGACACTTGTATAAAAAATCACAGTTTTAAACTATCCATGAATAGACTTGACACAATCTTCCTTATTTCTGAAAAAGGGGATGTCATTACACTATTCAAGTCAACAGTTTAAAAGCACGACGAATAGTCACAAGTGAAAAACTTATCCAGATTATGAAAATGGTTACACAAGAACATCTTCAATGATTGACCGCACGCGAGTGATATTTCAATTTAACTCTTAAACAGTAACGAAACGTATGCACTGCTGGCGATCCACACATACATACATGACCTTCATCTAGTTTCTCCAGAGCTAACCTTCCAATGAAAAAATCCAAAAACCGACTAAGCAAAGTCACGTGTAAAACAGCAGTTTCGCCGGCATTGAAAAACATCTCCACATCCTGCTTATAATACACAATATCAAATTGGTTTAATATAATGCATATCGGTTAGCATTAGATGAACAAAGTTCCAGAAGGAAATCAAACTTATATTATAAGAAAAGCTACCGTGAGATGAAAATTCATCTCACATTCCTTGAGAAAGAACAAAAGAACACAAGCCAAGAAAACTGAACTCCAAGATATTTATACGGCCCGAACTGCTGAAAGTAGCAGTCCGGCAAATCCAAACAGTATTCCTTCCGACTTCAAGATAAGAAAAATGGAAAAGCATAACAGTCACGCAACTCTCGAAGGGGAGATGTGACTTCACGGCCGTTCAACACCACCTCTGGATGCTTAGCAGAACTATGCCAGACTAGCCGGGAAGATACAAAAGGAAAATATGCCTGAGAGATATTAACAACAGAAGATATTGTAAACGGAAATAAACACCAGTGATGATTAAAAATATATGAAGGGAAGAATTTATATTAACAGAAAGGTAAGCAAACCCAAGAGGAAATAAAACTTTAATAAAGGACTTTAATGACAAAATTATATAATGAAATAAGATGTGGAAAGAGAATTAAAGTATGGTAATAACTGCTTTGTGTATACGGTGAAAAAAACTGGGTTTGCATACCTGACACCCACGAACGAATTTTGCTCAAAACTTCAGAAAAAGCTTTTGCCATTGTCAAATATATATACATATACCAGCGGCATGGCCCGGCTTCGTGCGGGTGGACAATGTGTCAACTACAATGTAGGGTAAGGATGGGTAGGTAATTTTTTTTTTAAAATTGTTCTAAATCGGATAGATGCGGGAGTGAGACAAAATGTCAGTACTTACAAATTTTAAACTTTAAATGTTTGTGAAAATGTGATAAATATTTTTTTCTGCTTATGTAGATGCTGAAATTAATAAATTTATTTTAATATAGCAGAACCACCCAGCTTCGCACAAGTTAATCTTGGCCTGCCGAGTAACATAAGTAAAAATGTAATACCCTAAAAATATGCAGATCACAATAACACATTTACATCCATAAACCGTCAAAATGACAATCGGAAAAAACTTATGCTATTTTCACGCAATCATACTAAATCCCTCAGCTTTATAAATGATTTTTTTTTAAATTTTCCTTTTAAAAATGTCTTGCGCAAAACATCTAATCAAAAATCAGCAATAGTTAGTTGTCTTATTCGTCATATCTTCTATAATCAGGTTCATATCTGATATTGACGATGAAATCGTTTAAATAGTTCTAAAATCACTGAAACACATGATTAACTACTTTTTAGCACATTGGTTTAGCTGTATTTTATGCTCCTACTTAAAACTAGAACTGAGATATGGCAAAATGACTTAAAATGTTCGACCCCCATAGTGGTTGAATGTCTAAATACGCATTTAACTATTTTTTTTTTTTTTTTTTAGTAGACTTGTTATTCAGAATTTTACGCTCCTACTTAAAACTGCTACTGACATATGGCCCTAATACTTTGGACCACCCATTTAGACCCTTAGTGGTTGAATTTCTAAAATCGCTGAAATATGTGTTTAACTATTTTTTTTTTTAGTAGATTTATAATGCTGAATTTTACGCTCCAACCTAGAACAGCTGCTGAAAGATGGCGAAATGACTTAAAATGTTCGACACCCCATTTAACCCTAATTGTGGGTGAATTTCTAAAATCGCTGAAATATGTGTTTAACCATTTTTTTTGGTAGATTTGTTATCCTGAATTGAATACTCCTACTAAAACTGCTGCTGAGATATGATGAAATGACCTAAAACGTTCAACCCCTCCTTGTAACCCACTCAGGGGGTGAGTGAATTTTCAAACATCATTTCTTATTGCTTGCCTAGGTCATCTACTCTCCAAATTTCGTGATCCTGATTTTAGTCATTTCAACTCTGCGTTGATGGGTCAGTCAGTCATTTAGGCATTCTTTCTTTATATAACAGTATAGATATTGTTGTGTCTTACCTCTCATTAAATTTTACACACAACAAGATAACTAATTTACATAGATATGTTTAAAATAAACCTTACTCAATTACTTAATTACTTTACTACTTCAAGAGAATTATACCATTTTAACATTTACTTTTAAATTATCTTATTTATACAAACACTGAATTTACTATATTATTTTACATTATAAATTTTGACTATTTAGATTGACATTTACATTTAATTAAAATAATTTATATTGGCCCACAATTACAAAATTAAGTTAATCACTAAATAAAATTATAAGGAAGTGTGTTGTGTTATCAAAATAATTAAGTTATATTAAATCCAACAATAACTCCAAGTGTGTGGTCAAGGTGAATCAAGTCTTAATAAAATCTTTATTTGTTAATATTCTCTCTACCTAAATGTTAGCCTTCCTCCTTCTGTCATTCAGAATTACTAAGAAATGAGATAATTTTAGTTCAATAATTACAAATCTCAAATAATTCAACTAAATAATTTAAAGATGAAAACAAACATAAAATTAAATCTAAAAATGCAATTTAAACTCCTACGAACTTCAATGGTCTCATTTCATTAGTAAACTCAAAAATTAATTCTTCTAAATTATAAATCTTCTTCATGAAACAAATCTAATATCTGAAAAATAAAAGTGTTCTCCTGAAACATAACGCGATGGAACTAGTTGATTCAAAAATATATATATAAAAGGTAAATCTTCATTTTCTTACAAATTCAATATATCAAAAATATCTCACAATTCACCATCAATAATTAAAAACCCAATTTACCTCAACTCCGTTTCAAAACATATACATTACCCTCACATCAACCAGTTCCAACGGTCATTCTCTAAAATCTGATTTATTGAATACAGAGAACTTCTTAACTGAAAATCACGCGAGAGATAATTAAAATTAAACTGTGCTAAGTTTACATTCTTACTATTAAGATTTACTACTTAAAAGTTAACAAGTACAGTGGAACTTCCCTTTAACGAAGTCCCTATTTAACGAAGTTTTCTACTTAACGAAATTTTCTGCAGAACTTTGACTTTGAACACCATTAGCATGTAAATTAATCTCCACATTACGAAAAATATATTCTATATAACGAAGTTTATTCCAATTTTCTACGTGTACAGAATTCAAATTAAGCGATTGCTGTTCGAAGGATATGCAAATTTATTTCAGCGGATTCGATTGTATGAAAATGAACACATTTAAATAATTTCCATTCTGCTTGGTGCTAAATAAAACAATTTTTTTTTTCACACTAAGGAAAACACTTGTTATCACTATTCTCCCACTCCGAGACTCCAGCGCTGACAGTTGGGGGAAGTCAAAATCCCCTTTTTACCTTCAATGATATAGAAGATGAGGTGTCGCAATGGCGTCAGATGCATTGAAACAAAAAATATCTATTAGAGTCAGATAGGTACCATTCTGACCTTCAATTGCTGATAGACAATTACTTTGTACATCCAAAAGAACGTGCTTCAAAATACAAATCGAAGAACATCAAAGTTATTTTTGTTCCTGCTAATACAGCTAAACTTCAATCTTTAGTCTAAGGAATAATAACAAAATCTTGAAGTACATTATCGAAACAGACAGAAAAAGCCGATGTAGTGAAAACATTAGTTTGAGATTCTGTGTATCAGAGCTGATGAAAGCTTGGGCCAAAGCTTGGGAATGTGACGTGTGATTTCATCGACCGCACACAACTGTTTTGTAAAAGACGGCTTCATAATTAAAACTGAATCAAATGCTTCTGAATCCAATACCTGTTTGTCATATCTCAAGAAAAAATTCCATGAGTTTAAGTTAATTTCTATTTAACGAATTTTCTTCATAACGAAGTTTTTAAGTGTAACGATGAGACTTCGTTAAATGGAAGTTCCACTGTATTATACTTTACATAAGCTGTCTGTATTCCCTCAAATATTAAAAATCATTTCTTCTAATGCTGAAACAAAATAAATAAAAAGGGATGCACTGCAAGGCAAATGAAAATGCATTTTGTACAGGAATTAAATATTTTATTGCACATATTATCATTTTATATTTACAGTAAGTAACCAACTTTCATTAATTCAATTAAATTCAAAAGGCCTCATCTACAACAATTATTCTCAGCCTTATCTTATATGTAAAATTACCTTTATAAACAAATTCACCATTATATTATAATTCAAACAATTTACATCTCCGATAACAGTAACGTACAAACTTAACTCATCCGCAAAGTTACTTCTATAATTAATTTCAATATACTATTATTCAGATAACAAATATAGATGGGCAATTCCTGTAACATTTTATGTACTACTATGAAACTCTGGAGCTACTGGTAATATTTACAAAAGAGATTAAATTATTGGAGTCATAAAACTTACGTTAAGGTGAATCTTAATTCACAATCTAGAAATAATTAAATAAAATAAAATAAAATAAATAACGGTAAATTTAGTTCATGCAAGATGACAATTATTTAAAATTAGGAAAGGAAAGAAAAAGAACTTAACATCATCATGACAGCTCCGGAGCTAATTCAATTTTCTTAGCACTTCACATAATCGCTTCTCCACTCCAACTGAACTCTTGATTTTCCCACGCAAAAACTCCTTGACTACCTTCAACATCTTGACCCTTAAGCGCTGACAAATAGTGCCCACAAAAATGACACTAGGTAGAACGAAAGATGTTAAACTGTGCCATAGTACTTCACAACCCTGATGAACTTAGCCTTGGTAATTATTGACACATCCTTTTGTAGCAATTTCAAAACTACATAATTTTATTTAATTGAATAGGTGTGAATTCTTGCGCGAATATCCGGTCACATGGGGACGCGTTGTTGTGGCGTGGTCACGCTATTCTTTGCGCGGGAGTTGTTCTGTTAGAATCTTGTTGCCATTTTAAAGAATAGAACTTTAGAGAAAACAGATATGAATAGGAAAACATATTACCACAGAAATGTTAATAAAAATTAAATAGACTCCAAAAACATTAATAAAAATATTAAGACTCCAAAAACTTTAATTAAAACTCAGTAGCTCCATAAATGTTATTCAACCACAAATAACTCCAGTAACTCCTAATTTCAAAATTATTGAATGTCAAATATATCTTTTGGAAATAAAACCATAATTAATTAGAGAAACATAATACTTGAAATATTCACAATTGAAAAGAAGAAATTGCGCACTTTTCATCCTCCCAAGAGCCAATTAAAAATATCAATCTCACCAATACAATTGTTTGGTTATTAAACCCAAATGATAGTTGTATAATTAATTCATCATAGATTTTGGTGGACAGTGTGAGAATTATAAATAAAAATTCTGTGCCAGAAGAATATAATTAAAATAAACAACTTTAGTTATAAAATCAACCTGCAAACCGTAACTGCAACTTTAACTTTAACTATGAAAAACAACAATTAATATTAAAATAAACAAAACATCCCATAATTACAATACGTTTTAACAGTTAAAAATTAGACAAATTAGAATTAAAATAAATTAATTACTATTTAAATTTAAGTTGTGTTAGCGACACAACACAATTGATAAAATTTTTCTATGTAGATACTGATATTTCGTCTAGTATAGATATTGATATTTATCTATTGATATTTATAGTTATATAGATACTGATAATTTTTTTCTCAATAGTGCCTTTTACACAGATAGTGCCTCTAATGAGAACTTGCATAACCAAAATTTTAATTTTTTTTTTTTTTTTTTTTTTTTTTTTTTTTTTTTAGGTTTTTTCAGATAGCAACCATACTCTAAGTTAAATTAGATAGGGTAATTTAAACTCAACTTTCTTTTATGCCAATAATGCTCCCTAGCCAGAAATATATTAACCAAATTTAAATAAAAGTTTTATGTTTCAGTATATGATGGTCATACTCAAGATTTCAAGTCCTTCCGGAATGTACCGGGAGGAAAAGGTAGCTTTCCTATAATTCTGTTTTAAAATTTTAGCTACTCAAAAGCAGCAAACCAAAATGCAAAGAACCCAATTACAGAAGCTTCGTTAATACTGAATTTGAATAAGAAATTCATTAAATTAGTGAGCCAAGTTGGCTTCATTTATGGAGGCTTATTTTAGTCGCCAAATTTGGCGATATTTTGCCAAGTGTTGCCAAGCTCTGCAGGAATTCGACACTAACGGATTCAATATATAATTTTATGCGTATGATTGGGAAAATTATTACAGCAATGTAAGATAATAATTTACGAGCAATCACAGTCACTAAAACTCATAAATTAATCCCTGATTTTAGGTAGATTTCGTAAGAAATACTACCTATTACATTCTCCCCTAAGTTGGAATTTCGGAAAAATTTTTGCAGATCTACACCGATCATGACTCCTAGAACCCAAAACCACCCTCAGTTCAAAACTTTATCTATCTATCTATATCACTTTTTTATGGACATGATAATTTCCATAATTCTGCAAAAATCTCTTCCAAACTGATACATAAAATCAAGAGGCATAAAATCTCGGTCAAGTTTGTTAATGGGCAAAATCAAACCAAGAAGGGGGAGGAGGCTTTTTGTAAAAACAGAAAAATCCCCATAACTTCTTAATTTTCATGCATATCGAATCCGTTTAAAGTTATTATTACTTCTAGAAAAAGGGCCAAAAATTTATATATGACAGATTTTTGATTTCATTAAAAATACTCCCAAGGGGAGAAAAATAGGGATTTCAGAAGAAAAAAATTCATAACTTCGTCAATTTACAAGCTATCAAATCCACTTAAATTTATTATAAATCTTCTTAATATTATCTACAACCTTTATATTGACAAGTTTTTTATAGGAGCAACTCTTACAGCAAAAAAAAAATTAAAAACAAAAAAATCCCTGCTGGCTCCGCCTACACGCAGAGGTATATTTCGAAGTGGACGGTCCCAACTGCCGTATCATGGCAAATAGGTCTTTCTTCTGCAATTAAAAGGCGCCCCACGGTCTGCGGCTTCGAAATCTACTTGTGTCTGTAGGCCGAGCCATCAGGAATTTTTTTTGTAATCTGCTGTCTTGTTTCAAAATGTCAGCTACCCTAGAATTTCAAACTGCTATATCTCAGCTATTTTTTAAGATAGAAGCAAAACAAAAAATTCTCTGGAATCCTTGTAATATTCGACCAGCACGAGATGGCAGCTCAGAAAGTCGCTTGGGAGAAGAGTTCATTTTCTCACAGGTCCGGACAGTGGAAGAGCAAATATTTAGGGTTGTAGTAACATATTTGAGCGTTCCTGCCTTTGGTGATATACATTTCCCTCTCTGTCTCTTTCTCGTCTGTCCTGTCATTGAGGAAGAGGGAAGTTGTATTTTCCTCCTCGTACAGGTCGGAAGGACATTTTTTCGTCTTAATAAAAAATAATGTCATGATTTTTTTTATTTAGAGAAGGGAATGGGAGGGGGGGGGGGGAGAATTTCTTCTTGCCCCGGGCGCCAAAAAACGTAGCTACGCCACTGGCTAGGGATGTAGGCCGGTGAGGGGAATGCCCTCCGTGAAGGTCTTTCTAAGGGATCCTAACCCATATTTATGCAAGGTTCGAAGAAAACCACGGAAAACTCCAAACGGTTAGGCCGACGAGCACGACAGGGGTTTGAACCCATCACCTCCCGTCTACCAGCTTTGAGAGCAGAACCTCTCAGCCACTGGTGGGGCAATGTTTCCAGGTATCGCATATTTGTATTTCAATATAAGTGTATATAAAATCTAGTTAAAATATTCTGAGAAAATAATTTATAAAAACAATTTTTTTAGAATATGATTTAACCAAGGAATCTTACTGACCAAAATATCACGAATATTTTATATAACACCGAAACATTATACAAATATCTCCATTGCAACTTAATATTTAATAATACATAATATTCAATTGCCTTTAATGTTTCGGTGTGTGAAAAAGTTTTCAAACTTTTATTTGAAAAAAAAAAAAAAAAAATCTTTATATATATATATATATATATATATATATAAAGATTTTTTTTTTTTATATATATATATATATATATATATATATATATATAAGATATAACATTATGCGAAAAGTATATTGAATAAGAAAGCATATTTTACTGAAATTTTTTTTTTATTGCTTATGGATTAGCTTGTATATTTAATTCACATGATCTCTCACTCTGTAAAAACTGTCCTTACCTAAAATACCCTAACAAAAATTTTTCTCAACAATGAATTCACCAAATAACAAGTAATATAAAAACTTTTTTTTAAGTCAATTCCTACTTAGGTCAAATAGAAATTTTTTTCCAGCGATCTACATGCTTTGCCACTGACGGTATTTATTCCTAAATTTATATCCTGCTAAATATCTTACATAAGAGAAATTTTTTTAATTTATTAAAAATTAAATAAAAAATAAATAGCTAAAATACCAAAAATTAATAGCTCGAAAAGTATTTCTCACAAAATTGTTAGACAAACTGCGTTAGAAAGGTAAAAAAAATTGTATTTTTCTTGATATAAATTTAAAATCTAATGATTATACCGTTTTTCAAATATTGAATTTAAAAAATTACCAAACTTCACAATAAAGTGCCATAGCGATGTTACAGTTAGCGATAATACAGTTTTTTCAAATATATATTAATTAATTAAATTTTATTATTTAATTTTAGTTTTATACTTCATTTCTGTTTTAAAGTGTAGACTCACTCCACATTTATAGTCTCCTTCGCCCGCGAGCCGCCTGATTTTCGTCAGTGAACAGCCCCATTATCTTTTTACGTGTGAAGGTGAGACTATAAATATGGAGTGAGTCTATACTTTTGAACAGAAATGAAATATAAAATTAAAATTAATTAATTTAATTTAATTAATTAATATTTGAAAAAACTGTATTAACATCAATTGTCATCCAGTACAAGTTAAAAAAAATTTATTTGCACTTGAATGGGTGAATAGAAAATATTTTATTAACAATTGAAAATTCCAACAAGATATATATATATAGAGAGAGAGTGTGAGCTAATAGTAGGAATTTAATTAAAAATTCACTACTTCCTATTTTCCAAACATTTTTTGGCATATCACAATGATAAAGAATTTCGAATTTGTATTCTTGTATAACGCATAATGCATGTAATCTTATTTTCATTCTACATCAAAAGGCGCTAACTAGCCAGATATGGTAATCCGAGATCAAATAACTTGGCCCTGAAGTCCCTCCTCTCAATCCTCCTTCTTTCGCTAAATCAGTCAAATAGACCCCTCTGGGCTCTGGCACCACGTGACTTTTACGTCATACCGCCTTCTGCTCGCGGTCGCATATTATCAAGGCCTAACACTTAAAAACAACAAATAAATCTGAATTTCTAATTTTTTTGTATTTATTTTTTAATTTTAATTCTTTTAGTGGTTGCTATTTTGAAGAAAGATGGCAGACTAAACTAGCCGACGAAATAGGTCGAGATACTAGTGAGCTTAATACACACACTTAGTTTCATCCAAATCGGTTTAAAAATACGAATGCTATCGTATGACATATTTCAGATATATATAAATCAACATTTGAACGGAGGGTGGTTTTGGGGTCTGGGGGTCATGATCAGTGAAAATATACCGAAATTTTCCAGAGTTACTTGCCTCCGAATGGCTGCAATAGGTAGCTTTTTCTGTAGGTAGCTTTGTAATGAAAGCTGCTTAACTGGTAGTACTGATTCAACACAATTTACTTTTGCATTTATACCCCACCCTTGGGGGGAGGAAATAGGGTAACCAAATATAAATAAAATTGATTATTATTTTTTTATGTTTGTTTCACTGTATGATAGCTATACTGAAGTTAAAAGTTAGTGAATCAGATTAAATACAATTTTCTTTTGTGTTTATAGCTTCCTCCGTAGGGAAATAGGATAACTAAATTTAAATAAAATTGATTTTTTTTTGTTTTGTTTTGTTTTTTTTAGATATATAAATTTTCAGAATAAGCTTCTGCCAGAGTAAAATTTACATTTTAATAAAAAATTTCACAATTTTTTTTTTTTTTTAATGCAGGTGGGAAATTGCATAACTAAAACTTTAAAATGGATTTTTTTATGTTTTCTTACATAGAGCCATACTCCAAGTGAAAATTATGGAATACAGATTCAAAAAAAAATTTTTTTTTTTTTTTTTTTTGCATTTATAGGGTCCCCAAGAAATACAAAATTTAAATGAAATTTATTTTTTTTTTTCTTTTAATAAATCTTTAGAATAAGCTTATTCCTAAGTCAAGTTTATAGTTTGATAAAAAATTTCACATAGTAGGAGGGTTTTTTTTTTTTTTTTTTCTGGTAGCAACCATAGTGAAAAATGCATAACTGAATCTTTAAAATTGAATTTTTTTGTGTTTTCTCATATGGGTATCAAACTCCAAGTTAAAATTAGGTAATACAGATTAAACACAATTTTCTTGTGTGTTTATATTGTTCTCTGGCTAGAAATAGGGTAACAAAATTGAAATAAAATTTATTTTTATGTTAATAAATTTTCATAATAAGCTTCTGCTGCATCAATTTTATGTTTTGATAAAAAAATTTTACATGATTTTTTTACTTTCTTCTATCAATAATAGAAGAAAGTATTGTAATCAAAATTTTTTTTCGACTTCCGGTTATCGACGGATTTACATGTTTTAGGGGTCAGAGATTCTGAAAAACATGTTTTTACAAAATGTCTGTCTGTCCTCATTGTATCATCGAAAAGTGTATGAAGTTATGTAGATAATTGGACCAAATTTTTTTTTTCTATGTTTTTGACTATGACCTGCAGGTCTCAGTTGAATTTGGGGATATTTCGACGAAAAGGGGCGCTGCAATTGCTATTTTTGTTCCATTTTCACTATTGTATCATTGAAAAGTGCATGAAGTTATGCAGATAATTAAACCAAACTTTTTGTATATAGCCTGCAGTTCCCAGTTGAATTTGGAGATATTGCGGCTGGAAGGGGCGCTGTGATAGCCATTTAAAGATTTCAATTTCAAAAAGTTGTACAAAAAAATTAGAAATCCTAAAAACTTTTTGCGTTAAATGTTCGGCCTTGATCCAAGGATCAGAGTACTTTTTGTTTTGCCTCTATCTTAAAAAATGGCAGAGATATAGCAGTTTGAATTTATAGGGTGGCTGACATTTTGAAACAATACAGCAGGATTCCTCCATAAATGGGTTTAATTTATGAGTTTTAGCAAACATGGTTTCTCAAAATTTTCTTTTATTGATGTAACCATCGTTTCAACACTTACACGCTTAACACTATATATTTATATTCGCCAACGTCAAATTCTCACCAAGCTTGGCAACAATTGGTGAAATATCGCCAAATTTGTCGATAAAAAATACGTTGCCACGTGTGAAGCCAACTTGGCTATGTCTGTCTAATTTAGTGATATTCTCATTCAAATTCAATATTGACCAGAACTGGGAATGACTCTTCTGTAATCGGGTTCCACGCATTTTAGCTTCGTGTATTTTCAGTGGAACTAGCTAAAATCTCAAAACCGGACAATTGGGAGGTTATCTTTACCTGCCGGTACAGGCCAGAAGGACTTTTCGTAGTTTAGTATAATACATCGGATGCTCGCATCCAGGTAACCCGACGATTCGCAAGTAGCTAACGTACAACAGAATGACGAAAAATATTGATTTTTTTTGTCGGTGTGATATCGAATTTTGAAGTATTAACATGTATGAGATAGAAGAAAGTTTTGGGATTGGCATATCCGACTAGTTTAAATGGTGAGAAGTTGGATAACTAAAATTTTTAAATGGAATTTTTTTTGTTTTATTTTCTGACGTGGTAACCATACTCCAAGTTAAAATTAGATTGGGTAATTTAAACTCAACTTTCTTTAATGCAGATAATGACCCCTAGCAAGAAATATATTAACCAAATTTAAATAAGTGTAATTTAATGTTTCATTGTAAGACGGCTGTACTCAAGATAAAAATAGGTAGTACAGATTCAACACAATTTTCTTCTGCATCTGTAGTAACCACTGAAAGGAAATAGGCTATCATCTACATTTAAATAAAGTTTATTTTTAATGTTTTATGTATGAAGACATTTACAGTGATTACTTTGAATTTAAACTCATTTCATAAAGAAAACAAAATTTTAAATTATGATTATGGAAATAAATACAAATTAGCTATTCATCAATCATACTAAACTATCTACTAAGTTGTTAACAGTGAAACACAAGGTATATGCAATTAATCTGTCTGTCGTCCTATTCATCTTCCTGTTTGTTCGTCCTTTCACAATTTAAATTTCTTACAATGTTCTTAATTCTAAGAAATTTTAATTGGTTATTATGATAGATTGCAATGTGTTTCCACCAGGGGATGAATTACTAGTAAATTTGCAATGAGGGTTAGTGTACGAAGGGCATATGGAGCAGAACCTCCTAGTTTCATCTATAAAAAGTTTATTGGCATAACATTTTTCTGTTTAATTCCGTTAAGATTTCCTCATTAAAGATATTATCTTTCTGAATGATTAATATTCATATTACACAGGAGATAGTTGCTTAATATTTCATTCAATACAAACTGCGGTCAGCAGAATTTGCGTGACCTTGTTGAAACAGAAAATATGTTTGCTTAGAGAAATTTACCATTCTAGGATCGAAAAAATGGCACATTCTTTTTGTGTTCACACGATGGAACCAATAGGAACAAAGCCAGGAAAGATATGTATACTTATCCAATAACACTACCTATTCAACACATGACAGATAATCCTTTAAAAAGTAAAAAAAACCTGTTTACTCATATTTTACAATGTCCAGAAAAAGTGAGTGAATGTGCTTTGCAAAGTTTGTTTATTTTTCTCCCATCTGATGCAACCATAATAGAACAAGATCATGTAATTGTTCTTCTGGTGTAAAATTTCTCTACTACATTTTTAATCCACATAAGGTTGGAAATGATCTCTCTACTGTTATTCTCTACTGTTGTTATCTACTGTTATTAGCAGTGTCAAAATGTTGTTGTTTTTTTCCCCCTTACATTACCAAAGGCCTAGTTGTCCTTATAGATGTCCAGTGCATGCAACAGTAGATTTTTCTTCCCACATTTTTTTTTTTTTAATTCTCCTTTGCAATATTTTAATGTCAGATTTTATTTTGCATAAGATTTTTACCTGTTATGGAGTGCATATTGTTTTAGTCACTAAACTGAAAAAATACATTGACTTGGCCTTACCCAAGTATATTCATTGTTCACTCCACTTCCATAGAGGAATATTTTACTCTTGCAGATAGATATAATAAAAAATAACTATGCAGTTTATTTTTCTCAAAATATTTTAGAGAAAAACAGATAATTTGTAAAAAACATATTTTGATATTAAAAAAAATAGCATCTAAGATTAAGTAATAGCAATTTATACTAAATGATATTACAGAACAATTAATATATGAATAAAGAAACAAGAGAAACTTACAGATTTAATTTCTCTTTCTTGAAGATAAGATTCACAAGAATATTCATAATTTTGAAAAGGACATTTTACAACAGCAGTTTCAGAAATCTGGATGGCAGCAGCAAGACATTCTCTGTAATAATTAAAATATTTTAAAAGAAATTTACTTCATTCATGCTACTCTTTTCAAACAATGTATTTGTTTAAAATATATATATATAATTTAATATTTACTATTTCAAAAAAATTTATTTCTGATAGAAACTTAAGGAACTCTTTTCATGCATTCATGAGACTATTTTTTTTTTCTTTGTCTCTCTGCTCTAAAATATTTGCAGGGGGTTTTCGTTTATATGTGCAAGAACTGGAAAACCTTGGTCTTCAACAGAAAAAGATATTATTTTGAGTTTAAACGAAAGGGGGGGGGGGGCATTATATTATTTAGGTTTTCCCAGGAACTTTTTGTCAGAATTGAAAGTTTAATATAGCTAAAGAACAAAAATTAAATCAGCAATCACTATAACAAAAGTTCCTGAGTTCGTTTGAATAGATTTTCATTAAAAAATATAAAATCATACAAATTCGAGGATGTATGCTGCAGAAGGCAGTGGGACCCCCAACATTAGGTTTGTTTGGAAAGATTTTCATTTAAATATAAAAATTCACTCAACAATGATTTTGGATATATTTACAGTTATTATCACAGCACGGGCTACGCCGGTCTTTCATTTAAAAATATAAAATCAAAAACGGACTGAAACATGCATACTATGCCCAGTGTATGCGGATGAAGACAGCATATAAGGGTTCAAGAAGTGTGCCGACACACAAAGGTTCAAGACAAAGGCACCCAAATCTAGGTTTCTTTGGATAGATTTTTATTTAAAAGCATAAAATCATACACATTTGAGGGTGTATGTTGGCGAAGGCATTGGAGCACCAAACATTAGGTTCATTTAGAAAGATTTTTGGAAAAAAAAAAAAAGAAATTCTTTAACACTTAGTTCAGGTACATTTAAAGTTATTATCACGGGCCTGGGGAATGCTGGGGAGTAGGTAAACTAGTACACATCTATACTAATAAAATAAAGTTTTGCTCTGTGCGTGTCTGTCTGTCTGTTGGCGATGGCTAGCAAAATCTAGCTGACCTAGAAGACTGAAAATTTAGGTGTGAATAGTCCAAGGTTTGACCCTGTGCACATGAGTCTCACAATTTTAATATTTTGATAATTACTCTAGATATTAATTAGAATATCATTAAACATCGCATCGAAAATGCCATCTTTTAAATCAAAATGGCTAAGGTTGGGTTGGGTTGATTATTGACGGCCAATTATCTACACTAGGGATATAGGCCCGGGGGGAGTGCCCTTTGTGGGGGTCTTTCTAAGGGAACATAATCCGTATTTACGCATGGATAAATCCACGGCTCGAAGAAAACCACGAAAATTCCGAACGATTAGGCCGACGGGCGCGATTGGGATCGAACCCAGCACCTCCCGTCTACCAGCTTCGAGAGCACAACCTCTCAGCCACTGGTGGGGCCTCAAAATGGCTAAAGAAAAGAACTGCTGTTGTGGATTTGCAAGCTGAAATGAACGAATTTGAAATTATTTTACTAATTAGCGAATTTTAAGAAAACTAATTAAGATATCAATTTGAAAATTTCTGAGCATATGTAAAAAAAAATTCTGCATCCGACTATGCGATTTTTGAAAAATTCGGCCGGTAATTTTTCTTAATTTATGCAAAAATCTGCTGGCGCCAGTGAAAAAAAATCTGAGAAAGTTTCAGACAGATCTGCTTTCATTAAAAACTGAACTACAAAGAGATCTGTTTTTCTGGCCGATCCCTCCATTTAGTTTGCGAAAATGAAAGGAAATAATTGCCGATTTTTACTAATGAACAAAAATTTAGATAACTAATTAAGATATAGATCTGAAATTGAGGATGGGAAATGTTGTCATCTGCCGGCTATTTTAGCGTAGCGTCTTCGTTATGTTCTAATTATCAGAAAAATATAATTCTTTTTTAATGATCGCGTTAATGTAGATGAAGGTAGTTTTCTTGAACAAATTATTTGTTTTATTTGCGGGTATGGGGAGGGAAGGGGTTAATGCCTTGCTCTGAGATTGTTATTATCTCGGGTCCGGACAATGTCGGGCCGGTAGCTAGTATATATATATAGTATAGGGGCAGATTCACGGTCGCCAGTAGCCACGTGGCGACTAAATTTTTTGCTGTGGCCACTAACTTTCGGTTTTTAAGTCGCCATGTGATTTAAAAGTAATCAATTTCTGGTATTTCCAGTCCACATTGTGAAATGTTGGTATTTTTTTTTTTTTAAGATTAAGACCAAAACACATAACAAACATTATTATTATATTTTAATAACATTTCAGGATGATCTGTTTAACACAGCAAACTATTAATATGTTCGAATAGCAATGTTATTCGTAACAGTTTGAATCTGATAATTTTACATAGAATGTGATTTAAATATATATATATAAACAAATGTTTGAAGTGTGTTTTGATTTTTATAGTGCAAAATAATCTCACAAATTCAGATTTTCTTTTATTTGTACTTTTGTGTGGCAAAATCAAAATAATAAATATTGTTTTTCTGATATTCCCCGCTATCATAATTGCTTAGCTTATACCTACATATATTTTTTAAACCGTATCTTGCCCACTTTATCTTCTGACTATACATGATTTAAGATTTAATTAATATTCAAATTTTGTTGTACATGTGTTTATATTAAATAAATTATTTTACACTTTGAATTCCTGAGTTTTTTTTTTTTAGTTTTTTACTCTATATAAACACTATTGTTTTTATGCGTTTGTTTTTCAATTGTGGCTACTGGATTTTTTGGATTTAGGAGCCAGTGACTCCTTCCAAATTTTGGGAATCTGCACCTATAATATATAGTCAACTCTGTGAAATCCGCCGATGTATAATCTGCAAATGTGTATTATCTGCACTACATGTTGGAATGTAAACAGAGAAAATTGCAGTTAATGGTTAAGCTCATGCATAAAGTTAAAAGTGGTGTTTTTTTTCATGAATTATCAATTTTCCAATGAAATAAATGGTTATTGAAGAAAATTCATATATTTTATTACCCTGTGTTCAAAAAATAATAATGTGAGCTGGGTAAAAGGGACAACTAAACAAATGTATACTTCACTCAAATGCTTAGCACATTTAAAACTTAGAAACAAACTGGGGATTGAAAAAGCAGGAAAATTGGGTTTTTTAAACAAAGCCTTGAATTCCAAGTCCTTAAGTCTTTTGAAAAAATTATTAATTTTTCATATCTTCTATAGTATTTGTCTATTTTTCATTTCAATATTTTTACTTACTAAAAGTCACCATGGCAGTTCCAAATTAATTTTTCCCATTGACTTTCAATATTAGGTATTAATAAAATTAGAAATGAAAATGGAGACGACTCTAAAATGCCATTAATTGTTATATTTTTTAAGTTTAATCTTTTGAGAAAAACCTTGAACATTTATGTCATATATTTAAAATAAATTGCGTTAACCAATGTGTATATATGCATATTTTTATGAAAAATTTATTTCAAAAGATTGTAGATCTTATATATTTTACATTTACACATTTAAAAATATTATTTTTTAAAAATAGGGCATATCTTATATGCTGACAAATACTATATAAAAACTTTTTTTTTTTCAAACATTTTCATACAATTTAAAATTTAATTTCTTTATATTTATTAGTTTTCATATTGTACTTGCATTTAAAATTTAAAAAAAAACATCAAGTGTTCTTGCTAAATTCATATGTTTAAAGTATAAAAAAATTAACTTTCCAAAATAATCAATTTAAATTTTAAAAAATGCGATTTAAATTAAAAAAAATCTGATTTAAATCAAATAAATCCGATTTTTAAATTTTTTTAAAAAAAAATCATGATTTTTGCGTATTCTGGTTGTATTTGCCGGCTGCTAACGGCGCCGCTGGGCACGCATGCGCATTTTTTGATTGTTTTTTTTCCCCCTCTCGATCTGTTCAGAGAGTGAGTATTGTGTTTTACTTCATATGTGCAGGATGTTATTACGTCCGCTGAGAAATAAAAAGTTTTATTCAGTGAATGAGAATTTTACTTGTGTTAAATAGAGTCTCTTCAGTTGATCTTCTTCACTGGTTATAACCCCGAATACTGGCTTGATTGAAAAGGCCAAATCAAGAGTTTATATATCCTAAAGAAATGACGTAATTGACCGGAACTAACTGAAAAAAGGAGTCACTGCACAAGATCCCTCCACACTAGGTTACACTACTACACTAAGGAGTGCTGGTCATATCATTCACTAAAGAAGAAGTATATTTATGACTATAGTAAGCTTTGTAAAAATCTAGATGCAAAACTGAATTACATTTTTGGATAATTTTAGCCTCTTGATAATTAAATTGGTGGTTGGAATTCCAACAATGTTTAGCTATTGTAGATTTCTCACATTCCTGCCTTCTAACATAATTATGGTGTTCTTTCAGCCTAATTCTAAGAACACGCTTCGTCTGCCCAATGTAAGAGAGGCCACACTCACAAAAAATTCTATAAATGCCCCAGGTATTATGGTCGTCAATTGAATCTTTAAGATTGGAGAAAGAAACTTTATTGGTTGGAGAGAAAACAATTTTGAAACTTAATCTGTTTAGAATACGAGAAATTTGTGTACTGATTTTAGGAAAATAAGGTAAGACAGTAACATTTTAAAATTCTTTATTTGCTAGAATAGAAACAGTTATTATCGGAGGTTTAGATAAAATACGGTTAATGATATTCAAGCTAAATTTACGATTAATGGCGACTGCTTTAATATAGTTAATTTCACTATTAAGTAACTCAGAATTTGAACAAATTTTACATGCACGGAAAATAAGAGTATTGAAAGCTGCAAGTTTTTGATGTGGAGGATGATTGGATCTATAATGAGGGGGCAAACTTACAGCAAATATTTGCTGGAAGGTATACCCTTGCTTTCTAAAAGGTTGAACAGGACTGTTCTATTTTCCCTATGGAAGTGCAATTTTACAGTGCAGAGCAGCATACATTATGCAGGATCCGCGCTAAGCATTCGCCTACGTGCCAAATGCGAATACATTATGAAATTGGCGAACAAATAATTAATATGGCAAAAGATTTTTTTTAGACTCTTTCGTTGTTGTAATCATGTTCTGCACAGTACAAATATATGTACTGTAATGTTTTGAAATGTAAATGAATTTCCGTTTTCGTCGTGAGTTCGTGTACAGCCGTATTCCTTCCCATTCGCGCCTTTCCGGCCGTTGTTAGGCTTAGCATCGGACCCACTTCTCACTAACTTGGAGGGAGAGAGGAGCAAATATCTTCGTACTTGCGCGCATGCACTTTGATACCGCACGGAGAGCAGACGATTTGTGTCGATGACGGGCACTGCGCTGTCCGCGGAACCGCGTTTGTTTCGTTTTGAAATGCTTGTTTCTGAATCTAAGTTTGTAAAAAACTGATGGTCAAAATGACTCAACAACCTTCAGTTCTTTCGTATTTTGAAAAAATAGATCATAATTCCGATAGTGTAGAAGAAGAGAAAGGCGTAAAAAGAAAAAAATGTAATGAAGACTTGGAAATTCGTCCGGAACAAAAACGAAAAATTCAGCAAAGTTGGTTTTCAAAGCATAAATGGCTGAAACATATTTCTGAAAAGCAGATATTAGTTTGCACTTGGTGCATTGATGCTGAACGTTCAAATACATTTACCACTGGTAAATCCAGTAGTTTTCCGAAGGCAGATGAAATAATTTAACTCCAGCAAATACTTCTTGCCATAACATAGAAGGGATTTTCTAATTCTGTAGTTAGGCAATACTGCCCCGCCAAGTTTGCAGTTCTTTTATGGTTTGTGTTAAAAATTTATTCCATATTTGTTCAGGTGGTCCAAAGCTTTCAAGTAAGTAATAATTTTATTGGTTAAATATTCAATTTTTCATCGAGTATAATAATTTTTTTTTTTTTGTATTCTAAAAATGTGTTGCAAAAATATGAGGAATTTTTTTTTTTTTTTTTTAAATAAAAGTTATGCTTTATCAAACTTTACAATGCTCTAAATGTAAAGTATGTAAAATGTAATGTAAAATGTCCTACACACACCACATTGCCGCGTTTTTTTCCCCCTGCCAATTTGGCAAAAACTTCGTTTTTGAATATTAGTTACAAATAGCATGCAATAATCGTACGGTATTTTTTATTTCAATATAAAAATAAAATATTGTAATAAATGAAATAGCTTCTATTATTTTAAAAAAGGAAATAAAAATAAATAAATGATAGTTTGATATAAGGGTCATTCCCAAAAAAAGTGTAAAAACTATGTCCAAGAAGTTAATATTTTTTATTTAAATAATAATATGCTTTTGAGACAGTTATGTTTGTTTCTTAATCTGCATCTTATTGTTCTTAGTTGAAAATATTTTCCAAGCGTAAAAATGAATTACAATAATTTATAAAAAATAATGTTTATAAACTTGGCAGAGAAAACAAGCTGTCCCAGGCACAAATTTAGAACATTTGAACATGTTTGACATGAACTGATTGTGCGATATAATATTAAGTTATATACGTAAGTATATAACTTAATACGTATTATAATATTAAGTATATATAATGAAACACCTAATTAAAAAAATTACTGACAAAACACATTTTTAAATTTATTTTTATTTTTAGAGATATAGATTTTTATGTGTGTCCCAAATTTTATTCAGTTGTTTTAAGTCCACTCTGTTACATGGAATTTTAAATATAAAAAATTAAATTATATGAAAGTTGGTAACAATACTGAACTCTCTAAAGGGCATATGTTCATGTTGTATGCCATATTGCATTGGATGTTCTAGAACAAAAGGCAAGATGGCTTTTATGTCTATGGATTACTTAAATGTAATTAGCAATTGTCCACTCTGTTACATCATTTTTTTAAATATAATAACTACTTTTTAATGAAATAAATCATTAAGAAGAAGATCATTATTAACAGCTGTTAAATACTCCCTTGGTTTTTTATTGTGCATGAAATTTTAAGTTACAATTCTAATTTTTGGGTTAGTTGTCCACTCTGTTACACTGTCCACTCTGTTACATATACAGTATAACAAAGTGGACAGTTTGTAACAGACATGCTATTTCTCTTACTAAAAAGGCATTTTACTGTTATAATTCATATTTTTACTTTTAAGAATATTGTGTATATTTAATGTAACACTGAGACATGGGGAAAGGAGTCGCTGATGGAGTAAGAAGAATGCTAAAGAGGATGGCAGATAGAATTATATCCTGTAGGGGTGATATAGCAGATGCTAATGATGTTTTTAGACAACTAAAAGACATCACCAATGTGTTGTTATCTTATTTCAGAGATTTATAAGATGAGTAGGGCTGTTCCAAATAAAATTCACATTCTTAAAGGAACACTGTCTGTTCACAAGATTTCGACAACAGGTAATGGACTATTTAGGTACCAAAGTGTATCTTGTTTTTGCCAGAAAAGTAGTGAACTTTACCCTTGCTATAAAACTAAGCAATACAACTGCCAAATAAAACTTGACCTTTCGTCTCATAAAAAAGTTACCGCGAAGTTGGCTTCTTACACGGCAATTTATTTTTGTCATCAAATTTGGCACTATTGTGGTAACCCTGCCATTAGTACCTCTCAACAGTTACTCATTCATGAAGCTGATGTTGATTTATCCATAGGAAATCAACCATTACCCCCCCCCCCCCCTTTATAGATTATAATTTAAAAAATCAATGTCCAATTCATGTATTGCCCTCAGGAATACATATATATTCCAAATTTCAAAGCTTTATTTCAACAGGAAGTGGGTGAAAAATGAGTAACAAGATTTCACTGCCGGGTCACTCCATGGTAACTTGTGTTACATTTAGAATAATTGACATCAGTAATTTTAGTAATATAACACCAAAAATATTCATAATGTAAAGTTGATGTGATTTGTTAATTAAACCTATCCAAAGGACAATTTGCATTAAAATTACTTAAATTTAGTGCTATTTCTTGAACTCTGGAAATTATATTTACTATCGCAACTTACGTTACTGGAAAAAGAACGTAAGTTACCATAATAAATTTAATTGCCACTGTTAAAGAAATAGCACTAAATTTGGTTAATTTTCATCTAAATTTCTGTTTGAATAGATTTAATTAACAAATCACATCAACTTTACATTTTGAATATTTTTTGGTAATATATTACAAAAATTACTGAAGTCAATTATTCTAAATGTAGCCTAAGTTACCATGGAATGACCCTACCACTCACAAACATAATTGTAAGTTAAAAGAAAGTATGAAAGCAAATAATAAAAATTGTTCCTGAACACAAATGCAAGTTGCAAGATGATTGTTTGTGCTATGAATTTTCATGTAATACTTGATGTTTTCCAAAAAAATTAAATTTGATGTAATTCCTCTTAAAATGGATGTAATTCCTCTAATAAAATATTAGGTGGAAGGTAAGGTTATTTTTATTGATTTATACTATATAATCCTGTTGATGTTTTCCCAAGAAATTACGGTTGCCCACTCCAGTGCCGAAACTAGCCATTTTGGCGCCCGGGGCAAACATGGATTTTGCCTGAACACAATGATGATGTTTGACTTGATGTTTTCCAAAAAAATTAAATTTGATGTAATTCCTCTTAAAATGGATGTAATTCCTCTAATAAAATATTAGGTGGAAGGTAAGGTTATTTTTATTGATTTATACTATATAATCCTGTTGATGTTTTCCCAAGAAATTACGGTTGCCCACTCCAGTGCCGAAACTAGCCATTTTGGCGCCCGGGGCAAACATGGATTTTGCCTGAACACAATGATGATGTTTGACTTGATGTTTTCCAAAAAAATTAAATTTGATGTAATTCCTCTTAAAATGGATGTAATTCCTCTAATAAAATATTAGGTGGAAGGTAAGGTTATTTTTATTGATTTATACTATATAATCCTGTTGATGTTTTCCCAAGAAATTACGGTTGCCCACTCCAGTGCCGAAACTAGCCATTTTGGCGCCCGGGGCAAACATGGATTTTGCCCCCCCCCGAGAGATCCTTCGACAAAATTTACCGTTTTTTCGAGATCCTTCGACAAAATTTACCGTTTTTTCGAGATCCTTCGACAAAATTTACCGTTTTTTGGCGATCTTTCGACGAAATTTTCCGTTTTTTCGCGATCCTTCGACAAAATTAGCCGCTTCTTCGCAATCCGATGACGAAATTTGCCGTTTCTTTTGACGAAATTCACGTGTTTTCACGGTCCTTTGACTAAATTTGCGTTTTTTTCGCAATCTGTCAACGAAATTAGCCATTTTCCGCGATCTTTTAATGAATTAATTTCGCGTTTTTTTCACAATCATTCAACGAAATTCCCCGTTTTTTTGCGATTCTTTGACGAAGTTTGCCGTTTTTCGTGATCCTTCGACAGAATTCGCCATTTTTTAACGATCCTTTGACGAAGTTTGCCGTTTTTTCGAGATTCTTCGACAAAATTTGCCGTTTTTTTGCGATCTTTCGCCGAAATTTGCCGTTTTTTCGCGATCCTTCGACAAAATTAGCCGTTTTTTGGCGATCTTTCGACAAAATTTGCCGTTTTTTTGCGATCTTTCGACAAAATTTACCGTTTTTTCGAGATCCTTCGACAAAATTTGCCGTTTTTTGGCGATCTTTCGACGAAATTTTCCGTTTTTTCGCGATCCTTCGACAAAATTAGCCGTTTTTTCGCAATCCGATGACGAAATTTGCCGTTTCTTCGACGAAATTGGACGTTTTTTCGTTATGCTTCGCCGAAATTAGCAGTTTTTTCCACGATCCTTTGACGAAGTTGGCATTTTCTCCGTGGCCCTTCGGCGAAATTCGCATTTTTCCGTGATTTCGCCGAAAAACGCGGAAAAATTCGCCGAATTTCCGCCGAAAATGCAGTTTTTTGTTACGGCCTTTTGACGAAATTCACGTGTTTTCACGGTCCTTTGACTAAATTTGCGTTTTTTCGCAATCTGTCAACGAAATTAGCCATTTTCCGCGATCTTTTAATGAATTAATTTCGCGTTTTTTTCACAATCATTCAACGAAATTCCCCATTTTTTTACGATTCTTTGACGAAGTTTGCCGTTTTTCGTGATCCTTCGACAGAATTCGCCATTTTTTAACGATCCTTTGACGAAGTTTGCCGTTTTTCGCAATCCTTCGACGAAGTTTGCCGTTTTTTTCGCGATCCTACGGCGAAATTTGCCGTTTTTTAGGATTATTCGACAAAATGATTTCGCGATTCTTCGAAGAATTTACGCGTGTAAAAATTGCACATCGCATGGGACACGTAAGAACTATTTTTTTGCGTCCCAATTCCAATTTTTCGCGTAATTTACGTGCTATAGCGCGTCCGCGGCATCGCTGTAAAAGACGCAATTTCCGTATTTTCAACGTTATTTCCGTACTACCGTATTTTACCACGCATTTCCGGAGTAACTCCGGAATTTCCAGAGTTGTTGGCATCTATGTATACTAGACACCAAGCTTTTCTGGGCTCCAAAACCACCTACCACCAAACGTGATTTCCACCTACTAAGCCAAACTAGTTTTTCTCCGACCAAAATCTGCTTAGAATTTCCGTGTTCCTGCCGAAACTTGAACATTCCCTGGAATTCAGAAACGATCCCATCAGCACAGTACCTGCCTCCCCTAATTTGCAAATAGAAGCAACCACTTGCGTACGTACGGAAGGAGGAAACAGCGAGGCAGGTGACCGAGTGCGTTTGGGAAGATGACTTTACAGGCGCTTTGAGGGAGAAAAAAAAAGATCGATTCTTCACTAAAAATAGTCGCTGGAACCTGAAAAAAGTCGCCTTTTTTTGCGTTTTAGTTGAAATAGTCGCTTTTTAATGGTTTTTGGCCTATAATAGTCGCCATAGTCGCCTGATGCTGAAAATAGTCGCTTTTAGTCGCATTTTAGTCGCAAATGGCAGCCCTGTCATAGCAACTTGGGTATGGTTTTCTCCCTGCACCCCTACAAATGACATTCTTTTTCAAAAAAAAAGTTTTAACAAAGAGTTTTATTTTGCGTATTTTTCAAATTATCCTTTCAAATATTATTTGTTTTTAGTATCCCAAGCAGTCGCCCAACCTCGCTCCCTCTAATAATACTAGATTGGATCTGGATGAAAAAGTAATTTTAGCAAAAGTAACAGGCCGGCATATTCCAGTTGCCGCCAAGGACGGCAAAACGCTTAGAAAGCTTTCGCAAAAAGACGAGTAAAAAATTTTTTGGAAGATAAAGCCAGGGTGGCGCCCTGTACGAGATTTGATTTTTCACTGTACCTTTACAAATTCTATACTTAAAAGAAAAAGATTTTACTGAGAATTTTACTTTGGGCATTCATCCCCCAATTTGTGTTTATTGTCCACGGCAGTCACCCCTCGCCCATGACAAAATGGAAAAAGAAAAAATGCCATTCTCCAAATTCTCTCCCAATTCTCCATGCTGTGAGAAAAGGGAAAAAATAGAACAGCCTTCGTGGAATATTTTTATCTAATAGAAAGGTCAAAGTGAGGGAACCGTTTGCTAATTATCCATGCTAGACAGTGCAGTACCGTATCCAGACGACGTTGAACAGTGTCATATACAGACATGAGTAGGGACTGACCTTGAAAAATGTTAGTGATTCTCCTAAACCACAGGAAGAGATTTAAATGATAGACGGTATAGACGGGATATATTTGGAATGGGAGAAAGAACATAGCCTAAGAGAATTCCTTTTTTATTCATTTGCTATCTTGTATTGTAGACGAATCTTTTTATCTATTTGTCTATTTTAATGCATTTGGTTCAGTTTTTCTTTTGGATTTTCCGGCTGCGAGACTTTTTATACAAATTTCATATATATATATATACATTTCTATATCAAACAACACACAAAACCTGCATTTGGCGCCCCCTTCGCCTTCTGTTCTGCTGGTGCCCGGGGCTCGTGCCTCCTCTGCCCCCCCCCCTAGTTTCGTCCCTGGCCCACTCTGTTACATTACAGATTTTTTGCATTCTAAGATAAAATAGCTTAAATAACATGAAATGAAAGTGCCCTCCTATTATTTTAGAAACTGTGCTACTTGTTTAATACATACAAATAATATTTTCTACATTGACACAACACTTAAATAAACTTTTAGCAAGTGTTATTGCATAATTTGTAACAGAGTGGACAGCAATATCATTAAAAAACATACAATTTAAGAATTTTTGTAAATTTTTTTATATGTATAAAAAGTATACTGTACTAGCAAAGATATAAGTCAAAAACGTTTAAAATGAACTGAATAATTTACATAGGAAAACAAAGTTTATTCATGTAACAGAGTGGACAAAATCTTTCATTTCTCATCACAAAACATTATAAAAAGCATAATATAATTTTTTAACAATGTTAAAATTTATAGCATGATAAAGTTCAGAGTCTTGGCTGTCTCAAAGCATAAAGTTATGGTGGAAATATAATTTATGAAAAAAAAAGTTTCAAAAGATCAAATTTACATTTTTTTGGGGAATGACCCATAAATAAATATTGATTCACATAATTAAAATAATTTATAGAATTAAAATAAAAAAAATAATAGTAAATAAACAACAATAAACATATATAAGGCAAAAACAAAGTTTTCGCCAAATTGGCGGGGGAGGGAAATCACACCAACGTGGGTCATATATGACATCTGTGCCAAATAAGATAACATATATATATACTTTTGGCTAATAATAGATAAATTTGGCTAATAATTTTTTAATTTGGCTAATTTACTGGCTAACATTTTGAAATTCTTAACGTGGCCCCTGATTATGTGTTTATCAAATAACTAGAATTTAAAATATGCAATCATTCATAACACTAAAATAGTTTTAAAATGTACCTGCAGAAACTATGTAAGCACTCCTGCAGAATAGCTCCTTCACCAACATCTACACCCAAAAAGCAAAGAGGACATTCAAACTGCTCTACATTCTGTACTAGATTAACATCATTTAGAGCTAGTAGATTGTAATAATTAGTCTTCTTCTCAAACCTCTCAAATTCAGCATCAAGTTCTTTTATATCTGCTTCAAATTTAGTCACCTTAAGGAATTCACTCTAAAATATTAAAGTATAGCCCATTATTTCACCAATTAAAGTTTGAATACACTTTTTAATATGTATTTTTACTAAGAAGGTTCAATGAATAATTTTGATATTTATACTATTGTTATTTTAATTACAACAGAAATTATGTTTCAGTGTATAAAAAAAATTGGGTAGTGAAAAGAGTTATGTGATAATGAATAAAAAAGTTAATTTTTCACAGTTTGCAGCACATTTTGAAAAAGTTTTAGTAGTTTTACAAAATTTTAGAATAATTTCTGGTGTTTGTTCTATAAAATGGACAATAGAGAAAATAAATAATCATTTAGTGGGAGTGCTCTAATTTTTTGCACAATAATAATTCTAGTAAGAATGTACTATACTTTTTATGCACAATAATTATGCTATTACAAATGGAAGATATTTCATAATAGTACTAAGAGACAAGCTAGAGAAACAATTATACATATCAGTAATAAAAACAAAATTTTAATTTTAGAACCATATTTGAGACTAAAGAGTAAAAAGTATCATATTTGTTGTAAAATTTATGAGAGCATCCTTGCTGAAAGTTTATATAATATTTCATCCATCATTTAAAGCTTATTATAATTTATTTTAAATGAAAGGGATAAATTGTCCATTAAAATTAGTTAAATAACAAAATAAGTAACTAAGAAACTATTGTCTAACTATTTAAAGCAGTAAAGATTTAAAAAAAAATTGTTAAAGGCCAGTGTAAAGCAATTTGTATGCCTTTTTCTGGTGCGTTCGTAATTATATAAATACGTAGCACCTATAGTCGTCATCTGGTCTGTCCGCATATAACGCAAAAACCACCCAACCAAATGATTTGAAATTTAAGATATATTATCTTTGCAGAATTTTGTCGAGACATTTCAAATTTTATGAAAATCGAATCAAAACTTTAGAAGATATTAAAAAATATATTTATTAAGAAATGGGAAATTTTTTTTTTTAAATCGGTGCTTTCTTGTTATAGGAGCTACCAAGGTTTAAGCGTCAAGCGACCGAGATACTTATTTTATAACAGAAATTAATCTGCAGACGATATAATTCATTTCACAGAATTAAAAATCCTCAAGATCCGAATATTTATAAAACTAGCTATAGTACGAACGCACCTCATTTGTCACGTTTGACGTACAATTTCCAACTTGTTTTTTTTTTTTTTTTCAATTTAGCTGACATATTTGGAATCCTGACTACAAATCACAAACAGCTTCATCTATGTGTTATTGCAATACTAATGTCTTCATTAATGAGAAATTAGGTTTTTTATTAAATTCTAACTCAATAAAATGTTTTTAAAATTACTTAAAAAAAAAAAAAAACCTTTAAAATGTGCAGTTAATAATTAAAATGCTTCACTGTACAAAAGCCAATTTTGGCTAAAAAAAAAAGCCGGTTAAAACCAATAAAAAGCATCAGTGTGACTTTTTTTTTTTAATTTTAGCCGGCTTTTTTGTAACCCTGTCCATAAATACAAACCGTTAAGATTGTAGAAGCAGGTCTTACATTTTTAGCAGATATTTTTGAATCTTTTAGAAGCTCTCCTCTTAAGATATTTTTTTCATATAAAACTGGCTTTGAGTCATTAAGTACAGAAGCTAGGCTCTCATTTTCAGTTTGTCTTAAGTTATCTGAATTTCCATTTTTAGAACTAACAGGATCATTCTGAAGAACTGATTCGGGTGTTTTAATTTCAATTTCACTTGTACTGGACTCGGTCACAGGTAACTTTGAGGTTCGAGACTCTTCAACTTGAATTAAAGATCCATTGAGCTGACTAAAAGTTTCACTTCTAGAGCAAACATGGCTACAATATCTTTTTTGTTTTAGCTTCTTTTGAGGAACATCTTTGAATCTTGCAGGGCATTCATTCTTCATTAGAGGAGAAGAATTCAAATGCTTGGATTCACCATTTTTTACGTTCTTTTTAGAATGAGCTTTGACTAAGTTATCTGGAATTTCACTCTTGGAGTAAGTAGAGATGGCTTTGTCATTGGTTTTAGTAATTCTTTTCTTCTTATGATTTGAAACTTCTTTCAGCTTAACAGTTTGACTTTTGCTGCGAGTAATTATATTCGAGCAAGGAGATATAGTAGACATTTTCAATCGTTTTACACAAGTTGCTTTCATCAGTTCATGTGGAGATTCACTCGAAAGGTAAGGACGGACATTCTGGTGGATGGATTCAAGATTTTGTAACTTTCTTTTAGTAGGAGTTTTTTCAATTTTGGATTCAGAATCATTATTGTAGTGAATATTAACATTATAGTGGGTAGATTTGGTTATTTGTTTCTTTTTCATGGGACTATCCATATATATTTTAAATTTCCTTGTAAGTACAGATTCACTTTCAGTCAATATTTTATTAGGTGCATCACTCTTGAGGTAATCACTGTGAGCTGATTTATGCTTCTGTTTTGCAGAATCCTCCCTAATCTGTGACATCATCTCAGTACTAGAATTACTACGGACATTCTGAGAGGACAACTTTGACTCTTTCAATTTTTTTCCACAAGGCACTTTTTGGAATTCATGTGAAGACATCAGAGTAACCTGTTAAAGAAAATTGTTCAAATAAAAGTACAACGTTATCTTTAATGTAATATTTATCTTGTAAAGTAGTAAACAATTTATTTTAATTTTCTGTTTTTTTATTCTTTATGAAAGCTGTGTTCAGAATGTTGAAAAAATCTATAAAGTACAGTGGCAGATCTGATTATACTCAACTCAAATCTGGAAATTCTATATAAAATCAACCCGCAACCAAATCCGAACTCAACAAAAAAAATTTGTTGACCCGAACAACACACTTAGACCCGAAATTAAAGAAAACAGATAAACAATTTAGTGAAATTATGAAAAAAGTTCTAGAATCATATATCTAATATCAATTTTATATTTTATGTAGAAAAATGAACATGTAAAGACTCATTCATAATTCATATTCAAATATATAGTTTTTCATCTGAAACAGTATTCTAGAGTTTCTTTTGAAAAATTGGTTTACCCAAAAGCTGAAAATAAGTATGGTGCTGTCCTTTAAAAAAAAAAAAAAACCATTGTTTGAAATTTTCTCTATATAAAGCCTAATAAAGAATTTTAAAAAATTAGACATGGCTAAATTTTCACAGCTTGCTCTGACCAAAATTTTAATGTTCAGCATTTTTCATTTTATCACTTTACAAAATGGCAGCCAATTAAGTGAGAATTTAAAAAAAAAAAAACCACTTTTCCAAAAAATAACCTATGTTACCTGAAAAACACCCACACCTGACATAATCAGCTGAAAATAAAGCATTTTATTACATAAAAAAATAATAATTTATGTAGATCATTCTAAATTTCTATTATAACAAGAAAACCAGTAAAAATAAAGCTTGTGTTTGCCAGAATTCTGCAACTGTTAGTTTAAATTATTTTTTAATTAAATAAGCACTCCTTAGGTATTTTTATTATTCTAATTCGTGCATAAAAACAGAACAAAAAAAATTACTTTAGTGAAATATTTGATGTAGTACTAGAGTGTTTTTTTTTAGAGGGCAGCACAATACTCACCAGAAGGAAATTAAACTTTCAAACATGGCAATTAAAAAATTTTACTCAACCAAGGAAATAATTTTCTTCCTTTTTAACACTTTCCAACATAGTTAAAAAGTGTTTATGACTTTGGTTTGTCTGTGTGCTGTCTGTTTGTGCACTCTCGTAAATATACTTGAATTGCAATGTATAATTGATATGTATGTTATTGAGGTTTACTATGATATGCTCACTATTGAAAGATAGTTTTTTTTTAGCATTTATAGTTCATTGACAGGGACACTATAAAAAATCCTGTTACATTATAGTCTATGGGGAAAAATAGTTTGTGATCTGTTTTAACCTCTTGAGACCTGAATTTAAAACAACGGTACAAGTAAACATTCTTTGCTTTTGCACAAACAAAATAAAATTACTTATTTGCCGTTTTTATTAATTTTGTAATTACTTACTGCTCCTTCTAAGCCATTTTTTAACGGGCATAGCACCCTATTTTTATTAAATCGGCAAAATGCATTCTGCTTTTTTTTTTAAAAAATAGCGAAATTCATCTTCAGTTGCATCCAGAGATTTCTTGTAAAAAACTTCTCTATACCTATTTCTAAATCTGTGTGCCCAAGACTTAGCAAAAATATTGAACTTTATCATATATTTTAACACAAGCAAATCTTGTGTGTGTGTGCGGTTATATATATATATACATCTATATATGCAAATTTTATCTTAAAAACAGCTCTAACAATTTTGACGAAATTTTGTATCCTACCATTTTGGGGCACCAAAAAACCATTGGGCTAGGTCATATATTCAAGAAAATTCGATTAGTGGGTCATTTTGGGTCACCATGAGTCAGGGTCAAGTTAATTGTATCTAAAAAAGGGTCAAATGATTTTGACTAAATTTTGTATTTTACCATTTTCGGGCACGAGAAGACTATTGTGTTGGGTCACATGTTCGAGAATTTTTGATTAGTGGGTCATTTTTGAGAATGCGGGTCAAGTTAATTTTATCTAAAAAACGGCTCAGATATATATCTCAATTATATATATATATATATATATATATATATATATATATATATATATATATAATATATATAATCATATTAAATCTATGGAATACAGGGGTGCAGAATATGTCCGATCCGGCGATCTAGGATTTGGGGGGAATTTTAGTCATCTGGGGAAACTTTTCGGAAAAATATACAACTGATTTCAATTTTAACAATGAATTACATAATTCCCCGAGATAGAAAAATATTTCCCTACAAATAAAAAGATCGTATGGCGACTTTCACAAAATCGATCTGAGAATAATATGTACCATATATACTAGGGGTGCACAACCTGTGGCCTGCGGGCCAAAAGTGGTCCGCGATCAAATTACTGGTGGCCCGCGGATCAATTTCACCGATCGGACGCCAAAAAAATCAAGAATTTTGCCGTTCAGGTGCGTAGAAATCGTGAATTTTGCAGATCGGGTGCTTATAAATAGTAAATTTCGCTGATCGCCTGCATAAAAATCGTGAATTTTGCCGATCGCCTGCGTAAAAATCGAGCGAATTCTGCCGATAGGGTACGTATAAATCGCGAATTTTGACGATCAGGTGCATGTGAATCGTAAATTTTGTCGATCGTATGTGTAAAAATCACAAATTGTGCTGATCGGGCCCGTAAAAATCGCGAATTTTGCCGATCGGGTGCGTGTAAATTGTAAATTACGGTGATCGTCTGCGTAAAAATCGCAAATTTTGCCAATCTGATGCGAAAAATTGCTAATTTCGCCGATCGGATGTGAAGAAAATTGCAAATTTCACCGATCAGGCGTGTAAAAATTGCAAATTTTGACGATCGGGTGCATATAAATCGCAAATTTTGCCGAACGTGTGCATAATAATCGTGAATTTCGTCAATCACTAGGAAAAAACTATGAATATTGTCAATCGCGCATGGAGAAAAAATGCAAGTTTTTTCCATCCTTTCCACCTGAATTGGGTTATGCTGACTAAGGAGGTGGTTGAGTATAGAGAGCTAAACCTCCTTTTAAAATTAGCATTTTTATGAACTTTTAGGCTGACCCCCCCCTCCCCTCTCCACCTTCATTCATGAAAGCAGAATTTTTATTCGACACCAGCAATCTTTAGAGCTAAATTTATTCCTTCAAATAAAGTCAAGGAGTATTTTCACTCTTTCTTTGAAAATAATCTTAGCTATTATATCTCTTGTATAAATACAAACATAAACTGTTGATATATCATTGCCAACAGAACTGAATACGTTGACTGGAAGGAAGGAACCTAGGGTGCTAAATCTACCCTTCTTAAATTTATGTTTTCCCTCGACAACCCAGTCATTTTTGTAAGTGGCTCTTCGCTTAAAAAGGTTGTGCATGGAAAATTTCGTCAAAAACATTGCGAAAAGCGGCAAATTTCGTCAAAAGATCGCAAAAAAAATGGCAAATTTTGTCAACAGATCGCAGGAAAAACGTGACTTTCATCAGAGAATTGTGAAAAAACGGCAAATTTTGTCAAAGACATTGCGAAAAACGGCAAATTTCATCAAAAGATCGCAAAAAAACAGCAAATTTTACAGATCGCGAAAAAGCGGCAAATTTCGTCAAAAGATCGCAAAAAAATGGCAAATTTTGTCAACAGATCGTGGGAAAAACGTGACTTTCGTCAGAGAATTGCGAAAAAAATGGCAAATTTCGTCAAAAACATTGCGAAAAACGGCAAATTTCGTCAAAAGATCGCGAAAAAACGGCAAATTTCATCAAAAGATCGCGAAAAAACGGCAAATTTTAGCCACAGATCGCAGGAAAAACGTGACTTTCGTCAGAAAATTGCAAAAAATGGCAAATTTTGTCAAAAACATTGCGAAAAACAACAAATTTTGTCAAAAGATCGCTAAAAAACGGGAAATTTTATCAACAGATCGCGGGAAAAACATGACTTTCGTCAGAGAATTGCAAAAAAAACGGCAAATTTCGTCAAAAACATTGTGAAAAACGGCAAATTTCATCAAAAGATCGCTAAAATAGGCAAATTTTGTCAACAGATCGCAAAAAACGGCAAATTTCGTCAAAAGATCGCGAAAAAATGGCAAATTTTGTCAAAAACATTGCGAAAAACGACAAATTTCGTTGAAAGATCGCTAAAAAACGGCAAATTTTATCAACAGATCGCGGGAAAAACGTGACTTTCTTCAGAGATTTGCAATTAAACGGCAAATTTCGTAAAAAACATTCCAAAAAACGGCAAATTTCGTCAAAAGATCGATAAAAAATGGCAAATTTTGTCAACAGATCGCAAAAAATGGCAAATTTCGTCAAAAGATCGCAAAAAAACGGCAAATTTTGTCAACAGATCGCGGGAAAAACATGACTTTCGTCAGAGAATCGCGAAAAACAGCAAATTTCGTCAAAAGATCGCAAAAAAACGGCAAATTTTGTCAACAGATCGCGGGAAAAACGGCAAATTTTGTTAAAAAATCGCAAATCATAATATCGCGAATCATTATGATAATCGCACAAAATTTATCAACAGATCTCGAAAAAGCTGCAAATTTCGTCAAAAGAAAGAAGTCTAAGTATTTCTGTTCATGCGTAAGACGAATTTCATTATTTTATTCCCTGAACCAATTGACTAAATTCACAATTTTTTCCAACGACAAATAGACGTATTTAAAGATATTTTTTTCCTGCGATCGAAAAGAGATAAAAGAACAAAAAGGGCAGTAAGAGCCACCGGTCGCTGCACCCTGTCAAATTGGCCTAGAGTCAGCACTAAACAAAAATGAGTTTAGAAGAGCTGCAAAGATCTTATTACTTTTACTCCTTGAGGTAAAGGAGTAAACCTTTTTAATTTTTGTGAAGAGGTAAAAGTGTACCTTGTGAAAGAGGCTTCAGCAACCCTAAATTAAATAAAATCTAAATTCAGAAATTCATTTAACAACCTAATTGTTAAAGGTCCCTAACACACATTTGGTGGAACTTGAAAAATACACTGCATACATAAAATTTAACTTTTTTCCCTGTTTTTATAATAAAAATAAAAATTTTACATAATCATTCTGAGTTGACTTAATTTTTTTTTCAATGGTATTTTGTCATGTCTGCATTAATGTAATTCTTGAAATAGCACGTAAAATAATAGTGGGGTTTAAAGATTTCTTTTCTCCCTCCCAAACATTACAACTCCCCACCATTTAAAAATGTTGGGAGGGAGACTCCCCACCTTGGAAAAATTGAATTTCAAGCCCTGCTCAACATTCGCGAGGTTTTCCTCGAACGTAACCCTCGCGAATGTTAAGGGATTACTGTATATCATATTAATCTATTCTTGCTGCTGTTGTAGTTGTAGTGCTAATTAATTAAGGCATCAGCATTTATCTGCCTTTCTAAGTAAAAATAAAATCTGAAATTCACAGCAAATATTCTGAAAAGTTACAGCAGAGGGGGGAGGGGAGAAAATCCCCTTTGTCTCGACAATAATTTTTCTTGTTGCAGGTCGGATTAACTCTGCTTTTGATTAGATTCGATTTCAGGCCAAGTGCAAATTGGGCAAATCTTGCAAATTGGGTTCGGGTCAACCCGATTTTCCAAAAGTTAGTTCAGTATATTGTTTCAGATTAAAAACTGTGCCTATATTAATAAGCATAGAACTTTGTGTGTCTGCTGTTTTCTATGTAGGAATGCTGCATCTTTTCCGTGATTATTTCACAAAATTCACGTTTTTTTTCGTGAACCTTTGACGAAATTAGAGTTTCTCTTTTCCCCCATGATCCTTTGGCGAAATTCACATTTTTTTTTTCGTGGCCCTTCGACGAAATTTACGTTTTCTCAGTGCACCTTTGATGAAATTCGCATTTTTTCCACGATCCTTCAACGAAACTCATGGGTTTTTTTTAGTCTTTTGACGAAAATAAAGTTTTTCCGCGTCCCTTTGACGAAATATGCATTTTTATCGCAATCTGTCAACACCATTAGCCATTTTCCCAGATCCTTTAATGAATTTCACGATTTTTTTTTGGCCTTTGGACAACATTCGCGTTTTCCCCGTGATCCTTCGACCAAATTTGCCATTTTCCCATATCCTTTAATGAATTTCACGATTTTTCTTTGGCCTTTGGCCAACATTCGCATTTTTTCCATGATCCTTTGACCAAATTTGCCATTTTTTCAAGATACTTCAACGAAATTTGCCGTTTTTTTTAAATCATTCGACAAGATTTGCCGTTTTATCTAGATCCTTCGACGAAATGTACCGTTTTTTGGCGATCCTCGGATGAAATTTGCCGTTTTTTTCAATCTGTCAGCAGAATTCTCCATTTTTTTGCGATCTGACCGATGAAATGTGCCGTTTCTTCAACGAAATTGACCGTTTTATCGTGATCCTTCAACAAAATTAACAGTTTTTTCTACGATCTTTCAACGAAGCTGGCATTTTCTCCACAGCCCTTCGGCAAAATTTGCATTTTTCCGCGATCCTTCAAAGAAACTCATGTTTTTTGACGGCCTTTTGATGCAATTCACGTTTTTTCACAGCCTTTTGACTAAATTTGCGTTTTTTTTTTGCGATCTGGCAACGAAATTAGCCATTTTTCACGAACTTCAAATGAAAATTGCGTTTTTTCCATGGTCCTTCGGTGAAGTTTGCAGTTTTTTCGCGTAATTTACACGCTATAGCGCGTCTGCGGCATCGCTGTATGTTTTTAGTCTACAGGTGCCCTAAAAAGTCTGCGACACCCGTCGCATACATTCTGCCATGGGTATATCATGGAATGACTACCAGTGCATAAAGCTACGGAACTATTAAAAGCATCCTTAAACAGATATTTTGATTGTGGAAAAAATCATTTTACTAGATTTTCTTCAAGAAACAGACTCAAGATCTATAAAACATGAAAAATGATTGACAACATCCACAAAGAGAGTTGAAGATTGCAGTTTCTCAATAATTGACAATTTATCAGAAAAAGTAATCAAAAACATTGTATTTGTTGGTTAAAACTGTGTATTTATTAATAAATATTAGGCATAAGAATTAGATTAAAACTTACATTGCATTAACTTAATTTACCTTTCCAATAACTAGGCATGTTACAAGTTCAGTCTATAGGTTTTTAAAGTATGTTACAAAATTTACTATACCTACAGTAATACAGAAGCCTATGTAAGCCCATAACATATCGTAACATTTTGGGGAAATTTTCATGTGGATTGGGGGAAATGTTGGGAGTAAAAACATTTTCTGCACCCCTGATGGAATACTGTTACATAGACAGGGGTCGATTCAGGAAAAATTTGGGGCCAATTTAGGGCCCTTTCACAAAAATCTATTTAATAAAATGAGCTCCTTCACAAAAATCAATTTGATAAAATGGGCCCCATCACAAAAATCGGAACAGATGACTTATAAGCCCTCAGGTCCGCCATTTTGTTTTGTTGGCGAAAACCCGTTTATCGCTAAGAAGAATTTGTCGCTTTGGGCTATTTTAGGTTTTATTTTTTATTTAATTTTCGAATATATACAGATTAAAATATGTACAGAATAAACATAATTACAAAATATATACAAAACATATATACAAAATTTCGCCAAATAATGGCCGCGCGATCTGAGGGTTTATAAGTCATCTGTTCCAACTGGATTTCAACTTTCAATACAAAATGCTATTTTTCACAAAAATATAATAAATTTCACAAAAATAACCTTTACTTTTCACATAATGGGCCCTAAGAAAAAAAAACCTGCATCAACCCCTGATAGATTACACTAATGTATTACAATTGTTCTTGTAATTTTAATATATAGTTATAAATAAATTACTACACACATACATTTTAAAAGACCAAGAATTTTTTTTATTTTTTATAGAAAACAAAAAAATCTATAGAATCATTAGTCTATAGAACTTAATTCTATAAGGTTTATAGTACTCTTATAGAAAAACTGTTCTATAGAGAAAAAAAATTCTACAGAACTTCTACAAGAATTCTACACAAACATTTTCTTTAGAAAAGTGATCTACAGAACTCTTCAAAACTCTATAGAAATAGTATTCTATAGAATGGCTATTATACAGAACTTGCAAAGAATTCTATATAGAGTTCTATACAGCTCTATGAACTATATTTGTAAGGGACCACTTGTTGCCGACATCATTTGTGTTTGACATTAACCTTGACTGCAAATTCAATTGCAGATTCGCGAAAATTTTTCATCCCTGGATTTACGGAAGGATTGTATGAAGAAGTCTTGCAAAAATCTTTTTCACCCTTATTCAGCTTTATTTATTAACAATAAAATACTATTAATTTTGTTATGATACATACGTTTTCCCCAAACACTCCAAATACATGTAAAAATATAAAATATTCATCTCAGAAGAAAAAATTCTTAATACTTTTAAATTAAAATTTTTTTAATTTTCTTTTCATTATAGCCACACATAAACTAGTTGAAAGCACTTTTCAATTTATAAAATTTCTCATCAAGTAAGCTATGAAATGAATTTGAACTTACTTTTCACAAAACAAAATAACAGAAGTTTTGATCATCTATGTTAAAGAAAAACAATAAATATTTTCAAAAACCATGGTTTTCAGCTGATCGCGTTTTATTGGCTGAACAATATCATGTGATATACAAATATTGGATGAATCGGAATGAATGATTCGTCAATGAATAAACAATATTCTTCCTTTCGGTTCGAAGCTACAAAAATTCGTCTGAAAGGGAGACAGACCACTGATCGCAACGGTCGTAACTAATGCTAAAGTGCCATTAATATCATTCTTGCATTCATAAATGCGTTTGAAAGTTGATATTCAAATTTGTATAATCTTTACTGATAATCTTTGGATAATCTGGACTTAAAACGGCTTATAGGGCAGTTGCAATTGACGTCACCTTGGAGGTAAACAGTACAAATAGGTAGTTCTGATTGGTGGAATTACCCTTACCTCCAAGTGAATACAATGGATGATCAGCTGATTGCAACTGCCCTATAGAGGCGCTGATCGCAGCCGTCGCTACAGGAAAATTGTCCCTTTAACTAAATGCTAAAGTGCCATTGAAATCATTATTTATTGTAAATGCATTTGAAAGTGTTAGCTACTCAAATTTGTATAATTTTTACCTTGTCATATAATTACAGAACACAATTATCACATGAAATCTGAAATTGTGCAAAAAAATAATCATTATGAACAAATTAAAAATGCATGTAATACAATGGGCTTGCAAGGGATTTTCCTGAAGCGAGAAGTTATATCGTTTCTCCACCAGGAGCCCTACTACGATGGTATCGGAAACCAATCATTCTCTGAAGCTTTCCGATGGAACGACCAGTTCCGAAAAGCCCGGCGAAAACGCTACCATGATGTCATCGGAAGCGATGTCATTCGGAAAAAGACATCGGATTCTCCCTTGAAATTCCCGACCCCATAAAATGCGAGTCAGCTACATTCCTGAGAAACGTTGGACTTGGGTTAGGTTAGTTACCTTGCTTTCATTGGTTCGTTAGATTATGGCAACTTGATGCAGCAAAGGAGGGACTGATAGTTATTGTGATGTATCATTATTTTGGCGCAAAAGTATTTTTTGTTTATGTAAAATCAAGAGATTAAAATCGACTGCTTTATTCGAATTCAAAGATACAGTGTCTCACATAAGTGATGGGACACTTGTGCTTTACAAAAGGAAACTAATCAAATAAATTAAAAAAACATGTACACATTTTTTTTGTGGGTGTGTTTCATACTTAAATTTAGTAAAGATTATTACATAACATACATTTTGTCAAAATATTAAAATATTAATTTAATAAAAATACAAATGTTTAGAACGGAGCAAAAAATAGCTCACATAAGTGATGGGACACCATTATATATGCAACAAAAATCGTCTGAAATAAGCAATAAAAATATTTTTTGGGGTTTTATTTTTACTTAAAAGCAATTGGCAATAATTTATAAAATCGTCTGCAGTATTTCTCTCCAGTTTGTTTTGGAATTTTTGTGTTTTTTAGCTCTGTGTAGTCATGAATGCTAAACGAAAAGAAACTTCGCCTGAAATTCGAAAATTAGTTATTAATTTGCATATTGAACGTGGAAAATCTATTAGAAAAACTGCTGAAACAGTTAACTTGAGTCGTTCAACAGTTTTCAATATCATTAAACGATATAAAAAGAATCATATGATTCAGGATAAAAGAAGACCTGGCTGACCATCAAAGCTATCCAATGGAATAAAGCGAATTATCGTTCGAAATATTAAAAAAAATCCAAGAATTAGTGCTTCAAAAGTTGCTGCTGACTTACAAGCATTATATGGAATAATTGTTAATCCTGAAACTATTAGAAGGGTAATTCGATCTGCTGGATATCACGGTAGAGTAGCCAGGAAAAAATTCTTCGTAAGTGAAAAGAATAGAAAACTCAGACTAGCTTTCGCAAAATCCAACATAAATAAGAATTCTGATTACTGGAATAAAGTTATATTTGCTGATGAGAGTAAATTTAATATATTTGGTTCTGACGGTAGAATCTTGGTGTGGAGAAAACCCAGGGAAGAACTTCGCAAACAGAACTTGGTACCAACAGTAAAACATGGTGGAGGAGGAGTTATGGTATGGGGGTGTATGTCGTCCGCTGGAGTTGGTAATCTTGTTTTTATTGACAGTATAATGGATCAGTACAAGTATATTGATATTTTAAAGCAAAATTTGAAATCTTCAGCACGAAAATTGAACCTTCATAACGATTTTAAATTCTACCAGGACAATGACCCCAAGCACACTGCTCTGAACGTTAGACTCTGGCTGCTATATAACTGTCCTGAAATAATAAAAACACCACCACAATCTCCAGACTTAAATCCCATAGAGAATATTTGGCAAGAATTGGAATCAAGAATTCGCAAACACACCATTTCTTCAAAACAACAACTAAAATCGGTGCTTCAAGAAGAATGGGGTAAAATCACTCCAGAAATCACAAAAAAAATAGTCGAATCCATCCCAAAAAGATTAAATCATGTTTTAAAAGTAAAAGGAAATCCAACAAAATATTAAAACCTTTTAAAAAGTAAAATTTTTGGATAAATACAGTGTCTCACATAAGTGATGGGACACTTGTGCTTTACAAAAGGAAACTAATCAAATAAATTAAAAAAACATGTACACATTTTTTTTGTGGGTGTGTTTCATACTTAAATTTAGTAAAGATTATTACATAACATACATTTTGTCAAAATATTAAAATATTAATTTAATAAAAATACAAATGTTTAGAACGGAGCAAAAAATAGCTCACATAAGTGATGGGACACCATTATATATGCAACAAAAATCGCCTGAAATAAGCAATAAAAATATTTTTTGGGGTTTTATTTTTACTTAAAAGCAATTGGCAATAATTTATAAAATCGTCTGCAGTATTTCTCTCCAGTTTGTTTTGGAATTTTTGTGTTTTTTAGCTCTGTGTAGTCATGAATGCTAAACGAAAAGAAACTTCGCCTGAAATTCGAAAATTAGTTATTAATTTGCATATTGAACGTGGAAAATCTATTAGAAAAACTGCTGAAACAGTTAACTTGAGTCGTTCAACAGTTTTCAATATCATTAAACGATATAAAAAGAATCATATGATTCAGGATAAAAGAAGACCTGGCTGACCATCAAAGCTATCCAATGGAATAAAGCGAATTATAGTTCGAAATATTAAAAAAAATCCAAGAATTAGTGCTTCAAAAGTTGCTGCTGATTTACAAGCATTATATGGAATAATTGTTAATCCTGAAACTATTAGAAGGGTAATTCGATCTGCTGGATATCACGGTAGAGTAGCCAGGAAAAAATTCTTCGTAAGTGAAAAGAATAGAAAACTCAGACTAGCTTTCGCAAAATCCAACATAAATAAGAATTCTGATTACTGGAATAAAGTTATATTTGCTGATGAGAGTAAATTTAATATATTTGGTTCTGACGGTAGAATCTTGGTGTGGAGAAAACCCAGGGAAGAACTTCGCAAACAGAACTTGGTACCAACAGTAAAACATGGTGGAGGAGGAGTTATGGTATGGGGGTGTATGTCGTCCGCTGGAGTTGGTAATTTTGTTTTTATTGACAGTATAATGGATCAGTACAAGTATATTGATATTTTAAAGCAAAATTTGAAATCTTCAGCACGAAAATTGAACCTTCATAACGATTTTAAATTCTACCAGGACAATGACCCCAAGCACACTGCTCTGAACGTTAGACTCTGGCTGCTATATAACTGTCCTGAAATAATAAAAACACCACCACAATCTCCAGACTTAAATCCCATAGAGAATATTTGGCAAGAATTGGAATCAAGAATTCGCAAACACACCATTTCTTCAAAACAACAACTAAAATCGGTGCTTCAAGAAGAATGGGGTAAAATCACTCCAGAAATCACAAAAAAAATAGTCGAATCCATCCCAAAAAGATTAAATCATGTTTTAAAAGTAAAAGGAAATCCAACAAAATATTAAAACCTTTTAAAAAGTAAAATTTGTGGATAAATATTTGATGGAAAAGTAAGTGTCCCATCACTTATGTGAGCCATTTTTTGCTCCGTTCTGAACAATTGTATTTTTACTAAATTAATATTTTAATATTTTGACAAAATGTATGTTATGTAATAATTGTTACTAACTTTAAATATGAAACACACCCAAAAAATTTTTGCACATGTTTGTTTATTTATTTTATTGCAGTTTCTTTTTATAAAGCACAAGTGTCCCATCACTTTTGTGAGACACTGTATTTGATGGAAAAGTAAGTGTCCCATCACTTATGTGAGCCATTTTTTGCTCCGTTCTGAACAATTGTATTTTTACTAAATTAATATTTTAATATTTTGACAAAATGTATGTTATGTAATAATTGTTACTAACTTTAAATATGAAACACACCCAAAAAATTTTTGCACATGTTTGTTTATTTATTTTATTGCAGTTTCTTTTTATAAAGCACAAGTGTCCCATCACTTTTGTGAGACACTGTATAAAACCGAAATGTTTTTGTTTACATCATGCATGTTTAATTTTTTTTAATTAAAAATCCTTTTACGTTTAATAAATAAATTTTAAACTTAAAAGAAAACTGATATTTAATCACATGGATATTTATTTAATTGTGCTTCATTTATGTATTACTATTATGTTGTTATGTACATATTTGTAGCTTTATTTGAATTACTAATGATAAAGGTTTATCATCATACTCATATTAGAATAGAATGAGACACAATTTCATAGCAGTAAACTCTTATCAAATGATAATAACAGGTTTTTTTTTATTATTAAAAAATTGCTTGTTTATGGAATTGTATAATGGTATAATTGTATGGAAGTGTGTAATGTAGGCTAGTTAGTGTTTATATTATGATGCCTTGATACTTTATTTGATACAATAGCTGTCGTTGCTTGAAGGAAAAAAATGAGCTTTATAAGCTTTTTTCTTTTTTTTTTTTTTCAGAGCAGCACAAATTATTTTAAGGAACAAATATTGTTTTCATATTCTGATAATGTTTTATTTTAATAAATTATGTAAACCAATGTTTTTCATTTAACTCAAGTTGCTTTTTATATATTTAAGTTAGAGGTATCAATATATGTAGATATAATTTTTTGCTTTAGTTTGACGAAATTTAATAGTTTTAATAAATATTTTGGCTTAAAATTTATAATATAAAAATAACTTATAGTTGTATAAAGGAAACAAATTTATAATTGTGCAATTTTTCCCACACATTCAAAATTATTAATCTGAACAAAAAGGGGGGGGGGGTGTAGGGGTTAGATAGTCGTTTTAGCTGAGTGGTTACTTCACACCTTGATACAATGAAAAAGAAAAGTTAATCTACTATAAATGTGGCTGAAAGAAGGGCTATAAAATGTTAATTTTTTATCTAATTAATAAAAAGGGAATTGAAAAACTGGACACATATGTAACATATTTATGTGCACAGAAATTGCAATATTAATTAATAGTCATTGATGGCAGAAAACAAAGCTCGTAGGAAAAATACTTCATAGAAAATAATAATTTTCTAAAACATAAAAAGTTTTTTAAAATAAATTCTGTGCATCTGTATCATTTTCATAAACTGTACATGTAAAACTAAAAATTACTTTATAATTTCAAGGCAGAAATATTTAATATTTGCTTTTAATCTCATTTCTATGAATAAACATACAATAGATATATATACAATAATCTTATATATAGGATAGGTGTACCAGTTTTAGCCGCATTCAATCAGTTTGTCCAGTATTTAGCTTATGATTTGATATTAATCAATAAAATGCATTTTTACACCTTAAGAAAACCTTAATTTATCATTTCCAATCTGATTGGTTTATTTTTCCATAACCTGTGACTTGCAAAAAAAATTAAATGTGTGAACCTATAGTGTGTGCTCACAAATATTAAGATCTTTGCTTAGCTAACAAGTTTTTAGAATCTTTCAACATTAAGCCTTATCAGGCTCTATTTGTTCTAAAACTAATTGCTATTGAGTTTTATGAGATAAGCTTTCTTTCTATATAAATTCTGCATTAAAATTAATTATTTTAACCGTTTAATGGGAGACGGTCAAAACTGGTGTTCTAAATTTGCTATATCTACCTTTTATGGCCATGGAAGTGGCCAAAAGGGGTACAACATATGTTCCACTTTTGGCTACATGATTCATTATAGTGAGAATTTTAGCCATTAAAATAATTTTTTGAATATCTGGATAAAACAAAATCAAGTAATTTATTTTTGTTTCTGTTTTGCCTAGTAGGAAAAGCAAGGCTGGTGAGAGTTTCAGAAAGAGGTTTCGTTATTCTCCCTCTAATACAAATTCACTTTAGAAAATAAAACTGTGTGCTAGTTTTACACACGCACTGTATGTGCTAGTTAAAATTGTTAGTGCTAGTTACTAAAAAATGCAATATTACTAGAGAAAATATAGTATATTGTGTCTAGTGTTGATAAAAAAGGAGGAAAGAGGATATGTATTGTTTAGGAATGATAAATAAAGTAATTCATTTCTAAAGGTTTGATGAGTTATAAATTAAAGTTCTGATTATAGTGGATTTTATTGAATTAACAGCTGTAATAATGAATGAAATAGTATTATTCAGAGCTTATACGTGTTAATTTGGTAAAAACATTTGACATCTGGAGTTGAATGGGCTCATCTAAAAATCCAACAATTCATTTAATATATGTATGATATCTTCATTTTCTGGAAAAATAAACATTGTTTCCATTTTTTTTTCTTTTTTTAAATGTTACAACTTATGTTAAGTCATTTACTACATTGGTTACAATACCAATAAAATCTTTGATCCAAGAACAATTTTCATGCGGGAATCTAACAACTACCTAACATCCAATGGATACTTTTTAACATCCTCCGTTTGAAGATTACTTTCCTTGTTATTCTGTTTACACTTAGAAAGTTATATAGAAAGTAGCCACCATCATCTTGTACATCACACACATTTAGGTGCAAGGAAATTAAAGATGATTCTTTATCGATGGACTCGTTTAAAAAGCTGCATTTTCTTTTTTTTTTTAGCTTTGGACTTTTAGTTAAATTTTCTTTTCTTTTTTTTACCGGCATTCTCTAAAATGTTTCTCTTACAATTTCCTCCTTTTTTTGCATAGCATATTAATAATATTGAGTAACAATTTATGGTTCAGTAAACCATACTATATTAACCATACTACTATTGTTTAGTTAAAACATAATCAAGTTATTTTAGCTGGAACAAAAACGACATAAAATTTGGAAAGTTATCCACTGCACTCTCCCGGTTTTACGCTAAAAATAATGATACTGTAATTAATTTCGATAAAGCAAGAATTATCCATAGGTTCAATAACCCATTTAAAGCCGCCATTAGGGAATCATTGGAAATTAAAATTAGAAAAGATTGTATTTGTAATGATAACTTTTCTTTCAACATACCTAGTTTATGGGATACATTTTTAACCCCTTGTTAATTCATTGTTTTGTTTTTCGCTCTTTGACAACAGAGAGCGCCCGCTTATTTTATTTAAATTTTTCCATACTGTTGATTTTAATTTTCTCGCATCGAAAATTAAAAGATCAGTAGTCGTTTGTGTTGTTCCTCTTCCCCGATGATGGCTTTAAGTTTAAAGCCGAAATATGTAGGATTTTAGTTCTTTTATGAGTTTAAAACAATTTTTACACTGATTTTAGCAACTAATAAGCACAATTTGTGCAATTTGTGTTTTTAAAATAATAGATAAAAAGATTCGCCTAAAATACTAGATAGCAAATGAATAAGAAGAAAGAACTGTTCTCTTAGGCTATTTTTATCCTATTCCAAATACACCATGTCCAAAGAAGATGCCTATGTCTTCTGTCTATCAGGGAAATCACGTCCCATGTAGTAAGAACCACTAACATTTTTCAAGGTCAGTCTCATGTCCAAGCAATTCCCTGCAAAAAAATTCCAAGGATGTTTTATTCTTTTTACTTACCCATCATACGTAGTATAGGGTAAGTCTTGTAATCGTTTTGAAAATCGAAAAATTTTTTTTGACGGATTTACACGTTTCAGACACTGGAGATTCCAAAAAACATATTTTTAGAAAAAAAAAATTGCCGTCCGTCTGTGTGTCTGTGTGTGTGTCTGTAAACGCTCTATCTCCCGAACAAATTGAGATAGAGACTTGCAATTTGGTATGTACTTAGTATGTAATAATGGGAAGAACCCTATTTCATTTCAATAACCTCGATTAACCGGAACATTTTTTTTCGGACTCTCGAAATATTCGTTCTGATGAAAGGTATATAAAAATTTTCGAAATTGTTTATTTTAAGTAGTAAATATAAAAAACAATAAAAAAACATAAATTTTGCATAAAACATGAAGTCGATCGGATAATGAGTTGCCGAGATATTTGTAATCCTATTTTCCACACTCTTCGATTTTTCATGACCCTGTATTTCATCCAAATTTCACTTCAAATATATATTTTAATTGGAAATTTGACGCTTAATCAGATGCAATAAACCGCTAGTTAATAGGAGTGTTATTTTTGGAGTTATAAGGAAAAACCTCTTTCAAGCAATTCAGTAATCGAGCCTTTTTATGACGTCATCAAGCCACGATTTTATTTGAATTGCAATGCATTTTATAAGTAGTTTACACATTTTTATTTTAATATTTTACATTATACATATACATGATGGGTAAGTATTACGGTGGCCCCCAACGACTAGTTTAACTCGCAGGCTATCAAAGCCTGATAGCTAATGTGCCTGCCCGTTCTGTATGTATGTACGTAATGCGATAACTCTTGATAGAAATATCCGTTTTGCTTCAAATTTTGTTTATAGGTTCACTGTGATAAGCCGCTTCCTTGATTAGTTTTGGGGTTTCATTGGTTAAGTATAAAGGGTGGAACAGGGGGAGGGCTAACCCCCCTTAATTTAGATACATGGGCTTTTCATGCAAAATTATCCGATTTGCTTCAAATTTTGATTATAGGCTCATTGTGATAAATCGCTTCCCTGTTTAGTTTTGGGGGTTCATTGGTTAAATATAAAGTGGGAGGTAACGCGGGCTAATCCCCCCTTAATTTAGATGAATGGGTTTTTCATGCAGAATTATTCGATGTGCCTCAAATTTTATATACAGGTTCATTGTGATAAGGCCTTTTCAAAGATTAGTGTTGTTGGTTCATTGGTTAAGTATAAAAGGGGGGGAATGGGGGGGCTAATCCCCCTTAATTTAGATAAATTGGCTTTTCATGCAAAATTATCCTATTTTCTTCAAATTTTGTTTATAGGCTCATTGTGATAAAGCGCTTCCTGATTAGTTTTGGGGGTTCATTGGTTAAGTATAAAGGGAAGGTACAGGGGCTAATAACTCCCGTAATTTAGATAAATGGGTTTTTCATGTAGAATTATCCGATGTGCTTCAACTTTTGTATACAGGTTCATTGTGATAAAGCGCTTTTAAAGATTAAATTGTTGGTTCATTGGTTAAGTATAAAGTGGGGGATGGGGTGCCAACCCCCCTTAATTTAGATACTTGGGCTTTTCATGCAGAATTAGCCGATTTGCTTCAAATTTTGTATATATGTTTATTGTGATAAGACAGGTCTCTGATTAGTTTTGGGGGTTCATTGGTTAAGTAAAAAGAGGGGGAACGGGGGGCTAATTCCCCCTTAATTTTTTGATGGGCATTATGCTTTGAAATAAGAAGTGTAATATACAATTAGTGTGAATAGCCTGTGAGCTCAATGCCATCAGTAATAACTTTCTTTTTTTATTTTCTTTCTTGCTAAGCAGCATGGAGCTTTCTTTTTTCCCATCTTGCTATGGACAAGGTCGGACCGTCGGGCGACTGCCAGGACAAGAAAAACAAAGAGGAATGCATAAAGTAAAATACTTAATAAAATCATTTTCTAAAAGGAGTATAGCATTTGTTAGAGGTACAGTAAACAATCTTGCACAGGTCGCCATGACTAGTAAAGCCTTTATCCTCCCAAAATATTTTTTCTTGTTTTTTTACCATTTGTATGCGTTGAGGGGATGAGATCAGGCGACTGTTCAGGATACTAAAGACAAAGATGTGGAAAATATACACAAAATAAAATACTTAGTAAACACTTTTTTTTTTTAATATATCATTTGTAGAGGTGCACCAAAAAATACCACCCAGGGTGCCATGGCTAGTAATCGAAGCAATGAGCATAAAGAAACGTATCAAGAACTATGACTTCATCATTTTTTTATGCTTTTGTAATAAAATTCTAAAACAAAAATAGATCATTCCTTCAAATACAGGACATAACAGTTGATATGTCTGTAAAACATATTTGTGGATTGTTGTATTTTTTAAATCCACGAGAGGAAATATAGTTTTCAATGCAATTTCCGAGGCCAAAATAATAGATAAAGATAATAATTGCCTGAAAATTTTATAGATGTCAGGCAAAAGGGGGAAAAAATGTTTGACGAAGACTGTCAAGATGAAGTCACAAAATTTTCTAGAGAAGATATGTTTAGAGATTCATTGTTGGAAATTGTTGATAGGATTGTAAACTAAATACAAGATTTCAGGCTCTCGAAAATATTAATAATAAATTCAGCTTTCTGAATGGGAGAGAAATTGAGAAATCAGACATTAACAATATTAAGAGAAAAGCTAAAGAGCTGACAAGCATTTGTAGAGAAGATCTGAACATAGAAGAATTCGTCGAAGAAATCGAAAGCTTCATGTTCCACGCAATGGCAGTTGATAAAACTTTTAAAACTGCCCCGACAGAAGATATTTTAAAACTTATTTTCAAAAATAGAGTTGAGGAAATATATCCTAATTTGACTATTTTATTGAAAATATTTCTGACACTTCCTGTCTCTGTTGCCTCAGGTGAAAGAAGTTTTAGCAAATTATTTGCAAATGTATTTGCAGCAAAAAAAGCTCGAAAAGTAAAGTTTTAACATCATTTAAAGATAGTTAATTATTTTATGTAATATAAAAGTCAAGAAATGTATTAATTTAATTTGCAATCTAAAATATGTTTAGAAAATTGTATTTATTTTTTTAAAGTTCTGCTATTAGTTGAATTTTTCTTTAAACAACTTTCTATTACAGTAGAAACTTTATTATTTCATATCTTATTAATAGTGAATTTATCTTATCTGCATTAAATTCCAAATTAGTTTAAGTTTCATTGGCAAATATTAGGCTCGCATTCATTAAAAATCTTAATATATTCCACAATAGAAATCTGATGTAGTATATTTCTATTTCTCGCCATCGTCTCAGTAACAATTGAGGCATTTAAAGTAGCAGTAATATAAGCCAGTATTATAATTTTGAAGTTTAGCGTTAGGTTCAGGAAAGTATCTAAACCTATCCATCTATGAATAGGAAGAAGAGTATAAGTGATAGTTTCACAGAACTGGTTATAGATAATATTTTACGGTATTGGAATTCATTGTTATGCTTGCAGAAAATCCTGGTTTTTGAGTTCTTAAGAACCCACACTGTAGTCACGTGAAGAAACTCGCAAGCTAATGTTAAACCTATAGGAGCGGATTTTTTTTTTTTCAAATTTCTCGCTTGCATTTTAATATTTTTAAATAATTTTTTTTCGTAGGATAATCTCTGACCAAGTGTTTACTCTTTCGATTTTTTGTTGCAGGTTTATATAAATAAATATATATATATAGTTACTTTCACTTATGGAACATCAACCTCAGCTATCCTAAGAAAAAAATATTTAAAAATATTAAAATGCTTTTAAGAGTCTACACTAGTCACACGAAAACTCTCGCACACTAATGTTAAACCTATGGGAGCGGTCTTTTTGGAATTCTCGCTTGCATTTAAATATTTTTTCATATCATACCTGATCTCGATATCTAACGTTGTGTGTTTTTACTTTTTCGCTTTTGTTGCAATTTTTTTATATGAGGACACTTTCAATTTCACAACCATTTTCAACTAGTTTCATTTCACAAAAGTGAAAAGGTCCGAATTAAAAAAAAATGTAACAAAACCCGAAAAAGTACAAACGCACAACATTAGATATCGACCGGAAGTATCCCATGAAAAAAAGATTAAAAGTATTATGAATGCTCCCACAGATTTAACATTAGCTTCCGAATGTCTTCGCGTGATTATTGTAAACTCTTAAGACAATATGATTCATATCACTGGACTTTAAACGCCTCATTTGTAATGATACACATACCATAAAATCTGTGAAAATGAAATCTGTCTATAACGGAATCCAGTTTTCAATTTTAAAATTACATGTTCTCAACAGAAAGAATACCAACAATTATACCTGCTAAGATGAAAACCTGTATAAAGTGAAATTTTTTCCTGTGTTTTTTCTATTCCGTTTTGAACGTGTTATTGAATCAATATTTGAGAAAGCTGATTGCATAGTTCAGTATTACGTATTTTTGTGATTACATATTTTAAATTTAAAACAAGTCGAGTCGGCTATTAGAAAGTTGGTAAAATTCTTTTTGCAAATTTATTTGGCTGGGAGAGGGGAGGGGCGCCAAAATCCATGTTTGCCCCGGGTGTAAAAAAAGCTAGTTTCGGCACTGAACTTCCGAATTATAAGATGGAAGAAAAGCTGCAGTCTTAAATGGCATATATGTGTGTAAACTCTGATATTTTTCTAATTTCTTAAACGATTGGCTTTGCAAATACCAGTTGCAATAGCAAAAAAGTTTCAAATTTGCTCTTCATAGTGTTAAAAGATATTTACATCAAAATAGTTTAAAAGTTACGAACTTTAAAATTTTATACGGTTCCTAGGTCCTATAAGTTATGTTTGGAAAAACTTTCTCCATACTCTAACAGGTAAAACAACAAAACTTCCTTTTTTGCGCGACCAAAACTTATCAAGTTATGATACTTTGATTTTTGGAAGTTTCAGCGTTTTCTATCCCTTAGAGACGGAAAAACATGTTTAATCCAAATGCGAAATTCAAAATTTATTGACAATAGTGTGTTTCTGTATTAGTATTCCATCTTATAGGTCAGCACGGGCCTGAGGGCCTGCCGGGTTCGGGCCAGTTTTCATTGAGGCTCGAGTCGTACCTATCTCTCTTTCCGAGTCTAACTTTTTTTCTGCAGACTTGAGCGGGACCAGGCCTGGACTTCATTCTTCCTTGAGGTCTACAAGGGTCGAAATTTTCAGCCCCAGTCCCGACTCAACCCAACCCATATGAAAATCATTGCCCGAGCCTGGTCCGTGCAAAATCGGTAAAATGAGACCCCAGCACAACAACTTTTGTCAGTAATGTATAGATTTTTAAATGGTCATTATTGTACTATTAAAATTATTTTTAATGAATAGTACATACATTTCTAGGCAAAAGAATTAAAACACACCTGTGAAATAGAATCTGTCTATGACGGAAACCTGTCTTAAAAGGAAAAATATCGTGATGCGTGCAAAATGAATACAATAATCCGTACAAAAAGCATATTAATACATATAAAACAGACGATGTACCTGCTAAAAATAGAACCTGTCTAAAACGGATTTCTCTTTTAGTTTATTCTATCTTTACAAGAAGAAAGTATTGGATTCGTGAAAACTTTCAGTTTTTGATGGATTTATATGTTTTAGGAGGTCCTGAACACGATTTGACTTTTTTTTAAACAATGTCTGTGTTGTGTGCGTGTGGGATAAAAATTTTGTGGGCACTCTCAAGAACTAATGCACTGAATTTAATAAAACTTCAGATTCAGTTAAAGCTTAATATAAATTGGTGCTGATTAGTTTTTGATGTAAATCGCTCAAAAGGTGGCGCTGCTATGCTGACTTTTTCACGATTTCTGCAATAGCTCTATCTCAAGAAGTAATGCACAGATTTTCATCAATTTTCAGATTCAGTTAGACGTTAACATAAATTGCTGTTGATTAGGTTTTGGTGTAAATCTCCCAACAGGTAGTGCTGCTATGCTGCATTTTTCAGGATTTTAGCGATAGTCATATCTCAAAAATTAATGCACGGAATTACGTCAAATTTCATATCTGTTAGACCTTGACATAAGTTGATGTTAATTAGGTTTTGGTGTAAATCATATACCAAGTGGAGCTGCCATTCAGCATTTTTATATTATAAAATGCATAATGTGTGCAAATACTTTAGTGCAGCCCTGTACGAGGATAGTTCGAAAAGTTCTCGGCCTGACAAAGAAAATTCAAGATTTTTGACAATATTTCATTTTTCAACTTGCAGCACAATACATTTCAGAAGACTCTTGAGAAATGTTCATTCTTTGGCGTTTTCGTTGACGTTCAACAAACAAGGCACGCATCGAACGGAAAGCTTTTTTATACCCAAAACATCGTGTAAAGTGTAGTGGACACGGTCTATCGAAATATTTGCAATGTCAGCAAGTTCGCGTATCTTCAATCGACGATCATTCAATAAGGCATTGTGAATTTTTGAGACGATTTCGTCTCAAAATCATAAAGGAGGGGGTGGGGATGCAACTGACCCACACTGTCCTTCCTAAATTATGTCTTTGATTTCTATTCATTTTATCATAAATTAGTGTGCAGTGGTGCACACTAAAACACTTCTATTTAAAAAATGGTGGTAACCTGGATAGGTTACCACTATTTTTCAATAGGAATGTTTTAGTGTGTACCTCTGCACAACTTAGATAAAATGAATAGAAATCCAGGGCATAATTTGGGAGGGCAGGGTAGGGGCAATCCCCCTCCCCCGTCGATTTTTAAAATAATTTTTATATAAAGTGTCTGCTACTGATCCAGTGAGCATCCTGTGAATGTCTAAAAATGACGCTTACTGGACAAGCAGAGAATTCACATTCTATTTATTTTATCTCGTCCTATTGTCATCATATACATGGCAGAAAATGATGTTCACAGAACGAACATAGAAGTCTATTTTTGCTCAAAACTGGATGTTCTCCAGTCAGTGTTGAATTCGGGAATTTTTTTCCGGGAGGGATTTCTGTGGCTCCTGGGTGGGGGGGAGGGATCAACTTTTTAACCATCAAAAGATAAAATCTCAAATCTTCCGGGGAGGGGGTGTCTCCTCGGGCCACCCCCTGAATTCAACACTGTCTCTGGATAAGGATGGGATATTGAGGCTTTATCCTTCATATGACGTGTATCGTATGTCGTTAGGACGTTATTGTGCTGTATGGGATTATCCACCCCATGTGACGTTTTAAAAGTCATAAACAGGCCGTGTAATTCGTTCATCGCGAAGCGAGGTGGGGGGGATGTAGAGGCAAAAATCTATAGGAGAGAGAAACAGCTGGAAGAAATGCGGTAAACATAAACAAAGGCTCCTATAGAAAATGCCTATGCATGCAACTGAAGGATAAATCCACCGCGGGCACAGTGATAAAGCCAAAATAAGCTAGAGAAAAAATAAAGAAAATAAAAGACTCTAAAATTGGAACTGTATCTCAAAAGTCCCTATAGAACGGAATAACATAAATTGGAGCTATATTCGTTGAACAAGAGAATGATTTCATGAGTAACAATGAAAGTAACATGAAGATCGGATAAATAGAAGATGAGAAAATCCGTAAAAAAAATATGTGTAGATTTACCACAAGGCGGTAGGGATGAAAATCTATAAAAGCTTATAAATATGGTTCGATTTTTCCAAAATTTTAGGAGGGGGTGGGATATAAACTTAGTCCAAAAAGGCAAAACCCTATTTGAGTGATGAATGGAGGTGGGATGAAACAGCTGGAAGAAACGAGACAAACACCGGAAAAGAGTTGAAAAAAAATAAAGGTATCTGTCAGGTTTCTGACTTTAACAGAACCTATGTTGTATATATCTAGTTAATTTAATTAATTATATTTAATCATTATTGTATTCAGATATATATTTTCTTTTCCTGTAAATTTCTGTATGTGATTGACAATGGAATTTCCCTGATCCTCACAGCTTTTTGTGGGGTGTTCACAGAGTCATTATGAAAGGAATCCGGTTTTTTCAATGTGGATACAATGCGCATTGAATTCCTAGCGAACTGATTTGGGAAGATAATAGAAAAGAGGGAACGTTCTAGAGAAATGTATTTACAGGTGTGGAAAATCCATGAAGGAGGAAAGACAGGCCCCGAAGATCGAGAGAGTGGGGTGAAGTGTATGACATGAGGCAGTCGCTGGTGTGCAGTAGAGTGAGTAGGACAGGCAGTGTCCTGGGAGAGAAGCTATGTATACGGACCAGACCGGAGAGAACGTGCATCGGACAGTTGGTCCAGGGGTGGACGAAATACAGCATAGACGGAACAGATCGGAATAGACCTGAGGTCTAGACTGTGCCGGGGGTAGCGAGGTGACATACCGCCGGATATATATATATATAGTGCGAGTATGGGAATCATCTTTTGAGGTGGTTGTGATTTGGCTCCACCGGAACTGTGTGTATTAGTGGTGCGTAACGAAGTAGCGTGAAACGTACGATCAGGGAGATTGTCATTCGACAGTCGTTTACGGCAAGTGCTAATAATAAATATGGACCAATAAGGACTATTACTGTAACATTTTTTTGTGCTAATTCAATCAATAAATTATTAGTTGATTATTTAAGTGAGTAACAAATTACCCGATGGACTCGGGAGCCCTCAGTCAGCTGGGGTGCCCCCTTCCAATCGATGGCTGGGGCTTTTGCGGGGTGTACCTTCCAGCGTTCTGCTTTACGTTGAATTTCGTCTGCACGAATACAGACTGAGCTTATTTCTAGGTCGCTATTCATATGGAGGGCTCTTGTGAGAAGGAATTTTTTCTCCACCTGCCTATCTAGGAGCATTGCACCGGCCAGTATTTTAATAGCTGCCGTACTGGTAGTACGGGAGCATCTTGTTATCTGGAAGAGAGCTGATCTATGAGCCAAAACCGCATCCGCATATTTGCTACTAAATTTCTATAAAAAGGACCCGAATTCGAACCCTGTGGTCAGCCGACGTTGTATTCTCGTTCCAGGGATGATATTTCTGTTCGGTAAACTACCTTCCTCTCAGAAAGAAAACTTCTAACCAGATTGAATAGGTTTCTAGGGCACTTCATTTTACTTAGACCCAGAAAGATCGAGGGCCACCACAAGCTGTTAAAGGCTCCTTTGATATCCAACAGGACGAAACAACAATCGTTGTCCCGATTTTGACAACCTTCTATTGTCATACGCAGCTTCTGGAATGCGTCTTCCGTTCCCATACTCGGAGTAAAACCAAATTGGCATGGATTCATGAACCCATGTGATCTAGAATGGTAATTCAATCTATTGGTCACAAGTAAAGTTGCAAAGAACTGGTTTATTTCCAGTGGATCCGGTTTATTCCCCAAAAGACCTGGTTTATTCCCAAAAAACCCGGTTAATTCCCCAAAAGACCGGTTTATTTCCAGGTTTAAACTGGGTTTTTTCCAGTCTTTGTAACTCTAGCTCACAAGTTTGTCTAGAACCTTTCTCCAGGCGGGCAATAAACATATCGGACGATAGAAGCTGGCCAGCCCACGATCATTGCCCACTTTACTAAACAGAACAATTGATTTGGAAAGACACCATCTGCTAGACATTTGTTCATGAAAAATGTTTTATTTGCCCTAAAGAGAAGTTCTACAATCTCGAGATGTATTCCATTCATCCGCGGAGCTTTGCCACGATGACCGCCTCAACCTCCTTCTGGGTGAATTCCGGGTCGTCGTCCCCTAGAGCGAAATCCTGAACAGCGCGGTGCTCATTGTCACTTCAAAAGTGATAATCCATGAGCTCTTCTATTGCCGAGTTAAATTCCTTGGTTCGGCTCCTACCCCGATCGTGAATTGCACTATTTTAAACGGTTCAAGGATTTACCTCGAGCCCAATCAAATGAGGACCAAATGGTTTTCACTGGTCAATGTCTTCAAGATACTGGTAATGATCTCACTTGGCCCGGCGTATCGATTTTCTAAAACGGCCCTGGAGTTTACAAAAAAGTATTTTGTACTCCTTTCTTTGATCCAGGTTGTCATTGCAACGCTGGAAGCGACGTCTTTTGCCATTTGTTCAAACGGCAGAAAGAACGCTCTTGATCGCTAGACTTTCACTCCACCAAGGAACAATTTTAACCCGAGGTCTTTTATTTCTCTTGACATCTGCACATATATCCTGCAAAATTTCCGTTAATTGAGCGACGCTCTCGTTGACTGACTTCCCATCTAGCCAGGCCGTCTCACGAGGTTCGAGCTCCCATTTGACCAAACGAATGGACTTTACCCACGAATGGCAACAACCGCACCTCTGAGGGTAATTTCCTTCGGAAAAATACTGTTTATTGGACGAAGGGGAAGATGTGTTAAAATGTTCTTCACGCCTATCGGCGCTTTTCTTCTCTTTACCCACAGATGACGTTATATGGGTAAAGTCCATTGGTCTTCGAAGTCTGCCCAAAGCTAAATATATCCAGCTTTTGCCTTGGGACCCGATGAACGTGCCTTCACTGGTGGGGTCGTTCCACACCTCTAAATCATTCTGAGCACAAAAAATTAAGGAAAGGGCAACTGACGTCACTGTTGGTTAAAGTACTGTTGGTTTGGGAGAAAACCTGGTTGTTCTTTACAACTCCTACAGTACACATGAGATGGAGCGATTTGATTGGTCTACGTTAAACTGGTCTGTGATATGATTGTCCTACGTCGCCATCCCAGATAGCAAGCAAGGTTCCGAAAACGGTCTCTTTTCATTTTCTTTCGACTTTTCTGCGAAGGTATATTATCTTTAGCGTATATCACGGTCACAGTAATGTTTTGAATATTAGGCTTTTGGAATAACCGTCAGGAAACCTACCTTCTAAAATCATCCTTTACACTTTCATTTTCCGCGCATGCGCAACTTATTTTATAACTTTGTTAGCTGCGACTGCAAATTGTGCTTATTCATTCACCCATTGAAGATGATATTGGCGTGCGAGTAGGTCACGTAGCATCGCTTTGCCTGTGCTGGGCTGGCTTTTCATTTACATGTGCAATCAAAATCATAGTCAATCCGAAGTATGTTAAACTATTTTGTATTGATTTAATTTGATATAGATTTATCTTATTGCAAGAACTACATACATACGCATATTTCTGTTATAGTTCTTGAAATTTCCATTTATAATATGTTTTTTATTCTTAACGAATTAATGCGAGTTCTTTAACCATACTTTCATTGCAAAATACAATAGATACAGAGTGGCATTTGTTTATGTTTATATTTTAAATTATATTATTATCGTTTATGTCATTATCTATTGATGTTCCCCAATTTTAAAATATCCATCTTATAGTTCATGTGATTAAAAATTACCTTCAAAAGTTTGAAATATTGCGTAATAATAATAATAGATTGTGTACTTGTATTTAAACTGCAATTTAGTCAAAGTTAGTTATTTTTAGGCATATGTTTTATTTTCTTATAATTTAGTCATTTATATTGCATAAAATTATATCATTCAATTACGTACGTTTAAGATATAAAATTTTTATTGCATGCGTTGCTAGAATATTTTAAATTATTGTTATTTTTATTACTTTCTTTAATACATTTTATTTTCATGAATTTTAAAATATGAATTTTGATGAAGTCAGACTATTTAAATTTTTGACGTTTCAATATACATGCTAATAATTATGAGCGATTTTTAAAATGAAGATTTACATTTTAAAGGAAAAAAGGTCTAAATAATGTTAACTGATTATTATTATTTATTTTTAATTACGGAGCATCAATAGATTTAATTCAGAGATAAATCATTCTGAAAAATTATTGTCCTTCTGTGTTAAGTAGAATGAAAACATGCTTAAAGTAAAGATTAAAAATAAACAAATAGGTAATATGCATATGATATAAAAATATTATAAATGGAAATTGCATGTTATTTTTCTCAGTAATTATATAAATACCAAAATTTGGTTTTATATAGTTCTTAAATGGAGATAAATCTTTATCAAATTAAATTATGCAGTTATGTTTAACTTTCTTCAGTTTGTCAATCAACTAATAAATAAGAATAATTGATACTGGGTTGACCATTATCAGTTTTCAAATATGAAAACACAAAGGTAAAGACAACATAAAAACCAAGACATAAGCAATTCCCAACTCAGAAATTTAAAATATTGTGAAACTTTCAAGATAGTAGGGCTTAAGCAAAAATATAGTATACAAATTTTCTTGTTGCCTGAATTCACTGTAAAAGGAAAATATCCCCGCTTTATTTTAGACTTTATTTTAAAACTGATTAATTGTAAAAAATACAAAGATAAAAGTTATCTATTTTAATTAGTTTTGTCAAATTCAAACAAAAGTTAGGAAACTTCTGTAAAATAATTCTTACCGTTCATTCTAACAAAATGTATATTAGATTTATTTTTTTTTTAATGTTATCAACAATTAATATTTGTAGCATACTTTAAAGGATAAAATGCAATATATTAATTAAAATATAAAAAATAAATATATTCAAATTTTAGCAATTACTTTAAAGGGAAAAAAGCAATATATTAATTAAAATATGTAACTTGCTAAATGTAATATGACTTCTTAAATATAATGTGTGCAAATAAAAATCATTATTTTCCATTTTTTTTCTTTCAATATATAAATATGCTAAAATTTAGTTTCCTACAGAAACAAAAGAAAAATTCTAAGTCAAGTTATTTTGATGAAAATCTCATACCTCTGTCAATTAAGATTTAAAACTAACAGATTAATCAAAACCTTTTTCATTTCCTTTATAAATGCTTATAATAAAAGCATTATTATCTACATTTGATTGTAATTCCTGTTACAATGGTCAATATGAAATCCTGTAACTAGCCTTACATTTCTACATTTTGGTATGCTTGTCCTAAAACACTTACAAAGTACCTCAGATTGTGTCAACTAGCAACCTTTTATAATCCTTTTTACAATGTTTGCAAACCTTTCAGACAAAGCCTTTAAAAAGCATCTAGTCATTTACATGTAGAGGTTAGAAAAATGTTTTAAAAATCAAAAATTGTTAACTGGGATGACGATTCCTGTAATGATTGCTGCGACAAAAATGTCGTGGTAGATTAGTTGATGGAACTGTTTGTTTGTAAACAAACATGCCCTTTCCTTATAGAATAAGGTCACCCTGGTCGTCAGACTTGTAAAGAGGGTACCCCCAAACTGAGCTCTTGGTATTTATATATCCAAATATTACAATGGACTTGTCCGTGGGACTGTCAAACAGATCCTGAAGCAGCTCCGTCTGGGAAGTGATGTCAAGGCCATCTCTTTGTGGCGGCAAATAGACCGAAATCACAAGAATTTTTACATCTGCACTTAAGTCAGACTGCACCGCAGCGTCTATTTCCGTCATAACTTCCACCGCTGGAACGATTTTGTTCAAGACGTAGACCACAGATCTCGCTTGGACCTGAGAGTAGAACACTGTTTCCCCATCTGGAATACCATCAACTTTACCTTCAGCGAACACATATGGTTCCTGAAAACAGCAGGGGCGGACTGGTACAGTTTGGCCCACCTCCCTAGACTTATGCGTTGGCCACCAATCGACAACCCCATTGTTAAAATATTTCAATACTGACTATCAACACGGCTCTTTGCTCTAATTCTATGAAGATGACTTAACCCTAATTCGAATCATATTAGCATCTTTGTAATCGTTAATTATCAATAGGTAGTAATTTTATCGTAAACAAAATCTTGGAGGGAGGGGAGCTTAACTTGGTACAAAGCGAAACGACAAAACGAAAGACATACAGCGATTGGCACAAAACGATGGGCGCGTCGCTTTGCACCAATCGCTGGTCGCTGACAGCCACCATATGTGACGTCATGATAATGAATGAGCCAGCCCGGTATCTAGTGTAGCCCTGCTGTTAGACCGGGAGGCGGCAGCACAGACAATCACCTCATCGAGTTCACGGCTGAAATTCCAGAATTAGTTAAAACTTGATTCGCATATTAAAACGCAATCGGTCTGCCAAGTCATATCTTGGTGGTAAACACTCGAAAACCCGATTTTAGCGGTTGGCTCGTAGGTTTACCATTGTGTTTGCCTGCTGCATAATTTCCCTTTCCACCGCCGATAGACGATTGCGATTATCATGCTTTCTGATTAGTTGTTAAACCGAACGCTTCTTAAGTCATTTCCGGTTGAATTTGGTTTCTTATATAATATCTTTTAATTTCTATATAATCTAATTAATTTATAACTGTAATATAATAAATATTATTAATACAATCTAATTAATTTCTATATATTCTAACCTCTATATAATCTAATATTTCTACATAATCTAATATAATATATATTAATTTCTTATATTATATCTTCTTATATCTTCATAATCCTCCAAAATACCGGAAATGACTTAAGATGCATTTGTTTTTAGAAATAATCAGAAAGCGTAAAAATTCCAATCGTCGATCGGCGGTGGAGACGGAAATTATGCTTGCCTGCTCCCAGTCCGCTAATTTCCAAACCCTCAACCTTTGGGCACCCTTGGCGAAAAGGGAATGTCGCCAAATAATTTGGCCAGAGGAGATTGCAGCGCGCATGCGCGCTACTTGTTTGGAGTTTGCGAGTTTTTGTAAATGTAAATGTATTCGGTCTTATTGTGAATTTCAGATGCGCTTGAAGATGTTTGCTTTTCATTTTTCTTCAATAAGTATTCCTCGGAATGGTATGTATTAAACTTTTATTATTATTGAATATAAATTTTATTCAGATTTTTTAAAAATAACGTACTTTTAAAGTTGTTTAATTTCCTGAGAGCTGCTGTGATTCGGATTAGGCCTAAAATGTCTTTTAAATATAATCCTAAAAACTTATTTGGATTGTAAAATGCGCTTCGCGTAATGAAACATTACTCTAAATACATCAAACTGTTAAAATTATTAAACATAAAAATGCTTTTTTTAAAATTTTTACTGTATTTCCAATTTAACATTTAAACACTTTATAATAAATATAAAACAGATTTTCTGCCATATCACTATTTATTACATCTCTAGATTTTATATAATTACTAGCAGGCTTTGCCCGCTACGCTGGTCGGTTCTCCAAACGAAATATACCCCTGAATTTGGTCATCTTGTGTTTTAAAGCAATATGCACATTTACTTTGATTGTCCTTCGCAATGCTGTAAAACGAAATAAACGTCATTGCTCTGTTATATTTTCTATTTTTTGCACAAAATTTGGCTATTAAAGACCGACTTCTTTATTTAATCATTTACAGTATGATTTGCTAAAGAACTATGTAACAATATGCAATATACTAAAATTACCCCTGGAAATTTATTAATGCAAGTTCAATCGAAATCCATTCTGCAGTATTTTTTATAAAGGCTAATGTTTCACGGCTTCAACTGATTATAGAAATTTCAACCCTAGTTCTATAATTAGACAACGTAGAACTATTAATAACGATAATCGTTACAAAAATATGCATTATCTCATTAACAATAGGACTTAGAAGAATGAACTTTATACCATTCTATTCAGCATACAAAAATACATTAAAATGTATTGTAATTGTCACTTAACTATAATACTCGATTTTTAAGGAATTTTTTTTAAAAGTTTGTTCATTTTTTTTACCTCCTTTAGGGTTGGAGTTTTTGAAAATCCCGTCTTAGTGCGCCTCCACATACTAAGAAGTATTTTCCCCCCAAGTTTCGTGTTTGTAGGTTCAGTAGTTTGGGCTCTGCGTTGATCATCTACCCAGTCAGGATTTTCATTTATATATATAGATAACAGTTTGCGGGAACAGATTTCGCCGCATTATCTTATAACAATGAAAAGAAGTCCGTCGCGTTTTATCGACAATTTGAATTTCTTCCATTGCTATAATAGCGCGCGTATGTACAGAAATTCTCATTTGTAATATTAGAATTTTGAGGTTTTGACGCCAAGAACGTCGCCAAATTTGTAAAATATGCAATATCTCACTAACTATAGGACTTAGAAGAATGTACTTTGTACCATTCGATTCAGCATAAAAAATACATTACAATTAGTTATAATTTTTTTACTTAATTGTAATACTCGATTTTTAAGGAATTTTTTTAAAGTTTGTTCATTTTTTTACCCCCCACCCCACTTCTTGGAGTTTTTGAAAATCCCGTCTTAGTGCACCTCTACATACTAAGAAGTATTTTTCCTCCAAGTTTCGTGTTTGTAGGTTCAGTAGTTTGGGCTGCGCGTTGATCATCTACCCAGCTAGGACTTTCATTTATATATAGATAATGCACTACACCAAAACTATCTCTGAAAAATTAACAATGCAAGTTTCATCGAAATCCATTTAGCAGAAACTTTTAAAAAGGATAATGCTTCATAATCGGGTTCAATTGATTATAGAAATTCCCCCTAATTCTATAACTAAGCAACGTAGAATGATATGTTATGCACTAAAACCTTGCTTCAAAATTTAGCTAACTAACAGTGCAAGTCCCAACAAAATTCCAGTTATAAGTGGTCGGATCGAAATTCCCCTTTGCATTATATATATGCAGTAGATAGGTGAATGTATCTTTCATAATCATCTTGTCCTGATGATAGAAGTGGAATTTTCTTCTTGACCTTCTGGAATTTTCAAAAAGAAACTCTGCAGACCCTCCGTAGCTGTAACATATACTCTCTAGTATACACCCTCTGTCTATAGCGTATATGCACAGTTTTTTTACTACACCACTGACAACTTTCTCCCATAGCTCCATAACTAAACAATGTAGAAAATCAATCCCTGAAATATTATCTAACTAACTGTGAAAATTCCATCAAAATCCGTTCAGTAGAATTTTAAAAAAGGTAATCTTTCATAATCGGGTGCACCTAATTTTATCTAAAACTTCCCCCCGTAGCTCTATAAATAAGCAATGTATAACAATGTGCTTTCTTTTTAAACCTTTCTAAAACAAATTACCTAACTAATAGTGAAATCCTATAAAAATCTGTTCGGTAGAACCTGAGTTTTAATCAATCTGATTGAAATACGAATTTGCGTTTTATAAATATTGTAGATGATGATGACATGATTTCTGTAATCGGATTCGTTGTCAAGCTTTTGCTTCAGAAAAGAAACGCAGAGGAAAACTTGTCTACAGATAATTGCCAACCATCTCCACAAAATTGCGTAACTAACTGTGTAAATCCCACCAAAGTCCGTCCAGCAGTTTTAAAATTTTAAACAGTCGGAATGAAATACGAATTTGCATTTTATATATATAGTAGATATATCTTTCATAATTGCACTCATCTTTCCCAATCACTTTTCCATTAGCTCTATCACTAAGCAACATAGAATGATATATAATAGGGTCATTAGCCATACTTGAAAAGTCACTTCCATCAAAATTTGTTCAGTAGCATTTTTTTGTAAAGGTAATCTTTAATAATCGGGTTCACTGAATTTTAGAGCTTTCCTCTGTATCTCTATAACAGAGTAACGTAGAATAGCTATACTCTATAAAACCTTTCAAAAAACATTACTTAACTAACAGTGTAAAACCTAACAAAATATCATGAATAAACGGATTAAAATATGAATATGAGGTTTAGAGTCTTAGTAGATGATAATATGATTTTCTGTAATAAGATTCATCATGAAGGTTTCGCTTCAAACGTAAACGATGCTTTTGCTCATTGGATACTTCTCTATTATCCCGTCGACCACTTTTCATAACAAAAAACTATCGCCAAATTGTAAGATTAAACACTAACAATGCCGTCCCATTTACTTGATGTCAGAAGAATTATACGTGTTTGTTACGTCATCAAGTGGTTTTTAATTCGACATTTGCGTGTATTTTTCATTATGTTTTACTGATTTATTAGTTATTTCATTAATTAAAATAACAATTGTATCCTTACAGTCTTATATTTTATTTATTTATTTTGACATTCCAATGGCAAAGTTCTCCCGTTTATTTGGCGTTACAGTTTGGCGATAGTTTTTTGTTATGAAAAGTGGTTAACGGGATAACAGAGAAGTACCCAACATGGTAGCTAAAACTCCAATTGGCGAGGTATCTGATTGCGGGAAAATTAGCCCGAAATCGTATGAATAACTAACAACCCAAAGAAAAGGGGAAACATGGATGAAGGCTGAAAACAAATAAAGAAGCAATATACTTGTATAATACTAAACAGACCTTCGAAACTTTATTTTAGCAATCACGTTTTATTTTAAATCGTGGATTTTGTAGAATTAATAATTATACACAATTACATAAATATCCGTAAGAATAATATTCCATTCCCAATTGAACAGTTAATGTTTCTATCTGTAAAAATAAACAAAATAATTAAATAACAAAAAGATTTAATTTGAATTTCTTCCATTGCTATAGTAACGGATGTATTTTTAGAAATTCTCACTTGTATTGTTAGAATTGTTAGATTATGACGTCAAAGATTTCGCCAAATTAGAACAATGTGCAATATCTCACGAACTATTTGACTTATGAGTATTTAATTGATACCATTGGATTCAGCATACAAAAATACATTAAAATATGTTATCATTTGTCATGTAACTACAATACCCGATTTTTAAGGAATTTTTTAAAAGTTTGTTCCTCTTTTTACCCCCCTTAGGGGTGGAGTTTTTGAAAATCCCTTCTTAGTGCGTCTCTACACACTAAGAAGTATTTTTCCTGCAAGTTTCGTCTTTGTAGGTTCAGTAGTTTTGGCTGTGCGTTGATCATCTAGCCAGAAAGGACTTTCTTTTATATATATAGATAAAGTACTTTTTAAAAAGCTATCTTACAGCCTTGTCTGATTCCCACCATTTCCTCAGAAACAAAATCTTGGTTCTACAACTTAATGTAATTAAAACATTAAGATCTATGTAAAATATGCCTAAAGAATGTCTCTTTTTTTTTCTTCGTTGTCAATTTTTTCCTAAAATATGTACTGAATTTTATATGAAATGTTAAAATCTTATTCAGTTCACTAAAATTTTAACACATAAAAATATAAATTAAGCACATAGTTTAGAAATATTTTGATAACTAAGAAAAAAAAGAGACATTCTTGAGAACAGTACACAGGAAACAGAAGTTTAAAATATTAATTTCCTCGGGAGATATCTTAAAAATACGAATGCATCCTATGCCCATAGGAATAACATTAGCGATGGGAATCTGGAAGTTTACTGACGAGCAGCCTTAATGTGTATTTGCATAATTTGTGTTTTTGTAAATTGTTTGTCTCCAGTTTGTATGTTCATGACTTTACATATTTCGTAATTTCTTTTTCAGTTTAAAAACTATGGAATTTAGACTAGGTGCTGCTGACTGTGATATTTAGCCAGCAGAAAGCATTCGAATGGCCTGAAATGCAATTGTTTTTCTTGCCTTTAAATGTCTTTCTGCTAGCGCTTAGAAGACCGTATAGATGTGTTTCAATTAGAAAGCTATTTTGAGGATTTTATGGACTGAATCAAGCCCAGCTAAATATTCTTTCACAGGTATCCTTACTTTTTAAAATTTGTAGTGTTTTAAGTACTCAGTTGTTATAGTCAGACATGGAAAATAACGTTTCCATGTATGACATACATCTTATTTAACCTTTGCACCTTAATCTCTTAAAATTTGTCAACTATTTTTAAAATATTTTCTGCATTTAATATTACTATGCATGAACTTCAAAATACATAGTCTAATATACGTGATTCATATATATCAATTACGTTATCAAATTTGACAACATTTCTTTTCTCATGAATATTTGTTTCAGATTATCTCAGGTATTTTTTTTTTTTATTTTTACAAAATGGTTACCTGTTTGTTGTCTTGATCTTTGAATGACTGTTTTATATTTTTGGAAAGAAATTCAGTTTTGATACTGGTAGGAAGGTCTATTACTTTATAATTAATAAAGTGTTTATGGGTTTTCGTTTTCAAATATTTCATTATTAGATTGTTTTAGTTATCAAATTGCATATATTTGTGTCCCAAATCAAAGCACACCTAATCCAACAATATCCAGTCCAAAGCTGTTAACTAGGCCAGTTTTTGTATATAAATTTAAAAGAAATTAGTATATTATACCCTATGAAAATGTAAGTATTCCTTCTCAAATATTTCAATAATAGTTCTAAATTAAATTTTAATATTTGTTTGCACCTGACGAATGTTACTGTAGTTATTTTAAATAAGTTTTGACATTTGCAGTTCACAACAAAGCTAAAGGTAGACTTGTTTGTCCCTTCTTATTTATTGTAAACAAAAAATTAATTTATTTTGAAAAGCTCCTCTATTAAGTATTTATATTATTTCTCATGAATACTATCTCTGTATATTTTATTACTTATTTATTCCATTTTTTAAATGTTTTTTGCTTAAGAATTGTATTTTTTAAGTGAAGCATTATTAGGCCTAGGCCTATATTTTTGTTTATTTTTTTTAAAATGGCTACCTGTTTGTCTTAATCTTTTGAATGAGTGGTTTATATTATTTGAAAGAAATTCTGTTTTGATACTGGTAGGAGGGTATATTACTTAATGAAAAAGAAAGTATATATCTTAAAGCATAGGTTTTCAAGTATTTCAGTATTAGATTATTTTAGTTATCAAACTGTATACGTTTGTGTCCCTAATCAAAGCATACCTAATTCAACAATATGCTGTCAAAAGCTGTTAACTAGACCAGTTTTTGTGTATAAATTTAAAAGTATAGTACATTATATCCTGTGAAAATTTAAGTATTCCTTTTAAAATATTTTAATAATAGTTCTAAATTAAATTTTAATATTTCTATGTACCTGAAAAATTTTACTGTAGTTATTTTAAATAAGTTTTGACATTTGCAGTTCACAACAAAGCTAAAGGTAGCCATGTTTGTCCCTTATTTATTTTAAACAAAATATTAAAAATTTTTATTGAAAAGCTCTTATTAACATAAGTATTTGTTATTTTTCAGGAATACTATCTTTATACATTTTATTGCTTTATTATTATTTATACTATTTAAATGTTTTTTTGCTTAAAAAAATTTATTTTTTAAGTCAAGCATTTTTAGGCCTAACTTTTTATTATTTATCTTCATAAGGATAACATTTTATAAATCACAGTTCATTTGAAATTGAAAGATATCTCTTATTTTATGGTATGTTTATGTTCATTTTTTGCTTGTATAATATATAGAAATGAATAACATGTAGTGTTCATATATTCTCTCAATCTTCGAATAATTTTGTTGATAAAATGTTTTCTGCTTAAATATTTTTGGTTTTCTATTTTTAAAGTTTACTTGCTTTAGAAAATTAAGTTATGTACAGCAGACAACTTATTACTTGGCATTTTGATCTCTTAAAGTTTTAGTACTTTTGTTGACTCTTTTTTAAATGTTTTTTGCATTTAATATTACTATGCTTAAACTTTGAAATACATAATCTAATAAACTTCATTCAAATAGACCAATTATGTTATCAAATTTGACAACAGTATAATTTTTTTCTGGTAGAAATTTTTCTCATGAATATTGGTCTTGTATTATTTCATGTATTGCTATTTATTTATTTTTTTTTTTTTAATGGCTACCTGAATTTTTGTATGAGTGTTTTATATCTTTTGAAAGAAATTCAGTTTTGATGCTGGTAGGACTATAGGAGGGTATATTACTAGGGATGTAACGAATAGTGATTTGGCCGAATACTGAATATTCGGCGGCCGAATACTGACTTTAAAAAAAATTATTTTAATTGTTTATTTATTTATTTTTTCAATTTTAAAATCAAAAATTAAATTAAGTACTAATTGAAATAATTTTTTTGTTTGAGTGTTCAAAAATCATAACAGCTGAATGTATTTTTTGTAATATTTGAAATACTTTGATGCCAATAAGATAACATTTGACTTTCAAAAATGTAAATAATTTAATTCATATATATTTTTTAAATACATAGATAGTTCTAGTAATTTATATATTTTTTATCTAAAATAGAAACTCATTATCTCTGTAAAAATGAAACTTTTTATATTTTAGTAAAATCATTTAACCCCCAAAAATAAGAACTTGCATGTGTCCTCTGTCTTTTTATATCCTTTCTCATGCAACTCAAACTTAGTACATTTACATTCTGTATGTCAAGAAAAGGGTTATTTTCTTAAAATATAATTTCATTTTCATTTTGGGGTTGCTTTTCAGAAATAAAAAATAAGAAGTCATCACTGCCAAATTCCTCAAATGAAGTTAATAATAATACAGCAGATAAATTAATAGAGGTAGATTGCTATTTTGATAAACATTTAATAGCTAGGACAGAGTGTCCATTGAACTGGTGGAAAACAAATACAGAAAACTTTCCAAGGCTTGCAAATTTAGCAAGAAATCATCTTTCAGCTCCTGCAAGCACAGTATATAGTGAACATTTGTTTTTTGAAGCTGGTAATATATATGAAACCAAACAAAACAGACTTCTTGAAAATGCTGAAAAGTTATTTTTGCATCACAATTTCAGGCTTTACAGTGATAAATTATTTTGTTACCCCTGTATGTTATCTTGAAGTAACTCATTAAATGCTTTTTCAGTATAGGTAATAGTTTTTTTCTTTTCAGTGTATCAAACTCATTAGTTCGTTTAATCAACATCTAATGTTTAATTTTTAATTAGTAAAGTAATTATATAGTCCTGTATTTATTCAATTTTTTTTATTTAAAAGTAAAACTGAAAACTAGAAAAATGATTTAATTTGTGAAAGATTAAACATTTTTACAAGACAGTAAAATATTTATTTTTAATATTTATGAATTTTATTGTGTAAGAAACTTATCATTATAAATCAGATTAAAAAATTAGATATAAAGTTAATATTTTTAAATTCACTGAAGAGATTTAAACTTTAAATGCAGTATATATTTTGCATTTTAATGTAAAAGAAATTAATGCTGCAATACTTACTTAAATTCACATGATGCCTAAATATGCAGCAAGAGAAATATTTTTATTTATGTAATATCATTATATACAATTATTTATAAGTTGTCATGAAGCTTTAAAATTTCATAAGTATTGGGATTTCTTTTTCTTATAATAATTAATGTATTTAGATATTTTTTTATATTGTTTGTTGAAAATATTTAAAATCATATTTTGTTTTGATTTTCTGGAACTTATTTAACCAAATATCTTAGAATATTCGGCCAAATATACAACTATTCGGCAAAATATCAAATTATATTCGGCCGAATATTCGGTTCAATATTTGGCAAAAGGGCCAAATACCGAATAGTGGCCGAATATTCGTTACATCCCTATATATTACTATATCCTCTTCATTACTAAATAAAAAATAATTTTTGAAAGAAATGTTGGAATAGTTTTTTCTATCTATTTTGGCTTTTGAAATAATAAATTTTTTTAAATATTGATGTACCAGGGACTCAGTTGCATAAAAAGTTCAGAAATTTGGAATATCATTGTAAACATGTTTTTCTTTTTAAAATTGCAAAAATGTTTTTTTTAACATAAAACAATTATTTATTATTTATTATTGCTTTAAAAGTATTAATTAAATCGTAAATATCAAAGTTTTTAAATAAATTTGTCGTGAACTATATTTATAAAATGACTGGAAAATTAAAATTTTATTATTTTTTTTTTTTTACTTAGTGTGAAAATTTCAAAACAATTATTAAAATGTTAAAGTTTATACATTTTATACACATAACTCTGATTTCAGATTTACATCCATTGAAATGAAACTTGCTGGTTTAGTCAGTCAGCTTCCTGATTTGTGATTTCCCTCGCTAATGTTAAACATATGTGCGTAGAATGCAATTGTATATTTAAAATATGTCCCAAGAAAATTAATATTTATAACTTATTTTTTATTTGTACTTTTCTTAAAGGAGGATGTCTCTTTTCTTAGTTTTGAAAATATTTCTAATATATATACTTAATTTTATTTGAAGTGTTAAAAAGTTACTCATAGCTCGTCAGCAAACACATAAAATATTATATTAAGTATATATTTTGACAACTGAGAAAAAAAAGATATATGCACAGTGAAATGAAAAATATACAGAAAAAAAGTTGAAAATATTGATTTACTGAGGAGATATTTTAAATATACAAAGGCATTCTACGCCCATAGGTTTAACAATTAACGAGGAGAATTGGGAGTTGATTTGCTAACAGCCTTAACAACTTTTCTTTGTTTGCTAGCTTGAATTTGTTCGACGCTTACCTTTGCGAGGTTATATCATTCCTTCCATCGTACTCGATCCGTGATGTAGCCATATACATTCTATATATGACATGTATTTTTTATCTCTTATGTAATGTATCAAGCAATTATATATCACTTCAATGTGATTAACTACATGTATTGGCCTTTTTAGGTGCATTCGTAATTATATAAATACGTAGCACCTATTGTCATCGCTTGGTCCATCCGTCTGCATATAACAACACTCAAACTACCCAACCGAATGGTTTGCAATTTAAAATATATTATCTTTGCAGAATTTTGTCGAGACATTTCAAATTTTATTAAAATCGAATCAAAACTTTAGGAGATATTAATAAAAATATTTATTAAGAAATTTGAATTTTTTTCTTAAATCTGTGCTTTCTTGTTATAGGAGCTTCCGAGGTTGAATCGTCAAGCGACCGAGATACTTATTTTATTACAGAAATGAATCTGCAGACGATATAAATCGTTTCACAGAATTAAAAATCATCAAGATCTGAATATTTATGTAACTAGTTATAGTACGAACACACCTCATGTGTCACATTTGACGTACAATTTCCAACTTGTTTTTTTTCTTGCTGCACAGCGATAATATTTTAGGTTAGATCAAAAGATGTGCACCATCTAATAATATGTTGTACATCTTTGCTGGAGCTGACTGTGGTCAGAGTTGGGCAGTATTGAAAATACATGTATTCGAAATATATTTTCAAAATACATTAGTATTTTGTATTTTAAACCGATAAAATCAAAGTATTGTTGTAATGTATTTTCTAATGTTTTTTACGAAGTATTTTGTATTTTCAAAATACATTTTTCCAGATTTCAAACTGCAAAGATCACATCAGCAATTCACTATAAGGAAATACAATACATGCCTGTCAGTTTTGTCTAGTTTTCGAATTATTTTCTGAAAGTTAATATAAATACACTTTTTCAATTATATTGGTAGATAAAAATGTTAATGGATAAGTTGTTTAGATTCAGAAAACATTCTTGCTGATGGTTACAAAAATATTTTTTATTCGCTTTATGTTGCTTTGGGAATTACAAAAATAATGTTGTGTGGTAGACAGGAAGGAGTTTCTAAGTTCATAGGTGCAATGCCCTGTTGCCAATAGGCACTTGTTCGTTGACCACAGATATAAGCTGCTAAAAAAATTTCTGATGCCCAGTAATAGTATTATTTAAGAATACTTTAACAAAATAAAAAGTTTTCAATGGATTGATTCAATATATGAATTATGTAAAACTTACCTTAGACAGTAACTGTAAGAACAGTACTACATTGAACATTATTTAAAGAAGCGATTTGACTAAAATAAAAAAGGAAATTAATAACTGCAAATTAGTTATTCTTAATTTTTATGAATATTTTATAAGGTATTTCTTTTTATGAAATTAAGAACAACACATTGTTTCTGTTCCATATTAAAAGTTTCAAGAGTTTCATAATAAGTTGAAATTCAAAAAATGCTAATAATAATTTAAGTGTGTTAACAGTTATGCAAGTTTCTTTCAGTATTTTTGCATTCAGTAATACTTTAAACATCATATGCATTCTTTGTAAAAGTATCAATTTAACACATGTGCATTATCTTATATATTAAAATGAAAAGAAATTTTCATGAAATTCACTTTTCACACAAAAATGACCCATTTGCGCATACGTAAAATTAAATTTAGAACATAACCAGTTTTAAAGTAGACTCCGGCGAGAAAGGGGTGGCCGAGTGGTACAAGGCGTAGTGCTTCTCTGCTCTGATCAGTGTGTCGGTTTGAAACCTACTCCGGACAGAATGATTTTTCTTATTTTAGTGGCAATAATTCATTTTAATAATGCCATATTTAATTCAGGAAGAAAAGTTATATAATTTGTATTTTTTTTTTATTCGAATGCTTTATAATTAAGTGAAATTTATCACCCAAGCTGAACTGGTCTACAATTTTTATTATATTTGGTATGACCATTACCAGAATGTCACATATATATATAATAACTATGTGACTGTTTTTCATAAAAAGAGAAAAATAAAAGGAGATAACAAAAAGAAGGAAAAATATTCATACAGAAACACTAAATTATATTGATATCCATGATTTAACATTTAAATAATATGTGAAAATGGAAAATATAAAAGAAACAGCAAAGTTTAAATTCAGAGTTTTAGAATCAGACTGATAAAAAATAATTTAATGAAAAATTTTAAAGGTCGTGTAGCTAAGAAAAAAAACAGTAAATATTTTTTTCAAAATATTGGGACTGTAGTAAATAAAATTTAACAGACATTATTTTTTTAATTACTTATTTTATATTATAAATATCTATATATTTAAAACATAAAGCACATTCTGTCAAATCCACTTTTCACATGAAAATTACCCCATTTGCGCATGCATAAAACAGGGTGGTCACAGACCTGGAAAACATGGAAATATCAGGGAATTTTGTTAACCTGGAAATATGAGGGAAATTCAAACTAAACCTGGAAATTCATTGAACCAAATGTTAATTTCCATTACGATTGTGGTAATCGGGAAGAAAAAAAAAAAAAACTCTCAGGCTCAGCCTCATGGTCAAAATTTTATTTATACAAAAATGAAAAAAAAAATCTTGTTATTTGAGAAACAAGAATGTGGCCAGTGATTTACAATCCTTTAAAAACTGAAAGTAAACTGAATTGATAATAATGTGATACAAAGAGAAATATTCTTCCTGATTTTGAAACCTTTGCACTAGAGATGTGTCATTTGTCAAGAAATGATTCCAAAGGAACGACTCCGGCAGTGAAATTGAAGGAACAATTCCAGTCTTTAAAAAGGAATCGGTTCTTTTTGGAATGATTCCTCGGATTCGGTCCAAAATATATCAAATCCAAAAAGGACTGATTCCTCAGAATCGGTCCAGAATGTACCGACTCCGAAAAGAACTGAGTCCTCGGAATCGACTCCGAAAAGGACAGATTCCTCGGAATTAGTTTAAAATGTAGCTATTCCGAAAAGGATCGATCCTAGGAATCAGTCCAAAATATAACAAAAGATTCCAAAAAGGATCGATTCCTCAGAATCGGTCCTTGTTCTTGTAGACTGGCCTGTTTTAATAAATTAAAATACACTATTTTATTTTAAAATAGCAGATTTTGATTCTATTAAAGCAGAGTTTCTGGCCAAAAAATCCTATTAATGTGTACGTGATAAAAAAATAAAAGAGAGAGAGAGAGAAGTGTGTGTGTGTGTGGGAGGGGGGGGGGGGTGGCGATTGATAAATAAACTACAACTGTGTATTACTTTCTCTTGAATTTATCTTAAGATAAATAGAAGTATATTATTGTACTTCAGTTAAAATATTGTCTATTAATTAGCTATGTACTTATCACCTGCGACTTAATTACATTACTATTGAAACTTTTTGTGCTAAATTGGTCAGAAAGAAAAAAAATTAATGTATAGTAAATGCTTGTTTAAATAATAGTGGGAAATATATATATTTTTTAAATCTGATTAGGAACAGTTTTCAATAATATAAGAAATACATCGCTATGCCCTAAACAATTGCATTTTAATCAGTTAATAAAAACTGATTTTTTTTTCTGAAAGAACTGATTTTTGATCAATTTTAATAACTCCATGATTACGCACTTTCCTGTATATTTCACTGCTTCATATGTTTCAAGCATAATTTTAATTTGAGGATCGTCTCTGTCAAAAGAAATATAAAAAAAATCCCTGAAGGCTCGGCCAGCAGACACAGGTAGATTTTGAAGATGCAGACCGTGGGGCACCTGTTTCCCTGTTTGTTGGGAATTGCAGAAGAAATAACCTTTTTGCCATGATGCTGCAGTTGGGACCGCCCACTTCAAAATTTAACTTGTCTGCGGGCGGAGCAGGCACAGATTTTTTTTTTTTTTTTTTTTTTTTTTTTTTTTGCTAAAAGGGTTGGTGATATAAAAAACTTGTCAATATAAAAGTTTTAGATAATATTAAGAGGATTTATAATAAATTTAAGAGGATTTGTTATCTTGTGAATTGATGAATTTTTTTCTTCTGAAACTTTTTTTTCCCCTTTGGGGCCATTTTTAATGATATCAAAAATCTGTCATACATAAATTTTCGGCCCTTTTCCTAGAAGTAATAATAACTTTAAATGGATTCTATACGTATCATAATTAAGAAATTATGGGTTTTTTTCTGTTTTCACAAAAGCCCCCCCATTTCCACCCCCTTGGTTCGATTTTGCCCATTAACGAACTTGATCTAGATTGTATGACTCTTGATTTTATGTATCAGTTTGGAAGAGATTTGTGCAGAATTATTGAAGTTATCGTGTCCATAAAAAAGCGACATAGATAGATAGATAAAGTTTTGAACTAGGGGTGGTTTTGGGTTCTGGGAGTCATAACCAGCATAGATCTACAATTTTTTTTCAAAAATTCCAACTTAGAGGAGAATATAATAGGTAGTATTTCTTACGAAATCTACCTAATAAGAGAATTTACGAGCGCTCAAGTACCACTTTGTTTCCTCAGTTTGGGGTTTTATTTTTCTCTCCTGAAAAAGATGATTCAAAAGATCTTGGAACTCCCGTAGATAGTTTTGATCAACTTACAGTAGATACATAAAGAAAGACCTATTTGAACAAGGAATTTTTGCAAAATGTTTTCAATTCTTTCTTAAAATTCCTATAATAAAGATAAAAAAAAAAAGAGTAAATAATAATAATAATATAACAGTAGCAGTAGTGGACTTCTCATCGATATAAATTTATTATTTTTAAAGCTGTGAGTGTTCTGTCATATCCGATAGCAAGGATTATGTATATTTTCACTGCATGAATATTAGTGTATTTATTACCCTAAATAAAACAAAACAAACTAAGATATTCGCTTCATCGTGGGCACTCCACGCAATTCATGAGCTGCGGCACATCTCATTTAAGGTATCGTGTTTACATAAATTCAATTTATTTCAAATAAAAAATAACGAGGATGCATTAATCAATATTTGAGTAAAAAGACTCGTTTTTGTAATTTCGATTTTTCTGTGATAACCTACACATAAATTCATTTTGCACAGTACGATGTACAGGATAAACTCTCATAAAATTTATGAAAAATTCCATGTGTGGAAATCTACATTGGAAACAAATGTCAATCTTCTATTTAAGAATTGTAACGTAGCCAGTTAAAATATCTCGCATGTGTTACAGGGAGAAAATTGTTACAAATGTTAAATTAATTAAAGTTATATTTTTTTCAATCTATTTAGAATGTATTATTCAAGTATCATGAAAATATTGTAGAATCATAACTCATTCTTCAGCATTTACATACTGTTTGATCGTATTTAAAATTACCCTATTTAGAAGATCTTGTAACTGGATAAATTTTCCTTGAATTCTTTTCATAGTAGATGTATTCTGAAATGAAATCTTTATTTTTTCAATTTCCTACATTGGAAAATAAGTTATTGTTAAGCTATAAATGCACTCAGGAAGCGAAGAAAATGAATATATAAAACACTTGCAAAATTGATAGTGCAAAATTTATCCATTGTGATAATACAAATAAACAGAAAAATTGTAGAAGTTCAGGCTGCTATTACTGGAAGAAGCGCTTATTAGAAATCAAAATGTTGCATTTCTACAGCGCAATTCATTTCTGATGCAAAGGGATTTCTTTTTATATTGTCGCTATTTTTAAGATGAATGTAATGAAATAACTGAACGACTTCGGAGTAGCGTCTTCTACAGCCTATCATAATTATCTTGTCTAATATCCTGAATATGTCAAATGTCATGTGATATTGCTGTTGAAATTTACAATTCTTAATGCGGTATTCAAAAGAATTTTTTTTCCACGCTCAACAACTCAAAATTTTGAGACACAATCCCAGACTCATTTTTTAAAATAAAAACATGAAATTTGGCGGCGTGATTTATGAAGACAATTATAAGGGCCCCATGTTTTTATTTTACGTTCAATTAATTAGAAATTGCTTTACAAACAATTATTTTCACAGTACGATATATTTTTTTTCCAGCGCTATCGCTTCGGGAAATTCGGTTCAAACTGTCCACTTTGACAGCCTTTTTTAAAAATATATTCTGCCTTTATTAAAAAATCGAGACAATACGGACATTATAAAGTTTCTGAATAAGAGAACCTGCCAATTGGAGGCATTTTAGAGCAAAAATGAATTTACAAATGTGTCTCAAAATAAGCAGTTTGTATTTGAATACACCCTTAAGATATTTTGTATAAATGGTTTTAAGTATATTCACAGGACAGATCAAGAATTCTGATCAAGACAATATGGAAAAGAAACCTATTGTGAATCATTCTCTCTACAGTGAATGTTTGCTGTATACTTTGTACTATGATATTTTGCAACAGGGGGCGCTGCTATGCTAGATTTTTTGCGATGAACATTCCCAGCAGAATTTCAGTTTCTATTGTGTTCAAATGCGGCAAAATTTATATTTGAAGCTTTAATTGAAAATATATACTTTGGTTCAAAATTGTATTTAATTACCCAACAGAGGGCGTGGTTGAAATGTGTCTTTTTGTATCTGCTGATCACAGTAACTACGAGTTAAATTTAAGAAAATGCACTATACTTCGTATTTTTTTGTACATAACAGGGCTATTTAAATTTTTATAATAGAATAATATAGAAAAATGCTTTCTGATGTCAAGAACATACTTAAAGTTTTTTTTTATTTCGTTATAAAAAATTAGTGATACTTTGTAGAAAAATGTTTTATGAGCTTTAGTATTATGAATCAGTAAATAATAAGAAGGTTAAAAACTTTTATTTAACAATTGAGGGATACAATTCTTTAATACATGAAGTGAAAGAAGATAAATTTGTTAAGAAAAATTATCAGTTCTTTATAGACGGTTGAAACGCTATAATATTGTCAAAATAGGAAGTGAACAGAAAATTACAGCGCCATTATATGTAGGGAAAACAGAATTTATGTACTATGTTACTTTTGAAGAACTATTCAACGTCATACACGATGCTCCTATGACCATTCGCCATGGTGGAAGACCCTGAATAATTAAGGAATTGAATCGCAATTACAAGAACGTGACTGTAGAATCTATCATTACGTATTTCAGACTATGTGAAGCATGTCAGAAAAGAAATCAAATATCTTTGAAAAAGAGAATTGTATTCAAACCATTTGTACATAGAAAATTAATTGTCTATTCCACGTCGACCTGATAGATATGTAGTCCAATTCTGGTCGTGGTATGAATTTCGTTTTAGATTATCAAGATAATCTTACAAAGTTTGTCTTACCCCCCCTTTTTGCATAGAAAAGTAGTTGATGAAGTAGAATAATGTCTTTTGGAAATTTTCACAACTTACAACCGTCAAACATTCTCCATTCCGGCAGATTGGGGAATTTTGCAGTCAAATTATAAAACGTTTAAGTGAAATGTGAAATGATGTAAAATTAGCTCTTGGTTAACCGATATACATTGAGTCACATGATTCAGTTGTACGAGCTAACCAAGCCATTGAGAACATGTTAGTAATATGGATAGAAACAAATAATTCAACAAAGTGATCAGAAGCATTAAATGTTTATAAGTAACGAAAAACAGAGCATAGCATCAAATAATGAAATGATCACCTCACAAAATTATGTTTGGTATTCCTATGAAACTCAGAAGCTCTAACTTAATTTTGCCATGTAATTTAAGTATTAACATAAACACTGAAGATGACTTAGTAGTGGATTCAAATAATTTAACCACTATTCGCTACCCTTATGGCCGTTTTGGGTATGAACAGGTAAGAAAAATTACGTGCTACATATATACTATCAGACATTTTCCATATATGTAAAGCTGCGTATTTTATGCTTTTTCTGTTTTATAGATTTATGTTTAGATTACATTAAACTAATTTTATAATATATAGTAGAAATATATAGTATATAGATATAGTAAAAAAAAAAAAAAACATAATTTACAGTAAAGACATTTATGTTTGTTTTCCTTTTCTTTTTAACTGATTCTAGTGCTAATATAATTGTACCAGAGGGCCCGTGCGAAGATTTCGCACTGAAATCTAATATTTTTTAGGTACTTCTCTATTAACCCGTCGACCGCTTTTCATAACAAAAAACTACCGCCAAAATGTAAGATTAAACGCCAAAAATGCAGTCCCATTTACTTGATGTCAGAATCATTATGCGTGTTTGTTACGTCATCTAGTGGTATTACATTCGACATTTGCGTGTATTTTTCATTATGTTTTACTGATTTAGTAGTTATTTTATTAATTAAAATAACAATTGTGTCCTTAAATTCTTATATTTTATTTATTTTTTGATATTCCAATGGCAACGTTCTCCCGTTTATTTGGCGATGGTTTTTTTGTTATGAAAAGTGGTCGACGGGATAATAGAGAAGTATCATTTTTTATCAATATGTAATATTTATTAGATGCAGGTTTAAACTTCTAAAGAAAAATCAAGGATAAAAATATCTGCAAACAACATTTAGTTGTTAGTCAAGCCAGAATATCATCTAATTTATTCCATCAAAGTTAGGCTAAAAACTGATCCAAGATTGCTAAAGGCACGCGCGAGAAAAAAAATTAACAATCGTATTTTGACTGCATTAGAGGATGACGTCTTCCGCTTCGGGAAAACCATGGGACTTAGAACTATAAATCTAAACATTTCAATTTCAATTTCGCTTTTTAATCATAAGTATAAAATAAACCCGTGCGGTGTTTTTTATAATAATTGCTATGAGCATCATATAATGTGGTATTTTATTTTTTTGGCAACAATAATTTCAGGAAAACCTTTCATTTCTTTCATGAAAACAATGCCTATTTTAATTTTTTAATTTCAGCAAATTTTAATCAAAAACATGTTTTAACGAATTGTTAAGTGGGCTATGTCAGAAGCCTGTTCTAAAAACTTTCATATGGTATCTCATTCGTTGTTCTGCGTTTCATATTTTCTGAGTAAAAGGGATGTTGACAGGAGAAATAATATATAAGGATAATAGTGTACGTGTATACAGATTAATAGAAATTTTTATATTTTGCCAAAAAAAAAAAAAAAAAAAAATGGAGCAGCACTATTACATTAATTTCTTTTTTAAGTATTGACTGCTAAAGAATGCAAATTGTGATTTTGTAGTTTTTTTTTTTTTTTTGTCTTTTTATTTCTATTTCTTGCTAAATAATGAGAAGTTAAATATCTTTGACTTTGTTTTAATACAACGTACAATAAAAGCAAGACAAAAATCGTTTTTCATAATAATTTCTTGTGGCAATCGCGATTGCACGATCTGGATTGATACTCGCAACTCCCGAAATCAGTTCCCGGATTAATGGCTGTTACTGTGGTGGTGGATAACAGATATTTGCAGTGCCGAAACTATGGAGGAGCGAAGGGGGCATATGCCCCAGACGCCAGTGTAGAAAGGGGTGCCAAAATAGGATTTGAATCTTCTTTCGGTACAAAAAACAAATAACGAAATTTGAACAAAAAAGACTTGTAATCAGGCAACCTAAAATAAAAACATATTCGTTCATTTTATTATCTTTCCTTTCAACAGGGCTGGTTTTTATCATTAGGTGATCACATAGGGGCAACAAAACAGTACTTGATTAACGAATTCTTCCAAGATACATGTAAGAACCAATGTACTGTCCTAATTCGGTTTAAATATGCTCAGTATATTTCGGATGTTATCGTGATGACAAGCTTTGAATGTTTTTTGCTTTTGTGTGCTCCTGTAAATGAACTATAACAGCTACATACTTGATTAACGAACTCATCGAAGATACTGACAGATCAATTTACTGTCCCAAATAGGTTCGAATTGATTCTGTATTTCAGACTTTATTGTTAGTTTTTTCCATATATTGAAAGTTTAACATAGTTTTGGAATTATATAGCATTCTTATTAAACAAAAACTATTAGAAAATAAAATCGATTAAAAAAAAAAAATGTTTACACCAATGAATGAAAAATTTTAGAAACAAATTACCATTCTTGGTTGTTTTATATTATTGATGTTAATTTTCTTTACTATCATGAAACTGTTGTTGAATTGTTTGTTGTACTAACATTTTAGCCTGCTCTTTTGTTGTGGATTATTTTAGGATTTCACCAAATCAACAAATTTTATATATTCCTATTTTTGAAATAAAATCTTTTTTAAGAGTATCGTATTTTGTACTTTCTTATTTATTTTGTGTATTTGAAATCGTATTTGTATTAAAGTATAAAGTTGACGAAAGTTAGTTAAGTTATTGAAACGTATTGAACTATATAGTTATGATTTTGTTTCTTATCTCAATATCTATAGTTCTAATTATGTGCAATTCCTAAATTTTAATATATTGGTATACCTTTTCAAAAACTTTCAATCACCTAACAGTTGAATTTCAGAAAACACCTTTTTAATGGATTTTTATATTAAGACTCTCAAATATACTTCGTTTAATGAATTATGTTTTCCCAAATTAACAGTTATCCGAATTTGATTTTATAAAAGAATCTATTCACGCAGGAACTTAATACTAAAAGAAGATTGTCCTAGGAATTGTTTAGAAATGGGCAGATTGAGAAAATGACCGATTTCCAAATAATCGTACTGAAATGGAGTGACTCTGAAAACGACCGGTTCCGAGGACTGACATGTAAATGAATGATTGGTTATCTTGGGGTGGATTTTGAAGAGGGATCTAATTATAAGGCTTAAAATTGCGTAGACCCTGGTGCCAGACATCCGAACTAGAATGAAGATTCCTGCATAAAATAACTAATAGTATAAATGGAGGGTCATTCAACGATATATTTTCAGGAGGAAACCCGATTACACTAAAAATGGAATTGGTCGCCACCCTGGTGGGCAAAACAAACAGCTACAATAAAATTTCTTTGATAAACTATAGCAGTAAATGAAAGGCCATCCAGGGGTTAATTTTCAAGAGGAATTGAGTTTAATGCCATAAACCATAAAGTCAGGGAGTATACTTGTATTATGGTAATTAGAAAAAATTGCTAATTAATTGCACACACTCATCAATGAAATGAACACTTGAAAACGAAATCACCTGTCCAAAAAATTTAAAAATAAGGCGAATGGATGCGTAAGAAAATGAACGAATAAGTATGAAAATAAATTAGTATTATTAATATTATGGATCTCATGTTTGTACTAATACTTCCGGATTTGTTCCTTTTTTCTCAAAATTACCCCTTTTATCTTGAAATCGTTATTTTTATCTCAAAAGAGTTTCTTTTTCTCGGAATCGTTCCTTTTTCCTGGAACAATTCCAAAAGGAACGACTCCAAAGAACTCATTCCTTTCGGTGAACGATTCCCTAAAAGGAACGATGTTGCCCATCTCTACTTTGCACAGTCACTGTTAGTAGCATAAAGAAGCCCTGAGATATTTCTCTTCTGTTTGAAGTCCTTGGTTTATTGGAAAACAGAACCTTTCTGCCATAACTTTAGTCTTTTGGCCATAGTTGTAAAATGATATTTTAGCAGAATAAAAACAGTGACTTTTACAGATTTTTGCCAGTCGTTAGAAATAAAAAACAAATTTGCCATTTTAAATGATTTTCAGGAACATGAAAATTGAGGCTTTTAAATGAAAATATTATTCTTGAAACAATTTTAAAATGTTATAATGTTGTTAACAAATTCTGCTGTGTACTTCCAATATCCGTCTCAGCCAAAAAAAAAAAAAAAAAATCTGAACTTATCTCTAGAATGAAAATGAATGATTGTATTTTCCTTGTACAAATCTTTAATTGGTGAAACTTGATATGCAAGTCATTCTCAGATAATGAGAAATTTTATGTTCGTCTCTAAAAAATATGAATTAATGAAGTCAACTATGAATGTTTGGTTTTTGTGAGCATTTGTGTTTAAGCATTCACTACACTATGTACTTTCAATATATATATAAAAAAAAATCTATATTTAAAAAAAATTGTAAAGTTGTAAATGTCATTGCCAAGGCTTGTTCCAAACTTCAAATTTATTAATTCAAACCCTTATTTTTAAGATATGGAAAGCTTTAAAAAAGTGAAATAATTATGTGAGTATATTTCATGTCTCAATTTTTTACACATTTGACACTTTAGGGAAAACAGAAAACATTTTATTAATTATCCGGGTCTTGTCTATTACCTTGTCAACCACTTTCCGTTTAAAAAAAAAAAAAAAATTAATGCCAAAATATAATGTCAAGTAAGCAAATTTAAGAATGTTGCCTTTCAAACTTTTACACATAAGAATATTAAGGAAATTAGAGTTTAACATCACTGAAGAATAGGGTGATTTAGAAATTTCAAACAGATTTGATTAATTTAAGACATTGCATAGCAAAAATTTAGCATTCATAGTGTAACGCTAATTATTCTAACATTCTTTTGCCCAAAATCACCTGAACAAAAGGTCAAAATTTGCAGTAATTATTCTGGAGGCCAAAAATCTCTAATGCCATTCAAAATAGTGACAAAATAATCATCCTTTCTATGCCCCCTGGTACAGTCTGTTTATCTTTCTGCATTTATGGCCTGGTCCCATCCTGTGCAAAAATTAATAAAATCTAGCCTGATCAGGCACAGCTTAATTTCTACAAAAAATTGCAGATATTCTCATATCTCCATTTTTCTACATCTAAAATTATTTTTAAAGGATTTTGCATACATTTCTATGTATAGGCGTAGCGTGACCGAAAATTTTGGGGGGCACAAATGTTTATTAAACACACACACACGCACGCACACATTCCCATATTATATGACAGTGGTATCTCGGTTAAAAATGGACTCGCAGAAATTTTTCACATTGGGTAAAAGAAATTTAGTTTCGATCTTCTAGCCCCCTAGACCAAAAAGTTTATTTTTCAAACATTCGTCGTACAGTAATTTTTTAATTTTGTGAAATGTTTATGTGATTTTTGGCGTTTTTCTGCGTTTTGCGACAATTTCTTAACATTTGTGTTAGGAATTAAGTTTCAATCTTTTAACACAATATTTTAAAATTTGTCCTCTGCTTTTTTTTTTTTTTTTTTTTTTTTATGTGATTTTTAGCGTTTTTTATCTTTCCGAGGCAATTTTTAAACATTCGTACGAGAAATCTGGTTTTATTTTTTCAGCCGATATAGTACATTTTCTACTCTGCGGTTTTTTAATTTTTTGAAAATTTACTAAGCGATTTTTTGCGTTTCGCGGCGATTATTTTGACATTCGTAAACAGAATCCAACTTCAATCTAGTCCAATATAGCAAATTTTGTGATCTGCGATTTTTAGATTTTTCACGAATTTTTTAGGCAATTTTAAGCGTTCTGCGGTGATTTTCTTAAACATTCGTAAAATACATCTGGTTTAAATTTTTTCAACCCGATATAGTTAATTTTGTCCTCAGTGATTTCTAAATTTTTCTTAAAATTTTTTATTTGATTTTTAGTGTTTTTCTGCGTTTTGTGGCAATTTTTTAACATTTGTGATGCGAATCTGGTTCGAATCTTTTAACCCGTTACTGTAAAATTTGTCCTCCTGCGATTTTTTAATTTTTCATGAATTTTTTGAGATATTTTGCTGTTTTTTCGCATTCTGCTGCGATTTTTAAACATTCGTAAAAGGAATCCAGTTTCAATCTTTCAGCCCATTATACTAAATTTTGAACTCTGCGATTACATTTTGTACTCAATTTTGTATTCACTGATTTTAATTGCGAATTTTTCATACGACTTTTTGCGTTTTGTGGAAGTTTTTAACATCTGTAACAGGAATCCAATTCCAACCTTTTAGTCCAAATTATTTTAGCACAATATAGTAAATGTTGGCTTCTTTTCAATAATGGTCTATTCGGAACTCGTTATAGCGAATTTCTTATGCAGGGTTTAGCATTTTTTCGCACTTTGCGACGATTATTTTGACATTTGTAAAATGAATCCAGCTACAATCTTTTAACCCAATATAATAAATTTGGTTCTTAGCAATTTTTAAATTTTTCGTGAATTTTTTAAAAGTTTTTACACATTTTGAAGCGATTTTTCTAACATTTGTATAATAAATCCGGTTTCAGTCTTTAAATACAATACCGTTAATTTTGTCCTCTGCAATTTTTTAATTTTTCGTGAATTTTTTCATGTAATTTTTTTTTTACGTTTCGTGGAGATATTTTCATAATCGTAAAAAGAATCCGGTTTTAAACTTTTAGCCCAATAGAGTAATTTTTTTTCTCTTTTCAATAAAGTTTATTCAGAATACGTACTATGATTTTAATTTTTCATGCGATTTTAATGCTTTTTCGCGTTTTGCGGCGATTTTTTGACATTCGTTAAAGAAATCCAGCTACAATTTTTTTTAACCTAATGTAATAAATTTTCTCTGAGATTTTTACATTTTTTGCGATTATTTTTTGCAAAATTTACATTTTTATGCGTTTTACAGAGATTTTGATACATTTGTAAAGGAAATCTGGTTTCAATCTTTGAACACAATATAGTAAATTTTGTCTTCTGTAGTTTAATTTTTTGTTATTTTTTTTTCTACGTCTTGTGGAGATATTTTCACATTCATAAAAATAATCCACTCTCAATCTTTTAGCCCAATACAGTAATTTTTCTTCTCTTTTCAATAAGGTTTATTCATAATCCGTACAATTATTTTAATTTATCATGCGATTTAACCTTTTTTTTTTCGTTTCGCAGCAATTTTTTAACAATTGTTACAGGACTCGGGTTTCAATATTTTAGCCCAACATAGTAAATTTTGTCCTCTGCGATTAAAAAAAAAAGAGAGAGATTTTTACCATTTCTTTGCATTCAGCGGTGAAAGGAATCCGGTTTAAATATATTGCATTAAAATCGCGTACATAAAAAACTGTATGCGATTTTCTGCGGTTCTTCGCGGTTAGCGGCTATTTTTTAACACTTGTAAAATGAATTCGCTTTAAAGCTTTTAGACGAATATAGTATATTTTGTCCTCTGCAAGTTTTGAATTTCTCGCGAATTTTTTAGTGTTTTTTCGCTTTTTCGGCAAATTTTTTACCTTTTTTTTTTAAACTGAAAGAACTAACTCTGTTAAATTTTGCTTTCCTCCGATTAAATTAAAGTTGGAAGAATACAAAATCGTCGTAACGCGAACTACGATGCTCAAAATATTAAACTTATTTGGGTCGAAATTAAAAAAAAAAAAAATTCAGTTAATTCAGGTTAGTTTTATTAGAGACCAGATCAGGCATAGTCTGCACGGGTGTACGCTGTTGACAGCAGTTTGACCCCGCTACCAGGTTCATTTAATTCGAGGTTAACTTGAAAAAAAAAAAGACCAAGTAAATGAGGAAAGCTCCGCTAGATCATTTTATTGAAATTAATATTTTTGTAACAAATATAATAAACAGCACCACAACAACTGTATCAGACGCCTGGTGATGTGTGTGTAGGGGGAGCACCGCCCGCACCACCCTTGGTACGGCCTTGATAACAAATAAAAGACATATATAAAATTTTTAAGACATTTGAAATAAGTTTAAACGGCACTTTTAACTAATCATTTAAGGTATGTGCACCTGCAAAATTGTATGGAAAATTGCACCTTCGATAGCAACGGTTTTGCTTAGCAACGGTATTTCTGGAACGGTTCACTAAGGTACAGCTGTATATTAACTTTAAAACAGTTCATTCAAGAAGGCTTACATTTTGAAAAAAAAAATAACCATTGCATCTCAAAAATGCAAAGGTATAGTAGAAGATTAAGTGCTGTCAATAAAAAAAATAATAAGTAAGAGAGAGGAACATATTTAATAACTAAATGAAAAAAATATTAATTATTTTGTATAATCTTAGTGATGTGTGGTTACATTCCATTGTAAATAACTCCAGCAACACAGCTTGGAAAAGCAGGATATTTATGACTTGATTAAATTATAATTAAAATTACAACAAATTAAATGAAATATATATGTATGCGGAGAAACAGAACTCCCGCTCTAATAAACACAACTACATTTCCTAAAGTCTACAGACGGAATGAAAAGGGGGGGGGGGGGGGGAGTACATGTAGATACTAACCGCAAACAGAGGAAAAAAACAGCTGACACATTGAAATTGTCCACAGCTGTAAGAGAGTGATGGTTCAAACTTTTGTTTAATGAATGTTCGTATCAGGGTTTGTACTGCACAACACAATTTTTGCTACCAAATTCATTACTTCAAACAAAATGAGCTGAGCTACCTATACTAATCTCACATCTGATTAAGTAAAAAAAATGAAGAAATATAAAATTAAAATTAAATAGTTATTTCATTTCCATTTTGGGTCAATACAAGACAAGTCTTAATTGACTGTATCATATTTTAGAAATTGATGTTCAGAAAGTTGCGAAGGTATAGTAGAAGATTAAGTGCTGTCAATAAAAAAAATAATAAGTAAGAGAGAGGAACATATTTAATAATAACTAAATGAAGAAAATATTAATTATTTTGTATAATCTTAGTGATGTGTGGTTACATTCCATTGTAAATAACTCCAGCGACACAGCTTGGAAAAGCAGGATATTTATGACTTGATTAAATTATAATTAAAATTACAACAATTTAAATGAAATATATATGTATGCGGAGAAACAGAACTACCGCTCTAATAAACACAACTACATTTTCTAAAGTCTACAGACGGAATGAGAAGGGGGGGGGGGGGGGGAGTACATGTAGTTACTAACCGCAAACAGAAGAAAAAACAGCTGACACATTGAAATTGTCCACAGCTGTAAGAGAGTGATAGTTCAAACTTTTGTTTAATGAATGTTCGTATCAGGGTTTGTACTGCACAACACAATTTTTGCTACCAAATTCATTACTTCAAAGAAAAAGAGCTGAGCTACCTATACTAATCTCACATCTGATTAAGTAAAAAAAAATGAAGAAATATAAAATGAAAATTAAATAGTTATTTCATTTCCATTTTGGGTCAATACAAGACAAGTCTTAATAATTCAGATAAATAACAATACTTGAAGTAATCGGAGACCAACATTCATGAAAAAAGAAATTTCTACCAGAAAAAATTATATAGTGTTGTCAAATTGATAACATAATTGGTCTGTTTGAATGAACTGTATTAGACTATTTATTTCAAAGTTTATGCATTGTAATATTAAATGCAAAAAACATTTAAAAAAGAGTCAACAAAAGTATTAAAACTTTAAGAGATCAAAATGCCAAGTTTAAATAAGTTGTCTGCTGTACATAACTTAATTTTCTAAAGCAAGTAAACTTTAAAAATAGAAAACCAAAAATATTTAAGCAGAAAACATTTTATCAACAAAATTATTCGAAGATTGAGCGAATATATGAACACTACATGTTATTCATTTCTATATATTATACAAGCAAAAAATGAACATAAACATACCATAAAATAAGAGATCTCTTTCAATTTCAAATGAACTGTGATTTATAAAATGTTATCCTTATGAAGATAAATAAAAAGTTAGGCCTAAAAATGCTTGACTTAAAAAATAAATTTTTTTAAGCAAAAAAACATTTAAATAGTATAAATAATAATAAAGCAATAAAATGTATAGAGATAGTATTCCTGAAAAATAACAAATACTTATGTTAATATGAGCTTTTCAATAAATTTTTTTAATATTTTGTTTAAAATAAATAAGGGACAAACATGGCTACCTTTAGCTTTGTTGTGAACTGCAAATGTCAAAACTTATTTAAAATAACTACAGTAAAATTTTTCAGGTACATAGAAATATTAAAATTTAATTTAGAACTATTATTAAAATATTTTAAAAGGAATACTTAAATTTTCACAGGATATAATGTACTATACTTTTAAATTTATACACAAAAACTGGTCTAGTTAACAGCTTTTGACAGCATATTGTTGAATTAGGTATGCTTTGATTAGGGACACAAACGTATACAGTTTGATAACTAAAATAATCTAATACTGAAATATTTGAAAACCTATGCTTTAAGATATATACTTTCTTTTTCATTAAGCAATATACCCTTCTACAGTATCAAAACAGAATTTCTTTCAAATAATATAAACCACTCATTCAAAAGATTAAGACAAACAGGTAGCCATTTTAAAAAAATAAACAAAAATATAGGCCTAGGCCTAATAATGCTTCACTTAAAAAATACAATTCTTAAGCAAAAAACATTTAAAAAATGGAATAAATAAGTAATAAAATATACAGAGATAGTATTCATGAGAAATAATATAAATACTTAATAGAGGAGCTTTTCAAAATAAATTAATTTTTTGTTTACAATAAATAAGAAGGGACAAACAAGTCTACCTTTAGCTTTGTTGTGAACTGCAAATGTCAAAACTTATTTAAAATAACTACAGTAACATTCGTCAGGTGCAAACAAATATTAAAATTTAATTTAGAACTATTATTGAAATATTTGAGAAGGAATATTTACATTTTCATAGGGTATAATATACTAATTTCTTTTAAATTTATATACAAAAACTGGCCTAGTTAACAGCTTTGGACTGGATATTGTTGGATTAGGTGTGCTTTGATTTGGGACACAAATATATGCAATTTGATAACTAAAACAATCTAATAATGAAATATTTGAAAACGAAAACCCATAAACACTTTATTAATTATAAAGTAATAGACCTTCCTACCAGTATCAAAACTGAATTTCTTTCCAAAAATATAAAACAGTCATTCAAAGATCAAGACAACAAACAGGTAACCATTTTGTAAAAAAAAAAAAAAAAAATATCTGAGATAATCTGAAACAAATATTCATGAGAAAAGAAATGTTGTCAAATTTGAAAACGTAATTGATATATATGAATCACGTATATTAGACTATGTATTTTGAAGTTCATGCATAGTAATATTAAATGCAGAAAATATTTTAAAAATAGTTGACACATTTTAAGAGATTAAGGTGCAAAGGTTAAATAAGATGTATGTCATACATGGAAACGTTATTTTCCATGTCTGACTATAACAACTGAGTACTTAAAACACTACAAATTTTAAAAAGTAAGGATACCTGTGAAAGAATATTTAGCTGGGCTTGATTCAGTCCATAAAATCCTCAAAATAGCTTTCTAACTGAAATACCACATCTATACGGTCTTCTAAGCGCTAGCAGAAAGACATTTAAAGGCAATCAAAACAATTGCATTTCAGGCCATTTGAATGCTTTCTGCTGGCTAAATATCACAGTCAGCAGCACCTAGTCTAAATTCCATAGTTTTTAAACTGAAAAAGAAATTACGAAATATGCAAAGTCATGAACATACAAACTGGAGACAAACAATTCACAAAAACACAAATCATGCATATACACATTAAAGGCAGACAAATTATAAAAACAATTAGGCATATTTTAGATAGATCTGAATGTTTTAATTAAATTAAGTTTCAGGTATAACCAAGATTTTGTTTCTGAGGAAGGGGTGGGAATCAGACAAGGCTGTAAGATAGCTTTTTAAAAAGTTCTTTATACTTATATAAAACCTAGAGATGTAACAAATAGTGATATGGTCGAACACAATCTTTTTTATATTTATTTTAAAGTGTTTAAATGTTAAATTGGAAATACAGTAAATTTAAAAAAAAAGTATTTTTATGTTTAATCATTGTAACAGTTTGATGTATTTCGAGTAATGTTCCATTACGCGAAGTGCATTTTACAATCCAAATAAGTTTTTAGGACTTTATTTAAAAGACATTTTAGGCCTAACCCAAATCACAGCAGCTCTCAGGAAATTAAACAACTTTAAAAGTACGTTATTTTTAAAAAAATCCGAATAAAATTTATATTCAATAATAATAAAAGTGTAATACATACCACTCCAAGGAGTATTTATTGAGGAAAAACAAAAAGCAAACATCTTCAAGCGCATCTGAAATTCACAACAGGAACGAATACCAAACATTTACAAAAACTCAACATTTGAGATTTGAGCGAGCACTCCCAACGCCAACTCCAAACAAGCAACGCGCATGCGCGCTGCGCCAAATTATTTGGCTATATTCCCTTTTCGCCAAGGGTGTCCAAAGGTTGAGGGTTTGGAAATTAGCTCCCAGTCCTCCATGTTTTCATAGCTTTGGGTGCAGGAAAACACAATGGTAAACCTACGAGTTAACCGCTAAAATCAGGCTTTAAGGTGTTTTCCACCAAGATATGACTTGGCAGACCGATTGCGTTTTAATATGCGCATTGAGTTTTAACTAATTCTGCAATTTCAGCCATGAACTCGATGAGGTGATTGTCTGTGCTGCCGCCTCCCGGTTTATGTGTCTAAGATGACATTATAAACGTTTGCCTTAAATATTTCGGATGGTTAACTGACAATACTTCTTGTCTCATCGTGATAATATTCACCACATCGACGTTTCACTATAGATATTCTCTTTTCCGATAGAAAACTCTCAATTTCAGTGGAGTAACTCATTTTCTATTAGTTGCATCTGAAGATGTTTCACAAATAAGAAGCATTTTTCCGAACCATATCAAAATTATTTCTTATGTGTAGCAGAATGGATTTTAGAGTTTGGATTTTATTAGCAGGAGTCATATTCGTCGATAGCCACATTCACATGATTCAATGACGTCACAGACCTGCCCAGATTCTGCTGCCCTATGCGAAAATTAACCAGTCTGTTCTTTGATTTAACCTGATTACCTCAAGAGCTCACGTAGGGCAATGGAGATGGAGCGCGACCTACGTTATACACGGCCGGTGCATGACGTTTAAAACGTCACATGAAGTGGATCATTTTTACACGACGATTGGTGCAAAGCGGCGAGCCTACCATTTTGCACCAATCACTGTGTAAAAATGATTCACTCCATGTGACGTTTTAAACGTCATGCACCGGCCGTGTATAACGTTGGTGGCGGGTAGAGGGGTGAATGATTCAATTCGCCCTCTGGTCGACAGGAAACAATTTGCTCACCGTGACACAATTCAAAAATTTCTTTTCTCCCACTCCACATTTGGGATTTTTACAATGCTTGTCCAACTTCTGCTTGGACCTCCCACACTCCAAACATACTTCCTTATTCTTGCACAACTTGCTTATGTGGCATAATTCCCACATCTATGTCTCTGACTACAGTTGCAAAGAACGGGTTTATTTCCAAGTTTATTCTAGTCTTTGCAACTATATCTATGACACTGAGTCGGTCGGAGGTGCTCAGCCAGTTTAGCTCTTGTCCAGTCGATTACCAGCTTTCATAGATTCGTCAGGACATGGAAGGCTCCTGGAGTTACTTCCAGAACCCAGTTGGTCAAGTCTTGTCCCTTAATAGGAAACTTGATCTTAACCGACCCTGCCTCAGCACCTTACTGCTTTATTGCAGTTTCGACTACGTCTGTCCCATCGACGTCGTTAGGTATGTGGTATCGCGAGCAACGATATACACGGCCAGTTCATAACGTTTAAAAGTCACACAGAGTAGATCATCTTTACACTTCGATTGGTACAAAGCAGTGCACCCATCATTTTGTGCCAATCGCCATTTAAAGATGATCCACTCCGTGTAACGTTTTAAAAGTCATGAGCCGGCCGTGTATTTCGTTGGTCGCGGTCGTATGCGATGATACGAGGACTTCGAAGCCTGGGAACAGTGCATTTGACAGTATCCTTCAGGCACCTTCTAGGTCAAGTTGTTTATTTAAGTTCTAGTGACTGCTAGATACAGAGCTTGCTGTACAAACAGAAAGCTCTTCCATAAGTGTCACCTTCGTATCTTTTTCATTTTTGTTTGGCTTCCCTTCAACATGACCTTCATTTTATTATGTATCGTGCTGATACTCGTTTGTCCTACTTCCCATCCTCATCGACGGTGGGGATACCCATGTCGGACAACGTTGACTTATTAAAGTCAGTGGCACCCTCATCTGATTGTGTCATCGTGAATTCAATTCCTTTATGTGGATAGTTTTAACCAACTAAAATAACTGATACCCAATTAATTCCGGCTTTTCGAAAACCGGGCAAGCTTAGCCCCAATATGTTCTGTCTCCTGGAGACCGTTTAGGGACAGCCGTGTGCGCCGGGTCAAGGCGTTGCTCCGGTTCTATCCTATGCTCCCACAAGTCAAAAATCTAATAAAATCGTCCGAATTCTGAAAAAAAAAAAAAAAAAAAAAAAAAAAAAAAAACTCTGTCTAGCCCTCTACATCTATACAGCTCTTAATAAATTTCGCTTTTTAAATCAAAAGTACTGACAACTAGCGTTACGTACCAATAGTACGCCGGAATGTGTTTGCACCCGGTTCCTATTTATAAACCAGATCTGTCAGTCTGGCCTAAATCTAATGAAAGAAAATTAGCCTGGGACTGCCTTGGGCCTGTCTGTGCATGCGAGCTTTTTGAAAAAGTGATTGTGTTGCGAGGAAAGGGTGGATATTAATTGATTTATTTAAATACAATACGCTATAAGCGACTCCCTGCCCTACTCGTTGCAAGTTAAACAAACGGCCCTGCACCCTGCCCGGCAGGTAGGTGCCTATCTAAAGTTACGCACCACGAAGCGATTTTTTGTATTTTTTAATAAGATTTTGTTATTTAATTTTTTATGAGAGTTGTAGCGTTTTGCGGTAATTTTTAGACTTTTTTTCTCAAATGGGAAGAACTCACCTATACGTTTTGCCGTCGTGATTCAATTTAAGTTTTGAGAATGCCAAATCGGTTCTTACAGCATCTGAAACAACGATGGTGAACATTTTAACGTATGGCGATATTAAAATTTATAATTCAAGGTTGGCTTGATTCGATACAGGAGCAAGATACAATGTATTAAGTCCAATGATACAATTTATTAAGCCAATACAATGTAATTAATGTACGATACAATTATTAAGCCAATACAATGTAATTAATGTACGATATAATGTATTAAGCCCGCACGGGTGTACACAGCCGAGGGCAGTGAAGCCCCAAGTCCATGCCCGTTTAGGAGAAACCGATCAGAGAGCCTTCATTAGTAAATGAGAATTAAAAAAATATTTAAAAATCGATCATATGTTCAAATCTACTTAACGACCTTTGTACAATTGGTGTCTTTTCTTGTCGGATTTTTTTTTTTTCCACAAAAATTTGGCGCCGTTTCGCTGGCTAAACACTCATTCCGTGCTTTGCACACTAAGCTAATTACATATGAATTCATCCAGGTAAATGTATAAATAAGTGTGGACTGGTTTTTTTTTACAATTCAATAATAAGTAAATGGTGACCTTGTGATTCCGTCTTAGTTTTCTATTAATTCAACAATTAATAACGGACTTACAAAGTAAATTAAACGTGTAAACGCAATTGCTAGAAACCATAAAAATATTTCAGTTTTAGACACATGTTTCCGTTTTAGCCGGTAGATTTAAAGGGTACTATTTTGTCGAGACTATGAAATCTTTCAATAAAAAGTGAGATTTCGTTATAGACAAGTTCCGTTTACACAGTCTTTACTGCATGAATTAACGAACATAAATTATGATTTATATATAAATATTAAACAACAAAATCTGTGAAAAGAGAATAGCTAGGGATCAAAGAAAAGTATCGTTTTAGGGAAGTTTTCGTCTTAGCAGGTGTTCGTTCCGGCGGGACAATGAAAATGTTCCATTTACGGTACAATACTATGCCGACTGTATAAAACTATGTATCTCCCCCCCCCCCTTCCCTACAAAAAAAGATTATCTGGATCTGCCCCAGAGTCTGGAGATAATGTTTATTTAATATCATCAGAGATCTGCTGAAAGGCAGCGTTTCAACAGCATAACATTATTATGTCCAAAATTAACAAATATATAATTAATGAATGTTACTGGTTCATGCATTTAAGCAGTTGAAATTAGATAAGTAAAATGGAAAAAATCACATGTGATTGGATTCTTTATTCCTGAAGATTACAGTTTAAAGGGATGATTCATCAATACAGGTTTTCAAATCGCCAATCTCAAAATCCTTTTGTTAGCCTGTGGAGAAATTGAATTAGATGGTGACTCATACCTAATTATCGAAATACGGTTTTCACCACCAAAAAGTAGATGTCTGATGCCTATATGTAGTGCGTTTTTTTAAAGCCTCCTTCAATTTTAAGTATATAAAAAAACTGAAATTTCTACATGCAGAAAAATTTCAAATTTTATCATCTTAAAAATACTTCATTTGAAGAAGGCAATTGCAAACATGAGATTTCGCTATAGAGTGTGTGTTTGGAGGGGAGGGGGGATGGTAAAGCAATAATTAATAAAAAATTAGTAAAATTAATAATGATGTTTACGTAGCCAATATGGTTAATCATTTATCTTTTTATCCTTAAATCGTAGTTATAAAATAAAAAACATTTAAAAATATTACATTTATTATATTTGAACATGGATTATTATTTAACAGTGTATTACTATTTATCTTAATAAAAAGTCACAAATTAACACAATCCTTTGAACCAAGGTGTGCGAATTAGTGGTTTTTTACTATAATTAATTATTTTTTAAAATAAAGTTTTTACGCAAATACTCATATTTTCATGTATCACAGCAAAAAGTTTAAAACTGTAACAGAAACGTATTTCCTTCATAAAACCCCTTAATATTTCAAAAGGTATAAAATATTTTTTTTTTTTTTTAAAAGGGTACTGAGCCCCCTGCCCCATAATTTTGGTGCTTCGTAACATTCCTTTTTTGCAAAACAAATAGACATTACCTAACAGAAATGTGTTATTTCATTTTAAAGAAGTTCACAATGTTTAAAGTAAAGAAAAAGTAATATATTTTTATACTTGAATTCATTTCAAAGAGAAAAAAAGGCATCTTCCATGTTATTCGGGTACCCAAGATGAATAAATCTTATAATAAAACTAATTAACATAAATTCTATTCATTTACCATTTTATAAAATAAAAACAAATATATATAATAATACACTTAAAGGCTGTTAAGCACCTTTTAATAAACAGATCTACTCCTACTAGTTTCGTATACACAATCATTCTCCAGATGCAAAAATTATTTATTATTCTTTTCAAATTTTTGGGAAAATAGTTAATTTATAATTATTGATCTTGAGAATGTTGTTGATTATGTGTATGAAACTAGTATATCTGTTTATTAAACGGCATTTATAAGGTTTTTTAGTGTACTGTTATCACTTTCAGTATATATATATGTATATTTTAATGATACTAAGGGATTTTCTTATAAAATTATTTTTGAAAGATTTAATTTTAAGAAGAACAATTATAATAACACCCTCAACCCTGCCTAGAACCTTTTATAGGTTATTTACAGTGGTGATGCGTGTAGTCATCTTTAAATTTAGAAAAGTAAAGACAACATGGAGCATCTTAAATCTAATTGAGCATATTTAAAATATGTTGTTTAGTTTTTATCAACTTTTTTTTTTCAAATTTCTCTATTTCTTAAAATGTCTAATGTTGTCATCTATCATTGTCCTATTATAAAATTTCCTTGTATCAGCCAGGAATGTATATAATATACAGTATGGAACCGTTTATCTGAAAACCCAGTTTGACATGTTCATTGTTTGAAGCATTACAACATGCATGGTATAACTTGATGCCAACATCTAGGAATTGAAATATATTCAGCTAGATATTATGCGTTTTGATTTTTATGCAGAGGAATTGCTATTTCCAATCGATTATGCAGAGGAATTGCTATTTCCAATCGATTGCCATAAACTGCTTCTTTCAAACTCCAATTAATTTTTTACCTTGATTGGATCTGATTCTTAATCCGAGTAATCTAATAATTAATTTCAAATCAGAAACAATGCCACAGTCACACATATTCTACAAATGTGGTCAAATGGATGTTGCTTTAATGTCCAACCAGTTAGTCAGAAAAACCAATTATCTGGAATACATCTGACACCAACCATTCAGGATAAGTGGTTCTGTAATAATTAAGGTGTTTGATTTCAAAAATAATACTTTTACCAGCATTTGAATGTTTTGTTATAAAATGTCTACATTTTTCATATACATTCTAAATTAACCCATAAAAACATGAATTTGTTTTCCCAGCTATAAAACAGCAAATACAGAATTTATATTTTTTATTTTACCTTTAAAAATACATTTCAGTATTTCAATGTTACAAAATACACAGTAATATTTTATCAGTAAAATTGTACATTTTTTGTTCGGTTATGACTCTTCTGAAAAATTTTCTACAAGCAGAATCTGGAAAAAAAAAAAAGGATAACATAAATATGAATCTATTTTTGAAGTAACACATTAATATAATAACTTTTTTAGGCTTTTTAAGTAGCTAACAGATGAATGTTGTTAAGTGATACACTGGTGACCGTGACAATTATGTATTTTGACATGAAATACATAACACACATAAGGAACTGATTTTAAAACATTTACATAGTTTTTTTTAAATTTAATTTATGCTTTTTAAATATCAAGTGAGTGAAAATGTATTCAAAACATGACTTTTTACATACAATGAAAATGAAAAGATAGTTGAACTTGAAGAAAATGGCACACATTTATTGAGAGATGACTCAAATTGTGACACGGGAAAAGTAACATCAGTCTTAGCACCTGAAAATACAGAGATATGGTTACAAAAGTAAAATATTGAAACAATGCAGAACTTTTATAAGATAAAAAATGACCAAATCTATATTGATAAAAGAGAGTTTTGCTGTGTGTGGACAAGAGCTAGCAAAATACAGCACACAGAGAAGTCTGAAGAACTGAACACACAGTTTTTTGTGTGGTATTTCATAGCTTTATTTTAACATAAATCAATCAAACCATTCAGTACAGTTAAAATTGAAAGACATATTAGAAAGATTGTACTCTTACATCTCAAATGCTGCAATCAATTTGAAACTATATAATATTGTTGTTAACCCTTTGAATTTTTTTTAAAGGGTTATTTTCCCCCTTATGGCAACGCCCCTCCAGAGTGCAATTTTTGTTGGTAGAGGTACCAACAAAACCAAATATATGCTCTTAAAGCTCAAATGTTCTTCTAATTGACACTGCAATTGGTTTTAAAAAATACGAATTTTAACCTTTTCAAAAACACCAGTGAATGCAATTCACTTCGCACCTCATGGAGATGATTTTTTTTCTACACTAACAGTAACTTAGACGTTCACATTTCGACACAATCTTTTTATAGCATTTCAGTAGACCTGATTTACATTAAATACAAAATTTTCAAATGTTTTGGATACAGTTATTAAAAAATCTCAGGTAAAAAAAAAAAAAAAAGCAGGGATTTAGCATGGCATTTCTCTGCTTCGACTCATGTTTTTATCATTACATAAGCATATTTTTTAATGAAATTTTAATGAGAGCTTCAATACAGTTATAGTTTATAACTGATTTAAATTTCAGAGAGTTTGGAAGATGAGAACTATTTTTTTTATTGTGATTTTAAACAGCCGATGCAAAAACAAACAACAAAAATTAAAAAAAAGGGAGAAGAAAACATATTTCTTTTACAACTAGATAGCAATGTTTCACAAAATTTTTACATGGACTGTAAAACTGTTACATTTATAATCGATAAAAATTTCCAAGAGTTCAGACAAGAACTTTAAGAAAAAAACTATGAAAAGACCCCACATGAACAAACAAGAAAATGTCTTCTTACAAGCACTTTTATCACTAAATATCAATGTTTTTTCACGAATTTTTATTTAACAATATATCTTCTTACAAAATCAGGTTAAAAATATAAAATCATACAAACCTGAGGTTTGTTTAAATTTATTATCATGGGCCCGGGTGGATCAGCTAGTAAATAATAAAAATAAATAATGACAGAAAAGATTAATTTTGAAAATGCATCGTTAATGTATGCAAATAAATTTTTACTGTAAAACAGACAGTGGCTTTCTTTAGTAAGTGAAAAAAAATTAAACAAGAAATATTGTCCTCAAATATGCTCAATGAAACAGAAAAGTACTGAAAATTTTCACAAGGTAGTATTCAGTAGTATGCCTGTCTCAAAGTGATGTCAGGAATGCACTAGAGCACATAATTTAATCAAAAAATTGGAGAAGAGATGCATAAAAAAAACAAAAAAAAACTGATTGGTCTTTCAAGATGCATTTTTTTCATTGAAGGAATGCTCAAAAGAGGCATATTTTGTATTAAATGCATTGCTCGTTTAAAAAAGCAGGACCCACTTTTTGAAAAGTGTCTGGGTCCCAGGGACACAAGATTTCAAAAGCTTATTGACATTGCTGGCTCACTAAGAAATTCTTTAATAACATCTAACTTACGGCTGAGAAACCACATCTTAGCAATTTGAACTGAGATACTATCGCAATTCCTAATTGACTTAGGAAAAAAAACTATTCAACCAAAGGTAACTCAATGTTGAGTTGAAAAAACTTCATGTCATTGGTCAGAGGAATCACAAATTTAGTCCCTTGTATAAATTCAGTTCTTGCCTGGATTATTATTATTATTTTTTTTTTGGTGTTTAAACGATGACTGAAAGTACCGTTTTATTAAATTATAAAAAAATATTGAAAATAAATATTTTATTAAATTTTTAAATTGTATTTTAACAAAATAGTCATGCAGTTTCATCAGATACCACATAACTGCTCTATGTTTAAACAGTAGAGATGGGAATGCTCGGAAAAAACTCCGGAAATTTTGGAGAAAAAAACTATCTTTTTTACAACGAGATTCATTATTTATGCCTACTATGAACACTGGATTCAAGACGCATGGTTTCAGCAGGATGGATCTCCTCAACATTCAACAAGAGACATCCTGAACTTGATCAAAAGTTACTATGACAATCATGTCATCGCAAGAGGCTACCCAAATCGCTTTGGCTATGAACATTTTGGCCCACCCCTATAGCCTGACTTATCACCACTAGACTTCTTTTTATGGGTCTACAGAGATCAACCAAACACCATAGGAGAGCTGAAAACAGCAATAACAAGTGTGATAAGGTTGATTCCAACAGACCAACTTAAGCAGGTTATTGCAAATTTCAAACAGATTTTGTTTCATTGTCTCCTCAGATGGCCAACATTGTGAGAACCTCATCTTTTAATTTCCTTTATTCTCATGTGTAAATCCTGAAATAACCCTGTAAGTAATATGTCCAAAATATACCTATATTTACATCTAAAATGATAAAATGCCAATATAATTATAGCGTCATATAACTCAGCAATACTCTTGGTCACCACAATCTTTAACAAGGAAAATCCATATTAAAAATTTTGTTAAAATATTCTAGAGTGACATCATTCAAAGAACAGACTGCAAAATTGGTGATTTTCCTGTGTTAAACTGAGTGTCTTCCTAAACATTTTTTTAGAAAAAAGACCTGATTTTACTCAAATTAACTTTTCAGCGTACACACTAATTTTTTGTAAGAGTAGGCACATGTACTTTTTATGTATAACAGTTACGCTTTGACAAATACGTGATATTTAACAATAGTAAAACTAGTCGGATGTGGCAATCCCAAAACTTTCTTCTATCTCACACAGGTTTCGCATACACTAAAAAGAATCAGCACCAATTTATATCAAGGTCTAACTGAAACTCAAGTTTTATTAAATTCCGTGCAATATTTCTTGAGATATGACTATTGCTAAAATCGTGTAAATCCTGCAAAATGCTGCATAACAGCGGCACCTGCTGGGCGATTTTTACCAAAAACTAATCAGCACCAATTTATATCAGGGACTAACTGAATCTAAAGTTTTATTAAATTCTGAGCATTAGTTCTTGAGATAGAGCTATTGTGGAAATCGCGAAAAATGCTGCATAGCAGCGCCACCTGCTGGGAAATTTTTACCAAAAACTGATCAGCACCAATTTATATCAGGGACTAACTGAATCTAAAGTTTTATTAAATTCCGAGAATTAGTTCTTGAGATAGAGCGCCCACAAAATTTGTGTCGCATACAGACAGGAATAGCCCAACATTCGGCATTCCTGTATTAAATTCCAAGAATTAGCTCTTGAGATAGAGTGCCCACAAAATTTGTGTCGCATACAGACAGACATTTTCTAGAAACAGTCAAATTGTGTTCAGGACCTTCTAAAATGTATAAATCCGTTGAAAACCGGAAGTCGAAAATTTTCATGAATCCAATTCTTTCTTCTTGTAAAGATAGAAGAAAGTAAAAAGTGACAAATTAGAAGAAAATTACAGTAAAAATTTAATTTAAACTCCATGCAATATGCGAGTACCATACACTCCCTCAAAACTACATCATTTGGGACTAGAGATTATGTAGATTTTTGGTCACTGTTTTGGTTATATTTTTAAAACAGTAATTTGAATGTATATAATGCACTTAAAATTATAACATATGCTTATAATAAAGTAAAATGTTAAAATAATAAAAATTAAGAAAATTTAAGAAATGATTTAAATATTAAAAGTACATAATTAATAATGCATAATTTAATAATGATGAGATGAAACTTTTCTAATTATTTATTCGATGAGATTCGTCTCATAAAAGGTACACTAATAATTTACATAAAAATCTTAAAATAATGAAGTTTTATTTTATGTTTAGCCAGACTAACTAAAATAGCTTGATTAATATACAAATGTATTTGGTAAAAAGATCATAATCCCAACTGATATCAGCGCTATCGCGAATTTTGTCAGAATTAAATTTATACTTCCTTCATGAGAAAACATGAGTTGTCATATTAACCAGAATAACATTAAAATGTGTACAGAATGATATAAAAATAAAACAAATCTTGAATTTTTCCCCCACATTTTAACTAAGTTTCAATGTTTACTTCTGCAACAATGTGCAAATTTTAAGCATTTGTGGATGATTTTAAAGTTGTGGATTTGAAGGAATCTACTGTATATAGTGTAAGAAATATCACAATTGTTGTAAAATTTACGTCAAGCATACTTTTATTTAGTGTTTAAAATCAATGAAAGAAATAAATGTAACACGAATGCATGAATAGAACACATATTTACAGTCTACTTGCGCCAGATATAAGAGAGAGCAACAGGGCCTTATGAGCTATGCAACAATATTTAATTAATAACAAACACATACTTTTGGTAAAGCTTTCTCCCTGCTAGATGAGTTGCTGAACAGAGCTTTCTCAATTTTACTCGCTAGCGTAGATTTCTCCAATAGTCGAAAAAATATTGCTTGTGTATATGATTCAAATAGACCCATACACAACATGCAATATTTATTCAACTTGCCACAATGGCATATAGAGGCAGTTCCCATCAGAACACAGCAGTATCAGCTGTGCTAATACAGTTCCTGGCAATGTCACATGCTGGCGCACAAAATCAGTGGTGTGGAGAGTGCTCCCATTTGGAAGGAAAGACTGGTGCCCACACAGTGTCTCGTCAAATGGAAGCTGCACACTTCGGCGAACCCAATGCCTCCAGGACTTGGTCTGATGCCTACATCCTTCAAGGGGCATAAAAATTAACAACAAAACTGGATCTAAAAAATTCATTAAAAAAAAGTTTAAAATAGAAATAGATTATAAAATGTTCATTTAATAACAATACACAAATATACTACACATGAAGTAGATGATCATTTCAGGATCTCTCTATAAAATATTGTTCATTGAATTAAAAATATATTTGCACACTTTTCATATTTATTTCAAAACAATCTTTTGTGTTTTTTTAATACTGAGTAAATAATTATAAAATTGTTTTCTTATCTATTACTAAAATAAAACTATACTTAATTATCTTTAAGAATAAATAAATTAGAGTGGATCTGTTTTTCCCATTGGGAAGTTTACACCACTGATGATTGTTGGACTTGCATAACTAAAAAAAAAAAGCTACATAAATTAAGCTACTGTTCGGTTGATATTGAATATTTAAAATTCACATCATGAAGGAGTTTTGATGATGTAAACATATACTAGAACTTTTTTAATTAATATATTGTTTAGATGGATAGAAAATAAAGATCCTGGGCTGAAAAGTAATGTAATATACACACACAGTGTATCACAACCCATATGTTAAGTGAGAAATAATTATCTTCTTCAATCAAAATAGACCTTACAAATTATCACACAAACTATAAAAACAAGTTGGAAATTGTACGTCAAACTTGACAAATGAGATGCGTTCGTACTATAACTAGTTACATAAATATTCAGATCTTTTCTGATTTTTAATTCTGTGAAATTAATTATATCGTCTGCAGATTAATTTCTGTAATAAAATAAGTATCTTGGTCGCTTGACGATTAAACCTCGGAAGCTCCTATAACAAGAAAGCACAGATTTAAAAAAAAAAAAAAAAAATTCAAATTTCTCAATATTATTATTAATATTTCCTAAAGTTATGATTCGATTTTAATAAAATTTGAAATGTCTCGACAAAATTCTGCAAAGATAATATATTTTAAATTGCAACCCATTCGGTTGGGTAGTTTTTGCGTTGTTATATGCGGACGGACGGACAGACCAAGCGACGACAATAGGTGCTACGTATTTATATAATTACGAACGCACCTAAAAATAATGTGCCAGATCTACATTTGGCACACTGACTAGAATATCAGGAGTAAAATAATGTGATAAATGGTGAAAATTTGATTGCTTTAACTGCTTGCTATAAAAACAAGCTATCACTGGCATTCAAAACAGAGGCATTTAGTTATTAATTTATATTAGGTTGAATAATTCAAAAGGAATTAATACAAATGGTAATTTTATTCACTTTTAGCAGTTTCATGGGCCAGTCATTTCTTCAAAATATTTACTGCTGCACTGTTATGCTAGCCATTTTGAAATTTCTTGATGTAGTTTGATTATGATAGTAAGAAAGTTTGGATTATTCAAATAAGAGGTGAATTTTAGTTCAACATATTCCATGCAACAATTATTCTGAATAAATTTTCTACATTTTTCTTCAAAATAATGTAAAAATTGTATACTTTTTTGAAAAACAAGACCAAATAGGATAAAAGAATTAGACAGCTAGGCTTAACAAAAAAACTATGGTAGATGTGTCAGTAAGACACTCTAAGGGAATTTATTTTACATTCCAGTTTTATTTATATTAATCTATCAACAATATTTAACCATTCTTTTACACATCCCAATGTCAATAGAAATTTAATTGTGAATAACAAAAATAAATCAAAACACCCAAAATTCCAGTAATGGACACCACCAAAAAAAAATACAGGGTAATTGTTTTTATGATTGTATTTAGAACCAGAGTTTAATGAGAGTACACCAATGAAACAAAATTAAATAGTCATTTTTAAATAAATTTAATAATTAGTATCCATAAAATATTTAATGAGAATAATTCATTGTTTAAACTAATTTTGTCATTATTACAAGATCTATACTTTAACTAATTTAAATAGAAGATTTTAAAATACTAAATTTTTTAAGTATTAAACTTTATCAAAGTATTGCGACAATGGGAGGGGGAGGGGGGCTGTTAAAGAAGTTAATAAATTTTGCAAAAAAATTGTCTGAGAACTAGTGAATGGAATCTTATTTCCCATTATTCTTAACAGTTAAACTTCATCAAACTACTTGGTATAATACCTGTAGTAATTAGCATTTCAAATATGAAATAAATGAAACTGTGGATTGAATGTTTTAAATACTAGTAAATAAAATGATTAAAATAAAACTGCAGACTTGACATTTGAGGCCCCTGATCTGCAGATTAACTAGTTTTATTACTGTTGTAAATTTAATTAATATTATAGTTGTTGAAATAGTTTCTCTTGTACACTAAGTATAGAACAAAAAAATTTACTTACTCTTTCTATTTCGATAACTATTTGATCTGACATGAACCTACATTTTGAATATTTAAATGGGTCATTCCATGGTAACCTGTGCTACATTTAGAGTAATTAACTTCAGTAATTTTAATAATATAACACCAGAAAGTATTCAAAATGTAAAGTTGAAGTGATTTTTTAATTAAACCGATTCAAACCGAAATTTGGATGAAAATTACCAAAATTTAGTGTTATTTCTTGAACAGCGGCAATTAAACTTATTATGATAACTTATGTTCTTTTTTCAGTAACGTAAGTTACCACAGTAAATACAATTTTCAGAGTTCAAGAAATAGCACTAAATTTAAGTAATTTTCATTTGGATAGGTTTAATTGGCAAATTACATCAACTTTACATTATGAATATTTTTTGGTGTTATATTACTAAAATTACTAAAGTCAATTATTCTAAATATAACGCCAGTTACCATGGAATGACCCAAATAATAGATGAAAATCATTTTGTTTTAATAAATTCTACAAAATATTTCACTTGCTGAGACTAAGTACTCAATACACCACAATTTAACATGTAACAGATCTGTGAAATTAATAAAAAAGAGTAAGCAATTCAGAAAATATAAAGGCCGATAAGATATGCTTTACATTCATTTGTGTTGGTATAATCATCATTCATGTAAAACAGCATACAATTTCTAGGAATTTACTTTTATAATATACTATGCAAGCTTTGATTCTCGCCAACCAAACTCAAAATACTGCCAAGTTAGTGACCTACGTCATCTAAAGTAACTGGGAGAAAAAAAAATCACCATTTTAATTTTCTTCACATGCACTACTATATTAGCATAGCTAATGAAGCAAACAACAACAGAACATGTATCAAGGGTGGGGAATTGCAATTTTTTACTCGCCACTGGTGAGTGAATTTTCTGACAGGGCGAATAAATTTTTAGAGAGTTTTAAAAACTGCAGGCTATAAAAGGTATGCCGCCAAAAGCTTTTTTTATTTCATTTGTATACTTGTTAGCTGAATTTTGCATTTCTCCACATTATCACAATATAAACATGGTGATATGTTCTATCCTAAACTTTCCTCTGTTGTACATATTTCTTAATTTTATAGAAAATAATAATGAAAATGCATTGTAGCAATGGTAATCATATTTTTGCAATCGCGTAAATTTTGCTATAGCAATTTTCAATTGCATGTTGCATCTTGCTGCCTGCTAAAATAAATCCTTGGCTGGTAAGATTTTATGAAAATTCTTCAACCTTGAACATGCATAGACGCTAAAACAGAAAAACTGAGCAATTAGCATGGCAAAATACAATTTAAAAATTCATTTGCATTTTGGTAGAACAATTGCTTTTTATCCCCTTATTTGAATTCCCTCCCTCTTGATATTTTAATCCGAAATACATGGTAAAATTAAGAACAGAATAAGGCACATTCTAGAACCAAACATTTTGTTATTTTATTTAACAGGGTCGAATTCGGTTCAAAACGCCGACTTTGAAAGTACTTTCTGAATGATTTCCCACCTTTACCAAAAAATTTAAAAACGTGTTTCAATTACACAAGTTTCTGAATATGAAACGTACATTATTAGTAAAACTTAGCAAACAATAACACGTGCAAGACAGAAATGTCTTTTTAGCAACACTAACACAGATTAAAAGAATTGGTAACAAATATACAATTTATCAGATAAATATGTATACATATATATTTGAAATCTACGTGATGATAATAATAATAAAATTAAGATAAATAATTAAAGACAGCTGAAGGTATACTGAGATAATTAACAAAAAATAGCACGTGTAGGCAGGATAAAGAAATATCAAAATACAGAAAAAATATGCTAATCATTGTTACCTGAAACTAAAGAGAATATTGAGAAATTGATTAAATTACATAAGCATATGCAATAATAAAAATTAAATAAAAAACTAGTAAGCGAACGAGGAATCAGTACAGCAAAAGCATAAAGCAACAACTAGCGATTCGATTATATTATTTACGATTACGCCAACGACGCGCCGTTTTGCTTATTCGCTAGCCAAGACAAAAATATCGCCAAGTTAGTTACCTGATGATATCACGTGATTGATCACGTGGGTAACTAACCTCTGGTCTAACCGAGGGTCACGCTTCGCAGTTTTCTGTAAAACTTATAAAATGCAGTGGAAAATACACACATTGTCGGAAGCGAGTCTTTGAAAGAGATTTTAAAGCAGTTGATATTGATTCGCGGTTTATTAAAAATGCCATCGACACACGTTTAATTAAGATATTTTGATAATCGTTTTTTTAAACAAGAGTGAAATGTTCAGATTTCCAGCTGTCAAAAGCTCAAAATGATATGATCGGTAGTTTTATAGAAAATGAAAAACAAAAATGAAACTTCCTTTTTGACCCAAAAAAGGGTTTTCTTTAAAAATTAACAAAAAATTAACACCTTACCCTAGAAATATTTAATAGCTATCATAAGAAAGGCCTTATTCTAAACTTTTAAATGATATGAAAATACATATTTTATAAGTTCTTGTTAAATAATTATGAGTATGAATACCGCAAATTTTCAAGAAATTCTGCTTAAATATAATATAACAGAGAAAATATTATAAGCTTTGAACTAATTTGAAACGCTAATAATAAACTACATTTGAAAATGTTGCAAGCAATTTTTTGTAGACTTAGATTGATTTTATTATTATTATTATTATTATTATTATTATTATTATTATTTTCTTTTTTTTCTTTTTTTTTTGCGGGACGCTCTTTTTTCAAAATGAAAATTTAACGTAAAATAAGAAAAAATCTAATATGGATTTCAAAAAAATAATGCAGTGCTTATTAAAACACAGGCTAACAAAGAAAATGTTATTAATATGCTTTAAATAAACAGTGTGCTATGCCAAGAAAACTAATAGTTCTCGCATAAAAAAAAAAATAATAATAATATGCGACCGCAACAAGAAGGCGGGTGAGATCGCCGCTTGGAAGAAGAGTTCATTTTCTCAAAGGTTAGGACAGTGGAAGAGCAAGTATTTAGGGTTGTAACATATTCGAGCGTTCCTGCCTTTGGCGATATACATTCCCCTCTCTGTTTCTCGTCTGTCCTCTCCTCTCACTGATATAATTTCTTTTGTCCTAGAAGGTTATTATATTCTCAGCGCTCTTGATTATTATTATCATTATTCTCTATTTAAACTGTTCTTTTCAGAACAGCACAAAATGTATCGTAAAGGAAAAACTTTGCGTTCTGATGAACGTAACATTGTTAATAATGTGCTTAAATTTTTTGAAAATGAAGCAAAATCCTCGTCTCTTTCCATTCCGATTCAGAAAGCACAGGAGCGTACGTCTGCTGCTACTGGCGTTCCTCTTCGAACTATCCAAAGAATTAAACGTGAGTCGAAATCTGCTCCTGATGGAAGGCTTTCAACGCCAGGAAAAAATCGCAGTCGCCCTGCAAAACGGAATGCAGTTTTGGATTTTTTTGATTTATGCGTCGTTCGGAATACAGTAAATGAATTTTACGCAAACGCAAATTTAAAAGTTCCAACTATTTCATTATTGTTGCCAGTTTTGCAAAGTAAGATAAATTTCCGTAGTAAAGTAAGGTAAAATCCCGGAAAAAAGTGTCTGAATTCAACACTGGCAGAAGGCAGAGGCCTCGCTAAGGGGGGGGACGGGGGGGGAGCCTCCCCCCCCCAAATGTTTGTGAATGCTATTACACTTGGCAAATTTACAAACTCTTATTTGGCAAATTTGCATAAAACTTTAATAAAAACTATAATATACTCTCTATTTTTAATGGACTTGTCAAAAGTTACAAATCTAATTGGGAATATTATTAAACTTGTTGAATTGGCGAGAACTATTTATTTTTCCTTTTCAATGAGTTGGCAAATACTGAAATTTGACTTGGCAATTTAAGGTCCTCTCCCCCCCCAATAAAAAGTCTTAGCGATGACACTGGCAGAAGGATTTAAAGAAGTTATTATTAAAAAATGCTTGGTTTGAATTTGAGTAGCTGGATTGCATGTTTCGTAACAAAATGCTATTTTCCACAAAGATATAACAAATTTCACAAAATATATCACAAAAAAACTTACTTTTCACAAAATAACCCCCCCCCCCTCCAAAAAAAAAAAAAAAAAAAAAAAAAACTCTGCATCGATCCCTGAACCTATATGGTTTATGCAAAATCAATTTAAATTATATTGAAATACTCGTTTTGAGAATATTTCTAGGTTGATTGGTTGGTTATTTGTTACGGCCGATTATCTGCGCTAGGGATGTAGGCCGGTGAGGAGCATGCCCTCTGTGAAGGTCTTTTTAAGGGATCCTAACCCGTATTTACGCAAGGTTCGAAGAAAACTCCAAACGGTTAGGCCAACGAGTGCGACAGGGGTTTGAACGCAGCACCTCCTGTCTACCAGCTTTGAGAGCAGAACCTCTCAGCCACTGGTGGGGCAATGTTTTCAGGTATCGCATTTTTGTATTTTAATATAAGTGTATATAAAATCTAGTTAAAATATTCTGAGAAAATAATTTATAAAAACAATTTTTTAGGTAGATTTCGTAAGAAATGCTACCTATTACATTTTCACCTAAGTTGGAATTTTCGAAAAAATTTTGCAGATCTACGCCGATCATGACTCCCAGAACCCAAAATCGCCCCAGTTTAAAACTTTATCTATCTATCTACCTATCTATGTCACTTTTTTATGGACACGATAACTCCCATAGTTCTGCACAAATCTCTTTCAAACTGATACATAAAATCAAGGGGCATGAAATCTCGGTCAAGTTCGTTAATGGGCAAAATCGAACAAAGGGGGGGGGGGGGGGCTTTTGGCGAAAACAGAAAAAAACCCATAACGTCTTAATTATGATACGTATCGAATCCGTTTAAAGTTATTATTACTTCTAGAAAAAAGGCCGAAAATTTTTGTATGACAGATTTTTGATACCATTAAAAATCGCCCCAAGGGGGAGGGGAAAAAGTGGGGGGGGGGGGGGGGGTTAGAAGAAAAAAAATCATAACTTCATCAATTCAGAAGATATCAAATCCGCTTAAATTTATTATAAATCCTCTTAACATTATCTAAAACTTTTATAGTGACAAGTTTTTTATAGGACAACCCTTATAGCAAAAAAAAAAAAAAAAAAAAAAAATATTCCCTGCCGGTTCCGCCTGCAAACAAGTTAGGTTTCGAAGTGAGCGTTTCCAAATGCTGCATCATGGCAAAAAGGTCATTTCATCCACAATTCCCAACAAACAGCCGCCCCACGGTCTGCGTCTTCGAAATCTACCTCTGCCTGTAGGTCGAGCCGTCAGGGATTTTTTTAGAATATGATTTAGCCGAGAGATCTTATTCTATCCAAAATATCATGAATATTTCATATAACACCGGAAAATTATACAAATATCTCCATCGCAACTTAATATTTAATAATACATAATATTCAAATACTTTTAAAGTTTCGGTGTGTGAAAAAGTTTTCAAACTTTTATTTGAAAAAAAAAAAGAAAAAAAATATATATATATATGATATAACATTATGCGAAAAGTATCTTGGATAAATCTATATCTATGTATCTTGGCACATTTTACTGAAAATTTTTATTTATTGCTTATGGATTAGCTTGTATATTTAATTCACAAGGTCTTTCACTGTGTAAAAACTGTCCTTACCTAAAATACCCTAACAAAAAATTTTCTCAACAATGAATTCACCCAATAAAAATTCACTAATTCCTATTTTCCAAGCATTTTTTGCCATATCACGATAGTAAAGAATTTCGAATTTGTATTCTTGTATAACACATATAAATGTAATCTTATTTTCATTCTACATCAAAAGGCGCTAACTAGCCAGATATGGTAAACCGAGTTCAAATAACTTAGTCCTGAAGTTCCTCCTTCCTTCGCTAAATCAGTCAAATAGACCCGTCTGGCACCACGTGACTTTGACGTCTCACCCGCCTTCTGTTCGTGGTCGAAGATTAACAGAGAAACAAAGCGTTGCATACCCGAAAAATAATTGTCCAGATAGTATTATGAATACTTCACTATACTAAATATACCATTATGCTAGTCCATGTGGGCACTATCATTGTTTACCTAAATAAAATAATTATCCAAAATTTTCACGTTTTTTTTTCTTTTTCTATTTTTTTTTTTAATTATTTCAACTTAGAATTTTTCAAAAAAAAAAAAAAAAAAAAAAGAACAAAAAAGAACAAAAAAACTTTGGAAAGTATTACAGGTTCTTGAAGACTTTAGGATACAAAATTTTTTGATACGGCATATTTCATAATGACATCAAAAAGCAACGTATTTCATGATAACTTTACAGTTAATTTTGAAAAGCTTCCAAGATAAAAATATATATATATACTATTTGAAGATGATGTAAATACGTCTTCTTGGCTTTTGTTTCTTTTCCCCCTGTTCATGGTTTCTGTATTAAACTAATTTTTCAGAATATAAATTAAATAATGTTCAAATTTTTAGAAAAAAAAAAAGTAGCTTTGACATTAAATGAAGCTTAATATCAGGACCGCATACATACATACATATAGTATATGTATTTATATATACATATACAGCAACTGTTTTTTTTTTTTCTGAAAATTTGAGCAATTTTTAATTTATTTTTTGGAAGATTAATTTTATATAGGAGTCAAGGACAGACAAAAATGAATCAAAAGCCAAGAAGAATAATTTAGATCATCTTGAAATAACATATTTTTTATCTTGTTTGAAACTTTTCGAAATTTAATGTAAAGTTACTATAAAATTCGTTGCTTTTTGATGTCATGAGAAACTTTACAATTTTCTTTTAAATATCCAATGAAATATGCCATATTAAAAATATAGTAAATTAAAGTATTCAAAAGCTTGTATTCATGGAAGTTATATGTTCTTATACTTTCCAAAGATTTTCTTTTACGAAAATTTCTAATTTAATATTTTTATCTTCTAATAATCGGGAATTCTCTATGAATGTTATTAAATGACTTTATTATTTATACAACAAATTACAATAATTAATATTGATACAACATTTAATAATATATGTTTAAAGTAAAAAACTTTTGGAAATGTTGAATAAATAATTTATTTGGGTACAACGATAATGCCCATATGGAGTTGATTATTTGCTCTAATGCTATATTTATTATGGAAAAGTTTTAGTAAAAATATCTGGTAAATTATTTTTCCGGTATGCAGTGCATGGCATGTTTATTCTGCTAATTTTTTTCATGCGGGAGCAGTGGTATAATTAGTTTTGTTGGCATTGTGCACTATTTATTTAAAACAAATTAAAAACATTGTACATGATGCTTTGTTAGACAATGTTTTAATAAGCACTGTAATTATTTTCTTGAAATTCCAATTAGATTTTTTGTTATTTTATTTTAAATTTTCATTTTGAAAAGAGAGCGTCCTGCAAAGAAAAATTACTCTAAGTCTACAAAAAATTGCTTGCAGCATTTTCAAAGTATGCTTATTATTAGCGTTTAAAATTAGTTTCTAAGCTCAGAATATTTTTCCAGTTATTTTATATTTAAACAGAATTTCTTGAAATTCTTGGATATTTATGCTAATATTTATTTAACAAAAACTTATACAACTTTTATTTTTATATCATTTTAAAGTTTAGAATAAGAGCTTTCTTGTAATAGCAATTAAAATTGTCAAGCGTAACCTGTTAATTTTTTATTAATTTTTAAAGGAAAGCCTTTGTTTGTTCAAAAAAGGCAAATTTCATTTTTATTTTCCATTTTCTAAAAAACTACCGGTCATATCATTTTGATCTTTTGACAGCTGAAAATCTGAATATTTCACTCTCGTTTAAAAAAAAGATTATCAAAATATCTTAATTAGGCGTGTTTTGATGGAATTTTTAATAAAAACAGAAAGCATTATTAAGCGTTTCTTTTCTGTTTTCTCACAGGGGAAAAAGAGGGAACGACCGTGGGAACGTACTTTTTCTAACGCACTCTCATTGGTCAGTTTGTTTTTTTCCGATATCTATTTGATAAGGAATCTTCAAATACGACGGCTATTACCGGTTGCTTCGTGGTACGGCTAAAATGCGTGTCGGATATTTTTTTCGGGAAACATGATAATCCCACATCGGATGCTTGCCGTATCGGGAGGATTTCGATGCGTTCGTAGTAGGGCTCCAGATGGCGTATTCGAGCGCTTGAATTTAGTGATCCTACATTAGAGATGTAGGATCCCTACTTGAATTCCTTCACATGAAATCTGCAAAAAAATAGAATCGTATGTACAAAAGTGCTTTATTGTCAGATTTTTCATGTTCTTTGTACTTGTACTTAAGTTGTATTTAAAGCTAAAGATTTAAGCTGATCTCAAATCTATGATGTTTTCAATCTTATTTTTTAAATAATCAATCATTTTTGAAGCACTTGTTAGTGGTTGGGCAACGATCGTGGCTAAAAGATTAATATAGTGATAGTGTTTTCACCCGCGTTGTTATCACGTTCTTTGAGGAATAAATACTAGTTAAGATTATTATTAAATTCCTACTATTAGCTCACACTCTCTCTAGAGAGAGTGTGAGCTAATAGCTATAGATCTATATATATATTGTTCAAATTTTCAATCGTAAATAAAATATTTTCTATTCATCCACTCAAGTTCAAATAATTTTTTTTAAACTTGCAGTGGATGACACTTTATGTTAATATAGTTTTATCAAACATTAATTCCTTTATTAAATTTAATTAATTAATTTTAGTTTTAAACGGGAGAAAAAAATTCCTCCCATTGTTTTCATAAATGAAATGAAAGAATTATCTCAAATTAGTGATGCCACAGAAATAAAATACCGTAACGATGATTATAAAATAATGTTCAATAAAGATAACGTGGGACATTAATGCTGCACGGGTTTATTTTATATATTTATGATTAAAAAGTAGGAATTGACTTAAAAAAAATTATATTACTTGTTTTATTACACAGTAAAAGAGTACGTTTTTTTTTGGTAATATAATGGAATTTTACAGGTAACTGTGAAAAGTTGTTAAATTCTTGGGAATCTAAATAAAACTTTAAAAATTATAAGAATGCTGAATAATTTTTTTCAGCAATGGGTCTCTGCTCCCCTAAACTCCCCATTTAAGACAATTTTAGAACACAAAAACTTAACATTATCGTCCATCGAAGAGGGGGAAGGGAGGTTCGAGACTCTCCCTCCTCCCTCCCGATGAAAAATCCTAAGTTTCCTTTTCTCTTAGTGTTATTTTAAATCACACTTTTTTTTTTCAAAATCATGAGGGATTTTGAGTTAAGGTGTCTCTCAAATGACCTGCTCAACAACGCGAATCTTTGTAACACATTTTCTGACTCATGTTCAAACGCAAAGGCAAAATTGGCAGGCCTGACTATTGAAGCGATTTGGAATCGAAATGAGTTTTGCATTTTTGATAAATAAATTACTTATCGTGTTAGCGATTCGTGTCACGTGACGACACGTTTTTCTTCTTTCTTTCTGAAAGATTTTGTGCCTTTAACAAAAAATGGAAAAAGTCATTCGATTACAACGTTTCTGAATAAGAGCACGTGCTAATTTGATACATTTCACATTTGCGAACAAAAATGAATTAAAAAATGTGTCATAAAGTAGCCAGTTTGGATTTGAGAACAGCCTTAAATGAATTTTTTAAATCCAGGTAGGGGCGCGCCGACCCGGTGTGCTATGTGTGCGGCGCACACAGGCGCCAAAGATTTCCGTTGAGTCGAAACACCTCAAAATGAAAAAAATCTTTAATTTAATTATATACTAAAATATATTAAATTTTCTTGACACTTAATTATGTTTTGTAGATTCGCCGGAGACAAATTTACTTATAATCATGTAATTATTTGTTTTAATCCATTTTGTTTTTATTCTATATCCAGTGGCGTAGCTTACATGCTACATATTCAGCGCCCTGGAGCAAGTAAAGTTTGTGTGCCCTTTTATCATGCAACTCGAAAAAGTTCTGCGCAATTTTGATTGGAAGTTCTTAATTCGATTTAAAACCTTACTTTTAATTGATAGTTAAAGTAAAGTGTTTTAATAACGTATTAAATACTAATACAAAAACTTAAATATAAATAATAAATACTGAAATGAACTATAATTCTTTAAGTACGGAATACCAACCAATATTTACTGCTAATTGGGCGGGATTTTTGTTTACCAGTGGGCCAGTACAATCTTCCGCCCTTTAATATCTGTTTTTCGGTTCAAAAGTTTCGAAGCATTATAGAATACTAATTTAAAAGAAAACAAAAACTCTATTGTCAAGATTTTTATTTTAACTTTTCGCATATGGGTAAAACACGTTTTTCTGTTTTTAGTTCCAGAAAATACTAAAATTCCATAAAATTTAAACTATCATAACTTGGTAAGTTTTGGTTTTACAAAAACGAAATTATTATTTTACCTGTTAAAGAACGGAGAAGATTTTTCTAAATATTACGTATGGAACCCAGGGACCGAATAAAAATGTAATCCTCGAAAACTTAAAAAAAAAAAAAAAAACTATTTTGATATAAATTACTTGTTAGAGGATGAAGAACAATTTTGAAACTTTTTTACTATCAGAACTTTATTTCTAAAGGTTTAAGAAATTAGCCAATGAACAACAATGAAAGTTGACACGGGGGTTCTCACTGGCTTTTGACTAATCTTTGTTATTTGGCTAAAGAAAAACTATATCCAATTTCAAATAATGTTAGTAATAGATTCATAAGAATATTTAAACACAAATAATGAGTTACACAGAAAAGATTTATTTGTACAATAACATCATTGAGAGTGTCGCCTAAAAAAAAAAAAAAAAAATCTTGCAATTTAGCGATTTCAATCTTTAGTGTTCTTGCCAAATGCTCGATTTTGGCCCAATGGCGATCGGCAGCGAGAACCCTGTTCGACAGCCTTAAATATCACTCAAGATTGCAGTTTTTACCTTCCATACACATACAATATAAGGAAGGAAATAGGAAAGTATTGTAATCACAATAAAAATAATGGTATATTTTTATATTTTCAAATACCTTGAATCCGTTCTCACAATCTTTACAATGATTCAATGACTATGTAAGCGTGTATGTTGAATTTCCACACGTTATCAGGTCCCCAGAGCACATTTTGGTATTTTTTCGATGATGTCAGCATGTATGTTATAAATAAGTCGCAAGAATTGTATTAATTTTCGAAGACATCGGCCGACGGTTTTGGTATCTAAACTATTTTTTAACCTTTCAGTGACTATATCTGATAAACATTTTCTCTTATATCTCAATTAAATTATTTTTATTGCTCACGTTCATCTTATACGTTTACAACAACGTTTCACTATCCAAACAGTGGCTGCTCTTCGGGGAATTCACAATCACTTTACTACCAGTAACTGCATAAACAAAATTTTTTTCTCCTTGTTTAATCGTAAAAAATCTCTCGACTAAAACAGATCAAATTTTATATACTAAAATTCTGGTAGAGAAGTGATTGGGAACCCCTTGAAGAGCTGCTACTGCTACTGCAAGCACGGTCGTACTCAGTCATTGTCAAAGGCGCAGACCTTGGATTTTTGGAGGGCGCAACTTTTTTAACGAAACTCATTATTTTACCACCTTGCCAGAAGAAACCAATAGCATCCATTACCATTCCAGATTTTATTTCTGGGGACGCTTTCAAATGCGGAACTGGATCCGAAATTGAAAGCGTCCTTAGAAAAAAAAACTGTAACTAAATTAGAAACAGAATAAAGATAACCGTTTAGCCATCAACCTAAGGCAAGGAAAAAAATCGTTTAAAATATTGAAATGTAATGAGAAATTTGTAAAGAACGTTGCCATTGGTTTAACATTAACTCGTGAGTGGCTACCATATGATCCTAAGTATACAGAATTTTCGTAATAAATAAGAATGTTATGATTAATTAAACCTATTTTAAACCTTTTTTTTTGCAGCGGGAGTATAAAAAATCTTAATGCTGCTAATAATATCAAGAAACTTGTAAATATTAGCATATTACTGATTTGATTTTAAAGCAAAGTATTTTTAAAACAGGTTTTTATACAGTAAATTTTGTCTAAAGGTCTATGTAAAACAGATTTCCGTCTTATACTCTGCATAAGGCGGATTCTGTATACTGTATTATTAAAAAAAAAAAAACTTAGCAACAGGGTATAATCGAAGGTGTGCAAAAAGAACCTTTCAAAGGACGCCGCAATGAACAGCCCTGTTCTAACGTATATACAAAATAGCTGACCGCCGTTCTGATTACTACATTTATAGAAAATATTGAAACAGTGCCGTGTTTGCAAATTGAAATGTAATTTGTAACAAAAAAGAATGTTTGACTTACTTTTTCTTGACCGAAAATATTCTTTATAAAAATTTTTGTACACCAAGCGCAAAAATCCATATAATTAACATTTATACAGGGAAAATTACAATCACAGAATTTGAATTTATGTACGAATACACGAAGCCTACAAATTTCAGACAAATACTTAATAAATGATTTTACAAAAAAAAAAAAAAAAAAAAAAACTAAATAAGAAAAAATACGTAATATATATTTTGAAATAGAGGCAACGCTCTTTTGTGCCAGACAGGCTGAATTCTTGGACAGATCATGTCGCCAATGGTAACAGACAGAATCACAGAATATACATGTAAATATGATAAGTAAATGAAGGCTTCGAATTGGATTAAATATTGTATTGATTATAATTTAGAAAAAAAGAACTATTTACAGGTTTAAATGCTTAAATTGCATCGTTCTACGAAACATCTTCTTCATGTAACTTCCGTTACGATTTATCGTGCAACAGTCACGTCTTGTTCCTCCGAAATCATCTCGTCCTCTGGTTCTGGCGGGAAGCTCCGTCCGTATCCGCTACCGGGCCGTTGCCATTCCGACACTCGGCCATTCGACTTGCCATGTCCTCATGGCGACGTTGACAGGAACTGAAAATTGAAAAGGAAAAAAAGCAACAGCAAGAGAACAAAGTTTTAAAATATATATATGTCAGAATGGCAACGGCCCGGCAATAGATACGCACTGAGAGCAGCGCCACCATTTCTCCAGCTGTAAAACTTCCCGCCAGAACCAGAGGACGAGATGATGTTGGAAGATAAGGACGTATGACTCTCGCACAGAAAAGCGTAACTAAAGTTACGAAAGACATGGACTGTCAACGACGATGTTAAAACTTAATCATGCAAATCTGTATATACTTTTTTTGTAAATAGTTATCAATACAATATTTAATCCAATTTGAAGCTTTCATTTACTTACGACATTAACATGGGGGGTCAGCCGGTCGAATCCTGAGTAAATATCAAAGCCCCTAGACAAATACGACGCCACTTGGAATTCTAGATGAAAACTCCTAAACCAGCATTCAAGATGACGAAAGCCAACTAAATTGTTTTTTATTCAGCGCATTATTTACAGTGCTAAACGACGACGCAGAAGTTGTTCTACGAGAAAAAAAAAAGAAAAAATAATAAAGAGAGACTGAAGCAGCCCTTGTTCTTGTATTACGTGCGGACGGAGAATTATTTTTTCTTCATTCTATCTAAAGGATATATTTTTGCGGTGAGTTCATTTTTTTTCTTCTTCTCTTTCTTTTGTATATTTCAAAATTAATCATGAAACTAGTGGAAATAGCTGAACTGGAAACTGTTTTAAAGAATCAGAAAACAAATAAGATAAAACTTTTCCATCGATTTTTATATGATACTGAGGCGTGGATACAGCGGAAACGGTCGTAGCTGTCACAGTCGCAGGTCTCAAATCTGAAATTTGCGACCGGCACAAAAACTGTGATACAGCGGAAACACTTGAGACCGTCGCAAGTGGGTCGTAAAGATGTGACTTCCGGTTTCTTGTATATCGATTATTATCAAGAAACTTATATCTGCGCATGCATATGTTTTGCAGATTGAAGGGAGGGGAGAGGGGTGGTTTGTTTGTTTACATTCGCAAAGAAATGATTATGCAAATATTTTGAGGGTTAATGCGCGTGCTAATTTATTTTTTACTTAAAAAACGGAAGGCAGATAATATAAAAATGATTTTTTTTTAACGCTCTTCTTTCGCTATTATTATTAAATGTTTGAGGCATGCACAGGGGGTTTCACAAGAGATATAGTTGTATCGGACTGAGTAAGACTCAGTGACCAGCCGATTACGTATTAAATATAGGCATATAAAGGGCATGCAGAAGCCCTATTCCATATCTGTACCGAGTCTCATAATTTCTGCGCACATTTTGTTTTCCCTGGTAAAAATAAAAATATATGGAGATCATACAATTCATTTTGTTGTAAAATTATACTGACAAAAGTAATCATACAAATAAGGTTTAATTTATTATATAAAATCAGAAAATTCCCACCAAGATTTAAATAAAAAATATGAACAAAAAGAAGAAAATCGTTTTAATAAGTCTTAGCAGTAACTTAGCATAGACATATTAATTGCATGTAAATTTATAGGAATAAAGCATTTTACATGCATGTGCACCCACAATGGGAGCAAGGCAATTGCTGTTCCCTGATTTTTTAAATTTTATTAACTAAAATTTCTTTTTCTCTTATTTTTTTCAAATAATTAAACACTAAGACAAAAAGAAAGAAAGTATTTTTTTGGCTGTGGGGCCATCAACCTTTTCCCCAAAACAAAATTTAGTTTCGGTTTTCTTTCTAAATTTAAGTGTTCAAAAATTATCTTAAATGGTGGGTTTACCCAACCCCCCCCCCCCCACCTGACAAAAATATAATTGAAGATAAAGATAGTTCTATACAGTTTAAGTTAATACACAGTTCTTCATTTATAAAATGTCAATAGCAGCATATTTTTGGTTTCTTAATTATTGTTTGAATTGCTTTTTATGTTGGCATTATATTGCTACAGTGGGAAATGAATGTCAACCCGATTACTGATGTTACCCCGACTCGAAGACATGATCAGTAATCAGGTTGCCATTCATTTCACATTACAGCATAATATTAATTGCATGTAAATTTATAGAAATAAACAGGCCCGGACTGGCTCCTTTGGGGGGCCCTCGGCTAGAGACTGAAAAAAGGCCCCTTACCCTTATTGGGAAATTAAGAGAAAATACAATATTAGAATATTTATTTTTTTAAATCAGGCCTACATGCCTAAAAACCACATTTAGCTATTTTGTCACTTGGAAAATAGTTGAATAAAAATGTAAGTTTTTTCTGATGCAGTTTACTTACTTTCACAATAAATATATTATGTATATACAGGGTGCATAGGAAAGTCCCTTTAACCTGAAAATACTTGCGAATGGTGAGAGCTACAGCTACGCAAGAGAGGTAGCGGTATAGAAAAGCGACTACGCCCGACCTAATGCAAACGACAGAAGCGCCCCCTAGTGGCGAAATTTGGAAGATAACCATTGCAAATCGAAAACGAAAAGAGATAGATCAAAATTTCCAATTAGAAAGTTTTAGAGCATCAATTAATTAGTACAAAAAGACATTTGGTTCACACGGATAGGATAAATCGTCACCTGTATACCTAAAAATGTCCGAAATCGATGCACTCCATTTTATGTAAATGGTTGAAAGGAATAACCAGAAGTATGAAGAAATATGCACAATCTATTGCATAAATACGTACTTACGTCAATACATTTTGATAACATCACACAAAAAAGGACAAACTGTCTCACATTGATAAAAAGTTCATGTTCGGTATGTTCAAAAAGTTCGCCATTGCTCACGATACACGTTTGTATTAGTGAGAGTAATTCTGCATGCACGTTTCTCAGCATGGAAGGTGTCACACTATTGCAAGCATCTTCAATACGACGACGTAGATCCAGCAGACTTGTAGGTGGAGTTGCATAAACCTTATCTTTTATGTAACCCCACTGGAAGAAAGCCAACGGTGTGAGGTCCGGCGATCATGGAGGCCATTCAACACTACCACCATACCCGAAAATAAAAGTTTTAAAATAAAACCGCTCGCACATTCGGATTCAAATTATCGTCTGCCATCGATAAGTTTATGCTGTGAGATTATGCTGTTCGTATTAAGCGAGCGCCAACACCTTTAAACTAAAATTTTAATTTCATTGGAAATGAAAGTTTTACAGACGTTACAGTAAGTACAACGTCACAATCTGCAATTGAGTACTGCTACCTTTCCAAAATTTGAATATGCAAAGTTGAATCGTCGCGCATCGATTTCGGACATTTTTGGATATACAGGCGACGATTTATCTTATCCGTGTAAGCCAAATATCGTTTCGTACTAATTAATTGATGCTCGAAAACTTTCTAATTGTAAATTTTGCTCTACCTCTTTTCGTTTTTGATTTGCAATGGCTATCTTCCAAATTTCGCCACTACGTGGCGCTGCTGTCGTTTGCATTAGGTCGGGCGTAGTCGCTTTACTATACCTTTTCCTCACTTGCATAGCTGTAGCTCTCTCCGTTCGCAACCTGTATACTGTACCTAAACTAGTTCCATTCTAGAAAAAATTGTTGAATACATAATAATTGCCGAAACGTCAGTTGAGCATCACTGCGGAGACTCGAAAAGTTTTTGGTTTCCGTTTGTTTGTTTGTTTGTCTGTCTGTCTGTCTGTTCTGCGATAACTGTCGTAAAAAAAAAAACATTCGATTAGGTTGATTTTTGGTGGGTATGTTGGTGTGGTACCCGGAATTAGCTGTATAGTTTTTTGTTACATTTGGTTCATTCGTTCGAAAAATATAGAACATTTCTTTTTAAGTCATAATGCTTTCCTGTGGAAATGCAGACGATTTTCAAATCTCATTTGTAACTGAAATGAAAATCTCATATTTGAATAATGGATTTAAACGTAAAATTACGGATACTAAATTTTGATATGTAGGTCTTAAATATATACAATAGCTTTGAAAATTTGCTGATACATCGATTAGAATTTACAAATTAATTGTTTAAATTATTGAAAATTTGTTTGCAACTGTTCGGGAAATATTAAACATTTTATTTTCATATTTTTTTCAAATTTTAAAATGCATTTCTTTTTCTTTCCTCTTTATTTTGTTAGTTGCTTAGCAACCATATTTCAAAGAATATCAAAATAAGAAATGCATTTTTTTATCTAAAAAATTAAAAGAATAAGAATTTCAGAATACCATTGCATAAATCGTATTTAATTTAACGTTTCTCATTTCTGAAACCTCCGAAGTATTTTATATGCCTATAAATATGTATGTAATATAAAAAAAATTAAATTGCGGATTGAAAGATGCTAAATAATATGAAAAGTGAGACTAAAAAACAATGACTTTAAGAGCTGACGTTGAGGCTCCGGATCTGCAGATTTACTAGTCTAAACCCTTCTGTAATACCTAAGTAAATATTAAAAAGAACGAAAATCATGCGTCAAGCATAGATTATGAAACACTTTCCAACACAGCCAGAAAACTGTAACGAAACTTCACCGTTAAATAAGGTGAAAGAAGATATGTACAGGACCTGATTATCCAAAAGGCACGTGAAGCACATGTTTCCCCTCAAAAATTTAAAAGGGGCCCAAAATGTCTGTGAAAAGGGCCCTCTAATTCCCATTTTTATCTTTTTTACATTGTATTTTTAAGCTTTTTGGAAAAGAAAGTTTGCTTAATCCAAGAGGAAATCTACGCATTACTTAACGAAACTTATTTAACATAGAGCAGGGGTCGATGCAGGTTTTTTTTCTTGGGGCCCATTTTGTGCAAAATAAAAGTTATTTTTGAGAAATTTATTATATTTTTGTGAAAAATAACATTTTGTAACGAAAGTTGAAATCCAGCTAATCAAATTCGAACCAAGCATTTATAAACAAAAACTTTTTTTAATTCTTTTGCTGAAGTTTTCCTCTCTGGTGAACTTGTTTGTTTACAAATTACACATTTTAAAACATCACAAAATAATAAATAAATAATAAATAGTAAGTTTTTATGGAATAGAATTTTGTGAAAGGACCTATTTTAGTGAAAGGAATTTTGTGAAGGGGCCCATTTTATCAAATTGATTTTTGTGAAGGGACCCATTTTATTAAAATGATTTTTGTGAAGGGCCCCATTTTATTAAAATGATTTTTGTGAAGGGCCCCATTTTATTAAATTGATTTTTGTGAAGGGGCCTTAAATAGGCCCCAAACTTTATCTGGATCGACCCCTGTAGAGATATATGAATGTCATCAATAGGATGCTAATCATATAGCATAAGCCTGTTAGAAATCACCCAGGAAATTGAGAATGCAGCTATATGTACTAAATATATCTGAAGTATATACAGGGAACATAAAAAAGCTGTTTAATGAAATGTATGTGACCTCTGCAAAGCTACTCCCGGGAATAATATTAGTATCATTGATGAGTTTTCATGAACGAAGAATGTTGGTGTTGTGGCTTATCCTCCAACTGTCTGACGAAGTCATACAAGATCCAATATACCGTTAATCCTTAGAAAATCAAGAACCAGAAGGGGGGAAGCTTATAAGTCCTCTCTGGAAAGACCCAAGCAGTCCAGGATGTGTTCTGCAGAGGCCTGTTAAGCTTGACATTTCGTGCAGATTTTTAAAATATTTCTGCCCTCAAAGAACGAGAGACTTTTCGTGTGTCCACTTGCCAATCTTGAAATCGCCGTTCGAGAGTCTCTGTCACAGTTGATAGCGAACGAAGAGCCCTAAGCAGTGGTGGCTGGGAGGGACCTTCTACTCCTTGGAAGTTACCCCTAGTTAGCCCTAAGTTAAATGAACGAAGAATTAAGAACCCTTCTGACAAATAAAAGGGGGCCCCAAAATCATACCGTGCTTCCCCTAGATTCAGAGGTTAATCGGGCTCTGGATATGTAGGTAAACAGTTTAGAAAACATATACCACATTTAAATATACAGTTTTCGAAATTACCTTCCAGTTTCAAAAAAGTATATTTTTGAAACGTGAAATATGGCCATACGCTTAAACGTGAATTATGGCCAACAAATAAATATATGTAAAAGATTTTGGTATATTTTTATAGACTCGTGTTTAAGACTGCCTAAAATTCACTCACCTTGTCAGAAAATCCACTTGCCAGTGTAGAGTAGATTTATATTAACTCCCACCCCTGGTTATAAAGCACTTCTACTGTATACAATATTAATTTTCAACTATCAGATTTGACTCTCACCATTTAAAATTTGATTAACAGTTTTGATCGTACTGAGCCGATTTGACTTGCAGATTTTCAAGTCTAAAGCAAACTCTGTTGTTTATGTTGTAGCTAGTGTATAAAAAATGGAGATTAAAAATATTAAAAATGCGTACTAGAGATCAGTTCGGACTCTTTTTTTTTTCGAAATTCTTAAGTGGATCATAGGGGGGGGGGGGGGAATCGCAAAATTCGTCTATGATCGTGAGAAAAAAAACCCTGTGAGTTTCGACTGCATGGTGCAGGAAAAAATCCATCCGAAAATTCTCCAATCGGTTGCAAGAAACAGTGCTTGCAGTAGGTTACTTTTTAAAATTAAGATTGTTTCATTCCCACTACTTTTTTAAAAATGGTATAATTGACCTTGTTTTTGCGTTATTTAATCTGTCATTAAATAAGGCAAATATTTCTACTTCGAAAAAGTCGTGGCAATCAAGCAATTTGAATTGGAAAAATGTTGCAAACTAGCAAGAAATATAAAACGCGAAAATTGCCAAACATCAGAAGGAATATATTGCGAATTTCATCAATCGATCGCGGGAAAACAATCGCGAAAGTCATTAGTCGGTTGCGGGGAAAAAAATCGCGAAATTCTTCAGTCGGTCGCAGGAAAAAATTCTGTCGTCAGGTGCGTAAGAATATCGCAAAATTCGTCTATGGGTCGTCGGAAAATATTGCAAAATGCATCACTCAGTCGCGAGAAAAAAAACTCGAAATATTTGTACTCGGTGAAAAAAACCTCGCGAGTTTCGCCAGCGAGACGCAAAAAAAAATGCGTCAATCGGTCATAAGAAAAACCCTCCGCAAAAATCGGCAATCAGTTCCAAGAAAAAAAGCGCGAAATTCATCAATCGATCGTGGGAAAACAATCGCGAAATTCATTAGTCGGCTGCAGGAAAAAAAATCGCAAAAACTCTTCAGTCGGTATCAGGAAAAAAACCCAAATTCTGCCATCGGGAATGAATATTGCAAAATTCGTCTATAGGTATAAGTCGCGGGAAAATATTGCAAAATGGATAGGTCAGTCTCGACGAAAAATCTCGAAATATTTGCACTCTGACAAAATCGGGAATTTAGCCTATCTATAGTAGATAAATAGCAAAATTCTCTGGTCAGTCGCGGAAAATATCGCGAAATAAAAAATCGCAAAATTTGTCTACAATCACATGAAGAAAAAAATGCTAGTTTCATTTATAAAGCATGGGGGGAAATTCTTAAATTCGCTTAGCGGTCGCAAGAAAAAAACAAACAAAAAAAAACATAAAATTTGCCAATTGGTAGCAGGAAAATATCACGAATTTTGTCATTCGATCGAAGGAAAACAATCACGAAATTAGTCATTCGGTTATGGGGAAAAAATCTGCTAAATTCGCCAATAGGTTGCTGAAAAATATCGAGAAATTCGTTAATTTTTCGCAAGAAAAAAAATCAAAATTCGTCAATAAGTCGCGGAAAAAGACAGAAATTTCTGTATGTATCTGTCGAGAAAGAATATCCACTTCTATGCTAAAGTGCCTCTTTTTTGAAGGAGCACCCTGCCCTTTATTCTGGGGAAAACACTACTGATATGTATTATTTCATGGCTATAGGTAAAAATTAACTTCTTTACTCACTGGCCACTGGCTTGTACATGGATTTTTTTTCTCGGCAGTTTTAAGCACTGGCCAGTAACAAATTTACAAATACTTGATAAAAAAAAATCGCAAAATTTGTCAAATGATTGTGGAATAAATTCGTCAAATTTCGTCAATTCGTCAATTGTGGCAAAATTCGTCAAATGGCATCGGGAAAGAAATCGCGACATTCGTCAAATGCTCTCGGGAAAGAAATCAGGAAATTCGGCAAATTGTTTTGGTTAATAAATTGCGAAATTTGTCAATCAATTGCAGAAAAATAACGAAATTCGTCAATTTACCGCAAAAAAAAGCTAATTTTGTTAAGGAATCGCGGAAATAAATAGCAGATTTTGTCAATCGATCGCGAAAAATATAGTGAATTTCACAAAATTATTGCAGGAAAAAAATTAATTTCGTCAGACTGTAGTGAAAAAATTCGAGAAATTCGTAAAATATTCTTGAGAAAAAATCGCGAAATTCGTCAAACGATCTCGGGAGAAAAATCACGAAATTCGTCTAACAATCGCGGAATAGAATTGCGAAATTCATCGAACGACAGCGGAAAAAAAATCGAACGTCGATGGAAACAAAGTGCGCAATTTGTCGAACGTTCATGGAAAAAAGTGAAATTCGTTAATCGATAATCTATAAATCGCAAAATTCGTCAATCGATAGTGGAAAAATCGCAAAATTCATCAATCGATAGCAGAAAAATAGCGAAATTCATCAAATGGTCTCGGGAAAAAATTACGAATATCGTCAAATGGTCTCGGGAAAAAAATTGGGAATATCGTCAAATGGCTTAGAGAAAAAAAAATCACAATTCGTCAAATGATTTCGGGAAAAAAAATCACGAAATTCGCCAAATGGTTTCGAAATTCGTCGAGCGACAGCGGGAAAATAATCTTTTTCTATTCAATCTTCGCAATTGGCGGGTGTGACTGTTAAGTTTGGCCAGTGGTGGCAATAAAGTCAATGGCCAAATTTTCAGTATTACTCACCGATTGGTGAGTGGTGAGTGCTAATTTTGTCCTATATTCATTGCCTTCTAATATTGTTCAATATAATTATTGATTACTAGAACATTTAAAATATTTTAAAGTAAAAGAAAAAATGTGCAGTTCGTGTGAGCACAATTTTATTTAACAAATATTTAAATAAAAATTTTACCAAGTTTAAAAATTGCATGTAACAGTAATGCTTTACTAGATATTAATTATTGATATGCTCAACTTGAATTGTAACATAGTTTACCTGCAGATTATTTTCTGCTTCTGAAATATCCATCGCAGACACTTAGAGCGTTTTCTGCTTCTGGGTTAATAACATTATAAATTGCTTCAAGGATAATGTTCTCATTTAAAAATTCCTTCATACATAAAAATAAGTGTCTTAAATACTCCTGACTCCATGACATTTCATCATTTTCATGTATCTGGGAATATGTTTAAAATATCAAATTTGTTATTTATTCCAAACAACTGACACAAATCTGAAAAAAAATCCCAATTCTTATTCTTTTGAAATATCATTGTACAACTGTAGCAGTAGTTTTGTAAGTGACTACTTTTTATAAACTAGTGGTCACTTTTTTATTTAAAAGTGCTAAACAGTAAAGTTTTGTTAAAATTTCATTTACTATTATTCTAAAATTAAATAGACCAAATAAATGTGTTAATATTGACATATTTCAACAAACAAAAGGGGAATCATTGATGAAATGCAAGAAAAGTGGCCGCTGGCAGACAAATTTTGGCACTTTTCCGTTATACCGACACCATGCCAAAATGTATGCTAATGCATAATGTATGTATTAAATGTATGCTTAGTGACAATGGTGTCCGTATAACGGAAAAGTACCCAAATTTTTAGTAACTACAAATTTTCATTTAGTGGCCCTGTGGCCGGTGCTAATTTTGCCCTGTAACTTATGATGCAAAGTCTTCAGAATACTACCGACTAATTTATTTCTAACATTAATCTGATTTACTGCCGACTTTTTCCTTTGATTTACAACTAGAGAATTTGACAGTTATTGTCGAGACGATATCGTGGGAATTTCTTTACGATTACCGTTCATTTTCCGACAATTATTATAATATGCCAAAATTTAGTCGATGTGTCTTGATGTTGGGGACTGCACTAACTTCAACCATACTACGAGACCGAGCGATTGAGCGTCGCGATGCGCTCTGAATCTGAGCCTATAAACACTGCAGAGAGCGCGATGAGTCAGCCAGCAGCCCTTTTCTGTTTGGCCCCCAACTAGATACGACACCACTACGTAGGCTACTATAAACAAAAACCAACTGCCAACTACATAAAATTGATTCTAAACTCGTAAGATTACTGGGAAATAGTCAAAGTAGCCTATCGTTTTTGGGAGGACCCTCCGGGGCCCCCTTGGGCCGGGGGCCCTCGGCAATCGCCGACCAGCCGACCTGGCCAGTCCGGGCCTGGAAATAAAGCATTTTACATGCATGTGCACCTACAATGGGAGCAAGGCAATTGCTGTTATCTGAATTTTCAAATTTTATAAACTAAAGTTTATTTTTCTCTGATTATTTTCAAAAAAAGAAATAATAATATTGTCAAATAATTAATCACTAATACAAAAAGAAACAATTTTTTTTTCCCTGAAGGGCTCTCTGATCACCCTTTTCCTCAAAACAAAATTTTGTTTTGTTTTTCTTTCTAAATTTAAGTGTTCAAAAAGGATCTTAAATGGTGGGTTCAGCTCTCCCCCCCCCCACCCCCCTGATAAAAAATTAATTGAACATAAAGACAGTTCTTCATTTATAAAATGTCAATAGCAGCTTATTTTTGGTTTCTTAGTTATATGTTTGAACTGATTTTTATGCTGACGTTACATAGCTACAATGAGAAATGAATGCCAACCTGATTACTGATGTTACCCCGTCTTGAAGACATAATCAGTAATCAGGTTACCATTCATTTCACATTGCAGCAGAGTGTGTGGTGCTTCTGCATCTAACCTATCATATAATCAGAATCATTGACGCTAAAATTATTTTCCAAATTGTGACGATGCCTCCTGGGCTATAAATCGTTAAAATAACAAAATGTTATTTTGATGCATACATAGTAAAATTCCCAGTTTTATAAATGAGAATGCAGAGTTTCTTTGATGATAACAGAAAAATATACCATTTCCCTAACAATACTGAAAAAAAGAAAAAGAAACTAAATGGCATGGCATTTAGTTGAATTCTATTTCTCATGGCTTTAAAACAAAGCTTCTACTTTATAGATAATGCATGTTAATTTCAGAAGCGGAAGTGGCCTCTTCTGATGATAAAATGTTATTTTTAAATGAAAACTTTCATTTTTATTCATGAAAATTAAATCCAGAATGATTACATGAAAATGCCATATTCTAGATGCTTTTAGTCATGACATCAGTCATGAAGTTTTGTTTGAAAAGAGAAAGAACCAACTCTCTATTTATTAATACAAATCAAACAAAATGTCACCCATTGCAGTATTAAAACACCTAGCTATAAGATATAGATGTAGTATACAAATGAAATGTAGCAACTGGTTATTTAGAGTTAATTTGAAGTCGCACTGAAAGTCTTATTAAAAGAGATGTCATGTGTGGTAATTTTTATTTTCCTTGAAATTAATATGTTTATTATTGTTGTAGATATTTTAACTTTAAATAGATTTAAATAAAATGTACTACATCATTTTAACACACTTATAATAAAGGTTTAAATTCTATATATGAAAAATGTGCATTATCTGCTCTAAATGACGCCAATTTCATATTAAGTTGACAATTTTGCTTTAATTCTAAAATGTGTGTATCAAAGTTTCATGAAAGTTGATCAAAAATTGTAGATTTGTATAAGCATTGGTGCAGTGAAGGAAGGGGGGGGGGATTTCAGTGTTAAATTCAACTGTCAGAGTATTTAAAAAACTCATACGATGCATAGAAAACCCCGTGTGTTAAGAAAAATAATGTGATATGTAAAGGAAAGCAACATAAAATGTTTACCATTCAACTGTTTCAAGGCTTCATAATTGGATTCTACACAAAATAAAAGAAAAAGTTAGGAGCAAAACAAGTACATATGTAATTGCTATTGCTCTTTTTTTCCCCCTCTGAAAATGCTATTTTTTTAAACACATACATGCTAAATATATTATGGTTGTTTGTGCTTTTCATTATGGCAGTTTTTACATGTCATGTATTCTTATCAACGAAATTGTTTATTTTATCTGTAACAGTGCCTGGCTGAGTCATTGGTATAAGGATCATACAAACCAACACTAATAGACTATGATTAATAAATTTCATTGTTATGAAATGCGATATCTAAATCTGCAATTTAAAAGCACATAACTCAGTAAAAATCTATTTTCAGTAATTGTTGTCTGTCCATATCCTATAATGTGTGCAATTTGTCTCATGCAGCACTGTATATAGAATTTATACACACCCAGGGCAACGCTGTGTGTGGATTTTTAATAAACTTCCTTTATTTGAAAATACAAGTTACAGAAATAAAACAACAAAATATTGTTCTATATTATAAATATTATCACATAACAAATTTACTACTGAATATAATGATATACTACATATTAGAAATAAAAAACATAAATGACAGTCTGGCACACTAATGATGATGGCACGATACTCAGCAGAAAACTTTATTCTATTAGCCTGCAAAAACAGGTATGTATTTTAATCTAATGGGAGAAACAAGTTATTAATAATTTTCAGTTATTATAATTAAAAAATGATAAATAATAACATCAAAGCCAAGCACTGGCATGCTTAAAAAAAAGAAAGAAAAAGCGGAAATTTCAATCTATTATTAAAATAAATACATAAATTAATCAGGGAGATGAAAAAAAATTTCTCATTCAAACTGCTAAGAATATCTGTGGATTTGAAGATATCAGAAATACAAGTGGTTTTAACTCCAGTTCCAATAAAAAGAAAAAATATTACTATATTTTATTTATAGCGCGGTATGTGTTACAGCCACTCATTAATTAAAGAAACTTATCTAAACTAAATATACATTGAAAAACTACATACTTACAGTCAATATACTTCATTGATTGACATATTTACCACAGTTCCTGCTTGACAAATTTGGAAGCAAAAATAGCACACGTCCAAGGCCCAAATTCAAATTTCTTGCAGAAGATCACAAATGATAGCCAATTACTATACTGTAAAACTACGCATGAGTGATCTCCTGAGAGCAATATATCCTGGGACCAGTAGATTCACCAGACAATCTTTCTTGCACCATTCATGGATTTTGAAAGTTTCAAACTTTTTCTGGAAAAAAAAATATGAAGTTTTCCAACTTAAACCATTCCTTGTTGTGTAAGGGAAGGGGGGGGGGGGGTGTCTACAATAATTCATGTAATGTACTACTGATTAATTATTAAAGGATATTTTAAAAAATAAACAACTAATAAAATTTTTAAAAGAATAAGGAATGGTTTAATAATTTGTAATAACTAAATGTAAAATACTGTTTACTTAAAAACATGTTTGTTCACCTTAACCAAAGTTAAATTTTATATTTGTGTAGTTTTTTTGCAGGGGGGGGGGGATGACTAAGAAACTAAATACAATATAAAATCTCTGCAATATTTTAGATATATTAGGACTGATTCATTGAAAAAATTAACACATTTAAAACTGACGAATAACAATGCAAATCATGTACAGAGATTGCTATGATCAGTCAATTATATGACAGTAACAGAGAAAACTGAGAAGTTAATTAAAAATGAATTATATGACTAAAAATTTATTGTACTAGTTTTAGGATAAAGTTAAAAATTCCCAGTGTGTTTTTCTTTTCCAATATCAAAACATTGAACTATGGGTTAATTAATAAGAAGTTGGTGTGTTCTGAAAACTTTAAAAAAAGAAATAAATCCTATTTTTAACAATTTTAAAACTTTACATTATTTAGCACAGAAAGTATACTGTAAAATATTAGTTTAAAATTTTATTTACTTAAAATATTTACAATAAACTGAGTAATATGCACTATTATTCAAGTAAAGAAAAAAAAAAGGCCATTTTCTATATTATAATCTAATATAATCATATTTTCACTTATTATTATGTTAATCTAGCGGGTAGAGGGAAAAGTATGTACTAAAAAGTAAATTAATTAAATAAAATTCCACAATTATAATGTAATTTTTAGCATTTTAATTTTCTGTAATGCAAAGTTACTTATTTGTAGTTATTGATTTCATAACCGTAAAATAGTACATTCAAAGCTAATTTGTTTGGTATATTTACTTTTTAAAAGTAAAGAATCGGTATTGGGCTGTGAAAATTGTTCATACATTTTTCAATCTACATAAATGGCGATAAAAAATTGAATACTACCGCCCACACAGCACACTTGGTCCCAGTGATGTCTCAGGTGCATCGCTAAGTCTCATTATCATCACGTCTCTGTGTGACGTACATGAAACATCTCTGAGATAACAAAACAGGCTGTCACCGAGATGTATCTTTGGGACAGCCTGGAGACGCAAGCTGCCGTTTTCGCCCATGCGCAAATATACGATGGCCATTCACGCATGTGCGAGCTAAATGGCGTCTAATGCAAAGCGGCTTCATAGTGAAGGAAGTGTGTGCATGCCATGTTGTTTGCTGTGTGTTGGATTTCTGTCTTTTTTTCCGATTTGAGTGACGTTTCTTCAGTTTTTAGGAAAAAATCAAATAACTATAGTTATTCTTGAAGAGTAAGAATTATCTCTGCATTATTTTTCATATCCAGAGGAACTATCAAAAATATTAATCTTCAAATATAATAATAAAAACTTGTCATAATAGAAAAGTTTGTCATAGCAAAACATATTAAAAACGCTTTGCGATGTTATAGCTATTTTATTTACATGTGATATTTTTAGTTTTTAGGTATCTAAATAAAATTTCTTTTTGATGTTTACCTTTTGTACTTTATTTAGATTTTTTTATGTTAAAAATATAATTGAACAATTGTTCATTGCACTTAATCATAAAATATTTATATTAATATATATAAATCTACAATATTGAGTAATGGTCTATTCTAATAAAAAATAATAGTTTTATTTGCAAAAGTTGAGAGATCATGAAAGGTAAGTGTTATAATTTATTAAACTTTATTATCGTGTGTTATGTATTTATATATTTTCTTAAATATATTTAAATGTCTTATAAAGCTTATTCTGCAGTTTTATTTAATGTATATTAAAGAAAACTGTGTTGCGAGTTTTAAGTAAAAAATATAATTAAAACTGTAGAAAATTAACATTTTACATTATCCACCATCCATGCAATACTAAACATTTTTTTATGGTAATTGTGTAAACAACAATGCAATGAGTCAGTATTCAAGCTGCATGCACTTTTGAACTTTTTTTCGGTATAAAAAATAATAATTTTAGTTTCTTATTTAATGTAAAAATGAACCATTCATTCAAAAATAGTTATATAAAGCTTAGAATTTGTTTTGTTCCTTTTTAAAAGGACTATTTAATTTTATTTTCTTAAAAGAGTATTGCTTTTTACAAATATGTACAGTTCAGATCTGTGAGGATTAAGTCTTAAGAATTAAGATGTATTACATCAGTGAAATTACTATGTATTCTTAAAAACTGAGGGTGCATCATAAGTTGAAATTTATTTCATCTATTTGTGCTGGGAGTGTGTGTGTGTGTGTGTGTGGGGGGGGGGGGGTCCTGTTTTTACAATGAAACTCATGCAGTATTTTCTTAAAATTAAACACAGAATATATTTGTTAAATTGTGAAGATTTAGGTAGTAATATCTTTAAGGTCAGATAACAAAATAATAGTAATAAAGATAACTTCAGTTTCTCTATGGATTTTACATTATATGCTCATATGCTGCAGGATTATTTTAGAGGCTGCATTAATTGTGTTTGTTTAAATTATTATTCTAAAGTTATGTACTGCCAAAATTCAAGATAATTTTAAATATGCATTAAAAATAGGACATTTCAATGTGAAAAAAAAAAGAGCACATTTGTATCAATATATATTTGTGCTATACAATAGGGACATCAAAGTATTCACATTTCTGTAAATGCTCGCTAAATATGATTTGATAGAAAAACATAGCAATATTTTAATTTAAACCTGGTTAGTATAATAAGGTTGGTTTATTTATATTTTAATATTATTAATGAATTTATTTTTGAGCAATGAAAAAATAAATTTAAACATTTCATTATGCATTTTAAAACTATTTAAAATTAAAAAAATATTTAACACTGGCATGAGGAATTATTTTTAGAAACATGTTGTTTTATCGAGATGATAAAGTTCTTTAATTCTAATACAGCACATGTTGATTTCTAGTCAATGAAGAAAATTGTTAAAATTTGCAAATTTGGTATACATCAGAAAATTTTCTCAGCATTTAGCACAGATTGCTTTTAAATAATTGAAATTAAAACAAATATAATAATCAAATTCTATCTGTATTAAAGGATGTAAAATTTGTTTGTATGAAAAAATGATTGATTCATCAATAGCATTTTATCGATTCAAAGAAGCAATTCTTTAATATTAAACTGAATTATTTTAATCTGTAGGTATGTGGAATTTTATGATTAATAAAGTAATTATTAATTTCTGATACCATAGTTAGTACAACAAACTGCAAAGTTTAACCCTTTTCACTCCAAATACTCTGCTGGGAAGGGGGGGGGGGTCGATATTCAATAGATTGCTTTTAGTAAGAGATTAATATATAATTTTCTATTACTGTTGATCATGATTAACAGTTGATCTTCATGAAATGCAAAATGTTTGCATTAAAAAATATGATTTTTTAAACAGTTGAGTTTGAACCAGTAAAATTCATAAATTGAAATAGTGACACATATGACATATGATGTAATGTAAGCAGCCACAGGAGTGTTAAAAATAAAAAGTTGTCTTAGTTTCGGTTTAAAATGGATGAGAAAAATTGGAAATAAACATTGAATAAATGTATACTAAAAATATCAACGTTTGACACACAATAACATCGTGTAATAAACAGACGCACGTTTCATGAGTATCCTGGACTCATTTCCTCAGTGTAAATAAACTTAAACCCTATTGTATCCCCCCAAAGACATGAAAATGAATCTAAAAACCCAAATGAAAAACAACAACACACCGAGATACTCCTCCAATCTCACAGAGATTGATTGGAGGAGTATCTCGGTGTGTTGTTGTTTTTCATTTGGGTTTTTAGATTCATTTTCATGTCTTTGGGGGGATACAATAGGGTTTAAGTTTATTTACACTGAGGAAATGAGTCCAGGATACTCATGAAACGTGCGTCTGTTTATTACACGATGTTATTGTGTGTCAAACGTTGATATTTTTAGTATATTTATCCACACAAGATTTTTTTTCATTATTGAATAAATGTATTGTATGAGTTTTGATTTTTAAGAAAATTTCAGGAAAAATTCACCAACTATGAACTAGAATGGAGTTTAGTCTCATCAAGTAAATTTCAATACATACACACATTAAAAGAAGTATTATTGATTATAAATTTTACTATGCAAACACAATTCCAATAATTCAGGTACCCAGAATACAAATGATACAAGTCTATGAAAGCTAATTTTTTAGAAATGTAAACAAAAATTTAGAGTAGAATGGTAATGTCCTGGAATGAAATGGGATAATAAAGCAACACTGTTCATACTTAGAAAGAACATAGTCATTAAGCACTTTTTCAGCAAATTTTCATCTTTGAATCAGATGTATTCTGGATGCCTCAATAATCATAATGAATGTTGTCGAGTTGTCACACAAACTTACAGAAAAATAAAAACTAAAAATCCTGCTTCATATATAGATTATGAAACACTTTCCAACATTTCCAGAATAATTTACCAATTAATACAGTAGAAGTTGAAGTGTAAATAAACAATTTTGGAAACACATAACAATTTTGAAAACCCAATTTCAGCAGTTATTATCAATTGTGGAAAAAATATTTGCATTATTTTGTGCAGTCTTGTATATGATCTGTAGATTTGTATATATACTACTTAGTATGTTAAAATTTAGTTCAGTTAGGAAACGCATAGCACAGTTGAAAATTCCCCTTCAGCAATTTCCATCACCCAAATTCTTTGCCCTCCCCCTCCCCCCAATCACTGAAATTTTTAAAAGTTGGTTCTCTGACACAAAAACAAATGAATATAAACAGATCTTATCAGGGAGTTTCATCTATTTCTACAGAACTTCTTTGAATATGTTAACTACTATTATAAATATAAAGATAATAAAACTGTATTAGTCATTGATATTTTTGCACAATAAGTACTCATGAAAGTATTGTGATTATACATGTGACAGACGTCATTTATCATTTAAACATTCTCATTACAAAATCAACAGGAATATTTTAATTTAAACCTGATTAGTTTAATGATGTTTGAGTTTTTTTATTGATATTATGCATAATTTTTTTTTTCATCAATGAAAAATAAATAAATTTAAACTTTTCATTAGGCATTAAAACTATTGAAAGTTAAAAAATGTTTAACATCTACATGAGAAATAATTAATGAATTATTATTTACTAGAAACATATTGTTTTATCCACATGATAATTGTGAAATTTTACAAATTTGAAAATTATCAAAAGATTTCCTCAGTAATTACCACAAATTACTATTGAATAATTAAAATAAAAATAATTATTGTAAATAATGAAATTACATCTGTATTAGAGGATGCAAAATTCTTGTACATCCAAAAAGATTAATAACATTTTTATAATATTCAGAGAAGCATATTTTGAAACTTGTTTAGCTGAATTATTTTAATCAGCAGATATGTGGAATTTTATGATTAATCAAGTAATTATTGATTTACATTATTATATTATAGTACAGAGTACTACAAAATTAACCTTTTCACCCCAAAGACTCTGCTGGAAGGGGGGGGGGAATTAATATATTCCTTAATAAGTTTTCTTAATAATACTATAGAAATTAATACGTAACTTTTGATTTAAAAAAATAAATTAAGCGTGCAAATATTGTAACGTGTAAGAGTTAACATTTTATGACAATCTTTTCTTAATCATAATTAACAAATGATTTTCTTCAGAAGTAAAATGCTTGCATTCAGTAATATGAGTTTATTTTTTTTAAATAATTAAGTTTGAACCAGTAAAATTCATCGATTGAAATAGTGAAACATATATGATGTAAAACAAGGAATATTTAATAAAAGGGGTTGAATATAATTTCTGTTTAAAATAGCTGAGAAAAATTAAAAAAAAACCATCGAATAAACACTAATACAATTCTTTGTCTTATACTATTATATAATATTATTACTCATCATAAATCATGTATTGCATGAATTTTCATTAAAAAAGTGTGTAATGAGAAATTCTTGAATTATGTATTAACATGGTTTTATCTCTACAGTAAATTCTAATATCACACATGCATTTTTAAAAAAGTTATTACCAATTATAAATTTTACAATGCAAATACAATTCCAATAATTTAGGTACCCAGAATACAAATGATACAAGTCCAAAAAACTTATTTTGAGAAATTTAAACAAAGATTTAGTTTAAAATGGTAATGTCTTGGAATGAATTAGGATAATAAAGCAACTTAGACTGTTTATACTTAGAAAGAATACACACTCTTTCACCAAATTTTTAACTCTGTATCAAATTTGTTGAAAGTGTGTTTTCAAAAAGTATTCATTAAAAGTGTATTCTGTATGCCTCAGTTCTCAGATATCATGGACATAGCCTAAGAAAGTTGTCACACAAACTCACAATACAATAACACAGTTGTATTTCTGTGTCATTAAAGGATGGAAGATTTTATTAAATGCAAGATGATTTAGGAAAAGAGAAGAACTTTTTAACATTTACTTGGGCTTGCTTAAGTTAATTGGGACCCTGCAGTATGAATTATTTACTAACAATTTTACTTATGCAATGTCTTTTTAGGTAGATTTCGTAAGAAATACTACCTATTACATTCTCCCCTAAGTTGGAATTCCTGAAACATTTTTGCAGATCTACGCCGATCATGACTCCCAGAACCCAAAAACATCCCTAGTTCAAAACTTTATCTATCTATATACCAATGTCACTTTTTTATGGACACAATAACTGCAATAATTCTGCACAAATCGCTTCCAAACTGATACATAAAATCAAGGGGCATAAAATCTCGGTCAAGTTCGTTCATGGGCAAAATCGAACCAGGGGGGGGGGGGTGATGAGGGGGCTTTTTGTAAAAACAAAAAAACCCCTATAATTTCTTAATTATGATACGTATCGAATCCGTTTAAAATTATTAGTACTTCTAGGAGAAGAGCCGAAAATGTATGTAGGACAGATTTTTGATATAATTATAAATGCCCCCAAGGGGTGGGAAGGGGGTGTTTTAGAAGAAAAAATTTCATAACTTCGTCAATTTACAAGATATCAAATCCGCTTAAATTTATTATAAATCCTCTTAATATTATCTAAAACTTTTATATTGACAAGTTTTTTATAGGACCAACCCTTATAGCAAAAAAAAAATTAAAACCAAAAAAAAATCCCTGCCGGCTCCCCTGCAAAAAAGTTATTTTTCGAAGTAGGCGGTTCCAACTTCCGCCTTTCTTCGAAACTAATACATAAAATCAAGGGGCATAAAATCTCGGTCCAGTTCGTTAATGGGCAAAATCGAACCAAGGGGGGGGGGGGAGGGGGGGCTTTTTGTGAAAACAGAAAAAAACCATAATTTCTTAATTATGATACGTATCGAATCCTTTTGAAGTTATTATTACTTCTAGGAGAACGGCCGAAAATTTATGTGTGACAGATTTTTGATATAATTAAAAATGGCCCCAAAGGGGGGGGGGGGGAGAGGGGTTTTAGAAATAAAAAATTCATAACTTCGTCAATTCACAAGATTTCAAATCCGCTTAAATTTATTATAAATCCTCTTAATATTATCTAAAACTTTTATATTGACAAGTTTTTTATAGGACCAACCCTTATAGCAAAAAAAAATTAAAACCAAAAAAAAATCCCTGCCGGCTCCCCTGCAAAAAAGTTATTTTTCGAAGTAGGCGGTTCCAACTTCCGCCTTTCTTCGAAACTAATACATAAAATCAAGGGGCATAAAATATCGGTCCAGTTCGTTAATGGGCAAAATCGAACCAAGGGGGGGGGGGGGGGGGAGAGGGGTTTTAGAAATAAAAAATTCATAACTTCGTCAATTCACAAGATTTCAAATCCGCTTAAATTTATTATAAATCCTCTTAATATTATCTAAAACTTTTATATTGACAAGTTTTTTATAGACACCAAAAAAAAAATCCCTGCTGGCTCCGCCTGCAAACAAGTTAGGTTTTGAAGTAGGTGGTTTCAACTGCCGCATCATGGCAAAAATGTCATTTCTTCCGCAATTTCCAACAAATAGGCGCCCCACGGTCTGCGTCTTAGAAATCTACCTGTGCCTGTAGGCCGAGCCGTCAGGGATTTTTTTTAAAGTGTATTGATTACAAATTTAGTATGTAAACACAAGTAGAATAATTTATATACCCAGAATAAAGCCATACAAGTCCATCAAAACTAATTTTTTGACATTTAGAGTAGGGTAGTACAGTCACTCAAACTGTTAAATATACTTAGGAAAAATAGATTATTGAGAAAGAAGAAGAGTACTGTTTTCAGATTACTTGTATTCAATGTGTTTTCTCATATTATGGATAATTCTTAGGAAAGTTCTTAAAACATGAATTTCCAATTCATTACTAGAATGCATTTCAGTTTTATTAGAGGATGCAAGAAGTTGCAGGATTCAGAGAAGGGAATTTTTGATATTACTATGACTATCTTGAATTGAAAAATAACAGCAACATGAAATTGAGTTATTTTGCAATACCTTTGAATAACAGTCACACCTTGGGTAATTAATTTGATTTACAAGTAAGTGAGGTCCTTAAAAGTAATTTTTTTTTAAATTAGAGAAAAATACAGCAACAAAAAAGTCATGGTAAATTTACATATCAGCAGGCCAATTGTCATCACTATTTCCGACTAGTAATTTTAAATTTATTTAGGATATAAATTTGTTATTAAATAAGATTAAGATTGGTAATCAGAAGTAGTGATAACAATTTGAGACCCGTAGACTGTAGATGTTACAATGTGACGTCGCATAGGTATTGCACTGCGATATTGCTGAAAAAGGACATTCGCACATTTCCAGAACATTTCTGAGACCATCTGTGCGATGTACTGTAGATGATAAAATGCAATATCGCACAGATATCGCAATGCGATGGCTGATAGATGTTGCAATGCGACGTCGCTGAAAAAGGACATTTGCGCATTGCCAGAACATTTCTGAGACCATCTGTGCGATGTACTGTAGATGATAAAATGCAATATCGCACAGATATCGCAATGCGATGGCTCATAGATGTTGCAATGCAACGTCGCTGAAAAAGGACATTTGCGCATTGCCAAAACATCTCTGAGACGTTCCGCGGGACATCACAACGTCGCAGTGCGATGTATATGCGACGTTCTAGAGATGAAAGTGTGCTGTATGGGCGAATCTACTAATTATCTAATATCTATCAGCCAGATATGTTATTCATTCTATCATTGTGCAATATATTATAAAAGAATTTATAAACAATATTTCTATAAACATGATAGACAAAAGTTCGTTCCCCATAAATAAAAGCATTCAATAATATATATATATAAACGTCACGCACTTAACACTATTAATTTCTTTCTGTTTAATCTACACTGATTAAATCTAAAATATATATTATTTATAAATATATTTTCTTGATCTTACACTTACCTATCTCAAGGGGATAGCTTGTATTTCCTTCTAGGGCAACTAAAGGTTTTATCTCATTTATGAAGCTTATTTCTTTTAGCTCTTATTTCTTGTAGCTATTTTTGTAAGTTTGTACGTCATAACGAAATCGCTTTCCTTTAAAGAAAAGGGATCTTCACGATCCTTTATTAAATGACGAGAAATTCATTTCTTTTTTTACGTCTAATGACTCCGCCATCTTGACTGCTTTCGACTTACGACCGGCTTGCAACAACTCACGACGACTTCCAAGCAGTCGCAGGTTTTTGGGACGACGGTCGCAACTTTGTGACGCCTCCAGCCGGAAAGCGTTTCCGCTGTATCGCGTACGACGGGATTTGTGACTGTGGACCAAGTTGTGACGGGAAGCGTTTCCGCAGTATCCCTGACTGAAGGCGATCGTTCGAATAGGAAAAGAATACGGGAATTTACCGGTTTTAATCTTTTCACAAATTCGGATGAGTTTAAAAAGAAAGTCGATAAAATTAAAGCTGAATTTTCTTTGAATGATTTAATTACTTTGTGCAATCTACTCTGTGTTGATAGCGAGGGAAATTTAGTTGACATTGCTACACGTTTAATTACGTTTCTTTCAGACTTAACATTGCTACAAGCTAATATCTTACAAAACGAAAGTGACGAAGAGTCTGATTTTGAGTTAAATTCTGATAAAGTTGAAAATAATCAAAGTAATGTACCGGGTTCGAGTGTTTTAAGCACTCACGAAGAATTTTCTCATTCTCCTAACAGGCATTTTCCAGTTCAACATGTTTTACCAAGTACTACTGTAAATTTTCATGATATCGAAACTGTTCTTGCACCGTTTGACAGCAGTTCCTTTCAAAGTGTACGTAAATGGTTATCCGATTTCGAGGATGTAGCTATAGCGAACAAAAATTTGTGCAGTTCAGACAAATTAAAAATATTATAATATTTTTAATTTGTCTGAACTGCACAAATTTTTATTCGCCAAACGATCTTTAAGAGGTAAAGCGTTATTATTAGTTCAAACAGAAAGTCATATAACTTCATGGAATAAGTTAAAAGAGTTGCTTTTTTCCGAATTTGGTGAATTATATAATTCTGCTGAGTTACATGAAATTTTAAATGCGCGAAAATTAAATGAAAATGAGTCATTGGATGAATATTTTCTAATCATGAAGCAGTTGGGTTCGCGCGGTAATATAGAAGATTCTGCTCTTATGCAATACATAATTAAAGGTATTCCTGGGTCTGTTTTTCAAAAATCAATCCTGTATGAATGTAAAACTATCATGGAATTTAAACAAAAGTTAAAAATTTACGATAAAATCCGAAATGACTTTATCAAGAATAAGCGCCATTTGCAAGATGAAAAACCGAAACACAATGAAAAATTTGTTCCTAAATTTAAATCTAAACCTGATAATGCTGAGTCATCATTTAATTCCCAGAATTCCAAAAATCGTAATGTTAAGTTCTGTTACAATTGTGGCCAAAAAAATCACATGAGTATACGCCGCTGAAGTCGTGACGTCATCAATATGGCGCTGGGCATAAACAGACTGAAGTGCCCATTGAAATATCATGGACGTAAAAAATAAAATCTTCTAGGAGTAATAATTAATAATATATAAGAACTTTCAGGCACTGTTCTGCAAACTTTAAGGTACGCTTTTCATTATGAATTCCACAAACTTCTGATTTTGTGCTTTAAATTTGAATAATTTATTAAAAAGTCATTAGCTTAACTCCGGTTAGACAAACAACACGGCTGAATTGGTGATATTTACATTAATGTCTATCAAGATATCTCCGTCTCTCTCTATTTATAAGTAAAACTTTTATTTAATTTAAATTAATAATTTTACTAATTTTATATTTTTAAAAATTATTAAAGATATTTTATAATTTATAAATTATTATAATACATAAATTATAAATAATATTTAAATTAAGTATATAAATTATATATTAAATATATAAAATATGATGTACTATAATAATATAAATAAATATAAAATATAATATATTAAATTATAATACTAAAATGATATACTATATTAAATTAAATATTAAATAAATTTAAACATATTAAATTATTTGTATATTACATTAAATTAATATTATGCATAATTAATACTAATAATAAATAATTATTTATCATTTTAAATGTTTAATAAATATAATTGATATTAATAAATAATATAAAGTTTATAATTAATAATTTTAATTAATAATTATTTATTATATATATATAATTAAATAATTATTAAAATTATTAATAATTAATTTTATATTATTTATTAATATCAATTTTATTTATTAATCATTTAAAATGATAAATAATTATTTATTATTAGTATTAATTATACATAATATTAATTTAATGTAATATATATTTAATTTAATATGTTTAAATTATTATTATTATTATAGATTATATTATAATTTTATATTATATTATTATCAATATTTATAATTATATTAATATATTTATATTTAATATAAATTAATAACATAAATAATAATATTATTACAAATTATTAATTTAATTTATCATAGTAACATAATTTAATTATTATTAATTAAAAATAATTGTAATATAATAATATGAACTAAAATATTAATTATTTAATAATTATATTTAATATTTTAAAATAATTATTTAATAATGATATTTAATATTTTAAAATAATTATTTAATATTAAAAACTATAATTAATATTAATAATAATAAAATATTTATAATTATAATTAGTATTAATCTTAATAAATAATTAATATTGTAAATAGAAATAATATCCTGATGATTTATATTAAATTAATACTTTATTAAATTAATAATATATTAAATTCAAATACTAAATTTTAATATATTAAATATATAAAGTATTATAATATGTAAATTATTAAAAATAATCTAATATATATATTTTTTAATATGATTTTCTCTTTACTTATAATTAAAACATTAAATTACTTATAAGTAAAGAGAGATAAATACATCTTGACAGACATGAAAGTAAACATACCCGATTCACAGACGATGTAAAAAACCGCCATGTTTGTCTAACCGCAGTTGATTTTTTAATAAATTATTCAAATTTAAAGCACAAAATCAGAAGTTTGGTGAATTCATAATGAAAAGCCTAGTTTAAACTTTGCAGAACAGTGCCTGAATGTTCTTAAATATGAAAATTATAATTCCTAGAAGATTTTATTTTTTACGTCCATGTTATTTCAATGGGCACTTCGATCTGTTTATGCCCAGCGCCATGTTGAAACGTCACACTTCAGCGGCGTATAGACTGTAAAAATAAAGATAAAGGTCCCCTCTGTTTTGCTTGTAATCGGTACGGGCACGGAGAAAGAACCTGGAGGGGAAACTAGAATAGGCGAGGATATCGAAAATGCAAGTCATATTTTTTTAACGAAAGAGGGCGCTGTAAAATTTGGCGGCGGCCTTTAAACAAAATGTCGTTAGATTACATGTTAAATTCCGAAAGTATTTTACTCGATTATTTTTAATTATAGCAATTATATGTCATAAATTTAAGATGGGGTATAAATGTTTTATTCCGGGATGTAGACCGGGCTATGATGATGAGATAAACCAAAGAAAAATCGAAGGAAATTTTTTTTAAAGTATGTTTAGAGCTCCAAAGGTGAGTGCTTTTTATTATACTTTAATTTAAAGTTATATGTATGTAATATGTAATCATTTTTAAACTAAGAAATTTTTATTTTAGTATATCGATCTTAGTGTAGATGTCTTTAAAATGTTATACTTAATGAATGCTAATGTCTGTGGCTGATTGACATGGCCATTTAAATTGTCTTATAGAGTGCTATTTGTTTGGCTGTAATCTGAAGCTGTTTTTATTTGAATAATACTTTTAATCTCTAAAAATTATACGTCCATTCCGTATTTCTTCGCAGTACAATATCCGTGATATTTATTTTTAAATGACTATTCAGATGTTTTTGTCAGGATGAACTCTTATTTAAAGAGTTATAAAAAGCAATCAAAACGCCTAATATCAATTAAAATATATGCATGGTGTGAAGAAAACTTTATTTAATGAAATTTCTACTTGTATGACTTTTTTAAAGTTCAAATTTTCAATCAAAAACATTTAAAAAATGAATGCTTTTCGCATTGCAGAAGCAGGCTAGGATAGCCGTCAGTTTACCGTGGCGCCATCTATAAGGAGAAAAACAGTATTGTAAAATTTCAACGTTACTTTCCCCTCCATCTATCTTCCTCCGTGGGTACGGGCATAAATAGTTTCAATATGATAAATCAAAGGATGCAAAAAATTCAAATGATCATTCTCAAGTACATGTTCTAACGTGTTCTCGTAATGAAATGCATAAATTAGTTAAAATTTCTGGTGTTACGATTGATTCTCTCATCGATACAGGAAGCAATTTTACTTTACTTTGTGAAGATATTTATGCACAGCTGGGTTTGTCAGCATTAACACCCGTGGGTTTAACATTAACAGGGTTTGGTAGTGGTAATTCTAAACCAGTTGGCTCATTTTTGGTAACATTGATATTGATAATACTATTTTTTCTACAACTGTATATGTCATTGAAAAGCATCACATGAATCTTCCACTTATTATTGGTACAAATATAATTACTCAAGGCACATTACTTTACGACAAAACTGGTATTTCTCTTAGTAAACCAGAATCTGATGATAATTTTTTTGTACATTTAGTAAATGCTGTTGAAGATCCCCTTGACGTAGATTTAAGTCATATTCGTGATAAAGCATGCAAACAAGAAGTGTATAATTTAATTCATAGTTATAAACCAATCAAAACGCGCACCACCAATCTAAAGATGTCTATTATATTAAAAGATGATATTCCCGTTTGTCAACGAGCTCGTCGAATGTTATTGCCTGAAAAACAACTTGTTTCTGCTCAAATTGAGCAATGACTCAAAAAAGGCATCATTAAACCATCCTGTAGCGACTATGCCAATCCAATAGTCCTTGTTAAAAAGAAGGATAATTCTACACGTTTATGTATTGACTATAGAAAATTAAACAAAAAAATCGTTAGGGATAATTAGCCTTTACCCCTCATTGATGATGTTTTGGATCAATTGCAAGTGTCCAAGTGTTTACATCAATTGATCTCAAAAATGGTTTTTTCCATGTGGATATAGATCCTAACAGTAGTAAATATACAGCTTTCATCACTCATGATGGTCAGTGGGAATTTTTAAAGGCCCCTTTCGGGTTGAGCATTAGCCCTGCTGCTTTCAACAGATATTTAGCTTGTGTTTTTCGTCCTTTATTAGCAGACGGCACATTAATTTTATATATGGATGACTTTATCATACCTGCAAAAACTGAAGAAGACGGACTTGTTAAACTGAAACGCGTCCTACAAGTAGCATCAAGCTATGGTTTGAACATTAATTTCAAAAATGTCAATTTAATGTCAAATTTAATGTCAATTTCTAGTCGTAAAGTTGAATTCTTAGGATACGTGATAGAAAATAACACAATTGCACCATCGCCCTTGAAAATCAAAGCTGTACAAAATTTTCCAGAACCCCAGAATGCTAAACATTTACAATCCTTTTTAGGTTTAACGGGTTATTTTCGCAAGTATATCTCAGGATATGCAGCCATTGCAAAACCCCTAAGTGATCTTCCCAGAAATAATTCTACATTTTATTTTGGCGCAGAGCAACTAGCTGCATTTTCCACTCTAAAAAAGCTGCTTACAACTGAACCAGTTCTTCATCTTTTTGTCCCCGGTTCCGAATTAGAAGTACATACAGATGCATCTAAGTTTTGTTTCGGCGCAATTCTTTTACAAAAATCTGCCGATGGCAAATTTCATCCTGTTTTATACATGAGTAGAAAGACATCCCCTACACAAGAAAAATTACACAGTTATGAATTAGAGGTTTTAGCGGTCGTTGAAGCGTTAAAAAAATTCAGAGTATATTTACACGGAACTAAATTTAAAAATGTCACAGATTGTGAAGCCTTCCAAAAAACTATGGATAAAGCTGAGCTCTTTTTCTCCAAGATTTTAATTTTGTTGTTGCTCACAGAGCTGCAAAACAAATGCAACACGTCGACGCGTTAAGTCGATACCCAGTAATGTTAATCACACATAACGAGATTACACAAAAAATCATTGCATCTCAAGCCACTGATGATTTTATAAGTAGTATGAAGCAAGCTGTTGAGCATTCACCCGTGAATGATTTTTTCTTAAAGAACGGTGTATTTTATAAACTTGTTCAAGATCGCGAACTATTAGTTGTCCCACAAGCTATGCAAAATCAAATTATACAAGATGCACATTCTAAAGGTCACTTTTCCACTCAAAAAACTGCGGATATCCTTAACAGAGACTATTACATTTCAAATCTTAATAAACTGGTACAAACTGTCATTGCTAACTGTGTGCCATGCATTTTGTCTTCCAGGAAGTCTGGAAAGCCCGAAGGTTTCCTTCACCCAATTCCCAAAGGTGTCACTCCTCTTGATACGTACCATGTCGATTTTCTATGACCGTTACCGTCGACGAATAAAAATTATAAGCATCTCTTGACGGTAGTCGATGCATTTACTAAATTCATGTGGATATATCCTGTAAAATCCACAACTGCCCGTGATGCTTTAGACAAGCTTAAACTCCAACAAACTGTCTTTGGAAATCCACGTCGCATTATTTGCGATAAAGGCCCTGCTTTTACATCAACCGATTTTATAACATTTTGTGAGGAAGAGCACATATAGAGTATGTCCCAATCGCTACTGATGTACCTCGTGGAAATGGCCAGGTTGAACGATTCCATGCCACATTGATCCCAGTTCTCACTAAGTTATCTTTGGATGATCCCACCAAATGGTACAAACATGTCCCTTCAGTACAAAGAATTATCAATAGTACAAAGTGAGATACAACATAGTTTTCCCCATTCGAATTGTTGGTTGGGATTAAAATGAAAAATAAAGATGACATTCGCATAAAACAACTCCTAGAAGAAGAGCTTGCCAACGTTGCATTAGATACTAAAAACGAGTTAAGAGAAATCGCTAAAAATAACATTATTCAACACCAACAACAAAGCAAACGATTTTATGACTAACGTCGAAAACCGCCCAAAGTATATCAGGTTGGTGACTTAGTCGCAATTAAGCGTACTCAATTCGGACCAGGCCTGAAACTTAGAATAAAATATTTTGGTCCGTATAAAGTCAAAGCTGTTAACAGTCATGACAGATATGATGTAGAAAAGGTTGGACACCATGAAGGTCCAAACACCACATCCACTGCAGTTGATATGATGAAACCGTGGTCAACCACGTAAAAGATGTAATTCAATTTTTATTCTTATACTGTACATATTTTCATATTTTCTATATTTTTGTCTTATATTGTCTTACAATACACGACGTCTATCATTTTATTATTCAAGTATATTTTTGTGTTTTCCATTTTTGTGAAGAAAGATTCTATTATTATTTTTATTCTGAAGTGTATATGTATTAATATTTTGTTTCATTCCAATTTGGTTTAAGAAGATAAATTTATGAAAAATTTTAACATGTATACAGCAAGACGAAATGATGTATTCAATTAAATTCATACGGCGAATATGTTGTAATATTTTTATGATCTGGTAATATTAAGATGATCTGGTGATGTTAAGACTAATCTTACGACTATAAGATGACGACGAATTTTTATGACGATCCAAGACGACAATATTTAAGACGGTCTGATGACGACGAAGACGAACAAACAAAAACTCATCACCAATATTCATCAGTTGCTATATATATGTTAATGTCGTAAGTAAATGAAAGCTTCGAATTGGATTAAATATTGTATTGATAACTATTTACAAAAAAAAGTATATACAGATTTGCATGATTAAATTTTAACATCGTCGTTGACAGTCCATGTCTTTCGTAACTTTAGTTACGCTTCTCTGTGCGAGAGTCATACGTCCTTATCTTCCAACATCATCTCGTCCTCTGGTTCTGGCGGGAAGTTTAACCGCTGGAGAAATGGTGGCGCTGCTCACAGTGCGTATCTACTGCCGGGCCGTTGCCATTCTGACACTCGGGCATTCGACTTGCCATGACCTCGTGGCGACGTTGCCAGGAACTGAAAATTGAAAAGGAAAAAAGCAACAGCAAGGGAAAACAAACAGTTTTTTTAAACAAATATATATAGTAACTGATGAACAGTTGTGATGATTTTTCTTTGTTTGTTCGTCTTCGTCGTCATCAGACCGTCTTAAAATGTTGCATCATCATACAGTCCTAACATTCGTCTTACTATCACCAGATCATCTTAATGTTACCAGATCATAAAAATATTACAACATATTCGTCGTATGAGTTTAATTGAACACATACTTAAACCAAACTTAGATGCATCTGTATGTACTTCTAATTCGGAACCGGGGATAAAAAGATGAAGAACTGGTTCAGTTGTAAGCAGCTTTTTTAGAGTGGAAAATGCAGCTTGTTGCTCTGCGCCAAAATGAAATGTAGAATTATTTCTGAGAAGATCACTTAGGGGTTTTGCAATGGCTGCATATCCTGAGATATACTTGCGAAAATAACCCGTTAAACCTAAAAAGAATTGTAAATGTTTAGCATTCTGGGGTTCTGGAAAATTTTGTACAGCTTTGATTTTCAAGGGCGATGGTGCAATTGTGTTATTTTCTATCACGTGTCCTAAGAATTCAACTTTACGGACAAGAAATTGACATTTTTTGAAATTAATGTTCAAACCATAGCTTGATGCTACTTGTAGGACGCGTTTCAGTTTAACAAGTCCGTCTTCTTCAGTTTTCGCAGGTATGATAACGTCATCCATATATAAAATTAATGTGCCGTCTGCTAATAAAGGACGAAAAACACAAGTTAAATATTTGTTGAAAGCAGCAGGGCTAATGCTCAACCCGAAAGGGGCCTTTAAAAATTCCCACTGACCATCATGAGTGATGAAAGCAGTATATTTAGTACTGTTAGGATCTATATCCACATGAAAAAAAAATTGAGATCAATTGATGTAAACACTTGGGCACTTGCAATTGATCCAAAACATCATCAATGAGGGGTAAAGGCTAATTATCCCTAACGATTTTTTTGTTTAATTTTCTATAGTCAATACATAAACGTGTAGAATTATCCTTCTTTTTAACAAGGACTATTGGATTGGCATAGTCGCTACAGGATGGTTTAATGATGCCTTTTTTGAGCCATTGCTCAATTTGAGCAGAAACAAGTTGTTTTTCAGGCAATAACATTCGACGAGCTCGTTGACAAACGGGAATATCATCTTTTAATATAATGGACATCTTGAGATTGGTGGTGCGCGTTTTGATTGGTTTATAACTATGAATTAAATTATACACTTCTTGTTTGCATGCTTTATCACGAATATGACTTAAATCTACGTCAAGGGGATCTTCAACAGCATTTACTAAATGTACAAACAAATTATCATCAGATTCTGGTTTACTAAGAGAAATATCAGTTTTGTCGTAAAGTAATGTGCCTTGAGTAATTATATCTGTACCAATGATAAGTGGGAGATTCATGTGATGCTTTTCAATGACATACATAGTTGTAGAAAAAATAGTATTATCAATATCAATGTTACCCGAAAATGAGCCAACTGGTTTAGAATTACCGCTACCAAACTCTGTTAATGTTAAACCTACGGGTGTTAATGATGACAAACCCAGCTGTGCATAAATATCTTCACAAAGTAAAGTAAAATTGCTTCCTGTATCGATGAGAGCATCAATCGTAACACCAGAAATTTTAACTAATTTATGCATTTCATTACGAGAACAAGTTAGAATATGGACTTGAGAATGATCATTTGAATTTTTTGCATCCTTTGATTTATCACATTGAAATGATTTATGTCCGTACCGATTACAAGCAAAACAGAGGAGACCTTTATCTTTATTTTTACAGTCTATACTCACGTGATTTTTTTGGCCACAATTGTAACAGAACTTAACATTACGATTTTTAGAATTCTGGGAATTAAATGATGACTCAACATTATCAGGTTTAGATTTAAATTTAGGAACAAATTTTTCATTGTGTTTCGGTTTTTCATCTTGAAAATGGCGCTTATTCTTGATAAAGTCGTTTCAGATTTTATCGTAAATTTTTAACTTTTGTTTAAATTTTATGATAGTTTTACATTCATACAGGATTGATTTTTGAAAAACAGAACCAGGAATACCTTTAATTATGTATTGCATAAGAGCAGAATCTTCGATATTACCGCGTCCGCGTGAACCCAACTGCTTCATGATTAGAAAATATTCATCTAATGACTCATTTTCATTTAATTTTCGCGCATTTAAAATTTCATGTAATTCAGCAGAATTATATAATTCACCAAATTCGGCAAGAAGCAACTCTTTCAACTTATTCCATGAATTTATGTGACTCTCTGTTTGAACTAATAATAGCGCTTTACCTCTTAAAGATCGTTTGGCGAATAAAAATTTGTGCAACTCAGACAAATTAAAAATATTAGCTACATCCTCAAAATCGGCAAACCATTTACGAATACTTTGAAAAGAACTGCCGTCGAACGGCGCAAGAACAGTTTCGATATCATGAAAATTTACAGTAGTACTTGGTAAAATATGTTGAACTGGAAAATGCTTGTTAGGAGAATGAGAAAATTCTTCGTTAGTGCTTAAAACACTCGAACCCGGTACATTACTTTGATTATTTTCAACATTATCAGAATTTAACTCAAAATCAGACTCTGCGTCACTTTCGTTTTGTAAGATATTAGCTTGTAGCAATGTTAAGTCTGAAAGATACGTAATTAAACGTGTAGCAATGTCAACTAAATTTCCCTCGCTATCAACACAGAGTAGATTGCACAAAGTAATTAAATCATTTAAAGAAAAGTCGGCTGTAATTTTATCGACTTTCATTTTAAACTCATCCGAATCCGTGACAAGATCAAAACCAGTAAATTCCCGTATTCTTTTTCTATTCGAACGATTAATTTTGAAATATACAAAAGAAAGAGAAGAAGAAAAAAAATGAACTCACCGCAAAAATATATCCTTTAGATAGAATGGAGAAAAAATAATTCTGCGTCCGCACGTAATACAAGAACAAGGGCTGCTTCAGTCTCTCCTTATTATTTTTTCTTTTCTTTTCTTGTAGAACAACTTCTGCGTCGTCGTTTAGCACTGTAAATAATGCGCTGAATAAAAAACAAATTAGTTGGCTTTCGTCATCTTGAATGCTGGTTTAGGAGTTTTCATCTAGAATTCCAAGTGGCGTCGTATTTGTCTAGGGGCTTTGATATTTACTCAGGATTCGACCGGCTGGGCCTCCATGTAAATATGATAAGTAAATGAAGGCTTCGAATTGGATTAAATATTGTATTGATTACTATTTACAAAAAAAGAACTATTTACAGGTTTAAATGCTTAAATTACATCGTTCTACGAAACATCTTCTTCATGTAACTTCCGTTACGATTTATCGTGCAACAGTCACGTCTTGCTCCTTCGAAATCATCTCGTCCTCTGGTTCTGGCGGGAAGTTTTAACTGGCGGATCCAAACTGCAATGGCTCCCTACGGAGAGTCACTGCGCATGCCCAGTTCTTGCGGTAATGGTAACCAAAGTTGGCAGGACAGCGTTAAAAAGAATCGCCAAATACTTTTTGAAATGCCAATAATTCGCACAAGCTCAATAGCATTTCGAAAGGAGGTTAAAAGAGAATTGTGTTTAATTTCATTTTGTGAAAGAGAATGAAATTAAAACGATTTGTGGAATGAAGATTTAAACTAATATAAATAAATATTTTTTGTAAAACATAAAAATTCAGTAGAAAAAGTTTTAACATTTTAAAATGTAGAACACTTTTATATATTTATTTAAATATTTGTCTATTAAAACTTTTAATATTTTTTCTTGTAATATTCTTTCAAGACTTCTGCAATCTGCTGATTGCTTTGACACATTCACGAAATATATATATATATGTATATATATAGGGTAGATGTGCCAGTAATGGAGACACCCTTAAGGAATTTCTTTAAAAATTATTTTTTAATTAATAGTTATAATTATTATAGTCCACTTTTTTTAATATTATATTAATCTATCAACATCATTTAATCAATCTCATAGTCTCATTTCCCAATGTGAATCAAAATTTAATTGTAAATAATAGAAATGTATCAAAACATCCAAAATTCCAGTAATGGACACCCTCTCTTCCAGTAATGGGACACTCTCTGTTCCAGTAATGGACACCCCACAAAAAATAATAGGTAATTGATTTTATGATTTTATTTAAAACCAAAATTTAATGAAAGCATATTAATGAAATAAAATAGTCATTTTCAAATAAATTTAACAATTAGGATATCAATAATTAATACAATATTTATGAGACTAATTCACTGTTTAAATTAATTATTGTCATTATCACAAGATCAATATTTTAATTAATTTTAGATAGAAGGTTTAAAGTACTAAATTTCAAAAAATTATATTTACCAAATTATTAAGTCATTGAGGGGGGGGGGGGAGTTTAGAAGGGTTAGTTAAAAAGAAGTGTCTTGGCATACCAGTGCATGGAATCAGATTTCTTTTTATTCTTAACAGTTAATCTTCCTAAAACTGCTTTATACATTACTTTTAGAAATTTGTATAAAATATGTCAAATAAATGAAAGTGTAGGTTGAATGTTTTTTAAATACTAAATAAAATTATTTCAAAATAAAATAGAGCTGACATTTGAGCCCCTTGATCTGCAGATTTACTACTTTCATTGCTACTATAAATTTAATATTATAGGGATTTTTTATGTATGTAGTTCTTTTGTCAGGGATGAATAATGAAACATTTAAGACAAAAACTAATAGATTTTTAAGAACTTGTGCGATTTAAAAAATTCTCTTTTTTTAAATGGGGAGAGTTTGAACTCCATGAGCCCCTCATTTTCCCATGCCCTTAAAGATTATTCTCTGCTTCCTGATGGGTGTTGATTGCCGCATTATAAAATATGCAAGGTACAGCTTACAAAAAAATAATTTGATAACAATCTTAAAAAAAAAAAATTATTAATTACGTGAAATTAATAAAAATAGCTATTTATAAAAAACATATATATATATTATTACATTCTGGTAAGTGAAATTAAAAAAATCATATTTGATTACTTAGCTTTTCAGTTAAATTAAAAAAAAATGCACTATGAACATTACTGAAATTGCTTTTTCAATATGTTCACATGGGATGTCCATTACTGGAAATTGACTAATTAAGCATTCCAGTAATGGACCATGGTCATAAAACCTGAAAAATAAATGAAATTTTGTAAATTGCCATTGGTGTGTAAAATTCAAAGTTTTCTATTATTGTCTAAACAAAAACATGCAATTTTCCCAAGAAAATAAAAAAAATATATGAATTGTTTAAGTGAAGCCAGCTCTTAGCATGTTCATTAAGATTTTTACAGAAAATCTGTGGAACTGTGAAACATTATTTTCTGCTTCCTGATTGGTTTTATTAAGAGTGTCAACAATAACCTAACATACCTAACCTAGCGCATAATTAACATTAAAACTTCTGTGTGATACATGCATAGATGTCAACATCTCTTAATTATTCCACAGTCTGATCCAAGACAAACATGTTTAAAACCAAAATGTGTATATAAGGAAATGGGTCTTCTTTGTTTAAGGTAATTATTAGATTTCATTTTAAAGTTTTCGGGATAATTAAAAGATTTTGGCATACATGCACGTGCAGTAGATTGTGGTTACAGCTGTAATCGTTTAGAAGTGTTTTTCACCACAAACCTAGAAAAATGATCTGCACCCTAGTCAACCGCAGAAGTCTCAGATTATACCTGTGATTAAATAAAACAAAGATTTTTAATAAAAATTATTTTTTAATTAAAGTAGCAGAATTTTGAGAATCTGTTTCATGGGTCGAATGAACCTGCCGCGGTAGGTTTAGTTTTAAAGATTTAAGGTAAAAATGTATCAATGGAATTTAAAAAGTTTAACTTTGTCCGGCATGGTTCTTTTATTATTCGTTTCTCATGTGTTCCTTCCCAATTGATGCTTCTGAAAAAGATTTCCAGAATAGGGGATTACTGTAAAGTTAAATGTAATTTTCTATATCAGGAAATATTAAACAAATTTCTTTATTCACACACAAAAAAAAAAAAATAATAATTAAAAAAAATTAAATTAAGGAGGCATGTATGAAAGAAAATATGATGGCTATTTTTTGAAAAATAACCATATTTCACGAAGTTTTTTCACGTTTAAGAAATAGGTAGAAATAAGTTGGCTTTTGCATAACAAACACTAATTTGGAACTTTCAGAAATCTCATTTTTAACGAAAAATGCAAATTTTGAAATTGCGTTTTGGACTCGATGTTGTTCGATGCATATGCACCCGGTACCAGAGGGTGGTACACTGAGTGCCATCCTCTTAACCCTTCTTTGCATGAGTTTTTCTTTTACAATTGTGTTTTTCTATACATATATTCGTCTTTACATACGAAATACTTTCCGATGTAATATATAATAACTGATAACAACTAAACTATAAAGCAAAAGCACATGGTTAACGAAACCAGCAACGTCTCCCTCTAAAAGCACATGTAACGCTAATGCAAACAGCAATGCCTCCCTCCGCCAAGGTTGCTTTAGTCTTAAAAACTCGCCAATTCGAAATTCAAAACGAAACTCTGAACGAGCATGCGCGGTGACAATCTTCGTAGGGAGACATCGCAGTTTTGATCCACCAGTGAAGTTTTACTGCTGAAGAAATGGTGGCGCTGTTCTCAGTCCGTATCCGCTACCGGGCCGTTGCCATTCCGACATACATTAGGTTTTAAAAGATATTAATGGTCCTCTGAAACAAATAAACTTAAAAAAATTGCTTTGCAAAGAGAAAAAAAGCATGAATAAATAAATGCTTCAAAAAAGTGACAAATATTGTAACTATTAGCTTCACCTGAGGGAGGGCGCAGCTTTACCTGGTTTAGGGCGCATTGACGTGCGGGTCGGTTGCCCGGCGGGCTAGTCCGAGCCGCCAGAATGTAACTTAATTTAGTAAAATCCTTTTTTCTTATTTACAAAAAAAGAATTAGTCTTATTTCAGCACAGGCAGAATGAAAATTTTTTGAAAATGATATCATTAGAAAAATGTTTAAGCTTTATGAATGAAAAGGCACGGTTTCTTTAAAACACGAGGTTTTTATCACCAGTGGAAATATTTCACTTTTGTACAAAATTAGGATCTGAGTTTTTATTTATTGTTATATTATTATTTATTTGAACGCACAATATTTTCCTGTAAAGTGTTCAGAAAGTTAAGTGAAGTAACCGTAACCCCATTTTTTTTTTTCATTTTGTAATTCGAAAACTCTTTGACTACTAATGTGATATTGGAAGGTGGTGGTGTGTGTGGGCGGGGGGAGAAACTGATTACGGCCTAAGCAAACTCACATTACTATTTTCGGAAAATATATTTTGCCTTATTTAATCCTAAAATTTTGCGATTAAATAAAGATTAAAGTGGAAAAATACTTTTCGAAAAAAGTTGTGTGGATTTGAATACGCTATAATAAGGTACTAAGGAACGCGTCCCCCCTCCCCCTCCCCTGGAATATGCCTAAATCTAGCTCTTATTATTGTTTTGCAATCTGTATTGATAAAACAAAGCATATGCATATTTAATTCCCCCACAATAAAAATAGAAACTTCAAAATTTTCGTTTTCTTGGTTTTTCGTTTGTAAAATGGTCAATAATTTTCTTCAACTTGTCAAACTATTGTTTTTTGTTTTGTTTTGTTTTGTTTTCAAATCGCGAAATAACTAAATAGCTAAGGCATTGATTGCTGCTACATCTTAAATATAGGTTTCTCAGCGGTGAACTTGTTTGGCTGCCATTATTTCCGTACAGTAATTAATCATCATGATAAATTTCTGAAACATTTTCAATAGAAATGTATCAGGAAATTATTGTTTGGAAATAGTGGTAGCCAATAAAGTAACCGATGAGAACCCTGTAAATAAGTTTTGATTACTTTACGATTTGAAAATCTTTTAACTGTCGCCTATACGGAAAAAAAAATAAAGAAAAAAAAATCAGGCATTCTGAAACGGTGCTGGAGAATTTACTTGAGGCTGCGATATGGTAGGAATTGAAATTAAAACTTCAGAATGGAAGTAATTTCTTTTAACTGTGTATAAAATCATGTTTTAAATGGAAGCAGTGGCGGATCCAGAGGGGGGTCAAAGGGTCAGCTGACCCCTCTGTGATGTGAAAAACCCTTATTAGTTGCGCAGCCAGAACGTTTTAGCAAAAGAATTTTTTTTTCTTATTATTTTTGTTATTTCACACTTTTTTTTACAGTTCCGAAAAATTAGTATAGGAAACCAATGTTAACCATTTTTTTCTTGGTCCTGTAAGATATTTCTGCTCTGCTCAGGTTGTCACACAAAAAAGAGTGGGTTCGTTCTCTGGACCATTGTTACTTGGCTCTTTGCTTACTCCCAGATGGACATTCATCACCAACGTAAACTTGACATTTTGTAAAGAAATTTTCACCTACTAGAATAGCTAAAAGATCTATTTTCTTTCACCAACTTTGCCTTCTTATCCGTGAAACTCGCCCTTCCCCCCAAAAAAACTATTCCTTTATCTTGTAATTTGCAAAGCTTTTCGTTAGATTTGAAGCAATGCTATGATATGGTAAAGCATGTTGTCGATACTTCGAAAATGATTATCGAAATTCATCATCAAGTTACTCGAAAATTTACGACAAACCATCGAAAGTAGCAACTAAACATTCCATTGAAATTACTATGCCGGGAATTGTAAAAGCACAGCACCACAAATATAATACTGCAGCATCAAGTCCTGAAAAATATTACAAATCTAATTTATTTTTATCGTTTATGGATTTTATCATATCAGAGTTGGTAACAAGAATTTCCACTGCTGAACATTCAAATATCGTTGCATTACATGGATTGATACCGCCATTTGCCAATGAGGATACTGAAACTTTAATGAATGCAGCTGAACCTTACAAGAAAGATATTCCAGGGACATTTTCTGAATTACGAGGAGAAATAGACTTAAGGCAGCGGCAATGGAAAAACAAACCGGAGAGCGAACTTTCACGCAGTGCAAGTGAAAGCATATTACACGCTTCAGAATTTTACCCGAATATCAAGACTCTTCTATATATTTTATGTGTCTTTCTTGTTACAACCTGTACCAGTGAACGGTCTTTCTCAACATTAAGACGAGTAAAAACTTACTTGAAGTCAAATATGAAAGAAGAAAGGCTAAACGGTTTAGCAATGCTTAACATTCATCGCGATAAGGAAATTCACCCTGAAGAAGTATTAAATAAATTCGCAATTGAGCATCACAGGAAATTGCAACTGCAGTATTTTTAAGGTAATACAGCAATGTTTTGCCTTTTTTTTTTTCGTTGCGATAAAAAGTGTTCTCCACATCTTAAATATGAAAACGTTTAATTTTATACAATTGAAGAATTTTAATATTTCTGTATTAACTAGATATTATAGAATTAATAAATTGTATATTTATATATTTCATACAAAATGATAACAAATTGGTTACTAAAAGTTAATTTAATAATATTATTATAATTTGTAATTTATATATTCATTTAATATTAATATTAATATAATGTAATATTATTAATTACTGTGTAATATATATTTTGAAGCAGGTTTAAATGATACTTCGTTTTTCTTCCACTTTACTGATACTTTTATAAGTAGAAGGTATAACGCTGGCCACTGAAACTTGACCCCCCTGTGAAAATTTTCTGGATCCGCCCCTGAATGGAAGCAGTTGATGTCAAAAACAATTTAAAATATCATAGAAATATACAGATTGTAATAAGATTCAACTATAATATCTGATTAATAATAATAATTAAAAAAATATGCAAATATTTTTACAAATGTTTATTTTGTTCTTTCTAATTTTGCGCCCTTCGGATTCGTGCGCCTGGAGCAGTTTGCTCCACCTGCTCCACGGTAGCTACGCCCCTATTCAACCTCATTTTCAGGGATTCGAAATCACAAAAGATTGTTATGCGCAAGTAAGCGATTATATGGTTTAAGATTAACCTTTTATAGGGAACTAGCAGAACCACCCGGCTCTGCCCGGGTTAACATAAATTAAAATACAATAATACGACAATAACAATGACGACAAAATGATTTGTGCATACTCAAGCATAAATCGATAAAAAAGACAATTAGAAAAAAAAGTGTTACCATATACTCAACCATAGTAAAATTTCTCAACTGTATAAATGAGAATGCGCGTTTTCTTTGCGCATACAATATAAAAATATACGATTTTCCTGACATTGAAAAAAAAACTACCAAATGTCGTAACATTTTGCGAAATTCGCTTTCATATGGCATCTATCCATATTATAAAACAAAAACATATCCGTGAATAATGTCGCCATCTTATGGACGGTAGCACCGACCTAACCATTAAATTTTGCTTGAACTGCATATTTGTAACTACTAAATATCGCATAATTTAATTTTTTAAACTGTCAGTTCGAAAAAAATGCACTTTCAAATGTAGCTTGAAAAGTTTATCTCAATTTACTGATTTTTTATGGATTTTAAAGTAATTTTAAAGCATGTATATTTTTAAATCTGTGTCCAATCCAATTACGAAAGATTAACTTGTTTGATCTTTATAAAGTAAAGACATTTATTTCTAAACATAGCACATTCAATTTTTATGCGGTCGAATAAAATAAATGTACTCTCAATGTTATTCGTTTGAAAAACGTATCTCAATTTACTGATGTCTTATGGATTTTAAAGTAATTTAATATTCTGAAAAACTGTACGGTAAAAGGATGTTAAACTTATACTTTTGCGACCAATACATTCTGTGGAAATTACGCTACTTTGTGTAATTTCTATACAATACTAATATTTTGTGAATGAAAACCGGCACATGATTTAAAATATGACGACACTTTCACCGGGGTAGATTTTCCTCTAAACCGATACATGTCTACTTAAAACAAATTCTTTCACTTCATGAATCATGTACAAATATTCATTTATATTTATAGATAATGTGGCACGTTTGTCAACTTAACGTAGAGAAAACGTTGAGCTAAATTGCTTGAAGTTTCGCCAAGTTTCTCGTAATTTTCAAATAGTTAAAATACATTATATTATGTGTAGGAAATAATAAATTATGAATTACTAACTCCCCAAGAATTGTTACTTTTCGCCTACAGTTAATTGGGAAAAACGACTTTACTTGAGTGCGTGATGTCACATGCTCATTTGTATTTAAAACATGAAAGCGATTAAAGAAATCCAATACTACTATACTCATAAAAAAATTTTAAACAATATTCTTAAATACTAAATTTAACTCCGAAATTATATTTACAATGTAATTTAAACAGAATTTGCTAAAATTGCGTTTTGAAATTATGTGATTTTTGATGCAAAACATTATTTTTCAAAAATATAGTGTTCTCTTAAGAATTGGATAATAATTTCGAAGCTGGTGAAATGAAAATGTCGCCACATTGTTGAACGTATACATATATATATATATATTTATTAAAATAAATGTTTTATATTTAAAAAAATGCATTTAAAATTTTGGTACTTCTCTATTATCCCGTCGACCACTTTTCAAAACGAAAAATTATCGCCAAACTGTAACGCCAAATAAACGGTAGAACGTTGCTATTGGAATATCAAAATAAATAAATAAATAAATATAAGAATTTAAGGACACAATTGTTATTTTAATTAATGAAATAACTAATAAATCAGTAAAACATAATGAAAAATACACGCAAATGTCGAATTAAAAACCACTTGATGACATAACAAATACGTATAATGCGTCTGACATCAAGTAAATGGAACTGCATTTTTGGCGTTTAATCTTACAGTTTGGCGATAGTTTTTTGTTATGAAAAGTGGTCGACGGGATAATAGAGAAGTACCAAAAATTTTTTTTCCCGATAAACCATTTTACTTTTAATCCCATTTGTTTTAACACCCATTTTTGAAGAAAAAATATTAGAAAATACCGTATTGTTTTCTTTAAATTCAATTTAGGACATCTACCGTCCACCTACATCCAAGGAATTTAAATATGCCTCCTTGGTTCAGGCTCAAGCTGAAAAAAGTTATGATATAATGATTGCTAAATGTCAATAATTGACAGACGATTTTTGATTATGTTGAATAAATTGAATCATGAAGTTTGAATGCACAAAAAATATGTTTTTATTTCTTAGAAAATTTACTTTAATGTTAACAAACCAGTGGAAACAATTTGCCTTTGTAAAATTAGGAGGTAAGTTATTTATTTTTCTCCAAACACATTTAAATATATATACTATGTCGTTTAAAGCACTTATAGTAATCTTTGTAATATACGAAAAAAAATCACAACAGACAAAATTGACGTCACTTTCAGATTTCAAATTATAGCGAGTTAATCTGAAATTAGTTTATAAAAATATTGTAAATACGCAGTTCCTTTGAATGGCAACGGGAAAGAAATTGAATTAGAAATTGAGGAAAAAAAATAGATTTCTGTAATGATAAACTATGGGAAATGTTTGAAAAAAGTGGTAAAGAATGGTCTGAGAAATTTTTAAAGTTGACAGTAATTTTACTCGTGTTCTAAAGTATATGTACATCGAGTTTCGTTCCAATCGGACAAAAACTGTAGATTTGTATAAGGAACATACATACCAAGAACGGCTTTTATATATATAGATTAATCTGAAATTAGTTTATAAAAATATTGTAAATACGCAGTTCCTTTCAATGGCAACGGGAAAGAAATTGAATTAGAAATTGAGGGAAAAAAATAGATTTCTGTAATGATAAACTATGGGAAATGTTTGAAAAAAGTGGTAAAGAATGGTCTGAGAAATTTTTAAAGTTGACAGTAATTTTACTCGTGTTCTAAAGTATATGTACATTGAGTTTCGTTCCAATCGGACAAAAACTGTAGATTTGTATAAGGAACATACATACCAAGAACGGCTTTTATATATATAGATTGAAGAACATTGTTCGATTCTTCGGCATATTTAAATGCTAGCCGAAGCTCACCAGGATCTATCACAAAATGGGGTTCTTTACCAGAAATTGCTGCTTGATTATAATAATAATAATAATAATAATTCCTTGGCGCATAAGATTGTCTGAAAATTTTCCTTATGAATGTTTTTGGTATTTGTTCATTCGTTATTTATATTTATGGTGCGAACAATTCCTTTATTGTGTTAACACTATTTCCGAATCATAATCATGAGATTATTTAATCGCAGAATTCTGCGATTAATTAACATTAAGATTAGGCAAAGGTTTCTCTTTGGAAGTAGTAGTAATTAAAAAGGTGGAATAGTTAATAGCTAAATATACGCAGATAGATGTATTTAAAATTTTTATTTTGTTAAATAAAAACACAATGCTTTAAATTTTGAAAATAATGTATGAAATATAAATATGCAGATTGGATTGACGGCGGAGGGGGGGGGGGGGTACGCTACGGAACTTTTTCCCTTAGAAATTAAGCCTTGACAGGAAGTAGACGAAGTTGACATTGTAGTTGAAGGAGACGGAGTTGATATTGCAATTGAAGTAGATGGAGTTATAAGTTAAAGTGAAATCTAACTGCTCCCCCTCGATTTCTTTCCGGTCCGTTTGCTCGAACAAAAGTCTCTCCAGCATACCGGTTTCGGTAGCATATAGCATACCCTCCTCAGTGCTGAAGAAAATGGAAATTCTTTCCATTTTCTTCAGCACTGAGGAGGGTATGCTATATGCTACCGAAACCGGTATGCTGTAGATTCAATTATACTGGTGTTTTAACGTTGTATTTTATTTTTACTTTAATTATATCGCACCAAGCTCCAAATTAATATTTAAAAGTCTCTCCGTTCACCAATCAAAGACGTTTTAGTTCACGTCATAGCATTCAGTTTTTATGTGATTGGATCGGGATTCCTTTTGGGAGGTCTTATTGATATACTAAATGTTCACACGGGTAATGTTCCCACGATAAACGACCTCACATGAAGCCGGCGAGATCAGAGAAATATTTTGCTGTTTAAGCAGTTTCCCTCGACAAGATTGATAGGAGCTTATCTTTGCCTTTTGTAGTCGGCGACATTCTTGTAACTTAGCAGAAAAACGTGAGAGAAGTTTTCCAACACCTGGGAACTTCTATACTTGATTATTCTGCCTAATTAGCAGACTGTGAGAGATTTAATGAATTCGTCACAACACCCCCACCTTTAAAACATTTTCCGGGTGAAACACGGAAAATCTGCAAAAAAAAGGGTTAGCTCAACCTATTTGAGTGGCTCAAATAACATTACAATTTCACCTCACTATACACATAAATGACCTAATTTCTTATACACTGTTTACCATCGCTTGAACATCTAGCTTTAGAGAACTTTTTTTTTTTAAAAGATACGTTTTTTTTACACATGCTAAAGTAACAATAAAACTAAAAATAATCAGATATGTACAAAAGATTGAATTTTACTCAAAAACTTACTACTGAATTGCTCTACTTAAGTAGTCAACGTGGGGTATATCTTTACCCGGTTTGTGTCGGATGGCATATTGAAAGGGTTGCAGGGCTAGCGCCCATCGAAGTAATCTGGGATTGTTACCTGCATTATTTTTCAGAAACACCAAAGGGTTGTGGTCTATTTCTATACGAAATTCTTGACCGTCAATGTAATGTCTTAGTTTCTTGATAGCAAAAATTATAGCAGCGCATTCCTTTTCCGTTGCGCTAAAACTTTTTTCTGGGTCAGTAAACTTCCGGCTGAGGTATATTATGGGATGTTCTTCTGAGCCCTGCCTCTGTGCTAACACTACTCCGATCCCTTTTTCGGATGCGTTCGTTTGCACAACAAATTCCAAATCATAATTTGGGGCATATAGAATCGGTTCCCTGGTGAGTTTAGCTTTTAGGAGATCGAATGCCTTACTCATTTCGTCGCTCCATGCTATTTTTTCTTTTTTGTGTTTTCCCTTCAGCGCTCGCGTGAGAGGTTCAACTATAGTGGCGTAATTTTCTATGTAACGCGAGTAATACCCTGCCATACCTAGGCATCTCCTAATTTCTGTTTTGGTTTTTGGCGCTGGCAATTCCGTTATGTCGTGGATTTTAGCTTCGGCGGTTTTCGTTGCCCTTCCCCCACTATGTGGCCTAAATACTTAACCGTCTTCTGTGCGAATTTGCACTTCGCTATTTTAACTTTTAATTTAGCGTCCCTTATTCTAAACAATACCTTTTCAAGATGTTTAATATGGTCCTCACAATCGTCTGAAAATATTGCCATATCGTCTAGGTATGGTAAACAAAATTCTTCTAGACCATATAATAATTTTGCCATGAATTTAGAGAACCTATAAGACGCGTTGAGGAGCCCAAAAGGCATTGACAGAGGTAAATAACTTCCAAAATTAGTCACAAATGCGGCCAATTTCTGCGCCCTGGGGGTCATGGGTATCTGCCAATATCCTTTTGTCAAATCAAGCACCGTAATATACTTCGCGGCTGCCACTTTTTCAACCCTTTCCTCTATATTCGGGAGTGGGAAAAATTCTGCCTTCGTAATTGCGTTCAGTTTTCTATAATCGATGCAGGGGCGCGGATCTTTTCCCGGGGCTTCCACCAATATCATCGGAGAATTAAAATTAGACTCCCCTTCCTTAATTATGTTGAGTTCTAACATGCGCTTAATCTCCTTTTTTAAAATTTCATTTTGTCTGGGCGATGCACGGTACGACCTTATTCTCACCGGTTTTTCTTCTATAAGTTCTATATCGTGTTCCGTGAGATCCGTTAATCCTGGGTCGTTCGAGAACACTTCGCGGTATTCGTCCAATAAATTTTCCAACATATGCAATTGTTCATTACTGCACCGATCCCTTAACCCACTATCCTCCACTACTTCGCTAAATTTGTAACTGCTGGAGTCTGCTAAGGGGTACACAATCTCTAAGTCTTGGGATGCATCTGACTCGTGAAATTCGTGGGTTAAAATATTTATTTTTTCCACCCTTTTTACGTACGGTTTTAAGAGATTTACATGATAGATCTGCGATTTTTCCCGTCTGCCCGGAACACTCACTATATAATTTGTCGCGGAAATTTTGGATTCGATCTTTCCGGGACCTATCCACCCTACCGACATTTTATTCTTTTTGTTCGTTGCTAAGACTAACACTTCTTCCCCTGGCTCAAAGTGCCTTTCGACGGCATTTTTATCGTACCAGATTTTTCTCTTGTCTCTAGCGACCGTCATATTCTGGACTGCTAATTCCTAACAGCGCTTTAACCTATTCATAAGATTAAAAACATATTCAGTGACCAACTCTGGCTCTTGACTTTCCCCTGTCCATTGTTCAAACAATAAGGTTTCCGGGGTCCGTAGATTTCTCCCATAAACTAACTCGGCCGGGCTAAAACCGGTCGATTCATGCGTTACCGTCCTCAAGGCTAACAATGCATGCGGTAGATTTTTCTCCCAGTCACTACCGTTTTAAACACTCAATACCTTTAATAATCGTTTGACAGAGCGGTGCCATCGTTCTATCAAATTTGATGAAGGTCTACACACACTCGAAGGATTTAGTTGCACTCCAAATTTCTCCAGAAAAATGGTGGTTAAACTTGAAGTAAAAGATTTTCCTAGGTCTGTCTGTACTTCAAAGGGGTAGCCTAAACGACTAAAAATTAATGTTAGGGCCTCGACTACTGTTGCAAAAAGCATGTTTGGTATCGGTATAGCCTCAGGATATCGCGAATAACAACAAATTGCAGTTAGTAAATACCTATTTCCCTGATTAGATCGTGGCAAGGGGCCCACTAGATCTACCGAAAGTTTTGAAAATACCTCTGAAATTATAGGTACTAGCTTCAGCGGGGCCCTTTTCTGCTCCCTTGCCTTTCCCACTTTTTGACATGAGTCACAAGATTTTACGAAATTTTCCGTCTCTTTTATTATATTCGGCCAAAAGAAATACCTTAAAATTTTGTCTTTTGTTTTTAATTCGCCCATGTGAGCCGCGATTTCCTCATGACATGCGTTCAGAAGGCCTGCCCTATATTTTGCCGGAACCACTAGTTGAATTCGTTCAAACCAACGATGGTCTTTAGTTTTTCGTATTATCAACGAGTCTTTTATTTCATAATGCGATTTTTTTCCAATGCCTTTTTCCTGATAATTTCTAGAGAAGGGTCACAGCTTTGTTCCATTCTAAACTCACCCCTCCCTACTTTAGCCAGATCTAAGCATTGATCATTGAGAACTTCAGGGAGTAAATCTTTTTCCCAGGTCTCAACTGTCACCTCATCATCCGCCTCTTTTTCGTTTTCCCCGGCTAGGGGAGAAAGAGTAACTTCCTTGTTCGGTTCGTTCTCTTTTTTCTTTCGGATTCGTTTTAGTCTGACTACGAGTTATTACAGCATGTAGGGTTTTAATTGTTCCGTTTTTAATATCGTCTATCAACTTCTGCGTTTCGTTACCCAAAATATAATATGACATATCTGCTTCGCTGTTGGCCACAATTGCTTTAGTCCTCACATTTCCAATGTCTTTAATTTCGAGAATTACATCGGCCGTCGGCAAACAAAATGCAAATCATTTATTAAAGGTTGTCTTACCCAAACGGTTCCCCCGTCTAATTGATACGAATTAATGAATTCCCTAGACACCACGTCTGAACAGGAACCCGTATTTCTCAACACGGTAATTTCCTTTCCATTAATTAGAGCATGACTTAAATAGGGTTTAAAACCTTTTTCCAATTCAGGGCTGTTTCGGATGTGACTAATTTTAGAGATGGGTCTTTCGTTTTTTTGTATTCTGGGTAATTATCCCAGTGGCTGAGAGGTTGTGCTCTCGAAGCTGGTAGACGGGAGGTGCTGGGTTTGATCCCAATCGCGCCCGTCGGCATAATCGTTCGGAGTTTTCGTGGTTTTATTCGAGCCGTGGATTTATCCATGCGTAAATACGGATTAGGTTCCCTTAGAAAGACCCCCACGAAGGGCACTTTTTCCCGGGCCTATATCCCTAGTGTAGATAATTGGCCGTCAATAATCAACCCAACCCAGCTGGGTAATTATCTTTCAAATGCTGGGTGGATCCGCACACGAAACTTTTGTTCCACCTCTTTTGTTCAAATATACGCTCTTTGTCTTTGTTAATATATTTGTCTCGCCAGTTTGTTTTGGTTATCGGGAAATCTCTCACTTCGCGTTTTTTCTTCGAACCTTGGTTTTTCGGTTCTTTTATCGGGAGGGGGCCTTACATTCCAAAGTTTTTTCGAAGGGCCTTTAATCGCTTCATATTCGTCGAGACAATTTGCCAAAACTAACGGGTCTTTGTAGTTTGACCACGAATCAATGAAATGCTCATTGTAATTAGAGACTTCCCTGATTAGTTTAAGGGGTTCATTAGTTAACTATGAGGGGGGTAACGGTGGGATGACCCCCCTCCTTAATATACTGTTGATTTCTTTATTTTTCGAGGGGCATATTTCAAATTCTTTGAAATAAGAGTATAATATACAATTAGTGTGAATAGCCTGTGAGCTCAATGCCCTCAGTTTAACTGGGCAGTTTTCCTTTTTATTGTTTTTCCTCTCTTTCTCTTTCTTCTTGCTCCCTCTCTTTTTCCCTTTCTTTATCCGCAGCTATCTTATCTTCGCGGTCTTTTATGATATACCCAACTTGCATAAAGGCAAAATCTCTATCGTAATCATCGGCAGCTTCGATTTTTTGGATAATTACCGGGATCCTATCATTTTTCACTATTTCCACTCCCAATTCCTCCGCTAAATTCTGCAAATCAATTTTCCTGCACTGTTTCAGATCAGTTACTTCTTGCATTTTAAATTTAATGCAAACACAATATAAAGGTGAAAATAATAGTTTCGCTCGCTAACCTATCCAATAGGGATTCTAACACTTTATGGGAAAATTTTCTGCTACTACACACATAATACAATTTTAAATACAATTCAATTTGAGGAATAATAAAAACAGTATACATATAAAAATAAATTTTCAATATTGTGAAATTTTCAATATACTGACACGTTTTGGTGTCGATCATACAAATTTAAAACGAATTTAGAAATTTGAAATTCTGTGCACATAATTCAACCAATACTTGATATTTCTGACACCGCAGGTAACAATTTTCCCAGTTATAACAAAATGAACACTTTTTACAACTGCTAAAAAAATTTTCCTAATGTCATATATGCAAAATATTTTAGTAGCGATAACATCTATTGTTTCACAAGTAAAACAAAGTAAAATCTTTCAAAATTTTCAATCATGAATTACTAGACAATCGACTTATTAGAAAGATCGGAATTTTTACCTCTTTTTTTTTTTTTTTTTTTTTTTTTAGAGAAAAAAAGAAAATTTACACATTTAGCCTGACAGTACCTCCTTATATTATTTTACTGCCAAAAGAAAATTCACACTATCAAATTTTATGCTGATAACAAATATACATATATTTTTTCCAAATATGTTAAAAGTTATTAGATTTAAAAATTTATCATAATCTATCATAAATCAATATTCAAATAAAAAATTTCTCAGAAATGAATTTTCTTCACTAAAGAATATATAAACAAAATGAGAGCCACTCAAAAATGAATTGAGTTTACCTTTCCTACAGTCTTTGTCTGCATCTTCTGTCTCCGGTTTCGCCTCTGGCCTAGACGTCGTCGATTGCACAGGTTATCTCGGTTTGTCGCTCCTGATGTTTCCTTGCAAGGGCTTGCTTCGGGCTTGTTCTCTGTACACAAGGCTTGCTTCCAGGACGGAACTGCGGTCTGTCGGGCCACTGCAAGGGCTTGCTTCGGGCTCTGCTTTCCTCTCCTGACTTGGCGTCAGATCTTGCGCGCTTAGATGAGGGCGGGTGTCACTGCTACTGTCTGGGCTCTCTTCACTGATGCTAATTAATTTTTGTCGAAATATCCGACCCGTTTGCCACCAGCTGTGATGATTCCATGATATTGTGTGTTTTGAAAAGGGGTAGCGTGCAACCGTTTCATATGGATCAACTTCAGTTCGTCTTTCGAAACGAATTTTATTAAAAGACGTTCTCGAAATTTCTAGAGGTTACATTCATTCACAACAATTTGTTTTAGCGTAGTTTCATTCGCCTCATAATTAATTAACAAACAATGAAAATGGTCCAGTCATACAGATATTCGTATTTGAATGTCTAAACTAGGGTTCTCCTCCACCTTACGTGAATCTTCAATCCACTTCTCGTTGACTCGCGAGAGTTCGCCTTTCCTCTTCGAAAATCTGTCAGCAAATCTTTTCTTCCCCACTAGGATGGGAACCCGTTCCAAGACGAGTGTTTTTCCACCAACACTCTTCTCTCCAAAATCTAACTGCTCCCCCTCGATTTCTTTCCGGTCCGTTTGCTCGAACAAAAGTCTCTCCGTTCACCAATCAAAGAAGTTTTAGTTCACGTCATAGCATTCAGTTTTTATGTGATTTGATCGGGATTCCTTTTGGGAGGTCTTACTGATATACTAAATGTTCACACGGGTAATGTTCCCACGATAAACGACCTCACATGAAGCCGGCGAGATCAGATAAATATTTTGCTGTCTAAGCAGTTTCCCTCGACAAGATTGATAGGAGCTTATCTTTGCCTTTTGTAGTCGGCGACATTCTTGTAACTTAGCAGAGAAACGTGAGAGAAGTTTTCCAACACCTGGGAACTTCTATACTTGATTATTCTGCCTAATTAGCAGACTGTGAGAGATTTAATGAATTCGTCACAATGCCATTAAAAGATTAAATAAAAGAGTAGCCTCTAAAAGATTAGCTTATTTGAGGCAACGTTTAGAACGCGATCCAGTTATGAAACATTTATATACAGAATTCCTCAATGAATATCAGCTTTTAAATTACATGCATGAAATGAAGGAAAATAGTGAATTTGAGGACGGCTATTATCTACCACATCACGGAGTTTTGGGACCATCTAGTAAAATTACCAAATTACGCATTGTCTTCGACACAAGTGCCAAAACAACCAGCGGAAGTTAAATGATTTGTTATGTAAGGGAGGGGTGCTGCACAGTGGCGTACCCAGGATTTTATTTCGGGGGGGGGGGGGGGGGCTGACTTAAATTTCCATAATGTTCTGAATATTACGAAACACGTTGAATTGTGTTGTAAAAACAAACAGAGCAGAGATGGCTAAAGTTTCGAAGACTGATTGAGTTGCATACTTATTAGCTGTTTTGCCCACAGAAATTACGAACATGTTAGCCAGGGAATCTCCCGAAGATGCGATTAACTATGATTTCGTTAAAAGTCTTATCTTAGAAAGATATAAGTTGAATAGCGAGAAATTAAAGCAATGTTTTTATCGGCATCATAAAACGCCAGACAAGTCTTGGAGGAATTATGCGCAAGAACTCGCTAGTTATTTTAACGCTTGGATTACAGAATTAGGTATTGAAAAGTTTGATGAACTTAAAAATCTAATTATTACAGAACAGTTAAAGTTTCGAGTCCCTGCGGAAACAAAAGAACATTTTCTTGATAATTGGTTAAATTTTGTGACGCCTTTAGATTTGGCTAAGAAATTGGATGACTATGAAAGTATCAAAGATAATTTAAAAAAGAAAGAACTTCCGAAAAAGAACACGTTTAATTCTCGACCCCAGTTTAAGAATTCAAATAACTTTGACTACAAGAAAGAAGGTAAGGATAATAAGCCAAAATTTCAAATTAAATCAGAATCATTTTCCGGGAACCATAAAGAAAGAGAATTTGATAAGAGGAAAACATTACGTTGTTACGAATGTGGATACAGCAATCATCTTCGTCCTCAATGCGATAAACTTAAGAAATCCACAGAAATCATTTCTCATGTTAAGGTTGGAGTTGGACAAGATTCTTCGATAATGCCTTATTTTAGTGTGGGGAAAGTAAACGGCGTACAAATGGAAATTTTGAGAGATACAGGTGCGACAATAGATTTAGTTGCACAAAGGTATGTCAAACCACATATGTATCTGAACGAAAAAGTGTGGGTTCGGGTGCCCTTACACTATGGTCTATTCTGTTTACCTCTCGCAGAAATTGAATTAGACTGTGAAATGGGGCATGTGATAACTAAAGCTGCTGTCTCTAGAGACTCTGTAGATTTAGGAAGATATTTATTAGGAAATAAAACAGCTGCTTTATTCGAGCATTGTAAGAAAGAGAAGGCAGTGAAAGAGCATATGATTAATGCTGTTCAAACCAGAGCTCAGAAGAAAATTCTGGAAGCAGAGAAGGTTTCTCTTGAAGAACCTGAAATGCACGAAATTTCTGATGAAACTTCTGAAAAGAATCATAGCAATAATATAGAAAATGAAAACAAAAAAATGGATGCGAAAAAGAATAAAGATCAATCTGAAGAAGAGAAGTTGGAAATCAAAAAAGACTCAATTTTGCCAGTATGTCAAACTGTCTCAGTACAGCTTATAAAAACTTCTCCTAAGACGTTTTCCGAAGAACAAAAGAAGAGCAAAGAGCTAAAACCTCTTATTGAAGAAGCTAAAAAGAAAAATACCAAAGGTAGCAAATTTATTTTGGAGAAAAATATGCTTTTTTATAGAAGGAAAGATAGGAATGGTACTGAAAGAAAATTATTAGTTGTCCCAGAAAGATTTCGTGAGCTGTTAAAAATGTTTTGTCATGAAACGGTTGCAAAACATTTGGGTGTAGCTAGAACTAAAGATGCTTTGTTTAATACCTTTTATTGGCCAAACTGCTTTAAATATATCGAAAATTATATTCGCAAGGCATGTGCTGAGAACTTTATGGTTGTGTCTTCTGTAGTTTCCTGGGATACTTGTTGCAATGAGCTTACAGACATTTATATGCTTCTATTAAAGGATCAAAGTAGATGGGTAAAGGTAATTGCTTATCAGTGTCTTGGTCCCTTCAGTTCTACATTTGCTGAGCCATCTAAAACCGGTTTATATTATAGTGAAGGAAAATTAGTCGTTTGCGATGTTCCAAACTCTCCTCCAGCACAAAATTCTCCAAATGGCAGAACTGAAACTGTTCAACAAAGTGCTGACAATAATTCCTCCGATGTAGACAGGACTAATGTTTCAGAACTCTGTGATAGATTAGTTCCTTTGAGCTGTTCTGAAAAGTCTCCCACTTCTGTTTTAGAAATTCCAGATATCTCGTGCCATGTAGGAAACTATGCCACTGTAATAGAAGTAGGCTATCAAAGCAAGTCTGCCAACGACAGTGTGATAAATGATGCGATAGATGTCTCTCCAATGGAGAATGGTTCACAACGGTTGTCACAAACTCGTTTGAGGCGAGTTGCAAAAAAGAATGGGACTAATAATCTTTGTTGTCTGAATGATTTGAACGAGTCTGAGGATTCAGTGAGAGAGTCTTATATGTGGCATGATTATTACATGGAAAAACAGAGTCCTCTTGTTAACGGTGACTGTAGGGAAGCGAAAGAAACTGATCCTGTTGATTTTGATACAGTTCAGAACTCTGTTGCTATTAACGGTGTCTGTGTGAGTGAAGTGCTGTCTGAAACACTAACTTGTGAACCACTATCGATAATAAACTGCAGTATGAGTAAGCTAATTACTGATGAAAATGAAGAAGGCTGTGAGAAAGCAGATAATTTGTGTTATTCTTTAGACGTATCTCAAAGTAATGAAAATCATATATCTTTACATTCAGCTGGTGCTATATTAGACTTAGATTCTCAATCCAGAGTAGAAGAAGATCAGAATGGTAGCAGTAATACAGTTTCTTTAAATGATGAAAGTGCCTTTAACAGCTTCCAGTATTGGCGCATTCCTCTTCCAGATGTAGATCCTTCAAATATACGTGAGCCTTGCGCAGACATAGATGTTTTTCTTAACAGGATAAAGTCTCAGTTTAAAAGCAACAATATGTTTGATTCCAGTACTTCCACACCAGATCTAGATTTTAGATGCAGCCTTCGATGCTGTCGACTCAAAGAACTCGATGCAGAGAACTCAAATTTAAAGCCAAGTTGTAGAATTGAAATAAAAACTTTCGAGTTTGATAAAATGTTAGAAAATAAAAAAGGTGAACCCCCTCTTTTGCAGAATACTATTACTGCCTATGATCAGGATATTGATCCCCCTGAGTTGTTATTGTGCTATTTAAATATGATTGATGCGAACTGGACTGAAATTGCTCACAATTGTGCTTATAGTTTATCAGCAGTTGCAATTACTCTTGGGCGTAAATTGTGGCCATGCCTCAAAGAAACGTTTGATGCTTTTTCATCAGACTTGCAGGATTTTATAATGATGAGGAAAGTCCGTCACACTGTTGCCTCTTCCATGCATCAACTAGCTGTGATACTCGGTCCTAAAATAACATCCCAGGACTTACTGACTATGTTTTCACGCTTCATTAAAGATTTACTGACTATGTTTTCACGCTTCATTAACCCTTTGAGGGGCGGTGGTATATATTATATACCACCTAATTTTAATCCGATTCAAACCAGAAACTTTTAATAAAATTTTACTTTTTTAACTTTGACGAAAAAAAGTTGAAAAATTGCTTTTCCTTATTTTGAACTAAATTCTTTCGTAAATACCGGTGTGAATTCGACGTTACAGGAACGCAATTGCTTGCCCCTGAAAGGGTTAAAGATCTGGATGAAGTTCGCATAGGGATACTGCAACATATGTCCAAATTCCTGCGGGAAATTCTTCCTGAAGAGCGAAAACAGTTTCTTCCCAGTCTTTCAGAATTTCTGGTCTCAAATAGTGATACTGAAAGCAAAAACCAAAACAGAGGAACTATTTCTAGACTTTTAAGTTGGGCCTTACTTTTACAGTCCTTCAATTATGAAATTGTTCATAAAAAAGGAAAACAACATCAGAATGCTGATAGTTTGGGTCGAGCCATAAAAGCCTAAATTTGATTAGAATGCTAATATGTAAATATGATAATTTGTATGTCAGTTAATTTTGAATTTATTGTTTTGAATATGTATAAATTATTTTTCAATTGTGTCTTGTCTTGAGTATAATGCCTGTTTATTTGTAAATTTTAATGGTATTAATTACATTTATTTTTTTTTCTTTTCACGGTGGGAATGAGTCAGGTGGGGTTCAAGGTACTAATCTATTTTTTTTTTTGGAACTAGTGCTTGAATGACAATAATTCAGAAAGAAACTTTTCCCCGTCAAGACCGTGACAAGTTTTCTCTAGGTGGGGAGGAGTCTGTAAAGAAATTATTTTCAGATAACTTATTTTTCAGTGTAAAGAACTCTTTCACAGAACTTATTTTCTCCAGGCCACCGATAGATGGCAGTACTCATCCAATGAGAGAGAAAATTGAACTGTTTTGCTAAAGAAGACTCTCAGAGCGAGAGTGAGCGGTCGGAGATGGACGTGTGAAGGTGAAGTTATGTGTATAGTTGAATGGGATAAAACAAAAAGTGCCAATGTTCTGCGTGTATTTTATTTTTTCGTTTTGTGATGTAAATTGTGCTTGTGAATGTGTAAATAAACTCAAAAAGGACAAGATGGCTTCTTAGTAATATTACATCTACACATAAAGTGTTTATCGTCGATCTTAGGCGCTACAGCGGACTCTAGAGCAGCAGGCAGCCCCGCGCTGTGACTCATTAGCGGTGTGGAATCTGTCTGATTCTGGTAGAATCCATAAATTCTAGTTGTTCGTGACTATTTATCCATTCCTCTATAACTTCTGGCACAAAATCGTAAAAAAACTGTTTTCAAATATTTCTTGAGTCATCCAAGCACTTTTTGATTCCTATACGTAACTGGCAGTGAAGATATCGAGACATGCTTAAATGCTCTTGGCTTTGTAGCTTTTTTTATAACAACAAGTTTAATCTTGTGATTTTCTGAAGCATTTTATGCATCAAGAAGTGTTAACTTCTCTTTGCTTATATGTGACCTGGAGTACTTTTTTCTTACCTTGACGCGATTGTTTTAGATGGTAGTATTTTGAAATTAAGGCCAGATTCATTGCAATTATAAAGCTGGTCGTTCGTAAGGTTTTCATTTGTCACAACATCCTGCAATTTCTTGCAAAATTGCTCGGCGACAGCCTCAGAATCTTCAGATAGCTTCTTTCGACAGATCACTAGTTGCCGGATACGATATATTTTTTTCAACTTGTCAAACCAGCCTACACTAGCAGTGAAGTTTTCATCACTTTCTTCAAATTCTTTTCGAAACAGCAAAGCTTTTTCTTGAAGAATTGGACCTGAAAGAGGACATCATTTTTTACTTTGCTGTGTAAACTACATATAAAATGGCTCACCAGTTTTTTCATACTCAGACTTTTTTAAGGATTTTCTGTCCAAGGATAAATAAGAGCAGTTATTAGTAGAAAACGCTTCTAGTTTACTTCTGTTCCGATACGTTCATAGTAGACAAAAGGAGTGAGTGGAGCGAGACCTCATTGAACAATTATTCTCTGATTCTCTCCAATACACCCGTTTTCTTTAAGAGGGTGGATTTCTGTAGGTGGCTTCGGGGTGCGCAGTTGGCATATGACCCTTCGAACACAATAAAATCCAGACACTTGAATTTTGTGTTGCGATATAATTCTTTCACGTATTGCGTATATGTTGGTCATTAGTTGGAAGGTAAACTGATTTTTTTCACTAACTCGGATTTATGAGAAACTCGAACAATCGAGACTCGAATTATCGAGACTCTACTGTATATCGGAAGGAGGGCTGTAGCTGTAACCCCATCAGCCCCCTTTCTCTTTTTTTGTGTCAATACGGACTAATGTGGGACTAATAAGAATGGTTAGTCCGCTGTATGATAGAAAAAAAAAATATTTTTTTCCAAAAAAGAAAGAAAAACATCAGCAGTTTTTTCATATCACTTTCGAAAATTTCAGGGGTCGGGAGGAGGGTTAACCCCATTAGCCCCCTCCCCATCTTTGGGTATACTGTGATGTCAATGTGGACTAATATGGGGTTAACGAGAATGTCTATTTCGCTGTATGACAGAAAAAAAAATACAGCTTTGTCTAAAAAAGTAAGGAAAAAACACTTTTTAGCTCACAGGCTATCAAAGCCTGTAATGACGATAATGGCTATTTTGCTGTACGACAGAAGAAAAAAACTACAGATTTATCTAAAAAAGTAAAGATTGCAGAAAACAAAATTACAAATTTATCTCAAACAAACATAAAGAAAAAAAATCAGCATCTTTTTCATTTCATTTTCGACTATTTTGGGAAGGGGCTGTAACCCCATTAGCCCCTTTCACTTCTTTGCGTATAATCTGGTGTCACTGTGCACTAATATGAAAATGGAACTAAAGCGAAGGGAGCGGCTAGTCTGTTAAATAATAGGGGGGGAATGCAAATTTATATCAAACAAAGAAAAAAAAAATTTTCATTTCATTTTCGACTATTTCGAGAGGAGGGGGCTGTAATTATATCAGCCCCCTCGCCATCTTTGGGTATACTGTGATAGTAACACGGAGAACACGGAATCTAGGAAACCTAAGGAGAACACGGAAGTAACACGGAGCTAAAAGGTCTTCAAATAAATTAGAGATTTGACGATAACCCATTTTCATATATTAATTTTTACTCCTGATTAGTTTTGGAGGTTCATTGGTTAAGCATAAAGGGGGGAAATGGGGAGCTAACCCCCCATAATTTAGATAAATAGGTTTTTCATGCAGAATTATCCCATTTTCTTCAAATTTTGTTTATAGGTTCGTTTTGATAATGCGCTTCTGTCAATAGTTTTGGGGGTTCATTGGTTAAGTATAATGGGGGAAAGGGGGGATAACCCCCCCCCCTAATTTAGATAAATGAGTTTTATGCAGAATTATTCGATTTTCTTCAAATTTTGTATATAGGTTCATTGTGATAATGCGCTTCTCTGAAGAGTTTTGGGGGTTCATTGGTTAAGTATAAAGGGGGAAAGGGGAGGCTAATCCCCCTTTAATTTAGATAAATGGGTTTTTCATGCAGAATTATCCGATTTTCTTCAAATTTTGTATACAGGTTAATGGTGATAAAGCGTTTTCCTGATTGGTTTTGGGGATTCATTGTTTAAGTATAAAGGGGGTAACGGAGGGCTGTCCCCCCTTAATTTAGATAACTGCGATTTTCATGCAGAATTATGCGATTTTCTTAAAATTTTGTATATAGGTTCATTGTGATAAGGCGCTTTCCTGATTAGTTTAGGGGGTTCTTTGGTTAAGTATAAAGAGGGTAAAGGGGGGGGGCTTATCCTCCCCCCTTAATTTAGATGAATGTGTTTTTCATGGAGAATTATCCGATTTTCTTCAAATTTTGTATATAGGCTCATTGTGGTAAGGAGCTTCCCTTGTTAGTCTTGGGGTTCATTGGTTAAGTATAAAGGGGGATACGGGGGGGTAATCCTCCTTAATTTAGATACATGGGTTTTTCATGCAGAATTATCCGATTTGCTTCGAATTTAGTATATATGTTCATTGTAATAAAGGGCTTCCCTGATTAGGTTTGGGGGTTCAATTGTTAACTATAAGGGGGTGGGGGAACGGGGGGATGATCCCCCTTAATATATTGTCGATTTCTTTATTTTTCGACGTTTCTTATTTCAAATTCTTTGAAATAAGTGTATAATATACAATTAGTGTGAATAGCCTATGAGCTCAATGCCCTCAGTTTAACTGGACAGTTTCCTTTTTTATTTCATTTAATTTCCGACTATTTCGGAAGGAGGGGGCTGTAACCCATCAGCCCCCTTTCTCTTTTTTGTGTCAATGCGGACTAATGTGGGACTAATAAGAATGGCTAGTCCGCTGTATGAAAAAAAATATTTTTTTCCAAAAAGGAAAGAAAAACATCAGCACTTTTTTCATATCACTTTCGAAAATTTCAGGGGGAGGGAGGAGGGTTGTAACCCCACTAGCCCCCTCCCCATCTTTGGGTATACTGTGATGTCAATGTGGACTAATATGGGGTTAACGAGAATGTCTATTCGCTGTATGACAGAAAAAAATACAGCTTTGTCTAAAAAATCCCTGACGGCTCGGCCTACAGGCACAGGTAGATTTCGAAGACGCAGACCGTGGGGCGCCTGTTTGTCGGGAATTGCGGAAGAAATGACCTTTTTCGATGATGCTGCAGTTGGAACCGCCTACTTCGAAACCAAACTTGTTTGCAGGCGGAGCCAGCAAGGATTTTTTTTGCTATAACAGTTGGTCCTATAAAAAACATGCCAATATAAAAGTTTTAGATAATATTAAGAGGATTTATAATAAATTTAAGCGGATTTGAAATCTTGGGAATTGACGAAGTTATGAATTTTTTTCTTCAAAAACCTCCTTCCCTCCCCTCTTAAGGCAATTTTTAATTATATCAAAAATCTGTCATACATAAATTTTCGGCCCTTCTCCTAGAAGTAATAATAACTTCAAACGGATTCGATACGTATCATAATTAAGAAATTATGGGTTTTTTTCTGTTTTCACAAAAAGCCTCCCCATCCCCCCTCCTTGGTTCGATTTTGCCCATTAACGAACTTCACCGAGATTTTATGCCCCTTGATTTTATGTATCAGTTTCGAAACGATGCAGGAGTTGGAACCGCCTACTTCGAAAAATAACTTGTTTGCAGGCGGAGCCGGCAGGGATTTTTTTGTTTTTAATTTTTTTTTGCTATAACGGTTGGTCCTATAAAAAACTTGTCAATATAAAAGTTTTAGATAATACTAAGAGGATTAATAATAAATTTACGCGGATTTGATATCTTGTGAATTGACGAAGCTATGATTTTTTTTCTTCTAACCCCCCCCCCTTTTTTTCCCCCTTGGGACCATTTTTAATTATATCAAAAATCTGTCATACATAAATTTTCGGCCCTTTTCCTAGAAGTAATAATAACTTTAAACGGATTCGATACGTATAAAAATAAAGAAATTATGAGGGTTTTTCTGTTTGAAAAAAGTGACATAGATAGATAGATAGATAGATAGATAGATAGATAGATAAAGTTTTGAACTGCGGGTGGTTTTGGGTTCTGGGATTCATGATCGGCGTAGATCTGCAAACATTTTTCAAAATTTCCAACTTAGGTGAGAATGTAATAGGTAGTATTTCTTACGAAATCTACCTAAAAGTAAGGAAAAAACACTTTTTTCACTTATTTCCGACTATTTCGGAAGGAGGGGGCTGTAACCCCATCAGCCCCCTTTCTCTTTTTTGTGTCAATGCGGACTAATGTGGGACTAATAAGAATGGCTAGTCCGCTGTATGAAAAAAAAAAAAATTTTTTTTCCAAAAAGGAAAGAAAAACATGAGCATTTTTACATATCACTTTCGAAAATTTCAGGGGGGGGGGGAGGAGGGCTGTAACCCCATCAGCCTCTCCCCATCTTTGGGTATACTGTGATGTCAATGCGGACTAATATGGGGTTAACGGGAATGTCTATTTCACTGTATGACAGAAGAAAAAAAATACAGATTTGTCTAAAAAAAGTAAGAAAAAAACACTTTTTAGGTGCGTTCGTAATTATATAAATACGTAGCACCTATAGTCGTCGTTTGGTCCGTCCGTCTGTCTGTCTGTCTGTCCGTCTGTCTGTCCGTCCGTCTGTCTGTCTGTCCGCATATAACAACGCAAAAACTATCCAACCAAATGGTTTGCAATTTAAAATATATTATCTTTGCAGAATTTTGTCGAGACATTTCAAATTTTATTAAAATCGAATCAAAACTTTAGGAGATATTAATAAAAATATTTATTAAGAAATTTGATTTTTTTTTTTTTTTTTAATCGGTGCTTTTTTGTTATAGGAGCTTCCGAAGTTTAATCGTCAAGCGACCGAGATACTTATTTTATGACAGAAATTAATCTGCCGACGATATAATTCATTTCACAGAATTAAAAATCATCAAGATCTGAATATTTATATAACTAGCTGATACATATACAGTGTCTCACAAAAGTGATGGGACACTTGTGCTTTATAAAAAGAAACTGCAATAAAATAAATAAACAAACATGTGCAAAAATTTTTTGGGTGTGTTTCATATTTAAAGTTAGTAACAATTATTACATAACATACATTTTGTCAAAATATTAAAATATTAATTTAGTAAAAATACAATTGTTCAGAACGGAGCAAAAAATGGCTCACATAAGTGATGGGACACTTACTTTTCCATCAAATATTTATCCACAAATTTTACTTTTTAAAAGGTTTTAATATTTTGTTGGATTTCCTTTTACTTTTAAAACATGATTTAATCTTTTTGGGATGGATTCGATTATTTTTTTTTGTGATTTCTGGAGTGATTTTACCCCATTCTTCTTGAAGCACCGATTTTAGTTGTTGTTTTGAAGAAATGGTGTGTTTGCGAATTCTTGATTCCAATTCTTGCCAAATATTCTCTATGGGATTTAAGTCTGGAGATTGTGGTGGTGTTTTTATTATTTCAGGACAGTTATATAGCAGCCAGAGTCTAACGTTCAGAGCAGTGTGCTTGGGGTCATTGTCCTGGTAGAATTTAAAATCGTTATGAAGGTTCAATTTTCGTGCTGAAGATTTCAAATTTTGCTTTAAAATATCAATATACTTGTACTGATCCATTATACTGTCAATAAAAACAAAATTACCAACTCCAGCGGACGACATACACCCCCATACCATAACTCCTCCTCCACCATGTTTTACTGTTGGTACCAAGTTCTGTTTGCGAAGTTCTTCCCTGGGTTTTCTCCACACCAAGATTCTACCGTCAGAACCAAATATATTAAATTTACTCTCATCAGCAAATATAACTTTATTCCAGTAATCAGAATTCTTATTTATGTTGGATTTTGCGAAAGCTAGTCTGAGTTTTCTATTCTTTTCACTTACGAAGAATTTTTTCCTGGCTACTCTACCGTGATATCCAGCAGATCGAATTACCCTTCTAATAGTTTCAGGATTAACAATTATTCCATATAATGCTTGTAAATCAGCAGCAACTTTTGAAGCACTAATTCTTGGATTTTTTTTAATATTTCGAACGATAATTCGCTTTATTCCATTGGATAGCTTTGATGGTCAGCCAGGTCTTCTTTTATCCTGAATCATATGATTCTTTTTATATCGTTTAATGATATTGAAAACTGTTGAACGACTCAAGTTAACTGTTTCAGCAGTTTTTCTAATAGATTTTCCACGTTCAATATGCAAATTAATAACTAATTTTCGAATTTCAGGCGAAGTTTCTTTTCGTTTAGCATTCATGACTACACAGAGCTAAAAAACACAAAAATTCCAAAACAAACTGGAGAGAAATACTGCAGACGATTTTATAAATTATTGCCAATTGCTTTTAAGTAAAAATAAAACCCCAAAAAATATTTTTATTGCTTATTTCAGGCGATTTTTGTTGCATATATAATGGTGTCCCATCACTTATGTGAGCTATTTTTTGCTCCGTTCTAAACATTTGTATTTTTATTAAATTAATATTTTAATATTTTGACAAAATGTATGTTATGTAATAATCTTTACTAAATTTAAGTATGAAACACACCCACAAAAAAAATGTGTACATGTTTTTTTAATTTATTTGATTAGTTTCCTTTTGTAAAGCACAAGTGTCCCATCACTTATGTGAGACACTGTATATCTGAATATTTATATAACTAGTTAAGATATTTGTATGAACAGTGTCATAAAATATATACTTAACTAGATGTTTAAACCGTTCTACGCACGGGATATCATGAATTTAATTCTAAAACGTGCGTACGAACGCACCTCGTTTGTAACGTTTGACGTACAATTTCCAACTTGTTTCATTTAATTTCCGACTATTTCGGAAGGAGGGGGCTGTGTCCCCATCAGCCCTCTTTCTCCTTTTTTGTGTCAATGCGGACTAATGTGGGACAAATAAGAATGGCTAGTCCGCTGTATGATAGGAAAAAAAATTATTTTTTTCTAAAAAGGAAAGAAAAACATCAGCACTTTTTTCATATCACTTTCGAAAATTTCAGTGGGGGGTGGGGGGGGGGGGGCGGAGGGCTGTAACCCCATCAGCCCCCTCCCCATCTTTGGGTATACTGTGATGTCAATGTGGACTAATATGGGGTTAACGAGAATGTCTATTTCGCTGTATGACAGAAGAAAAAAATACAGATTTGTCTAAAAAAGTAAGGAAAAAATACTTTTTTCATTTAATTTCCGACTATTTCGGAAGGAGGGGGCAATATCCCCATCAGCCCCCTTTCTCTTTTTTTGTGTCAATGCGGACTAATGTGGGACTAATAAGAATGGCTAGTCCGCTGTATGATAGGAAAAAAAAATTATTTTTTTCTAAAAAGGAAAGAAAAACATCAGCACTTTTTTCATATCAGTTTCGAAAATTTCAGTGGGGGGGGGGGGCGGAGGGCTGTAACCCCATCAGCCCCCTCCCCATCTTTGGGTATACTGTGATGTCAATGTGGACTAATATGGGGTTAACGAGAATGTCTATTTCGCTGTATGACAGAAGAAAAAAATACAGATTTGTCTAAAAAAGTAAGGAAAAAATACTTTTTTCATTTAATTTCCGACTATTTCGGAAGGAGGGGGCAATATCCCCATCAGCCCCCTTTCTCTTTTTTTGTGTCAATGCGGACTAATGTGGGACTAATAAGAATGGCTAGTCCGCTGTATGATAGGAAAAAAAAATTATTTTTTTCTAAAAAGGAAAGAAAAACATCAGCACTTTTTTCATATCAGTTTCGAAAATTTCAGTGGGGGGGGGGGGGCGGAGGGCTGTAACCCCATCAGCCCCCTCCCCATCTTTGGGTATACTGTGATGTCAATGTGGACTAATATGGGGTTAACGAGAATGTCTATTTCGCTGTATGACAGAAGAAAAAAATACAGATTTGTCTAAAAAAGTAAGGAAAAAATACTTTTTTCATTTAATTTCCGACTATTTCGGAAGGAGGGGGCAATATCCCCATCAGCCCCCTTTCTCTTTTTTTGTGTCAATGCGGACTAATGTGGGACTAATAAGAATGGCTAGTCCGCTGTATGATAGGAAAAAAAAAATTATTTTTTTCTAAAAAGGAAAGAAAAACATCAGCACTTTTTTCATATCAGTTTCGAAAATTTCAGTGGGGGGGGGGGGGGGGGCGGAGGGCTGTAACCCCATCAGCCCCCTCCCCATCTTTGGGTATACTGTGATGTCAATGTGGACTGATATGGGGTTAACGAGAATGTCTATTTCGCTGTATGACAGAAGAAAAAAAATACAGATTTGTCTAAAAAAGTAAGGAAAAAATACTTTTTTCATTTAATTTCCGACTATTTCGGAAGGAGGGGGCAATATCCCCATCAGCCCCCTTTCTCTTTTTTTGTGTCAATGCGGACTAATGTGGGACTAATAAGAATGGCTAGTCCGCTGTATGATAGGAAAAAAAAAAATTATTTTTTCCAAAAAAGAAAGAAAAACATCGGTGCGTTTTCCATATCACTTTCGAAAATGGCTGTAGCCCCATCAGCCCCCCCCCCCCCCCTTGGGTACGCCCATGGTGCTGCAGGAACATCTCTTTTCTATATTAGTAAAATTTAGAAAACACACTTACGCATTTACCGCGGACATTAAGCAAATGTTTCGAATGATTGATATAAATACCTCTCACAATATAAATTTATAAAAATCCTGTGGAAAGACTGTAAATATTCTGTAGTAAAGGTTTTCCAATTGTCAACCGTTACCTACGATACCGCCTGCGCTCTATACCTGGCGACCAAGGCTTATCAACAACTAGCTTTGGATGAAAAAAGGGACTTTTCATTAGCATCAAAGGTTGTGTTAAATGACTTCTACATGGATGACTGCCTGTCTGGTGCTTCTAACTTGCACGAGCTTCAATTGCTGCAAACACAACCAGGGACCGATTTACAAAGTTGGGGGCCCTGGGCACCACTGCTTACAACGGTCTTGAGTAAAAAAAAAAAAAAAAAAAAAAAAAATATATATATATATATATATATATATATATATATATATCATTGAAAGCGGTAATTATTAAGATAACCACTACTGACTTTAACAATTTTGTGATATTTAAAGATTTTTTTAATACATTTTCTTCTCAATTTTTTAGCAGTAAAAGTTTTTATAAAGTCCTCATAATCAATCTTTAGTGTTCTATCTCACTGACGATTTTTCGAAATCTGTTCCGAAAGTGAAAGTATCCTAGTTAAAAACAAGTATTTTTTTTTTTTTTTTTTTTTTTTTTTTTTTTTAAAGTCAATTCCTACTTAGGTCAAAAAGAAATTTTTTTCCCAGCGATCTACACGCTTCGCCACTGACGGTATAACGGTATTTATTCCTAAATTTATATCCTGCTAAATATCTTACATAAGAGAATTTTTTGAAATGTATTAAAAATTAAATAAAAAATAAATAGCTAAAATACCAAAAATTAATAGCATGAAAAGTATTTCTCACAAAATTGTTAGACAAACTTCGTTAGAAAGGTAAAAAATTGTATTTTTCTTGATATAAATTTCAAATGATTATGCTGTTTTTTAAATATTGAATTTCAAAAATTACCAAACCTCACAATGAAGTACCATAGCGATGTTACAGTTTTTTCAAATATTAATTAATTAATTACATTTTATTAATTAATTTTAGTTCTGTTCAAAAGTATAGACTCACACCATATTTATAGTCTCCTCCGCCCGCGAGCCGCCTGATCTTCGTCCGTGAACTGCCACATTATATTTTTACGCGTGAAGGTGAGACTATAAATATGGAGTGAGTCTATACTTTTGAACAGAAATGAAATATAAAATTAAAATTAATTAATTAAATTTAATTAATGAATTAATATTTGAAAAAACTGTATTAACATCCAGTGTCATCCATTACAAGTTTTAAAAAATGTATTTGAACTTGAGTGGATGAATAAAACGTAGTTTATTAACGATTTGAAAATTTGAACAAGATATATAAATATATAGAGAGTGTGAGCTAATAGTAAAATTGAAAAAAAAAAAAAAAAAAAAAAACTGTTAACAAAATCGAAAAAGTGAAAAACGGCCTTTGTAGAGATTGACTTCAACTATGCAATGGAAAAAACAGTATTTTAAAAATCTTGAAATGCAAACGAGTTTTTAAAAAAAATTCTCCCTTAGAATAATTTTTGCGAGCTGGTGTTTTCGCGTGAGTGAAGTAGTTATTTTTAAATGAAAAAAATAAACAGATTTTTGCATATTAATTTTGTTTTTAATAGTTAAAACTTCATCAGATTTTGACCAATAATTGAAAAATCTTCAGCAGCATATTTGGGGGCCCCTGAAAATCGGGGGCCCTGGGCCCGTGCCCCGAATGCGCTGCCGTAAATCAGGCACTGAACACAACTTCTTCAAAGAGGCGGAATGAGCCTGCATAAGTGGTGCTCAAATAGAGCTCAGTCTACGGATCTTGAGATATTTCCCCTTGATAGTAATTCCGAGCAAATAACCGTCAAAACTTTAGGGATGCTGTGGAATAGTCTCAGTGATAAATTTACGTACGAAGTAAATGGTAATGGTAATCGTGACTTCACTAAAAGAGATGTGCTTTCTCAAATTGCCCGCTTCTATGACCCTGTTGGTGTCCTGGACCAGTGATTGCAAAGGCAAAAATCTTTATGCAACAATTGTGGTTGCTCAATTTACAATGGAATGAGAGGTTACCTCCACACGTTTCTCAACAATGGGAAAAAATCACCGCGACATTACCAGAGTTAAAGTCTATTAAAGTGCCAAGATGTTTCCTAAAGGTGAACGTTAAATCCGTGGTACTGAACGTTGGGACGCCATTTCAGAATTTTCTTGGGGGGTGGGGGGCAAAGTTTTTTTTAGTGTAGTGGCATAGCCAAGGGTGGAGGAGTTCGGGGGGCTGTACCACCCCCTCTCCGAACGAGAAATGTTTACTGAATCAGAGTTACAAAGACAGTAAAACTTCTAATACGAAATCTCAAGGGACCTATGAAATATTCCGTTTTAGACAGGTTTTCGTCTTAGCAAGTACAATTTTAAAATATTATGAAAGTTTTCAGTTATAGACTAGACAGGTACCGTTTTTTTAAAGATATTCTTCAAGACTGTTAAAACCTTTCTATAGAGCGCTTCTGAAGGATATAGGTGTATTACAGTGAAACTTGTCTAAGCGAAACCTGTCTATAGCATAAATCTTTCTCAAACGGGAAAAAAACATCATACAATTATACTTGTTAAGATGGAGACCTGCCTAAAATGGAGCTTTTTTCCAGTCCTTTTCATCTCCTTCTTTTCAGATTTCACTGCAGGGGCACCATTTCAAGAGTTTTTTGGGGTGAGGGGAGCAAATTTTTTTTTTTTAGAGACAGGGGTTAAAATAGCGTGCATGATTGCCCAAATTATGCACAGAATAGAAATAGGTCCCAACAATTAAAAATGCAGTGTGAGATTTTGCCCTCTTATCTTAACTTCTTTCACAAGCATGTGATTCTTCAGCGAATATTTTTTAATTTTCGTGGTAGTCCGCGATTCTGTTTACCGATCGCGGAAAAAATAGCAAATTTTACGAATTGGACTTGGGGGGAAAAAGGTTAATTTGGCAAATTGGTCACGAAAAGAAACGTTAATTTTTTCAAACTACCGGGGAAAAATATTCCTAATTTCGCCAAAGATCGCTGAAACAAACAGCGATTTTTGTCAATCAGTCGCGGAAACAAATCGCGAATTTCGTATAACTATTGTGGAAAAATATCGGGAATTTTGTATAACTATTGTGGCAAAATACCGCGAAATTCGTCAAAAATTTGAGCAAAAGAAAACACGAATTTAGTCAACAGTGGCGGAAAAAAGAGGAATTTCGTCAAAGATCGCGCAAAAAATAGTAATTTTTGTCAGTCGATCGAGGTAAAAGACTCCCGAATTTCAACAAACGATCGTAGAAAAGAGTCGCGAATTTCGTCAAAAGATCGCGAAAACAAATAGAGAATTTCGTCGATCGGTTGCAATATATATATATATATATATATATATATATATATATATATATATATATATAACGTCAATTTCAACAAATGGTCGCAGAAAAATAGCGAATTTTGGAAAATGATAAAATGAGATAATTTTATGAAACAATCACGAAAAAAAATCGTGAAATTTAATTGATCACGGGGTAATCAGCACACGAACACCATCAAGCATGTTATGAAATTTGCAAATGTTGTGATCCATAGGGTTACGAAAATTTTAATTAATGATTTTCTGTCAATATTTTCCGTAATCATTTTCTGCCTTCCTCTTCAGACAATGATCTAAATTCCATGCAATTCAAAAATCTGCAAATGCCTTGGTCTCAGGTCCCTTACTCCTGCATTAGGTCGAGTAAAACAATCCAATCTGCAGTACGGATCGAGCCGGGTTCACGCGGCTTTTTTTTTTTTTTTTTTTTTTTTTTTGGGGGGGGGGGGGGGTGTCAGGTTGACTCGAGACATATGTCCCAGTCGACTATTTTTTATTCTATTAGTACGACTTTTTAAAAATCTAATATCTGTCATGCACTTATATAAGGATACTTTCAAGAGAAATCTACCACAAGGAATTTTTTTGGAAATTGTAAAACGATTGAATGAAAAATTAGTAGTCAATCCTAGCCCGTTATCAAAGGGTTAATTATTTTGGGTTCAAGTTGGGTTTTCACTATTTTCAGTAGGGTTCATGTTGCCCTATTTTTCAAAGAAATCCTAAATATTTTCAGATGAAAAAAAACTCATTTTTCTACATAAAAGATAAAATTGTTATTAGAGATATAATTGTAGACTACTTTTCTATAATCATTTTGAAATATTAATTAATTTTCTTTCATTTTGGGTCGGCTGCGGTCAATGAAAATTTTTTGTCCATATTCGGGTTTACTGGAAATTATAGTCCAGGATTCGGGTCCGCTACAACCCAATCTGAGCAGGACCCTAGTGTCAGGTTGTGGAGATTTTTAAGAGCATACTGTATATAATATTTAATAAAGCAAATGATTTAATAGCATTATAACGATCGGAGTAAATATAATGTGACACTAATAAAACAAAATTAACAAGTCAAATAATTAGGAAATTGAATACACCTCCCTAAAAAAGAAAAAAATCCCCTTTAAATTTTAGGCTGAAGATAGAAATTTATCTCTAAAATTCTAAGCCTTGAGAGTGACGAGTTTTCTTTTAATCATGCTGTACACAGCTCAGAAGCAATTCATAGTTTTTTCTCACATATTTCTAAAACTAGCCAAAATACTCAATAGTAAATGTCTCTCATAGAATGTTGCAATAGAAAGGCTTTGGAAAACATTTTTGATAATTATCAGTTTTAATGTTTAAAGCATTTATTAAATGTTTATCACTTTCTTCTATCTTTACAAGAAGAAAGCAGTTCATGAAAATTTTCGACTTCCAATTTTTCAAAATACTCAATAGTAAATGTCTCTCATAGAATGTTGCAATAGAAAGGCTTTGGAAAACATTTTTGATAATTATCAGTTTTAATGTTTAAAGCATTTATTAAATGTTTATCACTTTCTTCTATCTTTACAAGAAGAAAGCAGTTCATGAAAATTTTCGACTTCCAATTTTTCAAAATACTCAATAGTAAATGTCTCTCATAGAATGTTGCAATAGAAAGGCTTTGGAAAACATTTTTGATAATTATCAGTTTTAATGTTTAAAGCATTTATTAAATGTTTATCACTTTCTTCTATCTTTACAAGAAGAAAGCAGTTCATGAAAATTTTCGACTTCCAATTTTTCAAAATACTCAATAGTAAATGTCTCTCATAGAATGTTGCAATAGAAAGGCTTTGGAAAACATTTTTGATAATTATCAGTTTTAATGTTTAAAGCATTTATTAAATGTTTATCACTTTCTTCTATCTTTACAAGAAGAAAGCAGTTCATGAAAATTTTCGACTTCCAATTTTTCAAAATACTCAATAGTAAATGTCTCTCATAGAATGTTGCAATAGAAAGGCTTTGGAAAACATTTTTGATAATTATCAGTTTTAATGTTTAAAGCATTTATTAAATGTTTATCACTTTCTTCTATCTTTACAAGAAGAAAGCAGTTCATGAAAATTTTCGACGGATTTATACATTTTAGAAGGTCCTGAACACAATTTGACTGTTTTTAGAAAATGCCTGTCTGTGACAAAAATTTTGTGGGTGCTCTATAACAAGAACTAATGCCCAAAATTTAATAAAACTTTTATATTCAGTTAGACCATGATATAAATTTGTGCCGATTAGTTTTTGGTGTAAATCGGTCCACAGGTGACGCTGCTATGCTACATTTTTATGATAGCTATATATATCTGAAGAACTAATGCACAGAATTTCATCAAACTTCAGATTCCGTTAGATCTTGACATAAAGACATTGATTACGTTTTGGTATAAATCGCCCAACAGGTGGCGCTGCTATGCTACATTTTGTAGGATTTTCACAATAGCTACATCTAAAGAACTAACACACAGATTTTAATAAAACTTTAGTTCAGTTAGACCTTGATATAAATTGGAGCTGATTTGCTTTGTGTATGCAAAACCTGTATGAAATAGAAGAACATTTTGGGATTGGCTAGTTTTTTTTATTTTAATGAAATCTGACATTATTTTGGCTTTTGATCATATTTTGAATTTTTTTTGTCTGACCTGTGAAAACTGATAAATTTTCTGAAATTTCAAATTCCTTGTTTGGGGGCAACCGCCTTCCCCGCCTAAATGGTATCCCTGAGTACCGCTGACGCTTCTTCTAAGGTTTGCGGTGCAGCTATATACATTCAAACTGTCTCCAGCATCAATGAAACAACTAGTCAGCTTCTTTGTAGTAAGTCACGTGTTGCTCCAACAAAAGTAATGACAATTCCCAGTCTTGAATTGTCTGCATGCCTTCTTCTGGCAAAATTAACTCACAAAGTCTTAGATGCCTTAGTAGTATTATCACTTTCAGGATTTTTATGTAGGGCCTTTTTGTAGCCTCTTTTGAACACTGTGCGTCTAAAATATTGGCCACTTAGCGGCAGAAATATTGCACGTAAAGTTGTACATGAATTTGTACAATGCTTTACAGTTAAGCCATCATGGCTAACCAGCTGATGGGGGATCTTCCTCCTGAAAGAGCAATTCCTCTCCTTTTTCTAATGTCGGATTGGATCTAAGTGCACACTTTGAAATAAAATGGCCAGAGAAAAGGTACTACCCTACAAAAAATATTTGTAGTTATATTTGTATGTATGGCCACTAAGGCTGTATACTTGGATTTCGTCTCAGACTAACATCTGAGGCAATAATTGCTACTTTAAAGCGATTCTTTGCTCAGTGTAGAAGAAGTTCTGTAATTTTTAGTGATAATGCTACTAATTTTGTTGGGGCTTCAGTAGGACTGAAGCATTTACACAAACTTGTAAATAACAAAGAAATTTCGAACCTTTTAGCCACACAAGGCATCAGCTGGAAATTTTCTCCTCCTAGAGAACCCAACTTCGGTGGCCATTGGGAGGCGGAAGTCAAGGCATTTAAATATTATTTAAAAAGAGTAGTAGGCTCAGTTCACCTGACACTGGAGGAATTTCTTAAGGCAATTGCACAAATCGAGGGCGTATTAAATTTTCTATAACTTTCTCCTGTGTTGACAGATGCTAACAATTTTCAAGTACTGACTCTTGGTCATTTTCTTATACGAAAACAATTCTATTCCCATGGGCGTAACTAGAACATTTTTGTGGGGTGGGCACCCCAACCTGAAAGGTTCTTTGTGTGTGTGTTTGTGTGTACGTATATGGATGTAGGGAAATATCTAACAAACTCGTAATGGTACCAAACTCATTAACTTAATAAAGAATTTGAGTAAAAATTAGCAAAATTTATTATTGAGGTTAAAAGGAAAGAATATTATTGCCTGTGATACTGCAATTTTTAAGATGACCAGACGTACTGAGACAATGTGTCAGTTTCTCAACTTCTAGATTTAACGCCCACGTTTTTAAGATGGTTTTTAAATGATTTGCGGAACAACGTAAAATTTTTCTGACACAATTTCTAACCCATTTTTAAACGTAAAGGCATAAAATTGGAAAACCGGACTGTTTAAGCGATTTGGAATCGAAATACGTTTTCCATTTTTTGATAAATAGATTACTTATCGTGTTATAAGCGATTCTGGTCACGTGACCACGCATTTTTTCGTGCACTTCGGGCTGCCGCGGTGAAAATTCGGTTCAAAACGTCGACTTTGACCAGTTTTTTTTCTGAAAGATCTGTGTTTACCAAAAAATGGAAAACGTGTTTCGATTACAAAGTTTCTGAATAACCAGACCTGCTCATTTCATTCTTTCCGAACAAAAATGAATTAAAAAATATGTCTGAAAATAGCCCTTTTGCCTTAGATAAGGGGTAGTCAACCTAGCGATTGCGGGCACATTTGAGACCATTGATTCATTTTCTTACGATCATGAAACCTCTATCAATTTATATATGTATGCCATTTTGCACTCATGAATGCAAATATGGGTTTTTAACGTGCGGGGGAGGGGGGGGAGGTGTATTTCGAACGTTCTCAGTCTGTACAAGTTTTCTTATAAAATCTCTGTGGACAAAATATTCAAAGATTCATTCACACAGAAAATTTTGCCATTATCTTCCACATTTCTATCCTCAATGGTTGAGAAGAATCTTTGTTACGGTTTGCAGTTAATTTTTATAAACATATATCTCTATCCATTCAATATCTTTATGTGTAATTGTGAGTTTTATGTAATATACTCAAAGTTAAATAAATATGTGTGTGTACGTGAGAGATTGGAAGAAGCTGCTCCCACGAAGATGAAGATGGTTATAAAGTTCAATTAACCAGTGATAGCAGAAAGATGGACGACCGCTGCGCCTAAATTATCCCAGTTTTCAAAATTTAACTTATGAAGAAAAAAACAGATTCTTTAAAAGAAAACGTTCGAAGACACAGAATTCTACTTCTCTGTTAACAAAATCGTTGAAGCAATACACTGTCATTATAAACAAGTTGGAAATTGTACGTCAGACGTTACAAACGAGGTGCGTTCGTACGCACGTTTTAGAATTAAATTCATGATATCCCGTGCGTAGAACGGGTTAAACAGCTAGTTAAGTATATATTTTATGACACTGTTCATACAAATATCTTAACTAGTTATATAAATATTCAGATATATATGTATCAGCTAGTTATATAAATATTCAGATCTTTCTGATTTCTAATTCTGTGAAATGAATTATATCGTCTGCAGATTCATTTCTGTCATAAAATACAGTGTCTCACAAAAGTGATGGGACACTTGTGCTTTATAAAAAGAAACTGCAATAAAATAAATAAACAAACATGTGCAAAAATTTTTTGGGTGTGTTTCATATTTAAAGTTAGTAACAATTATTACATAACATACATTTTGTCAAAATATTAAAATATTAATTTAGTAAAAATACAATTGTTCAGAACGGAGCAAAAAATGGCTCACATAAGTGATGGGACACTTACTTTTCCATCAAATATTTATCCAAAAATTTTACTTTTTAAAAGGTTTTAATATTTTGTTGGATTTCCTTTTACTTTTAAAACATGATTTAATCTTTTTGGGATGGATTCGACTATTTTTTTTGTGATTTCTGGAGTGATTTTACCCCATTCTTCTTGAAGCACCGATTTTAGTTGTTGTTTTGAAGAAATGGTGTGTTTGCGAATTCTTGATTCCAATTCTTGCCAAATATTCTCTATGGGATTTAAGTCTGGAGATTGTGGTGGTGTTTTTATTATTTCAGGACAGTTATATAGCAGCCAGAGTCTAACGTTCAGAGCAGTGTGCTTGGGGTCATTGTCCTGGTAGAATTTAAAATCGTTATGAAGGTTCAATTTTCGTGCTGAAGATTTCAAATTTTGCTTTAAAATATCAATATACTTGTACTGATCCATTATACTGTCAATAAAAACAAGATTACCAACTCCAGCGGACGACATACACCCCCATACCATAACTCCTCCTCCACCATGTTTTACTGTTGGTACCAAGTTCTGTTTGCGAAGTTCTTCCCTGGGTTTTCTCCACACCAAGATTCTACCGTCAGAACCAAATATATTAAATTTACTCTCATCAGCAAATATAACTTTATTCCAGTAATCAGAATTCTTATTTATGTTGGATTTTGCGAAAGCTAGTCTGAGTTTTCTATTCTTTTCACTTACGAAGAATTTTTTCCTGGCTACTCTACCGTGATATCCAGCAGATCGAATTACCCTTCTAATAGTTTCAGGATTAACAATTATTCCATATAATGCTTGTAAATCAGCAGCAACTTTTGAAGCACTAATTCTTGGATTTTTTTTAATATTTCGAACGATAATTCGCTTTATTCCATTGGATAGCTTTGATGGTCAGCCAGGTCTTCTTTTATCCTGAATCATATGATTCTTTTTATATCGTTTAATGATATTGAAAACTGTTGAACGACTCAAGTTAACTGTTTCAGCAGTTTTTCTAATAGATTTTCCACGTTCAATATGCAAATTAATAACTAATTTTCGAATTTCAGGCGAAGTTTCTTTTCGTTTAGCATTCATGACTACACAGAGCTAAAAAACACAAAAATTCCAAAACAAACTGGAGAGAAATACTGCAGACGATTTTATAAATTATTGCCAATTGCTTTTAAGTAAAAATAAAACCCCAAAAAATATTTTTATTGCTTATTTCAGACGATTTTTGTTGCATATATAATGGTGTCCCATCACTTATGTGAGCTATTTTTTGCTCCGTTCTAAACATTTGTATTTTTATTAAATTAATATTTTAATATTTTGACAAAATGTATGTTATGTAATAATCTTTACTAAATTTAAGTATGAAACACACTCACAAAAAAAATGTGTACATGTTTTTTTAATTTATTTGATTAGTTTCCTTTTGTAAAGCACAAGTGTCCCATCACTTATGTGAGACACTGTAAGTATCTCGGTCGCTTGACGATTTAACATCCATCGGAAGCTCCTATAACAAAAAAGCACCGATTTTAAAAAAAAAATCAAATTTCTTAATAAATATTTTTATTAATATCTCCTAAAGTTTTGATTCGATTTTAATAAAATTTGAAATGTCTCGACAAAATTCTGCAAAGATAATATATTTTAAATTGCAAACCATTTGGTTGGGTAGTTTTTGCGTTGTTATATGCGGACAGACAGACAGACGGACGGACAGACAGACGGACCAAGCGACGACTATAGGTGCTACGTATTTATATAATTACGAACGCACCTAAAAATACCGTAAAATCTATGAAAACGGAACTTGTATTAACCCTTTGAAGGATGGTTGTATACTACTTATACAAATTAATTTTAATCTCCGCGATTGGCTACAATTGCACCAGAAATTTTGAATAAATTTTTGCCGATTTTTAGTGTGTGAAGAATATTATTTTCAAATCAATTTGTCAGTAAATTCCTTTGACATTCAATTATTTCAATCTTTTATCAACATACTTTGCCCCTTAGTAGTAGGATAATGAGAGTTCAACGGCCACAGGAAGAGCGAAGAGATGCGCAATTGCGCAATAAACGCTCAATCAATGATTAAAGTCACTCTTCGCTTTACTGCACGATTCTGTTAATCTCATTTTGCTGATATGTCCGATATTTTGTTAGAAAGATTTGTATATAAGAATATGTTTTAAGAAGTATATAGATAATACATATTATTATATATAATTTTCTTTGTGTGTATGTATGTCTGTCTGTCTGTTTATAACTATGTTTATATGTAGTTGCGCATGTTTTTGCATAAAATATATAAGTTTTCCTAAAATTTTGTGATAATTTAGAAATTACAACCTAATTTTATTAAAAATTAAAAACTTTAAAAAAAAAAAAAGTTAAAAAAAAGTAAAAAGTAAAAAAAAAATAATAATAATAAAATAAAAATTATAAAGTTTAAAAAAAAAGTAAAAAGTAAAAAAAAAAAATTAAAAAAAAATTAAAATTAAAAAGCTAAAAAAAATAAAAATTAAAGTTAAAAAAAAATTAAAAATTATAAAGTTAAAAAGTTAAAAAAAATCTTTAGAAAAAGTTTTTGAAAAAAAAAAAAAAAATTTTTACAATATTAAAAAAAAATAACAATAAAATAAAATAAAAAAGTTTTTAATCATTCTCGATCTAACTGAAAAAAAGTTTTAAGAAAGTTATAAATTAACAAAAATTTTATAAATCTTTTAAAATTTTTACTTTAACATATTTCATAACTTATATATATATATTTTTTGTACTAAGCTTGGCATATGGTTAACGCTTTAGATCGATTAAAAAATCATTTTGTAATACTTTTAAACATGGTAACCCGTTTTGAACCGTTTAAACCTCATTAGGCGGTGTGTGTGCGTTGCGCATGCATGCGTGCGTGCGTGTATGTACATATAGATAATGTTTTATCAGAAAGGTTTGTATAAAAGTTTTAAATAAGTACACAAAATATAATTAACGCTTTTTATTAAAACTAAATAATTTATAGAAAAGGTTTATATACAGAAAGATATTTACAAATCAGCATATTTCTTCTTCATTACAATGTTGGTTAATTTCATAATGCCCATACGCTAAGCTGGATATTCCATTTTCTAAAATGTATCTCTTGTCATCAAAAGGACTTAGACTAATTTTATTTTGGGTTAATGTATATAAATTATGAGAATCCTGGGCGATCCTTATCTGTCTCTCCATGCTTGTTTTTTGCTGCTGGAGACACTCCAAGTAGTCTTCATGCTTGATTTTCTGTCGAACAATCTGCGTAGACACGCCTTTTGTGCGCTTTTTCTCGTCTTTAAAGGATTTCAGTGAGTACATTTTTGATTTCAATCCGACAAACTCAAGGGCTAATTCACCATTAAGTTCATCCTTGAACTTGCCGAGAACTTTCTTATTATCCTCAGAGAATAGATCATGTGATTTCGGATACTCTGAGAAGTCAAACAAATTACGGTATTGATCCATATCCTTATAAATATTGTTTGTTTGAATATGGTAAGTTAAGGAATCTGTATCAGTGAATAATAGGGTTGCCCGATCTTTATATGTTTTCTTTATGAAGTTATAATGAAAATCATACATAACTAATTTTTCTCATCCTTAAATGCAAAGGAAGAATAGAATACAGATCGTTGTTATAAAAGTCCGAGAGGTAGCCACAATTTAAACCTAACCATTTTATACAAGCTGGTTTTCAAGTTGTAATTGATTTTACTTATCAATCCCGAAAACAGTCGTCAGTTGTCGCAACAGCTGTGTATGAGGCCATGGTAATCAAAAAATGCCCCATTAAAACGTTAAAAGCATGGCAAACCAATTACAGATTTACCAATATTTTTAAAACAAAGCACGCTGTCATGTTTTTAGAGGCTTCGAAATGTTAGCGGGGGTTGGCGAGCGTAGCTCGCAGGGGGTAGGCCCCCTAGTCATTAGAATAAAATATTAAAGAAACGCTTAAAAAGGTCCCTAGAGCCCAAGTAAAAATATGAAGGTGGTAGCCCGTGGAGAGGAGTTCAAGACTCAACTTTTAAGTTATGCATTGAGATAATGACACAATTAGGGGTGAAAATGCATGACACACAAAAAGTTCAAGCGCCCCGTACCGGGTCCAGGAGTTCAGGGTCCTAATTTGAATGTAGAAATGAGGGAATAACAAAATAGAAAAAAAGGTCTCTAAAACGAAGAAGATCGGATAAAAAGTTTGCCAGTTATTTAAAATTTAGGGCACAAAACTTAAAAGGGCACGAGAGGCTCGGACCTTGACGGAGAATTTTTTTGTCATTCATGTAGTAGCTGGAAGTCCTAAAAAGCTGTTAGAAAAAAAAAAAAACTAGTGAATCAGATGACTTTAAGCTATAGCAGGGGCCCAAAAGAGCCAACTGATGATTTTGAGCGCTACGATGAAGGGTCCGAATGGGAATGTAGATATGGGGGAATAATTAAATGAAAAAGGGCCTCCAAAACGAAGAAGTTCGGATTAAAAGGGGACAAGTTATTAACAATTTAGGAAACAAAAACTTCAAAGGGGCCCCAGGGGTCCCGGGTTTTAAAAAATTAAAAATCCTTGCCTCAGGTACATCAAGACCTATCTTGGTCTATCCGCCCCCAAATTTTTATACTTCTACGTACGGTAGATTTTGCGAGCCGTCGCACGCAACTTTCTTTTATTTGTATAAATATGTTTGTTATAAAGGTTTGCATTATATTTTTCATTATAAGTGCTAATAACTGTTTTTCATGGCCGAATATCAACTATTTTTTGTCACTTACAAACCCTCCTCTAGAAATATCGAGTGTACACCCGATCTTTCAATTACTTCCTGGATTTTATCCCCCTCGTTACTTTGTGCGGACGAAGAATCGTTGTCAGATGTTCTATGGCCGTAAGTAATAAGGTCGTTTCTTCTATTTTGCAAAAAAACAAAAAAATAGAAAAAAAAATGACAGGAAGTATCCTGCTATTTTTAGATGGAATGACCACCCAGTGCTTTCAACAGACTTTATCGAAAGGATGCTAAATTGCACTTCTTGAAACTATGTTTTCCCCATCAGCTTGTGAAGAAAAAATCCTTCATGTAATATTTAATTTGTTCTTTCTGGATCCTTGATGCTTTCATGCCATAGAAGAATTGTCCTTTATATACCCCCCACCCCCCCACCCACGTCACATAACACAACCACATACTTACATAAACAAGAACTGCCTCTGAATGCGCAATTCAATAATTATATATATATATATATATATTACATTTGTTTGTGTACTGTGCAACCTTTCAAATATTTGGGTTGGAATATTTAAAATTTGAATTATTGCACCATAATATTTCCACATGGGTTTAAAATTCTGGGGTGGGCACTGGAGCTGCCTGGGGTGGGCCGTGCCCACCCACTAGTTACGCCTATGTCTATTCCTGAACTTAAATGAGGTAAAGGACAATTTGCTAAATAAGTGGCAAAAAAAAAACACAAATAATGGTCCAAATCATTTGGAAACGATGGCAGAACAATTACCTCAGTTATTTGCAGGAAAGAAAGAAATCACTATTTAAAAAGCCAAATATTCTGCCAGGAATGTTAGTATTAGTAAAAGACTCGCAACTTCCCCTTTGTACTTGGTCTCTAGGCCACATCACTAAGGTAATCCTAGGTGCTGACAGACACGTCAGAGTAGTGGAATTACGCACCGCAAGGGGCAATTTTAAGTGACCTGTGCCCAAAATAAGTATTATCCCTATTATTGATAATTGTATCAAGTCTGCAAATTAACTATGCAAGACATTCAATTATTCTTAATTGTGTTTTAATTTTTTTTGTTTATTTTGCAATACAGTGGAACCCCGCTAATTCGGACCCTGTTAATCTGGATCTCCAGACAATCCGGATCGGTCTGGTCGATTTCTTTCTTTTTGAGAAGCGATTTGCAAATTTCCATAACATTAATTTATTTCATCCTTGTATTCTGAATAAAAAAAGTCTTTTCTGAAATATTTTCGGAAGAACCTTAAGCTTTCTTATTTAAACTCTTTGATGTTATCTTTCAAAGAAACAATGTATCACTTTAAGTTTGGCAATTCCAATTTTCACAGTTTTCTATTTGATCCATTTAGAAATGTCTTCAAAAGCTCACTGCACAATAAAGTTTTACTTAGCATTGCAAGAAAGCAAGGTAAAATAATTCCTATAGACCCATTGACTGATAAGGATCAGGTTGCTGAGAGTACTCTCCGAAAGTCGTGGAAGAATTTATGGCCAGCAAATTGTGATTTCTCGGATAATAAGCTTGAAACAGAAGAAGGAATAAGCGATAATGAAAGAAAAATTACACCTAAAGATTTCGTGAGCATCTGCAAAAAAATTGATGGTTGCTCAGATGTTGATATCAGTGACATTAGCAATTGGTTGGAAGCAGAAAATAATGAAGGTTACGCTTCACTTACAGATGACGAAATAATCGCTTTGTGCACGAAAAATGAAAATGATACAGACGAAACCACCATTATCAATGATGATCAACCAAAAGTTATTAGCCATAATGAAGCAATGTCTCATTTAGAACAATTAATGCTTTATTTTGAACGTCAGGTGTAGACTACACCCAACAAAATACTTATGCTCAAGCGAATGCGTGACCGTGCGGCCCCTGCAAAAGGTATACAAAATTGGCACAGCAGAAGATTACAAACTTTATAATTACAAAGTAAACATTTTTACTGTTTGTAAATATTCGATATGTTTAATATAAAGGTGATTTTCTGTAGGTATGTTTTATTTTATTTCAAATTTTCTCATTCTCCGGATAATCCGGATTTTTGAAAATCCGGATTGGGTCTGGTCCCAATTAATCCGAATTATCGGGGTTTTACTGTAATTGTATTATGTTTCTGTTTATTATTTGTACTATATTTGATATAGATTGAAATATATGAAATATTTCAACACCGGGCAGGATGTTCCGTATCTGTATGTCTTGTTGGTGACAGAACACTACCCCGGCATCTGTTGTTTCTGACAACCCTTTCTTTGTTAATATAACACTTTGCTGAGACTATTTCGGCAGTTAAAGTGACTCGGTGGCAACAAGCTGCCTGCAAATTGTTCTCAAATAAATTTTTTGTTTATACAGTCCGCTATTATTTATCATATGCACCTCCATATAGTAACAGCATATTTAATTATATGACTTAACTTTAGCTGAAAAAAAGAAACCTTTAAAATGGCAAAAAATATGAAAGTTCTTTTAATTAAATCCATCAGATAATGAAATGTAAAAATCGAAAAATTAAACTTCTGTCATCCAGAATAGAGCCCTGAACCTTTGGGTTACAAGAAAAACCATCTACCACTGAACAATCTAGCCTTCGCGAAAAAGACAAATTAAGATTCCGTTTTAAGATCTAAGAAAATGTCTTATATTTTAATTAAATTAATTAAATGACTTTTTAAAATTTTATGATTGTGTCATGTGGCAGGAGGTATTCAGCTATAAGTATGTAAAATTTCAAGTCTCTAACTTACACAGTTTTCGAGTACAAACTTTTATGGAAGACAAGAGGAGAGAGATGAATAGGGTTTCATCAGATGAAAGTAACTCTAAAGAGAAAAAAAAAGTTCAAAATAGAAATGCTACTTGCAGAGCAGAAGCATCGAAGTCCTTGATCTGTTTATAAAAACATATGTACATGAGTACCGTCGATGTCTTATTGACGGTGGCAACACCTAACTTCTTAACATCACACAATTTCAATTTTCGACGCCTTATAAGAAAAAAAAAATGTTCTTTGAAATGCAATTTGTTTGAAAACTATCTTAATTTACTGATTTTTAAAAATAATTTTCAAGCATGATTTTTTAAATAATCTTCTGCCAAAACCAAAAAACATGCCACTCCTATTTTTTTTTTTAAATGTATTTCTCCTGATTTTCTAATGCAATTTTTAATCTTTTGTTTTTATTCTCAAGTGCAAATAAAGAATTAAAATCACGAAGTCCGAATATTTAATTAGTATTGTTTTGTGATTGATTTCTGATATTTTGATGCAATAAATTAATTTTGGATCAAATACAGGTGAAGTCTGAAAATGTGTAATTATTTATCCAAATAGATGGTTGCAGTTTAGGCAGCTAATAGTTTTATCATATGTTTATTACATGTATGGCTATCTTTAAATTTGTTCATTGCTACTTCTGACAACATACATTAAAAAAAAAATTCTGAAATTAAATAAAAATAAACATAAAAAGCAAATTAAATGGATTTTAAAATCAATTTAAACTCATAAATCAAATTTTTTTAAATTGAATTTTGTTTGTTTTTTGCTTAAATATGAAAGAATTAAAATTAAGAAATTTACAGATCTAACAAAAGGTAACTTTTATGTATTTGTCATCTCCCAATAAAACAGAATAGCAATAAAATAAAGTTAACAAATTAAACAGAAAGAAACATTTATTGTTTATTCTTAAATCATCTGTAAATATAAAAGTTCACAATAAAGTACAAAAATACAATACACTTTCTCAGTATCTTTTACATTATAGGACCAAGTTTTTATATCATCAGGTCCCACAGCATAAAAATAAAATGTAGCTAATTTTAGGCATTTAGTAAAAAAGTTAAATGTAAAATCCAGATAAATCAACATATAAAATGACAAAATGCTACATTTAAAATCAATAATATATTTCAAAATGACTCAGGTTGGTAGAATCATGTTACTAGAATCATATTAAAAATTGTTCAGCCAAATTTTATTATTCACAGCAAAATTTGATAAAAGAAAATGGGTTGAAAACTTATTAGAGGTTGTTAAAAAGGTTTCATTTTTGGTTATTAATAAATAAATTTCTGGTTTCACAAGATGTGAATGAAATATATTTGCTGATTTAGAGATCTTTAATGTTTTGAAGAATTCCTTTTGAAACAGATTTTTTGCACTAAATATTTCTAAAGGCATATTAGGGCTTTATAAACACAAAAGTGAAACAGAATAAATGTTAAAATACAAAATTTATTTCAAAATTTTCTTAACTTAATTTGTATTTTTTAACTATACAATATCTAATATGAGTACATAGTATTACATACAATCTGTTTAGGGATTCTTAAGAAAATATAGAAAATGAAATTAATGTTAAAAAATGAAATCCCCAAATAAAATTGTATGTTAAAGAGATTACATTTATCAGTGTCCCTCTAAAAAAGTCACTGGGCAAGAGTATGTACAATACAACTTTATGAATAAATTATCAGTCACAAAAATATGGGTAATTTCCAAAATGTGGCACGTGACAATTTTTCAAATGACTCAACAAAATTTTCTCTTATAAACACTTATTCACAATATTAAAAAAAAAAAAAAATTTTTTTTTAGTATCCTCCCAAAATAAATCTTACAATAATTATAAATTGCTACACCAAATAATACAAGACTGATTTATACAACATCATAATCCTACAATTCCAAAACATAAATGAGCTAGCTACAGATCTAAAATAAATGACAGATTCGGCGACAGAGTAATATAAGCTGTGTACAAATACGTTATAATTGAAAATGAGATGGCTAGCTTACAACAAACAACACAAATGAGACAAATATGACCAAAAGAACAAAGATACATACAATGCTCAACAACTTCAACAGTCTGAATTTTTTTCCAGATGCACAATACTGCTTTTTCTGATGAAAAAAACAAAAAAACACCCTTATCAAATAAAAAATTAATACTATACAGCATTTTGAGTTGAATTTTATCAGCAAACAAAATGATAAAATAGGTTTCAGAATAAAAAAAAAATAAATATAAATCAAAGTATAATAAATATTTCAACCAGACTTATTTTTTATGCTGAAGCAAAAATATAATTTTAGTTTATACATCTCAGCTTCTATGGTTTTAAAATGAATTCCTTTCATAATAGAATAGGGTACTACTAATCTGAAAACACCTGTACTGTATACGTGAATGCAAACAAATTTAATTTTTTATAAATAATTTACCTATATGGCAATTGTTTTATTTTTTTTTTCTTTTAACTTTAATTTTATTTCCAATATATAATAAAGTATGTCATTCAATACTCTTTTTTAATAGTTTAAAGTAATAGTACATATAAAAGAATTTTATTTATTTAATCATTGATTTGGTTAGTTATTTTTTTTCTCCCTTTTAAAATTGTATTCTTTTTAAGAAAGTATTTTTTATATGGTTAGTTAGACAATATATTTATTCTCTCTTCTAGAAATAATTAAAATTGAAAATAAAACCATTTATTACAAAACCAAGCAATTATTCCTCTTCTTAAATCAGTGTTAATATTAAAAATCGATAATATTTTATTTAGTCCTTACACATATATTTACAATATTTTGGCCAATATTTACAATATTTGGCCAAGGACACTGAAATTTCTAAAAACAAAATTTTGTGGTTCAGCCCACAATTATGGTTATTTATAATATACTGCAAGATAAGATACAAAAATCAAACTGTTTTTAAACCAAATGTTTTAATATAAACAACTATTGATGATAGATAAAAAATTCTTTTTTATTTATATGTTTATGTATGCAATTTGTTTATATTTAAGCATTAACAATCTAAATTTGTCCAAATTATGAATAAAAAAATATTGGAAACAAAGATTAAAATCCACAGATTTAAAATCCACAAAATTTCTCAAATCCACAAAAATGCTAGTGATCTTCTACTGTATTGACCATACATTGAAGATACTGTGGATAAAGAATTTAATGACTTCGAGATCAGTTATGAATTAATAGGCATATAAATCAACTTGATAATTTCTTGCAATGGAGTATACATTCATAAATTAAAAAAAAAAAAAAAAAAAAAAAAAAAAAAAAAATCAAGGCTAATCAAAACTACATTCAGGAAAATTATACAAATTTGAATGGAGATAAATTAAATTTATAAAAAAAGGTTCACAGAATAGTTTTTCTTACAAAGAAAACAATTTTGAAACCTTCAAGTATTTTAAAAACATTTAAATACACTCAGGAAAATACAGTATCATGCATGCTTCAACTTATAATAAATTTGCTTATAGCATACATAATGATATAATCAGAGGATCAAAAAGTTCAGATAAAGCAGAAAAAAAGGCACCTAAGACAGTTGTTGGAATTGTGTACCACCGATGATTTTTCTTTCTGCTTCATGATCCTCCAGTTTTTCGTTAAAAAGAAATGATTTAAAAACAATATGCACATGATGATTCTTGGAGAAATTCCATAGCTACCAGCCATCTAGACTCAATTTATGTTCAGAGTTGTGTACCTTCTGTAGCTGCTGTTGCGGATAATGTAAGGCAAGATGATCGTTAAAGCTATAAGACACATAGCTAGTACATTTACAACAATTCCTTGCTCAGGGAAGTCTTTGTAACTTGGTTTTCCATCTTTGCCACTGTAAGAAAAAAAAAAAAACATACCCTTAGATCAAAACGTAAACAAAAAAGAAAAATCATGCATCGACTACAAAACACATTACAATAAATATGTTATAGAAACTCCACCAAAGTCAATCTCTACATAGTCTACACCATCCAATATATTATACTTATTCACAAATGCCTGTAAAACTACTTTTACAGCAACAGAAGTACATATGCAGAGAAGCTATTCTTTACAATTTGTATCTATAATAATTTCATGTAGTTTAAAAGCATGCAAAGCACTACTATCCCAGAAAAGCATTTCAGTCAATAATGGTAATATGTTTCAATTATTTCAGATAACTTTAAATAAGAACTATCAATGATTTATGATATGTCACCTCAAAGCAATACATGTACAGCTGAAAACATATATTACTAAAAAGCACTTTAAAAAATAACTACCTAAAAAACAATGTGTCTGCATATTTCAATGAAGTCCTGTATATGGACTATACACACCATTTTAATGGAGAACCTGTTTCAACCTGCACACAGTCTGATGGTATATTTACTTTTCAGTTCCATGCATTTCTTTACACTTCAGCTGCTTTATACCAGTTTAATTTTTTCCTGCAGGTGTATAATGTTTGTATATATATATATATATATGGATGGATAAGAAAATTGCAAGTCATTAAAATCAACTTAAAACAATTTCCTCTGATATACAATGCATACATAATGAAATTTTTTGCATGTCTCTGCAAAATAACTATAAAAGTTAAACACATTATTTTCAATAGAGAATATATTGTTGTAAAGCTCAATAACATTTATTAGTTCCATTCTCTTTGAATTATCTCGACATCATTAAAACACACTTCAAAGAACAATAAATATTACACACAGAATTTTCAATAGAAAACATGTTATAGTAAGCAATTGTAACATATTAGCTTTGTTCTGTTTGACTTTGAAATAGATTTAACACCCCACCATTAAACACACACAAACAATTACTGCCCATTAGACAGTAATATACCCAAATTCTTTCTAACTAAAAATGCTATGCACACCATTTTTAGTAGGGAACATGCAATAATGACCTTTAATAAAAAAAAGTTGTTCTATAGCATATCTACAAAAGTTACAGTGTAAACTGACAGACAAATGTACCAAAGTCATAAACACTTTACAACAATGATGAAAAGTGTTAAAAAAGGAAAATTCATCTTATTGAGCATACTTAAAAATAACCATCATACTTTTCAGAGTACAAATTCCAATGGTTATGAAATTTCCATGCACAGTATAAAAAGTTTATAAGTATAAACATTGCATAAAATCAAGAAATAGTATATATGCAATAATCAATATTACCAATTCTCAGAGTGCCATTTAATTCAGGATAACTCAGTTTAAAATATACCATTTCAAAAAGCATAGGGTTCCAATTCCAATATATGAAAGACTGATATTTTTTGGACATTTTAAAACAAATTGCATAGACAAATTCTTATATGCTAGGTTAATGACTAAAAGTGTGTCAGGTGATGTAAACAATTGTCAAAAGGGTACTTTAAATGAAATTTCCACAAAAAAACGTTTTTTAAATCTGTAATATTGAAAGATCTTGGTAATGGATTTTTTTTTTTTTTTTTGTTTAAATCAAAGCTTTTATAATATTTCAAGCTTTTATATTTTCCTTATCCCTGATAGATGCTATGCAAAAATTAAAAAATAATCAGTCAAGGACTAGACTACATGTATGTCTTTTCTTTTCCTTAGTGTTTTTTTCCCCCTTTTGATCTTGTCATGGAAATTGTATATCTTTCTGTTACAAATACCAAAGAAAAAATGATAATTTTTACTTTTAAAGCTGCAGAATTTTATTATATAATTGCATTAAAATAACAAATTGCTAGAGCAACAAGCAGAAAAATTGTCAAGTCTGAATGCACAAAGCTCTGTTATTGTGATCGTGTTTTTAGGATAGCACATTTTCATTTGTTTTGCACAGAAAGCCACAATGGGTACATATGGGTAAGTCTGCTAGTTACACATGTTTTATGTGCTTTTGATTTTATTGGTTTCATAAGAAACCATTCAATGAAATTCCTGATACCTCAGAATGCTACAACATGACGTGCAAAGTCGTGAAAAAAAGCCAGTCCAAAAGGAGCATTTTTTAATAAAAACGAGCAGGGAAGAACGAGCTATGCTCGGTCAAAATTAGCTTTGAGTTCAAATAACATGACCCATGACCAAAATGACCCACTAATCAAATTTTCTCGAACATGTGACCGAGCCTAATTGTCTTCTCGTGCTCGAAACCCCTAGGATATAAAATTTAGTCAAAATAGTCTGAGCTGTTTTTTAGATAAAATTAGCTTGACCCACAGTGACCCACTAATCCGATTTTTTCGAGCATGTGACCTAGACCAATGATTTTCTCGTGCCCCAAAACCGTAGAATACAAAATTTAGTTCAAATCGTCTGAGCCGTTTTTAAGATAAAAATAGCGTGACTCATAATGACCCACTAATCAAATTTTCTCGAACATGTGACCAAGCCCAACTGTCTTCTTGTGCCAGACACCCGTAGGATATAAAATTTGGTCAAAATAGTTTGAACAGTTTTTTTAGATAAAATTAGCTTGACCCACAGTGACCCAAAAATGACCCACTAATCTGATTTTCTTGAGCATGTGACCTAGCCCAATGATTTTCTCTTGCCCATACACCGTAGAATACAAAATTTAGTTCAAATCGTCTGAATCGTTTTCAAGATAGAAATAGCTTGACCCATAATGACCCACTAATCGAAACTTCTCGAGTATGTGACCTAGCCCAATAGTCTTCTCGTTCCCTAAAACTGTAGGATACTAAATTTAGTTCACATCATCTGAGCCGTTTTTAATATAAAAATAGTTTGACTCATAGTGACCCATGACCAAAATGACCCCCTAATCTAATTTTTTCGAACATGTGACCTAGCCCAACAGTCTTCTCGTGCCAGAAAACCATAGGATGCAAAATTTAGTCTAAATAGTCTGAGCCGTTTTTTAGATAAAATTAGCTTGACCCACAGTGACCCAAACATGACCCACTAATCGAAAGTTCTCGAATATGTGACCCAGCTCAATAGTCTTCTTGTGCCTGAAAATGGTAATATAAAAAATTTAGTCAAAATCGTTTGAACCGTTTTTTAGATACAATTAGCTTGACCCTGACCTATGGCGACACAAAATGACCCACTAATCGAATTTTCGCGAACCATGTGACCTAAAACCCAATGTTTTTCTGGAGCCCCGAAACGGTAGGATACAAAATTTCGTCAAAATCGTTAGAGCCGTTTTTAAGATAAAATTTGCATTTATTTATATATATATATATATATATATACACACACTATATTTCCAACGATGACCGGTCACTTGAGATTTTGTTAAACATCTGGAAAGATACCTGAGGAATTATCCTGAAACTTCAGGAGTGTAAACAACATGATAAACGTCATATATTTCCGCGAAGATTTTTTCCCGAAACCCGATAAGGGGCTGTCAACAAATTGAAGAAAAACGATTATCTTTTGTATAACCCTGTAAAAACTAATATTGGAAAAGCATTCAAACTGTAGATTATGATTAAGTGGCTTATTGTAATAATTTGGGTTCATTTTTATGAAGATAGCATGTATACTCGAAGAGAAATTCAGGTTTTTATAAAAACAGTCCCAAATTTTACCAAGTTTTTTGCTTATAATTTGCAGAGTTTAATATAAAAACAAGTTTTTTTCAGAAAATATTACAAACAAAATTATACACAATACCCTGCAATCAGAATTAAAAAATAATAAAAATTGTATGAAAAATGAGCAGGTTTACTAAATATTGTATAACTGTGCATGCGCAAATTCAATCCAAATATACTGTGCATAATATATTAGCTAAATGTATAGACCACGTTTTATGAAAGTCTCAAAAACATAGCTTGAAAATTCTGATAGTAATCGTCAATAGAATAAGCTCGAATTTCGCTGTTCCCAAAAGGAAGCAAAAAGATGAGGGGTTGTATCCAAATATACTAGCTTATGAAAGTTGACATAAGAATGAAGTGTCTCTCATTCTATATTTGGATACAACCCCTCACCTTTTTGCTTCCTTTTGGGAACAGCGAATTTCGAGCTTATTCTATCGACGATTACTATCAGAATTTTCAAGCTATGTTTTTGAGACTTTCATAAAAGTTGGTCTATACATTTAACTAATATATTATGCACAGTATATTTTGATTGAATTCGCGCATGCGCAGTGAAACAATAAAAGCGATTATAAATAAAACTTTAAAAGCGATTTTCTGGAAACTACATTTTTCAATATGGGCAGCATGATAACTTGAACAATTTTTAACATTTTTGGATAAAATTTGTGCTCAACTACGCATAATTAAACTGTCTTAGGGCCATCGAGCCATATTTTGAAAATTTTATTTTTTTTATATTTTCTTAATAAGTTTAAAAATCAAACTTTTAGACTAAAAATGAAAAATTTCCAAAATAACGTAATTTTCTTATTTTTTAGAAATTTGAGCCAATGGCCTTTCGCTAGAACCTTATTTTGCAAGACGAAACTGAGACTTTAATAATTTTTGTTTCTACAGGAAATTAGGATGTTGCCCATCAAGCCTGAATATTTTGGTACAGGTCAATACAGCCGACATAATATGTGACCAAATTTAACCAAAATAAATAAATAAATACTTGAAGCAATAAAAAACGTGGAATTATTAGTTTTTCAATTAATTTTACTCCTTTCCTTATTAAAAAAAAAAAAAAAAAAAAAAAAAAAATAAGTACATTTTTTGTCACCGAAAACGTATGTAACGACTTCACTTGCTACATTTGTCTCATAAATTTTATTTTATTAGATAAATGTCTTATGTGCAAATAATTTTCATTATTAAAACTCGTATCTAAAATTTATCTTTGATTATTACGGCATATATTGAGTAAAACACCCCCTCGTACTTTTAAAAAAGGTTGTCACGATCCATTTAAACAATTTTACATGAAAATTAAAAATGTCAGTTAACATTTTTACACCCAAGCCCTTCATTTATCACATGGTCAACTGTAACTTACCTAAGCCTGTATCTTGCAGACTGGGTAAGTCCGGTGAGAGATGCTGCAGCAGCGACGGTAAAGATAATTATTCCAAATGTGACGTGGGTGGGTATCATAGTTTGCCGGAATTTGGCAGTTGCACTATCACAGCAGAGCAGAACTAGGAACGTGAAGAAGCCAAACACAAACTGGAAAAGAACAAAATACAATTAAGTCTAATAAACAAGAAAGAGAAATCATGCGTCAAGTATAGATTATGAAACACTTTGCAACATATTCAGAATATTGTAACAAAACTTCACCGTTTAAAAAACATTTTGCGACGAGCGTCCAATATAAGTGACGAATTTTATTTATTTAATCAAATACGATATATTTTCCTTATTTAATCAAAGCATTTGTGCGATTCAACTACACAAAATATTTTACTTTTTAAAAACCGGTGATAACTAACAGAAAATTCTGTAAAGGACTCTGTCGTGAAGGTGTCAATAAGGTGAAAGATTATCCTTGATGGCTAAGTAGAGAATTTAGAAAATGCAAAACATTTGAAAATGCAATTTTAACAATTACCATCTATAGTCGGAAAAGTATTTGAATTCTTTTGTGAAACCCAGCATATGATTTATAGATTTGTATATATACTGCTAAAATTTAGTTCAGTTAGGAAATGCATAACAGTTGAAAATTACCCATGAATAATTTATGTCAATGAAAGGAAATTCTAGTGTAATTAATTTGTGCAGCCCTGTATATGATTTATAGAATTTATACACAAAGTAATATGCAAAAAAATATTTAATTTTAAAAACACATACCACAACTGAAAATGCACTTGTAGCTATTATCGCTCATAGACAGTAAAGTAACCGAATTATTTTGTGTGTCCCTGTAAATGAGCGATAAATGCGATGCACACCCTATTCTACAGTGAACATCTTGTAAGGCACCTTAGGGCTCTATATCAGTTTCAACATGTTTGAAAAATAGTGTAACATCATTAAAATGTATTGCAAACTATTTTTCTCCATAGTCGACAATGTAATCAGAATTCTTTTGAGAGTCCATGTAAAATTATAAATGCTACACACTTCATTTTCAATATAGAACCTGCCACTATAAACCTCATTCACATATCAGAATTATACTAAAACCTGCTAAAACCCGCAAGATGACTGGGGAAAATTTCCATTTTAGACAGATTTTCATCTTAACAGTTACATCATGTCTATTATACAAGGAAATTTGTTAAATCGGAACCTGTCGATAACGAACGGAAAATTTTCATGAGCGAATAGTAGATCACATTGTAATTGTATTCCTTTTTTCGCCGGAACAATGAAAATTTTCCCTTTAAGGCAAAATTTTGTTATAGATATCGCTTTAACCTTCTGACGATCCGAGGAAATTGGAGGAGTTCAAAGTAATGAATTTTATCATCCATTACCAGGGGTTGTTTCTAGATGCTTCCAGGTACATTAAAACATTGGTTATTCGAAAAGCATGGGACCAAAGGATTTTTGGTTAGCCAGGGTTCCATGGGAATTTTCGGATAACCGGGAGGCTTCGTAATTTTATTCTAGCAGATGACACTACTCACCCTTCTCACTTCCCCACAGTCAGGTAAAGCATTAGTGCTTCCAGGTGCTGCAAGATGCCGTATTCTAATCGATTTCCCCTTCCTGTTTACACGTGTTTTAATTTTCTCCAAACTTTATTTACGATGAGTAATATTTTAAAATACAAACGGGTCTTTATAATCATGAAGAGCTCAACGCGTTGAAAAAGTTGATATTGGCACCTCAATATATTGAAGTGCAGGAAGATGCAACAGAGTCAGATATATTGTTTACAAAGGTGGCATGATGAGGCAGAGTTGAAGCAATGCAAAGTTAAAAAGAGAAAAAAAAATCACAACATATTTTGTAAAGAAATGAAGTGTTGTATGCTGCTATAGGATAAAATGTCTGCATTTAAGCAATAGTCCAAATAAGTAAGTTGACGCTGTTTATTTCATAAACAGCATGCTTGTTTAAAAATAAAATTTTTCACATAAAAAAAAGTGTTTTAAGGTCTTTCGGTTAAGCTGATTTTCGGATAATCGGGGTTCTTCTGTATTTTGTCATCCGAGAAGAGAAAAAATAGTCACCTGCCTATTACTCTGCCGTAGCCGTTTGATTAAAAAAAAAAAAAAAAAAAAAAAAAAAAAAAAAAAAAAATCCGCAGAGCGGTCACCTAGTCCTGTCAGATGATGGTAGAAATGGCCTTGTTCATTTCACATTGCCGCAATAAATATAAAACTGATATATTCGAATTATTGTACTATTTTATTTTATTTTTGTGCCTTACGATTTTACTGAAGCCTAACTAACAATGAATGCTGACGGCAACTGAGGATTTAACACAGCAAGCCAGGATGAGGCTTTCGATAGCAGGTCGTTTGCCTATGTCCAAAGAACCATTGAATTTTCAAAATTTCTTTTATTCGTTCGTGTTGTTCAGTTGACATTTAAGATTTCAAAAATCCTTTATTTTCATCTTTACTTCTATTAGTTCTGAAAATAAAACCTAATTTAAACAAGCAACTAGCGAAACAATGCAACTTTTTAACCCAGGCCTCATTTTCAAGAGAGGGAGGTAGATAGCTAGCTGCCTGAGGTACGGGACCTCGTTGCGTAGAGATCACTAAAATGAGTGAAATTAGATACAGCCGCGATGACTAAAACGCATGTAAGTGCGCTTAGGGCCCATGAAAATAAAATCACTGAATCACAAAAATGAGTGAAATTTGGTAATGCCGCTATCATAATAATGCGTCCGTGTGCGCTTCGCGCTCAAGTAAAGAGCACATCACTGGATGCAGCAACTACATTGCGTAGATCTCACAAAAATTAGTGAAATTTACAATGCCGCGATCACTATAGTTCATGTAAATGTGAGTTGTAATTTTCCAACTGGACGAAAAATATCCGGGCCAGGATTCGAACCTGGGATTTCTTGGCTGAAGCTGCCAGTGTTCTACCAACTGAGCCATCCCGGTCGAATCTTGTATTGATCATAGCATCTGTATCCTGACACGGACGTTTTTCGCAGAGTTGGGAAGATGACATCTCATATGATTTCTTTACCAATTTGAATAATTGTGCCAAAATTAGTCTAGTGTAATCACGTTTTCAGCGTTTACTGGAAGTCCCATTACCGGCGATTTATTCTGTTGTGCTGATTCAGATATCAGACCAGATGCTGTGATCATTAAGGCTAGCTGGGTGAATTAGTTCAGCCATATTTGTCCAGGATGGCTCAATTGGTAGAGCACTGGCAGCTTCAGCCTAGAGATCCCAGGTTCGAAACCGAACCGATCACCTATTGTATACGAAATATAGCATTTTTAATTTTTATGGGGAATTTAAGAAGATATTTCCTTTTCATTGTGCTCTAGGCCCGTTTTTAGAGCATTTTAAGTTCGTCATAGCCGGAGATTCGATGAACGGCAAATATTTAAACGCAAAACTTCTAATCTTGGGGTAGCAACATTTTTACATTCTATTACTCAGCGCATGAATGTAAAGTTGAAATTTTTTAATCGCTTTTTCAATCAATTCCTGATACATTTATTAATAAACAGTTTTTTTTAATCGATGAAAATACTATATTTTAATAGATTTAGAGATTAAGATCGACAAGCTTTCAGGCGGACAAAATGAACGCGTATTAAATTTTAAAGCAAGATAATAAAACCTTTCAGAGATTGAAACAGTATAAAATCATTAAAATACATCTCACTCAGTAAATATACATCGGTTGTAATGTAATCAAGATCTTCTAAGAGACTCTGTAAACGAAACGTATATGGTTCAACAATACAAACAATAGAGAGTTTAAATGAATCGGATGCAGTAACATATTTGAATATCTTGTGTATATAGCCACTTTGACAAAAAGTATGCTATTTATACTATTGTTTTTCTTCTGTGTTGAGGAATCAAGTACTTCAACGTAAAAATTCGCTAATTACACAACTATTTAGTCTTATTAAAAAATCTTTTGAGTTACCCTGTAAACGAACAGTAAATTCTATAATTCTGTTTTACAAAAGGAAGCTAATTTAGGTCGTTCGTAGTAACATATTTTAACATCCTGCCTGCGCATACGCTCTTTTTTAAAAAAATTAGACCATTTAACATTTCTTTTCTTCATCTTAAGTATAGGAATAAATCACTTTAAAGTGATATACATAAAAAACTAATTCATATTTTTACACGAAATGTTAAACATTTGAACTACTCATAAAAACAATGCAATTGTTGAAAACCGCGTAAAAATCGGATAATTACACAATTCTTTAGCCCTATATCAAAAGATATTTTGTGAGAACCTGTAAACGAATCTTAATGTTACTATTTTTTTTATAATAGTGAGCTTACTTGGATCGACTGCAGTAACATATCTTAATATCATGTGTATACGACCATTTCTAAAAGAGTTGGGTCATTTATTATTTTTTTGCTCTATGTTAAGTATAGGAATCAATAACTTTAAACTGATATAAATCAAAAATTAATTAATATTTTTACATGAAACTTACAAAGGTTTGAACTACTCATAAAAACAATTCAAATGACGCAAACCACGTAAAAATCCGATAATTACACATTGCTGTAGCCCTGTCAACAGTTTTTGGTCTGTACAAGATTTAAAAAGTGCAAAAAACAGCACTTTTAAAATCGCATTTCCTGAAAACCTATTCGACAGATCTTGCTTTTCTTTTGATTTTTTAGTCACGTAGCACGCCCCATTCCATAGAATCAAGAATTTTGTTTCTATCATAAATAGAACGCGAGATATGTGTCAAAAACCCGTTTTGTCCCGCCCGCAAAATATAAACTAGACAGAGTTAAAAAAAAAAAAAAAAATGTAAAATCGTTTGGCATCCATTGGCGGAAATTCCTTTCAGTTACGGTTCAATGCACTGCTGTTTCTTATGCTTGGCGAGAAACTGTCGAGTTTCTATGATAGCAGAAATTTGGCATTTCTGAATTTAATATATCATATTTGACGCCGTTGAAAATCAGTATTGCATCATCAATGAAAAGTACAGTAGAAACTCGTTACAACGAATGTCACTTTAAAAAGTTTTTCAGCTTAATGAATATTTTTTTTAAGCCTTCATTTTAGTTTTACGAATGTTGAGCAGGCAAGTAAACAATATCTCTATTGAAAAACTAGAATTTGGAAGAAAACTTTCGTCGGAAACTCAATGAAGGAGAGGCAGACGACAATGAAAATGAAGCTGATGATGATTGTCCATGAAGTACCGAAGATTGTGTTGTACGAATCAAAAGGGGCTCTATAGGACATTGAAACTCTTAAAAAGTAATTACCCCAGCCAGTGCTGTAGTTGGAAAAAAATATTTGTGGGAACTCACCTTTTCATAGAGTAGATAAGGAGTTGCATCGGTCATGATGTTATTCATACAGATGAATGCTCTTTCGCATTCAGACATTGAAATGGGTATAGTTTTCACTGTCTGGAGAAAAAAAAGGCTTGTGCTCGTTAGGGCTGGATTATTTATCGATATATCGGTCAAATATTGATATTTTTTAATTATCGCAATACCAATATCTGAGCTCTGATTCTGACGTTATATCCCAATAACATTTTTTTCCCGCAGCGCGACTTCGAAATCCTAGAAAAAGCGCCGAAATTGCAGTACTAATATCAGAATAATCATTTCCCCCCATTCATTTATTCCTGCCTGCTTCATTCAAAGCCGAATATCCCTTCTAATGATTATCTCTTTTTCGTCGTTATTCCAATATATCCCGATACAATCTATGCTATACTTTTATTTAAACAAACCTCATATTCCCCTGTTCGTTTGTTACTGAATAAAACTTATCGTCTGTGTTTCAATACCGTCGCTGCTTAGACATATTGCAATATATCCCACATATTGATATGTCCAAATCCAAACGAATAAAGAAGCGCTTAAAATACGTACGAGTTAGTTGAGTCAATAATATTACCATTCTTTCACTGTGATTAGTTTCTTTTGAGAGGAGCTTCCTAGCTATTAACGTCTACTATTGGGAGCGCTGAATAGCCAGTGTTTATTCTATTCCTATTTCCTCTGTCGTTTTATCGTTAGAGAGCGCGCGAATCCGATTGATTTTAAATTTGCTGATATATTTATTATGCTGTCTTGATATTTTAGCTTAAAACGAAGTAAAAAAAGTACATTTTAATTAGTATAAAACTACTCCGAAATGTGATTTGAATATTTATATTTCAAAAAAGATTTCAATGTTGTATTTATGTATAGTAAATAGATAGGAAGCTGTAAATACAGTGAAATTTGTTTTTTGTTTCTATTAAGAATGCATTGATATCTAAGAGAAAGATTGAAAAACAACATTTCTGCAGCATCTGTAATTCATTGAAGCAATTTAATTACAAGTATATTAGCACGACATGTGGCATTAAACTAATTTCAGTTTTTGCTGTTGCTTTTTACTTATTTTAATAATATTAAAATCAGCAACGTCCTAAATTAAAAAAAAATTTTAGTTTCTTTTTAGGGTTTCGTTCATCTTACGAAACCCTATTACTCCCGCTCCGTTGTCTGTGTCACAGAGCCATTCTCAAAAACTTACAGAGTTGAAAATTTCTGCCCATACTTTAATACCAGCTATGAAGAGCTCAAAATATTAAAATTTGAAAATTTCTTATTATTTTAATAAATAGAGATAAAAAACCAAAATTCCAACAGCCTTTTCCTGTTAAATTTAAACATTTTTCGTTATAGCAGATGCCAAAAATTAAAAATCCACGATGAAATACATTTTACAATAATTAATTTTCTATCAGACGATTTCCACGTGAAAAATGAAAATTAAATAAAAAGTTTCATCCATTGAAAAAAAGATTAATATAAAATAAAATTGTATGACGTCATAGTGGTATAAAACGGAAAGATTTCTCAATAATACAAGGAGTATAAGTATGTGTATGTACACAAAACAGATTAATATTACGTCATCAGAGAATTAAAAAGAAAATCTGACGACATATCAGAAGTTTAACGGATTTTTCAAATGTTTCAGAATAATACAGTATCAATATGATTAATAGAGAAAGAAAGTAAAATATTTCTGTTTTGTATAAATATGAAACTATAATATTTAAAGGAGCAAATAGGTATAGAGAATTGATTCGTTGCTTTCTACACCTGTTTGTACTTAAATTGCTGCTACCATACCATTTATCTTTGGAAATTAACATTTTTTCTATTCCCTTTAAGGTAGTTATCGCGATATATCACCAATACCAATATTAATTCTTTGATATATTGCGATATTAAATTTCTGATATCGTCCAGCCCTAGTGCTCGTACGCGTTATTTTTTTTACAGTAACAAACCAAATATTTCTGGGAACGGCGTTCCCACCCAACTACAGCACTGACCCCAGCAAAATAATGTTTCGAAAGCATTCATTTTATACAATTTTGGTAATTTCAGTGCTGATTTTATTATTATAATTATTATTGTAAAGAAATGAAGTTACATTAACAGCAGATGCTAGTGAGGTTTTTTAATAAGTCAGGAATGTAAGATAAATTATAATAGTTACGATTAAAATCTTGAAAATTAATGAACTTAATAATCATCTTATTTCTATAGCTAACTTTAGAAAATTATCACATGGGCTTAGACTGGAAACGATCACTGAAACACAACGCGAATTTATTATAATTTATTTAGGTAATCTATTATTAATTTACGTTATAATATCGTAATCCTAGAGCCATGGTGCTTTTCTTTCACTCGGATAAATATTAATTTTAAGCTCATCTACCTAAATACTAAAATAAAATCCTATATCCTGTGTTCAGATGCTAAGTTTTCATCAGATTAACTAAACCAGGTCAGTAGCATTCCAGCAGTTTCATATCAAAATTCAACTATAAATTAATTCACTTTGCCAAAGTATTTCATTTTTCAAAAAAGAGTTCCGAACGTGTAGTTCAAACAATTCAGTAAAAATTGTATTTCTGTAATGTTGAATTCGCACCAGAATCTTCGGAAAATTCTTTTTGAAAATAAGAAAATGCAGTCATATATACAGCTTTGTTAACCAAAGTCACAAAAGTAAAATTTTGTTCAAAATATCTGGTACAAATCTTGATTAAAATTAAGTAGAATAGAAAAATACCCCACACCGCCTTTCAAGGGGTTAAAAGCATGTTGGCAGGAGTCACTCGTCAAAATCGTGATAGCTGACAATCTGTGTCTGCTATTTTATTCTACTGGTAAAAGAAACTTGTCAGAATAATTGTTAATTGTATGAGAAAGAAGCTGCAAAAAAAAAAAAAAAAAAAAAAAAAAAAAAGGAAATAAATAGCGGAAAATGTGCGATTTGGCGAAGATTTTCATGCTGCATAACAAATTTTATTGTTGAGTTTTAAACATATCTTAATTCAAAACACGCAAATCTGAAGTGTGGAATATTAATAGGAAGACAGACAAGCATGCAAAATTCCTTTAGAAGAAAATTAACCTTGAACTGAGAAAACTAGTTTCTGTACGACTTTTTGCGGCAAACGCTTTTTATTTCAAACAAAGATGCAAATGTGCTATGCGACGCTGAACTAAATTAGGTGAGGTAATAACGGGGGTGGTAGACACGACATGACTGAAGTTATATTAAGGTATTATTTAGGTTATCAAGTTGCTGAAGCTGAATGCATTTTTGCAAAGACAAAAATGAAGCATTATCTTGATGGCTTCGTTTAAATGGAAGTGAGCCTATAGGATAAACCATATTCATTTTCAGCACAAGACGGATAGTGCGATTACCTTTCGGTTGCCAGTCTGGTTTCACAGTGTCGATTTTTCAAAAGAAAGAGCAATTATTGAATCCCCAAAATTTTGCATTCGGTTTTCACACTCATTCTGTGACCAATGAAACTAATGTTTTTTCTTTTCAAAAAAGAAAAAAAACAAGAACTTTAGTTTTTTGCACCCGACCTTCTTCAAAGAGAACGACGGTCTTGGCGAATACAATCATAAAAACATTACAATTGAGCTTTTGATGCTAATAAGTGTTTCATTCATTCCGAATTCTGCACCATGTCTTTTTACTATCAACCAAACAGTACTGCCAAAAAAAGATTTTATGTGGCAGCTGGGAGGCCAGTATTATACCGTAAAATCAACAATTTTTTTTTTTTTTTTTTTTTTTTTTTTTTTTTTTTTTTGTAGTGTATGAATAAGAAATGTTCAGTGTAAACAAATCAGTACTTATGTATCAAAGTGGATAGGATGAGTATGTTTGAGAGAGATGAGTATTTTTTACTATCTCAAATTATCCCATAATTTTGATGGGAAAATTATGAGAATCTGTTTTTTTTTAACCAAATTTTCTTTTAAAAGTACCGGATGCATAAAATACGCGAGTAAATACGGTAATTGAGTAAACATATCTTATCTTCAAAACAATTAAGGTCACGTTGAACCTCTTAGGGGATTGATGAATTCACATAAATTTAGTCCGATGAAAAATGTTTTATTAAATCTCGGATGAGATGTCCGTGTCGTTATCTATCAATTTTCTGGACTTAGAAAAACTCTTGCTCATTTACGAGCTGCGTGTGCATATCAAATTAGCTATGTTTGTATGCAAAGGAATGATAATATAGTAAAAACGCTGCAAAATCAGAACCAGTATTTCTGTATATAACGGAATTCTGTCTTAAACGGAAAAATTTCATGGTCACGGCGAAGAGAATACACAGTTAGAATAGAGGGACTACCTCGTACAACAGAAACCTGTCTAAAGGAGCGAACAGACTGCCAGACTTAACGCGGCTTTTTTGTTGTATTTTCGAACTCTTTGCTATTTTATAACTTTCTTAGCATGTCTAAAGATCAGAGGTCAAGTAGGGAACTTCGATTACAGATGGTCAACGCCTCTTTCTTTTCTCGATGACCACAAAATCATTCGGAAAGAATAGGAAGTCGTATGACTTATGTCCCTCTCAGGCAGATTTGCTCAGAATGCCAATAAACGCAGTTAAATGCCCCCATGTACCTAAGACCATAAGTACTACCTAAGACCATAAGTACTACCTAAGACCATAAGTACTACCTAAGACCATAAGTACTACCTAAGACCATAAGTAGTATAGGAGCTCTACATGTACCTAGCTGTACGCTTATGTCTCAACAAGTTTTACCGTACTATACTCAAAACGGCTTATGTTTTTGGGATACGAATTCCGCACTAGTGCATGTACCATAGAACTTATATATCACCTTACATACCACAGATATGTTCTGAGAATGTCTATGACAAGCACCATAAACAGTCAAGGAGGATCAGGGTAAGGGAAGGCCGTTTTCCCTGCCTGGATTTTGAACAAAACTTTCTTCGATATTTTTGGAAAGAAAAAAAAATCTCATAAAATGATTTAAAGCAATTAAACTCCAGGAGCAAAAAAGAACGAAGAATTTTTCATCCTGAATTTCTGTGGAGGTCATTTTTTAGTTCTGTTTTCTTATTCAGATTCATGTGTTGTAAATTTACCATAAGCGGAATAATATAATTCAATTGTTAAATTTCTGTATAATTTCTGAATGCTTTTTAAGGTTGGTATGTTTTAAAAAAAGTCCTGCATGGATGATTCTGAAACAAAATATCTAGTTTAGCTTATTTCATATTTACAATCGCCATTAAAAACAGTGGCCAGGTTGCGGACGACAGGGATATATATATCTTCCAAAATCATGCTCCTCGCTGAATTTCGTTCTGTCGGCGCCTACGGTAAGTAGTATTTGTAATTTATTCCTCTCGAAAGCACGTACAACGAACGAGAGAAGCTTATGGATGCAGAGAACTGCAAACGCATGCTTCCGGATGAAGAAGGAATTGAATTGTTTTGAGATCTCATTCAGCTGAGACAGTTTCCAGGGTTTGGATCAGGTTACGAGGGCAGATTTTAGTCTGACCCTGACCAAGAATTTTCTCCCCTCAAGAACAAAGGAATGGACGGACGACCTAAAATGGAAAACCAAAGAAGGTGAAGACATGAAATGAAATTGATGCTCCATTTGATGCATTAAAATATGCTTTTAATTTCCATACACGGACATTCCATTCATTTGTTTCAAGACCAAGCAATTTCATCACGTATTCCTTTAAATATGTGGATTTTTAAAAATAAATTTCATACATTTAAAGACTTTAACTGTCTTTTATTCATCATCAGAAAATAGCTTCCTTTAAAATTTTAGTTGAAGTACACTTTGTGAATCAGTGTTCAATTCCAGGGAGGGGAAATTCGCACTTTTGAACTATATTTACCAAACACGAAATCTTCTGGATGGGATATTTTAATGCTCAGGGTTGGAGGAGACTCCCCGGGCTCTTGAATTCACCAATGCTTTGCGATAATGACCTTAAAAACAAATATGCACTATCTATTTGCGATTTTCTATTTATATTATTGAGGCCTAACTGAATAAAGAAAGTAAAACATTTCGTCGCAGAAATATTTACTTTTTTCTTCTTTAAAATATATCCTTTTATTATTATTATTATTTTAATGATCCATTTTTTTAGGTATTTGCGTACAGTGTCGTTTTAAGCTTTCTAGAGCGAGCTCTCTAGAGGTTCAAGCCAGTCAACGTTTGTATCATTTCATGGATTTTTTTAAAAGTAATTTTGTCATATGAAAAGATGTGGGATTAAAAAATCTGCTTTGTGTGACACGTTACGACATTGCCCTCCACCCTTCGCACATTACAAAAACACGCAGCATGTCTTCTTAAATCATTAAATACAATACTTCATTATTATTTTTTAAATTTTATCCATCGGGACTTAAAAGGAAACAAAGATCAACTTTGACCAAAGTTTAAAATTTAAACATAAGCTAGATGCCAAAAGATGTGTGCATTGAATGAAGGCGTTTCTAAACGAGTTTCAGTTTGTATTTATTAGAGAGAGGAAAAACATCAGAAATTATTAACTGTTAGACAGTTAGCACATGACTATGTGGATGAGCCACAAGTTATGTAACACTAGAACTTTAAACAAGTTGTTGATATTCCAATTTGATTCTTCAACATACACATTTATAGTTTTATTTGTTAATTCAATAAAATGTATAAAAAACACTACAAGAAAATAAAAAGATACAAAAATTACTCAGAAAAATTAGTCTTTTTTTTTAAAAATATTGTTGGAGAAAGAAGAATGCACACACACACACCTTTACCATCCATCTAAAAATATTCTGAAGAGATTTCTTAAGACTTCAAGGTGTTGAGGTTAGATAAATGTTACATTGCGATTTTTTACCTATGGCAAATCTTAGGATATTTTTTTCTTATAGAACAAGACTACATTTTTCTTTGTTTTCCCAAATAAAGTCTTGCAATAATAAAAATGAAAACATTACCATCACCAGGAAGTGCCGCGGCCAGTCTCTTTCATCGGCTGAAGTTAAGCATTGTTATCAGCTAGACCACTAATTCCATCCTCTCTAATGTAAAAAACATATGAGGGCTGGCATGCATACGTATTTTTTTTAATTTCTCGTCAGAAAATTTAAAAAAAATAACATTTTTCTATGGTAGTAGAAGGCATTTTTCTCTCTCTGAAGAGGGTGGCTGTTGCCAGCCGAAAGTGCTTGGAGGATTTTTTAACATCTATTTATATTTTAAATGTCGCCTTTTAAGTAACATAGATCTATTGAGGGAACACTGAGTTGAAAAAGAAAGAAAAACCTCACCTGAAGACCGAAGAGTCCACATGCGACAAGTCCTATCCAGGAGTGCATGCTGTAGAAATGAACGGGAGAAGGTCCGTCGTTGTGGGCGTCAATAGCAGCGTACATGCCGATAGCAATGCAAGCGATACTTAGCACGAACAGTAAAGTGTGCACCATCTTGGTATAGATCTTTTTGCAGCAAGGGAAACAGCGGTATACTAACATGGCTGAAAAATACACATGAAAAAGATAATGAATAAATGGGCCAAAAAATATCAGAAAATTTATGAATCTCCTAAACATTTCTAAATATATCACATATTATTTCTGTTGTCAACATCCTATTTCTATGATTTTACAAAACGCACAACAGTGAATGAGGTATATCATTCGAAAGGTTTTTGAACCGGCTTCTGACATAGCGCACTTACATTTCGTTAAAACTTTTTAAATTAAAAATTGCAATAAAAAATTAAATTAGTACTCGGAAAAATATTTTTTTAAATCTACTTTTTTTTTTCTTTATAGTGCTTTAAATTGTGAATTTTTTCACTGACTTTTTATAATTTTATTAACGTGAGAAAATATTAGCTTATTAAAGGTTTCATAAACTAATATATTTCCAAATTATCGATATGTATATTGTACTAAACAAAACCGATTTGTCTTATAAATTTGTGAATTAAACTAAAATTTATTATTTTATAAATTATAATTTTTTACAAAGTTTATATTTTTTTTCTTTAAATTTATAGAAGTAATTAATCATTTTTTCTTTACTTTTATAAAAATGAAGTTTATGATTTTATAAAGTTTATAATTTATTTCGTTAGTTTATAATTTTATAAATTAAACTAAATTAATTTAGACTAAATTAATAAGTCCAAATTTAAACTTACCTATCTCAAGGTCATTAATTTCAAAATTTTCTCTACAAATTTATTTTAATATTTTTAAGGTTTCATAAAATAATATATTTGCAAATTATCGGTATGTGGGTATTAAACTAAACTGATTTGTCTTATAAATATGTGAATTAAACTAAAATTTATTATTTTATAAATTATAATTTTACAAAGTTCATAATTTTCTCTTTAAATTTATAAAACATAATTAATAACTTATTGTTTACTTTATAAAATTATAAACTTCATTTTTATAAAAGTTTATAATTTATTTCGTTAGTTTATAATTTTTATAAATTAAACTATAAACTAAATTATTAAGTCCAAATTTAAACTTACCTATCCTAAAGTTATTAATTTCAAAAATTTCTCTAAAAATCTATTTTTTTGTTTTGATTAAAAATTATTCATTTTAACAGAACCATACACAAAAGCTCGCAGCAAAGCTTAAATATAATAATTTATTATAAAATTGTTTATTCACAGAGAAAGAAAATTTACTTTAATAGCATGTAATAAATACGTCTGCTTAAGATATTGTTTTTAATGAAATTGATAAATAAATCAACAGACAAATTATTTTTAAAAGTATATGTACTATTGCAAAAAGAAACGCATGTAATACACAAAAAAATTAAATTTATCTGTTATAAAGCATCAAATAATAAAGCAAAATATAGAAAATTATGAAAAGAAAATATGAAAAACATTGGAACTCTGAAAATATCCATCTAACTATGAAACCTTCAAGTTTTTGCATCATTAAAAAAATCTGAAATAAGTAACAACATTTGAGTAAGTGTCGTGTCCAACCGTAGCGTAGTGGTCTAGCCCACTGGTTTAGTAAACGGAAGGTCATGTGTTCGATACTCTTCGTGGCAAGTGGTGGTTGTTTACTGAAAACTTGCTCAGAAATGAACGGATAGAAAAAGATGTGTATCTCTTATAAGATGTTCCTTGAGAGATAACTTTTTTTTTTTTTTGGTCCTATAAAATTTATTTTAACGACATAAAAATTTCTAAAAAATACGGAAGATATACGTTATAAAACGGAAATTTAAAAACTGATATTTCAGAAATCACGGAAAATTTCCTGGAATTTACGGAATTTTTTTTCCGTTAAAATACGGAAATAGTACTGGCGTCTCAATTGCCAGTACAAATTCCGTTATTTTCAGGACGAATTTTTTACAGTGTAGTACTATAAATATTCATCAATCAAATATCTAATATTTCTTATAGATTCATGGAACAAGAGTATAAAGAAACTATAGAACGAGTTATTTAACTTTGTATGTACAACAAAAGATTAACTGCAAATTTAATATTAACCATCTCGTCACCCTTGGGCCTCATATGAGGCTCCTACTTCAAATTGCAATATTTGAAAGAAAAAAATTATTTTTGTTAATTCCAGCACCTAATAGTGATAGCAAATGTCGATACATTTACTATTATGACGTTACTTATGTTTCAGCATTTAATAATAATAATATTAATAAAGGTTTTATTAATTATTAGTAAACCGTTGGCGTTTCTTTTAATTTAAACATATGTTTCACTCTTTAAATTTAAATTAGGGACTCCTTTTCCGAATTAGTAATTTGTGATAAAAGATAAAAAATACTACTAAATTTTTTATGCTTGTTTAATCTGGTTGTAATACGACATTTTCCAAACGTCTTAAAAAATTCTTCCTTAGACTATTTTCATAGGAAAAACACGCAACATAACTACATTCGTTAGATTTCTGTAAAGAACACATTCGTTACATTTCAGTAAACTGTAACTTCTGTGATTTCGATAGCTATTTTTAATTTTGTTAGCGTAAAAGTAATTTTTCCCAAAATTGGGTTGAGTTGAGTTGAATTGATTATTGACGGCCAATTATCTACACTAGGGATATAGGCCCGGGGGGAGTGCCCTTCGTGGGGGTCTTTCTAAGGGAACCTAACCCGTATTTACGCATGGATAAATCCACGGCTCGAAGAAAACCACGAAAACTCCGAACGATTAGGCCGACGGGCGCGATTGGGATCGAACCCAACACCTCCCGTCTACCAGCTTCGAGAGCACAACCTCTCAGCCACTGGTGGGGCTCCCAAAATTGGAAAAAAAAAAAAAAAAATCGGTGCCGAGAGGGTTAATATGCAATAAAATTGAATCGGATATTATTAACTCTTTTAAAAAAGTGTATCGTTCTCTAAATAGAAGAAATTATGATACAGAAATACGCAGAAACATTTCCGAAACACACAGAAACATTTCCGATATATACAGAAACGTTACTAAATATTTTCCGAAATATGCGAAAACATAACAGAACCGTTGGGCTACATTGCTGCCCCACCAGATGGAGTAACGTTTCAGAGTTTTTTTTAGTATATATATAATCATTAAAATAACACAGAAACATCATACAACATGAGGGTGGGGGGGGGAGGAAATAAATTAATATATTAAATATGAAAAATGAACACGTACCTGTTTAAACAATATTCATAAATATGTTAGAGGAAAGACAATAAATAGAATTTAAAACAAAGAGAATATAATATAGATTGGAGGAAAAAATGAAAAGAAAATTAAAAAACTGAACGATGAAACACAAATCTTTAATGAACTGTATCCAAAATTAACAAATAAATCAGCTATATTATGTGGTAATAAATTCCAAATAATGCATACAGACTATCGATTTACTAATTCAAATCCAGGCCAAGATTTTAAGAGTTATTTTGCCAGATTTTCAATTTTTCTTTCAGGAAATAATACAATGGACCGATTGGCTATTAGAGATGCGAAATAGTTATTTTTGTTTAATAGGTTACATCGTTCCACAGCAGCACTTTGTAACGTATAACCAATCGCTAAATATACTACGAACGGGCGTTTTAATAGGCCCTCAAACAGAATGTTTGAAATAATTTTGGGAAGTAGACTGTGTTTTCCGTTAAGACGAAATCACGCTATTAAAATCTGCTTACACGGTAAAAATTCCATTTTTGCGCGAAGAAAACTTATCTAGTTATGATATTTTTGATTTTATGAATTATCAATGTTTTCTGGCACTAAAAAGACATTTTTGTGACAGAAAACGTCAAAAAATCATAAAATTCTTAGTATCATAACTCGGTAAGTTTTGGTCATAGAAGAAGAGTTTTTAGTGCTTATTGGTCAACGATAAGAAGCTACGTCCTGTATAAAAATAAAAATTTTTTAACTACATGAATTTTAGGTAAAGGAATTTTTATAGGAATATTTTACTATAATAAAAATTAATTAGAATTAAAAAATAACATTCTTAACATTTTTTGTTTTAAGATGCGACATATGCTCAGTTATTAAAAGTAATAGATTGTTAATTGCTCATATAAATCTGAAAAATAAAATTAAACGTTGTCCCCCAAAACCTCACGAATCTTTTTTTCCCTCGTAAAATATTTGTCAAAAATGAATGCTAGGTTCCTTTTTGAGATTATTTTCAACAAATAATCACAAAAATTAAAATTACAGCTCAACGGAAGAGATAAACTGTAAAACTTCAACAAGCAGAAATTGTATTAGGTAATATAATTCGATAATTGTATTAGGTAATGAGTAATCACGTATTTAAAATTTCTCGTACGTTAACATCGGATTTCACGATCAGGGTGTTTCAGTGAAGCGGCTTTTTAAGATAGGAAACAAATTTCGGCAATTTTATATTTATTACAATTTGCATTTCTAAAATACCATTTTTTGAGCTTTTTTCTTTTAGAAATATTCTGCAGTTAATGTGTTGCTTTAAAATAACAAGGGATATTCTGTTAATCTATTATAAAATAAGCTATAAAGAATAACATTATTATTTACCCTAATTATAAGTTAAATAACGTCTATCTCTACTGGCTATTAAAAGGTTAAATGACAGCAGCCACGGGTTCGGTTATCACGCGAGCCTGTGCCATGGACACAAAATTTCCAGGGGCCTAAAAAGTTTCTACAACTTTATTTCATACATGTATGAAAATCGGAAAAGACATTAGCAAGAAAATTACCAAGAACAGTCGGCACGTCTATATTTTATGCAACAAACCTACAATAAATTTATGAATTCCTTTTTAACACTTTCCAACCTAGTTGAAAAGTGTTTATGACTTCGGTTTGTCTGGCCGTCTGTCTGTCTGCTCTAACTCACGTCAATATGCTCGGATTGCCTTGCAATTTTTTTATGTTATTGTCGTTATCTGTAGCATGTTCCCTATTTCAATGGAAGTGTGTAGCACTTAGTTTTTTTTTACAGGGACACTCAAAAGAATTCCGTTATATATCATTTTGGGGGGGGGGGGGGGAAATCATTTGCGGTTTATTTTAATGATGTTACACAATTTCAAACACACTGTAATTGATATATATCACTAAGGTGCATTACAAGAAGCTTAATATGGAATAGGGTGTGCATAGCACTTACAGTTACTTTACAGGGACAATCAAAAGAATTCCGTTACATTATGTATATGGAGAAAAATCGTTTGCGGTTTATTTAAACATTTTCACTATTTTAAACACATTGAAATTTATATATATCATTAAGGTGCATGACAAGAGGCTTACTACAGAATATTGTGTGTATAGCAGTCATCGTTCATTTACAGGGACACCCAAAAGAATTTTCTACTGTCTGTTAACAATCATTCTTGGAAGTGCGTTTTAAGTTACTGAACGCGATTTTAAATTTAACTCACTTTTTTCTATTACGTGGTGTGTATAAATTCTGTAGATTATATACAGGGAAGCACAAAAGTTCGCGAACACATTTCCGTTTATTGACAGAAACTCCAGATGGAGAATTTTAAATTGTGCTACGCGTTTCCTAACTGAACTAAAATTTAGCATCCTATGTAGTATATATACAAATCTATAGATCATATACAAGGCAGAATAAAAGTATTCGGATATTTTTCCGAATGTTGTATATGTTGGAAATTCCTGAAATTATGTTTTTAAATATGTTATGAGTTTTCCAAATTGTTTACTTAGATGTTATCTTTCAGCTTATTAAACGGTATGATTTGTAAAATTGTTTTGGAGGCGTTGGAAAGTGTTACATAATCTATGCTTGACGCATGATTTTTCGTTCTTGTTTTCATATGCTCCTATTTTGACTCTTTGTTCAACTTCATGCAAACAGATTTGGAGCTCATTTGGATGGAAAGTCAAAGCGAGTCTAGCACAATCAGGCAATGCCGTTAGATTAGAGACATTCTTCCAAAGTCTCAAGTTTTGCTCTAAAAATTTCAACTTTGGCAATATCAAAATTGTTAAAGTTATTGTTAAATATTTCACTTTACATGATATGATTTATTAAAAGAATTTCCATCTGTTTGGTGAGCAGCAAAAAACAAAATTTAAAATTACAATAGAAGGAGTTTTGATTATTTTAGGAGTAACATTAAATTTTGCTAACATTCAGTAATATCCAGACGTGAAAATGTTTAATATAAATTTGTAGGTTGTCCAATATAATTATCTATTATCAGTTTGCACAAATAACAAATTTAAATGAAGCATGAAGGCCACTAGGCTTGAGTTGTCAGTCCGTTTCCAAGTGTTATTGTGCACAAAAAATTACTTTCGTATTCTTAAGAGCCTTTCATTAGGCGAAAATATAAAGTTTTTGCTTAAAATGTACTTGGACATCCCTAAAATTTTGGCGAAGATAAGTAAAGATTCGATAGGTAAAATGACATTTTATTTTTTTTTCTCAGTCTGATCTTTAAAGATATAGGCAACACTTCTCAGAGAAACATTAAAATAGTAATAATAATACTGCAAAATATTTATATCTCTAGAGAAAAAAGGGTTTTAAAATTCTTTAATTTTATTTATAAAATAAAATTTTCATATTGTATTAACAGAATTGTCTTATTCATAAAATCATTTAATAATATGCCAAAATGGTACTGTAAAATAAACGTTTCCTTCACTTTTAGTGCGGTAAACTTTTTTTTTTTTTTAGGTGCTCCCTTGATTGGTGCGGGGAAATTTTTTAATTAATATTCAAAAAGCCCAGAATGGGCGATCCTTTTTTACAGCAACATAGCGTAGAATTTTTGAAAATGAAATTTTCAGAAATTGTCGAAAACAGAAACAACACTAAACGAATTCAAAGAAGTTTTTCAAAAATTAGAATTCCCCAGACAGCATTTGATAGACATAGATACAGACATCAGTAGAAGTATGCAAGTGCACCGAAGCTCAGAAAACCAAATTTTGTGTTACTGTAAAATATACACCGAAAAAAAAAATTCGGGGGGGCCTAAAAAGTTTTTACAACTTTATTTCACACATGTATGAAAATAGGAAAAGTGTTGTAGAGAAAATTCTCAGTTAATTTTCCATCTCTTTTAGGTATGATTCTTCTTAATTAACCCCTTATACACTGCCAATATTATCATAATTCTTTTGTATGGACAAGTCTATTAAATTTTATTAAATAACTGATAAAAGGATCATAGGAATTCTCTAGGGCAGGTTGATAAGAAACATTATTTCTCTTAAAGTCTATTAATTAGATAAATGCTTTGATTTAATCTAAAACTAATTAAGGTCATTGCGCTGTGATATAAGTCGTGGCAATCTGATACCGAGTGAGAAAATCGTACCTTGTCCAATAAAGAAATGTAAAATAAGCTTTGAATAAGAAAACACAAGTAATGCTATAAAGAAAAATTATAGTCTTTTAAATTTAAATTACATTAATATTTAATAAGATATTTACAAAAGAAAGAAAATAAATATTCAGAATTCATATGATAAAAGCTAACAACATAGCCGGCTTATCTGTAACTTGCATCAATTCAATATTTGATTGAATTCTGAACATAAAAATTAATATCATGAATTAATTCAGAATCTACACTCAATTGATTTACATTTAAAAAAACCCAAATCATGGTAAATCATTATATTTAAGTATTAAATTTTAATTCTTAATAATTTAAGGCATTCCACTAGCATTAATTAGCAAGAAAATTACCAAAAACAGTCGACATCTTTACATTTTATGCAACAAATCTATAAAAATATGAATCCTCTTCTTCATATGCTTCTTTTTTTAACTGTTTGTTAAACCCTATGCAAACAGACTTACGATATATTTGATTTTACAGTATAATACTAGCATCCCAGTTGCTAGTATTATACCGTAAAATTAACAATAAACAGTAAAATAAGCAGTAATACGCTACCGCGCATATAACTACTAACATACGAACAGAAACCAAAATATTTTTGGGTCTCAACAGGAAGCCTCAACTGACGTTTCGGCAATTAGGAATACCTGTCGATTTTTATAATATTCATAAAAAAATTTGGGAACACTTGCACAGAAAAAAATAAAACCCAATTTGGCTCGAAAGATTCTTAGGTATGTACCCAAATTGGGCCATGCCTATTTTGGTTACCACTGTGTATCCATTTTGGGCACTGTTAAATACCCATTTTTTTAAAAAAGGGGGCCATGCCTGTTTTGGTTACCACTATGTATCCATTTTGGGCATTGTTAAATACCCATTTTCAAAAAAAAGGGGGGCCATGCCTGTTTTGGTTACCACTGTGTATCCATTTTGGGCACTGTTAAATACCCATTTAAAAAAAAAAATTGGGCACATACCTAAGAATCTTTCGACCCAAATTGGGTTTTATTTTTTTCTGTGTGAAGCAGTTTGTAATGAAGTAACCAAAATCCTAGGCATAATCAATATTTTAAAACTCACCATGACCATTCATGAATGTAAAACCAGCAATCATAAGGACATAGTGAAGATTCATTTGCTTAGAGCCATCTCCGGACCATGCGACACCGCCGTGATAGTTGAAGACCCAGAACAGTACCAATCCTAAAGAGCCGGCGAGGAGGACCTCGGCGATGAACGTCAGCCATCCGAAGCCGCATCGGACAATCACTGGGATTTCGGATTGGGATGTTGTCTCGTGTTTCCTGAAACAGATAAAAACAATTAAAAATAAAGTCAGAAAAAAAAAATTAAATAAAAACCTGCGTACGACCATGTGTAAAGAGGGGTACGGGGATGAATGGTTCATAACTTCTTTTAGTGTAAGCACTCTCAAAAATAAAACACTCAATTTTGACGATTCCGCAATCCTCAGGCCTCATTTCCTTATTTTTGACAATCATTTCGTCACAGAGTCACGTGGTTTATGATGAAACGCGAATCCTCAAATATCTTGACGAAACTGTTTCCTCGCTGTCAAAAATAAAACTCACTTTTGACGATTCCGCAATTCTTAAGCTATATTTCGTCATTTTTGACAATCATTTCGTCTCAAAATTAAATGATTTTTAATGCAATGGAAAATCTCAAATATTTTACAAAAATGTTTCCGCATTCCGACCAGATTATTTTTGTTACAAAATCGTTCAAAAAAAAAAAAAAAAAAAAAAAAAAAAAAAAAAATTACACGAAAGTATTAAATTTGCGATATATTAATGAAAACAGAAACAAAAATATTTCATCCTTGGGGGCCGCTATAACACGAATGTACCAAATTTCTACTTTATTTTTTATATCTGATAATTTGCGTCTATCCTTTTTGTAAAGATTTTATGCATTTCTATTGCCTATTCAAAGATAAATTTTTCTGAAGTTACAGAATTTCGTTAAAAACGCTTAGAAAATTCATCTAAAGTTACAGAATTTCGTTAAAAACGGTTAAAATAGTAAAATGCGAACATCATTTGGTCCATTTTCGACCGCAAGCATCAACATTTTCCCAATGGTAAAAAAAAAAAAAAAAAAAAAAAAAAAAAAAAAAAAAAAATCACAATTTTAGGTGCTTTTTTTTATTTAAGAAATATATTCATATAACAATCAAATTTAAAATATGTATAACTGACCTTTTCCCTCTATAAACAGTAATCTTATCCGCTGAAATTGATGAACTCGCCTCCAAAATATGCACTTCAAAATTAATTATTTCCGATCAACAAATTAACTAGAGCATATTCATTGAACAAAGGAAATTTCTCTAATAAATTATATTAATCAAGCCATTTTCTAATTATTTATTAACCATAGATAAACCATAATAATAATCTAGCCTTATTAATTAAAACATGCGGAAGTTATAACAACACCGATAAAAATACAATCTGCTTTCAAAAAATATAAACACACATCAACATCTCGTAAATACTTTTAAAATCAGATAATTCCGAAGTCACGCTAGCTGAGAGGTAAGACGCTGGCCTGTCAAGCTAAAAGTCGCGCGTTCGTACCCCACCCAAGGACGATCTTATTTTTCACAAAGTCAATTAAAAAAGCTTCTAAAAGCTCCGATAGATGGAACCACCAACCTTTTTTTTTTTTGGAACTTTCAAAGAATCAATTTGACGAAACCACTTTCTTCGTAATTTTGAGGATGCAAATTTACTCGATTTGACGAAATATTTACTCGGAGCATTTTCCAAGAAAGCGTTTCGTCAAAACCGAAGAAAATTTCTTGAAATCTGAGTATTCATTTTTGAGAGTGAGGCCGGCAAAGGGGGCAAGAAAGATCTTCTGGTAATTTCCAGAAATGATGTTGAAAAATAATAGACGTTCCATCGAAATATATCGAAGAGAAAATTTTACTGGTGCAGTGCCAAAATGAAAAGACGCGTGGGGAAATCAATTAGATTTTTAAAAAGGGGAAACGATAAAAATAACATTTTTAAAGATGGCAAATAGTAAATTAAGTGAGAAAATTCAGAATAAATTTAAACAAGATTATTATTAAAAATATGTTACATATATATATATCAATAAATTATGCAAATAAAATATATTCTTGTAAAAAACATGTGAAAACGGAATAGCCAGAGACCAAAAAACAAAGAGGGGGGGAAAAAAAACTAAGACAAATTTTCGTTTTAGCAGGTATACTTGTATGTTTTTGCCGGGACCATAGCATTATTTCTTTTAAGACAAAATTCTGTTTTAACATGTTTTAACGTACGTTCTACTTTTCAGAAAATATCTAACACTTCAATGAATCGAATTCTTTCCCATGCTTCCCCTTCAAAATTTTAAATTTTATTCAGCTTTGAAACCTCAGATTCAAAGAAGAGAATTTTCACCGAATGTGAAGAAAACAATTGTTCCAGATTAAAAATAATGGAAAATTTCGCACATGGGTTTACTACTAAAGTGAAAATAAACTTCATAATATGAATTATCTGTAAATGAATGCGAAATGAATACATTTAGAAACTCAATTTTATTTATTACTGTTAAATAAAAAGAAAAATGTCCAAGATTATCGCTGACTTCGTTAGAAGATTATTTTTGCTAAGTTACGTTATAATATGTATTTATATGGCTTATTGGACTGCATAACAAAACTCGAAAATTAAGAAGGGCTCAAATCTTATTTTTTTTTTTTTTTAAACTATACGTTGATATCACTACATTATTTTTAATACAATTCGTGTTATGTCTCCAGTTTTGTATTACGCACACTTTTTGTTTTGTAAAGTTACAACTCAAAAAATATTTTTAATGCGATATTAATATGATTGAATAACAAACATACGTCACCATCTGTCATTAAAAGCCCGCTTAAGTATCTTTAATTAAAAATGACAGACCAGTCATATTTCACTTAAGAATTAAAAATGACAGACCAGTCATATTTCACTTATGAAGTTATGGTATACAATCATATTACCTGAAATTCTTCAAAAAGACATTTTTTACTAATGCTATAAAACTGAATTATTTCCCGATCTATTTTTTTTACATGTTTTTATGGTAGAAAATATTCGTCGCCTTTACTCAAAAATTATGTTTGAGTTAAGCATATACTGGTACATATTCTTATTCTAAAATTTATTTAAAATTAAATCTTACAATCTCTGAAAACTATTTCAAAATTTCTCTTTCCGTGAGATTCGACTGTATTTGTATTCTTTCATCTCATGTTGTATGCACTGCTATTTCAGAACAGTTAATTTTTAGCATCTTATTAAGCTCTTCACATATACAATACACGGCATATCGTATACGACCTACTTCTTCCCAACAATAAATTTTCTAAACTACCAAAATATTCCTAAAGAGCTCAATGACATGCTCCAGATGGTCATCTCTTCAAACTCCTGTTGTAAGGAATTTTTGGCTACGCTTATCTCTATACCAGCTTGGAAAAAACAGAATGTGTTTCTTTTTTGTCATCTCCCTTTAACTCTCAAAAAATAATAACTGGTTGTTTACATATTCATTTGTGTATGCCGAAAACTTAAATGGTGGCTAGCTATTTCACCTGGTTTTGTTTCTCTGATGCAAAGCAGCTGGTTCCTGCCTGGGGGGAAAAACACGCACACAAACGCTATGCATCCCCCCCCCGAAAAAAAAAAAGGACAGAAACACCTTTTTTCTTTTAAAGCAACGCAGGCATGGCTGAAATTTTAATTTAAAAGTACTGCTATATTTACAAACATGAATAATAAACAGCATGAAGAAAAGTTATACCAATGAAAGACTAAACGCTAGTAACTAACAGCGCAATTTCAACCACAACAAGAACGAAAAATCATGCGTCAAGAAGATATTAAGAATAGATAACACTTTCCAACACTTCCAAATTAATTTTACAAATCTTTACCATTAATAAGGGCAAAGATGATATCTAAGTAAACAATTTGGAAAACACATAATACATTTAAAAACCCAATTTCAGGCATTACCAACAATATTCGGAAAAATATCCGAAATCTTTTGTGCACCCTGTTATGGTCTATAGATTTGTATATATATACTACATAGAATGCTAAATCTTAGTTCAGTTAGGAGTCGCGTAGCACAGTTTAAAATTCCTCTTGTGGAATTTTCGTCAATAAATGGAAATGCACTCGAGGACTTTTGTGCTGCTCTGTATATGCTCTATAGAATTTATACACACCAAGTAATAGAGAAAAAATGAGTTAAATTTGAAAACGCGTTCGGTAACTTAAAACGAACTTCGAGGAATTATTGTTAACAGACAGTAACGAATTTTTTTTTTTGTCCCTGTAAATGAACGATGAATGCTATACACACAATATTCTATAGTAAGCCTCTTGTAATGCACCTTAGTGACATATCAATTTCAATATGTATGAAATAGTGAAACGCTATTAAAATAAACCCCAAACGATTTTTCTCCATAGACCGTAACGTCCCTGTAAAGGAACAATAAGTGATATGCACACAGCACACAATAGTAAGTTGTACTGTAGCTCAATTTCGATATGTTTGAAATTGTGTAACAGCATTAAAATAAAGGGCAAATGATTTTTCCCCCATAGACCATAATGTAACGGAATTCTTTTGAGTAGCCTTGTAAAAAACTAAGTGCCACACACTTCATTTTCAATACCGAACATGCCATAGTAAACCTCAACAACATGTATCAATTGTATGACAATCCGAATATATTTACGTGAGTTGGAACACGGACAGACAGACAAACCCAATTCCTAAAACACCTCTTCCAAATGAATACAACTGGTAATACTGCACAACCGAATTGTATTGTGTGTGTGTGTGTGTTACAAAGTTTATTCCTCAATGCACCCTCCCTTCCTCTTATGGACATACGCGATGGATAGAAAGCAATGGGAATGGATGTAACATGTAACTGAAGAGGAGGACTATCTTCGAATAATCCAACAATGAAGCCTCATTCGCCGAAAGCAGCAGTGAAGATTCATGCAGGGAAAGATCCGATAATGTAAGACAGAGAGGGGTCGTCTATGAGCAGTGAATACCAATTTGGAATAATTTGGAGAATAAACAAGTGGGTAAGTGTGATCGAAGATCGCACAAAGGGTTTCGTTTAATATTCCTTTCAAAACACTTTATCCTTTCTTTAATGAATCCAAATAAATATAAATTTAGCAACAACAGCAAAAAGTCATGTTTTTTATAAAGTAAAAATTTACCGGTCTATTTTTCCGAAAATCTAAACCAGCCAGATAGCGGGCGAAACCCGCTATTATATTCTGTCATAATAATATCTGTCATACAGACTAAATGCGATATTTAAAAAATATATAATTTCAAAATTAAACATGCTGTATACCTTCACAACACCTTCAAAATGTTAAAATATGCGAATATATCCACAATCGGGTTTTTATCATGATTCAATACATTCCTCAAACTCATATATTTATTACTGTATTATTCATATTGATACTCGCTTTGTATTATTCTCAAACATCTGAAAAATTCGTTAAACTTCCAATAGGACGTCAGATTTTCTTTTTAATTCTCTAATGACGTGATATTAATCTGCTTTGTCTACATCCACATACTCATACTCCTTGTATTATTGAGAAATCTTAGACATTTTCCGTTTTATTTACCACTATGACGTCAATCAATTTTATTTCATATTTATCTTTTTTTCAATTCGTGAAACTTTTTATTTCATTTTCATTTTTCACGTGAAAATCACCTGATAGAAAATTAATTAATGTAGAAAGAATTTCATCGTGGATTTAAAATTTTTGGCATCTGCTATAACGAAAAATGTTTAAATTTAATAGAAAAAGGCTATTAGAATTTTGGTTTTTTATCTCTATTTATTAAAATAATTCGAATTTTTCAAATTTTAATATTTTCAGCTCTTCACAGCTGATATTCTGATTTATACACGAAGTTTCACCTCTGTAAGTTACATAGTTTTCGAGAATGGTTCTGTGACAGACAGACAACGTAGCGGGAGCAATAGGGTTTCGTGAGATGAACGAAACCCTAATAAAATTAGTATTTACCATATTTCGTAAGTTTCCTTATATTTTCTTTACACCAAAATTTTCTTGTGTATTATATATGAACTTTAAAGAACCCCCCCCCCCCCCCCCCCGCCTTATTTTCGAAGTTAAAAATTAAGGTGAATCTCGGATTCGAGTAAATACGGTATTTACAGTGAAAGAATGAATTGAATAATTCATCGATGGAATGAAATATTGAAACTAAAAAGGGGTCATTCCATGCTGAAACAACCAAAAATTTTCCAAGATTAAACCTGACCATTTCAGGTTTTAATGAAACTGACGGAATCATTTCTCTTGATGATATAAATGAGAATTCATTTCATTTTTATTTTTTAATTCTCATTGGGTTTTCCTGTAAGTAATATTGAAAAACTTTTGGAAAATCATCGTTTTTGGCTTGTGGTAAACTTTTGCAATCTTGAATTTCACAAGTTCTATAAACCTATAGAGATGTTTGACTCCTCATTTTAAAGTTTCAAAAGGTGTAATTGATACGCTATTTGACTATGCTTACCAAAGAAAAAAATATTTAAAAAAATGAGATACTTTTTTTTTTCTTTTTGAAAAAACACTTGAAACATAAGTTTTTAATTCTGAAACTTATAAGCTGAGAAGAGCGTGATCTCAAAGGGATCAGGAGTTCTGTCAAAAAAATAGTTTTACATTACAAAAGTTAAAAGGTAGCAATATAGTCCTAAACAGTTTTAAAACATTATGATAGGTTTTTGCCATAACTCTTGATCCCATTGACATCACACTCTTATAAGTTTCAAATTCTCAAGTTTATAATGACAAAAAACAACAAATTATGTAAATTAATAAATAAATTTACTTATATATTTATTTTTTTACCAAGTTAAATAACATAAAAATGAACCTTAAGAAATTCTCTTTTAAAATTAAAAGGTCAAACAACTTGGTAGGCCTTTCCATGCTTCCTAAGTTCTAACATAAGAAATCGAAGATTGAAAAAGTTTACGTAAGCTGAAAAAACGACTATTTTTCAAAACCCCATGAAAACTCGATGAGAATATTTTTTCAAAAAGTAAATATATTTCCATTTATAATCGTCAGGCGAAAATAATCCCCGACAGATGTTAATTGAAATCTGAAATGGTCAGACTGGTTCGATTTGGCATGGAATGAACCAAAAGATGAATCAAACTTCAAAAATGGCCGCTTTAACAGTTAGATAAAAATATAAACAATCGTTCTATTGAAGTTAGGAATTTATAGGCTACATATTATAATTAAAAAAATAAATATTTTTTCATCAGATATATTTTTCAAACTATGAAATATGTAAAGGATGACGTTGGAGCATAAAACAAGTGAATTTGGATAGACATAAAAAGGTTAACACCCTTCCTAACTATTGAGCCACTTGCGCCATATTTTCAACTTGTGAAAATGAAGCGTTGATTATAGTAGGTAATATAAAAATAATTTACGAATTGTGGAGGAAAATGACAGCAACGGACACACAAACTGTTTCAGAGTGCCCCAGCAGCGATTGTGCAGAGGTAATATTCATATAAAAACTTGCACACACAAATTTTATACTACATCAGTTTTTCCTTAATTGAAACAGTCGAAAGTCACGAAATCTTGAGAAATATTTACGCAAGATTTTTACGGCAACAGTAAAAACAGCTATATTCGACTCATTTGGGATGAAATACCTAACATAGCTGCTTCGTTTAACAACACCGGGGAACAGTGATTTTGCGCACGGAGTTGGGCAATGGATTTTGAGTGATTTTTGTCTGTTGAATACGAAAATAGCAAATTTGCTGGTCTGGCTCTCGTTTTTGCAATCTAGCGAACAATCCGATAATGGCACAAGTACAATACTAATAACATTAAACATGTAAAGACTTATTTTACCCTGCTCTTCAGTATAAATCACACAAGTTTTCTGGAAATCTGTCTAAATGACGCACTTTAACGCTCATATTAGCTCTTAATCTTTCAAATTTTTGCAAGAGCCAGAGCCATTCCAACTAACTACTTTATTATTCCATAATTATAAACTTTTGAATGTATCAAAATCACCAAAGAAATGTAATGCCGTAGAATTTTTTTGTTCCCCTGTGTAATCTTTCGTGATAAAGTACTTTCCCACCCCTCTTGCATTACGTCTTTATAGAGATTTCTTGTAAAAAAATTCCCATATCACAGGATTTCTAAATACGTGTATCAAAGATCTTGCAAAAATTATAGAACTTCATACCTTTAGAAAAAACAGGAGATTAATAAACAATGTTGTAATTTAATTGCTTTTTTCAATTTGTAATTCATAAAAACATTAAAAATTAATGTCACTTTATTTATCATATTTAAAAATTTATATATATTAAATGAAGATAAGGATAAATTAATAAATGAAGATACGGAACTAAGGTATATTGGAATTTGTTCCATTCAGATTGAACTCTAAATTTTAGAACGGAAAAAAACTTCAACAGAGGTCCACTGTGTCCCCATTTTCCCCTACATGCTAAAAAACAGTAAATATTTATTATTATTATTATTATTTGCAGAGCACTCCTGCCAGCATTTTTTTTTTCGTAGATGCAAATCGTTATTTAATTATGTAGCAGTTTTCTATTATTTATAATTCAACTTTAGTTCTTATGGCATTTTCTTTAATAACAAAGTATACTTGGGATATTTTTGGAAGAGTAACTTTTCTGTCAAAAATGACTGAAAACACAGGCAAATTTTACAGGAAGTAGAAAAATTTAATTATTACGATCGGTTTCTTTGTTTTCACAAAAGGACTTTCCTCTCGGACGCAATCAGACGGAGAATGCTTTTTGACATAAAATAAAGGAAAAATAGCAGCAGTCATAATTTATTTATAGCTAGCTCTTAAAAGACCGGGACACTTGAGAAGAAAGCAACTTTATCTTTACCGACCTTTTTTTTTCCTGGTGGCAAATTGATATTAAAATAGACAAAAAATGGGAAAATGTATTTAAAAATTTTTTTTAATGATTTTAGAACAATTAAAAGTTTGAAATCAGCACAACGTTAATTGGAATTTGTAACAATGCCCGAATAGTTATGACTGATAGAAAAAAAAATAAAAGGCTAAGTTTAAAAATAATAACAATGCTTGCGCTGCCGTTTTTGAATCTATCAAGTGCTTTTCGCTTTCTCAGCTTATACTGTAAAAGCTACTTCATGTAAAAACATATAAACTTTAAATTTTATAGTTTAAATGCAGGATAAATCTATACATACATTGGCATATTTTAGCAAGCGTGGTTTGGCGTATAATTAACCCCCTTTGCTGTACTCAGTTTACAGTTTGTTTGAAACTATATTGTTTTCTCGACGTACGACGTACGTTCGACAACGTACAATGAAAATTTAAATTGGTACTTTTCCGTTAGCTTGGCGCAAATATTATCGATAGATTTTTTTTTGTTATTTTCTTGACAATAGCAGCTTTTATTTTTGCGTGTATAAATTAGAAACAATCCTTTCATATGTTGAAATAAAATGTTTCAGTTTATTAAAACTTTTTGTGAAAGTTTTTTTTTTTTTAATTCACGATTGTCCATAATGTTATAAAAAAAAATTTAAATAGGTGAAACATATTTAATTTAAATGTATTTAATGTATGCAATTTAAAGGAACTGAGTGCAATGCGACTGAAAGGATATTTAAAGATTTATCACTCGCGCCCGGATAACGGAAATAAGATTAATTTATAATAAAGTTCTAAAAATATTAAAATATATTGTCATCGGAATCACACTGTATACATAATTTTTATATTTCTAGCACATCAGGAAAATAGGGAAAAACGGGTTACGAATTTCCATTTTTTACATTGCATGAACCAATTTAAGTTAAATGAAAAGGGTAAAAGGGAAATGCATATATAAAAATAAATAAAAGCCGTGAGATACAAAATGAAACGCAGCAAAACTAATAAGGAAAAGCATACATCGCGTTTTATAACTGAAAAATAAGTTGATACATCGCATAAACATTTATTTATTCGATCTTATTTTTAAAACAATAATCGAAAGGCACAAAGAACACCATGTTTGAAAGTTCTTATAGTTAAACGATACATTCAGCTAGATAAAACTTTCAATCCAAGAAAATAATTTATTTTTCAAATTCTTCTGTTTTTTCAACCTCAAGTTTTGTTGTCAGCCATTGTAGATCCTCAGAAAGGTTATAATAATACCTCTGCTCCTCATTATGCACAAGCGCTTCATCGGCACTGTCGCTTAAAATTCTGCTTTAAAAGAGCGTTTTAACTATCAAATAAAAGATATAAAAAATTTTGAGCTACGCCAGGTCTATTGTGACGACATTATGTATTTTTTAAATGATAAAGTTACCGCTGAAAATAAAGCCATAGCCAATGTATAGAAGAAAACAAAGTTATAAAGTTTTTACGTAATAATTATCGTGATTAGTTATGCTCTAAAATAAATATATAACAACATAGCAGGCATATATAATCAAAGCAACAGGTTAGACATCGAAAAAAAAAAAAGTCACAAAACTATATTACTTCTCCCCCCACTGAAGCCATTTGCACGAATAAGCTGTTTGGTAATAGAACACACTAAAACTAGCAATTTCATCCTATTAATATTTCGTAGCGATTTGGATTTTCATCGTTTAAATCAAAGCACAATGACTGAACCCAATGCCATTGAAACTACGTCCCTAGATAGGTTATAAGTGTGCATAGGATGAGTAAATACAATGCCAAGCCGTTGCCTATATTATTTTCTATTTTAGATTTCACCAACATCTTCCATTTTTTGTAGAGTTAATACTTGTTTCTAGCATTTTCCCTGAAGATTGAGTTTTCAGTTACTGAGATTCTTTATGGCCCACTTATTGTATTAAACCCTTTTCGTGAATACGTCATTAAATGTAAGCAGCGCCTTATGATTGCCCAAATATCCTCAGAATTAAAACCAAATTAAGATTTTTATTTAAATTTCCAATTAAATTTTCAGCAGAACTGAAACAACGCCACAAATCTTTAAATGGCCATTTAAAAAGATTTATGTGGTAGTTTTAGCCCTGCTCAAAATTTAATTGGAAATTTAGATATATTATCCGATGCCAGGAACTTATTCGTCTCATGTACGCCACTGAATAATAACACTGAACAGATAAAGGGTCAGTTTGATTAGAAAAAATACCAAATAAAAGAATTCTGTAATGCAGCTGTTTTGAAAGCATGCTTCTGCGAAGGTGCTTGAATTCGTCTTTGATAAGCGTGAATACTGCAGATCTCGCAGACTGAACGATTCCTAGCTAAGCTGACGATTGAATTTGATTCAAACTGGTTGAATTTATTTTATAAGCTTGAATTATCTTCGAGCGATTATTGCAACATGACTGACGACCAGATTGCCATAGTAACTCTCAGATAATTCAAAGCTTTAAGACAAAATACAGCATATTGGAAGTTGCTGAGCATATCCAGTCAGACCATATAAACGATGCAAATGTTAAATATTCAGCTTACTGCAAGTAAACATCTAAAAAGAAATCTAGAATAGTTTTAAAGAGCGAGAAAAAAAAAATGCAATTTTACCTAACTTCACGACGAATCATTCTTTTCTTCGGATCATCCCTACTGGCATATTCCATATCGTGTTGTCTGCTCACCACGTCATAACACTTTCTCTTAATGATCATGCCAGAGTAGGCAGCTAATTGACCATTGGGAGCACGGAAGCTCAAATGACAGGGGTCAAGCGAAGTGAAGTGAATGGAAATTAAACTGATGGAAGGTCCAAACAAGCGTACAAGCATGGCAAGTGGAGTGTGTCAGAAGGCGCTCCGTTTACTCGTTGGGCGACCCTGGACAGAGCTTCCGCACACAAACACGATGGTCAATTAGCTGTGTCCAGTTGATTAAATACACGCACGCTTACTTCATATTTCAACTAAATTCAAATAATGGTCAGTTTGCTTTCGAAACAGATTGGTATTAATGGATGAATTAATACTGCAAGAACTAATAGGTTAAGCGGGGGCGGTTATATGGCCAGGCAATCGCCCGGGCGACGAAACTAGGGGAATCAAATTACATATGCGATTAATATGTTACACTAAACTTACAATTCTACAAAATAGGATTTTTTATTTTAAAGGCACGGCAAAATATTTTCCCTTAAAATGTTCCCCCATGCCTTGGTGAGCTATGCTTTTTACTTCTTTGTAATCTTTTATTAGCAATCACTTTTTAAAACTTTTAACCAAAAATAGGTCTATGTTTCAAGATAACGTTTAAGTGGTTATGAATTATTTTATTGATATTAAGTGGTTAGTCATGAATTTCCAAAAATCTTTTTTTTTTTTTTTTTGCAAATTTCAGTGGCTTTATTAATTGAAGACGGACAAGTTTATAGTGCTGGGAAAGATTGTTCTATGTTAGTATTAAAAAAAAAAAAATGAGTATTGTAATTATAACAAACTTAACTCTCTTTTTACAAAAAAAAAAAAATTCAAATCGGTGACCACGATTACTCAAAAACTACTAATTCTATTCACTTCTACTTTTGTCAGCTCTTTTCTTATATTAATTAGGGACTGGACGAAAGACTAATTCATAAAAAGGTTGTTTTTAAAAAAAAACATTTTCTTCAGATAACCGCCATTCTGGGAAAAAAGATCTGTTTTTTATAAATACTTAGGTTCAGTCTCGAGAATAAAACTTAATTAAAAACAGCTATTTTGTTTAATTTCAGATAAGCTAAATTTAAGCTACAATATATTCTGCAAGGCACAAAAAAGATCCATCCAAAGAGCGGAATTAACTTCAAACATATTTATTTTTTTTTTTTTTTTAAGATACAGATTATATTGTATTATAAGATTAAGTAAAAAATAATAATTTCTTAATATATAAGAAAAAGAAAAAAAAATCTACCGCATGACTAGGTGTAATCCTAACCCTTTCACCGTTTGAAGATTTTCCAATATTTCTATAAATATGCTTGTAAATCCCAGAATATATATATATATATATATATATTTAATCGCTGTTTGATGCTATAATATCTTTTATAACTCCTCATTCTATATACGGTTCAAAAAAGTATGTTAAAACTATTTTTGTCTACAGCCATTTTAACATGATTACATGAAACGGAAAAACACGGGCCTAACGCTTAAAGTGTTTTAAAAGCAAAATAGTCATTTAACATTTTAATGTTTTAAATATTTGAATTAATTTACATTCCAGTATTGAGACCAAAATGCTTAAAAAAGTTTTTGAAAGAAGATTCTACCTTTGACAACCACTGAGCAAGGTTACAGTGGCTACAGTGGTGATCATCCCCCCCCCCCCAAATCCAATGACGCAAATTCCCCCCCCCCCCACAAAAAAATCTTCATACATTAACATTGACCCCCCCCCCCCCGGCGTAAACAGAACATCAATTGTAAAATATATTCTATGATAATTTAATAATAGTATTCTTACGTACTATCACACAAACAGGAAATAAAAGTTTTAACAGCGTAATAAATAATTAAGATATATATTTTATTATTGGCAATCTGATTGTTTCCACATAATAAGTCCTGACTGACAAGCCCGTGTTAATACGTTCACCAAGCTCCAGTTTTCACTGCAATATACAAGCATCATTTATACTTTTATAAATATAATTCCTAAAATATAATGCAATATTAATGACTGAAGTAAGGACTAATACTCTTAATGATTACATTCATATACGTAATAGATTTTTTTTTTAATGTTAGAAAAATCTTTTTAGCATTTAAGATAAAATACAGAGAAACATTACAATTTTGCTCATTTGTTAGCCGGAGGATATGAAAATTTAAATTGTTCCAACATCAGTGTGCATTGCTTTCCGCAGGACATGAGGATCACTCTTGCAAGGCAGTACTTGTTTCCTGAGATCAGTATGGTAGCTCGATATATTACACTTAATGGTTCATTTTTAAATAATTTAATAACAAATAAATACAATATAAACTTAAAGAAAAAAAATTCCTAATTTTAATCTACACATATTATAAAAAATATGTCCCTTCTAAGCATTGACAAATAGATGATTTCTGAACCGTTAGTCTTTGATAAACCGTTTCAATTTCAAAAATATTTAAAATTAGCTGAAGGATTATGTTATACGCCATTTGGGTCAAAAAATGCATTTTTGAAGACGTTACAAAACTTACCTTTTTATACGTCCTTGGGTCCTATAAGTTATATTTAGTGAAACAGTCCTCATTCTCTGACATGCGGGAGAAAAAATATTTTAGTACGACCAAAAGTTAGAGTTTCAAATTTGGAAAAATTTGTCACTTAACACAGTGCCTGAAATAATGTAAGGTTTCGATCTAACCACACATCACTTCAGGCACCATGTTAAAAAAAATTTAAATTTTAAACTCACATAACACGGTGAGTTTTGGTCGTACAAAAATGATTTTTTTTTTTCATTTTATATATCAGAGCTTCAGGATTGTTTTACCAAATATAACTTATAGGACCCGTAGGCTGTATAAATAGTCAATTTTTATAACTTATTCATCAGAATTGCATTTTTTGATCAAATTGTGTCCTACATAATCATTTAGCTAATTTTAAATACTTTTGCAATTGGAACTATATGCCTAAGGCTAACGATTAAGAAATTATCCATTGGTCGACGTTTGAAAAAAACAAGAAATTTTTTATTTGTTGCTATCCTGTAGCAAACACCAATAACTTTTATATAATTTAAGTTATCTATTAAAAGTCAAATATTTTAATAAATAAAGCTACATTTTTATGAAAATAAATATTTACTTACAAGTATTTAAAAGAAAAATCTTTTAAATTATTACAAAATAAATCTTATATACAAAAATTGCATATCGTTTTAAGAAGACTAAAATATTAAAGACTGTCGTTTATATCAAAGGTGTGTGTACATTTACATGTACATACGCCCTTGTTTAAGATTAAATCTTAATGCTTAAGATTTCCCAAACTTATTTTTTATACTACCTAGTCATACAGTTTAACCCCCCCTCAAACAAAATCTCTAAATCACCCCCCCAAAAAACCCTCTAAATCACCCCCCCCAAAAAACCCCCCTCTAAATCCCCCCTAAAATAAACTGCGGATTGAAGTGTTTATTTCAGTACAAGTTGTTGCCTTATACTGATTTAACAACATACAATATACTCTTACAAGTACTGATTCTTATAAAATGGCAGACACTGTACCATTAAAACATAGTCCTAAATCTATTGTAAGCCCCTGTATTCTGTATATGTTTTTCTTTCACACTATAATTTTTCAGTCTTATTACCTAGTAATTAATCCACCTCCCCCTCCCAAAAAATTTTTTTTTCTTTAAATTCCTCCCTACCCCCTAAAATAATTAGTGCCTGGAAGTCTTTCTCTGTACGGGTTGTTTCCCTTATACTGTTTTAATGACATACAATACTACTCTTCTAACATTACTAAAATATACTGTACTTAAATTCTTTTCTGAAAATGGTCAAGTAATTTATTCTACCGTTGTCTCTTCCTCTGAAATGCTTATTTTGTTGTTCTTTCTTATCCCACCCATCAAGAATGTATTTTTGCACTCGGACCGCACCATACGAATACGACCCGGTCAAACAAGATAATAAATTACTTAAGAAGCTTCTGGAAAACTATTCCTTTTATCACATCTTGTGGTCACATTTCTGGAAATTTAATGTTGAAAAAAAATTAAAAGTGATATTAAAAAAATCAATAATTTTTTTAATAGTGAAAAAAAAAAAAAGAAATATTATGAATTTGAAAATCCCCCCCAAAATGTACTTATTCTCTAATTTCCACCCCAAAAATAAATTGTATGACGCACTTTGCGTCACCAAACCCCTCTCTGGGCACCCCTGAGTGTCTAGAACAGCCTACTCAACCCGCGGCTCGCGGGCCGCATGTGGCCCGGCAATCTTTTATGTGCGGCCCAAGACACACAATCTTTAATCCATATTTAAAAAATTGAGGTGTACATAAAACGTATTTAAGACATTAAATGTTGTTTTATATATTTTCATGGGAGACAAAATGTGCCCTGTCTTTCATAATTAATATAAAGCTACGTTAAAAATTCTAAAATTCCATTTGCTTAGTCAAGAGTTCTTTTTAAATGTAGTTCTATTTGTTCTACAGAGGTGAATACATTTCTTAATCTTCAAAAGTCCTTCCGGCCTGTCCCGGGAGGAAAAGGTAGCTTTCCTATATCTTACTTTTAAAATTTTAGCTAATGTTACACGAAAACAGCAAGTTAAAATGCAAAGAAACGTTTACAAAAGATTCGTTAATACTGAATTTAAATAAGAAATTCGCCAAATTATTGAGCAATAGCCAAATTGGCTTTATTTATGAAGACTTATTTTGGTCGCCAATTTTGGCGAGAATTTGGCGCTAACGGATATGAATATATAGTTTTATGCGTATGATTGGGAAAATGATTACAACAATGAAAGAAAATAATTTGCGAGTAATCGCGTTAATGTGCTGTTTTGTTTCAAAATGTCAGCCACTCTAGAATTTCAAACTGCTCTATCTCAGCCATTTTTTAAGATAGAGGTAAACCAAAAAATGCTCTGGTGGAATCCTTGTATCAAGGCCTAACAGGTAATTAAAAAATAAATTTGAATTTTTAACTTTTTTGTATATTTATTTTAGTTTTACATTTTTAAATGGCCGCCATCTTGAAACAAAATGGCGGACCAAGCTGGCCAACGAACTCGGTCGAGACATTGGTGAGCTTAATACACACAATTAGTTTCATCAAATTTGATTTATAAATACGAGCGTTATCGTATGACATAGGTCATATATATATAAAAAGTATATATATGTATATATATATCAACATTTGAACGGAGGGTGGTTTTGGGGTCTGGGGGTCATGATCGGTGAAAATATATCGAAATTTTCTGGAACTGCTTTCCTCCGAACGGCTGCAATAGGTAGCTTTATACTTTTTTGTATTGAAAGCTATACCTAATACTGATAAAACATTATGGCAAATTACATTTGTACTTTTATGTTTCTACATTACAAAAAAAATTAAATTAAAAAAAAAATTGCATTGAGCAGAAGACCGATTTATTAGAGAAAATCTCCTGATTTGATTTTCTTTAGAACTCTTGGAAACTCTGCATTGTTATATTATTACGTTTTATACTTATCTATCACAAAGTTTATTGTTTGGAAATAGTGGAGTGAAAATTGTATGGTAACATTTCTTCGGCGACAGCCGTTAAAACCTAGTGATAATATTAACTTTATTATACAGCTTTGTTTTACTACTTATGTTATTTTATTATTTTAAGTACTTTTTTTTTTTTTTTTTTTTTTTTTTTTTTTTTACTCTATTATAAGCGTGTTGCGGCCCGACTAGCGTCGCAAGTATATGTTTGTGGCCCGCGAGAAAAAAAGGTTGAGTATGGCTGGTCTAGAAGATTACTGTTCTTATTAACTTACTTTAGCTACAGTAACCGAGTTAATAAGTGTTATGTGGCGAAGCAAATGCTTCTGGAACGAGGAGCTTAGCAACAATTAACACTGAAAATATTCATGAATCATTTTTGAAAAGTCAAAAGTACATTAGTTTCTTCTTAAGTTCGTTAAGCATTTTATTCTAGAATCCCACATAATTGCTGTGAATTTATGAACAATTCAAGAGATTTAAGATACTGTATAAAAAAATTGAATTAAAAACGAAAATATAAGGATTCACATTTTCAACTCAATTTTAAATAGTAAAACTTTTTGAAATCAAATATTAAAATTTGTAGAATTCACTTTTCAAGTTTAATACTAGCGGTGGGCCTTCCCTACCCCGATCCCAGTTCCGAAATTTCTCAAAATCTTCGTTAAAATTCGAATTTTTCTTCATCCTGTGTCTTTTTTGAAAATATGCTAATTTTCAAAAATGTATGACTATGGAGAATAGCATTACTGAATAGCTGAATAATTCTGAGAAAAGGGGCAATTTCATGTCCTAGGGGTCTTGTGGATGTATTTTTTTAAATTATTAAAAGAAAAACCATCAATATTAATTAGTTATACATATAAACTGTGATTATTTGTTTATTGAAATTGAAATAGAATAGTAAATTTTTTTTTAAATATAAATATTCCATCACCGTGTCCCCGTTCACACATGTGCAAAAGAAAGTGGTTTATTTGTTATTATAGCATGTATGCTTGTAATGTTTGCTTTATATTTTATATATGTGTGTGCGTGTGTGTGTGTGTGTGTGTGTGTGTGTACACATACATATAAGATCCATTAAAAATACTTAAATATTTAGCCACTTATATTTATATTTTATGCAATTAAGGAAATTAGGGCACTTTTTATTGTCGTTGTGTCAGAGAAAGTGCCATGGCACTTCTCTGAAAGAAGGGGTGCCAAAGACTCAAGAGAGGTTTGGACTTCTAGAGTTCGTGTCCTAATTTTTTGAACCAATTCCAGAAGAGAGACCTGCACCTGGACTTTTTATTGTTGCCCCTAGTAATTGACATCCTTCCCTCACATTACTATAAATCTGCTCCTATTTACTCAGTAAATGACAGCACATGCATTATATAGGTCTAGGAGTTTGTATCGGATTAAAGTAAAGAAACCATCTTGTTTTTTTGCTCAACAACATTCTTCAGTAACTAATGTAATATCTAAATATATCATTTTGGGACAACCATGGGATGCTGAGTTGTAAATTAAAATGCAAACTGCTTGTCCTTATTTTAATACCAAAATAACTTATTTAGGAGAGTTATCTATATATACTACCGCTTCTGTCCGCGGCTCCGCTCTCGTAGAATACAAATTTTATATATGTTTCCATCCCCCCCCTCCCCCAATAATTTATCTAATAGTGCGACTCGCATTAAAATCAGTCCAGTAGAGCTTTTTTTAAAAAGTTAACTTTCATAATCGGGTTCAATTAATTATAGAAATTTCTCCCACAGCTCTATAACTAAGCAACGTAGGACGATGCTAACCCCCCCCCCCCCCCCCCGAACATAACTAACAATGCAAGTCCCATAAAAATCCGTTTAGCAAAATGTGAGTTATAAGCGTTCGGAATGAAATTTACATTATATATATATATAGTAGATTGTATACTTATCTGTATAACTTAAGTGTAAATGTAAGTATTAGAGAAAATATGTTTCATTGTGAAGTTCCGTTTTGGGGATGAGGGGAGGGAAGAGCGGTTGTAACCAGCATGTTTTTAATTAGAATTTTTGCCTTATTTAACAACAGGTTTCTGGGATTAAATAAGGCGAAGAGTATGATTCAACAAAAATGAGTAAAAACAGAGAGTTATGCAAACACGACACGAGTATACCCGTCAATGGTCAAAGAAATTATTATTGAATATTATGTCCCCCCCCCCCCCCCAACACACACAAACAAAATTATTTGATTAAAATTACAACTATTTTGACACATTACTTCTACAAAATAATAATTTCAATCTATACTGAAGATAATGACATTTAAAAATTTATGAGATTGTCAAACGTATTTTCGTCTTCTTTATATTTTAAATAACCATATGTTTTCATTGGCGTCAGGTTGTAGCAACAACTTCAAACTGAAGGTCAAAAAACGTGTTTTTTTTTTTAATATGATTGAGCACTTTATACCAGAAATCACGATTTTTATTTATTTATTTATATATTTATTATTATTATTTTTTTTTTTGGAGGCACGAAACAAAATTAAAATTCCGCTTATGATGCACATTTCTTTTCCTTAAGGTGGGGATTCATTGATTCTTCTTTCATTAAAAACAAACAAAAAACAACCATTGCTTAGTTGAATTGGAGTCCTTGTTCAGTTTATAGGTGAAATTTTTTTGCATAACTTGCAAGTAAATTTCTTTTCGCTGAATGACATCAATCAAACTAAAGTTTGCTAAAGATGAATTATTAAAGAGAAATTTAAAACAAACATCACTGTATTTTTTGCATCTTATATTTGAAAAATCAGTTCGGATTGTTTCGTTTAAGTCCTAGATTTATAGAGAGTTTGGTGTGGTTATTAAAAGACCACGAAAATACAAAAGCAGTGGTTCTCAAACTTTTATGCCTCATGTACACTCCCCCCCCCCTTTTTTTTCCACTTTCGAGTCATGAATAGGAAATAGAAATAAAAAATAGTAGAGAATAGATATAAATGAATATGCTTTTTACTTCACTTTAAAGTAGCTTTACCATGTAGCAATTTTAGGTAGATTTCGTAAGAAATACTACCTATTACATTCTCACCTAAGTTGGAATTTTTAAAAAATTTTTGCAGATCTACGCCGATCATGACTCCCAGAACCCAAAAACCCTCCCAGTTCAAAACTTTATCTATCTATCTATCTATCTACCTATGTCACTTTTTTATGACCACGATAACTGCAATAATTCTGCACAGATATCTTCCAAATTGATACATAAAATCAAGGGGCATAAAATCTCGGTCAAGTTCGTTCATGGGCAAAATCGAACCAAGGGGAGGAGGAGGGTGGGGGGGGGGGATTTTGTGAAAACAGAAACACCCCCATAATTTAAGTATGATAAGTATCGAATCCGTTTGAAGTTATTACTTCTAGGAGAAGGGCCGAAAATTTATGTATGACAGATTTTTGATATAATTAAAAATGGTCCCAAGGGGGGGGAAAAAGGGGGTGTTTTAGAAGAAAAAAATTCATAACTTCGTCAATTCACAAGATATCAAATCCGCTTGAATTTATTATAAATCCCCTTACTATTATCTAAAACTTTTATATCGACAAGTTTTTTATAGAACCAACCCTTATAGCAAAAAAAAAAAAAAAAAAAAAAAAAAAAAAAAAAAAAAAAATCCCCTCCCGGCTCCGCTTGCAAACAAGTTATTTTTCGAAGTAGACGGTTCCAACTCCCGCATCTTTTCGAAACTGATACATAAAATCAAGGGGCATAAAATATCGGTCAAGTTCGTTAATGGGCAAAATCGAACCAAGGGGGGGTGGGGGGGGGCTTTTTGTAAAAACAGAAAAAACCCATAATTTCTTAATTATAATACGTATCGAATCCGTTTGAAGTTATTACTTCTAGGGGAAGGGCCGAAAATTTATGTATGACAGATTTTTGATATAATTAAAAATGGCCCCAAAGGGGGGGGGGGGGGGAGGAGGGTTTTAAAAGAAAAAAAATTCATAACTTCGTCAATTTCCAAGATATCAAATCCGCTTAAATTTATCATAAATCCTCTTAATATTATCTAAAACTTTTATATTGACAAGTTTTTTATAGAACCAACTGTTATAGCAAGAAAAAAAAAATTTAAAAAAATCCCTGCTGGCTCCGCCTGCAAACAAGTTAAGTTTCGCAGTAGGCGGTTCTAACTGCCGCATCATTGCAAAAAGGTCATTTCTTCCGCAATTCCCAACAAACAGGCGCCCCATGGTCTGCGTCTTCGAAATCTACCTGTGCCTGTAGGCCGAGCCGTCAGAGATTTTTTTTTTTTTAATATGACGGTTGCATCTCTTTACACTTAAATTATTTGTTGAAATTCCGATATTAAAATAAAATTGCCTAGAGGTCGTTTTCATATTTTCCGTTTTTTTGTGCATTTTAAAACTGAAATCGCTGGGGTTCAGATGGACCCGGTGATTGGGGAGGGAAAAACTTATTTGTTTTTCGGTATTTTTATGGCGCTGATAATTTTCTTTTTAATACGAATATTTACTATTAAAAATAAAACTCTGGAGGTAACTTTCATTTTTGGGGTGTTTATTTATTTATTGTGAATTTTAAAATTGACGATTGCAAAAATGTCCCGTTTGATTGCAAAAAATCCGTTGTCGATACTGTCGTAGTACTGATGGTAGCTTATTTATTTATAGATTTTTTTAATATGAATATTTACTATTTAAAAAAATATTTTTTGGAGGTATTTTTCATATTTTCCTTTTTTTCTGAAGCTTTAAATTGCCACCCCACAGCCCGAAAGTTTAAAAACAAGGATATAATGTAGCTTTCTGCTCTTGACGGTACCTTTCATATATTCCTAAGCTTTAATTCAACATCAAAATGCAACCAGAACGAAAAATCATGCGTCAAGCATAGATTATGTAACACTTTCTAACACTTCCATAATAATTTTACAAGTCTTTACCGTTTAATAAGGGGAAAGATGATATCTAAAGCAAACAATTCAGAAAGTGCATAACATATTAAAAAACCCAATTCCAGGAATTACCAACAGTATTTGGAAAAGTATCCGAACACTTTTGTGCAGCTCTGTATATGATCTATAGATCTGTCTAGTATATACTACATAGAATGCTAGATTTTAGTTTAGTTAGGAAACGCGTAGCACATTTTTAAATTCCCTTAATGGAATTTCAGTCAATAAACGGAAATGTACTCGAGGTCTTTTCTGCTGCCTTGTATATGATCTATAAAATTTATACACACCAAGTAAAAAACAAAAAAATTAGTTAAATTTAACAACGCGTTCAGCAACTGAAAACTCACTTCCAGCAATTATTGTGAACATACACTAACAAATTCTTTTGTGTGTCCTTGTAAATGAATGATGAATGCTATGCACAAAAATATTCAAAAGTAAGCCTCTTGTAATGCACCTTAGTGATATACATATGAATTTCAATATGTTTGAAATAGTGAAACATTATTAAAATACATTTTTCATATTCCCAAACGATTTTTCTCCATAGACTGTAATGTAACGGAATTATTTTTAATGTCCCTGTAAAGGAACTATAAGTGCTATGTACACCATATTCTATAGAAAGCCGCTTGTAGTGCACCTTAGTTATATATATATCAATTTCAATATGTTTGAAATTGTGTAACAGCATTAAAATAAACCACAAAGGATTTTTTTCCCATAAACAGTAATGTAATTAAATTCTTTTGAGTGTCCCTCTAAAAAAAAACTAAATGCTACATACTTCATTTTCAATACCGAACATGTCATAGTAAACCTCAATAACATATATCAATTGCATGACAATCCGAGTATATTTACGCGAGTTAGAGCACGGCCAGACAGACAAACCGAATTCATAAACATTTTTCAACTAATGGATCAACATATTTAAGCATAACATTTAAAACATGATGTAAAACAATTTCAGAATAATAAATTCATGATTTAAAACAAAAACATGATTTAAAACATGACTTTCTTTACGTGTTGGAAAGTGTTAAAAATGGACTATACAGTAATTGAAACTGAGAATAGTAAAAGATTGTTTCTCTAGATAGAAAAATATACGTATATCAGTGTGAATTTAAAGAGAGGGGGACCACAAAAGCCATCATTATCCCAGAATTATTTCATACAAATCTTGATGTAAAGTTTTCCATAACGGAAAAGCTAACTAGGGGGGAACCCGTGTAGTCTAAAAAATTACGGTAGTATTAAAAATTAATATTGATGATGGCTAGTATTTGATCCAATTTCGCCTGAAGCCAAGAGCTATGTATAACGCTAGAATGAATAAAGGTTTTAACAATCTTTCGATAGATGTCACACACAATACATCCAACTAATCGCTTACCTGAAGGCAACTCTTTCTTCACAATCTTCTTGTCCATGTCTCGTACGAGATGACAGCTTCATCTCCGAATGTTTTTTCACGCAAAACATAACTCGATAAATCAGCCCAATGAAGAAACAAGAACCATCCAGTCTCTAAAAAAACACTCACTATCGTTACATGCGCTCACCTGGTACAAGAGTGACCAAAACCGTATGCCCTCGTATCGACTTGCTGCTCCTCAACCCACGTATACGCTATGTGAAAGGACTGTTAATTTCAAAGGTGAACATGAAACAATGCGATAACTAGCGACCCTTCACCTCAAGACCGTAACGGATGGTCAGACAAGTAGAAATTGACCAGGAGTATTTGATGATAGGTTTCCATTCTTTATTCGGAAAGAATTCGATCAGGGCAAGGCATTTATAATGAAAGCAATCCCGCTAGATGACCTATATCCGGTAGAAAGAGGCAGAAATTCTCTCTTTACGGAAGCCCAACGGAAGTTTTTTTTACAATTAAAAGTAATTTTTCCCAGCAGATAAAATGTTTTGAACGATCTGTACAGTTGTATGCTAAATAAATATGTGCAATATAATTATGAGAAACTCTAAGAATTGAAGTAGATTACAATCGAGGGGGTCGAGCAAGACAGTGCCAAGCCACATTTTTGAACTTCTGAGATATTTCAATTTGAAAATTTGATCAAATACTCAAATCAAGGTATATAACAAAGTTTTTTCGCCAATGTCTTAGTAACATTGGAGATATTCTGAGGAACAATATGACATTACTTTAATGATATTACTATTACGTTCTTTGTAAATTAGCTATCTTCATTGGGGGCATAAATGTCTGTTTCAAAACCGAAACCTGGGACATAGGCTGCCACCAAGTGACATTAGAAACAAATTATATTTAGGATATTATAATTTACAATATTAAGCAACAGATTAGTGTTAGATTTATTTCACCATAAATGTGGCTAGGCACTTTCTTGCCCCGACCCCTTCAATTCTGGACTAGCTCCAGTATAATACGCGTTTGAAAAACTTAAATTTTCGCCGAGTTATTTTCCGAAGATCAATTTTTCTGTATCAAGAACCAACGACAAAGCACGGCGAATAGCAAAGTTTCTTGATTGTCATCTTAATAATTGGAAGTGTTTTCTCTGATTAACTGAACAGTTTCGGCACAGTTATTTAAGGAGGGGGGGGGGGATTTAGGACTAAATATATATTTTAGAACTAAAACGCTTCCCTCGAACATTCCCCGTTTTCCAGGTTCTCCCTGGAGGCGTACGAATCCTCCAACGAAAATCAAATAATACTAAACAAATCAAACACACTAAAATCCTCTTCATACAAGATCAAATTGTTCATACAAGAATCACTCTCAAGAGTTTTAAAATCAAAAACTAGATATTCGTAACTGGTTCAACCCCCCGGAAAATAAATAAGTTTTAATAATATCAATTGAAGTTCTTTAAAATTCATGTTGAACACAGCTTTATCTAGAAACAATGTTAAATATGCTAAAACATACGCAGGCTTTATTAGTACGAAACTTGTACACAAATGATTGAGTTCTTAACTGAATACGAAAACTATCATTACTGGCTACTTAATACCAAACAGTCTTATTATTAAATGTAACTAATCGTATAATGCCATTCCCGGAACTAATACTTTTAAGAACATTAAACAACAGCCAAAATAAATCCAGAATGAATGTCCATTTGGAAAACGAGGTTAAATTTGTACCTTACATTATCAAAACTACAGGTTTTGTTGATTGTGCTTAATGGAATCTGCAATAACAATGTCATCACCTATCATTCAAATCGGCAGTATACGCTATTAGTAAACAGACTACATAAAAACTATTAAAACAATCGTCAGTGAAATAATCATTACCATCAAAACAACTATCTTGTTGGACTGTTATTCATCGCATACAACAGGCATTTCTAATTTTAAATCACTTTGCGATGCTAACTGTCATCGAGTCACGGAATTACAAAAGAAGACATCTAGGTATATCTTTTTCCAAATTGTTTTCCCAACACAGATTTGTGAGACTTCATTGCAAGAGTGTAGCCAACCGTAAAAGTACCATGAAAGAAATGCAATTGTCGAGTGAATGCGCCGTGAAATCATCTGCATGCGTCAGAAGCATGCGAGGAGAAATTGTCAGCACTAAAATATAGCTCAAATAGAATTTTTTAAATTAAAAAATTGCCTAGGAAATTATTTTTTCAATTTCTTTTTCACAATGTCAAAAATTGATCAGACTTTTCGGATGGAAAAAGTTTGACTTTTCGCCAGATGACTACACAGGGTCGAAGTGAAACGGAAAAAAAAAATCCCTGACGGCTCGGCCTACAGGCACAGGTTGATTTCGAAGACGCAGAACGTGGGGAGCCTGTTTGTCGGGAATTGCCGAAGAAATGACCTTTTTGCGATGATGCTGCAGTTGGAACCGCCTACTTCGAAACGAAACTTGTTTGCAGGCGGAGCCAGTAAGGATTTTTTTTTTTTTTTTTTTTGCTATAAGAGTTGATCCTATAAAAAACATGTCAATATAAAAGTTTTAGATAATATTAAGAGGATTTATAATATATTTAAGCGGATTTGAAATATTGGGAATTGACGAAATTATGAATTTTTTTCTTCTAAAACTCCCCTTCCCTCCCCCCCTTAAGGCAATTTTTAATTATATCAAAAATCTGTCATACATAAGTTTTTGGCACTGTTCCTAGAAGTAATAATAACTTCAAACGGATTCGATACGTATAATAATAAAGAAATTATGAGGATTTTTCTGTTTTCACAAAAAGCCCCCCCATTTCCCCCCCCCTCTTGGTTCGATTTTGCCCATTAACGAACTTGACCGAGATTTTATGACCCTTGATTTTATGTATCAGTTTCGAAAAGATGCGGGAGTTGGAACCGCCTACTTCGAAAAATAACTTGTTTGCAGGCGGAGCCGGCAGGGATTTGTTTTGTTTTTAATTTTTTTTTTTTGCTATAACAGTTGGTCCTGTAAAAAACTTGTCAATATAAAAGTTTTAGATAATACTAAGAGGATTAATAATAATTTTACTCGGATTTGATATCTTGTGAATTGACGAAGCTATGATTTTTTTCCCCTAAAACCCCCCTTTACCCCCCCCCTTGGATTTTTAATTATATCAAAAATCTGTCATACATACATTTTCGGCCCTTTTCCTAGAAGTAATAATAACTTTAAACGGATTCGATACGTATAATAATAAAGAAATTATGAGGATTTTTCTGTTTTCACAAAAAGCCCCCCCATTTCCCCCCCTTGGTTCGATTTTGCCCATTAACGAACTTGACCGAGATTTTATGACCCTTGATTTTATGTATCAGTTTCGAAAAGATGCGGGAGTTGGAACCGCCTACTTCGAAAAATAACTTGTTTGCAGGCGGAGCCGGCAGGGGTTTGTTTTGGTTTTAATTTTTTTTTGCTATAACGGTTGGTCCTATAAAAAACATGTCAATATAAAAGTTTTAGATAATACTAAGAGGATTAATAATAAATTTACGCGGATTTGATATCTTGTGAATTGACGAAGCTATGATTTTTTTTCTTCTAAAACCCCCCTTTTTTCCCCCCCTTGGGGCCATTTTTAATTATATCAAAAATCTGTCATACATACATTTTCGGCCCTTTTCCTAGAAGTAATAATAACTTTAAACGGATTCGATACGTATAATAATAAAGAAATTATGAGGATTTATCTGTTTTCACAAAAAGCCCCCCCATTTCCCCCCCCTTGGTTCGATTTTGCCCATTAACGAACTTGACCGAGATTTTATGACCCTTGATTTTATGTATCAGTTTGGAAGAGATTTATGCATAATTTTTCCAGTTGTCGTGGTCAGAAAAAAGTGACATAGATAGATAGATAGATAGATAGATATATATAAACTTTTGAACTGGGGGTGGTTTTGGGTTCTGGGAGTCATGATCGGCGTAGATCTGCAAAAATTTTTCAAAATTTCCAACTTAGGTGAGAATGTAATAGGTAGTATTTCTTACGAAATCTACCTAAAAAAGAAAGTTCTCACTACTATCCCCAAACAAGAAACTTTAATAGGTCAATGTCTAACATATGCAATAGAAATATATCATGTAGATAATTGTTTCTAAAAAGTGGTAAGAACAATAAAATTTTTCCTGTTCGCTTCGATCTCTGTAAAGAGAATCTAATCCTTATATTCAGAAGACCCCTTAACAAGTAATTCTGTATAGTAGTAAATAAACATTGTTGCCACTTTTATGCTTTGAATAAACCAAATAAACATATTTTAAACCTGAAAATTTACTTAATAAAATGAGCCTTATTTCAATGTGGTAGCTGCACTGAGAAAAAAAAAATAAATAATGTTGATTTTAAGGTATAATACTGGCATCCCAGTTGCTAGTATTATACCGTAAAATCAACATCCCCCCCCCCCCCCCAGTGTGTAATTGAGTACGCTAAAACGTACTCAAAGGGTTAAATTGATTTTTATTTTTTCCCACTAGAATAATGGCATAGCAGTAGATATATATAGACTTTCCCTCGTGCAGACCTAGTATCAAGCATTTTAAGAATATTCTTTTATTGATTAAATCATTTGATAGTAGTAGCATCGGTATCATGTTTAGGCCATTTTAATAGGGATGTGACCAACAGTGATTTGGCCGAATACCAACTTTTTAAATAATAATACCTTTTGATTATATATTTAAAATTTAAAAATCATTAAACACAAATTGATGTTTTGGGTGTTTAAAATTTTTAATAGCTTAATGTATTTCTTGTAATATTTCAAACACCTTGAAGCTAATAATAAAACGACTTTTACTACATCTAAATTAAGCATATTTTTATCTACAGGAAAGTAATTCATAAACATATCTAAAATAGGAACTCCTTAGTCATTACCCACTGTTAAATGTACATTTTAAATTTATTTTTTAATTTAGAAAATTTAATTATGTAGAAAAATTAAGGAATTGCATTGTTTCTTTTTATTCTTAGCTGTATTAATTGATTTTTTGTAAATCAGGATGGCAAGTTAAATTATTTCCATTAAAATATCTTCACTTTTACCAACTAATGATACTTTTATCCTTTCTTACATTCAAAATCAATCATAATACTTACTCCCTTCTCATAATTCACAGCGATATACTTCTTGAAATAACCTTTAGTCAAGTAAATTTTATTGCGAGGAGTTTGCGTCCCTAGTGAAATTTGCAGACATTAATGAATATTAAAATGTTTTAGAATTGAACAGTGTTTTTAATTGAGTATTTCGCATCTTGAGTTGTAATCTATTTTTCCCCTAATGAAGGCACTTCCCTGACAATTTAATTCTCCAATTTGGGCTCAATTTTCTAAAAGTTCCTGAACTTTCATAGGAAAAGAGAGAAATGCTTATATGAGTTTTTAGTATTCGAATAATTGTACATTTTGTGCAATTAAAAATGAAAATGACTTTATGAATGTGGCAGAAATTAGCCAGTTTGGATTAGAGGAAAAAAAATTGCAAAAATAGAAAAAAAAAAAAAATGAGTATTTGGCAAAATATAGACACTTGGGGAAAAAAAAAAAAAATTCTGATTTTGCGATATAATACTAGCACCCCAGCTGCTAATTTATTACTGTTAATTTTTCAGTATATAATACTGGCAGCTGAGGTGCCAGTATTATACCGTACAATCATTTTTTTTGGGGGGGGGAGGGGGCGCAGTGTAGCAATATTAGACAAGATATCGTAATATTCGGCAAAAGGTCCAAATATGAATAGTGGGCGAATATTCTTCACATCCCTACATTTTAATTTTCAAAAGTGGAAGTTTGTATGTTTTTGGAAATGTAAAGTACTGAAATACACTCAGATTAGTAAAATAAATGTGTTATTTTTTTTTTCCCAGTAAGAAAATGTTTTGCTTCTCATGCTAAGCGAAAACGAATGGCTGAAGTACTTATAGTTTTAGAATTTGAGTAAGTAAGCTAACGAAACTTATTTTATTATGTCATTTATACCAAATATGCTAATGTTAATTTAACAAAAAAAAAAAAAAAAAAAAAAAAAAAAAAAAAACAAGCAATCTTTTAATATCATTAAAATATATTTTAAGCAATCTCTGCCCATACATCATAATATATCTTACTTCTTTTGCGTAGTCCTGTAAAAAAATTATAAATGCAACGTACATTATTTTCAATTGGGAAAAATATGTTGTACACCTTAATTAACCTATATAAATTTCGTTGAATTTGAATTAAAGTTTCTGTCCACAGGCGGTACCGTATCCGAATTCTTTTGTGGGGCATCGTAAAAGAAGTACAAATGCTGCGCACTTTATTTTCAATTGGAAAAATGCTGTTGTGTATCTCAAACTCCTATATAAATTTTGTTGAATTTTAGTTAAAATTTCTGCGTGTACGCGGTAGTGTATCAGACATCTATTGTGTGGCCCTGTAAAATAAGTATAAATGCGACGCACGTCAAATGATAATATTGCATTTACATACGTATGCAAAATTCCTCGATCAGATAATCGGAAGTGAGTTAAAATTAAGAGTACATACAAGTTTTGAGCAGGAAAGACATACATACATACGTTGCAAGTTAAATAAAAGTTTGTAAAAAGGATACTGTAATGCTGTGCTTCAACTATTATGTTTCTCTCGCTTGATGAGATTTCAGTTAGCGCGGCAATTTACTTTCAGACAATCCCTCGATTAGTGCGCAAAGCGCGGAAGGAATGATCCCATTTCGCAAGCAATACGTCGACGAATTGCAACGGAAATAAAATAAAAATCGAAAGAATTGTGACCAATGGTGCGATAATCGGACAAAAGTCTTTTATGCAGAATTGAACTTAAACTATATTTTTTAATGTTTCTTGATTGTCACTAATTAATTAGTTCAGAAGTTAATCATGGAAGTTATGCCACTTAGGTAAATTTTGTTGAAAAAGTTTTAAATCAAGCTGTATATGTACTTTCTAACAATAACGCATCAAAATCAATATTATTAGTACTTTATTGATGCATATTGGATTTTAAGTAAATTGGCTGTGGATCTATTGTAGTTTTTCCTATTGAATATAGTATGTTCGGTTTAGTGCAGCGCTTCCCAACCTTTTTTCTTTCACGTACCCCTTGCTTAAGGCTTTTCATTTCCGAGTACCCCCTATTTATCAAACACCCACTCATTCCTCTGCCCCCCCCCCCCCCTCATATTATTAAAATTTTCATCTCCCGTGAATGCAAAATCCATGTTTTAAGAATTATTCATTATTATATTTCCTAGTCATTGAGGAAGCACTGATGTTTTCAGTATTATTTACCCCTTTCAGGGGCAAGCACTTGTGCTCCTGTAACGTTGAATTCCCACCGGAATTTAGGAAAGAATTTAGTTTAAAATAAGAATAAGCAATTTTTCGACTTTTTCTCGTCAAAGTTAAAGTAAAATTTAATTAAAAGTTTCTGGTTTGAATCGGATTAAAATTAGGTGGTATATAATATATACCACTGCCCCTCAAAGGGTTAAAGTATTATTATTCAGTATTTATCAGTTATGACAACATGCCTATTAACAGCTGCACTTAGGTTCTCTTGTATTTCAAAATAATCAGATTGTTTCGAAGAACTCGTAGTTCCCGAATCATCAGGTTGAATTTCAATCACAGTTGCAGTAATTTTAAGAGTTCCAGATTTCAGCCAGTTATCCATTTTAAATATAAAACTAAATCATTCAAATAATAAATAAACACTTCAAATTAAATACTCGTTAAAAAGAAGGAAGCTTTCCGATTAGTATACTTTAATGATATAACTCCGCCGATTCGAAAACAAAAATAAGGGCTTGCTTTTCAACACGTTTTAAAATAAAACATTAAAACCGCTCTGGCGTAATTCAGGCGTTTTCTAATTATTATTAAAAACGGGGATAAAAATAAGGCAGTGGAAAAGAACATTGTATAATGGTGAATGGTAGTTTTCGCAAAGATTGGGAAAATAAATATATATATATATATGTACTCATGCAATATGATTAACAGTGGGCGGAGCTAAAGACATAGAATGATCAATGGATTATTAAGTCTAGTGGGCTTTTACGCTCATTTTGAGTGTAACATATTGGAGTTATACCCGAGACTGACTTTGTAATCCAAAACTATCAACTTTCTTTATGCGTTTTCTGTTAAACCATTTTTGTGATTTCCGCCATTACCGATATTATTTTCACGTACCCCCACCAGGCCCGCCACGTACCCCAGGTTGGGAACCGCTGGTTTAGTGTGATAATGTCGCGGGATCCATCAACAGTACTGCACTGGTGGACAAAACTTAATGACCAAAAAGAAATGGGCATGTAAATGAAAATCTACGTATGATTGTGGATAAAGAGGCAAACAATAGTATTGGCAGTACGTTCAACAAGATTTAATATAAACATTTTGTTGAAAGGATATATACAGGGAGTTACAAGATGTTTTTTCTGAAACGTGCGTATTGTTTGAATACATGACTGTATAAAGGAAGTAAAATACAGGGTGATTTTTTTTTAAAGTTGTGAAAGTAAAACCCTATAACAAAAGAACCACTGATCCAAATGACCTAAAATTTCACCAGTATCCACCCAAAGCAATGGGATTTTTTTTTGGCGAGTTAAAAAAAAAAAAAAAAAACTTAAAATCGCACCAACAGATGGCGCTGTATATGCAGTTTACGTCTCCAAGTCCGGAGACGAGCTTGCGGACGACACACACACAGTGGATACTCTTCGCTCTGCTGTGGAACATGCGGTTTCACGTTTCCAACTCGTAGATGAAAACGGTGGACAGCACATTGAAAATTTCTTGCGTTAGTTGCGCAGTTCCGTACGAATGCTTTACTCCATATTTTTACTTCGTTCTGTTTCTGCGAAGGTGTTCGCTGTTCCTTTTCCAAATTACTTCATTTTGTATGCTTTTGATATGTGTAATAAAGTTTTCTTTTTCTTAAAGTACCGTCCATTATTTTCTCCCACAAACGATATTCTTTGTTTCTGTTAACTGACAGCGCCATCTGTCGGTGCGATTTTAAGTTATTTTTTAACCACGCCTAAAAAATTCCCATTGCTTTGGGAGCATACTGATGAAATTTCAGGTCATTTGCACCAGTGGTTCTTTTGTTATAGGGCTTTACTTACACAACTTAAAAAAAAAATCACCCTGTACTTACAATAGACAATCATCAGTGCCATGCCAGTAAGAAATGTGACCAACGTGTAATGCGAGGCCACTTTCAACACGGCGTGGGCATACTCAAAACAACATTATCCAGTAGGGGTTGAGACAAGTTGTCCCATTCCTCTTTCACTGCACGGATGAGAGTTTCTTTGTTTATGGGAGGAAATTGTCGAGCAGCAATAAGTCTCCCCAAGGCATCCCATACATTTTCAATGGGATTCGGGTCAGGGGAACGTGCTGGCCAGGTTATGCGATGGATATCTTCGGCGTCAAGACAATCTTGTACAGTCTGTGTGCGATGGCAAGATGAGTTATCATCTATAAAACGAAACTTTTCGCAGACAGCACCTCGAAAAAGTCGAGCATGTGGGAGTAGAACGTCTTCAATGTACTGTTAGCCGTTCATTTACCCTTGGTCAACCACATCGAGATCCGTGCGACCACTGACCATGATGCATGCCCACAGCATGATAATGGAAGTCGCATGTCGATCTCTTTCCAGAATATTTTCGCGACAGTAAGCACTGCCAAATTCGCGCCTTATCAGTTTACGTCTACAATCAGACGATAGACTTAATTTACTCTCATCTAAGAAGAGTATGGTAGACCAGTGGTCATCAGTCCAATTGCGATGTTTACGGCACGACTGTAAACGGGCGCTACCGTGACGTCTCGAGAATGAGACAGACAACAGGTCTTCGCTCTTCGGACGTATAATCACCCTTTTTCAAACGCCTTGCAACAGTTTTTGAGTATCAGTTTTTAGATTTTGGATATTAGAGTTCCTCTGGAAGCTCAGAGTTGATTTGTCAATTGACCAGCTGTGCTGCGTCGGTCTTTTTTGCCGAAATAATAATATACCGATGTTCTTGGGACGTCGTGCTGCTAGGACGACCTCCTCCGGTGCGCTTGGTGCTCATTCCATTCGTTTGAAATGCTGCTCATAAGCCTAGAAACGATACTGAGCGCGATGTTAACTTCACGGGCAACATCTCCATTTGGCACCCTTCTTGCAGCTTTTCGATTATTCTGCCGCGAGTAAAGTCACCTAAATGATGCCTGGAAGACATGTTCAAAATTTCAATGTTCTAACTTCCTTCCTTCTCCTTCGATTTTTACATCTAACGACAACTCACAGCACGCACCGATTGCCTGGAATCTCTTACACTGTCACGTAACCGACAAATGCGGAAATACAAAATTTGCATGAGTTTCCGAAAACAGTACATTCTGCAAATTTACACACGTTTCTACGGACCTATTTCTAATTGCAATCGTTGAAAATAACAATTGAATTTTGTCACCCAGTGTATGATTGAGGGAAACTCTTATTTTAGACGGTAGCTCTTTAACAGCAAGTTCGCTCTTTTCCTGACGAATACGATTTTCTGCAAGTCTTTACCCATAAATTATGTTTAAAAAAAGCTGCAAACGTTACTTGCTATATTATTTCAAAATGTAAGTAAAGAAAATACACCAAGAAGCAATTATATTGGTCCACATCAGTTCACCAAGGCCATGTCACCCACCACTGCAGATTTTTATGAAATTTTTTTTTGCAAGTTACTATGACCAAGTTATAAAACCATTCATTGTCATAAGTCAAATATTTTCGAAGATATTGAGGGTCAAATTTTATGGATAAAAGATGTTTTTGCCGTTCTTGCGGCTCTGCAACAGTCTTAGCTACTAAGAAAAAAATTCATAACTTTGTAAATTATGAATATTTTAATGAATGCCAAATTTTTATCATATTTTCTATGAAATGTACAGATACTATAAAAAATAGTTTTATTGTATTGTTTTAATTAATAGTAAAAAAGTTTTGAGGTAAAAAGTAAGATTTTTTTTTTCAAAATTAGATATGGAGGTGAGGCAGTAAAGTTACCAAGTCAATTTTTTTGTTTAAATATACCTAGAGGTATGATTCAACAGAATGTGAAATAAAATATGGTTTTTTAGCTACTTTTATTTTATTTTTGGCTATCCTTGCATATTAGTAAATTTCGCATTAAAATATTCATAATTTACAGAGTTATGGAATTTTTTTCTTAGTTGCGACAAGACTGTTACGGAGACACAAGAACGGCAAAAGCACCTTTTATCATTAAACTTTGAACCTGAATAAAAATTTTTTTGTATGGTTTCATAACTTGGTCATAGCAACTTGTAAAAAAAACTGAAAAATCTGAAGTGGAGGGTGACATTTCATTTTTTCTGAGTGAATTGATGTGGAATTACCCAATTTCTTTTTTTCATATGCTTATTCATAAGTGTCCTATACATGTTCACAACTGCCCAAACCGAGAACTCCATGAAAAAAAAATAAAGTTATTTACTTGATCATTTGATAATGTATATACCTTACATTCTGATGTATAACGCACACCTAAAATTTTATACTACATTCTTCAATTTTTAGGTATATTTGTTGTATTTACATGCACCTTTTTCTGCAAAGAAACTTCCACGAGTGTTTCAGTAATGTAGAAGTTTCAGCTCTTATGATCTTTATTTTATTTTAATCTCATTTTTATAAACGACGTAAAACACGCACCTGTAAATTTTGATCTATTTTCTCGCATCAAAAGGGCGGGTTATACACCGGAATATACGGTACATGCCAGCAAAAAATGTAAAAATGAGAATGTTAATATTGTTGAATGATTGATTCGTGGTTTATTTAGTTCATAAGAACATTGTAAAACGTGGTAAAAAAAAAAATTCACAGGTGCTTCTTCCATGTTTCAACAGAAATTAATGCAATTTCGTAGACATTGAGAGCTTTTCCCTGACGGGAAAGTGCATTGTAAAGAAAGAACAAATGACCAAAGCAATGACCCACTTCTTAAAAGTAAATCAGACGGATGAGGAAGAGAGAAATCATGGATGCCTAGGGCAGGAAATTTGCTGCATTATTGGCATCAAAGGCTATTGGTTTAAAAAAAAAGTTAAGTTTGCTGAAAGGCGCATCCGAAATACAATTTCCTTCTTCATAAATGAGTGAAAGGCACATTTATGCCAGTTGCAGGAGAAAACTCATTGAGTTGAAACTCAAGTGACTCACTTTCTGTGAATTTTGAATTGAGTTTGATTCACTCTTTGATAAACGAGAGTAGAGTCCTGCACCCGAACCCGAAAATTCTGCTTAAAGTCCACCGGAAAACCTACCCGAACCAGACCATATATATATATACTATAAAATAGTCAACCTGAAACCTGACCCGAGCCGATCCGGAAGTGAAAGAGATTTATCCACATTTTAAAACAATTATGAAAAAATCTAATATAATTTTATATACAGTAACCCCTCGTTATATCGCGCATTCGGCTATTTTGTTCTTTTTTAGTTGTCCCCCCAATAAATTTAGTTTCTAATATAATATATAATGTTTCTTTATAATAATATTTTAGATATATTAAATACAAGATATCTCAAATGACCAGTTCAACAACGCAAAACTTTCTGACACACTTTTTTAAATTTTAAACTCAAAGGCATGAAATTGACAAAAGGCATGGAATTGGCAGGCCTAACTGAAGCGACTTGAAATCGAAATGAGTTTTCCATTTTTTTTTATAGATAAATTACTTCGAGTTATAAGCGATTCGTGTCACGTGACGACGAGTTTTCCCCCCATCTCGCAGTGCTGCATGCATCCAGAATCCGGTTCAAAACGCCTGACAGTATTTTCTGAAAGATTTTCTGCCTTTACCAGAAAAGGGAAAACTTAATTCGATTACATAGTTTCTGAATAAGGCCACCAGCCAATTTCATGAGTTTACGAAAAAAAAATTGAATTCAAAAATGTGTTAGAAAGTAGCCAGTTTGGATTCGAGAACAGCCTTTAATAAGAAATGAGCTCGCTGCTATTCCTTAAACTTTGGTGCTCCGAATTAAAAAAAATAAATCCTAGAAATCATACACAAGATAGCCTCCCACCCACCTTTAAATGATTGATATCTTTCATAAAACAAAGACTTCAGTTTGAGTCTTTATGCTTTTAACACTTTCCAACAAAATTGAAAAGTGTTTATGAACCCAGTTTGTCTGTCCGTGCTCTAACTCTCGTAAATATACTCGGATTGTCATGAAAGTTTTATACATTATTGAACTTTGCTATACTATAGAATGTTCGGCATTGAAAATTAAGTGTGTAGCGTAAATAGTTCATTTACAGAGACACACAAAAGAATTCCATTATATTATGGTCTATGGGAAAAAAAATAGCTTGTGGCGCATTTTATTGATGTTGCGATATTTCAAACATAATGAAATTAATACGCATTACTGAAGTGGACTTACAGCATGCTTTTACCGGAATGTTACCTAGTAACATCTATACACTGCAGAAAATAATTGTTGATTTTACAGTATAAAACTGGCATCCCAGCTGCCAGTATTATACCGTAAAATTAACAGTATTAAACAGTAAAATAAGCAGTAATACGCTGCCGCGCGAGCAGTAATACGCTACCGCGCATTTTTTGCAGTGTAGTTCAATTGCAGGGGTGTACAAAATAATTCCTTTACATTATGATCTATGGGGGAAAAATAGTTTTCGGCTCATTCAGTACATGCATGTAATGATACTTGAAATATGATGAGTATCACTAAGGTTCAATACAACTTACTTTCTATTATAGATTATGGAATGCGTATAGAATTTATCGTTCACGTGAGCCGCACAAGAGAATTCGGTTAAAGGACTGACTATGATATGTCATTGATGGACGTGCTCTTTTCGCTGTGGTATGCTATTTTATGTAATTTTTAGTGTATTACATGTTGTTTACAAATTCTGTAGATCATATACAGGGCTGCACGAAAGACTTCGAATATGAGCAGCAATTGCTGAAAATGGATTTTTCCTGAGTTATGTATTTTTAAATTGCTTATTTAGATATCTCATTTCATAGTATTGAAAAATAAAATTTCTTAATACTCTGTTAGTGTTGAAAAGTGTTTCATAATTTATGCCGAATGTATGTTTTTTTTTTTTTTTTTTTTTTTGTCGTTTAACCCAGAGTTTAAAGAGAACAAGACGCTCCAATAAATGACATAATTAAAGAGGAAAAGGGTAAACTTATGCAGCAACAACTTATGCGGCAAAACACCATTTGCAACATCGTTGTAAGCAATGCTTAAAAACATTTCTGGTTGGATTAAAAATGATAATTTTTGTCTGAACAGAGAGACATCGTAATTCGGACAGCATGTTCATGGAACGACCAATTTCGAAAGCAACAATCATTTTTATGATGTTATTCCAGAAATTTAACTTCTAAAAGACATTCAATTTTGAAAAGAATATGTTCCGCGTCTTTAAGATCAAGTATTGGGTTAGGATTACGTGGGCAATTTTCAGATTAATATTTCAATTGGCATAATAAAATGCCACAACTGAACAAACTTCAACATAAAGAATTACTATATATCAGAGCTTTTCTAAGAGGCAGGCATATTTTTAAAGAAACTCTTAACACGATCGCTACCGAGAACTTATATCTGGAATAACAAATGGAATAACAAATGAGTGACCTGCAAAAAAAAAGTGTTGATTTTACAGTATAATACTGGCATCCCAGTTGCCAGTATTATACTGTAAAATCAACACTTTTTTTGCAGGTCACTCATTTGTTATTCCAAAATTACGAATTCATACCGGAAATTTCGAAAGAAGAATTTTATTTTAAGTAATCATGAAATGTCTGTCACTAAATTAGTATTTTCTGGTATAAAATCGAAATTTCTGAATAAAATAAAATTCCGTTATTTTTAAACCCGGTAGTGAACGTGTTAAAACAACGGCACATTAAGGCATGGACACAAAGCGCGGATCCCAGAAGGAGGTTATGGGGGTCATGACTCCCCCCCCCCCCTTTTCTAAACTAAGAGCATTTCTATAGATTTTTTTAATATAATTATACATAAAAGGTCTTGATATATATTGTTTTATCCGTTAAAAATTATAATCTTCTTGATACATTTACACAGTTACTGTTATCAGAAATGTATGAAAATCCAGTCGCTGTTTAAGCATAAAAGAATCTAACAACGTTATTTTTCTATAAATGTCGTACATTTTGAATTGTATCCAATTGCAACCTTAAGACGACATTTCCATCCCTGTTGTGAACAATAAAATAGGAACTTTGAGAACATTTTCTGTAAGATTAAATTACATAAAAAATGGATTTCTTGGCACCTGAATAGAACATAGAACCTACAAATTTTATACATTTACCAGCGTTGCTACGGCTCAGGGAATTTTGCATAGAAAATAGCAGTATTTTCTGATAGAAATATTCGCCTAATAAAATCGCATTATCAAATAGGACGATTTTTTAAAGAAAATACTGGTATTTCCCCTGAAAAATTTCATGACTACCCTGATTTACGAATACACTACAAATTTCACGCAACTACGAATGAAAATGAAGTCAGGTATAGGTCAGAAAATAGCCAATTTGGACTCAAGATATTTTTTTTTTCCCATGAAGATAATATGACCTTACCACTCTCCTCAAAAAGAGACATGACCCCCCCCCCCCCCAACCCCTAAATGGAGGGCTGCATCCGCCTCTGATGGGCACACAGGGTACGGGTTCAGGGCCTCCAAATTTGAGGGTCCAAATCCGTAGATGAGGGTTTAAAAACTGCCGCTGAGTTTCCTTACGTAATTTTATTTTGTACTGTAACAAAGTGATGCGAATACTAGGCCAGGAAATTTTTTTGTCTTCAAAATTATCTTTTTTGCAAACCGTTAAGCCAATTATGATGATACTGTCCAATCATGTCATTAATGCATCCTGTTGCTACACAATTTTATTATTTTACACAAATCTAACATTTTTTTTTTATGTATCTTGTTTATGTCATTAAAAAGTTTAAATATGATTGCATTTAAAAGTCAAAGATATGCATAGAAATTGTTTCTTCTTTATTTGACAAAGTATTTCTAAAATAGTTTTAAGTGTTAAATTTTTATTTCGTACTCGTCTGCTTCACTTGGATTTTAACACTTAAAATATAAAACTAAGTATATACATATATTTTTTAGAAAGTTTTTGTGAAATAAAAAAAAAAAGAAAAATATCCTCCAAGAAGAGCATACAGAAAAAATAAGTTAAAAATTTTAATATTCTGTTGAGGAATAAGAAAAATACAGATGCATTCCAAGCCCGTTAAGTTTAACATTTGAGATGGGGATTTCAAAACAGAATGATGAGGAGCCTTAAAGATTCCAAGGAGCTTTTCTGCTATGCGGAAGAAACTATGGAACCAGTCTTACAGTCATGATTTTGATAGTAAAGAAGGAAATAGTCTTCCAGAAGTTCGATCTAACAAGTTTGTAATTAATTCTCTTATTTCATGGTTTAATTAGAATCTGCAATTTTACATTTCAACATTCTAGTTTTTTTTTTTAAATTTTAGCTTGTAATTTTATATTGTATATGTGTCACTGTTTTAACTATTGCATTATTTATTATTTATTTTATTTTGCGCAACATGTCTATGATGAACCGTGCGTCATTAAACCCAAATCAACTGATATTTCGATATATCGTATTAAAAGCAAAGATACACAGAAGATCTCAATATATCTCCTTTTTTTTTATATTTTGATTGTTACTTAATGTTTACAGACGGAATGATCTATTTATGTTAAGCAGTCCTTTATTTGAAAAGAAGCTTTAAATCTAAAATTAACTTTTATCAATTCCACAATTTTTTTTTTCTATGTTTTTGAGACAATCCATTTAAAAGTAATATAAGCTAACAGTTAGCCCAATTTATTGTCTGATCCTTTCGATGTTGAGGACGAGATAGTTTTTTGCGATAACGTATATTTTTTAGCATTTGTATTTTTCTTGTTAAAATGTTATTTAACATCAGTTATACTAATTTTAGTTTATCTCCAAAAATGCCTTTTAGAAACCATATCACTTACTTGTTAGATCAAAAGAAATTCCCCCCCCCCCCCCTTCTCCTAAGAAAATTCTTAAAGGGCGAATCTGGCTAAAAACTGAAAAAAATGAATTGGCCGCGGCCCGTCTTTAATATATCGTCCTGTGCAGACCTCTCGTTATAGAATTCTTCAGAGCGTCGTACTTCCTTTTTACCGTAGGCAAAAAAGACAAATTTTTAAAAAGAAAGCGCACATGTGAGATGAGAATGCAGTTAGATGACATAACCTAATAGTTGTGACCGAGCGACCCCAGATTCTGCCTTGGGTCAAGGTCACAGGTCTGAAACTTCTTGGAAGTTTTATTACCAGCAAAGAAAGTTTAATGTCATTCGAGAGGGGATTTATCATTCTTAATTAGAAATGATTGACACGAATGATTTTTCAACAAGCAAGATACTTATCACATGCTGGGTTTCAATTATGAGGACGAATTTAATATCGGGTAAAGAAGAATTGGTACAGCTGGGGATGATTTGTGAAATACGTAAATGAAAACTTTTAACACCACTGAACTATCAATTTCAACAAATTAAAACTGCCCATGACCGAACTTTCATTTAAATTAGATAAAGGCTACGTGGGATAAGTTAACTCCAAAGAGGAAGGGTGGAACAGATGAGTTTTAGTCTTTAATTTAGCACTATTAAGAAGAATTTTTTGAAAGTAAATTTATCCCTTCAAAAATAGTTAAAAATTGCATAATTACTAAAATCTAGCAATGTTTTAGGCTAATCAATGATTACAATTTTAAAAAGAAATAATTAGACTAAATAATAAATGGAAGAGTGTCGATTTTTTACCTCTAGCAAATCAATGAGTTTTCAGTTTTAAAAACAATCCACAAGAAGATAGGAAGGAAATTAGAAGTACCATCTGTTGTCTACTGTTTGACAACTCTATAATACTAAAGATAATTGTATGTGTGTGTGTGTGTGTGATGAGTTCTGAAGAAACCGCTATGTGTAGAGCTGCAACGTTTTGACAGGGTTGTATGCCTGAAGTTATACAACTCGAAGCCAGTTTCTTTTTATTATTATTAGATTTTCTAGGCGATTTTAAGCGTTTTTCCACATTAGTAAAAGGAAACTAGTTCCAATCTTTTAGCCCATTATAGAAAAAAAAAATTCTCTCTGCGATTTTTGAATTTTTGATGCGATTTTTAGCATTTCTCGTGTTTTGCGGCGATTTTTTTTGTCTATATTTTTTCTAAAACGGAAAGAACTCCTCGGCAAATTATTTTGCTACTGCCATGATTAAATTCAAGTTGGAAGAATGACAAATCGGTTTCCTGAAACAACGTGAACGACGATGCTGAAAAATTTTAATTTAATCTGGGTCGAAATAAATTTCAGAATAATTAAAGATTCATTTGTATCTAGACAGGAGTGGAATAGTCCGCACGGGTGTACGCTGCCGAAGTCAGCGGAGTTTCCAGTCTCATTTAATTCGATGTTCGTTTGGAAAAAATCGGCCAACGAAGTTCCGCTAGTTATTTCTAAAGCAATGCATTAAAACCTTTCCTTAATTCATCATGAATCAATATTTATTTTCAAATTCTACATTCATTTTTTTTTTTTTACTTTTAATCTGTTTTAAGAATTGCAAAAATCTCTACAAGTCGCTAAAAATTCTGGTAAAGACTTGTTACAAATGCATGTGCTTTGAAATTTTAAGGAATTTAGTTTTATTTTAATTGCTTAAATTAATCCGACAAATTGCATCTAGTCTCTTATATAATCGATCCCTGACAAATCACTGTAAAATAGTCCAAAACCAGTGCTGAATTCAAATTCAGACATTTTTCCCAATAAAGTATTTATGCTGCTCCAGAGGAGGGGGAGGGGGGGGGGGCTGCATTTGGAGACCATTAATAAGCACAAAATTCCCTGCCTTTTTTTGGTGTGTGTGGCGGGGTTCAATGCTCTGGGTAGGAATTTGAGATGAGAGAGGACTCGATTTAGACAGTCTTCGGGATAGGACTCAAAATAAAATTTTTTATTTGTTCACAAATTGGGGGGAAAAAAATGTAGTTGCTATTTGAGGAACATAGCCTAAGTTCTTTAAAATTTTCTTACAATCCCCTAAAAATCAGTTTGAATGTTATTGATGGGATATAAAAAGAAATATTCTATGCCATTTTGAAGCCTTATCGGATACGAGTCGTCTTAACCTCTCTTCTGTTTAAAGACCTGTTACAGAATTACTGCAAGATCTTTATGCCATAGTTGTACACAGAAAAAAATAAAACCCAATTTGGGTCGAAAGATGCTTAGGTATGTGCCCAAATTGGATTTTATTTTTTTCTGTGTACAGTGATGCATTTTAAAAGAATAAGTATTATGATTTTTGCAGATTTCTGCCAGTGATTGGGTATAAATAATTATTTTGCTAAAGACATATTTCCAGGGATATGAAAATTGCGAAACCTCTCATGGGGGAGGAGTATTTAGGATTAATCGTTATTTCTATGCAAGAGACTTTTAAATGAGAAAATTTGTGAAACAATTTTAAAATGTCATTATAACAATTTTCTATTGCGTATTTTCGGTATCGGGCCGAGCTTTGATGACATTTTTCGGACTCGGTCGGGATCCGAAAAAAGAGCCCGAACTCATGTCTAGTGGGAATGTGCCTAAGAACCCACACTCTGAAATAAAAGCTAGTCCAAACCATACGCCCCCCCCCCCCTCCCACACACACATTAAACATACATTTCACTTAGTCAAGCTGAAGGTTCATCACAAAATAGCAATCAAATTGAGTATTTCATAGGATTTAAAAAAAAAATAATAAAATAAAAAATTGTATTTCATTTATCAATAAAAATATGACCAAGCATTAACCTGCTTTCCCAGCGCTTTTAATTTCCCTTCACCACTGACGCTAAAGCGGTCATTTTTTGTGGGTTAGCGGGTGTTACTCTCCATTTAAAAAACAGACTGGTCGATTCTCACATTTGTTTGCCTCCCCATTTTGGATTTAACAGACCGAAGTCTAGGAACAATCGAGCGAAGAATTCTTGTTTGCACAGCTCGCCTTCCCGGAAAAGGCAAAAACCTCGCACAAGGAACAATGTGTTAGAGGAAGAAATAAAAATGCAAAAACCATTGTTTATTTTAGGATACTGAATCATCACAGACTTAACTTCGTCGAATCTCCGGTCAAGTTCAAACTTTTAAAGTCTTTTTCCTCACATTCTATTCAAGTAAAAGAAAATCCACGATATTGTTTCCGAAATTTAAGGCTGATCTCAAAATCAAAGTGGCTATTTTCTGACATATTCACGAAGTTTTATTATTATACGAATAAATTATAAGTATAAAAAGTTTTAAAGACAAGTTTTTATTATAATGTACTAAATAGAAAAAAGGTTGAAGAACAATTGAGAGAAATAAATAAGCAGTGAAATAAAGTAATTTTAAACATTTTTTTAAAAATAAATAAAATGGATATACAATTTTAAATCCAGCTTTCTGGAAAAAAATAAATCGATCTACGTCCGCTTGAGGAGTTCCACATCCATTGACACCTGCGCAAAACTGAAAGATGGCGCATTTACCAACAATGCCACGGTTCAATCCAAGAACATCAGCTTATTTCTGAAGCAATCAATCACATCCCTCATAACATTTACGTACCCTTATTGGACAAATACTTCTGACCCCTTAAGTGTGGCGAAGCGAAATTTCAAATATAATTTTTTTTTTTTTTTTTACAGAATATTGTATTGTCACCGTAAATACGTCTCTACCTAAAATTACGTCAATTGCAGCACAGCCTAGTGTGTTAAAATTGCACTTCCAAGATTTGAACCGAATGGACAGACAAGCCAAGTTAAATAAAAGCTTGTAATAAAATGTGCAGATGCTTTTATTCAGAAACTAAGAAATGGAACTTTCATTTTTCGATAAAGGAAAAGGATTTCTCAGAAAATGCGGTCAACGAATGTCTCATTGCGACAGCCCGAGAAAGCTTGCCAAAAAACATGTAATCACTTATAACTCAAGATGCAATACATTCATCGATAAATGAAAAACGCTTTTGGTTTCCAAATCACATCAACAGGCATGCCTAACAATTTCGAAGTTCGTCATCGTCATCGAAGTGTCTTAATGTGAGTGAAGAGATGATCAAAAACGTCCCATATAAATCGATTCAAAAGTGTCATAACGTGTCATATTTGACTTCACTAAAATAGAAACATTAGCATTAAAACAGCACTTTAAGTCCAGAAATAATTATCAATTTTATTTGCTATTTCATTTTTTTTTTTTTAAAGTGAGACATTTAACATTATTGAGTACGTAATTCAACATTAATTTCTCGTTAAATTTTTAAAATATATGCGAGAATCAATTTCTTCACAGATGATCAAGATCAAAATGAAGATTTTCTGACCTCAAAAATATCTTTGCCCTCCTACATCCATCCCCTAAAAAAGTTTTGAAATGGTGCCCCTGTTTGAAAACTTTCTCCCCAAGTTGGCTCTCTGTGTCTCTGACCAAAACTTCTAATTTTCATATGAAATAAAATGCAAGTAATTCATCTAACTCTGAATGATTTCCTAATTTTACTAATTTCATCTAATTAAAAAATGTTTTAGGTATACATGCATTGTTTTACATCTTTTATAATGACTTTTTTGTAAATAATTATCAGCTGTTTTCAACACTTTTCTTAGAGCCAAACGCCCCACCAGTGGCTGAGAGGTTGTGCTCTCGAAGCTGGTAGACGGGAGGTGCTGGGTTCGATCCCAATCGCGCCCGTCGGCCTAATCGTTCGGAGTTTTCGTGGTTTTCTTCGAGCCGTGGATTTATCCATGCGTAAATACGGATTAGGTTCCCTTAGAAAGACCCCCAAGAAGGGCACTCCCCCCCGGGCCTATATCCCTAGTGTAGATAATTGGCCGTCAATAATCAACCCAACTCAACTCTTAGAGCCAAACTAAAAATTGTCTACCACTACCAAGTCCGCAGATTTTAACGAGCGCGTGAAAAAGAGTTTTCAAAGTTTAGTCATATATGCATTGCTTATAATTTGCAACCATGTCTTGAGTTAACTTAATAATAGTTAAGTACCAATAAATAAGTTCTCATTTGAACCAATTCAAAACTCAAATCGACGAGTGATGTTGAAAATTCCCGAAGGAAGGAAGAAACGAGATTTTAGGATACAAAATAGTTTTGGTCGGAATAGGATTTGGTCGGTACCAAAATATATTCGGCAGTACTTTCGCCGAAAACGAATGTTTGGCACAACTAAGATTTGTGGCTGAAAACTAAACCGATTATTCGGTCGAACTCTAATTACAACACAAACGATATTTCCCCGAGAGACTTTAATGTAACGGAATTATTTTGAGTGTCTCTGTAAGCGAACTATAAGTGCTACACACTTCATTTTTAATAACGAACATGCTATAGCAAGCCTTAATAAAATATAATTTACATGGCAATCCGTGTATATATTTACGAAAAATAGAGCGCGGACAGAAGGCAAGACAGACAAACCGAAGTCAAACTGATTTCAACTATGTTGGAAAGAGTTGAGAAGTACGCGGTATCAAATATCCCACGCCAAAAACTCATTTAAAAATATTGAAATGAGAACGTAAAATTTGAAAAGAACGTTCCCATTGGTTTAACATAGCTTGTGTGTGTCTTCGCGATATTAGTGTAGGCTCTTTGAGTTGCTATAATGAAAAGTATTGCCGAATTTTAAAGATTTTATTCTTTGTAAATCTTTGGACTGCACCCATAGTACATCTGTTGCTTACCCTACACGTATTTCATATTCGTTTATGCGCCATTTTACTACAATAACTACAAAAAAAAAAAAAAAAAAAAAAAAAAAAAAAATTATATATATATATATTTATTATGGAGTGCGGCACACAGATGGAACATTAATTTTTATTAAAAAACACCGTTTTGAATGTTGACGTCAAAATAAGCGCCCTAGAATTTTTTGGTAACCTTTTTACGACAACTGAGAGAAATAGCCACAATTCTGTCACTAAAAATACTTGCATTTAATATAATCTCATCGCTAAGCGGTTTTTTCAAAATCCGATTAAGGTTCATTATCTCAAGAAATCCGATTAAATGAGACACTTTCAGCATGACATTATGAACAATCTAGCATCTGCCTTTTTTAAACTCTTCGTTATGTCAACGGATAAAACAAAGCCCTGTCTACAGCTGCCAATCCTCCTGATTTTTGAATGCCAGTAATTTCAAAAAGAAATTCTCTTTATTTAACGAGAGGGATTTTAATATTAAATAAGACAAATATTTCTATTTTTAGGTATTTGTAGTACAGTGATACCTCGGTTTTCGTCGATAATACGTCCGAAAACAATCGGCGAAATCCGAAATCGACGAAAACAGAGACAATTATTTCCATATGAATCTATGTAAATCCAATTAATTCGTTCTGAACACCCCAAAATGCGTACCAAAAACACATTTTATAGAGAAGAAGTATAGCGTTTAATACTAAAAACAATAAGAAAATATCTTGGCGTATGATACCAAGGCACTACATCTGGGGCCACTTCCCTTTTTGGTCTTTCGGCAGTAAGACTATTGCTTCAGAATCAGAGCACCTAATGTGCAGGGCTTTAAAAACTGAGTGCCACTGTGCTGATTGCCACCACTAAATTTTTAGTATTCTTCGTCTAATAAGAATACTAATACAATTTAAGCGAAGTATACTAATAAAATTTAATAGTGACAATCGGCCCATTGGCGCCCAGTTTTTACACCCCTGCCTATATGTCACTCAAAAAAGCTGTCTAAAGTGCTCTGTTTCTGCCGTCTCTAAGATTTGCCCAAAATGGGGCAAGACATTATCATTAAACAAATTGCTCACAAGAAACTTTCTTTCGTCCAATGCTGAAGCACACGCAATAAATAAAAAGCACAAATATACACAGGAAATAAACGAAATCCGAGGCAACCGACGAAAACCGAAACAATTTTTTGGCGGAAAATATCGATGAAAACAGAAACCGACGATAACCTAAGTCAACGAAAACCGAGGTATTACTGTATTAAAAAATCCGGGTGGTAAGGAACGCTGCCTTTCCATGCCTCGAAGAAAATAAAATCTGAGCATCCGTTCATAAGTTATATGCACGAACATATACACTGCTCAAAACAATTAAAGGATATTTGAAGTTTTATATAAAATAAAGATATAAACGAATTTTTTTTTTGCCGAAAATAGAAGAAGAGAATCACAAATGCAAATTTTTCTGGTTTTCAAACTGTGGAGTATGCAAATTTTGAGTTCGACGTCAAAAATGTCGCTTCAGCGGCAGCGAATGAAATTTGACTTTCAACTGGATAAAAGAGAATGAAGACAAGGATGATCGGCATTCAGTGATTGCTTTGTTTCGATGAGTACGATGTCTCAGCGAAGTCATTTGACAGATTCAGAAGCTTGGAGAATTGTTGGTAGGTTAGAATAGAAGGGGGCCAAACTCAAGCCGAAGTAGCGCAAGCCATTGGAGTGTCACAAAGTGTCATTTCCAGGATCTGGAACCGTTTTTTGGAGAGTGGATGTGCAGGCCGAAGACCAGGGCAAGGTCGTAGACGGGTAACAACGCCCAATGAAGATCGGTATTTAGCGTTAACAGCTCGGAGACACCGAAACATGAACGCTACTCTTCTCCAACAACACCTTCGCTCGGCTACAGGCACCACGATTTCAACTCAGACTGTCCGAAACCGGCTCCATGCTGTAGGTCTGTATGCTCGCCGACCGATGGTATGTGTTAGATTAACATCAAGGCATCGTCGCGACCGCAGGGAGTGGGCAACCGAGCATGTCAACTGGAGGAGAAATGAATGGAGCAATATTCTGTTTTCTGACGAGTCCCGTTTTTCTATGCATCCGGATAATAGGCGTATTTTCATCTGGAGGGACCGTGGCAGTAGGAATAATCCTGCGTTCGTGCACGAAAGTGTCAGATTTGGCGGTGGAGGAGTGTTGGTGTATGGTGGCATCTCCATTGACGGGCGCACTGACCTCTACATCATTCGAGATGGAGCTCTGACTGGTCGCCGATATAGGGATGAGATCCTCAGACCTATTGTAGTCCCTTACGCTGCAGCAATCGGAGATAACTTCATTTTAATGGACGATAACTGCAGGCCACATCGTGCAAACCTGGTGGAGGATTTCCTTTTCGAGGAAGGAATCGTTCGAATGGAATGGCCAGCGTGTTCTCCAGACATGAATCCAATCGAGCACGTTTGGGGCGCTCTAGGAAGACGAGTTTCTGGCCGCCAACAACCCCCACAAACTCTCCAAGAACTGGAAAGAGCTCTTCTGGAAGAGTGGAGCAGAATACCCCAACTCGTCATTAATAGCCTCATTGAGTCCATGCCTCAAAGGTGTTCAACGTTGCTGGCCGCCCGTGGAAACCATACCCCCTACTGAAAATGATTTTCTTTGAAGAAAACACCTTTTCTTATTCTTTTTTTCTCATATGCACAAGTTGTGTTTTTTTCCTTTTGTACACAAATGCGCAATAAAATGCATTTTTTTCTGCCAAACATGTGTAATTTATTCTCATGTAACCTACTATGTCTGTCGACCATGTATCAATCAGCTAAAAAGTTTCCCAGATACAAAATCCACCTAAAACTGCAATATCCTTTAATTGTTTTGAGCAGTGTATAATAATATTTAAAATGCGTGTCCGCGCGATGGCCAGCTTTTATTTCCCACAGAGGTCTGCGCATTTGATTCCAGATAAAACAAGTTTGAATGCACCTTGCTGTGAGATTTCTGATATTTTAATTATATTTGTCATATTTTATTGAACGGAAAAATTCGCGTATTTCACAGATTTTCCAAGTTCGCGGTCGATTTTGATCACCTCACAAAAGCTAATCTCATCAAAAACAACTCGTTGCAAATGATCCCGCCACGCCACAAACCTAAAACGTCAGTCACAAAAAGAAGTGATATCACATAAAAAGGAAGAGATATAGAAAGTGCATACTCCGAGTCCCGTGTAAAAATCTATCGCCACTCATAATGTTTCCAAAGGACTCTGAGTGAAGTACCGTATGTGAAAACTGCTTGGCGACCTGCAGGCTTTTATAATAAATGCAGTATATCAATTTTAAAAATCGAAAAAAATAAATTTTTAATTTTTGTTACATCATTTTTTAAATATTTTTGTATGCGAAAGAACTGACAGAACGGATTTTTCCCCAGACCTATGCGATTCCGCTTACGCTAGAATTACTGCAATATATCTCAATTTAGTTAACGTTTATTATAAGGTACAATGTTATTAATATGCGTATGATGATCATCATATATTTATTACAAACTCAAAATCTTTACATGCTTACTTAAAAAATCCTCTTCGTAAGAGTGGTGTTTCTAGTTTAAATAATGGTAAATAAAATCAACAAATTGATTTTTCAAGCTCATAAATAAGAAAGGACATGCAAACACAGAAGCTTCAACTTTTTACAATTTTATGGGAGCAAAATAAATTAAATTAAATCAAATTAAATTAAAATAATATAGTCATATGTAATTGCAGGAAACGCAAACATTATAACAGCCTGCAGGTCGCCAAGCAGTTTTCTCATACTGTACCTCACTCAGAGTCCTTTGGAAACATTATGAGTGGTGATAGATTTGTACACGGGACTCGGAGTATGCACTTCTATATCGCTTCTTTTTATGTGATATCACTTCTTTTTGTGACTGACGTTTTAGGTTTGTGGCTTGGCGGGATCATTTGCAACGAGTTGTTTTTGATGAGATATCACTCCTTTTTGTAAGGTATTTAATTTCAATTATACGGATTCCATTTTTATTCAGAAAAGAAAAGATAAAAGGGGCAAAAAAAAAAAAAATAATAGTGATGCTATAAACAGAATTATACAATTTATTGAGTGACTTATTCCAATGTACATGTCGCTACCATAACAACTGGGAAACTTTTATATTAATTCCCTTACATTGTATTCATCAGATTATTCATGACATATTTATTTTCCTTTTTCTTTTGTTTATATCACTCTTCCGTTTATATACATTCAAAAATAAAAAATTACACAATTTTACAGTAGTTTACAAACTAATTAAAATACTACAGTTTCAGAAAAATGTGGAAAAATAAGAAGCACTTTTTTTCGGTCAACTACAACGATAAGTTTATGGAGCATACTTTACCGAGAATAATCAACATTTTTTTTCATACGAACCTATTTCTATTAGTATAAAAATCCCTGTAAATTTTTATACTAACATATTAAATATATTATTTTTGAAAATTACTAAGCACCTTAGAAGTTTTTTATTTGTTTAAATTTTTTAACTCAACGTTTCGAGAATTTGAAAAATATAAAATTCGCAACGTTTGCAAAAGTATACAAACTATTAAAGTGATTTCTGTTCATTATAGTCTGTTCATTCCAATTCGGTGATCCTAAAATATAGGTCCCCAATCTCCGGCAGTCCATGAATTAATTAGGACATATGTATGCAACTGTTAAAATGTTCTCAAAGTTGACAATAGAGGCAATAAGTATAGCTGGGCAAATATGAAACACGGCATTGCTTCATCATGGCTTTGTTTCGAGAGGAGTTCGTTCTCCGAACATAAAAATCTCACGCGAAAGTGTTCGTTAACCGATTTGTTCGTAAACCGAACAGTTCGTTACCGATCACCTATTGTATACGAAATTTAGCATTTTAAGTTCGTCATAGCCGGAGATTCGATGAACGGCAAACATTTAAACGCAAAACTTGTAATCTTGGGGGTATCATCATTTTTACATTCTATTACTCAGCGCATGAATTGAAACAGTGTAAAATCATTAAAATACATCTCACTCAGTAAATATACATCGGTTGTAGTGTAATCAAGATCTTCTAAGAGGCTCTGTAAACGAAACGTATATGCTTCAATGCCGCTTTACAATAGAGAGGATGTAGTAACATATTTGAATATCTTGTGTATATAGCGAATTTGACAAAAGTTATGCAATTTACTATTGTTTTTCCTCTGTGTTCTGTTAAGTACAGGAATCATGTACTTCAACGTAAAAATTTGCTAATTACACAACTTTTTAGTCTTATTAAAAAATCTTTTGAGTTACCCTGTAAACGAACAGTAAATTCTACACTTCTGTTTTACAATAGAAAACTAACTTAGGTAGTTCGTAGTAACATATTTTAACACTTTTTGAAAAGAGTTAGACCATTTAATATTTTGTTTGCTTCATCTTAAGTATAGGAATAAATCACTTTAAAGTGGTATACATAAAAAACTAATTAATATTTTTACACGAAATATTAAACATTTGAACTACTTATAAAAACAATTCAAATGCTGCAAACCGCGTAAATATCGGATAATTACACAACTCTTTAGCCCTATATCAAAAGATCTTTTGTGAGACCCTGTAAACGAACCTTAAATGTTAAGATTTTTTATAATAGGAAGCTTACTCGGGTCGAGTGTAATAACATATCTTAATATCATGTGTATACGACCATTCCTAAAAGAGTTGGGTCATTTATTATTTTTTTGCTCTATGTTAAGTATAGGAATCAATAGCTTTAAACTGATATAAATCAAAAACTAATTAATATTTTTACATGAAACTTACAAAGGTCCGAACTACTCATAAAAACGATTCAAATAACGTAAACCGCGTAGAAATCCGATAATTACACATTGCTGTAGCCCTGTCAACAGTTTTTGGTCTGAACAAGATTTAAAAAGTGCAAAAAACAGCACTTTTAAAATCGCATTTCCTGAAAACCTATTCGACAGATCTTGCTTTTCTTTTGATTTTTTAGTCACGTGGCACGCCCCATTCCATAGAATCAAGAATTTTGTTTCTATCATAAATAGAACGCGAGATATAGATGTGTCAAAAACCCGTTTTGTCCCGTCCGCAAAATATAAACTAGACAGAGTTAAAAAAAAAAAAAAAAATTGTAAAATCGTTTGGCATCCATTGGCGGAAATTCCTTTCATTTACGGTTCAATGCATTGCTGTTTCTTATGTTTGGCGAGAAACTCTGTCGAGTTTCTATGATTCAATCTTTTAGCTCAATATAATAAGTTTCTGCTATGTGAAATTAAGTTTATTCGGAATTCGCACAGCGATTTTTGAATTTTTCGCGAATTGTTTTTAAGTTCCCTTCAACCGAAAATGGGAATGAACCTATTTCTATAATGTTATATAATAGCTATTGAATGTTATATTTTATATCCTTGTATGGAGAAACACTCTTAAAAAAATATTAATTTCAATTTGAGATTTTTTATAGGCAATAAGTTAATGAAAAATTTGTGTTGACAACAATGAAGTTCCAAGGAGAGATTTTTTGTGCGTAGTGTTGCTTGTAGTAGACGAAAATCCCATTATCATGACGACAGATTTTCTTCGAAAAGCACTTTTCCATTTACCGACATGACACCGATAAATCGTACACGATTGTCGTTACCCGACATTGGTGCACGCAAAATGCATTCATATACACTACGGGTTTTTCCACCTACCGATTGGTTGACAATTTTGTTGTCAGAATATTATGAATGCATTTTGGATGAAATCTATTTCGGATAGCAACAAACGTGTACTATTTATGGGTGTCGTGCCGGTAAATGGAAAAGTGCTATAACAAGGAAGGTCTCCTTAAAGCACATACTCAGAAAATTTTGGGGAAAAAAAAAAGCAAATGAAATTACTCTATGTACTCTATGTATCAATATTATATTTTTTCGAGTATTTGGCGCAAAAAGATGAGATTTGAAGAGCAATATTTTTTTCCTCGCAAAATGCAAACGATTTAAAATGCATTTGGAAATTACTTTTTTTAATGAGTGTTTAAATACGCAGTTCTTAATGAATTTGAACTTAAAACGATGAAATAATTTATTAGTATTTCTATAAACTTGAATAATATTATAAACAAGTTGGAAATTGTACGTCAAACGTGACAAATGAGGTGCGTTCGTACTATAACTAGTTACATAAATATTCAGATCTTTTCTGATTTTTAATTCTGTGAAATGAATTATATCATCCGCAGATTAATTTCTGTAATAAAATAAGCATCTCGGTTGCTTGACGATTGAACTTCGGAAGCTCCTATAACAAAAAAGCACCGATTAAAAAAAAAAAAATCAAATTTCTTAATAAATATTTTTATTAATATCTCCTAAAGTTTTGATTCGATTTTAATAAAATCTGAAATGTCTCGACAAAATTCTGCAAAGATAATATATTTTAAATTGCAAACCATTCGGTTGGGTAGTTTTTGCGTTGTTATATGCGGACGGACGGACGGACCAAGCGACGACAATAGGTGCTACGTATTTATATAATTACGAACGCACCTAACAAGTTTTATATTGATAGAGATATTTAATTTTACAGTTTCACCGGCTAGATAAATTTTAAGGGTATTAGTAACTGCCAGATTAAAAACGCTTTCGTTAATACATTTCGATGCTGAATAAGTCGCTTGTTTCCATGGAAACATTGTTTTGTCTCCGACACTAACATCGAAATCGAGTTGAAAGTGCTCAGAATCGAATCCTAATTTTGAGTTTGAATCAATTTTAATTTTGTTCTAAACTATATAATACAACCGTTAAATTTCATTATACTATATGCATCTAAAGGTATATGATAGAACTGTAGTTATAAAATTGTATTTATTTAATTTAAACTTGGGACGAGCGACACGTATACGTGCCTCATAAGATGCTCAGAATTCTAGATTATTCCCACCAGTTACTTTTTATTGTAAGCTTTGCCTTATTTAATTATAGCATTTCTGCGATTCAAATAGGCAAAAATTTCTGTTTTGAAAAATCGGTGTTAATAGATTAAAAATTCTGTAAGGAACGCTCGTCGGGAAGGGGTTAAAGAGTATTTTTATCATAAAAGCTTTTTTTTTTTTTTTTTTTTTTTTTTTTTTATTTCATTGTGTCGCCAACCGACGATAAATCTCCAAAAACACCCGACATTTTCATTTTTTTTTTTCACGGACGCTATATCGAGTTTCTGCGGGAATTTTTTTTTTTTTTTTTTATAAACTAATATGTCCTCATGACAAGAATATTCTGTAATTTTTTTCAAATTTTTCTGAGTATGCGCTTATGGAGACCTCTCTTGTAAGTGAGAGAGAAGCGATTTCGTCTTATGACCGAACTTATTCAAGTCGAAATTTTCAGGTTAGTTTTTCCTTCCTTTTTGTGAAGACATTTAATAATTGTTTATTTTTGAAAAGTTTTTTTTTTTTCGATTTCGCGTAGCCAGCTAAAAGGGATGATGAGCCGGCCTCATTAAATATAAATGATATAATTGCCGAAAATTTATAACCTTTCTTTAAAGTCTCTAGAAAATGCCAGTTATTTATTTTTAAATCGAGGTTAAAGAAAAGTAAAAGTATCTTTCAGAGATGTTAATTTTGAGCAACCCCCCCCCCCCCCCCAAACAATTCAAAAATTAGCTTATTTTTTTTCCCATTGATAAAAAAAGGCGTGAGAAAAAATAAAAAAGGAAACGAAACTTTTATTTATTAGTTCGAAATCAACACTAACTAGTGAAAGGTTAAGTAAACAACAGATTGCTCGATAAGATAAAACAGTTTAATAAACAGTATGGGTTTAGATTAGGTTTCGGCTGCAAAGAAAATATATTTCATAATCAATGGCATCAGATACTACAGTCTAAAATAACAAAAGTATTTCCCAAAGTAATCGGCGATAAAATAAAGCAAATAAAAAGGATAAATGTGTTAAAGAAAAAGGAAGGGAAAAAAACTCCATATTAGATTGAACAGCTTCGGTTTCTGATTGAGTTAAGTTTAAAATCAGTAAAACTCAGTTTTAAAAATAACTTTCAAACAACGTAGAATTATTTGAAAATAAAATGCATACGGTGAAACCCCCAGTTCTTGACACCTAACCAATAACTGACACGGCAGCAGAAATCTAATTCAAATAAGCATTTTCTTGTAAAATTCTGCAAGGTAATATCATCTAGTGGTAACTTATTTGTCTTAACTGTTATAACTTATTTTTCAGCTATTGGTTCTCAAAAAGGGGATGGTGTCAGTTACTGGAGATATTAACAATATCTATCATAAAAATTAATTTTTAGTAATAAAAAGTTTTATTAAAAATTAAATTAAAAAAATTATTAATTTAATTAATTTAAATTAATTAAACATTAAATAAAGTTAAATAAAAGTTTTAGTAATAAAATTTTTCAAAAATTTTTCAACAATAAATTTTTAATGTATTTTTACTATACTTTCAAAAACAAAGATAAGTATAACATATTTAAAACATTGTAATAGAAAAAAATCCTTAGAGTGTCAGGTACTGGGAGTTTCACCCTATATTTCCTTCAATTAAATATTTTTCAACAATTATATTAAAGAACAGATTTATAAAATATGAAAGTAAAAATTCCGCCTGGCTTTCCCCTCCCTCTTCTAGAATTTAACATTTTTCGCTAGTAAAATGGGATTTGGGGGGGGGGGGGGGGGGGTATCGATCTTAACAGGCGGCTTCAGATTTTCAACCAAACTGCCTACACGCTTTACAGCATATTTCTACAGATATTTGATCATTCTTAAAAAGAAATTTAATATTTTCCTAGGATCTGTTTTCGAAATCCGTATTATGACCTGCCATATTTAATGTTATGCTTCATCCAATTCATGAATGCTCATGTTATAATTCCTGCTTTCAGTAAAATCTTAAGACCTAAAATAAATAAAATACAATATTTCGAATACATCGGTTTTATTTCATATACATATATATATTTTTTATAACGATTGATTTTGATTGCAATGTGAAATCTAGATATATAAAAAACAGTCTCTGTAGTATTATTCACCGTGTAATATATGGAGTTTCCGTTTTCTAATATTATATACTTCAATTAAATCAATGTTCCATACTAAATTATATTTCACGTTTTAAGATATTTACGATATTTTAAGGAGTTTTAAGAAGTATTTTGTTTATTTAAAGAGTTCTAAGTACTCCTTAGAATGCCTTAAGAATGAAAAAGTTTCCAAGTAGTCTGTATGAACCTTGTTAAATATAACAAAATCCACGAATAATTAACATAATTGTAAACCAACAATTCAATGTTCACAAATTAAGCTTATTATATTTAAAGACTTCGAACATTAATGCCTGCAACACACAAAACTAAATTTCGCGCGTTGGAAAATAGAGGTTTTTATATTTGTAAAAAAAAAAAAAAAAAAAAAAAAAATCTAGAAATTTGGCGGGACTCATACTAGAGAGATATGGCTCTGGTACCTGTGGAGACTTTTTAAACAATATCTTGTTGAATTAACTTTATTGCTTTTTTTTTTTTAATATTTATAGAGATAAAATACAGTAAATTTAAGATTATTCAATTATTTTCTATGAAAATTAAAGAAAATTTTACGAAAAACTATTATAATGGACATGGTAAAATGTTTTTATACAAGTTTTTCCATTATCATATTCATCGAAACAAAACATTAAATACAAATATTTTGTTGCTCAAACAACAATTTTCTAAGCTTTTATTTCACTCTTCGCATCTTTTCAAACAGAAAGCCGGCAAATAGCCAAATGAAAACTGATAAATCTTGCAGAACATATATCACAAAAGAGAAGTTTGTTTTCTTTACGTCAATCCATTCATGCTCTTACCTACGCTCCAGCGTCCAAGGCCAGCTTTTTTTTATGGTGAAAATCGGTGGTCAAACCCGTTTGGCTTGCTCGTTGGGGGTACCTATCATTACGCTGCCCGCTGAAAAAAAAAAAAAAAGAAACTGCCGGGCTTTCCGAAAGAGGTTTGTTGATGTTATTATTGTCGTTATTATTTCTCTTTGCTTAATTTTTACTTGACGGCTGCAAAACCGGAACCGTTGGTTTTGGTTGCCCGCGGGATGTGAAGTCCAAGGATGGAAGGGATGCTTGGTGGTGCCGGCACCACCGGTTCTTTCTTTCAAGATGCAAAAAAAAAGGGAAATAAGACAGGATAATCTAATTTACGCCTACATATTGCATTGCCCCTCCTTGGATTTTGAAGTTTAATAAACTAAATTTTCATTTTCTCTTTGTAAAAAAAAACAGATTATCATCATTTTTGGGCAGCTGTTGCTTAAAAAAATATATAGTTTTAACCATAAAACTTCAAAAATGAAATCATTTGTACTATCTGTATCTATTTGTAATCATTTGCCTTATTCTGCTTACCTTATGAAGGCATTTTTTTTAAAATTGCATTTTCCTAAATTATGACTGCATCCCTGGGAAAATGACTAAATTATGATTGAATGTTATTTACAACAAAATACTCGTTATCAGGGAATTTTAAGGTAAAGTATGTGACTACCCAGTTTATAGGATTTATGTTTAAATCAGGGTTGTAAAAAACCCGGGTTAAAAAAAAAACAGCCCGGGCAATTACACACTACAAGCCTGGTTTAAATATCTTAACAGACTTTTAATATCCCATTTTACTAAATAATGACTGTATGTATCAGTAGTGTTACGAAATAATTCCTATTAAAATTATTTTAACTGACCTAGAAATATCAGGCAATTTTAACACAAGATACTTGTGACCACCCACTTTATTTATGTCACTTGCGAAGAATAAGTTTCACTGTTAAAATTTCCCGATATTTCCAGGTCAGTCAAAATGATATTTTAGTAGGTAATGATTTCGTAACACTACTCTGATACATACAGTCACTGTTTAGTAAAAGCGGGTATTAATTTAGATTTTTAAACAGGAATCAAAGAGGATGGTTACAAATACTTTACATTAAAATTTCTCGATAATGAGTATTTTGTTGGAAATAAGATCGCTTACACGCATACAGTCATAATTTAGTAAAATGCATATTTAGAAAGAAAAAAAGGGGGGGGGGGATAGACTAAACGGACAAGAGAAAAAGAAGATATGTTAACCATTTTGAAGAAAAAAATACTGGGGTCAATCTGAGATTATATTTACATTTTGAGGAAACCTGGCATTTTTTTCTCAAATTAGAATACGGATCAGTAGACAAAATGCCACGATTGAACTCAAATATAGTTTTAAAAAAATATGTACCAAAATTTGCACGTTACAAAAGTAAGAAAATTGTTTAGCTTTGTTGAAAAAATTCTTGGTTCTTTCTGGTATTTAAATGCATCAAAAAGAAATAAACTAGCTTTGAAAACAAAATCATTTGTTGTTGTTGTTCTTTCTAATCCCTAAACCATCTCCACAAAACCAAAGACTTCCAGAAAATCATGAAAGAGCCCTGGATTTTCCAAGATTTCACAGCGGGTAAAATTTAGGCATTTGATAATATGCAGAGGAGAGGCCTGGACTCCCGGGCACCGATGACACTCAGAAAATGTTTTCTGGCCCTGATGGAAAGATAGTCCTCTTAAGTGACCACTCATAAAGCGTGAGAGTGCGGTCTGTTGTTTCCTACAAAGATTAAGTTGGAGAGACCATCCTGGTGTTTTAATAAAGTACCATGGATGAATAAGAGGTACTCTCCAAAGTGAATTTAATTCTTGTTTCTTAATCTAAGCTATTTCACTATAGGTTAATATTCCATGCTCCTGGTGATCTTCAGCTGAGGCAGACTTATGGGTGTACCCAAGGGGTGGGCTGATGGGGCTACAGCCCCCCCCGAAATTTTCGAAAGTGATATGAAAAAAGTGCTGATTTTTTTCTTTCTTTTTTTGGAAAATTTTTAACTTTTTTCTTATCATACAGCGAACTAGCCATTCTCATTAGTCCCACATTAGTCCGCGTTGAAACCAAAGAAGAGAAAGGGGGCTGATGAGGTTACAGCTCCCTCCTTCCGAAATAGTCGGAAATTAAATGAAAAAGTTTTTTTTCCTTCCCTTTTTAGACAAATCTGTAATTTTTTCTTCTGTCATACAGCGAAATAGCCATTCTCGTTAACCCCATATTAGTCCACATTGACATCACAGTATACCCAAAAGATGGGGAGGGGGCTGATAAAATTACAGCCCTCTCCTCTCGAAATAGTCGAAAATGAAATGAAAAAATAGTGCCGATTTTTTTTCTTTGTTTGAGATAAATTTGCATCCCCCCCAAAATATCATTTAAGAGACTAGCCGCTCCCTTCGCTTTGGTTCCATATTAGTGCGCAGGGACAACAGTTTATACCCAAAGAGGTGAAAGGGGCTAATGGGCTTACAGCCCCCTCCCAAAATAGTCTAAAATGAAATGAAAAAGCCACGATTTGCGATGCTGATTTTTTTTATCTTTTTGTTTGAGATAAATTTGTAATTTTGTTTTCTGCAATTCTTACTTTTTTTGATAAATCTGTATTTTTTTTATTCTGTCATACAGTGAAATAGCCATTTTCGTTAGTCCCATGTTAGTCCACATTGACATCACAGTATATCGAAAGAAGGGGAGGGGGCTGATGGGATTACACCCCCTCCTCCCGAAATAAACGAAAATGAAATGAAAAAATAGTTCTTTTCTTCTTTCTGTTTCAGAAAAAAATGTATTCCCCTCCCCCCCCCCCAAATCATTCAACAGACTAGCCGCTCTCTTCTCTTTACTTCCATGTTAGTATACCACATTATACCCAAAGAAGTGGAAGGGGGCTATGGGGTTACCACCACTCCCAAAATAGTAAAAAATTAAATGAAAAAAACGCTGATTTTTTTTTTTTTTTGTTTGAGATAAATTTGTAACTTTTTGTTTTCTGAAATACGACGAACTACCCATTCTATTCAGTCTCATATCAGCTCACAGTTGCACCACAGTATACTCAACGAGGGGAAGGGGCTGATGGGGTTAGAGGCCCCCTTGCAAAATAGTCGAAAAGGAAATGAAAAAGGTGCTGATTTTTTTCTTTCTGTTTGAGATAAATTTGTAATTTAGTTTTCTGTTTTACCGAAAATTAGCCATTATCGTTAGTCTCATATATAGTCTACATAGACACCACAGCATACCCAAAGAAGAGCAAGGAGATTGATGAGGTTACAGACCCCCCCCCCCCCCCACTCCCTTCTGAAATAGTCGAAAATGACATGGAAAAAAGCACTGATATTTTTTTCTTTCCCTCCTGTCATTCAATGGACTAGCCACGCTCCTCTCTTTAGTCCAATATCAGTAAAGTTGCCAAAAGAGGTTGAAGGGGTCAATGGGGTTACAGCTCCCTCTCCCGAAATAATCAAAAATAAAATTAAAAAAAACTCCTGATGTTTTTCTTTTCTTTAAGAAAAATTTGTAATTTGTCATACAGCCATTCTAGTTAGTCCCATATATTAGTGCACAGTGATACACCAGCATACAATACCCAAAGAAGGCGATGAGTTCGGTGGTTATGAGGTTATAGCTCCATTCCCCCCCTGAAGAGGTCGCAGTAAAATGAAAGAAGGGCTGATATTGTTTCTTTCTTTTTAGATAAATTTGTTTTATTTTCTGGCATGCAACGAATCTGTCATTCTCGTTAATCCAATATTCTCCTCATTCTTGTGAACTAATTTACTTGAGACAAACAAAATCTATTTTCAAATCACGGAAAAATAGCTCCATCCCTGCTTTACTGGATAAATGAATACATATATGCTCAGTTCAAGAGACCTACAAGTAATTTCGACAAATTTAGAAGCTGTTTAATTTAAGGAGTTTTTTAATCTCTCACACAGGCGGCGCAAAGATTGTCAATGCGGAAGTATGTTAATGCACAGTAACACCACGGCTAATCTCAAGTCGATTTCGGTTAAATCGGAAATCAGGTGCGGAGGAGTTGACTGTAAAAGTAGCTTATTAACTTTCATTTTTCAGATACATCTCCATGCCATACCGAAATGTGTAGGGGGTTTAAGAGACCCCTGCCGAAATGGTCCGAGTAAAATGGTAAAAGAAGAGCTGATTTTGTTCCTTACTTCCTAGATAAATTTCTATATATATATATATATATATAATATTATACATATAATATATGTCATGTATATAGCACTTGTCTTTCTTGTTAGTCTCATATTAGTGCACATTGACACTTTAGCTAATCTCATCAGAATTTCGGCTAAGTCGGAAGTCAGGCACTATATATGCGTGCAAGAATTAACTGTGAATGATATTTATTAACTTTCGTTTTTAGCACTCTATTACTTCCTCGTATTTGTAAAATACACAGTGATTTTTTGTCTGACTGCAAAGACATCTTTGGAGTTCGGTAACGCTCCTTTAATTTATCTTCCTATTCCGTCCTAACTTTGCAGCCAATATTTTTCATTTGGAACAGTTTAAAGTCATTATTACTTGTGCAATGCACAAATAATAAGCAAAGTCGTTATTTTAGATATGTGTATAAAAATATTTTGTGTGTATATGTTTATAAAAAGAGCTTTTTGCAGTCTATCTCTTTCCGTTTTACACTGAAAATTCGGAACTTCTTGTATGATGTTGGATGTATGGTTATTTGTGCTTTTCTTTATGCTGCTATTTAGACATCACATATTCTTATTAGTAAAAAGAAAAAAATATTTATTTTATTAAATGTTCAGTGTTCTAGCAAGAAACTTTAACATTCAATTACTCCCTCATATCTTCCCTAATCCACTGAGTATCTGATATATTTTGGTTCAAATTAATTTAATAATAATTTTTGGATTCAAAGAAACAAAAGACGAGATACACAGCTCATAAACAGTTGTATGAATTCTACAAAAATATATTGTATGGAAGTTTTTGTTGAAAGTAAGAATTGCCATTTATTATTGATTTTCGATTTTGGAAAAACCTTTTAACCAGATTTTGTTAATCAGATTTTTAAAAAGTTAATTCAGTATATTATTTCAATATAAAAACTATACCTATAAACATAGATGATTGTATGTGTGCTGTTTTTAAAGAGACCGCTGTGTTTTTTCCACGACACTTAGATGAAATTCAGGTTTTCATAACAGCCCTTTGACGAAATTCGCGTTCTCTTGCGACGCTTTGACGAAATTCGTTTTTTTTCGTGGTCGTTTGACGGAATACGTGTTTTGTTTTTTGCAATCCTTTGTCGAAATTCACGTTTTTTTGCAATCCTTTGACGAAATTAACGTTTTTCCGCGACCATTTGACGGATAACACGTTTTTTTCCGTGATCCTTTGTCGAAATTTGCATTTTTTCCGCCGCTTTTTTGACGAAATTCGCATTTTTTTTCGCTACCTTTTGTCGAAATTTGCGTTTTACCGCGTCTTTTTGTTGAAATTCACGTTTTTACCATGGTCCTTTGACGAAATTTACGATTATTCTGCGACTCTTTGACGAAATTTGCGTTTTTTTTTTTTGCGATCCTTTGACGAAAGTCGCGTTTTTCTGCAGCCCCTTAAGGGAATGCGTGTTTTTTCGTGATCCTTTGTCGAAATATTTTCTGCGAGCCTTTGATGAAATTAGCGTTTTTTATGTATCTCTTTGACGAAATTCGCGTTTCCTTCGCGACAATTTGACAAAATTTGCGTTTCCTCCGCGGTCATTTGACGAAATTTGACTTATTATCGCGATCCTTTGTCCAAATTAGCGTTTTTCTCGCGTCTTTTTAACGAAATTCGTGTTTTTTCCACGGTCTTTTGTCGAAATTCGCGCCTTTTTGACGAAATTCGCGTTTTTACCATGGCCCTTTAACGAAATTTGAGGTTTTCTGCGGCTCTTTGATGAAAGTAGCGTTTTTTATGCATCTCTTTGACGAAATAAGCGTTTTTCCCACGGCCCTTTGATGAAATAAGTGTTTTTTCGCGATTCTTTCTCGAAATTCGCATTCGAAAAATCATGCGTCAAGCATAGATTATGTAACACTTTCCAACGCTTCCAAAATAATTGTACAAATCATTACCATTTAATAAGCTGAAAGATAACATCTAAGTAAACAATTTGGAAAACGCATAACATATTTAAAAACGTAATTTCAGGAATTCCCAACATATACAATATTCGGAAAAATATCCGAATACTTTTATTCAGCCCTGTATATACTAGATTTGTATATATACTACATAGGATGATAATTTTAGTTTAGTTAGGAAACGCGTAACACAGTTTAAAATTCTCCTTCTGGAGTTTCTGTCCATAAACGGAAATGTGTTCGAGAACTTTTGTGCTGCCCTGTATATGAAATACTGAATTTATACACACCCAGTAATAGACAAAAAGTGAGTTCAATTTAAAATCGCGTCCAGCAACTTAAAACGCACTTCCAGGAATTATTGTTAACAGACAGAGAATTCTTTTGTGTGTCCCTGTCAATGAACGATGACTGCTATACACACAATATTCTGTAGTAAGCCTCTTGTAATGCACCTTAGTGATATATATAAATTTCAATGCGTTTAAAATAGTGAAACATTTAATTAAACCGCAAACGATTTTTCTCCATAGACGTAATATAACGGAATTCTTTTGACTGTCCCTGTAAAGTAACTATATAAGTGCTATGCACACCCTATTCCATATTAAGCTATTCTTGTAATGCACCTTCGTGATACATATCAATTACAATGTGTTTGAAATTGTGTAACATCATTAAAATAAACCGCAAATGATTTTTTTCCCATAGACCGTAATGTAACGGAATTCTTTGGAGTGTCCCTGTAAAAAAAACTAAGTGCTACACACTTCAGTTGAAATAGGGAACATGCTATAGATGACAATAACATAAAAATTGCAAGGCAATCCGAGCATATTTACGGGAGTTAGATCACGGACAGACGGCAGACAAACCGAAGTCAAACACTTTTTAACTAGGTTGAAAAGTGTTAAAAAGCATACAGAAAAACAAAATTATCAATAATTAGGCATTTCGTGCACCTCATCAGTACTACGAACACAGCTACAAAGCCACCAGAACCAAAACAAGAAAAAATAGGTTGTTTTCGTAGTACTGTTGAGGTGTACGTAAGTGCACGAAACGTCTTATTATTGATAATTTTAATTGTTTTTATGTATGCTTATTAACATTAAAGTCTGTAGTTTAATATTATTAAATTCCTACTATTAGCTCACACTCTATATATATCTTGTTCAAATTTTCAATCGTTAATAAAATATTTTCTATTCATCCACTCAAGTTCAAATAATTTTTTTAAACTTGTAGTGGATGGCACTTTATGTTAATACAGTTTTTTCAAATATTAATTCATTCATTAAATTTAATTAATTTTAGTTTTAAATGGGAGAAAAAAATTCCTCCCATTGTTTTCATAAATGAAATGAAAGATTTATCTCAAATTAGTGATGCCACAGAAATAAAATACCACAACGATGATTATGAAATAATGTTCAATAAAGATAACGTGGGACATTAATGCTGCACGGGTTTATTTTATATATTTATGATTAAAAAGTAGGAATTGACTTAATTTTTTTTTATATTACTTGTTTTAATGAATGTTAGTTTTATCCAGACGTAATTAGGCATCTGTTTTTGAATGGTGAATATACTATTTTATTAGTAATACATTACACGTTCACTATATAATAATTTTAAAATGGTGTATTTATTATAGTTAAAAAAAATTTTAATGAAGCAAAAATTTTCAAGAAATATAGGATAGTAAAATTTCGGGGGGAGCTCCATAAACCCCTTCCCTGGCTATAGCTAGCTTATGAAAATTTTAAATTATCTGGAGGGAGGGGGTCACCTCGTTGATTCAACATTAGAATCAACAAGAGGATAAATTAAAGATGGAATCATAGAACGTCCTTTTACATGAATTGGCAAGTAAAAAAATTCAACGAGCCGCTGAAAAATATCGAAACACTTCTGAATTAATCACTTTTGTATAATTTGAGATTTTTTTTTTCCAGAAAACAATGATTGGTAGATAATGGAAATTAAAAAAATTCTATGTTAATTCCAGGTTGACAAAATTCACTGATATTCCCACATTTTCCTTTTTCTGGGTTTTCCAGAACAAGGACCATCCTGATGCCGGAATTAAACAATAAAAGGAAGAAGAACTAAAGAACTTTTAAATCTGTAACACGTGAAAAGAAAACATGGTTATCTTAAACTGAGGGTTCTGAAGAATAAAATAATGAACAATTAATTCTCCATTTTGAAAAACTGAGAATTATTTTTGAATAAATAATTTTTCTGTATAGTATTTTCATTTTTTTTCTTCTTTTTAATTGTCTGTTGAAATTAAAGTTACTTTTTTTCCCCCGCTTATTTCACGTTTATATTCTCCAATAAATAAAAAAAAGAGCCGCAGCTAGGGCACAGACTACAGGACATTCCTTCAAAAATCTCGCCGCCTATTCCTAAATTTCACAAGCGTCTAGCCCCTGCACTTTGGTTTTTGGCTATACGATTTCAAAAAATGGATCGTGCTGCGTGCATGCGCATTGCTCTAGACAGTTTCAACGAGAACCATATTAATTTTATTCCATTCCGCGGCAGTTTTTTTAAATTCATAAAAGGATTTTGATTTAAAACATTTAGCGTAATATAACTAAATATTTTCTTTCACATTTTTAACATTCTTAAAGAAATTCAATTTCAGACTTTTACTAAAATACATTTTTTTCCTCCGGCTTTTTCAATTTTTAAGGATTTTTAACGATTTTATAGCGTTTTAAAGCGAATTTTTAAACATCCAAAAAACAATTTTTAACATTTAAAAAAAAAAAATCACTGCACACACGAAACTCTCTTTGCAGCAATCTCTAGAATGCACGAAATTCATTCAAGCCGCGGTCAATAACTTGTGTATATACGCTTAGCGTACATTAACCGAAAAAAAAAAAAAAACATCACTGGACGCATGAAACTCGCTGTACAGCATTCTCTAGAATGTACGAAATTCATTTATAACCAAATTTCATATTTATTTCCATTTTGTTTCAAACTTTCCATCGCTTATATGTTGAATTTTTTTATTCAAATTATTTTTTATAACTCAAATAAATACTGAAAAATAAAACTTTCCGCCGCTGGGATTCGAACTCAAGACCACAAAACGGAAGAGAAATGACATACCACAGAGCTATACGCACTCATTTTGAAATGGCTTAGAACAAAATTTTAAAGTATTAGACAAGCACGCATGCGCGCAGCAGAGTGATCCGTTTTTTGAAATCGTAGCCAAAAGCCAAAGTGCAGGGACTAGGCGCTACTCTAAATTTCTGCTGGGGCCTATGCCATGCAATAAAAATAACCACCCTATAGAATGAAAAGTCGAGAGATTTCGCTTAATAATTCATAAGAAAAATTGAGAGTTGTAACAGGGCGATGGTAAAAATTCTCTGTATGAAATAAAAAGGAAATTTCGGGAGAGCTGTAACTACCAAAGTAACTTAATGCAACATATCGAACACTGAACTGATATAAATATGAAAATTTTTCAATACAAAAGATTAACAATTTCTTTATTTAAAAGAGTAAGTGAATCAAATATAGAAGAAAAATAAAAAAAATTATTTACTAGAGAAACATTGTTTTATCAGCTTAATAAAAGAAAAAAGGTAGTAGAATACCAATTTTACATAAAAACGAATTATAGTATTTGCTGATATCCTGACAGTTTAGCAGCACTTCAAACATTTTTCAAACACACAAAAATAATCATCGTAAATTGCTGTAGTTCGTTTGATAAGGTCATAAAATAATTCCAATACGTTATTATCTGCGAGCATTTCTTTACAAAAATATACTTAAAAACACGTTTGGTTATCAGAGGATTTCGCTAAAATTTTGGAATACTTTAGCCTGAATAAGTCACTAAGCAATGTAATTTTATCTTCTCTAATGAATTGAATTATCGAGAGGTTCAATTGGGAAACAACGTTTTTAAAGTTACTATGCATAAACGAAACAGATTAGGGGGGGAATAATTCAATTGAAAATGGATCATTCAATATTAAAAGAAAAACTTACGATATGAGAACAGGAAAACAATTCACTTACCTAGAAAAGAAAATAAAAATTAACGAAAGTGCAAACAATTTACAAAGTCACAAATTCATTTTAGACTTGTAAAATAAAATCAAACTCTGAACAAAAGAAAAAAAAACGTTATATACTATTTTAAATACCATTCTATTTCCAGTTTTTCGTGCAACACATAGATTATTTTATAAATATATACAGAACATACAAAAGGAACAGAAATCGGGCAACATATTTGGGTTATTTCTATTGCAAAAGAATCTACATAAAATGTATAACTTTTCCTCCTACCGCAGATTCTCAAAATTATTACCATTTTGCTCCACAGCTTATAACGATGCGCCGCTATTGATTTACAAACTTCAACATATACCCAAGAAGAAATATCAAGACAAAACACATAAGAAACTTTATTGTTTTTTTTTTTTTTTTTTTTTTTTTTTTTACAATATTTTAGAATGAACTGTTTAAAACTGAAAAATATTGCTTTAAATATTAGAGTAGCAGTATTCTTCGTAACAGTTTAAGTCTGATAATTTTGCATATTCTTTTTTTTTTTTTTCCAATAGAAAAACAAATGCTTGAGGTGTGTTTTGATTTGTAATCTCACACATTCACTATTTTTTTTATATATATGTACTTTTGTATGACAAAATTCAATATTAGAAGAAATATTACTTTCCTAATATTCCCCAACCACCATGATTGCTTAAGCTTTATCTTCTGAATGTATATAGTTTAAGATTTATATTAATTTAATATTCAAATTTAAAGAATTTTATGATTAAATTAAATATACACATTTGAAGTGATTAGTCTGTTTTTTTGTACATGTGCATATATTAAATATATATTTATCTTTGAATTCCGGAGTTTTTGTTCAGTTTCCCCCCCCCCCCCCCCCGATACAAACACTTTATGCGTTTGTTTCCCCACTGTCGCCACTGGAATTTGGGTTTAGGAGCCACTGGCTCCTGGGAATCTGCACCTATAGATTATGCCAAATTGCACTACACGCCATACACCTCCAATCGGGCGGCCATTTTTCTCACGACTCAGTCATCCAAAATAAATTTTTTGAATTAGATTCTGAAAAATTACGATATTTTCTGGAGCTTAAACCAACAATTAGTTTAAACAGTTTATAATTGATAAAATGGCGACCATTTGAAAAAAAATAATATAAAAGGTTATATTTAAAAGTTTATCAAATGTAGTGCAATATAAAAAAATTATAAAATTCCAATAAAAAGTACCCTTTTTCATTTAATACTCGACGATCGGTCGAGTAGGTCCGCAGAAAAGCTACCGCCCAGACTGAAAACACTAGGACTACTCATATGAAAACAAAACACTACAAATAATTTCAGATTGACAAAAACAACGAAGCTTGTATAAACTTCAAGAAAATATAATTAAAAAACCTCCGAGTTGATATCTTATTCTAGTTTTAAAAAATAATAATAAAATAAATCCCCCCCTCCAAATATTTTGTGGGGGTGGGGCGTGGGCTAAAAATAGCAAACCTTGCCCTTCAGAACTCTTACATTTCGTTTATTCAGAATGACAATTTTGATTTATATATTTTAACTTTATTAAACGAATTGATATAAATAGTATAGCACACAATACGATGTTAATTTAAAGCTTTATAATTTTACTTTTTGAAATCATTTACAATTTTTTTTTTTTTTTTTTTATGTTACATAACTTATGACTACTATTTTTCTTTTTTCATATTATAGAATCGATAATTTTTTTTTTTAAATAATCGAGATAAATGGACTTTAAGGTAAAATTCAGAAAATAAAAATGGATACTTTTGCACAAATTTCTCATACATAAATTATCGGTCATTTATATTTCAAAATAACATTAACTTATATTGATTAATTAAAACAGTTAATATCTACTATTTATATTTTAAAATATCCAAATATTTAAAATATGAATAGATGAAAAAACATAGTTATTGACTGTATAATTATTAAATCATTTCTTAACAACTTAAAATGGACTTACCACATTATCGAAGAAAATGGTCCATTTAAAGGTACCTTTGAGTCCATTTAAATAGTATTTAAATTTAAAAACGTTTTCAAAGCATTCAGAAAGTCACAATTCTTGTCGTTAACATTTATGGCAGCAATTAAAGTTCAAGGCGAATAATTGTTTTTTCCAGTACACAAACAGCGTTGTACAATAAACATCAGAATAGCCAAGTGGCGTAAGTTCGTTTTAAGACATCACCGTAAAGTGCAATGTTATTTTAAGAGCCTATATTTTGAACCAACCAACCAATTTGTTTCCTAACTTAAAAGTGTCCCCAGAATTGAACTGCAAGCAAAATCGAAAAGGTACATAACTCCAGCATTAGACATCGATCTCAGATAGCCAATGCAAAAAGAATCATTTAAAAATATTGATATGCAAACGAGAAATTTATAAAGAATGCCTTCATTGGCTAACATTAGTTTGCGAATGTCGTCGTGTGACTAAAGTAGGCTCTTAACCCCTTCATGATAGACGTCATTTCACGACATTTTTTTAAAATACCAGTAATACCGTATAGCCTTTTTCGCCTTATTTAACCCTAGAATGACATACTGGGGTCTCACAAACCCCACAATGTCTGACGGCCACTCACACTTTCAGTATAAAGGCACCCTTATTGTTCCAGTGGATTGACAGCTATTCGACAACAATTTCAATATCGTTTGGAATAGCTGCGAACTTCCGAACAAATTAATGCGGAGAGTTAGAGGGATGCAAGAACTTGCTAAGCAGTTTTTACTTATCCATCATACGTAGTATAGGGGGTGGCCGAGTGGTTATGACACCATTCCGCTAATCGCTTGAGAGCGTAGGAGTCAGGTCGGCGGGTTCGACTCCCGCCAGCTCCATTGCACACACTTTGTGGAGCTCCCGGATGTAACTCTCTGGTGTTTTAAATTTCCTTGTGGCTATCTCGAATCTCGTCCCTGTATATTGACGATGACTTATAAGCGGGCACTTGATGTCAAGCACACAAGTCAGATGTATGTTCAATAAACAAACAAAACAAACAGTATAGGGTAAATTTTGTAATCGTTTTAAAAATCGAAAAAAAAAAATGACGTATTACCGTGGACCCCGAGGCTAACGAAAAAGACAGGCTACCGCGGTGCATTCCACTTATCTTTTTTTACAGACCGCTAGAGTGACGTGATGCTCTTTTCGTACACCTTCATTGGTGCATTCGAACGTCACGTGACTCCGGCGGTCTGTAAAAAAAGATACGCGTAAAGCACCGCGGTAGCCTTTCTTTTTCGTTAGCCTCGGTGGACCCCAACGACTTCGTGTTTCCCTAAAACTAACACAATAATGTTTTTATCATTAAAAAAAAAAAAAAAAAAAAAAAAAAAAAAAAAAAAAAAAAACAGGCAATGGGTTTTGAGTTTTGTAGACCCTAGTGTGTAAGATTAGTTCGAAAAATATAGGTGTGCCATTCTAGGGCTAATAAACTTTTTTTTTTTTTTTTTTTTTTTTTTTTGTCAAATATACTTTCTTTGTCTGTTTTTGTTTTTCATATTTTTTCCTATCGTTTAGTCTATATAAAACCAATACAATTGTTTTTTATATAAAAAAAATAAATAAAATGTCAGATTTGTTCGAAAAATATGTGTGTGTCATTTTAGCGTTAATCTAAGAATTCTAATATTAGACAAGCCAAATATTACGACTAACTTTTTTTGGTACTAAAAAATAAAAAACCATACACTGCAAAAAAAAAAAAAAAAAATGATTTTACAGTATAATACTGGCAGCTGGGGTGCCAGTATTATACTGTAAAATCAACTTTTTTTTTTTTTTTTTTTTTTTTTTTTCAGTGTATGCACGATATATAGAACATACACTGACATCCTTTCTGTAGGGGTTAATGTAGATATGTTGTTATTCAATCGATGAGATGAACACTTTGTGCAGTCCTATTTTATTTTATTCTTTTGGATGAAATTCCGGCTATTAGAGGTTCATTTAGAGAGGGAAAAAATAAGCTAATTAAAAATATGTAATGTTAAATATATGCGATTACAACATCACAGCATGCATTAAAGGAAATACGTGAAAAATTGATGCAAAATTTAGAAAAAAGTGTCAAATTTTGTATTTAAGCAAAGTGCGAAAAATAAATCAAAATATTTAGAATTTCAATTGGATCAGAAAAAGCTTACTCCATTTTACAGGCAGTTTATATTTTGAAAAACTTATTTGGATTTAAAATTCTGTATCTAGAAAAATAAGCAAGGCAGCAGTTTCTAATCAGTCGCTATAGTCTGGATAGAGTCCTGCATCGGGTTGGGTTAGCTGATTTTACCCCCAGTGGCAGAACTATCTTCAAGTGTCTGCAACGCAAATGTTTTCAAAAATAGTCTGCCATACGCAATATATCATATAAATCTATTCTTGCTGCTGTTGTAGTTGTAGTGCTAATTAATTAAGGCATCAGCATTTATCTGCCTTTCTGAGTAAAAAAAAATCTGAAATTAAAAACAGCAAATATTCTGAAAGGTTACAGCAGAGGGGGGAGGGGTCTCGGCAATAATTTTTCTTGTTGCAGATCGGATTAACTCTGCTTTTGATTCGAGTCGATTGCAGGCTGAGTGCAGATTCTGGCAAATTGGGTTCGGAGTTCGGACTAACCCGATTTTTCAAAAGTTAGTTCAGTATATTGTTTCAGATTTCAGATTAAAAACTATGCCTATATTAATAAGCATAGAAATTTGTGTGTCTGCTGTTTTCTAAAGGAATGCTGTATCTTTTCCGGGACTATTTCACAAAATTCACGTTATTTTCGTGAACCTTTGACGAAATTAGCGTTTCTTTTTCCCTCCGCGATCCTTTGGCGAAATTCATGGGTTTTTTTTCGTGGCCCTTCGACGAAATTCGCACTTTTTTCGTGATCCTTTGACAAAATTAGCTTTTTTTTCTGCGGCCATTTGACGAAATTTGCGTTTTCTCTGTGGCCCTTTGATGAAATTCGCATTTTTCCCACGATCCTTCAACGAGACTCATGGGTTTTTTTACAGTCTTTTGACGAAAATCAAGTTTTTCCGCGACCTTTTGACGAAATTTGCATTTTTATCGCAATCTGTCGAGAAAATTAGCCATTTTCCCAGATCCTTTGATGAATCTCACGATTTTTCTTTGGCCTTTGAACAAAATTCGCGTTTTTTCCGTGATCCTTCGACGAAATTTGCCGTTTTTTGAGATACTTAGACGAAATTTGTCGTTTTTTCGAGAACCTTTGACGAAATTTACCGTTTTTTCGAGTTCCTTCGACAAAATTTTCCGTTTTTTGTGGCGATCCTCCGACGAAATTTGCCGTTTTTTCGCGATCTGTCGGCAGAATTCTCCGTTTTTTCGTGATCCTACGACGAAATTAACAGTTTTTTCTACGATCTTTCGACGAACTTGGCGTTTTCTCCGTAGCCCTTCGGCAAAATTCGCATTTTCCTGCGATCCTTCAAAGAAACTCGTGGTTTTTTTTTTTATAGCCTTTTGACGAAATTCACCTTTTTTCACGGCCTTTTGACTAAATTTGCGTTTTTTTCGCGATCTGTCAACGAAATTAGCCATTTTTCGCAAACTTTAAATGAATTTCGCTTTTTTTCCGCTATTCTTCGACGAAATTCGCCGTTTTATTCGCGATCCTTCGACGAAGTTTGCCGTTTCTTCGCGTAATTTACGCACTATAGCGCGTCCGCGGCATCGCTGTATGTTTTTAGTCTGCAGGTGCCCTAAAAAGTCTGTGACGCCCGTCGCAGTGTCGCGTACATTCTGCCACGGGGATGTTACCCAATTCCGACCCAAGATTCGGGTCGCGTCCTGTTGACGTTAATGTTTTTCGGTGCGGGTCGGGTTGACTTTAAACGTTTCAGGTTCGGGTTGAATTTTGATTCTTTCGGGTCGGGTTACGGTTGATCTAACATTTAAAAAAAAAACCTGAATATTTTTTTAATGGGGAAAAAAAGTATATATTTGACTATTAACGAGTGTATCTGTATATGTGTTCATTTTTTATACAAAACAAGTTGGAAATTGTGCGTCAAACGCGACAAACGAGGTGCGTTCGTACTATAGCTAGTTATATAAATATTCAGATCATGATGATTTTTAATTCTGTGAAATGAATTATATCGTCTGCAGATTAATTACTGCAATAAAATAAGTATCTCGGTCGCTTGACGATTCAACCTCGGAAGCTCCTATAACAAGAAAGCACCGATTTCTTTTTTTTTTTTTTTCAAATTTTTTAATAAATATATTTATTAATATCTTCTAAAGTTTTGATTATATTTTCAAAAAGTTTGAAATGCCTCGACAAAATTCTGCAAAGATAATATATCTTAAATTTCTAACCATTCGATTGGGTAGTTTTTGCGTTGTTATATGCGGACAGACGGACGAGCAGACCAGACGACAACAATAGGTGCTACGTATTTATACGAACGCAACTAAAAAGATAAAATTGATATTAGAGGTATAATTGTAGACTATTTTTCAGTATTTGTATTAAAATATGGATTCATTTTATTTTCCTTCGGATTAGGGTCGTTTTCGGGTTTGGTTAGAGTGTTGGGTTCGGGGCGGGTTTTGTGTTGATTTTAAGCAGAATTTTCGGGTTCGTCTCGGGTGCAACTCATCCCTTGCAGGGATCTATATAAATCTTGTATGATTGTATCACAATTTATTAGTTTATTTGAGCCCGTTTTCGGTGGTGCAGAATTTACGGCAAAGGAAGGAAATAAAGCGTTTTTCAAGTGTGTGGTAATTTTATATTTATCGTGAAAATGATATTTCAGCAAGCGAATTTCACAAACTAATACTGGAAGAAATATAATTTTAAAATTTTAAATCTTCAGCAAAAGTTTTCGGAGAAACTTTTTAGAAATGTGTCAAAAAAAAAAAAAAGATTTGGATTTGAATTATTTAATATTTACAATTTACATATCACATCAATTATAAAAATTATTCTCACGAACAAACCACCTTTTGAATTTTAATAAAAATTATTAACAGATGCTGACCCAAATTCCAGGAATGACTCGGGACGTTTTATGATGGCAGCACCCTGACGACCTTGGAAACTCTTTCTTCTCCACTGCGGATGATTCGCCTTTTATTTTTCCGCATTCAACAGTTTCATTCTTGCAATTTTACTACATTTATTATTTATTTTTTTTTCTTTTCTGGTTTTAGTCTCTTCATTTACAGGTGTTACGTCTTGTCCTTGCGTGTGAGAAGATTTAATGGGGAAGGCTCTTTTCTCTTGTATTTTTTTAATTGTTGAAGTGATTTTCCTTGGCAAGGTCGTATATGCAGGAAGGAAGTATTTACACGAACATTGGTATCTTTCCCGCGTAACTTGCAATCAAACAACAAAACGGTTTTCTTCATTTATGTTATTCATAGGTATGATTTATGCGAACAGTATATAGTCAGACGAGTCATAAAGTTCCGATTTATCTACCTTTGTAAAGGAAACCATGACGCAACTGTAATGTGTGTTACAAGTAAAAGTGAAATATTATATCGCAAAACTCGCGTTCGACTGCGAGCGCGGTATCGCAGAACGTTTGATCGAAAGATCAATACAACACTCTATTAAACTGATAAAATACTGTTTCTGTACCAATATTTATGTACGGAATTTTTATAATTAAAATACACCCATTCCGAATCAAATAAAAAACGGTTTTCTTCATTTATGTTATTCATAGGTATGATTTATGCGAACAGTACATAGTCAGACGAGTCATGAAGTTCCGATTCATCTACCTTTGTAAAGGAAACCATGACGCACTTGTATTGTGTGTTACCAGTAAAAGTGAAATATAAATATTATATCGCAAAACTCACGTTCGACTGCGAGCGCGGTCTCGCAGAACGTTTGATCGAAAGATCAATACAACACTCTATTAAACTGATAAAATACTGTTTCTGTGCCCATATTTATGTACGGAATTTTTATAATTAAAATACACCCATTCCGAATGAAATAAAAAAAAACGGTTTTCTTCATTTATGTTATTCATAGGTATGATTTATGCGAACAGTATATAGTCAGACGAGTCATACAGTTCCGATTTATCTACCTTTGTAAAGGAAACCATGACGCAATTGTAATGTGTGTTACAAGTAAAAGTGAAATATTATATCGCAAAACTCACATACGACTGCGAGCATGGTCTCAGAGAACGTTTGATCGAAAGATGAATAAAACACTGTATTAAACTGATAGGATACTGTTTCTGCACCAATATTTATGTACGGAATTTTTATAATTAAAATACACCCATTCCGAATCATAAGATCCTACCGATAGTACTACGAATTCAAACGAAAAATTTTACTAGTATCTAGTTAAACTGATAGGCTCTATGGCCTATTCTATGAGACTGGTGACATCAGTTAAAGATTAGTATAAAAATATGGTTCGAATTTTTTGTAACACTGTGTGAAATTATTGTATTAGTGCCTATAAATACTATTACCTATTTACTACTCCCATAATTTAGAGCCAGCCTAATTTTCGCACCTCTTACTCTGGAAAGAAATTTGCGGAAAAGAAAAAGAAAAAAAAATTGCATAATCTTCGCGAGATAATTTGAATTAAGGCGGTATTCAAAAGAAATATTTTTCCACGCTCAACAACTCAAAATTTTCTGACACATTTTCAGAGTCATTTTTAAAAGTATAAAAACATGAAACTTGGCAACGTGGTTTATGAGGAGATTTATAAGTGACATGTGTCTTTACTTTTCGTTCAATTAATTAGAAATTGATTTACAAACAATTATTTTCACAGTACGATAATTTTCTTTTGTTTCCAACGCTATCGCTTCGGGAAATTCGGTTCAAAATGTCCACTTTGACAGCATGTTTTGAAATATATTCTGCAGTTATAAAAAAATCGACCAATATCGGACATTATAAAGTTTCTGAATAAGAGAACCTGCCAATTGGATGCATTTTAGAGCAAAATGAATTTAAAAATAAGTCTCAAAATAAGCAGTTTGGATTTGAGTACACCCTTAATGGAACCAGAAAAAGGTGCCCTCATTAAGCTTGGGCGCGTTAAAGATCGCCTGTTGTCATAAATCTGCCGTTTTCTCCTTAGTTCTGCATCTTTATTTTTGTTATCACAAATATAACTTTACTTACAAGTACAATAATAAAAGTCTATTGTTAAGGCACATGTTGATAAATTAAAATTGTTTAAAAATATTATAAATAAAAATATGTAAACTAAGTTACACGTTCAAACAATCTATATTTGAAAGGACATGTTTTAAAATTCTATTCAATGGAGTAACAAGTTGGAAATTGTACGTCAAACGTTACAAATGAGGTGCGTTCGTACTATAGCTAGTTATATAAATATTCAGATCTTGAGGATTTTTAATTCTGTGAAATGAATTATATCGTCTGCAGATTAATTTCTGTCATAAAATAAGTATCTCGGTCGCTTGACGATTAAACCTCGGAAGCTCCTATAAAAAGAAAGCACCGATTTAAAAAAAAAAAAAAAAAAAAAAAAAAAAAAAAAAAAAAAAAAAAATCAAATTTCTTAATAGATGTTTTTATCAATATTTTCTAAAGTTTTGATTCGATTTTTAAAAAAAATTTAAATGTCTCGACAAAATTCTGCAAAGATAATATATCTTAAATTTCAAACCATTCGGTTGGGTAGTTTTTGCGTTGTTATCAGAGCCCGATTAAGGTCATCTGGGGCCCAAGGCCCAACAACTTTTTGGGGCCCCTTCGAATTAAAATAGTAGCTAGAAAATTTTTCGAGGATTATTATTAGATATTATGATACAGTTGCCAAGCTAAGCAAAATCTTTTTGTTTTGTTTTTGAGAAAATAATTGCAGAAAACTTCATTTTTAAGAAACTTTTTCTAAATCATTTTATTCATTTTGGGCCCCTCATCAGCAGTGGGCTCAAGGCCGTGGCCTAGTTGGCCTGTGCATTAATCAGGCCCTGGTTGTTATATGCGGACGGACGGACAGACAGACGGACGGACGGACAGACGGACGAACCAGACGACGAGAATAGGTGCTACGTATTTATATAATTACGAACGCACCTAAAAAGTGTTATTACATGTTTTTGTTAAGCAAAAATACATATACGATCAAAGCAAAATGGGTCGCGCATATCGCGATATCTACTGTTACCTTTGAGCTTAGCATTAATGAAAGATACATTTGTGCTTTATACTATAGAAAACGTGCACTATGATAAACGAGACACGATGATCTCACGTGCTACTTGTTGCGCAATTTTCGTGTTAGAATTGGGCACCCGTTCTACAGGACTGACCAATCATTTCATGACGTCAAATGCACTTTATCCATAGATACGATTTCATACATACCTAACCGAATGGCATACATAGCCTATGGAACTAATTCACTGCCCCCCCCCCCTTCGCCTGCCTCAACAGCGAGTGTAGGTGGTTATTGTATTAAATAATAAACACAATCAGTCATTTGATCTATCAGTTGAAGATTAATCAATTTTAGTTAAACTTGTTGACCTTTGATTAGCTTTTATGTTCTAAAAAATAAATTTATGATAATTTACGGGGAAGGATGTAAGTTTTAACGAAGATCGTAAATTTAAAAATTGATTTGAAATAATAATAATAATAATAACAATAGCATTGGAATATAATTCACAATAAAAGAAGCATTGTTTAATTACAATAAATGTTCCTATAAAAACTTTTCTCTCTCTCTCTTACTATTTAAGATTTTTTTTTTATTTTAAAATACTTTTAAAAAATTAGAAACTTTTTTTTTCAACCCTGTTTTAAAAAGTGCATCTAAAAACTATTAAAACTATCATACTCTCTCTCTCACTATATATATATATATATTAAAATTATTATAAATAATCTTAATACTAATAATTATTCTAATTATTATTATTCTAATATCTCCTCTATCTGGAGAAACTAAACATGAAATAATGAATACTTAAAAGAAAGAGAGAAAAACCCCAGTTTTTTTCACTGAAAAACACTGGATTATATAAACCTGTAAAAGGGTTTTTTTCCTTCATAAGACTACCACTGATGGAGAGAAAACTTTTTAATAACCCCTTTGTTAGATGAGCAAGTTTTAAGAATCGTTTAATACAGGTATTTCCAAATAAAAATCTTTGCCAAATTTAATATGCACAAATTCTATGATTTAAGGCGAAAATGACTATTCCAAAATATTGGTTTGAAAAATTAAGGATAGTGTGAACCCTATACGTCACGTATATACGATGCTAGTCGCGAGGAGGTGAAGGCAGTGCTCACCTCAGCAGTTTGGAAGTGGATAAAATTTAGGAATGCGACGGATATTTCGCCTTTTAGCCGAATATTCGGTTGGCGGAATATTAAAGACTAGTTGGCCGAATATTGCTGCTATCTCGCCGAATAAATTCAGCATAATATTTTTTCGTTTTTTTTTTTTGCATCCTCCCCCCCTAGTAAAAACTGGCTACATTCATTTCTGACGCATTAATGAAGTCTTTCATTCCTTATTGCACAAAATGTACAGTTATTCAGATACTGCCAGTATTATATATATATTTGTAATTTACATCTTCCTTCATTCATATTGTTATCAGTTTCTGTGCATGCTTTTAATGCATGTTGAGTAAGTTGTAAAACTTTATGTTGTTGTATACGTAATAATAGTGTACATGCTGGTTCGATTGCCAAAGGTTTTGTTAAAGACTATTATTAGCATATTAAAGACTACTATTACTATACACTACTATACTATACACTACTCTTACTATACACTACTACTGTTACTATATTAAAGATATTACTACTTTAACCATACCTCTTGCTTTAATTTAATTTGCAATTTAAGACTGCAGACTGGTTTCAGAACATAGACTCATTCTTACAAATTTGTTGACACTAGGGACACAAACTCCTCACAATAAAATATATTTGATTAAAAGTTATTTCAGGCAATATCTCACTATGAATTATGAGAAAGGGCAAGTATTATTATTGCTTTTGAATGTAAAAAAGGATATAAGTATCATTGGATAGTAAAAAGTACATTCTTTGTATTTTAATGGAAATAAGTTAATATCTCGCATCACAGAAAATTAATTTGATATATTTAAGAATAAAATAATAAAATGCAATTTCTTATTTATTTATTTTTTTTTTCCCTTGTTGTTGAAATAAAGTACATTTAAGAGTGGTAATGATTAATGAGTTCCTATTTTAGATAAAATGTTTATGAATTACTTTCCTGTAGAAAAATTATGCTATTATAATTTAGATGTGGTAAAAATTGTTTTATTATTAGTATCAAGGTGTTTGAAATATTACAAGAAATACATCAAGTTATTAAAAGTTTTAAACGCATAACTAATAAACCATCAATTTGTGTTTAATTATTTTTACGATTGTCAAATTAAAAAAATATATATTATAATCAAAAGTTATTTTCTTTTTTGAAAAAAAAAAAGTTGGTATTTGGCCAAATCACTATTCGTCACATCCCTAATAAATATACGAAAAAAATGATAAAGATAAAATAAGGAGCAATTCAGAAGAAAGTAGAGTAGAAGAAAGGATTTAATTATTACAAGTCAACAAAATAATTCTTACACATAATAATAGATTATGCAACTAGGTTTGTTTGGGCTTTTCCATCCAAAAGTGTTACAACACCGAAACATATACTAACTGTTTATAACAAATTTTCAATATTCATACACCTAAAACAATACTTAGTGATAGACTTAAATCTTTTAGGTTTCCAAGATTCAAAAAATTCCTCAGAAAACATCATATTCAACAGCGTTTTACATCCTCACATCATCCACAAACCAATGGGAAGGTAGAACGTGTTAATCAAACTATAGTTACTAGGCTAAAATGTAAAGTAAATTCCACTTCTTCTAAAATACCTTGGACTAGATTATTAGACCAAGTCATCCAAGAATACAATAATACACCACATTCCATAACCAAATTCCCACCTATCTATTTATTTTATGGTCAATTACCTTATGAATCTCCTTTAAAACAAAATTATTACCCCCCCCCCCCTGTTAATAAAGCACTCAAAATTGCAAAAGCGCGAACTCGTGAATTTCATCTTAAAAGTAAATGACTCTATGATAGTTACTTATTTATTAAAGTGCAAGAAATAACGAATCTTCTCGCAACTTCTAGGGATACAAAGAATGAAATGATGTCAGGAACCACCCCCCCCCCATCCCCCAATACGAATAAGTGATTTTTAGAGAAGATTTCATTTTTTAAAAACCATGCAAGTTAAGAATATTATTTTTTTTTCACATAAACGAATATTTATTACACATTTCTAAGAGTGCAAAATACATATTTTACACATAAACATTATAGAGTTCACGCGCGCAAGGAAAAGGTCGGTGTGGTTGACCACTGCCATTGTACACAATAAAATGACAAATATTTGGCCATTATTCATAGCTGCAGTTAAAATAGCATCGTTGTTTAAATAGTTTTGTATAGTTCGTGCACTCCATTCAATTATTCAAGGCGAAATGAAAATAAAATCTACCTTGAAAGATAAGACTGATATTATCCGACATCGACCTCCAATATCTGCAATATTATAATAGATTTTTCTTATTAATGTAGCTAAGTTTTATCAGATCATTTATTTATATATTATTCACCGATCACATTGAACTTTGACATTGGTTTTTACAATATCTCATGTCAATTATTATTATTATCTTAATTTCCGATTCCTTTTTAAAAAGCCGTTTGTACGTCATTTTATTTTCTAGAGCAGAGCCGTGCTTATTAATATTTTTAATATATTGGGTTTATTTTATTTTTTTCAACAATCTTTACCAATTAAATATAAATTTATAGGTATGTGAATGCGCGCGCACATTTACAAACATATTCATTAATAGAGCTCTACAAGTTTGTAAAAAACCTGGTAGCCAGAAAAAAAATTCTACTCCACATCCACCTACAAATAACTGATTGATGATGAATTCTAATTTGTGCAAAGTGACATCTATAAAACAATTTTTCTTTTTGCACGTTTGTGTTTGTGTGAACTCACAACATGAAGATGTAAGGAATCATAAAAATATAATTTATTTTGAGGTATTATATCAACTTGTTTAATTTGTATTAAATCTGATGTATGTACCTTAAAAAAATTGAAAGAAATAAACATATTTTTTTTTTTTTTTTTTTGGACTGAGCGGAAAGATTTGTTTTAACCTTTGAAAGTAATTTTGAACCTTTCTCTAAAATCTTCTTGTACCCAGGCTCTTTTATAGAAAAAGCCACGCAGATAGTGCAAATTGGTCCAAAAATTTTTTTGACAGTTAGGATATTGTAATCGGTAACTAAGGGGGAGAATAAACATTGATGAAGATCCAAGAAGGAGGAAAAAAAAAACAAGAAAAAAGTTGTTTAGAGGCTAGGTTAGCTAATGATAAAAGTTTATTACATTGATGTTCATAATATATATATATATATATATATATATATATATATATATATATATATATATATTTATTCATATTTCTAAAACTGATATTTCATTACATTTAAAAGAACTGGTTTGTTCCTAAATCTTTCATATAGTTAACATACTTTATTTATTTTAAATTTCAGTGAGTTTTTTCCATATTTTTTTTCAGTTTTCTTAATTTTTTTTCCCTCTGATTTTCTACACTGCTATCCTCGGTTGGAAGAATCCCAACCCTTTGCGAAATACAAAATGACCAACATTTTAACAAACTATATTATTCCAAAACACACGAAACGTGAAAACGTTATTCTGCAAACCGTGAAGTTATTCGCCTTTAGCGTGAGTGGATTCCACAGGTCTAATTTAATGAATTATCTCTGTGAATTCCCGCGCTCCGGAATCTCTTTCTTCGCTCCGCTTGCCATAAAAATACCATTTGGAAAAAATAAATCTGAATGAATGTATGGAAAATTGGAAAATGACATCAACAGTTTACGATACAACAAGGCAATATTTTCATGAAACTCGTTTTAAAATACTGCCTTCGGAAAGAAATAGCAGGAAGGAAAGCGGTTACAGAAAATTTGTGGTATTACGTCAACAGTGAAATCAAGAATTTTTAGATTAAGATAAATGAAAAAAAAAAGTGTTATGATGAATAAATAATGAGAGAAAAGGAGCTTCAACCCTGCAATACTATTTGGGATAGATCTGCTCCCCACAGCAATAAGCCGTTTTATTACTTGTTTATTACTTGAATTGCTTTATAAAATTCATTTTTATAACAGGGTGTCTATTCCAGATCAGCAATAAATTTCCCTGACTTTTCCAGGTTTTCCATATCAATAAAAGAAAAATTCCAGGTATCGAAATTTTGTGATGCTACACATAAAAAATCTTAAAAGTTGTCAATTTGAGAATGAAACTTTCATAACTGATTCTGAGGCACAAATTATTGATTTGTTACATATTTTTTTGTAAAATTTACAAATTGTTGCATTTTTAACATACAAAACATTTTGCAGATACACACTTTTAGCATCAGGTTCTATCCATTTTGTGAAATCAGTATGAAATTCTTTATCGTATCAGTATCTATCAGTATAGTACGTATCTTAATACAAATAATAAATATTCAATAAATTAAGCTAACAAATGTTCAGTTTCCAAACAAAAATAAGTAAGTAGAGTGAAACACCTAATTAATCCTACAACATTCAGTAGAAAGTTTCAGTGAAAATGGAACTGACAATCTATGAGTTACAAAGAAGGACTGAAAGAGGGTAGACAAAATGATTTGCAAGAGAGGTTGAAATACTCTTTACAGTACTTATGAAGAGCAAAGTTTGATTTTAATGGAGGTGCAATTTCAAATCCTTAGTTTTATAAAAAAGAACATTTTCCTCTTTTTTTTTTTCTTTTTGAAAGTTTAACTTTTTCTTTCAAATTTCCCTGACTTTTCCTCAGAAATGGTAAATTTCCCTGACTTATCCAGTCCATATAAATTTCCCTGACTTTTCCAGGATTTCCAGGTGCCTAGACACCCTGTTATAAATAGTCTCATTAATTCGTATATAAAACAATTCGTATATTAGACAAACATATACATACTCAAAAAGCTTGCCGAAAATAAATTACTGTTTCCACGTGAAAATATAGAAGGTAATCAAGCAAAAATAGTTGGCTGCACTTTTTAAAACTGGTTTTGCTTAAAAAAAATTTACTTGTAATAAAATGGGAACTAAACTTAAAATTATTATCAACTATAAGTTGTAAGTGTACAGGATATATTTTTAAATTATTATTGCCATCTCGAGCATGTGTGCCATATTACGCTAACACTGGTTTAAATTAATAAAAATCTCTAAATGCAATAGCATTCATTCAACAAAAGAAATTTAGCGGCGCGGCATTACAACAGAAATTTCATAGAAAATGTTTTATTCCCACCACATCCGCTGAGTATGTGCGCATGACTTATCAACGTGTTTCCCAAAACCTACAACGTGTCACTGAATACAAATCTTTCAATTTGTCAAATGTATTTAGGATGCCAAAGCTTTCCGACAGCTTAGTTAGGGAAATGCAAAAAGATAAGGAAGCGCAATTAAAAAGCAAGGTTGTAATGAAAAAAAATATTTTTTAAGCAAAACGATTTCGCAAATTTTTACCCCGTCCTTTTATGAGTGAAGACCTTCTTAGTAAGAAAGATTATTTGTAATACAGAATATATAGAATTCCAAGCAAAGAGGACAGTTATAATGTAAGCTACCGTCAACTTTGTCTAATTTTTTGCCTCTTGTTGTCCTTAAAAATCTAAAACTTACTGAAATTTTCATTTAAATTTCTAATTCTTTTTTCTTTTTTTTTCTAGTTCTAAGATATTAATTGTGAATTTTAAAATTCACATTTAATAATTTTATATATATTTTTATTTTTATTTTTATTTTTTAAGTGGGACAAAGTTACCTTGGCTTGGGGTGACATTTTCTCATAACTAAAAAGTCATTGAAGAAGCCTTATAAACCTTGTAAGACAACCGCATACCCACTATTATGATAGAGTAATAAAACATAATAAAACAAGTGGGTAAGTGTGATCGAAGATCGCACAAAGGGTTTCGTTTAATATTCCTTTAAAAACACTTTATCCTTTCTTTAATGAATCCAAATAAATTTCATAAAACAAAACAAAACAAACAAAAAAAAAAAGTCATGTTTTTTATAAAGTAAAAATTTACCGGTCTATTTTTCTCGTTTTTTTTTTCCCCTCGAAAATCTGAACCGGTCCGATAGCAGGCGAAGCCCGCTATTATACTCTGTCATAATAATATCTGTCATATGGACTAAATGCAATATTAAAAAAAAAAAAAAATCAATTTTAAAATTAAGTATGTTGTCAAAATGTCCTTCAAAATGTTAAAATATGCCAATATTTCCATAATCGGGTTTTTATCATGATTCAATACGTTGATCAAACTCATATGACGTTATAATCACTTGCTGACGTGATATCTACTTGCTTTCTCCATTACTCATATTGATACTCTCTTTGTATTATACTCAAACATTTGAAAAAGTTCGTTAAACTTCCAATATGACGTTAGATTAATTTTCTTTTTAATTCTCTAATGACATCATATTAACTTGCTTTCTGTACTTACACATACTCATACTCCTTGTATTATTGAGAAATGTTTGAAAATTTCCGTTTTATTACCAATATGACGTCCTATTAATCTTTTTTCAATTGGTGAAACTTTTTATTTCATTTTCATTTTTCACGTGGAAATATTTCAATAGAAAATTAAATACTGTAGAAAGAATTTTATTGTGGATTTTTAATTGTTGGCAACTGCTATAACGAAAAATGTTTAAATTTAATAGGAAAAGGCTGTTAGATTTTTGGCTTTTTTATCTGTTGTAAAATTTACGACATTTACAACAAACGTGATATTTCTTACAATTTATTCTCATACATTTAGCGAAAATAAAAATTTAATTTTTACTACTGATAAATCGTTTGTTTAACATTTCTTCTTATTATTATCTTGCATCTGTAATAACTACTGTGTATAAAAAATACGTCACGGGCAGACTCGCGCAAAAAATTATAGTGCGCCCGCTAGGTTAAGGTTTCAGGGCTCTTTTTAACACTTTCCAACCTAGTTGTCTGGCCGGATGGCCGTCTCTCCGTGCTCTAACTCCCGTAAATATGCTCAGATTGCTGTGCAATTTTTATATGTTATTGCCGTTATCTATAGCATGTTCCCTATTTCAACGGAAGTGTGTAACACTTACAGTTTTTTTACAGGGACACTCAAAAGAATTCCGTTACATTGCGATATATGGGGAAAAATCATTTGCGGTTTATTTAAATAATGTTTCACTATTTTAAACGCATTGAAATTTATATATATCACTAAGGTGCATTAGAAGAAGCTTAATATGGAATAGGGTGTGCATAGCACATATAGTTACTTTACAGGGACAGTCAAAAGAATTCTGTTACATTACGTCTATGGAGAAAAATCGTCTGCGGTTTATTTAAATAATGTTTCACTATTTTAAACGCATTGAAATTTATATATATCATTAAGGTGCATGACAAGAGACTTACTACAGAATATTGTGTGTATAGCAGTCATCGTTCATTTACAGGGACACACAAAAGAATTCTCTACTGTCTGTTAACAATAATTCCTGGAAGTGCGTTTTAAGTTGCTGGACGCGATTTTAAATTGAACTCACTTTTTGTCTATTACTGGGTGTGTATAAATTCAGTATTTCATATACAGGGAAGCACAAAAGTTCGCGAACACATTTCCGTTTATTGACAGAAACTCATGACGGAGAATTTTAAAATGTGCTACACGTTTCCTAACTGAACTAAAATTTAGCATCCTATGTAGTATATATACAAATCTATAGATCCTATACAGGACTGAATAAAAGTATTCGGATATTTTTCCGAATATTGTATACGTTGGAAATTCCTGAAATTATGTTTTTAAATATGTTATGCGTTTTCCAAATTGTTTACTTAGATGTTATCTTTTAGCTTATTAAACGGTATGATTTGTAGAATTATTTTGGAAGCGTTGGAAAGTGTTACATAATCTATGCTTGACGCATGATTTTTCGTTCTTGTTTTTCTGGAAAAGGGAAAAAACAATATGCAGCACATGTGTTAACTTCAAGGGTTTTTGTAGTAAACATAGGACCATTATTACTGTATTTGCCCAGGGTCTCCACATTTAACGTTAGAGGACTCCTCCCCCCACCTCCTCTCCCTAAATTCAATATCTTAAGTTTGTAACTGAGCAATAATGTGATTTGCGATGGTACAACCTCCCTCCCCAAGATATCTTCTTCCTCGTATTGTCATATCAACTTTCTCGGGGGTGCCCTGAGTAAGCATAATCACATTGGCTGTTAATAAACTCTCGCCTCTTAAAGACTTATGATCAGAACATTATAAATGATATTAAACAAAGGACCCAAACGTCAAAGATGTTTCATATACAGAAACAAATATACACCAAGTTACAAACAAGTTGGAAATTGTACATCGAACGTGACAAATGAGGTGCATTCGTACTATAGCTAGTTATATAAATATTCAGATCTTGAGGATTTTTAATTCTGTGAAATGAATTATATCGTCTGAAGATTCATTTCTGTCATAAAATACAGTGTCTCACATAAGTGATGGGACACTTGTGCTTTACAAAAGGAAACTAATCAAATAAATTAAAAAAACATGTACACATTTTTTTTGTGGGTGTGTTTCATACTTAAATTTAGTAAAGATTATTACATAACATACATTTTGTCAAAATATTAAAATATTAATTTAATAAAAATACAAATGTTTAGAACGGAGCAAAAAATAGCTCACATAAGTGATGGGACACCATTATATATGCAACAAAAATCGCCTGAAATAAGCAATAAAAATATTTTTTGGGGTTTTATTTTTACTTAAAAGCAATTGGCAATAATTTATAAAATCGTCTGCAGTATTTCTCTCCAGTTTGTTTTGGAATTTTTGTGTTTTTTAGCTCTGTGTAGTCATGAATGCTAAACGAAAAGAAACTTCGCCTGAAATTCGAAAATTAGTTATTAATTTGCATATTGAACGTGGAAAATCTATTAGAAAAACTGCTGAAACAGTTAACTTGAGTCGTTCAACAGTTTTCAATATCATTAAACGATATAAAAAGAATCATATGATTCAGGATAAAAGAAGACCTGGCTGACCATCAAAGCTATCCAATGGAATAAAGCGAATTATCGTTCGAAATATTAAAAAAAATCCAAGAATTAGTGCTTCAAAAGTTGCTGCTGATTTACAAGCATTATATGGAATAATTGTTAATCCTGAAACTATTAGAAGGGTAATTCGATCTGCTGGATATCACGGTAGAGTAGCCAGGAAAAAATTCTTCGTAAGTGAAAAGAATAGAAAACTCAGACTAGCTTTCGCAAAATCCAACATAAATAAGAATTCTGATTACTGGAATAAAGTTATATTTGCTGATGAGAGTAAATTTAATATATTTGGTTCTGACGGTAGAATCTTGGTGTGGAGAAAACCCAGGGAAGAACTTCGCAAACAGAACTTGGTACCAACAGTAAAACATGGTGGAGGAGGAGTTATGGTATGGGGGTGTATGTCGTCCGCTGGAGTTGGTAATTTTGTTTTTATTGACAGTATAATGGATCAGTACAAGTATATTGATATTTTAAAGCAAAATTTGAAATCTTCAGCACGAAAATTGAACCTTCATAACGATTTTAAATTCTACCAGGACAATGACCCCAAGCACACTGCTCTGAACGTTAGACTCTGGCTGCTATATAACTGTCCTGAAATAATAAAAACACCACCACAATCTCCAGACTTAAATCCCATAGAGAATATTTGGCAAGAATTGGAATCAAGAATTCGCAAACACACCATTTCTTCAAAACAACAACTAAAATCGGTGCTTCAAGAAGAATGGGGTAAAATCACTCCAGAAATCACAAAAAAAATAGTCGAATCCATCCCAAAAAGATTAAATCATGTTTTAAAAGTAAAAGGAAATCCAACAAAATATTAAAACCTTTTAAAAAGTAAAATTTGTGGATAAATATTTGATGGAAAAGTAAGTGTCCCATCACTTATGTGAGCCATTTTTTGCTCCGTTCTGAACAATTGTATTTTTACTAAATTAATATTTTAATATTTTGACAAAATGTATGTTATGTAATAATTGTTACTAACTTTAAATATGAAACACACCCAAAAAATTTTTGCACATGTTTGTTTATTTATTTTATTGCAGTTTCTTTTTATAAAGCACAAGTGTCCCATCACTTTTGTGAGACACTGTAAGTATATCCGTCGCATGACGATTAAACTTCGAAAGCTCCTATAAAAAGAAAGCACCGTATTTTTTAAAAAAAATTCTAATTTCTTAATAAATGTTTTTATTAACACTTTGCAACCTAGTTGAAAAGTGTTTATGACTTCGGTTTATCTGGCCGGATGGCCGTCTGCCGTATGGCCGTCTGTCCGCGCTCTAACTCCCATAAATATTCTCGGATTGTTCTACAATTTTTATATGTTATTGTCGTTATATATAGCATGTTCCCTATTTCAACGGAAGTGTGTAGCACTTATAGTTTTTTTACAGGGACACTCAAAAGAATACCGTTACATTGCGGTCTATGGGGAAAAATCATTTGCGGTTTATTTAAATAATGTTTCACTATTTTAAACGCATTGAAATTTATATATATCACTAAGATGCATTAAAAGAAGCTTAATATGGAATAGGGTGTGCACAACACTTATAGTTACTTTACAGGGACAGTCAAAAGAATTCCGTTACATTACGTCTATGGAGAAAAATCGTCTGCGCTTTATTTAAACAATGTTTCCCTATTTTAAACGCATTGAAATTTATATAAGGTTCATTACAAGAGACTTACTACAGAATATTGTGTGTATAGCAGTCATCGTTCATTTACAGGGACACACAAAAGAATTCTCTACTGTATGTTAACAATAATTCCTGGAAGTGCGTTTTAAGTTGCTGGACGCGATTTTAAATTGAACTCACTTTTTGTCTATTACTGGGTGTGTATAAATTCAGTATTTCATATACAGGGAAGCACAAAAGTTCGCGAACACATTTCCGTTTATTGACAGAAACTCATGACGGAGAATTTTAAAATGTGCTACACGTTTCCTAACTGAACTAAAATTTAGCATCCTATGTAGTATATATACAAATCTATAGATCCTATACAGGACTGAATAAAAGTATTCGGATATTTTTCCGAATATTGTATACGTTGGAAATTCCTGAAATTATGTTTTTAAATATGTTATGCGTTTTCCAAATTGTTTACTTAGATGTTATCTTTTAGCTTATTAAACGGTATGATTTGTAGAATTATTTTGGAAGCGTTGGAAAGTGTTACATAATCTATGCTTGACGCATGATTTTTCGTTCTTGTTTTTCTGGAAAAGGGAAAAAACAATATGCAGCACATGTGTTAACTTCAAGGGTTTTTGTAGTAAACATAGGACCATTATTACTGTATTTGCCCAGGGTCTCCACATTTAACGTTAGAGGACTCCTCCCCCCACCTCCTCTCCCTAAATTCAATATCTTAAGTTTGTAACTGAGCAATAATGTGATTTGCGATGGTACAACCTCCCTCCCCAAGATATCTTCTTCCTCGTATTGTCATATCAACTTTCTCGGGGGTGCCCTGAGTAAGCATAATCACATTGGCTGTTAATAAACTCTCGCCTCTTAAAGACTTATGATCAGAACATTATAAATGATATTAAACAAAGGACCCAAACGTCAAAGATGTTTCATATACAGAAACAAATATACACCAAGTTACAAACAAGTTGGAAATTGTACATCGAACGTGACAAATGAGGTGCATTCGTACTATAGCTAGTTATATAAATATTCAGATCTTGAGGATTTTTAATTCTGTGAAATGAATTATATCGTCTGAAGATTCATTTCTGTCATAAAATAAGTATATCCGTCGCATGACGATTAAACTTCGAAAGCTCCTATAAAGAGAAAGCACCGTATTTTTTAAAAAAAATTCTAATTTCTTAATAAATGTTTTTATTAACACTTTGCAACCTAGTTGAAAAGTGTTTATGACTTCGGTTTATCTGGCCGGATGGCCGTCTGCCGTATGGCCGTCTGTCCGCGCTCTAACTCCCATAAATATTCTCGGATTGTTCTACAATTTTTATATGTTATTGTCGTTATATATAGCATGTTCCCTATTTCAACGGAAGTGTGTAGCACTTATAGTTTTTTTACAGGGACACTCAAAAGAATACCGTTACATTGCGGTCTATGGGGAAAAATCATTTGCGGTTTATTTAAATAATGTTTCACTATTTTAAACGCATTGAAATTTATATATATCACTAAGATGCATTAAAAGAAGCTTAATATGGAATAGGGTGTGCACAACACTTATAGTTACTTTACAGGGACAGTCAAAAGAATTCCGTTACATTACGTCTATGCAGAAAAATCGTCTGCGGTTTATTTAAATAATGCTTCACTATTTTAAACGCATTGAAATTTATATGTATTACTAAGGTGCATGACAAGAGGCTTACTACAGAATAGTGTGTGTATAGCAGTCATCGTTCATTTACAGGGACACACAAAAGAATTCTCTACTGTCTGTTAACAATAATTCCAGGAAGTGCGTTTTAATTTACTAAACGCGATTTTAATTTTAACTCGCTTTTTGTCTATTACGTGGTGTGTATAAATTCTGTAGATCCTATACAGGAAAGCACAAAAGTTCGCGAACACATTTCCGTTTATTGACAGAAACTCCAGACGGAGAATTTTAAACTGAGCGACGCGTTTCCTATAACTGAACTAAAATTTAGCATCCTATGTAGTATATATATACAAATCTATAGATCCTATACAGGACTGAATAAAAGTATTCGGAATTTCTTCCGAATTTTGTATATGTTGGGAATTCCTGAAATTATGTTTTTAAATATGTTATGCGTTTTCCAAATTGTTTACTTAGATGTTATCTTTTAGCTTATTAAACGGTATGATTTGTAAAATTATTTTGGAAGCGTTGGAAAGTGTTACATAATCTATGCTTGACGCATGATTTTTCGTTCTTGTTAATATTTTCTAAAGTTTTGATTCGATTTTCATAAAATTTGAAATGTCTCGACAAAATTGTGCAAAGATAATATATTTTTAATTTCAAACCATTCGGTTGGGTAGTTTTTGCGTTGTAATATGCGGACGGACGGACGGACCAGACGACGACAATAGGTGCTACGTATTTATATAATTACGAACGCACCTAATGACACAAAAATAATAGTTTGGATGCACTCAGTATCAAAATATTCATACTATTAGTTTAAAAATAAGTGACAGCACAATATAGAATATGGATCAGTGGCATCCTTTCTGAAAAAACTAACAGCTTGAAGACCGGGATTAAAAATTTTAACATAAACTCTGTGAATTTCCAAAAATATAAACACTTTCGAAACGGTTAATAAACTTTCGCATTATTTCCAACTAGTTAACCATAAAAACAGGAAAGTAATTTTTTCCTTCTGACAGATTTTGGCCTTTCAAACACGCAGATTAAATTCACACTAATGGAATAATCAACATATTCGTAGTCATTTGGGAACTTAAAGTGAACACAAAACTTGGAATACCTAATTTAGTGAATCGCATGATTAAGTTTTCAGGTTCGGAAATAGTACTGTTTTTAACCATGCTGAGGAAGAATCAATCAACTTAGTAATCAGATCGTGTAGAATTGCATGCACAACAATTAATGAGTTCAGCACGTTAAAAAAGAAAAAGGAAAGAAAAAAAAACACGCTTAACCTTTCGATGCATATCGAAAGGAAACAATAAAGGACATGATTTAGAATAGATAGAAATGATGATTACAAATTCAAACCGTCGTCTTCAACATGAGAAGAGAGAAAATTCACAATGATGATCTAAGTGAATTTAGGCTTGCATTTACACAGCATTCGAATTGCACGATTTCGATTTAACACGCTTGAAAAATTACGAAAGGACGAACTCTCACACACTTGGCTTAGCGCTTAGATTTAAGCTTAACATGATTAGACAAATGTAGCAGTTGCACTCCGGTATACAGGGACGTATTCAGATTATTCAGATAGGGTGTTGACGCCCTAGAGATCTGCACGGGCCGGGCCAAGGCCCGAAGCCCGTACTCGGCCCGGCTCGCGGGCCGGGCTCGGGCCTATTTTTGTTCACGGCACTCGGGCCGGGCCGGGCCCGGGCCATATATTTTTCTGAATACTCGGGCCGGGCCGGGCCGAGTGATTACTCTTTACGGGCCGGGCCGGGCCTTACTTTTTTCTTGAAGTATAAGGCCGTGCCTTAAATTATTTTTTCCGTACGGAGCCGGGACTGGTTTATTTTTCCTAGTCTTCACGCCTCAAAATTTTTAGTCCTGGTTTTGATCCGTATGAAAGTCATTATCTCGACGTGCCTGGTCCTTTCGAAGGTCAGTAAAATAAGATCTGGCATAAAAATCATTGCAAAACATGCATACATTTTTAAATCGCCATTATTTTATAATTAAACATTAAAATTTATTCTTTTTAAAGAATAGTAGATTTATACACTTATTAAAATATGGCTAAATTAAAATATAGTAAAACGTGTGAAAAAGAACCTGCTTATGACGGAATCCTGTCTTAAATTGAAAAATATGTTGATCCATTAAAAATGAATATACTAATACGTAAGAAAAGAATATATAATACATTTACACCTGATAAGAAGGCAAATTGTCTATAACTCATTTTGTTCTTCCCTATGCAATTCCATTTTAGAAGATTTTACTGCATAGCATTTTTCTGATTTTTAACACTTCAATAAATGGAATATGAATTAACAATATTGATGATAACTTAAACACATACATACAACAAATAGAGATTTATTAAAAAAATAAACATTCCAGCTTGCGGCACCTCGATAAAAATGAAGATTATAAACATGAAAAAAAAAAGGCTAAGATAGAAATTTTTCGTTAGATGTCCTCCTACGAGGCAAATTTTTAACCAAATCGGCGTAAAAATTATGTTTTGTAGAAATTTACTCGGGCCGGGTTCGGGCCGAGATTTTAACTTTTTTTCGGGCCGGGCCGGGCTCGGGCCGAACTTTTAACTTTTAAATCGGGCCGGGCCGGGCCAATATTTTTTTTGTTCGGGCCGGGCCGGGCTCGGGCCGAACTTTTAACTTTTGTATCGGGCCGGGCCGGGCCAAATTTTTTTTTGTATGGGTCGGGCCGGGCTCGGGCCTGGAAATTTCGGCCCGTGCAGACCTCTAACGCCCCCTCCCTATCCAGAAAAAAAAATCTTGAATCCACTACTGCCCCATATACCAAGTTTTAATAAAAAGAAAGCAAAAAGTTGATAATCCCTTTCGCACGCATTAATATTATAATTTTATTTTTTTATTTTTTTAATGCAGGGGTATAGTACGTTAGCATTCGCAAGAAAATATAGCATACTTTTTTTTTTATTATTATTGATTTTTTTTTTTTTTTTTTTTTTTTTTTTGGGGGGGGGGGGATATTTATCTTTATTTTTACACGTAACAACAACAACAATAATATTTTATAAGGATACGTTGTATTATCTATTCTTTATTTTCAATGTAAAATGTGGTTTCAGTTTCTACAATGCCATATTAACACAGCATTCTAGAACAACTAACTACTAAACTCAGGGGTCGATGCATGGTTTTTTCCTTAAAGCCCAAAATTCGCTGTTCCCAAAAGGAAGCAAAAATATGAGGGGTTGTATCAAATATAGAATGAGAGCCACTTCATTCTTATTATGTCAACTTTCATAAGCTAAGTATATTCGAATACAACTCCTCATCTTTTTGCTTCCTTTTGGGAACAGCGAAATTCGAGCTCATTCTATCGACGATTACTGTCAGAATTTTCAAGCTATGTTTTTGAGACTTTCTTAAAAGTTGGTCTATACATTTAGCTAATATATTATGCACAGTATATTTTGATTGAATTCGCGCATGCGCAGTGAAACAATATTTAGTAAACCTGCTCATTTTTCATACAATTTGTATTATTTTTTAATTCTGATTGCAGGGTATTGTGTACAATTTTGTTTGTCATATTTTCTGAAAATAACTTGTTTTTATATTAAAAACTCTGCAAATTATAAGCAAAAAACTTGGTAAAATTTGGGACTGTTTTTATAAAAACCTGAATTTCTCTTCGAGTATACATGCTATCTTCATAAAAATGAACCCAAATTATTACAATAAGCCACTTAATCATAATCTACAGTTTGAATGCTTTTGCAATATTATTTTTTACAGGTTATCCAAAATATATTCGTTTTTCTTTAATTTGTTGACGTTTATTGACGTCACGGTCCCTTATGGGGTTTCGTGAAAAAATCTTCGCGGAAATATATGACGTTTATCATGTTGTTTACACTTCTGAAGTTTCAGGATAATTCCTCATGTATCTTTCCAGATAATTAACAAAACGTCTAAAATCGCAAGTGACCGGTCATCATTGGAAATATAGTGTAAAAGGGGTGTGATGAGGGAAATACTTTTGTGCATTTTATAAATTGCACTTAACCCCTTGGGGACCAGCGACACGTATACGTGAACGTGACGCATGAGATGCTCAGAATCCTCGATTATTCCCACCAGTTATTTTTTAGTGTAAGCTTTGCCTTATTTAATGGTAGCATTTCTGCGATTCATATTGGCGAAAATTTCTGTTTTAAAAAACCGGTGGGAAAAGATTAAAAATTCCGTAAAAGACGCTCGTCGCGAAGGGGTTAACAAAAAGTGTTGACTAAATAAATATAAAACTCAGTTACCATTACCAGTAAGCATAGCTTCTTAAAAGATTGACGTTAGGATGCTTTTAATAAGCTCGAAGACGAGGAAAATCGAATATTTCTCAAGAATGAGAAATTGAAGATAGGCGAAAGATTATAAATTTTGCTGTAAAATTGATATTTTATTTATTTATTTATTTATTTTTTATTTGAAGAGTATAGAGAAGTTTTTCAAGTTATATTTAGAAGTGACCAAAAAAATTATGAATGTCATTTCATACATTAATGCCAGTTAATTTTAGAAAAAATACTAATAATTTATGCAAAAATTCCATTTTAAGTGGAATTATGTAAAAGAACAGAATAAGTACCCGCAGAATTCAACAGTCCACGATGTTGGAACAGATTATTTAAGTCAACGTGCAGCATACAAAAAAGGTTTTATCCCTGATTAGACGGTCTTAATCTCAAACATCAGTTAAATCCCAATCTTAATTCGGAGATTCACTTGATGAAACGACGCGATTTTTTTTTCATTATACTTATAAAGAAAATTTATACTTTTTCTCTCCTTGGCAAAACACCGTTGGAATCACTATACCTGCGTAGCACAGGGGAGTATTTAAAGGTTAAAACCCTCCTTCGCGACATTAAAAAGGTTAACAAAGGTAAATACAAAAATATCTGTGCTACGACGAATGCATGATGTTTTAAAAAAATAATAATACACTTTTAATGCAAAATTTAATATGATATCAAACGGAAACGAAAAAGCTAATTTCGCTCCTGATGGGCTCTGTCCCTGATGAGGCACAGTCTTGAAACTACACGAATATTTGTCATAAGAATAACTTGTCAACTTTTGAAAGTGATTTCAATCAAAAACGTAAAAGGCTTTTGACCATAGACCATAGCTAAGGTACGGCCCTAAAAATACATGAATGTAGCGTTGTCATCGGCAATGAGATTGTGTGCTGCAACACTTAGGGAAAATCGTTTTGTTACATATGTAATTTCAATCAAAATAGGAATCTTTTTCACCCTGTACCCTGCCTTTCATAAGGTACGGACCTGAAAATGCATGAATATTGCATTGTCATCGACAATGAGCTTGTGTGGAAATTTTGAGAAAAATCGTTTCGTCAGACACGTGATTTCAATCAAAAACATAAAATGCTTTTGACCCTATAGACCTTGCTAAGGTACGGCCCTGAAAATACATGAATGTAGCGTTGTCATCGACAATGAGCTTGTGTGCAAAACTTGGTGAAAATAGTTTTGTTACATATGTAATTTCAATCAAAAGCATATAGAAATGTTTTTGACCCTGGACCCTGTCCTTCATAAGGTACGGATCTGAAAATAGACGAATATTGCATTTTCATCGACAATGAGCTTGTATGCAAAATTTGAGAAAAATCGTTTCGTCAAACATGTGATTTCAATCAAAAACGGGAAAAAAATGCTTTTGGGCCTGGAACCATGCTCCTGATAAAATACGGCCCTGAAAATACATGAATGTAGCATTGTCATCAACAATGAACATGTGTGCAAAACTTGGGGGAAAACGTTTTGTTACATATGTAATTTCAATCAAAAGCATATAAGAATGTTTTTGACCCTGGATCCTGCCCCTCAAAAGGTACGGACTTGAAAATAGATGAATGTTGCATTGTCATCGACAATGAGCTTGTGGGAAAATATGAGAAAAATCGTTTCGTCACATATATGACTTCAATCAAAAACGTAAAAATATATTTTTGTCCCTGCCCCTGATATGCGTACGCACCTGAAAATACACGAATGTCGCATTGTCATTGACAATAAACTTGTGTGAACATAGAAAATAGTCATAGTTAAAATAGTCATAGCTACTTTTAACGGCATATTTATTCTGGTTATTAATGTTTTTTTTTTATTTGTTTGTTAACATTGGTTTTTGCACGTCACGTTACCCAAAAACCTATATTTTTTATAGATTTATGAATCTGTTGTAATTTTTTAAAAATAAATATTCATAACATTTTTGTGAAAGTTGAAGAAAATCGTTTCGTTAGATATGTGCAATTTCAATCAAAAGCGTATAAGACTGTTTTTGCATCTGGACCCTGCGCCTGGTGAGGTACGGCTATGAAAATGCATGCATATTGATTGCATTGTCACCAATAATAAACTTGTGTGTAACATTTGAAAAAAAAAAAAAAAGTGGGCCAAAAATCGATTTTAAGATTTAACCCAGACATTCAGGAAAAAAAAAAATAAAAAAAAAAGAAAAGAAAGAAAAAAGGAAACAAAAAGAAAAGCATAAAACTAGCAGAAGTCGCCAAAATAAAGCTTTACAAGGCTTTATTCAAAGAAAAAAAAAAACAGCTTTTCTGTTCTAAATGAAAAAGTGAGAAAAAGTAATAGCAACATATTTATTTATCTGCAGAAATCATATCCTCTTCAGGTTAACATGCTGTAAAGAAGAAGATTCTTTGGTGAAACCATGCAACTTTTAACGGCATATTTATTCTGGTTATTAATGTTTTTTTTTTATTTGTTTGTTAACATTGGTTTTTGCACGTCACGTTACACAAAAACCTATATTTTTTATAGATTTATGAATCTGTTGTAATTTTTTAAAAATAAATATTCATAATTCAATCAGATGCGTTATTTAAGGAGAGCATTGTAAGGCAATTGACACTCCTCTGAGTATGACACTTTTTACTTTCTTCTATTTTTACAAGAAGAAAGAATTGGATTCGTGAACAATTTCGACTTCCGGTTTTCGACGGATTTATATATTTTAGAAGGTCCCGAGCCGATTTGACTGTTTTTAGAAAATGTCTGTCTTTCTCTCTGTGTGTGTGTCTGTATGACACAAATTTTGTGAGCGCTCTACGCTCTATCTCAAGAATTTATGCACGGAATTTAATAAAACTTTGGATTCAGTTAGACTTTGGTATAAATTGGTGCTGATTAGTTTTTGATGTAAATCGCCCAACAGGTGACGCTGCTATTCTGCATTATTATCGTTCTATCTATGCTCTCTCTCAATAATTAATGCACGGAATTTAATAAAGCTTTGGATTCAATTAGACCTTGATATAAATTGGTGCTAATTAGTTTTTGGTGTAAATCACCCAACAGGTGACACTGCTATGCTGCATTATTTACGATTTCCACAATAGCTCTATCTCAAGATCTAATGCACAGATTTTCATGAAGCTTCAGATTCAGTTAGACGTTGACATAAGTTATTGCTGATTAGGTTTTGGTGTAAGTAGTCCAACAGGTTGCGCTGCTATGCTGCATTTTTGGTTTCTAAAATGCATAATTAAAAAAAATTACGCTTTTTGAAGTACTATTAACATGTATGAGATAGAAAAAAGTTTTGGGATTGGCACATCCGATTAGTTTTTTTTTTTTTCGTTTTTTATCATTTTTTTTTATCATTCTAGCTACGAAATTATAGAAAGAAAAAAAATTATTTCATAAAATACATATTCAGAAGTTTATTTTTTTCCTTGTAGAAATATTTTTCTCTCTCTATTTAAATCTTGGTTAAGTAGTAAACATGGAAAAATGTGAATTATATTAAGTCACTGAAATTAACAAAAAATTAAACAGCTTTTACTTTTTTTTTTCTGTTTATTTATAAAAGCAGCGACAATGTATTATAAATTAATCAGTATAATTGCAAACTACAAGTAAATTGAGAAGAAGTTTTTCAAATCTCTCTCGGTGATTTCGTCGATGACTTTGAGATACAAGGCGATTCCCTTTATCACATTGGTAAAGTAAGGAGTAGTGATGGGCATAACGATTATTTTGATTATTCGAATGAATCATTCGGGCATGCGCAGAAGCATGTCTGTCAAACTTCAATTTTTTTATTATTATTATTCAATTACTACCAGAAATTTTTGAAAAAAAAAAGTTTCTGCAGAATTTTTTTTTTCAAAATTTCTGGTAGTAATTGAATAATTTAAAAAAAAATTTGAAGTTTGACAGATATGCTTCTGTTCATGATTCATTCGAATAATCAAAATAATTGTTATGCCCATCACTAAAGAGTTAAACGACGGGTATGTATTGATTTTAAATTAAAGTTTCTTTATATTCTTACTATTAGATGAATGTTTTCATTTGTTTGTTTTTTTCACCTTATTAATAACTGCATGCAAATAAATTATATCATTGAAAACATGTATGAGTAAAGAATGTAAGAAAAACAGCTCATTTCATGAGGACAGAAAATTCTGGATCTGGGCCTTTTTTTTCCCCCCTGTTTTTCTGAAAAAGTCCTACTACACTCTTAACTTTATTTTATTTTATTTTATTATTGTCGTTTAAGGTAATACAGTAGAACTTCCCTTTAACGAAGTCCCTATTTAACGAAGTTTTCTATTTAACGAAATTTTCTGCAGAACTTTGACTTTGAACACCATTAGCATGTAAATTACTCTCCATATTACGAAAAATATATTCTATATAACGAAGTTTATTCCACTTTTGTACGTGAATAGAATTCAAACTAAGAGGTTGCTGTTGCGATGGATATCGAATTTATTTCAGCGGATTGTACGAAAATGAACACATTTAAATAATTTACATTCTGCTTTGTGCTAAATAAAACATTTTTTTTTTTCACATTAAGAAAAGCACTTGTTATAATTACTTTCTCACACCGACACTTCAGCGCTGACAGTTGGGGGAAGTCAAAGTCTCCTTTTTACATTCAATAATACAGAAGATGCTTTGACATAATGGTGTCAGATGCATTGAAGCAAAAAATATCAATTAGAGTCAGACAGTTACCATTCTGACCTTCAATTGCTGATAGACAATTACTTTGTACATCCACAAGAATGTACTTCAAAATGCAAATCGTACAACATCACAGTTATTTTTGTTCCTGCTAATACAACTTCTAAACTTCAGACATTATTCTAAGAAATAATAAAAAATCTTGAAGTACATTATCGAAAAATATAGAAAAAAGACAATGTAGTGAAAACATTAGTTTGAGAACCTGTGTATCAGAACTGGTGAAAGTTTGGGAATGTGACGTGATTTCATCGACCGTACACAACTGTTTTGTAAAAGACGGTTTCATAATAGAAAATGTATCAAATGCTTCTGAATCCAATACTTGTTTGTCATATCTGAAGGAAAATTTTCATGAATTTAAGTTGATTTCTATTTAACGAATTTTCTTCATAACGAAGTTTTTAGGTGTAACGATGAGACTTCGTTAAATGGAAGTTTCACTGTATACTTCTTTGATCAAAATTTTAAATTTATTTTTTCTTCATTTTGTGCATTTTTCAAGTATATAGATTGTTGCCCTTAAACGCTTTCGTGATATACCAATTGTTTACAACAAGCTTTTTTGCTCGTTGAACGTAATGCCGCAACAGCCAGTAAACGACTTCCTATGCGCAGAGCTATACGTGGAAGTTTATTGAGTATCAAAATCATGTCGAAACCATGTTTTTCAAACTGGACGACAAAATTTTCTCGAGAACTATTCAACCAATTTCTTTCATTTTTTTTTTTTTTTTTTTTTTTTAAAGAAAGATAATTGTTTTTGCTGAAACTTATACCACTGAAAAGTATAATTTTCGTTGATAAATTATTTTTTTCAAGCTCACAAAAGGTTTTTTTTCTTCTTTTTTTAAAGGCGAAATAATTTAGCTTTTTTGTTCGAATGACCGCCATTTTATCAAAAATCAACTTTTTAAAATTAAATGTTGGTATAAGCTCCAGAAAATTTAATACCCTTTGGCGACCAAATATATTTCAGAGGCTTGTGACAGGAGAAAAACGGTAACCCGATTGAAAGTTCATGGTGGGCACCTAAAGGGTAATTTTGAAGCTATAAAAATAGGGCGATAGATAATTTTTTTTTTTTTTTCAAATCTTTTGTAATAGGGAAAATTACAATGAATGAATTATTTTAATAAATTTTCTTCTTCTGAAATGTTATGAAATAAGAGTTGCTCGGCAACTGTTAAAGTAAAACAGAAGTAATAAGTATTTATGACAGGGAAAAAAACATAAAATTTGCACAAAAATCCATAAAAAAATACATAGATAATTTAGAATGTCTGGCATATGTATTTACAAAATTTTAAACAAATCGGTGACATTTAAGACCCTTATTGGGAAATTTTAGCATCCATAATTTAACATTTAAATCAATTATCCAAATGCGTAATTTTCTTTTCAATGAATAGTAAAACTTTAAAATCGTCTGAATTTGCATAGAACAGCATAATGACGTATAAGAAAATATTCTTTATTTTTCGAATGAATGAACCTAATTTAACCAAAATCTATACATTTATTTCCGGGCATCTCACCATCATAACTTACCTAATAACAGACTAATCGGATGCCTTTTTCGGCAGTTATAGCGAGACATACACACAGACAGACACCAAAAACTTTTCAAGCCTCAACAGTAAGCATCAACTGACGTTTCGGCAATTAAATTGGGATTCACAGCATACGTGTTATTTGTTAAAATGAGTTTTAGTTCTATAATATAGATTATATTAAAATATTTTTATGAGAAAAATTTAGTTATTTTGCATTTAACAGTTATAAATTAAAAAAATAATTAAGAATTTAAAAATACTGGTAAAAAACTAATTAAAATTTTTAAGTTTAAGGTAGCAACAATATACAAAATGGTAATACTGAAAATATATTTGCATTTTCACTGGGGAAGTTAGTGAACTGTTCACGCTGTTTTAAGATTACTTAGTAAAAACGCAACAGAGAGGGAAATAGATATGGGAAAATAGTTAAGATGCTGATAACACCATCCCATAAACCGTTTTTGTATGGTTATAAACTTTATTGCTAGTGGCTGGTGCACTACTATTAATAAATATATCAGCTGCATGTAAGTTGTAAATTTGAAAATACCCAGATAAGTTTTTACAAGTTTTTTTTTTTTTTTTTTTTTTTGGGTTCCGAAAAATCGTAACAACCCAGCATGCAGAACTATTTGAACAAAAGAAACATATTTCATTAATTTTCTGTCAAGTGATACAGTACTAACAATTTGAGATGAAGGCGCTAATATCCTCTCAATTAAGTATTAAATTTATAAATATCTGTTGAAAAAAGCAGCAACAGTAAACTGTTTACAAAAATTGTATGATTTAGCTTCTTAACATAGTATAAAACAAAGTCGCTTTTTCTGTCCCTATATCCCTATGAACGCTTAAATCTTTAAAACTACGCAACGGATTTTGATGCGGTTTTTTTTAATAGATAGAGTGATTCAAGAGGAAGGTTTATATGTATAATAACATCCATTAAATAGTGGAGAAATACTGTTATTTTTGAGGTTTAAGTCGCTTTTTCTGTCCCTATATCCCTATGTACGCTTAAATCTTTAAAGCTACGCAACGGATTTTGATGCGGTTTTTTTTTAATAGATAGAGTGATTCAAGAGGAAGGTTTATATGTATATCCATTAAATAGTGGAGAAATACTGTTATTTTTGAGGTTTTTAATGTGATGTCGTAAATAATTTCATTTTTTCCGCTTATACATTGCAAACGCAGGCTGAACCCTACAAGATTTATCAAAATAATGTACTAATTATTGTACACATTAAAAAGGTCTACAGAAAACACAAAGAGATGAAGGTTTTCAAGGTTAACCCGAAGCAAAGCGAGGGAGGGCCGCTAGTAATTAAAATTTTTCCTTTTTATTTATTTACTTTTTATCGCTATTAGTCTTAATGTAATTACCATAAAATTATAACTGATCAAATTTCGCTATTCATTGAATTTTTATATTCTTCGTTGCAGCTCAAACTGAGCATAGATATGAATCGTAAAATAATAATAATCTGAGAACAATAAAATATATCCTACTTTCAAAGCAGATTTTTTTGTTTCAAACAATTAAATGAAAATTAATATACAACAATTACAACAATCTGTCAAATCAACTCAGCTTAAAATGGAGATAATCTTCTTTCACATGATAAAAATTTCCCTTCAAACTAGCGAAAATCGGCAGGCTTACTTTTAAAACCAGTATTTTACTACAAGCCTAGCGAAAATTTCTGATGATGCAGAAAAACGAAAATAAAAACTGGAGTAATTCTGAAAGTGGGTTAGAGAGATAAGAGTAAATTATTTTTTTTTTCTTTACGAAGTTTGCGACTGCATAATATAATTCTTATTAATCCCAAAAAATATACAGTTACAACATACTTTTGACAGCAATTGTTTCACCTCCATCGTCAATTACCAATGTGTGTGAAGTAGTGATGGGCATAACGATTATTTTAATTGTTCGAATGAATCATTCGGGAATGTGCAGAAGCATATCTGTCAAACTTCATTTTTTTTTTTTTTTTCAAAATTTCTGGTAGTAATTGAATAAAAAAAATTTGAAGTTTGACAGATATGCTGCTGCGCATGCCCGAATGATTCATTCGAATAATCAAAATAATCGTTATCCCCATCACTAGTGTGAAGCTTTAAAAAACTCCTGATTTTTAAGTTTATTATCATGGACTCGGGCAACGCCAGACTAGTCAGCTAGTCTATAATATAGTTATGAACGGTTCTCATAAAAAATATATTTCAGCGCTCAACAATACGAAATTTTCTGACTCATTTAAAAAAAAAAAATAAAAGCATGATACTTGCAGACATGATTGTTGAAGTAATTTGTAATCGAACAGTTTTTTTTAATCAGTTTTCGATAAATGAATTTGTTATATTTTGAGTTATAAGCGATTTTTTTTCCCAGGGCGGCCTCCCCCCGCCCCCTTTTCTGCTCTGTCGCGCCCAGAAATTCTATTTAAAACGCCCACTTTGACAGCATGTTCTGAAAAATCCTCTGCTTTTACAGAAAAACGGTAAAAAACAGTCGCTTACAAAGTTTCAATAGCTGTTATTTTTATTTACGGAAAAAAAAATTCTTTCTTACTAAAAATTATTCAGTCCTATTATCGTAGATTCTACAAAGATGCAAAGACGATAAATATATCTTCAAATACTGACGATACAAACGAATGATTATAAACTTTCAGTATTATTCCAGCAGCTTTAGGCATATTTTGAATATAAATAAATAAACAAATTTACAATAACAGCTATGTAGAACGTTTTCGCCTAAATTATTCAGCCTCATAAAATGTCTAGCTTATTTACAAGACATTTAAAAAAGGTCACTGTCAGTGAAACAATAAACAGCTTAAGGTAATTTTACTCTCGGATCCAAATGATCTGCATGAATGGTTTCATCACACGATAGTAACAACCTTCACCGGTTGGTCACAGTTTAAAACGCAAGCTATGAAAAAGAAAAGCAAAAAGGTTATAAAAATAAACAATTTATTTCAAAGTAGCATATTTGAAACATAGTGTTAGATAAGTTTTGTAAGTATATGCAGGGAAGAAATGCGAGAGGTTCATTTCAAAATTGTAGGAGGATAATTTTATCGGCACAATCATCAGTGTTTCAATGGCCAGATGTTATGGGCAGAATTGAAAGGAAGAACTTCGTATCATATTCACGATGTAAACAAAGCAAAACATCCAAAGTTTCATGCAGTTTGTAGAAGTTTTTTTTAGCTTGCAACTGTCGCATATGTTGTCGTATGTTTCCATATAAGTGGGAAAATTACTATGGTTTGGAATAACTAATTTTCAAAATTTGTAAATAAATTGTAGAGAAGTTTGTATACAACGGCAAAAAAGAGAGGAGGGAGGGGTATTAAATAGCATAGACATTACTGCTTTTAGGACTTTCAAAGAGCCTAATACCCCGTTCAGATCGCATATTTAAGGTAACTTAGAGACCGTCATTTTGGAGGTGGTACACCCTGGAATGAGAGCACCTGTTCGCACCGTAAAACTCAACTAACAAGGAGACCGCCAAACATGATGCGCACAGATTTTGATGATTTTAAAGTATGTTGTAGGGATCATACCCCTAACTATTCAGGTCAAAGGTTTCCTTCAAATGGGCTTTAGTTTTCGAGAAATTTCGGGTTAAAGTTCAGCATGCATTTCAAATGCCATTACTTCGCGATCCTGGACAAGGTCTCCGTCGTGCCGTGGTAGCGTTCGCGATTTGAGAGCCGCAGATGAGTGTTCTGTCCTCTCCTGTGACTTTTACCTTTTTTAACAAATTTTATATATTTGCCGCGTTATAAGTTGTATGCAGAATTATGAATTCTGCATCTTTGAACTTTTTGATATTTTCCTAATAAATTCCATTTACATTTTCAAATATTTCGTAAAAATTTACGTTTTTTTTTTTTTTTTTTTTCTTTGCCTTGTGCAGTTTTGAAATTAATATTTCTATTGACGAAATTCCAAACTAACTAATTCCAAAAATCATATCTTAAATTGAATAATAAAATATTAAAGCAATAACGATTATATCCAAGTTTTAGCCAGTTATATATATATTTTTTTTTATGTTATTTATATACATTTAACTGTAAAGTTCAAACTTTTTTGATTTGCACAAATAAAAAATAATCTATTACAATTAATTTTTTTTTCAGTCTAACAAGTCTATGCCATACAGAAAAATTCAACTAGAAATGAAAAATCGTTTGTAAATTACAATACATATAAAAAAAAATCTGAAAAAAAATCGTCTGCAACGACTTTTACGTTAATATCAGAATAAATAAAATTTTCTTTTTATCAATTTCGTTTCGCTTCCTTTGCAGACAAATACCACGTTTGAAATACTTTCTTTTTCAAATTTAATGCAATTTTTAAATATATTTATCACAATTTAAGTATTTAAAGAATATATAATATGCTAATTTATACATTCTTCCAATATTGTTAAAACAATTACTTAAAGGCGATTTTTAAGGCGAAATTTGTTTAAAATATTTTTGCGATAGGTATAACACAATTAGTTCCATATTTAATAAACTAAAAATGTCGATGTCGATGATGATAAATATTTTAGTATTTCAGCAGTTAACATATTTCCATATATTTAGAACAAATCAAACATTAAAAGGATATATTATTTTGTTAATTTTTTCTTAATCATTTAATTTTTTTTAAATAGAAAATGTAAATTTAAAAAAATGTATTATTTCATAAATGCGATAAATAAATAAGTAAATATACATAAATGTAAACAATAATCATTTTAAAAAGACGAGATATCAAGACATAAATTAGTTTGGATTTTCGTCAACAGAAATATTCGAATAAAAATTGCGCAAAAACTATAAATTTTCACGCAATATTCGAAAATGTAAATGGAATTTATTAGGAAAATATCAAAAATTCAAAGATGCAGAATTCATAATTCTGCATACAACTTATAACGCGACAAATATATAAAATTTGTTAAAAAAGGTAAAAGTCACAGGAGAGGACAGAACACTCATCTGCGGCTCTCAAATCGCGAACGCTACCGCGGCACCACGTAGACCTTGTCCAGGATCGCGAAGTAATGGCATTTGAAATGCATGCTGAACTTTAACCCGAAATTTCTCGAAAACTAAAGCCCATTTGAAGGAAACCTTTGACCTGAATAGTTAGGGGTATGATCCCTACAACATACTTTAAAATCATCAAAATCTGTGCACATCATGTTTGGCGGTCTCCTTGTAAGATATAACTCACGATGTTAAATAACTGAACTAATGTAAAGTGTGCGGCATGTGCATAAATTAAAACAAGCCTCAACAGCCAATCAGTTACGGAGAACCTCAAAAGCCAATCAAAGCGTGCGATCAAAAACAGAGAAAGAGCTATAACAGACGTAACTTTTTTTTTTTATATAGCAGTAAGTATTCTGTTTTAATATTTCTTTTTTTTTTTTTAAGGAAACAATATATTTTTCAAAAAGAATTCATATTATCCGATTGAATTTTATTGCATATTAATATTAAATTTGCAGTTAATCTTTTGTCGTACATACAAAGTTAAATAACTCGTTCGATAGTTTCTTTATACTCTTGTTCCATGAATCTATAATAAATATTAGATATTTGATAGATGAATAATATTATAGTACTAGTATTAATGACGTACAGATAGCACCGTTTATACGTCTTTATCATCTTTAGTTTTGAGATTGGGTTCCGATTAATAATTTTACTTATACTATATGTATTTTCTTCATTTTTTATGAATCATATATTTGTAAATAAATATTATTGAAATTTTTATTTATAGATCTATAAATAATTCTTTTTAAAATGCGGTCTCGTGAGTTCCATCCTGTAAATAGATACATATATCCCAGTGGTTGGATTCTGTTCATTATTAGATACATATGCATTATGAAAATGTTTAATTTTCGTAAATAGATGGATTTTTTTAATACCTATAAATAAATATTTCATATCTGTGAATAATTATTTTATTTTCATGCAATGTATACTTATAATTTTTTTTTTTTGTCTATTTGTAAATATTTTTAATAATAGTGTTTTACAATTATCGTGCTTCTGAATATATTCCTTAAAAGTATTTACTTTATTTCTATAACTTGAGAAGTTCCAAATTAACCCGAGAAAATATCTTTTTTATAAGTATACAATGCATGAAAATAAAATAATTATTCACAAATATGAAATATTTTGAAATAGTATATCTACTTACAAGATAAAAAAATATATATATTTTTTAAAGGTATTAAAAAATCCATCTATTTAAGGAAATTAAACATTTTCATAATGTGTATATGCGTATCAATTACTGGATGGAACTCATCGAGACCGCATTTAGAAAAAGAATTATTTATAGATCTATAAATCAAATTTTCAATAATATTTATTTACAAATATATGATTCATAGAAAATGAGGAAAATACATATATAGTATATGTGAAATAATGAATTTCTTCTGTCATATAAACATTTCATCATTACAAAAGTTATGAATCTAAACCTATCTCAAAACGAAAAGATGATAAAAACATTTAAACAACGTTCTCTGAACTTCACAATAGTCCTACATTATTATTCATTAATTAAATCATATTTATTATAAATTCATGGTACAAGAGTATAAAGAAACTATCGAACGAGTTATTTAGATTTTATGTGCAACAAAAAATTAACAGTAACTCGAATATTACTATACAATAAAATTCAATCGGATATTATTAATTATATATTTTTTTAAAGTATCGTTTTCTTAAAAAAAAAATATGATACAGAAATACACAGAAACATTCACGAAATCTACAGAAACGTTTCGGAACATCTAACCGAAATATACAGGAACGTTTCCGAATATCTTTCCGAAATATACGGAAACGTTACTCCATTTACTGGGCCACATTGCTGCCCCAACTAGATGGAGTAACGTTTCCGGATTGTTTTTTTTTTTTTTTTTTTTTTTTTTTTTTTTTACAATGTGCGATGCATGCAAAGACTTTCCAAAATACCAGACATTTTTACGATTCACACCTTTTCTCTAAATTCCTAACAAGCAGCATATGTCGAAATGCAACCTACAGGATCTTTAACAAACAAAAGGAGGTTAATGATAACCAAGTCATTTTTCTATATGGTCATTTGAGCGTCAAAGAGATATAAAACAAAGACGATGTCCTCATTATGATAAATTACTGCGCGAAACACCTTTACATATATACGCGCCTTCAGCTCACGACTTCCACGCTTATATTTAGCGGGAATTTAGTAGTTCGTCGTGTATTAGTGGCAAAGGATGAGAGAAATGAAATAAAGAAAATGAAACTGTCTTCTCCAAAACAGAACCTACGCGCTTGTGTAACTGCTAATTCCGAGCGTTTTAGGTGGGTTTCATTTTATACAAAGAAATAGAAGTAAAAACATCTCAGAACGTTAAAAGAAAATCAGTGGAACCTAAGTGATGAATTCGTGCTTGCCAATCGTTAAAAAATTCAATTTGCAACAAAAAAAAAAAACGAATAATACTTTTCATTATTTTTTTTTTTTTTAATTTGCATATAATAAAATATTATTTGATTTGATTTCATGACTTGTGATTTAAAATGCTATTCTCATAATGAGCAAGACTAATTTGTTTTCTTTAAATAAGGCCTTGGTAAAAGAACCTTTTTTAATTCTCCGTTTTATTTTGTACACCTCCTCCCGACGAAAAAAAGATTGATTAATCTTCTGGATTTTTTTTTCTTTTTTTGCTGCTGTATTTTATTTAAATGTTATAAAATGGCTTGGGAGAACGGATTGCACACCTCCCTTCTAATAAACGTTACTTAAAATATATATTTTTATTAGTGATGCAAGATATTAAGTAAGATAACCCAAAATATTTCGAGATTTCTGTTTGGAAAGCTTCAATTTGACACAATCATTACACGAAATGTAACAATATTGTCCTATTTCCTTTATTCTAAAAATGCATTAAACTTTGCAGGTATTATTAAAATAACAGGAAATCAAACAATTTTTCTCTCTTTAAAAAAAAAAAAAAAAAAAAAAAAAAAAAGTGAAGATTTTTTTAGAAAATGGCATTCATAGTTGGCAATTTGGGGAAAGTTAGCACTGAAATGTTATCAAATATTCCTTGATTTGATAATATATTTCATAGCTTTTGAAAACTTGAAACCACATTCTGTCTTTTTTTAACAATACATAATTATAGAACATATTTTTACTGCAATCCAAAAATTTTTGTTCTGCTTTTGATATTGCTATTTAAAGGCATATTTTTTGCAACCTTCCATACATATATATTTTTTAATTGAAAGTATAAATGTATTACAATATTTTTAATCAAAAGGACAACTTTGATTGATAACATTTATTCATGTAAAAAGAAATCCAGGATATTTCAGATTTACCAAGTTATAATTTGTGTAACCGTTTCTCTGTTAAGATAACTATTATTTTTCATAAGTTTCAGAAAAAAATAAATTTGCAACTTTTCAATACCGTAAAAAATTAATAAATTTGCAACTTTTCAATACCATAAAAAATTTAATTTAACCCTTTTTTTTTGCTTTGGAATTATTGAAAAGAATAACCACAGGCAACTACTGAAGATGGGGACTTCTAACCAATACTTGCTATTATAATTAGATACTATAAAGTCAGTTCTCAAATCCAAACTGGCTACTTTATTATTAGAAAGCTCTCTATTAGGTTGCTCTATATAGTTAATTATTAAATTAAAAATAAAAATTATATATATAACTTCTGCGCATGCGCAGTTAAAATTTATTTCATGCAAATGTTCATATTTCATGAAAATATTAATTTATTTATATTCTAATTACAGTATATTGTTACTACTGCATTTTGTCAAGTTAGCTGAAAGTAACGTTAAATGCGGTTGACAGCAGTGCATGCTCTAAACAAAAAACATGCGAGATTTTTGTGATTTTTTTTATACAAATGAACACAAATATTATATAGGAGTCATATGCTACAGCTACAGATCATTTCGAGCATTTTATTTTACAGGGTAACTCAAATATATATATATATATATATATATATATATATTCAATTTGATTTTAGTTCCTGTAATTGCCCTCTCGACTAAACCTTCTCTGAGCACTATGAGATCAAACATGTTCTTTACACTCCTGACGTTCATTCATCAAGTATTTCGATTCGTTATTTGTACGGCGAGGATAGAGTAGAGGTGGTAGGACGTACTTTTCGTCGCTCCATTTGTCACCGTTTTTTCTTGCGGAATCCATTGGCCTACGAGGCTGAAAGTTGTAGAGACAGATTCGCCTTAGTGAGCCCTGCAAGATGAAACAATTTTAATCACTGTCTTACATTGCAGTGATTAGCTATTGACCTATTAGTGTATCACGGGAGCCACGTGCTTCTGTATTAACGATACTGCAACACGCCCGCCCAGCGGAAGGAAGGAAGTGCTAAGGTCACGGAAGAAGCAGGATGTGATTTCACCCGTCCTCCCGTGTTTTTGTTTATTTTCATCGCGTTGGCTGCTCTCAAGTGATCTGCCGGTATACCGGTTTTTATTTGTTTTGTTTTGTGGTGTGTTTGTCTGATTGAGACAGATTTTTTTTTTTTTTTTCAAAGTTTGTGAACTTTTTCGGTCACAATGACCAAAGCGCTCTTGGACTATCCAATGGACCCAAAATTTAAGCCTTCTCTTGACTTAAGAGACCGTCTTATCAGAAAAGAAGTAGATGTCGCCAGCCTTGACGAGAGAAAACTCATCGACCTGTCTGAGCTGTACAACGCGGCGTTATATAAGGCCGGCGTGGATCTAGACAGAGCAAGGCGTGCCAAATTAGCTGCCCCACCTGAGATGATTTTAAATGCCGAAGCGAAAGTCACGAGTGCTGCATCTCGTATCCAGAATCTACAAGCGGAAATGGATGAGCTTAGGGTAAGAAATCCCAATTTCTCTGTTTTCAAGCCCAAGACTGTGTCCCCCCCCCCACCCCCTTCAGTGGAAAATTCTAATAGTGAGGAAATGCTAGTTGATAAGATTTCTGAGCAAAACCTAAAACGTGGTAGAGACGTTGATGAAGAAGGATACCAACTAGTTAGATATAAAAATAATAAATCCAAAAAAATTCAGGAAAACTCAACTCCGGCTGGAAACAGCACCGATGCGGTTGCCGGGGCCAGCGCAGCCCCCATTAAAAAAAATGAAAAAATACCCCCATTCTTTATAGAAGCTATCGAAAATTGGGCTTCTTTGCTCGTGACTCTCAGGTGCTCCATACCGACCATTAGAGCCGAGATGAAAAACAAATTTATTAAAATTAATGTTGATAGTGAGATCGATTACAGAACATTACAGCAAAAACTTCAGCAGGAGGGCATTTACTACAGGAGCTTTCTGCTCGAAAAAGAGAAACATCAAAAATTTGTTATCAGGGGACTCCCCTCAAACACCACTGCTCAACAAATTAAGGACTGGTTAGACCTTCATGAGCTTCAAATTCTTTCAGTTCAACAACTGTTCAGGGGCAACGCTAGGAACAAGATTCCGTTACCCCTTTTCATGGTTCAATTGCCTAGGCTAGCGGATCCTGCAAAAATTTTTCAGGTTACGGAAATCCTTGGGATGAGGGTACAATTCGAAAAGTACCGGGGTCGCAAGGGACCCCAACAGTGCCACCGTTGCCAGGGGTTTTTTCACTCGGCAGCAGCATGCCACCTTAAAATGCAGTGCGTGAAGTGCTCCGGGGAACACCTCGCCCCCGACTGCCCTAAAACTTTCGATGACCCCTGCAAATGTGCTAACTGTTTTAGCGAGCACCCCGCAAGCTATCGATTATGTCCCAAATTTCAAAGGGTCCAAAACCAAAAAAACGCCAAGTCTCTTGTCATCAGGCAAAATCCCCGTCAAGGCCCTCCTGCAAGGAAAGTTAGCGATACGCTTTCGTTCGCGAAAGCTACTACAGGCATTGTCGCAGAAACCCCCACGACCACTACACCTGGTCCATCCAAAATTTCATCGCCCCCCAAAATTGGTGCTATCTCGGACGCCGATTTTGTCAAGGAACTCTTTAAATATGAAAAAGAGTTTGGAAAAAAAATTATTATACAAACTTACGAAAAATGCTTACCGCAATTCCGTGAGGCACCCACGGAAGTTGACCGAATATTTATTTTCTATAAAAATTTACCTGAAGTTTCTCGTTAATTTTTCTTCTCTCTAAATTGTCCGTTTTCCGATCTACCCCCCCCCCCCCCAATTTGGCAAATTCCCAGCCTCAACGAATTTGAACTTTCTCTCTGTTGGCATATGGAACGCCAACGGGCTTAAACGCCAGGCCATTGAGTTTAAGGATTTTATTGTTAGTAATAATTTAGATATCATGTTGGTCTCTGAAACCAAATTCCAGGGTAATGCCGTCCGGGTCGCCAACTATGTGCTTTTCAATGTAGACAGACCACCTACAGTTGGCGCCCGTCCTAGTGGTGGCACTGCTGTGTATGTTAAAAATGGTCTTAATGCAACCCTTGCTAAAGGCCCTCAATTTCATTGCATTGAGGCCACTCCTATTGTTTTAGAATTCCCTACCATCCCCACCTTCTGATTGTAGCCATCTACAATCCCCCTTCGAGGGATATGCGTCTGCTTGCACAAGAACTCTCTATATTAACCCGTACTTTTCCAAATTTCATTATTGCGGGTGATTTTAATGCTCATCATTTTTCCTGGGGTTCTCATAGCTCCAACAACACTGGCTATAAATTGCGCAGGTGGACAGATCAAAATCATGTGCAAATTTTAGCGCCCCTTGAGTCCACCCGCCATAATCATCACTCCATCATTGATTTCGCCATTACCCGCAATTTTCCCTTCCCGCACACCATTCAAACGGTGAATGATCTCTCGTCGGACCATCTCCCGGTTGTGCTTAGATTCGAAGTGGGCAATTTCAGACTCGACATCCCCCAGGCCTTCTCGGTCAATTGGGAAGACTTCAGTCATGTCCTAGAAAACATGGACACCCCGCCCACTGAGATTCACTCTGCCGAAGACGTAACTTCTTCTATTGAAGCATTTGGAGACTCACTCCATAATGCTTTCCAAGAAGTCGCGAAACCTAGGCAGAGGTTGGTTGATGCGTTTCGATTACCTGAGCACATCAGGGATTTGAAAAGAGAGAGAAATCGTTTAAGACGGGACTGGCAGACGTCTAGGGACCCCCTCTTAAAAACTGCTCTTAACAGAAAAAACCACCAGGTTTCTGCTGCAATCAAGGAGTTTAGTACTTCACGTTGGAACACATACATACAGTCTTTATCGACAGCTGACAACACAATTTGGTCGGCAACGGCCCGCATTCGTAGGACACGAACACACATTCCGGCCTTAAATGGCCCAAATGGTATGGCCTACTCTAACACAGACAAGGCTGAGCTCATTGCAGACAGTCTTAGAAGCCAATTTACGCTCAATAGCGATGTCGTTAACCGTCAAATGGTCGACATCGTCAACACAAAGGTTGAACGTTTCATTAACTCACCTCACACAAATACACTCAAACCTGCTCTACCCTCTGAGGTAATTACCTATCTCGGGAATCTAAAAAAGAACAAAACGCCTGGCCTTGATAATATCTCTACCAATATGCTCCTCCATCTTCCTCTTAACTTCATCTTCTTTATTACTATCCTAATTAATTGCATGCTTAATCTTCGTATGTTCCCGGACGCATGGAAGAAGGCGTTGGTTGCCCCGATCCCAAAAGCGGGACAGGACAGGCATGCTCCTTCTAGCTTCCGACCTATCTCTCTTTTATCTTGTCTTTCTAAGGTCTATGAATACATCCTTGCAAACCGTCTGAAAGAGTTCATTTCCTCCAATTCGATTATGGATCCCGAGCAGTTTGGGTTTCGGCCCAAACACTCGACTCAACACCAGCTTTGGAGAGTAACTGAACTCATTCATGAGGGTTTACACCGCAGCCATAAAACCGGCGTTGTATTCATAGACATTGCTAAAGCCTTCGATCGGGTCTGGCATTATGGACTTATTTATAAGTTAATTCTGCTCAAGGTTCCGCCTCAACTAATCCTAATATTCCTTAAATACCTAAAAGATAGATCTTTCTCTGTTAAAGTTAACAATACAATCTCCACCTCTCGATTTATTGAGGCAGGCGTACCTCAAGGGGGTATTCTAAGTCCTTGGCTGTTCAACCTCTACATTAATGATATTCCTCACTGTATTCCCGACGTCAAATTAGCACTTTATGCTGACGATACTGCCATCATGACAAGCAACATGTTACTCGACACTGTGCTAACTAAACTCCAAGCTTATATTTTGGCCCTTCAAATTTGGCTAAGACATTGGCGCATCAAAGTCAATGCTTCAAAAAGTGCCGCCATGATCTTTTCAAACAAAGCTATCACCCCAATTGCTAAACTCTCTCTAAATGGTGAATTCATAGCCTGGGTCGCCAGTTATAAATATCTAGGCATTTATCTAGATTCAAAATTAACCTGGGCTAGGCAGATTCAAGACGTAATTGCCAAATCTACCAAAGCTCAAGGATCCCTTAAATCTTTACTGGCTTATCACAGCCGTCTGTCACTCTCGAATAAATTGTTACTGTATAAATCCTTCATCAGATCAACCATGACCTACGGGTCAGTTATCTGGGGGTCAGTCTGTGAAACTCGGATGCAGAAAATTCAAATTTTTCAAAACTCTTTGTTACGTAGGATTTGCAAGGCGACAACGTTTGTCCGGAATGACGTCATCCATGCTGATCTCAATATTAGGCCTATCTCGCAAGTTACTAAAAAACTTGCACAAAATTTCCACAGAGATCGACTTTTAATACCCAACGAAGCGTTGCGGTCCATTCAACTTTACATTGTAAATACCAGTAGAGGGAAGAAGAGACCGCTTGCCATCTTGTGTAGAGATGACGGCTTTGCTCCGCCTTCCAAAAGAAGGCGAAGGGAACCACCCTAAACACTTCGTTGTGCTATTCCAAATTCATAAAACTTTGGTACCTGCATTGTTATTCCCATTTGACATTCCTACACTAAATTTTTCCTATTGACGTCTTCCCGCCTTGCTTTTGGCATCGGGTTCTGCTAACTTTCCTTCTTACCTCTTTTGCAATTTTAAGGAAAAAAAATTATACTTATATTATTTTTTGCATCTTAATTGTATTTATACTTAATTATCTTTGCATCTTCAAAATTTAATTATTTGAATCTTATATAAACTAATTGTTTGCATCTTATCTAAATTAAATTGTTTGCTTTAGTTTTTTAGATTAAAAAAAATATTAATTATGATTTAGAAAAATTGTTTGGCTCTGATGGGGCCTTCCCCCCCCCTCCCCCCTATGCTCACCATTCCGACTCCAATCAAAGTATCAAAGCGCACATCCAGATTGCTCCTACATCTGTATCACTCCACCGCAGCCTGCTGCGAGAGAACTTTTATATTTTTGAATCTTCTGATGCCATCTCCATAGACTGTTCTCATCTAGATGTGAAGTAAACGTGGGCATTACGCCCCACGTAGGCATTCTTCAGTAATCGTCTTTGATCTTTGATCAAGTATTTCGCTAGATATTCGACGAAACGTCTGAAATCGACAGTGTCCAGATACTTTTGATTAGATAGTGTATATTTAAATTACAATTTAATTTTCAGAATTTTCAAACATGTTTTTCTAAAAATATAATAATTTTTAAATACAAAACACTATTTTTTTTTTTAAACAAAATGCGTCTTAAACTTCATTAAAAAAAAAAATAATAATAATAATAACTAAAACAGCATTTAGTTATAGCTAAATGTTAATAAAACTAAGAAGTTGCAACAAAATATGTGACGCCTATCTTGGACTTCGCGAAAGAGGTTTGTCAGCTAATTAAAAAATATATATAATAATAAATGAAGCTAATTACAAAGTATAATTCTAAGGAAACATTTTTATTAAACAACTCGTTTTCCTTATACAATAAATAGTAAATATATATATATATATATATATATATTAAGAGAAATATTCAATTAAAAAGAAAAGAATAAGAAAATGCGACGATATTCACAAATGTTTGCAAAAAAGGGAAGTGCGAAAGATTTTCTAAATACAGTTTAAAGAAACTGTATAAAATTTTAAAGTTCGTAATTTTTACAAAAATAACCATTTTGACGAAAGTTGCTGTTAATACGATGGGGGACAGCATTTTTTTTTTTTAAATTTTTAATGCAATTATAACTCTTAAACTTATAGTTTAAGAATTAGCTATTGATCTGAGGTAAGAGGCGACACCCTGTATAAATTTCTTCAACAATATATACTCTCTCCCATCCCACCCAGGGACAAGAAATACCACGCAACACCCTCATTAAAATTCAAATAACAAAATAATGCTATAAATTAAAGCTGTAAGGATAATAGTTGTTAATAATCTACCCACATTTATGTATATAAAATTATTAAGCTACAAATAAGCACAGGGAGACCCTGAACTCTTTCTTCAATGAAATCATTATGAAGAAGGGAAAAAAATGAATATAAAAAGAACATTATTATACCCCCTTTTTCTAGGTGGAGAAATCCCAGTGAAGACTTCCTGGATCACCCACCCTCAATTCCGTGGACCGTGAAGTCGACCTTTTTCCAAGAGATAGGCCTGGGACCTTGCAGTTCGCAGCTTCAGGGTAAAGATGCTTCAGAGTTGCTCTTACCTTCCTAATCACGGAATTTGATTGTGTGTGTGGGAGACAGCTGTGTTTTTGCTTTATGCTTTGGGATATTTACAAGAGTGTGCTTGTTTGCCTCTTTTGCGTTTTGGAAGAAATGCAAATTGCGATTTGCCAAGATTGATAACTAAAAAGCGTACAGGGTAAACAAAAAAAATTCTGATATATCTTTAAACTTTTATTAATAACTAAAATATAAAGCAAACAAATTGTTGCGAGGAAAACTAGTCGTTGGGGGCCACCGTAATACTTACCCACCATGGAAATAATATTAAATATGAAAATAAAACATGTGTAAACTATTTATAAAATGCATTGCAATTCGAATTAAATCGTGGCTTTGATGACGTCCTAAACTTTAAATGCTCTATTACTGAATTGCGTAAAAGAAACATCCTTATAACTCCAAAATTGATAATCCTATTAACTAAGAGTTTATTGCGTCGGATTAAGCGTCTCATTTCCCATTAAAATATATCTTTGAAGTCAAATTTGAATGAAATACAGGGTCATGAAAAATCGAAGAGTGTGAAAAATAGGATTACAAATATCTCGGCAACTCATTATCCGATCGACTTCATTCTTTATGCAAAATTTATGTTTTTTTATTGTCTTTTATATTCACTGCTTAAAATAAACAATTTCGAAAATTTTTATATACCTTTTATCAGAACGAATATTTCGAGAGTCCGAAAAAAATAGTTCCGGTTAATCGAGGTTACTGAAATTCAATAAGCTTCTTCCCATTATAACATACTAAGTACATACCGAATTTCAAGTCTCTATCTCAATTTGTTCGGGAAATAGAGCGTTTACAGACACACACACACACACAGACGGACGCCAAATTTTTTTCCTAATAATATATTTTTCGGAATCTCCAGTGTCTGAAACGTGTAATTCCGTTAAAAAAATTTTCGATTTTCAAAGCGATTACAAGATTTACCCTAAACTACGTTACGTATGATGGGTAAGTAACAAACAGAAAGCAATTAACAGTATTCACTACATGTGCTTCGGAATTATTCCCTCTTTGAATTTTTTTACCATCTTCATTACTATCGTTATTATTATTTAAAAATTATTATTATTATTTAAAATTATTATTATTATTATTTGTTTAGTTCGAATAACATGCACTCCCATGCAAAATTTAATCTAGGGGAGTGACGAGCCATTCATCTTTGTTTGGCCCAATAAGTTAAAAATCGGCTAAATTGTCTCTACGCGACACTTAGATGGTTTTGTGGTGTGAGTTGGTTGGTATTTAAAAAAATCGAGAATCGAAATCGTCTTGACGAACAAATAATTAACATCACTTCGAAAATGGTTAATCGTGTCTTGAAATATTAAAAAAAAAAAAAAAAAAAAAAAAAAAAAAAAAAAGTTTAATAAGAATAAAATATTTACATATGTTATGTTATGCATATGTTACACATATTTAAATAAAATTACTCGGAAACGTAATGCTCCGCTTTCATATTCAATATTTGTGACAAAAAGAAGTTTCTATTTAACAGAACTTGTAAATTAATAATTCGAATGTAGAAAAAGGTACAAAATTCCGATACCGTATTCTGTTTTAGAAAATCTAGAAACATTTAGGTTATTATAACACACCAACGCTGCAAGATCGAAAATGAAATATCGGGAAAACCGAAACACTGAATATTTTCAGGAGAATATTTAGGAATTTCTATAATAGGAAATAATACATATTTACTGTTTATAAGATTCATTATAATAAAATATTGAGGATATCTCTCTCTCTCTTTTTTTTTTTTTTTTTTTTTTACACTAAGGCTAACTGTAAGAGTTATAGTTATAACTATTATAACTGTAAAAGTTATAATAGTTAAAGTTTATCACTTAAAAATTAAAAGTGAAATTAAAAGGTAATCTTTAAAAATGTAATAAAACATTGTACATTTTAATAATTAACTGCAAATCATAGAAAAGAAAAAGATTTTGTGATACTCAAATAGATAGATTCCGAGATTAAGTCCAAGCGCCCCTGCTAAGGACGAATAATCGTCATAACCGAAGTCGAAAGAAACAAATTATCAGATGATGACTTTGAACTGACCGTTTAAGCTAAATAGTACGAGAAGAAATAACAGGTAGCAACAACTTCTAATAAATCTCGAATAGTAGGACGTCCAATAATATTTTCTATTCACTTGTAACTTCTAAGACAACAACCTGTCTAATACAGAAGAATTTTCCCGGTTTCTACAGATTCTATTCATGCAGATTTAACTGCACACGAAATGAAAAATGCCAGAAAATCCGAAAGACGGGAAATTGCAGATTCATGAAAGATATTAGTCTTCGAAATATAGGAAGATTTCGGTTTCCCATAAAAATGATAATTCAAAAAAAGTAAAATAAAACAATTTATAATCGATTCGCTCCAATAACTGCGATAAGGGTGGTCAAGCGTTGAAAAATGTCACTTCACTTACTCTATAACAAAAACGTTTTCCGCGAAGTTTTTTCCTCATCAGGTGTTAAAACGAAAGGGAAATTCTCCGGGTTGACTGTTTTTAAATCACGCCCCAAGAGAAGTTTTAAACATGGACGAATGTCTTTTAAATTTACTAATGCAAAATATTCAATACCGTATCACAAAGACGTAACAATCCAAAAATTAAGGAATAAGGTTCAAGTTTTGATTTGGAAATAAACTGAACATTAATGTAAAGATGTAATTAATGCTTAAAGTGATTAAAACATAACACAAAAAGGCTTAAAAATACCCTTTAATATAAATGTGACATGTTTCATTCGCTCAAACGGCGACTTGTTCAAGATCTAAAATGATAAACATAAATCACGAGATCACATGTATAATACAAACAGGTGCTTAAAATGGTCAAATTGTAAACGTGAAAATTATTATTTTACTTATTGCTTTTTTAACTTGTAAAGCATGTCGTGCCAAATTTTGGGCAACTGAAAAGGGGCTGATTCATTGCATATGTTCTCTAATGCATGAGTTACCTAGAATTTGGCACGAGATGCTTTACAAATTAAAAAAGAAATAAGTAAAATAATAATTTTCACGTTTACAGTTTGAGCATTTTAAGCACCTGCTTGCATTATACATGGTGATCTTGTGATTTATGTTTATCATTTTTCAAAATTTTTTCGAAAATAGTTTATTTATCACTAGCTTACCCGCCCGGCGTTGCCCGTGCCAACAACCTTAAATGTACCTGAAATCAGTGTTGAACATTTTTTTTTATTTTTAAACAAATCTAATGTTGGGGGACCCACTACCTTAGACAGCAAAACACTGGGCGTGCCATACACACTCCGATATATTACCGTAAGTTGAGTCGAAAGAGCCATACCCCTTCATGATCCAGCCCATAGAACCAGAGATAGAAAAACACCCCCTGGTGGTGAAAATCGAAAAGCTCTATCTATGTAGAATCGAATGAGCCATACCCCGTCGTGATCCAGCCTATAGAACCAGATATAGGAAAGCACCCCTTGTGGTGAAAATCCGAACTAAAATCAGTCAGCTCTATCGATGTCAAGTGGAAAGAGCCATACACCATTGTGATCCAGCCCATAGAAACAGAGATAGGAAAGCACCCCTTGGTGGTGAAATTCAGAACTAAAATAGGTAAGCTCTATTGATGTTGTGTCGAATGAGCCAAACCGTGTCGTGATGTGACCCATAGAACCCGAGTTAGCTGCAAAATCCTTTAGTTACACCTTCCACCGCCAGGGGGCACAATATGTTCTATACGAACAAAACTGAATTCATTAAGGTTATCGATGTCGAGTCGAATGAGGCATACCCCGTCATGATCCAGCCCATAGAACCAAAGATACGAAAGCGCCCCCTGTGGTGAAAATCCGAACTAAAATCAGTAAGCTCTATTGATGTCGGATGGAAAGAGCCATACTGTAATGACTTAACGAACTCCAGTGATCCAAGGTGATGATTAACATCCAACACTTTTTATTAGGCATCGTTGATACACAAGTTAAAATAAGATTAAAAACAATTAAAAAACATTACACTCTACCATCAAAACCCCAGCGTACACAACCATCACTTACTGTTCACGCGCACACATCATTTTCCGCTCACCATCGTCTGTTCAACTCTCTCTGCATCTCTCTTAGCGTAGCTCGATTCACTTATTTTTGACCTGCCAACTAACATCTCTTGCAGTCTCTTTGCATATCGAAAACTGTCCTTTCGATTCGATTACACGGCTGTCAACCTCCGAAGCTAGGCGACAAAACCATGGACAAAAACTGGACAACTCTAGGCCAGCAACTCACGAGTCAGGCTAGGCCATAGATTTCTTCGGTCGTTACACTGCTCTCATTGGCTGGCTGCTTCGTTGCCACGGATGGCGTTGCCGAGGCTATTTCATGGGAGCTTGAAATAGCCTCGAACCCAAAATTCCATATACACGTTTTAATTTTTTTTTTAAATCTAAATTAAAATTTAAAAATCCGGCCGCGAGGTATACTGTCCGGTGACAACATCTACACATGACAAAAATTTCTGAGTCCTAGGTGTTATAATTACGGAGAAATCCGCGGGCAGGCAGGCAGACAGACACTTACTCTTTTATAGAGATAGAGATTATCGATCTTGAAGAAATCGCCGCTTGAGCGTATGAAACATGTCATTTTTATAATAAAAGGTATTTTTAAGCCTTTTTGTGTAGTGTTTTTATCATTTTAAGCATTAAGTACACCTTTAGTTTAATGTTAACAAGTGGTTTTATTATATTATTTTATAAACTGAACAATTATAATTATGAATAATAGAAAAAATGTTTACGAGAATGATTCGCCATTCAAACTAATTAATTGAAGCCGTTATCACGAAGTCAATATTTTAATTATTTTAGATAGATAATTTAAAATACTGTATTCCAGCTAATTACAATTATCAAATCAGTGAGACAACAAGGTGTTCAGGAAGGCAGAGCCCACCTGAAATAAAAATTATTATTTGATATAATGGAATAAAGTTCATTGGGGGAAGGATAAAACAAAACAGACACTATAGTGGTTGTAATCATGTTTCCCATTACAATCAATTCAAAAGTATTAAATCTTCTTAAGGGGAGTCTTCACTCACTTGAAAACACCCGCTCGCTAATATTAAACCTATGCCCAGGTTGTTTACGAATTTCTCGTTTAAAATTTAATATTTTTAAACGATTTTTTTTTTAATAAGTAAGATAGCTGAGGTTGATCCCTAAATATGGCTATTTTTTACTTTTTCGATTTCAGTTGCAGATTTTTTTTAATAAAGGTACTTTCACTTTCAAAACCGGTTCCAAAAGTGAAAGTACCTTTATTAAAAAAATCTGCAACTGAAATCGAAAAAGTAAAAAATAGCCATATTAGGGATCGACCTCAGCTATCTTACGCAAAAAGAAAAAAAAAAAAAAAAAAAAAAAAAAAAATTGTTTAAAAATATTCAAATTTAAACGAGAAATTCGAAAACAATCTGGCCATAGGTTTAACATTAGCGAGCGGGTGTTTTCAAGTGAGTGAAGATTCCCCTTAAACTACTTGAAATCTTATAATATGAAAGAGATGAAACTGCGGATTGAAAGTTTCAAATGTGAAAATAAAATGAATTCAAAATAAACTAGTCGGATGTGCCGATCACAAAAAATTCTTCTATCTCATACAGTGTGTCCCAAAAATTGTTTCGAAAAAGTGTCGAAGAAAACCAAGCCATTATCAAGAAGGGAAAATATCGGACATTTTTCTTCAATTCTGGATATGAATGTGATACGTGAAGGGATCAAGAAGAGATTTAAGACTGAATCAACATCACACTTTATTCTTGGATTGTAGCCGAAAGCGCTCGGAAAAAGTTTTGTACTGTTAACATTATACCGTTGTACGGTTTTAAGTTTTTTTTAAACCTTTTGTATATATATTTTATATGTATATATCGCATAGAATGTATTCACATTTTTACTTTCTTCTATCTATACAAGTAAGTATTGGATTAGTGAAAAATTTCGACTTCCGGTTTTCTTCGGATATATAAGTTTTAGAAGGTCCTGAACACGATTTGACTGTCTTTAGAAAATATCTGTCCGTGAGTCTGGTGTGGTTGTTTGTATATATGTGACACAAATTTTGTGGACGCTCTAACTCACGAATTACTGCTAAGAATAGCATGAAATTTCATATGAAATTCTATCCTTATGTGAAGTGGTGCTGATTAGTTTTAGAGCAAAAACCCCAAGAGGGGATGTTGAAAATCGATGATTTACTCGATTTATGTTATGCTTATATCTACAGTTTATGTGCGCAGAATTCATCGAAACATCAAATTTAGAATCATCATGATAGGAATAGATTGTCATTCAATTTTGGTTGCAATCATCTAAGAAGGGATGCCGAAATTCAACGATTTGTTCAAAATACCAGTGATGCTTATACCACCAGTTTAAATGCAGGAAATTCGACGAAACTTCACACTTAGCATCCTGAATATGGAAATACATTGCGTAAAGAACCTTTTTGCTAAATCGATGCAATTTCTTGTACTATTCAAATGATTTAGTTTATATAGAAGAAAGTTTTGCGATGGCCACAACATACTATTTATTTACTTATTTTTAGATCTATTCACGTTATAAATTCGGGATATGCTGTAAATTATAAAAATAAGTACAGGAAATTTGCCGATCGAAGTACAGTTGCCAAAAAAAGTATTTGTACACATAGTTATTTTGCCTTCGCTAGGCATAAATGAACACAAAAGCAATTACGAAGGAAGAATGTAGAACATGTGTTTATAAAGCAAATAAGCATATTTAATATCTTACTGAATATAAAGATGAATAAACAATATAAAGATGAATAAATAACATAAAGATGAATAAATAATATAAGATGAAATAATATATAGATGAAAAAATCCCTATAATATAATAATGTTACTTTTAACAATGTTTAACAAAAGGAAAAGGCTATATGTGCAAATACTATTTTGGAATAAGAAAATGTTATTTTAATTTTTAAAATGTGTTATTATTATCTTTTAGGAGGGAAAAATAATGCATTTTATACTGTTTATTAAGTAAATAAAGTAACAGCTAAAACAATTTCCTCACAGCTGTTTTCGGTGTTTATTTATGCAAAATAATTCGTGCGTGTAAGTTTTTATTTTTATTTTATTTATTTATTTATTTTGCACACTGTACTTCCGAATTTAAATAATAATAAACCACTGGTATTTTTTTAATTTTTTTTTTTTAAGTAAATTTTTCGTTGGGCATAAGTGTCATTAGGAAATTATCCAGTACTCTATTTCTGCACTGTTTTTTTTTTTTTTTTTTTTTTTTTTTTTCAAAATGGAAACTGACAGGTGCAGTCAGTGAAGCGCATATAATTTACTAAGCCGGTCAACGGACTGACGTCATTTAGAGTGAACTAGAGAGAGAGAGTGAACTGGTGTAGTAATAAAAGGCTAGCCCGCAGATCGCATAGGTGTGGGTGATTCATAAGAGGCTACTTCACTCACGCGAAACACGTTTGCATTTCAATATTTTTAATTGATTTTTTTTTCTTTTGCATTGAATAGCTGAGGTCGATCTTTAAGAATGTCGCTTTTTACTTTTCCGATTTTGTTTACGGGTTTATCCACTTATTTATTTATTTATTATTATTATTATTTCGAGGATATTTTCACTTTAAGAACCGAAAGACTAAACTGCAAATTCTTCTGGAACTGTATCAGAAACAAACGCAACAAACTGTTTCTAAAAGTACTTTTTTATGTGGTGTGGAGGGGAGGGGACATATTATTATTTTACGTACATATGTATAAATAACAAAAAACGGAGAGAGATGAGGAGGAAAAAAACTAAATGTCTGTGCTTTTTTATTTATTTATTAACTTTTAACTGCTGTTAGCGCAGTGGTCTTTCAGACAGCAGCTTTTTTCAATTTCCGCAGTTTCACTTGTAATTTTCAGTTTAACTAGAGATACCAGTGAAATTTTATTTCGTTTCGAGCTCTAGTACTATCGCTGAGACTTCTGGCTAAGGAATTTTAATTATAACAGTACTGTACATAAAGTTTAACACAGAAACAGTATCTCATGAGTTCAGCCATACTCAACCTGCGGGCCGCATGTGGCCCGGCGACCTTTTATGTGCGGCCCGAGACACATAATCATTAATCCATATTTATAAAATTAATTGAGATGTGCATAAAAAATATTTAAGCGATTCACTTTTGTTTTAAATATTTTCATGGTAAGAAACAATCTGTCTTGTTATTTATAAGTACTTTAAAATTATGTTAAAACATCTTAAAAAACGCTTTCTTAGTCAAAAGTTCTGTTTACATCTAATCATATTTGTTGTACAGTGGAGTATATACATTTCTTAATCGTCAACACTAATTAAACCTTATACCAAATTATTTAAATTTGCAATATATATTTCAACAATTGATAAAAAAGCTTTGTATTCAGCAAAAGACTGATTCATTAGAAAATTCTTTTGATTTTTTTTCTTGAGAACTTCGAAACTCTGCATTGTTATACTATTTCAATTTATACTTATTCTTAAAACTGCTTTTTAGAGTTGAACATTTGTCGCGGGAAAAAAGGTACCGAAAAAAATTTACACAACTATTTCCAAACAACAAGCTTAGCGGTATATTTATACAACATTTGCACTAGAAATCTACCACGAAGTTTATTGTTCGGAAAAAAGTGGTGTTAAAATATTTTGGTAACATTTCTTCCGCGTTCAACCCTGCTGATAATATTAACTTTGTTACATTGCTTTGTTATACTACTTATGTTATCTTACTATTTTATATATCCTTTTTTTAAGTTTGTTGCGGCCCAGCAAGCATCGCAAATATTTTTTTGCGGCCCTCGAATAAAAAAAGGTTGAGTATGGCTGCATGAGTTAATCGAGCCTTTTATTCATCTTTCGATACCGCTTACAGTATCTATCTATAAAGGGTTAAATTAATTTTGTAATTCTTTACTAAATTACATTGTTCCCCTTAACACCAGGATGAAGAAATTTAAAAATTTTGGAAAACGGAATTTGAATGTTTATTGTACCCTCATAATTCATCTGTTTTAATTCCGTAAAATGTTTTGTAATGTTACTTCAAGAGGGGGTATATACAATCGCGTTCCTGACAAAACTCAGAAGCAAAAAGAGAGATCCAATCATCTAATAAACCTAAAAAGTAAAAATCTGCACATTCATGTTTCTGGAATAAGGGTAACGATACATGTAATACCCGGGAAATATCAAAATGGAATTTTATATCTTTGATTATAATTTGGGTAACAGATCTGTCTAACAATGGCTCAGAGATCTAGAGTTCACATTTAAAAAATAATATTAATAAAACAGACGGCATACACAAAAAACAGAAAAGAGAGAGGGGAAAAAATGAAACAATTGCAAGATAAAGGCTACGACTCAAAATTAAAAATATATTTCCGACCAACGCCCGTTGTATTAAATCGACTTTCTTTCAAAGAAGCGGTCAGTTTTGAAACACCTAGGAGAGAGTTGTTCCAGCTAATTTGTTAGACTAACAGCAATGAGAGGTTAAAAGCATGGCAAAGATGGCCTTCTTTTTCGAAGGAATAATCGTTTGGACTGTAAAAAAAAAGCTTTCAATCCCGATATCACGAGATCTTGACGAGCGATTTAAACTCTTGCGGAAGTTGATATTGGAGGTCGACGACAGTTGAGGGATAAGATTTCGCACGCTGACATATAGCTACACAGAAGAAGAAGAAACAATTTCTCGAGAAATAATATCAAATCATTGCAGAAAAACTACTTTGTTTTTTCCCTTCTCTAATGTTAATTCTATGGGGCCGAAATATGTCTATTTTCTAAGGATATATCGTGAAAAAATTGAGCTCTTCGAATTTCGTTTTTAACACTTTCCAACCTAGTTGAAAAGTGTTTATGACTTCGGTTTGTCTGGCCGTCTGGCCGTCTGCCGTCTGGCCGTCTGGCCGTCTGGCCGTCTGCCGTCTGGCCGTCTGGCCGTCTGCCGTCTGCCGTCTGCCGTCTGTCCGTGCTCTAACTCCCGTAAATATGCTCGGATTGCCCTGCAATTTTTATATGTTATAATCATTATCTATAGCATGTTCCCTATTTCAACGGAAGTATGTAGCACTTATAGTTTTTTTACAGGGACACTCAAAAGAATTCCGTTACATTGCGGTCTATGGGGAAAAATCATTTGCGGTTTATTTAAATAATGTTTCACTATTTTAAACGCATTGAAATTTATATATATCACTAAGGTGCACTAGAAGAAGCTTAATATGGAATAGGGTGTGCATAGCACTTATACTTACTTTACAGGGACAGTCAAAAGAATTCCGTTACATTACGTCTATGGAGAAAAATCGTCTGCGCTTTATTTAAACAATGTTTCCCTATTTTAAACGCATTGAAATTTATATAAGGTTCATTACAAGAGACTTACTACAGAATATTGTGTGTATAGCAGTCATCGTTCATTTACAGGGACACACAAAAGAATTCTCTACTGTATGTTAACAATAATTCCTGGAAGTGCGTTTTAAGTTACTAAACGCGATTTTAATTTTAAATCGCTTTTTGTCTATTACGTGGTGTGTATAAATTCTGTAGATCCTATACAGGGAAGCACAAAAGTTCGGGAAAACATTTCCGTATTATTTAACTCCAGACGGAGAATTTTAAACTGTGCTACGTGTTTCCTAACTGAACTAAAATTTAGCATCCTATGTAGTATATATACAAATCTATAGATCCTATACAGGGCTGAATAAAAGTATTTGGATTACTTAGATGTTATCTTTTAGCTTATTGAAGAGTATGATTCGTAAAATTATTTTGGAAGCGTTGGAAAGTGTTACATAATCTATGCTTGACGCATGATTTTTCGTTCTTGTTTTGTATGTACTTACTTAAACTTGCCGCTTGTTATTACCGTTTATATATACAGTCGAACCCCGCTATAGTGAACCGTCTACGGACCCAGAAATATGTCCACTATAACCGATGGTTCACTATATCCAAATTCTTTAAAAAGAAAATATTTTTTTGCATATGATTGTTATTATGGATTTTTTAGTATATGATGTATTGTTAAAAATAATGTTTGCTATAATACGTTATTTACTTACAAATTATATTAACTAATTAAATTGACAATAAATCAAATAATAAAAAGAAAAAAGTTACTTACTAAAATTTGATTTTATTTTTACATTCTATGGAAGAAATTTGTGATTTTTGATTGAATGCAGTTCGATTTTAAGTGGAGTTCATCAATTTTCTTATCAACAATTAGTAAAGAATCTAATATTTTTTGGCCCATATTTTCTGTAGAAAAAAAAATCAGGATATTCGCTGCCGATTTCACTTCCGAGATAGAAGGTGCCGAAATTTCAAATTCTTCTTCAATATCGTCTTCTAAGTCTTCTTCAACGTCGTTCTTTTGTTTAACTTCAGATACAATGTCATCATCTGTGGGGGTACCAGAAGTATACACTTCATTATCGCAAGATTCGAAGTACTCAGTAACGTCCTTTGGAAAAATGTGCAATTATGCTTTTCCAGCCACAGAGCTATTGGTAAGATTTCTTCATCATCTTCGTCCTTCATGTTGGCATCTTTTACTTCCCACAACACATCTTTCGAAAGACCTGCGCGTCGAAAACAGTTGCGGATTGATGCAGATGTCACCTGTCTTCATTATTTTTCCAACAAAACGACTGCTTCCAAAAGTGAGATGTTGTATTCCGTATTGTTCTCTTCATAGTTCTCCAAAATACACATTACTAGCTGTTTCCTATAGTGGGACGTCAGGCTGCGAATAATGCTCTGGTCCACGGGCTGTAGCACAGAAGTCGTGTTTGGAGGCAAAAAAACGAGCTTAATGCATTTCAGATTTTCTAAGTGGGGATGAGCTGTGCAACTGTCGACAAGGAGAACAATTTTACGTTTTTGCTTCAACAAATCATTGTCCCATTGTCGAAGTTCTTCTTAAAAAAAACTGGAAGTCATCCAGGATTTTTGGTTTGTTTTGTAATTGACGGACAGTTTTTTAACATTTTTAAAACACCTTGGTTTTTAGGATTTACACACGATAGTTAATTTTCGCTTTTCTGATCCGTTCATATTTGCACATACAAGACCAGTTATTCTCACTTTCGAGAGCTTCCCGTTAGTGCACTTTTCTCCTTTAAATTTTAACGTCTGATCGGGGTCATTTTGAAAAATAATCCAGCTTCGTCAGCATTAAAAATATCTCTTTATCTATTTATCTTCATAACCCTGGATTGCATCCGGCCACACTTGAGCTTTCCACTTTTCCACATATGATGCACAAACACTTGCTGCTTCACCAAAAATCTTTCCACAAGAAATATTGTTCCGTTTTTTGAAGCTATCCAGCCATCCATTAGAGCACACAAAACTATTTTCTCCGAATTTTTCGGCAAACCCATTCGCTTTAATTTGAAGCATGGGTCCGATTTCAGGAAGATTTCTATCCCGCTGAATGTTGAACCATTTTAATAGAGCTTCTTCCACATTTTCTCTTTCAACCCGACATAGTTTCTTCGAAGAATCCAAATTTTTATTGTGTCCAGCAAGACGGGCGGGGCTAGTGGAGCTTTAGCCAAATGGTAGGCCACCCTGCCCGGCATGAACCTGTGTGCAGCAAGAGTCGCACTGCGATTTTTCTAAATGTTCGAAACTGTAGATTTTGACTAGGAAAATTCCTTACACGATGCCGATTGATTTGTTCCATCTTCAATACGTTTAATTATTTTAACCTTATCATCAATCAAAAATGCTTTTCTTTTCGAAAAATTCGCCATTTTTACAAAATTTTTAGCTGCTCTTGAAAAACGTCTTCTTATCTCAAATCAATCAAAAGAATAATGAAGATAGACACTGTAAAACGAGGGACATTCTTGGACTGTTCCAATTACACCGAGGGGCGGGGGACGAAGTTAGGAAGTGGACACCAGAGCTTATTCCTAGAATTGGGAGAAACGAAGAAAAGAGGTTTGTTCCTGTAATAGGGAGTTGAAGGGAAGAAGAAGCATGTGCTGTTTAGGTGATGAGCGTGAAAGAGTGAAATTTGCAGTCACAACTAGTGTAAGTTTAAAGTTGGAGAACTGAAAAAAAAAATCTGGGGAAATAAAATTTGAGTCCACTATAAACGAACTACCGAAATCTCAGCTGTCCACTATAAGCGTATAAAATAACATTAGTTAAATAGGAGTTCGGACGGGACCAACAAAAAAGTTCACTATATCCGAGTGTTCACTATATCCCGGGTTCATTATAACGGGGTTCGACTGTATATATATATATATATATATATATAAAATAATAATAATAAATAAATAAATAAATATTGTATTTGGTGTTAAATACTCATAGTATGGGGTCGGGAAGGGGGGGGGGGGAGAACCCTTTTAATAAACTGCTTTTTTCATAATGTTATTTGATATTTTAAAAATTAAAAAACGGAAAATTGGGATTCTGAATTATGAAAAATGTTTTGATTGATTAGGGTGGAAGGCAAATATTCCCGACATAAAACAGTTTGTATGTTAATTTGTTGGAGGCGCTGCGCTGCAGTCAGCTTTTGCATACGGGGGGCTAAACACACCGAGGCCACCGTTTAAAGTAGAATCCGAACTACTACAAACATCCATGCTTGAGTCGGGACTCGAAACCGGCACTCCTTTTCAATAGCCATTATAGACAAGTAGGTTGGGCCCGACTTAAAACATACTTTTTCATTTCCATGTTTTACTTATCCCTTCCCTCCTCCTAATGCGATTTATCACTCCGTAAAAAGCGTTTTTTTTTTATTTTAAACAGTCAATGAGTTAATGGGTAACACTACTTGACGCCCTGAATTAAGTTTTTTTCGGGAATTTGTTTTGGGAAATGCGAATTGCGAAGTGTTTATAAAAATCCATTTACATTAATTTTTTATACATATATTAAAGTAGAAAACCGTATTTCTGTTTAATTGATAATATTAAAAAATTGTGGCTTGACAGCTGATGGGCAAGAGCGCTTCTAAAAAAGAGGGTGAAGCGGCGGGAACGTAAACTCATCGTAGACTTGACCTACAACAATGTAACAAAAATAATAGTTTTATTAGTTCAAAAGTTATACGCAGCACGCAGTCGTTAAAAAAATGTATGCATTTTCAGTTAAATGACCTCAATTCAAAGTGTGTAAATTTACGACCACAAATTTCGTTACTTAAAGTTACACAAAACAGAGAAATGTCAATATTTTGAAAAAATCCTACGTATATTTTCACTGAAAAAATATGTAACGATTAGTTTTCAAAAAGATCGACTAATTGAAAACTGGCGAAGCTCGAATATCCAACGATTTAAAATTAAAAATATATTAAATCAGGTTAAATAAATTATCTTTGTTTTCTCCATTCTACGAGTTTTTGAAAGTTAAACGTTCCGAATTAGGTATATATTACATATGTTTTAAAAGTAAGTTTGAGTTCAAAAATTTTTTAAACAACTTAAATTTTGATCTAAATCGTATAAAATAGTTAAACTTCAATAAACCAAAAAAGTTCAAACTTTAAGTTTTAAAAATGAATTTATTTAAGTTAAACTTGTTTAAAATGGTTAAACGTGTTGAGTAGAAACATTTCTTGGTACATTTTACCCAACCCGTGGAAAGGAAGAGGAAGGTTAAAGATCACAAAACAGTATTTTTTCATATTTCATTGTGTCGCCAATCAGCGATAAATCGCCAAATAACGAAATGTTCTTTATTTTTATGGACATATAATTGAGATTCCGCAATTTTTTATATATGTATAAACAGGTTTACCCATCACATGAGAAAAAACGTTTCTAATTTTTTTCCGAAGTTTTCGAGCATGCGCTTATATGGGGACCTTCCTTGTAAGATTTTAGCAAACTTCGAGAAGTCAGAAGAAAACCGCTTTTTCTAGCGTTATCAGATTAGCTTTGTCGACGGTTGATAAAAATGTTATCACAGAATTTCTCTTCTGCGTGCACACAGTGAATATAAGTGGTAAAAGTATTATATAGTTTTCATTTACAGAGCATCACTACAGTAACGTCTTTCGGCGCAATGGGTGATGTTGATGTTTTATCCATCCACAGTTCTTTATTTACAATTATCACAGAAGTTTCCTTACTTGAGGTAATTGGAAAAAGTTTTTATAATTAGGTTTTTGCATTTCTGAAAATAAAATCACGTGTATCTTTATAGTTTTAGACTGCTACAACGATTCATAACTATGCTACCTCCTTTTTTGCGTTGAAGGATGGAGAATAGGCCAAGAACCTAGGTGAGTTAACGAAGTGGTCCAGCTATTCACGTGAGGACTTGCACGATGCTGTTTCTGATGTTGTAATTTGGAATACATTTCATTTTGCATCATCCAAACCCTTTCTATTTAAAGTGTTTCAAGATCAAAAGACAATTACACCTACGCAGTGTAGAAGTAAAAATGTACTTTGATTTGCTGATAATGAGACGGTGGCGCAGAAGTCGAAGAATCTATGGTAAAGTACAAAAATAGTTTTAAGAAGAAGGGAGGAGGAAGCAAGAAGCGAAGAATACAAGGTAAGAAAAGTAGAAATAGAGATAGACAAGTAATGAGAAAAGAAGAAGAAAATTTACTAACGAAATGGAATTGGATGGAAATTTGAACTTTCTTGGTTTTTGAAATCAACCTGGAAGCGATTGTGGCTCAGGGTACTGAAGTATCCCTATCCGTAACCCGCAATTGAAAATTTAAAAGCTAATACGTTTGTGCTGGTTGATATTATTGAAGATGGAAGTTTGAAAACTCGTAATGCTTATACAGGATTGACGATATTGGCAGAAATTATTTAAAAGTTACTGGGCTAAAGACTGTCAATTCTGTTAAATCAAAATTTGTTACGGCTGACAAAGATGGAAACTTTTCATTGTAAAAAAAAAAAAAAAAAAAAAAAACCCTAAGTCAAAGCTATTCTTCCTAATCTCGTGGGAAAGTACGAAAGAAATGAAACTTGTATATTTGTTTTCGGGTAGTGTAAGTGGGAAGAAAAAGTGTTTTTAACTTGGATACTCCAAAGTTTGAACCAACAATGCGTTTAGCTGTTTTATATATTTCAGAATTTCGGTTACAGTTGACTCATGCACTATTGTTTTCTTGCTCATTTAGTTTTAAATAATAATGAAAAAGAAATAAATCACAGAAATGAGTGGCGTTTATTTTTAATCCAGAAAATGTCTATGAAAGTTACTATTGGATTAATATAAATCACGACTATGGGGTAATTATGAACATACCCCCTGCAATACGAAAACATGATAGTAAAGATGTTGGACTGAATGTTTATACCAAACCAACTAACATTATCTTAGTCCTACTTGTTCCTGTTACCGAAAACCATGTTTATACAATTACCCCAGTTTAGCGGGGTAGTCGGAAACATAAATAAAGGGGTAGTTAAAACATACAATAACCCTCCTTCAGAAACCACGGTGATATTTTAGCAAAAAATAATTAAAAGGATGTATTGCAAAGAGTATCATCTTTCTACTCTAAGAAAAACAACATGGATGATAGATGCAGCTTCGCTAGGAAGACAAAAATACAAACATGAATTAATCAAATTACTTTGACTGACTGGAATATCTTTACTAATGAATATGGAAAAACTTGCACGATAATCTCAATACAAGTTTTAAATCACAATAAAATGTATAATGTTGAAATTACGAGGTTAAAAAGCTAGAAGAAAAAACCCAAGAACAAAACAAGAGCATAACTTTTTTTTTTTTTTAAGCGTTGACAAAATGTATAGTTTCAAGAAAGCGATGTGTAAAATTTAGTAGAAACAGACAATGTGGAGTTTCAATTCAACGCCTAATGTGTAGCTGTTGCCATCCCCGACAAAGAAAAGTTTATTTCTGTGTTCCCGATTATCATACGCTCGGTCGTTGAGTACGTGAATACGACAAGGAATACTTGCATTTAAAAGGTATCGTCATTCGACCTTCCCCTCCCCCACCCCTCACTGAAAAAAAAAAGCATAAAATATTCCAACCAACGCCCATGCCGGATAAGACTGGCTTTTTTAGCCTGAAGCAGCAAATAACACGGGAAGTCAAATGGCCTATTTATTTTACTCTTTGGAGCAACTTAAAAAATACCCGATATACCTTATATTAAAAAAACTAAAGTTCATAAAAACTAAACTAAACAGGAAATAAATGTATAACATATTTTTTCGGAAAACAAATAAGCATCACGTGACTCGTGCATATGTTATGACACACTTTGCACATTATGACATAATGAGCATACAGTCCGTGGGTCAACAAATTAGTCAAATTGGAAAATCATCAGACAGCTAAAAGTATTAATCAAAAGTTATATTTAATATTTTTAAACCTTAATACTTATGTTTTTTAAAATATGAAACTTGCATTAAAAAAAATAATGTAAACATTTTTTTTAAATGTCAGCATACAGTTGCAATTTAATATTAATGTTTGGTATTAAATATTAAATATGTATTTAAATACTAGCAAGCTACGCCCGCTACGCTGGTCAATTTCTCTTAACGAACTTTTAATCAAACAAAATATTGACATTTCATAATTCACTCTTATATTTTAACAGAATAATAAGTCTACTATAATTTGTGACTCGTGCCAATATACACGTCAGGACACGTCGCCCATGTCATTATCTTTTTACGCATGAAGGTTTCGCTGTGGTACTCCATTGCGAAATTTGGTAATTTTTGAAATTCAATATTTGAAAAACGGCATAATCATTAGATTTGAAATTTATATCAAGAAAAATACCATTTTTTACCTTTCAAACGCAGTTTGTATAATAATTTTCTGACAAATACTTTTCGAGCTATTATTTTTTTCAGTAATTTCAAATGTTTCATTTTCCGAGATTAATCTGTGGCAACAATTGGCGAAAAACTCAGTCGTCAGCAACGCATAGCTTTTTATTAAAGAAGCTGATGGAGCAGGGATTGTATCATCAATTTGCCACCATCACTTCGGTCCTGTAAAATCGGTTCTGTAGTTCCAGAGATTCCATAGAAATTGTAATTTAGAATAATTTTAGAACCCTTTTAAATTTCGATTTATTATTATTATTATTATTATTATTATTATTAGAGAGCATTTATATCTTATAAGTAACTACAATGCCAAATTTCAAAGTTCTTGCTCCTTCAGTATAAAAAAGTCGCAATTTTCGAACATTTTTCGCTCTTGCACCCCCCTGGGGTTAGTGGCAACGACATAAAACATAGCCTATCTTGGAGCAGCGGTTGTCACCATCAATTTGCCACCATCACTTTTGAAATTGGTTCTATAGTTCCAGAGAGTCCACAGAAATTGTAATTTAGAATGTTTTTAGAACGCTTTTCGCTCATTTCACCCTTTTAAACTTCATTTTTTTAAAATTTTTTTCTTAGAGAGCATTTACATCTTCTAAGTAGCTACAATGCCAAATTTCAAATTTCTAGCTACTTCAGTATACAAAAAATCGCAATTTTAGAACGTTATTATTCGCTCCTGCACCCCCCTGGGGTTAGTGGCACCGACATAAAATATAGCCTATGTTGGAGCAGGAGTTATCACCATCAATTTGCCACCGTCACTTTTGAAATCAGTTCGGTAGTTCCAGAGATTACCCCCTACAAACAAACAAACAAACAAGCAATCTTTACTCCTTTATAATATTAGTATAGATTTATATTCGAATGCCTGAGAGGGACTGCTCAGACTTGGGAAACTAGATCTGTAGAGCATAGATGTCTCTCCCGAAATATCTATATTACTTCCCTTTTGAAACAAGCATTTGTTTCTACTCATGCTTCTTCAACAGTGAAGAACCTGATCAAAATTAAATTCCTTTATGCTTTGCCCTTCACCATAATTTATAATTAAGATATTTAAAAAAGAAAAAAATACGCGAAAAACCATGTTAACCTAATAGGAAAACTTAAAAGCGCGATTACTCATTACCTAATATGGTTATTAAAATACGGTTTTCGCCAACAGAAAGTAGACGTTGAATGCCGATGATGTGCGTTTATAAAAATTATCTCCTTAGATTTTAAGTATTTAAAAAAATGCTTCTAAAGTTTGAAATTTCCACTTTGGTGTTTGAAAATAGTATTGTATTTCACTGGGGGGGGGGGGAGGGGGGCTTGTAAAATAAAACTTTGAAACACTGCTTCATACTCCCCCCTCTTAAACAATAAGTAAGCTTATTTTACTTGATATTGTTATGCAGTATTTTTCTTCCGTCAAGTTTTGACGGGTTCCCTGTAGTATTAAGATTAAAAATAAACAAAGTTCTGCAACTTATATTTGACTTTTATATAGTAAGGGATTGTAATTTTTAATTACACATTTTTAAGTGCCTTTTAATTAATTTTAAGGACATTTTACTAAATTAAAATTTAATAACTATTTTAACATTATTTCTTAATAATGAAGATATATTTTGAAATAACACATATTTCTTGCTTATTTGTAATGAGGATTGCAAAAATTTCGTTAATTTCTTTAAAAAATATATCAATTATTTTATTTTATTTATTATATAATATATATATATATATGCGTGTGTGTGTTTGATAAACATCAGTGGACTTCTGATGATCATCTGACATTTATGGGTTTCAGGAATGACACATTGAGGTATGTCTGTGAACCGAGTGTGACGCATAATCGGGTGTTGGATAACCGGGAATCTACTGCATTTTAACAAGCTTTTCTGATCCTAAGCGGTTTCGTAACTAATTCCAGATAAGTTCTTATGAAGAGTTTAAACCATAGAATGTTAAATGTTGAAAAAATAATTAGGAAGCAGCAGGGTTCTTTGGTTTAAACCAAGTGGTTTTTTTTTTTTTTTTTTTTTTTTTTTTTTTTTTTTTTTTCATTTTCCCTAATGTTTTCATTTATTTTACACATTATTGAAAAATGCAAAATCCAAGTTATGTACAAGCTACAAGCGGAGCAAATCTTTTTAAAAAAAAATTGATGAAATATGTAAAGCGTAATCAATCAAACCAGGGGTGGGGAATTACATGACATTACCTGCCAGTCACTTGTAAATTATCTAATTGGACGAGTAAGTTTTCAAACAGTGTATTAAAAAATTGTATTGTATAAAAATTTGCCATAAACATTCCTAATTTTCAAATCATTGGCCATATTTCGCATTTTTCTCAGTTTGCTGGAATGTAAACGTGGCACTAAGTTCTGTTCGGCACTTGCACATATTTTTTAATTGTATGCAACAATTTCACAGAAATGTTAATATATGAAAGTGCATTTTTGTAAAAAAATATTTTAGACATTAATTCTGTCTTAACAATGTGATTGTTGGATCTTACTAGCTGGCTGGTAGAAAAAATCCTTGGCTAGTATGATTTTCTGAAAATTCCCCACACCTAAATCCAACTTTTCTTATAAGCTGTAATCTACATGACAAAATAATTTTTCTAAAATTAGCTAGGGAGAGAAAAAAAAAAAAAAAAAAACAAGTAGTTAATTTTCTTTCTTCTTTTTTGTAAGCCTTTTATTTTTAAAAACAGCCAAATTGACAGATTCAAGTTAAAAATGACCTTTTACTATTTAGATTGCTTGATTAGTTAAGATTTACTAAGGATTGCGTCATGCATCAAAGAATCAATGATGACATAATCATAATCATTCTTCCAATTGGTCACTCTTTGTTCCGTATGCTAATGAATGATTGGCTGTCAGTTTTCTCTGTTCTATGCCTATTGGGTTTAGTAAGCTACGTTTCTTTACGCCGTTGGGTTTAGTAAGCTAAGTTTCTTCTTACATTCCTACATTGGGATTGGGGATTTTGCATTATAATTTTATTTTATTACAAGCTATTTTGTAATTAATTTAAGAAAGTTGTTTATACTGATTTGTGAAATAAAAGAATGTCTACCACTGGAAGAAAGAAAGATCTAATTTGGCTTTCATTTGAAGAAATAAAATAGTAAAATATTTTTTTTTTCCTTTGCCTCTCTCTCATTATGTTTTGTATCAATACTCATAATAATTTATTTAATTATTTTCCAAAAGTTTTATATAAGTATAGTAATAAAATAATAGCTAAGTTTTTCAAACAATAAAACTTTTCCTATAGAAATCTATACTTATGAGGTAATTTAATTACAAATTTTTGTATTTATTAATTAATTATTTAAAAAAAAATAAGTACTAATCTGAATGTTTAACATTTATTAACTATTTATTATAAAAAAATCATCATGACTTACTAAAATCTATACTCTTTTTCTTAAAAATGCTATTTATATAATAATTAAAAAAAAAAAAAAAACGGTTTAAACAAAAAAAACCTGGTTTAAACCAGAAAAACCTGTTTTTTTTCTAAAAAACTGGGTTTTTTTTTCAACCCTGGGAAGCAGACTAATAATCGTAGTAAAAGTGTAGAAAAAAAAAAGAAATTAAAAATTGTTTTTAAAAGAAAACGTGCTACAAAAAAATATGAAAACTTGTTGCTATTTAAAAGAGTTAGTTATACAAAATACATGCGTATGTTATTCCTAACACAGTTTTCAATAGCGAGATTCAAGATAGAGAGTGTTTTATAATAAAACTTGTATGATTTTAAATATTTATGATAAAAAAGTAAAATCAAGTAAGTCCTTATAATTAGTTAAGTAACAAAATATATCGCTAAGCAATTATTGTCCTAAAATAAAATATATAATTATTTAAAGCAATAACTTTTTTTTTTTTTTTAAGTATTAAAGACCAGTGCAAAAGTAAAGAAAAGGAAAAACAAAAGAGCAGTTTAAAATAAATAAAATGCATTGGCGTGATTCTTTTTAAATTTTAACTGACTTTTTTGCAACACTGTTTATAACACAAGGTTAAACATGGAATGGACGACACAAAATTGTGAGATTGAAGTCTGTTTTTATATTCTGTTTAAATGTACTTTTTACAGATAAGTACTACAATTATGTTTTTTTTTTTTTTTTTTTTTTTTTTTTTCAGTCTCTCTGATTTATCCACAACAACGGGATTCGAAAGAAAAAATTCGTCCGACATTTGAGAAACATCATTATACTCTCTGATCTGTGACATCAGAAGGATTAATATAATTAACACGACATCTCATTTGTCTAAATCAGGGTTGTAGTGGGCAGCTGCCCGGGTACTCGTCCAGCTGCCCGACCGGGCTGGGTTTTTTTTAAAAACCCGGGCTTTTAAAAAAATATATTTCTGGAAAGGAACAAATGATGTATTTGTTAACAGTTTTATGGTTATTTTGTTTTATTTATTCTCTTCTTTGAATCTTAGAAAATATATTGGTACTAATTTACTTGCACTTTTAGATTGGGATCCCTGTAATTTTAAAACATTTTAGATTTTAATTTAAAACGTAAATTTAAGCTTTTCAGTTAGCTTCAAAAGTATTATATTTACTAAACTTATTATATTTATTAAATTAATTAGAATAGTATATGCAAAAAAAATATTTTATTCATAGTTATAAAAATAAAATTTAGTTACAGAAAATATTTTATTCATAGATATAATTAAAAAAAAATTAGTTATAGAATTACCATTAAAAAACGTTTTATAATATATTGCAATGCCATTAACCAATCGGAGAACTGTTTTGGAACTTTAAATACAAGTAATAACAATGAGCAGTGATGATAATCCTTCTACAGATTGCATCATTTTTTAGTTGTTTTTTTATCGAATAGTGAAGGCAAAATGTAAATGTTTAAAACTAAACTTAACAAATGATCATTTGCAATATTTAGTCTTATTGCATCAGCCTATTAAAAATTAAAGTAATCTACTTTGTGTTTGTGATATATATACATATATATATCTTATTTATAATGGATATACTTTTTTTTTTTTTTAAATTAAAATAAGAATAGCCTATTAAGGATAGTTGTGCACAGCTACTGTTTTAATTCAAAAAGAAATGCATTTAGGCTAAAACAAAATGGAGGTCACATGGTAATATTAGGGGAAGTTTTTGAATAGGAATAATTTCTTCTAAATGAATTGTATTAAAAACTAAAAATTTAACATATATGAATAGATTATACATACATAAAAGAAAAATTTTTGTAGTAAGATATTGTCTTTTATCAACATTTGCTAATCTTATGATAATTTCAAAAGAGTAATTTTTTTTAAAGTTATATTTATATTTTATTATTAAATAACATGCAATTGATAGCTTTGCAATTTAAAATTTGTTTGTTATTTAAATTAAAGGGATCATATATGTATTTTAAGAAATATAATGTGTATTTTAAGAAATATTTTAAGAAAAATATTGAGATCATTATTAAGACTATGAAGTCATTCCCATCTATTAGACTATGAAGTGTTCACAAAGATTGTATTTGAGATCAGGATTGCTACTTATTTTGACAATCAAATTCCTTCCGCTTTCCTGAGCAAAAAATTTAATTTGCCCTCAATAATTCCTCTGAGAATTTTCAAAATTTCAAATGGATAAATTTTACATACCAAAATTTAGTAAAATTCTTTTTTTTTAATACTCATTTTTAAATTCCCTCAGTTTTTCCAGTTTTCCCTATACAGTAGCAACCCTGAAGATTATTATTTGTGAGGAAGGTGGAATCATAGTCCACATTTTGGCATTTTAACCCAATTTACCCGGGGAAAATTGCCCATTTAACCCGGGTTTTTTAATAAAACCCGCCCGGGATGGGTTTTTTTATAAAAAACCCGGGTTTTTTACAACCCTGGTCTAAATCGGTTAATCACTGAAAACTTGCTGATGGTAATAAATGGACTAATATCCTATCGTATAGTATAATAGTATATACAATAGCGTTCATGTACACTATATCCTCACATAATACGCATGTATAAACTGACAAATATAAAATTCTCATGGCATGTTACAGTCGAACAAAATGAAGCAAATAACTCAAAAAAATATGGGGGAAAAATTATAGTTTGGGTGTGGTGACTGCTTGTGGTTCATAATGCAGATCGAAATTTTGTTTCATCCATAAAGATACATGCAGCTGGTTTTGCCGAGTGGGTGGAACTGTATAAATGTATGGTTGGTTGATTACAGTTTACAGTTACTACATTCGGATTAGATCATCAAAATGCTACCAACCATAAAGGGAATTTTTCCTAACTGGTCTTACTCATTTTAATTCCGCATTAAATCTTCCATTCATTCTATAGAAGAAGAAAACAAAAAGAAATGGACGAATTTTTAATGATATTTCAGGTCAAAATTAGTGTCCCGAGTCCCAAATTAAATTACACATTTCCGAGAGTGCTATAGCAAAAAATATTCCTAAAACATGAGGAAATTAAGGCAGTGTTTTAAGGAAAAGATTGGAGATTCGCAGAATTCTGCGATTAAATAAGGCGAAGAGTTTTTCCCCCCAAAAATGGTGACATCTATAACCCTTTCCCCTCATGTAAATACGGCACTGATTAATGTGCATTTGTTCACAATAAAAAACTACAGCATGTAAAAATGTAATTACTTCTCTTATTTCTCTATATGCGAACAATTGCATCGCAATATGTACATTTCGTATTCGGTGACTTAGTAAAAGCCTCCGTGGTTTCATATAGTTTCGAAAATATCGCTTATATAATGTGCATTCCGCCGTATAGGGAGAGTGGACAAAGTATCTAAAAATAAAATACTTAGAACGTAATAATTACCAATTCCCCTGCTAGTAGTATCTACCAAACACACACATAATAGACAAGTCTACTCGATGCAAGATGGGTGTTAACTCAGAAAAAGTTAAGACAGAAAAGAAATTAACATAAGAACATATACATTTTTTACAAATATTATTTACAAAGACTTACAATAAAAGAGCAAAACATTAAGAAATTAAAAGAGAATTGAAGAATACTCCTTAGAGATTAAAAAAGCCAATTTTCTAGCAGAAATTAATATTAACATATTCTTTCGTCATTAGCACGTCACAACCGTGCGGATAAATAAATACACATATTATTATACATTTGAAATACTTAAAAAAATAATGACAAATATCCATGCATGCGAAAGTAAAGTTACCTTGTCGGTTCACGGAGACGTCATCCGAGTTGATAATCACCCACAAAATATTGTAGTTTATACGGAGTTAACGCTCACTAAAAATTTAAAAATATTTTTTAAGGGGGAACACACTGAAACTCCCCGATCGCTAAATCCCATGTTAACCTACAGGAAAACTTAGAAGCTCAATTACTCATTACTAAATATAATTATTAACATACGGTTTTTACCACCAGAAAATAGACGACAGATGCCGACAATGTACGTTTTAAAAAATGGCTTTTTAAATCTGAAGTATCTTTAAAAAGATAATAAAATTTCATCAAGTAGAAATTTCAAATGTTATAGGGATTTTTTTTTTAATACTTAAAATTTAAGGAAACAATTTTTAAAAACACACATCGTCGGCATCTAACGTCTACTTTATGATGGTGAAAATCGTATGTTAATAATTAATTAATGAGTAATCGCGCTTTTAAGTTTCCCTATAGGTTAACATGGGATTTCGCGATCGGAGAGTTTCCATGAAACGGCCCCTTAGAAACAGCCATACATTTTGCTGAGCGTACCTTACTCGCTGATGTTTATACACGAATAATTATCGCATTCTTTCTAATATGAACGCAGGAAAATGAGTCACTTACGCTTTTTTTTTAACTCCTGCGGAACAAAAAAATTTTAAGACAGCATCATAATAATCTGGTCAGCTAAGTCAGAACCAGAATGTTGCCCGTAGCTGAAATACAAAATCGCAATTCAATATCTGAGATAGCTAAGCTCCTAGCTACTACCTAAAATTATAAGGGCTTCGAAGAAGCACAATTGAATGATCCACCAGAGATGAGTTTTGCCTATGAGTACACTCTCATTGGAGAACTCAATCACAATAACTAGCGGCAAAACCGTCTTACAGGGGCTAACCGTAGGGGTAGTAAGTCCTGAGAAACGACTGCCCTGTATCCAGACCCCAATAAATCGTTGCCATATAATTGACACACTAAGATACACTTATTGTGTATCTTAAATACACTTATTGTGTACACAAAGTGTACATACTCATAAAAGTCCAGACTACTGTCTGCAAAAGCAATAAAATTGCTAGCTGGGTAGCCTTGACTTCCCAGTACAGAGTAAACACACATTCAACGAGAAAAAATAATAAATTACATATATATATATACAGAGCAAACACACACTCTACGAGAAAAAAATAATTATTTCATATATAATATACGCAACACATTCTATATACAATTAGCTAATAATTATGTACAATTACGTAATAAAATATGAGCATTAAATAATTCCTAAAACTCTTATTTACAAAGTGGTATTAATTTTGTAAAAATTAACCTGTTAACTGTGTGTATAACGAAATATTTCGTCATACACGAACTAATACCGTAATATTTGGAACGCATTACTTCCACCAGTAAAATTTTAATAGAGATTTTCGTCTTATTAAAACACCCTATTCATACAAAATTACTGCCATGAATAAGGAAAAAATTTCTATTCTTTTTTTACTGGTGGAAGTGTGCCCCGTTGGTAATCAGGCATATCAGTTAAACAAAAGTTCATTCCCTGGTTAACAGGTTAAGTATGGGGCTGCATCACGCCGCCAGTTTATATATATATATATATATTAGTAATACTGAATACTATTAAGTCTTTTCCTGCATCGCGTACTGTTATCAAAACCAAGTGGATCCGCGACCAGGGTTGGACAGTATTACCGTCGGATGGTTTTTACCGGTTTTAACCATGGTTTTTACTGTCTTTGGAAAAACATGCTTTTACCAGGGTTTTTACCACCTTTGAAAAAACTCATTAGTATGACTGTTTTTGTCACTTTTATCAATATTTATCTACCAATTTTTGATTTCCTCAGGGGTGAAAGTTTTCCGGGTATTTATTTCCACATAACAGTATTCATCTAATTTAGTTTCTGATTAGGTAAGTAAAAGAATGCTATATGAAAATATTGGTTTTTAAGGAATATAAAAAGCCTGAAAAACTTTCATCCATGTTTTCCACCTACAAGAATTTAAAATTTTAAAGATATTACTGTACATTTATCATTATTAAACCTAAAACTCATTATAACTATTATTATGAGAATGCACACTACAATATTTATCTTGATGGAGATTAGTTTTTACCAAGGAAAAAAAGAAATTATAAGCATATATTTATGACACTGAAAAACCTTAATCATTTTAATAAAAACAAAATACTTAAAAATATTTCAAGTTCTCTCTCTATATAAAAATACATCAATTACATGAAAATACAGTTTTTATCAATAGTATTAAAATACAATTTCATGACCAGTACAGTTTATTGTCTTCTAAGGTTTTTACCACTTTTCCCAGGTTTTTACCGGTAAAAACCTAGTTTTATCTGTCACGATGAGCCGAACTAATTTTCAAAGGAAAAAGGAAAGTTTTTCGCTTCGTTCCTGTAGATTTTACTTTCCGGTTGGTAAATGTTAAAACAAGCATCACCTCAATTCACTGACATCACCCTTTACAAGTTACGGTACGATTTTTTTCTGTGACGGGATTAAGTCTTCACGCAGTTTGCGTTATAAATGTGGTAATATATTTTGTAGTACATTCTTTCTTTTTTCTCCCTGACAAAGGTGCAAAAAAATTGAATCAGCCAGGCGTAGAAAATCTACTTTTATTCTTCCAAATAAGTGCTTTTGCGATTAATGATTTAACGTAAAAATTTTCTTTGAGGCGCAGAATTAAACTTTTGATGGAGCTTGTACAGCTTCTATTATTTCGAGGATTGTTTCGGTTCACGGATTTTGTGACTAATATTGGCATTGTGGGTCTTCTACGTTTTGAAATTTTATGTTCTTCCGTCCGTTTTTAAATACACAGTTTTGATATGCTACTGTGTTGATTTTAGGGCGTTCAAAAATATTTTCTTTACATCATTATCCGATTAGAAAGGTTTTGAAATTTTCTACAAACGTGAAAAAAATTTTAATAAATTTTTTTAAACATGTGACTTGCAGAGAAATGTTTCTTTGTGAACTTATTTTAGTTGTAGTAGCATAAAATTTGAAACTGTCCGCGAACACAACTATTTGCTCAAAACTTTTCTGCAAAAATCAGGTAAATGATATTCACACATGTGCCCCAACCCCCTCCTTTCACACGCATCAGTATTTTTTATCTTTTAAGCATGACTAATATTAACTTCATTATGTTTAAAATAGTGTAGCATCATTAAAATACACTGCAAACTATTTTTCCCCATAGACCACAATGTAACGGAATTCTGTTGGGTGTTTCTGTAAACTAACTATAAATGCTACGTACTTCGTTTTCAATAGGGAGCATGTCATAGTCAATCTCTATAACATGTATCAATAACGTACAAATCGAAGTAAATTTACGAAAGTTAGAACGCTAACAGGCAGAGATAGATGAACCAAATTCAAAAACACTTTTAACTACTACGTTGAAAAGTGTTAAAAGCCACACTGCAAAAAATAACTGTTGATTTTACAGTATAATACTGGCAGCTAGGGTGCCAGTTTTATACTGTAAAATCAACAGTTATTTTTTGCAGTGCACCATCAAGCAATTCACATCTAAAAACAGTAATTCTTTCGAATTCTTTTGTATAGCCCTGCATATGATCTCAGGAAATTTATATGCACCATACAGTATGCAAAAATGTAGTTAAACTTAAAAGCGCAAACCAAAGTTGAAAACGCACTCCCAACAATTATCGTTCATAGACAGTACTGTAACAGAATTCTTTTGTGTCTCCCTGTTAATAAACAATAAATGCTATGCACACCATATGCTACAGTAAGCATCATGCAGTGTACCTCAGTAATGTATATCAATTTCCTTATGTTTGAAATAGTGTAACAACATTAAAATAAACTGCAAACTATATTTCCCCGTAGACCATTATGTGACTGAATTATTTTGTGTGATCCTGTAAATGAATGATAAATGCTTTGCACTCCATGTTCTACAGAAAGAAATCATGCTTTAGTACACCTCATAATTTTGAAAAAAAAAAAAAGAAAAAAAAAGTTTCTGCAGAAACTTTTTTTTCTAAATTTCTGGTAGTAATTGAATTTAAAAAAAAATTGAAGTTTGACAGATATGCTTCTGCACATGCCCGAATGATTCATTCGAATAATCAAAATAATCGTTATGCCCATCACTAAAACAAACAGACGGAAACCAAAAACTTTTCGCGTCTCACCAGTGAGCCTTCATTGACGTTTCGGCAATGAACCCTGTGTTATTGACCTCTTATTCGTTTAAATTATTTTAAGAATGTAAAGAAGGACAATTTGGTTGTTAAATTTTTATCTCTTTCAAAAAAAAAAAAAAATCTTTTACATACTGCGGTGGAAACAAGCTACAAGAGAATAAAAAATAAAAGCTATATTCTTACTCCGAAAGAATTGCATATGTGTAGTAAGTTTTCAATGGAAAGGGCGTTTGTAAATAAATATTTCTAGTTTCTGTAGGCGAAAGCAGGATAATACAGACTCATTGTGTTCCAAAAGAAAAGCGGCATGTTTTTTTTCCCCTTTCTTTTAATTCGAGATATTGCCGCGATGCTTCATTTGTATTCGCAACAAAGGTACTGAGTAGAACACCTTCACCTTTTACAGTTTTCTTTCTGCTTTTTAAAACACTTTCCAACATAGTTGAAAAGTGTTTAAGAATTCGGTTTGTCTGTCTGTCTGCCCATGCTCTAACTCGTGTAAATATACTCGGATTACCATGCAATTGATATATGTTAATTAGGTTTACTATGGCATATTCAGTATTGAAAATGAAGTACGTAGTATATATAGTTAACTGAAAAGAATTCTGTTACATTACGGTCTATGGGGGGAAATCGTTTACGGTGAATTTTAATGATGTTACACTATTTCAAACATATTTAAATTGATATATCACTGAGGTGCACTACAAGAGGCTTACTATAGAATAGGGTGGGCATAGCATTCATCGTTCATTTACAGGGACACACAAAATAATTCGATAGAGCACTCTCAAAGCACAATAATTGCTGGAAGTGCGTTTTAAGTTGTGGTGCGCTTTTAAATTAAACTAATTTTTTGCCTATTACTTAGTGTGCAAAAATTCTATGGATGATATACAGGGCTACTCGCAAAAGATCTCACGTTCATTTCCGCTTATTGACGAGGCTGAAGGGGAGTTTACAATTGCGCTATGCTATGCGTTTCCTAACTGGACTAAATGTTAGCATTCTATGTAGTATATTATACAAATCTATAGATCCTATACAGGGCTGCACAAAATAATTCGGATATTTTTCCGGCTATTGATGGTTATTCCTGAAATTGGTTTTCAAATGTGTTATGCGTTTTCAATTACCTTATTAAACAGTGAAGTTTTGTTAAAGTATTCTGGGCGTGTGGGAAAGTGTCTCATAATCTATGCTTGACGCATGATTTTTCGTTCTTGTTTATAATGCTTGTTTATAAACGCACTTCCAGCAATTATCAATCATACTAGTCCGCCCTGGTAACCGCATTCTTTTATGCGTCTCTGTAAATAAAAGTTCAATGCTACGCACTCCATAATTTACAGAAAACATGTAGTATGCACCGCAGTGATATTTTTATTTTCATTATGTTTGAAACATCGTAACGTCAAAAACAGTAGCAGTGCGAACGATTTTTTCGGAGAGATCATAGTGCAACGACGGAATTATTTTGTGTATCTCTGTAAACGAACTATAAATGCTAAACTTCATTTTCAATAGCAAACATACCAGAACAAATCCCAATAGCACATACAAATTACATGGCAATCCGAGTATAAATTAAAGTACATGCAAACGGCCAGACAGACTGAATTCATAATTAAAATTAGCCAGTTACTGGAATTATAAAGACAACCGTCTGACGTTACTAATGACGATGTTAATGAAGAAGCCTAATCTAATGCAAAGTAACAGTCGGTAGTCTAGTTTGCGTGAGAAGAAACTCGACCGATGGCAATTTAACTGCTTAAATAAAAACATAATTAAGTTAACAGAGGTCAGTTTTGATGATTTCAATGAGCTTAAGTTAATTAATAAACTTAAAAACATCTTATTAAAAGACAATGTCCATGAAACGGATAATATTATTTATTAACAGGTAAGATTAAAGTATACTGATTGTGCAAAATACGACAGTTAATGAGTTCTCATAAATGTAAAAAAGAAAAATGTAATAATTATCACTGTTTTAATAATTGAGAAGAAATAAGTGAATTTATTTTCGACACTTTCAATCACGCAAAGACACTCGCAAGCTATTGTTAAACCCATGGGAGATTTATTTTCAAATTTCTCGTGTGAATTTGAATATTTTTAAAGAATATATTTTTTTTTTCCTTTGGGTAGCTGAGATATTTTACTTTTTCGATCTTCGTTGCAGAATTTTTTTAATAAAGGTACTTTCACTGCAGGAACCGGTTTCTATCCGATATAGGTAATTCAACTTCTTTTTTGGATGTTATTAATTGAATTCGCGTTGAGTAAATTTTTATTAGTAACTGTTAAAAAAAATTCCCAAAGAAAACTAATATTGTAACCTTCAAATTTCTAGTCAAAATTTGAAGGTTACAGTTCCAAGGGCATTTTTAACTGTAACCTTGAAATTTTGCGTTCGTAGGCATCATTCGTAACATAAAGGCGTTGGTATACTCTTTATATGAAACTTTGTTTTACCAGTGCATTTTAACGACTGTAAATTGCAAAAAGGATTAAATTTCGTTTATTGAATAATAATTTGAATTAATAACTTTAATTGAATCAATGGAAAAGGTCACCCAATTAAATAAAATTAGTTTATGCTCAAGATTTACTACAGCAGTATATAATTTTTCTGCAAAAAAAAAAAAAAAAAAAAAAAAAAAGATATGCATTTAGAGGCTACCACCCTTTTCTAAAGTTTATTTTTCTTTTATAACAATATATATAAGATATAGATTTAAATCTCATACTTTCACTGTGGGAAAATGGACATCTATACTAATAAAAGAGAGTTTCGCTATGTGAGTCTGTCTGTGTCTGCGATGGCTAGCGAAATCTAGCGCACCTAAAAGTCAAACAATTTCGGTGAAGATAGTTCAAAGCATGTCCTGGTGTACCTAAGGTTCAGCTTTTTAATATTTTGATATTTAGCTGAAATCTTAATTAAAAACTCATCTCTTTCTTTGCCAGCCGGCAAAACCACTAGCGACAAAACCAGAATCCGATTTACGCATCGGGAGGAAATGAATATCTGAACGGGCGTTTTATTTTTTTATTATTTTGTGTGTGCGCGTGCGTGTGTTATTTTCGTAGGCCAAACTATTAGGTACAGTTGAAATTGGAAGACATATTCAGAATGATCTCTTACGGCTCAAATGTCGCAATCAATTCGAAAAAATATCGTTGTTAACAGGTAGATTTAAAAAAAAAAAATCAAAAAAGGTCGTTTTCCCGAGAGATGTCCCCCCACCCCTTATGGCAACCCCCCCCCCCAGGCGAAATTTCAGAGGTACCGACAAACCAAAAATATGTTCTTAAAGCTGAAATTATATTCTTTTCGACGGTGTAATCGGTTTTAGAAAAGACTAATTTTAACCCTTTCAAAAACACCAGCAAACGCAGGTCAGTTCGCGCCTTACGGAGACGATCTTTTTCATACCCTATTAAAGTAACTAAACGTCTGTAATTCGACACAATCTTTTTAGAGCATCTCGGTAGACAAGATTTACATCACCTACAAAATTTTCGGGCGTTAGAAATATATATATTTTTTAAATAAAATCTGAGAATTTTTCGGGGGAAAAAATAAATAAATAAATAAAACGAAAAAACGGACATTTTGGCGTGGCTTTGCTCTGCTTCGACTTATGTTTTCACTACTAAATAGACATATTTTTTCACGAAATTTTAAAGAGAGCTTGGATACGGTTATATTTATAAGTGATTAAAATTTGAGTTCGGAAGATGAGAACTGTTTATTTTATTGTTATGTTAAAGGAGCCGACGTGAAAACAAACACAGAAAAACTCGAGAAAAGTGAATACTTCTTTTACAACTAGATAACAATGTTTTTTCACGAAATTTTTACACTGGCTGTAAAAACGTTATATTTATTTATAACCGATAAAAATTTCAAAGTGTTCGGACAAAAAAAAAATAATAATAAAAATAAATAAATAATAATAATAATAACAACAACTATGAAATGACTCTACAGGGAAAAAACAAGAAACTGTTCTTACGAGCGCTTTTAACACTAAATATCCATATTTTTTCGCGAATTTTTCTTTTCAGAATATGATTAGATACAAAATCGGGTTGCAGAATCATTGTTTAAATGTATTATCACGAGCCCGGGTAACGCCGCACAGAGGAGTATTTGATGCAAAATCCTGGCCAAAAAGGCAGAAATAAAAAAAAAATCTCAACAATTGTAAAAAGCCTATTTTATAATAGCTGACTAACTGGTGCATCCATCTGTGTGTATTTCAGGAGTATGAGTCACATCCGGCGGCTCCTAGCCTCAGTTGAAGTAAAAGTTTCTTTCTGAGAAGAAGTACTTTTTTGTTATGTTTCAGCTTTGTTATTGTGTTTAAATGTATACTTTGACATGTGCATTTAAATAATTTTACTTTTCATATAATAAAAAAATAATTAAAAATGTAAATAGGTTAATAATAAGCCTTTTTAGATCTATTTATTGAAATACATTATCTAATATATTCAAAGCTTTTAAAGCTGTTACGGGGTTTGTAGGACCATTTTTGAATTATGATCGCATTGGTTATAGTTTTGAAGGTAAATTAAAAAAAAAAAAAAAAAAAAGTTTCGCATATTGTTGCCATTTTTAGATATCAATGTTTTTAGGAAGGACTGCAAATCTATTAAAAACACTCAAAAACCAGCATGTCTCTATACTATAGAAACTGAACCTTGGTGAATACTAAATGCAAATAATATACATAATACGCATAGGTTTTTATAATAAACATTTATGTGTACTAAAATTAACCACATTTAATAAAACAAACGTATCAACAATTCATTTTCTACTATATACAGTAAACAATTAAGTAAACATTGTATTATTTATTTATCTATGTAAATAAATACATACATTTATGCATATATAACATTAATTAAGTGTATTTACTAATATTAATTAAATCAACAACAATCGTCTTAACTTTAAAACACATGAAAAATAGTTTTGTCCAAGATTTCTCGGCGTATTACTGCTTATTTTACTGTTTATTACTGTTAATTTTACGGTATAATACTGGCAGCTGGAGTGCCAGTATTATACTGTAAAATCAACACTTTTTTTCGCAGTATATATATAAATAATGATAATGATAATCCACGAAACATTTTCAAAGAAGAAGTCAGGAAATGGGAGAACGTATTAGAATTAAATAGTTTATTAAATATAATAAATAATGAATAATTCACGCCATCATGATAAAGTTGCTATTATAATTATTAAGTTAAGCTTCATTAGCTATAATTCACATGTTCATTAGACATCTTGTCTTTCTCGATATAGAGCCAGGACTAACTTTTTACATGAAGATTTGTGTTTAAGCAAAATTACAACAATCTATTTGCACAATACACTTATTGCAGTATCATAAAACATATTAAATGACTTTAAAATTATCATTATACTAATAAATTTCCATCAGGAGGACAGGAATGTAATCAGAACAAATTTTATATCATGATCAAGTATTGCGTAAATTTTATTACACGACATAAACATACTGTAACAATTGAAAAAAAAAACTGTTATAATGGTAATGTATTTTAGTCAATATAAAAAACATTTTACATTCAGTTACGGAAACAGTTATCGAACGTAGCCTTAAAACAGATGATTTTGGAAAGTTGTTCACAAAATAACTGAACGTACTATTTTCACTAAATTCATGGTTAACAGTCGCACTGATGTGACAGACTTCCCTCTATTTACCACAAATTTTGCCGTTTTGGGTGGAAGATGTTTTTTCACAGTTTTTACCAGTCTTCTTAAATTACGGTAAAACCTCCATAACGGACATTCCCGAAAAGCGGGCACCTCTATTGTAAATAACACTTTTTGAAATATTTGTATGTTTTTAACTCTGAACAGCGTACAAATTCCGCGGTCCTTTCTTCTTTTTTACTATTTCACTCTCTTTTATAAATATGTGTATTAATTTACAAATTTTAAAACTTAATTTATCTTAGAAAATCATTGCTGCAAGAAATGAAAAACAAAATATAAATTAAAATATAAAAATTGCACCTTTGGCGAATTAGTGTAAATCAAATCAAACATTATTTTGTTCATTTCAAACAATAATAATTTTCAAAAAATCAATCACGAAGCGAAATATTACAGGCACAGGAGAAAAAAATTTCAGGCCTAATGCAACTATAATAAAATCTTGTGAAAACGGAATCGCTTGGGACCAATAAAAATTCTGTCTTAAACGTGTTTCCATCTTAACGGGTATAATAATATGGTATTTTTTCTGTCGGGATTATAACGCGAAAACAGTCGCTCGCTAATGTTATTCCTATGGGACTGTTCCTAGGGTTGAAAAATATCTCGTTTGCATTTTAATACTTTTAAACGATTTTTACTTTTTTTTTTTTTTTTTTTTTTTTTTTCATTGAATAGCTGAGGTTAATCTTTACGATCGCCGCTTTTTTGCTTTTTCGATTTTGTTTGCAATTTCTTTTTCTTTACCTTTTTTTTGTGTGAGGAAACTTTTATTTTCGGAACCGTTTTCGAAAGTCAAAGTTTCCTCCTTAAAAAAACCTGTAAACAAAATCAAAAAAGTAAGAAGCGGCCATCGTAGATATTGACCCCAGTTATCTAATGCAAATAAATAAACAAATAAATAAATAAATAAAAATAAAAATATTGAAATGCAAACGAGATATTATTTTACAACTGCCCCTTAGGCTTACAGGGGTCGATACAGGTTTTTTTTCTTGGGGCCCATTTTGTGAAAAGTAAAGGTTATTTTTGTGAAATGTATTATATTTTTGTGTAAAATAACATTTTGCAACGAAAGTTGAAATCCAGTTAATCAAATTCGAACCAAGCATTTATAAACAAAAACATTTTTAAATCCTTCTGCTGAAGTTTTCCGCTTTGGTGAACTTGTTTGTTTACAAATTACACATTTTAAAAATCACAAAATAAATAATAAATGGTAAGTTTTTATGGAATAGAATTTTCATTTTATCAAATTGATTTTTGTGAAGGGGCCCATTTTAGTAAATAGATTTTTGTGAAGGCACCCTAAATAGGCCCCAAATTTTTCCTAGATCGAACCCTGGCTTAACATTAGCGAGTGGGTGTTTTCGCGTGAATGAAGTAGCCCTTAAGATTAGAATTTCGTGACAGACAGGTTCTGTTTTCATAGAATTTTACTATATAATTGTTTTCGGAATAAAGAGGAGGAATCTTTTTCTGTTTTAAACATTTAAAAACATTACTATTATTAATTATTACGGCAGAGGGAAGTCTGTCACTATCATTGCGAAATAGCAATGTATAATGTCTTTGAAAATGGCTTCACATTTATCACACTTTTAATCTATTTGATTTGATTACCTTCTCAACTTTAATTATTTGAGATAAAACATGAAGATAATTTCCTTACTCTCTCTCTCAACCCAGTTTTAAAAAAAAATCATTTATTATCTAAAAAACCATCTAAAAACTTTCAGTTTAATTACAAAGTCAAAATCCAAGCATAGTTTAACACGAAAAGAACAACAAAACATATAGTATTAAGTAAAAACTTACAGAGACGGAATAGAAATCTAGAAATCAATCACTTACCTAAAAAGAGAAAAAAAAATGGAGATAAGCAATCATGCAACATAACATATAAATGAAATTAGTTGAAAATATACATACAATTACATTCATGACTAAATAACGAAATCCTAGTACTGCACATACATATGTTTTAAGGAACAGCTTGTTCGTTAATTTTGTTGAAAAATAACCAAAAAGTGCGCAATTTTCAGCAAAACAGTAATTTAGTTAATAAAATGAAGGGTTCGGGTGTAAAACAAAATATAACAAAATACAAGTTTCGAGATTTGAATATCTCAAAGTTTTCTAAATTCAGGTTATGAAAGTGGGAAATAGAAAAAAAAAAAAAAAAAAAAAAAAAAAAAAAGAAAGGTGGAAATTTTTTTTTTCCATCTATACAAAGGTAGCAAATTCTGGTAATTCAGATACATTTTAAGAGGTATTTAAACAATAAACAGAAATATAATATTACGTACGATTGTTATTTTCCTTTCTTAATTTAGAAAATATTAAAAAGCTAAATAAAAAATCAACTATAAAATAAATGTATAGGTTTATTGAATAAAAAAAGAGAATGGAAGGCAGTTTACTAAAATTGTAAATCCAAATATATCTGATGAATTTATATTAAGTATAGTGATTAATTTTTCAAAACAAATAATATTCTGGGTGGTTTGGCTGCTTATTTCCCCCTTCCTTTCAAAGGAAAAAAAAATCGCCATGCTAAATATATGACCATCAAAGTTATCTTTGCTCCAGAAATACATCGCTGAAACTATCCGAAATTGTTGTATAAATGGGACAAAATATTCCACTATTCCAAAAGAACCTTATGCAAACTTTCTTTCCCTTTTAAAGTCTAAAAAATTTCACTCTGGAAATACACTTTAAGACAACTTTATTTTCATGATTTTCAGATGATCATAACAAACTACTGTGGTCAAAAACAGAATGGTGGCATTAAACAAAAGGAATCAATTTATTGCATCTCCTTGAAAGTAATCTCCTCCGACTGCAATGCACTTTTGCCAACGTTTTTTTTTCAATCATCAAAACATGCCTTAAAGTAGTTTTTGTGGAACTGGAACCCCTTCAGAGTTCGTAGAGAATTTTCTTTTATTGAAATAATGGACTCAATATGGTGACCACAAAGAGTTAATTTTAACTATGGAAGTAAGAAAAAGTCACACGGTCCCATATCAGGTGAATACGGAGCTTGTGGAGCCGTATTTGTTGAATGTTTAGTTAAAAACTCGCGAATAATAATTGCACAGTGAGAAGGCGCATTATTGTGGTGAAAACCCCAGCCATTTTCGACGAATTGCTTCACGCAAACGGTGCAAAATACTCAAATAATATTTTTTATTGACTGTCTGGCCAGTTGGTAGAAATTCATAATGCACAACACCACGGCAACCAAAGAAAACAGTTCCAACATTATACCGTGATGTTTTAGTTTAGATAGATTCTCTACCATCTTTCAACTTGTTATATCCATCAAATACCGCTGTTTTTGATAAACAGTCATCTTTAAAAGCTCGTTGCAACATTTCAAATGCTTTTGTAGCAGAAATTTCCTTGTAAAAATAAAATGTAATGCATGTTCGTTGCTCAAATAACATTCGCCATTTCGGAAAATCAACAGAGTGAAAATTCTCATCGCATTAAAAACAAATTTATTTTCAGACGATAAAATGAAATAAATTCCTGACTATTGTCGAATGTTTATAGAAGCCGTAAAAAATTTTGATATAAGTTTGCAGATGATATTTACTATAGATGTATGTATTTTAAATGAAGTATTTCGGATACTTTTTGATCACAGTATAAGCTGACCTTGATTTGATAGCTCTTCTGTTCAGAAACTTCCAAGGGTTTGTATAGACAAAATGTCCAATGATTAGATTTTACCAGACTCCACCACACCCCTTACCCTTATATGCTTTCAATATTTTCTTTGCATTTTTGCATCAATTCAGAGAATGTTTAAAATTACTTGCAAAAAGATGGAATTCCTCCTTTAGGAGCACTGCAAAAAATAACTGTTGATTTTACAGTATAAAACTGGCACTATTATACCGTAAAATTAACAGTATTAAACCGTAAAATAAGCAGTAATACGCTGCCGCGCAAGCTACTGCTTGCGCGGCAGCGTATTACTGCTTATTTTACGGTTTAATACTGTTAATTTTACGGTATAATACTGGCAGCTGGGGTGCCAGTTTTATACTGTAAAATCAACAGTTATTTTTTGCAGTGAGGAACTCTTTGATGCCTGTAAAGGGTAAAGGATCAGGGTTCATAAGCCGTGGTTTTTGGCTCAATGAAATAAGACTAAAATTCAATTTTGTTATACTGACTTAATTATTTCACTTTTTAATATTAGAAGGTTTATCCTGTACGATTTCAACAATAGTTTTTGTATGTTGTTCGGATTTATATAACTTACACAAGCACGAAGTTCGTATTATTCGTAGTTTTTGATGAAAAAAACGCAATTTCGCCTGATTTTACCTCAATTTTTAATATAATTTTTAGTATTTTACTATGAGCGCGGCTTTGCAACATTTTTATTTTTACACATATTGTACATTTTGATGTATTTTATAATGTATGTAAATAAGAAAGTGTTGCACGATTGCGCTCATATAAATAATTGAGGTAAAATTAGGAGAAATTGCGTGTTTTTCATCAAAAACAACGAATAATACGGACTTTGAGCTTGTGTAAGTCATATAAATCCGAACAAAATGCAAAAAACAATTGTTGAAATCGTACAGGATAAACCTTCTAATATTAACAAGTTGGAAATTGTACGTCAAACGTTACAAACGAGGTGCGTTCGTACGCACGTTTTAGAATTAAATTCATGATATCCCGTGCGTAGAACGGGTTAAACAGCTAGTTAAGTATATATTTTATGACACTGTTCATACAAATATCTTAACTAGTTATATAAATATTCAGATATATATGTATCAGCTAGTTATATAAATATTCAGATCTTGATGATTTTTAATTCTGTGAAATGAATTATATCGTCTGCAGATTAATTTCTGTCATAAAATAAGTATCTCGGTCGCTTGACGATTTAACATCCATCGGAAGCTCCTATAACAAAAAAGCATCGATTTAAAAAAAAAATTCAAATTTCTTAATAAATATTTTTATTAATATCTCCTAAAGTTTTGATTCGATTTTAATAAAATTTGAAATGTCTCAACAAAATTCTGCAAAGATAATATATTTTAAATTGCAAACCATTTGGTTGGGTAGTTTTTGCGTTGTTATATGCGGACAGACAGACAGACAGACAGACAGACAGACGGACGGACAGACAGACAGACAGACAGACGGATGGTCGGACCAAACGACGACTATAGGTGCTACGTATTTATATAATTACGAACGCACCTAAAAAGTGAAATAATTAAGTCAGTATAACAAAATCGAGCTTAGGCTTATTTCATGGGTCAGAAACACGGCTTATGGACCCTGATCTTTTCACTATTCGTTTCTTTGTTCCACTTTTTTAAAAGTCTCTCAACCTAAAACTATTGCGATTGCTTTAGTGATGGGCATAACAATTATTTTGATTATTCGAATGAATCATTCGGGCATGCGCAGAAGCATATCTGGCAAACTTCATTTTTTTTTATTATTATTCAATTACTAACAGAAATTTTGAAGGGGAAAAAAAAAGTTTCTGCAGAAACTTTTTCTTTTTTCAAAATTTCTGGTAGTAATTGAATTAAAAGTTTGACAGATATGCTTCTGCGCATGCCCGAATGATTCATTCGAATAATCAAAATAATCGTTATGCCCATCACTAGATTGCTTCCTCTAAAACAGCTGATTTCTTAAGATTGAACCTTCAGTTAACTGTGCAATACTTTTTCGGAAAAGATTTTATTTAATTGAACTTGTTGAATTTTAACAATAATAATTAAAAAAGGAAACTTTTTGGATTTATTTAAATGCACGTACAGCAGACAGAATGCATATTTTGTATTGTTGTTCCCGATAGTTTTCAAAAACGACATTAGGTGAAATGCACATAGTAACAACAAGAATATATAATGAAACTTATAAAAAAGACTATTACTCTAAAAACAATAATAAAAAAAAATCGTTTTAAAACCCTCCATAACAAAAAAATTATGAAATGTCTCACATTGAAAAATAATTCCTGGACTAGATAAATTCATAGATGGAAATGAAAACTGCAAACATGATTAGAAAAAAAAAGAGAGAGAGAGAGAGAGAGATGTTTAAAAATGCATAGAGGAAGACACTAAAGAAAGAGAGAAGCCCATAACAATAAGTTGCATGTCTTGAAAGTAGTTTTCTTTCTATACGCCAAAAAAGAAAGAAAGAAAATGCATTTTCATTTTGTGCAGGAGGGAGGGAAATCATGGTATCTTGAATACCGTGATATTTATGAACAGATAATACCGTCTGGGTCCCTAGGTGGGCCCCAAATCAGCAGAGTTCAAGTTATAAAATTATCCTCTTTTCAAGTCAGAAATATGTGCACGGGGATCGTAATTGTTTTATCTCGTATAGTAAATAAGAAGATACACATATAATTTTGCTGTGAAAATCGACGTCTTTTAGATTACGCATTGCATTTTACTTTAGCCATATGATGATGCCTTTCCACAGCTGAATATGGTTAGAAATATAAATAGATTAATAAATATTAGCCCCCCTCCACCCAAAAGAAAAAAAAAGAGAAATAGGGATGCTAAGCTAAGATGCTTTTCTCTTAACGTCAGCGTTTAGTTCAATATCAATTTATCATTCAGTTCATAAATAGAAAGTAAATATTACTTAAGAAAATATGCCTCCTTAAGACATCATTATAAAAATCAAATACTTTTGGGAAATTTGTAGAGTTTGAATCACTGATTTAATCAGTGCTATAGTCGTAAATAAAACAAGAAGGCATACGTTACAGGCAGTGGATATATGCTATAGAGTATACGCTGTAGCTTACGCGAGAAACAGATACTTATGTTCTTAAACAAATCCAGAAGATATAGGGCGTATGCCACCATATCCCCCCCCCCACACACACACACTACATCCCTGTATTCAATACTGATAAAAATTTATATTGCCATGTTTATTTAAAGAAGGATAAAGAAAAATATTAAATAAAATTTATAATCCTGCCACTGAACTTTCAAAAGTTGGATTAGATTTTAATATGCCGATGACCCTTTATTTCAAAATAAAATATCATATGTGAAAATATCATATATGTCATCATATCTTCCACAATTTAAAGCAGTACTTTTGTGCATTACTAAGCTCCAGGTTTCACTGCAATATATGCAATGTTTAAGATAATATAATTCTATAGATTTAATGAATTTTGAAAACATTGAAGAATGATTAATACTCTCAAGCGTTATATTCATATTTGTAATTATTTATAATGCTGAAAGAATCATATTTTTTTAGCATTTAAAACAAAATGCAGAGAAAACCACATTATAATTTTACCCTTTTTCAAAACGCTCAGAGGGTTAACAAAAAATCGATTTTAGTTAAAAATTAATAAATTCGTAGTCTCGATTCGATTAATTTTTTTAAAATCTTCCCACTAAAGTTTTTCTCTCTATGAGCTGATTTCTTTTGCAAATTACACATTTCAAATCAAAAATCACAAAAAAAAAAAAAAAAAATGAAGAATGCATTTTAATGAAATAGAATTTTTGTGAAGAGTCCCTTGTTATTAAATAAATTTTATAAAGGGTCTTCTTTTATTAAATGGAATTTGGTGAAGGTTCGCCTTTTATTAAATAGAATTTTGTAAAGGATCGCCATTTACTAAATGGAATTTTATGACGGGTTTCCAGAATAAGGCCCAGTTTTTGCTGATTATAGTCGGCTGTCTAGGTTTCAATAGCAACTAAAAATAAAAATCCAATCGCAAGTACTAAGTAACTTTGAAATAAAATGGTAAGAATTCGAAAAAATGAACACGATTCAGCATTTATTGTTTAATATATATATTTTTTTTAAATGTGTAATAATACGTGTCATATGAAATAGGCGAGCCGATAAACTTGCCCTCTTTTTATGAATGAGTCTTAAAAATAATAATAATAATAATAATAATAATTAACGACAACTATCCAAATTAATTAATCGTATCAAGAATCGAATAAGATTCAATAACAACCAAACTGAATTTATGACTGTTTAAATGAACAATTATATGGCTTTTTCAGGAAACCTCCACATCACGAATGGAAATATTCTGCCTTGAAGTTCTTTACTTTACCATGCTCCACTTATGACACTCTAGCTGATAGTCATATCTCATATCTATAATACAATCAAAATACTGCAATAATGAAGCAGTTCAATAACGATTCGGATTAAGATAAGTAGCAAAATTACTTGAGCAGTTTGTGATATAGTAATTAACAGCTCATAATAGCTGTGAGAATTCAAGTTATTCGCATCATTTAACTATTAAAGGTCGCACGATTTTTCGGCGTATAACTCATGTAATGAAGTCAGCTTCTAACGATGTAATGCTCTAGATATCACAGATCCCCCCCCCCCCCTATGCCTAGAAGAAAACAGTTATAATTCCAAAAAGTTCGTTTCTGAGCTAAACTGTTAAACCCATAGTCGGTAAGTCCATACAAATAAAGAAAAGACGTTTGTGTGGTGTCTGTGTGCGCGGGATGTCTAGGAAAATCTATCGTACATAGAGGTTTGCAAATTTGGTTCCGGATAGTCCAAGACAGGCTAGAGTGCACTTGAGCATATTTTGGATTGTTTGTTACTTATTATTGAACGAGAAAATTGTGTATTTCACTGATTTTACATATCGCCAGCAATTTTGAGTCACTCATAAAAACAATCCAAATTCAATCTTTCAGCGCAATATAGTAAATTTTGACCTCTTTTCAATAAGTTTTATTCGGAATTCGTTCAGCAATTTTTGAATTTTTCGCGATTTTTTTAAAAGTCTCCATTTTACCAAAAATGAGAACTTTGTTTTTTATCAGTTGATATTTATTGATGCCTTACCCATCCAATGTTGTAATTTATATCCCCGTATTAAGGGCAAAACGCTCAGCAAACGCTTAATTAAAAAGAATGTATATATATATATTAACATCCTAAGTTTAGCATTCAAAATTTTAAGAGATGAAGATAAATTAATTAAGGCCGCGCAATTCTGCTAGTATTCAATAAAACATGCCTTTATATACCAATGACTAAGCAGTTATTTTAGAAATTGGCAATGCATAGATATTTTCATTTTACGTAAATACAATCGCAATATCCCTTCTAAATTTCCCTCTTATTTATTTATTTATTATTTATTTATTTTGTTAAATCATGTATAAAGTAAAAGCAGGAAAAAAAATATCGCTTAAAAAATTATTAAATAAAATTAATATCTAAAGCTTTTACACAAGACTCTACATTTCATAATTTATCTGAAATAAATCACGTGGAAATAAATAAACAGGCAAATAAAATAATGTAATTTTCAATAATATTTTCTTTTGGTCAAAGTCAATTACGTAATACAAAATTATTTTAATTCAAATGTCATGTGAAAACAATGGCATGAAGTCAGTGACTGTTTTATTTATCTGTCGTTTTATGCAATGAGATATTTGTATCGCATTCAATGAACGTTTAATATGTTTCTGCTAGTCAATTTTAAAAATCCTATAGAATTTCCTAATTTTAATGTTTGTTTTTGATAGCTTTTTTTTAAATACATCTGGCATTATATTAAAAGTCGATCTATTAAGTTGAATTTTTATTAAATCGGATTTAAACAATTTTCAAACTCAGCATTTACTGATATTAATTGTATAAGGTTGATTAGGGACGATAAACATCAAGACTTTCTTAGGGGAGGGGGGGGGGACTTTTATTTTATGGGGGGCTGAGAAGCAAGATACAGTTTTATTCTTACATATGCATTTTTAAAATAAGCTAAAATACTCACTAATGATAACCATATCTTATTTTGCAATTGATAATTATTAATTTTTGTGCTTAAAAGTGTTTATTTAATGTTAATATTTCTATTTTTATCAGATCTAACAAGTTTACAAGAAAAAAAAAAAAAGCTTTTGTGTAATTTCTGAAGAAAAGAAAAATCACAAATTGTAAAAAGGAAAAAATATATATATCTATTTGAGAAAGAATGTAGTCCGTAAAAATCGGTTTGAAATGGTTGTTATTGGAAAGTGTTATTAAGATATAAGAAGAAATATACATCTCATTCTGAAGTCTTTTCACGGTCTTTATTAGCAACATAAAGAATCCCTAGAATATCCCTTGTCTATTCTTACTTTCTGTTTGAAGTCCTTTTCCAGAATTAATGGAACTTGCAGATTTATGTCAATGGTTGGGTATAAATTACAAATTTGCTATTTTGAAACAGATTTTCAGGATCTTGAAAATCCCAAAACGTTGTCATACGGGAGTATTTGGGATTAATACTCATTTCTATGCAAGAAAATATATTTTTTTTTAAATGAGAACAATAATCTTGAAACAATTTTAACCCTTTCGGGTCCGAATTTATGTATTCTTAATTTTGGGGAAAACACACTTTTACGTTAGTAATATTAAAAGTAGCTATCCAAATCACAAAAATTAAGGTTTACTGAAATTTGACAAATATGTCATATACAGAAATCTAACGAATATAATTATTTTGAGTACTATTCTATGACAATAAGTTAAGAAAGAAATTTTTAAGAAGTTTGGAAAATGCGGTGTTACAACATGATTAAACAGACAAAACAACTTCCTAGTACTTTTTATGTTTTAACACAAATTACTATTCGTTTAGAAAAGTAATCCCTATTTTAAATTTAAAGAATGTAAGAGTTAAAATTTAAATTTAAAGAATGTAAGAATGTAAAGAATTTAAATTTTATGTGAAACATTTGTTTCAAATAAAAGAATAATCAACAGTGTAAATAGAGAACTAAGTATCTTTTTAATTAATTTATTATTACAAAATGCTGAATCATAAATTAAGTCATAATAATAAATGTATATACATATACTATCATTACTATATGCACATAATAACAAAAATATTTGTTAAGACAAAATAATACTGAATGAAAACGCATGTACTCTTAAAAGGACGCCAGATGCGAGGGATTAAAATGTTATTAACAATAATGAACAGATGAAAGTATTTTCAACTAGGTACATTATATTCAATGGTTGGAGTATCATAGTTGAGATTTATTCCAACAGAGCGAAAAAAGCCGGAATGAGGACTCAAACCTGGGTACTTTGGCTTGCCGTGCCAACGCTCTTCCTACTGAACTATCGCAACGATATCCTGGCTGACATATTTAACTCTTATTTGTTGGACAAGGCTGCGAAATGCAGCGCTAATGTCATTCATCTGAGCTATTATAACTATAGCATTTTACATGATGAATCTGAAATAACACGGAAACTACTGTATACCATGTAATTAGGTCATAATGAACAGATGAAAGTATATTCAATAATTTTTTTTTTTTTTTTTTTTTTTTTTAAGAAAAGGAGAATTGGTATTCTGCCGCCGAATATTCGGTATTCAACATAAAATTTGGCCGAATATTAGGTATTAGGCTATTCGGCCAAATCACTATTCATCTGATACCTTGTTAAAATTAAAAATACATTTTTAAATCAGACATACATTATTTTTATCTATCTATTTATTTTATATTTTAAAAATTATGAAATAGTATTTTTTATTTACCTGCCATTTGCATAAATAAGGAGTATTGAGAAAATATTGAATGTGTTTGCTTCATCTTTTAAAGTAGCAAAAGTATTTTTCCATTCGCTGCATTATCATGGCAAATAGATAATCCACTAATTTTAGAATAAGAATAGAAAATAATTTGCACAGATTACAGAAAAGCGAAAACTTTTGATGGTATAATAAACGGAATTTCAAACAAAACGTACCAAATTTTTTCAGCTAAAAATAAATTTAAAATAAATCAGTTTGTTTTCTTTTTGTAAAACATATAATCAAAGTTCCTGATACTGAACAAAAAAATATAGAGGTTTTACACAGACTTCTATTTAAAAAAATTAAAACTTGCGGCTTATTAAGGGCGGAGGCATTAAAAGCATAATTAAGACGAAAAGTCAAAGCAGTCGTCTATATATAAACACGTAATGATTGCAACTGGGAAAGTTAAGGAGAAGAAGTGAGTAATTATCGACGGATTAAAGAAATAGTTTAAAAAATCAAAGCGTCGAAAATCGATCAAGAGGAAAGTCAATAACGCTGTTTAACAGATAATCAACGGTGTTAAGAACAAGAAAATTGAAAAAAGAAATTACTTTAAGTTTTATTTAACAGCTTTAGTGCCGCAATAATTACCTAGATTGTCCTTCCCTCGAAATACTTATAATACGTCTGATACCGAATTTATGCAAGCTTTAAGGAGATTGCTAAAGCATGGAACGTGTACTTTAATTGTTTTTATTATGTGGTATTAATCTTGTTTTTTAGTTTTATTAAATGTCTGATTATAAAATAAAGTTTTTTTTTTTTTTAATACTTTGATTCAGACGTAAAATGTTTAGTTATTTAAGAAAGTAGTGTTCTCAGCAGGGTTTGAAATTAACAGTTGTTAGGTGGGGTGTAATTTGCACCCATAAATATTTTATTTTGACAACTATGATTTTATACCCAGTCGTGATTTTTTACAACTAAATTTTATTTCATTTTCTCCTTTTTCCTGCAAATTAGCTTTTTCCAACCCATTAATTGTGTAATTCTTGTCTAAGGTGGTCAAGTAATATATATCTTTTTATATTTATCAGTTATCCAGATTTCATTTTTGTGCTTATTTTTTGCGACAAATGAGGCAACCTTTCTGATATTTGCATTTAATATTTAACTTTGAAATTTTATAACATTATTATACCTTTCTTTTATTGTATTTGAGATCACACTGAACAACAAACACCCTTAAGTTTAGTTGACCTAAAGAACTAGTTTAAAACCATCAGCAAATCGGTTATTAATTCAAATAGTTAATAATTACTACAAACAAACTTATCTTCACCGCTTTCTCTCTCTATGTTGACCATACTCTATTTCGAACTCAAGGAAAAGTAAACAGATGCATGAATGAATGCAGTAGCTGACTTTTGAAAGAAAAGTCTTCTAAAATAATAACCGTGACAGACACCATATGTTATTCAAAAGAGAGTTCCTTTTTTTCCGTACAGCAACAAATACCAAAGAGTTGATTCACAAAAACCAATCAAGTATTCAGCGACAGCAACTTAAGAATTGAAGTGAAACTGACACTACTATAATCTGTATACATTATGCAGTTGCAAGAATTTGTAACAGCTAAAAAGTCAACATAAAAAGTAAGCAAATAAAGCTGTTTTTAGTATTGATGTAAAGCTTCTCCATTTCCTCCAGTCTTTAAATTGAGGTCAGTGACATTTGACTTTTTTCTCTTTTTTTTCAAAATCGAAAAAATATTTTTTTTATAATAATCGCTTCACTAATAGTGAAGAGTGAAAAAAGAAACTTATTTAAAAAACAAGTATGTCTTGGCCATCACAAAACTTTTTTCTATATAAATCAAATCGTTTGCAACCAAAATTAAATGGCCATTTATTCGTTCTTGACGTATATCTATCGTGGAAATCGTGAAAGATAAAATATAGCAGCGACACCTGTTGGGCGGTATACACCCAAACGTAATAAGGATCTATTTATGTCAAGGTCTAACAGAATATGTAGTTTGGTGAAATTCTGTTCTTTTTATATAACTATCGCGAAAATCGTGAAAAGTGCCGCATAACAGCGCAACCTGTTGGGCGATTTACATTAAAAACTAATAATCGTCTTTTTGTGTCAAGATTTAACTGAATCTGAAGTTTGATTAAATTTCGTGCATCAGTTATTGAGATAGAGCGCCTATAAAATTTCTGTCACATACAGACAGACCGACTCACAAACAGACATTTCCTTAAAACAGTCAAATTGTGTTCAAAGGCCTTTTAAAACATATAAATCCGTAGAAAACCCGAATTCAAAATTTTTCACGTATCCAATACTTTCCTCTTTTAACGATAGAAGAATGTTTAAAAGAAGTGGTGAGGGAAAGAAAAAAATGGTTAATACTTAGTTTCATCTACTTCTTTTCATTTTACAAAAAATATTGAGTAAATAAATAGTAAATACGAATGTTGAGACTTTTCGATCTCTCTTTTTATCTAGCTTATTTTAAACTTCTTTATCCTTAACCCATTCGGGACCATGGTATCATATATGCAACCTCAAAAAGAGCATACAGAATTTGTTTTAGACACCAATAAAAAATAAAAGTAATATCTGCTTTCTCATATTAGAGCATTTTTGTGTTAGTTTAAGTAAAGGTAGCTTTTTAAAAAAAAGTGGTGCAAAACGAATAAAATTTGTGTAAAAGCCGCCGGTCCCGAAGAGGTTAATGCCTTGTAAATTAATGTCTTTATGTTTTATCTCCTTATAATAAACAACCGTGAATTTCAATAATTGTTCGGAACTAATGGAAACATGTATATAATTTTATGGGAAACCAAAGATTACAAAATCTAAATAAACCCTAAAGATTGATACCAAAATGGAGAATCCATAATGGTTGGTACATCTGTTCTTATAATCACAAGTAATTTGGCTTATAGACATATGCAACCATGCAACTGCTGCACATCTGAACTGAACATCTCATAATTAATTCCAGAATAAAAAAAATAAATAATAATTTTTTTTTAATCTGAAGTATATTAATCTGAAGTTATATGCACATTGTTTTGTATCAAATTAATAGACAAAAAATTAATAAAAACGAATTTTTTGAAAAAATAACTTAAAAGTAAAGTTTAATGAAAATTTACAAATAAGAAATTCAAATTTCTATGAAATCACTTGTCTATTTGTATATTGATTGTTAAAGAGTCGATAGTAGCTGAACAATCGATTTTTAAATACTCTATCAGCAATCAGCCACCCTAATCTAAGGCAAAAACGATACTAAAATGGTCAACTAAAAATAAAATAAAAATAAAGATAAACAACAGGGGATTCACTGTTATATATATATATATATAACGTTTCTTTTCGAAGAATGCACAGAGAATATTAGTGGGATATTTATAACACAAGAAAGAAAGAACACGGACAATTAACCATACAAGTGCATGAATTTTTCTTTTAGAATTGTGTTTTTTTATACTTATATTAACAATTCGACACCAGAAATTTTAAGATAGATTTTTAACTTTATTTAGTAGCATATTTATGTTATTTTTAGAGGATTAATATTTCTATATAAATATAGTGGTTGCAAAGAACTTGATTTATTTATTAAAAGTTAAATAGAAAGTGTTGCCAATTGGCTACACTCTGCACTGTATAGGGTTAAGTATTTTTAAAATAACAGAAATCAAATTTATGATAGGTAGTCTATAACCAGAGGTCGATCCTGGCAAAATTTGAATCCCCTTTGGAGTCCCTTCGCAGAATTCAATATAATAATACGGGATATTTCACAAAATTCCTTTAATAAAAGGGGGCCCTTCCCTTCAGATGAAATTACAAATATTAAAAAATGGAACCTTCATTAAATTTCATTTTGCAAAAAGTACCCCTTTACGAAATTTTTTTCATAAAAGTAAATTCTTCATAAATTTTTGATTTTGTTAAGATTTGAAATGTGTAATTTAATAACAAAACCAGTTCACCAGAAATTTTTTTTTTTAACAGAAAGACTTACAAAAGGTAGTATATGCTAAATACATAAAGGTTAATAAATTCTTAGTTTGGATTTGATATTTATTTATTTTATTTTTCACAAAAATATAAAATTTCACAGCTTTTTTTTTTTTCCCCATTTAAAAAAATGGGAGAAAAATTCTTGCATGGACCTCTGATAACACTAAAAAAGTTATTTAGATTACGTTACAGTCTCTAAATAAGCCAAGAACAATGTAGATGATTCTTCTCCAATACCAAAGTACTAAGGAGAACTATGTCATTAACAGTAAAATAATGAATACATTTTATTTATTTAAAGTTCTGATTCATTTATTTTAGCAGTAACAAAAGTAGGGTGATGATGATAACATAATAAATGTTATAAATACGTTTATTTATTTATTTATTTATTTATTTTCGGTTTTCTTCAGTTAACAGAACCTTGATCAGCTTTTTTCATTACGAAAATTTGATACAGAAATTTTTCTATTTTGTTTTGGCTAAGTAAGATTTCTTACAGGGCACAAGTTAAATACTATTCATTGTAATAGCTTTGAGATACTGAATTTTAAAAATCTCTCTCTTTTCTTTTTTTTTTTCTTTTTAAATAACCACAAATCAAATCCGGCAGCATTTATACTATTCGATTGTCATTCACCGACGTGCTTGGAATCAAAATGGACCATCGTCACATGAACAGGTGGCTTAAACGCCTCAATTGAGATTTATAAATGACATGTATTTTAACCAGAGAGGAAATTTTGAGTAGTTTGTTTTAGCAGAGAATGTGCTAATCAATGATGCAGTATGCAATAGAAAAAGAAAAAAAAAAATTTGCATTCAAAAGAAGGTGCTGCTTGGGAAAGTTAACAATTTTTGTGAGAGTTACGAAGGCGTAAATAATAATCTCTTTTGCTATGATATTTATAATAAAATTTAATTTATAAGATAATGCAGATAAGGTAAATAAATACACATGGCGGTCCTTCTTATCACTGTCCGAAATTTTGATTTCTAAACAGTTAATTTTACAGACAGTTTCAATTGCAAAAACGCTTCAAATGTTGCTCTTTGTCATACATCAAAAGCTAATTGCGCGAAAATAGTCATTTTTGCAAAATTTACAAAGTTTAATTTTTTATATTGTCCCTGAATCCTATAAGTTATAGTTTAAAAAAAACTTCCTCTGTGCTCTAAAAAGTAAAAATCTCATTCTTCTATGACAAAAACTCAACGAGTTGGTAAATCATATTTGTCATATTCAAGTCAACAATACTTGGAATTTTATGAATTTTCAGCGTTTTCTGACATTAGAAACAGCTGTAAAACTAACTGTTTAGCAATTACTAACTAATTGACAACGATAAGAATGAACACCTTTTACATTGACAAAGAAATCCCTTCATTTGTTATACTATCTGTAGAAATCCTTCACAAAGTAAGATTAAAATAATAATAATTTCTGGATTAATAATAACTTCGAATTACACAAAACAACATTTAAGAGCCACTAAAATTGGTCATCTAAATAAAGTGTCTCTTATCTAAAAAAAAGAAGAAACACTGAGAACTGAAAATATATTTTCTATCCAGAAAATCTTTTTCTGCTTGAATGCCAAGTAGCCATATCAAAATTCCATAAATGGCCTATAATTTCAAAATTGTGATTTTTGCAAGAACGTGTTATTACGAAATCTGTAATAGAACATTCTTCTTTTCCTATGTACGCGTTATTACGCGTGAACTATGCCACAAGAATACCATGAAATATTCAGCATACTTAAATTATGAATTTTTCTTATAAAAAATCTGAACGTGTATTGGTTTTGTTCATCAACTACAAAGCAGTCATGTTTCATTTATGATAAATGATACAAAACGAAAAATAAAGGTAAGAAAATGCCGCATCTTCAGAATTAGCAGACGAGATTTCGCAGAAAATAAGTCACAACCAAAAAAGAAAAACAAAGACGCGTGACGGAGGAATATGTTACACAATGCTTTAGGAATTACGCCATAGAAGTTGCAACTATAATATAACTAATGCAGCTGACAAAACAAATTTTAGCTTATAGTTGGAAATCAAATGCAATCTATCGTCTTCAAATGCAAATTATAACAGTGGAAGAAGTATCTCGATACCAAAGCGAGCTTTTAGCGATTAAAAATAATTTGCTATCAGAAATAATATTCAAAATTGACGTAAGGGTAAGAAAAGAGAAAGAGTGTTGTGGTGAAATAAGGGCCCGATTAAACTTTTAAGTTCAAACACAGTATCATATCGAGGACCCGTTTTATCAAAGCTTCTAAAATACACGTGCATAGAAAATTATTAATAATACAAATATGATTTCCATGAGCCGCTTAATAGAATTCACATTTCATTAAAGAGCTTTTTTATTTTTACGTTCTCTGTATATAAAATACTATAAAATTATTATACTTATAGTTGTTGTATGTTCAGTTTCTAACCATAAAACGAGGATGTCTTTTGATTAGTTAACAGTCTATTGATAAATTGATAGCATTCGGATTTCCCAGTCAGATAACAGAAGTTTTCTGACGTAGTGTGGATATTTTCTCTTGTTTTAGACAAACTTTCACAATAAATAAATAAATAACCTTTTAAAAATTCTATGTAAAAAAATAAATAAAGAAATAAAGAAAAATAAATTAAAGGTCCTATTTTTCCGTCATTTTGGGTGCCCTCTTAAATTTTAGAAGGGAAGCTATTGCTTGATATGCCTTATGAGTTATGAGGCCCTGGATGAAAGTGGGAAAGTGGGGGGGGGGGGGGGAGAGAGAGAGAGAGAGAGAGAGAAAGAGTAACAATGGAGTTGCTCGGGCATGCATAATGTATACATAGCTGCTAGTTGCTTGCTCGTTTTCCTTTTTTCTTACTTTCAGGGCCGTCACTGAATGGCATCGATAATAGTTGTTCTTTTTTTATATACCGCTGACCAGGCCTCTACTTGCCAGGCTTTTGCCTAGCTTAACGGGTTGATACCTGGCAACGGGGCGAAGATGTGTTTGTTAAATCTATAGGCCGACGTGGCTTCAGCGCGTCTTGTTGCTTTAATTGCTTTTTCTTAGTTGGCCGGTTGCTAATTGATTTTTGATGAGGCGGTTCAGCACTGCGCAGTGTAGCGAAGTTATGCCGGACGGATGTGAGATGCTGGGATATTTACTATTTCCTCGCTGCATCGCTCATCCATACGTTATGTCATCGCTACTCGAGTTGGTCTCGTAATTTTGAACCTTGATCTGGTGACGAGACCTTCACCAGACTAGGCACCCCCAGAGGTATAATTCACAGGTAACTTGGAGGACTTTACACTCACGACGGATTTTACATGCACCGGGGCCATTAGCGTACATGATCGCCGCATCTGAAAAGTAATGGGGTAGGGATAATAGTTGCTTTAATAGCCGACGATGAAAGAAATGGTAGCCAAAATAATAACATTTGTACAAAAGTGGTAGCCAACATAGTTGTCTTATTTATTTATAAAAGAAGGAAAATAACCCTTATTTGCCGTAAAAATAATAATCAAAACCATAGGGCTTAATTTCTAACAAAAAAAGTACCGGAGCCCTAATATTCTGCAGTACTAATAACCGTAGCGTGCCCCCTCCACCGTCACTCCAATCTGCATATTTATATTTCATACATTATATGTATTTGCAAAATTTAAAGCAATTTTTTTCTTTAGCAAAATAAAAATTTTAAATATATCTATCTGCATTTACTTAGCTGTCAATTATTCCACTTTTTGGTTATTACTCCGGCCGAATAGAAATCTTTGCCTAATTTTAATGAGCCCATTTCATCTCCATTTCCTACGCGTGCAATACATTATGTCACATATAGTGTTTTGATAGAAAAGAATGCAAAAGCTTCGATATGGGAGAAAAAGGAAAGGGTAATTTAGGCTTCGGTTTTTCGGAAGCGCTTCCACTGGGCTCCGGAGCCCCGTATTTATGGGATCCGGTGAATTCCGACCAATATTTAAATATTTACTAAAAGCAGAGAAGTACCGAAGCTGGGCTCCGGTGGGCTCCGGCGCAATTTAAGCCCTGCCTATATACGTATATATATATACTGAATGTATGTACCTATATACGTGTATGTGAAAGATTTCTGTTTTGAGAAGGTGGTGCGAGATAGAATTAAAAAATAGTTGCTAGTAGCTGACAGCCCTGTGTATAGTTAGCGATCGATCGAAATTACCCCAGCGATCGATCGAAAAAGGTCCGAATTATACTATGTACCCATTCACACATTATTTTTGCATCCAAGTGAACGACCCTTTTCTAGCTTATCTACCAATATTTGTTCTAGCTTGTTTGTGTAAGAAGAGTTTGAAACGGTTTTGAAGTCTTTTAAAAACGTAAAAAAAAAAAAAAAATACATTTTCTTCTTAACTTTAGATATTCTTTCTCCATTTATCTGTTACGGTTGGTTTCAACAAATTTTTTTTTTTAATCTACATTAATTATTTAAATCACTTTCTCAACATTTATTTAAAAGCACTCTTTTTTTCTGTTTCTAATAAAAATTTAAATAAATAAAAGTAATTGTAATAATAATAATAAAATCAGTTTTTATTTTTTCTTCTTTCTTTTTCTTTTTGCAAAGTAAATTCAACGTTTATAGTCTAGCTTTGCTTCCTGTTTTCAAATACGAAAAGCAGACAGCAAGGGAGGGATGTTTTGTCAGTTAAAGACCGCACAGGTGGAAAATTTGGAGTCATCTAGTCTGACTTTGATATAAGAATGACCGACCGCCCTGTATAAGAATTACGTTATCTTATGAGTGTACTATACACGCAATTAGGCTTTGTAAGTTTACGTCAGGCTTCAATTGGCTCTGCTATCAGGCGGATAGCTGGCGCCCATGTAAACAGAGGCTAACAGGACCCCCCTTCAGCACACGCCATGGGGGTGATGCATGGCTTCCTTCCCCCATGAAGCGGCCGGCAGAGTGGAGCGGCAAGCTGTAGTCTTCACGAAGAGTCCATTTTTCCTTTTGTTTCCATTCCCGTACCCCTGGCAGAGTGGATCGGTCCCGTTTTTCAAGCAGCGCGGGAGAATGAATGTTTACGACACTTGTGGCTTGGCCAAGAGACCTGTCGTTTGACTCGTAAAAAAAAAAATTCGACTTATTACGGGGCTCGAAGATTGGCCTGTGGGCTGGATCGCGAAGTTGTTGAAGGCGGACAGGTTTCTGGAAGATTTTTTTTTGAGAGTGGGGCATTGATGGCCCTACATTAACTATCCTAAATCATGATGTTATGATGAAAAGAGGCTATAAGGGCATTTTCGAATTGCGGATCTATAACTGTTAACGAGAAATTAAGAAGAAGATATGTGTAGCCCGTTTTTTTTTTGGCGTAGTGGCGCTCCAAGATTATGACTTCTTAACCATCAGAAGTGATCATAGATATTGAACTAAACGGTCGTTAGAAGTCGTAGTGTTCTGAGTTACGGTGATGGCTATCTTCGAATAAAACACATGCTTCAGGAAGGTGAAATTACTGACTCCGACGGTGAAGTTCTGGACCGTAGAACGATTTTCCCCTCCGGACTAGATGATGGACCTAGTAGTTGATGGCAAGTGATGCAGTGAGATGAGAGGATTGATGAATGTTAGCTTGAAACCACATGGGTATTGTCTGAATTTTTCCCCAGCCTGAACACTCCAGCTTAAGTGCTTCATCAGATTTTGAAAAAGGACGAAATGCTCCTAAGTGCCCATTGACTAAAATTGTAGAACTCTCTACCTGTTGTAAGTACTATTTGCATAGTTTTTCTTTTTATTTATTTGTACCTCTTTAAAAAAAAAAAAAAAAAAAAAAAAAAAATATGTTTGCTATACCAGAGTTTAAAAGTGAAATGAATATCTTTGGATAATTTCAATAAGAATTAACATTATGAACAGAAATAGTCTGTAGGTTAATATATAATGTTTGTATGTTTGAACGACCATTAAATGGTAATGTGATGATAATTTTAAAAATATGATGTGTAATTTAAAAGTAACCAGTGAGTGGTTTCAACTTAAAAGATCAGCTGTTCTATTGTTTTATTAAGATTATTTTTGATAACTTAGTTGCTTCATTATTTTAAATGTTCAAATAAATTGTGTTTTTTTTTTGTTTATTATCAAAGATGGTATGTTTTTCTTTGTATAAATCTCTAAATAATTAATTTTTTATATTCACAGTAGACCTATAAGAATGGCCTAACCTTTCTGTGAGTAATAAAAAAAAAAGGGGGAGAGAAAATTCAACTTTATTAAATTAGGACTTTAAAATTTCTTAAGTTTAAATTCATAACTGACTGTTTTAATGAACATAAATTGAAGTTCACTCAATGTTATACAATCGTATTTTTGATCTTGATTTAAGGATGGGTAGATTAATAAGTGAAACAGTAATATTAAATTTAATTTCATAAAATGTTAAATTAAGCTTTAACTCTCCTCTTTCAGAAACATTGTTTTTCTAAAATATACACCAAAATTGTTTTATTTTAAAAAGTAAAAAAAAAAAAAAAAAAAAAAAAAAAAAATCCAATTATTTTTCACCACTATACGATTCTTGGTTATCCGATCGGATCTTGTTCAGAATCTCTATGGTTGTTCTAAAATTTTAGTACATCATCATATCCCTATTCTATTAACGGATTTAACTCTTTCCCCTTTTGGTCCTCATATTGGAGGAATTTCAGGTTGTCTGCATTTTTCCAAATTATATGATGATTACACTTTTGTTAATTTAATGTGTATGGAGATTTGAGCTTGATCGGGTTGGAGTGGAGTTGGGTGTTCTTTATGCAATCCAGTATGCTACTTGATTTAGAAATCTGTTGCCCCTTACTACATTTAATATTGTCTTAAAATGATGAGTTCAAAATTATCATTGTTGTATTAACCTATTCGGATTCTTAAGTTTTGATATTTTGATTAGTTTAATAAGTTTAAGTAAGTTGTGTTTTAGAAGGAACCCCAACATCCACAACATATCCATTTGATTTTCTCCAAAATTCAAAACCCTTCCCAAATAAAGATCCTACCCATGACAGCATCGATTCTATATATTCTATCTCTATGTTCTATCGATCTTCAGCATCGATTCTACAACCAAAATCTCTTGCCATTCATGTATTTTTTAAATTACAACGACTATATTGAAGAGAAACACCTTTTTATATACGGAAATTTGGGGGGGGGGGAAATACTGAAAACAATCTTTTATATCACTTTTTTAATACTTTTACAATATCCACCAATGTCTTTTCCTAAAAGTAGCGTTACCTTTTCACATTTTCTCTTAATCCAAACAAGTAAGCTACGTTATGTTCGGTTCGCTATGCCTGATATGTTTATGCACGCATCCCTCCAGCTATTTTATCGTCTGCTCACTACGGGCCATATTTGCATTATGGAAAAAAACTGCGCTTACAAGCGAGGTCATCAGCAACTGAAGTAGTAAAATAAGTGTAAAAAAAACTACTTAAATATAAAATACATGATCTAAACAACACGCAAGATACCTTTTTTATTTAGTAAGTGCACTAATACTGTGCAGGTGTAAACAGGAGTTTGCAAATTCAGAAGGCCAATAAAAACAGGAAGAAGACATGAAATAAATATTTGATAATGTAGCATGCAGCGACAGGTTTTTCGCAGAATAAGTTTATTGTAAATCTACGTTGGCTTGTGCATCATTTGACTTTTAAATTGTTCGTATGAATCCAAAACCGGGAATTTTGGCTAATTTTTCGGTTGCCATTGTAATTGTTGCCAATTTAAGACTTAAATCCCGCAGTTCCCAATGCACTCTTCCATAGTGCGGTGTGCCTCTTTTGTGCACTGTAATAGTTGAAAAATTTGCCATAGGCAACTTCAGGCCCATTTGTTGGCTTCTCGGAGGACTAATGAAGGTGTCGATATCTAATCAACAAACATTTTGCTGTTATAACCAGATGATCTTTTTTTCTTTTTTTTTTTAACTCTCAAAACTTCGTATGCGGTACTGTAAAAAAAAAAAAAAAAAAAAAAAAAAAAAGTACATATATGTGTTTTATTTAGAGGCTAAATAACTAAAAACATATAAAATGCTCTGTTATATCCTATGGGGGAACAGAAGGGTTAAAATCAAAGTTGAGCAAATTTGTAATTGCAATTATCTGCAGTGTATTTTCACTTTCATTGTATGCAATTGATTATAGTTACTCTCATTCAAGCACAGAAATTTCATCCAATAATGGGATGGGAGGCGGTACCGGCTTCAGTGCTGGAAGAATTTTTTATGACACATAAATTGCAACTATAATTGATTATTTACATTGTATTTACAATTAAATTGTAAATACGTTGCAGATAATTGCAATTACAAATTTGCCCAACTCTGGTTAAAACTATGCGTGTGTCATTTACAGGGACACACAAAATAACACACACGAATACATATGCAACGGTGTAAACGTAACGTGCGACAAAATGAATCAATCATTCGAGTTTAACTTTTAAAGCCAAAAATGCGCTCGAGTTCGTCAGAAAAATCTTAGTCGATAATTTATCTTAAGGAATAACACACCACCACTTAAACCGAATCACTTTTTTTTTTTTTTTTTTTTTTTTTTCTGTTGTTGTCGCTTATACACATGAAAATAATAATTTATCAGTTATAAATCGATATCGAAAGTGAAAGAACAATTTTGGAGCTATAGGGAAGTAGAGCGCGCCATAGCAAGTAAAAAGTAGCCAAAACTTTAGTAAGGTTTTTTTTTTTTTCAGAACAAGTTTTTTAAAATCGGAGGACACTCTACCTCCACTATTTTCAATCGTTAAACTTGATATTTTTGAAAACTAATCGTCACATAGTCAAATACGCAGGATTTTTTCGAAATATTTAGATCTTTCTGTTCAGTGTAATTTTAAGTAACAAAATTTGTGGTTGAAAATTTATATTTTACATTGAAACGATGCCATTTCACTAAAATCGCATATTATATATATTTATTTAAAAGTGTACGTATTTCACTAACTTTTGGACTAGAAAATTAATTATTTTCTTACATTGCTCTAGGTCAGGTCTATAATGAGTTTACGTGTCCACCGCTTGACCTTTTTTTTTTTTTTTACAAAGCACTCCCGCCCGTCAGCTGTCAAGCCATCATTTTGCAATATATCAACTAAACAAAAAATATTATTTTCTACCTGAATATATACATAATAAATTAGTGTAAATGAATTTTTTTATAAACGCTTCGAATTTTTCAAAACAAATTCCCTAAAAAGTCTTAAATTTCAGGGCGTCAAAGTTATGTTACCCCTTAACTGATTCGACACTATGCTGAATGTGTAATATTTTATAATTTATTTTCTTCTAAACGCTTTCTTTACCTAAAGGGGATTATGAATATTGCAAAAAGTATAATCTTCCTGAATTTATTCGGCTAAATATCGAACAATATTCGAACAACCAAATATTCGGCAAAATGGCCGAATACCGAATAGAGGCTGAATATTCGTTACATCTCTAATTAATAAAGGCTACTCAAAATAAATTGTATGAACTGCCATCTGAGCTTTGAGTTATGTTTATACGTTTTAAAGCTGAATTAAATTTTAGCATGCATACAGTGTAGTGTGTATAAAATATCATAGATCATATACAGAGCTTTACAAAAAGATTCGAATACAGTACAGTGTATGTACTAAAATTGGTAAAAATGAATTTTGAATTGTGTTGATGCATTTTCAAGTCGAATTAAATTTTAGCATACTGCGTGGGAAAATCTATAGATCTGCAATGTCTGCACAACAGAAATCGAACACCGTATACTGGAAAAGAAAGGTGATTACTGAAATTAAGTTTTCACTATGTTTTATGCGGTTGTTTCTTTTTTCTTTCACCTTATCATGATATAAAGTTGCATTAAAATATATTCTGAACTGATGGAAAGGGCTTCCTATTTTATGATCTACACTGCAAATGCGCGGCAGAGTATTACTGCTTATTTTACTGTTTATTACTGTTAATTTTACGGTGTAGTACTGGCAGCTGGGGTGCCAGTATTATACTGTGAAATCAACACTTCTTTTTTTGCAGTGTATGCATGACGCACGAATTTTCTTTCTTATTTTTATTGTTATTATTTACGTGTGAAGACTAACATCAGGTTGAAAAAGAATATATATTATTTTATGCATGAAAGATTAGGCAACAGACGAAGGTAAAGAATTTACACAGGTATTTACCGCTGCCATCTTTCACACTCGAATAAATTCTATAAACTCGGATAAATATGCGTTTTATTTGGGTAACTATGCGTGAATTCACAGCAGAATAATTTTAAATATAATTACAAAATGTAGCTACTTAACTGGACAATACGCTTTCATATCGATAAAATTAGACAAGAATGAGAAAAAACGAAACAACCGGTTTTATTGATAGATTTTATTTTGCGCGAGAGAGTGGTATAATTAAACATATTTTTACTTTTTCAGCTACCTCTATTTTAAATATTTATCGAAATCCTCCTTTTGTGCGTATCTACGTTTAAAATAAATGTTACATTCTCCTCAAGGCTGTTTTCTCAAATTGAAACTGGGTTACTTTCTGACACATTCCTTGAATTAATTTTTATTCATAAACGCTTAAGATTAACAGAGATGTTCTTATTCAGAAACTTTTAAATGCAAGATCATTTTATATTTTTCAATTTTAAAAAATGGGGGGGGGGGGGGATCTTTCAGATAATGTTGTCAAAGTTGGAATTTTAAACCGAATTTCTGGACAAGGACGCCATATGATCGCTGTAACGCAAGATTTAATACATGTATCGAAAAATGTAAAATGCTATCTAAATTCACTGTCCTCCCACCCGAATTTCGTCTTCATACCTCACACAAAGTTTAAAATCTTTAAAACACTTTATTATTTTTACTTTTTTATCTTCTATTTGTTACGTTCTAGCAACAATAAATAAGCAATCACCTAAATCCCCTTCCTGAAATATTCCCTCCTCCATAAAAAAAAGGGCGGAATTTCTAGATATGTGTGTGTGTGGGGGGGGGGGGGGGGGGAGAAGAGACAAAGCAAAAATTTCAGTTTTTTCTACTCATATTTTTTAAGTAATTTGGCTGCGTTTACCCCTCTTAGAGATACTTTGTTCAACATCACCGCACTTTAGCATTAGCTAAAACCATAAGTTTTATGTGGATGATGTCCCGGTACCTGGTTCTGGTGCCAAGCCCGATTGAAAATAGAGGTTAACCCCTCGCCATTGTCGCTACCACCCCACCCCTCTCAAATATAACTTTAATAATAAGAATATAGAGAATTATATATTTAAATGTGTATTTGGGGAGCACGCTAACTGAAGTTGGCCTTCATATATAAACAAATCAAATTTTGCACAAATCAAACTGCATTCGAATAATCTTAAATAGTGCAATTTTCAGTTGGCTGAACTGAATTCGGTCGACATGGGTAAGGAGTAAAGAACGATTAATATTTCACGGCGAATCTATTTTGCTAACAGTTTTTTTTTTTTATTATTATTATTTGGCTACTGTTTTTTCTTGCTGATTAGCCGAATTGCTAAAATTCAGCAAGAATCGTGTACGATATACAATAAAAAATTACTCGAACTACTGAAATCAAGTTCAAGTTAGACAAAAGAAAAAGAAGAAGGAAAAAGAAAAGGAAAAAAATTACAACTGATATTCACCGGAAACAATGGAAAGTACGAATAATATTTAAGCTCGTAGGCAAGCATGAACTATTTTGACCTCACATTAAAATTATCATAAAAAATAATTACACCTAGGAAATATCAGCACTCGTGGAATTTTTCACTTAAACTGAATATTTTTTCCTGTATCATGTTATTTAATATCAGCTCTCTTTAATATCATTGAACCATAGGGGACAACATAAAAATCATCTCATAAAACGTTGGTAAAAGTTGTAAAAGAGTACAGTATCAGATACATATTAGTAATCTCTGGGGGCACTGAACGGGTAGTTTCTTATTTATTCTGTTCTTTTACTGAATTTCGAAGTAGAAAATAAAAATACACAGCAGTGCCACTTCCTGCCTCGTAGAAGCCACCTTTTAGCCATGTGGCAATAAGTATATCGATAAAAAGTGAGTCAGTTTAGAGGCACGCGACGTTATTTTTGTAACAGATAACTTTATTTGAAAATGTGCCTTCCAAGTATACGTGACTCAAAAACGCAGGAACTTTAGTGAATGAAACAAATTGAAGAGAGCTGTTTGATAAGTTATCGGCCTAAAACAGAAATGGAGCAAGTATGACCAAATGACAATGTTGTTTGTTAAGTATGATCCTTTAGATGATATGCCGCCGAGTTTCAGACGCGTGAGTTATTTATTGGTTATTGCTGGGCGATAGAGTAAAGTAAACAAGTTTTGACATTTTCTAAAAATGGAAAAAATTGAAGTTCGAGCTGTCATAAAATACTTTGTTAAAAAAAATATTTAACCCCCACGAACATACAAAAAAAATTACAGTCTATCTTAAAGGATTCTTGTCCTTCATATTCTGCGATAAAAAAGTGGGCTGCTGAATTTAAACATGGTAGGAAATCAATTCACGATGAGGAACGCTCAGGACGCCCAAAAACCGCTACGACCGACGAAATCGTCTCAAAAAAATTCACAATGACGTATTGAATGATCGCCGATTGAAGATACGCGAACTTGCTGACATTGTAAACATCTCCACAGACAGTGTCCACAACATTTTATACGATGTTTTGGGTATATGAAAAAACTTTCCGCTCGATGCGTGCCGCGCTTGTTGAACGTCGACCAAAAACGCCAAAGAAAAGAATGAACATTTGTCAAGAGTCTTCTGAAATGTATTGTGTTGCAAGTTGAAAAATAAAATGAAATATTGTCAAAAATCTCTTATTTTCATTTTCAAGCCGGGAACTTTTCGAACCAACCTTGTACAGGGCTACACAAAAGAGTGTATCTTAAATGTGTATTGAATTGCAAGGGGACTACATTGAAAAATAATATGAAATTAATGTCCAAAATCTTGTGTTTTCACTGTCAGGCCGAGAACTTGTCAAACCACCCTCGTAACATGGAAAATTTAATATTTTTACAGATTTCTTCTTATTTAGCAAAATGCCTTGCTTCGTTTAATACTCCTTACTTTGAAATTACTCAATTTTACGATTTCGATACTCAAGTTTCATTAAAAATTCTATTCATTAATTACCTTTACTATTTTCCAACAATTTCTTTGAAATACTAGAAGCGTGTGTCAATCGCCAGAACACCGGCCGTTTGTTTCCAGGCAGCGAGTATGTTAAACTTCTTCAAAAAACCTTATCAATAGGGAATGTGTTATAGTCTATTTCAATAGATTTCGATATCAGCGCATGTTTCTAAAAGTTGGAGCACCTGGTTTCTATGTCAGGTTAGTTAGACTAACATAGAAACTGGACTCATATGTGCTATTCAATTAACATACTTAAATTCCAATAAATTCAAAAACATAACATCATTAGAACGGCCAATAATAATCGGACATGGGCGTTAAATTATTTGAATTAATTTACAGGACCAGAGCCGCAGTGAGGTGTTGCGCCGGCCACCGCACCAGGCACCGCTGACGCCTGGGGGCGCTTCATCGGCGCCTTCGATTATCACACTACTGGATTCAAAGGATCAATAGAAAAACAAACAGCATTTCACTTCTGATCCTCATGCCAATTCATATTGTTAGTTTTCGAATAAGGCTTAGATTATTCCTTTTCCATTCATAAAATCTGTACAAACTCAAACGTATAAGGCATTGCAAACTTTTCGCGATTTTTTTGTAAGCAAAACAAAACTTATTTATGTGTACAGCATGTTAACTGAAAACAAAATTATGTCACATGTAACTATATCCCTCTAAATTTTGTGATTTTATTTAAACTTTAAATTGAAATCAGTCTAATTACAATCCTTTTTCAATATTAAAAGAAGGGGGGGGGGATAAACTGAGGATTGTTTATTTATTTTAATTTCTACTTTTTCTGCAAAAGTTTTTATATAGCTTATTCCTTTTTCTTATTCAAATTTTGTAACTCATATTTTTTTACATTTTAATTTCATTACAATCAGTTAAATTACAATTTTATATACTTATTCTCTGTGATAACAATAAAGATATTTTTAATTACATTTGGTAATAATGCTTTAAAATTTGTAGTTAGTCTGGATAAGTGTAAGTGATTATTTTCCTTCTGTTCTAACTTTTTCAAAAAAAAAAAAAAAAAAAAATCTCAGAATGGCTGAATTTTAATGCAGAGAGTAGTGATGGGCATAACGATTATTTTGATTATTCGAATGAATCATTCGAGCATGCGCAGAAACATATCTGTCAAACTTCAATTTTTTTTTTTTTATTCAATTACTACCAGAAATTTTGAAGAAAAAAATATTATTGAATGATTCATTCGAATAATCAAAATAATCGTTATGCCCATCACTAGCAGAGAGGCGATGTAAGGATAAATTGTTACAGAAGGTGAATAATGTGTCACTCCATTCTCAACATTTCGTATTCGTACTTCTTCCTATTCTATTTATATCGTGCCCTTTTCTTAAAACTTTTCTTAATCCATTCGCTTACAAAAATAAATAAATAAATAATAATATGTATAATACATAATAATCATACTGATTATAATTAAAAATACAATTCACTTTGTGTTAATATATTTTATTGCTGCTTTTTTCCCTAATGTTGCTTCCGCATTCTTCTTTCAGATGTTTCAAACATTACTTTATTCAAGTGTAAAATGATTCTTAAAAGATCCCTTATTGAGAAAGGTAAGTGAATCCAAGATAGGAATCGTAATAATACGTTTTTAAAATCTTCCTATTAAAATTCTTTTCGGAAGAATTAAAAAGGCAAGGCAAAATATTTATTTTGTTCTTATTTCCTCTTACTTATTAAAGTGAATTTAACACAAATGTGGAATTCTCTCTCTGTCTGTGTAAGCTTGTATTTTTTTTTTTCAAATGTTAATTTTTGTCCCTTTAAACATACAATGTTAAAAACATTTATGCTTATGTAACGGCTTCATGTGCAATTTGATTTCTTAAGGACTTCCACATAGAAATACGTATATAATCAGGATTCCCGGCTGCTTTTAATCAAGCCAAAAAAAAAAAAGCTTTTCTGTTTTAATTTTAAACATAATAATAATAATAATAATAAAGTCTTTAATTGAAAAAAAAACACGGTTTTTATTAAAAGAAAGGTGGTTTTCAGCTAATTCATATTAAATTTGCATTAATTTATTTTAATGCACTCATAAATTATTTCCACTAAAAAAATTATAAATTTCTATTAAATTTTATCAAATAAATAAGTCTTTATAACCGCTAGAAGGTAACTATGAAGGCATTATGTCGGAAAGAAAAATATATACATATTGAGAAGAATACATTAAATTAGACACCAAGATGGTGCTTTGAAATTCTATATTACATAGCTCCACATATATGTACTATACATTTTAAAGATTATATTTAATTAAACAATGACAAAATGTCACACATCTAAAAGGAAATATTCTGCTTACATACTATTTACTTTTAAAATGGATTAAACCTAATAATTTATATGTATTTAATAAATTAATTTATCTGATATATAATTCTTAAGAACATCTATGTTTAGTTAGTAATCAGTATTCTGATGACATATAAAACTGATATATCTAAAGAGATTTTCTTCCTTTTCTGCTAATAAGCGATTACGTAACTTATCCCAGATAAGTCCATTTGAAGAGATTAAATGACAGAATGATCAATGTTGAAAAAGAAATTAGGAAAGATGTAATATTTGAGGAGATTTTAGCACATTAGTGTATAAAAAAAGAAAACAATTAAAAATAAATTCTCAAAATAAAACTTGCTGAATTAAAATTTTGAAAAGCTTGTTGCTACTTAAAAGGGTTACTCATGCATATGTTATTCATAATACTTTTTTAATAGTGAGAAATAGTGTTTTAGTTAAATGACTTTATGTATGATTTGAAATGTTTATGAGAAAAAAAATAAGACTTGCATATCAATAGCCCTTAAAATTAGTTAAGTAATAAAAAATTTAACTAAGCAAACATTGTCCTATTTAATTATTTAAAGTAGTAAAAAGGGAAAAAAGTATGTGTTAAAGGCCACTGTAAACCAGATAAAGCATTTAGTATTACCTTTTTTTAAATTTAGCTGGCACACTTGGATTTCTGAGTAAGAATCAGTAGCAGTTCTATATATGTGTTATTCCAATATTAATGTCTTCATTATTGAAAAAAAAATATTTATTAAATTCTAACTCAATTAAATATCTTAAATTAAAATTAATTAAAAAACACTTTAAAATGTGCAGTTTATAATTAAAATGCTTCACCGCATAAAAGCCAATTTTTGCCAACAAAAAAGCCGGTTAAAAGCCAACGGTGTGGCTTTTTTATTTTTATTTTAGCCGGCTTTTTGTAACGCTGCATGTAATACATTCTATATAGTATATACTATATATACCTTTATAAAAACTCATGCATAAGAAAATGCAACTATAAATTTAATTTATAATTGTGTTTGTTACACAGATTATTATTATTATTATTATTATTACTATTAAATTAGAAGGGTATTGATCAAAGTTATATATTCGGCTACAAAGCTAAGTACTGCTCCCGGGTATGCAATTCCAATTATGGTAATATAAATGCCATACTAAATTCAAAAACCTTTGATCTAAAAAATATAAAAAATACAGTGTATTTTTATGAAATACGAAATATTTTACATGAAGTTCCCGCTAGAAAGAAGGAAAAGAAAAAGCAATAATCCTCTCTTTTTGCTAGGGTGTCAAGGATTTTAATCAGTGATTAAATCATGATTTAAATCAACTGACTTTTTTATCATTGATTTAAATCATCTGTCTTTTTTTATCATTGATTTAAATGAACTGATTTTTTAAAATCACTTATTTAAATCAACTATTTTTTAAAATCATTAATTTAAATCAACTGATTTTTTTTAAATCATAAATTTTCTAAATGTTTAAAATGACATAAAAAATAATAAAATCTAAGATGAACATAATTTGGAAAGTTTCTATGGATATTTTACTTATGTATAAGCAAAAAAAAAAAAAAGCTTTGAATAATTGTTTGTAAGCTTAATTCCTTAGACTTGTAAAAAATTAAATACACTAAGTTTGTAAAAAGCAAGTTTTTATTGGGCATTAAAAGCATTTTATTTAAAAATTATATTTAAATCTAATATAATTTGCAATGTCATAATTTCTTTTAAATAATCAAACTATCCCTTCTTTTACATAAAATAAGAATATCAAGTATAATAAATTTCTACGAGTAAAAGAATAAACAGCCAGTACCTTATTTTTGCAATAATAAATTTATAGCAAATTAGAACTAAAGAAGAATGAAAGAATGACATCTGCTCAACGTATATTGTAAAACAATGTATAAGAGAAAAGATCTATATTGAGAAAAGATCTAATTGGTATAAAAATGTTAACAGAAACAGCTTCTTCAGTAGAGGTTCAATATTTTTTTTTTTTTTTACTTTTAAACTCGTAATATACAACAAATTAAGAAAGTTAGTGATTTAAAAGGATGCAATCCTATTTTAGGTAGCTTTCAATACTAAAAAGTATAAAGCTACCTATTGCAGCCGTTCGGAGGAAAACAGTTCCGGAAAATTTCGATATATTTTCACCGATCATGACCCCCAGACCTCAAAACCACCCTCCGCTCAAATGTTGATTTATATATATAGATATATCCATATATATATATCTGACCTATGTCATACGATAACGCTCGTATTTATAAATCGATTTTGATGAAACTAATTGTGTGTATTAAGCTCACCAATGTCTCGACCGAGTTCGTTGGCCAGCTTGGTCCGCCATTTTGTTTCAAGATGGCGGCCATTTAAAAATTTAAAACTAAAATAAATATACAAAAAAATTAAAAATTCAAATTTATTTTTTAATTACGTGTTAGTCCTTGATACAAGGATTCCAGAGCATTTTTTGGTTTACCTCTATCTTAAAAAATGGCTGAGATAGAGCAGTTTGAAATTCTAGGGTGGCTGACATTTTGAAACAAAACAGCACATTAACGCCATTGCTTGCAAATTATTTTCTTTCATTGTTGTAATAATTTTCCCAATCATATTCATAAAACTATATATTCATATCCGTTAGCGCCAAAATTGGCGACATTGGCGACGTTGGCGACAAAATGGGCGGCATTTGGCGAAATATCGCCAAATTTGGCGACCAAAATAAGTCTTCATAAATGAAGCCAATTTGGCTATTGCTCAATAATTTGGTGAATTTCTTATTCAAATTCAGTATTAACGAATCTTTTGTAAACGTTTCTTTGCATTTTAACTTGCTGTTTTCGTGTAACATTAGCTAAAATTTTAAAACGAAGATATAGGAAAGCTACCTTTTCCTCCCGGTACAGGCCGGAAGGACTTTTTTTTCTTTTAGGTAGCTTTCAATACAAAAAAGTATAAAGCTACCTATTGCAGCCGTTCGGAGGAAAGCAGTTCCGGAAAATTTCGATATATTTTCACCGATCATGACCCCCAGACCCCAAAACCACCCTCCGTTCAAATGTTGATTTATATATATATATATATATATATATATATATATATATATATATATATATATGACCTATGTCATACGATAACGCTCGTATTTATAAATCAATTTTGATGAAACTAATTGTGTGTATTAAACTCACCAATGTCTCGACCGAGTTCGTTGGCCAGCTTGGTCCGCCATTTTGTTTCAAGATGGCGGCCATTTAAAAATTTAAAATTAAAATAAATATACAAAAAAATTAAAAATTCAAATTTATTTTTTAATTAAGTTTTAGGCCTTGATACAAGGATTCCAGAGCATTTTTTGGTTTACCTCTATCTTAAAAAATGGCTGAGATAGAGCAGTTTGAAATGCTAGGGTGGCTGACATTTTGAAACAAAACAGCACATTAACGCGATTACTCGCAAATTATTTTCTTTCATTGTTGTAATAATTTTCCCAATCATACGCATAAAACTATATATTCATATCCGTTAGCGCCAACATTGGCGACATTGGCGATAAAATTGGCAAAATTGGCGACATTTGGCGAAATATCGCCAAATTTGGCGACCAAAATAAGTCTTCATAAATGAAGCCAATTTGGCTATTGCTCAATAATTTGGCGAATTTCTTATTCAAATTCAGTATTAACGAATCTTATGTAAACGTTTCTTTGCATTTAAACTTGCTGTTTTCGTGTAACATTAGCTAAAATTTTAAAACGAAGATATAGGAAAGCTACCTTTTCCTCCCGGTACAGGCCGGAAGGACTTTTTTAATTTAAAATGCTGAATGCTAACGATCCCCACTGAGTAGTAAACAATGCTGCTATTTACTATTTTGAGAATTTCAGATATAACTGGCTATTCTTATATTGAGAAACTCATTTTCATTATTTTTTCATCATACACATACATGTTTAGATTTAGGTGATTAACAGTACAAATAAAAGTGAAAATAAGAAATTTTGCTTAGTGGCCACTGGCCAGTAGGTTGATTTTTTTTTAGTAGCCAGTGAGTGGTCAGTGAGAATAATTTCTTTAGCAGCCAGTAAATACATTTATGCCACTGAATATTTAATTTAAAATATATATAATTAGTTTTCAGTAAAGTAATTTATGTACTAAATAAAAATATTTTAATTTATATTGCTTTGAATAAACTTGAAATACTAATTTTCAATCTATTTTAAGTTTTAAAATAAGTTAACACAACATACTTATGTAGTTAACTACATAAATCTCACTAAGCTTAAGTACTTGTGTAGCTAACTACATAAGTACCTTTTTCAAAAAAAAATTATTTGTCTAGAATTAAGATCTGACAAAAATAAAATAAGTATGTTTATAAGTACTAAGAAATAACCCGCAACATGATATACATTACACGTGCACAACCTCTAGCCAGCAACCGAAAGTGGCTAACATCTTCAGAAATTCAAAAATGTGTATTTCGTCAATAAGTCCAGAAAAAAATGCCAATTTCGTCATTCGGGAACGTAAAAATCATAAATTTTCACCATTCGGGAGCATAAAAATCATGAATTTCTATCATCCGGGAACGTAAAAATCACAAATTTCGGCGATCGGGTGCGGAAAAATTACGAAGTTCGTCGATCGGACATGGAAAAAAATTTTTTGGCGATCGAGCGCGGAAAAACATAAATTTCGGCGATCGGGTGCGGAAAAATCATGAATTTCGGCGATTGGGTGCAGAAAAATAAAGAATTTCGGCGATCGGGTGCGGAAAAATCATGAATTTCGGCGATCGGGTACGGAAAAATCATGAATTTCATCGATCGGACGCGGAAAAATCATAAAGTTCGTCAATCGGACGCGAAAAAAATCAAGAATTACGGCGATCGGGCGCAGGAAAATCATAAATTTTAGCGATCGTGTGCAGAAAAATCATAAATTTTGGCGATCGGGTTCGGAAAAATCTTGAATTTCGTCAATCTGACGCGGAAAAATCACGAAGTTCGTCGATCGGATACGAAAAAATCAAGACTTTTGGCGATCCGGCGTGGAAAAATCCTGAATTGTGGCGATCGGGAGCGGAAAAATCATGAATTTCGGCGATGGGGCGCGGAAAAATCGTGAATTTTAGGGAAAATTGGAAATCGGTAAATACTGCATTTGGCCGGTTCTTTCAATATTTTTAATCGCTAGTTTTTCACGTTTAATCGACGAGTAGCGACTGGCGAGTGCTTATTTTCACCTTTAAGTACAAATGCAAAACAAGTTGTGAATAATTATTTGTTTGTTTTGTTATTTGTGCTACTAACTAATGAAATTATTTATTTGCAGTTTTTATTAATTTTGTAATTACTTACTGTTCCCTCCAAGTCATTTATTTAAGGGCGCAGCACCCTACCCTTTATTAAATTGGCAAAATACATTATTTCTGCTTTTTTTTTTTTTAATTGTGAAATTTATCTTTAGTTGTAACCAGAGATTTCTTGTAAAAACTTCTCAATACCACAGTACTTTTAAATCCGTGTGCCCAAGACCTTGCAAAAATATTGAACTTTATTTATAAAAAACAGGAAGTTATTAAATCTTGTTCGTTGTATAATTTAATTAGATTTTTCAATTTGTAATTCATAAAAATCATTAAAAATTAATGTTACTTTATTTTTTATATTAAAAAATTATATGCTTTTTTTCCCCTTATATCGTTACTAAACACATTACTAATATATTGCCTCATGAAATAATGCCCTTTTCTACTGACTAGTGCCCTTTTTAGGAACTAGCACCGTGCCCCTTTTTTCTTTGTAGACAGAATACTAAATTATTAATTATCGTTTTAGTAATTAAAGCATAAAAAGTATTTTATTTTACTAATACGGGAGTTAATTATTTAATCATTATTAATTTTAAGCAGTGTTAACAACAATTTAATATCGAAGCAGTTATTAATAATTTTAATAAATATAAATATAAACAGTATTTAATATAGTTTTACATAATTATTACAAAGTATTAATGTACATTACATTATTGTAACTAATGAAATTACTAATTTGCAGTTTTTATCATCTCTGTAATTACTAACTAATAATTATAATTTTATTAATTAAAGATTAAAAGCACAGATAAAGTTACTAATAAGAGGGTTAATTGATTTGGAAAGCTGAAACTCTTGGTAGCTATTCTGTATTTTAAAACACAGGGAAAACAATCACAAAAATCCGATTTAAATTTTAAAATATCTGATTATTTTTTTAAAATCCAATTTTTATTATTTTTTTTTAAATCATGATTTTTTTAACACCTTACTTTTTGCTCTCATAATATTTGTAAACTCTTTAGCCTGAATTATGTATTCCTCCTAAAAACCATTATTTATTGAACATTTACTTAGTTTTTTACTTAATCAAGTAGCTTCAGTAATTTTTTTCAACAAAATCCGATTATCTCCAACTTGAGTAAGTTCCTAGTAACTTACTGACTCTTCAAACCTAACTTCCTATTTTCTATTTGTTACTGATCAGAACTGTGTGTAAACAGAATCGCGGCATAAAGAAAAAAAAAATAATAATAACTAATCTAGTAGCTCACCCACTTGTGAGTCTCGAATTCTTAGACGAGTAACACATGTACGAGAAGAAGATTAAATTACTCTTTTGATTTCCTGTCGTTCCTTGTTCGGCATCGCGAATTCTTTTAATGAAACTTTCCGAGGCCCATGACGCGATAAAAAGAACTACGCCGAAAACTATAATAGTTCAGGGATTTCAGGTCACTTATGTTTTGTAAGACTCATTATACATTAAATTTTTTAACCAATACACAAAATGTATTTACTATCCAGGGTTCGGTCGCTCAGTGATATATATCATGATATATATAGTATTATAAAAAAAACAGGGTGTCCCAGAAACATTGACCTCAGCTGTTATTCCTTAAATATTGATCATAGACATATATCATAAATTACAAAGTTACGTAAAAAATGAGGTACAGAATTTTATGAAATCGATTAAAATTTTCAGGGGATTAAATTTGAAGAAATACAAAATTTAAATTTTTATAAGCCTCCTTAAAAAAATTCCCAATGAGTAAAATGTGGCCTATGCACTAAATAACGTCATGTACAAAATTTCAGCATTTTATCATAAAAAGTCGCAGAGCAAACTTGGTGAGGAGTTAATCATAACTACATCATCACAGTTATTATTTATTTATACAATCATTGTTTTCTTTCGTAATTTGTGTCCGACCCCTGAAACGCGACCATCCGACATGCCCCTTTCCGAAAAGTGATTTAGGTCAGCATTTATGTATTTTCATATATCTGCGAATTTTTATGATAAAATGCTAAAATTTTGTACATGAACTTATTAGTGTATTGGACACATTTTTCTCATTGGGATTTTTTTTTTTTTTTTTTTTTTTTTTTTGTACGTGGGGACGTATAAAAATTTAATTTTTGGATCAATATTTAAGGAATAAAAGCCGAGGTCAATGTTTTTATTTTCAAAATATCATGATATTTCCATATATTTGGTATTTATTTTCGAAATATCATTGTGCATTATATTTTTTAATATTTTCAGTCATAACAATTGTAAAGGAATTTTTCAACTATGAAGGACTTTGTCGTTCTGCAGACAAAGAACTTTTGTCTCCGACAGTGATATTTTAATCCAAAGAGGGGAAATATAAATATATATATACACTATATTGCCAAAGGTGACCGGTCACTTGCGATTTTAGACTTTTTGTTAACTATCTAGAAAAATACATGAGGAATTAACCTGAAACTGCAGGTGTGTAAAGAGTATAGTATAGGTTATATATTTCCGTGAAGATTTTTTCCCGAAACCCCATAGGGGACTGTCAACAAATTAAAAAAGAACGAATATCTTTTGGATAACCCTGTAAAGACTAATGTAGCAAAGGCGTTCAAACTCGAGATTATTAATAAGTGGCTTATTGTAATATACTGTGTTCATTTTTATGAGGATAGCATGTACTCGTAGAGAAATTAAGGTTTATATAAAAACAGTCCCAAATTTCGCTTAGTTTTTTGCTTATAATTTGCAGAGTTCTTACTACAAAAAAAAGTTCTTTTCAGAAAATATGACAAACAATATTATACATAATGCTCTGCAATCAGAATTAACAAATAATAAAAATTGGATGAATAATGAGCAGGTTTACTAAAAAATAGTTCACTGCGCATGCGCGAATGCAATCAAAATATAATATGCATAATGTATTAGCTAAGTATATAGAGCAACTTTTGTGAAAGTCTCAAAATCATAGCTTGAAAATTCTGAAAATTATCGTCGATAGAATAAGCTCGAAACCCGTTATTCCCAAAAGGAAGCAAAAAGATGAGGGGTTGTATCAAATATCTGTTGATTAGTGCCAAGATAGCGTACACAATATTGCACGTATTTGGATACAACCCCTCATCTTTTTGCTTCCTTTTGGGAACAAGGGATTTCGAGATGATTCTATCGACGATAATTTTCAGAATTTTCAAGCTATGATTTTGAGACTTTCACAAAAGTTGCTCTATATACTTAGCTAATACATTATGCATATTATATTTTGATTGCATTCGCGCATGCGCAGTGAACTATTTTTTAGTAAACCTGCTCATTATTCATCCAATTTTTATTATTTGTTAATTCTGATTGCAGAGCATTATGTACAATATTGTTTGTCATATTTTCTGAAAAGAACTTTTTTTTATATTAAGAACTCTGCAAATTATAATCAAAAAACTAAGCGAAATTTGGGACTGTTTTTATATAAACCTTAATTTCTCTACCAGTATACATGCTATCCTCATAAAAATGAACACAGTATATTACAATAAGCCACTTATTAATAATCTCGAGTTTGAGCGCCTTTGCTACATTAGTTTTTACAGTGCTATCCAAAATATATTAGTTCTTTTTCAATTTGTTGACAGTCCCCTATGGGGTTTCCTGATAAAATCTTTGCGTAAATATATAACCTATACCATACTGTTTACACACCTGCAGTTTCAGGTTAATTCCTCATGTATTTTTCTAGATAGTTAACAAAACGTCTAAAATCGCAAGTGACCGGTCACCTTTGGCAATATAGTGTGTATATATATATATATATGTTTTCCAAGCTTTACGTTTGAAGCTGAATTTTTATATGTAGAACCAATAATTGTGTGGGGCAATATTAACTTAGAACAACCACTGGAAGGTTAGATAAACTGTCTAATTTATATAATCATTTGCGACTTCATAAGAGTAGAATCTTTTCTAGTTTTGGTTTCGTTCATTTTAAACTGCACCAACAGGTTGGGAAATAAAGAAACAAAGAAGCTTACATTTATGTTCAAATTTTTTTTAATAAAAATAATTATTTTGTATTTAACAAAGTTTTCTTGGTACTTGATACTGTATTCTGAAGGTAGTTTTTTGATTAGTGTAAAAAGGGAATTGTTTAACTTTTAAGAAAATTGTATCTGTTTTCAATTAGTTAATCTTCAATTTTGTTAAGTGAAGAAAAAAAGACATCCAGAATACGTTTTGTTAAATTTTCATGCTAAGTGCATTATGTTTTAGTTTCTAATTTATATTAAGGGGTCTCAGTAGTTTTACTTTTCCATTGAAGGTGCGTTTTAGCATCATGTCTCATTTAATTTTATTTCTGATCCCCTATATAACACAAATGCATAAAATTTTTACTACTGACAGCTTAATATCTGTTCTATGTTGTATGATTATTTCAATATTATGCAACAGATATTTTTCTGTTTTTTTTTTTTTTAAACTTTTTTTTAACTTAAGCGTAACATTTCTCAAAAACTTAGAATGCAATTTGTATGAAACTTGACAGATACATTCATTTTGATACAAGGAATAACTTATTATACTTCAAATTTAGTATTATAATTGCATTGGTTATTTAAAATTAATAATTTTTTAACAAAAACGTGATTTTTTTTCAACATTTTATAATTTAAATTTAAAATTTAAGACATTTGTGTTTTTAATTGCTTAAAAATGAAGTATACGTTCAAGGTATATTAGTTTTACATCATTATCAATATTATTTAGGGATCTAGAACCCATAGATTTGCCACAGTTTTGCGCGCAGTGGATAAAAGGCAAAAAATAATTTATTTTTTATCAAAATTAAAGATTTTTTTTTAAAAAAGGGAAAATATTAGTTGTAGAATGCTTAATTATGCTGTATAGAACATATATTAAGCTATTAGTTGTAAAAAAAAATTATGTATTTGTGTTTTATAGGGAATGACAAACAAAATTAAATGTGACATGACGTTAAATTTCACCTTCAGTGAAAAAGTAAGATTCCTGTGACCCGTTAAGTTTGAAAATATATATAATCAGCAATAAGTTGCCTATTTTGAAACTATCGGATATATAACAAAAATATCGGATGTTTCTGATATTTTTGAAACTATTATGATATATATATATACGAACCCTGGTATATTAACCTCATTATAAATTCGGATGTACTCTGGGATCACAGCATTAATTAACGGCGATTAACCGCATTAATCGAGGGATTCATTATTCGCATATGCCTGTAAAACTAGTTTTACAGCAAGGATACTGCATATGCGGAAAAACCATTTTTGATGATAATAAAATTTCGCTTAGTTTAGAAACGTGTAAAATCACTGAAAAGTATTTCAATGAATAACGGATCATGTGTGGTAAAGATATTCAAATTATTTAAGGCGACCTTGTATATATGTAGCGTATAAGCACACTAAAATTTATATCCCCTGAAAAATCCATATAATTGAAAAAACAACATCAAAATACAGTAAAACCTGTTAAAACAGAACTTAACTATAATAACAAAATACTGTCTTAAACGAAAAGAATGTCATGGTCCGATCGACGGAAGGAATGCCCCATCAATCTGTATGCTAAGACGAAAACTGTCTGAAACTGGATTTTTTCCCCCCGGTCCCTAAGCAATAAATGAAATCAAATAAGTACTACATAGAACCAAGGCGCATTTTATTAAACAATTTTTTTGGTTCAAAACATGTTATTTTTACCTTGAAAAATCCAGGAGGTTGGCAACTATGCTTCCCTTACTGCATTCTTCTCGGCGCGCGGAAACTTGATTTTTTTCGGTTTAAGGCAGGATTCCGTTACAGGCAGGTTTTACTATATTACGACGCAAATAAATTTTCATATGATAAAGAACAACATTTGAAACATTTTTTTTTTTTTTTTTTTTTTTCAATTTGAACAATACCCCTAAAATTAACGGATTGGGAATTAGCTACTGATGAACGATAAGAAGGAACACCCTGTATATAAAAAATTAACAAGATGTTTTTAATTTATCTATTCAATTTCTTGATTTCAATATCAGCTACAGGTTACTAGTGATGGGCATAACGATTATTTTGATTATTCGAATGAATCATTCGGGTATGCACAGAAGCATATCTGTCAAACTTCAATTTTTTTTTTATTCAATTACTACCAGAAATTTTGAAAAAAAAAAAAAGTTTCTGCAGAAACTTTTTTTTTTTTTCAAAATTTCTGGTAGTAATTGAATAAAAAATTTGAAGTTTGACAGATATGCTTCTGCGCATACCCGAATGATTCATTCGAATAATCAAAATAATCGTTATGCCCATCACTAGGTTACTTTTGTCCAAGAATTCTGTAAATTTTATCAAATATATCATTCGGCTTAAAACGTTTAAAAATCCCATATTTCGGAGGACACTGATAAAAAAAAAAGCAACTCTGATGGACAAATGTATTCTCTAAAATTGCTTCATCAATTTTAAAAGAATTATAATCCAATGACAGCTGAACTCAATTTCCTTCTCCAGCACAATTGGATAACGTCATGTTAATGGACCGTGATAAATAAAGGTCATTATTTTATTAGTTTCTTTTTCGGAATACGACGGGCGTTCCGCGTTTTGTTCTGATGATGAGCTTCCAGATCATCGGGAATATTAGTTGCACTGAAACAGAAAAAATTACTACGCACGGTCAATATTCAAAACAAAAGTTTAGGACTGAATACAGCACATGGCTAACTTTTCACAAACCGACCGTTATAAAAGGGTCTGAGAGTTAAAATTCTTTTTTTTTTCCCTAAAATACTACAAAGTTAAACAAATTAAATAAAGTAAACCGTGTATTTCGTATTTCTACGATGGTTATACAGGGTTCCTACACAATTTTGGTAAAAAAATTCCCTGACTTTTCCAAGTTTTCCCTGACTTTTTTTTAAAAAAATTTCAGACCTTTCGTAATAAAAATTTGGCTTTTATATTGTTGTAAAACACTCCACAATGGAAACCTTCTAGTTACAGATAAGTACTAATTTCCATAAAAGAGCATTACTCTAATAGGAATATCCCCTTTTTTTTGCAAAAACTATTACATGGACACTTATTTTATAGTGCCTAATACTGGAAGAAGATTTCTAAAATAAGGAGACGATGTTGCCTATAGTTAATCAAAAAAGTGCAAAACATAATATTTATAATAACATATTTAAGAGGACAAAGTCCAAGAAAGTTTTCATCCAAGTGGTATATATAACATTCTATTTCAAACTGTAACTTGCAGCATAAAGCTATTTTGTCTTCATCCAGTAATTAAGTTAATGGAACTAAACACTGCCATGCTGATAATTATCTAATTATTATAGCTATAATTTCAAACCTGGGGCTGAATTTTTGAAGGCTCTTAAAATCTTTGAATTTTTGTAATCCCAGATTTTGCATTTAGATTAAAGAATATTAAAATGTAATATTAAAATGCTAATTTTTCCAAAAGAACAGTGCCATTTTTGTGAATGCTTGTTCTCTTCTTTTATTCTAGATAAATGAAAAAAAATATATGTTCTGTGTGTATTTCCAATTTTTAATTATTTTCCAAATTATGCTATTGTTGCATAGTTTGCATAAATTTTATATAAAAATTATAGATCAAAGGAATAATTAATTCAAAATTTCTTCATTTACAATGATACCTGAGATCCTGTTGGAAAGTAGTACATCAAAAATTCCCTGACCTCTTCAAATATATTAAAAATTCCCTGAGATTCCCTTGACCTTTTTCCCTCAATTTTCGAATTCCCTGACTTTTCCCAGTTTTCTAGGTTTTCCCTGATCTGTAGGAGGCCTGTTATATCAGCAGATATAACAATTTTTGTGTTGTACTATAAGTTTTTCCCGGCCCATAACAAAAAATTTCAAGTCCATTTATCTCAGAATAGATTTTTTCCTAACTTGCCATTGTTTAAAGTGATATATCGAGACTTTCTTGAAAGATTATAAAAATATAAAATTTTTCAGGGTTTTTTTTTTTTCTTTTAATGTAATTATTTTCAAAAATCCTGTTTTTCTTTACTTTTAAATTTATTATAAATTTTGAAAGTAATTTTATACACTGAAAAAAAGTGTTGATTTTATACAGTGCAAAGAAAAATTGTTGATTTTACAGTATAATACTAGCATCCCAGCTGCCAGTATCATACCGTAAAATCAACAGTAATAAACAGTAAAATAAGCAGTAATACGCTACCGCGCATGCGCGGTAGAGATTATGATAAAAAGATAAAATTGATGTCAGATATTTAATTCTAGACTACTTTTCCATATTTGTATTAAAATATTAATTAAGTTTCTTTCTCTTCGAGTTCGGGTTTGAATAATTTGGATTCGGGTTCACGAGATTTTTTTGTCGAATTCGGGTAGGGTTTCGGATTGGCTTTAAAGAGAAGTTCGGGTCGGGTACGCAGGACTCTAGCCAGGAGTCTCATATTCGATTCCTGACCTGGACATTTTTCACTCAGTTGGAATTACATGAAAGTTTTATTGCAGTTTTATTTTTATTGCACCTTCATTCATTACTCTCGTATATGAAATTTTTACTGCAGATCATCAATGACGAGATAAGAGTAAACAAAATCAAAATTCTAAACCCAAAATCAAAATGGATCAAATAAATCTAACAAACTTACGGAATCCGCCAAAAAACTACTAATTTGATGCTTTTAAATTTCATTTTCAAATGCATATATGTGATTTTGAATAAAAAGTCAATACAATTTATAATCGTATACGTGAACATTTACATTGGATTTCATTCATAGTTACATCACTAAATCCCTAAAATAATTTAAGAAAAGTAAAACTCAGTATCATTGTAAATCAAACTCTGAGAAAACAGACGCATTGAAAGCGCAACCATTATTTTATATACAGTATTCTTCATTTCAATATTGCTAAAAGAACGAAATACGAGAGGGCGGAGGGAATTTCTGAAAACAATACCAAACAATACCTTTTTATTCAGACTCTGTGTTATAAGAGGATTGTTACAACACGAGATTTGAAAATGAAACATGGATACATCTTCTCCACGTTGCTTCCGCCAGTAACCAAGAAGAATGTCCTTGGTTTCAGCTGGTATACATTACTTTCCTTGACCTTTCGAGCATTTTTATTGGCTTTTATTGGAGTCATCAACGGAATAAGGCTCAAAACAATGCAATGTTGATACATTGCTATTTTTCCCTGATCATTAAATGCAGTGGGCTTATAACCAATATTTCAAACCACATATCTGTAATCGAAAAGATGTACCAGGAAGTTGCGCAAGTTTTTACAAGGTTAGATATTCACAGTTGCTTGTAAGTTGTAAACAAATAGGATTTACATCTTAGATACAAGAATGATTAATGATTAGCGATTTAAACAAATATACCAACGTAAGAGTCTACGCGAGTAACGCGATGACATTCGCATACTAATGTTAAACGAATGACGCATTCTCTTCAAATTTACATTTTAATAATCGTAATAATTATCGTTTACATTTTAATAATTTTAAAATGATTTTTTTTTTTTTTCTGGCATAAGATACCTGACCTGAGGTTTGATGTCTACCGGGTATTTTCGTACTTTTTTCGATTTTGGTTGCATTTTTTTTTTTTTTTTTTTCTGAGGATATTTTTCAGTTTTGTAACCGGTTTCGAAAGTGAAAAGTCCTCAGAAAAAAAAAAATAGCACCGCTTTAAACAACGTAAAAAGTTCGGTATTTGTTTCCAGTTAATATTCCATAACAAAATTAAAGCTTCATTAATCAATACATAAAACAGAATACACAAATTTAACAGACATGTAATCGAAATAAGCGCTTAAAACCGCTGAAATTATCGGAATAAAAAAAAAAAAATTCTTTAATTTTAACGAAATTTTTAGCGATTTCTTCAGCTACACTGCAAAAAATAACTGTTGATTTTACAGTATAAAACTGGCACCCCAGCTGCCAGTATTATACCGTAAAATTAACAGTATTAAACAGTAAAAAAAGCAGTAATACGCTGCCGCGCAAGCAGTAATACGCTACCGCGCATAGTGTATTAAATTCTGACACGAGGCCAAAACGAAATTACGGTTTCTAATAAATTTAAAATTTTTATTTGAATATATAGTTGATATATTTCGTGTAAAAACGCTCTTTGGTGTTGTTAGGGGTAATATAAAAAAATATATATATATTAAATGTAAAAAATCTATTAGTTTTCAATAAAAAATAAATGTTTTCATATATAGTCTCTATCCCGGAGGCCCGGGTTGGATGCCCTAGTAATAAATAATAGCATTACGACACATTTGTAACAGCAGCGTAAAAAACTGAAACACTTGTTTCGTAAGAAGTACGATTCGCGCCTGCTGAAAGATTAAATCAGATCTTGTCCAATAAATGTTGTGACAGCCTTTCAAAGACAATTTCCAAAATAGTTTTTCTCACAATTTGTCAAAACTGCGCTAAACAGGAAGTAGTTGCTTCTTAGGCAGCGGAAGCACCGTATCTCAGACTTCCTCCGATGTCATTAGAAGACAAGTTGTCTGAGAAAATGAGTTCAATTAACCGTTTCTTAGAATTCGTTCCAATTCATCTCAGTTGTGCCTTATATCCTTTCAATATAACAAGTGAAAACTTTGTCATTTACCTCATTTTAATTAATTTGTAGCCATGCAATGAGTAATTCAAATGTTATGGGAAAAGACAAAATACTGTTTTTTCAAACAAATTGGACTATTGCCATTATCAATAAGTAATAAAATATTTATGAGAATAATTAGTCGTTTAAACTAGTTACTAATGCAATTATCACAAAATCAATTTTTTATTTATTTTAGATAGAAATTTTAAAGATACTGAATTTTAATTTACTCGCACTCGCATTTCGTTAAAACAGGTTATTTGATGAAAAACTGCAGTTAACTAAAAATTAAAGAAAATAAGTATCAGCAAATAATATCAAAGATTGCAGTGCGAAAATGTCGTTCGGGTGCACTGGCTATTAATAAATTGTTTTGCTTGTTTTCGGTTATAATAAAACAATTTGTTTGTGTTAAATAATTTAAAATGACTCACATTTGTTTCATATACTTTTTATATATTCGTATATAATAATATATAGAAATTGTATATAAATATATATATATATATAGAAATTACGCATACATTTCTATATCCATCACAGACTTTTTTCTATATTCGTGACATATACTTATAAATTTAACCAGTTCAGGGTGTGTGCCGTAAAAATGGTTCAGAAACACTGCATACACTATTCCAGTTTTAAGAGATCACTCAAACACAGCTGTTAGATTTTCCTACATACCTACATTTCAATATCACAATCTACCTCCGCAACGCTTAAGCATTTCATATCGTAGGAAGTAATATGACATTAAAATCGAAAATAGAAGCAACTCTTGGAAAGCGGTCATCACCAGAGGCTATACAAACGATGTATTTAAAAGATGAACAGTCGGTCAGTTATAACTAGCAGGCTATTGCTATCACAAAACTTTTTTCTAATATGTTAATGGAAATAGCGCTGTTATACACCAACAATTACGAAGTATAGTGCATCTCTTTGAATTTAACTGGTAATCAGAGTGATCAGACAGTTAAAAAAAACGCACACACACACACACAAACATTTCAGCAGAGCCAGCCCTCTGTTGGTTATTCAAATACAAAATTGGACCAACATATATATTTTTAATTAATAACAAATATAAAATTTGGTGCATTTCTACTCAATAGCAACTGAAATACATAAAAAAAAAATAGCACTGCACCCTGTTAGGTGAAAAAAGAAGCCAAAATTTAATCAACATAATTTTTAATAAACATATGACATATTAAATATGGTAAAACTCCATCCCATTGATGCCGAGATATAGCTACCGCGGAAGTCATGAAAAACAAAGCAGAGCAGCGCTACCTGTTGGGAGATATACAACCAAACCTAATCAGCACCAATTTATGTCAAGATCTAACATAATATGAAATTTGATGAAATTTCGTGCATTAGTTTTTTCAGATAGAGCGGCCACAAAATGTGTGCCACATACAGACGGGCAGACATTTTCTAAAAATAGTCCAATCGTGTTCAGGACATCCCAAAATCTGTAATCCTTCAAATAAACAACAGCCGAAAGTATAATACTTTTTTCTTATGTATAGAAAGAAGTAAACAGAGGAAGAGAGAGTTCACCATACATTTTCTAACCGCCAAACTGTCACAGAGAGACCTAAAAAAACATCATTCAACTGGGAAAGGAGTCTTCTACAAATTATTTATGAATAAAATGGGCTTAGGGAAGGGGTGGGGGGCACTATCTTTATATTGAAACAGCAACAACCTTTCAAATTTTCAGTAGCCATATTCAAGTTGACATATTTCGATTGTATGGTAAATTTTATATGAGATACCAAATTTGAAGTCATTCAGTTACGAAGTTTAGAAATTATATAGATGTAACATTCTGAGCTATGTTAAGGCCGAATGCCTAGAGTCAGACTATAGATGAAAGTTCACTGAATAACATGGCATGAAAACTTCTTTCCTTTTAAAAGAAATTCGACAATTCTCTGAAAATATACTTGCATATTCGCTATCATATGTCTAAAAAGGTTAAAAAGAAACAGCAACAGTACGGACTTTAAAAGCATTTTTGATGGAGTGAAAAACATAAATACATTTCCGTTAAATATTGTGTAAGAGCAAAAGTTATGAATGAGGAAGAATTTTGATAAGAACACTAAAGGAGAAATTTCCTTAAAGAAAAGTGTTTCCGTTTTAGCATTTCGAGCTCCGACTTTTCCCCTATCGTCAGATACCACTATCATTCCAGCTTTTTTTTTTTTTTTTTTTTTATTCCCCCGTAATTGTATACAAAAGTAAGATTTATATATATTTTAAATATGCTGTTGCGATATTAACTTGATATTCTTATAATATAAAAGTTCCACAAAGATCATACGACTAAACATTCTTAGGATAAGCAGTTTAAAATATGGGTCTTGTAAGAAAAACAGGTCGTACGCATAGATTGGCGCACACTTTTCAATAATTTGTACAAATTATATTTATTATGGTAATGTGTTGCAGGTTTACAACATTCAAATATTAATTAGTATGCAAACAAAGAAAACAACGATACAGTAAGTAAATAAAAAACTCCATAGATTTTCATCACCAAATTTTCCTAGAAAAGAAAACGGAAATAGTCATTCGACTAGAAATTATATCTTCTTTCACTTCATGTTTATAAAAAGTAAGCTTAGTGGGTCGTCTTTATACATAAATTGTATCAAATTCTGAAAATTTCAATACGAGCACCTAATTTAGACAAATTTAGTGATTAGATTTTTCAATAAATTTCACTTTCGAACGGGAAGTCATTCGATTAATTATTTTAGGAATTATGAAAGTTTAGAACCCCTATTGGGGGTTAAATTAATTTGTGATCCTTGCAAAACAGGTTACAATGCGAGTAGTTTTTTAAGCATAACCCAAGAACTACTATTCAGAATGAAGTGATATTTTGGCATTCGCATATTTGAAGTTTCTGAATAATTCATAACTTCTATTAAATAAAAAATAAAAAAGAATAAAATAAAATAACGAGACTATCTAAAGAAATCTAATATTTCAAAAAAAAAAAAAAAAAACTAATCATCTATTCTTAGTATAAGCATTGGAGTGAAACGACTACCAAATTAATAAAGTTTTGAATAAAAAGAAAGACTTAATTGATGTTTTCAGTTTTTTTGCTTGCCACAGACCATAACAGATGATCGTTACCAACAGTTGAAAATTCCTTTCAAAGATTAAGAAAAAACATGCATTATTACTACTTCCCAAAGCTTTACTCCAAGTCATATATAAAACTTAAAAAATGACTTGAATAGTAATTTCAAATCTAGATATGATCTTGGATAAAGCCTTGGATAACAAGTAATAAGCATCGCTATCAGATGAAATGTAAAAAAGTCGAGGTTGCTCTAAAAAATAAATGATAAACACTAAAGGCAACTTTAAAATAATAACTTGATAAATAAGATTAAGTAAAAATAATACTATTTATCATTAAGCTTTAATCTGTTTCATAATTGTTTTTAGTAAATAGTATAAATAAAACATTTTATAGCTGTGTTATATTTTTCAAGTTTCACAATTTTAGCAAAAAAAAATTGATTTGCGACATACAATCAGCTACTCCTTCTCGGTAACTGACATGGTATTCAAATTATAAGGTTTCGAGTTAGCGATGCGGAAGAATATCCGATTACATGGTTCTTATTGTTTAGCCTGGGCAGATAAATTAAAAACAATTTTTATAAAATAATTCCACGCGTTTCTACTGGATTTAGGTTTTCTGGCATGAAGTGGTCGCTTTTTATTTTCTGATAAGGCCAATGCGTTCGTTACTATAGTCAAACCTCGTTAGTAAGTCACCTGGATAAAACATCACTTCGCATATTACGTCGTATTCCAGAAGTCTCGACCATTCACATACTCTTTTTTTCACATAGTGCACTTCACTTATTGCATTAGCATTTTTTCAACCTCTCCCCTCACGCAAAAACACTCGCTCGCTAATGTTAATCCTATGGGGCATTATTCACTTTCGACACCGGTTCCGAAAGTAAAAGTATCTTCGTAAAAAAAAATCTCCAAAGAAAATCGAAAAAGTAATCAACGGCGGAAATAGAGATTGATCACAGCTATCCAACGCAAAAAGAAATCTTTTAAAAATATTGAAATGCAAACGAGATATTAAAAAAATAATGCCCCATAGGATTAACATTAGCGAGCGGGTGTTTTCCCGTGGGGAGGAGGGGGAGACGTCGCTTTTAAAAGTGGGATAGGCAAACTGGGTTGAATTTCTTTGTCAAGGTTATCTCCAAAAAACTTCGTTTTTGTTGTGCCTGACTGTAAGTTTAACAACATTCCTAATATAAAGATTGTCTGACATATCAACAAATTATCTGAATGCAACAATAACCGAAATTGTAACTGATATTTCGAACGGGCCAGCAGTAGAATACGACAGCAAAAAGTTAAAGGTGTATCAAATATACCTATGCCAAAATCATAGTTGAACCATTTGCCTTTTTTTTTCTTTCATTATTAAAGTAAAATAAAAGCATACTAAGTGATTTGTAAAAATGGATTCAAATATAAATATTTTTATATAATATAATATACGCAATGTTACAAAGAAAAAAAAAAACTAATGTAGAAATAATATATATACCAAAATTTTAATTACTATTATACATTAATACACATAAATGCACACACACACACATCATACAGATATAGATAGATAGATACGTATAATACAAATATACATACATTCTTATACATATATGTATTTGTATATAACAGTGATTTCGAACCCACGTGCTTTGGTGTCGGTTGTCCCCACTTTTTTCAGAATAGTAATCTTTGGCTTTGAGTGGTAAAATTTATGTCATTAAATAAGGTGTTGATCAATCATTACTCTGAAATGGCGGTGACAATTGGTCCGCTGGCAGGTAGGTTCGTGTCCTCCTCCCTTAGTACATACATTTATGGTATTTGGTTATCGGGAGTCCCACATAAAAAATATAGAAAATAATTCCCATTTTCAGCATCTTAAGTCTTTCTGTCTCTGTGGCAATTTGGTTATTAAAATGTATGTTCTTTTTTTTTTTTTTTTTTTCCCTAACTATACAATATATGATGTCGTGATTCTTCTAGCATGAACTTTATTATTCGCCATGATTTGTCAGAAGAAATTTGCATTTTGTACATCATATCGAACAATGAAGCATGTAATGTAAGTTTCAACACAATGCGAGATAGAAGTAATATCGTTTAAAAAATTCAGAGAGAAGTGTTTGAATTTCCAGTCTAAGTTTTACACAACCTGCGCTTTAGCCTTGACCATGAGTAAGGACGACAATGATACTACATTACATTGGAGCAATACCGCAAAAAAATTAAGTATCAAAGCTCACAGCAATCACGGTTCAGTAGTCATTAAAATGACAGCGTTCATTCCAAGAACACAGTCAGACCGATCGTTCAGGTGGATAATTTGAGCACTCTGAGAAAATGTGATGCAAAGATTTAAAAGAAATTAAAAAGGCGAGGTCCGACAACTCAATGAATTTCTCTAGCACAAATCGAGTAAGTTTTCAAAGCTGGTTTCTCTTAGTGATGGGCATAAAGATTATTTTGATTATTCGAATGAATCATTCGGGCATGCGCAGAAGCATATCTGTCAAACTTCAATTTTTTTTTCTTTTTTTTTTCAAAATTTCTGGTAGTAATTGAATAAAAAAAAATTGAAGTTTGACAGATATACTTCTGCGCATGCCCGAATGATGCATTCGAATAATCAAAATAATTGTTATGCCCATCGCTAGTTTCTCTTTAATTTCTAATGAGAATAACTACAGACATGAGAAAATTGAGAAAAAGATTCCTGATTAAAACACCTATTACCGGAACAGTGGTCAACAATACCAAACAGGCAGAGTACGCAGTTACGTAGGGGCCCTGCAACTAATATAGGGACAAAGCCGTGCGACATATAGCGCATGTTGAGCAATTTATAAAAAATAGTAATCACATTAAGATGAAAGCAAAATTACACGTTTAATGAAGAACAATGTACACGAAAAAAAAATCCATGTAATTTTAGAATTTCAGTTTATTCTAGCCTTTTAGGTAGATTTCGTAAGAAATACTACCTATAACATTCTCCCCTAAGTTGGAATTTCTGAAAAAATTTTGCAGATCTATGCCGATTATGACTCCCAGAACCCAAAACCGCCCCCAGCTCAAAACTTTATCTATCTATCTATCTATCTATCTATATCATTTTTTTTATGGACACGATAATTTCAATAATTCTGCACAAATCTCTTCCAAACTGATACATAAAATCAAGGGGCATAAAATCTCGGTCAAGTTCGTTAACCCTTTGAGGGGCGGTGGTATATATTATATACCACTTAATTTTAATCCGATTCAAACCAAAAACTTTTAATTAAATTTTACTTTTTTAACTTTGACGAGAAAAAGTTGAAAAATAGCTTATTCATATTTTGAACTAAATTATTTCCTAAATTACGGTGGGAATTCAACATTACAGGAGCACAAGTTCTTGCCCCTGAAAGGGTTAATGAGCAAAATCGAACCAAGGGGGGGGGATGGGGGGGGGGGGGCTTTTTGTGAAAACAGAAAAAACCACATAATTTCTTAATTAATATACGTATCGAATCCGTTTAAAGTCATTATTACTTCTAGGAAAGGAGCCGAATATTTATGTATGACAGATTTTTGATATCATTAAAAATGACCCCAAGGGGGGGGGGGCAAAAATAGGGGTTTAAGAAGAAAAAAATCATAACTTTGTCAATTCACAAGGTATCAAATCCGCTTAAATTTATTATAAATCCTCTTAATATTATCTAAAACTTTTATATTGACAAGTTTTTTATAGAACCAACCCTTTATAACAAAACAAAAAAAAATTAAAAACAAAAAAAATCTCTGCCGGCTCCATCTGCAAACAAGTTAGGTTTCGAAGTGGACGGTTTCAACTGCAAAAAGATCATTTCTTCCGGAATTACCAACAATCAGGCGCCCCACGGTCTGCGTCTTCGAAATCTACCTGTGCCTGTAGGCCGAGCCGTCAGGGATTTTTACTAACTGTACTGTAACTTTTTTTTATCTTTATCTTTAAATGATGTGGTTGACCTAATTAAAGATTAACAATAATTATTTGTACATTGGCGTAAATATGTTTTCATTTTTTGTAACCTGTGTCCTAAAACTTTTTTTCTTCTTTTTGCATATATTACTTATATTTACTATTAATCAATCATAATTTATACTCACAGTTTACTCTATTTTACGATAACCTCAATTATAATAAGAAAGAACTCGAAGATTCGTTAAAAAAAAAAAAAAACAGAATCTAAAGGAAAACAAATCGCTAATCGAGAATATTTTTGTGGCGAGGCAAAATCTATGAGATTATTCAGCATCTATTTAGCATTCAAATCAAATATTTGGAAACGAAAAAACACACAAAGAAATATATTTAAAAATTAAGAAATTTTAGGAAACCTTTATTAAGTTGATAAATGATTTTATCAATTTACCTTTTTGTAATTGTTATAATATTTCTTAGTGTAACAAACGCACACATTTCGGTAATTTTTAAGTTAAAAAAAAAGGGGGATGTGTCGGATACTTCTGAATAAAATCAAGGTCCAGAAACACTGATAAAATCAGTCTTTAATATGAGTGGGAATCTGCAAAACGTCTTGCATTAGATGATCTGCAATCATCTGCTAATTTAAAAGCAAGAAAAAAATATTTTTATTAGCTTGTTTTATAAGATGGAAAAGTTAAAATAACGTGTATAAAATAATAGTGTATATATATGTGTGTGTAACTAGATGCAATTGTATATAAATAAAAAGGCGTATTAGAATTATTTTAAATGTAGTAGTTTTTATACTACTGGAATATTTCTATTTTCTCTGAATTTTTATTAAGTATTTTGGAATTGTATCGGATTAAGAACATTATAAGAGCACATAGACGTCTGCACGGACAAAGCCCCCGGACCAACCCGTACTTTTTTTTTTTTTTTGCCCGACCCAGAATAAAAGCTAAAACCTCAGCCCAAGCACGGCCCGGAATAAAAGATAAAATTTCGACCCTACTGAATTTCTACAAAAGATGCCGAAATTTCTGAAGCAATATCATCCTGCAATTAAAATTATTCAAAAAGCACACTTTACCTATATATGCATTTATGTTATTTTCAAATCAAGCTCAAAATGCATGAAATACAAAATATCAACAATATTAATGACCACTTAGACCATTACGCAGATAAAATAACTGACTTAAAGACAATTAAATTCAAATAAAGGTTCAGTAAGAGATGAAAAATCAAGAGAGAAGAGAAATCCGGTATAGGCAGGTTCCATTCTTAGCAGGTACATTGTTTGTTGTATAATGTATTATATTTTTTAGCACGGATCGAGACATTTTTTTGTTTAAGACAGGTTTCCTCCGTCATAGAAAATCCTATTTCACAGAGGTTTTTTTTTTTTTTTTTTTTTTTTTCCTAGAAATATATGTACTATTCTTTAAAAATAATTATAATTGTAGAATAATGGCCATTTGTAATCATTGTTGTGCCTGAAAATTTCGGCCTGTGCAACTCTAGGAATATGAAGTCCAGGCCCAGCTTGGCTCGGAAAGCGTGATGACTAGGCCCGGCCCGAGCCTATAGAAAAATGTTAGGTCCGAGCCCGGAAAGAGTGAAGGTGAAGCCGGGCCGGTCCGTGAATGAAAATTGGCCCGAGCCCGTACAGACGTCCAAGAGCACCATTGAAGAAAACAAAAAGAAAAAAGTTTTTGATTATGAATATTCCTACATATTCAATTTTTAAGGTTTGTATTCCAGGGTAAAAAGTAAGTGGTGATACTGTATGTGGTGGGAGGGGGGGATTTCCAGTAGCGAGGGGAGAAGGGCAAAATATCCGGTAGCCACACGCCTTACAAATGTTTAATCCGGCTGTATACAAAACTAGCCAAATACAGATAAAAATAAACATAATTCCCTAAAAATAAAAGATAAATTCCTCTTCCAATTACAATAAAACGGAGTGGTGAATTTAAAATTACTGTCTCTTTTCCAAAGACAATTTTCCTTATTATGGTACCTTCTTAGAGTCTTCTTCTATACATTTCTACTAAGAGTTTTAGTCATCACTCCAAGATAAGTAATGTTTCCATTTACAAAAAAAAAAAAAAAAAGTTTTGCTTCCCTTACCATGCCTATCTTATTTCTTTATTTACTGTATCCTGAAGTAGCTTTGCTTAACTTTTTTCTAATTAGTGTTTTCCCCTACATATTATTTTTCTTTCATAATATCTGCTGAGCAGATGTTATCATTCTTTCATTCTTCTTTAGCTCCAATTTGTTGTTACACGTTTATTTGAAAGATAAGAATGGGGCTGGGGGAGGAAATAAGCGAACATGTTCTTTTAACTGCAGAAATTTATTACACTTGTTGTGATCATTTTTCGTAAAAGAGTAAATAATTGAGATCACTTAAATTTATTATTTCAATGTTAATTATAAGATATTTAATTATATATCAATTTTAAATGAAATTCCGTTATGTCTGATAGAAACTTGCTATTTACAAGCTTTATTATTTACCTTGTTTACAAGCTTAGGGCTGTTCTCAAATCCAAAATCTTTCCGACATATTTTTTAATTAAATTTTTTTGCAAACGTACGAAATTGGCAGGTATGCTTATTCAGAAACTATTTAATCGAATTGCGTTTACCCTTTTTGGGTAAAGACAAAAGATCTTTCAGAAAATACTGTCAAAGTAGACGTTTTGAACCGAATTCTCGACGCGGTAGTGCCAGAATGGGGAAAAACTCGTCGTCACGTGACACGAATCGCTTATAACTCGAGAAGTAATTTATTTATCAGAAAATGGAAAACTCATTTCGATTCCAAATCGCTTTTATAATCAGACCTGCTAATTTCATCGCTTTGCGATTAAAAATGAGTCGGAAAATTTCGCGTTATTTTGAACAGGTCCCGACTATCAACATCCCTGATGTTGAACTGATCATTTGAGAACCACGAAATCTTTTAAATCTTCTTTCATTTATTTATTACGCAAAACATCTTAAGAAACATTCCAAATTATCTTCATCTTAGATTTTAATACTTTTTCACACCATTTTAAAAATTAAAAGAATATGCAATTTCAATCACAGATTAAAATACTATATATTTAATTAAAATCACGATTTAAATCACCCGATTAAAATCGTTGGCACCCTCATGTATATACGCACATCACTATTTAAAGGCTATTAAGTTTATTTCTAAGTATTGTTTTTTTTTTTTAAATCAATTTAGCTTATAAAGAGAGATCAAACTTGATTTTTCTCTATAAATAACTTTAAGTTAACCCATTTTCGGTCAAAGATGCGTAAACGCACCATTTCAATAAATATTTTTTTATTAACACTGTGACGTATATTTTTCGCTAATTTTATTTTTCTGCTATTTTTAAGGGTTCTGGAGACATCTCTAAAATATTAGTAATTCAATTGAAGTAATCACTTTCTGTTGAGAAATTTTCAAAATACGCTGGTTTTTTATTTGAAACTTGTTACTGACAAATTCGACTTTTTGAAAATGTATAATTATTCCACTTGAGATTAATCATATGTTTTTATAATGGAATAAAGTTGCAAGTTCTGTAATTAAAATAAAAATAAAACAAATGCCATAAGAAAACTTTTTTTTTTATTTAAATTTAATGGTAAATTATTAATAATAAATTCATAATGGTAACGTCAAATTAAATAAAATATTATTTTTCATACACGAAACTTTTTTGATGTGTTAATGAATGTAATTTAAGCAAATTTCAATGCAAATAATACCAGATTTTATAAAAATTTCTATGCTTGGCCTAAAATGGGTTAAGATTCTTAAACTGTGGTCCGCAGACCCCAAGGAGTCCTTCAAATCTTTAAGGGAGTCAATAAATCAACAAAACTTCAGAAGATCTGCGAAGGCCTCGCGTTCAACATTAATTTTTTTACTTATGGGCCTCAGAAAATCTTGCAAGTAAAGCCAAAAGGAAAAACTGCGAATATTTTTGAAACATACAGTATTATTAATTACTATATCTCTATTAGTTCATATTTCCTTTATTAATACTCTAAAGAATATCAGTAATTTCAATCTTAAATCCGGAGGTCCGCGGAGACGGAGGAAAAATGAAAAAGGGCCTTAGGTAAATAAGCGTTTAAGAACCGCTGAGCATTTAAATGACTTTCTCAAACCGAAACTTTAAAAAACTGCCAAAGAATCACGGTTCAGATTTTTTTTTTCTTTTATTATTAAATTCCTACTATTAGCTCACACTCTCTCTATATATATCTTGTTGGAATTTTCAATCGTTAATAAAATATTTTCTATTCATCCATTCAAGTTCAAATAAATTTTTTTAAACTTGTACTGGATGACAATTGATGTTAATACAGTTTTTTCAAATATTAATTCATTAATTTAATTTAATTAATTTATTTTTATTTGGGAGAAAAAAAATTCTCCCATTATTTTCATAAATGAAATGAAAGATTTATCTCAAATGAGTGATGCCAACAAAAAATAAAATACCGCAACGATGATTATAAAATAATGTTCAATAAAGATAACGTGGGACATTAATGCTGCACGGGTTTATTTTATATATTTATGATTAAAAAGTAGGAATTAACTTTAAAAAATTTTTTATATTACTTGTTAACTTATGATTAAAAATCTAGCTAACAAAAATAATTTTCAAGCGCCCAGACAATGCAACCTCTAAATCATGTCTACTCGAGTCCGAAGTCCTTTTTAAAAAAATTCTAATAATTCCAGGAATAACATATTTAAAATAATATGCCACACCTACCCCCTTAACAGTCGAACCTCCCCATTTAAATTCATTCAACCCACGTGGAAATTTAGAAGGCTTGGCTCGCACATTTCACTAAGAGGTCGAATTGGGGATAAATCATTCAAGAACTTCTGCTAGTGAATCACATAACGGCCAGGGGTAAAAAAAAAAAAAAATAATAACAGAAGCCTTAAATTATCTAGATGAGTCTGGTTAAATTTAAAATTGATCTAAATGAACTATAAACAGATGAAAATATTATAAATTATGTGCGAAGTTTTTTAGAGAAATTTTTTTACTCATCAAGGATTCTGTGACATCCGAGATGGAATCGGGCTTGAAATATAATAATAATGATGATGAAGTTAATAATAACAATTAACTTACTTTGTTCCCATGTTATTTGAACGAGTCATATGTAGAATTCAAAAAAATCCGTTTGTTTGTAGATGACGACGGAAGAATCCACAAAAAGGCCTTTTCAATAACAATCACGGTGATCAGATACCGAAAAAAAGTTCTGTTTGTATGTAAACGCAAATGTAAACACTAGTCCAGGGGAATCCGACAGCGTTCGATCAACAGGCGTTCGTTTTGACAAATTCTCGCAGACCGCTTGGAGTACGCGCGAAGCAATCAAGAGGGTTGTTGGAAATTTTGCGCTTCTCGCCAAAGTCGCCAATCGAGTTCGTATGGTCGTTCTTTGAAAAAAGAATTTTGTTATCTGAACGTTTCCCAATTTTAAATGACCATTTTTTGATTATTCGCGATGTCACAACTCATAATGCAATATTATATTCGTTATTTATATCCGTTGGTTTAATGAAAAATATTTATCTTAAGTTATTTTGTTGTCAGATATATCTGACTTGCCGATTTAAAAAGTAATAATGATAAGGCAAAATAATAATTTATTGATATACCAAAATACTAACTTGGAACAAAATATGCTGAAAGCAATAATGCTAACACAAAATAATAATTTATTTATGTACCAAAATACCAACTTGGAACAAAATATGCTGAAAGTAATAATGCTAAGGCAAAATAATTTATTTATATACCAAAATACTAACTTGGAACAAAATATGCTAATATTGCACATACGAATTGCAATGTATATATGATGCAAAAAAATATGGATTATTTAATTTTAAAAGTTTTCTTACTTACTAGAGATATCGGTCCGAAATGTACCGACTGAAAAAAGGACCTATTCCTCGGAATTAGTCCGAAATGTACCGACTCCAAAAAGGACCGATTCTTCGGAACTAGTCCGAAATGTACCGACTCCTAAAAAGACCGATTCCTCAGAATTAATCTGCAATGTATCGATTTCGAAAAGGACCAGAGGAATCAGTCCGAAATGGAATGATTCCGAAAAGAACAGATGTTGATGTTGAGCAAGATTCTAAAAAGGACAGATTCCTCTTGTTCTTGTAGACTGGCCTGACCAGTTTTATTAAATTAAAATAGACTATTTTATTTTAAAATAGCAGATTTTGATTCTATTAAAGCTGAGTTTCTGACCAAAAAATCCTTCTAATATGTATGTAAAAAAAAAAAAAAAGTGTGGGGCGGGGACGATTGATAAACTACAACTGTGTATTTCTTTCTATTAAATTTATCTTTAGGAAAAAAAAAACACGGATATTATTTTACTTCAGTTAAACTATTGTGTATTATGTAGTTATGTACTTATCACCTGTGACTTAATTACATTACTATTGAAGCTTTTTGTGTTAAATTAATCTGAAACAAATAATTTAAGAAAAATATTTTAATATAATTTTTAAGAAAAACAAAGTACATGCTTGTTTAAATAATAGTGAAAATATTTTTTTCTTTAATCGGGTTAGAAACAGTTTTTAATAATATAAGAAATACATTACTATATAAATACCATATAAATTGCATTTTAATAAGGTAATAATAACTGATTTTTGATCATTTCAATAATTGCATATTAAGCACCGTCCTGTATATTTTACTGTTTCATATTTTTTTTTCATCAAGCATAATTTCAAAGTGAGAATCCTCTTTGTCAAAAGAAAAATAACACCAGCTACGCTATCTCATTATCCACAGTTCTAATTATGTGCAATTTCTAAATTTAAATAACCTGGATTTTCCTTTGTATCCCTTTTAAAAAAAATTCCATTTCATTTTCGACCACCTAAGGGTTAAATTTCAGAAAACACCTTTTTAATGGATCTTTATATTATAATACGAAGTAACAACTAAAATTTTATGATTTTAGGTGCAGGCGTTTCTGTTTCAGCTGTGCATTGATGGTGTAGTCAGGAAGGACATTGTTTAAGACACTGAAATACTTCAATTAAACAATTATGTTTTTCCAAATCGACAGATATCCGAATTTGAGTTTGATTTGAGGAAGGACATTGTTTAAGACACTGAAATACTTCATTTAAACAATTATGTTTTTCCAAATCGACAGGTATCCGAATTTGAGTTTATAAAAGATTCCATTCACACATGAATTTAATCCTAAAAGGACAGAGTCCTAGGAATTGTTTCGAAATGGGCCGACTCCCGTAAAAGGACCGATTTTCAAAGAATCGTACCAAAATGAACAGACTCTGAAAACGGCCGGTTCTGACGACCGACATGTAAACGAAGGGTTGCCTAAGAGGAGGAATCTAATTATAAGGCTTAAAATTGCGCAGGCCCTGGTGGCAAACATTAGAACTAGAATAAAATTTCCTACATAAAATAATTAATAGTACAAATGGAGGGTCATTTAACGGTGTATTTTCAAGAGGAAACCAATAATTACCCTGAATATCGAATAGGTCGCTGCCCTGGTGACCGAAACCGGAGCTACAATAAAATTTCCCGGATAAACTCTATCGGTAAATGAAAGGTCACACAGGGGTAAATTTTCAAGAGGAATTAAGTTTAATGCCATAAATCAAAAAGTCATGAAATACTTGTATTATGGTAATTAGAAATAATTGCTAATTAATTGCACACACTGATCAATGAAATGAACTCTTGAAAACAAAATCATCCATCCAAAAACTTTAAAATTTATGGCGGATGGATGCGTAAGAAAATGGATGGATACGTAAGAAAATAAATTAGTATTATTAATAATTATGGATTTCATGCTCGTTCCATTGCTTTCGGATTCGTTCCTTTTTTCTTGAAGTCGTTCCTTTTATTTTAAAATCTTATTCCTTTTGTTTTGAAATCTTTCCTTTTTTTTTTTCGGAATCGTTCTTTTTTTTTTTTTTTTTTTTTTTTTCGAAATTGTTCCATTATTCCCCTCGGAATCATTCTTCTTTTTTACCGAAGTCGTTCCTTTTTTCTCGGAATAATTTCTTTTTTTCTTGGAATCGTTCCTTTTTTTTGCCAGAATTTTCCTTTTTCTCGGAATTGTCCCTGTTTCTTTCGAAATCGTTCCTTTTTTGGAATCGTACTATGTAATGTAAATAGTATTTAGGATGTTTTAACATGATTTTAAATTAAATATAATTAACAAGGAACTTTTTGTCTTTGTATAAAAATGTATAAAGTAATAATAAAGATCTTAAATACGTTTATGTGCATCTCAATTTTTCATAACTATGGATGATTATAATTATAATGATTATGTGTCTTGGGTCTTGGGCCACACATAAAAGGTCGGCGGGCCACATGTGGGCCCGAAGGTTGAGTATGGCTGATCTAAAGACATTCGTTTTCCGCATTACTTTTCAAAAGCAATTTTGGTGCCACATCTTTTATTGAGAGATCAAGAAATTGTTAGCGACACTAATGAAGAGAACCATAACCTTCCACAATCGACAACATGAGAGGTTCAAACAATGCTATCGTTTGTTCGCCGATATTACCAAATCAAAATCTAATGTAACAGATCAAATTTTAGAGTTGTCGCAAAATTAGAAAACGATGCGGTAAAAAAGATGTTTCGTTCCACTATCCAAAAAAGAGGTGACTTAATAATTCAAATAAATTTGAATTATGTATGTACGGCAGTTTATTTGCATATATTTTGTTTGTCCTGAGTAATTAGTTTTGTGTCATTGATTTATCCCTGTTATTGTCCATTAATTTAAAAGAATATTAAATTAAAAGAACTTTATTTATTTTGGCATAAAGTTCTAACTTATTTAATATGTTTAAAAAACTGAATTAAATTAATTAAACGCAAAATATTATTTTTTTACCACTTAAATTTTACATCGTTTAATGTGGACTTCGGTTAGTTCGGACGAAAAATGGCCACACTAACGGGGCTTCACTATATCTCTAAATTTAACAAAATACACAATTTTTTGAGTTTACGCCCTATTTACTCCTTCATTTTCAGATGAAAATTTAAAATTCGAAAAACTAAACCATTTTATAACTTACGTTCTTTTTGGCTGTGTTAGATTGATAAATATGGATAGATTTTTTAACAGTAATATTAAGGTAATATTAAGGTCGAAAAATAATATTTCATCTGTATTTTAACACTCTACCGATATCAAATGATACATTTGAAGATTTTGATTTTTTAGTTATTTGATTTGTATATATATATATTTTTATTTAAATAATTACAAGTCATTTTTAACATACTGAATACTTATTTCCAAACTTATCAACTTTTAGAAATTATAAATCAAATAATATAGTAAAATCCCGTTAGAACAAACTTCACGGCTCCTCAAATACTAGTCGCCATAACGAAATTTTATTATAAAGAAGTTTTATTTTCATTTTTTTTCCTTTTTTTTTTTCTTTTTTTTTAAAGTAATTAGCTGAATGTATAGAGCTTATAACTGAAAATATAAAATAAATATGAACCTTTAATGAATTAAACTACATACATTTCCTTAAGTTTACCACCATCTTCAGTAGGTTCAACATTGTTATGCATTTACGAAATGTAGGTTTTGCTGGGAATTGCAAAAAAAAAGTTTCGTGATTTTTTTTTTTTTTTTTTTTTTTTTTTTTTATTGCGTAGTTTTTAGTGTTCCCGAATAATAGCTGTCACCAAGTCAAATATCATTATAATGTTTCTTGCTTCCCCTCGAATATTTATTTTCAAACTTATCAATTTATAGAAATTATAAACCAAATAATGTAATGAAATCCCGTTGGAACAAACTTTATGGGACCCCAATATCAGTCGCCATAGCAAAATTTTATTACAAAGGAATTTTCAATTTTAATATTTTTATTTTTATTTTTCATTTTGCAGTAATTAGTTAATTGCATAAGAGTTCGTAACTAAAAACATAAAATAAATCAAATCCTTCAAAGCATTAAATTACTTACCCTTCATCAAGTTTAGAATCCCCTTCAGTAATAGGTTCAACTTTGTTATACATTTGTTAAATGTAGGATTTACTGTGGATTGCAAAAACGTTTCGTTGTTGGATATTTTGCTCTGTCGGATTTCGTTGCGTCGATACTCGATTTTATTATCACATTAAATATATTGCGTTTTTTGTTAATCGTTTAAAATATGTATATATTTGTATAAGAAATGCCCTAAATTGAATCACGAAAATGACACAGATACAGACATGCGAACTAATCCATTTCAATTTTTTACTGCGCCGTTTTAAGTGTTTTCGAATATAGCTGTCACCAAGTCAAAAATCATTATAAAGTCTCTACTTTCCCCTCGAAACTCTATTTATAATTTTTATTTTGTGTATTGTTTGCGTTTCCTAAGCAGCAAAGAGCAATTGCTTGCTATCATATTGATTGATGTCTGGTAGTATTTTTATGAATATGACTAAACTTATAATTGACCTATGAAAATTCTGGTGATTATCTTCTTCATAATTTATCCACCAGACAGAAACTTTCTATTTGTATTAAAACTGTATGCGATAGAAATTTGTGAGTATTTTTATTGAAAACATCGTAAACAAGAACGAAAAAACATGCGTCAAGCATAGATTATGAAACACTTTCCAACACATCCAGAAAACTCTAACGAAACTTCACCGTTAAATAAGGTGAAAGAAAATGTGTAAGAATAAACATTTTAGAAAACATATAACACATTTAAAAATCCAGTTTTAACAATTACCTTCTATAATCAAAAAAGTAGTCAAATTATTTTGTGCAGCCCTATATATGATCTTTAGATTTGGATATATACATAGCATGCTAAAATTTAGTTTAGTTAAAAAATCCAATTTTAGCAATTTTTGTCAATCGATGGAAATGCACTCGAATTCTTTTGTACAGCCCTGTATATTATCTAAAGACTTTTGTACACAACACATATTAATCTAACATTTAATTCAGTTAAAAACCCTTAATACAATTTAAAACACACTTCCACCAATTACCAATCATAAACGGCAATGCATCTTGTTCTTTGCGTAGCCCTGTATATGAATGTATTTATAGCCCACAAACTTCTATTAGTATGCTAAATATAGTTCAACATTAAACTGCATATCCCAATTTAAAATTACCTTAAGCAAATTCACTCCCTAGTCAATAATACCTGATAATTCCTTTATGGGTCATTCCAAGCTAAATGAGCAAATCAGCTGTGGCTGACATGACATAGATTTTAATGAAAATCTGCATATAAGTAGATCATATTTATTTATGAGTAAATCTAAAATAATAAATTTCAGAATTGTGTATTTAAGTATTAAAACTGACATTAAAAGTTGATATAAGATCGAGGTTTTGTGTACATGCTTTATATTTCAATTTTCATTATTAGCCTTAGGAGGGGAAAGACTTTATCAAAAATTATTTATAATTAAGAATGAATAACAAGTAATAGATTGGAGTAATTTAGTAACTGTCCTTTTATTTTATAATGAGAAAAAAATAAATAATGAAAAATTTTGAGGGAAAATGAAATATTTCTATTACTTGTTTGAACATGAAGGAAATGTCTTAAACTTTTAAAATTATTTGACGTTATAGATAAAAGTATATATTTTAAATATAGAAATTTTCATTCTTTCCTTTTTATTCCTTAATGAGAAAAAAATAAATAATGAAAAATTTTGAGGGGAAAATGCAATATTCCTATTACTTGTTTGAACATGAAGGAAAGATCTTAAAATTTTAAAATGATTTGACGTTATAGATAAAAGTGTATATTTTAAATATAGAAACTTTCATTCTCGCCTTCAGTTTATTTTTCCTCAAGAATATTTTAAATTAGAATAAATGATTGATTTGAACGGGGCAGTGATTGAACAAACAATTATATAGTAATCATAACTCAATATAGATGGCAGCACTACATTTTTTTGCAAGATGGAAGAAAAGGCGCACAAATTTGAAGTGAAATAACCCATAGAACGTAACAAATATTACCTTTTTGAACCCATTTCTGTTATGTTAGGAATCAAAAGGCAATCTTGAATTTTTTAAAGCATATCATGGGCTTGTTGAAATTGATGCTTACGCAATATTGTTAATGTCAGATTTTTCCTTCATCTGATTTTTTAAGTATACATAAGAGGAAAAATTGTGATTTTGTAAATTTTTTTTTTAGTTTTTAAGCTATTTTGAAGATGAAGAAAATAACTGGCAATTTCCAAATTTGAGAAATTTGGTTTTCATATGTAACACTACATCAGACATCAATTTCACATCTATATATTTAAAACGCTAAATGTTTTCTTTCGATAGTCCGTGAGAACAAACTGCTGCATCAAATGACATCATTCTTTTTTTAAATGAAAGATATTTGGACACAGATTTGTTATCGTACATTCGTTTGTTCGAAAATTTAATTAATTAGCTGTAATTTTAAATTCAAATTTTACTTCTGCTATGACGTCATAAAGTTAATCGCCAGAGGATGCTGCAACTTTTCATAAAATTGAAGTTTGACTCTGACCGTAACTTCAAGCTATCTGGGCATGGTAGAATTGTAAACAAAGATCGAATGCGTTATAAAAATATCAATGTCACCAATTTATTTACTTTTAACATTTGCTGAAACATTAAAACTAATACAAAAAGATTAAAATATATTAAATTACTCATAACTTTGTTTTTAAACGTTAATAAATTTTATTTCTTAAATAAAAAATACTCTTACAGGGAACAGAAGCAACAGACGCACAGGGATTGGCGCGATTTGTTTTTTGCGCTATTTTCGCACATTATTTTTATTAAACATACGCAATTAATTGTATTAATTAATTAATTAATTTTAAATTACGTTATTTTATTTATTTACACACGTATTCAATTTTATTAACACCAATTTGCCATACAAAGCAAAAATCACCATTTTGGCGCCAAAAAGAAACCACGATGCGTCTGCGACATCTGTGCCGATTTAATCAAAATTGTTTGAGTGCACCGCAAAATTAATTAAATCCATGACCATTGTTTCTTTAGGAGATTAAAAATAAGACAATTTAGTTTTTAACGAAATACAATTATTTGGTCGGAAATTTTTTCTTAGTTCGGGCTTCGTTAATTCGGGCTTCTGATATTTCTACATTATCTCATCGATCACTATCCATATAAAAAACTATCACCAAATTATTCGCCAAACTGTAGCGCCCAATAAACAAATGGAAGAAGATTGGCATTAGAATCTCAGAAAAAAAAAGAAAAAAGAAATAAATTTGGAAAATTCACTAAAGTATCATTTATCAGTAACTTTAAAAAATAAAATTCACAATATATTAATGAAAATAGAAACAAAAATAACCTTGAAAATTTATTTAATTAAATTATTTTTCTTAATTATATCTCTCGACTGCTGGATAAATGTTTGTGACGTTAGTTAAAATTGATCTATTGTACGTAACTGCGCATCGCAACATTTTTCAATGCTTTTTCGCTTTTAATATCATGTTGTCGAAGATGTAATTTCTATTTTAATTAAGGAATTAACTAATAAATCAGTAAAACATCATTAAAAATACAATAAACATCACTTGAACAAGCACGTGTAACGCATTTGACGTAAAGTGAGTTTGACGCCACACGATAACACATTTTTGGCGTTAAAATCCTATAGTTTGGCGATAGTTATTTTCTTAATGGAAAGTGGTCGACCGGATAACGGAGAAGTATCAAAATTCTTATAAATTGTATGAAATTTAAGGGCATACGTATTTAATGTGTTTAAAAATACGATTAATGTTTCTCAAACTTTGAATCTGAAAAACAAGCGAGTACGAGGTATTATTACGTGTTACGTAAGTCGCGGTACGAGCCACCATTTGGACAGGGCATACGGCAGATGCCATTTTTGCAGTACAATTAAATACAAAATATATTTGTATTTGTATACGTGGTGGTTAAACATAAAAGCAATGTATATAAAGTACGTGTGAAAAGTTTGCGCCTGTGAAAATGACGATATGCTTATCTTGAAATGTATTTTTACATTGCTTAAAATAAAAGGGAAAGATTTATAGGATTGTGTCAACATGACGTAATTTTAACCGATTTTTAAATTCTTCATTATAAAGAGTAGAATGTATAACAACGGTTGTGACAACAAACGGCGCTATCGCTTTTGTTTTTATCGCGCTTATATCACTTCTAAATACCGTACAATTTCGATTTATAAATCATCAATTATAAAAATGTTAACCTTCCAATGAAATTTATTTGAAAACTGCCGCTTAATTTAATAACATTTTAAATAATTTTCAATCATGAATTATTTTTTTAATCTATCTCAACAATGGCCCCCAGTTTGCTTCAGTAATATAAAATAGCACCTGGGAAAGTTGCCACAATTGGAAACAGATTTCCCTAACCAACATAAAAAGAGAAGAAAACAAGAACGAAAAATCATGCTTCAAGCATAGATTATGTAACACTTTCCAACGCTTCCAAAATAATTTTACAAATCATACCGTTTAATAAGCTAAAAGATAACATCTAAGTAATCCGAATACTTTTATTCAGCCCTGTATAGGATCTATAGATTTGTATATATACTACATAGGATAATAAATTTTAGTTCAGTTAGGAAACGCGTAGCACAGTTTAAAATTCTCCTTCTGGAGTTAAATAATACGGAACTTTTGTTCGCGAACTTTTGTGCTTCCCTGTATAGGATCTACAGAATTTATACACACCACGTAATAGACAAAAAGCGAGTTAAAATTAAAATCGCGTTCAGTAACTTAAAACGCACTTCCAGGAATTATTGTTAATAGACAGTAGAGAATTCTTTTGTGTGTCCCTGTAAATGAACGATAACGGCTATACACACGATATTCTGTAGTAAGCCTCTTGTAATGCACCTCATATAAATTTCAATGCGTTTTAAATAGGGAAACATTATTTAAATAAACCGGAGACGATTTTTCTCCATAGACGTAACGTAACGGAATTCTTTTGACTGTCCCTGTACAGTAAGTATAAGTGCTATGCACACCCTATTCCATGTTAAGCTTCTTCTAATGCACCTTAGTGATATATATAAATTTCAATGCGTTTAAAATAGTGAAACATTATTTAAATAAACCGCAAATGATTTTTCTCCATAGACCGCAATGTAATGGAATTCTTTTGAGTGTCCCTGTAAAAAAACTATAAGTGCTACACACTTCCGTTGAAATAGGGAACATGCTATAGATAACGACAATAACATATAAAAATTGCAAGGCAATCCGATCATATTTACGGGAGTTAGGGCACGGACAGACGGCCAGACGGCAGACGGCCAGACAAACCGAAGTCATAAACACTTTTCAACTGGGTTGGAAAGTGTTAATAATTAAAAAAAAGCTCTGAGTAAATCATAAAATTAGATTAACCATGAGATATTTTGGCGCTAAACTAAAATCTTTCAAACAAAAAAAAAACGATTTTCAATTTATGTTCAACATAAAATTGATATCATGTTGAATTCGTGTTGATGTATGTGTTGCATCAGAATTTGCTTGGAATCAGAATATGCATATGCATATGTATTTTATTATTATTTTAAAGATCCATGGTGTATTTCACTGTATAAGAGGGAAAAGATCACGAGTGTGGAAAAGGGATAATCATGATTATGGAAAGGGACCGAAAAAACCATACAAATAAATTATATTTGAAAACACCAAAAATCTGCATCATCTGCAGATTGTATATTATTATTGTAAAAAAAATTCTCCATCTTTACATAAAAATTGATTACCTTAAAACAATGGATGCATTTTAGAAAATATGGATTTGAAACGAACAATGATTAAAGAGGATATTTTAAAACTCTTTAGTATTTAAACATTTTAAAACTTTTTTAACTTCGAATTTCGACAGCGCCTTTCAACAGATGTAATGCATATGCACATAGAAGTTCACTCGGTTGCATTATCACAGTGAGAGAGATGTGTGCTTTATTTACTGAATATGATATGGACTTAGGAATATACTACTTGTATGATACTTCAAAGGTCCATGAAATTTTCTTTTTGCAGTGGTGAATATGGCGGTAATGTCGAACTTATTTGCATTAAACAGTTGTATACGGATTGTTTGTTTGGAGTTTGCATCGGAAATGGTACTGTATTTCACTGGGGGGGACTTTCACTGGGGGGGGGGGACTTTTAAAATAAAATATTTAAAAGACTTTTTCATAAGCACCCCTTCTTAAATAATAAAGAAGCTTATTTTACTGATATTGTTATAGTATTGTTTTCCGTCAAGTTTTGACGGGTTCCATCTAGTATGTTTTTAAATTCCTTTAATTTTTATAACGCTTTTAATTTTCTCAAAATTGGCATATTTTCAATTTTTACAACCAATTTAAGGTTAACCATGGTGTTACGAAATTATTGTTACTAAATAAATATGATAATAATTTTCCAAGGGTTACAATATTATGAAAAATTTTAATTTATGTTAAATAGTTTTCAAGATATGGAACTACTCTAAACTTGCAACTTTGAACGATTCCATACATGCCATTCTATTTCACAAGTTTTTTTAAATGTCCCGAACTGCCAAAATATTTTATTTTTTGTCAAGATATTTTGAATAGCTCTATTTAAATATAAATTGAATCTGTGTACCAAATTTTATTAAAATCGGTTACTATGTGGCCACGACTTTTTTTTTTTTTCTCATTTTGCATGGAATGACCCTTATATGATCAAAAGAATTTATACATACCACGCACTATGCAAAAATTTAGTTAAACTTAAAAACGCCAACCAAAGCTGAAAACGCACTTCCAGCAATTATCGCTCAAAGGCAGTATGTACTGCTACCGAATTCTTTTGTGTGTCCCTGCTGTAAATGAATGATAAATGCGATCCACACCATACTTTTCATTCAGCAATTTATTGCGCAGCAGTGCACCTCAGTAATACATATAAATTTCATTATGTTTAAAATAGTGTAACATCATTAAAATACACTGCAAACGATTTTTCTCCGTAGATCAATATGTAACACAATTTTTTTGCGTAACCCTGTAACTGAATAATAAATGCTTTGCACCGCATATTCTACAGAAAGCATGTTTTAGAGCACTTGATTAATGTATACCAATTTCATTATGTTTGAAATGATGTAACATCATCAAAATAATGAAGCGATTTTTTCCCATTGACCGCAATGTAACGGAATACTTTTGACTATCCCTGTAAACGAACTACAAATGCTACACACTTCATTTTCATTAGTGATCGTGCTATAGAAAAGATCAATTACATATAAAAATTACAGGGTAATCCAAGTATATTTATGAGAGTTACAATACGGACAGACAAACCGAAGTCATAAACACTTTTTAACTTTGTTGGAAAGTGTTAAAAAATACTTAGCAAATCTCTTAACTTTGGAGTAAACAATTTTATCTCAGGCCTATTTTTCTTTAAAGTAATTTTATTTAATTTAGTTTTATACATAAACAAGTAATACATTATGAAATGTCTGAACTTCACAATAGATTTTATATAGGTCAGATTTTGTAATTTTTCATTATTTCAATATTCACAAGATAACTACTTGAAGAAAATGCATACTTTCCATTAAAATAAATAAATAAATAAATAATAAAAAAAGAAAACTGCCCAGTTAAACTGAGGGCATTGAGCTCACAGGCTATTCACACTAATTGTATATTATGCTATTTTTTCAAAGAATAATGCCACTCGAAAAATAAAGAAATCGACACTATATTAAGGGGGGGGGATAAGCACCCGTTCCCACCCTGTATACTTAACCAATAAACCCCCAAAATCTAATCAGGCAAGCGCCTTAGTACAATGAATTTATACACAAAATTTGAAAAAAATCGGATAATTTTGCTTGAAAAACCCATTTATCTAAATTAAGGGAGGTGAGCCCCCCCCCCCCCGTTCCCCCCTTTATACTTAACAAATGAAAACCCAAAACTAATCAGGCAAGCGCCTTACCACAATGAATCTATATACAAAATTTGAAGAAAATCGGATAATTCTGCATGAAAAACCCATTTATCTAAATTAAGGGGGATTAGCCCCCCGTTTACCCCCCTTTATACTTACGCAATGAACACCCAAAACTAATTAGGGAAGTGCCTTATCACAATGAGCCTATATACAAAGTTTAAAGAAAATTGCATAATTCTGCATGAGAAACCCATTTATCTAAATTAAGGGGGGGGGGTAGCCCCCCGTTTCCCCCCTTTATACAAATCCAATGAATCCCCAAAACTAATCAAGGAAGTGCCTTATCATAATGAGCCTATATACAAAATTTGAAGAAAATCCGATAATTCTGCATGAAAAACCCATTTATCTAAATTAAGGGGGATTAGCCCCCCGTTTACCCCCCTTTATACTTACCCAATGAACACCCAAAACTAATTAGGGAAGTGCCTTACCACAATGAGCCTATATACAAAGTTTAAAGAAAATCGCATAATTCTGCATGAAAAACCCATTTATCTAAATTAAGGGGGGGGGGGTTAGCCCCCCCATTTTCCCCCTTTATACTTAACTAATGAACTCCCAAAAATAATCAGGGATGCACCTTATCAAAATGAACCTATATACAAAATTTGAAGAAAAACGGATACTTCTGCATGAAAAACCCATTTATCTAAATTGAGGGGGAGTTAACCTCCCCCTTTCCCCCCTTTATACTTAACCAATGAACTCCCAAAACTAATCAGGGAAGCGCCTTATTAGAATGAACCTGTAAACAAAATTTGAAGCAAAACGGATAATTATATCACGAGTTATCGCGTTACGTACGTACATACGTACATACATACATACATACATACATACAGAACGGGCGGGCACATTAACTCTCAGGCTTTGATAGCCTGTGAGCTAAAAAAAAGAAAACTGCCCAGTTAAACTGAGGGCATTGAGCTCACAGGCTATTCACACTAAATGTATATTATGTTTTTTTTTCAAAGAATAATGCCACTCGAAAAATAAAGAAACCGACACTATATTAAGGGGGGGGGGGGTAAGCACCCGTTCCCACCCTGTATATTTAACCAATAAACCCCCAAAATCTAATCAGGCAAGCGCCTTAGTACAATGAATTTATACACAAAATTTGAAAAAAATCGGATAATTTTGCTTGAAAAACCCATTTATCTAAATTAAGGGAGGCGCGTATAGCACAGTTTAACATTCTCCGTCAGGAGTTTCTGTCAATAAACGGAAATGTGTTTGCGAACTTTTGTGCTTCCCTGTATAGGATCTACAGAATTTATACACACCACGTAATAGACAAAAAGCGAGTTAAAATTAAAATCGCGTTCAGTAACTTAAAACGCACTTCCAGGAATTATTGTTAATAGACAGTAGAGAATTCTTTTGTGTGTCCCTGTAAATGAACGATAACGGCTATACACACGATATTCTGTAGTAAGCCTCTTGTAATGCACCTCATATAAATTTCAATGCGTTTTAAATAGGGAAACATTATTTAAATAAACCGGAGACGATTTTTCTCCATAGACGTAACGTAACGGAATTCTTTTGACTGTCCCTGTACAGTAAGTATAAGTGCTATGCACACCCTATTCCATGTTAAGCTTCTTCTAATGCACCTTAGTGATATATATAAATTTCAATGCGTTTAAAATAGTGAAACATTATTTAAATAAACCGCAAATGATTTTTCTCCATAGACCGCAATGTAATGGAATTCTTTTGAGTGTCCCTGTAAAAAAACTATAAGTGCTACACACTTCCGTTGAAATAGGGAACATGCTATAGATAACGACAATAACATATAAAAATTGCAAGGCAATCCGATCATATTTACGGGAGTTAGGGCACGGACAGACGGCCAGACGGCAGACGGCCAGACAAACCGAAGTCATAAACACTTTTCAACTGGGTTGGAAAGTGTTAATAATTAAAAAAAAGCTCTGAGTAAATCATAAAATTAGATTAACCATGAGATATTTTGGCGCTAAACTAAAATCTTTCAAACAAAAAAAAAACGATTTTCAATTTATGTTCAACATAAAATTGATATCATGTTGAATTCGTGTTGATGTATGTGTTGCATCAGAATTTGCTTGGAATCAGAATATGCATATGCATATGTATTTTATTATTATTTTAAAGATCCATGGTGTATTTCACTGTATAAGAGGGAAAAGATCACGAGTGTGGAAAAGGGATAATCATGATTATGGAAAGGGACCGAAAAAACCATACAAATAAATTATATTTGAAAACACCAAAAATCTGCATCATCTGCAGATTGTATATTATTATTGTAAAAAAAATTCTCCATCTTTACATAAAAATTGATTACCTTAAAACAATGGATGCATTTTAGAAAATATGGATTTGAAACGAACAATGATTAAAGAGGATATTTTAAAACTCTTTAGTATTTAAACATTTTAAAACTTTTTTAACTTCGAATTTCGACAGCGCCTTTCAACAGATGTAATGCATATGCACATAGAAGTTCACTCGGTTGCATTATCACAGTGAGAGAGATGTGTGCTTTATTTACTGAATATGATATGGACTTAGGAATATACTACTTGTATGATACTTCAAAGGTCCATGAAATTTTCTTTTTGCAGTGGTGAATATGGCGGTAATGTCGAACTTATTTGCATTAAACAGTTGTATACGGATTGTTTGTTTGGAGTTTGCATCGGAAATGGTACTGTATTTCACTGGGGGGGACTTTCACTGGGGGGGGGGACTTTTAAAATAAAATATTTAAAAGACTTTTTCATAAGCACCCCTTCTTAAATAATAAAGAAGCTTATTTTACTGATATTGTTATAGTATTGTTTTCCGTCAAGTTTTGACGGGTTCCATCTAGTATGTTTTTAAATTCCTTTAATTTTTATAACGCTTTTAATTTTCTCAAAATTGGCATATTTTCAATTTTTACAACCAATTTAAGGTTAACCATGGTGTTACGAAATTATTGTTACTAAATAAATATGATAATAATTTTCCAAGGGTTACAATATTATGAAAAATTTTAATTTATGTTAAATAGTTTTCAAGATATGGAACTACTCTAAACTTGCAACTTTGAACGATTCCATACATGCCATTCTATTTCACAAGTTTTTTTAAATGTCCCGAACTGCCAAAATATTTTATTTTTTGTCAAGATATTTTGAATAGCTCTATTTAAATATAAATTGAATCTGTGTACCAAATTTTATTAAAATCGGTTACTATGTGGCCACGACTTTTTTTTTTTTTCTCATTTTGCATGGAATGACCCTTATATGATCAAAAGAATTTATACATACCACGCACTATGCAAAAATTTAGTTAAACTTAAAAACGCCAACCAAAGCTGAAAACGCACTTCCAGCAATTATCGCTCAAAGGCAGTATGTACTGCTACCGAATTCTTTTGTGTGTCCCTGCTGTAAATGAATGATAAATGCGATCCACACCATACTTTTCATTCAGCAATTTATTGCGCAGCAGTGCACCTCAGTAATACATATAAATTTCATTATGTGTAAAATAGTGTAACATCATTAAAATACACTGCAAACGATTTTTCTCCGTAGATCAATATGTAACACAATTTTTTTGCGTAACCCTGTAACTGAATAATAAATGCTTTGCACCGCATATTCTACAGAAAGCATGTTTTAGAGCACTTGATTAATGTATACCAATTTCATTATGTTTGAAATGATGTAACATCATCAAAATAATGAAACGATTTTTTCCCATTGACCGCAATGTAACGGAATACTTTTGACTATCCCTGTAAACGAACTACAAATGCTACACACTTCATTTTCATTAGTGATCGTGCTATAGAAAAGATCAATTACATATAAAAATTACAGGGTAATCCAAGTATATTTATGAGAGTTACAATACGGACAGACAAACCGAAGTCATAAACACTTTTTAACTTTGTTGGAAAGTGTTAAAAAATACTTAGCAAATCTCTTAACTTTGGAGTAAACAATTTTATCTCAGGCCTATTTTTCTTTAAAGTAATTTTATTTAATTTAGTTTTATACATAAACAAGTAATACATTATGAAATGTCTGAACTTCACAATAGATTTTATATAGGTCAGATTTTGTAATTTTTCATTATTTCAATATTCACAAGATAACTACTTGAAGAAAATGCATACTTTCCATTAAAATAAATAAATAAATAAATAATAAAAAAAGAAAACTGCCCAGTTAAACTGAGGGCATTGAGCTCACAGGCTATTCACACTAATTGTATATTATGCTATTTTTTCAAAGAATAATGCCACTCGAAAAATAAAGAAATCGACACTATATTAAGGGGGGGGGGGGGGATAAGCACCCGTTCCCACCCTGTATACTTAACCAATAAACCCCCAAAATCTAATCAGGCAAGCGCCTTAGTACAATGAATTTATACACAAAATTTGAAAAAAATCGGATAATTTTGCTTGAAAAACCCATTTATCTAAATTAAGGGAGGTGAGCCCCCCCCGTTCCCCCCTTTATACTTAACAAATGAAAACCCAAAACTAATCAAGCAAGCGCCTTACCACAATGAATCTATATACAAAATTTGAAGAAAATCGGATAATTCTGCATGAAAAACCCATTTATCTAAATTAAGGGGGATTAGCCCCTCGTTTACCCCCCTTTATACTTACCCAATGAACACCCAAAACTAATTAGGGAAGTGCCTTATCACAATGAGCCTATATACAAAGTTTAAAGAAAATCGCATAATTCTGCATGAAAAACCCATTTATCTAAATTAAGGGGGGGTAGCCCCCCGTTTCCCCCCTTTATACTTATCCAATGAACCCCCAAAAGTAATCAAGGAAGTGCCTTATCATAATGAGCCTATATACAAAATTTGAAGAAAATCGGATAATTCTGTATGAAAAACCCATTTATCTAAATTAAGGGGGATTAGCCCCCCGTTTACCCCCCTTTATACTTACCCAATGAACACCCAAAACTAATTAGGGAAGTGCCTTACCACAATGAGCCTATATATAAAGTTTAAAGAAAATTCCATAATTCTGCATGAAAAACCCATTTATCTAAATTAAGGGGGGGGGGGGGGGTAGCCCCCGTTTCCCCCCTTTATACTTATCCAATGAACCCCCAAAACTAATCAAGGAAGTGCCTTATCATAATGAGCCTATATACAAAATTTGAAGAAAATCGGATAATTCTGCATGAAAAACCCATTTATCTAAATTAAGGGGGATTAGCCCCCCGTTTACCCCCCTTTATACTTACCCAATGAACACCCAAAACTAATTAGGGAAGTGCCTTACCACAATGAGCCTATATACAAAGTTTAAAGAAAATCGCATAATTCTGCATGAAAAACCCATTTATCTAAATTAAGGGGGGGGGGTTAGCCCCCCATTTTCCCCCTTTATACTTAACTAATGAACTCCCAAAAATAATCAGGGATGCACCTTATCAAAATGAACCTATATACGAAATTTGAAGAAAAACGGATACTTCTGCATGAAAAACCCATTTATCTAAATGAAGGGGGAGTTAACCCCCCCCCTTTTCCCCCTTTATACTTAACCAATGAACTCCCAAAACTAATCAGGTAAGCGCCTTATTAGAATGAACCTGTAAACAAAATTTGAAGCAAAACGGATAATTCTATCACGAGTTATCGCGTTACGTACGTACATACGTACATACATACATACATACATACATACAGAACGGGCGGGCACATTAGCTCTCAGGCTTTGATAGCCTGTGAGCTAAAAATGAATATTAGACAAATAAAATTTTTATTACAACACACCTGAAGCTTAAAAAAAAGCGCACACTATTTGACATATTTACGAAATTAATAGCCATTTTCAATGTCCTTCTGAACGATTTATAAGTTTTATATTTTAAAAACACAAATTGCACAAATTGTGCTTATTAGTTGCTAAAATCAGTGTAAAAATTGTTTTAAACTCATAAAAGAGCTAAAATCCTACATGTTTCGGCTTTAAACTTAAAGCCATCATCGGGGAAGAGGAACAACACAAACGACTACTGATCTTTTAATTTTCGACACGAGAAAATTGAAATCAACAGTATGGAAAAATTTAAATAAAATAAGCGGGCGCTCTCTGTTGCCAAAGAGCGAAAAACAAAACAATGAATTAACAAGGGGTTAAAAATGTATCCCATAAACTAGGTATGTTGAAAGAAAAGTTATCATTACAAATACAATCTTTTCTAATTTTAATTTCCAATGATTCCCTAATGGCGGCTTTAAATGGGTTATTGAACCTATGGATAATTCTTGCTTTATCGAAATTAATTACAGTATCATTATTTTTAGCGTAAAACCGGGAGAGTGCAGTGGATAACTTTCCAAATTTTATGTCGTTTTTATGCTCTTTTAACCTTTCCAAAAACTTTCTTTTAGTCATACCAATGTAAAAAATTATACTATTATTATTTAAGCTAATGGGGATTTCATAAACACCTGCGAATTGATCAGGGGGGATAGGATCTAATTTTGTAATAGTTTTGAATAGTATAATTTTTTACATTTGTATGACTAAAAGAAAGTTTTTGGAAAGGTTAAAAGAGCATAAAAACGACATAAAATTTGGAAAGTTATCCACTGCACTCTCCCGGTTTTACGCTAAAAATAATGATACTGTAATTAATTTCGATAAAGCAAGAATTATCCATAGGTTCAATAACCCATTTAAAGCCGCCATTAGGGAATCATTGGAAATTAAAATTAGAAAAGATTGTATTTGTAATGATAACTTTTCTTTCAACATACCTAGTTTATGGGATACATTTTTAACTCCTTGTTAATTCATTGTTTTGTTTTTCGCTCTTTGGCAACAGAGAGCGCCCGCTTATTTTATTTAAATTTTTCCATACTGTTGATTTCAATTTTCTCGTGTCGAAAATTAAAAGATCAGTAGTCGTTTGTGTTGTTCCTCTTCCCCGAGGATGGCTTTAAGTTTAAAGCCGAAACATGTAGGATTTTAGCTCTTTTATGAGTTTAAAACAATTTTTACACTGATTTTAGCAACTAATAAGCACAATTTGTGCAATTTGTGTTTTTAAAATACTAGTTAACAGTGTAGTGTCCAAATGGATTCAATTGTTTTATATTTTATTAATAAATTTTACATTTCTTATAAAAAAATAAAAAAAATTCAAGCAGTAAATCTCCTGAAAAGAAGGTATTCTCTGTTTCTCTGAGTCAAATGAGTTAAATGGTAGTTTGCAGTGAAACAAAGTCTTAGAAACCCAATTTATTATTATTTTTTTAGCTCACAGGCTATCAAAGCCTGAGAGCTTATGTGCCCGCCCGTTCTGTATGTATGTATGTACGTATGTACGTACGTAACGCGATAACTCTTGACAGAAATAAGCGTTTTGCTTCCAATTTTGTTTATAGGTTCCTTGTGATAAGGCGCTTCCCTGATTAGTTTTGGGGATTGATTGGTTAACTATAAAGGGGGGGAACGGGGGGCTAACCCCCCTTAATTTGGATAAATGGTTTTTTCATGCAGAATTATCCAATTTTCTTCAAATTTTGTATATAGGTTCATTGTGATAAGGTTCTTTCCTGATTAGTTTTGGGGGTTCATAGGTTAAGTATAAAGAGGGTAACGGGGGGGTTAATCCTCCCCCCTTATTTTAGATAAATGATTTTTTTCATGCAGAGTTATCCGATTTTCTTCAAACTTTCTATATGGGCTCATTGTGGTAACGGGCTTCCCTGATTAGTTTTGGGGGTTCATTGGTGAAGTGTAAAGGAGGGAAACGGAGGCTACCCCCCCCCCCCTTAATTTTGATAAATGGGTTTTTCATGCAGAATTATCCAATTTACTCCAAATTTTGTATATAGGCTCATTGTGGTAAGGCACTTCCCTGATTAGTTTTGGGGGTTCACTGGTAAAGTATAAAGGGGGGGAACGGGGGTGACTAACCCCCCTTGATATAGATAAATAGGTTTTTTAAGCAGAATTATCCGATTTTCTTCAAATTTTATATATATGTTCATTGTGATAAGGCGCTTCTCTGATTAGTTTTGGGGGTTCTTTGGTTAAGTATAAAGGAGAGACGGGGGGCTAACCCCCCCCCTTAATTTAGATAAATGGATTTTTCATGCAGAATTATCCGATTTTTTCAAATTTTGCATATAGGTTCATTGTGGTAAGGCGCTTCTCTGATTAGTTTTATGGGTTCATTGGTTAATTATAAGAAGGAGAAACGGGGGATGGTTCCCCCTCTTAATATATTGTCGATTTCTTCATTTTTCGAGGGCTTATTTCAAATTCTTTGAAATAAGAATATAATTTACAGTTAGTGTGAATAGCCTGTGAGCTCAATGCCGTCAGTTTAACTGGGCAGTTTTCTTTTATTTAAGTAATATGACTTAAAGAAATAATGAATTTTTTAGCTCACAGGCTATCAAAGCCTGAGAGCTTATGTGCCCGCCGGTTCTGTATGTATGTACGTACGTATGCATGTATGTATGTATGTACGTAACGCGATAACTCTTGATAGAACTAACCGTTTTACTTTAAATTTTGTTTATAGGTTCCTTGTGATAAGGCGCTTTCCTGATTAGTTTTGGAGGTTCATTGGTTAAGCATAAAGGGGGGAAATGGGGGGCTAACCCCCCATAATTTAGATAAATAGTTTTTTCATGCAGAATTATCCCATTTTCTTCAAATTTTGTATATAGGTTCATTGTGATAATGCGCTTCTGTCAATAGTTTTGGGAGTTCATTGGTTAAGTATAAAGGGGGAAAGGGGGGATACCCCCCTAATTTAGATAAATGAGTTTTTATGCAGAATTATTCGATTTTCTTCAAATTTTGTATATAGGTTCATTGTGATAAGGCGCTTTCCTGATTAGTTTAGGGGGTTCTTTGGTTAAGTATAAAGAGGGTAAAGGGGGGGGGGGCTTAACCTCCCCCTTTAATTTAGATGAATTTGTTTTTCATGGAGAATTATCCGATTTTCTTCAAATTTTGTATATAGGCTCATTGTGGTAAGGAGCTTCCCTGGTTAATCTTGGGGTTCATTGGTTAAGTATAAAGGGGGATACGGGGGGTAATCCCCCTTAATTTAGATAAATGGGTTTTTCATGCAGAATTATCCGATTTGCTTCGAATTTAGTATATATGTTCATTGTAATAAAGGGCTTCCTTGATTAGGTTTGGGGGTTCAATTGTTAACTATAAGGGGGTGGGGAACGGGAGGATGATCCCCCCTTAATATATTGTCGATTTCTTTATTTTTCGAGGGGCTTATTTGAAATTCTTTGAAATAAGTGTATACTATACAATTAGTGTGAATAGCCTGTGAGCTCAATGCCCTCAGTTTAACTGGGCAGTTTTCTTTTTTATTTGTATAACACATAGCAAAATTAAGTGTAGCCCCATCCCTTAACCTATTTACAAAATTTATGACTTTTTTCAATCTTTCAAAATGTTTTCAGTTCTGTTTATTATTATTATTATTATTAATAATTAATTAATTAATTTTAGAACTTTAACAAAGTATAAACGCATTTCCCAATTTAGTAAATTTCTTCAAAAGTGATTTTTAACACCTTCCAACCTAGTTGAAAAGTGTTTATGACTTCGGTTTGTCTGCCGTCTGTCCGTACTCTAACTCCCGTAAATATGCTCGGATTATCTTGAAATTTTTATATGTTATTGTCGTTATCTGTAGCATGTTCCCTATTCCAACTGAAGTGTATAGCACTTATAGTTTTTTTACAGGGACAGTCAAAAGTATTCCGTTACGTTACAGTCAATGGGGAATAATCGTTTCAAGTGCATTTTGATGACGCTACGTCATTTAAAACATAATAAAATTGATATATAATTATGAAGCGCATTAAAACATGCTTTTTGTGGAATATAGGGTGCAAAGCATTTATTATTCATTTACAGGGTCAAACAAAAGAATTCTGTTACACATCGTTCTATGGCGGAAAATCGTTTGCAGTGTAATTTATTGATATTTCACTATTTCAAACATAATGAAAATTATATGCATTGCTGACGTGCACTATAAATTGCTCTCTTGTGTGCATTGCGTTTATTTATAGGGACACAAAAGATATTGGTTATAGTACATGTGCGATATTTACAGTCTATGTGTAATAAGTGCGTTTTCAACTTTGGTTTGCGTTTTTAAGTTTAACTATTTTTTTCATAGTACGTGTATGTTTATAAACTCGGTTGATCATATACAGGGCTACACAAGGGAATTCAAAAGTGTTATAGATTATGGGAGTGAATTGCTTAAGGGTAGCTTTTAATTATGTTTACTTATTTTCGTGTTGAACTATATTTAGTAGACTAATAGAAGTTTGTGGAATATAAGTAAATTCATATACAGGGCTACGCAAAAAGAGATACATTATCGTTCACGTTTGGTAATTTCTGCGAGTGAGTTTTAAGTTGCCTTTTACCTTAATAGGTGGTGTGTACATAAAAGTCTTCAGATAATATACAGGGCTGTACAAAAGATTTCGAGTGCATTTCCATCGATTGGCGAAAATTGCTAAATGTGAATATTCTAGCTGAGCTAAATTTTATCATACTATATATCCACATCTATTGGTCATATACAGGGCTGCACAAAATAATTCGACAACGTTTTTGACGCTGGACGGTAATTTTGAAAACTGTATTTTTCAATGTGTTACATGTTTTCTAAACTGTTACATATCTTATTTAACCTTATTTAACGGTGAGGTTTCGTCACAGTTTTCTGGCTGTGTTGGAAAGTGTTTCATAATCTATGCTTGATGCATGGTTTTTCGTTCCTGTTTTAATTCTCACCAGGGTTAATGTTCCCAGTGCCTTTTGGAGCCAAAACCATTTGAATAAATGGACGCTAATGGCAGAATGCGGGGTCACAGAAATCCAGTTTAATTTAAAACCTAATGTGGAGCATGGGACAGAGAAAAAAAAAACGTCGCATCCACTGAGGGCAAGGGTCCTCGAATACTTCTGAAATAAAACTGGGTTTCAGAGTGACCTTAACCGATGCGGTTAGCGGTTCCCAGTAGTGTGGTTCGATTTCGCACCTCGGCAACTCAAAACATTGCGCATGTTATATGCAACCGATCCCTGTTATAGTCAGAGGCGGATCCAGCACTCTATTTAGTGGTGGTCGTGGTGGGAGGGGGGTGGGGGGGCATGTCTTTTTATGATTTTTTTTGAGGGGGGGGGGGTTACAGGTTTTATTCATTAGCAATTTTTACATCTTAGATACAAATTGACTATTTTCCTACATGTGCCTGAATTCATTTTCTTTCGTAAAGGCATGAAATTTGCAGGTATATTCGTAGATGTGTAAAGTGTACATGTTTTATTCAGAAACCAAGAAATCAGTTTCCCGTTTACTTATAAAAGCAAAAAATCTTGCAGAAAGTTTTCTCAAAGTTGTTCGCATTTTAAGACGATTTTCGGGGCAAGGCAATCATTGAAATATCGTCTTGAGGGAAAAATAGCAATGTAATACAATTCAAAATATGCCACATATTTATAGGAAAATTAAAAACGATGTTCGATTCTTCGGTGTTTAAACAATAATGCCTGCAATTTTCATGCATTTCTTATATAAAAATAATTCCGGGAATGTATCAGAAATATTAAAAATTTTAAGCAGGTTAAAAAAAAAGAAAAAATCGAAACATCTTTAATACATATTTATATATTTTTTTAAAATGTTAGTTCTATAAATATGTTTTTCGTTTAGAGGGTGGCCATGAACCCCATGACCTCCCCTTAGATCTGCGTTTGATTATAGTATATCTAATTAGGCACCGGCAAGGAGGGACAGGGGAGAGCCCATTGTCCCACCCTAGATTTAGAAATTTAATTACCGAGTGAACCAAAAGGTGGATCTGACAACACTACTTGAAATTCGTGAACTCCTCCCTTTCCTATGCCTCCGATGAATGTGTCAGAAAATAGCAAATTTAGATATGAGAATTATCCTGCTCACTCATGTTCCTTTTCAATATCCGTAGGCATCGTGACAATTCTTTGAACTAACTACAGTGCAAAAAATAATTGTTGATTTTGCAGTATAAAACTGGCACCCCAGCTGCCAGGCGCGGTAGCGTATTACTGCTTGCACGGCAGAGTATTACTGCTTATTTTACTGTTTAATACTGTTAATTTTACGGTATAATACTGGCAGCTGGGGTGCCAGTTTTATACTGCAAAATCAACAATTATTTTTTGCAGTGTAACGTGATATACAATTTAAACGCGTTTAACACCAGAATCGTTTAAAAAAGAGGAAAAGTACATTCACTGCCATAAAGCTTTTTCTTCAATTATCTGTTACGGTCGGCGCGGCGTTAAGAGGCAACATTGTACCAAAACTAAAACTATTTCTTAGCATAGTTATTTCGTTTCTCGAAGACCTATATTCCTATATACTTAAAATCATTGGTGCAAATATTTTTTCGCTGGTGAACACAGAGTTTAGACGAATATTTTTTTGTCAAAGTGAATTACAGGATTAGCCCAACTCCACCTTAAATAGAAAATCTTTGAAGAACTTCTCGGATTAGCACGAAATTCAAGAATTACTTTCACACAAGGATAGGATTGGTAAGCTTTCTCGATTGTGAGGTACTTTTTTATTGCACAAATTTAAATTTAACGTTAAAAGAAAATAAACATAAATTAATATTCAACTTCAATTAGATACCAGAAACTCCCAATCACACTGCAAAAAATAATTGTTGATTTTACAGTATAAAACTGGCATCCCAGCTGCCAGTATTATACCGTAAAATTAACAGTATTAAACAGTAAAAAAAGCAGTAATACGCTGCCGTGCAAGCAGTAATACGATACCGCGCATGCGCGCATTATCAGTTGCAGTGCATTATCAGTTAGTCCCAATACACTGCAAATTCCCAGCCCACATTGGAAACACCTTTGGAACACTTTGATTCAAAAAATGTGTTCCATTTACTTTAATGTGTACTGAAATGTGTTCCGAATATGCTGCGGTATAATTTAAAGTGCTCCGAAAGTGTTCCGAAAGTATAACGAAAGTGTTCTGCTCAGGATATTTGTTGAATCTAAACTTGAGAACACATTTGAGAACAGATTGGGAGCACATTTGGGCACACTTGTGAAATCATTGCTTTCAAAAGTGCGCTAGAAAATGTGCTGAACAAAAGAAGTGTTCTCTGAAGTATTCTAAAAACAGTTCCAAAAAGTGCGCTTCAAAGTGTACTAAAAAATGTGACAAAATAAGTGTTCTAAAAAGTGTTCTGAAAAGTGTATAAAGATTTGCAGTGTACTTGTTTTAGGCTCTTTGAGACGAACGTCGCATATACATATAGAGTGTGACAATCCATAGTTTTTCAACCTTTTCGAATAGTCATTTTCGTCTTATTTAATAACAGAATTTCTGAGAAATTCACAGATTAAATTAGGCAAAGATTTCTAGTTAGAAATAATGGTGCTAAAAGATTGAAAATCGTGTGCGGGGATACCCGTAATACCACTTTGACGCCCTAAAATTTAAGGCTTTTTCTTTTACTTTTTTAAAGAAATACGAAGTGTTATTTTATAAAAATCCATTTACACTAAGTTATTGTACAAATATTAAAGTATAAAATTATATATTTTTTATTGATAAAATAAAAAATGACGACTTGACAGCTGTTGGGCTTGAGCGCTTCGTAAAAAGAGGGTGAAGCACTGAGCATGATAACTCATCGACCTATAACAATGAAACAAAAAAAAAATAGTTTTCTTAGTCCAAAAAGTAGTGAAATACATAAACTTTTTTTTTAAAAAAAGAGATGCCTTTTTAGTAAAATGTAGCTTTTCAACAAAAAATTTCGTCACAAAGAAAAGTGAGATATCAATATTTCGAAAAAATCCCAAGTATTTCCTTAGAAAATATGATATGATTAATTTTCAAAAAGATTCCAAGTTGATTGATTTAAAATTGGCGAATTTAATTTTTTTGCGGCGTTAATGACCGTTAATGATAGTGTAACCCCCCCCCCCCCCCCCCCCCCCACTCCCATCGCTTCGGGATAAAAAGTCCGAATTTAACAGTGCTTAAAACAAAGATCTGTACACTTTTTGGTCTAAGAGATTACACAACAAAGTTCACTTTACACTACTTTTTGAACCGCTGAAAATTTTATAATGCACGTAACAAAAATTTATTTGCATCGATTTCCAGCTTTTATTTAACAGCGCTAACATAAAACAGACATTAAAAATATTGTTTTCTGAAAGTTAGGCTGGTTTTCTTTCCTCTGTCTCTTCTTCGGGCCATATACGTGAATACGCCCTTGAGCTCCTAAAATCTATGAATCATCTCTGCCTATTCTTAGTTTTTTTTGTTTGTTTGTTTGTTTCGTTCTTTCTTTTTTTCTTTGGTTTTTCGAGATTTCTGAATTTTTATCGAAGAAAAGAATCGGCATTTTCTGTTTGGTGGCTGTTCATCCCAATCCCCATAGCAAAGTAATTTTCATGTATAGTATCCATATCAACAACTACATTTTTACATGTTTTTACAAATTATGTATAAATATAAATTGACTGTGTTCGAATTTTGGCCTATTTTTAGTTTTAAACACTTTTCAACATAGTTGAAGAGTGTTTATGACTTCGGTTTGTCTGGCCGACTGTTTCTCTGTCTGACTGTCTGTCTGTCTATCTGGCCGTGCTAAAACTCTAGTAAATGTAATCGGATTGTCATGTCATTCATACATGATATTGGAAGTGTAATATTTATAGTTCGTTTACAAGGACACTCAAAATAATTCTTTTACTTACTTACGATCTATTTGGAAAACCAATTGCAGTATATTTTAATGTTAAAATATTCAAACATAATGAAATTGATAGGCATTACTGAGGTGCACTATAACATGTTTTTTGTGTAATATAAAGTGCATAACATTCATCATTCATTTGCAGGATCACGTAAAAGAGTTCCGTTACATTATAATCTAGGAAGGAAAATCGTTTATAGTGTATTTTAATGTTAAAATATTCAAACATAATGAAATTGATAGGCATTACTGAGGTGCACTATAACATGTTTTTTGTGTAATATAAAGTGCATAACATTCATCATTCATTTGCAGGATCACGTAAAAGAGTTCCGTTACATTATAATCTAGGAAGGAAAATCGTTTATAGTGTATTTTAATGTTAAAATATTCAAACATAATGAAATTGATAGGCATTACTGAGGTGCACTATAACATGTTTTTTGTGTAATATAAAGTGCATAACATTCATCATTCATTTGCAGGATCACGTAAAAGAGTTCCGTTACATTATAATCTAGGAAGGAAAATCGTTTATAGTGTATTTTAATGTTAAAATATTCAAACATAATGAAATTGATAGGCATTACTGAGGTGCACTATAACATGTTTTTTGTGTAATATAAAGTGCATAACATTCATCATTCATTTGCAGGATCACGTAAAAGAGTTCCGTTACATTATAATCTAGGAAGGAAAATCGTTTATAGTGTATTTTAATGTTAAAATATTCAAACATAATGAAATTGATAGGCATTACTGAGGTGCACTATAACATGTTTTTTGTGTAATATAAAGTGCATAACATTCATCATTCATTTGCAGGATCACGTAAAAGAGTTCCGTTACATTATAATCTAGGAAGGAAAATCGTTTATAGTGTATTTTAATGATGTTACACTACTTCAAACATACTGAAATGGATAGCTATTACTAAGGTGAATTACAAGATACTTACTGTTGAATATGGAGTGCATAACATTTTACTCATCTACAGGGACGCGCAAAAGCAATCGGTTAAAGTACAGACCATGAGCAATAATTGATAGAACCACGTTTTCAGTTGTGGTATACGTTTTTAAGTTTAGCTTGTATATTACGTAGTGTGTATAAATTCTATAGATCATATAGGGTAAGTCCTGGATAGTTGCCCTACTTAAGCCCCCTTCGTTTTTCTTTTTTATAGTAATGATTTTTGCAGTGCACATGTAACCTATCTACTCCAAATTTTATGTAGAATTTTATAAAAAAATATTGCTGTAATATAAATACCATATAAAATAGTATCGTTATCAAAAAACTTAATCAATGATTTTGGCCATATATCCCAGACCCCAGGATTAGACGAGTCACTTGATCGTGATAGATGCCCCATTCATAAAAGAATAGGCAACATAGGTAATTAACATTTATAATTCAAAATCTGGATTTCCATTTGACTTAATATCGTATTTACATCAAAGTTATGTTTTTTTTTTTTTTTTTTGTGCTTACAGGTTTTGTATTCTGCATTCAGAATACAGATGCAGGATACAGAACAGGTTCTGGTATCCTGCATTACACTCCCACATCAAAGGATATTTGCAATTCCCAATTTTTCGAATAAATGGGTATGCAGAGTTTGAAGCCAATCACATGTTTCTCACGAAAGCAAAACTTGTTTAATCTAAAGTCTAAACTAAGACCTTCCCTAAGACCTAAACCTTCTCCTTTTTATATTCGATGCATAAACTCTAAAAACTAATTGGGAAGCAATTTAAAATTATCAAATTAAATGTGTTAGATTTTTATGTTTCATAATAAATGAGTTCAAAATATTTTATATCTTCTACGGAAGTTTAAACTTCTATAATATAACCCCTATATATGTAATGTTGTGTGTAATGTAATGTATGTATGTGAACTTATGCAAGTGTGATTCGTAAATATCGAAACAATAGGCTATCTCCTTAAATATTGCCCCTAGGCACATACTTCCAATTGCAAAGTTTCATAAAAAAAAAAGGTGCAAAATTTGATGAGATAGGTTACAACTCCATGGGGGGGGGGGGGGGGTCTATTTGAGAAAATACAAAAATTAAATTTTTATACGGCCCCCGTAGGATAAAATTTCCAATTAGGAAAATTTTCATTATCCGTTCCTGAATTAAACAAAAAAAAAATCCATCTTGATATCTGCAAAACTCAGACAGATATGTCCGTTTTAATAATTCGTGAGGTTTCGAGGGATCAAACACAAATTGAAATGCGTGTAATTCAAGAAACAATGTTACTGTAAGGTGTCCGGGAAACATTTATTTTTTATTTATTTATTTATTTATAGAGTTAGAATTTTTAATTTTTTTGTGATGGTTAACCTTATAATTTGTAAACAGGATCACATTATAAGACTTCTTACAAAATTAAAATAATAATAATAATTTTTTTTCAAAAAATTCAGAATAATTTTAAATTGTTATAACTCGAAATATTATTTGCCGAACTGAATTTTTTTCTTTCAATTACACAGAAATATATGTTTTAATTTTGATGCAGCATTTAAAAAAATTTAAAAAATTTAAAATAGCAATTTAAAAAAAAAATGCAGCTTATTTTAAACAAATCATATTTTCAAGAGTGATTTTTTTTTATTATTATTTGCCAAATTAAAATTTAAGGAAAATATTTGAAAAAGATAAATTTCAAGTTTGAACCATTTATCTTTAACGGTTATTCACTTATATCAATTTAAATAAGAGAAATTCTGAAAAAAAAACCTATGATGCAGAAAAATGCATTTAAAGTTTTAAACAAAGATTGGCTCTTAATACAGCGTTTAAATGTTTTTTAAAAACTTCCAGGTGAGCAAGTAACTTCTTCCTGCAGTTTTAATGTCTAATTTAGTTTAATTTGTGCCATTCTCACCTTCTTTCTTTACTGTTTAAATGTGTCAGTTGATTTAAACAAGACTTTTCTAACATGATATGGGGATAGATGAGTTTTTTGATATGATGCTAAAGAAAACCCTTTTCATGGGCGATACACTTAATTTCATGTAATTCATTATCTAGACAGGTGTCTGCGGATATTTTAGGTTTCTGCACAGGCAGAAATTTGTACGAAAAATTCCCATTTTTCTTAAAATACAATTTAGATTATTTTAAAGAATACTACATACATATTTATAAGAAAATTTTACAGTATATTTTAGATTACTATGTGTTCGCATGAGAAAAACATAGCTGTCAAACCTCTCATTAATCCCCCGTAATATGTGATTAATTTGAACCAGTTAACCACTTTAAAACCAAAAAAAATATATTTAATGAATATTTGATTTATTTAATTTTAAGGTTTTTAGTCGAATTTATTGAATTGAATTTCTTAAAAGATTTTCTGGTTCGAACGTATTAAACCTGGGTAAAATAAACACACTTATAACGGAAGATTACTGGGAACTTGGCATCTATTAAAAAATACCCAATAGCAACGTTAATGATTATTTATACTCTTAGACTATTACATTCGAATAAAGATTTATTTTTAAAAAACAATGTCGTTTGGAATAAATTAAAAATAAGTTTAAAAACATAACTTTTGAAGTTGTATAGCAAAAAGTAGATTTTTGAAAATATTTCTGTGTAATTTATTAATATATATTTCCAATGATTCCGTTAACAGAAGTTTCATTATCGCTATTACTATTTTTACAAAACTTATTGCATTTCCGACACGTCCTAAGAACAATAAAAACACGGGCCGACAGGGCCCAGCCAGTGGGTCGCCCCGGTTACGGGCCTGGCGCCAAGAACGGGCTCATGCAGACCTCTAGCATATTTCTCAAGCACGTTTAACGCAAAAATCTATACGCGGTTATTTTATATCTAAAAGTTAAGGCATTGTCTTAGTAATAATGTCTTTTAATAATGTGTAATTTTATGGTCGATCCCTAACTTACATTTCAAATGAACTGATATCGCGTCGGTCAGAGGTATGCTTAAGTGGTGTAAGTCGCGAATTTTGGATTTTAATATCTCTGTGAATTTTGCAGATATCAAGATGGATTTTTTTTTTTTTTTTTTTTTTTTTTTTTTTTTTTTTTTTAATTCAGAAATGGATAAGGAAAAATTTCCTCATTGGAAATTTTATCCGACGGGGACCGTATAAAAATTTAATTTTTGTATTTTCTCAAATAGACCCCCCCTGGAGTTGTAACCTATCTCATCAAATTTTGCACCTTTTTCTATATGAAACTTTGCATTTGTAAGTATGTGCCTAGGGGCAATATTTAAGGAGATAGCCTATTGTTTCGATATTTATGAATCACACTGTATAATGTTGTGACAGAAACACTATATGCTACTGTGAGCTACTGTGAGCGATATCTGAGACCGCTCGATCGAAAGATGAATAAAAGGCTGGAGTAACTAATAGGATTAGCTCATATTAAATTTTATGTACACGACTATTATATTAAAATTTCCCTATTCAAAAGTCTCTAGCGATAGTAGTAATTATATTGACTCCAAACGAAAAAAAAATTTTCTAGCATTTATAGTTAAACTGAAAAATACAAGTTAAACTGCGAAAATTGAAGAAAGCAGCGGTCTGTGAGACCACTAGCAGCAGTTATATAAGGGGTAAAGGGAACCTTAAGGGGAGGGGGCAGAAAAATTGCCAACAATAAATAAATATTATTTATATAAATAGATAAGCACAAAGAGGTGTTGTGTTCTACCTGTAATATCTGTGCCCGGGCATATTCATTCCGAATTTTACTGTGAGCTTTATATATTTAAGGAATTTTAGATTTCCCTTTTTTTATTTAGCTTTTTTTCGGTTCTTCGGAATAAATTCTGATGTAATGAGAGGGAAAGTTTGGAATGTATGAATTAAAATGTTCTGAGCACAGCTATAAATACAAAACACTTCAAAACTTAAAAATGTGAGGAAATTGGAACTTCTGAACCAACTTTCTAAAATGAAACAAATTATTTTTTTAATCATTGCTTAAATGGAGAATTTATCACTACAAACACCGCCCCGTGACTTGTTTGGTAAGGATCCCATAGAAGAGCCATGGTCAACTAAAATTAGAAACAGATTTTTTTCTCTCAATCTTGAAGATTTAAAAAATATATATTCTCACGCCTCAAAGTTATTTGATAATTATAAATGAACCGTCCTATCCCGAATCAAATGTGAGGCAGACATCCTCGATGCAGGTGGGGCATGTATCCTTATAATCCGGGATATGTGGAGCAGCCAGTAGCTCTGGAAGTAGGAACAAATATTGCTGCAATCTATAACTAACACATTACTCGATACCTGTTTCAACAACATTCACTAAATATTTCATGACAAATTTCTAGTAAGTATATATTTCCTTTTCTATTTGTCTCTATCTACAAGAGCATGCAATAAAATCCAAACTTATCTTTCTTTGATGAATAAAACATTTATTTGAAGCAATAAATCGCCGTAACTTCGTCTACTACGCTTTAAAAAAAAAAAAAAAAAAAACGATTGATAGTAGAACAACGTCACTCGCTCTGTCACACACCCAATAGCTAAAAAACAGTAACTAGGGCAACTAACCCGATGGGCCATCTAACCTGGATTTACCCTATAGGGCTTCACAAAAGAATTCGCTAATTTTACCATCTATGGGCTTGCATTGCTTAAGGGTAGATTTTAATTAAGTTATGCATTTTTAGATGAACTATATTAATATACTAAGAGATGTTTGTGGAATATAAATGAATTCATATACAGAGCTATGCAAATAACTGGATAAATTGCCGTCTATGAATGGTAATTGTTTGGAAGTGTAATTTTAGTTGTATAATGCGTTTTTTAGATAAAGTTTTAACTCAATATGTGGTGCGTATAAAAATCTTTAGATCATATACAGGGTTGTACAAAAGAATTCAAGTAGATTTCTGTCTTCTAACTGTAATTACTGAGGATGAATTTTCAAATATGTATTTTCTAGATGAAATAAATTTTAGCATATTATGTCGTGTATACAAATCTATAGATCATATACAGGAACAAAAGAATTCGAATATCTTACCGAGTATGCACAGTAATTGCTGAAATTTGGATTTCAAATGTGTTATACTTTTTCTTAACTGTTTGTTTATATATCATCTCTCACTTTATCAAATGGTGAAGTTTCGTTACAGTAATCAGGAAGTGTTGGAAATTGTTTCATAATCTATGCGTAAAGCATGATTTTTCTTTCTTGTTATAAACTTATTTTTAATTATTTATACAGGTTTTTGGAATTGAAACACAAAAAATATACCAGTGTATTAGCAAAGGCATCTCTTTATTGTATTTTATACTAGCAAGCTACGCCCGCTGCGCTGGTCGGTTTCTACAAATGAACCTTGAATCAAACGAAATATATCGTTTAATTTGACCTTGTATTTGAAAGCAATCTGTATATTTATCCGGAATATCCTTTCACATTACTGAAAAATGACGTGATTCGCTATAATATTTTCTAACGTGCAGTGAAAATTTTAGCTGTTAAGGACCAACTGTTTTATTTAGTCATTTACAGTTAAGGTTTGCTAAAGAATGATAAAACTATACACAATATACTTAAACTATCACTAAAAATTGTCGAACTAACAATGCAAACAAATTAACTAACAAAATCCATTCAGTAGAAGTTTTTATAAAGGCTAATCTTTGATAATCGGGTTCATCTGATTATAGAACTTCTCCACATAATTCTAAAACTAACAGAACGATATAAAATATACTAAAACCATCCTTATAAATTATCTACTTAACAATGCAAGTCGCAAAAAATACGCCCAGTAAAAACTTTCAAAAAGGCTAATCTTTCGGAATCGGGTTCACCTGACTATATAGCCTTCACACGTAACTGTTTGACTAAGCAACGTATAACAATATGTAGTACATTAAATCCATTCCTAAAATAGCATCTAACTAACAATATAATTCTCATCAAAATCCGTCCAGTAGAACTTTTTCAGAAGGCTAATCTTTCATAATCGGAATCAAATATTGAAAAGGCTAATATTTGATTAAAAAAATGGTCACCCGATTTTCGAATTTCCCCCTATAATTCTACAACTAAGAAACTTAGAACGATATGTTATATAATAAAACTTTCCCTAGAAAATTATCTAACAGTGTAGGTTCCATCGAAATCCATTCGGCAAAATCTTTTAAAAAGGCTAATATTTTATAATCGGATTGATCTGATTATAGATCTTCTCAGAATAATCTATAACTAAGCTACGTAGAACGATATGTTATACAATAAAACCTTCCCTGAAAATTTATCTTACAGTTTAACTTCTACGAAAATCCATTCAGCAGAACTCGAGTTATAAGCAGCCGGAACGAAATTTCATATATGTAGACGTAAATAGAAGTATATTGCCATTAATATAGTTTGCATTTGAATTAAAAAAAAGGTACTTTTCGGTTAGCCGGATGCCAGTGATATATATGTATATATCCATACATATAAGTGTATATATATATTGTATATGTATATACATTTATTTGTGTAGATATATGTATGTATATACATGTATTTGTATAGATATATGTGTATATATATCACTGGCGCCCGGCTAAAAAAATACTGCAAAAATGCAGTCGTACACTTAAAAAAAAAACACCTTTTGGCTTAAAATCTCTCATCAAAACTGTTTTTCTTTTTTTTCTTTTCTTTCTTTTTTTAAAATAAAATTAGTAACAGTTTTTATTTTACCAGATGTATAGCCATTTCAATTCTTTCTGCAACAACAAAAGACACATTTTGGCTTAAAATCAAATTGTTTGGGGTCAAAAGTAAAATCAAAATCGCCAAAAACAAAAGATACATCGCCAAATATTGTTTCAATATAGAAATCTTGCCCCTTGAATAATCTTTTAAGCATTACGAACATTCCCAATCATGTTTAAATTAAATATTTTCGTTTTATAATATTTTCTCATCAAAACTCTTTTTTTTTCTCTTTCTTTTTCTTTCTTTCTTTCTTTTTTTTATAAAATTAGTAACAGTTTTTCTTTTATTTTTCGACATGTATATAGCCTTTTCATTTCTTTCTGCAATAGTAATGATCGCCAAAAAAATAGCAATAGGCCAAAATAACAAAACTTTCTATCATAATTCTATAACTAATATACGTAGAACGTTGTGTTATATACTAAAACCTTCCCTGAAAAAATATCTATCCAACAGTGCAAGTTCCATCAAATTCCATTCGGCAGAACTCGAGTTATAAAGGAACGGAACGAATTTTCCGTTTGTGTTTTATATATACTAGGGCAGTGGTTCCCAACTTTTTTTTAGCCGCGCCCCACCAAAACATCTCTAAAATGATGATGCCCCCCGTCCCCCTATAACATATAATTCTTATAAAATTTTAAAAGAATTTACTCCTGATATAGTCAAAAGCATTTAACATTGATCCTGAAACGTGCCGAAGGTAATGGATGAATCAAATATTTTTTATAATCATCTGATACTCCTCGTAGTTTACTGGCACACGGTCGCCACGTATGCGTGATGTATAGAGTGCTCAGAATCCTTGATTAGAAAAATAAATAATCTTGAATAAAACATTTTTGCCTTATTTAATCGCAAAATTTCTGCGATTAAATTACGCAACAATTTCTAATCAGACTAAAACGTGATAAAAGATTCTGTAAAGGAAGGTCGTCAAGTAATTGTTAAATATACACTTGAATAGTTTCATGTGTAAAATTGATTTTCATGTAACATATTGCAGTGCGACTCATTCAATAAATAATCGAAAAAGTTGTTTAAAATTCTAAAATAATTATAAATCAGAAAAATTTAAAGAATTTTTAAATATATAAAAGGTATCTAAATATCTTTTAAAGTTTTCTCTGTAATTATTCTGGTAGAATTGTACTTGAAACTTTTGAATGGATACTTTTTAAAAATTGAATAAAAAACTTATTTTTTTAAATTATTCTTTTGAAATTTGAATGTGTAACTTTTATTTTCATCTACAACATTACTGTTAGAAAAACAATTCAGAAGGTGTGAGTTCACAGAAATTCCAAATTGTCCCCTTGAAACGGTAAATTGCCCCCCGGAAAAGTCAAATTGCCCCCCTGTGGGGCGTACGCCCCCCGTTGAGAACCACTGTACTAGGGCATCCATCCAACCCGGGCTTCCCGGGATAGAGAATATATGTGAAAACCATTTTTTTTTTTTTTTTTTTTTTTGGAAAACTAATAGATTTTTTTTTTACATTTAATGATTTTTGTTAGATTACCCGCTAACAACACCAAAAAGCATTTTTATATGAAATATGTCAATTATATGTTCAGCTAAATTTTTTTAATTAATTAAAACCGGTAATTTTGTATTGGCCTCCAGCCATAAGTTGATAGCCAGAGCAATCGCTAAAAATTTCGTTATCTACAGCAGTTGTTTTTATTCTGATAATTTCAGCAGTTTTAAGCACTTATTTCAGTTACATGTCTGTTAAATCTGTGTTTTGCTTATACTATTTTATTTATTCCTTAATGACGTTTTAATTTTGTTATTGAATAGTAGCTGGAGACAAATGCTGAATTGAACTTTTTATATTGTTTAAAGTGCAAACAGATTAATATTTTGTAATCGTCTGCAAGCGATAGAGATAGATTAAAAAAAAAAAAACATGCTTGAAATTTAATTTAAATGCTATACTAAATCAGTCAATTAAGATACAGTTTTCAAACAAATTGCATTTGAAAGTAGATTTTTTTCCCTATATAACGGTGTAAAAATTAAAAATGAGCGTTGTTTAGATATTAAAAAAATTGCAGTAGCAAAAATCGCAAAACCGAAATTTCATCGTCAGCTGTTGCCATTCGTAAAATGACGTCAGCGTTACGCACGGACACGTTTGTCCTTTATAATATAGAAGATAGTAGATGTTTGGATGAGTATTAAATGGCAGCTCTCTCTACAAAATTTTAGTTTTGACGGATACCTCAAAGAAAGCTGTTCCTTTATAAAAAAAAAAAAGAAAAAAAAAATTCCCTAGCGCCTCTAAAATACTTCATTCAGGGCCGCTAAAATATTTCACCCGAAGTTGCTAAAAGCCTAGGCACGGCGCTGGTTGCGAAAATCCGCAAATGCTATTTCTTGATTAACTTCCTTGATATTTCTTATAAACTTTCTTGAATATTTTGCTGCACATTCCCCAAACAGCGCCAAAAGTTGCCAAATGTAGCAAACCGGACTCATACTTTTCCTCAAATGACCTGAAACCGAGATAGCTATTGGGCACATAGCGATGAGTGCCAAGAGCATTTTGATCGAGTTTTTTAAGAGGATTTTGTATTGGGTGTCGTATTTCTACAAGAAATAGCAGAGACGCATTAGAATAGGATGAAAGCAATTTGCTTTGCTTTAGTTCAAAAAGAGCATTTAAAAAGGAAAAGTTCAGTGGAATCTCATTTTTTTTTTTAATCCCTGAAAGACATTAAATAAAAATCTCTCATTTCAGTTTTTATAGCATTTAATAGAGTTTTGAAGATGAAAAAAAAAAAAAAAAAACCTCTTAGGGGGGAAAAAAGAAGGCTTTTTATCGCTTGCGTTTTGAGTACAATAACCCGTAAGAGAATGAATGACATGTAATAAGTAACACTTGTGCGGTGTTGCCTGTGATCTTTTGAAAGGGGTCGGGAGGTTAATTTTTATGAACAGCTGAATTATTTTTATAAACGACCGATAAACAGCTTTGTAGCAGCGGTCTGCACACGTCGAAATTTCCAGGCCCGGCCTTGTAGAAACTTAATTGACCCGGTCGGTATAAAGCAAAAATTTCAGCCCAAGCCCGGCCCAGCTCTTTATGAAATCTAAAAATTTGACCCGGGACCAGCCCAGCCCATACAAAAACTTTCACTGCCCGGCCCGTTATTAGAAGCTAAAAGTTTGTCCGAGCACAGTCCAACCATTTATGAAATCTAAAGATTCGGCCTGTGCCCGGCCCAACTCATTTTCTACAATGTTCTGAAGCAACATTATCCTACAATTAAACTTCTTCAAAAATCACTCTAAGATGCATAGATTTTATATTCAAATTGTATGTTCGCATTTCACGGTAACGTTAATGACCATTTAGACACTAACGTGCATAAAGACTAATAAAAAAATTACTTGAACAAATACATTCAAATGAAGATTCAGTAAAAAAATCAATGTAGTGTACAATGAGAAAAAAAAGTTTATCTACTGCCAAAACTATTTAAAAAAATTATCGAAATCGCCTCAGTAATTCCAATGATACAGATTCTTCAATATCAACTGTTTTCCATGTGATTTCGCAGCCGTTTTTATCCTCTTAGCCCTTTCAAGGCAAAGTAATTTTATTGCTAAAATATTAAAATAGTTGAATGTCACCACAATTTACGAACAAATTGATTATCAAATAAATATTTATTTTTTCATCTACATTTTAAAAGCAAAATTTCATTAAAAAATTCTGGGTGCCATTTGGCAGTTTAAAATTAAAGTGGTATATATAACATACCACCTACGCCACTGAAAGGCTTAAATAAATTTTGCAACAGATTCGAAATAATAGAGTAAAACTTGCTGGGACGGAATCACAAAGTAAAGGGGGAAAATTCTGTATTAATGAAATGCCCGTCTTAGTAGGTTTAATTATATGATATTCTTTTCGTCGACACTATTGAAATTTTCCTTTTAAAGCAGGATTCTGATATGTACAGATTCCATTTTCACATGCGTGTATGTTACTGGTACATGAGTTATTTTCTATTAGTAATAACAGCAACAATAAGTTATTGATACTTACATATTACGGGCGTAGCTAAAATTACGAAACTTGATAGTTTTCATCGTAAAATTAACATCTATTAATTTTTCTAATTGATTAGCAAGTAAGTAATTTAAGAGTTTTTTCATGTACATTTTAAAAGCAAAATTTCATTAATTTAAGAGTTTTTTCATGTACATTTTAAAAGCAAAATTTCATTAACAAATTTTAAGTGTCATTTGGCATTTTAAAATGAAAGTGGTATATATAACATACCACTTACGCCCTTGAAAGGCCTAAATAAATTTTGCAACATATTCGAAATAATACAGTAAAACTTGCTAGGACGGAATCGCAAAGTAAAGGGGAAATTTCCGTTTTAATGAAATGCAATTCCGTCTTAGTAGGTTTAATTGTATGATATTCTTTTCGTCAGCATGATTAAATCTTCCCGTTTAAAGCAGGATTCCGTTATATACTGATTCCTTTTCACATGCGTGTGTGTTACTGTATATCAGTTATTTTCTATTAGCAACAACAGCCACAAAAAGTTATTGCTATACTTGCATATTACGGGCATAAGCTAAAATTACGATTTTCATTGTAAAAATATAATCTATTATTTTTTCTATACTTAGAATTTGTTGCAATTACACCCAAAAGTATCATAATTATTTTCATTGCATTATATTATAAATTTATATTTGAAAAAAAATGGTCACCATGGCTAGGTCTCGCAATCCTGAGCCTTTAGCGGATCCCGAGATCCAATACCGCGGATTTCGCCTGCGGGATCCGCACGGATTCTGCCAGTTGCGTCAATCAATGACAAATATTAAGAAAAATAAAAAACTTATTCTTTGCGGATAATTCAACCCTATCTCACTAATATCTTATATAAAAACAACAAAGAGTTAAACTGCTCGAAATTGTTTATTTTGTTTTCAAAGCAAAAAAATCCTTTAATGCTTTTATCAGCCATTTTTAATTTTGTTTATGGCTGATTAATTAAAAAAAAAAAAAAAAAAGTAAAACTTGAATGTAACATTATACTAACTAGAATTGATTTCCAACTACAACGATCTTATTAATACAGTACGAAATGCAAATACAAAATGAAAATAAAAAGGAAAGTGCCCAGTTAAACTGATGGCATTGAGCTCACAGGCTATTCACACTAATTGTGTATTATACACTTATTTCAAAGAATAATACCCCTCACAAAATAAAGAAGTAGACAATAAATTAAGGGGGGATTACCCCCCTGTTCCCTTCCTTTATACTTAACCTATGAACCCCCAAAACTAATCAGGAAAGCACCTTATCACAATGGACCAAAAACAAAATTTGAAGCAAATCGGATAATTCTGCATGAAAAAATAATTTATCTAAATTAAGGAGGGGGGATTCTCCCACAGTTTCCCCTCTTTATAACTAACCAATGAACCCCAAAACTTATCAGGGAAGCCCCTTATCAGAATGAACCTATATACAAAATTTTAAGCAAATTGGATATTCCTATCAAGAGTTATCGCGTTACGTACATACATACGTATATACATACATACGTACGTACATACAGAATTTGCGGGCACATTAGATCTCAGGCTTTGATAGCCTATGAGCTAAAAAGAAAAGTGCCAGTTAAACTGATGACATTGAGCTCACAGGCTATTCACACTAATTGTATATTATGCTCTTATTTCAAAGAATTATGCCCTCGAAAAATAAAGAAATCGACAATAAGTTAAGAGGGGGGCATCCCCCCGTTTATACTTAACCAATGAACCCCCAAAACCAATCAGGGAAGCGCCTTATCACAATGAACCTGTATACAAAATTTGAAGCAAATCGGATAATTCTGCATGAAATACCGATTTATCTAAATTAAGGGGGGATTAGCCCCCGTTCGCCCTTTATATTTAACCAATGAAGCCCCAAAACTAATCAGGAAAACGCCTTATCAGAATGAACTTATATACAAAATTTGAAGCAAATCGGATATTTCTCTCAAGAATTATCACGTTACGTACATACAGAATCTGCGGGTACATTAGCTCTCAGGCTTTGATAGCCTGTGAGCTAAAAAGCAACATCATACCGATAATACAAGAAAGAAACTGAAATGGCATATTTTGATTAAATGTTAAAAAATGAATGACACAATATAAATGCAAATGAAAGAACAGACTTATATTTATCTATTATGCATGATTGCATAATTTCAAAATAGTAACCAAAGCTGAGCCGGAAATTCTTCCTTTACTGATTGCAATGTTCAGATATATTATAGATGAATATTGGATTAAAAAAAAACTGGATACATTCAGTTTTTTTACCCTTGTTTTATTGAAATTAAAAATAATGAGTGGATCTTGTGATTACATGTTATTAAATTGTTATAGTGTAGATAAAATTTTCCGGGTGGCCATAAATTCGTTAAAAGTTTAAAATTCATTAACCCCTTGGGGACGAGCGACACGTATACGTGACGCATAAGATGCTCAGAATCCTCGATTATTCTCACTAGTTATTTTTTATTGTAAGCTTTGCCTTATGTAATCCTAGCATTTCTGCGATTCAATTAGGCGAAATTTTCTGTTTTGAAAAACCGGTGGTAAAAGATTAAAAATTCTGTAAAGGACGCTCGTCGCGAAGGGGTTAAAAAAGAACAAATGATGCTAAAAAAATTCAGTTCGCACGACTGAATTTAGAGGAAGATCTTTTTTTTTAATAACATAAAATGTTGTGGTTTAAAAAAATTACCGATAGAAAATTATCACCATACATAATTAATTACATTAACATTTAAAATAATAATTAAAGAAATATTCCAGCTGCCGATACATCTGCGCCTGTTTTAGACTTCGTTATAATTTGTAAGTTATGTATCTTTATGTTACTTAGATGGTAACAGCTCCTTTGTTATTTTGACTATCTGTGAGCTACCCACCAGGAAGGCTGAAATTGTTTAACAACGTACTGTTGGCGTCATTTCAGTCTTCCAAATTTAACAGACAGACAGACAGCGCCCACCCTAGGGACCAGCTTATGGCTAATGGCCAGGACGAACCCCTAACCCGATAGGGAGGGGAAAATATTATAATCCGGCGCCACCACAGCCCGGGACGTGCCCGGCCTCCTCAGCAAGGCAGAAGACCCTGCTTATTTTCAAGTCAAAAATTTTTTTAAGTTACTATAGTGTGGTTATCCCAATAAATTCAAAGGTCTCCATAGGTTAATAAACTAGTAAATCTACAGATCAGGAGCCTCAACGTCAGCTCTGAAAGTCAATGTTTTTTTTTATCTCACTTTTCATAATATTTAACATCTTACAATCCGCAAATTAATTTTTTTTAATTACTACATACATATTTATACGCTTTTAAAATAATTTGAAGGTTTCAGAAATTAGAAACGTTTAATTAAACACGGTTTATGCAATAATATTCTGACATTCTTATGAACTTCTTATTCAATGTTTTAGATACCTGAACCCCCCCCCCCCCTAATTTAACAAATTTATATTCGTGATTTACTATTGATTGTGTGAATGATTCTAGTATATCTTGGATTTCGTTCTACACGGTGGTTTTATTAGAATAAGCAAAATTTTCGAAAATAATTTCATGTTATCCTAATGCCTAAATAGCAATATTTACTTACCTGCCAACCACGAAACACTCGCATCTGATAAATAGGTTGAATAATATCTCGTGTACAAAAGCAACTTATGAAAATGTAAACTGAATCTTTTCACTTATATCTATTTCAGAAATCTAGTGCTATTGCAACTTTTGTTTCGGAAAACAGTTTTGATGGTCATTCTATAATATTTCTTTTACCTAAGTACATCCTGATCTAACTCGATGGCAATAGCATACTAAAATCTCCCCAAAATAGGCTTATTTAGAAACATTTAAACTTATTGGGTAATCATTCATAATCGTGCCCACTGCCAATTCACTACATAGCAACCGTGGTTTGGCGCTATAAAGTATTTTTTGTGATAACTTTGTATGATCTCAGTTTCCAGTTATAGTGCTATTTCAGGCTGTATGGATGCGTTTTACTAAGCTAATTTCTTTAGATTAACCATCTCGTTGCTCGAGATATTATATACTATTTTAAAGTAATACTAATTTTGAACCACGAAAAATCTATATCTCTTCAAGAAAATGAATATCTCATGTAAAAATGTTTCGGTTATCATTCTATAGTGGTTAAAAGGTAACTTGTTTCAAAATAAATTCTCATTTATTTCAATAAAATGTTAAAATCACTCAAAACTATTTTATTTTGCGAATAAAATATTGTAGCAAAATAGTTTGAGTTATTTGAATTTTATTATTTTGATATTCTTTAAAATGTAGTTGCTAGGTTACGATTAAATTAAAGAGGAAAATAAAAATAAACTAGATGGAACCCGTCAAAACGTGACGGAAAAAAATACTATAACAATATCAGTAAAATAAGCTTCTTTATTATTTAAGTAGGGCTTCGTATGAAACAGTCATTCAAATATTTTATTTTACCCCCCCCCCAGTGAAATGCTATTTCCGATGCAAACTCCAAATGAACACTCCGTAAACAAATGTGTAATGCAAATCAGTTTGACATTACCACCATATTCCCCACGGCAAAAAGAAAAAAAAAAAAAAAAAAGGTTTATGGACTTATAAAGTATCATACAAATAGTCCTATCATAAAGTATCATACAAATTTCCTACTTTCATCTCATATTCAGTAAATAAAAGAACATAGTATAAGCACCCCCCCCCCCCCTGTGATAATGCAATCGAATGAGCTCCTATGCGCATATGTATTGCATCTGCCCAAAGGCACCGTTAAAATTCGACGTTTTAAAATGTTTAAATTAAAAGTTTTAAAATGTCCTCTTTAATCATTGTTCGTTTCAAATCCATATCTTCTAAAACGCATCCATTGTTTTAAGCTAATCAATTTTTCTGTAAAAATGAAGAAATTTTGTTAAAAATAATAAATTAATAAGCAGATGAGGGAGAATTTTAATGTTTTCAATTGTAATTTATTTGTATGGTTTCTTCTATCCCTTTACATAATCAGGATGATTATTCCTTTTCCATCATAGTCGGTCCCTTATACAGTTAAATATCGAATGGATCTTTAAAAAAATAATAAATAACAGTTCCTAGCATATTCTGATTCAACATATACATCAACGAATTCAACATATCAATTTTATGTTAATCATAAACTAAAAATAGTTTTTTTTTTCTTTTGACAGATTTTATATTAGCGCCAAAATACTCTATCTTATGGATAATCTGATCTTACGATTTATCAGGTTTTTATTATAATTTTTTTTTTCACTTTTCATGAAGGTTAGGGATACCTATTTTCAATTGTTGCAACTTTCCAAGAGGCTATTTTACATTATTAAAACAAACGGATGGTCATTGTTGAGATAGAATTGAAAAATATTTCATGCTTGAAAATTATTTAAAAAGTCGTTAAATTAAGCGGCAGATTTCAAATAAATTTCAATCGAAAGCTAATTTTTTTTTCTAATTGAGGATGTAAGATGTGAAATTGTAAAATGTAGTAAAAAAATTAAATATTTAGTATTTAGAAGTGATGTAAGCGCGATGAAAGCTAAAGCGATAGTGCCGTTTGTTGTCACAACCGTTATACATTTCATAATATTGTGTTTTGGTTGGCGTCCAAACGTAGACTACCATTTTTTGACATCGAAAAAAAAATTCACAGTGAAAGAAATAAGACTTTGCCGCTAATAAGGAACTGTTAAATGAACTTATAACAAACCTACCAAAATAATTCCTATAAAATAATAGCCTTACATTGTTTATTCTAGCTAAAAATACAATAATTATTTCAAGGGTTTTTTTTCCCTGAAATTCTTTACTTTTGTGAATTTTTTTATTAAAAAAGGAAATCTTAATAATTTAAATCCTATAATTCCTATAACTTAATCCTATAATTTAAAAAAAAGTAATTGGTAACATGTAATCAAGGTATGCAATCAAGATGAAGCAACCAATAAAGGCTCCAGTTCTAATCTTTAAAATGAAAAATTGAAATATCAGTTAATATTACGCCATGTTGACACAATCATATAAATTTTTCTTTTTAGTTTTATCAATGTTAAAATGCATTTCAAGCTAAGCATAACGTCATTTTCACCGGTACAAACTTTTCACACGTACATTTATGCTTAAGCACCATGCATACAAATAAAAATATATTTTGCATTTAATTGTAATGAAAAAAATGGCATCAACAAAGTTATAATGCTTAATGATAAAATGAACTCAATGGACAATATTTCCGTATGAATTTTTATTTGCTTATAAAACAGACGGATAAATATTTTTACCGAAATACTTAAACATTTTAACTATATTTTAACTTACAAATTAAAAAATTCGGCCTAAAAGTCACGTGCTTTTAATATTTAATATTTTTTTTTTTTATGCTCGCAATCATTGAGTTCAGAAAATAAACTCTGTACGTCGCAACAGTGGGCGTTAATCCGATTGCCGACTTTATGACGTCATAAGCAGAAGTAAAATTTTAATTTAAGATTACGGCTAATTAATTAAATTTTCGAACAAACGAATGTACGATAACAAATCTGTGACCAAATATCTTTCATTTAAAAAAAGAATGATGTAATTTGATGCAGTAGTTTGTTCTCACGGATTGTCGAAAGAAATCGCTTAGCGTTTTAAATATATAGAAGATACATTTTAAAATTTGCAAAAAATGATAGAATAAAATGTATTATATTATTAGAACAGATGTATAAAATTGCAGCAAACATTGTACACCTAATTTAAAAAATCTGACGAATGTATTAACAAAATTTCAAATTAATTTGAATAATTTAAGACCTGACTTGATAAATTTTAGCCTTCATAACTTACACATTAAATACATTAATCAAATGCGCCATTTTATTTCAATGGATGAAAATTTTCAAAATCGTCTGAATTCTGATAGGAAAGCATTATGACCTAAAAAGAAATGTTTTATATTTTCCGAACGAATGAACCAAACATAACTAAAAACTATACAGCTAATTCCGGGTACCTCACCAACATACCTACCAAAAATCAAACTAATCGGATCATTTTTGCGGCAGTTATCGCGGAACAGACAGACAGACAGACAGACAGACAGAAACCAAAAACTTTTCGGGTCTCCACAGTAAGCCTCAACTGACGTTTCGGCAATAAAGGACAAGTTTATTCATACGCTCTCACCAAATTAGGTGCACCAATAAGTTAAAAACAAAAAAAAATATGACGAATGATTGTTGATCATTTCTCTCTGGGCTTTGACGTTCAATTAACAAGATACTTTGTTTGGGTTCCTCTCTAGTAATGTTTAACTAGTAAATCTACAGATCAGAGGTCTCAACGTCAGTTCAAAAAATCATTGTTCTTACTAATTTTTAACATTATCTGAAAAATATTTGACACACTAAAATTCAATCTTTTTAAGTTATTTATACATTGATAAGAATATAAAGTTATCGAAAGTTTCGGAAATTTTAGAAGTATCCCCTTAAACACAATGTTATGCAATGATAGGATAAACTACTTGTTACTGTATTTTTTCAGAATAACAATACATTATTTCAGGGGGGCTCCGCCCCCCTGAACCCCCCGTTGTCGCTTTAATATTCTATTCTCAATTTCCAGTAATTGTGCTACTTTATTTCTTTAGTATATGTCTGAATGTATTTGCAATTTTCATTTCATTAGAATAACCATCTCTTTGTACAAGAGATTTTATCCTATCCTTAAAAGAATAATTATATTTCAACTACTAAACATCATATGTTTCTGAAGTTGAATAAAATTTTGTGTATAAATTATACTTATACAAATTTAAATTCCTCTTATTTGACCTACAGTGTCTCACAAAAGTGATGGGACACTTGTGCTTTATAAAAAGAAACTGCAATAAAATAAATAAACAAACATGTGCAAAAATTTTTTGGGTGTGTTTCATATTTAAAGTTAGTAACAATTATTACATAACATACATTTTGTCAAAATATTAAAATATTAATTTAGTAAAAATACAATTGTTCAGAACGGAGCAAAAAATGGCTCACATAAGTGATGGGACACTTACTTTTCCATCAAATATTTATCCACAAATTTTACTTTTTAAAAGGTTTTAATATTTTGTTGGATTTCCTTTTACTTTTAAAACATGATTTAATCTTTTTGGGATGGATTCGACTATTTTTTTTGTGATTTCTGGAGTGATTTTACCCCATTCTTCTTGAAGCACCGATTTTAGTTGTTGTTTTGAAGAAATGGTGTGTTTGCGAATTCTTGATTCCAATTCTTGCCAAATATTCTCTATGGGATTTAAGTCTGGAGATTGTGGTGGTGTTTTTATTATTTCAGGACAGTTATATAGCAGCCAGAGTCTAACGTTCAGAGCAGTGTGCTTGGGGTCATTGTCCTGGTAGAATTTAAAATCGTTATGAAGGTTCAATTTTCGTGCTGAAGATTTCAAATTTTGCTTTAAAATATCAATATACTTGTACTGATCCATTATACTGTCAATAAAAACAAAATTACCAACTCCAGCGGACGACATACACCCCCATACCATAACTCCTCCTCCACCATGTTTTACTGTTGGTACCAAGTTCTGTTTGCGAAGTTCTTCCCTGGGTTTTCTCCACACCAAGATTCTACCGTCAGAACCAAATATATTAAATTTACTCTCATCAGCAAATATAACTTTATTCCAGTAATCAGAATTCTTATTTATGTTGGATTTTGCGAAAGCTAGTCTGAGTTTTCTATTCTTTTCACTTACGAAGAATTTTTTCCTGGCTACTCTACCGTGATATCCAGCAGATCGAATTACCCTTCTAATAGTTTCAGGATTAACAATTATTCCATATAATGCTTGTAAATCAGCAGCAACTTTTGAAGCACTAATTCTTGGATTTTTTTTAATATTTCGAACGATAATTCGCTTTATTCCATTGGATAGCTTTGATGGTCAGCCAGGTCTTCTTTTATCCTGAATCATATGATTCTTTTTATATCGTTTAATGATATTGAAAACTGTTGAACGACTCAAGTTAACTGTTTCAGCAGTTTTTCTAATAGATTTTCCACGTTCAATATGCAAATTAATAACTAATTTTCGAATTTCAGGCGAAGTTTCTTTTCGTTTAGCATTCATGACTACACAGAGCTAAAAAACACAAAAATTCCAAAACAAACTGGAGAGAAATACTGCAGACGATTTTATAAATTATTGCCAATTGCTTTTAAGTAAAAATAAAACCCCAAAAAATATTTTTATTGCTTATTTCAGGCGATTTTTGTTGCATATATAATGGTGTCCCATCACTTATGTGAGCTATTTTTTGCTCCGTTCTAAACATTTGTATTTTTATTAAATTAATATTTTAATATTTTGACAAAATGTATGTTATGTAATAATCTTTACTAAATTTAAGTATGAAACACACCCACAAAAAAAATGTGTACATGTTTTTTTAATTTATTTGATTAGTTTCCTTTTGTAAAGCACAAGTGTCCCATCACTTATGTGAGACACTGTATATTCAATTTACGCATTCAACGTTTTTATTATTTTCATTTGGAAAACCGATTTGGTAATCATTTTTTAGTACTTAAAATAAATTCTCATCTATTTCATTAAAAAAAAGCATATTAAAAACTTAAAACCCGAAAATTGGCAATTTTTAATAAAACTTCGAGTAAAAATAATGCGATTCACTTGAATTTTCCTTTGTTGATATTCTTTGAAATATAGTTGCTTAGCAACCATTTATTGAAAGAGAGAAAAAAAATGCACTGGAAATTTTTGTAAAAAATGATAGAATAAAATGTATTATATTATTAGAGCAGATGTATAAAATTGCACCAAACATTGTACACCTAATTTAAAAAATCTGACGAATGTATTAACAAAATTTCAAATTAATTTGAATAATTTAAGACCTGACTTGATAAATTTTAGCCTTCATAACTTACACATTAAATACATTAATCAAATGCGCCATTTTATTTCAATGAATGAAAATTTTCAAAATCGTCTGAATTCCCATAGGAAAGCATTATGACCTAAAAAGAAATGTTTTCCGTAATCTTATTAAATTTATATTCGTGATTTCCTATTGTTTCTGTGAATGATTCTAGTATATCTTGGATTTCGTTCTACACAGTGGTTTTATTAGGATAAGCAAAAATTCAGAAAATAATTTCATGTTATCCTAAGTACCTAAATAGCAATATTTACTTACCTGCCAACCACGAAACACTCACATCTGATAGATAAGTTGAATAATATCTCGTGTACAAAAGCAACTTATGGAAATGTAAACTGAATCTACTGTATTTCACTTATATCTATTGCAGAAATCTAGTGTTATTACAATTTTTGTTTCGGAAAAACAGTTTTGATGGTCATTCTATATTTATTTTACATACGTACATCTTGATCTAACTCGATGGCAATAGCATACTAAAATCTCTCAATAAAATATTAAAATCACCCAATAAAATATTGTAGCAAAATAGTCTGAATTATTTGAATTTTATTATTTTGATATTCTTTAAAATTTAGTTGCTAAGGTAACGGTTAAATTAAAGAGGTAAATAAAAATAAATGCATTTTAAAATTTGCAGAAAATGATAGAATAAAATGTATTATATTATTAGAACAGATGTATAAAATTGCACCAAAAATTATACACCTAATTTAAAAAATCTGACGAATGTATTAACAAAATTTCAAATTAATTTGAATAATTTAAGACCTGACTTGATAAATTTTAGCCTTCATAACTTACCGTTTAAATACATTAATCAAATGCGACATTTTATTTTCAACGACTGAAAAAATTCAAAATCGTCTGAATTCCCATAGGAAAGCATTAGGATAAAAAAAGAAATGTTCTATATTTTCCGAGCGAATGAACCAAATGTAACTAAAAACTATACAGCTAATTCCGGGTATCTCACCAACATACCTACCAACAATCAAACTAATCGGATCATTTTTACGGCAGTTATCGCGGAACAGACAGACAGACAGACAGACAGACAAACAGACAGAAACCAAAAACTTTTCGGGTCTCAACAGTAAGCCTTCACTGACGTTTCGGCAAATATTTTGATGGATATCAAGTATTTATCCTTATAATGCGTGTTTTCGAAAATAAAGTCAAGTTGATTTTACTTTACTGCATTTATTTATTTAAGATTCCATACAGGTTTCAATGACATCTTCAAAGAACCTGGGATTTGATCAAATAAATATAACTCCATTCATTGATGTGCTATAACTACAGTACAAACAATCATCAACACCAAATCATTAACACTATAGGCAGAGTCCCCTAGTATAGAAAAAAAAATGATCTTGAAAAATCGGGACTTTAAATGTCTCGCGCGACTTGTCTTGGAACTCCTGAAAATTAGGACAACGGACAACAGTATTTCCAACACATAATCAAAGAACATCGTTTGATGTATTTTCAAGCTTTATTAATGTATCATAGAATAGGGTTTATGTTATAGTAGTATCATATTCAAATTCTAAAGCGTCGTTTAAAATTACAAAAAGAAAAATAAACTATTCAAGGTGGACTCATTTTTGTCCTACATATATAAGTAGTGATGTCTCTGGGAAACGACCTTAATTTTATTATGTATTCCAAATGACAAAAGTTATAACGACAGGAAAGGTCACTGAGAAACTGCACAACGTAAACACAAAAGTAGTTTAATGTATACTATCGTGTGGATGTCACAAGAATTCTGAGCAGAAAACTTGATTTTATGTGTTCCGAATTCCTCATCTAATCTACGACATCTTAAAGGGGTGCGTGCTCGACCTTTCTTTACCTGGAGCTTTCTTCTTAAATGACAAACACTTTGAAATATTTGCTCAGCAAACCAGAAAATGTTATTCATTATGCAGAACTGATTATAATATTTCAGCTATTTTTAAATAGGGAAGACAATATTTTACTCGAAACTTATATAGGAACATTACTCTAAATAAGGCAGACGGTTCTTTCTAACACGGAGTGTTTTACTTCAAAGGCGAAATTTTTGTTACTTTTAAAATACATATACGCATTACAGTGGAGTCTCGGTTAGCCGTAACGCTTTTAAACGTCAGTGAACTGACGACAAACAGAACAATAAAATTGGATACAGAAAACAAACTTTATAAACTAACAAGTTGGAAATTGTACGTCAAACGTGACAAATGAGGTGCGTTCGTACTGTAACTAGTTATATAAATATTCAGATCGTGATGATTTTTAATTCTGTCAAATGAATTATATTTTCTGCATATTAATTTCTGTAATAAAATAAGTATCTCGGTCGGTTGACCATTAAAACTCGGAAGCTCCTATAACAAAAAAGCACCGATTTTTAAAAAAAATTCAAATTTCTTAATAAATGTTTTTATTAATACTTTCTAAAGTTTGGATTCGATTTTCACAAAATTTGAAATGTCTAGACAAAATTCTGCAAAGATAATATATCTAAAATTTCAAACCATTCGGTTGGGTATAGTCTTTGCGTTGTTATATGCGGACGGACGGACAGACAGACTTTACGGACCAGACGACGACAATTAGGTGCTACGTATTTATATAATTGCGAACGCACCTAAAAATGAAACAAAAGAAAGTGGAATATTTAAACAAAGGAAAATGACAGACTTTTATAATTTGTAGGAATATACTAGTGTACAGTCGTGGAAAAAAAAACTGAACACCCCCTACTAACTCTGCAACAAATTATTGTAGAAGAAATTTACTGGTATCAAACGATTGGAAATAAAGTCTACTTTTAAATTATGTATATAACATTTGATTAGGGGGGTCATCTACATATTAAAACCAGCCTAAACTTTATTTTTGTCAATGGCAACACCCAATTTTGATATGATATTTTCAAACTATGCGTAGATACTACATTTTAAGTCATTTGGATGATAAGTTTTCGAATTATAAACATTCAAATTTTAGAGTTTCTAATGTTAAATTACATTTTCATATTTTTACTAATATCTCCTGAAATTATAATCCTAATGTACTAATGTTTTGTTTGGTTATAATACTCAAAAACTCAAACATAACTACGTAAAATTTGTAATTTTTATAATTTTATAATATGAATTATGAATTATGAAATTAATATTCGAAAAAATTATGAATTGCAACCTACAATTTTTTTGATGGATTTATATTTATTATGCCCTGCTTTATGCGTATTCAAAATTTCAAATTTTTCTTCCAAGTAGTTTTCAAATTATGCTTAAAAAACGGCAAGAGATGTGCATCTATCTATGATGTGCATTAAAGCATAGTTTGAACAGGGATGATGCCCGATTGTCACCACTAAATTTGAATAGTATTTGTCCCCTTATTCAAGGACAGAATTTCTGAATTTCATTACGGTGGAGAATACTATTAAAATTTAGTGGTACAAATCGGACATTCGGGTCAGAGCGCTCTCAACCCTGTTTGAAAAAATATTATACATAGGCTGGGATTACAGTGACTTGATAAACTTAGAGATTAAGTCTGTCTAACGATATAAACAATGCGTAAATCGTATTTCAGGGCTTCACGATCTTAGACTAATTTGAAAGCTAGCTTAAACTGATGCGTATAAGTGAATGCGCGCGCGAGCACAAGAAACCTGACAACGACATGTTATTGGAGTAAGATGTAAGATAGCGAGGCACTAGAATCATCCCAGCCCTGATTAGTATATATATATATATATATATTTCTTTTATTTTTTCAATGTCTACTGTTAAATTTTTCATTAAAATTACGTAAAACGTATTGGCATGAGATGTATGTTTACGTCATTTATGCAAAATAGTTTCGCTTTTATTGATAAAATAATAAAGCTCATTTTGGTAAAATATGAACAGTTCTACCTTAGAAAAAAATTAATCATTTTTGTTATCTTTAAAGAATTGATAGCTTCTTTTCCAGTTAATAAAGCTATATTGCTTATTCTGCAGTACATATGTATGAAGTGAGGTTTCCTATAAATGCATAAGCATAGTGTATTTTGCTGAAACAAAATGGCCCCACAATATATTTTCCCAAAACATTGCCTCCACCCCCCCTCCCTCGCTTCAATATTCAAATCCGAATTATCACTGCTTGTTCTAGAATGTTAATTGATTCTTTCATTAAATGAATTAAGAAAATATTTATAAATGCAATTTTCTCTATATGCTATGCCATACCATTAGCATTAGTTTTGGTTTTAAAGAATAACTAGTTATTTTTAATCGCAATAAAAATTATTTTTATGACAGGTGTGCAGATATAAATTCTTTAACTTGTCAGCTTTGACACACATATCATATCGACAGCGATAAAACACGCCTTTCCACCATCTTTACAGAACTGAGTGAAAATTTTCAATAGAAATTTCAATACAGGCATTAATCAGTTAATTGTAAAATTTCAAATGAACTACCAGAATAGGTTTAATCATAGAATTATTACCGCTATTCCGAAGGTGAATAACGGATGTAAAGTTATTTAGATGTCTTTATAACATAGATTTAGTTTTAGTTTTTCAAATAAATCGGAATATAAATTCTGCGAACATATCTCAAAACAAGACCCCCCCCCCCCCCCCACTCCTACTCAAAAAAAGCAATGTCGGGATTTATTTTCAGACTAAAAAGCAATTTATCTGCGTTTTTTTTTACTTTGATTCCTTACGCTGCTTTCTACTATTTTTTTTTATTCTAAATTTTGTATTTGCCAATATTATTCACGTTTCTGCCAATAAATTTTAAGAAGAGCGAGTTAAATATATGAAAAATCTGAAAAAAACATTATAAAAACACCTGTAAAATTCCAATAACATTTACATATTCTAAAACTATTTTAATTACAAATGATCTTATATTTTTTTAAATCGATTAATTCAACATCACTTGTAAACATTATTTTACCGCATATAACAATAACCGAAACTTATTAAGTGAGTAAAATGGTCATATCGCTAAAACATAATACATTAAAAGAAGTGACTTAATCATTCTGCAGCATTTCAACAATCGAGTACCGAACTTCAATTTTGATACAGCCCCTAAAATATGCTCATTATAAAGTAATTAATTTCTCTGAAACTAATCGTAGGAATTTCAGGAAATTTGGTATCCAGGCATAGTTTGAACTGCAGATTTCAAATATCTTGTCAAATTTGGGTCTTGCTATTGAAAAAAAAAACAAAGTTTGGGTGTGTTTTTATATGTAGATGACCCTCTAAGAAAATTTTATATACATAATTCAAAAGTAGACTTTATTTCCAATCGTTTGGTACCAGTAACTTTCTTCTACAATAATTTTTTGCAGAGTTAGTAGGGGGTGTTCAGTTTTTTTTTCCCCACGACTGTACATATAATACTGTATTCAATTTTGTTATCTTATCAGCATAATAAACAGAAGTCTACAATATTTAATATCAAATTTCTGTACTGTACTTCTATTCATTGCTACATGTTTAAAGTTATATTATCGCTAGTATCTGACGTGTCTATAGACACGATATGAGAAGTGGTGGGGATGTCTAATTCTCTCAACTGTAACGATGACGGTCCCGAGACTGGCGGATAATGGAGACTCCACTGTATTGCGATCATCCATCGTTACGTACATCTTAAATTTGTGATGCAACAGGTACTGGTGAATAATCGTAAAAGTTTGATACATAATTTCACAAGGTGGCAGAGTTCCCCTAACGAAAAACAAAAAATCAAGAACTAAAAATCATGCGCCAACCATAGATTATGAAACACTTTCCAAAACTTCCCAGTTTAATAAGGTGAAATATAACGTCTAACTGAACAAATTGGAAAACTTATAACACATTTGAAAGCCCAATGCCGCAATTACTATCAATAGACGGAAAAGTATCCAAATTCTTTTGTGCATCCCTGTATATGATCTATAGATTTGTATATATACTACAGAGTACGCTATAATTTAGTTCAGTTAGGAAACGCATAGAGCAGTTTCCATTAATATACGGAAATATATTCGAGACCTTTTGGGCTGCCCTGTATATTATCTTACAGAATTTGTACACACCAAGTAATAGACAAAAACTTAGTTTAATTTAAAAACACATATCAGAAAAAAAAAAACTGCACGCCCAGTAGTCATTCTTCTTATACCGTACTGTAACCGAATTATTTCGTGTATCCCTGTAAATGAACGATGAATATTATACACACCACATTCTATAGTAAGCTTATTTTAGTGCACCTGAGTGATATATATCAATTTAAATATGTTTGAAATAGTACAACATCATTAAAATACACCGCAAACTATTTTTCCCCATAGACCGTAATGTAACGGAATTTTTTTGAGTGTTGATGCAAATGACTGCAAATGAAATATAAAGACTACATACTTTATTTTCAATACCGAACATGTCATAGTAAACATGATTAACATATATGAATTGCATGGCGATCCGACTATATTTACGCTTGTTGGAGGAGCACGGACAGACAAACCGAATTCATAAACACTTTTCAACTAGGTTGGAAAGTGTTAAAAAAAAAGAAAAAATCTATTTCAATTCTCCATTTTGAAAATAAAATAAAATAAAGGTAAAAGCTTGTTTTACACTTTTAATTAGGTCTTATTTGTTACATTTCTGTATTGCTATTTCCACTACACTAAAAAAAAAAAAAAAAAAAAAAAAAAAAAAAAAAAAAGTGTTGCTAGGTGTCTCGATTTTTCACGACTTTCGAGACCTGTCCTGCGGAACCACTGCGCAGGACGCACAACTTAATGTTTTGATTTTAATAATCTAAAGAGATTCAAGAGATTTTAATAATCTATCTAGTATCTTCTATAAAATCCAAATGGGAATTTCGTTGGGGCTGCTCATAACTTGAGTTCTGCTGGATGGATTTTGATAGCACGTGCACTGCTAGTTAGATAATTTTTCAGGGAAGGTTTTAGTATATAGCATATTGTTTTACGCTCCATAAACCAGGCGAACCCGATTATGAAAGGTTAGACTTTTTAAAAAGTTTTAATGAGTGGATTTTGATGAATACTGTATAATATACATTGTTAGTTAGATACTTTTACAGGGATAGTTTTAGTATATAGCATATTGTTCTACAATGGTTAGTTATGGAATTATTTGGGAAAGTTCTATAATCAGGAGAACGCGATTATAAAAGAAGAGCCTTTTATAAAGGTCTGCTAAATGGATTTTGGTGAGATTTGCATTGTTAGTTAGATAATTTTTCAAGGATGGTTTTAGTATCTTGCATATCTTTCTATCATTCTTTACCAAATTCTACTGTAAATGTTCAACTAAACGATTTGATCCTCAACAGCCCAAATTTTGTCTGACATACATAAGAAAATATAATAGCGCAATGGCGTTCGTATCGTTTCAGCAATGCGAAGGACATTCCCGTTAAAAGTCCATATTGGTTTAAAATACAAGCTCAAATTTGCCGATATATTTCGTTTGGAGAAACCGACCAATACAGCGGATGAAGCCTGCTTGTAATAATAATAAATCTTAGTTTAGCTTATTTCAAGTTTACATTCTTCATATTAAAAAACGTGGTCTAGGTTGCGGACCTTAGGCATTTCTGTTCGAAAATCTTGCACTGATTTCGTTCTGCCGTCGCCCATGTCTGAAATTATACGAAAAAAAAATTGATTTTGATTTATTGTTGAATAAAAAGATGAGCTAGGTATAGATATCACAAAATGTTATACATGTTTAGTAAAAAATAAATGAAATAAATAATGCATTATTCATAGTTTAACAATCTCTCTTTTATACAAGCGTGAAAACAGTAAAAAACCTTGTCATTAAAAAAGAAAAGAACATGAAAAAATGATTGGTTTCATTGTTTGAGTGTCAGCTTTGATTTTAAATAATAAGATCCTTGGTGAAACGCCAAGAAATCGAAGCACATTGTTGCGGCATTCGTGCTATTTCACGGATTTGATTTCTCTCAACGTCATCTCTCTGGGATAGATTCACATGTAAAGTTTTTCTGCTCAGTAGCCAGTAATTCGTAATAAACTTATGATACGTATGTAGAATTTATTCGCTTCTCAGGTATCTTATTAAATACAGCAGGATTCAAAACGACACAAAATAATGAAAACGGTTCGCGCTTGCTGTGCAAATGCGCTAATCTTTGTGTTAAAATTAAATTACGTGGAATTCCAATATGTATTATGTATCATATATATATATAAAATACCGGGTGATTATAATTAAAGTTACGATTTCAAAAATCGATAATTTTAAAACTACTGGTCAGAATGACTTGATATTTTAGCAGAACAATCGTGAGGCAATGGAATTTTGTTTGGCGAAGGAAAAAAAATAGTTCCAAATTGTGCCGATAGATGGCGTTGTCAGGGTAATGTCAGGGGAAAGACCAAAAATGTATTCTTGAACCCTTTCCGGCGCGGTGTAAATTTGTTTGCAAAATGATGAAATAATAGACTGACACCGGAATTTACAAACGAATCCATTAGTAAAAAGAAACTTGCTTATTTTCTGGTTCTTAATGAAAGGAAAATTTTAATTAAATATTCTTGGTGCCGTTTGTCAGTTTTAGAATTAAAATTGGGTGTCCTTTTTTGTGACCACCGCCCGTTAAAGGGTTAAACATAGGAATGATGTTGCCAAAAGGAAAAAAAATAGAGTTCAGAGATTTACTAAAAATTTATTAGCGAAAAGACAAGACTACGTGTTTACAGCGACGACAGCGATAATGACAAAAAATGAAAAAAAAAAAAAAGAGCTTCATGGAACAAACACCTTACTGATTATTAAGGCATAAGTTGCTCAATATGCCCTCCGCCTTGTTCCGCTACTAATTGGAAGCGCAAAACGGCATGCTCCACAACAGATCGGAGGGTATCTGTACTAATGCAATGGGTGTGTTGTGTGATGCTTGCCTTCAAGTCGGCTAGATTTTGAATCCGCCCGCTATAAACAACATTCTTCAGGTACCCCCAAAGCCAGAAATCACACGGGTTTAAGTAGGGGGAACGTGGCGGCCACGTTGTTGGAAAATGGCGGCTTATGATCCTATCATCTCCGAAATTATCACTCAGTAGCTGCTTCACAGTAGTAGCAATGTGCGGAGGAGCGCCATCTTGCATGAATATTATGCGATCCACACACTGACGCTGTTGAAGTGCCGGAAGAACATGGTTACGCAAAAGTGCTTCATACCGCTTGCCAGTAACTGTGCAGGTAACGGGACCCGCAGGTGTGATCTCCTCGAAGAAAAATGGACCGACGATAAACGCTGCCGTTATTCCGCACCACACAGTGACCTTTTCAGACTGAAGAGGTAATGGCTGTAGCTGGGACGGATTCTCGGTCGCCCATATCCTGCAATTTTGCGTATTTACAGAACCTTGCAAATGAAAGTGGGCTTCGTCAGACCACAGAATGTTCATGGCCATCCGTTGTCCACTTCCATCCGGGCAAGAAATTGTAGTGCAAAAGATTGACGTGCTTCCAGGTCAGCAGGTAGCAACTCCTGCACATGAGTTATCTTGTACGGATAACAGCGTAAGACGTTCCGTAGGACTTTACGCACCGTGCTGTTCGGCATATCCAGCATTCGGCCAATCCCCCTTGCACTGCTGATTCCAGCATCACTGTCAGTATGTTCCTGTAATGCTGTAGCCACATCTTCCACTGCCGCAGCTGAAACTGGTTTCCTTCCTCTACCCCGTTTAACGTCAAATGAACCGGTCTCTTCGAATTTAGCAATCATTTTTTGCAGACCATTTGTTGTTATTGGACCTTTTTTTTATGGATTTTAATGTCCGAAACTTCCTAATAGCTGTAAGTGCACAGTCATCGTTCTTATAAAAAAGCTTCAAGAGCAGAGCGCGATCCTTCATAGAGTCATGATGAAGCATTCAGGCAAAGAGCTGCTGCTCTGCATTTTTATGGTTGCTATGTCTGCGGTGCGCATGTCACGTATTAGTCATTTGCATATCTTCAGACAATGTGAACCCAGACAGCGCCATCTATGGGCACATTTTGAAACTTTTTTTTTCCTTCGCCAAACAAAATTCCATTGCCTCACGATTGTTCTGCTAAAATATCAAGTCATTCTGACCAGTAGTTTTAAAATTATCGATTTTTGAAATCGTAACTTTAATTATAATCACCCGGTATAATATAATATAGTATAATTATAATTTAAAATAGATTTAAATATTGTTGTTTTCTTTTCCCTATACACTGCAAAAAATAACTGTTGATTTTACAGTATAAAACTGGCACCCCAGCTGCCAGTATTATACCGTAAAATTAACAGTATTAAACAGTAAAATAAGCAGTAATACGCTGCCGTGCAAGCAGTAATACGCTACCGCGTCGCGGTAGCGTTTTAACCTTTAGCGTTATAACCTTTTAGTACTTTCAGTACTAAAAGGTTAAAATAAATGACTGGCACCGGAATTAACGTAGAAATTTATTTGTAAATATGAAAAAGGCAAAAAATCACATACATATTAAATGGCAAAGGTTTCAGGGAATTTCTGGTTCATTTGTGGCGTTTGGGAATTAAAATTAAGTGGTTTCATAAACATACCACTGCCCCTGAAAAGGTTAAATGATCGTTCCTAATCATTTTGCACCCGGTATGCATACTCTTGAAGTAATATAAAAAAATATATGCAAAATCCCCAATTTTTTATGCTTTATTACAGATATTAGATTTGTGAAGAAAATAATGGCGGTATTTGTTATTGAACTATTCATCCTGAATTATTTAAATAAATTTATAATGGAATATTATGTTATTGTATATTACAGAGTGCTCTTAAAGTAACGTGAGCTGGCCTCCAGCGGGTAATCTATTAAGGGAAATGTAACACCATTTGGTGTACCTACACGGTGAAGCATTAAGAAAAAAAATAGTACCAAACGTCACAACTATGGTGAAATTTGGCGCTGTTTTTTTTTTAAATAACTTGTGTCGTCTGTTGGCGCTTTCGATACGTACTGTTTGCTATTCGATACGAAATCTTTACGAACTAGCCGCTGTCGTCAGCTTTCGATACGAACTCTTTATTTATTCAATGCGAAGTGCTTGCATCAACGTAAGATAAAAGTTTTATTTAATTAAATACTACAAATTTCAACAACTTTTGTGTTTTAACATTGTATATAAAAAAATGTCTCTTCAGGAGTTTTATCAATTTGCTTTTTAATCCCTGGTCTAATACCACGTATAGTACATGGTTGAAATCATTGAAACTAACGTGTATTTTAACAGCAATGTTGTCAAGAGATTACGTTTACGCGCGAATCTAAGTGAAATCAAATCAGCCGTGAATCGTTTATTGTTTTACAGCTATTGGAATGTCAGAATGGTTGGTCATATTGAAGTGCATTTGTAATTAACAATTAAGCGTCTTCATTTATTGGGAACAAAAGTATGTTTGCAGTTTTATGTGGCAATTACGCATTCATTTATCTAAATACTACTACTCTTTCAGTGTCAAAATCTCAAAATACTCCCTATTGGCGACTTTTGGTACTATTTTTTATTTAGAAATCGAAACCGCGTTCATTACTGTACTGTACACGTACACCAAACGGTCTTACTTTTCGCCCAATAGATTACGTGCTAAGGAGCTCAGAAGAGCTCATGTTATTGGGTTGTTCGGAAAGTGCCTTCCGTTTGGGAAAACTAATTCGTACAAGAAAATTCTGCCCGTCAATTGTTAGACATTACATATCGAAATTAATATCTAATAATTAAATGATAGAATTTTCCGGTACGAACGAACTTTTCCAAACGGAAAGAAGTTTCTGAACAACACAATATATTTTATGGCCACCATTTATTTTGAAGAGCAGATTTCTATCTACTTATTTATATAGTTTTTGTTTTTCTTCATTGCTCAGTGTTGTCATACATCCAATTAAAAAAAATGTTTCAATTGTTATCCTTCGTCTTCAGTGCCTGATTACCGTACAGGTCGACTAGGCCGGGGCCTTAGGCCCACTGCTGATAAGGCCTCAAAATGAGTATCATGATTCAGAAATAAATACTTAAAAATGCAGTTTTCTGCAATGATTTGATCAAAAACCACAAAAGATGTTGGTTAACTTGGAAACCGCATTATAATATATAAATATAACCTCCGATTAATCCTCATAAAAAAAAAAAAACTAGCTACAGCTATTATTTTGATTCGAGGAAGTCTCGAAAAGGTGCTGGGGCCTTGAGCCACACGCCCAAAGGCCATTCAGAATCACAAGTTCATCAAAAGCCATTTCCGTCAATATAGTTTTTTTTTTTTTAGTTGTAACATTTAAATTTTATGCATTCCCTATATCCTAAAAGTTACTTAAAATAAACTTCCTCAATGTGCTCTAGGAAGAAAATAAAAATAATTTAATTTTTGTATGACCAAAACTTATTGAATTATGATACGTTTAATTTTTAATTAAGCAAACTTGTTTTTTCTTTCTTTGGGTTTTGATATACTTCTGTAAGCATATCAAAACAATTTATATATCAGAACAATTTACATTAAATTTTCTGAAAAATGAAATTGCTTGAGAGGGGCAATTCCCTCCCCCCTCCGTACTAGCCCTCACCCAGATGACATCCTTCCTCGAACATAAATTTATTTAACTTAAAAACTGTATTGTTAAAAAGTTGTATCGTATGTAAATTAAAATGCTTGTTTGGATTATTCAAAATCTAGAATTCCATTGTATCATGTTTTTATTGTGGGAATGAGTCGATAATTCCAAATTCTTTGTGTTGCTGAGATAGCAAACAAAGAAATGCAGTTTCAATTAATTTTCACTATACACTGGAAATTGCAGGAAAGGAAAACTTGTTTTTATTTCTTTTTCTTTTTTTTTGGTAAATAAGAGCAATGACTTTTTTAACAATAAAATGAAACTAAGAATTTTCTTCCTTGTCTAAAAGTAAAGTAAACTTTAGAGCAGTTAAAGTTCATTCACTTCTGTAAGTTAGCATAAAGTAATTATACTTCTTGTTAATATAGTCTTGTTAATATATATCACTCCTCTCCTAGTAATCACTCCGTTAAGCTTGTAAATAAATATGTGTTCTGATAAAATGTTGCTATTTATTTTTATTTTTCGCTCTTTTGGATCACATAAATTTGATTAAATTTTTTTTTTTTCATGCTTAGATCTCATAGACATGATAATTTTTAATTCTCCGTGTACGGTTCCCGCGATTCATATTAATTTCATATTATAAAGTATGAAATTAATATTTAAAAATTTACATGTAAGGTAGCCTATAATCTTTTTTTTTTTTTTTTTTTTTTTTTTTTTTTGAGAAATCGATTTCTAAAAGTTTCAAATATTCGAATCCAAAATTACAGCTCAGTCCGCCAAGTACAAGTAGTTTTTGAGTAATGCTTAAAAAATTACCCGCGCGTTGCAGTTTGTTTTGCAACTAAAAAGGAATTTAACAATAGGAATCCAAAATTTTATATCTGCATATTCCCTAAACTTATTTACCAAACAAGTAATATAAAAAAAAAATATTTTTAAGCCAATTCCTACTTTTTAATCATAAATATATAAAATAAACTCGTGCAGCATTCATGTCCCACGTTATCTTTATTGAACATTATTTTATAATCATCGTTGCGGTATTTTATTTTTTGTTGGCATCACTCATTTGAGATAAATCTTTCATTTCATTTATGAAAACAATGGGAGAAATTTTTTTCTCCCATATAAAAATTAAAATTATTTAATTAAATTTAATTAATGAATTAATATTTGAAAAAACTGTATTAACATCAAGTGTCATCCAGTAAAAGTTTTAAAAAAATTATTTGAACTTGAATGGATGAATAGAAAATATTTCATTAACGATTGAAAATTCCAACAAGATATATATAGAGAGAGTGTGAGCTAATAGTAGGAATTTAATGATTTCCCGTTTGGTTTCCGTAAGTAAAATTACCCGAAGAATACAAATATAATGTCAAAAGTAGATGTTCGTATTGAAAATTTTAAGTTTGTCCCAATTGAATCGGTGATTTCGAAAACTATATAAGTCCAAAATTTAAGGTTTTTCAGCAAACTAAAGTGATTAAATTCCTGATTAATAGAGCCTTTTTAGAGTATCTTCTGAAGAAAATTTTGGGGGTGAGTTAGATAAAATTTGGCTTATCGCTATTAACAATGGATATCGCGTAAAGTTGGTTAATAAATCAGTTCAGAACTCCTGATCCCGGCATTTTTCGCTCTGTTGAAAGGAATCTCAACTAATGACCAATTAAGAGTGAATTATGCCAACCAGGATATCATTGGGATAGCTGAGTAGGAAGAGCGTTGGTACGGCAAGCCAAAGTACGCAGGTTCGAGTCCTGGTTCTGGCGTTTTTTTTTTCTGCGTTGGAATGAATCTCAACTCTGATACTCCAACCATTGAATATAATTCAGAATTTATTAATAAAATGAACACATGTGTTACTGAAAGTAAAATTGATAGTGAAGTTAATGTGAAAAGTGTTGTTACGAATTTTTATCCAGGTTTCTTTGAGTTTATAAAAAACTCCTTTAAAAGCGTTTGGTTGGAGTTTAATCGCGAGACCTCCTCCGAAATTACAGACGATTTTGAGCACAAAACTTGATCTGGTTGATAAGGGTGACCTTCAGGGGTATCTATTATTCCATTTATTGGGAGGGGGGGGTAGAAATTGTTATGTAATAGGTATGACACAGAGTAAATACAGTATTAGATTTAAGGAACATGTTTTAGATGTTAAATATAGTAGGGGGAATACGGCAAGACGATATCAAGACTTATAGTAAAAAAGAGAATATCAACGTAGGAAGGTAAATTGATTTATAGATCTGATTTTTATTCACAGCTATCTGTAAGAGAATCGATTGAAATATATATAAGAGGTTTAAAAGTATATGTAATGATACGTTGTCATTTCATATTCCAAATATTTGGGTAGAATGCTTCAACAACATTGGGAAGCGGACTACCGATGGAGCAACGAGCGGTGTTAAAATTATAGAGGGCATTGTACCTTCACTTTATCATAGGGACTGATCTTACATTCCAATTTTTGTGTACATTGTATTTGTGTTTCTTATGTGTTCTGGTGATGATTGAATGAATCAATCAAAACATGTCAATATTTTATTGTTTTTTTATAATATATATATATATAATAAAATTTTTGTAAATAATAACCATTAAACCACATAAGTAATCGACAAAAGATAAACCGATAATTACAATATAAATGCATAAATATGTCCAAAAATTTAAGATTCTCAAAATTAAAATGAGTGGGAAAAATACTTAAAGATATGTAGAGAAAAAAATCATACCTCTAAAACATATACTAATAAGTTCCTCAATGCAGGCCCTTATTATCGCATGGGCAAATCGGGACTTTGCCCAGGGGCCCCAGACCTCAAGGGGCCCCCAAATGCATATATTAATTTATACAATATTTACTTTTTTTTCTTCCCCCAACTCCAACTCTGAAAAATTTCAAATACAAAATACAAATTTCATCTTTAAAAGATTCTACTAAACTTTCTGAAAAACAAATTTCATTTTGAACTTACAGAGCTCAGTGCTTTCGCAAAGCTAGCCCCAACCACCAGTAGTAAAGCACCCCTCCGCTTTCGCTGCAAGCCCATAGCATAGAACATAATAGCAATAGCTATATGCTTTATTAGCTAAATTGCCATCTTTTTAGATTTATTGAAAAAACACTTTCTACTTGTGAAGTAGAATCTATTTGATTTGATATTATGTTGTGTGTAGTACAACTTAAAAAGATGTAAAAAAAAGTAACTTGGTTAACTCATATATACATGTTAGAGTATTTGACACTCTTCCATAAGTTGAAGTTATTAAATTCACCTTAAAGTAATATAACAAGTGGCTAAAGTTATATAAAAGCGTTTTGTTCTGTACTAAGAAAAAAAAAGTATTTTTATTAATTAAGGTACTTAATTTAGAATTGACGAAGCTAAGATTTTTCTACTATTTAAAATCCAAGGGGCGAAAATATTGCATAAGCATTACACATATGACTGACCATGAGTTCTATTTAAATAATATTGCAACGATTCGAATGGGGCCTCCTAATTTATCTTTGCCCAGGGCCCCAATCAGTTATGATCGGGGCCTGCCTCAATGATATATTCATGATACTCGTTAACCTAAAAGAAAGTGCCCAAGGCCCAAGCAAAAGTTTACATCCAAATATCCAGAAACTCACATACAGAAAAAACATATGATATTGTAAAGCAGTGGCTAAAATTGCGATAATAAATTTAGGAATTAACAGTAAGCATCACAAAAGCAAGTCATTAAGCAGCATTTGTACAAAAAAATAATTGAAAATAAAAATATGAAATATATAAATACACAACTAAATGCACAATTGCAGCTATGAAATTATGTATTTTAAATTATGATTAACTTATTTTGATTTGCCAAAACTGGGCAGTGTATCGATGATAAAACAGTTTAACTAATGCAAAATGCTTTTATAAATGAAACAAGATGAAAAACTATCCAATATTAAATGCGCATTTGCAGCAATTTACTAAGGAAGTTTAATATAATAAAACTTTGGTAAATAATAACCATTAAACCACATAAATAATCGACAAAAGATAAACTGATAGTTACAATATAATACATAAATATATCCAAAAATTTAAGATTCTCAAAATTAAAATGAGTGGGAAAAATATTTAAAGATATGTAGAGAAAAAATTCATACCTCTAAATCATATACTAATAAGTTCATCAATATATATATATATTTGACGTCTTTTAAGCAATTAAAGTGTTTTAGTATATATTTTGAAGAGTTTATATATATATATATATATATATATATATATATATCATCATCATCATCATCAACCGTTTTCAATCCACTGCTGGATGTAGGTCTCCCCCAGATTTTTCCATTGTTGCCTGTCTAGTGCTTTAGTCATCCAATTAACACCGGCCACTTTTCTGATTTCGTCAAAGATCAAGCTTGGAAGAGGAGTAAGACAGGGAGACACCATTTCGCCTAAGCTTTTTACTGCTGTCTTAGAAAGTATTTTCAAGAAGCTGGATTGGGAAAACAAAGGGATTAGAATAAATGGGGAATATTTAAGCCATCTCCGATTTGCTGATGACATTTTAATTTTCAGTAATAACCCTGAAGAATTGCAAAATATGCTAAAAGATTTGGCAGAAGCTAGCATTAATGTGGGATTAAAAATAAATTTGGAAAAGACTAAGGTGATGTTCAATTCATTTGCATCAAAAAAGAAAATCGTCTACAACAACACTGAGATTAAAGATGTTGAAAGTTATGTGTACCTTGGACAAGAAATATCATCAGACAACAGTATCATGAATGAAATCAATAGAAGAATAAGAAATGGATGGAGTGCTTTTGGGAAGAACAATATTATTCTGAAGAGTAACATGCCTCTTTGTTTGAAAAGAAAGGTGTTTAACCAATGTGTTTTGCCTGCACTAACTTATGGAGCAGAAACTTGGACACTAACAAAACGGATGGTACAAAGATTACAAACAACACAGCGAAGTATGGAAAGATGTATGCTAGGCATAACCAGAAGAGACCGAAAGAGAATAACGTGGATAAGAAGTCAGACGAAAGTTTTTGACATCATCGAGAGAATTAAACGGCTAAAATGGAAATGGGCTGGGCACATTGCAAGAAGACAAGACAATAGATGGAGCACAAACACCCTACAGTGGTATCCCAGAGATGTAAAACGACCAAGAAGATATATATATATATATATATATAATTATAATATCTATTATATATATAGAGAGAGAGAGAGTTACTTTTAGTTGACGTAAATTAAGACTTATGTAATATTTTATACAGTTTACTTTAAAACTAATGGACTTTATACATTAAAAAGTATTTTTGAGATTACATTTAAAATTTTGTATGTTTATTTATTTTGTATTACTTAAAAAATATTTAAATTTAGATAGAAACTAGTTTATGAACGTCTGTATTGGGGGAAAAAAAAGCAAAATATAAAAATTTTCTTTGTGAAAAGTAACCATTATTTCTGTTCGTAATTTCTCGCATTCTGGTATAGTAGATCAAAAAAGAAACGAAGATTCATGATGAAGATTTTGAACGAAACTAGAACAAATTCATCGCCTCACTAGTTTTCTAATGATACATATTTGCTAAACATTAGCTAAAACCGGATGCGAACATTAAAAGCAATGAAAAAGAGAAATAGAAAGAAAAGTCATTCTCCTTCGTAAATATATAATTCACAATAAAGTACATTTTGCCACTTCATTCTAAACACGCGTTAAATGCTCTTGCCCTCAATAATTCGCACACTCGTTTAAGATAACGAAAAATATGTAGCTTTTTTTAATTACTATAGTATGATGATACCTAGAATACCAATGAAGTTTTTCTTTAAGCAAAGTTAACAAAAGTTTTAAGTCATTTTCTGGAGAAAAATAGCTGAACGAAAAAAATTTTAATGTCGCTGAAGAATGATTTTAGTCTAGAATTTAGTTACGTTAGAAGAATACTTAATTTTGTGTTTGAGACCTATTTTTAAATGATAGTAGTTTTTCGTGTATGTCGGGCGTTTTTACACTCTTAATGCGCTCTTGTTTTAGGTGCGTTCGTAATTATACAAATACGTATAGCATCTACAGTTGTTGTCTGGTCTGTCCGTCTGTCTCCATATAACAGCGGACAAACTACCCAACCGAATGGTTTGAAATTTAATCTATATGATCGTTGCAGAAATTTGTCGAGTCATTTCAAATTTTATGAAAATCGAATCAAAACTTTAAAAGATGTTAATGAAAGTTTTCTTCATTCTATTAAATCCTATCAAACGTAATTAATTCAACGATATCCCATGATAGCTAATGATTCTAGGCTGTCATGGTTATTACATCCTATTTAAGATGGAGTCATATTATTTCCGTATTACTGAATTTAAAAACCGAATTTGTATATTAAAGATATTTAATTATATAGCAATATTATAATCTACCGACAGTGTTTTGGATAGATGTTTCCGGAGAAATAGATATTGAATGAAAAAATAATCTAAATATGGATTTCAAGTTCTGAAATCTTCAAAGCTAGGCTTAAGTTTCCCATTGGAATTTTCAGTAAATCTCAACAAAAGGTAAAATGTTGCCAATTTAAAATGTACATATTTTATTAAGGAATGTATCATATCATAATAACAGACGATGTAATTCATTTCACTGAAACTAGTTATAGTACGAACGCACCTCATTTGTCACGTTTGACGTACAATTTCCAACTTGTTACACTCAACCTTTTTGTATGTAACGATGGAATTTTGTAATCGATTTTTAACCCGCTTCCAGATAAGCTAGAATTATAAAAATTACGTTCACATGAGTGTTTCCGATGACAATACAACATTTGAACATTTTTAGAACTTAATTATAAAATAATACTTCAATTTTACGACATTGTTCCGTTAGCCTGCCACAGGTGATAAATCGCCAAATATTCTCAGTAACTCGTAGAATTGTATAAGACTTGAAACAAGAATGGATTTAATTATGCGCCAATAAACAATCGCCAAAATAGGCCAAATGGCTGTCAAACTGTAACAATCAAACATTTTAAAAGCTAAAAAGTAGAAAATAAATTATAAATAAAAAAAAGAATGTAATACAATAAATAAATTAATAAATAAATAAATACGCTTTTATCAATTAATAGTTTAATATTAATTAATTTATAATTATACATTGAGAAATCAATTTAGAAATCCTAAAAATATAGTTTATATAATGTTCAATTTTTTTTTCTTCCCTGTTGTCCTATCTTAAAAAAGAAAAAGAGAAAATTAAATGTTTTTTAAGAAATTCACTCGCTTTCTACCCCGGTAATGATTTGTAAAATTATTTTGGAAGCGTTGGAAAGTGTTACATAATCTATGCTTGACGCATAACATTTCGTTCTTGTTTTTTAACTTATTTAATTAAGTAATGCACATAGAGAAAAGGGGGTTTTGACATTGAATTTATTGTATTTTCGTCTAAGTTCTAAATCTGTAAAATTATTGTCATATATGAAAATGTTGATACATTGTTGAACCAAACTCCTTCACCCAACGCACGGCGTGAAATGCACATAATTTTTTTTTTCACATCATAATTTTTGCAAATGCTTATTTTTGCAAATATCTTCTATTTTACAGAAAAACACAGAAGCTGGTTAACTGAATTATTATTAATATAAACCACTGTGGCTCTAAAAATCCCATTTTAATTTTTACCTCTGGGAAATATTCATAAAAGTTCCGATTTCTGTCTATTTAACAGAAACACAAGACAAAAAAATGGTTAATCAATTTCTAGTAACACAAATCATCGTGTCTCTGAAAATTAAATCTTAATTTTTTGCATCTGGAAAAAATTGAAAAAATTCCGATTCCTATCTTTGACTTAAGCACACAAACTTACTAACTTACTAACTGAGTTGTTAACTTAGCCAGTCCCCTCCATTGTTCTCGATGGTTTATTAACCTCAAAATATAGACAAATTCACATTTCTCAAGGATAATCCAAAATACCTGAAAAGCGATTTCAGTATGATGCGGAACTAAAACTTTAATAAAAGAACCCATGACTCACAAATGATCAGTTTACCATTCGACAGAATCTATACTTACAGAACTCTGCTTCTTTGTAATTTTACCTCCCATCACGAATACCTTCTACTATGCTTTATCTTACTCTGTCGACATTTTGTTTTTCTCAGTAAAACATGATAATACTCTAGAATGCGTTGCAAAACACATCTATCCAGATATTTCATGCATTGGTTATCTCCAATTATTCGAGATTTCCTAAAGAGCTACAGCTACAGCACAAAGTGTTATTACCAGAGAAGCTTTGCAAATGTCCATTTCTATGCCATCTCTATTCCGGTGCCAACAATATGATTTATACGTTTATCGGATACCATTCCTTGAATTTCACAGGCCGAAGTGACAGGTGAAATAAATGAGCAGGTTAGGAAAAATGTTGAAATCGTTATATAAGACTGATCAGAATTGTAGTAAAAGAGAAAATAGAAACAAAGAAATATATCAGATGAATTAAAACTATCGCAAATAAGCGGCTTTAGGCCACGCGTAGCAATTAAAAAATTATGTGAGGGGCTCAAGTAGTCATTTTTAAGTAAATTGAACAAGTAGAATTAACAATAATTAATAAATATTTATGAGAATTAATAATTATTATTAATGAGAATATTACGAAATCAACATTAAAATTATTTTATGTAGAAGATTTAAAATACTGAATTTCAAACAATTTTGATCATTAAATTAGCGAGAGAAAGGTGTTGGGGGGCGGGGGGGGGGACAAAGCCCCTCTCATATAATAGAAATATTTCTCAGAAAATAAACAGAGTATCAGTTCATGTAATCGTATTTCTCGTTGGAAATTCATAAGAGTTAAATCTCTTATGAATATGTATTATTTCTGTATTATTTATGTCGGGAAATCTTTTAAATGCTTTTTTTAAAATTTATATTTAGTTATTTTCGCATTATTTAAAATAAAGTTTTTTTTTTTTTTTTTTTTTTTTTTTTTTTTTTTTTTTTTTTTTGCATGCACTTTGTGGGCACCATGTGAGCTCCGAGCTTTACGCTTCAGAAGGCACCCCCTCCCCCACCTTCTAGGCATCTAGACGGACAAAGACCGGCTAGTATTAAATAAAATAAATTTAAGGGAAATTTAAGGGATGTGAATCAAAAGCCACCATGTGACTTCAATTATTCATTCAATGCCAGCAATAACTTGAAAAATATTAAGGGTAGGTACAACAGTAAAATAGTTAAATTTAATTAAAACTGATATTTATCCATTTAGCAATTGAAAACTATAATATGAATTATGAATACCGTAGAGAAGAGTAAATAAACATATGATAGATAATTAATTAAATGTAAGAGAAGTGTACAATGATGTTCTGTGCAACTGTTTGTTCAGAAATTCCAAGAAAACATATAAATCTCAATACTAATTAATCTTGAAGTATTTAAAGTTGTATATAAAAGATATAATAATCAAAAGGATTAAAACTGACAATATTTACCACAAGTACGTGATAAAAAGGTAAATACAGTGAAACTTCCATTTAACGAAGTCTCATCGTTACACTTAAAAACTTCGTTATGAAGAAAATTCGTTAAATAGAAGTAACATAAATTCATGAAATTTTTCAGTCAGATATGACAAACAGGTATTGGATTCAGAAGCATTTGATTCAGTTTCAATTATGTAGCCGCCTTTTACAAAACAGTTGTGTACGGTCGTTGAAATCACGTCATATTCCCAAGCTTTGGCTCAGGCTTTCATCAGCTCTAATACAGAGGTTCTAAAACTAATGTTTTCACTACATTGTCATTTTTCTGTCTGTTTCGATGTTTTTCAAGATTTTTTATTATTATTTTGACTAATGGCTGAAGTTTAGAAGTTGTATTGGGAGGAACAAAAATAACTTTGATGTTCTTTAATTTGAATTTTGAAGCACGTTCTTGTGGATGTACAAAGCAGTTAGTTGTCTATCAGCAATGGAAGTTCAGAATGGTAACTGTCTGACTCTAATTGATATTTTTTGCTTCAATGTATCTGACGTCATTGCGTCACTACATCTTCTATATCATTGAATGCAAAAAGGGGATTTTGATTTCCTCCATCTGTCAGCGCTGGAGTCTCGGTGAGGAAGAGTAATGATAACAAGTGTTTTTCTTAGTCTGAAAAAAATTGTTTTATGTAACACCAAGTAGAATGGAAATTATTTAAATGTGTTCATTTTCATACAATCCACTGAAAAAAATTCGCATACCCATCGCAACAACAACCTCTTAGTTTAGATTCTGTACACGTACAAAAGTGGAATAAACTTCGTTATATAGAATATATTTTTCGTAATATAGAGATTAATTTACATGCTAATGGTGTTCAAAGTCAAAGTTCTGCAGAAATTTTCGTTAAGTAGAAAGCTTCGTTAAATAGGGACTTCGTTAAAGGGAAGTTCCACTGTATTTACATATGAAAACAATAATAAGTTCCGATAAATAAGCATAGTTAGAATTATCTAAGTAATGCAAATAATTCTGAGAAATCGAAAAGAACTCCAAAATTAAAAATTGAACTCAGGGACTGTAATCATTGGAAAGATTGGACTAATTTAAAACGCTTGGGAGATGCGACGGTAAAAGCGTTAAATATTTTAAAGCTGACATTTGCATTAATATCAAGTGTGAACAATTATTACATTCGTAAGAAAGAAAAAGTAAATATAGTAACCATTAACTAACTAATTAGTGAGCACAATGGCATCTACACAATCAGAGATTCTGTAAAAAAATGTAGGACACAAACACAATACAGTGAGTTAGATTTTATAGCTATAACAATTATATAATTTACAATATGAAGATCGTGAAAAGCATTCATTCAAATACAAATAAAATAAATGTTTGCTAAAATGCACGTGGTGCAGAAAGTAAATATTTAAATTAAGTCGGAAGTGAGTGTTGCTTAGCTTTTTGTGCGTGCAGGCTCGGACTGGGCCGCCGGCCCATCGGCCCGCGGGCCGGTGCGCCCTCAGCCTGGGAAAATTTCGCGCCCCTAGCCCGCTCCAATATTTTTCCACACGCATATATTCTGATTAGTGTACTAAATTTCGAGAACTTGCTTAGGGATAATCATCAACTAATAGACAGATAGCAAAAGAGAAGGATTCTTATTATCATAAAGAAAATGAAGATACATCAAAGGAATTTTCAGAGTCGGAAACCAAAGCGGACGTGTTTGCATACGATTGAGGATAGAAAACGGGCAGCTAGGGAAAGTTTTAATAGCCCTGGCGCGCCGTGGGTACTAAAGCTCACGCCCATGTGCTACTCCCGCGCCCTGACAGAGATTTTTTTCATCCGTTCTTAGAATGATAGTTTTTAGGTCTTAATCTCAGATCAAATATTTTGCGTACCCTCCACTATAGTACCCAGGGGACCTTGCGCCCTTTTAAAACCGTTCCTGAATGGACCGATAATTGAAAACATGCTTTTCGAAAATACAACTTTATAAAAGAAAGAGATAAATATTAGAAGGCAAAAACTTTTTGTGTGGATTTTGTTGTTGACTGGAAAACATAACTTTTCGAGGAATAAATACAACCTCGATGACATTTCTGAATTGCAATTCTGCAAGAGGGATCGCGCGGTTAGCGTTTTTTCATTCAAAATACCTACCAAAATTTTCGGTTAACTGGTATTTAATGACAGCCTTTCCGTAATTAAATAACTATTTCGAAATTCTGGTATGTATTTTAAATAAAAAAATTGTTTTATTTAATCACGGAAAAATCGATCATTAAATAAAGCGATGATTACTATTCAGAAACTTTTGTAGGTTTTTTGAATTATAAAACGCTGGCAGCAAAATCCTGTCGCTTGCAGGATTACAATCCCCGGGGGATATCTTTCAATTATGGAAACTTAATTTCCCTTGATCTCTAACTATGATAAGAAATTTGCGAATCATGGGAAGAGTGTGCTGAGAAAAGTAAATTTACTCAACTATTTTAGCAATTTAAGGCTACTAATCGCTATTTTTTATGTCATTTTTCAGTTGAAACCTTTTTATAGTGCGATATCAATTCAGCATTTTAAGGATGCATAAAGTCCTTTTTAAGCACACAAAATGCCTCTTCCTCCTCTTGCCTCTCCTTATCCCAAATGCTGCAGGTGCATTATTTTCACAAGCAAGTGTTATTTCCCCATTCAAACACACCCCTATATTTGGACATTCAAATACTGCTATAATATGTGGTACTTTTTTAAAAGAAAAAAAATCCAACATGAGTTTTAGTTTCAAAATTTATATTTCTATTCTGAAAGTACATTTTTGTTCTCGATATAAATATTTTTTCAACGAATTTTGGTTACTGAATCTTTATTTTGTATGTGTGATGAGGCAGACACCGTCAGAGACGACATTTAAAAAATCTACTTTACTAAGGCAAAAAAAAAAAAAAAAAAAGCTGTAGCAAATAAACAGCATTTACTGTCAGATTATATCAGAAATTAAATCTATACCATGTTTATAACTGACTTGATAACTAATTCATATTACCTCAAATAAATATATATTTTTTAAATAGAGGTTGGAGCTCTTAGCACTGATATTCTTGCATTTAAGTAGTCCTAAAAGTAAAATTTATTTGCATAATAGTTTTAGAGATATTTGTTTAAATACAAATGCAAAATGAGGAAACATTTCTGAAACCAAGGAAACCAAATTAGAAGCAATTTTAATAGGTAATTCTAGAAGCATAATTAAATTTTGCCTAAAAAATAAACAAATTATTTGAAGTTTCTAATTGAAATAGGATCAATTATTAGCATATTTTAATAATATTATTAGATCCGTTTTGCCAGTAAACATAACTGTTGGTCAAAATGGGAACTCATATATTTAGACCGACGATCAGCTAACCGTTTGCTCAGCTATTGGAAGCAGCCAAACTCAATCGTTGGCCAACGAAGCTAGAAAACAATGGACTAATGATATTCCAACAATTCTGTGTTGCTTGAGTGAAAAAATAATTGTATAAAAAGGAAGAGTTGGTCATGTCATATATTAAAGCACGATGACGGTTTAAAAAAAATCATAACTATCGTCAAACTTGTAATATTGTCTGCAATTGCTAAAAAAGTAAAGCAAGATTTTTTTTTTTTTTTGCGTTAATGGACACAACTATGGATATATCAAGTGTGTTAATTTACAGTTCTGGAAAAAAAAAAACTTGATAACCCCCTACCAATTCTTTTAAAACTAATTGTAAAAAATCTATAAGTAATAATCAATTGGAAATAAAGTCTACTAATTAAAGCTATGGATTAAGTATGTTACAGGAGGTGTCGTCTACATATTAAAAATTATACCAACTTTGAATTTTCAAATAACAGCACCTATTTTTGAGATCCTATTTGAGTTTCTTGGATCGAGACAGCCCGAGTTTAAATACTTTATGTTAAATTTTCATAGAGCTAGAAGAGTTGAAAGTTTTAGGAAGCTAATGTTAAATCCATTTGACAAACTTATAAAAATCACCGATAGAATTTTTATTAATTGTTTTAATGAAATACACTTAATAGATCTAAACGTATTCCAGGGGTTTTTTTTTATCCAAAGACATATTTTTAATTATGAAAATTATTAATAAATTCTTATTAAAAATTAGGAATTATCACCTACATTAATTTTTGTAGAAAAAACTGTGTGTAAGTGTACAGCTCATCTGAATAATTAGTTTTCGAGATGCAGAGAACCTGCGTAAAATCTAAGGGGATCACCATCCGTTTTTAAAATATCTACAGAAAATAAGACCTAGACACTTACCAGAAACATTTTGTAGTTATCATATATTGTAATACGAGCAAATCTTGTGTGTGTGTGGGTATATATATATATATATATATATATATATATATATATACGTAGGTTGATCCAAAAAAAAGTTTACAAGCAGAAGCATTTGAAACGTAATAATTGTGGAGCGAATATTTCCACCCAGGGTGGTTGATAGATGGCGCTAGTTGTCCTACAGTGGTTCTACGAGTAAGTAGCGTCAGTACGCAGACACCTAAAGAGCGACAGTAATGGCACGACGTCTAGAAAAGTGGTCTCGCATAGAGGTGCGAGCCGTAATTCGATTCTTATGGGCCAAGAATGTGGCCGCATACGAAATTCACAGACAAATCGTTGAGGTATACGGGGACAAAGCAATGAGTAGACAACAGGTAGCGAAATGGTGTCAGGAATTGCTGCAAAGGTTCAAGTGGGAGGTCTGGAATCACCCCCTCATACAGCCCCGATTTGGCTCCAGGTGACTATTTCCTTTTTCCGGCGTTGAAGCGAAACTTATCCGGAACACGGTTCACCTCAGACGATGCAGTGAAAACAGCTGCCGAGAAATGGCTCAATGAGCAGGGCCCTGATTACTACCAAGACGGGATAAATAAGTTGGTCGAACGTTCTGACAAATGCCTAAACAGGTTTGGCGACTATGTGGAAAAGTAAAGGCCAGATGTGTCTCTTGATTGCCATTTGTATCTTGTTTCTATTGTTAATAAATACTTTTTCCTTTGCCTTGTAAACTTTTTTTTGGATCACCCCTCGTATATAATATATATATATATATAACAAGGGTGCAAAAATCTAGGCGCCAGTGGGCCGATTCCCACCACTAAATTTTTAGTATTCTTCGCCTAATAAGAATACTGATAAAATTTAGGCGAAGTATACTAATAGAATTTGACGAAGAATACTAATAAAATTTAGTGGTGAGAATCAACCCATTGGCGCCTATATTTTTGCACCCCTGTATATATATGCAAATTTTATTTTAAAAACGGTTCTAACGAATTTGATTAAATTTTATATCCTACCATTTTCGGGCACAAGAAATCCATTGAGCTAAGTCACATTCACATGTTCGAGAAAATTCAATTAGTGAGTCATTTTGGTCATGGGTCAAGCTATTTTTATTTTAAAAAGGCTCAGGCAATTTGAACTAAGTTTTGTATGTTACAGTTTTAGGGAACGAGAACTATTGGTCACATGTTCCAGAAATTTCTATTGCTGGGTCATTTTGATCATGGGTCATTATGGGTCAAGCTACTTTTATTTTTAAAACGGCTCAGGCGATTTGAACTAAATTAAGTATCCTACAGTTTTTGGGAACGAGAAGACTGTTGGGCTAGGTCACATGTTCGAGAAAATTTGATTAGTGGTTTATTTTGGTCATGGGTCAAGCTATTTTTACCTTTAAAATGACTCAGGCGATTTGAACTAAATTTTGTATCCTACAGTTTTTGGGCACGAGAAAATCATTCGCATGGGTCACATGTTCGGGAAAATCCAATTATTGAATCATTTTCTTATCACTATGCGTAATGCGTTTCAATGGAAATGAAGAATACAACAGCTATTAAGTTGTTGAATTGCTGGCAGTAAACGAAGCCGAAAAGTTGTCATCATTTCGCCAAATTTAGAGAAATATTGGCGAGATTAGGCTGGTAAATTGACTTTCAAGATTACCAATGACAAAGCACATACTTGGCGCAAATTGAATGATATTTCGTGATATTTGAACTGAAAGCTAATTTTGACCGAGCTTAGCTCGGTTTATAGAAAGTTTATTATAAATTTAAAGTTCCTGTATAATTTTACAGCTGACTAGAGTATTCAGTGCTTTTTCTTGTAAAATTTAAATTTTTTTCCCGAAATTTTTAGATAAATCCCTAACACATTTAATTTTATAACTCTATGAAGAATTAAGATAAGTATATTCCCAGGCTGTCTTGATCCAGGGAACTCAAACATAAGTATTACAATTTGAAAAATCAACGTTTGTGCATTTTTTAATATGTAGACAATCCCCGAAACAGAATTTTTGAATAGAATTTAATAGCTGAAATTTTCCCCAATAAATTGGTACATATGTATCTTTTTATACCTTATTTACAGGATAATTAGTAAGGAGTGATCACTTTTATACCATGACTGTTCTAAGGTATCTATTGACAAAAGAATAAAGTAGGATACAAGGTAATCTGTATTCAACTTTCTAGAGTTTTTGAGTATTACATGACATAGTTTGAAAAACTGTGTATCATTGTGTAAATTTGAAAGAACTTCAAACATGCACGGGAAATATAGCGAAGTCGTCTATCTAAACTCAGGAACATAATATTACGCCCTTTTCTTACTTGGTGCTATGCGAATGTGTTAAACATTGTCAAGTAAGACACAATACAAGTAAGTAAAATTGATTTAAGTTCGTTGAAATTTTTGCGCCCTCTGAAAATCCAAGGTCTGCGCCCTTTTTCCTGACCCAGTCCGACCCTGTGTGCGTGTGCCCAAGAACATAAAGTAAAAACTCAGAAAATAATGTCCCTAGAGACAGAAAATTTTTTATGTGGAAAGTTTGGCTGGAAAGACAGTTACTATAAAAATTATAGATCCATATCTTAAGGCACAGCCTAGATATTAAGCTAAGAATAACATCAAACAGAAGAATTATTCTTATTTAGACAAAGGATTTCTTTTTAATACCAGAATAAGTTTTTTTTTTTAAATTAATATATCCTAAAGTAATTGGGATAGTGCCACAAAAATTTATATACAAGGAATGTTTTGTAGGAACTATATGTATAAAAAATTTAGCTTCCTAGCACCAGAATTACTGAAATCGAAAATTTATTAAACATTGCAAGTGAATGGGAAATTGTTTAGTAGAATTAAAATTTAGTAAGGAAGATCAATTAATTGTTAAAAGGATTTAGTATCATTTAAAAGCTTATTAAATTTTGTACACAAAAGGATCAAGGATTAGTAGTAAAACAACTTAATTATCGAGAAATTAATCCAATTAGAGGAGTCACTACTTGCCGACAAGTAGGATTAAAAATACAGAGGGGGGGGATGAGAGGGTGTCAAATTAGTAAATAATGAATAACTCAGGCAATTTTGGGGATAAAAGTCTAGAAATGTAAGTGCATGTATAAAATAATATTTGCAAGGTCTGACATAAATTTCAACCACCTGTCACAAGGACTTCCAAGTAAATTAAATTTTGAAAGAATGAACCAGAAATGGTAAATAATGAGATTAATTATAAAGATGAGCGTACCTAATTACACAGTATGAAAAAACTAATTAAAATAAATAATTAAACCAAAAATTATCATAATTTGTTAGCAATAGTCGTCAACAAGAAGAAAATAATAAATTTCACTAATTACTGAATATTAAAAAAAACTAATTAACACTTTGCCGTCCGTCCGTAAAGTAACTTAATTTTAATCCTTGAATGCTACATTGGCACCAGAATTTTTGAATGAAAAATTCCCTTTTATCAAGTAATTAAAAAAAAAAATTTACTTATTTTCGAATAAATTTGTTTCTAAATTCTGGTGTCAATCAATCATTTCAATATTTTACGAATATTTTTACGAGACATGCGGACGGCAAAGTGTTAAGATAATTACATACACATTTAGAGACCGTTGAAGAAAAATATTTTGTACTATAGTACAAAATTTTGAGAAAATCGGATAACTTTTCTTATTGTTTAGATAGTCATTGCAATAGTATAGTAATATTACACGATGGCGTCAATGAAGCTTGTAAGCGCCTATCCTAACTGGCGGCGCCTGGTGTGGGGGCACCGCCGCACTACCCTTGCTGCAGCAGTGATATTGATCCATTATTATAAAAATCTAATCAAAATTTATTTCTCGATTAAAAATTCTCAACCGTTTATGTACGCTCACTCACACACAACTTCGGCTGGATTCACTAGTGATGGGCATAACGATTATTTTGATTATTCGAATGAATCATTCGGGTATGCGCAGAAGCATATCTGTCAAACTTCAATTTTTTTTTTTTTTTTTTTTTAATTACTAGCAGAAACTTTGAAAAAAAAAAGTTTCTAGAAACTTTTTTTTTTTTTTTTTTTCAAAATTTTTGGTAGTAATTGAATAAAAAAAATTTGAAGTTTGACAGATATGCTTCTGCACATACCCGAATGATTCATTCGAATAATCAAAATAATCGTTATGCCCATCACTAATTCACAAACATTTCCTCCGTGATGTTAAGTCACCAAATCAAATATTCCGTTTCAAAAAGATAATTTTATACCATACTCAAATTATCACGCATAAGATCTAGTAAAGAATATGATTTCTGAAACGCATGATTTGAATATCCGCGGGAATTTTTTCTTTCAATTTTAAGGTTGCATGCAACCATTAAACAGGTTACCTAATAAATAAAAAGTAGCAGCAAAGCAACAGTGACCGAGTTTTCGCTTTGATTGAAATGCATGTTTATATAAGTTACCGCCTGCGGATAAGATGCAAAAAATAAAATACGTTTCAAGAACAATACATACGAAATAAAATAAAATCTGATATTCTCTTGATTTTTCTAACAGATTAATACTGTTTTCACAATTTCATTAACAATACAAAAAGCAATTTCTTTTGGACTTTTTAATTTTCTTTTAAAGTCGTTCTGTTACTCAAGCAACGGTAGAGTAAGTTTACGAGCAATAAATGATTAAAAACAGAAACAAACATTCACAACGGCTTTAGAAGATTACGAATTTCTTTTTCTATTTCAGATTCAATTAAATTTTTTCCTTTTTTAAAACCTATTTCAATCAAAATTACTCAATTTGACCTGTATATTTTTAAATTCGCGTAACTTTTGAGAGAATGAATCGATTTTAACAATTCTTTTTTTATGTAAAGGCTTTCTGGAATGGCCCCTGTAAATTTTATGGAAGTTTGTTGATAGCCTGTTCTGTTCCTCTGTCTATCCAAGTTCCAACTGTCTCGAAATTTAAATATAACGTTTAATTGCTGTCTAGTGATTTCGAAAATAGTCATCATAAAGTATATTAATTTTTACATTCTAAAAATTTTTCATTCAACGTTTTTCAAAACTCCTGATTTTAAAAAACATTATAACAATAGGTCAACTTTTCACCATCCTATGGCGATGTGTAACAGCCAATTAAAACAAATAATGCTACGCACTCTCATTATACAGCTTTCGAACACCGGCTACTTATCTACTGGTCAGGGGCCGGCGCAACGTTGCGCGGAACCCTGGCAAATTACTTAGCAGGACCCAATGTCTCTGACTGCAATACTGGACTAATAAAATTTATTTTGAAAATGTATATATACCATAGAATAATAGCTAATATAAACTAGTCGTTGGGGGCCACCGTAATACTTACCCATCATGGATATGCATAATGTAAAATATTAAAATAAAAATGTGTAAACTACTCATAAAATGCATTGCAATTCAAATAAAATCGTGGCTTGATGACGTCACAAACTTTAAAGGCTCGATTACCGAATTGATTGAAAGAAACATCCTTATAACTCCAAAAATAATAATCCTATTAACTAGCGGTTTATTGCATCTGATTAAGCGTCAAATTTCCAATTAAAATATATCTTTGAAGTGAAATTTGAATGAAATACAGGGTCATGAAAAATCGAAGAGTGTGGAAAATAGGATTCAAAATATCTCGGCAACTCATTATCCGATCGATTTCATGCTTTATGCAAAATTTATGTTTTTTTATTGTCTTTTATATTCATTTCTTAAAATAACCAATTTCGAAAATTTTTATATACCTTTTATCAGAACGAATATTTCGAGAGTCCGAAAAAAATAGTTCCGGTTAATCGAGGTTATTGAAATGAAATAGGCTTCTTCCCATTGTTACATACTAAGTACATACCAAATTGCAAGTCTCTATCTCAATTTTTTCGGGAGATAGAGCGTTTACAGACACACACACACACACACACACACACAGAGAGACACAGACGGATGGCAAATTTTTTTTTCTAAAAATATGTTTTTCGGAATCTCCAGTGTCTGAAACGTGTAAATCCGTCAAAAAAAATTTTTCGATTTTCAAAACGATTACAAGACTTACCCTATACTAAGTATGATGGGTAAGTAATAATAAAGTGTATGAAAAATACCAGGAACCTTTCAGATTTAATGTGAAAAATTATTTTTAATTTCTCAAAATCTTCTATTTTTTACCATATTTTAAATATATATTTTTTTACACTCGCGTTTACTTTCAGGATCATCAAATCTATACATTCCCAGACAATTATATCAAATCTAGTTGTAAGAAATAAAATTAACACTAACTTTCTTCCCACGGAGAAACATTTAAACACAAAATCTAGAGAAAAAAATATTTTACGCAGCAGCAAAGTTATTTCGAATTGTATAAGAGAGACTCGGGACCCCTAACAAAATCCCAACTGGGGCGGGGCCTTGGGCAGTGGCAGTCATCCCGTTTGCCCGATGGTTGCACCGACTCTGCTATGATTAGAACCAAAGCCACCTATAAAGTAAGGCGGCTTTGATTAGAACGCTAGTTTAGCCACAAGTCAAGAGATGTCAGATTCAAATCCGGGTTCAGGCTATGTCTGTAATGTGTCGGATTGCACTGTAAACATAGGTCCCGATCTGATTAACCGTTTCCGGCACAGTGGTCCCACTCCGGGCACACCTAATTTTAATTCCAAACTTGCATTCTACACCAAGAATATTTTACAAAAATTTTGCTTCTACAATGAAAGCTTAAAACAAGGAGTTCTTATTTTCTGAAAAAGTCGTTTGTAAATTCCGGTGTCAGTCAGTAATTTCGTATTTTACGAACATAATTTGTCTGTGCCGGAAAGGGTTAATCCTTGATTGCAAAGATCCAAACCACAAACCAGCTAATTTAACCAAATTTATGAAGTAACCAACTTATGACTCAACATTTTACCAGTTTATTGTTCAACATTTTATCAGTTACTGCTTCAATCGGAGAACCAAATGTTGAAACAAAATTTCACAATCTTATGGTGCCAGCTTTTATAGCACAATGTTTTGATGAAATGTTGAACCTAACTTTTAATAGTGTACATAATTACATAAAAATTACCTCAGTAAACTCTCGCCACCTCAATAAATTCGAGTTCCCTAGGCCGACCTATGTTTTGGGGCCTTTTACACCCAGCGTCATTGAGAGAATTGTGAACAGGGATGTAATGGAAGGTATATACGGTGGTTATGCCTTCTGGATTTTATTATATATATATATATATTTTTTTTTTAACTCCGTATAATCCTATGTTTTTCAAGTAAAACCATGTATAAAATTTTCTATTCTCAAAATAATGATAGACAAGATGAGACTAAAGATGTTTGATAGCAATAGAAAGCGCTAACTAGTGAATTTAAAGTTTATTTGATATTTACGTATTGACTGCATCTCATTGGCGAAATTTGGTCCTATGGAGCTCTTTACCATCCACAAATACGTTTTATTTCTGGCGGAAAATGTTTAATATTACTGTAGGCCTTTTTTTTTTCATTATTGTGGGTTATTCTGAATCTTTTGGATAATTGCAGCTTAATCTTTCATATAATCGTGTTGCATGTAAAGTATTTGCGTCTAACATATGTAATGCTACTAACTAACTAATGCTACTAACTAACTGTTCAAAACAAAGGAATTGTCATTAAAGGTGGCAAGTTGCATTCACTAAAATACGCTAAGTGACTGCAAGCTCGATTACGGAATTGCCCACGAAAAACGTAAATACTTTTCCGTTAGTCGGGTGAAAATCTTGCCTGGCATTTTTTTTTCTTTCCTCGTCAAAATCAGCTTTATTTTAGCATGTGTAAATTAGAAACAATACTTTTAAGTTGAAATAAAAAGTTTTTGGTTTATATTATTTCATAGTAAAACTTTTAAAAAAATTAGCTGGCCCGCCGAGCGTTGTCCGGACCTGTGATAATAACCTTAAATATATATAAACTCAGTGTTGAATAATTTTACATTTTTAAACGAAAATCTTGACCTCACTGTCTTCAGCTACGTACACCCCCTTGAATTTGTATGATTTTATATTTAAAAATGAAATTGTAACAAATGGACCTAGAGTTGGGGGCGAGAGCAGAAGATATTTGAAAAAATACTGTCAAAGTTGACGTTTTGAACTAAATTTCTAAACACGACAGCACAAGAAAGGAGAAAAACTGCCGTCCAGAGACAACAATCGCTTACAGCACAAGATGTAATTCATTTATCTGAAAATTTAAAAAAAATATATTCGATTACAACTCAGTTCAATAATCATGCCTGCAAGTATCATGCTTTTATATTTAAAAATGAGTAAGAAAATGTGTCAGAAAGTTTCGAGTTGTTAAGCGGGTTTTTTTTTTTTTTTTTTTTTTTTTTTTTTTCAGAACCGCCTTACTACAACTGAAAACGACCTTTGGGAATTATCGCTCATAATCACTCCTTTAACCGAAGTCTTTGGCGTGTCTCTGTAAATGAACGATAAATGCTACCCACTCCTTAATATATAGAAAGCATATTGTAGGGCACCTCGTAGTGATGTAAATAAATTTCATTATGAGTGAAGTAGTTTAACATAATTAAAATTTACTGCAAGCAATTTTTCCTCGTAAACCATAATGTAACGGAATTCTTTTGTGTGTCCCTGTAAACGAACTATCTAAGCACTTAATCTTCAATAGGAAACATGCTACAGTAATTATTCTTCAAGATATAGGGCTTACTTTTTAGTGTTTAATATTTTTATATTTTCAGTGGAATCGTGCGAGGCAACCTTTGAGATTATGTGATGATACGTTTTTTCATTAAATTTTAATTAACTGCAACTTTTAATCAAACAATGTGTTTTAACGAAATGTGAGTGTAATATGTCAAGAAATTCTGTTCAAAAACCTTTTGTATGATACCTCATTCATCCTTGTGCGTTTTGTATGTGCATAAAAAAGGGGATGTTGACATCATTAATTAATATACAGGGTGGTTATAATATAAATATCTCTATTTGGAGCTGTCTGTAGCTCGAAGGAATAACCCGAATGAAATCAAAATCGGTACACTTACTATTCGAGAAGGGGGAAGAAGAATGGAACAGTAAAAAAAAAATTGCAATAATCACCAACAGATGGCGCTACTAAGTGTGAAATGTAATGTGTTATACAAGAACAAAGAATTAAGGCGTCAAACCGGATGGCACACCTAATTTATTGGGAAATGTCACAGTGAATGTAGTTACGCTTTTGCATGGCGGTACCGATCATGTTTCGCACATGTTGTGATGTGCTGTAAAGTCATTGAGATTTGCGACACCTCCACGGTACACAATATTACACATTACATGTCACACTCAAAAGCGCCATCTGTCGGCGATTATTACAATTAATTTTTTTATTGTTCCATTCTTCTCCCCCCTCCTCGAATAGTAAGTGTACCGATTTTGGTTTCATTCTGGTTATTCTTTCAAGCTACAGGCAGCTCCAAGTAGAGATACTTATATTATAACCAGCCGGTATATAATTAATATATATAATTAATATATATAATAATAGAATTAATACATATAATAATTTATTAATATTTAATTAGGAATCATTAAAAATTATTATTATTATTATTATTTAAATTATTAAAAATACTAAAAACTAAAAAGATAATGTTCCATGTCTTGAAAATAATAAGAATATTAGTATTTTGCTCCACTGAACTTGGATCATTGTAGTGGAATACCAAGTTTTAACGTTTGAAAGTGTTACGAGTTTGCAATTATCTTAAGTTATGTTCAGGATCGTCATATCACAAAGGAGGTTAAAGCATATGGAGTAGGTCTACACCATGCATGTATGTTGCGAGAGGTGGTAACAAAACATACAGTTACAGTTCTACATATGGGTCAAAATCTCATAAATGTGATTTATCAGTCCTCCAGTAGCTCTCGGCATTTATTTTGCACTATAAAATCTCATTTAATGTTAAAATGTTTCTCTTCTCTGTGATTGTTCTACAATATTATGTTACTTCTACTGTGAAACTCTCTGTGTTTTTCTATTTAAAGTGTAATTTAAATATCTCAAAAGTCCTACTGTCCCCTGTACTCAACTCATAACTTGATCATTAAAACCATCAACAAACAATAATAATTATTATTTTTTTGAAAAACCAATGAATTTATTATAAATATGAGTTTAAGGAGCATAATAGTATAATTTTTATGTGAGTGACATGTGTAATATTTGTTTTTGTTGTATTTAAAGTTGTTTTTGTTGGATTTAAAGATTTAAAGTTTAACCACACTTTTTTGGTCATTATTATCCAGGTGTATGAATTTCCTCCTATTTCCATCAGATGGCAGTATGCAGTCATTTTCAGTATTGTTTCCAGTTAGGGAAGAACATGTTCTTAAAACGTCGCCATTGGTTTCTGTTTGTTCATAATGGAGATTTTTTGGATTGAAAAAAAAATGAGGTAAAGGTAAGCGTACCTTTTTTAACCATCACTACTGTCCCCATTGTTAACTTAAATATTTATATTTATAGATTAACCAATATCTGGACATTTAATCGTAGGTTTGATGTCTTTGAAAATAGTACATTTACAACATTCCAAAAGTGTTCTTTTTTAAGTAAAGTGGCAAAGTTGCCAAAAATGTCACTACTGTCCCTTACAGTTTGTTTTTGTCTGATAAAAACTACCATATCACATTTATTTTTCAACAAAGTCTGCACCCATCTACTATTATTCTGAAATATGTTAGCGGTTATTAAAAATAAGCAAAATATGAGACTTTTAAAAATCAGATATCAACAGAAAATCAGCAGCCAAAAATCACACTCATGAGATTTTGGCCCATATGTCTTTGTCGACTTAATTATTATTATGTAGTTCAATGGGTTATAAGGAATTGGAGTGCCAACGCGGCCGTCACATGTTTGAAGAAATTTGAACAGATAAAAAATGTATAAAAACGCTAAAATTTCTATCGAAAAACATCAGATTATTATATTTTTTAAAGTTTCAGATTACATGATAAAATACAGTAACTTTTAAACACAATGACATTTAAAAACAAAATTCCAAACATCATGAGGATTGGAGAAATTTTCATGAATAGATAGTTACATTTTGTCTAATTGAAATGTGGGATTTATCTTATTCCTTTTTACATAAATTCACTTTACATTAATTCACATTATAGGCAAAATGAACGGCGTACTGCGCAATGAGTTTTAAATTAATTGCATTTCGAAGGTACTTTTTTCATAATGTTAAAATGATTTATTCCCATTGGTAGCACCAACTAAATACAGTTTTAATTGTGTTCCCAACGAAGTTTTTAATTACTTTTTTTCCATTCAAAAAATTTGTAAATTCCATATGTTAAAATGATTTATGATAGTACTTATTCTGGCTAGAGATGCTGCAAAAAGTGGCGAGCGAGCGAAGCCAGCTGATACCGCGTAGCGGTCCCTATGTGAATTGCCTGGCAATTCACGGGGTTAGCGATCAGGTGGCTGAGCCCCCTAGTGATCCAAATTTCTCTTCTGCTTCTACAACTCTGATCTAAATTCAGCTTCATCTCTCTGGACCACCCACACTTAGGCATACAATGTTTAATACCTTTAAAACTATTTATTTAAAATTTTACGAATTTAGTGTCCTTTTTGCTATTTTATAATAACAACCAATCATCTAAGTAACTCCCCCCGGTCTTGAAAATTTTGCTTCTTATCCTTAGCACTCATATCTTTAATTAAAAAGAAAAAAAATCTGCGCCATTTGTTACTTTGTTGTAAGAATAAATAATCTAACGAATAATGATGAGCGATATTTGAGACCGCTTGATCGTAAGATGAATAAAAAGAAAACTGCCCAGTTAAACTGAGGGCATTGAGCTCACAGGCTATTCACACTAATTGTATATTATACTCTTATTTCAAAGAATTTGAAACCCTCGAAAAACAAAGACATCGACAATATATTAAGGGGATCACCTCCCTTATAATTAACCAATGAACACCCAAAACTATTCAGGGAAGCGCCTTATTACAATGAACATATATACAAAATTTGAAGCAAATCGAATGATTCTGCATGAAAAATCCATTTATCTAAATTAAGGGGGGATTAGACCCCGGTATCCATCTTTATACTTAACCAATACACCCCCAAAACTAATCAGGGAAGTGCCTTACCACAATGAACCTATATACAAAATTTGAAGAAAATCGAATAAGTCTGCATGAAAAACCCATTTATCTAATTTAAGGGGGGTTAGCCCCCCGTTTCCCCTCTTTATACTTAACCAATGGATCCCCAAAACTAATCAGAAAAGCTCCTTACCACAGTGAACCTATATACAAAATTTAAAGGAAATCGGAAAATTCTGCATGAAAAACCCATTTATCTAAATTAAGGGGGGGGGGTAACCCCCGTTTCCCCCTTTATACTTAACCAATGGACCCCCAAAACTAATCAGGAAAGCTCCTTACCACAATGAACCTATATACAAAATTTAAAGGAAATCGGAAAATTCTGCATGAAAAACCCATTTATCTAAATTAAGGGGAGATTACCCCCCCCATTTCCGCCCTTTATACTTAACCAGTGAACTCCCCAAACTAATCAAGGAAGCGCCTTATCACAATGAACCTATATACAAAATTTGAAGAAAATCGGATAATTCTGAATGAAAACCCCATTTATCTAAATTGAGGGGGGGGTAGCCCCCCCGTTTCCCCCTTTACACATAACCAATGAACCCCCAAAACTAATCAGGGAAGCGCCTTATCACAATGAACCTAAAAACAAAATATGAAGCAAAACGGTTATTTCTATCAAGAGTTATCGCGTTACGTACATACATACGTACATACATACATACATACATACGTACATACAGAACGGGCGGGCACATTAACTCTCAGGCTTTGATAGCCTGTGAGCTAATAAAAAAGGCTCGATTAGCTCATAGGATACTGTTTCTGCGCTAAACTTTATGTACAGGAATATTACTTAAATTTCACCCATTCAGAATTCTCTAGCGGTAGTACTGAGGCTCCAAACGAAAGGAAAATTCACTAGTATCTATAGAATTAAACTGAAAATTATACGTATATCTAATTAAATTTTCAGTAGAGCTGAAATTACGCTGGAAATTAATGAATACAAAGGATGTGAATTATCACTTTACTACACAGCGTACAACCAACAGAGTGAAAGAATGTCCAGACCGGGGATCGAACCCAGATACCTTGGTATAGTGCACCAAATGCTTTACCATTTAAGCCACCAGGACGACATCCAGTTTAGCATTCTCCAGTCTTGCATTCATCTAGTCTAGCATTCATCCAATCTAGCATTGGTAAGGCTACAACTTTTGCAGCACAAGATGGAGCGTCAATCATGAACACAACTTCAGTGGCATGCATGAGCCAAATTAAACCCGGTATAGGTGAATATTTATATAGCTAATTAATTAAATTTTCAGCAGGGCTGAAATTACGCTGGAAATTGATGAATAGAAAGGATGTGAATTATCATTTTACTACACAACGTACACAAACACTGTGAAATAATGTCCTTGGTATAGCGCACCAAGTGCTTTACCATTTAAGCCACCAGGACGACATCCAGTCTAGTATTCTCTCTCTCTTATGTGGTAAGGCTACAACTTCTGCAGCACAAGATAGAAGATCAATCATGAGCGCAACTTCAGTCCTTCAGTGCAATGGTAAAGCACTTGGTGCGCTATACCAAAGTATCTAGGTTCGATTCCCGGTCTGGACATTATTTCACTCTGTTGGCTGTACGCTGTTTAGTAAAGCAATAATTCACATCCTCTGTATTCATTAATTTCAGACGATATCCAGTCTAGCATTTTCTCACTCTTATGTGGTAAGGTTGCAACCTCTGCAGCACAAGATTGAACATCAATCATGAGCACAACTTCATTGCTCATGCTCTTCACTTCAGTGCAGTGGTAAAGCACTTGGTGCGCTATACCAAGGTATCTGGGTTCGATCCCCGGTCTGGACATTATTTCACTGTTGGTTGTACGCTGTGTAGTAAAGTGATAATTCACATCCTTTTCATTCATTAATTCCCAGCGTAATTTCCGCTCTGCTGAAAATTTAATTATATATATAAATATTCATCGAAATTGGGTTTAATTTAATCTTGTGCTACAGAAGTTGTAGCCTTACCACATAAGAGTGAGAGAATGCTAGACTGGATGTCGTCCTGGTGACTTAAATGGTAAGACAAGCTACGTCGTCGAAGGCAAACGTGCTTCACCGCCGAATCCAGATTATCGTGAATCCATATGAGGACGCGACTAGAGAAGGCCGGTTTACCCGGTGCACCTCCACAGATGGCGCTCTTCGGCCGGGGGGAGAGACGGGGGCGTGAGCCTCCTGCGCCTCTCGACCCTTTCCCAAATAAATTGACGACAAAGGTCGTTGTAACATGCGGTGGAGCCCAAACTTATAGGACACCACCACACAACACTTAGGCGGTCATGGAGGTGCTCCAACGGCTTCGTAGCAGGAACCACAAAGAGGGAACCAGGTCCTAGGCCAATGCTGAACCACCCTTCGACCCATTACTGTAACCGCAACTTTCGATTATCGAGTCCTAAGGAGGGAGGAGCTTCTCGCCAACCCGGGACTTCGAAGAAAATCAGTCCCTGACGCATAGACACGCCTTGACTAAGGTTGTCCCTTCCCAATGACTTTGCAGTCGGCAAGCCCTGCAGCGAAATGCAGGAGGTCCCCGATCGACTCCATTGAGAGGATCATGCATATATAAAATCAACACACACAAACACAAAACAAAACAAATCACAAAAAATTTGAGAAACAACGCTGGATTTAATTTGTCTCATGCATACCACTGAAGTTGTGCTCATGATTGACGTTCCATCTTGTGCTGCAGAAGTTGTAGCCTTACCAACGCTAAACTGGATGTCGTCCTGGTGGCTTAAATGATAAAGCAATTAGTGCGCTATACCAAAGTATCTGGGTTTGACCCCCGGTCTGGACATTATTTAACTCTGTTGGTTGTACGCTGTGCAGTAAAGTGATAATTCACATACTTTGTATTAAAAATTATACGTTAAATTGTGAAAACTGAAAAAAGCAGCGATCTGTGAGACCGCTCAGTTAAGGGTTAATTCGTATTTTTAATTGACATACCACGTTAAGAATTTCTCAGTAAGTAAACTGTATAATAATACAAGACGTTTTATTAATTTTACCATTTGTTTCGAATTTTTACTCAATGCGAAAATTCGGTAAATTCATTAGTGAAAGGCAAACTGGCAGAAATAAATATAACCTTTTGCTTATTAATGGCTGCATGCCAATCGAAGAGAAATAAAAACAAATTTAATCTAAAATACGTTAATTTGCCGTGGTGCTGATTATGGAAAATTCCAATATTGTAAAACGCTGTTTTAAGGCTGCAAGCTGCAATTATTTATTGCATTGATTTAGAAGCTCGAAATTTTTTCAAACTGTTGAATTTGAGCGATATCTCGCCAATTCTGGTTGTGTTTGGCGACCTTCCTTTCCTTGGCGTGGCTTGTGAGCCATCTCGCTAGTACACTGATGTAACTCATGCTGGTATGACGTGCGTTTGTTGCCGTCCAATTTATAAGTATATTTTCTGCTATTAAAAGTATAATTATAGATAATTATTGAGTAATCAATTTACTAATTTAAGATTACTGTCAAAATCACAACAGGTTATGGCTTTCAGCAACGCTTCTACTGCGAAAAATGTCGTATTTATGTGAACTTTAAGCGATTGAAGTGCATCGCGCCATTTTTTTTCTTCTCGTGTTGTGTACTCCGAATTGAAAATATATAAGAAAATGGCACCTATGGATTTTAAGTTCACGATTGAAAAATTGGAATCAGCAAAAGACTGGACTAGATGGAAAATGTCTATGTCATTATTACTTAAAACACACGATTTGTTGAGTTATGTGAATGGCGAAAAGACTTTCCCTGTAATGGCGGATCACGCCGATGCTGCCGCTTTTGGAGAAGCGAAAAATAAATTTGAATTAGCCGATGCAAAGGCACTTTTATTTATCTCCCAAGCACTTGATGACAAGAACTTTGATTATATTAAAACGTGTTCAACGGCGAAAGATGCATATGAACAGTTAATCGCGATTTATGATAAATCATCAACGCATCGACTCGATCGTTTGAGGACTGAATTTTTTCATCTGGAATGGAAACAAAATGAAAATATTGCATCCTTCATAAGTCGAACTCAAAATATATTTATTGAAGCAAACGATGAATTGCAACGTATTCTACAATGTGCTGTTCCCGGAGCAATGTTACTGTTCCGAATTATTTCGATGCTACCGCAAGAGTACATCGCATTTAAGACTGTGTGGGATGGAATTCCGTTGAAAGATCGATCGATCGAACTATTAACTGAAAGATTATGTGCTTTTGAGCAACAAATAGAGCAACAGAATGTGATAGTACAGCCCTGCAAATTCAATCCAGTCGGCAAGTGCCGTTACCGAGTTATGGAAGAGATGACGTCAACACCAAATATTTAAGAGGAAATAAACCAAAACAGAAGGCAAATTCAAAATAAGAAGCCTATGAACGCTAACATTACTTGTTTTCAGTGCGGATTTTTTGGACACAAACGAATAAACTGTCCTCAAAATAAAAATAAGACACTTTCTTCCTCATCTGGTGTAGCCATGCCATGTACAGTTTCACAGGATGACAAAAGCTGGATTGCTGACTCTGGAGCATCTCAGCATATGACATTTGATAGCTCTATATTTGAAAGTTTTAAGAAATTTGCTGTTCCAGAAGTAGTCAATGCTGCAGGTGGTCAGAAACTTATTGCCTATGGTTCTGGACAAATTAATGTGAAAACTCTAGTGGCTGGTAAATGGCAAGAAAATTACCTTACAGATGTCTGGTATGTACCTGAGTTAAAATACCAATTATTTTCTATTTCTCATGCTTTAAGTAAAGGACTGAATGTTGTGTTTAAAAATAAATTTTGCTTGGTGAAAAATGGAAATCAAACCATTGCAGTGGCTCAAAAATCAAAAATGGTTTATTTGTGATGGAAAAGCTTGCTAAAGATCCTAGGAAACCTGCAACTGTTCTTATTTCAAGTACTAGTGATACTCTCCAAGTAATGCATGAAAGAATGGCACATCAAAACAAGAGACAGTGTATTAAGTTTCTTAAAAGACAGGGCATTTCTTTACCTAACGAGAACTCTGAATTTTGTGTTGGGTGTGTATATGGCAAAGCTCACAGAAAGTCGTTCCACTCAAGAACTGTTAGACCAACAGAGCCTGCTGAACAAATCAATGCGGATCTCGCTGGTCCAATGGAAGAAGACTCAGTTGGTGGTTCACGTTTTATGCTAGTTCTTAAAGATGACTATACAAAATTTCGCAGAATATTCTTCTTGAAAGCCAAGAGTGAAGTACCAAATTGTATAGAAACCTTCCTTAATGAAGCAAAGACTGTTGGACATATGGTTAAGCAGATACGGTGCGACTCTGGCAAAGAGTTTGACAACTATTCTCTGAAGAAGATTTTAAATGATCGAAAATGATCCTGAACAAAATGGAGCTGCTGAAAGAGAGATACGCATCATTGTGGAAGCTGCAAGAGCTATGGTTCACCAAAAAGAATTGCCAAAGAAGTTATGGGTATGTAATACTGCTGTCTATGTATTAAACCACACAGGTCCCACTCCAGTAGAAGATAAAACTCTGTATCAGTTATGGTATGGAAAGTCGGAGAATTTCAACATTAAACGTTTGAGAATATTTGGTACAAAATGCTATGTACATGAACCAAAACAAAGACGTAAAAAGTGGGATAAAAAGGCTGTTGAAGGACTGGTTGTCGGATATGAAGCTTATGATGGATATAGAGTTTTTATACCTTCTAAAAATAAAGTGGAAAGAAGCTGCAATGTTGCATTTTGTGATGAATTCCCATATGAGCCATTGACTGTCGAAGTCACAAGTTGTAGTGATACACATTCAGAAGAAGAAAATGGAAGTATCCAAAAGAAGGATGAAGATGAATGCCAAGATGAACCTGATCCTGGAAGACGCTACCCTCAACGAGAACATAAGAAGCCAGAATTTCTGTCAGAAAATTACGTACTTTTTGTAAGTACTCTTACTGGCATTGAAACTCTTGCCTGTTACAGTGAAGCAATGAAGTCACCCGAATTTAAGCTGTGGAAAGAAGCCATGACAGAAGAACTGCAGTCTCATGAAGAAAATGGAACCTGGAAACTTACAGAACCCCCAGAAAATAAAAGGATACTTGACAACAAGTGGGTATATAGAATAAAAACAAATACTGATGGTTCTCCTTGTAAAGCTAAAGCTCGTCTGGTGACAAGAGGTTTCTCGCAAAAGGCTGGCTATGACTATGATGATCTGTTTGCACCAGTAGCTAGATTTGACACTTTGCGCACAGTTCTTAGTATTGCTGCTTCGCAAAATCTGTACCTACATCAATTTGATGTGAAAACAGTTTTCCTTTATGGTTTTCTTGATAAAGAGCTCTACATGAAACAGCCAGAAGGTTTTGATGATGGTTCTGGTCGTGTGTGCAGATTAGTTCGCTCTTTTTATGGTTTGAAGCAAGCTCCACGCTGTTGGAACCGGCGTTTTGTTCAAGCAATTCAAAAATTGCAATTTCAGCAATCATATGCTGATCCTTGTTTATTTACAAAGAGAAAGGATTCATCTGTACTGATAGTGACCTTGTATGTAGATGATGGACTTGTAGCTGGATCAAGTATTTCAGAAATAAAAATATTGATTAGTAGCCTAAAAGAAGAGTTCAAAATTACCGATGGTCCTCTCGGTTCTTTCTTAGGAGTGCACAAATTAATCAGAGAGATAATGGTGACATTTTTATTTCACAGTGTTTGTATACCGAAAAGATACTACAAAGATTTAGGCTTGAAAATTCAAAATCTTTCTCTACACCTTGTGATGTGACTAAATCTCAGGAAGGAGATACAGCCATGGTCGATGTTCCTTATAGAGAAGCAGTAGGTTGTCTACAATATCTTTCAGTTGCTACTAGGCCAGACATAGCATTTGCTGTAGCTTTGGTATCAAGAGCTCTGTGCAATCCTACAAAAGATGACTGGAAGCATGTAAAAAGAATTTACAGATATTTACGAGGCACGAGCAGTGTTGGCCTTCTATACGAGTCACAAGTAAAAACCGAGTTTTCTGTTTTTAGTGATGCTGACCATGCTGGTGATGAAAAGACAAGACGTTCAACATCTGGTATGGTTTCAGTAAATGCAGGTGCATCTATAACTTGGTGGTCTAGATTGCAACATACGGTTGCAATTTCATCGACAGAAGCCGAGTATGTTGCAGCTAGTGAAGCAGCAAATGAGCTTGTTTGGTTAAAGTTGCTCTTCAAAGAGCTAATAGGATATGATGGCACTCCCATTTTGTATGTTGACAACCAAAGTGCTATAAAACTTGCCCAAAATCCTCAGCATCATCGAAGATCTAAGCACATTGATGTGCGTTTTCACTCGATTAGAGAGAAAGTTGAGCAAGAAGTTTTAAAATTAGAGTATGTTCCATCATCAGAACAAACTACTGATATTTTTACGAAACCTCTCTCACAAAACCTGTTTATGAACTTACGCGATGGACATGGACTGGTTAAGTTAAACTGACTGTTTAAAATCTGTTATTTAGTGTTTTTTTTGTTGTGTATGATTTTTTTTCATTTTTGTTGGCTAATTGTATATTTTTGATGTGTTAAACAAAATTGGCCTTGATATCAGGAAGGAGTGTTGAATTTGAGCGATATCTCGCCAATTCTGGTTGTGTTTGGCGACCTTCCTTTCCTTGGCGTGGCTTGTGAGCCATCTCGCTAGTACACTGATGTAACTCATGCTGGTATGACGTGCGTTTGTTGCCGTCCAATTTATAAGTATATTTTCTGCTATTAAAAGTATAATCTAGATAATTATTGAGTAATCAATTTACTAATTTAAGATTACTGTCAAAATCACAACACAAACAATGGGGGCCGCAGACGTTATTATTTGATATTAATTTGAACTTGATGCCTTCAGTCGTTCCTGAAAAGGAAAAATGGTCTTGACAGACAGGCAGGAGATAAAGTTATCCTATTCGCTTTTTCCTTTTGATGTACGCCACCGTAAAAATAATTTTAAGCGCTGATTAGTGAAGCAAGATTAAAATATATATATATATATACGCATCTATGATAGAATGATGAGGAGCGTCCAGTAAAGCTTCGATACATATATGTAACCGGTGAGATCGGTTAGTTACCAAAGCGTACAGTGTTGCTAACCGATGTTGTTCAGTGAAAGTGACCAAAGGCACCGAGGAAAAATCTTTGTTAGTTGGTTTCACGTAAGCCAGTTATTGCTCATATCACTCGGCACAAACGAGCCAAACACGTGGAACAAGGGCTGAACGGGGAGAGGTTTTCAAAGCAAGCCGCCAGTTGTTTGGGCCAACTTTAGGGTTGCATTTTTAGCTTCACGCCAAAGAAATACATTTCATCTCTATTTATTCTCTGAACTGTGAACTCTGTGCTTGCTGACATGATGACTGATATAGAGCGAAACAACAACAAAATAATAATTACGATGACGCAATATAGATGGCACCGCAGGCTGGTAAATACTGTACAGTAGGTCTGTTGACCGGTTAGACACCGGTTACATCGAGGCTAACGAAAAAGACAGGCTACCGCGGTGCGTTCCACTTATCTTTTTTTACAGACCGCTAGAGTGACGTGATGCTCTTTTCGTACACCTGCATTGGTGGATTCGAGCCTCACGTGATTCCCGCGGTCTGTAAAAAAAGATACGCGTAAAGCACCGCGGTAGCCTTTCTTTTAAGCTAGCCTCGGGTTACATACCGTGACGTAAGAAAGCGGTTACATCTGTCACTTTGGTTAGTTTCCACTGAACGCGGCCATGAAGACCAACTCCATCGTAAATTAGCGTTAAACCGCGACCTACGTTATACACGGCCGGTGCATGGCGTTTGAAACGTCATATGAAGTGGATCATTTTTACACGGCGATTGGTGCAAAGAGCCGCGCCCTCAATTTTGCACCAATGACCGTGTAAAAATGATCCACTTCGAGGCTAACGAAAAAGATAGGCTTCTGCGGTGCATTCCACTTTTTTATTTACAGACTGCTAGAGTGACGTGATGCTCTTTTCGTACCTGCATTGGTGCATTCGAGCATCACATGACTCCCGCGGTCTGTAAAAAACGATACGCATAAACCACCACGGTAGCCTTTCTTTTTCGTTAGCCTCGGATCCACTTCATGTGACGTTTTAAACATCATGCACCAGCCGTATATAACGTAGGTCGTGGTTAAGTCCCTCTTACTATGTCTTGGGAAATCGACCAATCAACATTCGATATACCTCTTAATCGCGTTAGCAATGATGGTTTGTAAAATTGCGACGCCGGTAGATTTGTGAACTGAGATTAACCAATCAGAAACCTATATTTTTGGGATTTTTTTTAAGAAATCGCAAGATTTTGATTGGTTCGCCACACTTGCAAAAACTGGCCGAATCTTTATTTTGGGAAATCCTTTAAATATCTCCTGAATCGATCCGTTCATAGCAATCGATTATAAAGTTGAAATAATTGTTATCAAATTAATCGTTATAAAATTCTGTTTACGTTATTTGTATTGGTATTGGCCTGTCAGCTGTTAAGCGCTCTATGATAATGATTAAAAGTCCTACCTATTTGTCATTAAAGATGGGAATAAACGCATAATATTGATTTAATGTAAACAAATCACCAACTTAGTGAGATCTAAGCGATGAATTCTTCCAGACAATTAAGTAAGAGGGCGTTCTTACAAAGGTCTATGAGCTGTTTTTTGTAAATAACTTAATATGCTATTTGATTTATATAACTCTCCATGAAATACCATTTAATTCGATCCTTTCAACTGCAAACAAGATTAATATTGAATTTTGTATAGTTTAAGCTCAAAGAATCGTAATTTTGAAAAATAAGAGCCTTCACATGTATTGGGTAACTTTTACCTCGAATATTTTAATATGATGAAGTAATTTATGAAGTGTCTATGATCATGATTTATAATTATTCATCCCTACTCAGTAGAGAGTTACTGCATTACGTATTGCCGTTGGCGCGCTAATCGCAATTTGGGGTTTATATTATAAGATCGCCACAATGACAAATTTATTTTCAATAAAAATTCTAGAAACGTATTTAGTTCCATGTAATCCCTTTTAATACTGCATAAATGCCGTATCATTTACTGCAATTTACAATTTTCCTAGCATTTCTATGATTTACTGATTTCAGTCTTTATGGATGATGCTTAGTTTAGTAATTCAATCAAAAATCTATTCATTTTTCCAGTCTGTATCTCATAGACTGCAGATGTAGCTCTTGCTGTGAGCAGTAGAATATCAGAATAATTTAGGGGTGGAGTTGAGGAAAGCTGACCTTATGTGATATAGGCCAAATTGTGTCCTTGATTTAATGAAAAATTTGCATATGTGTATACAATGTTTCATAACAAATTCATATTAATGTTATATAACTATTTTAGGTACTTCTCTATTATCCCGTCGACCACTTTTCATAATAAAAAACTATCGCCAAACTGTAAGATTAAACGCCAAAAATGCTGTTTCATTTAAATGCAGTTTCACTTGATGTCAGAAGCATTATACGTGTTTGTTATGTCATCAAGTGGTTTTAATTCGACATTTGCATGTATTTTCCCTTATGTTTTACTGATTTATTAGTTATTTCATTAATTAAAATAACAATTGTGTCCTTAAATTCTTATATTTTATTTATTTATTTATTCTGATATTCTATTGGCAATGTTCTCCTGTTTATTTGGCATTTAATTTTTTAACACTTCTTTCATGTAAAATTATTCCAGTCAACTGTCATATTTTTACACTTATGTAGTGGAGTGTGTGTGTGTGTGTTATAGGTGCAGATTCCCAAAATTTGGAAGGAATCACTGGCTCCTAAACCCAAAAAATCCAGTGGCCACAATTGTAAAACAAACGCATAAAAACAATAGTGTTTACATGGGGTAAAAAAAAAAAAAAAAAACCTCAGGAATTCAAAGTGTAAAGTAATTTATTTAATATAAACACATGTACAACAAAATTTGAATATTAATTGAATCTTAAATCATGTACAGTCAGAAGATAAAGTTGGGCAAGGTACGGTTTAAAAAAAAAAATGTATAAGCTAAGCAATCATGATAGCGGGGAATATCAGAAAAACAATATTTCTTATTTTGATTTTGCCAGACAAAAGTGCATATGAAAGAAAATCTGTATTTGTGAGATTATTTTGCACTATAAAAATCAAAACACACTTCAAACATTTGTTTATATTATATATATATATATATATATATATATATATATTTAAATCACAGTCTATGTAAAATTATCAGATTCAAACTGTTACGAATAACATTGCTATTTGAATATATTTAATAGTTTGCTGTGTTAAATAGATCATTCTGAAATGTTATTAAAATATAATAATAATGTTTGTTATGTGTTTTGGTCTTAATCTTTAAAAAAAATATCAACATTTCACGATGGGGACTGAGAATACCAGAAATTGATTACTTTTAAGTCACATGGCGACTTAAACACTGAAAGTTAGTGGCCACAGCAAAAAATTTAGTCGCCACGTGGCGACTGGCGACCGTGAATCTGCACCTATAGTGTGTGTGTGTGTGTGTGGGGGGGGGGGGGGGGTTGTGAATATACATTTTGCAATCTTTTAAACCTAGCCATGTTACATAGGAGGCAGAAAATTATGATTCAACTTAATTAAGACATATAGCATGCTACCAAAGGAAAAAAAAAAGACATTTTCTCTTTTTGATTGACTTTAAAGTGCATAATTTTCAAATGTTTATTTTTGATTTATATATATATGCCTTAAATTGCATCTGCTAGGCTTGACATTTATGATAACATCAGTAGCCTGCAGAAAAAGGAGGACCTTGGCCTTTCTATTTTGTATCGATCTCATCTTCTTCTCCAATTTGTTCACTGGCCACCATTGATTCATATGGCTACTGTTTGATCAGGGTTGCAAGTCGCTTTGATATGATTTGCTTTTGCAGTGGGATATCTTGACAATATAATGTGGAACCATGATAATAAAGAAATACTAAAAGATTAAACAATCAGCCCATTACAAATATTTGGCTCAGTTTAAGACTGAATTACCCAACAATCAAATATTAATATTTCTTAAAATACTATTGTGTATTAAAAAAGAAATATTTTAGCAATTGCATGCTGTTATGATAAGAATTGGGATCATAAATTAAAAAGGGAATACAATTATAGTATCCTCACTGAAATTTTAAATTCTTACATGGCAGAATTTTGGGCGATTGGGGGGGGGGGGGGGGGGAGAACATGATATATATCAGATAGAGATGAGATGAGCTTGATTTTTACATATGAAAATTGAAAAAAAGAAAGACTTGACAGACGTTTTTTGAAAAACAAGAACATAGTCTAGGTTTTTTTAAGGTGTTTTACAATTCTCTAAAATATCAATTTGAAAGGAAATTGAATTGCTATTTATAGGATATAAAGAGAAATATTCTGAAGCCTTGGTACAGTTAGTGGTTAGCATGGGCGTACCCAAGGGGTGGGCTGATGGGGCTACAGCCCCCCCCCCCAAAAAATTTTCGAAAGTGATATGAAAAAAGTGCTGATTTCTTTCTTTCTTTTTTTGGAAAAATTTTAACTTTTTTCTATCATACAGCGGACTAGCCATTCTCATTAGCCCACATTGAAACCAAAGAAGAGAAAGGGGGCTGATGGGGTTACAGCCCCCTCCTTCCGAAATAGTCGGAAATTAAATGAAAAAGTGTTTTTTCCTTACTTTTTTAGAAAATTTTTTAATTTTTTCTTATGTCCTAAAGCGAAATAGCCATTCTCGTTAACCCCATATTAGTCCACATTGACATCACAGTATACCCAAAGATGGGGTGGGGGCTGATATAATTACAGCCCCCTTCTCTTGAAATAGTCGAAAATAAAATGAAAAAATAGTGCCGATTTTTTTTTCTTTGTTTGAGATAAATTTGCATCCTCCCCCCCCCCGTATCATTTAACAGACTAGCCACTCCCTTCGCCCAAAAAGGTGAAAAGGCTAATGGGCTTACAGGCCCCTCCCTAAATAGTCGAAAATGAAAAAGATGCTGATTTTTTTCTTTCTGTTTGTTTGAGATAAATTTGTAATTTTGTTTTCTGCAATTCTTACTTTTTTAGATAAATCTGTATTTTTTTATTCTGTCATACAGCGAAATAGCCATCTTCGTTAGTCCCATGTTAGTCCACATTGACATCACAGTATATCGAAAGAAGGGGAGGGGGCTGATGGGATTACACCCCCTCTTCCCGAAATAAACGAAAATGAAATGAAAAAATAGTTCTTTTTTTCTTTCTGTTTGAGAAAAAATTGTATTTTTCACCATATCATTCTTAACAGACTAACCACTCTCTTCTCTTTACTTCCATGTTAGTATACCACATTATACCCAAAGAAGTGGAAGGGGAGTTATGGGGTTACAGCCCCCTCCCAAAATAGTAAAAAAATAAATGAAAAAAAATGCTGATTTTTTTTCTTTTTGTTTGAGATAAATTTGTAACTTTGTTTTCTGAAATACCGCGAACTACCCATTCTGTTTAGTCTGATATCAGCACAGTTACACTACAGTATACTCAACGAGGGGAAGAGGGCCGATGAGGTTACAGGCCCCTTGCGAAATAGTCTAAAATGAAATGAAAAAGGTGCTGATTTTTTTCTTTCTGTTTGAGATAAATTTGTAATTTAGTTTCCTGTTTTACCGCACATTAGCCATTCTCGTTAGTCTCATATTGGTCCACATAGACACCACAGCATACCCAAAGAAGGGGAAGGAGATTTTTGGGGTTACAGCCCGCCACTCCCTTCTGAAATATTCAAAAATGACATGGAAAAAAAGCACTGATATTTTTTTTTCTTTCCTTCCTGTCATTCAATGGACTGGCCACGCTCCTCTCTTTAGTCCTATATCAGTATAGTTGGCAAAAGAGGTTGAAGGGGGCTGAAGATAATGCAGAACGAAATTAATGATTCTACTTCGAATCATGATCTTAATCATACTAAGAAATTTCTCATTAATTTACACATCAAATAAAAAGGTTCAGATAAGTAAAACTAACAAATTATTTATTATAACCATGAAAAAACCTGGTTCAGAAAATAGCTGGTTATACCGCCAGCCACTCGGTTCAAGGTTACATCTCAAATCAGAATTAAAACACTAACTGACAGCAAAATAAAAGGTTACAACAATTATTCTAGGCGACGCCTAATCTCGCCAATCAAAACAACAGAAAGGGGGATTTTACACACTGCCCCCGGATGAACAATTACTATTGTTCATAATTCAAATTAAATTTCTAAAAAATTTTAAACTACATTGATAAGATAAAAATAGAACATACTTACAATAAGGAATAATACTCACAGGAGTTAATACTGAAACGAAAATAAACAAAATAATGGGATTAGAAAATGTTAATAATAAGAAAATACAAATAAAATGTTCATGATAATGTTCATAAAAAATCTTTAGTCCATAACATCTAGTTCCAGTTTGTAAATCAATTGGATTGGTCTTCTTATCACACCGGAAACAGTCTGAATGGCACATGATCTAATTTTTGAATCTCTTCCTAAAAACAGTTCTGTTATTCGTCCACATTTCCACATGTGCTTTGGAGTTTTATCCTCATTAATCAACACAACATCTCCAATTTCGAATTCAGTTGGAGTTTTGACTGGAACTGTAAAATTAGCAGAACGCAGTTCTAGTAAATATTCCTGCCTCCAACGTTTCCAAAAATGTTTTAAAACTTGATCTCGATATCTCAAAATTTTTGTCAGTGTTATTTTATACGATTTAGTTTCTGAAACACAATGAAGATCTGGTAGAGAATTTATTCGCTTGCCAATCAAAAAATGAGAAGGTGTAAGTGGAAGCGGTTCACTGTTTTCATCATAGACATACGTCAATGGGCGACCATTAATCACAGCCTCAATTTCGGTCAAAGTGGTTTGAATTTCTTCAAATGAGAGACAAGATCTACCGAGAACTTTCTTCAATGGAGTTTTTACCGAACGAACCAACTGGCTCTTGGAACAATAAATTTTCAAACGATCTTATTTTTATTAAAATATCGTAAAACTTCAGCTTTTGATATTCGGTGTTATTTTATACGATTTAGTTTCTGAAACACAATGAAGATCTGGTAGAGAATTTATTCGCTTGCCAATCAAAAAATGAGAAGGTGTAGGTGGAAGCGGTTCACTGTTTTCATCATAGACATACGTCAATGGGCGACCATTAATCACAGCCTCAATTTCAGTCAAAGTGGTTTGAATTTCTTCAAATGAGAGACAAGATCTACCGAGAACTTTCTTCAATGGAGTTTTTACCGAACGAACCATTCGTTCCCAAAATCCCCCGCACCAACTGGCTCTTGGAACAATAAATTTTCAAACGATCTTATTTTTATTAAAATATCGTAAAACTTCAGCTTTTGATATTCGGCTCCAAACTTCTCTAAGTAAATTATCTGTTTTGATAAAAGTTTTCGCATTGTCACTATACATTGTTTTACATATTCCTCTTCGAGCTATAAAGCGTTTAAATGCTAAAAGGAAGGTTTCAGTAGATAAATTCGTACATAATTCGAGATGTACTGCTCTAGTGACTGCGCACTTGAAAAGAACGATGTAAGCCTTTGCTTTAACATAAATGGGACCTGCAAAATCCACAGCACAGGTCTGGAAGGGGGGGGGGGGGATTCAATTATACGATCTTTTGGTAAAGGTGCAATTTCCTGCTTTCCAGGAGAAGCTTTAAATTTTATACAAATAAGGCATTTTTTCAGTACGGATTTTATCAATTTTCGTGCTCTAATTATAAAATATTTTTCTCGTAAATGAGCTAATGTAGTTGTGATTCCATAATGGAAAACCTTTTCATGGGCATTCTGAATCAACAATTTTGTGAAAGTACTGCCATTTGGAAGTATAAAAGGATGTTTTTCTCTTTGAGAAAATTCTGAAAATTGTAATCTGCCCGATACAATCAGTAAATCATTCTCGTCTAATTTTGGATTCAGATTATACAATGCTGAATCTTTATCGATGGGCTTTCCTCTTTTCAAAAAGTCAATTTCGTGATTAAATACAGATAACTGAGTTTGTTTTATCCAATAAATTTCTGCCGTTTCAATTTCTGGAGCTGTCAGCTCACCTGAAATTTTAGTTTTACTTTTGTTGATATTATTTATAAATCTTAAAATCCATGCTGTGATGTTAAGTAATTTTGAAATACAGTGAACTTTCGTTAAGACGGCCCCGTTTAAGATGGATTTCTCGTTATTACGTACAAAAACAAAATCCCCGGTTAAGGTCTACAGGAAGTGCATGTAACAGACATCGTTTAATACGTACAGTTTAAGAGTTCATTCGTTAAGATGGACAAATATTCGTCAGGACAACGAAATCCCAAAATTTTTCTATTCTATTTTTAAGATGAAAGGAGTAGAAACCTCGCCTTTTACGTCACGGAGCAGCCATGACATCGCCGCTTGCTCTGTGATAACGCGCGCTGATTGGTGAATAAGGAGAGAAATGAAAGGGTTTCATTTCACGTTTTGTCATGATTGCGCAGTTCTAAATCTCATATTCGGGCGTGTGTCATTACCAACGGTCGGAAGGTTTATTTCATCCAGTGCCTAATGTGGGAAGAAAAAATTTCTAGTCTCACACTTTATTCTTCACTTTAAACCAGTACGACATTTTCTTTTTGTGTTTCTGTAATGGCTGCAGCTTCGAGTTAAAAAACTGCATTAACTTTATTGGATAAAGTAAAAATCATCCAAAAACATGAAAAGGGATCTAAACAAATTGATGTGAGGAAAGAGCTTGAACTCAGTATGGCTGAAACATAAAGCAATAATGGATATTTTTGAATCGGGAGATGTCATGGGTTCTCGAAAGAAAATTCGAGGGTCAGGCCGACCAGAACTGGAAGCTGCATTGTTGAAATTGTTTAAACAAATGCGTTCTGAGAACATTACAATTAATAGTCTTCTTAAAGCAAAGGCATTGAAAATGGTCAAATTGCTGAATATTGATTCCTTCAGTGCAACTGAGGGATAGCTGACGCGATTCAAGAATCGACATGGTCTAGTTTTAAAACAGTGAGCGGTGAAGCTGGAAATGTACCAGAAGCAAAAAAATAAAAGAGTGGAAAGCGAATTTGCCATGCCTTCTCAAGGGCTACGATGCAAAAAATGTATTCAACATTGATGAAACCGGACTTTTTTATAAAGCTCAGCCTTCTCAAAGTTAACACTTCAGACGAGAAAAGTGCACAGGTGGTAAACGTTCAAGATTATGCGTTACTGTTCTAATAGGGGCTAACAGGGATGGGTCTGAAAAACTGCCTCTCCTTGTTGTCGGAAATTCTAAAAATCCCCGATGTTTGAAGGGGTTAAATGTTATCCTACAAAATATGAAGCCAATTCTAAATCATGGATGACAATGCAATTCTTTGAAAAGTATATCAGTGCGTTAGACAGGCGTTTCTCTAAAGAAAAAAGACAAGTTCTGATATTTATAGATAACTGCCCGGCTCATCCTACAGAACTACCTGAACTGAAATCCATAAAAAATATTTTTTTCCTGCCAATTGTACCAGCGTGTTGCAACCAATGGACCAGGTCGTCATAAAATCATTAAACGTACACTATCGTCGAATGCTCCCGGCACATTTGATAAGCTCCATTGAAACATCGAAAAAAATCTGATGTTAGTGTGCTAAAATGGGTTCAACGAGCCTGACCTCTTGTTTCATCGACTACAATTTCAAATTGCTTCAGACGTGCAGGCTTTGTGAACGGAGCTGAAACTTCAGAATCGTCAGATGAGATTACTCATGATATCGATAAACTTCTGACATTGTGCATCTGTGGGATGTTATATTCCGACACAAATAGACGCTGACGGTTTTGCAAATTTTGATAACGATGTCAGAATTGTTGAAAAAATGACCGATCAGGAAATAATCAATGAAGTAAAAGAAAATCCAGAAACATCTAGCGATAGTGAAAAGGAAGAAGAAATCTCTCCTACAAAAGTGCAAGATATTCGGGTGCAAGATGTCCGTGATAAGCTGGTGACAATTAGGAAATTTTATCAATCAACTGAAAATGTTTCTGAGAGAACATTTGGCTAAACTTGAGAATGATATCGAAAGAAGGTCACTTTCCGCTTTTTCAAGAAAAAGCAAATGAAGATTACTTCTTATTTTGAATAGCCTTTTAAGTACTTGACCGTTTTTTCTTTTCATGTAATAACATTTTGCACCTTCAAGTAACAAAGTAAGTATGGTTCAATGTAAACTCGAGTTTCAAATATATATTTTTTTTCATTTTGAAGTTGTTCTCGTACATTTATTTTTAGTATTTTTAGTAAAGCAGCATAAAATGGTCTGAGAAACCAAATTTTTGGTCATATTACAATATATATGTACATAATAAGTATTTTGTACTGTAATGAAAAACGTCAAATTTGTGAATTCCTGTTATAATGGACTCTCGTTAATACGGACAAAAAACGCTTGCCCTTGACTATCCGTCTTAACGAGAGTTCACTGTATTACTAAAATTTTCTAATTTTAACAATGATTCTGGAGGTACAACACCCACTGTACAAGATATTTGGTCAGAACTCAACTTCGATGATTTTCTTTCATTTAAAGTGCTTTGATTTAGGATGTTTATGTTAAATGGTACCTTTTCAGGTTTTGGCCAACTGTCCTTTAATAATGATAACCATTCTGGACCATAGTACCATAATTTATTTTTAGTGATGTTATGTAAATTCTCGCCTCTAGTAAGAAGATCACTCGGGTTGTCCTTACCCGGGATATATTTCCCCAATTTCGGATCAGTCAAAGACTGTATTTCTACAACCCTGTTAGCCACAAAGGGCTTCCAATTATTGGCTGATCCTTTTATCCAGTATAACGTAATAGTGGAATCTGACCAGATATGCATTTCCAAATTTTGAAAATTAAATACATTTTTTAAATATTTAGACATCCTAGCAGCTATTAATGCTCCCATTAATTCAAGACGAGGGATTGTCAAACACTTAATCGGGGAAACTCTAGATTTTGTCCAAATAAGACTGGTCATAATTTCATTATTACTTGTGATATATCGAAAATAAGCTACAGCCCCATAAGCCTTAGGGCTGGCATCGGAAAAAATATGAATTTCAATTGGGTCCGAAAATTCTAGGCCCTGCGGAAAATATTTGCAGGGAACCTCAAATTTATCTAAATGATCGATTTCTGAACACCAATTTTCCCATTCAATTTTTAAATCATCAGGGAATTTTTCATCCCATTCCAAACCCCTTTTCCATGTTTCCTGTAGCAAACTTTTCATACGAATAGAAAATGGTGCGATGAATCCAATCGGATCAAAGATTTTTAACATGGCTTTAAGAACAACGCGTTTCGTTGGATTAAATTTCCATTCATCAGGAAAGGATTGTACATCAAAACGTAAAATATCCCAATTGGTATCCCATAATAATCCCAAAATCTTTAAAGAATTATTCGAATTTTCTTCTGAGTCACATAATTTGTTTTCCTCCCATATTTTTCTAAGTTTAACAGAATTAGTTTTGAATTTTCGCAAATTCATACCAGCTTCCCTAAAAATATCCGAAGCGGTTGATGATAGATAAAAAGCGTCTTCATCAGATTTTGACCCCGTTATTAAATCATCTACGTATAAAGATGAATTCAAGATCTTAACAACTTCAGGATGATCAATATATTTACGAATATGATATCTAATCGTTGCAGCCAAAATAAAGGGACTGCAAGTTAAACCAAAAGCTGCTCGAGTAAATCTAAAAAAAGTTAAGTTATCATTTTCGTCACCAAACCACAAAAATTTTAAATAATCCCGATCCTCTTCTGATATCCCAATTTGCAAAAAGGCCTTTTCTAAGTCAGCGCAAAATGCAATATTATATTTTCTAAAATTCATTATAACATCAAGTATGTTAGGATTAAGATTAGGACCTGGGTATAAACAGTCATTTAAAGAATTTAAATGCTTTTCTATAGAAGAAGCATCGAAAACCATCCCCACTTTGGTAGTTAATTTATCCTCTTTTAAAACTGGTCTATGAGGCATAAAATACCCATTCTCAATTATTCTATCAGGGCAGTCTTCTACAATTCCGGTAGTTTTTTGTTCCAATACAATAGCCTTATATTTTTTACATAAGTCTTTATCCTTTTCGAGTTTACGATTTAATTCGTTAAAACGATTCCTTGCTATTATAAAATTATTATCTACTCTAGTTTTCTCATCCTTCCACAATAAACCCGTTTCGTACCTATTATTTACAAATTTTAAATTATTCTCAAATTTATTCACAATTTCCTTATCCATATCTGAAATATTTTCATTTGAGTGCGTAATACCCAAAGATTCCATTTCCCATAAAAATTTCAAATCCTCTCTCTCTAGATTTACAACGGACAGATTTAAAACACATGTGTATTTCAAATTCTTTTTTTCATCCTCATAGAACCCACATAATGAATGTCCGAATAAACTTTCACATAAAATAGAGATTTAGTTATTTTTTGCACTTTTCCCTCGTGACAGATTTGATAAAAATAATCCGCTCCAATTAATATATTTATTTGAGAATCGCATGGTGCGGCAAAATTCGACAACTGGTAAGGCGCCATTTTGTCTGTTATCTGTTTGTTGAGAAGTGGGGGATGAATCGTTGCATTAGATATTACGTCAGTCACTAAAGCTTCGATAAAAATGAAACGCGATTTGTTTTCAACATGAGATAATTTTAATTGCACGACGTCATAAGTTTTTATTTTCGGGTTAGTAGCTGCAAAGGAGAAAATCTGAAGTTTTTCTCTACGAATAATTCGTGGATTTAATTTTGAAACTAATTCCTGGGTCACAAAAGATTTTTGACTACCTAAATCATATAAACATAAGGAAAGTTCAGAATTTATTCCAGATTCCACTTTTACGCAAGCTGTTTGTAAAATAACCTCTTTAAAGGAATTTTCATTTGAGTTGGCTTTACAATGAGAAATTGAAGTACAGAGTCTGCTGATTTGATTTCTTTCGGGACGGTTTGATAAGAATTCCTATTTAAACAAACTGAAAAATGGTGAAAATTGCTATTACAATATTTACAGTGTTCAGAATTAAATTTACACTTGGCCGACACATGAAATATTCAAAAACAAAGAAAGCAACGACCATGACTGCGCAATTTATCACGTTTTTGATGAATAGAACAATCTTTACATGATTTAGAGTCGTGCTCATTTTCACAAAATATACAAACATTTTTTACATTTGTAGCCAATGCAGAGGCTGAAGGAATGTAGCGTTTATAACTATTCAACTGTTTATAATTGTTATTATACTTTGTATTTTTAGCACTAAAACTATTTTCAGAGTTTTGCAGTGTGATCGTAGCTTCTCGCGATTGCACTTCGTTTTTAATGAAGGAAAGAAGCTCTTCGATCTCCATTTTATCAGTATTGGCTCTTTTACGATTAAAATCTAGTGCTATTTCAGAAGGTATTAATTTCATTAAAATCGGGCAGAGAAGGTGACCATAACTTCCGGACGTAACACCAAGAGAATTTAAATTTCTTATTTGTATCTCACATTTATCATACAATTCTCGTAATTCTTTAACATTCGAAGCATTCTTTACCTGTTTTAAACTTAACAATTTACTCATATGAGCATTGATAACTAGGTCGCTATGACCATAGCGATCTTTTAACAAATCAACAGCAGCTTTGAAATTTTCCTCGGAAAGTGAAAAACCTGCAACAGCATTATAGGCACTGCCTCCAAGCAGGGATTTTAAATATACGAATTTATCAATTGGGGTTAAATTAGAATTCTTCTCAATAGCATTAGAAAATTGCCTCCAAAATTCGAGCCAAGAACTGCTATCACCATAAAATTTGTTTATTGTTAGCTTCAGCAAGTTCATAGATATCTCTATATTTCCGTTTTGAGAAACAGAATCATTTTTCATAAAATTTTGAAAAGCATTATTTTGGTTTTGGGAGTTGCGTTCATGTAAGAACTTCGTTATTTTGTAACGCGATTCGATAATTTTTTCACTATAGCTTTCTGAGCTTTCGATTTCTTTTTCGAAATCTGCATCGGCGATTTCGTCTTGTATGTCAGAATTTAATTTTTTTAATGTTTCGTATTTCTCATTTAACTGATCTTTACAGATATTTAACATATCAAACTTGTTTTCTAATGACATAGAGTCATCTTCAAGAATTGTACATATTTTAGTACACAACTTTGTTGTTTGCGTTCGTAAACCAGAACGCTTCTTTTTTAAAGTATCTATAGTAGACATATCAATTTTATTTTACAGTTCAACAAAAATATAAATTAGACTGAGCTTACCTCAAGTCTTCAGAGAACCATTTGTCAAGAACAAAATCATAAATTCAGTGCAGACATCACGTCACAGGACGCCAGAAATGAAGATAATGCAGAACGAAATTAATGATTCTACTTCGAATCAGGATCTTAATTATACTAAGAAATTTCTCATTAATTTACACATCAAATAAAAAGGTTCAGATAAGTAAAACTAACAAATTATTTATTATAACCATGAAAAAACCTGGTTCAGAAAATAGCTGGTTATACCGCCAGCCACTCGGTTCAAGGTTACATCTCAAATCAGAATTAAAACACTAACTGACAGCAAAATAAAAGGTTACAACAATTATTCTAGGCGACGCCTAATCTCGCCAATCAAAACAACAGAAAGGTCGATTTTACAGGGACAATGGGGTTACAGCTCCCCCTCCCGAAATAATCAAAAATAAAATTAAAAAAACTCCTGATTTTTTTCTTTTTTTAAAGATAAATTTGTAATTTGTCATACAGCCATTTTAGTTAGTTCCATATATTAGTGCACAGTGATACCCCAGCATACAATACCCAAAGAAGGCAATGGGTTCGAGGGTTATGAGGTTACAGCTCCATTCCCCTCTGAAGAGGTCGCAGTAAAATGAAAAAAGGGCTGATATTGTTTCTTTCTTTTTTAGATAAATTTGTTTTATTTTCTGGTATGCAACGAATTTGTCTCTCTTGTTAATCCAATATTCTCCCCATTCTTGTAAACTAATTTACTTGAGACAAACAAAATCTATTTTCAAATCACTGAAAAATAGCTCCATCCCTGTTTTACTGGATAAATGAATACATATACGCTCAGTTCAAGAGACCTACAAGTAAGTTCGACAAATTTAGAAGCAGTTTAATTTAAGGAGTTTTTTAATCTCTCCCACAGGCGGCGCAAAGATTGTCAATGCGGAAGTATGTTAATGCACAGTAACACCACGGCTAATCTCAAGTCGATTTCAGCTAAATCGGAAATCAGGTGCGGAGGAGTTGACTGTAAAAGTAGCTTATTAACTTTCATTTTTCAGACACATGTCCATGCCATACTGAAATGTGTAGGGGGTTTAAGGGACCCTGCTGAAATGGTCCGAGTAAAATGGTAAAAGAAGGGCTGATTTTGTTTCTTACTTCTTAGATCAATTTGTATATATATATACGCATATACATAATATTATACATATACAGTAGAAAGCCACTAATCCGCAAAGCTTGGTTCCAAGTGTTGTGCGGATTGGAGGCTTCTTGCGGATTACAGGCCATGTCTATTTAATCTTTGTTTACATTTTTCTAAATTCATATTTTGGACAAATTTAGATTGCTAATATTAAAAAATAAATAAATTACACATTTTAATATATAGATAAAGTAATAACTATGTAAAAAATAATTTATTATTTTTTAAATTTCTTAAATATGGCACCAATTGTTGTCTGTTTTAAGACATTTGGTTTATAGTGTTGAATTTTATCTTTATGTAAGAGTTCAAAAGCAATATATATGTATTTTTTTTATGTGTTTTTCAATTTTATAATTATGATTTAATGAAAAAATAAATAAATTATAAAATATATTGTCTAAGTAAGGATTTTTTATCATTAAAAAAAATCACAAAAGCTCAAATTGTATTTTACAAGTATTGTATGAAGAAATGAATATATAAAATAATATACTAATTAAATGTGCTTTCATTTTAAACTATAAAGAAGAATGTTATATGATATATAATACTATATATAAAGATAAAAAAAAAGGTAAAATTGGTGAAAAAAAATTTCAAAATTCAAAATTTTGTCACCATTGAAGCATTTTTCAAGAATGAAATTTCTTTGTTTACATTCATAAATTGATTGCGGATTAGCGGCGCTCTACTGTAATATATATGTATATATGTCACGTATAGCACTTGTCTTTCTTGTTAGTCCCATATTAGTGCACATTGACACTTCAGCTAATCTCTTCAGAATTTTGGCTAAGTCGGAAATCACGCACTATATATGCGTGCAAGAACTAACTGTGATTGATATCCATTAATTTTCGCTTTTAGCACTCGATTACTTCTTCTTATTTGTAAAATACACAGTGACTTTTTGTCTGACTGCAAAGTGCAAAGACATCTTTGGAGTTCGGTAACGCTCCTCCCATTTATCTTCCTATTCCGTCCTAACTTTGCAGCCAATATTTTTCATTTGGAACAGTTTAAAGTCTTGTGCAATGCACAATTAATAAACAAAGTCGTTATTTTAGATATGTGTATAAAAATATTTCGTGTGTATATGTTTATAAAAAGGGCTTCTTGCTGTCTATATCTTTTCGTTTTACACTGAAAAATCAGAACTTCTTTTATGATGTTGGATGTATCTTTTATTCTGGTTATTTGTGCTTTTCTTTATGCTGCTATTTAGATATCACTTATTCTTATTAGCAAAACGAAAAAAATTGTATTTATTTTATTAAATCTTTAGTGTTCTAGCAAGAAACTTTAACATTCAATTACTCCCTCAAATCTTCCCTAATCCACTGAGTATCTGATGTATTTTGGTACAAATTAATTTAATAATAGTTTTTGGATTTAAAGGAAACAAAAGACGAGATGCACAGCTCATAAACAGCTGTATGAATTCAACAAAAATATATTTGTATGGGAGTTTTTGTTGAAAGGAAATTGAGAAAAAAAATTGGGGAACTTAAAAGTGAGGTCTAAGATCAGGAAATCTTCAAAAGCATCAAGTCATATGTTTGGGGTAAATGTTTTTTTAGCGTTCAGAGAAAATTTTATATACAGCGTAATTCAGGACGTATAATACTGGTATGCATATAATAATGGGTGTGATGTATCCATATGTCCTGAATGTCCACTTTACATGCAGGATAGGCCAACATTTTGTAGATAATGACTAAATAATAGTTACCTTGCCCTTTAAAAAAAGATATCCTCTTTTTCAAATGGGATCTTAGTTTAAGAATCTAACACACATTCTTTAAATTTTAGCTCTATGTATATTAGAGATGAGACGGGCTCAGCCCGAGCCCGGGGCCGACACGGGCTCGGGCTCGATTTTTATACCAGTCTTCAGGCCCGTGCGGGCTTGGGCTCATTCTTTCTGAAACTGACTTTTATTTATTCTCATATATCAAAAATAAAAATAATTTTCTTTTTCTCCTAAAAAATTACATAATCTTTTTCAAGCCATTTTAATGCTATTGTGATCAAAATGAATAGAAGAAATGTTGCGATACTTGCAGATTTATGTGTGGCATTGATGCGACGACGCAACGCAACGACTGGGTGATATAGTACCAGTGGGAAGTGGCGCGAATAATTTGTTGCTCGATTTTCGTTTGTGATAGGATATTTTTTAATTGGAACGTTTATTTTATTTTATTTTTTCAGAGATCTAAGGCGAAATGAATATTTTCTTTTATTTTTAGTTAATCAGTGTTACCTAAAGGTTTGCAAATTTTTAATCTAATATTGTGTTCGAGTCATAATCGCTCTTCATATAAAAATAACGTTAGGGAATTTATTTTCCATAATGAACTGTTGCTAAAGCTCTGCTCTTCATGTTTCCGAAGTCACTTCCATTCGTAAATAGATATAATTGTCATGTATTGTTATTCTGATAGAAAACAATCGAACAGTGTTTCCGCTTTTCCTATAAAACCATAGGATCTTTCAGATAACAGTGTAAAATTTTTAATTCAAGTTGATTTCAGGAGCAGGAAACATTGTTTTAATTAAGGAATAAATTATAATTTACGATATATACTTTTTATGAGAAGTGAAAAAACGTTGTTTGATTCTTCTGCATTGAAATAGTAATTTCCTTAAATTTCATGCATTTATTCATAACTCACTACGTTAATGTGTCCATCATATTTGCTTGTTGGGAGAAAAAAAATATGAGAATCCTTTTGAGGAAGTATATTTTTATTTGCTAGAAAACTTCTCTTTTGATAAGATTAAATGTAAATTCCCCAAAATTAATTATGTGCTGGGGATTAACAGTTATTTTCATGTATACAGTTTTTTAAAAATGGGATATTTACTTTTAAAGCAATTTTTAAATATTATGCAATTTTTTTCGGTATCGTGCTCGGGCAATGATGATACAAAATGTTTCGGGCTCGGGCGGGCTCAGATTCAAAATCGTCGGACTCGAGCGGGCCCGGGCTCCAAAAAGAAAGCCCGAACTCATCTCTAATGTATATCGCTCTGTGTGTGCAACACTTATTGTTAAATTGATCATTTTAAAACAATTTCACCAAATCAACAAATGCACGTACTGAAATTTTTTTGTGAATGGCAATGTCAAGTAAGATTTGCCATTTATTATTGATAACGTTTTAACCAGATTTTTAAAAAGTTAGTTCAGTATATTATTTCAATTTAAAAACTATACCTATAAACATAGATGTTTGTATGTGTGCTGTTTTTTAAAGAGACCGCTGTGTTTTTTTCAACGTCACTTTGATGAAATTCAGGTTTTCATCACGGCCCTTTGACGAAATTCACGTTTTCTTGCGATGCTTTGACAAAATTCGTTTTTTTTTTTTCGCGGCCCTTTGACGGAATACATGTTTTGGTTTTTGCAATCCTTTGACGAAATTAACTATTTTCCGCGACCATTTGACGGATAAAGCGTTTTTTTTCTGAGATCATTTGTCGAAATTTGCATTTTTTCCGCCACTTTTTGACGAAATTCGCGTTTTTTCGCTACCCTTTGTCGAATTTTGCGTTTTTCCGCGTCTTTTTGTTGAAATTCATGTTTTTACCATGGTCCTTTGACGAAATTCATGGTTATTCTGCGGTTCTTTGACGAGATTCGCATTTTTTTTAGATCATTTGATGAAAGTCGCGTTTTTCTGCGGCCCCTTGAGGGAATACATTTTTTTGTGATCCTTTGTCAAAATTTGCGTTTTTTTTGCGGGCCTTTGAAGAAATTAGCGGTTTTTATGTATCCCTTTGACGAAATTCGTGATTCCTCCGCGACCATTTGACAAAATTTGCGTTTCCTCCGCGATCATTTGACGAAATTTGACTTTTTTTTTGCGATTGTCCAAATTTGCGTTTTTCTGCGTCTTTTTGACGAAATTAGTGTTTTGTCCATGGTCTTTTGTCTAAATTCGCGGTTTTTCGACGAAATTCGCATTTTTGCCATGGCCCTTTAAGGAAATTCGAGGTTTATTGCGGCTCTTTGACGAAATTTGCGTTTTTTGCGATCCTTTGACGAAATACGTGTTTTTTCCGTGGCCCTTTGATGAAATTTCGCTTTTTCTGCAGCTGTTCGACGAAATTAGCGTTTTTTCAGCAGTCATTAGACGAAATTCGCGTTTTTTCTATGATCATTTGACGAAATTCGCGTGTCCTCTGTGATCATTTGACAAAATTCGGGTTTTCTCCGCAATTATTTGACGAAGTTTGCGTTTTCTCCACTATCATTTGACGAAATTTGACCTTTTTCTGCGCTCCTTTTGACAAATTTCACAATAAGGACGTAGCTAGATGGGGGAAAGTTGGGGGGGGGGAGGGGTAATTCTGTTCCAAATTTTCCGAAAATTTAAAAAAATCGGTCATCAGTCCGAAGATTCGACCATTTTTCGTGGCCATTTGACAAAATTCGCATTTTATCCGAGGCCCTTTGACAAAATTCGGGTTTTTCTATGATCCTTTAACGAAATTTGATATTTTTTTTCTGCAAACGATTGACGAAGTTGATTTTTTTCGGCGGCCATTTGTCTAAAAATAGCTATATATTTTTAAGTCCGAATTTTCGGACTGATGACCGATTTTTTAAAATTTTCAGAAAATTTGGAACAGAATTACCCCTCCCCCCCCCAACTTTCCCCCATCTAGCTACGTCCTTATTGTCAAAGTTATTAGTGTTTCCAACACAGTTGAATGTGTTTCGCAATATTCAAAACGTTATGGAAATTTAAGTCAGCCCCCCCCCCCCCCCGAAATAAAATCCTGGGTACGCCACTGGTGGTTAGTAACATAAAACAGCCATGTGATATCCTTTATATACTCTTTCTGTTTGAAATCCTTTTTCAGAATTACTGCAAAATTGTATTCATGTCTTTCTCTCATAGTTGTACAATGATATTTTAAAAGAATTAGTATTGTGACTTTTGAAGATTTCTGCCAGTGGCTAGGTATAAATAATAAATTTGCTATTTTAAACAGATTTTCAGACACATGAAAATCACGAAACGTCATCATGAGGGAATATTTAGGAATGATTGTTATTTCTACACAAAAAGATATTTTTAAATCAGAAAATTACTTTTGAAACAATTTTTAAATATTACTATATTACTAAACAATTTTCTACAGTGTACTTTTGGTATAGGGTCCGGGCTCTGGAGACAAGCCAGAATCTAGTACCAGACTCTAAGCTGAAGGTGGTCCCAAAATGACTATTAAAAGAAATTTAGGTTATTGGGGCCTTCTAGAGGAGCCATAAGTATAACCTGTATTAGGTCTCACAATTCTGATACTTCTTTGTTTTAGCAGCCCCAAGGATAAATCGGCAAGTGACAGAGATATATATATCACCAAGTTAGGTTATAAATCTTGTCAAATGATTTGCAGTTCTAAAGAAACAGATTATGTTTATGCTATCAATATATTGCTTTTATGTTGATGTTATGGGACATTTTTCATGTTTTTTTTTTTAATTGCATGTTGTTTTGTTTATTCTTTAATCACCTGTATTTATTTTTATAAATATGAAAACAATCTTTGATTTACCTAGTATTGAGATGGATGCAATCTCATTTTTTCAAAAGTGAAGGCTTTTACCCAACAAACAACTATGTGAAAATGGCCATGTTATGAAACTGTAATGTTACTAATAATGAAGCTATATGGAGCTATAATGAAGCTATAAGCTGTAAAAAAAAAGGCCTCCTTGTTGGAAATTGGTTTGTGATTCAAAACCAGTTCCAAAATTGAAAATGTCCACTTATAAAAAAACTGTAACCAAAATCAAAAGAGTAAAAACTAACAACGTTAGAGATCAACCTCAGCTATCCTATTAAAAAAAAAATCATTTGAAAATATTAAAATGCGAGCGAGAAATTGCGCAAGAACCTTCCCATAGACTTAACATTAGCTTAAGCGTTTCTTCGCGTGACTAGCGTAGGCTCTTAAGCCCCATATTGAAAATGTGTGTAATAAGAATGGATCAAATCATGAAACCATACCATTTTTTGGTTTAATTTTGCATCTCAACCATAAGGGTGAAGGGTTGACTGATGCACAAATTGATTCAGCTTGCACATGGACTACAGAGAGAATCGATGGATGTTTACCTGTGCTGTTTGCATACAAAACTGAAGAATCTCCTTTCCCGTCTTATTTCAGGCTATACAGGGAGGACAGTTAACAATATGACTTGGTGGAAAGGTATTACACTAGAACCCCCGATTATCTGAAAATCGGCTTAATCGAAAGACGTTAAAACTCTTATTTTTTTAAATATGAGAAAATTTATTTTAAAACAAGCTTGCTGTTTATAAAAAAAAATAAACAGCGTCAACTTACTTATTTGGACCATTGCGTAAATGCAGGCATTTTATTGCATAGACACATACAACATTTCATTACTTTACAAACTTTGTTGTGATTTTTTTTTTTCAACTTTGCTTTACTTCAATGCTGCTTTACCACGCCACCTTTTAACCCTTTAACGGATGAAGCACTTCAATTGCTAAAATGTCGAAATAAATGATTGACACCGGAAATTATAAACAAATTTATTTTTATATAATAAAATAGCGATATTCCACATACATAATAAATGAAAACATTTCTATTAAAATTCTGGTGTCATTGTTCAATTTCGTAATGAAAGTTTTGTGGTTTCCTAGGGAAACCAATGAACGTTAAAGGGTTAAACAACAACACATCTAAAACTGTTGCATCTTCCTGCACTTCAATATATTGAAGTACCAGTATCAACTCTTTTCAACACGTTGAGCTCATCATGCTTATAAAAAGCCGTTTGCGCTTTAAAGCATTACTCATCGTAAATAAAATTTGGAGGAAATTAAAACACATGTAAACAGGAAGGAGATATCAATACAGACTCTTGCTGCACCTGCAAGCAAGAACGTGTTACCTGACTGTGGGGAAGTGAGAAGGATGAGTAGTGCCATCTGGTAGAATAAAATTAGGAAACCTCCCGGTTCTCCAAAAATTCCTATTGAATACCAGTCAACCGAAAATCCTTTGGTCCCATGCTTTTCGAATAACCGGGGTTTTACTGCATTAGATACAATAGCTGTTCAACTGATCCTGCCTCCAAACTTGCTCAACTAGCAACGCTTTTGCTATCAAGTCCTGCTAGATCAGCATCAATTGAGAGAGTATTTTCAAACTTTATTTGGCTTCATACCTCTAAATTCAGAAATCATTTGGGTGTAAATAAATGTGCAAAACTGGTTATATGCTACAGGATGTCGCAGGTAAAACTGTTCTGGATTATTATTTGTACATTGATTTTCTTCTGATTGAAAATGCCAAAAAATAAAAATGCTTTGTTACAATTAATAATTAAAAAAATTTTGTAATTATTAAATTATTGTAATTTTACTAAATAAAAGATTACATAAATTATTATGACTTATTTAATGTATACCCATTGTCGTTAAAATGTTTTAAAGCACGTTACATGTTTTTGATGGTTTAAACTAGTTTATGACAGTTTAAACTAGTTTTTAACGCTTGTTGTCATGTCAAAAACCCAACCCCGATTTAAAGCTCTATTGTGGGGGGGTGTAGTTTTTTTTGTCGTTTTTTTATTAAATCAAAATAAATTTCTAAAGTTTCCATGAAGAAATATACACTGTTACTATTAGTTTTAACAAAAAATTGCCAGCCTGACACGACCCAAAAAAAAAACGAAGTCTGGCCATTAGTCTAATGAAAGAAAAATGGCCCGAACCCAGCTCCCTACAGACCTATAAAATATACTAGCCTCTCCAAAAGCTTAATCCTAGATGCACTAATGTGTATGAATAAAAATGTGACAGTTGATTCATTGGAATAGTTTTGCATGAGAGAAGTGTTATAAAAGTGAAAAGTTGTTATTCTTGTGAAGTGTTATAAAAAATTGTTATGAAACACTGTACTATATTCTTATTAACATATTTAATGCAATGGTATTTATTTTTATATCTGTACTGTGCGTGTTATGCTACATTAGTACTTCACGAACTTTGCAAAATTGACTACAACTTGGCATAATCATAATTGCTATAATTAAGAAATACCACAATTTCTAACAGTGCTCTAATTTTGACCATTAAAATTTCCATGTGGCCAATCTCTTACAAAAATACTGAAACATCTTAATTTTTTTGCAGCAACCTTGTGTAAAATATGCATAATAAGGGTTAGTTTTAAATGGAACAGTATTGTTTTGTATTTTAACAACATATTCAAAATTTGCAGCAAAGTCACTTGTTTTATGGAGACATTAGATATTAGAAGATTATGAAGAAAATCTTGTGTGGATAAATATACAATAAAAATGTTTAACACACAATATCGAACTGTAGCTCAATAAACAGACGTACGTTTCATGAGTAACTTGGAGTCACACCATCAGTGTCAGTAAAAGTAAAAAGATGCACTATGACATAGTAAATCTCCCAGAAAGGGGAGATGTAAGGTACGCTTGAAAAATCGTTGACCAAGGAGTTACCAAATCTATTAATATAAACTGCCTCGAAAAATTCTAAATTTAAAGGAGTATTGCATTTCTTAAGAATAGTGGCTGAATCAAAGTTAAAATTATGTCTCTCCCTCCAACAATGACAAGCAATAGAGGATTCTTGTAATTCCTTTTTCTTAACATAGTTTCTGTGTACATTGATTCTGAAACGGAGTTGTTGTTTAGTCTGTCCTATCCTATATAGGACAAACCACATTGACATTGGATATTGTAAATACCCCAGAAGTTTTGATGTGGAATTTTATCCTTTAACAGTGAAAAAGTTAGTTTATTAACTGGCTTAAAAACAACTTTAAAAATCATAATTTCTTAAATTATTAGCTATTTTAAGGCTAATGCAATTATAAAATGGCAAAATGGTTAGAAAAAAAAAAAAAACTGGAACAACAGATGAATCAGGATTATTAATATCTTTATTGAAACAACGAAAAATTAAACGGTTGATATAAGACAAACTAAAACCACGATTAATAGCCACTGACTAATATAATTGAATTCTGCAACAAGGGAATTATTATCCAAACAAATCAAACATGCTCTATTGATAAAGAAATAAAAAGCCGAGGCTTTTTGGGAAGGGGAGTGAGAAGTATTAAAATGAGGAGGGAGTGAGACTGCAAAGGGTTTATGGTATACACAGGTGTCAAATGTATTAAGCTGACGAGTAACCAACACATCAAGAAAAGGTAACTTATTATCAACTACAACTTCATACGTAAATTGGATAACAGGATCTATTGAGTTTAAAATAGTTAACACATTATCAAAGGAAGAAATAGATGGGCAAATTATTATATCTATCCTATATATATAAAATTCTAATGAAACGAATTTGTGAAACGATTTTATGAAACGAATTTATGAAACGATTTTATGAAACGACTGATTAAACGACTGATTATGTTTTAGGGCTATTTTTAATAAAATATTAAACGCTTGATGGTGAAATTAATACCAATTGTCCATAAAAATCCGCGGATGTCAAAACTGGTAATAGAATTTTGAAATTGGAATTAGTTTTCGAGATATTAATTTTTTTCTAATTTTAATGACATTTCTGTAATGATGGCAACTAATTACTCAGTTTTTTGTGACAAAAAAGGGAAAAAATTGAAAAGGATCCCGATAGGGATTATTGATTTCTTTTTATTCATCATTTTCAAATTGAAATTGAATTTATCTTTTATTTCAATCGATAATGAAGACAAGATTGAGATTAAATTATGTTTTTAAGGAAAATTTGAAGAAAAAAAAATCACATTTCTATCGTCAGGATTCAATTGTCTGTCAGCATTTAATTTAATTTATAAACTGGAAATATTTTGAATAAATTCGTCCAAATGACGTCATTTATGTAAACGCGAGGCTAACGAAAAAGAAAGGCTACCGCGGTGCTTTACGCATATCTTTTTTTACAGACCGCGGGAGTCACGTGATGCTCGAATGCACCAATGCAGATGTGATGATGCAATGGATGCAAAATGATCATTACGTCACTCTAGCGGTCTGTAAAAAAAGATAAGTTGAATGCACCGCGGTAGCCTGTCTTTTTCGTTAGCCTCGTGTAAACGCAAAAGAAGGGGGGGGGGAAGGAATTAATAGTAATTATTATTTTTAGGTAGCTTTCAATACAAAAAAGTATAAAGCTACCTATTGCAGCCGTTCGGAGGAAAGCAGTTCCGGAAAATTTCGATATATTTTCACCGATCATGACCCCCAGACCCCAAAACCACCCTCCGTTCAAATGTTGATTTATATATATATATATATCTCCATATATATATATATATATATCTGACCTATGTCATACGATAACGCTCGTTTATATATATTATAATTAACCCATGATATTTATGTATATATATATGTGTGTGTCCATGAGAAAAAACAAGCAGTACTACTTAATGAGTATTTCTAAAAGGGAATATACCTCTGTTGTAACTAAAAAACATATTCAAATTTTGTGGAAATTGGCCTATTTTTACAAAAGTTCAGAGGGATGGTCAAGCCAACAAACAAACAAACATTCCCTTTTCAGACAAAATTTACAGAGAAGGCTTTTCCAACAACACAAAAAAAATTATATATGTTATTGAAATAAGATGTTATGTGTTTATATACAATGTATAAGGTCTATTTATAAAAGATATTTTATGAACAAATAAAAAATAATGACATCTGAATGGTCCTGATTTAGTGTTGGATTCCAACATTTTATATTTCAGGAGGAATTTCTGTGATTCCGGGAAAGGGGAGTTGCACTTCTTGACAATTAATAAGCATAAAATGTCAAATTTTCCGGAGGTGGGGGGGGGGGGATGGTGTCTCTGCTGGGCCATCCCCTGAATTCATCACTGTCCTGATTACATGTTTGCATATATATGAAAATGATATAAAAGAATTTCACCTTCAGTGTATAAGAGAAGTCTTCTTTCAGTTAGTATGATTGAGATAATAAAGTTTCATTAAATATCCATCCTTTACTTGTTTAGTCTATGGAGCTACTGTGATGAGTTGACATGTTTCAACTCCTCTTGTGGAAAAAGGATAATCTCTCTGGAATGAAGATAATCTGACAGATTGATCTCTATTGAGAAAAATTCTATCAATAGTGTGAATTTCATTTTCACTTTGAGATAAGCCAAGCTGCAATACATGCTTTGTATTGAATGGTATGTTATCTGAATGAGTAGATAAGAATTGTAAAGTACTGTTCTTGTGGATACAAAGAACTGGGCCCCTACGAAATGCAATGTTTTCTGGGAAATTCCTGGAATGCAAGGAAAGCCCCTGGGGAGTGAAATTGCTGACGGCAGTTGAAGGTGGAAGGAGTTGAATGTTGAATGAGTTGAATTTGGAATACTGGAGAGTGAGGTTCCACTTTGAGCGGACGTCAGAATCGGAATTTGGCTGACCATGTAAATTTACAGCATGGATGCTTATCATAATTTTTCATTTTTACTTTTGTTTTTTTAATGTGTTAATTTAAAATAAAGTTTTTCGTTTCAAACGATAAATGGAATTTATTAATTATATATACAACGTCTCACGCTACCACACTACATAATATTTCAGACCAGATGTTAACCCCTTAACAGTTTTGCACATACATTGTATGTGCAAGAACAGTGTGCTTGATCTGTTGTTTAAGGCTTTTGGATACCACTAATTTTTAATTGTAATTTCCACTTTATTTAATGACAGACATTTTTTTATTAAATAAGCTGAATATTTTAGTTTGGAAAAAGTGGTATTTTGCCCATATTTTTTAGTTTATTGTGCCAAAAAAAAAAAAAAAAAAAAGGCAGATAGATTGTTAGGGGGTTAATTCTATAAAAGGTTGTCTGAGTGAATTGTCCAGGATTGCCCAATGCTCAATTAGTAGAGCATTGTCACATCAAGCTGAGGTCCTGTTTTAGACTCCTGGCTTGAACAGTTTCTTATTCTGGTGGAAAATTTCTATTGTTGAGAACAATTAATCTTTTTGCCACTGTTTATTAACAAAAAAAAGCTTAATAAAAGTTTTATTTAAAAGCTTTGGCAAAATAGTAAATTATAATTATTAATTAACATTTTTTAATATCTGTGTTGAGCTCTTAAATGATTGTAATTATAATAAATTCATAAATTAATAATTTGTCTTTCTTTTAACTCTAGGTGAAGATGCCCTAGAGGCTCAAAACAGATTTCATACTGAAGAAATTTCTCAAAAAATTTCGCAGTTAAAGTCTGTAAGTGTTTTTTCTTTTTTTAATTATTAGAATCAAGAGTCTTTGGAAAAATTTTGATTTTTTTAAACAAAATAACATAAATTAGCAACTAAAACTGTTGCATATAAGTTTTGCCTTAAAGTTTAATGTAATGTTAGAACCATTTTTGATATAGAGGCGGACCTTGAGACTCTTGATATCTTGAAGAAATTTCTATCAAAATTCTTATGTATTTTCCATAGTTATTTTGAAATATATTTTTCAAATCCCTTGATATATCGAAATTTTTTCCAAGAAATTAGTTTTACTTTTGGCTGTTATCAGCTGTAGAACCAGTTTGATCTGGATGCTGGTTCCACATTCTTTTATTCCTTTGTTGATACGAAGAACTTAAAGGGTAATGGAAGGCTTTTGAAATCGTAACTAACGAAACAGTGCAAATAGCTATGATGAAAAGCATGCTGAAAGGAGAGATCCAACCAATCGCATGCTTGATTCATTGCATCTGCCAAATTCTTTTGGGATAAACCTAAAATAACAACAAAGGAGGGGGAGGGCATTTCCTTGTCACTGGCTACAAGGAGCATTCCTCATGCCATTCTTCTGTTTTGAAACAGGTACACTTTGACCATGAAACAATCGGGGAAAAAAAAACAAACTCTGCTGGTAGAAATAGGAAAGAAATGAAATTTCAGAACTCAGCTTATCCTGAAAAATGTGTTTGAATATGATTTGTCCAATGTCGTGATCAAAACATTGGTGGATTGATGTTGCAGCAAAAAGCAGTGGATTTTGCAAAAGAACTGGACTTGAACAATGAATTTAAAACAAGCAATTGTTGGCTGGAAAATTAAAAAAAAAAAAGACAACATTTTTCAGAAACTTTGTGGTGAAAGTGCATCGGTTGAAGCAGCTACCTGTGAAGAGTGGCTTTCAGAACTTTCTTTTCTTTTAAAGGACTACAAAGCAGATAATGTGTTTAACACAGATGAAATTGGATTGTTCTACCAGTGTTTGCCTAACAAAACAGCTCTGTTTAAAGGTGAAGAAAGTCGAGGTTACAAGCAGAGTAAGCTTTGTGTAACTGTGCTTTTGGCTGCAAATCAAAGTGGTAAAGAAAAGCTTCCTCCTCTTATGATAGGGTGATCTGAAAAGCTAAGGTGCTTTGCTAAAACTAAGTCATTTCCAATACTGTACAGATCAAGTATAAAAGCTTGGATGATACGAAATTTTGGCTGATAGGAATCTATAAGAAAAAATGGCTAAAAGTAAAAGATGCATTTTCTTCTTCATAGACAATTTGTAAAGCTCACTCTAATCTTCCGACACTAAAAAATATATCTGTTAAATTTTTGCTGCCAAATACGACTTCAAAGTTACAACCACTCGACCAAGAGACTTCAAAGTTGGTTACCGAGTGTAAATTGTGAGAAGATTTCTGGATAATATCAGTGAAGGTAAATCTTCTAGTATACCTACCAACATCTTAAAGTTAATGCAAATGGCTGACTATGCATGTAGAAATGTTACAGAAACAACAATAAGAAATTGTTTCATCAAAGCAGGATTTTTAGAAAATGTAACTTACAGTGAAACAGAGAAAACTGATTCCATTAAGCAAGCAACTGAAGAAGGAGAACTGAATCCAGAACAGTGAAAATCAATATTGAAAGCATGTCACACTGACATTTTATTCGAAGAATTTGTAAATGTCTGTTATGACAGATGAAGAGATTTTTTCAAGCATTAATGCAGAAATTTCTGCTGAAGAAATCTAAGAACTGCAAGATCAACAAGAGCATGAAAAAATTACTATGAAAGAAGCTGAGAAGGCAGTTGACCTGCTGCAGAGATTTCTTGAATCAAACAAAATTATTAGAACTGAAGCGTTTGGTGCCATTGCTAAGTTAGAGAAATAACTAAAAGATTATCTGAGATAGCAGACTTCAATTAAGGACGTTTTCTTCTGAAACAACCGAATGCATTTCTTAATGAAGAATTGGATATTATATTTAATCAAAACAGATATGTGTATAACACAATTTTGAAATTATTAAAACATTGGGAAGAGTAATTTGTTAATTATTAGTAGAATATATGTAGTTTTTGTTGAATCGTTTTTTTTACAGCAAAAAGCAGTTTGTGAGATTAGATTTTTAAATTTTGTCAAAACCTTGATAACTCGAAACCTCTGTATCTTGAATTTTTTTATCTTTCCCAGAGATTCGAGTTATCAAGGTTGTATTGTAGTTATTGAAAATTTTGTCACTCCTCTTTCATGCCAGAATAATTGCACCCAGATATACATTATCATTTAAATGCACTCCAAATTCTTTGCAAAAAAAAAAAAAAAAAAAAAATTTTGCAAAAAAGAATTAAGTTTACGAAAACAGAGCAACACTGTAGCTTATATGAAGTAGTTAGAATGACAGCGGAGTAAGTCACTATTTAGTAATTTGAGAAATGAAGGGTTTTCTGAAACTTCTCGTATTGTCATTGCATTAAGTGGTCCTACTTGTTTTGTTTTCTAGTGACTCCTTAAGTGAACTATGAGTTATTTGACTGTCACACTGAACAGAAATTAATATATGTTCAGTGAAAATATGGTTATCTAGATTTTTCAAATTTTTGACTTACTCCACTGTCATTCTAACCCCTCATATATGTATATACAGGGCTTGACAAATGCGGTCGCCACTGGCAACCAAAATATTTTATCTGGTGAGTATGTTTTTAGTACATCCTCTCAACGTTTATTCTATCCTCCGAATTTTTTGAAAAACAATATTTTGGATTTTTCTGTCATGTAAAACTGTACAGAAAGCAAATTTAATAAATATAAGTATTTTTAAGATTTAAATTTTTTTTTTGAAATTTTTGAAATAATATTTAAGATACGCATTTTAACAAAAATGTTATTTTAGGTAGCTTATGATATTGAAGTAGAGGCCAAAGAGCATAACAGATTGCTAGATGATGTGGTAAGTTTTCTTTTTCCCTTCTCTTACTAAAATGTAATGTTTCAGGAAATATAAATTTGATTTGATTTTCCTAAACAGGGTAATGAATTTGATAGCAGTCAAGGATTTCTGTCTGGAAGTTTGAATCGAGTGAATAAGATGATGTTTACTGGTCGAAGTGATAGAAAATTAATGTGCTATGTGTGTCTCATTACTGTAGGTTTGTTTGTTGTCTTTTATTACCTTGCCCATAAAGCTACTAGATAATTCTTCTGTATAATTTGAACTCCCTTTACTGTTTTATCTTATGTACATATTTGTAAAGAAAGACAAAGTTGTAAACTCCATTATGAAATAAATTCTATTCATTTAAACTGAAAATTCTTATTCATTGTATTTTCAATATTTACTGTATACATATACTAGGAAAGAAAATCAAATATTTGCCTTATAAAATGTTTATTTAGTTTTATAATAGCTTTGAGATTAATTACTACACAGGTTTTGTCATTATTTGTATAAAATTATAAATTTGCACTAAGCTATTTTTTAATGTTACATTATATGAATTAACATTTTTCCAACTGAGTGAAAAAGTGTCCAGGTTGGGAGTCGAACCTGGAACCTTTGGCTTAAATTGCCAATGGACCCACAACCGACCAACACAATTCACTCAGGCAATCTTTTGTTAATAGCATAAAGTCTGTTACGTAAAACAGCTCAACAGAATATACTGCATGTAATTATGTCGAGGAATTGTGTCAGCTGGTTGTTGGTTCAGGTAGCTCAATAGGCAGAGCATTGGCAATTTAAGCCAGAGGTTTTGGGTTTGACTTCTAGCCTGGATGCTTTTCACTCAATTGTTTTTTTCTCTTTATTCATAATTATCTTTAAAATCTTTACAGATAGTTTGAAGTAGTGCCTCTGTAATTTAAATTTTTATCCTCCCCTAATATTTCCAAGCTCATGAAAAAACTGTATAATTTCAATAAACTGCAATTTTACAACTTCACTGAAAAGTAATATTCGAATATTAAAAAGGAAAATTGCTTCCTTTTTACATTTTCCACCAACAGCAAAAAAAACTGAATGTGACCAATAATTTTAAATAAAATGAAACTATTTGGGTTAATGAAAAAGTGTGAAAGTTAATGTTTCAAAAAGTAATTTAAGAAGCCTTAAAAATATATAAATGATCAGAACAAAGTCAGAATACTTAATGTATTAGTAAGTTTACAACTTAATTTCTCTTAACAAATAGATAAGCACACACTAAGTTTTGAGCAGATGCTAGAAGTGGTGAATGAGGCTTTATTATCAATTGTACAATGAAACAATGCCTCCGCCCCCCCCCTCTCCCACCCCTACACTCAGTTATGTTCAGTACCAATGGATATTAATTCTTTGAATTAATGAGACATTTTTTTACATGTTCCTTTTATATTATCAACTACATTAACATTTTGTTTGAATCATAAAATAGCAATGGAGTATTCAAATGCAAAATGTCAGAGTTTTCGATTCAGCCAAGTTCTCAAGTGGTTTCGATCACAGAATATTCAGGGTGGTCACAAATGTCCTATGTTAAAATTCTCTGATTGCAGCATTGAAATAATGACATTTTCCTGTTTAATTCCCTTTGCAATACTGTTCTGATACATGCAGTCATTTAGTAAAAGTGGATTAAAAAAATAAATAAAAGTCTTTAGAAGAGCAAAGTTCAAATGATTTCATTTTAGAAACTGTATAATTAAAACTAGATATATATATATAAAGCAATAGCTTGTGGTATAAATAATTTTATTGCTTTGTTGATGTGGAGTTATATAATAGTTATGAAGTTCTTTATTTAAAATATTGCGTTGTATTCGCTAGACCCTTTAGCATTCTTTTTGGTCAAGCAGTGGTTAAAAATAAAAGGAAAAGAAACTTCTTACTTGAATGGTGTCAGCTGAAAACAAATGAAGAGGAGCCTTGTTAACGATATAATCAAATATCTTTATTCGCTTTTTTTTTTTTTAAGAGAAGAAAGAGGCTTTCATCCATTGGTCACCTTTTTATTTTAATAAAAACGTTGGCCGATAAAAATGATCTTTTCCACTCGAAGAAATGTCTTTAAAAATTAAAATGCAGCATTAATCCAGATTTTAAAGATGAGAATTTCAATTCAAACTTTTACGCGCCATCAGGCAATAAATTCAGACAAGGAGACATCGTCGTAGAATTTCGCCGGACCACGCATTGTCGGCCGCAGGCAGGCAGGGCCCGCGATCTTTTTGAAACGAAAACTACATCATGACAGTTCATCAACAAAACAGATTCTGATTTAAAATTAACGAATTTTTTAATTTATAGTAAGAAACGGGGACACCATAAGTATCATTACGACAAGATTTAAATCTATTAGAGAATTTTAAAAATTAGCCAATATCTTAATTAACAAATCCGAACAATCATTTAAAAACATTTATTTCAATTTGCGCCAGCAATCGTTAAATAAACCACGCCTTCGAAAAATGAGCCTCCCTCTACAGCTACCTAATGCGTACGTCACGAAGGGGGAAAGACGGCGCTTCGATGACGTCATTACAATACGAGGAGAAGGCAGAGAGCGAACACATCGGCAAGAGCGCAATACGGCCGCAGAACGATGCCTGATAAGAAACGCTCGCATAAAAATAAATACGGAATTGAATCCAAATAATATCGACGTGAAAGGCCGAAAGAAATAAAAATATAACATGATTTAAACATTGTGAGATTTCATATCACATAGCTGACCAAAGATGATAATCTATTTAACTTTTTTTACTTGGATCTTCAAAAAGATAAGATAAAAAAGTTATATTGATCATTTTCAAAAAGGAAAATACTGTGGTCAACTTAAGAAATATATTCAAATTTTGAAGAAATCTGACACATTTTTTTTCTTTCTCAAATTAGAATACAGGTGAGCACAAGCATACAACAGGCCATGATAAAATTGAAATATAAATAAAAAAATTATGTATTAAAACCTGCACATTACAAATAATTAAGAAAATTGTTTAGGTTTGTTGAAAATTTTTTTTGTATCCTTCTGGTATTTAAATGCTTCAAATTGAATTAATTTAGCTTTGACAACAAAATTGTCATCATATTATTTAATTACAATCATTATTCTAAGGATATTTAACATGGTGCAGCCCCCACCTTTCTGTTTTTAACACTTTACAACCTAGTTGAAAAGTGTTTATAACTCCGGTTTGTCTGGCCATCTGTCCGTGCTCTAACTCCCATAAATATGCCCGGATTGTCCTGAAATTTTTATATGTTAATATTGTTATCTATAGCATGTTCCCTATTTCAACTGAAGTGTATAGCACTTATAGTTTTTTTACAGGGACAGTCAAAAGTATTCAGTTACATTACAGTCAATGGGGAATAATCTTTTCAAGTGCATTTTGATGACGCTACGTCATTTAAAACATAATGAAATTGGTATATAATTATGAAGCACATTAAAACATGCTTTTTGTAGAATATGTGGTGCAAAGCATTTAATATTCATTTACAGGGTCAAACAAAAGAATTCTATTACACATCGTTCTATGGGGAAAAATCGTTTACAGTGTAATTTATTGATATTTCGCTATTTCAAACATAATGAAAATTATATGCATTACTGAGGTGCACTATTAATTGCTTTTTTGTGTGCATTGTGTTTATTTACAGGGACACACAAAAGATATTGATTACAGTACATGTACGTTATTTACAGTCTATGTCTGATAAGTGTATTTTCAACTTTGGTTTGCGATTTTAAGTTTAACTATTTTTTTTTTATAGTACATGTGTGTTTATAAACTCGGTTGATCATATACAGGACTACACAAGAAAAATCGCAAGTATTACAGACTATAGGAGTGAATTGTTTAAGGGTAGTTTTTAATTGTGTTTATGCATTTTGCTGCTGAAATATATTTAGTAGACTAACAGAAGTTTGTGAAATATAAATAAATTCATATGCAGGGCTACGCAAAAAAAGATATTGTCGTTTACATTTGGCAATTGCTGCATGTGAGTTTTAAGTTGCCTTTTAGCTTAACAGGTGGTGTGTACAAAAGATTTCGAGTGCATTTTCATCGATTGGCAAAGATTGCTAAATGTGAATATTCTAACTGAATTAAATTTTATCATACAGTATATCCACATCTATTGATCATGTACAGGGCTGCACAAAATAATTCGACTACTTTTTTGACACTGGAAGGTAATTTTGAAAACTATTATTTTCAATGTGTTATATGTTTTCTAAACTGTTTATTTACATATCTTTTTTCACTTTATTTAACGGTGATGTTTCGTTACAGTTTTCTGGCTGTGTAGGAAAGTGTTTCATAATCTATGCTTGATGCATGATTTTTCATTCTTGTTTAGGTATAAAGCCATTAGTAAGTGTTCATTTTGTCAAAATAAGAAGAAAAAGAATTTGTAAAGTAAGATAGAGCATAGCAAAATACATAAATAACTGCATTCTTCATTGAGCAATTATGATTTTTTAAAATTTTCATATTATTAATTATAGTTATGTAACACATACCAATGTATACGATCACATTGTCTATAATTAATCTACAGTTTTAACAGTTATTACATTCAATTGCTATATTAACAGAAAATATTTAAATATAAAAATATTAGCCAAGCTGTTTTGTGTGGCAAATTGACTAATGATAAAAAATAGAATCAAGAAACATTTTTGATAAATACAGGTGCCATTTTTCTGGCTACCATTATTTTTTTTAATTGTGTATTTAATACAATGCAAATTTCTTAAAAATGAAGCAGTTCAAAATATAAATAAAGCTTAGTAATTTCGGGACACTTCTCATTAGAGTCCTGCACGGGTTGGGTTGTACCTGACCCGAACACGCCAAAAATATTTCTTCAACCCACAAACCAAATTTTGTTTATGATACAGATGTATCCTATTTGTGACAGTTTATGCGCACATACACGTTACATGTGAGTAGATCTGGAGGTGCCCACCATTCTGAGGTATAAGCGTACAAATATACATGTCAGGAATTGAAATGTGTTCGCTACATAGAAGTGTCTGCTTTTTGGGAGTGTCCATTATGGAGGTCTTATTATATATATACATTTAATCTGAAAAAATATTGTGGAAAGAATGTGTGGACATTCTTTTGAAAAAGCAGGTCAACCCGAATCGCAACGAAAGAAATATAGCGCCGACCCGATGCAGGACTCTACCCGTCATCTAGATTGGTGAAGGCAGGGAGGGTGCATTTTGTCTGCCAGGCAACCTTGTTAATTAAACACTAGAAACAAAGCTAGATTCAAGATGAAAAGTTATTTTACATTAATTGGCAGCCTTTCAACTGGGAAAAAGTTCTGAGAATCCAATTAATCTCTGAAAAAGGTTAAAATACTTCTGGATCAGTTTTATTTTTTTCATGATTTTGCATCCCTCCCCACAGATTACTATGATCAGTAAATAATGGATATAATAAAAAATCCCCAGATATTTACCAGGCTCCAAATGAAACATTGTTAAGATTAGTTTTCAACAAAGTGTAAAAGAATTTTTTTTTTTATAGTTATTAAATAGCTGAAAATGTAAATTCTCTAGCCTAAAGAGTAATTTTCTAGTCTCATATTTTAAAACAGAAGCATAATCAAATTTTAATTCTTTAATTAAAATTCACATGTAACTATATTTTTCACTTGAAAAGTGTTTGTAAATATTATTTGGGCTTTTTAAAATCTGGCAACAGTAGATAAAAACTAGCCATTTCAAATTATGATTTCAATCTCTAATCAAATAACGAAATTTTAAATACAAAATATCGGAAAAAAAAAAACCCCCCAAAAATTTGACAAATTAAAAAAGTGATTGCACACTACATTTTAGTCAAATATGTGTTTGCAAAAGTTAACTGAACTATTTTGATCGATTTAAACAGCAAATACTTGTAACTCTTAAAATAATTCATTTTAAAAACTGTGTGTTTACAATACATTTTCTCTATAAAACTACCAGTTTGCATGTTTTTATATGCAAGTTTTTTTTATTTTGTTTATTTTTTATTTTTATTATGAGCCAAGAAAGTCAGACTATCACAAATTCAAACATAACAGCAGCATTGCTTAGTCATATCTATACTAATAAAATAAAGTTTCACTCTGTGTGTGTGTCTGTTGGCGATGGCTAGCTAAATCTAGCCCACCTAGAAGTCTAGAAATTTAGGTGTGGATAGTCCAAGGTCTGACCATGTGCACCTGAGTCTCAGAATTTTAATATTTTGATAATTACTCTAGATATTAATTAGAATATCATTAAACATCGCATCGAAAATGCCATCTTTTAAATCAAAATGGCTAAAGAAAAGAACTGTTGTTGTGGATTTGCAAGCAGAAATGAACGAATTCAAAATTATTTTACTAATTAGCGAATTTTAAGAAAACTAATTAAGATATCAATTTGAAAATTTCTGAGCATATGTAAAAAAAAATTCTGCATCCGTCTATGCAATTTTTGAAAAATTCGGCCGGTAATTTTTCTTAATTTATGCAAAAAACTGCTGGCGCCAGTGAAAAAAATCTGAGAAAGTTTCAGACAGGGATCTGCTTTCATTAAAAACTGAACTACAAAGAGATCTGTTTCTCTGGCTAATCCCTCCATTTAGTTTGCGAAAATGAAAGGAAATAATTGCCAATTCTTACTAATGAATAAAAATTTAGATAACTAATTAAGATATAGATCTGAAATTGAGGATGGGAAGTGTTGACATCTGCCAGCTATTTTAGCGTAGTGCCTTCGTTATTTTCTAATTATCAGAAAAATTTAATTATTTTTTCAATGATCACGTTAATGTAGGTGAAGGTGGTTTTCTTGAACAAATTATTCGTTATATTTGCGGGTATGGGGAGGGAGGGGGTTAACGCCTTGCACTAAGATTGTTATTATCTCGGGCCCGGGCAGGTAGCTAGTATATATACAAGTTTTTTATTTCCAATTGTCTTCTGGTAATAATTCAGTATACCTGGATGATTATACTGATCTCAGCATATATGCCAGTATAATTATGAAATACCGAATTATTTTTTAAAACACGTGTGGGTACATCCAGGTTGAAAATTATATCTACATGTGTTTTTTCATATACAATTCTAATTTAAATCTCTTGTTAACCAATTTTCCATTATATTTAGTTCATATTTCATTTCTTAATCCATTTGTATTCACTTGATATCAACTCCAAATTATTAACATTTTATGGTTTATTATATATATATATATATATATATTTTTTTTTTATCATTTTCTATCTCTCTCTCCTTTTAAATATTCTTCATACTTTCAGTATTTTTGGCCAATTACCATTGAAGCACAAGCTATGGTAAAATTATGATTGCACTTGTTCATTTATTAACTATGTGGTATTCTGTCTACACATTATTATTAATTATCTCTTTGGAGATTTAATTAGATTGTTACAAGAACTTGATATGTTTTTTGAAATTCAAAGATATTATTATAATTATATATATATATATACACAATTTTGTCCCAAAAATATTACGTGCTTTAATCTTTTATATGATAGAGGTACATAGGCAATGTAAAGTGCAAAAGTGTTCAAAATAAGATAGGAATTAAGATTATTTTGATAAAATAGTCCAGCCATTAATTTAAGTCTGAAAATTTCAGTAAGGATAGTCCAAGGCATGTCCTGATGCTTTGATAATTAGCCGAGAAAAAGCTCATTAAACATTGCAAAAATAAGAAACATTTAAAAAAAGAATTTGAAAAGTTCTTTTTTGACTATTTTAATATCCTGATAAGAGGCTTGCTCTGAAGTAGAATAGTGAGATCTCTTCTTTGAACAGGACCCAATACAGGCTATCATTTTCATGTTCAAAGTGATAGAACCACAAAATAAAATGGAGAACAAGGGAGATTTTGGGCTCTATAAAATTATTAAAACTATTGCATTTATCGATTTGAAAAGTATGTATCTATACATAAAATTAAATTCTGAATCCAAAAATTTAATTTTCGTAAAAATCCGATCATAATTTGCTGAGATATTAAATTTTTTAAAAAATCATTAATTTTCAATTCGAAAATTTTTCAAAATCAAAGGAACACCTGGTTTTAACTTATGGTGAGAAGATAGGATTTCCCCAAATAAAAGTGATACCAGAATTAAAAGAGACTCACAAATTTTAAAGTATGTACAAAATTTTAAAATTATTTTAGGTATGGATTTAAAAATTGGTATGCACATGCAGAACATTATCCTATTTCTGAAAAACCAAAATTTAAAAAAAAAACGACCAGTAACTTTTTATTTTATCAAAAAAATTATTTATTTCATTTACTTTTGGATACAAAAGATAAAAAAAAAAAAAAAAAGAAAATCAACAATGCCTGGAATAATTAAAAACTGTACTCACAAATTTTAAGGTATATTCAAATTTTACAAACTATGATTTGAAAATTGGTATATATACGCAAAATTATATTCTGTTTCAGAAATTCGAAAAAATTGAACGGTAACTTTTTATTTTATATATATATATATATATATATAAAAACTGATTTTTTATGGAAAATAAAATTTATTGTGCTTTTAAACCTGTCTTCAATCCACAGACATTAAAAGGGGAGGTAGGGAAGGAAGCAAATTAACATTTTAATTATCACCTCTTCAGCCTTTGGTTACTATCATTTCTGAATATTAGTCTCCATGGGTAATTTATTTTCTCGGATTCTATGGGTCCAATCACAACAGGGTTTGGTTCATTCAACTTGGTTTTTGATCGTCTTAAATTATAGTTCCACCTTCCACTGACAGGGGTCTCATTCGCATTCTTATCTCGCGTTCTATGGACCCGATTTACTAAGTTTTTTCCCCCCTAACAACTTCTTAGGTATTCCAGCTATTATACGCACTACAAAAATTTTACTTAGACCACAGCTACCACCTTTTTTTGGTGGTTTTTTTAACAGTAATAATTATCAGAGTTTTCTAAGAATTGGTATATAAAATTTCCCTCATATTATTTCAATTCCATGCCTGCACTTTTGGTCGACTACAGAAACATTGTATCACGAGCATTTCCATATAATTTTTTTTTTTTTTTATAGTTGGTCATACAGCTTCCTGGTTTTATTTTAGTGTTCTGGGGTCCTTGAAAAGTATAAAAATTAATTTACATTCATCACTTAGTAACTCTAAACCACTGTTTCTGAATAATGCATTTTTGAGACTCTTTTGTGATTTCTGTAATTCTTTTTTGTTGGATAGGGATTTTTCAAAAGTTTTTCACCAGTCATCTTTTAATTTAGTACTACTCTTTCATCACTGAAGTGAGCTTTTAATTGCAATTTCACAATGATAATTCTCGGATTTTCGTAAGAAGTGGTACATAACTCCATCATATTTCGATTCCATTCCAGTACTACAGATAAGTTGTATCACCCCCATTTACGAATAAAATAAAAATTTTCTGTAACTTGTTCTACAGCTTTTTGGTTTTATTTTCATATTCTAGGATCCTTTAAAAGCCTAAATATTTAATAATGTTTGTAACTTATTATCTCTATATGGTGCCGTAGGCAGTGGGGACCCGTGCTGGAGGTTCATTCAGAAAGAGGTTTGTTTAGAACAGAATGTGTCCCCCTGGCATTGGAACTAAGAAATTTTCCGCACAACATGTCTGGTATACTGTGCCAAAGGCAGTGGGGATCCTGGACAGAGTTACATTTTTAAAGAGATTTAACATTATTACACGCGCCTGGCCAACGCTGGGTGTGTCAGCTAGTAAGTTATATTTAGAAAAAAAATAAAACAAAAAAAACCAACTATGCTCTAACAAGTGAAACAGTAAAAATTACATTCTTCTATGACCAAAACTCATTGAGTTATGAAATTTTGGAGGAGCTTGTCATTAAAAATGGACAGATGATTTTAGTGCTGGACAATTCCACAATTTCATAAAATTCCATGTACATAACTCTGCAAGTTTTGGTCGCAGAAGAATGAAATTTCGACTGTTTTACTTGTCAGAGCATTATTAAAATTATCCTAAATCTAATACAGAACCCAAGGGCCAGGAGTACCGAAACTATATTAGTCACTACTTTTTACCATAGTTTGTAGTGTAGCGTGCTATATTTTGAACAATATACTGTAGTGAGTAGCGCAATAATTAATAAATAAAAAACAGTAGTTTGTAGTGAGAACCCATGCTATTTCAGGGAGAAGGTTGAGGGGAGGGGGGCTGATTCTACAAAGCACATTGCTGTAACTTGCTTCTTTTGAGCAAAATTTGTTCTGCTCAGCTGCAGTGTATAGCAACATATCACATGAAGTCATAGATTTTTCCCACTGACACTTGCTGCTAAAATAAAGTAATAACCCACCAAGGAAATTAATTTTCTTTCTGGCAACATTTGTCTATTTACTCATTATTAGGTTTTCATGTTTAATGCTAGTTTCTTATTATTCGGAATTGCTTAATTTACAGATTTATTTATTGTTTGTATTTAGAGTTTTTCTGTAATTTTCTAGATTATAATATCTATTCTAATTTTGCTACAAAACTTGTAATGTGTGTATAAACTAGCATTTTGGAGACATACAAAACATTTTCTTGTATGCTCTCTTTTAATTTTTTAATCCCCTCGGTTATGTCCATTTATTTAAATGTATCTCGGCAGATGATATATAATGAAGGGTTGCTTTAACCTGTGTCTTCAATTTCTAGTGTAAATGGAACATTTTGAGAAAATCTGAAAGTAGCGACTACTTTTGAAAGTAGTTTGTAGTAGCTATTTTTAAAAACAAGTAGCCAAGTAGCTGTAGTTCTCTTCAATAAAAAAGTAGTTTTTCTAACCCATGTCATTGGCCATGTAAAAATCAGAGTAACTTTTTTAAAATGAATGGCAGGATTATTTATTTCATGAATATAATTGTAATTTTACCCTATTTTGAACACTTTTGCAATTTACACTGCCTACTTATCTCCAACAGGTGAAAATTAAAATGTTTCAATATTTTTGAGACACCCTGTATATATTATATATATCTCTTTTGTTATTAACCTTGCATTTTAAAGCATAAATTAAGCCTATTCTAAAATTGAAACTGGCTACTTTCTGTCACATCCTGAATTAATTTATGTATATGTATGCCTGAAGTTGGCAGGTGCTCTTATTCAGAAACTATGAAATTGAATAGTTTTCCATTAATCAGTAAAATCAAAAGATCTTTCAGAAAACACTGTCAAATTTGGTGTTTTGAACCAAATTTCAGTACACAGCAGACTGATAAAGGTCATTATGAGACAATCACTTACAACTCAAGATGTTGAAATTGAAGAACTGTTGATTCTAAATATTTTTTATAGTCATACTTGTAAGCGTCATTTACAACAATTATAAAAGGATTCTGCAAATGTGTCAAAGTTTGCAAATAAAAATGTTTTTAAAAACCCCATCTTGATGTATTTTTAAAAAATTACTCCCACTACAATTTATTTTATTAAACAATTTTTTATTCAGTAACACATGTCCATCTTTAACTGACCTCATTTTAATAATAGAAGTTCCCATTCAAGGGGAATAAATGTAAACAAATGCACACATGAAAATCGATGGTCTGTAAATATGTGGACTAGTTGTCTTTAAGTGTTTAGCATTTCAAAAATAAAACTAACAAAATTTTACTTAGATATGAAAATTTTTATTTTCAAAGACTATCATTGAGACAGTCTTGAGGGTGTTAAAAAAAAAAAAAAAAAAAAAAATTGTGATATGAAAACTTTTTAGGTTACTTAATGGACTATAAAAATGCCATTTAAAATACACAAACAATAATTATTTATATTTTTTATTTAAGCTCAACAACGATTACAAAACAACTGTACAAGTCTACTTTTAATGAACAGATTAGGTGATTTCTACCTGGTACAAATAAATTTAAAAACATCTAGGAATAATAATAAAAAAAGTTGTGTTAGGGCTGACATTGAATATTTGCATTTTAACTGTAACATACTTCAATCTTTCAGGATTTCAATCTCCTTATGAAATCCTCAACTTACAATTGGACCCAGTTAAGACGCCCATGGTTAGTACGCGATCCTGCTTAATATGCAGTCTTTTCCAGTTCCTTGAACATTGTCCATAAGACAAATGGAAAAATATCACGTGAAATATGCGAAAGGTTACTACTCGATCCCGCTTAATACACGATAAAGTGTTGGTCTGTTGATGCAAAAAATCTCGCTTATACATGAATTTCTTCTCTCTTCTCCAAGTGTTATTTAGTGGGATTTTTTCATTGAGTTATCTACCACTATTTTCAAATAGTAATATTCAGCTTATTAAATGACAGATTACTGAAGGCAAATATTACTAATCAGAAATTGTGGTAGCTACTTGAATAAAAAAAAATCTTGCTAAATTAGCAACACTGGAACTTGTCTTTGATCCTGCGTCATAATATTCTTTGTCTCTCGTTTCGTGTATGTTTTTTACTGAAGTAGAGAAAGTTATTCATTCTTCTATCTTTGTGCGGTGTATGTTGTCAATTTTAGTCCCCCCCCCCCCCTCTCGTACACTGTAGTAAATAAAGCCAGCCTAGTACTGTGTGCATTTAAACGTGTTTGAAGAGAAATTGAAAAGTATTTTTCCTTTTCAGGTCTATATCTTCATTACTTTCTTCTGATTACGACCTTCTCCTGTTTTATTCGTTTCCGGTGAGTTACTTGCACCACGAGTTTCATAGAATCAGGTCGTTTCCGTGTGTCAAGTTTTAGCAAATTTTCTGTTCATATGGAGAATAGTCATAAAATCAAAAGGAAGTTTTACTCATTATTACAATTAATAAATATGATTTTAATAACTGGGTTGTTTTGCAAAGATTTAATACATTTGATTGTGTAAAATAAAATTCTTTTTACATTTTTTTAGTCAGTCCTAGAAAAACACAATGAATTAAACTTAAAAATATAAATATGCGTAAAAGACACTATTTTCAACCGTAAACATATAAGCAAAACCCCTAAAGTTCATTTAGACGATTAGAAGTGTAAATAAGCTTAGTTTCTGCAATGTTATAAAAATCACGTTTAATATGCGACTTTTGCCCAGTCCCTTGAAACATGTCTTTACCAGGTTCGACTGTATTTCCAAATCTTACTGCCAAAATGATAGTTAATCAAAAAAGGAACATTTAATTGCTTTGAATGATAAAATATTTTTTTTTAATGTAACATTGTAAGTATGTAGCAAAAGATCTAGGCTCTGAATATATTACATAATATCCTATTTTTTTTGTATAACATGGTGTATATAAACTTTACTACTTAATTGTAGAGCATATTTAAAAACATGCTGTCACTTAACAAGTATTACAATAAAGATTACATAGGAATACAAATTTTATAACTTTTATCAACATAGTCTAATGCATACAAGGTATATATGCTTATATGTTAAATACTTTTTAAATGAACATTTTCACGTTATTTAATTGCCTAAATAAAAACAGTGGATTATCAGCCAGATATACTTGTGTCAGTTTTAGAGAAGTCATCACAAACAAATGTTTTTTTTTCTATATATAAAAAAAAAAAAAAAAAATGAAATGACACGAATGATAAAGAGATGAAGAATATACATACATATAATAATGTCTATATAACACTTTGGCACTAAATATTATCTTTATAGAAGTAGCAGAGGAAAAGATTTTCATTCATGCAATAGAAGAATGATTCCAAAGTGCACAATTAAAAAAAATATTAAATGAACTTTTTCATATTAAGTAACTGCATAAATAAAACCAATTGGATTATAAGCCAGATATACTTTTGTCAATTTTAGTGAACCGATGATTATACGCTGCAAAACAATGTTATTCTTGATTTAAAAAAAAATAATAAAAATGAATTTTGGAATGACAATAATGATACAGAATAAGTACATATATAATTATGCCTATACAACACTTTGGCACTAAATGTTCTCTTTATAGGAAGTAGAAGAGGAAAAAGATTTTCTTACAATAATGATTCTAAAGTGCATATTTTAAAAATATGCTATTATTTAACTAACAAGTGCTACAGTAAGGAACATGTGAGAACATTAAGTTTTATGATTTTTGTACATCTTTTATAATATATATAAGATATGTCAAAGAAAGACAGAGAGCACTTCATGCAATAGGTTACTTAGTCACTTTTTAAATACTATATCTAATGTTATAGAAAATATATAATTTTACTACACTTCCATGTTAATCATACTAACATTCCACTATGCTATATAGCATGTAGAATACAACTAATTATTTAAAAATAGTCAAACATTGATACAAAACAATATAAATAAATTAGTCATTATTTACAAATTTTACATCAGCTTTTTTTCTTTTTCAAACAATTATTAAGATTAAGACACTTCTGCTTCAGCCTGAAAAAGAGAAAAGATTATATTATTCTAATGAGTACTAACAAGATAAATATTTAACAGAAAAGATATTCAGTCATAGAGAAAAATCTTCATTGGCAGACATTTTAATTATAATTGATGCTAAAAGGGGAGCAACAAATTTTCTAAAATATGAGTTTTTTAGTTTTGTTTAAGTCATTAACTGATATTAAAAGGGAAATTTTGCAGTCTTTGGCTGAGCCATGAAAGAAGTCTGAAATTACAACAAGTCAGGTCCGTTCAAAAAGTCAAAATTTCATAGAACAGAAATATAGTAATATGTATAATTCATATATAACATAACAATATACAAATAAACTATGATGGCAATATTATAGGTCTGTGTAGGCATGCTTAAATACTTAACTGAATCATTTATTTCATTTCTATTTTGTTTATAAGGATTCACCAATGCTGCAATTTTTTCATGATGCAGACCACTTTAGGCAAATTATCTCCATTCAGAGATGAATAATTTTTTCTAACAAATTCCATTGTTGAAAAAGACAGAATTCTGCCACAGGATAAAAAACTTTCACCCAAGGTATTTTACCTAAGGCAAAAGCACTATGCTACATTTTAACCCCCAATTGTGAAAGTTCTCCAGGCTGCTACTTCGTCACCTCATGCCTAGTGATAGCGCTAGACTGAAAGGGGTGTTTACATGTGAAACAGCTGATATTGATGTACCTTTTTGGGAGCTAGTGAAGGAATTTCAATGATTTTTTTTAACCCCCTTGCTCACCTAAGCTTCATACGACTCCTAACTTTAAGTCATAAAAACAGTGAACTTTCTCCAACTAACTTTTACTGAAAACTCTAAAGCTTTCAGATTTTATGTGTAGCTTGAAATTTGTTTTAGTTTTTGATAACGAATGATATGATACTGTTCACATTCACAAGTTTAAAATTTATCTTAAATAGGAGGTTCAGGAAGCAAAGCCCCTTCCCGGCAGAAAAAACCCCTGTCTATTCTCCATTTTGAATATGTAATATTTCTTATTTGTGACATTTCTGTATTTATTTTTATATCGACATATTAAATTTTCTTACAAGGGGAGTTTGACAAAAAGTTGCTTAGCCATATGTATATTCTGCATTTAAAAAAATCCAATCTAGACAGCAGAGCACAGGCAAACTATTCTAAAATCTTACCCTCTCTGGATTCTCTTCTGCCAACACATATGGAAAACATTATATTAATATACCCTGGTTACGATAAGAAAGTATGTAACTTTGGAAGTGTTCACAACACTTGGTGGTGATGTGTGTGGGTGGGTGGGTGTGAAGGGGGTAGGGGATGGGTTGATTATTGACGGCCAATTATCTACACTAGGGATATAGGCCCGGGGGGAGTGCCCTTCGTGGGGGTCGTTCTAAGGGAACCTAATCCGTATTTACGCATGGATAAATCCACGGCTCGAAGAAAACCACGAAAACTCCGAACGATTAGGCCGACGGGCGCGATTGGGATCGAACCCAGCACCTCCCGTCTACCAGCTTCGAGAGCACAACCTCTCGGCCACTGGTGGGGCCTGGGGGTAGGGGAAGAGTTATCAGACACAAATAATGAAGGAAACACATTTAATAGAAAAATAGATTCTTTAGCTTCTGGTTCTGGCTACCTATCACCTTAATCTAAGGATAAACTTGTCTAAAGTTTGACAAATCACACACTAACTAATCTTAGAATAATAGAGATATTTTCTAGTGGTAAAAATGGAAAAATTAAATCTTACTTGTTGCATGCCCCATGACAGATAATCCTTCCTTGTAGCTGCAACATATTCATCAACAAGCTGTTGCACTGTCTCTCGTGAGCTATCTAATTCATCCAGATTTTCTTGAAACATAGCTTCCTTTCTGAATTGCTCAAGAAAAGCTTCTCTTTTACGCAATTTGTCATACTGCCTTAATGTCCTTTCAAAAAGCTGAAACAAAATAAATATTGAAACATTATCCATAAACACTCTTAATAGTGGATCAGGACAGTAGCAGAATTGCTTTGAAATTTATGCAACACCTGCTTAACAACCTTAAAACAAAGCAGTAATAATGAACTAATTATTAAAAAATACATAATTATTTCAGCCCCTGCCACTTATTTTTTTTTTTTTTTCTGTAAACAATTTTTGTTTTTATTTACAAAAAAATTTCAAACCAAGTATATACAGTAGAACTTGTTTAAGAAGTTTTATATCTATGGTCTCAACTGGATTTCTATTTCTTTAATGGTAAAATCCACTCTTTAAGAAGTTTTCACTTTCCTGAAAATCCTTTTTTCAAATTTCACTAGATGGATTTTTTTTTTGCATTTACATCATTCTTTCTTTCAAGGGAAGGGGGGGGGGGAGGGGGAATGCAAAATCTACTTCTGGAGAAAGGAACTCATAAAAGGAAAACCACAAGAATGTGAAACCTGTCCCCATAGAGTACATTAGGAGCCATTGTTCAGAATTCAGAGGAATTATCAGCCACCTGATTTGGGAATTGTATTCTTTAATCCCAATCGAAGTCCAGGCTAAATGCTGCAGAAGGCATCTGGGCCCCTTACAGAAGCAACTGACTAGATGGAAGAAGACTAGCTAGTTGCAGCATACAGATATAGATAAATTTTCCTAATGTAGGATTATTTCAATGTTTAAATATTAAAAGATCAAAGAAAAATTATTGTAATGTCCAGTGTATTATCTGTAGATCAAATAACAAGGTGTCTATTCCAGATCAGCAACAAATTTCCCTGACTTTTCCAGGTTTTCCATACC